>OZ016473.1:15091306-17686306 GCA_963966625.1 Caenorhabditis zanzibari
GAGGTGCGCATTGAGTTACGAGATCAAGACGATGCTGTACATCGAAAGTTCCGCTCTTCACTTGGCGTGCAGGTACTTGTTTCTGTGAACTTAGCAATTTTTTAATGTGTTTTTAGGCTACGCTGGGTGACTTGGTAAGAAAAATTGAATCGGTGTGGAATATTGACCAGAAATATCAAGAGCTATTCTCTGAAGACGGGACACAACTCGACGGACTCGGCGGAAGAGACAGTCTTCAGTCTATGGGAGTGGAAGATGGCCATAAACTAATTGTGGCGAGTTTTCGAAATTTTGTTAAGCACGACTATCAGCCTGAATTATTCCTAGGGTACCGCGCCACTACCGACTGAGCCACAAGGGCGCAAATGGGCGCGTCGACCAAGGGCGTATATGAGGCTGAAAATCAGCCGAAAAAATCGAAAATCAGCCGACATTCTAAAAAATGAAAATCAGCCGACATTCTGCCCCCCCCCCCCATTTTTCCAGCTGTCTTACCTCTTTCAAAATTTACTTTAACTTGATTGTATCACATTATTCTCTAGGTCCTCACAAGCGGAGAATAATGCTAAACAAAAAAAAATTAATAATCAAAAACGGTCCAGTCAAACAAAAATTATGAACGGGTCAAAAATGGGTGGAAATTTTTGGACATTACTTTAGCGCATTTTTGTGTGACATTTACTCAGGCTCCGCCCAAAAAACCTACAGCGTCATAAATACGCGATTTAAGGAGACAGGGCGGCGGATGTGAATGTGAATAATTTCAGAAGCACACCGCACTCGAAGATTGGGTTACCTTTCTATCGTATTGTGATATTGTCAACGATACAAAGGAAGACGGAAATAATCAAAGAGCAGCTGCTCGTTTGGCTATTGATTTGTCTGCAAAATTGGAAAGTTCACAATTTTTCAGGGCTTATTTGAAATTTGGAACAACTTTTTTGAAAAAGCATGACGAAGCGATGAGGTTTGTTGATATCTATTCTAATTTCAGAAATTTCATAATATTAGACGCTTGTCAAATTTTAATAAATATAAATTTTTTGAAACTCCGCCCCTTTTTACATACTAAAAAATTGGCCATGATCTGAAAATCGAGATATTTAGAATTGACGATAGACAACAAATCGTTTCAGAAATGAGTTTCTGGAATTATTTTGTGCATTTTGTTAGTTGACATCCAAATTCCAACTTTATTGCAACAGGCTGAAAATTTCCCTTTTTCTTAAATCAGTGCAACCTTTCTGATCCAGATCCACAAACACGGTTGAATGTCGAATAATCATAACTCTTCAAAAACAAGTTCAAATCTTTTAATATTTTGAGAATCGCTTATTTAGGTCTAGTACTACATGTTTCAATAAATTTAGACAAATAAATTTAAATGGCCAATTTTCGATTTTCATAAGGGGGACCCTATGAAAATGTTTCAAAAATGAGCATGATTTGACAAAAGTGAAGAGGGCAACCCGCTCTTTTAAATTTTTTGAAAAATGTATGTAAAATTGATGAGAATTCTGAATTTCAGAGTGCCTTTCTGTCACTTAGTACTATAATTTTTCACAAAGTGCAAAAAACAGTGAAAGATTTTTTGTCTATCGTCAATTCTAAATTTCTCGATTTTCAGATCATGGCCAATTTTTTCAGTATGTCAAAAGCTTAAAGTAGGATTACAGTCATTTTTTTTATTTTCTCAAATGATCGTCCCAATTCCATTATTTACGAAAATAACAAAATTTTTGCACAAAAATCGTTAAAACTCGAGAAAATCGATTTTCAAAACGCCAACTTACATTTTTTCTAACCTATTTCAATGAATGTAGAATTATTTGCTGATTCTAATGCACCTAATATCGCTGATCAAAACGCAATATAAAAATTTTTATGAACAAAATTGTGTTTTGTCGCGCCGCCCGCTGCCGATTCAAATCTGCTGTCGCGCTCGCCGCTGAATGCTCATACGTATTCAGCGGGCGGCGCGACAATTGAAAATTTGTTAATAAAAATGTTTCTATTGCGTTTTGAGCAGCGATAATAGGTGCATTCGAATCAGCAAAAAAATTCTACATTCATTGAAATAGGTTAGAAAAAATTTAAGTTGGCGTTTTGAAAATCGATTTTCTCGAGTTTTAACGATTTTTGTGCAAAAATATTGTTAGTTTTGTAAATGATGGAATTGGGACGATCAATTGAGAAAATAAATAAAAAATGACTGTAATCCTACTTTAAAACAATTCATCACATTTTTATCTGATGGACCTAGGTAAAACTAGTAAATTTTAGAAAGAGTTTTAAGATGTTTCTAATTTTAGATTAATTGATCGACTGCCCGCCTTTGAAGAAAGTGCGAAAGAATTTTTTGCTCTTCGAGATCCTGAATCGACTGTCGAATTTGAAGCTAAGACTGTTGGAATCATGTCGGGAACAATTGCAAAAGTTACGAAAGGAGATACAATGACACGCTACTATTTGAAAGCACATCATCGATCTGGGACAGCTAAAGTCAGAAGCACGTCAGATCGATTCAAACCAGATCCGATCGAAACTTTTGTTTATCGGCTTTTAAATTACATTGATAGTGGTCCAATTGTCTATTTCCCGTATTACTCGAAGTCAATCTACACTTATTTTATCATGACTAAACAAGTAGATGGTTTTCGAGAATTTGAACAGGTCAACGACGCTGAGTTGAAGATCAAAATTGTTGTGGAGGTAATTTTTTCATTTAAAATTCAAAAATATGTATCCTAATAAAGCTCATTTCAGGCTTACATACTCCGGCTCATTCTTGGAATTACTGATCTGAACAGTGGAAATTTTGGTGTTGACGAGAGAAATATATTATCAATAATTGATTTTCGTCCACCTCGAGGCGACAGTTTTCTTCAACGTGACATCACGGATGATTTTAAGAACAGGAACAGAATAGATGAATTTGATGTCAATGAAATCCTGCGCGAAGTCATGCCAGAAAAAAGAATTGAAATAGCTAAAGCGGCGCTGGATCGTTGGAATGGAATAAGAACAGTGACGTCCAACCTTATTGATGATGAGATAGTCTTTTTGAGAAGGCATGGTATCGACTTCGACGACGGTACTCACGATGTTGAAAAATATATCGAAGACATCAAAGCAAACTTTGAGACATTACGCTTAGGTTTGCAATAAACATATTTATATAATTAGTTTTTTTTTCAATAATGTGTCTGTATTTATAGTTTTTTCGAATAAAATAATACTGATTGAATTGAGAAACAAGGATATGGAAAAGATTCATTAACCATTGTAGATGATTTTTGTTGTACAACAATATTATTTGAACATGACGAGTACATTTTAAATAAATTTGTCAAATTGTCAGAATCATCTTTTATTAGGCCCTAGAAAGCCAGAACGGCTGACTGAATGTTATAAAAACACAATAAAAAGTTGTGAAAAGAAAATTGACAAAAAGTGAAATCGAACTCTGCATGTCCAGATTACCACTCCCACGCTCTATCCACTCGGCCATCCACCACATTTTTTCAATGCCTCTCAAGTAGGGTTTCCATCCGGGCGGCTCGCCGCCCGCCCGGACGGAAACCCTACTCTCAAGGCGGTGAAAAATGAGAAAAAGCGACTGTCGTTCGAAGGCTTGAGAAGGCTTGGTATCGACTTCGACGACGGTACTCACGATGTTGAAAAATATATTGAAAAATGCACCATTTTCCAGAGAAAAATTTCAGTCACTTTCAAGAATCTTAGCAGTTAGTCGCATAGCACATTCGAAAGCACGTCAAACTATCGATGGTCAAATTTAGAAAAAAATTATATGACGGTTTTTGAAAAAAAGTTTCCTTGTTAGCTAGTAACATCGATTTTTATGTATAAATTTCAAAAGTTTTTTCGGTTCAACAGCATGTTGAACGTTTCTTCTGTCATATCATTTCCTGTTTATTGAAAAAGGTATAAACTGTTTTATGAAAAATGGTTTCCAAAAAAAAAAGGTAAAACGTTTCAAAAATGGAGTTATTAAATAGGTGCAAAATGATGGTGTAAAGGTTCACAATAAAAACCAAAAGTAAAACGTATGTACCCTGATTTCATGGAAGTACAAAGGTTTCCGAAAAAAGATAAACTGGTTAAAATTTATTTAAAATGTTTTAATGAAAAAGACAAAGTGTTAAAAATGGATGAAAGGTTCGAAATGTTCGAAAGGTTTCATAAAAGCAAACCGATTAGAACAAGAGTAAACTATTTGAAAATATAGTCTAAAAAGGTTGAAGAAAAGAGTTGAAATGTTTAATATATTGAAATTCAAAAAAATAGTTACATAAAAGTTCAAAGGTTTGAAAATGGTCCAAAAAGAATTTATGAACAATGATTTTGAAAATGGTGTCAAAAGAGTCCAACAAAGTGAATAAGTTCCTGAATGTGTTAAAGTGGTATAAAAAGTGTCAAAACGTTTAAAATGTTCAGAATGGTTAGGACTCTTTAAAAAATGTAGGGTTGAAATTGGGTAAAAATCATACCCTTAAAAAATAAGAGTTCGAAAGATTCAGATCCCAGGGTTCAAGAAGTCAAACAGAGTTAAAATGTAAAAACGGTAAAATATGAAGCTGTAAAAATGATGTTCAAAATATAAGATTGAAATTTTTCGAAAGAAAGAAAAAGGCTTCATGAAATTACTAGGGTACAAAATAACACATGAAATAAAATGGTACACCATGGTAATGAATGGTAATGCTAATGGAGTGAGATGTTGGGGACTCTCGACGAAAGAGTGGAAACATCAATGGAATATCTGAGAGATTCAAATTTTTCTGTTGTGTTCGAGAATGCTATCAACTCCTTTTTGCAACATCGGAAGCCTGTGTTTGAAAAGGTTGAGAAGACAGAAGATCTCGAGGAATATATCGATAAAGTTCGCAGCAATATACAATTGTTTGTTGATCATCACTAAAGAATCAAGTTTGAAGATGTGTCCATGTTTTGAAAAAACTGTTTTATGTGATAATTTCTCTAACTTTTACTTGTTTCTGCGATTTGACGGGTGAAAATTAACGTTGGTTTCTGATTTTTTTTTGTAAATAAAAATAAGCCTTAAAATGACTTTAAAGTGTAACATATGAGAGCGGTCGACAGAATTTATGAGAATCGTCAGCTGTAACCCGGATGGGATAAAGGTCTGAACTTTTTTTTTCTTTAATAGAGTTCATGAAAACACAAAATATGCAAATCATGTGTAGAAAATCCAGAAAAGTACTTATTTTGGAGCACCTCCATGAAAACAATCTTTTCCATATTCAATGTTCTGTTTTCAGTCTGGATGCGCTTGGGATGAGATTTGCATTAACCGAGTCGAGGATCGTAACAAGGGATGGTGCATTTCGAATACTCTCCGAGATAGTATTTTGAACTCTTGAACATGATTAATTGCTCCCTGGAAACTCATTCTTTATTTTTACTGACATACTTTTTTATGTGTTATTTTTTCCCTCGATTTCATAATATGTATTATAGAAATTTGGCATGGTATGAAAAATTTGTAGTGTTGAACAAAAAATTTGTTGAGCATTCAAATTTCACATGTTTATCGTACAAATCGTCATACATGTTATCATGTCGAAATAATTTTACACCTCTTAATTGTCGATCAGAAGAGCAAGTCACAGTTTCATTGAAGAGGAAGTGCACAAATAGAATCGTTGAGATTATTATACATATCATTTGACGTAGAATTTTCAGAGACAAAAAAATTTTTTTACAGAATAGTCTGAAAAACACTTCTAGAGAAGATATGGGTCAAAAGCAGATAAATTTAGGCTCCGCGACATTTCGAAAGCACACATCTCGAAAGTGTGACGTTTGGAATGTGCGAAATTTCGAAAACGCAACATCCCTTGATCTCGTTTTGTTGAATATTTAGCTTGAGCCCGTTTTGTAAGATATTCAATCAAACGGCTTAGAAGTGCTGTACTGTACTCGAACTTTCGAAAAGTCAAACTTTCGAAACGTCACACTTTCGGAGCTATATCTTCTCTAGGAATGATTTTCAGACTATGCTCCAAAAGAATTGTTTTATCTCTCGAAAATTCTACATTGATTGTTATAAAAATCTCAACGATTTTTCTGAGAAATTAAATTACTGTACTCGCATTCAACATGAAAGTTTCGCATGTCCTTACCACACAAGATGTTTCTAGTGTCATACACATGTTATCATTTTATTATCAAACTGATTTCTGCAGCACAGTATCAATGATTAGAATTACAAAAAGGTTTTGAGATCATTTGAAAGAAGCTAGCACAATCGGAGAGGAAAAGAGAGAGGGAGGGGAGTGACGAGAATTTAATAACGGAAGAAGAGCTTGAGTGAATTGGAAAATGAGACACACTAGATGCAATCACTAACTATAAATGAGAGGGAGCCAAAAATTGAGTAAGCTGTAAGGAAACCGATAACATGAATAAAGAAGGAAAATTTTTGAGCTTTTGGAAAAGGGTGAAGCTACCATATGGAACCAGACGTTCAAAATACAAAAAAAATATTCTACATAGAGAAATGATAAGTTTGGTTTTGTTTATCCGACGATGTCAATGGGATGTTCACGAGCATCAATTGCCTCAACGCCAAGGAGTTTTCTTGCTTCTTCGATGTCAGGCCCTCCTTTAGCGTATCTGAAAATTGAAATTTTCAATTTTGTACTTATTTACATAAACCAAAAACTGTGAATTATAAATTGGATGAAAAATTAGAATTCCCATCCGTTATACAAATTTAAAATTCCACTCACATTCTATAGAAGTCAAAGTTTTTCAGCGTGTCATACTTGGGTCGATGATGTCTATCTTTCATCAAACTGAAAAAAAACACCTTATATCTTAAAATGTCATATAAAAATGTACCAAGTATTAATAAATTTGATAAGTGGCAGGCTGAAATTGTAATCTCCGGTGTCAGGACTCAACATAGGGGGGTCTCCACTGACTACCGCTGCAATCTGCTCGAATACCGAATTCCATTGTTGATACGGAAATCTGCCCGTGGCAATTTCATACTGAAAAAAATACTCATGGTTTTTTGAAGTAGGATTACAGTCATTTTTTTTATTTTCTCAAATGATCGGCCCAATTCCAGTATTTACGGAAGACAATATTTTTGCACAAAAATCGTTAACACTCGAGAAAATCGATTTGCAAAACGCCAACTTACATTTTTTCCAACCAATTTCAATGAATGTAGAATTTTTCGCTGATTCGAACGCACCTAATATCGCTGCTCAAAACGCAATAGGAACATTTTTATTAACAAATTTTAAATTGTCGCGCCGCCCGCTGCCGACGTATATGAGCCGGCAGCGGCGAGCGCGACAGCAGATTCAAGTCGGCAGCGGTCGGCGCGACAATTGAAAATTTGTTCATAAAAATGTTTCTTATACGTTTTGAGCAGCGATATTAGGTGTGTTTGAATCAGCGAATAATTCTGCATTCACTGAAATAGGTTAGAAAAAATGTAATTTGAAAATCGATTTACTCGAGTTTAACGATTTTTGTGCAAAAATATTGTTATTTTCGTAAATACTGGAATTGTGGCGATCATTTGAAAAAATAAAACTGTAATCCTACTTTAATTTACAAAAAAAAAACAATAGCATACCAATGTAATTCCCAAAGACCACACATCCGACCTCACATCATACTTATCTGAACTGGTTATCCGCTCAGGCTGAAAATTTTGGATTTTTGTAAATATTATAGACTATGAGTTACCGCTAAATATGGCTGACATCCAGCGTCATGAGTTTTCACCACCGAATCTTCAAGTTCTCCACAGATTCCAAAGTCACAAAGTTTGACAGAGCCATGACCGTCAACTAGAATGTTGGAAGGTTTCACGTCTCGATGAATGATTTTTAGTTCCTTTTTCAAGTAGTCAAGGGCATCCACTGTCTGAAAAAAAGTTTTGTTCCTCTAAAATTATTGAAAGTTCAACAATAACTCACACAAACTGTTATATGCCCGACTACATTTTCATTAAGCCTTCCCCCTTTCACATTGTAAACCCTTCTGTAAAGAAGATCCATAGAAATATCCATCAACTCCATGCAGATCCAACAGTCTCCTTCGCTAAAAATAGCTCCGTAAAATTTGACGATATTCGGGCCTTTTTCCGATTTCACAATTGTGTCGTGCTCTCGTAGTAAGCGAATTTGTTCCCGCTGGTCTATGTTGTTGCATCGTATCCTCTGGAAAATGATGAAACATTTATCTCTGGTTAGCAGAGTTTTGTAGGAGGATTCCGGGCAAAACGAGTTTATGGTTCAATTGATGCAAAATTGTATGCTGAATTCGAATATCACAATGGAAACGCACAAAAATGCTTCTCAGGCCCCCCAAAGTTGCAAAAAAGTTATCCCCCGTGGCCGAACTTTTGTCGTGTTTTCCACGGGAATTACAATTTTAGCACTGCTCATGCGAAAAATTAGGCCAACAGGGATAACTTTTTTGCAACGTTGGGGGCCTGAGAAGCATTTTTATGCGTTTTCATTGTGATATTCGGAATTAGCATGAAATTTTGCATCGATTGAACTTTAAAGGGGGTGAGACAGCTCGCAAAATGGGGGCAGAATGGGGGGCAGAATGGGGGGCGATTTTCATGCCTCCTTTTATACGCCTTCGGTCGGCGCGCCCGCTTGCGTCCGCGTGGCGCAGCCGGTAGTGGTGCTGTACCCGTAGCAAAGCGCCCACAGGTTCGAGCCCACCTAAGGTACATTCTGGCAAAATTTGAGCAAAACTTTTTTTGAGGTGTCCTACCACCTTTAAACTCAACTCACTTTTACAGCTATCAACTTTCCAGTTTCCCGATGTCTCATTTTGTATACTGTACCAAAATTACCGTTCCCAATCGCCCCCAAATCTTGTAAATGAGCAGAATTGAATGTGTAGAAATGCTCATCTTCCGGATATTTTAACGTTCCCGTTGATAATGATCGTCTTAGAAATTTAATATTATTGATAGTCATCATAGACTAAAATACTTACAACACATTTTCTTCGGGCACCGGTTTCTCATTATTTCCGTTCACCGATAACGTATTCGGACGGTTAGACGATGGGTTGAGGGACATTGACATGCGAAAATTGTCGTCATCTTCTTCTTGAACCATTAACTCTGAAAATAATTAGTTTTTTTCTCTTTAGAGAATTTTTGAGCCAGTTACTGGACTCAAAAACCGCAACATTCAAAACGAAACATGTATGAGCAATAGTCGGAACGCAATATAAATTCAATACAAAGAGCACCGGGAGAGTCGAAAGAGAATCAAATCTGAGCAAACAAAAAAAGTAAGCTGTACACAATGACGTGGAACAAATGGTAATAATGATCGATTTCTGATAATCAGGTGAGAGAAATTGTCAGGTTTTGTTTGCCTTTGACAGAATGATACAATTGGCAACAATACTTTGATTAATTTTCAAAAAATACCAATCAAAACAGAAAGAGAAGTGGGGGGGGGGGGGGGTGATACAGTTTTCTGTGGCCTTGAAAATAGAAGAAAAATAGAAAATATGGAGAAGTGTGCGGTCAACAGTTTTGAGATTGAGAAAAAAGATAGATGACCGCGTTGTGTCTCTTTGCCAAACTGAACACTCGAGTAACCTTCAGGACCTGTTTCAGATGCAATTGAAAAAAAGAGAGACTACTAGTGGTCTTCAAAAAGAAGCAATGTAGCCAGAAGGTCAAGTAAAATTTACACTGACCGTTGAAACCAAAACTGTAAAAATAGCAAAAGGAAACTTCTAATTTTTCAATTATTGATCAGCAAGAGAGAAAAAAAATATGTAAATATAATTGAAGGACACCTCTAATAGAAAGACACCGAAAAATACCACTTTTTTCGATTTTTGTGCATCTGAAAGTAGTCAACGAAAATGCTACAGTAATATGTTGAAATTTAAAGGAACATACCCTGATTTTTAGGTCAATTTTTCGATTTGTCATGTTTTTCGAACGATTTTTCAAGCGAAATGTAATTTTCGCATCAAAAAACAACATTTCGCTTCGAAATTTGCTGAAAATCGTTCGAAAAACATAAAAATCAAAAAAGTTGACCTAAACATCAGAGTATGTTCCTTTAAATTTTAATATATTACTGTAGCATTTTTGTGCCGAGATATCGCAGCCAAAAAATCGGGAAAATTCAGAGAGGACTGACATTGACAAAGACTGGCATAATAGAAGGAGACCTAAGTCAGCCAAAAAAAAAACACTTTTTCCAATTTTTGTGCATCTGAAAGTAGTCTCAATCGATTCCTGGTTAAAATAGATTAAAATCAGTATAAAAGTTTATATCAAAAATTAGTAATGGATACTTTTGTGAAATTCAAATTCTGATTTCGAGGAGCTTTAACCTGTCCTTCTATTATAGGTTTTACTTTTTGTGAAATTTTAAAGTAACATAAAAAATTTTCTAAAAATAACAAGAAATAGCAAGAAAACGCTATTTTTCCTCACACACGTGAATGTATTCTAAAATGAGCAACTTCTTCTTCCCCGCCGAGTCTTGCTCTTTGTGTGCCAAGTTCATGGACGACCTACGTCATCATGCAAAAATAGTAATTGACGTAACAAGTAGCGCTGCTCTTGCAGCGGCTCACATATCGTAAACATTAGTCCAATTTCCATGAGTCAATAGTAAAACAGGGGGTGAATCATCTCACAGGTGTGCGTTCTTCATGAACATCCGGAATTGAGAGATAGGCGATGAAAAAAATGTCAGAATCAGTGGCTGAGAAAAAAGTGAGAGACGAGAAAAAGTTTTGAAAAATGAGTAGTCAATAAAAATGAAAGGCGACGAGACGACAAAAAAAAAACGGCACGATGGGCAGAAACGGAGAAAGGAAAACAGATGAGGGGGGTATTGGGGTAGAACAAGAAACCGAGGAAGCCCTCCGAGAGAGAATCAATAGAGAGATGATACAAACCGAGGAGGGCGGTCGAGAGAGAAAGAGAAAAATTGCGAGAGTAGGAAGAAAAGAGGGCATGCATGAAAGGAAAAGGCCAGTTAGTTGGGGAACTGGACACTGGGTCTCCGCTCGCGTTTGTTGTCTTGAGTGCGTTTCGCACTCCTTATGTGACCACCCGGCTTAGATTAATCGGTTTCCATTTGGTTTATCCTTCATAACATTGAAAACTGCGAAATCCGATTCGTGAGAGATTAAGGATTCAAGAGTATACAATATGGTATTCATTTTAAAGCAATCATTCTAATGGATCTATGTTTATGTTAATTTTCTTTGGTTCTTATGAAATCTTCTTATTTATAAGCCGGAAGAGTTCAAGGCTCAGGTGGTAGGAGACACCAAAAAATTTTGCTCTGATTTCACCAAGGTTTTCTCGACCCTGTGGACACTCTGCTATGATTTTTGCAGGAAAAAAAATCATTAACTAATTTTGTAACAATGGAAATTGAGCACCGTATTTTGCATTAACTAGAAGACATTTGAAATTTCACACTAATTAATTATTGCACTTAAAGGGGGAGTACACAATTTCCCAAACTTTTGTAATCTCGAAATCATTCGATGCAGAATTAGAGCGTGAGAAAAAATTCTCTCGGACCGTGATTCAAAAATGCCTCTTTTCAAAATACGGATCAAAAATAGGCCAAAAAATCGACGATACCGACTACAGTTGATTTTTTGTGCTGTTTTTGATCCGTATTTCGAAAAAAGGCATTTTCGGACCATGACCCAAGAGAATATTTTTCCCGCGCTCTAATTCTGCATCGAATGATACTAAAATTTGAAACATTTGGGAATTTGTGTACTCCCTTGTTAACTTTTCAATCACAACATTCCCTAGTAAGTGTGATAATTAGTCATTTTGAAATTTTAGATATTTCCTAGTTAGTAAAAAATACGGTGCTCAATTTCGATTATTACAAAGTTAGTCAATAATTTTTCTCCTGCAAAATAAGTTAAAATTCACCATAAAACAGTGTTTTAAAGACATTCTTGGACTTCCAAATTTTCTAAATTTTTACAGGCTAATTACAGTTTTTGGCGTATAGTTTCATAAAACCTTGTATTCTTAATAAAATATGTGTTTAATTCTTATCTAACAACCTGCAAATTTCAAAGCAATAATACTCCAGCAAAATGATGATAAAAGAACACTACGTTTTTTTGTTGTAACAACGCAAAGAAAAACCTGAACACACTGAAAACACTCGAGTTTTTTTTGTTGATAACCTCGTGTTTGGAAGTTTGACTACTAGATAGAGAGAGAGAACGATGAAGAAGAAGAGTGAAGAAAAAAGAGCAAACAGTCCAAGGATCCAAGAATGTATTGAAAGTGTGTTTTATGGCGAATAGAAACACAACATATAAAGAGAGTTTTGGATGACGAATGTCTGCAAAAACAAACATATAAGGTTTGCTTGAACTATGGACTGGATTTAGGAAAGGTATGAGAACTGGTCTGAAAATTTGGTTTTTGTGTCAATTGGGATGTGGTAATATAATTTGTGAGATTGATTGCTATTCGTTAATAGTGGAGAACAGTAACTGAAAAAAAAAGGATTCTTTAGCTCGCAAAATTGATTTTTTAAAAATTGTAACATTAGTTGTATTCACATAGAGTTTGATGATTACCATACAAAATTTCAAGTTGTATGGAGTTATTTCAGCAAAGTTATTCACTGAAAACCAAAGGTTTAAAAGTTGTCACTACTTGAAATTTTGACTTCTCCAATGTCTGTTATGCACAATTTTTTTTCAGATAGGAACACCATACATTCCTTCTTACTTTTTCAGTTTTTTCAAAGTTTCCCCATACGCATCCCAAGAGAATTGGTATTCACTCAAAACCTTTTCTCCCATTCATTTCTACTTCAACTTCACGCACTAAATCATATATGAAAACCTCATTCCTCCACCACTTCTTCTTTTTCCCAGCAATCTCCAATTCCTCCCTTCCCCCGGAAATGAGGGATGACAGAAACCCCAAATCGTGTGGACTCCGTTATGCCTTCCAAACGATTGTAATAATGACCTAGGGAGGAGGAATGTAGGTTCTGGGGAATAGCAGCAGGTGTTGTTGTTTTCAGGAAGAAAATATTGAGAGAAAGCGGAGCATGAGAGCCATTTTTTTTGCGGAGCAAAGTGATATGAAAGAAAGCGAGAAGACATTCGAAAAATAAAGAAAGAAGCAAATGTCACAAAAAGAAATAGAAGCGGAAGAAATCTGCATAGCTCTATTTTCCATTTTAACTTGCTCCCAAAACTTTTGGACAAAATGCTTTGCGTTTTTCTCCTAAAGGAGGAGGGGAAAAGGACGAGAAGAATGGAAGAATTGATTATCGTGTGAGGAGGAGCGGCTTTCTTGAAAAAAAAGAAGAAACGGACGAAAAAACAATGAGGAAAGAAATTTAATCCAAATGCGAGCCGTCTACTAAGACGCACAGGGGCACAGGAATAAAAATAACACCACTCTGAATTTAAGAAGGCTGTTTATTCGATTGTCTCTGTGTGTATCTATGGTGATACTAAGATAACAATTTTTGGAAAGCGGTATTTATTTGGTAGACGATGGCTAGTTGCTATAAGTTCATTTGATTCTTATCAAATTAGAAATTGAAGAAAAGAGATAACTTGAAAAGAAATTGAAAGTATGACCAAAAGAGATACTATTCGAGGAAGATGTTTAGACTATTCAAAAAAAAAAATTTTACAGAGACAAATAAGGCGAACAAAAATGCAACAGAGACAAATAAGGCGAACAAAAATGCAAAAACTATTCAGAATCATGAAAAAAAACTTGAAGCCCCCAGTTTAATCCAAAAGAGGTAGCTGTCTGAAAGTTAGTACGCAAAATTGATTTTGGGCTGCAGAACATTTTGAAAATGGGCTTTTCGAAAGTGAGACATCTCGAATGTGAGAAATTTCAAAAGTGGACATCTCGAAAGCAAATATTTTGAAATTGTGTCTGTTTTTGCTTTTTTTATGTAATAAGGCTTATTTTGTCTATAGTAAACAATAACCGCAAAAATATATATGAAAGTTCTAACAATAAGGAAAAAACGCAATTTTACGCTTTTGAATTGTCTACTTTCGAGATGTCTTACTTTCGAATTTTCCACTTTCGAAATGTCCCGGAGCCCAACTGAGCCTGTGAAAAAGCAATTTGACAGTAGATTCAAGAGACGATTCCAGATGACAATAATTCATTGCATTTAGAGCAAAAAATATTTCTGATTCCGAATAACACAAAGAATCTGTAAAATCTGTATCAGGGGCACCCCGATGAGCTCGAAATGAGGCTCCGCGACCTTTCGCTACTGTGACGTTTCACAACTAACGTGAACTTTGGAGTTGAGATTTGTGTACATTTCTACAATCCAAAGTTGCGAAATGATCAGTGGCGAAAGGTCGCGGAGCAAAAAATAAAAACATTCCTTAAATTCAAAGCGATTGAAAGTGATTTTATTTGAATCCTCGTCGAAAGTTGACAGGATAACTTCCGAAATATGTTTCAAATCTCTTCTCCAGCGAATGTATTGATCCACTTTGAGAAATTCAGAATTCGAAAAAAATCGAATACAGTAATAATCTTAAAGTAATCAGTAATTAAAAAATCTAATATAGTAATCAATTCCTTCAAATACAGTAATCAAAAAATCTAATACAGTAATCAATCCCTTCTAGTACAGTAATCAAAATAAGATCGAAGCCATAACACATTTCTTTTCCGGTCACCGTTCTATTAAATTTATTCAATTCTGAAAATTTTCCCATCTGTCATCTGTAAATTGTCAGGCTATAATTTCCCAGTATCCACTTGTGTGAAATCCATAAATCATCTTCTGAGAGTTGAGATAACTACATCCTTTTCATCATATCTATGCTTGAGCCAAAAGAGCAACTGCTGTTTCAAGACTAGATTTTTGTTCCTCCAGAACAATTGTTCTTGACAACTGCAGTGTTTCTTTGGATCAACTTTCCTAACAATCCGCAGTATAGCTTTTGCCAGACATCGGAAAAAACAACATACACATGCCGTGAAAACAATTGGAATGTAATTCGATTCAACCTGTCATCGAAAAAACTCCTCCTGTCATCGAAAAAACTCCTCTCATTTGATTCATCGACAGCCATCTGTTTATCCAACTAATACCCCACTCAATTGATCCACACACAAGATAAGAGACACAAGTGGACATCTGATGATAAACCGCTGTGAGCATGGTCGATTACACAAGAGTTGCAATTCATTCATCGCGTGCTTTTCATCATCAAATCGGCTTTGGTTTTGATTCGGGGCCCCTTTGGTTTTTTTTGTGGTTTTACGCTTGGATCATCATCTGCGTTTCGTCAAAAGCTATTAGTGTTTCCCCACAGAGTTCGAGGGTAGGCGTGGTTTTCGAAACGTAAAGAAAACGCGAAAAGAAGAAGAAAAGTGGATGATATTCAGATTGTTTTCGACGTAGAGAGCAATACGAGAGTAACAAAGAAACATCTGCTTGGGAACAATGCGACTATTACTATTTTATATTCCTTATATAGTGGGTCTAGCCATTTTTGGAAAATGTGAAGATCAGGTGGGTAAATTTATTTTGCTTCTACTTTTTTATATTATTTTTAGTCGTTTTTTTCTTGCATGGCTTTGTGACTTCAAAAAAAAATTTTTTTGAATGAATTGTCTTACTAGGGAATGGTGCGAACTTGACAATGACACTTCGATATGAGACAGGTACCATTCGAAAGAAGAGGTTCTGAAATGTACACATCCGCTTTTAAAAAGTGCAGTCGACCTCCAGGAACCGAGATATGGGCTCCGAAAGTTTGCTCTCTTTTGCGGATAATAGTCTACCTCCTCAACACTATAGGAAAAGTGTGGCTGGATGGCCGAGGGGGAAGAGGGTGGTCCATAAAAAGTGAGGTGTGGGTTCAATTCCTCTGTTGGCTAAATTTTTTTTGTTTTCTTTTTCGGGCCTTTTTTGACCATCTCTTTTCATTCCAAGTTTTTTTCAAACATTTTTTTATTTTATTTGTGCCTTTTCGATCAATTGTAAGGAATTGTGAAGCCAATTCAAAAATCTGATAATTCTGCTTGCGTTTCATTGCACAATCGTCGTTTCTCAAACAGAGAGCACCAAGAAAATTAAAAAAAAATGTTTGAAAAAACTTGGAACGAAAAGAGATGGTCAAAAAAAGGCTCGAAAAAGGAAACAAAAAAAATTTAGCCAACAGAGGAATTGAACCCACACCTCACTTTTTATGGACCACCCTCTTCCCCCTCGGCCATCCAGCCACACTTTTCCTATAGTGTTGAGGAGGTAGACTATTATCCGCAAAAGAGAGCAAACTTTCGGAGCCCATATCTCGGTTCCTGGAGGTCGACTGCACTTTTTGAAAGCGGATGTGTACATTTCAGAACCTCTTCTTTCGAATGGTACCTGTCTCATATCGAAGTGTCATTGTCAAGTTCGCACCATTCCCTAGTTAAAGGAGAATACCGGGCAAAATGAGTTCATAGTTCATTCGATGCGAAATTTCATGCTAATTCCGACTATCACAATAAAAATCCTCAAAAATGCTTCTGAGGCTCAAAAAATGCCTTTAAAGTTGCAAAAAAAGTGACCCCTTGTGGCCGAACTTTCGTCGCGTTTTCCACGTGGATTACGATTTTTTCACTGTTAACGCAAAAATTAGGCCAGGAGAGATAACTTTCTACAACTTTGATGGCGTTTTTTTGAGCTTGAGAAGAATTTTTGAGCGTTTTCATTGTGGTATTCGGAATCAACATTGAATTTCGCACCGATTGAACCATAAACTCATTGTGCCCGGAATCCTCCTTCAAAATTAACAAAAATAAATTATTTAAAAATAAATTTTATTGGCAAACAGTGTTTTTCTTTTCGCTGTCATTATGAAGTTTTTTTTTTACAAAAATAGTGTTTTTTGGCTTTGAAATGTCTGGCTTTCAAATTTGTCCATAGCATCCTAGCATTACTGTTAGCATTAGAAAATAATTTTTTAGTTTTTTGCTTTCATAATTAATTTATCTAATCAAACACCAATAACATACATAACCTGGCGGTTTTCTTTTAACATCAACACCTGATGCTCTTTTTTGTTTAATATTTATTACACTCACATTGAGATTGCTACTTAATGATAAAAATGTGATAGGAGAAGATAAATGACATTTGAGACCCCATAAATCTCTTTTTTTAACTCAAAAAAAAAAAAAACATTTTCAGATAGACCCATCGGCACCCACGGCTTGTAACAATTTCTATGAATATGTATGCGCTAAAGGTGTTCCACGCAGCTTGCCAATTCTCCCTTCTTTCACATGGGTGGAGATGTCTGATGATGTCGATGTGAGTAGATAACAGTAACGGAACCACAAATTACTTCAAATTTTTTCAGCAATACCAAGACTATGTGTTCCAGCCGGTTCAGAAATTGTGAGTACTAATAGTAATCGTAAAGTAGAACCAATTTACAGACGCTTTTGGGATGTGGTCAATCCTGATATAGTTTCCAAATGGTTGGTTCAATTTGACACCATGTGGAATGGTATCAAATGGATGGAACATACAAAGCGACATGAAGAATTTTTGAAGTTTGATTCTGCAAAAAAGAGAGAGTTTCTCGAAACAACTTTCAAAGACTACGACTTTAAAGTAATTTGATCCCTTGGTCTCAAAGGCTAAATTAACAGTTTCAGGTAATAACAAGATTCTACAGAAGTTTAAAGTTGTCTGTCAAGTATTTGGATCAGCTGAAAATTACGATCGCGACTCATAATCATTTCTATCATGGAATCTTCGATGAGATTCGGGATATTCATTTGGGTCAAATCATGACATCCTCAAAGTATAACGAAGAGCAGAAAAAATATTTGGTGGATAAGGTGAAAAGTGTCAAGATCATTTTCCCATACCTGGAGTATAATGATATTGCAATTTGGAGAGAAGCAAAAACTGCGTATGAAAAAGAATATCACAGATTGAAGGCAACAATTAATGAGACGTAAGTTTCATTATCTCTTTTAATAGCTAAAAGTGTTTATTATAAAATTTTACAGAAAAATTCCATCCGAAGTTGTTGATAAAATGCTTCGAGTATGGGCTGTCAATCCAGCTATGGAAATTTTCGAAAAGTACATGACCACTCTCACACCACGATTCATTTTCCAACACGTTGCTGCTGCAGCAACTATGCACTCCTTCAATTATCAAAACGAGATTCATCTCTCTGTATTCACTATGATCAATCCGAAAAAAGATCCACAAGCAGTGGTAAGAGGTGTAGTTCAAAGTTCATCGAGATACTGTTAATTTCAGTACAATGAATTTTTATACGTATTGTGTCATGAGCTGCAACACGTGCACTATAATGTGGACCCTCCACCATTTGAAACGGAAACTTGGGAAGAGGAGAAACAATGTGTTGTTGATAGACTAGGCTTTTTTGCCAACGCTTATAAGGTATGGAGTTTTTTAAAAAGAGGATTCCGTGCAAATTTCATGCTGATTACGAATATTACAATGAGAACGCTCAGAAATGTTTTTCTGATCCGAAAACCGCCGTCAAAACTGAAAAAAAATTATCCCATGTGGCCGAACTTTTGTCTTGTTTTCCACTTGTGTTAAAATTGTTGCACTGTCAACGCGAAAAGTTAGGCCAGGAGTAATAACTTTCTGCTACTTTGACGGCGTTTTTTTTGGACCAGAGAAGCATTTTTAAGGGGTTTTATTGTGATATTCCAAATCAGCATAAAACTTTGCATCGATTGAGCGGCTCCGCGACGATTCGAAAGATGAAATTTTGATAGTGTGACGTTTCGCAAGTATGACGTTTCGAAAGTGTGTCGTTTCAAAAGCAAAACGTTGCAACGTAAAATACCGCACTTTAGAAATTTCACACTTGCGAAACGTCACACTTGCGAAACGTCACACTTTCGAAACGTCACTTTCGAATCGTCACGCTTGTGAAGCGTCACATTTTTGAAACGTCACACTTGCGAAACGTCACACTTTCGAAACGTCACACTTGCGAAACGTCACACTTTCGAAACGTCACACTTGCGAAACGTCACACTTTCGAAACGTCGCACTTGCGAAACGTCACTTTCGAATCGTCACGCTTGTGAAGCGTCACATTTTTGAAACGTCACACTTGCGAAACGTCACACTTTCGAAACGTCACACTTGCGAAACGTCGCGGAACCTATTGAGCTATAAACTCATTTTTCTCCTTTAACTTTGCTTATGAAATCTTTACCCTTTTAGAATGTCAGTGCAGAATGGTCCGGTGCGCAATTCTCTTATGAAGACAGTTCGAATATTGCTGGAATACGTTTAATGTTACTATACATTGCTCAGAGGACTTCTGACAACAATGAGGCGAGCCCTGAACCACACTTTTGTTTCTATTGATTATTTTCAGATTCGAGAAAGTGTTGAAAGAGCTGTAGGAAGATTTTGCACCACAAAAAGAGAAAATCTTGTTCATAACCCTCACGACGTCTCCATCAACGTAGCCGTCTCCCAAATGCCAACTTTCAACCATCTCTACAATTGTACTTCTGGAGACCGAATGTTCGTGCCTCGCGAGCAGTACTGCAAGACATTGAACATGGATATTGAGGTGAATGATTACACAACACAAAAGATCGAGAAGGATGATTTGTTTGTACTCACCCAGTTCATGGATGTTCTTGAAAACACAGCTGACGAGTTGGACGCGGCCAATATCACAACATTTGAAGGGAAGTTGTTTGACATAACAGTGGAAGATGTTGAGGAGAAGGAAGAGGCGCTGGAGGGTAGTGCGGAGAGTTCAGAATCTTCTGAGAGTTCTTCGGAGAGCCAGGAATTGGAAGAGGCATCGAAAGAGTTGGAGGATTCTGAGAAAGCTGAAATTGTGTCATCGTCTAGAAGCATCACATTCTCTTTGGAAACTTTGATGGCTGGAATTTCAGTATTTTATCTTTTAGTACATATAGTATGAGTATTAGTTCTGATTTTTATGGTAATCAATTACTCATGCCAATTACTATCCAATTACATTTGTGATGCGTTCAATCTTATTCTCTGACTTTTTATCTTTTATCATATTGAAATTCAAAATAAAACACACCCAAAAATTTTCTATCCCTTTTTCCCCCGTGATTTTTGACGTTTGACCGATGCAATTGGTTGACTTGTTCCGAAACCGAATCATATATAAACTGTAGTACAAATTGGTTCGATCTACCCATACTGACAACCAGTCAAAAACTTTTCCATCTTTCTCTCTCTCTCAAGTAACGACGACGTCAGCCACAAACCAGTGAAATCGAAGCCGCTGTCATGAGTCTGCTCTCGGATGAAATTTGAGACGACGGATGGGACGTGCCGCAAAAATCAAGCAGGTGTCTCTCACGTTCATCATACCAAGAACATACTCGGTTCCCAAGTGATTCTGAGAGGCCGCTGGACTTTTGTGATAATGATTTCCAATTGGGTATTCCTTATTTTTCTATTTTCAACAGTGTCCAGAAGTTTTCAGAAGGTAGGGCAACTCTTTAATGGGGCGGTAAACTGTTTTTTAAAATATTGTCATTTTTACATGGATCGACGTTGAACGCCGGGGATCGGAAAATACTCTCTTAAACCTATACTCAAAAACGTGTCTAAATAAAGTTATGAGACATCAGAGTTGCAAGTTTGAAAAAAAAATCGAAGAATTTCAGACATGTTTTGAACGTGAAAAAGTATTGGAAATGGGGCCGAGAACGATACTTCAATAGCTCATAACTCAATTCAGAGACGTTTTTGAGTATAGGTCCAATAGAGATTTTTTAAAATCCCTGCCATTCTACGTCGATCCATGTAAAAATATCAATCCTTTTTGGAATAGTTTACTACCCCTATAAGTAATGTTTAAACTATTTCGTTCAGGCAATTGATCACAATCTAAATCCATGCAATGATTTCTATGACTACGTGTGTGCCAAGGACACAAGATCAATCAGTAATCTAACGTTTACCAGTATGGACCAGGAACTAGAGATACAGGTTAGTCTTATCAAGAGAACTTTTGAAACAACTAACTGAATTAAGATGCCCGATGATAACGTCACAATCACAAATAATGGAACATATACACCGCTGGACAAACTTGTAAAACTGACAAGGGTGATGAAGTGGTGCACGGAAATCGAAGTTCTATTCACGGGGGTTTTCACCATGGATTACTTCGGGGACCTTCATTCGGATAACAAGATGATCCATTCTGCAAGATATACAGCGGTCAAAGCGAGGTTGGAGGAAATCAACTCTACAGTAAGTTTTTAGCAGTTACCGAAATTGGGGTCGCAATTCGGGCCTTCGATTTTCTCCCCTATAAACTGTGATTTCCAAGTAAAAAGTTATATGCAAATGTAGAACTCGATGAGATCTACAGAATGGTAGTTAGACTAACTAAAATCCATATCTACAATCAGATCCATATCTAAAATCCATATCTACAAAATCTATATCTTTTCCATAAAACATAATAAAGCGAGCGGGCCGAAGTCTCCAGATTGGATGATTTTTGATGTTTTATGGAAAATATAGATATTAAATTTAGATGTTAACTCAGGAAATTTTTGGGCAACTTGCCGCAAAAAACGGCAAGTTGCCGTGCGAAAAAGTTTGCTTGCCGCTGACAAACGGCAAGCAAACTTTTTTGCACGGCAACTTGCTGATTTTGGCGGCAACTTGCCGATTCTTGTCATTAGATGCGTAGCAGCTTGCCGAATTTCAAATTGTTTTCTCCCATTTTCAATACTTAAGCCAACTGAAATACAACAATTTATTGAGAAAAATGAAAAATATAACAGGTTAACAGTAAAGATTAAGAAGAAATTAGGAGTCCAGGACATTTTTTTTGCTTCCTATTCCATTAATATCCAACTCCTTTGGTGAACACGATTTTGATCTTTTGTTGACTTTTTCGTTTCCATCGTTGTTGGTCGATTCAAATTATCCTTTGCGGAGTGTCGAATATGTCCTAAATTCAAATTTTCCAATGAAAGTTTTTACAAGTAGTGCTTACAATCTTTTTGAAAAATTCAAAAACGAAATCGATGGACTCCTAAGCACTTTCGATACCATCCTCCGTCATCTCTGTTTTCTGTCAGTTTTCTGTCAGTTTTCCTCCATGATTTCGCGCTTACAAAAGAGTGTGTGGATGGTTTTGTCCTACAAAGGATTCCTGCTGAAAAACAAATCATTCGGTCCAAAATACTTTTAGTTTCAATTCACCTTTTGATAACATCCACTTTATTGGTCGATTAATGTCTTTCACATAGTTTCGACATCTCCAAAAGAAGAAAAACGGAAAAAATTGGACTTAGTTGAAAAAATATTCAGAACGAATAACACGCCTTGCTGAACTGGTGCGTCATCAGAAGGCAGCAAGCAAACGGCAACTTGCTGCTCCTACAGCAAGCAAATGGCAGCTTGCTACTACAGTAGCAAGCAATCGGCAACTTGCCGAAACGATAGCAAGCTGCCGTTTGCTTGCTAGCCTCAAATCGCGCAGCAAGAAGCAGCAAGTTGCCGATTCAGCCGGCAAATTGCTAATAATTCGGGCAAGTTGCTGTTTTTTCCAGCAAGTTGCCCTACGCGCAGCAGCTTGCCGTTTGCTTGCCCAAAATTCCCTGAGAAACTACCATTCTGTAGATCTCATCGAGTTCTACATTTTCATATAATTTTTCACTAGAAAATCACAACTTAGAGAGGAGAAACCGCGCCGGCCTGTCTCGCCGCCAAAATAATTGGATTCTTTTCAGATGGTCAATATATTTTACAATGCTCTCCATGCTAACATCGAAATTTTGGAACGAATGCATTTGAAAGGATCCGAGAGGAATGAATTCCTTCATTGGATTTTTGACACATTGAAAAATAGTACACTAGAAGAAATTGAGGTAATTCTTGACATTCCCAATTTCAGCAGAAACTATCATTTTTCAGAACTCTTCTATCCCGGATAGCGCTAAGAAATCTCTCCAGAGAGGAATCAAAATGTCTAAAGTGTTCTTCGCCTTCTATGATTGCAACAATATTACAGTAATTCGAAAGGCTAAATTAGCTTATGAGACAGAATATTATCGGTTACAAAACATGTTATCTCCAGAGTAAGACATCAACTTTATGCTTAGCCAAATAAGAAAGTTTCAGAGATCTCTTCAATCCAATAGCTGAAAAAATACTACGTCTCGGTGCCATCGATGCCTCTATGACAGAGCTAGGAAAGTATATAAAAACGTATGATATTCGTTTTCTGTTCCAAGCCATAGTTGCCAATCCAACAAACGATGCGTTCCAGTACCTGAATAATAATCATATTACTGTGATAACCCGAAATGATCTACATCAGCCAGAGAAAGCGGTAAGGTTTTGAAGCAAAAAAAAAGGAATGAAAAAAATTTTTCAGATGGCGGATACGATGTTTGTAACAACGCATGAGATAATGCATCATCTTTATCCTTATGGGATATTTTTGCTGAGATCGAATGTTTCAGCTGTGGCACTGCAGTGTGCAAGAAGGGAGGTGCAGATGTTAGGGGAGACGGATGCAGTGGTAAGTGTATAAGGTAGTTCTGTGAAATTAGGATTATAGTCATTTTTTTCATAAATGATCGTCCCAATTCCAGTATTAACGATAGTAACAATATTTTTGCACGAAAATCATCAAAAATCAATTTTCAGCTTAACTATTTCTTATCTATTTCAATAAATGTAGAATTTTTCGCTGATACGAACGCACCTAATATCGCTGCTTGAAACGCAATAGAAACATTTTTATCAGCAAATTTTCATTTGTCGCGCTCGCCGCTGCCGACTTATGAGCCGGCAGCGGCGATCGCGACAGCAGATTTGAGTCGGCAGCGGCGAGCACGACAGCAGATTTAAGTCGGCAGTGGCGAGCGCGACAACAGATTTAAGTCGGCTGCGGCGAGCGCGACAGAGAAAAAATTTGTTCATAAACATGTTTATATAGCGTCTTAAGCAGCGATATTAGGTGCGTTCGAATCAGCGAAAAATTCTGCATTTTTTGAAATAGAAAAGAAAAAAAGTATGTTGGCGTTTTGAAAATCGATTTTTCTCGAGTTTTAACGATTTTTTGTGCAAAAATATCATTACTTTTGTAAATACAGTTAGGAGAATTATTTGAAAAAAAGACTGTAATCCTACATTAATGCCAATATTTTTTCAGAAGCCTGCGAATGGTTGGTTCAATAAAGACATTGCTCATGAAGATGTTGTGAACATACTAGCGATGCGAGTAGTTATGAAACTTGCAGCCAGAAAATCGGTTAACAATCAGCAGGTACTAAAACTTCTAAACCCCCGAGCCCACTCTTTAATCAAATTTCAGATGAAAGAAGCCCTTGAAACGATAGTGGGTGGTCTGTGTAAACAATCCGAGCGAAAGAACCAGGCGATCCCTCACCATCATCCCTTAGAAATCTCATTGAACACCGCGGTCCGTCAATATCCATTATTCAGTTCCTTGTATGGATGTCGTGCCGGGGATAGGATGTTTGCTAAACCAGTGAGCAAAAATATTTTTTTCCTTATTTCCATTTCTTCCAGGATGAATTCTGTCGACCATTGGGAGACAATGTGAAAGTTGAGGATTATGCAATGAATGCAACGGAAAAAGATGTTGGTGGTCTTTTCAAGGATTTAATGAAAACAGCAAAGAGCTTCAATTTTACTTACGGATTGTGATAATTTTTCTCCCATTGTACAAATGTGTCGGATAAACAAATGTCCTGAAAAAAACTCTTTCTTAAAATCCTCTCCTCGTGCATTTTAATCCAACACTCCTTTGGTGGCCCAAATAACCAACAAATTCACTAGTGGTGGTTTTAGCCATCATCATCATCTCGATTAATCATTCTTGGTTGAGTGGACAAAGACACTGGTGTGTCTTGGATATTCGCCAAGGCACAAAACATAACTCATCTTACTAGGAAAAAGAAAAGAAGGAAGTCTTATTTTTTCAAGATATCGAATATTCTGATCTCATTAAGTTGGTGAGGGGACCAAAAACAAACAGAATCTTTCGAGAAAAATATATTAATGCCAATTTTTAAACCTATAGAAATCTATTATTAAAAAATTGTGATTCGATTTAAAATAGGCAATTTCAACTTTTAAATTTCCCGCCTTTTCTAGAGGATTGGAAAACGCGGCAAGGTTATCACCAGCAGTCTAAATTTTTGCTACTTTTAAGGACTATGTGGGTTTGTCAGTTCTTATGAATGTATTTCTATGAATTCTGTGTAAAAATATATTCTAAAACACCCCATTGATCCCGTAAATTAGTGGTCTGTAAGTGCGGCAGGGTTTCTACTAGTCGCTTGAAATTTTGCTCTTTACGGGCTCTTTGAGGTGTTTTAAGGTAATTTTTTATACAAAACTCAATTCTGGAAACACTGACAAAACCACGGACACTGGTGGAAACCCTGCTGCACTTGTACAGTGGCGGAAAATGGTGAGTGTCACTTCACACTTTCGTCTGTAACTTTGCTCAAATATGTTCAATCAACACGAAATTTGGCATGTTTATTAACGATATGTTTGCGAGTAAAACACATAGTTTTTTGAAAATCAAAATTCATTCTGGGCTCCAGAATCCTTCCGGATGTAGGCGTGATCCAAAAATCAAAAAAATAACTTTTCCTATGGTTGATGAATTATCTTCATTTCTTATGCAAAATGTTGATAATAGATCAAATGAATACCAAAAAAAGTTTGGTTCACTTTTGATTATCGGCTCCTTAGATATGGACGCTAGAGCTCAAAAAGACACGTTTGGCTTATTGATCATATCTCGACTGAAAATAGTCTCTGGATTCTAAAATTTTGGGAAAATATGTATTTTAAGAAACTCTACGAAATGACAAAAAGTAATTTCAATTTTGAGCAAATTTTTTTTCGCGATGTACAGAGCCGGTTTTGGCCGACTGTGGTCAATACATGGTAAAAACTTTTTTGCTCAAAATTGAAATTTCTTTTTATCATTTCGTAGAGTTTCTTGAAATACATATTTTCCCAAAATTTTAGAATCCAGAGACTATTTTCAGCCGAGATATTGTCAATAAGCCAAACGTGTCTTTTTGAGCTCTAGCGTCCATATCTAAGGAGCCGATAATCGAAAGTGAACCAAACTTTTTTTGGTACTCATTTGATCTATTATCAACATTTTGCATAAGAAATGAAGACAATTCATCAACCGTAGGAAAAGTTATTTTTTTGATTTTTGGATCACGCCTACATCCGGAAGGATTCTGGAGCCCAGAATGAATTTTGATTTTCAAAAAACTATGTGTTTTACTCGCAATCATCTCGTTAATAAACATGCCAAATTTCGTGTTGATTGAACATATTTGAGCAAAGTTACAGACGAAAATGTGAAGTGACACTCACCATTTTCCGCCACTGTATATTTATAAAAAAAGCGCGAAATTTGAAAAGTGAAATTGCGATTCTTTTCGAAAATTCTGATCATGATCTTTGTTGCTACCGTAACCCTAAGTTCCCATTTTTTGTGTCTTCATCTCGATTTTGTGATGCATAGAGACCAAAACTCGTTACCGTTGATACGATAATGGGAACTGTCATTCTTTTTTATTTTTTTTTGTTTAAAAAATAAATAAAAACAGGTTTTCACTTTTCATCAAACCTTTTTAACCGGGTATAAATTATTTTTGATTGTCGATGAAATTGTGACCATAATTATTTTTTCAACAGTAACTATTTTTTTGAACCGATAATTGTTTATAATTGAATTTTTGAACTGAGCCCCTATAAAATAAACTGTAATGGAGTGGATTGAACAATTCAATTTTTTCCGTTTTCCAAAATGTAATTGAGGTGCACATCAATTGAATTTCAACTTGAAGGTTTTTCCTCTAACTTTTTTTCTTTTATCCGACAAAAAACCCAATTTCATTTCTTCTATCCTATCCGAGTCGCATTTCCATTCCTCTAAGGACATCTTCCTTTACTTTTTTCTTGGCTCGTTCCGGCTTTTTTTGTGGCTTTTTTCCCATTTTCTTTGTTCCATCTGTTTCCCTCATTAGCAATTCCTTTATATTCAAGAACATCCACTTTTTTTGGTGTATCGGCTCCGAGATGATTATAGTCTGAAGCAAAGAATGTTGTTCATTAGTGTAAAAGGCTGGAAATTGTATAAAAAAACTGCAAGCAATTTCCATGATATCACATGTTTCCGCATCAGTATATTTCGAGCACTAACACGTTTTCATGACACATATACATTTTCCTCCTGAACGAAATTGAATTTGACGTGACATTGCGCCCCTTTTTGAAATAGAAGAAGGAAAAAACGTGGGAAGAAGTTCCAGGGTTCACTTCATTAGATGCTGCTTCGTTTTTCTTTCTTTTTTCTGATACAGAAACATTCAGAAATGTGAGGTTCATTAGACACAGAATTCGAGAGCAATTAGCATACCCGAGTTTAGGCTGCAAAAAGAAGATATTCGTGAGGGAGGAGAAAAAACGACCTGGGTGTCTTATTTCTGTGGGAAGTTTGACTACGGTAACAAGTAAAAATTTTCCCAAAACTATTCTTATTACACATTCCCCCTAGATTAAATACTACTAGGCCTCCTTTATCTTTATCCCTTCTTCTCTGTTTCCTCCCAAAAAAAATGAGCCGCCGGAGTTCATAGGCAAAAAAATAAGTGATTCAACATCACAGCGGGCTCCCGGATTAGAATAGAAACATACGCATGGATGAGTGCGTTTATCGGGGCGGTCCCTCTCCCCTAAACTCATTTTCTCAATCTTGTGTTTTTTCTTCAACCCCTAACCTAACCTATACCGGGATACAATCAGTCGAAACTTGTGACATCACTTAACTATTTGTGTTTTGGGAAAATGTGTCAGAGAATTTGTTCGTGTTGATTTATGGCCCCATCTGGTTGCGAGCAAAGCCTCTGGAAATGTTTTGTCTACAATCTACATGCTGAAAGACAAATGGGGGGAGGGAGGCGCTCCGAGTATTGTGTTACTTGCTTTTTCTTTAGTTTTTTGTGTGCATGTTAGGACATGCAACATTTATAACATGTAATCCTTCTTCTTAACATTTTTTGGTTACAAATCCATCATTTCGGAGAGGACACAAGAAAAACTGATGTGCTGCATGATGCGCTAGTTAAAAATGAGCAAATGATATTTTTTTTGTGAAATTCAAATAGTCCAATTTATCATCTTCTTAATGTATTTTAGTTTTCAAAAATTGGCTGAAAAATAGCCGAGATACGTCCCTCTGAAGATGAACTTTACGAAATTCGCAAAATTTTTTCAGACTCCAATAAAAAGTTTCATGGCTCCGAAAGTTTTAATGCCCCCGAAAAATTGAATATGGCCCCAAAAAAGTATATGTGGCCCCAAAATTCAAATGTGGCCCCAAGGGTAGGTCATAATTATTTCATGGCCCCAAACATAATTTGATGGCCCCAATAATTTTAGTCGACTAGAATTACGTGCTCTCCGAATAATCTTGTTGAGAGTTTCACTCGACAGTGCTTTAGTATGTATTTTTGAAGTATACTGTATAAAAAAGAGTATTTGAAAAACATCAAAGAGCCCGTAAAAAAGCATAATTCTAGTCGGGTAAAATTTTTGAGCCCATACAATTTTTTTGGACTATTCTGACCTACCCTTGCGGCCACAATTAATTTTTTGGGGCCATATTTGATTTTTTCAAGGCCAAAAATTATTCTGGGGCCATGAAACTTTTGCTTGGGGCCATCAAAGTCGAATAGAGCCTTTGGTTTTCTATATTTCCAGTTCAATTTTTTAACTCTTGTTTTATTTCTAAAGTTTTGAATAATAATAGTAAATAATCAAATTCTACGATATTACCGTAACTGTTTTCTCCTCTAAGAACTCCTCCAAATTTTATTTCCCGAAGAATCTTTTTTTGGGTACCAAAACAAAAATAAGACACCCTATTCCCTAGGCACACATATCTACAGATGACCTCTCTTTGTTCCCTTTAATCTTTGCTCTTTTTCCAAGAAACCTTACTAGTACCAACATTTCAGTGCCAACCACCTTCCAATCCTATGTTTAGAGATTCTAAAATATTACGAAACTATGTACAAAAATGTCAATTGTTGTGTCCGGCTCCTCGGTTTTCTGGGGGCGCTTCTTCTTCTTCTATTTTCTTGTCCCGATGTATCTTATTTCGAGCCCAACGAAGAAAAGAAGAAGCGACGACTGAATACAACTGAATATCTATTCGATTATTCTCAATGTCAATTTAGATGCACAAAAAAACTCTCTATTATATTTGTTTAGTTTTTTTCGTTTTCACATGACTCAACTCATTTTCTTGGCATTGTTTTTGTTATTTCTTAATGCAACGTCATTGGAAATCTGAGAAAATGTAGAGACGGTAATCGATCGAGTTTTCCCGGGCCGGGCTGGTGGAGGAATTTCTATTGGTACCTGGCCCGGCCCGGGAATTTTTGGAAATTCGATTTTTTGACTGTTTTTTGTTAAAACCAGACCAATATCCCATAAAAACCTGATTACATTTTTATATGTTTTCCAACTTTCTTAATATTGTGTTCTACCCTCGAGCAATTTTTGTGTTATGAATTTCTTGGCACCTGGGGCTCTGCTGTAGGCTATTCCAATAGTTAGTTGGTTTTTTTGCATTCCACGCACACACACTTTTTTCCCTTTCATTCCATCGTATTTTTAATGAAGGTCGAGATGAATTATCCACAAAGTGGATGGCTCTCCGGTTTTCATTCATTTGCAAAACTCTAAACTTTCAAGTATACTATAACATTTCCGTTTTCCAACCTTCCCTCTGGGCTGTTTTTCCCTGAAATTTTCTCACCTCCCGATTTGAATTTCAAATTATTCTGGTTCACTAACTAGATGGGTGACTTTCGCTCTTTCTCACTGAATTCTTGAACACTTTTTCAATCATCTTCGTAATACTTTTGGTCCTTAGAGATTGTTAATTTATGAATTTCTGAATCCTGAATCTAGATGCCCACTCACCATTGATGAGGAGGGGGAGTAGTGAGTAAGACTTTCTATTCAACGCCAGAGAAATCTCATTTATTCCGTCACGCAAAAGTTTCCACTCAAATATTCCCCACATTTTTTTTCATTTGCTCAGGGATTATTAACATTCCAACTTGCCCCTTCTCCATATACGTATGAGAGGTTGCTCGAATCCTTTTAGGTGTGTTTTGGATCGAAGTTTTTTTCGAAAAAAGACATTCCGTATGTCAAGGAGTTTTTTCTTCTTGTTGAGCAAATAAAAGGGGTCCGTTCACAAATTCAATTTCCTCACGGACAGAAGGAGTCTGTTCTATGTATCAGTAGGGAAAATTTTTCTTTTTTTCGAGAATATTTCTTCAAATAAGCCGATATGCTTTTTTAGAAAGACTTCGGAAAACGGAGACCTATTTCAACATACAGTAATTTAAAATAGGATTACAGCCGTTTTTTAAATTTTTTCAAATGATCGTCTCAATTCCATTATTTACGAAAAAAACCATATTTTTGCACAAAAATCGTTAAGAAAATCGATTTTCAAAACGCCAACTTACATTTTTTCTAACCTATTTCAATAAATGTAGAATTTTTCGCTGATTCGAACGCACCTAGTATCGCTGCTCAAAACGCAGAAGAAAAGTTTTTATTAACAAATTTCCAATTGTCGCGCCGACCGCTGACGACGTATATGAGCCGGCAGTGGCGAGCGCGACAGCAGATTTGAGTCGGCAGCGGTCGGCGCGACAATTAAAAATTTGTCCATAAAAATGTTTCTATTGCGTTCTGAACAGCGATATTAGGTGCGTTCGAATCAGCAAAAAATTCTACATTCATTGAAATAGGTCAGAAAAAATGAAAAATTGGCGTTTTGAAAATCGATTTTCTCGAGTTTTAACCATTTTTGTGCAAAAATATTGTTATTTCCGTGAATAATGAAATTGGGACGATAATTTGAGAGAATAAAAGAATGAGTGTAATCCTACTTTAATAGTTGTTTTCTGACTTTCTGTATTTGAAAATTCTATGTATTTGCGCGCGTTTTGTACAAAACTCTAATAATATCTAAGCTTTCATGACCACACAGTTCATAACGTTTCTTTTTATTCCCTCTATTCCCATTCACAATGCCCACGATTTGATTTCACGCCTTCACTCAGACACCCTCGTGATACAACATCCGCAGACATCTGGAGGGAGCATCCCCCGCCAAAAAAAGACTTTTTCCCCTTCCCCCACACGAACTCTGATATCCATCTTTTCTATCTTTTTTTTCACAACTTTTTTTTTGTGTGGGTGTTGAAGGTTAGAAATTCCCAGACCACTTCCTCTATAATTATGCTTACCTGAACTTTTGTCCACTGAAAATCACACACCTTTTTTTTCTTCATCTATCGTCATTTATTTCAGCTTCAAAAAATGTGGGCTCACCATCTGGTAATTCCACTGTTACTGATTACTGTAACAAAATGTGAAGTTGATCGAAGTCCATCTATGGTAATTTTGAAATCCTCTAAATAAATGAAATTCAAATTTTCAGTTGGCTCACTACATGAATCTCCTCTCAATCGGTGAATCTTGGCTCGCAGCCACATTCGACATAAAATCGAATGGCACTTTTTTCCGAGGGCAGAACAGTGAGCGCAGATTTGAAATGGGATTTCGCAATAAGGCTGTGAGTCGAGAATTCCGATTTTCTGTTTAAAAATATGTGAATTTTTCAGCTCTACATGATTCTCCCTATCAGTCAGAGTAGCATACAGAGTAAAAACTGGGAGAAGCGATATGTCATCGACTACGATAGCGTTGGAAAAATGGGGCCAACCCTGGATCTCATCATTACTTTCCAACATAATCACATTCACGTTTATGATGGCTGTAATGAGATATTTGCTGGATTTGAGCCCCACCTTATGTTGAGGTAAACTTAACTACAGTATCCACAAAAAAAATTGTTTTCAGTTTGGTTCACGCTAAAGTTCAAGTTGTGGAGGCATGGGAAGGCCCCCAGCCTTCCGAATTCCGTATTGGGTCTGGATGGCCGATTGGTCAAAAATGTAGACAAGGTGGTGTGAAGAAGAAGTACGCCGAATCGTATTCAGAAGAGATAGAAAGAGCCTTCCAACCGGTGAGTCAGTTTTCCTTTCAAAAAAATACGTATCCCATCCAATTCATTAAATTTTCTTCCGTAAAGTTTCCCTTTGATCAAATGCTAATTTATTCGTTGATGTGTCGTCACGCTGAGAGCCGGCACGACGTCTTGACAAGTAGGCAAAATGATTACAATTTTAAAGGTCGTTTCAGCTCAATAATAGGAAAAGAAAAAAGTATTGAAATAATGGATACTAAATTCTAGAGCACATTCAAGGACCTGGACGAGATATTCTTTGAGCAAGTTGTGATGGCACCTCGGGACTTTAGTGGATGCAAGGTAGAATCCAAATCAGATAAATTCTAGAATCAATGTTTTCAGGTCAACAATGCTCTTCTCCACGTAAATGAGACGAAAATTTTGGACTGCAACATTTGCACTTGCTTGGCTCAGTATGTAACAAATTCCTTTATCACAAAGTCAACTGGCTGTTTTCAGAGATGATATAATTTGTCGAGCCGTAGAATGTCCGGCAGTTACTTGCAAGAATCCGATAATACGAAAGGGGGATTGTTGTGCGACTTGTGGTGAACAGGTGAGCTTTTTTTGTAAAAAAAACGAAACTTGATCCTTGATATTTTTCAGTGCTTCTACGAGAATCACAAAATCGCCAATCCCCATGGAGAAGTGTTCTGGCCAGGAGATTGTCATCGATGTCAATGTTGGGATAAAGAAGTGCAATGTTCATCAGAATACGCCACTTGTGAATCGCCAAGTTGTCCCGAAGAAGATTGGGTGTACAATGAGAAATTCAATTGTTGCCCCAAATGTCGTGACTTTGCACGTTTCTGTGCGTTAAATCCGTGCCACAAAGACGCATCTTGTACAGACTCAAAACGAGGACCCAAATGCTCTTGCAACACGGTTAGCAAGCGATTTCCCTTGAGAATTCTGCTAAGTAGGACATCATTTCAGGGCTTCCAAGGAAATGGCACGTATTGCGAAGACATTGACGAGTGCGCCTTCTCTCAGGATGCTCGTGAACAGGTTTGTCGTCTTCATTTCTTTTTCTGTTTTTCTGAAGACAGTGGTCCCTTGAGGCTAAATAGATTTTGTGTCTACTATGGATAGGTGGTAGAAATTCTGGAAGGCCAAAAGAACAAACAACTTTGGGAGAGAAAAAAGCGAGATAACTATGATTAACGAGGCCTCTGAGAGATGTGTTGTTTTTTTGTAACACATTGTAGAGTTTTTTGTGGGTGTGAAAATAGGGAATCAAATTATAACGTTAGTAAAAAGTTGTTGGTGTAATAATTTAAGAAAATTTTGTAAGACCTATAATAGTAACAATAGTAGTAACTAATAATAAGAGATAGAAAAACTTAACAAGGGAACCGTTTTCAAAAACCGGCATAGAATTTTTTCTAAATTTGCTCATTTATAGATTTGATGACGGTCTTTCGAATGTGCTATCTAAGTACCATAAAATCTGTATTAGAAGGGCCTTCAACAGAAAGATACCTCTAATAGAAGGGCACTCGAGGGGGCTCGAAGTGAGCACTTTTTCGGATTTCTGAGCAATTGAAAATTGTCTTAATTGATTCCTTGTTAAAAAAAATTAAGCACATTGCGAAAAATTTTCAAAATTGCTTCCCAAAAACAAGTTATGGGTACTTTTGAAAAATTCCAAAATCCATTTTAAGAAAGTAGATTTGCATGCCCCGTTATTAGATAAAATGGATTATCAAGCGACTGAAAATTAAGAAATTCGAACAAAAAAATGTTCCTTATTTCAGCTCGGTGGCTGTCTATCCGGCTCCATCTGCCGAAACATACCTGGAAGCTTCAAATGCGACTGTCTACCTGGTTACCAAATGATTGGAGAGAACACTTGTCTACCATTAATCCGTGTGTAGCTAAACTTTTCCGTGTAGTTCATTCAATATCACTCCATCTAAAAGGTCCCAAAAACGGGTTCCCTCTCCTAGTAAATCCCCCAATTTTCTTTGTATTGTGGTCCAAGATGATGTAATTAAGTTATATTCCCGCTACAGACTTTTTTCCTAGTCGTACGCTCATGAATATTATAGAATTTCGTCTTATTCATCATCAACACAATCATCATTTCTCTTTTTTCTTGTTACTATTCGCTAATTCGATTCCAATTCCGTTTCTTATAGCCTAGTGTGCCAAACTTGAATCTATTTCGGGAACATGATTACCTATCCAACAAAGACGTTTTTTAATAAAATTGGATGATTTATGGGTTAGTTTCGAAAGATTGAAGCAGAGAGTTGAGGAGAGAGGAAAATACAAAAAAAAACTACCACGCATCTAAAGTACAACAGGGAAAGTGTGTGAAATACAATTGAAAGCAACATGTGAAGTTAGAAAGAATCAGAAGACACAAGTTGAGAAGTTTTCAAGAAGGAGGCACCAAAAAAAGTTGAAAGGCACCACAAAAATTAAGTTGAAAGGCAAGGAAGTTTATATTATACAAGTTCGATTTTTAGAACAATCATGTTAAGAGGTAAAGCAATTTGATTTGGTCATGAATAAAATAAAACAACTATAAAATGATTTTTTCAAATATCATCAAAATCCTCAATATCCTCAGCATTAGCAATTGGGGGAGCAGCACGAAGCATATCAGCAACATCGATTTCCTCATCATCATCAGTTACAGTAGGAAGTTTTTCCGAAACCTTGATGCCAAGTTTCGCCTTATTCTTGTTTTTCATCTCTTCAAGAACCATCTTGCGCGGTTTGGCCATGAACAATTCAAGATCTTCCTCTTCGCCCAATGAGTACTCGTCAGAAGAGGCCTGTAACAAATTTGAGGAATTGTAGTATATGAGCATGTGATATAGGGTGTGTATGAGACTGAAAATAAAATGGATACAAAACTTTGGAGTAACACAATATTAATCTAGTTTTTGTTTGTCAAAATTTACATATAAGAGACATGAAATTTCGAAATTTTTTTGAATTTAGAAAAGTCTTTCAAAAATTCTTTGATTTTGTTTCTTCCGCGGAGCAAAAATGTGAATACTTATAATTTTTACTATTTCAAATTCAAAAAAATTGAAATTTCACGTCTCTTATATCGTAAAATCTGTATTTGAATAGCATGGTCTTCAATTTTTTCAGCATCTAAAAAACAATTCTAAATTTTCAAAATTGTTCATAACATCTGTTGGAGAAAAAATTTGAAACTTATTTTATGACGAGTCCAGTCAAATTTTGACGAGGATTCTAATAAAACTTATTTCAATCTGTTTCAATTTAAAGATTGTACTCATATTGAGCTCATAGGGGTGCCCTTCTATTACAGGTGCCCTTCTAATACAGGTTTCACGGTATTTTGTTTTTTGATTCATCAAAATTAATTCAATTTGAAGAAAGTTATGACTATTTGAAGATAAAATCTTTAGGAAAATAGAATTTTCTCGAGAATCGAAAACCTCTGTTACTGAGCCAACTTAATTCATTCCTATTACCGAAGACCACCTGGTCTACCGAAGCCAGGAAGGACCGATCCTTGTGGTCTGATTTTGTCCGCAGCTGCTCCAGCTCGAAAACAACGGACATCTAAGTATCTAAGTAAGTAAGTTTCTAGATATTCCTCTTCCAAACACTACCCTTTTTTCAAATATAATACAGCTATTACGGTAATTGGTTTCTACCAAACTAACCTTATAATAATCATCTCCATTAACCGCTCTTTCAAACTTCTTCAAGAACGCTGAATTGTCAGGCGGCACGTATTCCGGTTCGCTAGATAGTTCACTGAAAATGTGTTCGTCACGGAGAGGACCGGAAGACAGAAAAAGGTTGTTCCGACTAGAGGCCAGAAGATGTTTGGTTATTCCACCTCATTGCGATAGTTTCCGGGCAATTTCCCTCAAGGTTTCAAGGATAGTCAATTAGCCTTGTGTCTTTTTTAAAAGTGATTCACAACCCTCCTTCCACACCTTCATTTGCGGGTAATTTTGTAGTCATATACAACTTCTGTCTGTCTGACTGATGCGAATCACAATTTTCAACTTACGGAGCATTCGTGTGGTCGATAATCGCCGCAAGCTCTCGCTTTTTTCCAAAGCCACTACTCCTCTTCTTTTTCTTGAACACCTGTTTCTTCGCATATTTCACATTGCTGTTATCCTCTTCATTTCCCGAGCAGTCCGATTCTCGATTACTTGTTGATCCTTCATCTGCAATTCTTACTTTAGTTCTTGATTTCTTGATCTTTTAAACTCACCAACAAAAATCTTACGACACTCTTGAATATGGGTCCCGGTTACCAAAGCTTTCGCAGTTTGGTACAGGTGAGTAGCAGATTGAGGGGATCCGAAAAATTGGGCGCGTAGAGATTCCAAGTGTTCGCGTTCAAAACGGTCTCCGACTTTTTGGAAAAGCCCACTGACTGGGATTTCGACACCATTTGGGATGGATGCATGTTTCTCGTCAAAAGCTAGGAGGGCAAGGGAAACACGATGGGATACTATATCAGTGGGGGATTCGATGTCAGCAACGGCAGTGACTTCCTGAAATTCTTTTTTTCTGAAATTTTGTATTTTGCATATTTTAAACAGAAATTTCGAAGATTTGGCCCAAAAATTTTTTGATAAGTTTATAGTTCAGTCGATGCAAAATTTCATGCTGATTCCGAATATCACAATGAAAACGCTTGAAAATTCTTCTCAAGCTCAAAAAACACCCTAAAAGTTGCAAGAAAGTTATCCCCTGTGGCCGAACTTTTGCAGTGTATTTCACGTGGATTACAATTTTCGCACTGTCCACGCAAAACGTTAGGCCAACAGGCGTAATTTTTTTGCAACTTCGAAAGCGGTTTTTGGGCTTGAGAAGCATTTTTGAGCGTTTTCATTGTGATATTCGGAATCAGAATGCAATTTTGCATAGATGGAACCATAAACTCATTTTGACAAAAATTAAACAACTATATATATTTTTTTCTTTTTTCCTCCTTTAAACATACATGAATTTCGTAATTTTGACCCAAAAATGTTTTCTTCCGAAAAGTGTTGCATATTCTATTCTTAAACATCTAATTCTCAGTCCAATACAAAAAATTAGAGCATCTGAAAGCTATTTTGAGCCAAGATATCGTTCTTCATAATACCTAAATTTTGGTGTTCACTACAACTCAGGGGGCTCATATCTCGAGTTACATGAACAGTTAGTGAAATTTTATTGCAGATTCGATTTTTTCACAGTCGATTTTGTCTTCGACCGGAATTTCATGAAAAGTTAAAAAGTCTATAGACTTCCTTGTTAGAAGTTGTATACCTTGCTTTTTCTAAAAGTATACTTTTCTGTCGAAAACTTTTCTCTTTGTGTACCCATATGCGTGAAATCTGAGTCGCCAAACGACACTTAGCCTCCCTCTAAGACACCCCCCCCCCCTCCCAAACAAAAAAACTATATACCTTCCAGTCCGTATCATTGATACTTGTATGAATCATCACTCTGTCTTGTTCATCTACCAGCCGTTTTTCCAATTCCTGAAACAACGTTTTAAAAATTGGATTAACACTTTCTCTTCTATTACCTTAATCTTGTTCTCGTCCATTCCGATGAATTCTCTGATAGCGAGGCTCAAAATATCGGGCCGCTCGCGGGCGATGTAGGCCGTTGAGACGGGCACATTGATGCTTGTGGAATGCATACCAAAGTTTCGTGACGCAGACGAATTCAGCTTCTGGAAACATTAGTATATATAGATAGATATGGATTCAGCTTTTTTTTAGTGTCAGGCGCTTCTCTGGAAAGCTGCGCCCCTAACGCTTTACGCCTGAACATTTATCGAATTAGATGGGAAAGCTACTCGAAATAAAATGCATGAATGATGCATTGGTATATAGTGAACGTTACACCAACTTTAACGATCATTATGTCACAATGAACCCCAAAAAAACACAGACGGCTAAAAACCGGTCATAATTAGGTTTTCGAAACGAAACGGGACGTATCCTACTTACCTCACTAAGCGACTCAGTAACCAGAATATTCCTTGTCTCGTTCGGCACCGCGCGTAGAATCTCAATCTGCGAACGTTTCGGGAACTTTTCAGTGATAGTGGGTGAGATGAGATGACAAACGCCGTTCATGCCAAATACCTGCAGTATAATTTGATTAGATAACATTACACCTAACGTAGATTAGACTTGATTGGTAGACGTTCTAACTAAAGTTTGAAAAAAAGTAAAGCGAACATGTGAACTGAATCATGAAGCTATCTTATAAAGCAAAAATGAGTCATTTTTCCTCAGATTATTTTTTTTGCATGAACATGAACATGGTCAATGTTTACCATGTTCTGACTCATATAGTAACCATTGGAACTTTTGATAAGATTTTGTTTTGTACCTACTTTACAGCTTGATAAACTTTTTCAAAATAGAAACTACGATACAATTAGTAATAGGGGCCTTTAATTTTTTAAAGGAGGATTCCAGTCAGAATGAGTTTATGGTTCAATCGATGCAAAATTTCATGCTGATTCCGAATATCACAATGAAAACGCTCAAAAATGCTTCACTGATCCAAAAAAAACGCAGTGAAAGTTGCAAAAAAGTTATCCCTTGTGGCCTAACTTTCGTTGTATTTTCCACGTGGATTACAATTTTTGCACTGTCCACGCGAAAAGTTCGGCCACGGAGGATGACTTTTTGCAACTTCGAAGGCGTTTTTTGGGCCAGAGAAGCATTTGTAAGTGTTTTCACTGTGATATTCAAAATCAGCATGAAACTTACATCGATTGAACCATGAACTCATTTTGCCCGAATTTCTCCTACAAAACCTATCGACCCCAAATTAAAAAAAAACCTACGTTTTCCGCGAAATTCTCCACCGAATTAGCCCAATCTGGAAGCACTTCACTTTTTCGAGCTTCCGCGATCAGCGGATTCCGATTGTAGTCCTCCGTGTGCACTTTGAAAATGAGTCCCTCTTCTATAGCACTGATTTTGAAAAGAACCGCTAGAACCTTCCAAATGTCGTCTTCTGGCGAGTCAATGGGCAGCTCCCCAAGGAGTGGAATTCCCGAGTATCCTGACAATACCAAAAGATGTATGAACTCACAATTCTTTGTCGTATGGCCCCCAGAGAGAAAGACAAGTTTGGAAAAAAAAATATGTACGAACCTTTTGAAGTGAACAAAATTCCTTTGCCGCTAAACACAAAATTCTTGAGCTCTTCTACGATTGAACGGATAAGGCTTTCCGATGATGTTCCGGAGTCTCGGTAGACGTAGAATTGAATTCTGTCAGTCATCACCCTGAAATACGAGATATTTTTTTGAGGGCTCGATTCTCACAAGGGCAAAAAGTGCAAGATATAGATTTCATAGTGAAAAACAGTTATAGGATTCAATAAATCAAATTTTTCATCCCTAAAAAAAGATTGACGGTGACATAAATATATTGTTTAGCAAGAACGGCGCAAGATTGAAAAATGAATCATCAACGGTTTTCCTTTTCGCTTCATTTATGTTTTGATTTATGGCAAACTGGGCGTATATGAACAGATCAAAAGACAGTTTAGCTTATACCTTTCGTCATTTTTCTCTCTCTCTCTCAGTTTGTCTTCTTGTTTCTCGTCAAAAAGTTTGTCATATTGCTTTACGAGATCATTTTTCATCTTTTCTCGCGTTTGATACTTTTTTTTCGTAATATTCTTTGCTTTTTTGCTTTTTTACACTTTATAACATCTCCTAAATCGCGCAATACTAGTTATAAGAAAAATACAAGTGGTCTAGAGTAAAACGAAAACTTTACGAACACAAAGAGTGAAAACTGGAAGAAAGCAAAAGCAGTGGTGGTCATTTTCAAACAACAATTGGTGGTGCTTCTTGAGCAAGAGACGCGAGAAAAAAACATTTTATAAACGCCACGCTAGTCGCGTGTCACTATTACAAAATGTACTAATGGATTAGGGCTTGCAAAAATGGAGATATATGTGCGTGTAGTAAAAAAGAATGGACAAAATGGCGACATAAAATTGAAACATTTTGGGCGACACGCGAGTCCGCGCCGACCACCAAGGGCACATGTGTGTCCACTTGCACTTGGTCATTGTGGAGTCGTGAACTCCCTCTCTTCATTCGCCATTCCATTGTATCATTCGCCAACGGGAGCCCTGCAGTCGCGGTCAATTCCTTCGCTTGGTCTCTCAAAAGCCGTGTACTATTTTCTGCGACGCTTCACTCGCGCACAGATGCAGATGCCCGCTGTCATTTTATTGATTGTGACGGAAAAAAAAGAAAAAAGAAGAGAAGAGATGTGAGAGATAGCACGAAATGCGGAGGGGCGAATGAGGAAGAGAGGGTCGGTGTGGAGTGTGTGGAGTGTGTGTGTGGGGTGAGGCAAGGGCGGCCTCGCGGCGGTGCGCAAAAACGGCGACACTGGCCAAGAGGCCGCAGAGAAAACATGTTCGTCCGCTAGACACGCAGGCCTCCGGCGGGTCCGCGCACGCGTGTGCTGCGCGCCCTCTCCACCGATTTGCCTCCCTTGAACCTCACTTGCCTCATCCTTCTTCTTCTTCTTCTTTTCTGTGCTTCTTCCCCTCTCCGGCGACTGTTGCAAGGATTCAGTCGCGGTGGCGAGGCTTACAAGTGGGGGCTCCTGGGCTCCCCCCTCGTCTCCCCCGACGGCTCCAGAGTGACCCGTTGTCGGCTCATTGCCAACGGCTCTCGTTTTAGCGGGGCCTCAACTGCATTCCTAAGGCAGACCACGTAGCATAGCCACCCCTTCGCTCTCTCTCTTTCGTCTCCTCTCACACCCCTACTGAAGCAGCAGCAGCAGCACATTGGCCCCTCCCAGTTAGTCACGACTCAAGCCCTATTTTCCTATATATTGCTCTTATCTGTTACTTCTTCTTCGTCTTCTTATTTATTTTGACACCCCCGTCCCTCTTGTACTTCGTTTTGTGGCCCATTAAAATCCAACAACGATTTTGTTTGGCAGACTATCGTCGTCCACCACTGGAGCAGGCCTTTGTTGCCTAGCTCAGCCAAGATAGGGTTATGGAGATCGAAAACATCGTCGCCAATACGGTCTATATCAAGGCAAGAGAAAGTGAGTTGAAAAAGGAATATTAGGACTGAAAAAAAAACCAAAAAAAAAATTGCAGGTGGTGGTCAAAAAAAGGGAAAGAGCAAAAAGTGGAAAAATTATCTACAGTTTCCGCACTATACAGAATGTTTACATTTGAAGGCAGAAACCGAGATGATTCCTGGGTATGTTTTTTTTTCTTTTAATTTCTTAGTTCTCCTAGTCGTCTTATGTATAGTTTTCTTCTCCCGATAGTGAACCGGAAATGCATATATATGTTGGAAGAGACGATGAATTATTTCGTGTACCCTTTTCAGATATGCATTCGTCGTTCAGAAGCAACCTATCGGCAAGTTGTTATTTCACGAATTCTGCCAGGCGACAAATTCCCAATATCATCAGTGCTGTCAGTTTCAGACGAAGGTAGGCAATATGAATTTTTTGGAAGAATTTTCCGATCCTTGTCCCATTAGGTATCTTAAACTCGTGATTTTATATTATTAGTAAAAGACGTCGGGGAAGGACGAGAAGCGGCTCTTTCGCGGCCCTGTGTATGTGTATTTGTGTATATATGTGTATGCATGTGCATGTGCATTTAGTACTTCTTTGGGCTGACAAGGATGCGCTCGCTGCTGAGAAGTTCACGCGTTTAATGAATCCGTACTAATTAGACGACGATGTGTCTTCAAACTGCCGGGGCGCGAGAAACCCACCCCACTTTTGGATCAAATGACACATGAAAACTGAGAAACTTGTTTTAATTGGATGGGTACCGAGGTCAAATGCTGGAAAAAAAGCGGGGGCCGGGAACTTGGAACGAATGTTTCAGGATGCAGGCGTTCGTTAGTTTCTAATTAGTTTCTGGAGAATTAAATGGGAATATTTTTTCTTGAGAATCTTTTGTAATCAGGGTTGTGAACCAGTCACGGCCGGCGATTTTCTCCTTTTCAAATTGTGATTTTCATGTCGGAACTTATATGAAAATGCAGCTCGATGAGATCTACAGAATGGTAGATAGATATCTGAATTTTATATCTATATTTTCCACAAAACGTCAGAAAACAAACGGACCGAGCTCGCACGGGCCGAAATCTCCGGCCCAGGTGCTTAAAAAGCATTTGAGAAAACACGAACAGCGTAATCTTATTGAATTTATAATCATTCTGTAGATCTCATCGATTTCTACTTTTTCATATTAATTTTGTCTTGAAAATCGCCGGCTCGGTCAGGCAACCCTATTTGAAATGAATTAGACATTGAAATATCCATAAAATAAAACTTTTTCATCAGGTAGAAGAATATGAAACATCCGACGATGATGGGCAATCTAGAAGAGATTTAGCGTCCGCTATCGTAGCTCTCCTCCGTTCCAAACCTGACGACAACCCATCTGTAAGTTTTTTCATCCCGAAAACGTTCTAATTTTCGTTATTTTTTTTTCAGTGCTCTCAAGACGAGCAAGAAGCGTGGTGTTCGTTTCTCAGCGAAGAGGTAATATCCACATGTATATCGACGGCGGACTCGGCCACTCATGACGATGAGCCGCGGAGTGATATATTCTCGGAGCCATATAGGTAAGACTCTCATAAATACAATTTTCTTGTTGTTGGGTATCCCGGAAAATAATCGTAATAATCAGTAGCTTGTTTTGGTAATGAGACGAAGAGAGTACAAAAATATTGTATCGTAATTGGGAGTTGGATTTTTTCTTGTCCCGGAAACTCTGATAGCAAAGTCACTAACTGATAACAATAGTTTTACACACTTTTTAATGGTTGTGATGAAAAACTATTTTAATGTACAAAGGTCGAAATTGTCAGCATGTTTTTTGGCTGTCTAGACTCCAAAATCGGGGGCAGATGTTTTTTTTGGGGTGAAACAAGAAGGGACATGTGATCTCAAGTTAGAATGAGCCGGGTTTGATATAAAATTTTTTCCTCCCCGAGTTGTTTACACATCATGGAGAAGTTAATATTAGTCCTCTCAATATGTAATTTTCAAATATTTTTCCCCTTGCTCTCACCCCTGCCGCTATTCCCCTTATTTTTCCATGCCCCCTCTAGCGTGCTGCTCGGCGAGAAGCACCGCGGGACCCAAAAAAAAAATTCCAGTACCAGGGCGATGTGCCTTTGTTGTGTACATCCATGGAAAAATAACAGTGGAACAAAGGACGGTGTTGAACATCACATTGTCCGGGGGGCTCTTTCTCCTCCCTATTTCGTGCCATTCTCGACTCATGGGGATAAAAACGAAGGGGAGGAAGAGAGAGAGAGAGAGAAGATAAATTTCTTTCGGAGGGGGGCTCCTCCAAGTGAAACCGACGAGTAGATGAAAATGCACTAAAGACAGACAACGGCCAACAACAAACTTCTGTTGAATTGACAAATTGAATTTCACGTTTTTTTTTTCAGACTCACCAGCGAATATCTGAAGGAAAAGCCTTTTGCCGAGTTCAAGGAATCCATATATTTTCATCGGTTTTTACAATGGAAATGGCTGGAAAAGAGGCCCGTTGACAAGCATACGTTTCGGTTATATCGAGTATTAGGCAAAGGTGGATTTGGAGAAGTATGCGCATGTCAGGTGAATAATATGGATTTTTATTTGAAAAAAGATAGTCAATATTGGGATGATCTGTAAACTGGATAAAATGTGTAAAAACAGAAAAACTGTGTCAGTTAAAAAAAATTGAACGTAAGGAAGTCTAAAAACACGTTGAAACCTCGAAATTTGAAAAAAAAATTAGCTGTGTGCCAGCTTTTTTCAAAAATTTTCGGTTCTCGAGAAAATCCTTCTTTTCTGAAATTATTATCTTCCAACTACCGTAACTTTCTTCATATTTAATTAATTATGATGTATCGAAAAACAAAATAATTTTGAAGCAATTTACTATCAGAAATCCTAAAAATATTATGCCTTAAAATTACATGGGCTCTCACAATCGAATTTTTTTAACAAATTAGCTCCAGTAGAAATTTTTTGCTCTTTCATGGGCTCCTTGATTTCAAAGCGAAAATTAATGCTTTAACATCTTTTTATTTAATCACAAGAAAGTTTTCGATAAGAGGAATTATGTTTTTGGACAATATTATTAGCAAAATACAATACCCTATTTTCCCTTTGAGCTCCATTTTTTCTGTAATCCCAACCGATATCTCCTCAATTTTGCCCAGTTCATAACAAATTCTGTACTTTTTCCATTCCAATTTTATTCATTTCCCAAATATCCCTTCGATACCTTTCTTCTTCATATCCTCAATGGATGTTCATCAAGCGCATAGAAGAGTAGTGGGGCCAAGGGTACTTGGGATTTTTTATGGGCCCATTCCAAGTTTTAGCAGTCGTAAAATGGTAGCGACTCGACAATTGTACCACTACCAAAAACTTGATAAATTAATTGTTGTCTGGAGGATGGAAAATGAAAAAAAATTGGAGAGAAAATGAGAGATGGGGTGGATGGAATGACGGCTTCTGACAAATTGAATTTTTTATTCCAAATACACAAACACACAGTGCCCTTCTACCAATCTATATGAGCCCCCGGATATTGAGTCATTTATCAAATGAAGAAAGAATGAAAATCTCGAAGGGGGGTTAGATCCAAAGCCGATCTGAATAATTGGTTTCTTCAATTTCCGTTTTTTCTAGGTCCGAGCCTCCGGGAAAATGTATGCATTGAAGAAGTTGGAGAAGAAGCGAGTGAAGAAGCGGCATGCTGAAACATTGAGCTTAAACGAAAAACAAATTCTGCAGAAGATTAACTCTCCATTTGTCGTACGTTTTCTTTTTCTCATCTTTCTTGCTTTTCGACTTCTTGTGCCAAAAGAAGACATAAAAGAAAAAAGGGATCAAATGGAGAAGAATCATATATACAAAATGGATGGGGGGCAAAAACACAAATCAGCATTCTCTTATTCTTTTTTCAGGTGAGCCTTGCATATGCCTACGAAACCAAGGATGCATTGTGTTTGGTCTTAACGCTGATGAATGGCGGTGATCTAAAGTTTCATTTGTATAACTTGATGCCTGGTGGATTCGATGAAAAGCGAGTGCAGTTCTATGCGGCAGAGATCACACTTGGTTTACAACATCTTCATTTGGAACATATTTTGTATAGAGATCTGAAACCGGAAAATATTCTTTTGGATGATTTTGGACATGTTCGGATATCAGACTTGGGTCTTGCTGTGGAACTTAGAGACAATGAACCAATCAAAGGAAGAGTAGGAACCGTTGGCTATATGGGTACGGTTTTGTATTGGCTTGGGGTTGCAATCCGGGTCGGCGATTTTCTCCCTTCTGTGATTTTCAAGTCAAAATTTATATGAAAATGTAGATCTCGATGTTAAAATGTCTGAATTCCATATCTATATTTTCCATGAGACGTCTAAAAGCGCATGGGCCGAGCTTACACTGGCGGGCCAAAATCTCCGGCCCGTGTGCTTTCTGAGGTTCTAAACAAAATATAAGTATGGAATTGAGATATTCTAACTACCACTCTGTAGATCTCATCAAGTTCTACATTTTCATATAAATTTTGACTTGAAAATCAAAATTTAGAGGGAAGAAAATCTCCGGCCCGCGCCGGCCCTTTTCCGCCCGGATTACAACCCTGAAATTGCTTTAAAAAGTCGTCTACTCTTTTCTGTTTTCAGCTCCGGAAATAGTAAAAAATGAACGGTATTCATATGGTGTGGACTGGTGGGGTGTTGGGTGTCTGATCTACGAGATGATTGAAGGCAAGGCTCCGTTTCGACAGCGAAAAGAGAAAGTGAAGCGAGAGGAAGTCGAGCGACGAGTTCGCGAAGATCAAGAGAAGTATTCGGAAAAGTTCAGCGAGGCGGCTCGAACTCTTTGCCGGTCAGTGATCCCCTACATGCCCTCTCAATTGTTCCGTCAATACATTTTCAGAGGGCTGCTACACAAAGAACCGGGTTTCCGTCTCGGGTGCCGACGAGTTGGGAAGCCGGAAGAAGGCGCCGAAGAGATTCGAGCTCATCCATTTTTCAACACTGCGGATACTGTCACTGGTCGAGAACCAGTTCCATGGAAGAAGATGGAAGCGGGGAAGGTTGGACAGTTTTTGGAGAATCAATTTTTGAAAGAGGGGTTTCAGGTAACACCTCCATTCTGTCCCGACCCTCGAGCCGTGTACGCCAAGGATGTTTTAGACATTGAGCAGTTCAGTACCGTCAAAGGAGTAAGATTGGATGCTACAGACACTCAATTTTATGGAAAATTTAATACAGGATGTGTTAGTATACCATGGCAAAGCGAGGTGAGTAATAAAATCAAAATCTTTGAATTTGAAACTGAAAAAAGTGATAATTTTCTGTCTTTGAGATGAGCAATGTCTGAAATTGTGATTTTGGGTTTCAAATCGCTTTAAAGGAGGTTTCCGGGCAAAATGTTTATTGCTGTGAACTTCAAAATGGAGCAGAATTTTGGGCTGATTTCGAATTGTCGTCATATTTATAATTCTACATTAAAAATTATGGAACAAAATCTAATATATATCTACAAAGTTTTTTTGATTGCTTTAAAGGCGCATGGAAAATTTCAAAATGATAATTTGTTAGGGAACAAGTAACCGATTTTACTATACAGTACATAGAAGCGCACCAGGTCGGCTTTTGGCGCTTTTTTAGGGCTCCGGGATATTTCAAAAGTGGACATTTCGAAAGTGAGACATTTTGAAATGTCTTGATAATAAGGCATTGTTTTATCTAGAATAGATCATAAAACACAAAAATATACAAATATGAAAAAGTCCGAAAAAAAAATCAAAAACGCAATTTCACACAATCAAAATGTCTACTTTCGCGATGTCCATTTTCGAGATGTCTCACTTTCGAAATGTCTTACTTTCGAAATTTCTCACTTTCAAAATGTCTACTTTCGAAATGTCTATTTTCGTAATCCCCGGAGCCGTTTCTCAAGCCCAAACATAATATATTTCTGAAAATCTCCATGCGCCTTTAAAATAATCTGACAACCGTTTCAACCCTTACAAATTACTGTAATTCGTCTCCTAAATAATCTCCAACCTAAATTTTCAGATGATCGAAACTGAATGTTTCGCCGAGCTTAACACATTTTACGACGAGGACGGAAACCTTGTTTGGAACCTCCGCGCCGACGGAATCAATCTAGAAGAGCGGCGAAACGGAACCAGCAAGCCTGGTTTCTTTTCGAGACTTTTCCGAAAAAAGGTTAGTGACACAAAACTTCAGTAACGAACAGTCCACCCACATCTACACAGACACATATTTCCCCCAGTACCTGATATCCGTGCTTCTTTCCAACTTTCGCTTCCACAATGCACAGTAGTGATTTTCCATATTATTATTATTTTGGAAGAGAGTCTTCTGTTTCTCCCGCATCTTCTTATTTTTCTTCTGCTCGATTCCCTTCACATAGTGTTTATTTCATTGTAAATCTTTTCGTGCTTATATATGTGTTGTAGAAATAGAAGTCAGATAGAAGAATATGAAGGATGAGAGAGAGAGAGGAAACTGTGAGTGAGAGGGAATGTACCTAATTGTGGATTCGGTTGCAGGACTCGGGTCATCCGAACGCTGATAAAACTTGAATGACTTGTGATTGTGAACCTCCCCATTTCAATCTCATCTACACACACCTTCTCAAAAAAACACCTCAACCGCCATCAACAATTGCCTACGTGTTCTTCTTCTACAATCAAAACAGCAGCTACACAAGAATCAAAAATACTCCAAAATCAAAACTTGGTTTATGATCTCTTCCCCTCAAAAAATCCGCACCTTTATGCCACACTTCAACTCAATGTAAGTTTTCTGTTCCAATTTGGCGCACAATCCCCACACACACACAAATTCACACTATTGACACACTTAGAAACACTTGTTGGATATGAACTATTTTTCTTTTTTGAATTCTTTTGATCAAGAGCACTTTTATTTTCACCCTATCTTTTACACGATTCTGTCTTTGATTTTTGTAGCCAGCATGCATGACGCCTTATTTTTAATCTTTCTAGCGAATCGTATGATCAATTTTTCTTGCATTAGGGATTGAAGTTACAGAATCCGATGAGTACTAACATAATCAAAGTTTTGAGAGAACTTGAAATACCGAGTAATCTGTATTAGAAGGGCATGCCTAGTTATGAATTTTCAGAGTGCCTAAAAAGATATTTCTGAATTCTTGAAATGTATCATAGCATCTGTTGGAGTCAAGATTTGAAAAATATTTCGCAACATTTCCAGTTAACTTTTGACGAGGATTCTAATAAGACTAATTTCAATCCGTTTAATATCAAGAATTAGCTCATTTTGAGCTAATTGGGGTGCCCTTTAGGGCTGAACGGCAACGAATTTCGGCAACTCATTCAAACGTGAATAACATTTTTCAGGAGTATCGCGTAAGAATGCGAACAACACAAAAACTGTTCCTTATCAAAAAATCTATTGACTGGTTAAAAAACAGTCAATTTTCATCTATAAGTAACACATTTACGTCCTGTTTTGCCAAAGAAATTGCCGAAACGAGCAGTTATTCGTCAAAACAGGGCGTAACTCTATTAAATTTATATGAAATTTTACGATTTTTTAACTAATCGATAGATCTTTTGATGAGGAACATTTTTCCTGTTAACCATATTTTTACTTAATCTTCTTGAACAATGTTATTCACATTTGAATTAGTTGCCGAAATTCACAGGGAGTGCTCTTCTAATACGGATTTTGCGGTAATCACTCTTTCAAACAGGTTCTTTTATAAAAATAAAATCTCAAACATTCTATTCTTAAGTTCACACACTACCCTTCCCCCTACATCTATATATAATATCAATTTCAGAACATTGAAGTCACCAAATCCCTCCATGACCTCTCTCGTTTGGGTGTGGAACATCAACAACCATCAACATCCACAAAGCCAGCGGCAGTTAGATCAAGTCGTGCGGCTTCAGCTAGCGGAAGAACTTCGATGATATGATTTCTTTTCTTTAGATTTTTCGTAGGACACCACTTTAGCCAATTCGCATTCATTTTGAAAAATCGAAAAATCAAAAACAACAATAAAACACGGTGCTTTTTCTCCCCAAACATAGTCCCAATTAACTTTCCGATCTCAATTTTTTTAATATTATCTTCCTCCGTCTGCTCAGCCTCAAACAATCAAAAAACAACATCCACCAACAGTTTCTTTCCCCTTCTCTGCCTCTTCTTGCGCGTTATCTCAATCAATCAAAAAAATTTCATCGGATTTTCTATAATTGTTATTGTAAAATTAAAATTAATGTGTAACGACGTTCAAAAAAAACTCTGTTCTTTCAAAAAAAGTACGAGCAATTTCTGGAATAACAACGAACTGATCGTGTCTCTTTTCCGTTCCTCCTAGATTCCTCTTACAAAATTAATCTTTCAAAAATTTCCCTCTCATGACGAGCTTTGACTTGCTGAAATTCCCTTTTAATCAAGTTTTGTAGTGATTTACCTTTATGCTATCGTTTCTCTTGCTCTTTCCTCCTCGCACTTTCGTTTTGTATCACCCGATTATTCTGTAAAAGATGTTGTCATTTTTTTCATCATCCGGTAAATGTTTTTTTATAAGAATCAAATGAATTCATGTTTGTGTTGAATGGTTAATACATTGGAACAAAATGAAATAGGCGCAACTAACTTTGAAATCTGGGAAAATCTGAAAAAAATTACCATGAGCAATTGGAGGGTCACTTGTAGGAACAAGTTTTTGAACAGTATAAACGACAAGATTCATTAATTTTTCAAAAATTTTATTTGAATCTTGATAATGCTCATCAGAAATCAAGCAGATTCTATCGTAAAATCTGTATTAGAAGTGCATGCCTCTCGATTTTTTCAACACTTAAAAAGTTATTTTTTAATATTATTTTCTTTTATTTCTAAAATATTTCTGCATTCCTAAAATGGATTATAATTTCTATTAAGGAAGAGATTTGAACTATATTTTGTGACTTGTCTAATCGACTTTTGACGAGGATTCTAATAGGACTAATTTCAATTTGTTTGAATTTCAAGAATATGCTCAGTTTGAGCACTTTCGGTGCCCTTTTAATACACATTTTACTGTTGACTTTATGACGGTAGTTTTTCAAAATTCGATCGTTTTTAAAACCTTCAAATAACTTTTCCGCATCTTTTAGAGCATCTTCTTCCGTTGCACAAAATGTAAGAGTACATAAAGAAATCCTAATAAGGAATTCAGGAGGCACTCTCTTTTATTAACTTCTTCTACCACTTTTCTCCCATACCTCTCATTTTCTTTTGAAATATCTTATGGTGAGAAATGCATCGGATATTTTAGGTGTTCGTACATCTTCACAGATACTATCTCCATGAAATGCATCGGCGGATCACGATTCTTCAGATCAAATCAAACCATTTTCACCGTTTCAAAGGTAGAAATAATCTCATGAGCATCCGAGTGAACTTGATATTTGAGGAAGAATGTACAACTCATGTGAGATGCCGGCACATCACGTCAGTTTCCCATATTGGCTTCATTTTTCCTTCTTCGACGCCATCTTTTTCCGTGAAATGCTAATGAGCATGCATGTGTGAGCTGGGAAACAGGAGATTCCTTATAAGGGATTTCTGAGCTCGTCTATGGGCAAATGGATTCAAAATTTTTAGATAATGGTGGTTCTGAATGTCGGGGGAACCTTATATGAGTATGTTTTCAGTTAAAAATCAGTTAAAGTTTTTGGTCTCTCTGCAAATTTGTATTGATTTTCATACTCTCTATTGTCTGGGGTATCTCTGGGATATCTTGGACTCGCTTACCCTATCACTATTCTTTAATATGACACCTGTATCCCCATCTGCAGCTTCTCGTGGTGCTTCGAATACCACTTGACTCGGAGCACATCACAAAAAACTGCGGATGGTCAACAGTATCGAACCTACCGGGCCTAAAACGAAGTGAAACAGAATACATGGTGATATAATAAGAATATGCTCAAATTGTGAGCTCCACAAGTACACACGAAGAAAGGCATGGACCCCAGGAGGGTGGACGCGCTCACATACACACTATGAATGGTAAGTGGTGGTGCCTGGTCTCGCATCGGCCGCCTTCCCGAAACGAAGCGCGGAAGGGGGTGGAGCCTGTGTTATGACACGTCGTGGCTAGTTTTGTATCGTTAGAGCGAGAGAGAGGGCAGGAAGAAGAAGACGAAGAAGAACCCTTGGTTGTTTACCAGGTGAAGGTGTTGATGGACCTGCAATCAGAAACGAGAGAGAAAGAGCGCAAATAGAAAACGCTTATCGATATTTTGGGAAGGTTTGCAGAATACATAGGAAGAGAGAAGAATGTGTTCGGTGTATCGGTGGAAGAGGAATGGGTTAGATTACGATCTTGAATCGAAGAGGGAGAAGAAACGACGGCAAAAAGTTCTTCTTGTTCGATGATTTTTAAGATTTGAAAGTGAGGTCGAAAAAAGCAGAAGACTGAGTTTGAAAAGAAAAAATAATTGTTGGGTGGATGTTAGCATTACTTCCGACTCCTTTTCATTTTTCGATAGCAAGAGCAAAAGATGTGCATCTTTGTCAACAACAGGGTCATCATCATCCACATTCAAATTCCCCAAAATTTGAACACCTGTCCCCAAAGGTATTGTGTGTGTGTGCGTGTCCACTTTTGCCGAAAAACGAGAGCAACGCGATGGATAATTGTGGGGAGATTATTTCTCCATTTACGTTCCACCTATTCGATTATAATTATACAGCAGTTTAGACGGCCGACAATCCTTCCTTTTTTTAGGGAGAGACAAGAGATTCTAATGGGTTTTCTTTCGGTTTTGATGTGGATTCTGGATCTGATTGATCCCTTACCGGAAGCAGGGTTGCGACGGGCCGAGGCCGAGAACCGGGCCGAGGCCCGGCCGGTGGGCTCGTGAGGAAAAATTTTGATTGAAAATTGTCGCCTCTATTTCTAATTTTCAGTTTTATATAAGTTCGAATAACTTCTATGACACAATTTTTGATATTTTGCTAATTTACCCCTTAGGATTTTGAGAAATTTTCAAAATTTTCGATGGAAATTTTTCCTTACGGGCCCGCGGGCCGGGTAGAGCCGTCAAATATTCGCTAATTCACCGTTAAGATCTTGAGAAAATTTCAAAAATTTCAATTGAAATTTTTCATTGCGGACAGCCGGGCCAGACCGGGCCGAGCAGATTTTTTGAGCCTCGACCAAAAAAAGTAACACAGAAACAAGAGCAGTGTATATTTTGGATCGTTAACCATCACCGTATGTATTATATGTCTGCTTGTTTAACAACGATATTTATCAGCCATTCGCATCTCACGGTGCCGTCCATGTTTACTTCTCCTCACCTGTCTACGATGACCAGAACAATGCGATTCTAGCTGATAATAATATGTATTTCTTACCACTCTCTAAAAGAACTTAATGCCAACAGATCTCAGCCGTTTTACTCAATTCATCTGACCTTTACCTACTTCATTATATCATTTCCGGGGTCATATTGTTTAAGTATATTGAAATGCGGTTTTTGTGTGTAGAACGCCGCAAAGAGAAGACGCACAATAGAGAGTTCCGGGTATTCTTCCAAGGACATGTGTTCATGAACTAGATCCTAAGTACCCCATGGAGGTAAGTAAAACATCATCACACTCAAAGCCCCCATGAAGTGTCCTAACGGTCCACTTGGCGGTTGTATTCCGAAGTTGTTGGTAGAAAGAAAAGATGGGAGAAAAAAGATCATGACAATTTACATCTGAGAAAATGAAGATAGAGCTAATAAAAATTCAGAAATGGATGCATGCTATCGCAAAGTTGTATAGTTCGTGAGAACGAGAAGTGGTGTTGGGAAATATGAAAGAAGACTTTTTTCAGGATATTTTCAGAATATACAACAAGTTTAGTGGAATAGTTTCAGGCAAATGTTCACAGACCATTGAAATAGCAAAACTATTATTTCTAGGTTTTCTAATTTTCAAAGGAGGATTCCGGCAAAATGAGTTTAAGGTTCAATCGATGCAAAATTTTATGCTGATTCCGAATATCACAAAAGAAACGCTCAAAAATGCTTAGCTGGCCCAATAAACGCCGTCAAAGTGGCAGAAAAGCTGACCTTCCTGGCCTAACTTTTGCCGTGTTTTCTACGTGGATTACAATTCTGTTTTGCTCACGTAAAAAGTTAGGCCAGGAAGGATAACTTTTCTGTAACTTTGACGACGTTTTTTTGGGCCTGGGAATCATTTTTGAGCGTGTTTAATGTGATATTCGGAATCATCATGAAATTTTGCATTTGTTGAACCCTTAACTCAGTTCTAAATTTTCAAATCTTCACTAATAAGATCCTGTAATTTCCAAATGGCAGTTTTTATATTACACGTCATATCTCGACTACCAGGCCACCAATTTGATGAAAAAAGTATCAATCGTCTGGAAATCTTGTCATGATGTTGCCTGTTACATTTTATAAAAACTTGAACCTGGAAATTTTCGAGTTTTCACCAGGCTTTGTCGAAATCGGAAAAACGAGTTCTCCTTTTTTCCCATTTTTTCCGGAAATTTCTCGTCAGAAAATTTTTCGAAATTGTTTTTCGGAAATCGGAAAAGAATTTTTGACAAATCGGAAAAAATACATGAAAATTGTCGAACAATTAAAGATTTTGACGAAAAATCAAAATTTTTGATGAAATGTTTTTTCCAATTTTCCAAAAACTTTTGTCGCAAAAAAAATCCGAGAACTCAAATTTCTCCAAATATTTTCGGAAAGAAATCGAGAACTCGTTCTTCCGAAATGAGTTTTCCTTAACGAGTTTGTTTTACAGTAACATCAATTTGGAAATTTTCAAGTTGTTACCTGAGTTTATGGTACGGGAACATCACAAAATTTGTGAGCTCAACAGGCATACCAAATCGACAACTTTTACATTCAAACTGAAACTTTGAATACAAAAAAGTCAGACTTCTGATTACACAATATGTCTACACAACACAAGTCACAAAACTCCACAGTGCACAAAACAAAAATAATGTAGTCTCTCCAGTCAATAAAACAATCTAGCCGGTCAACTGATTATACCAAACGGTTTCATCATTTTCTTCGCCACTTCACTGATATTTTTCTCTTGAAAACAAAAAAACACTATCCTTCTTAGGAGATTAGATTAACGCCAGATTAGAGATTGAATGATGATAAGGAATGCAAGAGCCAGTCTCTTCCAAAACTATATATGTCAAAAAACGCTGACTGGCTACTCGCTTGTTCGAATTGATAAGATTGATTGGGTGAGCATACGTTACTTGGTTTGTTAGTTATTTTGCTATTAGTATTATGATTGAGCCAAGTAAAAACCAGGAACCAATAGTTATAACTAGGTAAGTAGATCTTCATTTGTGACACTTTTTATTTCGTTTTTTTCCCAAATCTCAAATCGGTTTTTTTGTCGTTTTCTTCAATATGAAGCATCAACCATTTCAGAGTTGCAATGGAGGAAAACATGTTCGACCCGCAACCAGATATTCCTCGCATTCGCATCGATTCAACCCATTCTTATCAGCAACGGTTTGTTCGCTTAGTTTTCCTGTTCTCTCATGTCATATTGCACTTTTCAGAGAAAGTATGCTTGAGAAATTGAACACGTACTACACGCTTGCTGTTGTTATAGTACAGGTGAGACTAGAGTACTAGAGTTTGAAATTTTTTCAATTTTTTTTCAGCTAACTCTTGGAGTCCTTGGCAACAGTCTTACGCTTGTAGCAGATGCGACCCGGATATTTGCGGACCACCTGGAACTTTTTCAATACGATCGAGCAGCAACGCCAGGGAAACGATTGACTGAAATTATAACAGTCGGAATCACAAATGTTGTTTTGTTCCTTTTGTTCATTGCGTTTTTGTTAACAGCTTCTGGGAGAGCAGCAACTATGGATTTCGATGTAAGAAACTATTTTTTCAATTGTAAAAAATTTTGAATTCAGATCAACAGAATGTACTTGATAATAGGAACTGGTCTAGCAATGACGGCGAACACTCTACAAACTTTGTGTCATTTTAGAAGTGAGTTGGCTAATGAAAAATAGTGAAAGAGTTTAATGAAGACCATAAAAAGGGTCCCAGACAGACATGCTACGGGCCGGGCCGGGCCAAAATCAGAAAATCTGTCGACCCGGCCCGGCCCGGCCCGGCTTGGCCCGGATTTCAGGAGTGAAAAATTTGTTGTGAATTTTTTTAACGAAAAATCTATTTTTTGGTGGTTTTTCCTAAATGAGCCAAAATTTTTTAATGATTGAATATTTTGTGTCATTTTAATAGCGAAAAATCACAAAAAATTTCAAAAATTGTGAAAATTTTTTCGAAAATTCTCCTCATTTTTCCCTATCCGGGCCGGCAAAATTTTCCACTGGCCCGGGCCGGGCCACCACCGGGCCGGCCCGGGATTTGCCAAGTCTGGTCCCAGATCAAGTTTTACAGTTTAAAAAAGAGAGAATAGGCTATTTGGAAATGGTTTGACGAAAGAAGAACAAAAGGTTTCTAGACTGTTTCGCGTACCTATTTCATAACATATAGTCACTTTTTGTCAACAGCGTTCAAATCAACAAAAAATTATACGCTTTTTTGAAATTAATTCAACATTTTTTTGAAATTTTGCTTCGACTTCATAAAACTGTACACCACTAGCTTCTAAATCACTTCTGTTAGTTTAGACTGAGGTTTTTTGGATTTCTCGTAGCCTACTTATTCAGAATAGATTGAAATTAGACTTTCTCGAGTTTTTGGGCTTTTTTAGAAAATCGAAGCACTTTTGAGTTTTGTAATTTATTAAATCTACAAATGAAGCAATCACAGCGAATCCGTTTTTTTTAAAACGATTCTATATATGTATATATGTATTCGTTTATTGAATTTGAAAGAAGGCAAGAGATGAATATAAATGATACAGATAGGATTAAAACGAAATTAAGTAGGATAAACCCGACAGAGTTCAACCTAATATGGGGGAGGGGAATAATACTAACAAGGTATGGGGAAAAATTCAGAACCGGGTTATGGAGGAATCAAGGAGATCTAAAAATTGAGATGGGGTAAGGAAAGAGGGGGTGTTATTAACAATAGCGTTCCAAACTGGGACGGTTAGGGAGAAAAAGTCAGAGATAAGAGGGTGATGGCATATAAGCATCATGGGACGTCGAGAGGAGGAGGACAGGGATACGAAAGAGTGGAGATCAGGAAAGTACGAGGCACCGGTAACTAGTTTATAAAGAAGAAAAAGCTGAGATTTGAGGCGGCGGTGGCGAATGGAAGTTAACTTTAGAAGTTTAAGACGGTCGGCGTAGGAGGAAAAGGGAATATTGCATCTTTGGAGAACGATTTTCGAGAAATAACGGAGAGGGCGCTCAAGTTTCAGGGACATTCTAGAGGAGGGAGGAGGGGAGTACAGAACGGAGCCGTACTCGAGTATCGGGAGCACGTACGTTTTAAACAAAGCGGCATAGAAGGCTGGGTTGGAAGAGCGGAATGATCTGAGAAGTTGGTGGGAGCGAAGCATGGCAAGAGAGACTTTTTTGAGAATGTGGCGGTGGAACTTAAGGGATTGGTCCGTAATTAGACCGAGGTCTCTAATTTCGGTTGAGGGGAGAATGGGGGAGCGAGCAATAGTGTAGGAATGAATAGAATTTGAGGAGCCCAGATGAAGGAGGGATGTTTTAGAAGTTGCGAGAGGGAGAAGGTTATTAACTGACCAGGCGTAGATGATGTCAATAGATTGCTGAATAATAGTGGGGGATTCATGGAAGATCTTGATGTCGTCTGCGAAAACTGAGAAATGGACGGCATTGGGGAGAGAGCAAAGCAAGTCGTTCAGAAAAATCAAGAAGAGAAATGGGCCTGAAACAGACCCCTGAGGAACCCCCGAAGGGATCGGGAAGGAGTTGGAGTCAACAAAGGAATTAATTTTAACCGAGAAAGTTCTATTAGCTAAAAAGTCCGAGAACCATAAACAGAAAGAAGAGGGAATCCCAAAAGCGGCAAGTTTGTTCAGAAGGAGCCTGTGGTCAACTTTGTCAAAAGCCTTCATAAAGTCGAAGAAGACGATGTCTAGAGATTTGTGGGCGTGAAGAATTGACTTGTATGACGAGACGGAGTGGATGAGGGAGGACGTACAGGAACGGTAGGGCAAGAAACCATGTTGGAAAGGGTGAAACTTGTGAATGTTATCGGTAAGAAGGCGACGACAGATGATTCTTTCCATGACACGGGAGACGGGGTCAGTTAGAGAAACCGGTCGATAATTGGCCGGGTCCGAGAGATTTCCTTTCTTGGGCACTGGAACTACTATAGAGTGTTTCCAAGAGGTGGGGACGGCTGAATTGGAGAACGAGTTGGAGAAAATGATAGAGAGAGGCAGAGCAAGGGAGGTGGCGCATTTTTTAAGGATAAGGTAGTTGAGAAGATGCGGGGAGAATCCACAAGTGGGAGGGAGTTTAAGGAGAGCAGACTCAATGACATAAGGGGCAAAGAAATCAGGGTCCGAAAATGGGGTGAACTGAACGGAAGAAGAGGAGGATAGAGTCAATGGAGGATTCAGGGAGGAGAAGTTGGTGCGGAAAATGGAAGCAAAGGTGGAGGCTATGGACGAGTCATCATGAAGGATGGATCCGTTAACTGAAATAGGATGGATTGTGGGCCTTTCCTTGAGACGACGACGAATGAGAAGAGAGGCCGCCTTGGAATTGTGATTAGCGAGTATTGCACGTTCATTAGTCGAGTCGCGCTTGCGGATCAGCTGAAAGAGTTTCCTGTGCTTGGCGAGCAAACTTGAGAGGCGGGAGGGGTCACGGTTGGACTTTAGGAGTTTGGCGCATGAAGCTCGGATGCGACGGAGCCGCCTGAGAAGATTGGGAACGTGTTTGGCCCGTGAAGGAGCGATGACCGGCGTATGGGCTCTGATAACCTGGTTCACGACAGAAATGAACTTTTCATACATTTCAGAGGGGTTGAGCGAGGGCGGAAGGATGGAAACCCAGTCTGTTGAGGCCAAGTGGTGATTGATGATCTTGAAATCTGCCTTACGAAAGTCCAGGCGAAGAGGAGAAGATGGAGAAGATTGGGAAAGGGAACTGAGCGGAGGATTTTGAAGTAAAGAGAAGTTAACGGAGAGATGATCGGAATTAAGAAGAGGAGGTAGAGAGTGGAGATCGTATATAGGAAGGTCTTGAGAAGAAATAACCAAATCAAGAGTGGAAGCCGAAGAGTTGCCTACTCGGGTGTGGAAATGGACGTGTTGGGACAGATTCCGAGAGGCGAGAAAGAGAGAGAATTGATGATCAATACGGATGTTGGGAAAATTAAAATCCCCTAAAAGAAGGCAGGCGGAAAAGGGGAGAAACGAATTCAGATGAGTGATGAGAGCACATGTTTCGGAGGCAGAGAGATCAGGCGGGCGGTAGACAAGAGTAGAATGGATGGGTGTAGGGAGAAGTGGACTTTTAATGGTGCAGCAGAGTATTTCAGATCTATGAGAAGGATAATGATTTTGGTGATTTATGTCGAGATTGGTAAGAGTGAGAGAAGATTTGTAAAGAAAGGCGACGCCGCCACCTCGAGATTTTGAACGAGCAGAAGAAGATTGTTGGCGGTCGCAACGTATAATAGAAAGACCCTTGTGGGTGAAGAGATTGGAGGGAATAGAATCATCAAGAAAAGTTTCGGTCAGAGCGATGATGTCGAGACTGGAAGAGAGAAGGAAATCAGTAAGCGCATTGATCTTAGACAGGTTAGCAGTGCCTCGTACGTTAGATAAAGATATCCTAAGAGAGGAGGAGGGGGGTAATGACTGTATGCGTGGGACAAGAGGAGAGATAGGATGCGATGGAGGACAATAAGAACGAGAAGGAAGATGGCAAGGAGGAGAGGGGAGACGAGGAGAGGACGGATAAGGGGAGCAAAAAAACGAACCGGCACTTAAATAAAAGGACGAGGAGATGGGTTGGTCTTGAAGGAAATGTCAGACATTATGAAGATGGTCTTCCCCGCCTTCTTATTTTCATCACAGACGTGTTTCCGAGAGGCTCTGAGAGTTTGAAGTTCTTCAGGAGTTAAGTCACGCCGGATCCGAGGAGAGGGGTCGAAAGCTTTGAGCGATGTGTCCGAGTTACGGATCCTGTTGTATCCGGCAATGAATGCGTCCCGATCCTGTTTGTTATTGAATTGGATCTTGAGAGGGCGGAACTTGGAGGAGCACGGATGTCTGTGGACCTTGAGCGGAACAGGAAGAGAGTGGGTCGCTGCTAGTTTTTGAACTAGCTCGGAGTCAAGCTGGTCTTGACCGGAGTCTTTGGTGTCGGGAAGTCTTTCCAAAACGGCGCGGGTAGATTTCTCGAGCAACTGGACAGCGCATTTGGCGATGGAAAGAGGGTTTGCCGGTTGAGAATCTTTGGAGGCAATGGCAGCGTACGACAGATTGGATGAAAGAAGAGGAGGCATCGGGGTAGAGGGAGTTGGCAGTGGCTCAGGCAAGAAAGTAGAGGAGGGGACAGGAAGTCCGATGGTGGGCAATTCAGGAAGGGCCTCGCATGTTTCGGCAACTTTGGCGATTAGCCGTGGTGAGCCGTCCTCAAGGACAGCAAGCCTGAGTTCGTTGAAAGCGATGGTGAGACGAGCGACATGGGTATAAAGCGAGGAAAAATCCTTGAAGTCGGGAACGTCGGGGCGGGGAGACGGATCCACCGTTAGCGGGCGTTTCTTCTTGGCAATCGGAGCGGACGTGATCATGGTGGAAGCGAGCCGGGGGCACCACGGGCGGGAAGGGAAAGAATATCAGAATAGTAGAAATAAGAAAAAAAAAATCAATACCGGACGAGTAGGGGGGTCACCGTTCTCTGTCGGGTAAAAGAGGAGGAATGATTCTATGATGAACCAAGGCTGAGCGGCAACAAATTCTGGCAAGCTCACTCAGGATAATCGGTTAAAAATACGGTCAACAGAAAAATTGTCCATTTAAAAAAAAATCTATCGATTGGTTGAAAAACAGTCAAATTTTATCAAACATTAACAAAGTTACGCCTTTTGTACGCCATGTGTTGCCGAAAAAAATCCGAAATCGCCGAAATCTGCAACTTTTCGGCAACGGAAAGCGTGACTCTGTTAATCTTTAATAAATTTTGACTGTTGTGTAACCAATCGATAGCTTTTTAAATAAGAAACATTTCATTGGTTGACAGTATTTTCACTCGATTCCCCTGAAAAAAGTTATTTACGTTCGAATGAGTTGCCGAAATTCGTTGACGCTCAGCCCCTTTAAGACTTCATAACGATTATTAAAATGAACAATAACACACACTTTTGTTCTAAAACTTTCTCAAAAACAAATCGCAATTTCCAGCTTGGCAACGTGAACGTGGATACAACTTCTCCCTCTACACCGGCTCCAAAAGAAATCAACTGATGCACGGTTTCGTGTACCACTTCGTCGCCTACTTTGTACTTGTCTCATCTCTACTCATCATCGTTGATGTAAGTTCATTCGAAAACTGTAATAATCTTCTCAATTCTTGATCTTCAGAAGGACTACATTATCGCCGACGTCGTCACCACGTACATCACCAGCATACTCATACTGACTAATATCTCTTCCATTGGGTATCAGCTGTACCATGAGTACTTCTCCCTGGAGCATCCACAAGATGAGTATGAGCCCATTTGAGTAGAACAAGAACTCATCTTATTTCTGTTTAATAAAATAATAATTATGTGTACATGAGTTTGCTCCCTGGCAATTTTACACAGAATAAAACTTGTTAAAAAAAAATTGAGAAAAAGGGCAAAGCTTAAATCCCATTAAAGAAGCATCTTATTGTCCTCGAGGCCCCATTATTATATATTAACATTTTTATTGGTATACAATTCACCATGGCAAAAAATTATTTTCCCGAAGAACGAATGAAATGAGAGGAGCTAAAATATAGCCAAGAGAAAGAAGAGTCTCTAATTGGTTTTGTTAGGAAATACACACCTAGTCATAACATTACTATGACATGTGAGTATTCACTATTTTCAAGATACGATGTTCTTAAAACATTTCCTTTACAGACATGCTACTGGCCCAGCGCGGCCCGGTCGGACCCAGGTTTCTGGAGTCAAAGATTTTGGTGTGAATTCTTTAGGCAAAAATCTGTTATCTTGGTGGTTTTTCCTGAATGGGCCGTATTTTTTAATGATTGAATATTTTGTGTCATTTTAACAGCGAAAAATTACAAAAATTCTAAAAAATTGTGAAAACTTTTCGAACATTTGCCCTATTTTTTCCTTCGCTTGGGCCGGGCCGGCAAATTTTTCCACAGGCTTGGAGCGGCCCGGGATTCCGGAGTCAAAGATTTTGGCGTGAATTCTTTAGGCAAAAATCTGTTTTCTTGGTGGTTTTTCCTGAATGGGCCGTATTTTTTAATGATTGAATATTTTGTGTCATTTTAACAGCGAAAAATTACAAAAATTGTCAAATATGGTTCCTATTTTTTCCTTCCCTTGGTCGGGGCCAGCCAAATTTTCCACAGGCTTGGCGCGCCCCGGGATTCTGGAGTCAAAGATTTTGGTGTGAATTCTTTAGGCAAAAATCTGTTTCCTTGGTGGTTTTTCCTGAATGGGCCGTATTTTTTAATAATTGAATATTTTGTGTCATTTTAACAGCGAAAAATTACAAAAATTCTCAGAAATTGTGATTTTTTCCTTCCCTTAGGCCGGGCCGGGCCCGGTATTTGCCAAGTCTTCTTTTTTACACTAAAAAACTTCCGTTCTAGAAATAGCGGCAAAAAAAAAATTTCTATAGAACTTCGACATCAACCGATTTCCACATAATTGGTCGCTCTTTTTTGGAACTTTTTTTTTGGAACTTTCACTTCTCGGCCAGAAGTTCTGGCTACTAGGCTCCCATGAAGCCGTTGTAAAATCACGTACTTGCGTCATGCCACATTTTCCTTTGTCGGGTCCCGACAGAAAATTCAATTCGTGCAGGAAAGTGAAAACACGATCTATGCTTTCTTTCTTTTCTATCTTCCCCTTTTCTTCTCATTCTTTCATCTGGGAACTCGAGATTTGGATTCAGAATCCGTCCAAGCTCCCTAGGTTACATACTAAAGTATAAATAATAACTGAAGAATAATTGTCTCAACAAGTTTCCGTTGTCCCCCCAGCCGGTGTTTTCGTGCAGGAAGTGAGCGGTTTTTTTTGTCTATGTTTATTCTTTACCCATGGTTACCAATATCTCGTCACTCTAAAAAAATCAGATAACAGAAAAAGGAATCGTGAACAACAAGAATCCCTGGTCTACAATTAATTTGTTTATTCCTTTTCTCTTTTCTCTCCGCCTGCTCCAAATTATAGTGCACAACACAAATTCATACACAAAGTTCCCTGATGTTACATTTGATCCTCCTTCCCAAAAATGTGCAGACCACCAAAAGAAACTGAACCCCTTTTCGGTTTTCAAGTGTTTTCAACGTTTCTACTGAAGTATAGGTGCTAAAAACGGGAAGAAAATGAGAAATATTTTCACGGCTCCTTTTTTTTACTTCCAGACAAAAAAAACGGGACAACAAGTTACTCTTCGTTATGAAAATGGGACGCTTTTTTGGAAACACTCAAGGAAAATGGAGTTTTTCCAAAAAAAAAAAAACGTATTGTGTTTTGTAGTCGATCATTTTCAAACATTCTCACCTATTATTCTTCCAAATTTTTCTCTTTTTTTCCCACGAGTATTATTTTACTATTTTTTTTATTGGAATAGTTTGCTTCTGTTTATTTCTATAACCATTCTAGATTCTATGAATTCGTTAGATCTGTATTCAATTTTTTTTATTTTTCGAAATAGTGTATATGGGCTTTCATCTGAAAATCTCCAGAGACAAAGAAAACGTGAACGTCTGTGGTTGTCTATATAAGAATTAACACGCGGAAGCGTCGATTATTCACACGTTTGTTATTAGATGCATTTTTTTGATACGCGTTTTGTTATAATCATTGTTTACGAATTTAAACAAATTTGAACAAAAATTCAAACCGTTTTTTTTTCAAATTTCTAGTAAAAAACTACATCTTAGGAAGAAAATTTCAAATAATTTTCAACGAGGTCTTGTTTCTTAATGCACTGAAAACTTAGTATTAAAGAGAGCACTGAAAACTTAGTATTAAATAAGGATTTAAGCCATTGGGTCAATTTTTTGTAAGCAGCGGCGAGCGCGACAGTAGGTTATGTGTCGGCAGCGGTGAGCGCGACAAAGTGAAATTTGCTCATAAAATTTTTCTATAGAGTTTTGAGCAGCGATATGAGGCCCATTCGAATTAGCGAAAAATTCTACATTTTTTGAAATAGATTTGAAAAAATGTAAGTTCTCGATTTGAAGATTGATTTTCTCGAGTTTTAAGAAAAAAATAGTGTTATTTTCGTACGATCATTTGAGCACGTAAAAAATGACTAAAATCCTACTTTCTAATGCAGATTTATCAAATTTTGGAACTTCTTGTGACCTCCAATTTTGTACATCAAGCTAAAAACTAAAATGAAAGCCTTCGGAGCAAATCAACCATAAAACGAACTTGAAAAAAGAAAAAACCATCTTTCCTACTGAAAAAAAAACTAAATTTACAACTTCAATCCAAATTCCGATGATATCAACTGCGTGGGAATAGCCATAACTCATGTCACTGCAACCAATATATCAAAAAGTTTTTCTTTTTCACTACGCTCCAAATTTTTCCATTCAACACTTTTTCAAAAAGAACACCCTATTCAAAAAGCCCCAAAAGAAACTGGAAACTCTGCGAAAATTGATTTCATCTAGCAGCGAATGTTGCCAACATTATCGAATTATGTGAAGGCAAAACAAATCTTTTCTTCTCAAATCGAAAGGCTCCTCCACGCACGCAATCTTTGATGCGATCTCATTGTTCCTTTTTTGGTACTTATTAATTCTAGATTAGATTTCTTGGTACTATTATTAAGTCTCTTTTGGAAAGAAATACTAAACTGATGTCCTAGAGATACCAAAAGTTGATTGGGATCAGAGGAGAGGTTGGAAAAATCAAAATTTGTTGGGCCCTTGGGACTAATCCATCTACTTTTACTTCTAGCTTCTAACTGGGTCTGCAAAATCATTTGAAAAAATAAATGCGTATCATTCTATGTAAATATCTTGCTAAGTACGAATCGAAAATTAGCCGCATTTCCTCAAAGATTTTTCCCATCGTGTTTTTTTGTTGCTTTTCTGTCTGCCTGTTCTTCCTTATTTTGTCTTTCTTGCTGCCTTTTTTTCTCGTTTTCTTTGTCTTCAACATATATATTATGTTACCTTATAGAGGCCCCAGATCCGTAGATCTCGCATTAGTTTCATTTTAATTGAGAAATTCAAAACCAGAGTGGTGGGGAGTGCAAGGATGGTGCAAGCACGTCTTCCGCAACATTTTTGGACTTGCAATGGGCGTCTTTTTTTGTTTGGTAATTTGACTCTTGTGCTTAAGTTCAGTTTTGGAAGCATAATCGTCAGTTGGAATAAAAGAAGTCTTGGGTGACATAGGCAAATTTACAACATACTTTGGACTTTTATATTTTTTATTGTTCCGAAACCCCGAAACTTCGAATATTTTCTTTGGGTTGTAGATACCTTAAAATCTGTATTAGAAGGGCATGCATCTCTATTTTTTCGCACCTAAAAAATGAATTCTGAAAATGGATGATAAAATCTGTTGGAGAAGAGATTTGAAACATTTTTGTGGCATTTCCATTCAACTTTTGACGAGGATTCTAAAAAGACTAATTTCAGTCCCTTTAAATTTCAAAAATGTGCTCATTTTGAGCTTATCGGGGTACTCTTCTGGTACAGATCTAACTGTAGATTAATGTTTTAAGCACAATTTTACGAGCTGACTCATAACTACCGCACTAAATTTTGTGGCATCCAAAAATTATGTTTTCAGCTTCTGAATTTTATGAAACTTTGAGAGTTTGTTAACAGTCATTTTATTTAAATTTAGCTCAATTTTCAAGTCATGCGGTCCGGAAACTTAGAAACTATGATGCTTGAAAAGGGAAGACTGAGAAACTTTTAGGAGAATGCTTAGTTTTGTTACAAAACACTTTTTTTTTCAAAAAACTTATGACGTTTTGGAAAATGTGACTGTAAATAATTAAGTAAGATCTCTAATGCATGAATACTCGATTTTTTCCAGTCCCAATAGAATAGCAAAACCTCCCTTTCAGATTTTTCAACTAATTCAGATTTCCACTATGCAGAGACTCCATATCTTTACAAATTCCCAACCAGCCCTGTTGTTCAGTTCCCATTCCATTCCATCATCACTTGTTTTCTTCACCACCCCATCGTCTTCCAACTTTAAAATTCAGTACTAGATAGAAGTGCCGTTCGTATTTTTTCTTTGCTATTTTTCTCATTGGCTTCTGAAGTCAGTCTTCTCCTCCTATCGATTCATTACGTGAAAAAAATGAAAAATGACGAGTCATAAATCTAAGATCTCATTCTTTTCATTCTCCCGAGTTTTTCCTGCCTATTCACTTGCTCCCGGTCTTCATTTTAATGAGAGTTATCTTCCGCGTCAGAAGTAGGGACCCGTTTGTGGTTTTTGGTCGGCTTTTTTCTTTTTAGTTTTGCAGAAAACCGTACTTAGGAATCCCTCCCTTCTCTTAAAACTGAACATCGGATTTCAAATTTGTCTTATTTCAGAACTTGGAGATTTTCTACTAATCTACCACCATTCCCAAGTCTACCATGGATCACATCTTCTATCAGTTCTTATGAGTCGGCTCTTGTGGGTAAGGTATGTTTCTCCTCCCATTTTTCCACTCGCTGTACACAACTTGAATCTTTTTGTTGGGGCCTAACTAGAAAGCCAGTACGCCTCTTATTGAGAATTATGGAAATTTTTTGTTCGTCGTCGCGTGTGCGACCATCATCACCACCACCGGCTGTGTTGATGGAAGTAAGGGAGGAGCAGCCGAAGAAAGCAGGTCCTTCCGGCGCCGCCCGGATTTGGATTCTCCTCCTCTTTTTCTTCTTCTGCTTCTTCTTCTTCTTCTTCTTTTCCTCGCCTCCGAAAATTGGCTAGAGGTCGACGACGTGAAGTGGGCGGAGACCGGCGGTCTCTTCAGAAAAGACAGACATGCAAACGACACATATGAATGTATATAGGGAACAAGAGTTTCCATACTCATAGTGCTCATTAGAATAGCACGGATCGTGTTTCGCCGCCTCTCGCCTTGTTAACCGAATCTCTGCCGCTTCAGCTTATTCCCAAAACTTGTGTGTCACACATCCGCCTATTCCTCAAAACATGACAACGGTAAGTTCGGCCCAAAGTTCTGCTCAGTTTGTTTTCCAAAGTAATTAAACTCGGTCTCATCATATGCTCTCTCATTATATTTTCCCGGCTCAACTTTTTTACATCACATGTCATTCCTCTGTTCGTTTTTCGAGTCCAAAAAGTACACATCTAGTTGGGAGGTGTAATCGAAAGGATTATTGTCCATACCTACCTATTAGTACATCCCTCAAAAAGAGCAGATTAATATCTTTTTGCACAAATCCTCATCCTTTCCAGACGCTTCTAGTTCGAATAGTTACCACCCACTTGTTTTGTTTGCTTATTACAATTCAGAACACTGTTAATCTTTGATCCATGCGGATAATCCCCCTTTTGTTATGTAATGTTTCTTTTTTCTTCCCTTACTTTCTCCCATTATTGCTTTCTCCAAGAATCTCGAATTTCCACGGCGCGCCCGAAAAAATACGTAATAGGGCTTGGGATCTCTCTTTCATTCTTCTTCCTTCTCCAACTCTTTCCCTCTCGTTGTCGAATTCATTTCTAAGCTGATTCACAATATTCGAAGGCCCATTAGTATGTACATGGTTGATAGCAAAATGAGTTCCAAAAAAATTGGATGAACAACAAAAAGGGAATGAGAAAATTGGCTCCTTCCTCTGAAAACTATCTTGCTCTTGGCTCGCAGAGCACGTGGGGAAATCTGACAAACTTTTTCATCAACTCCCCTACTTTTTTTCATTCGATCTAGTTTCAGAAACCTCCGCCGATAGCTCGACACATGTTCTCGGTGCTGGCGTTAGCCACACAGATTTTGGCAAACGTAAATGTAGCTGCACAGGTAAGAAATTCAGAAAGTTGGGCTTATTTTAGCTAATTTTTCAGACTGTCAAACCTACGGACCTTCCTTCACTACCGAAAGTGAGTTTTTCAAGAGTCATTTGATACTTTGCAAGGCTCATTAGCCATGAGAACGTTTTTCTGCTGTTTGAGCAGCTATAGGGGGAAAAAGTTTGCTCATTTTTGGATAGGGTGCTTCCAGAATTGAAAAATTTATTAAAAACTACCACTGTATCTTGTTGAGACAGAAAAATTCAGAAAGATAAATTTAATAAGCGAAGTCGTGAGTTGAACTTTTTTGAAACTGCGGTTCTAGAATGAATTGATCCTGAAAAGCTCAAATATGCAATAAAATATGGCGAATTGTTCACGTAATTCGAGATATGAGCCCTCAAAGTTGAGGTCAGCACTAAAATGAGATACTTTGAGGACTCATACCTCCGCTCAAAATCACTTTCAGAATGTCTAGTTTTTTGTTTTGAACTCAGACTATGATGCCTAACAACATCCTAAACTTTTCTGAAAAACAGATTTTTTGAGTCAAAATTTCGAAATTTTCCTACACCATTTTTGTGGGAAGTTTTGGCTCGAAAAATTTTTATTTGAAAAAATGTTGGATGTTGTTAAGCATCAAATTCTGAGTTCAAAACAAAAAACTAGACATTCTGAAAGTGACTCTGAGCGGAGATATGAGTCCTCAAAGTACCTCATTTTAGTGTTGACCTCGACTTTGAGGGCTCATATCTCGAGATATTTCAGAAAAAGTTCAACTCAAGACTTCGCTCTTGTAAGCCATAATACATAAAACCAAGCCAAACAATTAGAGTATCTGGCTTTATAATAAAAAACTGGGGTTCGGGCCAAGTTTTTGAGCCAAGAAACATGAGCCTAGAATGAAAAACTAGTGACGCTATAATTCTGTGAGCCTCATTACCACAGTAAAACCCATAACCACCTAAAAATCCAACTCTAGGTCCGTCAAATCCGAATACCCGGCGACATCCTGATTGGTGGCGTCTTCCCGGTTCACTCAAAGTCATTAATCGGCGATGACCCATGTGGTGAAATCGCAGAAACCAGGTGAGCCGCAAGTGTGCAATCATAACAATCGTAAAAAATAATGACAGGGGTGTGCATCGAGTTGAAGCGATGCTCTATGCATTGGATCAGATCAACGCACAGAATGATTTTCTTCGCGGGTACAAATTGGTAAGAGAAAGGGACTGAGTGTAGGCAAATTATGGTATTTTTGATTAATTTAGGGTGCACTTATACTCGACTCATGCTCAAATCCTGCATATGCATTGAATCAGAGTTTGGATTTTGTTAGGGATATGATTGGATCTTCAGAAGCGTCGGATTACGTTTGTTTGTAAGTTTTTGGTGAATCTGGAATTCTTAGAAAGTTCCGGATTTTCAGAGATGGAAGTGATCCGAATGTCAAAAAACAGTCTCAGAAGAAAAATGTAGCCGCGGTAGTGGGTGGAAGTTATAGCTCGGTTTCTGTACAATTGGCCAATCTTTTACGACTTTTTCGAATAGCTCAAGTTAGTCCAGCAAGTACGAATGCAGATTTGTCTGATAAAAACCGCTTCGAATACTTTGCCAGGTACAGTATCTTTTCACTTTTTTTTTTGAAGATTTTTGTGTTTTAGAACTGTTCCTTCCGATGATTATCAAGCGATGGCAATGGTGGAAATAGCAGTGAGGTTCAAATGGTCATACGTATCTCTGGTCTATTCAGCGGATGAATACGGAGAATTGGGTAATCGCCACAGCTATTCAAAGCGATTTCTTTTTAGATTATATTTTAGATTATTCACTCTTATGAATATTTCAGGTGCCGATGCATTCAAAAAAGAAGCGAGAAAAAAGGGAATCTGTATCGCTTTAGAAGAGCGAATCCAAAACAAAAAGGAGAGTTTCATGGAGTCAGTAAGCAATCTGGTGCAAAAGTGAGTTGACCGGAAGTCAATTTTTCCGTTCAAGTGCACACAAGGTTTCAGACTTCAACCGGAGAAAAACGTGGGAGCGACGGTGGTCGTCTTGTTTGTGGGAACCGAGTACATTCCCGACATTTTGAGATACACGGCTGAAAGAATGAAGTTGACGTCTGGTGCCAAAAAGCGTATCATCTGGTTGGCTTCGGAGTCGTGGGACCGCAACAACGACAAGTACACGGCGGGCGATAACCGGCTCGCGGCTCAAGGAGCGATTGTGTTGATGTTAGCGTCACAGAAGGTTCCCTCATTTGAGGAGTACTTTATGAGTCTTCATCCAGGGACAGAGGCTTTTGAGAGGAATAAATGGTTGAGGGAGTTATGGCAGGTCAAGTATAAGTGTGAATTTGATGCTCCACCGGGGACCTTAGCCACTAGGTAGGACTTGGAACTGTTAAAGGGGGTGTACACTAATTAAACATTTTTCGAGTTTTTTGATATCAATCGATGCAGAATTTCTGAGAGAACGAAAATTTCTCTTGGAGTCTGAAAATCACTTCTAAATAAGATATAGGCCAAAAACAGGTCAAAAATGAGTACTGAGAGAGTGCAGGTTTTCACGTTGCCCCCTCACGTGAGATTCTGCATGTTTTTGACCTATATCTTTTTTAGGAGTGATTTTCAGACTATGCTCCAAGAGAATGTTTTGTTCTCTTAGAAATTCTGCATCGATTGATATAAAAAAATCAAAAAATTTTTAATTAGTGTACACCCCTCGATCCCTTTCAGGTGTGAGGACATCAAACAATCCACAGAAGGATTCAATGCCGATGACAAAGTACAGTTTGTGATAGATGCTGTGTACGCAATTGCCCATGGTCTTCAGGTACTTTTAATCAATTTTTTAATCCTCATGAAAACTTTCAGTCCATGAAACAAGCCGTCTGCCCAGACGATGCTATTGAGAATCACTGGATCTCTAGGTACAGTAAGCAGCCCGAAATCTGTCACGCTATGCAAAACATAGACGGAAGTGACTTCTATCAAAACTATCTACTCAAAGTCAACTTCACTGGTGAGTAATAAATCCTTGTGTCCTCTCATTAGTACGTCTCATCATTCTAGACATCGTCGGCAAACGGTTTCGATTTTCACAGCAAGGAGACGGGCCGGCTAGCTACACGATCCTGACGTATAAGCCAAAAACCATCGACAAAAAGCGGAGGATGACCGATGACGAGAGCTCGCCATCTGATTATGTAGAAATCGGACACTGGAGTGAGAATAATGTACGTCATTCGGTTATGGCACTTTGCGTGGGAGGGGTTAATTAACGCTCAATTTTTTTAGCTAACCATCTACGAGAAAAACTTGTGGTGGGACCCGGACCATACTCCAGTTTCCGTTTGCTCATTGCCTTGTAAAATCGGGTTCCGAAAACAGTTGATAAAGGTTTGATAGCATCAGTCACTCGAAAAAAAGGTGGATTTAGGATGAGCAATGTTGCTGGGCTTGCAGTAAATGCGAAGATTACGAGTATCTTATCAACGAAACACACTGTGTTGCGTGTGAGCAAGGATGGTGGCCAACCAAGAATCGAACAGGATGCTTTGATCTTTCCTTATCTCAGTTGAAGTACATGAGATGGCGGTCTATGTATTCCTTGGTTCCCACCATATTGGCTGTCATTGGAATCATCGCAACACTATTTGTGATAGTTGTCTATGTGATGTAAGAATGTTACTCTCTGACAAGGGGCTCTTGAGTTGAACTTTTTTCTAAAACTTCTGTCCTAGACTAAATTGACCCTGAAAACCCAAAATCTGCGATAAAAAGTGGCCAAATGTTCACGTAACTCGAGTTATGAGCCCTCAAAGTGGCAGATTAGGCTAAAATTTATACCCAATCAAAAATTGAGCTCAACATTTTTTTTTCAAAAAAAGTGAGGGATCTTGTTATACACTAAATTTTAAGTTCAAAACAAAAAACTAGACATTGTGAAAGTGATTTTGAGCTGAGATATGGGTCCTCGAAGTTCCTCTTTTTTCTCATAACTCGAGCTACGTGAACATTTGGCCACTTTTTATTAGAGATTCGGGTTTTCCAGGGTCAATTTAGTCTAGGACCGAAGTTTCAGAAAAAGTTCCACTCAAGTGTTCGAGGATTCCCCTTATAACAAAAAAAAGCTTTTTGTTACAGATACAATGAAACCCCCGTGGTAAAAGCGTCTGGCCGAGAGCTCAGTTACATTCTACTCATCTCTATGATAATGTGCTATTGCATGACGTTCGTCTTGCTTTCCAAACCAAGTGCTCTAATTTGTGCAATCAAAAGAACCGGCATCGGATTCGCGTTCTCTTGTCTTTACTCTGCAATGTTCGTGAAGACGAATAGGATTTTTCGCATTTTCAATACTCGTACTGCTCAACGTCCAAGATTCATATCTCCCATCTCTCAGGTACGTTTTCTAAGTGGTGACAAGCCACCACTCCCGGAAACGCCTCATTTATAGGTTGTCATGACCGCAATGCTCGCCGGAGTACAATTGATCGGAAGTCTTATTTGGTTGTTTGTAGTGCCACCGGGTAATTGAGAGGGATGTGACGTTGTATATGTCAAGTTTTTAGGTTGGAGACATCACTACCCAACCAAGGATCAGGTGGTTTTAACATGCAATGTACCAGATCATCATTTCTTGTATTCATTGGCCTATGATGGATTCTTGATTGTCCTATGTACCACATACGCTGTGAAGACTAGAAAAGTTCCTGAGAATTTCAATGAAACCAAGTTCATTGGATTCTCCATGTACACAACATGCGTAGTTTGGCTCAGTTGGATATTCTTTTTCTTTGGAACTGGAAGTGATTTCCAGGTGACACATTGTTCGACCAAAAAAACATCACAACCAAAAAATTGCAGATCCAAACATCATCCCTTTGCATTTCAATTTCCATGTCGGCCAATGTGGCATTAGCATGCATCTTCTCTCCAAAGCTCTGGATCATTTTGTTCGAAAAACACAAAAACGTCAGAAAACAAGAAGGAGAGAGTATGCTCAACAAAAGGTGGGTGGTGGGAAAAATGATAGACATTTTAATAATCCTCTGTGGGATAGTTCTGAGAGAAGATAATCACTTGTTCAGAAAGAGTACCAATGCAGAATCTGACGCTCAAGAAACAAAGTTTTGAATTGAATAAGGTTCCGATTTCCTTGTGTGAAATTTTTAACTAACTATGGAATGGTTCAAACTTAGCTTGGAGTTATGGGTCGAGACCTATATTATTGGTAAGCTGGTAAAAAGTTCGGTACAAAATAGCTGCCCAGTGGACTAGTGAGCTAAGTTAATTGGGTTAGAAGTATCATTTTTCACTGTATTCCTCAATTATCGAACACATCAACACAAGCGGATCAATTTCGATTCAATCTTGTCTATTTTTAGTTGAAAATATCTACTGAAAACAGTGAAAAATGTGGCTTGACCCAAATAACTTAGCTCACAAGCAGATATGTGATTCGGGCTTTTTTGAGCCTTCGTGGGCCTTCAATTTTCTCTACTTCAAATTCAACATTTTTGGTCGATCTTTATACCAAAATGTAGAACTCGATGAGATCTATAAAATGGTACCGAAGTTACTCCGATTGCCTATATCAGTTTTGGTCTAGAACTTGTAGAAGACATGGGCCGGCGTTTTTGGCCCGCATATGCTCGACCCGGGTGTTTTACAAGTTTTAGACAAAAACTGAGACAGGCAATCTGAATGATTTTAGTAGCATTTTAAAGATCTCATCCAGTTCTACATTTTGGTATAAAGATCGACCAAGAATTTCGAATTTGAAGTAAAGAAAATTGAAGGCCCGCGAAGTCCCAAAAAAGCCCGGATCACATGTATGCTCACAAGGCTATTGGGAAGCTATAAATTCAATTGTGTACATAAATTCTCTCCAGCTTTCCAATAATATAGGTTTCGACTCTTAACACCAAGTTAATTTTGAACGATTCCCTAATAAAACAAAATCCGCATGCCTCCCCTTTTCTTCTAACAAACTTTGAGTGTTCTTTCTTCCTATTCTTCTTCCAAAGTGAGTTTTACAGTAGTCGATCTCTGGGCAACTGTAGCTCCCGATTATGCGCCAACAGTATCGACGAGCCAAATCAGTACACCGCCCTGCTCGCCGAGAATACTCGACGACGTTCATCTCGAAAGACATCTCAACCAACGAGCACCAGTTCAGCTCAAGATACCTTCTTATGAATGATATCCATATGTATCAATACAAACTAATTAACGATACACTTGTTCATTTATTATTATTTCTTAATTTTTTTTTTCATTACGGAATGAATGATTTTATGGGAGGGCACAGAAACTTCTGAGATTGAACTTTGATTTGAAACTTTTGAAACACAAGTGATTAACTGAGAGAGAGAAAGCAAGCGGGAGACATCAAATGACATATGGCCTATCTATTTCTATCCCTTTGAGATAGAAGAATTGGAATCATATGAAAGATATGTCCGATAAGAGAGCGGGAAAAGTAGCAAAAAGAGAGTCTAGACCTGAAATCTGAGAACATGAGAAACAAGAAGTTGAGAAAATTGAGATGAAAAAGAAGACATTAGTTGAGATCGGATTCGGAAAATCCTAGATCTCTTCGGCGTCGACGCACGTCATCGTGGATGGCTCCGAGGTTCTCATGAGAGGAATCCAAGTAGATGTCACAGTTCTCTCCATCAATTGTAATTTCAGTGGTGGCAGATGATTTCTTAGCCCACCACACCGAGATCCAAACGCAGAAGAATGTACCAACGACCTGAAAATTTCATATTTTTTCTCATAATTCAGATTTTTCGAGGTCTTGTAGGCATTTTTGAGCATACATGTGATCCGAGCTTTTTTGGGTCTTCGCGGGCCTTCAATTTTCTTTACATTAAATTCAAAATTTTTGGTCGATCTTAATACCAATATGTAGAACTCGATGAGATCTATAAAATGGTACTGAAATCGCTCAGATTGCCTATCTCTGTATTTTTCTAAAACTTGTAGAACACAAGGGCTGGCGTTTTCGGCCCGCGTATGTTCGGCCCGGGCGTTTTACAAGTTCTAGACAAAAAATGAGACAGGCAATCCAAGTGGTTTTAGTGTCATTTTATACAGTGGCGAAAATAGGTGAGTACACCGTTCTTTCTAAGTGAATAACTTTGCTCAAACAAGTCCAATCTACTTGAAATTTTGCATGTTTGTAGCCAAAGAGTCTGTGAGTAATACCTGTAGTTTTTTGAAAATCAAAATTTACTCAGGGCTCCAGAATTCTACATGATGTAGGCGTTTTTCAAAATCCAAAAACTAACTATTTTCTCAGGTGATTTAAATTTTTCCATTCTATTCAAAAAATGTTGCCAATTCATCAAATAGACACCACGAAAAATTTGGTTCGATTTGAATGATCGGCTCCAGAGATATGAACGACGGAGCACAAAATGGTACGATTTGCTCATTGACCCTATCAACGCTGAAAGTAGTCCTAGAAATTTGGAGGAACATGTCTCTTGTGATACTCTACAAAATGGCAAAAAGAAATTCCAATTTTGAGCAAAAAACTTTTTCTTGATGTACTGACCTCATTCGGTCCAAATGAGCTCCATACTTCGAAAAAAAGTTTTTTGCTCAAAATTGGAATTTTTTTTTTGCCATTTTGTAGAGTATCACAAGAGACATGTTCCTCCAAATTTTGAAACTTCTAGGACTATTTTCAGCGTTGATAGGGCCAATGAGCAAATCGTACCATTTTGTGCTCCGTCGTTCATATCTCTGGAGCCGATCATTCAAATCGAACCAAATTTTTTGTGGTGTTTATTTGATGAATTGGCGACATTTTTTGAATAGAATGGAAAAATTTAAATCACCTGAGAAAATAGTTAGTTTTTGGATTTTGAAAAACGCCTACATCATGTAGAATTCTGGAGCCCTGAGTAAATTTTGATTTTCAAAAAACTACAGGTATTACTCGCAGACTCTTTGGCTACAAACACGCAACATTTCAAGTAGATTGGACTTGTTTGAGCAAAGTTATTCACTTAGAAAGAAAGGTGTACTCACCTATTTTCGCCACTGTAGATCTCATTGAGATCTACATTTCGGTATAAAGATCGACCGAAAATTTCGAATTTGAAGTAGAGAAAATTGAAGGCCCGCGAAGGCCCAAAAAAGCCCGGATTCCATGTATGTTTTTGACCGTTTTCGTTTTGCTATTTGGAATCAACGCAAAATTCTAAGTTTTTGAAGGCAATCAAATTTTTTCTGGACACTTCCTTCAAGACTTACCAAAAATAGAATCCAAACCACAATCGGAGTGATGGCCACTGGTGGGAACATGGAGATACCAAACTTGACACAAATCGCCGCCTCAAGGGCACACACAGCCAAATAAACCCAACACTGCATTCCCAGACGTTTGATAAGCGGATCCGTGGCGTAGAGATAGAATTGACGGATAGAGGGAGACGAGATGAAGGCGATGAGAATGAGTCTCCAGAAAACGACTGGGTGTTTGGTATCCACAGAGAAGACGTGCTTCATGAAGAAGGTGTTGAGCTCGGTGAGCAACCAGATGAGCACAAAGACGTAAACGGCCATGGTTCTCTTGATGGTTTGGGTGAAGGATCCCCAGTTCAAGTCATCCAAACTTTCCGGAGTGAACTGCATGACAACTCTCTTGAAGCGAGCACGATGTCCGGTGATGTTCTTGATACTCTCCCAATGGTAATTACGCATCGAGAGCCATTTACAAACTTGGAGTCCCGCGAAGATTCCAAGTCCATTGCAAATAAGAACATCGAGGATAATAGCATCCCACCAGCACTCAGCAAAGTTTGGAAGGAGTTGAGTAAACACGATCTGAAATTCCTACTTCATAAAATGTTAACAAATCAAATAGTACCTCCGTGAGCTCCCAAGCAATACTAATATACCAACAAAGGACACCATGTCGAATCAAAAGAGCTTTCATAGCCCATCCGGTAAAATGCCCAACAGCGAAAATATCCATATGGCTCCAAATTCTTTCGAGTGAAACATCGGAACAATTGATGGCGTATTCCTTTTCCACAAGGTTCTCATGTCCCAAACCCTTTGGATCAAGCCATGTAAGAACGGTTTTGATGTCAGTGTAGGTTTGGAAGAGTGTGAACTGAAGGAGCATGAGGTAGACGACAGAAACACCGAAGACGATTCTCCAGAAGACTGGGTGGGGGCGAATGAAGGGTCCTGGAAATGAAAAAGTGTTAAACATAAGATCCTTGAGGTTACTAATTGCAAAACTTTGTCCAATGTTGTTTCAACTGATTTTAATTCAAAATTAAAATAAATCCCGGTTTCACGTAACTCGGAGAGATGTGAGCCTTCAAATTTGTCGCTACTGAGGACCCATATATCTGCTCAAAATCATTTTCAGAAGGTCTTGTTTTTCGTTTTGTATTGAAAATTGACTATTTAACAATACCTTTACTCAAAGTTGATCATTAAACAATATCTATACTTCTTGAAAAACAATTTTTTGGCTCCGCGACGTTTCGAAAGATGACGTTTCGAAAGTGTGACGCTTCGGAAGTGTGACTTTTCGAAAGTGTGGCGTTTCGCAAGTGTGACATTTCGAAAGTGTGATATTTCACGAGTGCATAGTTTTGCCTTTGAAATTACACACTTTCGAAATGTCACACTTGCGAAACTTCACACTTGCGAAATGTCACACTTCCAAAACGTCACACTTTCGAAGCGTCATCTTTCGAAACGTCACGGAGCCAATTTTTTGAGCCAAAACTTCAAAATTTTTACGCCATATCAAACGAAATGGTCTTGATTTCAAAAACTAACCATTTGGAAACGCTAATGCACTGACTACCAAGAAAAGCGCAAGTGTTCCCAGCAGTCCATCATACACATTTCGATCTGTTGCATTTTGAGCTTCCGTGAACCTAAAAGTAACTTTTTTTAGAAGGAACTGTTATCTCATCAGTTTATATTCAATCAAGTCACATACAAAATACTCACCCTGTGAACGCTTTATAACTAATGAAAACCACCAAAAGTCCAAGGATCGTTAGCGTATGCGGCTTGTACAAAAAATCCACAGTGATATCTTCTACAACTCTCTCATTGACCATTTGAAAGTGCGTACGTTCTAGCTGTCGACGAGATTTGATTCTGCGTACTCGTTTCTCGCTGGAAAAAAAAATAATAAGGGTGTTAGTTAGTATTCGAAGACAACTTTTCGTCATCGTAATCCGCTTCTCCTTCCGTCGTCGCCGCCGCGTCTCCAATTCTATCTTCTGGATGCAACTCATCATTGTTTCTGAAATTCCGGGATATTTAGTTAGAAAAATTAGATAAAATTTACTTGTTCTTCCGTCTCCGCGGTGTCATACTGTCGGGTGAACCTAGCGCGTCGTCCTCCATCTGCAAACGAAAAAAATTCGTATTTTATACTCCTTGAGAAACAAAAAAGATCGTTCGATAGGGCAACAAAGGGCAGATTGAGAGAAAGATGATAAGAAATCGGACCATGTATTGATCAAGATGGAGGGTGCAGAATGAGACAAGAGAAAAGAACAATTCTACTGTGAGAGAGTGTTATCGGGTAGACGACTAGACCCTAGTCGGAAAATAATAACACGAAAGTTCAGAAGGTTAAATTTGTCCTGATCAGCAAATTTCGGGCCGTATTGCAGGCCGGGCCCAACCCGTTCGGCCCGGGTAATTAAAAATAGAAAAAAAATTCAAAAATTGTTCACAATTATTTTTAATTTATGTAATTTTTCGCTATTAAAATGACACAAATATATTTAGTTATCAAAAAAAAACGTATTTAGGAAAGACCCCGAAAAATAGATTTCATGCTTTAAAAATTCACATCAAATTAGTTGACTTCAGAAATCCGGGCCGGGCCACCAAAATGTTTGATTCCGCTCATTAGAAAATTGAACTGAAAGAAACCATAAATCATCAATTTGCATCATGATTGATTCAAAGTTCAGGTTCATAGACAAAATGGGTCGATTCGGAAACTAAAACTGAAAATGTTTAGATAACAACTATCGGAGTCAACGTTTCATAAAAAAACTAAGTTTTGAAATCCAACTTTTTCCCCATTATTGCATCATAAATTACGAAACCAAACATCTAGAAGTCACAATGACGAGTTATTGTGTTTACACAGAGATTCTAGACAATAACAACAGTGTCCGGTGACTAACTATGTGTTAGAGGAAAAAAATGGGAAAGAAAAACGTGGTAAACAAAAGGGTAAAAGTGCAGACAACTACTGGAGAGCCAGTGAGAGAAACAAAAAAAAAAACAAAAAAATATCACGATTTTCAAAGAATTTGTAACCTCTTTATTCTGAGATTCAAAAAATAAATTGCATCCAATTAAAACCAATACAAGTAAATTCTACGTACACATACATTTAAATACACATTTTTCTGAGGGATAAAAAAAAACAACAAAGACATCAAAGGGATTCACTGACGAGAAGAAATAGATGACAGCTGAAGTGAATAAATACACAAAAAATAAGAAAAACAAAGAAAGTGTACCCGTAAAACGGATCACCTCTTATGAAATTGCTAACAATATGAATTTGACTGGATTTTTTTGGTATTGAAAACTAGTTGGTTTGGAGCTTTATGCCGCGAGTCGTTCACAAGACATGTACTCTCCTTTGGGAATACAGCGGACCTGACAAATTTTTTGAAAAGTCTTTGAATATTAAATAAACCTTCATACCTTTGTTATATCCCCTGGAAGCCTTTGATACACTGAAGGCGGAATCGGGTTCATTTTCAATGTACTCATTGCAGATATCGCGGTGAGCAGTTTTGTATTCTCTACATTAAGGTCTAGTGCACCATAAGCGGTGGTTCGGAAAAACTCGTAAAATTGAAACTCGTAGTCGGAATCGCGGAATGTGAGGTATTTTTGAAGTTCAGTGACGTGTCGTTCGACGATCTGAAAAAATTGGAGATTAGAAAAACTGTTTCGACTTTTTATCTATCTACCTCTTGATGCAACCTTGGATCACTATCTTGATTAATCCCATTGAATCGAAGGTTGAAAATGATTTCCGGGTAAGCCATGCTGTGCCTCACAATGTCACCATCTTCGATTGCACACTGTGGAATACTTGGGAAATCGAACAATTTTCCAGTTTTGAAGAGTTTGCCAACAGTGGCATCTGAAATAAGTACGTTTTCACTGAAACTCAATTCTTGACTCACTAAGAGAAATTCGTTGCGCTGACAGTGCTATCACCAAATTTTTGTTCTTTTTCATCAGATGCAAAAGTTTATCGCCTTCTAATCGGAAGAGAAATAGTGAAGGAATCACGATATCATCCTTTCCGTCCTTGTCAGGAGCCATGGAGAAGTATGGGCGGTCCAAGGAGAATTTGGTGTTTTCCTCGTGGTCTGCAAGATATTTTTAAAGGAGGAGCACACAATTTTCTAAATTTTTGAGATTTTGATATCGTTTGATGCAAAATTAGGGCGCGGGAAAAAATGCTCTTGGACCGTAGTCCAAAAAAAAGCCTCATTTTCAAAATACGGGTCAAAACCCGAGCAAAAACTCAACTGTGAGAGTGCTAATTGGCAATTTTTGGGACCCGCAATTCAAAAATGGCATTTATGGATTACGGTGCAATACAGTTCTCTCCCCGAGCTCTAATTCTCCGTCAAATGATACCAAAATTTTAAAAAACCCAATTAGTGTTCCCATTTGCTTTTTAAAAAAAACCGTAAAAACTGTATTATTGTGAGTTTTCAAAACACATTTCAATGAGAATTTTAATAAGATCAATTTCAGTCCGTTTGATTGTCAAATAAGTGCTCATTTTGAGCTGATCGGGATGCCCTTCTATTAGAGATAACTTTCTGATACAGATTGTACGGATTTTTCTCATTAACTCACCAATGATAACCATCCCTATCGCCCCTGCTTGCTGAACCCTCCTGGCCTTATCTTGGAATACACATCCGGAACGTTCCACTACCGCAATATTTCCAATAAGCTCATCCTTGTTCAAAATCTCATCATCACATGCTCGGAATGGTATTGTTTTTACAGCTCGACTGTAAACTGGATCCGATATCGAGAGGTCCTTTCCGAACTGCGCTGGTGATGCATTGAACATTGGTTTTCCATAATATGGAGCGCTCAGAATTTGAACAAGTCTCTCGGATGCATCCGCGAACGTTGCTGGAAAATAATCCATTTTTCGTTTAGAAAGTTGTTGATAAGGACTTACGAGTTTTCTCAATACTCTCCACGTACTCTTGCATTTCTTGCATGAATTCGAATCCCCATCGTGCGAATACCGGGGAGAAGGCCTGAGACAAAATCGATAATTTAAAAAATCGCTTGTTTATTTTACACATAGTTTTAGAACAGAAGAGAACATGACATAGAGAAAAAGTGAATCACAAGGGTTTTTTTGGAAGGGATGAAGAACATGATATTGAAAATGGACACGTGGCAAGACAACTTTTAGAGTCATACAGAAGAGGTGGATATGGTTGGAAACAATCTCATATGATTACTAGAACCCGCATCACCTAATAAGAGATATATACACTATTCGGGTTTCAGTTCTGGCTCTGGCTCTGGTTCAGGTTCTGATTCAGAATCAGGAAGATCGTGACGATGATGATGCGACTTATTCATTCCTAACAAGAAGAAAATGGCGAGTGTGGTGAATGCCAGAAGATAGAAGATGAATATGCACATTGTGTCACAGATGTAGAGAAATGCATGAAGGAATTGTCGTGGTGTGACTATCTTTCGCGCCGGATCGTTTCGGAAGCCGTCCCAACACAGAGGTTCGTCATCAATCTCACACGAAACTTTTTTGCCCTGCAACACGCAATTTATTTTTTTAAGGGGGGTTTCTTTTTGGTGAACTTCTAGTATGTGAATTAAATAGAGATAAAAATAATCCAGGCTTGGTCTAGTCTACGAGAATAAGGACAGTGGAAATGAAATGGGAGATTGCGTGTTGCTGAGAGAAAAAAGTTTCGAAAAACAACAATTCGACATGCGAGGATGCTAATGGGGGAAAATTTAAGAAACTTGGGGCTTCAGAAGACCAAAAACTCCCAGGGTAAGGTATTATGCCAATCTCTGTAAATAAGAGTCCTGACTGAACTTTATTGATTTCTTGGGGCAGCGGTGTCTCATCACGAAAATGCTACCGTAAGATATTAAAATTTAAAGGAACATACTTTGATTTTTAGGTAAATTTTAAAAATTTTCATGTTTTTCAAACGATTTTCAACAAATTTCGGGTCAAAATATGACAATTTGCTTTAAATTTTTCTGACATTCGTTCAAAAAACATGAAAACTGAAAAAATTTAATTCAAGGTATGTTTCTTTGAATTTTAATATCTCACGGTAGCATTTTCGTGGTAAGATATCGGTGCCAAGAAACCAGAAAAGTTCAGCCAGGACTCTCATTTTCAGAGATTTGCATAATAACCAGAACTCAATTAAACTCAAAATCTCACAGCAACATGCACTTACCTCAGATGACTTATGGCTCAGGTGCATTCTTCCATTATTCAGATTGACCAACTCGATACCCATCATGGCTAATTGTTTGATGTGATCTTGGTTGGACGTTTGGAAATGCCAGGCACGAAGACGTTCGGCACTGAAATATTATTTCATAGATTCACCAAAATCCGGGGTGCGGATTGACGGGCCGGCCCGTCGACCGGTTTTAAAAAATTGAAAATGTATCAATTACCCACATGTGTTCGACTTCACAACCAACCACCCTAAAAAATTGCTCCAAACTTCTCAGTTGTTTTTAACGTAGTTTTTCTATATCTTCTTAATAATACATGCAAAGTTTGTAAACCTATGGGCATCTATGAATCGAGTTAGGACCGTCCCAAAATTCTGGCGACCCCCCGCGACCCCCTTAATTAGGGACTGGCGAACATGTGCGCAATTACCTCAAGGAATTTTGAAATCTATTAGAAATGTCTGATGTACGAACCATTAAAAAACTTCCGATTTCACATTGAGACATTTTTCTAACATACATTGATAACAAATCTAGAATAAACTTTCTTCAAAATCGAGAATTTTGCCCTGAAAAGACGGGCCGGCCCGCGCCGAGGTTTTCAGAAAATCTGCCCAGCCCGGCCCGTCGCATCTCAGGCCAAAAGTTATTCAACTTACGGTGAATCACAACTGGCCCCAGCCGATGTTCCCGGGTTCATTCCACTTCTTAGCTCTCCCAACATCACTTTCGTCCGTTCTCTTATCAGTCGAGCTTCTTCCTGTTCCGTGGGCAACTTGGTGAAATCGATCGGGTTGGCACACACATAATTTTTCTGTTTTGGCTCGTCAGATCGCAGTACTACTCTTCTCTGATTCTCCTCCTCCATATTATCCTTGTGACCGATACTGAGAGGTAAGAAGTGAGCCTCGGTGGTGAGTACAAAGTGATCGGGATCAAAGACCAAATCCTCTGGATCAGTAAAGATCAAATAGAGATATTTGAACGTTTCCGACAGAACGAAAGATTCCATCTGGTCTTCTTTGACCATAGTTCGAATATCCTTAAGCGCCGCAAATCCGCAAGGCACTTTCACATACTTGTTGATGCTGTCCATGATCTAAAATTATTTGAAATCCTACAAAGTTAGTTTCAATAGTTTCAAATACCTGTTTCGCAACATGAAGGTAGTGTGGATCCTTGGTAGCCCTATACAAAAAGTACGTACTCTCTACAAACTCCGGCCTGATTGGATGCTCGGCCCAGTGCACTTGGAAGTCATGGGTGAACGCTTCTGGCAGGAATTTGTGCTTTTGAATGACTTGAAAGAGCATCTCGTGGATCTCGATTGCCTCCTTAACGTCTCCTTTGAGCACTTGAAGACCCGGCCAGAAAGCTAGAAGAGAATCCATGAACCCTCTCGTGGCTACAGTAGGTCTATGCATATGAACGTCTACAAAGATGGGTCCTTTTGTGATGTATCGCTTGATCGCTTCGTAGTGCTGAAACTATGTTCTATTTTTACTTCAAAGTGGTGTACACAATTTCCCAAAATTTTGAGATTGTGGTATCTATTTGATGCAGAATTAGGGCGCGGGAAGAAAATTCTCTTGGACCATGGTCTGAAAATGCCATACTTTCGAAATACGGGTCAAAAACAGCCCAAAAAAATAACCGTGAGGGTGCGAATTGACTATTTTTGGGGACGCGTGAAAAAATTGCAGCCTCACAGTTAGTTTTTTTTTGGCCTGTTTTTCATCCGCATTTTGAAAATAAGGCATTTTTGAACCATGGTCCAGACGAATTTTCTTCCCGCACACTAATTCTGTATCGAATTGTACCAAAATCTCAAAAAAGGTGTTCTACCCTTTGAAGATCTTATTACCTTATTAAATCGATCCAGATAACTCTCATCTCCAAGTAATATATAGGCTTTGAGGGTATACTCATAATAAGAATCAATTCCGGCACCAATCCCACTTTCCCTTCTTGTCCAGTCCCCTGAGTGTACATTGAGTACTGTCCCCATAAGATCTGAGGATCTGTGCCTCTGCTGCCACAAGAAATCCATCGCCTTCCTCGCCTTCTTTTCATATATCGGATCACCGGTCAAACTTGTAAGCGCAGCAAACTCCAGAATCATTGTTCCACCACACGCCGTACATGTATCCTTTTGTCTTTTGAGATGTTCCTGCATCCCATGCTTCAAATTGATTCTACTATACGGCAGTCCACTTGTTGTGTTAAATGCAGGCAGAAGCCTGTTTCCAACTTCTGTCGCCATTTTGAGCAGCTGTTTGTCGTATGTCTGCAGCCTCTCCGGATACTTTTCTTTCACCAATTCGGCGAGGACGTGAGCTGAAATAATCGAAAATTCACACCTGTGGATCAGAAACCTTTTTGCATACCTGAAATCAGACCACCGAGCACTCTGATATTGGTCTCGAAAACGCTCACAACGAGGTCGGAGTCAAAGCGAACATTTTTGATAACCAAGTCTATCGCTCGCTCAAACTCATCCAACTCGTTTAGCACTACCAGTGTATCCAAGCTGTCGAGTAATGTTACAGAGTAACTGAAAGATTCTTATTTAAATGAGGTGTTGAAAATCATTAACTTCGTATATGTCCAACCCGGTCCTGCGGGCCGGCAGTTTTCTCCATTTTAAATGATGATTTTCCAATCAACTTTTATACCAAAATGTAGATCTCAACGAGATCTACAAAATGGTATATAAACCAATAAGATTAACCCGCTGAAAAAATGGCTTCCGTAAAGCACCCGGGCCTGCTCCACCCAAATTCATGTTGACACGGCCCGAGTGTTTTACGGAAGCCAGCAGCCGGTAAATGTTATTGGTTTATATACCATTTTGTAGATCTCGTTGAGTTCTACATTTTGGTATAAATTTTGACTGGAAAATCATCATGGAGAAAACTGCCGGCCCGACCCGGGTCGGACATTTATGAATAACTCACTTTCCCAGCACATCATCCACGTCGCCTCTACTAGGTGTTACTCCACGTATCCTTCCTTTACAGGACAGTGGCATAAGTTCATCGGCCGGAAACGCATAGTTCATGTATGAATTGTAGCCGTGCATGAACATGTCGTATGCCTCTTTTCTGAAATTAAATAATTTTCTGAAATTAAATAGTTTGAAAGCGAAGAAAAACCGCGAATCCCATGGTTTTTTCGCGTTGAAATTGCAAGGATCCAAAATTTAAAGCAGGATTCCGGGCAAAATGAGTTTATGGTTCAATCGATGCAAAATTTCATGCTGATTCCGAATAACACGATGAAAACTCTTAAAAATGATACTCGGGTCCGAAAAATACCTTCAAAGTTGCAAAAAAAGGTTCTGTCTCGTGGCCGAACTTTTGTAGTGTTTTCCACGTGGATTACAATTTTCGCACTGCCCACGCAAAAACTTGAAGGTATTTTTTGAGCCCGAGTAGCATTTTTGAGCGTTTTCATTGTGATATTCGGAATCAACATGAAATTTCGATTGAACCATGAACTCATTTTGCCCGGAATCCTCCTTTAAGAAAATTTCAAGCCCACTCACTTTAATTTTTTCTTGTCTAACTCCTGTCCATCTATCCTTTGATGGCACAATGCCAAGAACAAAAATAGTGTCCATCGTGTGGAGAACATAACGTATGGGGTAAAAATGGAGTAGAAAACAAAGCGGATTCTTATACCATCGAGCTCTCAGTAGTTTTCACCTGAAAATGTTTCTTTTCAGTATTAGAAGTATGAAAAAACGATAAAAACGCGACAATCGTCGACGCACACGGTGAAAAAAACGAAATGCAAACGCGCCCCATTGAGAAGAACGATCGATGCGCCAACTGGCCTCGTTTGCCTCTTTTCCTCGGGTTACGGGACGCATCTACAGACCCTCTGCTCTCTCAACACAATGATGACGACACACACATTGAGGCCACTCAAATACACTCACTGTCGAGGAGAGAGAGTGAGAGACGCAGAAAAATAGAGGCAAATGACACATTGGAAGAACAAAAAAAAGTGCGATTGGATAGTGCAATTGGTGATAGATATGCACTTTGATGAGTCCGGCTAGCGATTAAAAATAGAATAAGCAAATGGAACATGAAACATTGGGGGTTACTAGAACAGCAACTAGAAGAGCACCCGACCTGAAACGTAAAAAATATTAAAAGTGAAATTATCAGTATGGTTTTCTATTCCGCAACAATTTTTTTGCCCCTCCCTTCAATCAGAAATTCCTTGTACTACCCTTTTTTCTTTTTCTAGTAGCTCGCTAGTTGCAACCTTTTTGCATCGTCTCTGAGTCTCTTCAACCAGTGTGAAACTCATCGTTTACACCACATAGAGGCCCTTTTCCTTCCGATTAGATCTTTTGCCGCGAACATCGGCGAAGAGAGAGAATTTCAATTTCAATTTCATTTAGCATATTATAATTGCCATTTTCTTCTTCGCTTTCAATCTGCCTTCAAATCGTTCACGCAAGTACGTGAATATTGTCAGAAGACGTCCCACTAGAGATGATGACAAATGAGGTTTATTAGTGGGAAAACGAAGAAGACACAGGTCTCAGCCCCACCTAATTATTTCTCCTATTTTTCAATGCTTGTTTTGAGCGGTCTCGTTTCCGGGTGGCTCTTCGGTATGAGATTGTTTTTCCATTATTATTACTATTGTTTTCGGTCAAATCTCTCTTCTCGTGTTAGTAGATTTGATAACAGTCTCATTCTTAAAGGAGGATTTCGGACAAAATGAGTCTATGGTTCAATCAAAAAGATGCAAAATTTCATGCTGATTCCGAATATCACAATGAAAACGCCCAAAAATGCTTTTCAAGCTCAAAAAACGCCTTCAAAGTTACAAAATAGTTATTTCTCGTGGCCGAACTTTTGTCGTGTTTTCCACGCGGATGACAATTTTTGCACTGCTCACACAAAAGGTAAGGCCAGTAGGGATAATTTTTTTTGCAATTTTCAATGTTTTTTCAAGCATAAGAAGCATTTTTTAGCGTTTTCATTGTGATATTAGGAATCAGCATGAAATTTTGCATCGATTGAACCATAAACTAATTTTGCTCCGAATCCTCCCTTAAAATGAGCTCTAAAAAGTATGTCGGATGTGTCAGATCGGATTTGTGTTATCCTGAAGAACCAAAAATTATCTTCTATTCTAATCTCTCTTTTTTTGCAAATCTGGTAGACTTAAATCTAATTGCAGGGTTTATCCAAACCGATTATGAAAAATTCTAGATTCTTGGTAAATAATTAACCATCTTATTATCGCTAATCTGTAAAGTTAAAATATTGGAAATATTGCTCAGCTTAAGTATTGCTCATCTCAAGACTGAACAAATTTTTTTCATCCCTAATTGCTTTATGTGCTTACCTTAGCTTCTACTGTTAATGACATCCTCTAGAACAAATTCTGATGATTAAAAGTGCATTTCTGCAAAAGTTCATAAGAAAGTGTTTCATTACACTTTTGACATCAATAAGCATGAAATTTTCGTTTTGCCTTGTCATGCATAAACGTTACTCCCTAAATTTTCCCTCAAATCCTTCATCTTTTGATCCCGATTAGTCTTTGGTCAAAAGCACATTTATTTATAATACAAAATGGTTTTTGTCGTTGTGGCAAATTGTTATTCAATTCATCAACACACACAATGTTTCTGTTTTCCCCCCACCAATACCTCTACCACTAACTTCATTTATCAACGCTTGACTTTTCTCATTTTTTTTCCATTTTCTCGTTTCCTTTTTCATTTCTACACAAGAATTATTCTGAAAGTTGCATTAGACATTCTCCAGTGGGCACACCGAATTCATTCAATGTTTCTTTGGACGTGGGGGGACCCGTGTGAATTCTTTCATGATGTCTGAAGAGTGCCCGAAGAAGGATGACCTTTTGCTTTTTTTGACTTACACACATGCCTACACACAACTCTTTTTCTCTCTTTTTTTTGCGTCACTTCTAACATGTGTGTCGTTTTTTTTTGGTTGGTTGTTGTTGTTGGCTGGCAACACTACAGTTTTCGATTTTTTGCGTTTTAAAACATAGAAAATTCAGGAAAATTGAACAATACTTTTTGAAATTTTTTCGCGAAGAGCGCCTATTGTCCATGTAGCACCCCTAAACACTTCTTGTTGCAATTTCTTCATAAAATTAGAAACCACTTCAAGCTAACACTTCAAATAATCTCTAAATAGACAATTTTCTAAGGGGGGAATATCAAAAGTTCGCAGATTCTGTAGTTTTATAATCTTCCTTATTCAAAGCTAGACTAATCTTTGGATGAACTATATTATACTTAATTTTTCTAGTCGCAGGTTAATCTCTAAGTAATTTAGTATAAAAATTATATACCTGCAAACCTCTAATTAATGTAAAAAGTTCAACTGCTCATTGATCATTTCTTGAGCTCAGAAAACGCTTAGATTTTCCCCATCATAAATCTTTGTAATATTGATTTATTTACGAGTCCCCATTGTTGGTTCATTATCTTATCGTCTCTTCTCTCTCCATTGCCTTACATGCACCGTCCATCTTTTTTTTTTTTTGGCAGTGCATACATTGCTCAATGTGTATTGCACTCTCTGACCTGATATTCGCAACACTGCCACATATTTTGTAGGTGGTGGGAGCACACAACAAATGCCAGCTGATTTATATTCTGCTTCTATTTTAGATGATTCAACTCCTGTTCTCAAGATTACGACATATTTGATAAGAATGTGGTGTTAGAACCCAAGTCAGATGATAGATTACTTTTTCATCTCAATTTGTGGCCGTGGGAATTTCTTTTTTGCTGAGACTTCCGATTTTCTCTTCTCTTTTTTACTTCCGACTATATTGCAAGTTTCTGATTTCTAATTTCAGATGGCTGATCGCAACTCCATTGGTGAAAGCGCCGCTTCACTTATTGGCAACACGCCAATGGTGTATCTCAACAAGCTTGCCAAAGGATGTCACGCCAAAATTGGTAAGAAAAAACAACTTTTCCGGGCTAAAAGCAAAAATTCTCGGCCCGGGCCCTCGTGAGGAAAAATTTCTATCAAAAATTTTTGGTCCTAATTTCTAATTTCCAATTTTAAGCGCTATTTCATGTATATAAGTTCCAAAAACTTCTATGGCACAATTTGTTTTTGAAACTTTGCCCATTTCCCTTTGAAATTCCGAGACTTGGAAATTTGTACCGAAAGCTTTCGAAATTTCTGTGATTTGGTTTCTATTCACGTTGATTTTCCTTTTTCACATTTCCGGAACGAATATGTGAATTCACAGCAAATTCTTACTTTTCCTAAATTAATTTCCAAAAACAAAATATTTTGAAATTTCACGTCTTTTATGTCGCTAAATTACTATGAAAACTTTCAGCCGTAAAATTGGAGTATCTCAATCCAGCTGGATCTATCAAAGATCGAATCGGTTATGCTATGATCGCCGCCGCGGAGAAAGAAGGAAAAGTAAGTGAAAAACCGCAGGAATTATTAATAGCAATGTCATTTCAGATTATTCCCGGCGTGACGACTCTCATCGAGCCAACATCAGGAAATACGGGAATCGCATTGGCATTCGTTGCGGCATCCAAGGGATATCGTTGTATTGTCACGATGCCAGCGTCTATGAGTCAGGAAAGAGTATGTCCATCTGAATTCAGTACCAAAGATTGCTTATCAATTTCGATTTCAGCGCACTCTTCTCAAGGCCTACGGTACTGATGTAGTGCTCACCGATCCAGCCAAGGGAATGCAAGGAGCTATCGAGATGGCCAACCAGCTGAAGGAGAAAGTTCCAGCATCAGTCATTCTTGCTCAATTCGACAATCCCAACAATCCTCTCGTCCATTATCAGACTACTGGACCTGAGATCTGGAAGCAGACTAATGGACAAGTCAACGCTGTTGTCCTTGGAGTTGGTACCGGAGGAACCATCACTGGTGTCGGAAGATACCTGACAGAACAGAACCCAGGCGTCCGTGTGTTCGCTGTGGAGCCAGAAGAGTCCGCGATTCTCAGTGGAAATCCACCAGGGCCACACAAGATTCAAGGAATTGGAGCTGGGTTCGCTCCGGCGGTGTTGGATACCAAGATCTACGAGGATGTCATCAAGGTTCACTCCGATGAGGCTATTGTTATGGCTAAGAGACTTGCTTTTGAGGAGGGAATTCTTTGTGGTGAGTGGAAGGGAAACTTTCAAAAATAGTTGAGATTTTTCAGGAATCTCATCTGGAGCTAATGTCGCCGCGGCTCTCCGCTTGGCTCATCGTCCGGAGATGGTTGGAAAGCTCATTGTGACTGTTTTGCCAAGTTGTGGAGAACGTTACATGTAAGTGTCTCTAATAGTGGGATGTCTCTTTTTTGTGAAAAACTGCTGAAAACCATACATGTCTAAATCCGGCTCGTCCCGGGGTATTAAAATTCCGTCGAATTTTTCTGAAAAAAATTCAATTTTTCATGAAAACGTTTCTTAATTTCCTGAAAAATTATGACAATACTAAAAGAATGAAAATTTTGAAAATAAAACATAAAACAGTCAATCTGTTTTTCCCAAAAATGGACCTTTGGAAAAATTGGGTCTCAAAACGCGGTCCGACCGGGACGGGACAGGCCGAGCCGGACGGGGCCCGTAAAAATTTCTTTGGCGGCCCGGCCCGGCCCAGTTGGCACTGCCCAAGTTTCTAAATTTCATAAAAATCATAAAAATACTAGAAGACTAGTTTTGAAACAAAAAACGGTCAGAAATGTCGTTCAAAAAAATGGATTTTCGGAAAATTTTGGTCTCAAAACGCGTACTGACAAGGAAACCATGTTTACAGAAACTCTGAGAATTTTCTTCAAATTGGCTCATATATAGATTCAAACACTGGCTTTCGATTGCGCTAGGTGGCTACCTGCGCAAACTTCTAGAACTCGAGATATCTTGCTCCAAAGTTTGGTGCATTTTTCACCATATCCGCCCTTCGAACGACTGTCTCTTTCCTCCCCATTTTTCAACGCCTTGAGAGTAAATGAAAAAATGTGGTGCATGGCCGAGTGGATAGAGTGCGGGATGGTAATCTGGTGATGGAGGGTTCGATTCCACTTTTTGTCATTTTTCTTTTTATGATTTTTTACAACCTGTTATTAGTTTTTTACGAGTTTTTAATACATTTCATCATCATTTTTGGCGTCCTAGGACCTCAAAGAAAGTTTTTTGACATTTTGAGAAACTTTGAATTTTTCGAAATTTGGAAAGTTTCTCCATGCCAATGGTGGACGAAAATTTCGAGAAATTTTTCTGTAATAAAAATTCGTTGAAAACCTGTTGTTTGGATAAGATTGGGTACTGGGGAAGACGGTATGATGTTTGAGCTGCAAATACAGTTTTCTTCGTATGCCTAGAGGCATTTCAACGAAGATAATGAAGTCAAACCTTCTGTCCTGTGGACTTTTCTCGAAGTTGTCAGCTACCAATTATCACGTGGTCCACTCCAATACGCAATCATATCCAAGCGATAAGTTTTGTACATGATTTTCAACCGAAAAAAATTTCTCGAAATTTTCGTCCACCATTGGCATGGAGAAACTTTCCAAATTTCGAAAAATTCAAAGTTTCTCAAAATGTCAAAAAACTTTCTTTGAGGTCCTAGGACGCCAAAAATGATGATGAAATGTATTAAAAACTCGTAAAAAACTAATTACAGGTTGTAAAAAATCATAAAAAGAAAAATGACAAAAAGTGGAATCGAACCCTCCATCACCAGATTACCATCCCGCACTCTATCCACTCGCCCATGCACCACATTTTTTCATTTACTCTCAAGGCGTTGCAAAATGGGGAGGAGAGAGACAGTCGTTCGAAGGGCGGATATGGTGAAAAATGCACCAAACTTTGGAGCAAGATATCTCGAGTTCTAGAAGTTTGCGCAGGTAGCCACCTAGCGCAATCGAAAGCCAGTGTTTGAATCTATATATGAGCCAATTTAGAGAAAATTCTCAGAGTTTCTGTAAACATGGTTTCCTTGTGACGGGGCCGAGCCAGAACGGGCCGAGTTTTGAAAAAAAAATTTTTCCAAAAAAATTGTTTTTTCCAAATTTTTCCGAATGTCCATTTTTGAGCAAAAAAAAAACGATTTTCCGGCGACCCGTCCCGGCCCTGTATGTCCATAACTGATTTTCACGTAACTATTCATGAGATTTTTTGTATTGAATCTAATCTAATTTTGACAAGGAATCAATTGAGACCCGTTTCAGTTCCATAGAAATTTTTGAAAATACTAATTTTGAGAATGCCCTATTATTAGAGGTGCTTCAATATTAGCGTGAATACAGTATCCCTTCAAATTCCCTATTCCAGGACCTCCGCTCTCTACGCTGACATTCGTGAGGAGGCCGCTGCTATGGGAGTGCAAAGCTTGGAAGCCAACTTGGACAGACTTTGCCTCCACTCCTTTGATGTTATGGAGTAAATTTTTTTCCCTCACTCATCTGAACCCTATTTATGTCCCCCTCTATCATCTTCTTCTACACTATGGTTGTTCAATTTCATGGTAATTGCTCTCTCGAGCAATCAAATCTGTCCTCCGATCCCTGCTGATTTGCACGAATATGTATTTCCCCCACACATTTGCCAATAAATCTGTATCTTGTATTGTGATCGAGACGTATTGGTTTCCAATTTTCCGTTCATTAGTCTAGCCATTCGTTTTGGTGTTGAACTAGGTGGAAACTCGAAAGATAACCGAGTTTTTTTGTTGGAAACAATTAAACCATTAGCACAGTGAGGCATGAAATAGGCTTGTCTCGAGACGGTGTCTCATACGGAAAGGTCAGTACAACGTGAAACACTGACCCTAATAAGGATGAGGAATGAAACCTGGTTTCGGTTTGTCTAATCGAAAGAGAAGTCGCGAATTGTTGGAGTGAACGAGATAGTAGAAGAAGTTCAATTGAATTAGTGTGGTATGGATATGTAACGTGATCTTTATCGATTTCAGGACACATCCAGGAGGTCTTGTTTATCGAAGCGTAAAAGTTCACGGGTTTTTCAGACTTTCAGGTTACTGTTTCCGTGTTATAGTCATCCAGACATGCTGGGCGCGAGTTTCTGGAGTCAAAAACTTTGGTGTGAATTTCTTGAACACAAAATTTATTTTTGGTGGTCTTTCCTGAATCTTAACAACAAAAAATTACAAAAATCTTAGTTTAAAAAATTTCTCAATTTTTCCCTGCCATGCCGTACCGTGCCTGGTTGCTTTTTTTTGGGATTTTCCAAGTCTGTAGCCATCCAATCTTTGAAAGTTCAACATCTTGAGTAAGTACAGTAACCCCTACAGTACCTTAATATATGACAACTGTGGATACAAGCACTTACAATCCATGACGTTTCATTTTCCGCTTTAGGCCAAAAATCGGATCGGTTTCCCTTTCCTCGCGCCTCGTGTATCATCTGTATCATATCATCTACCAATTATCATCAATGATACATGACAATTTATGCTTTCTGTGTTTCCCATTTTTACAGGTGCTAAAATTTTTTTTAAAGAATTTTTTTAAGAAAGGAGGAACTAAAAGTGCAAGGGTTTAGTCACCAAACAAAGTTCATCGCATTGACCCAAATTTAAGGGGGATTTGTTAAGTGTATTTAGCATTATCAGGCACACGTACTTTCTCGAGTTTTTTATAGGTTTTCTTAATGATGCGGTGACATGGAAATGGGTTAGTCCCAGCGGGTGACATTTCCGGGTTTTCGAGGAAAACGAAAATTGAAAAGAAGTTTTGTTCTTGAAATTGAAGTCTGGAAACAAAAACTAATTATGAACTGAAAATTGAATTTTTTTTTCAAAAAATCAAAACTTGATTGAAAATTGGAATCGAAAATTTAGATTGGAATCTCCACCTTTCCGGGTTACTGTAGAACCAGACAGATCAAGACTTGCACTTGTCAAATTAGTGGACCTGTCGAAAAGTTGGAAAAAATACAGTCGTTTTTTGTTTCACACATCAGAAGGTGTCAAAATCAACGCGGTCCCTCTTTGTCTCTCTCCGTATTTTTAATTCGAATTAGAAACTCCCAATCAGGATGGTAAAGGACACCCACCCTGAATCCTGGTGTCTCTTCGTGATCTCGTTAGTGGGCGGATCCTGTATAAAAGCCACTCCCGATAGGTGTCTTCACCTCAGTTGAGCTCGTCTTTAGAGACATTTCTTCTAAAGTTTTCGTTTGAAATTTGTTTTCTTCCCTAAGAATGTTTTCACCTTTTTTTGTAGACCACATGCTTTCTTTGAAACAAGCGTAGTCGATTCAACTTTCTAAAGTTAGTCTTATCCTCGTTTTTCGCTTTTTCCGCGGTCATCCTGTCTGACCTGTATCTCAGCGTGTTCCGCCTCATTCCTTCACACTTTACTCGAACTTCTTTGCCTGCTTAAAGCCAAGGAAGATCAGAATACATAACATAGTGTGTTTTAGTGATTTCTTTCTTTATCAAAACTGGCTAGTGTCTAGGAGGAAACCACCGAAACTTTGAGACAAACCGTGAGAATCAAGGAATCAGGGTCAAGCCAATCGTTTCGTCCGAACATCTACCAGTCTGCATGACAAGTAAGCTCGAAATTTTGCTCGTTGTTTTCTTGTTGTTTGAGATGTTCTTATCATTTTTGGTATCAAAATGTAGTTTCAATCGAAAACTTTTTCTTTGTTACATTTTTTTCGTACAAAAAAGAAGCTCTGAGTATAAGAGAAGTAGAAGCACTCGTTTTGAATTCTATTTGAAAAGATTGGGTTTTCTTCTCTAAAATGTAATATCAAAAGGTCTTAGAAGGCATTCACAGTCTGTAGATTTCAGTTTCGTTCCGTATTCGATGCTATCTTTCAAATCAAAGATCCATCTAGTTCCTTTTTGGTGCTTTTTTTGTGGTTCGGAACGGGGTCGTTAGATAAGAGTACACCGAATAGGGCACTCGGTCATTCTTACGAATATTTTAGAGGCGGAGCATGTCTCTTCCGAAAAATTGACCTACAAGAAACCGTATGAAGTTTTTTTCTCCTGAGGAAACTCATTTCTTGACACAGTCTTGTAACATATTTTCACTGCTTTCCTTTTCATTCCTTCGGTTTCCATCAATCAAAAAAAGTGGATCATATATATCTTTTATCACTTAATGTTAGTTCTTGTGTCCGATTCTTGATGTTCTATCTTTTTGCAGAATGGCGTCTCAGACTTGCCTAAAGGCGTTCATCGTGTTAATCGGATTAGTCAGTCTAGCCACATCAGCGGTGAGAAAAATGGAAACTTTGGGGAAAAAATCACTGTCACTTTTCTTTTCAGTATATTGCCAACGACGTCGTTTCGGATTATGCAGAGGTCAAAGAATTACTGGCCGCCTTCTACAGAAAACATGCAAAGAAATACGGACACGACTATGTGGGTGAAGAATTTGAAAATCATGAGATGACTAACGTTTATTCAGGATCCGGTAGCCATTCAAGCTATCGCTGAAAACATGGACAAGGCAGTGAAGGATGACAAGACGGAGGCTACTGTCAACAGAAAATTGTGGAACGAAGTCTTCGAAAATGACATTATTTTGACTCTCCCGCAAGCAGAAGCTCTTCTGACAGAAACAAGTAGGTCAAATTACAGTACTCAATAAAATTTTCTAAATTCAGACACCCCTCGACCAAAAAGACAAGCTCATCCAGACCCTCGTAATTTCTGGCCAAACCTCACAATCTCATACGAGTTCTACGGAGGAGAGGAAAACTGGCGTCAACTCATCAGAAGCGCAATTCGACACGTTGAGCAGAACGTTTGCTTCAGATTCAAGGAGAACGGTGGGGACAGAGATGGGCTGAGGTACTATAGAGGAAATGGTTGCTGGTCGAATGTTGGAAGAGTCGGAGGAAGGCAGCTAGTGTCGATTGGTTATGGATGTGATAGTGTAAGTCTAAACTTATCTGAATACAAAGTACAATAATAGTGAATTCAGCTCGGAATCGTATCCCATGAAACACTACATGCGCTGGGACTCTGGCACGAGCAGTCTAGAGATGATCGTGACAACTATATTAGCATTGTGGCTGATAAGATTACAAGAGTAAGCTAATCTTGAAGGCCATAAAAATAGTGTTTATGTTTAGGGAACCGAAGGAAACTTTGCCAAGAGAACGTCGGCCAATAGTGACAATCTTGGTGAGTCTAAAAATACTGGTACAAATACTGGTAGAATACTATAGTAATGGTACAGTGATGGTACAGTAATGGAGCGGTAATGGTACAGTAATGGTACAGTAATGGTACAGTAATCTTACGGTAATGGTACAGTAATGGTACATTAATGGAGCGGTAATGGTACAGTGATGGTACAGTAATGGAGCGGTAATGGTACAGTAATGGTACAGTAATGGTACAGTAATCTTACGGTAATGGTACAGTAATGGTACATTAATGGAGCGGTAATGGTACAGTGATGGTACAGTAATGGAGCGGTAATGGTACAGTAATGGTACAGTAATGGTACAGTAATGGTACAGTAATAGTACAGTAATGGTGCAGTAATGGTACAATAATGGTGCAGTAATGGTACAATAATGGTACAGTAGTCTTACAGTAATCTTAATCTAGAGCTATTTTTTAACCAGAAATTATATCCCGCCCAAAAATTATTAATTTTTCAGGACAACCCTACGATTTGGGATCTGTTATGCACTACGGAGCAAAAGCATTCTCTTACGACTGGTCCAGGTATCTTTAAAAAATTGGACCCCTCCTATATTTTGCTCGTTTCAGTGACACTATCAAAAGTAGAGATTGGAGATACCAGAATACAATCGGACAAAGAGACGGACTATCTTTCAAGGATGCCAAAATGATCAATACTAGATATTGCAGCAGTGAGTTATACCCTGAAAAATACAAGAAATTCTAACTTTTTCTAGACGTTTGCCAACGCAAGCTCCCATGCCTTAACGAGGGTTACACCGACCCTAACAATTGTGGAAAATGCCGTTGCCCATCTGGATACGGAGGAACGTATTGTGAAACTGTTGAATATAGTAAGTGATCAATTACCTCCTAAACTATACTGTTTTGATGATCAGCATCATGCGGAGGATCACTGACGGCTTCATCCTCTTATCAGAAGATTTCGAGTGGTATTGTGCAAGCCGACGCGAACTGTGTGTGGCGAATTAGAGTAAGTATCAATCAGAGGCAATAAACCGTATAATTGTTTGTAACTGATCTTTCCCTTCAGAATCCCGGAGGAAACGTCGAGGTGGTCTTCGATCAGGTGAACTTCCAATGTTCGGATCCTTGTCAGAGTTATGTTGAGGTGAAGTACTTGTCACAGAAGACATCTACAGGTAAGCAAGAAAGAAAAGGAATAATAGTGAGTCCTGGGTTTCAGGAGCCAGACTTTGCTGCAGTTTGCCATCTGTTATCCGATCTGAAGGCGATGACGTCATTATTATCTACAGAGGGACTCCGAATACGGCTTATGGATGGAAAGGATTTACTTTGAGATACAGAGCGCGTACGTTGTTAGAGTAAAATTTAGATCTTGGGTTTTTGTATATTTTGTAAAAATACAGTATTACTTTAATGAAGAGCTGCGTTTGTTATTATAGTTTTTTATTCCATTTCCAGTTGGAGGAACGCCCATAACAACATTTGCCACTGCTCGCCCAACCTACGCTACCACGACTCGCCCATACTGGACAAGAACGGCAAGTGGATGGATTCACATCAAAAACCCACCACTTTACACACCCGACGGCGAAATCTACACCTCAGAATCCGCCGAGGAATTCTATGATCCGAGCACAAATCTATCCTCTTCTTCTTCTTCTTCTTCAGCCTCCTCACCAGCACAGCTTCTTCCCTCAGATGGGTCTCAAGAGAGAACATCTGCACAAGAGCATGATCTATCGCAACTATCTCAGAATGCTTTAGTGAGACTATCCTTTCTTTTCAACTAACCCCGACTTTCGTTTTCCAACTCCTAATTAGTAATGCATGTCTTATAATTATGTACTTTCCAAATTAACCTTCCTATTCTAGACTCGTCCCTCGGTGACGACGACAGTTGCTCCAGCTTCAGCGTCGTGGAGTGGTTGGGGAGAATGGTCCGCTTGCTCCCAACCTTGTGGTGGATGCGGTACCCGAACTCGAGTAAGAGCTTGTTATGGTGGTAATCAATTTTGCCCGTAAGTAAAGCCGAAAAAGGTCCAAAAAACCAACGTCGAAATTCTTCCAGCGGAAGCAATTTGGACAGACAAAGTTGCAACACCCAGGTCTGCGCTAAGCCGAAGAAAGGAATGATCTGCAATGGACGTCTCCTACTTCCGTGCGATTTGCTTGCCAAGCTCAACTTTGGATCCAACAACTATTTGAATCCAAAATTAAAGCAATCCGGATTTGCGCGTTGTAAGTCGTTGTAATATTGTTTTGCGACACTGACCAAACTCCAAATCGTTTTTGTAGCCAGCACTCTCCCACTGCCACGTATCTCTCAACGTAAGCCGGTGCTTCGACATGAGTGAGTTTGAGGCTTAAGGGGTCGAAATTTTCATACAATTCTTACATTGAACAAAAAATAGTCAAAAAAGATGGCCCGGCCCGCCCCGGGTTTAGAAATGTTTTAAAACCAGACGGGCTACACCCCCTTGGGCCCTTCGGGCCACCTGAAATTTTTAGACATGAAACTTTTGAAAAAATTATTCCGTGAACTCGTCACTTCCACCCCTTCAATAATAAAAACTACTGAATGGTCCCAAAATTAAGGTTTTGTGGTCTGGTGACCTTATTTCTCCATGAATCAAAAAACAAAATAGACGGGCATCATTTTCAGATAATGAGGAACAAACTGTGAAAATTGCAAAAGAATCGGACTTTGAGTATACAAAAGGGTTGCGACATATTCTCGGTACCAAAATTAGTACTGAAAACGCACGAAAAGAGCCATAACTCGCTCCATTTTTGCGGTATCAAAAATCTGAAAATATGGGCATAAACTAATAAAAATTTTTTATCTTTTTGTAAAACTTTAATAGAAATCGGTTCAGTTTAGGCTGAGTTACAGCTAGCGACATATAAACGACCATACAAAGTTTTCAAATGATATTAGGGAAATTTTTTAATTTTTTTGTAGACTGGAAGTTCATCCACCAACGGAACGCTTCTTATCATCCTCTGTACGTCGAGTGAAAAGACAAACAGCTAACAGATTCTGTGAGAAGTAAGTTGAAGTTTCTCTATTTTAGAAATACCAAAATTTTCAGACGCTTCATCTACCAATGCCCTACTGCTCTCCTCACTATCCAAATGGAGTACAAGGAACCGTCTCAAGGATCCAATGATGCCTACTTCGTGAGTTTACAATTAAAAATTCTTACCTCACGCTTCAAATTTTTCCAGCAACAATACCCGGAGTGCTGCTCAGGATACACACCAAGAAGAGGAGTCTGCTACAAAAATTGAAGACTCACACAAAAAATCGAATTCTCAAATTTGCCTTTCTTTTCAAATCCCGTTTGATATTGCTCATGATCTGCTTCTTCTCAAGCCGCTGCTTTCTTCTCATCTTTTGTTGATAGACATTCATTTTGTTGCGCTTTCTTATGTTTTTGCCTTGTTCTTTCTGCTCAATTTTGATTTTTCGATTTTAATAATGATTCTAATAAATGTTAATTGTTCGATGCGTTTTTCTTTGAAACATTTCATTTGAAAGAGTCACATTGAGCTATTCAAAGAACTATTCAAAGATTTTTTGATTTTTTTGTATAGTCCGACTTAGAATTTTGAGATAATAGGAGTCTCAGTTGTGAAAACATTCTGTAAATTTGTCTTAATAAAGAAATAGGCTGTCAAAAGGTTCAAAAAGGATCTGTTTGGTTAGCTAATTTCTCATATTTACAGTTCAAAATCGGTCTCAGGTAGCTCGCGAAAAAATGAAAGTTTTCAGTACAAAAATAAAAAAATCAGCTACCCGAACGGACCTTTTTAGCACCTTTGACAGCCCATATCTTCTCTAAGACAAATTTTCAGAGATTTTTCTCAACTGACACTCCCATTATCACAAATTTCTGAGTCGGACTCAAAAAAATTTAAAAAATTTAAAATGCTGCACTCCCCTTTTAACATTCCATTTGTCACATTACTGAACAATATTATGTTTTAAATCATTTTTATTCAAATAGAGCGATACGGTAATGAGGAAGCAAACGAGGCGGAAACCCTGATGAACAATACAAAGAATTCGGAAGGCGACACACAAGAAAAAGTAGCAAAGAAACACGGCGTTTTTCAATGGAAACCCGAGAAGTTTTGAGAAAATTAAATAGAGAGAATAAGAAGATCGATTAAGGCTGAAAGCTAAATCATGTCAAATTTTGGAAGGCAATATTCTAAAAAGAAAAAAAATTATAATTATATGAGAAAATGAAGAATAGCAAAAAGCGCGATAAATCCGATGTGACTTTGTTGGAATACACTATTCGCGCTTCTTTTCTTCCATCCTGCATTGCAATATTTGTCGTTTTTGCAAATGCATTCCTTGATTTCAAGCTTTTCGTACAGCCTGAAATTATGTGGTTAATGGAATCCTATAATTTAAAGAAGGATTCCGGTAATCAATCGACGCAAGATTTCTTGCTGATTCCGAATATCACAATGAAAATGCTCAAAAAATGTTTTCGGTCCCTAAAAACGCCATCAAAGTTGCAAAAAAGTTAGCACTACAGTGCGCGTCAAAAGTATAGCGCCCCCCTCCATTTTGACGTTATGGAAATTTTTGGACAAAATGGAGAAAATCTGTTAATGCCATTCGATTCAGCGTACTGAAAAACCTACCCCTGCAAATTTTCAGCCCGATCGGAACTTGGGTACTTGAACTAGCCCCGAAAGATCAGAAACTGGGCGCGTCAAAAGTATAGCGCGTTTTCAGTTTCGGTGTTTTGGGTGCCTGTTGTAGGTCCGTGAAGTCTTATTTTTTGTTGTTTTCTGTTTCCCAATCTTATTTTCTCCATGTTCTGCAATTTTGGTGATGTTTCATCAATTCTCCGATAAGAGACGAGCTTGAATTGATCCTCAATCCGATTAAAGCGATTTGAAGACTTCCAAGAGTGAGCAGCAAAGCACGAATCTCGTAATCGTTCTGAATTTTCCTTAGAATTGCTATCCTGATTCTGTTTTACAACTTTTTCATCATGGGAAGTTTTCTCGACATCCCCAGCATGATCTTCCACCTCCTCCATCTGACTCCAAAAGTCAGAGGGCACTACCACGGTGGATCTTCGGCTTCCAGTATCGGTAAAAAAAATGGTTATTGAGTCCGTCCAGACTTTGGACATATTTTTCAAGTATCTGGTGATAATTGGGCCAAATTTGGGCAAATTTGAGTGGCTAGGAATCCCCTAGTAGACGGTAACAGTTCACTCACTTCGTGAGGAATGGATGCGGTCGGTGCCAGGTCTCTCCGAATGCGTTTTTTACGGCGATATCAGTGAATTATGTATGGACCAACTGTAAATTACCACAGACGTTGATCTTACATAATATTTGCAATTCTCAAGCCTATTCAGCTTCTCCAACTCAGCACGCATCCATTCCTCACGAACTGAGTGAACTGTTACCGTCTACTAGGGGATTCCTAGCCACTCAAATTTGCCCAAATTTGGCCCAATTATCACCAGATACTTGAAAAATATGTCCAAAGTCTGGACGGACTCAATAACCATTTTTTTACCGATACTGGAAGCCGAAGATCCACCGTGGTAGTGCCCTCTGACTTTTGGAGTCAGATGGAGGAGGTGGAAGATCATGCTGGGGATGTCGAGAAAACTTCCCATGATGAAAAAGTTGTAAAACAGAATCAGGATAGCAATTCTAAGGAAAATTCAGAACGATTACGAGATTCGTGCTTTGCTGCTCACTCTTGGAAGTCTTCAAATCGCTTTAATTGGATTGAGGATCAATTCAAGCTCGTCTCTTATCGGAGAATTGATGAAACATCACCAAAATTGCAGAACATGGAGAAAATAAGATTGGGAAACAGAAAACAACAAAAAATAAGACTTCACGGACCTACAACAGGCACCCAAAACACCGAAACTGAAAACGCGCTATACTTTTGACGCGCCCAGTTTCTGATCTTTCGGGGCTAGTTCAAGTACCCAAGTTCCGATCGGGCTGAAAATTTGCAGGGGTAGGTTTTTCAGTACGCTGAATCGAATGGCATTAACAGATTTTCTCCATTTTGTCCAAAAATTTCCATAACGTCAAAATGGAGGGGGGCGCTATACTTTTGACGCGCACTGTAGTTGGCGATTTTTTGTCGTGTATTCCAAGTGGATTACAATTTTCAAACCATCCTGAAAAGTTAAGTCAGGAGGGATAACTTTTTTTGCAACTTTGGCGGCGTTTTTTGAACCCACAAAATATCCTAGCGTTTTCATTGTGACCTTCGGAATCAGCATGAAATTTTGCATCGATGCCCCGGAACCTCCCCTTTAAGCCCCTTACATTTCACAAGAATGATCATCCTTCTGTTCCAATTGCGGCACATTTATGGCTCCAAAATGCTCGGCACACCCACGGACAACAAACGAGTTTCCAGCGTTTCTATCCAGAATAGATAGTGTTTGACAGTATTTGTAGGTACACTTCTGCTTCTTCAGTCTGGTCAAGTTTTTGGCAGAATAGCAGTCTTCGGTAGCGGCTTCTGTAAGAAGGGTGTTCAATTGAAGGGAGGTAAAAATAAGGGTAACCTTTTGGGTAAGTGGTTCTTCGCATTTCAAGCAAGTTGCGAATCGATCGTCTCATTTCTGGCTTCACTTTGTCGATGGGGCTGGCACAGAAATAGCACCAGTGCTCATTCTCATCGAAGTCGTCGGTTGGTGTTTCAGTCTTCTTTGGGGCTACTTCAGAGGCTGTAAACTATATTACTGTAAAATCTCTATTAGAAAGGCATGTCCCTCTATTTTTCCAGAAGCTAAAAAATTATTCTGAATTTTCAAAATGGATCATAACAACTGTTGGAGAAGAGATTTGGAAGTTATTTTGTATCGTGTCCAGTCTTTTGGCCGAGAATTGTAGCTCGACCTATTTCAATTCGTTTGAATTTTAAGATAGTGCTCGTCTTAAGCTCATTGGGGTGCCCTTTTAATATAATTTTACGGTATTCAAAAAAATTGATCCCAACAAAAACTCACATGGTTGAGATCTCAATGCCAACGCTTGAGTCTGTTCCTGTTTCTTCTGAATCCTCTGATTTCTTCTACTCCATGGAGCCACAGGCCCTCTCAATTCACTCGGCAACTCATCGGACTCAAAATTCCCTCCATCCAATTGCACTCCGTACATACTACTCGAATACTTCCTATTTTGATTTTCAGACTGTTGCTTCATTTCCAGCTCGAAATTGCGCAATTCTTGTTGTTTCAGCTGTAAAAAAATCGTAGAAAGTTTTAGTTTTGACGTAAATATTTTCTGACTGTTGTTCATTCAAGCGGAAAACAGTTGCTATAATCTGTTGCGAAGGACATAACCACCACTCAAATGAATCAATTTTTTGAAGTGAGAACCAGTTTTTTGAGGTCTGAAATTGGCTGATTTTGAAAAGGAAATTGGAAAAAATCTAATTGAGAAACGTTGGGAGGTAATTACTTTAGCTGTTCCCAGAGAAATTAGCAAAAATTTTAGTATTTCTTCACACGCCAAAAGACTGTGCGATTCGATAACCAATTTCAACAAAAAATGTTTTTGCCACTTGTTTCTAAAACCGTAGTCAGGTACATTTTCAGTGGCTTTATAAATTTTCAGGGTCATCTCAGACCACAAAACACGCCGGAACACAAGGAGTTTTAAATTATAAAACTGAAACAATTATTTCAAACCGTTAGTTAGATAGGTACATTTTGGTGGCATTATAAATTTTCAAGGACTTTTTTTTCAGACAACAGAAGAATGTGTTTGGCAAGAAATAACTCTATAAAAATTTGCCGTGAAGTTCTAGAAACTGGTAGATTTTTGTTGAAAATAAGACACTTTGATTGTCTAAAAATTCTAGCCTAATAGTCTAATAAAAAATAGGACCCCTTAATAATCTAATAAAAACGAAGCAACATTTTTTTCAAGTCTAAAAACACATTTTCAAAACTATTTAGGCGGGAAAATTTGAAAATTATACAAACACAAAAATAATTTCAAGCCCTTTTTTAAAGAGGTTATCACAAGAAAAATGAAAAAAAACCAACCTGTTGAAGATACTTCGCCTCATCCTCCTCCGTATAAATTCTCCGACGTGCGCCAACAAAAACAAGCAGGACTGTAAAAGCCCAAACCGTGGAAACCCTCATCCGGTCGTTGGAGACTGATGCCCAGCTGTAAAAATGTCAGAAATATGATGGCGAAAGGAGACAAAACACTGTTTTTGCCGGGATCAATACAAATACAGAGACACACGGCACCCCGCCTCCCTCTGGGGCGCGCCCCAACAGTTTTGCCTCCTTACCTCTTCGTCCCTCACTCGCTAACCGTCTGCGCCCTCTCATCCGGAGACAGTCTCCGTCGCCCCTGTATCACTAAATTCTACTCCCCCAACTGCGAAGCGAATAATGGTCGTCACATTTCTGCCTACCGCGACTGGTGTATGCAATTCCTATGTATGTGTGTATGTATGCGATGCGGACGGACGAATTTGCATGTCCGAAGGCAGCAGAAATGAAATGGCATTAAACGACGATACTTCTCGGTGTTGCAAAACCCCCCGAGAATGCTATTGATACGAATTTGTACAATTTGAGAAATTGGGGGACAGTAAACTACAGGGGACCACAGAATCCGTTAACTGCTTTTGTTAAGGATGACATTTCATTCAAAAGCAACCTTTCTCAAAGTTCGTAACATCAAAAGAATATCTCATTCTTTCGTCCTTATTGAGCCCATTATGTCATTTGAATCCTTAAGATCTTGCCGACAGTTTTATGACTCAGAAAGTCATTATTCACCGGTACCAAAACCTGGACCCTCTAAATAGAGACTATTAGTTACTTAGTGTTCATAATGTGTTTACCATAACACCCGAGTGTACATATTTGCTACTGTTGTGTGTGTGGTGTATTTTTCTACAGGCACAACTTTCTCCACTCTTCTTGACACCCGTAACAAAATGGGTGACTAAATTGGATCCAATTAATGCGGCACACTTTCAACAATTCCTCAAAACAATAGCGCAATGCCATTCCTTCTTCTTGCCAATGTGCGATATCTCACACCATCTGACCTCCAGGGATCGACCTTTCCTGTGAACATTTATTCTCAATACGGGAGGGTTTTTGTCGGATGGTTCTGAGGGAAAACGGCGAATGTCTTGATGAGTGAGATGACCGTCGATTAATAATGAGATCATGAGGGCAGAGCAGACAGTTGGGAGGTATTCTGGGACTGTACATTGCATTAGGAGGGGAAGGGGAGCGGAAGAAAAACAGCAGGAGGGATGGGAAAGCCATGAATTTGAATTGATTGTAGCTTATTAGGAATTAATTTTTGTCTTTCGTTTCATGGTTCGACAATCTCATGGGAGTAATACAAGGAAGAATATGGGAAATGAACTGTGCAGGGTTGCATACTAGAAAATGTTGCAAGAAAAATGCTAAGTGTATTTGAAAGTGATCAAAAATAAAATGTAAAATTGATAACTTTCAACAAATTGAATGTAAAACCTGGAGTACAACGCTTCTTATAATCTTCAGAACGTTAATTCAGAATTAAAACAAAACCAGACGGGCTACATCCCTCTGGGGCCCTTCGGGCATCATGAAATTTTTAGAAATTTTTTTTTTAATTTTGAAAACCAAAATAGACGGGCATTATCTCGATGGAATTTCTGATAGTCTGCGAAAATTTGAAAAAAATCGGTCCAGTGGGAACTGAGCTAGGGCCGGCTACAGACACGGCACAGACAGACAGACACACAGAATTTTGCGTTTGTTAATAGTAAAGGTATTGATATTCAAGTTTCAAAACACCGAGTAGTATAGTGGTTCAATACTATAGCTGGGGTCACTATTCTCAAAAATTTCGAAAATGATTTTTTGAAGCATCTTGATATTTCCGTGATTCAAATTGTTGTAACCGACGATTCTGACAATGCCTATATTCAACTTGATTGCAGTTTTTTTTTTTCCATGGAAAACTCGGATTCTATCAGATCGTATCAAAGAAATTGAGGTATCTTCAAAACTCCTAACAAGAATGGGGGGTTCCTTGGATTTCTGGAAACCATTTACTGAATAGTAAGGTAGGAAGTTCGTAGGTATAGAAGTTTTTTTTTTCGATGGTCATTGGATAAAGAATAAGCTGTTGCGGAATAAAATGATTTTTTTGCGAATCTCTAAGCCCGCTTCAAAGTACGAAATATCAAGGGTTCTTTATATGTATTTCTTAATCTGTAGGCGTCCTTGTTTTTTTAATATAAATGTGTTTTTAAATTAACCAGCAACCTGAAAAACCGTACCTGGTTACAAAATCTTGGCGACACAAAGCACGAGGCTATTACATCTCTATTCGGGACTGTGCATTTATGAAAGTTCAACTTTTTGTCAAATTCATGATGGTGATGGTATGTACATACAGTAGTCACAGACCATTTCAGATTGCAAACTTGCAACAGAATTATTCAAAGTATGCAGTTATTAGATTTGAAAATTAATTGACACAAAGTTTTTTTCTGATACGATTTGCTAGCCAGAAGAATTCAAATTTTTACTAACTCACAGTAACACGATTTTTGACAAACGCTTTTAAAAAACGAAAACTTTTCTCAAAGTTACTACACTGCAGTTCTAGCAATGTTTCCAACCGTAACATGAAACTAATAAGAAAAAATGTAACATTTAGTAAAATTGTACAAAGTTGTCCAAAATAAGAGCTGAAAAAGTTGACAGTCTGAAAATTATAATTCTATGCTTCTGAAAGATTTGTCGTTGCCAAAGGTGTGACTCCTTGTTACCCATTTTGACTTCTTCATTCGTTTCACGGAAATTCAGTTGAGAACCGTTTCGAATTCACTATTGAAAGCGCATTGCCATCCGCCCAAATCCAATTATTCCCGAAATGACGTCATCATTGAATCCAAGTCTCCATTTCTCAGTCTCTTCTGATTCCAATCTCCAACCCTGTCCCTCACTTCTGTTTCTCAGGACGCTCCCTCTACATTTTCCTCAAATTTCCAGTTCGAACAACGTCGAAGAGAACGGGTGAAAAAACTGGATTGGGCAAGTTCGCGGCAGCCGTTGTGACCGGGGCCACATGACTGAGAGAGTCTTCATATCCAGATCGATGGCAGATATATTGTGTTTGTGTATTCCGCACCCCATATTCATTGTTTTTTTTTGTGAAAAGTCAGGTGAACTTGTAGAACTCTATAGTATCATATTTTGGAAATTTGTATTCCGGAAAACCAATAAAAGCGAGAAGACGGGAAGCTTTTTGAAATGGGCAGACATAAATCAGCAAAAACTCAGCCTTTTGAAATTCGCGCTTCCTCTTTTCAATACACGTCTCACTATACAATGGCACAAAAGATTACCAAGTTCAAAAAGTTCTGCACTTTTTATATTTCTGGTTTTTATGATCTATGATTTCGAGGACATGTCCTTCCGAGCCTGACATATTGAAACTGATTATTTTGAGCCTAGCTGCAATTCCACTGAAATCAAAGCTCGTTTATATCAAAAATAACACAGTAAAAATAAAACGCGTAAAGGCAAAAATTTTAAAAGAGGTATTCGTCATTTCAATGAGAACTGTTGGTCATTATAATTATGGGCACAATACATGTTTAGGTAAAAATATCCGAAATGGACCCGATTATTTTTCACTATCGAGAATTAATACTGCCGTCATCCTGTCTAGCATCCGCAATTCGATCCATAGAGTTCAAACGGATCCGTTCACTTGTAATTTCTGGATCTCGCTCTCTTCTAGGGGACCTGGAAAATAAAAAAATGCTCATCAGCTATTTTAAAATCTAGTAGAGCGCCTAATAGAAGGGTACATTCTTAAAATTCAAACTGTTTGAAATTATTGTCATTAAAATCTTTGTCAAAAGTTGACTCACAAAATATGTTTCAAATCAGATGTTATGATCCATTTTGAAAATTCAGCAATATCTTTTTAGGTGTTGGAAAAACAGAGGGGCCTTCTAATTCTAATGTTACGCTTCTAATTGAAATATTTTTCTAGTTTCACTGTAACTCCTTTTCTACATACCTCCTTCTCTTCGTTTTCGATTTCTTTATCACGCGTAGAACTGCGATAGAAAGGATGAACAAAATAACCTGCAAAAAATCAGCTTTGTTTCCTCCACCACTCTGCTTCTCACATACCTCCACAACGAACAGTATCGACGTGACCCAGTTTACTAGGATGATGTGGTGATACAGCCAATCGGCAAACTTTGGGAAGCAACCCTGAAAAAAATAATTTCCATGTTTCGAACTTTTCCTTTTGAGTTACTTCTTGAAATAGTAGATGACTTTCATACGGTAGCTTTCCGCAATTCTCCATGGTACTGTTTTCGCTGAAATGACCGGGGGCACAACAGCTATCCGGGGTGTACTCGTTGTTAGGCCAATGAACAGAATAGTGCCAGTCGGTGTAGTTGTCAACTCCGCAACATTCGAGCTGAAAGTTTTTGAAGTAGGATTACAGTTTTTTTAAATTCAAATAATCGTCCCAGTTTCATTATTTACGAAAACAACAATATTTTTGCACAAAAATCGTTAAAACTTGAGAAAATCAATTTTCAAAACGCCAACATACAGTTTTTGTAATTTGTTTCAATAAATGTAGAATTTTTCGCTGATTCGAAAGCGCCTAATATCGCAGCTCAAAACGCAAAAGAAACATTTTTATTAACAAATTTGCTATTGTCGCGCTCACCGCTGCCGACTTACAATCTGCTGTCACGCGCGCCGCTGCCGGCTCAGAAGCTGCAGCGGCCAGCGCGACAAAGTGAAAATTTTTTAATAAAAATGTTTCCATTTCGTTTTGAGCAGCAATATTAGGTGCATTCGAATCAGCAAAAAATTCTACATTTTTTGAAATAGGTTAGAAAAAATGTAAGTTGGCGTTTTGAAAATCAATTTTTTCGAGTTTTAGCGATTTTTATGAAAAATTATTCTCACTTTCGTAAATACCGAAATTATGTAAATGACTGTAACACTATTTCAATCTACTCTTCTCTTTCAAAATTCTTGTCCCCGGACCCCTTTCCTTATGTCGGTGCAATTTGGTGCCCCCACCCTATTATTACCCTGACTAGACATTCATCTCAGACATCGTCTACTCCTAAAGACAATTTCAATGCTCTCGTGCTCCACCCCCTGCTCTCTTTCTTCATTCGGTTTTGTGGGCACGAAAAAGAGATTAGAGCAGAAAATGGAGCAGGGAACGCAAAGCTCATGAAAGACACTGCTTGGCACCGCCTCAATGCCCTTTTCTCGGAAATTTGTAGAACAGAATCTTGTAGAATACATTTTTTTTGGATTCCTAATCCTAATTCTTCTAAAAGATACTGTAATCCGCTTTTGGAAATTTATACATTTGAAAGATAATGAATGTCCGAACCCGGGCCGGGCCGGTCAGACCCCATTTTCCGAAGTTCAATTTTTTAAAAATCGATTGTTTTACTATTTTCTGTTCAACTTTCAAATGTTTCATACTTTTGTACTTCGTGATTTTTCATGCAATTTCGAAACATTTTCATGAAAAAATTGCATTTTTTCGGAAAAATTTCGACGGAAATTTCCCATCCGGGCCGGACCGGATATGGACATGTATGGAAATTATTGATTCTTCAAAATACAGCGAAAAAAAAAAACGAATTTTACACCTCCACTTTTTTGTTTGCTCCACACCTGAAAGCAAACAAGAAGGCAGTATCAAAACAAGAGCTATCTTCCCTCCAAATTTATGTATCTTTCCTTGTATACGTCCATATCTCTTTCACTCTCACCTCTCTTTGCAAATGGTCCCATGTCATTTGAAGTTTGATCTCCCGGTTGAGCTTGGTCAGGACAACAGTAGTATTGATATTGCGGAGCATGTTTTTTCGCAGATTCTCTCGAGCCTCTTCCTGAACATTTTTCATTATGATTTATCCTTTTCCATTTGTTTCCTTATTATCTGACTCACTTTGTGTAAAAATCCAGTGGTTCTTGCGATTCCGTGCACTAGAATGAGTAGAAACACAAACGCAATGTACTGTAAGAAATCTCCGATCAATGATCCCTTTGTTTTGTTTATTGCTCACCGAATACAGCAGCGGCTTGTTGCCCCATGACACACCTAGATAGCCAACACCGACGATAATGCAGATTGTGACACCAGTGAAGACACAAAGTCCAGCGGCTGATAGAGCTGGAACGTTTCTTTCTCGATTTCTTGATTACAATTTGGTTTCCTTCTTTCTAATTGTTTATGTAAGTTTTCGTTAAACTTTTTGCCCATCGTTCGTTTCCTGGACCCCTATCGTTTCTCACATATGCGCAGGTCATTGTGAGTTAGTACAAAAAAGGGCCGCGCTATGCACATAATCGGGGTCATTCCAAGACACCAATTATGCAAGCAGGGTCGTAAGACAGGTGTACCTATATTGCATTGTACCCTATTTGTTATAGTAGATGTTTTACTCGGATCTTTTAGCATTGGAAATCGTAGATTTTTGGAAATTTTGAAAGTCTTTTTTCGAAAATTTTTAATTGTAATTGTATCAGGCCTTACATCAGTTATTCGAAAGTATTCTCTTTGATATGAATTGAGGTAAAAATAACCGTAAAAATATGTATTAGAGTCCCCAAAATCTGTATAAGGCCCTTCTATGTTCCATAAAATTTCACATTGCTCGCTCAAGCCAAGCTGAGCTGCTGGGCTTGAGATTTTGACCACTGCAGGCTCGGCCCGGGAAATTTATGACTTTTTACGGAAAGTTTAGCTATCTAGATATTTCAGCTACCATTCGGTAGATCTGATCGAGGTCTACATTTTAACATAAGTTGCCAAAATGTTCCCGAATTAGACAATTTTGGCAACTTTTCGGCAACGTCAGGCGTAACTCTGATAATTTGTAATGAAATTTGACGGTTATTCAACCAATCGACAGCTTTTTAATAATTAACGTTTTCCTGTTGACCATGTTTTTACCAGATTTTCCTGAAAAAAGTTATTCACATTCGAATGAGTTGCCGAAATTTGTGGCCGCTCATCCCTGATAGATTTTACGCTTTTTTGTAGATTCTAAATCAGATTCATTAGAAATATAAACATTATTCATTTCCACGGACCAAGACCTCCTATCGGTTTTCTCCATTCACATTTCTTATGACTCAAATTCTCAAATCTCTATGTTTCATATTGTCTCTTCTACACTCACACCCATTTGCAAACAATTTTCGGCTAGGAGCCTATCTAGTTTTTGATAAGGCCTCATGCGTGCACTCGTATGTATTAGTTTTTTTTTCTTCTCTCCATCACTCTTTGTTTTCTTTGTTAGTACTAATGGCACACTACCCTTCCTTGCTATCAGAATAAGAGATACTTGTGACCAAAAATAGGGTATCGATTGGAGAGCGACATTTTTTGTCGTCTCAATAAGCCCGCAAGCGATTGGTCAATCGTGATTGAATCCAGGAGCAATTTTTCATACGCCGTCAGAGAAGAGGAGGGGCTCTCGCGGAGCCAACTGTTCCACCTCCGAAGTCCGGGGCCTATTAATTACTCTTGCACTCTTCGTTCCCGTCACCGATATATAGATATGCCTAGGTTTTTATTCCGAGCCTCAATTTTTGTTCCAAATAATATTACCTGAGTATGAGGTTGGTGTGAGTTCCACAAAGTTGTTTTTAGAACTGTAGAGCCATACTCCGACGATAAGCGATGAGAGTCCACACACCTGAAAATAATAATAAGTCACGTGTGTTAACCATACCACGGGACCCACCAAAAAGCAAACATTCGTCACAAAGAAGTAAGTGAATTTTTGAGTATCGTTCCATATTCTATCGAGATCGATTTTCGCCATTGTTTTCGTCAGTCAATCTGTCCAAGTCGTTTTTGCATTTGATAATCTGTAACATGGATGGTTTGTGGTGAAAAATATATATAAGAAATATTGAGGAAAATAACGATCTGCAGCTTTATGGATATTTGTAATCCGCTTTGCTTTGCCTGGCCGAAACCCCTATCCGCGCCCTCATTTTTTTGCGCCTCCATTCCCTTCCCAAAAACGATATCTTAGCCTCCTCGTGCCTCCGACCGGGTTTTTATCGCCCCCCATCTCTTCCAACATCTAACTTGATAAATTTTATAGTAAAATCGAGGTGGTGGATTTTGAAAATAAATAGAGGAAGTATTTCAAAAGTGTTTCAAAATTTTTGAAGGGAATGATAAGAAAAGGAACTAAAGCAAATAGAACAGAACAGTCAGCAATTTTCCTGATTTCGCTTGAAACTAAAGTTAGAAAAATTTCAAAATACAAAAATGGCGGTCCACTGAAAAGAGCCGAGAGAGAGAGAGAGTAGCAGACACTTTTCGGTACGCTACAAAATCTTCGCGTTCGCAATTCGCCCCCCTATCTCTAACACTCTCTTCTAACCTCCCTATTAAGGTCGAATCTCTCGTAGGGGGGTCTCTCTTGCGCACCGTCATTTACTTTTTTTTTTCAAACAGTGCACACATACACCACCACCCCGGCCACCCCACCTCAACACAACGCACTTACCCCAGACGCGCTCATAAAATACACTCACCCACACTCATCCCTCCTCACAAAAACCCCCTCTCCGCACACATATACACACACATCACGCTTGGCCTTCTACTTCTTCGTCGTCCTCTTCTTCTTCTTCTTTTTTCTTCTTTGCCCCCCACAGGCCTGGTAGAAGAAGAAGAAGAAGAAGAAGAAGAAGAAGAAAAAAGAAGAACAGGAGGAAGAGGGGTGACATAGGCGATTACCTCACTGTTCTTCTTTTTCTCATTTTGTTCTGCATATTGATTTTTGCCGCCCAAAAACTTTTCTCTTTCCATTCCGAAGACACCCCCCCCCCCGTTTCCAATCCGACCGTCTTGCGCACTATCCTTTCATACGATAACAGTGTGTGTCCTCCTTCTGGGTAGTTTCATGTCATCAATCACACGGTCAGCCCTTTTTACCCCCTCGATCTTCACTTTTCATCACTTTTATCATCTTCGCTTCACGTTCTCTAAACTTTAACTTTTGTTCCTACAGTATCCATATCTACTTTTGGCCATTGCCGGTGTTCTTATCGGTTTCTCCCTCTTAATTTTCAAAATAGGACATTTGACTCACTTTGTTCCTTATTTCAACGCCTCCATTTCTTATCATATATTCTTCTCAAAGTTTCGATGTATAAAAAACACCTACTTTACACATGAGTCCTTTCGGTGTCACTGGTTGGCTCGCGGGGCTCAAAACCTACAACCCACCATCCTTCAAAAAAAAAAGGATGGCATAATTTCATCGGGTTCGCGTCGTCCTATCCATCTACACTATTCAATTCGTTTCATCTTCTTCGTTTCGTTTTCTTTTCTTTTCTTTGTCGCGTCCACAACACAGCTTCTCCTCCTAAGCTATAACCCAATCGGTCACATAAATGAGAAGAACGCCTGTTCTTCTCCCCTTTTCTCTCGTCCACTCGCGCTTCGTCGGTTGTAGTTGGTTAGCCTTCCTTCTTCTCCCCCCTTCCCCTCCAATCGTCTATTCTTTTCCTAGACCCCACTCCTCCATACAACCGCTCATCTCTCTGTCTCTTCACTAACCCTCCGCAGGGCCCAATGCCCTCTCTTTCTTCCTCGGGTTTTCCCCTTCTCTATCATTTGCCTCAATCCGAACTTCTTTGTAAGCCCCTGGTCCTTCAGAATTACTATTTTTCCAGGGTTAATCATGTCGACGAGTTTTCCTAATAGTAATGGAAGTGTGCCGCCGTATAATCCTCAAGCAAACGGTTCATTCAATCAGTATGGGCAAGGTGGACCACCGGGTGCATTTCCTGGAATGGATCCTTATCATGTAAGAAAAAGACTCACTGACAAATCAAGGTCTAGTATTTCAGAATATGTACAATCCTCCTGCAAACGGTTATGGAGCACAACCTGCAGGGCCCCCGGCGGCAAAAGCTCAACAATCTCAACAGTTCCCTGGTGCAGGCGCCGGAGCAAAACTTCCTGCTTACGATGGAAATCCAATGCAGAATGGGTGAGTTACAATCAAGGTTGTCAATTTGCCGGCTCACGACCGGCTCTAGGTCCGCGGCCCGGGCTGTGGATAAGTGGCCATGGTCAAGGCTGGCAAAATCAAGGCAACGGCCGGCCGCGACCCGGGCCGTCGGCAGACCACCGTGGTTAAATTTGACTGTCCAATTCAAAAATAAGTTCTTTGGATCGAGAAAGTCCAGGGCCGTCAGGCCGCCGTGGGTTTTCATAATCAGAAGTACCCTAACCAAGATGCCGCGGCCTTGATTTTGCCAGTTTTGGCCATGGTTGAATCCGGCGGCCCTGACCTTTTTCTATCCAAAAGCTTACTTTTAAATGTTCGGACTGTTCCAACCGTGGCAACCTACCCACGGCCTAAGCCGCGGCACAAGGGTCGGCCCAGTTTTTTGAACTTTTCATTAATTCGAGTTTCTTTCTTTAGATATATGGGATACCCACCGCATCAGCAACGGCCCAACGGACAGGTAGCGCAGAATGGGCCTCCGCCAAACTACAATACTCAAAACCCTCATATGCCACACAATCCGTATGCTCCAGTACCCGATCCATACAGAATGTACCCTGGAATGCAATCGGCTACAACACCCACCGCACAGACTCCAACATCGCAGCCAGGATCTACGCCGACGGCTCCGAATAATTCATTCGCAGCTCAGCCAGGAGGCCCTGCAGCACAACCTGGCTCAAATCAGTATCCGGCTCAGCAGCAGCTTCCAGCTCATCTCCATGGTGGACCACCTTACCAAGGAATGCCTCCTCCTCCATCGAATGCTCCACTACAACACTATCAACCCTCGGGTTATAGTAATGGAACAGCGGCACCATCTAGAGGGTCCACAGGTCAATCGCTGCCTTCGCTACAGCCATCAAAGCAAGCTAAACAAGAGGAAACTCGACCCAATAATCTGCCGACAGGAGCGTCAAATTCCCAATATCCTCCAAATCCCTATGGAACAGGGAATTCGCAGAATGTCTTCGATCCTTACCACGCTGGACCAAATGGATATCCAGGGTTTGGAGCCCAAGGACCGTCTGGAAGCTCGTCAACGCCTGGAGCTAACGGTGGAAATATGACACCAGGAGCAACAGGTCATTTCGGATACAACCCAGGGCTCTACAGTAATCCGGGGCCTAATAATGCTTCTTCTGCCAATACATCCGGCCAAAACACGCCTGGACTTCGAACGCCGGTGACTAATCCATATGGTACTCCTGGAACAAGTCAAGCGCCTTTCGGAAACAACGATCATTCTGGAAATCCAGCTTCTGGAAACTTTCCAACCAACACAAGCGAACGAGCAACTCCGGGAGCTCAATCGGGGCCTGGAACTCCACACTCTGTTGGATCGGGGACACCGAAGCAACAGTTGACACCTCAGTCAGGAATGCATATGACGCCTCCTCCCCACTACAACCAAAATCCCATGGCATCTCCAAATCATGCTCCCAACGGATCAACGCCTCAGAAATATCCCAATTCAAGCCCAATGGGAGCATCGTTACCACCGTTGAATGGCCAGGTATGTTCTCAATTTTTTTCTAGTCTTGTATTATGATTCGAAAGAAAAGTCAATCGCGCGTTATGATTTTATTGAGGACGAGCCGCTTCGCATGACCTTGCGACGCGTGCGCAACAAGTCAGCTCCTAGTACCAATTATGTGGTGCGCGGCCCCCCGAGACGAGGACAATCGGGGAGGTAGAGACTGAAGCCGAAAAAAAAATGGGAGGAAGGGGTTGAAGACGGCAAAATGATTGTATAACGGAGGAGAAAAAATCGATGGGTTTCCGGTGCCAAATTTTTGAACATGCTCAAACTAAAGGAAGTTCAATTTCCGTATCTAGCCAAAACTCAAATTATATAATTTTTTTGAATCTTGGTAGTTGAACAAGATCTAGCATAATTTCAAACCCTAGATGTTTAGAAAATGAAAAATTATATTCTGCCTTTTTTTTCATACATATCCAAAATTGTGGCGTGCCGCGGCGGGCCGAGGCGACAGAGGAATTTTTACCGGCCGAGCCCGGCTCGGCCCGGATTTTGAGACCCAATTTTTTCGAAGGCCAATTTTTGGGAAAAAAATCCAATTTTTTGACTGTTTTCTGTTCAAATTTAAAATATTCCATACTTGTAGCACTTTCATTATTTTTCATGCAATTGAGAAATTTTTTCATGAAAAATAGAATTTTGGATATGTATGACTTTTTTCAAGCTAAAAACCTATCACCGGTGAGATTTTTTACTTTTTTCCATTCACAGTACATCTTTTCTTATTTATTTTTTTAATACAAGGTGTACTTTCGAGAAAAAAAATGAGAAAACTTGCTCGACTAATGGAAACTAGAAATTACATTAAATCAGACTTCAAAAACCCCCAGAGACTGCTTATTACAAAAAATTATCAATTTTAGAAATAACTATACTGCTGACTTTAATCAATCAAGAAAAAGTACACCTGTCCTGATGATTGACGAATTCCCAGCTCTCTCAAAACCCTCTAATTTCAGTACCCAACGATGACGCACAACTTGCAATCACCGGTCACCACACCAACCGAGCCTACATTTAAAGAGCCCGCGATACCAATTCGCCATTCACCAATGCAATCCCCCCAACATCAAACGCCCGCTGGAGCTCCACCTGCTTATAACGCCCCAAGCAGCTCTTCAAAACTTCCTGATATCACCGCCCCTCAGCCACCACCACGAGCGCCATCGCCAACGTTTGCCGTGCCAACGCTGCCTGCGGCAAAACCAAAAACGTCTCCTCAAAAGAAGCGAGGAGATGAACCGGATCCACCATCACCGGATACCCCGTTCACGACAGTGACTCATTATGAGCTACCGCCTGCTATGCCGGAGATGAGAGGCGCATTTTCGGTAGGACCTGATCATGTAATTTTGAATGTTCTTTAATAAATATTTTTCTCAATTTTCAGAAAACCAACCCGCCACTCGACAAGTACTACACGCGCAAGAGGCCGCCACTTCGGTACCCCTATCCGGAAGGTTGCAATGCTCATGTAAGTAGTTATAATAGTTCATCTACAAACAAAACCATCTGTTCATCACTTACCTAATACAAAAATAATAGAGAAAATAGCAGTAGAAAGCGAGCTCATCACACTCGCAACGTGCATATGGATTTTCTATTTGGTATGTGAGGCAGACGCACTGGCTCTTGACCACATGAGCCCCCCGCCCGGTTGCTGGGGGCAACTCGAGATAAACATTGGGCGATATGTGGAGGTGTCTGAGATGTGGGGCGCGTGTGATAAACAAAAGAGAATGCCACACGTGACGTGCGGCTGATTTTGGACAAAAGGAGAGATTTCGGGTTGAAATGAGAGATTTTAGAGATTGTATTAGAATAATCTTTATGGTGGTGCCATGGCGAGGGAAAAAATGAGCCATAAGAATAACCTTTAGAAGCAAAGACCCCTACTTGAAGTAGCCGTCTCGGGTAAAGATGATGCAAATGGAAGAAAATTGAATGTCTCTCTTCCATGATAAACATGAGTTCTATCGAACCGTGTGCTTGGGAAAAAAGAAGGATAAAGTATTCTTTATAAAATTTTCATTAATAAACAAATTAGTAAACTTTCTTCCTCGGGTTGCAAAAAAAAATTGATGTGGCTTGCAAGTTCCGATTTTTCTGAGGTTTAATTGAAGAGACGATATGACTGTTATATTAATGATGACTTAAAATTATAGGCTTTTGCAATTTTGAGCACCTGAGCACTTCAAAAAACCCCCTAAAAGAGCTCCTCCAGAAGAGTTCAGATCTCTCATTGTGGATGTTATTGTAAAAGTTTGGAATTAAAGAAATGTATAAAAGCAACAAAAATTTGACCTGTTGACTGAAATTGACTGAAAAAAATCTCAGTTTGACACCTTGAAATTTTTTCAAAAACACAGCTTCTATGCTCCCTAACAGAAAACCCTAACCATTTCCAGACCGCCCCTGCAACCGAGCCCAACACATTCGGATTCATCGAAGGAAGCAAGTACTACACCAAAAATGGTGCACGAAATCTCACATGCCAGCCAACAGGCCCTCCAGTGCTCAATCGGTCGCAATCGATGCACAATACAATGGTGTCACCTGGATTCGCTGCTCCGACACCCCCTACAGGTGGAAGGCAACCGGCGAAGAAGGCTAGAAGTGGTGAGTTGCTCTGGAATACGGTACCCAATTCTAAAAGTTATTCTTCAGCGTCAGACGCCTCTGAGCCAACATTCAATATGCCACTACAACCGGGGAGGCAACAGGGAAGGCAAGCAGATCCTAGGCAAATGCAGCAGATGCAAATGCAGCAGTATCAGCAGCAAATGCAAATGCAAAAAATGCATCAACAAAACCAGATGGTCGCCCATCAACAACATTTGGCGCGGATGGGACAAGTGCCGAACATGCCTTCCACGTCAACGGCTAGTGGTATTCCACCGGGTCCCCTTGGAAGTCAGCTACCTCCACTTGCTCCACCGGCTCTTCAAAGAGCTGAGTCCATGCCCCAACTACCGTCTCAACAGCAACCAGCGATGGGAGGAACAATGCCACCACATATGGGTGGAATGCCGCCGCCGCCAATGAACGGCGCGCCGACAGAAGGTAAGCTTTTTGGGTGGAGACTTTCACGAAACCTAGTCAAATTAAGGTTATTACAGAGCAGACGGCCAACAACAATACTGGCCACCGGGCCCTCCCCAACAACACCAATGGCCTGCCGCCGCTGACTTTGGGAAACTCGGGCCCGGTTGGGAGACAAAGCCATGAGTATCCTCCGTTTGCGCCTTCCACCTCGAACCCATCTCAAGAGCAATGTGCTGGTTGTCATAATTTTATCATGGTAAGTTTAGCTATCTTTCAATTTTTATGATTTCTATGTATTAGCGATATTTTTAAGTTTCACTGCGCTCTATTGAGAACATTTGAGTTTAACGGTTTTCACGCCGCTTGCGAGCCCTCGTATACTTCTCGTAGACATTAAAAATATTGCTAATAAGCCAAAAGAATATCCAATAGCCAATGCCCTAATCCTTGTAATATTTCAGCCCGGGTCAGCCACCCTGTGTTGTATGTATCATGACTGCAAAAACGTGTATCATCAAGAATGTACCCGACTATCATCGAATGCGTTCAATCACTTCAATGGGGCGGCACAAGTTCGTTGGGTGTGTCCGAAATGCGAAACTCAAGTTCGTCCCATGCAGATGCAACATGCGTAACACTGGTCTTTCATCGTGTCATTCATTTCTTGTTCAAATTATAGTTTCTTTTTCGTCTTTTTTAAACAATCAAATGTAGAAAAATCAAACAGCTCCCGTCCCACCACCCACAAAACCCATTGCCATTCATTATAAATGAACTCCAATCTCGCACTTATCATGTACCATCTCGTTCTGCTGTTTTCATCCACCCAATCGTCATCTCAAACAAACACCGATAGGCCCCATTTGTTTTTCTTTGCTCATACCCGTATGTTTCTACTTATAAAAAAGAGTTATAAAGAATTGAACATTTTATTTTTAAGGCTTAAAGTATCAGGTTAGTTAAGGCTCAAGAAGTCACTAGAAGCAGAAATTGCTGAATTTTTTATACAGAGAAATATATGAAAGTGAGCAGGGTGCAGTAGGATACACTGTTGTACATTCAAAAAGGCTCAGCGACGCTTCGAAAGTGTGACGTTTCGAAAGTGTGACGTTTCGAAAGTGTGACGTTTCGAAAGTGTGACGTTTCGAAAGTGTGATGTTTCGAAAGAGTGACGTTTCGAAAGTGTGATGTTTCGAAAGTGTGACGCTTCGAAAGTGTGACGTTTTGAAAGTGTGACGTTTCGAAAGTGTGATGTTTCGAAAGTGTGACGCTTCGAAAGTGTGACGTTTCGAAAGTGTGACGTTTTGCAAGTGTGACGTTTCGAAAGTGCGAAGTTTCATGAGCAAAACGTTGCACTTCTAAAATATCGCACATCTGAAGTGTCTCACTTGCGAAACGTCACATTTTCGAAATGTCACACTTGCGAAACGTCATACTTTCGAAACGTCATACTTATGAAACGTCGCGGAGACATCGAAAATCATTAAATTTTTAGGTCTTTTCAGCTTCCGGTTGGCCCTTTGTCGTACTCAAACCTTTATCATCTTCATTTAACTCCTCATTTTCTCCTTCCTTTTTCATCCATTCCTTGACATCTTCTTCTCCTTGCTGCTCCTTGATTCCTTCCAAAATGTCCTCTAAAATTTCTGCTTTCGTTTTTTGCGGCTCTACCGCCTTTGGCTTATCATCCTTCACTACTTCTGCTGAAATTATCATTTTCAGTTATTTCCAGTTCCCCCATAGACCTACTCGTCCAATTGGCGTACGTTCTAGAGTGTGAGAGCCATAGACCTCTTCCATGAACAACGTCTACATTCGGAATCGGCATATTGTCGTTTCTCTCATTCACAATAATCTGTTTATTAGCATCTGTGAATTTTTGGTCTCCAATGTGCTTCTGAACAGCTTTCAGATATGCTTCTCGAGCCTCACCGCATTTCCGTTTATCGAACACTTTCCTCGTCATTATGAATAGTGGGCCGAAGTCTTTTTTCTTCTGCTTTTCAGATCGTGAGCCAAGATTTTCAAGCATCTCTTGAAAAACCCATATGTTTTCGTAGCACCTCCACATACAATCATCTTCGCATGGACAGATTTCTATGAACATGGAATGGATCACTTTTTTGATAAAAACATCTCTGTCGGATTGCTTTGGACACTCGAGGATAATCCTTTCTCGATTACAGTTCACCATGTCTGCAACAAAGTTGAATCTGGCCATCTCCGATTTAGTTCCATTTCGGGTTGCGAGATCTTTCTTCAAATCATAGTTGTGCATCATATCAGTGAATTCGTCCATAAGATCTGAAATTTCAGTTTTTTCTGACGAAAAACTATTGTAATAACCTACTTCTGTAAAACGGAGCATTCTCAATTGCAATTTTGACGCATTCAAAGTCCTTTGGTTTTGGAGTTTGGAGTCGGAAGTTGTACTAAAAACAAAAAAGATACAAGGATATATAATGACATGAAATCTGACCAACTCATCACTAATTTTGTTGACATGCTCTTGGCGGACAGAGAAAATGAGGATACCTTCGTCGTTGATGTAGATTCGGTAGCGGTAGTAGATGTTCTGAAGTGAAGATTTAGAGAATTTTAATGGTGATAATTATCGAAAGAATTGAACTGATACTCGGTTTTTGTATTAGGTTGAACGGAAAGTTTTTGACTTTTTCGAAGGGTCATTTTGAATCTTCTGCTGGAACAGCATGAGAGCTCCTCAATAAAGTAAGTGTAGTGTATAATGTTCGCCAACTCTTGTACTTGTTGTATGTCACTTGCGATCTCATTTACTTCATTCCTGCTCTTGCAACCGCTTCCCAAAATGCTGCCGCCCAGCAAGAAAAATAATGACCTTTTTTCATTTCAAGTTTTCTTGTTGATAGAGCTTGGAGACCAAATAGTCTGCATTTATTTATAACAAGGGAGCTCTCGAAATTATATTACAAAAAACTAATTGTCTTTTTTTCCTATCCTTTCAGACAGTACGGGTCTTTGAGTGGCAAAGATAGTGATCAAGATTTAGTCTTTATCTAGTGCTGCGGTTTCAGAAGGAAAGATGCAACACCATTGAAATTTATCCTATTATGAAGCACAATTACTGAAGTGTGTGAAAACAAAAAAATATTTGAGATCGGCTCACTTTTCAGGATAGAAAAACCTTATGGTATTCAGTTGAAGTTTTGAAGAAAATGGCTTATATGAAAATTTCGAAAAAAATTTCAAAAACTCTAACTTTTTCGGTGACTTCGATCGCTTTCTAATAACTCAATGTTTCATATTGGAGGTATTGTGTAACTAAACAAGTTCACATAACATGATAATCATTGAACCGTTTGTCGTTGAGAAAAGTTTGAAAAACTGGACTTTTTTAGTATTATGGGTATTTCTTGCGAGAATTCACTCATATATAATCGTATTTGTCTGGGATATTAGCAAAATTTATTTGATGTTTAGGGGATATTCACGCTAAAATTTCTATGTCTCATTCCCACTGGTTCGGGAGAAATTTACATTCAAAAATTTATCTTCAGAATTAAAAAAGAACCAGATTTTTGGAGAAGTTTTACTGAGCTGATAAATGAGATGGGGAATCATTATGCATTTATAAAGAACCATCTTTAGTTGTATTAAGAATATGCAAAATATTTTCTTACTAGAGCGCGAGATCGCTGTGAACGAACTCATACAAAACTATGGTCAAAAAACAGGTGCCAAGATGTTTGTGAACGTAGTTCTAAATGTATGAAGCGAGAAGAGGTGTCAACTCGCGTGCTTCACAACAGAGATTGATCAATGTTTAAAACAACAACAAAAATAATCCTAGGCTTTGGAGAGCTGAAAAAAATTCAACTGAAATTTTAGTCAAAAAAGTCAAAAACTTTCCGTTCAACCTAATACTGTGTCAATTTACAAGGCCCCGCCCTCAAAATACAATTCTTGGCACATCGTTTTTTTAGAGGTGTACTTAGGTTTCATTCAATACTTTTACAATCGGATCTTCATTTCACTCTGATTATTATTTTGTCAGAAAGATATTCTGAATTTCGTCTAAAAAGCCACAATTTGGACGACAAAATACCGTTTGGGCAATTAGATGGCCTAGAAACTTTTGAACTCCCGCGCGTTGGCCTAGAAAAATCCGAGTTCGGCCATCTCTTTTTTTTCTATTTTTGTTGTTTTTTCTTGTTTTTCGCCAAATTTCTTCCAATAAATTACATTCTAAATGAAAATATGTTTGAAATTTTGCAGAAAAACAAGAAAAATAAGAGAAATTTGACGAAAAACAGGAAAAAACAGCAAAAATAGGAAAAAATAAGATGGCCGTACTCAGATTTTTCTAGGCCAGCGCGCGGAAAAGTTTCAAATTTTGTATGCCATCTAATTGCCCAAACGGTGTTTTGTCGTCCAAATTGTCGTTATTTCGACGAAATTCAAAATTTCTTTTTAATAAAATAATAATCAGAGGGAAATGAAGGCTCGATTGTGAAAGTATTGAATGAAACCTTACCTTTAGTACACCTTTAAGGGCGGGGCCTCGTAAATCGACACAGTCCAAATACAGAGTCTTAGTTTTATTTTTCGATAATATCTTACCAAGAAATCTTGAACATTTCGAGTCAAAAGCTTATGGGCTGTTTGACTGCTTTCCAAAGAAATCCCTCCATGAAAACCAGTAAATCCCACAATATTAGTAGTGTACCATCCCGGGCATCTCTTGTCCGGAACAAACGATTTGTTTTTTAATCTGAATTAGATCTTGAAAGCGTTAATATAAGTCTAAACTTACTTAAACGGTGGCTCTTGGCGTTGGAACATTACAATTTGGTGGACCCCTGAAACTTTTGAAATAACAGCTTAAAAACTGTGAAATAACAATTAAATAATTTCGAGAGAAAAGAAGAACACAAAAAGTGAAGACTGACAGTTTGGTTACAACGGAAAAGTTCAATAGATAACGAAACCGACGCAGATCTCTTTCTGATAAGAAAGTTCGTCAAGGTTCGGTCATCGTTTATATGAAAAATGAAATAATCTGTTGACAAGGCTACCTATATCAACGAAACGAAAAATGGGAGGAGTTTTTGACAGAGAGAACTCGTCCTAATATTGAAAAGAAATGGGATACTAAAATGAATCAATTAGCGCATCTATCATTCGCTAGCGAACTTCAAGTGCGCTGATAAGTAACGGTTGGGGGGAAAAGATGAAGATAGGCGTTTCCGTAGTTCTCTTTTTTCTGTTTCGGCGCATTTGGTCACATGAAACAGAACATGATCGAATACTTTTCGGCATCCTTTTTTGGAGAGAAAAAAAAACAGAAAAAAATAAGAGAATATTTTTGAAGTGAATTGACAAATGATATTTCTTATTAGATTACGGTAAGTGGTAAGGATACTGTACTGCAGGATTGCGACGGCCCGGACCGTGGTTTTCATACTGAAAAAAAAATTCCAGGGCAAAATTTTGAGTTTTGAAGATAGTTTATTTTTTTATCAATATATATTAGAAAAGTGTCTCAAAGTGAAATCGCAAAGTATTTTAATGGTTATCACATCAAAAATATTGAATAAACTCAAAATGCTTCAAGATAACTAATACATTTTCAAAAAAGTTTTTCAAAAACGGGCCGACAGGCCGAAGCGGAAATATGATCTAATGGGCCGGCCCGTCAATCAACCCTGCTTCACTGGGACAAAATTGGTATCTAAAAATGCAGGCAAACACAGGATAAGATAGTTCTAATGCTGACGTCACAATGCTCGTTACCACTCAACTCTATGCACACGCAAAATGGTATCTTATCAGCATGCTGTTATAAAAATCAAAACCATCGCCATTCGTATTGGACAACATGCGGATGCTGGTGCTCTCTGCTCTTGTTCTACTCTCTACAGTAGATTTTGCAAGTTCTTATAAGATCTTGGTTTATAATAATTTGTTCGGACACAGTCATATTAAGTTTTTGGCTGCTGTAGCTGACACGTTGACCGATGCGGGACATGATGTGGTGAGTGACCTTAAAGAAAAGCTCAAAATGAGCACATTTTTGGAACTCAAACGGATTGAAATTAGTCTTATTGGAATCCTCGTCAAAAGTTGACTGGAAAAATCACAAACTATGTTTCAAATTTATTTTCCAACAAATTTTCCATTTTGAAAAGTCGGAAAGAAATATTTTAGGTATTGTAAAAATAGAGGCTACGGTAATTACTGTTTTATTTTATTGTTTTTCAGACAGTTTTCATGCCAGTTATCGATGTTGCTCAGAGGAACCGAACTGCATTGAGGAATCTTTCAACCAAGCAAATTTTTGTGGAGGCTGACGAGGAAGTCCTCGAAATCAACGCTCAAACCAACAAGTTTTTGGCACATCTTTGGAAAGCGGAGAACCAAAATCCAATCAAGATGTTCATGCAACCTTCACCCATTGTTCCACTTTTTGCAAAGCAGTGTGATAGTAAGAATCACAAAAAGTTATATAATGCCAAGTACTATTTTCAGAGGTGATGAGATCGAAGGAGATTTTGGAGCAATTGAAAAATGAAGAGTTCGACATTGCTATCGCAGAACCATTTGACAGTTGTGCATACGGAGTTATAGAATACCTCAAAATCCCAGCTCATGTTTCTGTACTCTCCTGTGCTCGACTGGATCATGTCAGTGATGTGATTGGACAACTCATCGCACCTAGCTATGTTCCAAGTACACAAAGTGTCTATAATGATCGAATGACGATGTACGAGCGATTGATGAACTTCCTGCAGTTCCAATACGGCAGAAACTTGTTTGCAACGGTCGGTGATGTTGAAGCAGAAAGCGCGAAGAAAATATTGGGAATCGAAAGAACATGGAGGGTAAGTTCTTTGTATTATAGATTATTCTAGCCAATTTTCCCAGGAAATTCTACCAGAATCATCTTTCTTGCTCACCAACCATATTCCTATTCTCGAATTCCCGGCGCCGTCGTTGGATAAGATCATTTCAATTGGAGGGCTTTCTGTGAACACTAATAAGGAAGCAATGAAACTTGAACATTACTTCGATACAATGGTCTCTATGAGAAAGAAGAATGTTATTATTTCCTTTGGATCTGTGTTGCAGTCCAAGGATATGCCAGAGGAGTACAAGTAAGCACAACAATCGAATCATTTACTATTAACATTTGAAAACTTCTGTATGTCCGATTGTATGTGGCCAGCTGTAACTCAGCACAAACTCAACTGATTTGCACAAAATTTTTACAACAAGATCAGAAATGAGGTTACGTTGATGCCCATATTTTAAGATTCATGATACCTTAAATATATAGCAAGTTATGAGTCTTTTTATGAATTTTCTAATTTTGGTACCAAAAATGTTTCGCTAACCCTTTTGTTCACTCAAAGTTGACCGATTTTCTTGAAATTTTCACAGTTTGTTTCTCATTTTTTAAGGATGATGCCCGTCCATTTCGTTTTTCGATTCATGAAGAAATGAGGTCACAAGAGCGCAAAAACCTCCATTTTGGAGCCATTCAGTAGTTGTTATTACTGAAGGAGAGAGAGTGACAAGTTCACGGAATAATTCTTTCAAAATTTCAAAATATTCATTTCTAAAAATCTTGAGTGGCCCAAAGGGCCCCAGCGGGTTTAGGCCCTCTGGTACATATAAACTGGAATCATCTTTCAGAAAATCTCTGGTGGAACTGTTTGGATATATGTCTGATGTAACCTTCATCTGGAAGTATGAAGACCTTGCTGATAAGAAACATTTCTGCGGAGTTTTGAATTTAAATCGTTTGGAATGGATTCCTCAGAACGAGCTACTCGCTGATTCCCGTGTTGACGCCTTCATCACACATGGAGGATTGGCCAGTGTTACTGAATTGGCAATGATGGGAAAACCTGCAGTAGTGGTAGGAGACCTCAATTTTTAGAGCTTCTAGAGTTCTGAAAACTGTAATTTCAGATTCCAATATTCGCTGACCAGGGACGAAACGCGGAGATGTTGAAGCGCCATGGTGGAGTAGAAGTTCTTCAGAAAACTGATCTAGGAAATGCAAAGAAAATGGCGAGGGTGTTGAGAAAAGTTATAGATAATCCAAGGTGACTAAAAATGAAATAACCTATCTTAGCAGCAGATAATTTTCAGCTACCGCAAAAATGCAGCAAAGCTAGCCGAGCAGATGAATAATATGCCAACGGACCCGAAGAAAACTTTGGTTAATCATGTGGAATTTGCAGCCAAGTAAGTGAACTCTACAGTAATCCAAAAAAAAGGAGACAACTATTTCAGATTCGGAAAACTTCCACTCATGGATCCATATGGTAGACACCAAAATTTCATTGAGTACTATCTCTTGGATATTATTTCCATCGCTATTGCTATTTTCTCAGTGACCACGTACATTATTGTTTCTGTTTGTTCTTGTGTCTTCAGAAAGTGCTGTAGGCCAAAGAAAGTGAAATTCGAGTGAAAAATCAAATTGATTTTTTGAATGAATATTGTATCTGTCATTTGAAGAATGAATATTGTAAATTTAGAGAAACAAAAGTGTAGGGTTAGACTGGACTTTCTTCTTTTTTCTCAGGGGTCTCCTCTACCTTGTCAGCAGATTCCTGAACATCCGAAGACTCCATTCTCTCGATTGCCAGGCTAGCAGAAATATCTTCAACTCCATCGGCTCTTTTCATGGGGATGATACTTGGTTGCTGAAATTTTCTTACTAATTTTTTGTACTAGGAGTTAGTATACTATTTTTCACTTATATTTGCACTACTTTTTGACCCTTTTCCCTTTCTTCAAATCACCTTCACTACAGACTTCTTACGGCACGACATCACACACACCAAGATGAAAGCCAACACCGAGAAGATAACCGCGCCAATGGTAACCCAATCCTTGAATGTGAACTCATCCAACTTGGTCATATTTTTGTCCGAGAGATAGACAATCTCGTTATCCTCAATGTGTTGCGCCTTGTAGAACAGAAGATCGATTTTGCTGACTTTGGTGAAGTTGTAGGTGATGCGATGGTGCATTCTTTTGGAGATATACACAGCTGTTTCGTTGTAAGCCTTGAAGTCCACGCCTTCTGGAAGGTCGGGGCTCGAATGGATCAGTTCGTCCGAGCACTCTTGCATGGATCCTTAAAAATTACACATTACTCTACAAGGAATGTCCTTGACGTTACAGTTTGAACTTTTAACAAAACTTCGTCCCAAGGTACTTTCAACTACAAAAATTAGCAGAGTTTTATTTCAGATTTGGACTCAGCATAGTTGAAAATACCTTGGGACGAAGTTTCGTGAAAAAGTTCAAACTGCAACGTCAAGGATATTACTTTTTAGATTTCGAACCCTATTAACTATTGAAAACCTTACCTGCATATTCATATTCATTTGGCCCTCTTTGCTTCTCAACAATTACAGTAATACATGCATTGCTACATGGTACCACCAGAACAAGTCCTTCCTCACAGTTCGATCCTCTCCAATCGAACCATCCCATGGATTGTCCAGACTCCGAGTGTTGCATGAGCCAACGCTTCACAACCTGGAAAATATATTATTTTTTAAAAACATTTTTTTGGTTTCTAAAGACTCACGTATCCCTTGGTGGCACATGAAGGGCAGTAGTGCATGCGTTTTCCCTCATCATCGTGGTGGACTTTGAGGGAAAACGCGGTGAGGAAAATGAGTAGAAGAAGAATTGATTGTTTGAGAAACATTCTGAAAATGCAGAAAGTTTCTGGAAGGGGTACAATGTTGCAGACGGTAGCAGAGAAAAATAGAGTGGGTGGAAAGAATGAAAACAATTTTAAGAGTCTGAAAAGCTTTTAACAGTGGCTGATAGAGCTGGAGGTGGTTTAAAAGTTTTTCTTAGAAGAAAAGATGATATTTTTTCTAAGCGAGCATGTTTTAGATCATAACTTTTGAAAAATAGAGGAAAATAATAGAAAAAATCAAGAGAGCATTTTCTGGATAGTTCCAAATGTTTGAATAACATGTTGGTCAATTACTGAAATTCGGATTTTTGAGATATAAAAGAGCACATTTGAAGGTTCAAATGAGCACATCTAAACATTGACAGTATCTGTAGAAGTATTATTCTATTTCAATTCTTGGAAAATCTACCAGCTAAGTTTTTTAGAATTCCGAGCTAAACATTCGTCGATAGCCGAACTTTCATGATAAAATAACCAGTAAGCACGATGACACAAAAATTAAAAACTATTATTTGAAAAAGTTAGGAAAATTAGGAACTATCCATCCATTCTACTTCATAATTTTCAAAACATTTTTTGTCAAATTAAAATGAAAAAAAGTTCGCGAATTTTTATATAAACTAAACAGTCAAAATGAGCTTTTGAAACTTACCAAACATACCCCTGATCTACATAAAAAAAAGAAACTGTCAACTCAGAAAAATCAAAAACTGCGAAAAACAGTCAGAGGCTGGCTCAAGATATAGTCTCTCTTTAAGCCCCGCCCCTAGCACTTAGATTATTGTTTCCGGTCAACACCGAAGAGCATGACAACCATCATAAAAGAAACTGTGGGATTTGCTGGAAAACGAAAAAAAATGACGTTTTTGTTCTGTGTAGGTCACGTGCCTTAGAAACTTTTGAAAAACCAAAAGGATTGATGATGAATCTTTATTGTTGTTCGAAAATGAAAATCATGAGCTTATTCATACTCTCTGCCGCAAGTGGGACATTTGGGCGAGATGACTTCTTTGGGGAGAGTAACAGTCTCATTGCAGCCAGAGCAGACCTGCTGGATGACATCCTCCATGTAATTCATTCGGTTGTAATTCACACGCTGTGAAATGGAATTTAATGAATCAAGGTTCTGATAAATATACCTGGCTGAGGAATATGTAACAGAGTAACGATATAATCAGGAATAAGCAAAAGAGAATACCAATAATCGGTATCAGATTCCCGAGAAGCTTCTTAGAGTAGACCAATCGTCCATCCCCAAGTACGAAAACATGATAAGGACTTTCCGTTGTATTGTCTGATCTCCCTAGAAACTTCTTCCATGGAGCAGTCAGCCATTCCGGGTCATGGTTCTTTTTTATAGTGGAGTTGTCGGGTTTTTTGTATTGGTGATGGACTAATAACCCCACAAATGAGCAGGAGATGATGAAAAGCAATGCGATGAGCGAGAGAGATACCCAAAGCTTAGGCTTCATTCTGAAAGTAGATATTAATTTTGGCTGCGAGAAAAAAAAGAGAAAAGGAGGCAAAGGAAGAAAAGAGGGAAGAAAAAGGGACAGGGAAACACAAGACGGAATCTGGAAAGGGGAAGAGAGAGCCTTTATAGTCTTTTTTCTGATATGCTAATACGGATGATCAAACATCGAATCGATATTGAAGCAGATGAGTCATAGATGAAGGTTTCATATATCAATTTTTGGAATCTGAACATTTTTTCATAAAGCTACAGTAATCTGATTGTTAGAAAGTCGACCTAAAAACCTGACTTAGAAAAGTTGACCTAGAAAACCTGACTTAGAAAAGTTGACCTAGAAAAGTTGACCTAGAAAAGTTCACCTAGAAATGTTGACCTAGAAAAGCTGACCTAGAAAAGTTGACCTAGAAAAGTTGACCTAGAAAGGATGACCTAGAAAAATTGACCTAGAAAAGCTGACCTAGAAAAGTTCACCTAGAAAGGATGACCTAGAAAAGTTGACCTAGAAAAGTTGACCTAGAAAAGTTGACCTAGAAAAGTTGACCTAGAAATATTGACCTAGAAAATCGAACGATGTTTTTGCCCAATTTAGTGAAACTCTCGCTCCGTTCTAAAACGGGCCTAAAACATGAGCTGTCGTAAGGTTTGACTCACGGTACGCAGACACAACAACTGACACGCTCACGAAAAAATGCACACAATTCTCCCGGATTTTCTCGCCAAAACTACCCGCCCCTTAAAAATTTTTCCGAATAGCTTTAGAAACGTTTGAGAATTTGGTCACGCTCAAACTACAGTACTGCGATATGTTAAAAAAGAGAAGAAAAAGCTCTGAAAGCGAGGTTCAGATACTTTTGGTACATTAACAAGTAAACAACATTGACATTACTTTATTCCAATAACTATAAACTCATCAAAACTTGAATCAAATCGCATTCTCTGGGAACAAGAAAGTCTCCAAGTTAGCATCAATCTTGACTGGATTCTTCATGATAGCGGCGCGAGTCATCATAACCATTGGCTCCTCAGAGTTCTCAACCGACATTCCTGGTCTGGTGAAGGATACGTATTCGAACTCTCTGTTCCCGGCATTTGAATATGTGAGTCTACCATCAGCGGCCACGTTCCGGAGGTACTTGGCTCTGATGCTTTCGAGACTCTGGAAAAAGTTGAGATAATTAAAAAAGATAGAATTGGGGGATTCACCTTGATAGCCAAGTGCAATGAAACCAGGACAGCAAAGATGGCTAACAAGAGCACACAGATGACAATATAGAATAACTTGATGTATCCAAGTTCCATAACCTCGTGCATTTCGATAGCTCCCAAAATCACAGCCTGGTGGAAATCTTGGACACTTGTGCTGTTTGGGAAGACGCCGGCAAGTTTCTCGTCCAACCAGTCGATCGATGAGAAACGAGTGGAATCGTTGATCGGAGCTTTGAGCTCGTTGCCGACAAGGACCAAAGTTGCCAATGCAAAAAGTAGGAATACTCCTAGAGCAGCAACAAGATAGTTGTTGTCAGAACGCATCCTGTTTAAGCAGTGACTGCAGAAACAGAATGAAGAATGGGATGGAGGAAAGCCAAACCTTTGTTTAATCGAATCGACTGTGTTGGGAAACTCTCCATCCCGATACGGCGCTGGGCAATAAAATCTTGGGCGCCCCGAGAAATAGTGAATGGAAAACAAGAGACGCAGACAGATATGATAATCGAGCCATCCTCGCTATCATTTTATTATCCACCATTCCGTACCATTCTGTGCATGAGATAAAGGTGCGGTGTATGCTCCTAGTAGGCCAAGAAGGCGCAAGGCGCAAGGCGCAAGGCGCAAGGCCGAAGGCCGAAGGCGCAAACGCGGAAGGCGAAAGGCGAGAGGCGGAAGACGGAAGGTGGAAGGCGCAAGGCGGAAGGCGCAAGGCCCAAAGCCCAAGGTCCAATGCCCAAGGCCCAAGGCGTAAGGCCCAAGGCCCAAGGCCCAAGGCGTGAAGCAAGGCCCAATGCCCAAGGCCCAAGGCCCAAGGCCCAAGGCGCAAGACGCAAGACGCAAGACGCAAGGCATAAGGCGCAAGGCGCAAGGCGCAAGGTCCTAGGCGCAAGGCTCACCTTTCCTTTAGAATTTCTTCTTTTGGATTTATTTAATAATATTATCGGATTCGTACACGGGTTAGGATTTCAAAGGAACCAGGGGAGGGTGGGGATGATGAGCAGCAAATGAGAAATGTATTACAGATACCACGTACCAACAGGAAATGTAAGTGATCTTTGGGAATGCCATACATGTACAGGTAAAGCTGAGCACCAGTAAACAGGGTAGTGTACAAGAAGGAATGGGATTTTGTGAACTGATAGGCAAAATGGGGTATTAGAAATGAGGGAACAATATCAATATAAAATGATGGGAGCAATGTAGGGACTATAAAAAGATGAGGATTCAAGCCTTGTCCTCCGGGATCTCAACGTTATCGGTTTCTTTTTTCTTGGTCCAGTCCAAATTCTCTTCAAGAACAGCATCTTCCTTGCTGGCAGAAGCGGATTCGTCGATGTATTTTTCGATGACGGTATGAGAGAGTGGAATTCCTTCCTCGACAGTAACCTCATCAACCTCGACTTCGTTATCAATGACTGGGCTAGATTCTTTAAGTGATGGAGTTGCAAGAGGAATCGAGATCGGAGTCGTGGAAACATAGGATTTCAGGCTCTGACGTTTAATCCTACGACGGTTGCACCTCTCCTTGCACTGAAATTGTTTTCTACTGGAGATAATTGACAAGCCAAACTTACACAAGTCACGACGAAACAGCAGATGAAGCAGCAAACGAGGGACAGGGAAAAGGCGCCAGCAACAATGTAGATGATGAAGGTCTCCGGATTCATTCTCTCATAGAAATGACGATGAAGAACTTTCTTAGCCTGTTGGTGAGCAAGAACTGTGTCGTTGCTCCCGTGCCAAGTGAAATCGTACTTGATGCGATGCCCATGCATTTCCACATGGAATGTATCGTTCTTATCGTAACTGTAGTTTCCGAAAATCGGAAGGCCTAATTTCCAACGGAACAAATCGTCGGCGCAATCTTTCAAGATGCCTAAAACATGCTCATAACTTCGATTTGAATATTTAAGACTCACTTTTAGCCTGGAATCCGTTGTCACGTGGCTCCTCAACGATTACTGTAACGCATTGACCGGCACAGACCTTCTGGAAGAATTGTTCCTTCAGGCAATCCAAATTGAGCCATTCATCACGCCAAGTGATCAACTCGAATCGCTGTGGCTCGGTTAGCAGCTTCTTGTGGCGCATCTGTAGATTCAAAGATTCAAAAGCCTTCCAAAATCCAGTTTTTTTTTGTTGCAACTCACAAAGTTTCCGGCGACGCATCTGATACATTCACGAGGTTTGCTGGGAATCACATACATCTTTCCATTCAACATAACCATCGTCTCATTTTTCGGGAACGTTCGCATTTGCTCAAAAGTCTGGAAGCGGGCTAGGATTTGGTTCTGAAGAGTCAGAACCGGGTTCGCGTGACGGTGTTCACCGCGTCCGATGGCTCCCGGCATGAAGAAGAGGAGGATGAGGAGGATGCCAAGTTTTTTCATCGTCTGTAAAGCTTTTATTAGAAGTGAGGGAATTGAGGAAAAAAAAATGAGAAGGCTATGAGGACATGGAATGAAGCAATGGTCTTGTGAGTAGCGGGGGGGGGGGGGGGGGGGGGCACAGCGCCGTAGAGCGCATTTGCATAAAATCCGAACAGTATCTAAGGGTCTCAGAGAGGATTAGAGAAACATAGGGGCGTGGCTTATGCAAGCTGAATATTCCAAAGACCATTCCAAACATTAGAGATCGAATGGTCAATTGCGAAACAATAAGAATGAGTCAAAGTTTGAAAAATAGCTTGGATTTGAAGAGAAAATGAGATGAAGAATATTCTATAAGGAGCTAGTAGATATCTAGAAAACGGAAACCAACAGGCGACTGAAGCCAGCAGAGCTGGGGCCTCAGGTGCGATGAAAAAATGCTCATTTCTGGCTCAAAATTTCACCTTAAGAAAGTTCAGCTCAAATTTCCTCAAAAATATACACACTGTGGCCTCGAACCTGTGGGCCCTCTGCGCCCACTACCGGATGAGCCACGCGGGAGCAAGTAGGCCCGCGTAGATCCGCCGCCGGCGTGCGCAAAATTTCAAATTTGATATTTTGGAAAAACAGAAAAACTGGATTCATTTCAGACCAATTTGCAATCTATTGATATAATTTTCAACCAGATTGCTCCACTGGCAGTCGAGTTATGGGCAGGCTCAAATTCCAAAATCATTGAAAACAAGGGTAGATTCCATCAAAAATTTCTCAAAACTGAAGAAATATTTTCAAAATACCATGTTCCTAGTGATCCCTGCTCGACGAGCACTTGAGAGAAAAAGTCACATTAAAAATTGTCCTCTTGTAGATGGTGTAAAATTGAAAGGAACAAAAAGGAATTACGAAAATATGTTGACCCAATCACATGTGTACAACATACAGTCGAGGACCAATAACCAAGAAAAATAGAGAGATGACGTGAGCATTTTTGGGAGCTTGGCTTTGCAGTCGATTCTAGGTCCAAGAAATTTCAGACAAAAAATCGGTCCCTCCTATATGATCTCACTGCCCTTATAAGGGTTTTGAAGTCCCCTAAACGGGTATATTTCAAAACTTATGAGTTTTAACTCAAATTACTTCAAGTAATAATTATAATAATCATCATAGCCTTCTCAGAATTGCATCCCCTATGGATATCTGCTACTTTTGTTATGCGGAATCCCCGAAATTTTAATAAACAATCCCCCGAAGTACATTTCCGCACATGCTCATTTTCCCCCTATTACCTTTGCTCATATCACAAGATTAAAACTTTGACAGAAAAAAGGAGACAACGCGTGAGAATTAGAGAGCATGCATGATAAGTTCAGTTAGGCTTATATCAGTCAGCTGAAAATTTACTCGGCTGTATCCCCATATGATTCTGAGGCCACTATTACTACTACTGCAATCCCAAAATTTCCCTGATCCATAAACTTTTACAGATCTACCTCAATGGCCAATTATTACTCTACAAAATGGACCCAGGCTCTCGATCGAGTGACCCTTTCCCTATTCTCAGCAGTTTTCCCTATATTCACAAAGCGGAAGGAGGATTACTATGCAATGCCAATTTCAGACGATGAAGCATGTAAGTAAGCGCGAAATTATGTAATCTAGCCATTTGAATTTCCCGTTCTCGGCCGTTCTCCGCGCGCAAAACAACAACCCTTCTCTCTCGAAAGTTGACCTTTACATGTCCACTCCTTTCTCTTCTTTCTGCCCTTCTTTCCTCCCATTCACTTGTTGTTATTCTATGCGCGCAGTGACCCCGGCCTAGGTTTCTCCCGTTCGCCGTGGGGCACTTTTTGCGAGAAAGTTAGTCCCCCAACTATTCTATTTATTTTTCGACGCGATTTTATAGTTTTTTTGAGCCTTCAAACAAGGAAATTTTATTTCAGACATGACATCAACTGTGCTGGCTCAAATCATCGATGAGTTGGGCACGAATTTGTCGTCAGACCGGGAATTACAACTTTTAAAATCGGCACACAGGATAATCAATAAAAATCTATCTGCAAACGTGCTCACGGATCGTAATGATACTGTAAGTATTTTTCAAAATGTGGAATAGACCATATAAAAAATTAGGAAGCAGGAAATTTATCCTTTTTTTGCAGTATCATCGTTATGTACATCGATTGATGAATTTAACGTTTGTCAGTCTAGAAAAAAATAATGCGGACGTTCGATTGGCTGCCGAGGCGTATTATGAACATATCTTGAAGGTGAGAAATCTGCTACTGTAGTTAGAAAAAAAATTATGATATTTTGCAGGCTTACGAATGCTATGGCTACCCGGAAACCTCGCTAAAATTGCTCGCTATGAGCATAGAAAGGCTAACAGGCGCTCGACAAGTGACAAAAGTTATCAAGTATCTTGTCTATTACCTGGATATTCTACCAAAGCAAAGGTTGGACTTTTTCAAAGCGTATTGACACTGTATTATTCCAGAAATCCCGAGAAAAGTGGTCGCACCTTTCATCAGGAAGTAGTGAAGATGTTGATTCTACGAAGTCTGGATATAAACCAAACAATATGTCATCAAGCATTAGAGAAATCGTGTGATAAGCTGATTTCCTCGGTGATTTGGCAGTTGATTGATTTGAAAGTAAGGGTTTTTTTAAATGATAATTTCCATATTATTTTCTATAGGAAATCGCTGAAAAAGTGTATCAAAAATTATGGACAACCAAAGGACATGCTTCTAGAACTATGGCCGCTTTGCTGGGAGCAGTGATGGAAACATCTGGAAAAACTTTTAAGCCGGTGAGATTTAGTTTTTAACTTGAAGAAAAGTTCCGGGCAAAATGAGTTTCTGTTTCAATCGATGAAAAATTTTATGCAGATTCCGAATATCACAATTAAAAACGCAACTTTCTGAACGTTTCTGCAACTTTAACGGCGTTTTTTGAGTCAGAAAAGAATTTTTAGTGTTTTCATTGTGATATTCGGAATCAGCATGACATTTTGCATCGATTGAACCATAAACTCATTTAGCCCGGAATCTTCTTTTAAAAAATTACGATCCCTTATTTTGTTCCAGATGTTCCACTCACACATCGAAAAAGTCATCGAGACATTTGTCGGCAATCAATCGGTTCCTGTTGGTGCTATTAGTTTGATAAAAAGAAGTCTCGGACAATATGCAACAGGGATTTCGAGGGACAACATGCAGGGGGTGAGAGCTCATCTGACTAGTTAAAATAACATAACTCTTTTCAGCTAATCGAAATGCTCCTTCTTATGATTCGAGATTCTTCCAATGAAGTTGCCTACGATGCCTTTGCTGCCCTAGAAGAACTACTTAAGGCTGATTGCCCACAGTTGAAGGACTTTGTACCTGGACGATTTTTGAGAAGAGCTCACGGCTCAGATAGCTCTGAAGTTGGAGAGGTATCAACTACTATAGTAGCGTACACAAGTCTAATTTTCGTTCCAGAAACCCGAACCAACCGATTTTGTGGACCCATTGATGAACGCGGATCTTTATGAAGAGCTTCAAGAATCATTGCCACCTCCAAAAGTGGATTTGTTTTTGGAAAAATTCGAAAAAATCACTGTTAACGCTGCTCCATCGACAAGTAACTATGTCGCCGCGTTTCTGGGAAAGTTGTTCTTGTTGACTGGGCATGGAAGGCTTCTGAAGACGGATCGGCAGTCGAAGGATTCTATGAAGATTTTGGCAATTCGAGTGTTGAATGGCATATGTGCAAGTGATTCATTGGAGAATTTCATCGTTCGTATAGGTAAATTTACGGCTCCGGGACATTCCCCAGCAGGACATTTCGCAGAAGGACATCTCGCAGCCAAAAAAACACTGTTTTTTGCATTAAAAATTTCACGACAGCAAAAATGACAATAATATATGACTGAGACCATCGTCATTGTCAACTGTCCTTTTTTTGTTCATTGTGAGATAATTGATGCAAAAAAGGCATTTTTGGCTGCGAGATGGCCGTCTGGCTGTGGAATGTCTCGGAGCCAAATTTTTAGACTTTGAAGATGAAAATACGCCGATAAATGATATTTTAGGAGAAAAAACACAACACCTGGTAGATATTATCGAGTATTCAACATCCACCGATGATCAATTATCTCAACAGGCAATCAAATTCATGTTTCTAGTGCTCCGAAGGGGTCTCAGTTTTGATGGTACATATAACCAGTGACTATTATAAACAAACTAACCAAATTTCAGGTCCTGACTGTCTGGCAGTGTTCAAAGGCGTCAAAAAATATCGATATCTGCTAGAAGCTGTCAACTTACAACATATGGATCATTTGCCTGGCACTCAACTTTTCGAATTCTTGGAGATTATGGCATTCCGGTCCTTGAACACTGTCCATTTTGACTTGGGAATTCCGGAAATAACAAGTGCTTGTGGATTCATCGGAGTTGTACGGGATTGGGTATTGAGAACCGGAAACAATGATCAAAGATATATAAAAATGTTGCTCAAGTTTCAAGACAATTTGAAATGCTGTAAGTCTTTTGAAAACGTAGTTTTTATTTTAAAAAATTGTTAAAACTCGAGAAAATCGATTTTCAAAACAACAACTTACATTTTTCTTACAAATCTTACAATTTGCTGTCGTGTGCGCCGCTGTCGGCTCATAAGCCGGCTGCGACGAGCGTGACAAGTAAAAATTTGTTCATAAAAATGTTTATATTGCGTATTAAGCAGCAATATTAGGAGCATTCGAATCAGCGAAAAATTCTACATTTATTGAAATAGGTTAGAAAAAATGTAATTTGGCGTTTTGAAAATCGATTTTCTCTAGTTTTAACGATTTCCATGAAAAAATATTGTCATTTCTCTAATAACTGGAATTGGAACACTCTTTTGATAAAAAAGGCTGTACTCATACTTTAAAAGTCGCCATTTTCAGGTATCATGCATAATTGGGATGCTCCGCGGTTCGCTGCGGCTGTCCCAACGTTTGTTGGCTTTTATGGGAAAGATGTTCCTGTGCCAGAACAATATCCACCATCATTACCCCTTCGTTTGAACCTGCTAACTCCAAAACGATCGTGCCAGCGAGCCAACAAACTGCAGCCAAACAATTATGATGATTGGAGGACGATTCTTTTCTCTGAGGCAACGATGGTGAGATTTGAAAGTTAAAAACCAGACATGGCAAACTAGGCCACCGCATGCCAGCGATTTTCTCCCAAATAAATTGAGATTTTTTTGTGGAAAATTATATAGAAATGTAGAGCTTGATGAGATCTACAAAATGACACACAAAAGGACTAAATTTCACTGCTCCATTTTGTATAGGTTTCCGTTAAAGACCCGGGCCGGCCCGAGTGTTTAGTGGTGACCAGCACAAAATTGAGCCGATGAATATAGATATTTTTGTGTGTCATTTTGTAGATCTCATCAAGACCTACATTTTTATACAAGTTTCGATTAGAAAATCTCAATATAGGAAAAAATCGCTAACTCGCAGTGGCCAGGTTGGCCATGTCTGTTAAAAACCAATGAAAAACGCGATTCTTCCAGCCAGTGATAGTAAAAATGGAGGCCGTACTTCGAGAGAGTATCATCAGTCCCGAGTATAACCACGAAGCTGTTCCCCAATGGAGCAGAATGAATTGGAACTCGGATGCTCTCCCAGCTATTCTTCAAGTGATGGCCGTCTCTCTCACGGACTCACCGACTACCGAAGATTGCTATCATGGATTCCATGTTGGCATGTCGATTCTCAACTGGATTTATCGGAATGTGTTCATTGTTAGAGGGGCGGCGGAAACGAAGGAGTTCCCGTTTTTACAACATTCGAGGACGGAGATGGACGAGGCGCTTGGAAATCGAACCGAGTTTCGAGCAACGCTGGAGGCATATTATGTTAGGATTGAAAATCTGAAATTCGAAAGATTAAATTTTGATTTTTCAGAGAACCGTCCAGAGCTCCGCTGATGAGAAACTTGAGCAACTATTGACACCAACTATCAAATTGATGATGGCAGCTATGGAAAGCGATTTTCAGACGTCTACAGAAAATATTTTGGAGATGCTTATCTACATAAAGGTACATATTAATGGCCAAACTATGAAGAATACTATTTTTTTCAGATTCTTTTCACCCTCTCTCCAATATCCGCTTTGAAGCTACTCCATACACTTCTTCGTAGTCTCCTCGACCCAATGTTAGTAGAATCCTTAACTCGAGGAAAACTATTCCACTTTGATTCATCAAACAAATTCATGGAAGACGAGGAATATCTAGTGGAAGCAATGAAGTGCAAAGGCAATAAGTATTTTCCACGTTGGGGAGATGATATGGATCTGGAAACTGTGAAAATGGGATTGATGACAGCGGAGATTATGGAGCAGCTGGAGCCATTGATAACTCAAAGCTTAAAGTGTTTCCGGTTTCGTGGAAGATTTGAGAAGGAGCAAGTCCTGCAAATTATGATTTGCCTGATGAATCATAAGCTAAAACTGACAGACGCAGATCCAACGGAGTGCCTTATGAAGTTGGCGGTTTCAACGTTCGCAAGGCCTGAAGAGTGTGCTTATCCACAGTTATTTGAGACGGTACTAAACCAAAATTTTCTGCTAAAATAATATAATGTTTTACAGTTAATGCACTTCCTAGCCACAGCAAATCGATTCCAACTTGAAGAGCGATACCAAAAACCGATAACCGCGGCAACAATGTTGATGAAAGCCATAGGGAAAATGTCGGATTCAAATGTCCTTTGTGGTAATAATTATTTTGGTACTTAATTTTGGTTATATAAATTGTTCCAGCTATGAAAGCAGTCAGCTTCGCCTTGCTGAATGGAAGATTTGAGCCAAATGAAGCTGATGAGTTTCTGAAAACGAGCCAACCAATATGGAGCAAGTGTATGCGTTTAGCGCCAACCGAGACCCTCTACACTTTATCGCTTTTGTTGAAGAAGGATGGGTAAGTTTTTATTTTTCAAATTAGATAACTACCGTATTTACTCAAATAGATCGGCACGCCAAAACTTAATGAAAGTAGAAAGTACTATTTTTTTTAAGAATTTCAAGTTGTTTTCCAGTTTTTTTAAACACAATTTTGGATTTCGCATAATTTCGGATGATATTTGTCGTATATAACTGTTTTAAAATGCCTCGTCATACATATTTTCAGTGAAAAAGTATCAATTTTTGCTAACTTTTTGATAAATTGACTCTTTGAAAAATAGACCGGCAGTCTCTAATAAACCGGTATCAAAATGGGGACCACAAAAAATAAATTAGAGTAAATACGGTATTCTATATTTCAGATCAAGTGTAAAACACCAGGATTTGTTTTGGTCGACTTTCTCGATTTGGGCAGAGGAAGAAAGCGATATTGCGAAACATGTACCATTTGCTTCGATCGTTTTACCGTTATCTATTATATCCAACTATCTTGTTGGAGATGAGGTGAACGTCTTCAGAAAGATAGATGGCTGGGTAGAAAGCCAAAGCTCGGTGAACATTTGTGCAAAGTCAGCATTGATAGTGGCACTATATTTTTCCTGTGAATCTGGACAAGGCGAGAACAGTTGGAAAAGGTAGCAATTGTTTATTTTTGTCTTGATTAAAGTAGGATTATACTCATTTTTAAAGTTTTCTCAAATGATCGTCCCAAGTCTGGCATTAACGAAAATCACAATATTTTCGCACAAAAATCGTTAAGACTCAAGAAAATCGATTTTCAAAACGTCAACGTACATTTTTTGACCTATTCCAACAAAGTTTTTTTTCGCTCTCGCCGCTGCCGACTTAAATCTGCTTTCCCGCTCTCCGCTGATGTGTCATACAGGGTTGCGACGGGCCGGGCCGGGCCGATTTTCGGAAAACTTCGGCCCGGGCCGTCTGCATACTGAAAAACATTTTCAGTTCGAATTTTTCTAGTTTGAAGACTTTTTATTTTATATTTGTTATCAATAGATGTTAAAAAAGTATGTCAAAGTGAAATCGAAATCTTTTTTCGGCTTTTCCAGGCTCTTCCAAACTATATTTTGCAAATTGAATGGAAAACTATCGAAATCAGGTCGATCAAAGAACTTCCCACCTAGATGGTGGCAAAATTTTGATATCTTCGTTCAAAAATTTTTTTTTTCAAATTTTTTTTCTCTGAAAAGAACTGTTGACGGGCCGACGGGCCGGCCCGTCAATCCGCAACCCTGGTGTCATAAGCGCTTTGAAAATCGATTTTCTCGAGTTATAGCGATTTTTGTGCAAAAACATTGTTATTTTCATAAATACTGGTCTTGAGACGATCTTTTGAGAAAATTTAAAAAATGAGTGTAATCCTACATTATAGTTCATTTTATAGGCACATCGACTATGTTCTCAAAGTTGGAAAAGACACTGTAGCGGCTCAATACCTTCTCAACCACGCCGACCAAGAGCTTATTGGAGAACTGACTGAAGAGCCCGACTTTGATGAAGAATTGGATGCTCCGAATCGTACTGTCGTTGAGAGTCTCATGGAACAACACTTCTGTGGATCTTACCAAGACTTGTGTCATTCAATCGTGTGTCTTGGGGAAGCGGCGGTACTTGATTTTATCGATATTCTGGAGAAAGAGTGGCCCGATGATGATTCAATGTGGACGTTGTTGGTTGCGGAGTTCAGAAGATTGGATGGTAAGACTAATTTTCTATATTATCGTTTGATACAAATCCAAATAAGTTTAAGATGACTTGGAGCACCGACTGGATATCACTTATCGCCTTCAAGACTTGGCAGAGTCTCTTTCCGAGCGATTCACCTCAAATGTATACCTGAAACTTCTCGCAAATACTGCGGTGAGCTAGGACACTCCCTAAACGTTAAAAATTGATATTTTAGAACGCTGGACTTGACTTGAGCTGTCTCAACGTAACCCAAGTGAAGTTTATTTTCGAACAAGCTACTGTAGATAGTCTAGACGATGGATATATTTTACGAGGGGTGCGAAACCTAATTTATCATCCACGAATGGCTCAACTGATATCTGAAGATGAATTGGGAACCGCTAAGATGTTTGTGACGCTCACGGAAAAAGTGACTGGGATCGCTATGAACAACGCATTGATAGCATCATATGGACATTATCGAGTGGATTTTCATGTGAAGGGAGATATGGATGATCGACGAGTCAGGGAGATCAAGAAGTTCACGTTAGCAGTGTTTGCTATTGCACAGGAGACGAATTTGAGGAATCCAAAGAATCTGAGCAAGACCCAGTCTGGTGAGTTTTTAGCAAAAAAAGTTCAAAGTTGTACTAAAGATCTATTTGATATTTTTGAAACCGAATCTTTAAATAACCCTGATCTTCATTTAAATTTAAAAATATTCAATTTCGTTCAAAAAGATACAAAGTACCGTTTGGACATATAGATGGCCTAAGATGGCTGGCCTAGAAAACTCCGAGTTCGGCCATCTCATTTTTTTGCGTTTTTTTCCCCGATTTTCGCTGTTTTTCGTCCAATTTGTTTGGAAGTAATAGATTTAAAAGGATTGTATTCTGAAAAGTTTGAGGAAAAACAAGAAAATGAGAAGAAAAACCAGAAAAAACAGCAAACATCGAGGGAAAAGGCGAGAAAAATGAGATGGCCTAACTCGGGGTTTTCTAGGCCAGCGAGAAGTCAATTTTGGAAGAAATTTAGAATTATTCTATAAAAAAATGAAGAATAGGTTAAAATTAGGATAAAATTCAGAATTATTTTTTAAATGAAATGAAAAAGAGAATTATGTGAAGATTTGATTGTGAAAATATTGAATCAAGGCTCAATTTTTTCCAGCATGCTTCCGCCACCCGATTCTCAACTCAATGTACAACATTCCGATAGTCGCAATGAAATGTTTCAATTGGATTCCTGTCGTGGAAATTGTCAGAAAACCAACGATAACCTGCCTCCCACCAACAGGACATATATGCGATGTAATCGTACTTGATGATATGAGAAATCGTCTCCGGAAAGTGGGTCTCGTCACTAATGCCCAATTTGAAGTGCTGTTCACAACAATGCAAGCGGTGATTGCGCATACAGTGATAGGACCGGAGAAGTTGGATCACGACTCGAAAGATGCCATGGAGAGGGAAGCTCGTAGTTGTAATGCCTTGCAATTATACATCGCTACTATTTTAAACTCGATGAGATATCCAAATGGAGGTGACCCTTCATCTAGATTCGTTCTCAAGTCGCCATACATTTCGGAGCTGTTTCTACAAAGCAGCGAGTTTGCACATTTGTGTAATCTGAAAAGTGTATGGAAATGTGAACCACGGACGGCATTCACGACGCCCCTAGAGCGACATGATCAGAGGAAATGGAGACGTGTAAGTTTTCTTGAATTGAAAGCAGACGGCAACCATTCTGACTTCAGAGCGAAGGAAAAACTCAACTATACGGAATCTGTCAAACACCACTTTTTTCCTTGTGGCAACTTTGTGGAATGATGCCAATCGAGTTCAAGCAACATGCCAACTACCATGTAAGCCTATTCCGTAGACATGTTCAGGCCGGCCCGGCCCGCCCGAAAATCCCGCTTCGGCCCAGAAAGCCTGCATCTGTCTATAAGGCTAGCGGGCTTCCCGCGCCGGGCCGCTCTTTCAAAAATAAAAAACCCGGCCCAGTGAGCCCGCGTCTGTCTACCAGGCTAGCGGGTTTTCCGCGCCGGGCCGCTCTTTCAAAAATAAAAAAAACCCGGCCCAGTGAGCCCGCGCCTGTCTACCAGGCTAGCGAGCTTCCCAGGCAGGGCCGCGGCTTCGAAAATAAAAAAACCCCTGGCCCAAAAAGCCCGCGGGTCGTTTCTGAAGCCTTCCTTTGTAACCCTTCATAATTCCAGAGAGTTGATCACAGTGCCAGTAACTATTTCCTCACAACTGCCACCAATATTGATACCATATCCAATGTGAAGCAACTTATGAACATTTTCGAGTACTGGTATAGCCAAGGAATCGGAGAGCTTGGAGAGAACCTTCTCTACACTATTCTTCAGTCAATCATGCATCTCTCCGACTTTTTCGATGATCCAGATCTACACAAGGCGGTACTCAGAACAACGTCTATTATTTATAGACATGGTAAGAATTCATAGTCGAATGAGTATAAAATCCAAAGTCTTACAGAATACGACGAAAACGCATTCCTCACTTCCTTCGTCCATGTAATGTTCCTCAAGTCAATTTCGGTACTTGGCGCTGATGTTAATAGTACTGAATTTAAGCCCGGAGAGCCTGAAGCAATCGCTATGAAGCTGGTCTCATCGGGATTGACAAGTGAAATAAGGATTGTGAGAGTGTATACATTAGCTGGGCTTCTTTACCTGGTACAATCTGATTCCTATGAATCCTACATGCCAACTATTGATGTTCTGTCATCCTACCTAGAGAAGTACTTGAAGAAATTGGCTAATGGAACTGCGTGAGTTTTTGTATAAGTCTTTATTTATCTACAGTAGCTGTTAGTCAACAACAACTCAAATCGGGCCTTGATTTTTCAGAAGAATTCAATCCAACGAGTGTCAATTCATATTGGCTTTGATATTGAAGCTTCTCGAGGTGCCGATCCGTTTGAAACAAGACAAGAAAACGCTACTGAAACTTTTGCTGGCAGCTATGAGAGTGAGAAAAGAGCGATTTGTCGTTGAGTTGATAGCAGAAGGAATTGAACAACTATTGTGCCGGTCCAACGAGTTTAATGGAAATGTTATCAACTTTCTTTTGGGTTAGTTGATGAATCGCTTCTTTAAAAATCCTGATGTTATTACAGCTGGAATCGAATCCGCGGACCCTATACCATTCCCAACGGACAATGAATATTACTGTCGAGTTGTCTACCGGATTCTGATGGTGGCGGCGACGAGAGCAAAAGTGGCGAACGATGAGATGTCAATGACAAGGATCTATAGAGCTTTGCAGAAGCTGTGAGTAGAATGTTTTTGAATTATTGATTCAATTTTTGAATTTCAGAGGCTTCGATATACTCAGCAGGGGCCAAGCAGCACCAGTCATTGCAAGAACCCTTCCATTCTTTTCGATTTGTGTGAACGGAGTGGAAAATACCCTAGCAAGTTATATGGAAACGATTGATGAAGACAAAAGCCAACTCAGATTTGTGATGAGTTTGATAAATCAGGTAAAACTAATGTTTTATTCCGTCGCCGACCCCTAAGCCTCCGCAACAACGACATTCTGCAAGGCTTTTTGTGCGCGTTGTTAAACGTAAAATGGAAAAAAAAATTCTTTAGCCAGTTTCATTAATGATTTTAGTAATATAAAAGACTAATTTGATAAACAGTTGATTAGTAACTCATTGTAAGTCGCAACCGCTTGCTGTTCTTTAAACTCGAGTTTTGTGATTTCTGTGTAATCTTATGTCGATTTACGTTAAACAACGTGCACTACAATCTTGCGGAGTGTCGTTGTTTTTGCGGAGTGTCGCTGTTGCGGGGGTCAGGGGTCGGCGACTGAAGAAAATATGAAGGATATTGTAACTTCCTTTTTTCAGATAGTTGAAACTGCGGCTACCTCAAAGAAATGGTCAGTAGAACTCAAGTCCGTTCGAGAAAAGATGCAATCAAAACCAGAATCTTTGGACGAAAATAATCAACTTCTATTGAATATACTTTGTAACAAAATTATCGATTAGTGCGTAATTTATAACAAGCGGTTGTGATGTTGTTGTTTTGTTAGATCTCATCTTTTAGCTTGTGATGTTTTTTCAACCGTCTCACTTTTAATAAAATAAACAAACTGCCAATAGGAATATTTATACGGAGGGCACAAGGGAAGTTTAGGATTCACACTGGTGAAAAAATGAAATAAAAAAATACCGAACAAAACATTATACCAGAAAAATAAATAAAGTTGAAGAATACATACTATTCTTCATAATTAACTTGAGCGCGGGCTCGACGAGCTCCAGCTGGCTTGAGAACCTTGTCTGTCATCGAGGTCTGCAGTCTGAGATTCTCCTTGCTCATGCGCTTCTTTTGCGGTTTGGCAGCCCTGAAACTTATCAATTTAGAAAAAAAATCAATTTTTGGCACTCACGATGTCGATGGCTCCTGGGACTCCGAATAGTTGATTTGTGCTCGGGCTCGACGTGCTCCTATCGGTTGAACCGACTTACCTGTCATCGTTGTCTGCAGTAAGCGAGCTTCATTGGTAGCACATGAAGCTCTGCGGTGAGCTCGAGTTCTGGAAGGTTTAGGAGCGGGAGCTTGACGAGTTTCAGCTGGTTGAATCGCTTGATCAGTCATCGCGATTTGAACATTGCGGGATTCCGAGCTAAGACGTGGAGAAGTGTGTTGAGAAGAAGATCTAAACAAAACCTTATGAGCTCTGTTTCCAAAAGTTTCTATAAAAACTTACGAAGTTCCTTGGGAAGTTGTATCGCTTGTTTGAGCCTGGGCTCGACGGGATCGAGATGGCTGAGTGACTTGCTCAGTCATTGCGATTTGAAGATTACGGAGTTCGGAGCTAACACGTGGAGAAGTGGGACGGGAAGGAGTTCCTTGAGAATCCGAATCGCTTGTTGAAGCCAGAGCCCGACGTGTTCCAGCTGGCTGAGTGGCTTGCTGAGCCATGGCGATTTGAAGATTGCGTAGCTCGCTGTTCAGGGGCATGTTAGTAGCTCTTCGCGCAGACGCCCTGGAAAAGTTTATTGTTTTAGATGCTTGAACAGTATTTTGGCTCCGGGACTTTCTGTAGCCAGACATTTCACAACCGAGGAATCTCGCAGCCGGACATTCGCAAAAAAACACGTTGAAATGATTGCAAAAAAGACAATAACGTATGACAATCATTGTCATTGTTCATTTGTTGCTCATTTTTAGACAAATTATGCGAAAATAGTGTATTTTTGGCTGCGACTAGTCTGCCTGCGAAATTTCTGCCTGCGGAATGTCCTGGAGCCGGTATTTCAACTCACGAAGGTCCTTCGGTCGGAGCATCGTTTTCTAGAACATCAGATCGAAGTGTTTCAGCCATTGTGGCTTGCATTCTACGGGTGGATGGAACAGTAGATGTAGATGGAATATCACTTTGAGGAGTCCTGAAAAAGTCAAAGTTTCTGATGAAGCGACTTCATTTATGGATTTTTCAACGTACGATGACGATTCTCCATCAATAGATGGTATAGCATTGGAAGACTCTTGGCCTGTTTCAGCTTGCTCAGCTTTAGTTTGGCGAACTTCCGGAACATCGTTTGAATTTCTAAAAGAGCTTGATGGTTTTTCATTTGAAGAAGCTTCAACTTACAGTAGCTCTCGAGAATCAACAGCACGAGAGGATCCGGAAAAAGAGTTTACTTGAGCACTGACTTTACTAGTTTCAGCTGATTGATTGGGTTGCTCAGTCACATTCAATTTTCCTCCTGGATTGCTCACTTTTCCGGCACCTCTAGGAGCTCTGGTTGATGTTCTGAAAATATTATGATTTTTTAACTTTACTTCTGTATCAGATAACTCACGATGGCCTTTGTGCTTCCACAGGTTGCTCCAATGTATCCAAACGCCTGAAGGAACTATTATTTTTTTAGAATATTTTATTCGGAAATTATCAACTCACTCTTGCTCTTTGCCTTCTTCATAACTATCGAATGCTGCGGTGCGTCTGAAAATGACATGTTTTTATAGATTTCGTTCAAAATATATTCAAAACTCACCCTTTGCGATGGAAAAATGTGATATTCTTCTCAAACTCCGCGATAATTTCTTGCTGCGAGCTTCCATGCGGAAGTTTCATACTTTGGATAGCCCGTTGGTCTTTATTCCTGATGCGTTCAAGAGCTTGGATAGGAATCTTTGGCATAATTTCTATATCATTCCATTTGATGAGATCCGTGAGGTATTTGGTGTTTCTGAAATAATCAAAAAAAATTCTTGTTTAAGATTATTGAACCTACTTGTCTTCCTTCTTCCTTCGCTGCTCCTCATGGACGGAATTCCTGTGCTTCTCAACGTCTGCATAATCGAAGAATAGATTTTGATCTTGTCCGCCAATCTGGAAAAAAGGAATTTTCTTATGAAAAATTAGATTTTCAAAGGATACCTTGATAATTTGCGATATAATTTCATTCTTTGACAATTTCAGCGATTGGGGAAGGACGCCCAAGTAAACTTTCAATCTTCGCAATGTAAGGAAACTTCCCAGAGGAGATCCGATGGGACACTTGAGAACGAGATCATTATTCACAATATTCCTGAAAAAATCGATAAATTTGTGAAAGAATTGATAACTAACTTTTCAATGTAACTATGGTCCTTTTGTTTCTCAATGGCTTGCCGGAAAACTGCATCAATTTCTTTTGAGATCACTCCAAATGCATAATAAAGCGGTTTTGACTTTTCTTCGTGGTTTAGAAGATGTTCCAGTAGTTTGCTGGTGTCCTGAACAATGTCTTCGCACATGGGGCATTCCAGTGGAGCAATCTGAAGATCAGAAAAAGTTAGATTTTTTAAAAGTCTCTGCAACTCATACTTGTGATTCGGGCTTTTTTGGGCCTTCGCGGGACTTCAATTTTCTCTACTTCAAATTCAAAATTTATGGTGGATCTCAATACCAAAATGTAGAACTCGTTAAGATCTATAAAATGGTATTGAAACCACTCAGATTGCTGGTTTCAGTATTTATCTAGAACTATTGAAACATCCGGGCCGGAAACGTCGGCCCGTGTGTTCTACAAGTTCTAGACAAATACTGAGATAGGTAATCTGAGCGATTTTAGTACCATTTTAAAGATCTCATTAAGTTCTACATTTCGGTATTAAGATCCACGAAAAATTTCGAATTTGAAGTAGAGAAAACTGAAGGCCCGCGAAGACCCAAAACAGCCCGGATCACATGTATGCTGCAACTTACATGAGAATTAAATAGAATTCCATCCTTGTCAGATTCGATTCTTCCATCAGCCGGCTCATTTCCTTGCTTATTGTCTCTCACGTGCGGTCTCGTGATCGTCAAATCCTTACGATGCTCAACCAGAGTTCTCAAAAACGCCAACCGAGAATGATTCTTGTGATTCGCATAATTGTCTTCCCGCTCGAGGGCTCTATCGCCGTGGATTTTGTCGTGTCCAAATCCATGCTTAGCCCATGTTGAGACATCGATCTTCTTCTCCGGATATTTCCTCTCGTCTATGGTGGCAGCCTTATTTTTGACTTTCACTTTGTACATTCTGCAAAAAAAGGATGTTAGTTTTGAATATTCATCAGTAACGGAGAAGTTGTAAAGGAGAATTCCGAGAAAAATGACCTCGCCAAAGTTGCAGAAAAACATCACTGGGCTAACTTTCTAGTAAAAAACTGTACTTCACGTGGAAAACACGGAAATCTTCGAGCACGAAGAATAACTTTTTCGCACTCTGACGGCATTTTTCGGATCGAAAAATTATTTTTTGAGCGTTTTCGTTGTGATTTTTGGAATCAGCATGATTTTTTGCATCCGTTGAACCATAAATCAATTTTTCCCAAAATCGTATGATAAAAAATTTAGCGCTGATTCGAAATATTACAAAAAAATGCCCGGAAACCTTTCTGCAAGCCGGAAAACACTGCCAAAGAGGTAAAAACGCGACGAAATCGGTAGATTTTTGTCAAACGAGCCAGAAATGCTTATTTTTTGACAAAATCAGCAGGTTTTTTGCCAATTTTTTCTAGGTGGCCATATATCACTATTTCTAGTAAAATCAAGAAAAAAATCATGAGAAAACGTAGAAAACGAGGAATTTACTGCGGCGCGGACTAGAAAACTCAAGGGGGTACGCTGGGGCGCGTTTGCTGGCCCCGGCTGGACTTTTTTGAGCAATTTTTTTTGCCGTTTTTTACGTCAAAAAAAAATATGAAGAAAATAATCGATAATAAGTAAAAGGACCAAACACATCACCATCTGCACTATTTTGCGCGCCTTTGGGGTAGGGAGAGTGTATTAAAGGGGGAAGAGTGCGTAAAAAAGAGAAGGGAGAATGAGACGATGGGTAAGTGAGTAGACGTTCATACAGACAATGAATCGAGGAGGTAACCAATACAGTAGCAACGAAGGCAGTGCGAAGGGAAAAGAAAAAGAGGGGGTCATTTTGTCTGCCAAAGACCGATTACCCAAACGAATTGGGTGGCAGATGGTGTGAATAGATTAATTTTTTCTTTGAAGAATAGCTATAATCCTACGAAAAGTGTCGTACATTCAATTTTCCTTGAATATCTCGCATGAAAACGCACTGATTCAAAGAAGAAGAAAATGCGAATAGAAAAAAACGGAGCACTTTTCGCGGAGAAATCAATAGAGCGCAGTTGCTCGTGTGTGTGCGTTGAGTGCAAAGAGAAAACACACACTGAGAGTGAGAAAATCATGGAGACACCTGATGCATGGTCCCTGAAGTCCATGAAAACAAGTTGTGGAAGGTCAAAGTGTAATGCGAAAGTTTGAGACTCATGAAGAGTTTTCAGAACTCAAGGGTCAACTAAAATGATACTGTACTTCTTCAAATTCAAAATAGGATCATCATTATGTGATAATTTGTACAATAATTTGTCGGGATGAACTACCAACTTAATTACCCAGATGTAAAGTGGAAAAATATGGAAATCAAATGTGCAGATAGGTGGATTAAGGGCGGAGCTCATGAGGACAATAGAGCGAGTTTTCAAGAGAGCCCTGGTCACCCCTGACAACTAAAAGGGCAGGTGACGACTTCTACTAACCGGAAAGGAAAGTGCGCCCTATCTGAGAGATTAATCCTGTGACAGCGGCTCGCGAAGCGTGTGTATCCATTGACAACGGGCTCTCTTTTCGAAACATTTCGTATAGCTCTCACCAACATCATTCTGTTTTGCCTTCTTCTACTCATTCGACTATTCATTACTTTCTTATCATTTAATTGTTCAGATCGTCATCTTGATTTAGGTTGAAAGGATTGAAAAAATAACCATGGCTTCTCATTTGAAAGAAGATGACGTTTGGGAGGTGCAAAGCCAACACGTGGAAGCTGAAAAGAAATGGATCAAGAAATACCCAAAATTGAATGATCGTTTTCTCTTCGTCTCGATTGCGATTCAAAATTACAAAAATCTCATCAATGAGGCAGCTGTCAAAAAGGAACCGGAAGAGAAGCTCAGCCACTTGCGCCGCAAGCTACTCTGTCTAGAGGATGTGAGTTATAGGTTTTGTTGTTTTTTCATCTGGTGAATTTTCAGATTATGATGGTCTGGGAGATGAACCTGCACGCTGCGATCAAGAAAGCAAAAGAAGCGCAAGCCAATCATGTGAAGGAGCAATATGAAGCTAAGGCTGAAAAGCAAGTGACTTCTGAATTCAACCAACTTCTGGAGAGCGAGCAACTTCTGGATGTGAGTTATAGGTTTTGTTTTTTTTTTTCATCGGGAGATTTTTCAGATTGTCAAGGCCTGGGAGAAGACACTGCACTCGGAGACCATGAAGAGGACAAAGGAACCTCAAGGAAATCATGTGAAGGAGAAAAATCAAGCTAAAGCTGAAGAGCAAGCAACTTCTGAATCCGCTACTGCTAACATCGAATCTGTCATGGACAAGGAAGGAGCTAGTGCTCGAGATGCTATCACTGCTGCGGAGCTCTTTGCCTCTACAAAGGCTCACCGATCTAGCTATGATCGGAGTCCGACGTTCGATGAATACTTGAAGAATCTTTGGTTCCATGGAAGCCAAAAGAAGATAAGTTTTCGGGTTCAATTTTTGTGACGTTCAGAGTCTGGAAATAAGAATTTTCAGGCACCATCGGCACCAAACCAATGTCAACTCATGGAGGAGAAGCCGATGATGGAGGATGACAAGAATACGGCTGGAAATAAGGTATTTTGAAATAATGGATTCTTATATCATGGAGAGTTTACTTACAGGGGTTGATGGACAGCAACCGTGACAGTGATAAGAAAACTGAGGAAAAGACTAGCAATGGGACCCCTGGACTCGACGTTGACGTTATGAAGCGCCAAATGGAGTCAATGATGTTCAAGGAATCCGAACAAGACCTTATGATCAAGGTGTTGACTCAAACAAGAGAAACGATGACGTCTATGAAGACACTCCAGAGTACCTTGATTGAAATAGAGCAACGCAAGCAAATCGCCTTCCTATTGGACAATCAATACGGTACCAAGGAACAACATGAATCCATAAATCACCTAACCGAGAAGATCCGCGAAATGGGATTGCAAGCTCACCAAAAAAGTGAGAACTGCATGAAACAAATCGTCGAGTTGTCGATGGAGGTCACAGAAATCAACATACTTCTCGACTGCATGAAGGCCTCTGCTGACCTGGCTCTCATGAGAATGGACCCATCCCGTATGAGACCACTCGGTGTTGAGACGGTTGGTTGAAAAAAATTATTGATTCAAACTCACAACCTTTTCAAATTTCAGGAATCCGATCCAGAAGAGATGGATGTCAACTGCTGAGATTGCTCACGACTTCGATGATAAAATCGCGCTCTTTTTTCTTTTATTCTACATTTTTTCTCGCTCTCTAAACTGTCCCCTAATATCTAGCATATTCCCAATAAACAACATTATATCCATTTGATTGACTAGAGTTTTAGATTCTTATCGAACCTTTTTTCCCGTTGACTCTTCAAAGTTTTATCAATTTGTCCGTTTCATATGCATCCCGATTCAAAATTCGCGCGTCAAGGCACCGAACCCTACGCCAAGGCGTTCGCATCTGTGTGCAAGTCCGCAAAGCACTGCATACATGACTGCGTACCTTTTTAGGCCAGTTGTTTTTCTGGGGGTCGTTGGCCTAAAATTTTGGGATTTCTTTCTGGATTTTCGACTTTTTTCGCAGTATTTTTGCGAAATCGAATTTCAAGTATACGGTATATGAATATTTACCCCGAGGAAGGTCTAATTCTTGGCATATCTTAGCCTTCTCGGTATTGTTTTTTGTTAACTTTTGATTACTTTCACTTTCTTCCCCTATCATTTCATCTCATCTTCATCAGCTTCTCCGACTATCATGGACCTTATCTGATCAACTCATTTCGCATTGTCTTCCCTTTCCATCGCGAGCCTAGAAATGTATCGACTCGGACACCACTCTAAGTCTCTCATTCCCCTTCGCTATTTCTTGCGCGTGCCATGGCACCATACCATCGCATTGTACGTGGCACCTCGTGCCACCCGACCTTCGCCGTGGAGCGCACTTTCTGTTCTGCGTCTATTTTTCTCTCGCTTGATGTTTGAAGACCATATTTTTGAATACCATGTTGCAAAGTCCGCAAAGCACTGCACACATAATTGCGTACGTTTTTAGGCCAGTTGTTTTTTTTTGGGGTCGTTGGCCTAAAATTTTGGGATTTCTTCCTGGATTTTTGATTTTTTTTTGCAGTCTTTTTTCGAAATCGAATTTCAAGTATACGGTATATGAATATTTACCCCGAGGAAGGTCTAATTCTTGGCATATCTTAGCCTTCTCGGTATTGTTTTTTGTTAACTTTTGATTACTTTCACTTTCTTCCCCTATCATTTCATCTCATCTTCATCAGCTTCTCCGACTATCATGGACCTTATCTGATCAACTCATTTCGCATTGTCTTCCCTTTCCATCGCGAGCCTAGAAATGTATCTACTCGGACACAACTCTAAGTCTCTCATTCCTCTGCACTATTTCTTGCGCGTGCCATGGCACCATACCATCGCATTGTACGTGGCACCTCGTGCCACCCGACCTTCACCGTGGAGCGCAATTTCTGTTCTGCGTCTCTTTCTCTCTCGCTCGATTTTTGAAGACCATATTTTTGAATACCATACTGCCGCCTCCAATTGGTCGTCACGCTGCTATCAAACTTATTCGAGATGGCCCACATCGTGGTTCCACTCTAACCAAATCGCTGGCTCTAGGGCATACTGACTAGAAGTTACTATGCTCCGCCAGTGTTGTTTTTAGCCTAGAGTTGAGTCTGTGATTTGAATCCGTTCTACGGAACCAATACAGAACGTCTACAGACATTCTGTCAGGAGCATTGTGCTTCATATCCTTGGGATCTTCTCTCAGTAGCGTGAAATTTTTGAGCTCTCATCTCCAGCTGACTTCTGAATGCTTCTTGTGACTGTACACAGTTGACACAACAGTACAGTGGGTCCTTTGGGTTTCACTTAAAGAACTCCGTGACGTTGACTACTTGTCCATGTTTCACTTGATTGATCCTGAGCTTTTCTGGACGGTGAACATACTGACATTCCCAATAAACAACATTATATCCATCTGAAAGATTTGAGTTTCAGATTCTTATCAAAGTTTTCTTTCGCAGTTGGTTCTTCAAAGTTTCATCAATTTGATCTTATCCGATCCATATGCATCCCAATTCAAAATTCGCGCGTCAAGGCACCGAACCCTACGCCAAGGCGTTCGCGTCTGTGTGCAAGTCCGCAAAGCACTGCATACATGATTGCGTACCTTTTTAGGCCAGTTGTTTTTTTGGGGGTCGTTGGCCTAAAAATTTGGGATTTCTTCCTGGATTTTTGATTTTTTTGCAGTCTTTTTTCGGAATCGAATTTCAAGTATACGGTATGTGAATACTTACCCCGAGGAAGGTCTAATTCTTGGCATATCTTAGCTTTCTAGGTATTGTTTTTTTGTTAATTTTTTATTGCTTTCGCTTTCTTCCCCTATCATTTCATCTCATCTTCATCAGCTTCTCCGACTATCATGGACCTTATCTGATCAACTCATTTCGCATTGTCTTCCCTTTCCATCGCGAGCCTAGAAATGTATCGACTCGGACACCACTCTAAGTCTCTCATCCTCCGCACTATTTCTTGCGCGTGCCATGGCACCATACCATCGCATTGTACGTGGCACCTCGTGCCACCCGACCTTCGCCGTGGAGCGCACTTTCTGTTCTGCGTCTCTTTTTCTCTCGCTTGATGTTTGAAGACCATATTTTTGAATACCATGTTGCAAAGTCCGCAAAGCACTGCACACATAATTGCGTACGTTTTTAGGCCAGTTGTTTTTTTTGGGGGTCGTTGGCCTAAAATTTTGGGATTTCTTCCTGGATTTTTGATTTTTTTGCAGTCTTTTTTCGAAATCGAATTTCAAGTATACGGTATATGATTATTTACCCCGAGGAAGGTCTAATTCTTGGCATATCTTAGCCTTCTCGGTATTGTTTTTTGTTAATTTTTTATTGCTTTCACTTTCTTCCCCTATCATTTCATCTCATCTTCATCAGCTTCTCCGACTATCATGGACCTTATCTGATCAACTCATTTCGCATTGTCTTCCCTTTCCATCGCGAGCCTAGAAATGTATCGACTCGGACACCACTCTAAGTCTCTCATTCCCCTTCGCTATTTCTTGCGCGTGCCATGGCACCATACCATCGCATTGTACGTGGCACCTCGTGCCACCCGATGTTCGCCGTGGAGCGCACTTTCTGTTCTGCGTCTCTTTTTCTCTCGCTTGATGTTTGAAGACCATATTTTTGAATACCATGTTGCCTGCGCCCTCCAATGTGATCGTCACACTGCCATCGAACTTCTTCGAGACGCCTCCACATTGTCGTTCTACTCGCTGGCTCTAAGTCTTACTGACTAGAAGTTACGGTACTCCACCGCGGTCCTTTTCCAGACTAGCGATTTCAGCCCAGTCGATATTGATACACCATAAGCCCGTCACTGAATCAGAGCTTGGTCAATACGTTGTCGATTTCTTTTTCGATTATTCTTCCTTCTTGAAGTTTCTAGGCAGCATTTCCACGTCTTCCTTGTTTATACAATCAAGGGGGTCGTCTGTATTTCGTTGGCTCCTCAAAGTGATACTCAATCTAAATACCTATAGACAAGTCTGCTATTTTCGTCCTAGGGTCATCTACAGACAACCCGTCAGGAGCATTGGGATTTGTAGCTTTCGAATTCCTTCTCGACAACGTTAGATTTTTGAGCTTTTATCTCCAGTTGCCTTGTTGTAGCCATACATAGTTAGAACGTGGTTACTGTGGATCCTACAGTTTCCACACCTAAATGATCCACACCTAATTGAACACAAGCTTTCTGGACGTTGGGCATGCTGACGACATCGTGCCACTGTTTCCTGGCTAGTTTTTTTATGGATTTCTGAGAGCGCCATCACTATTGGTGGTTCTTTTCGATTCTTCAAATTGGTCAGTATCCAGTCTGTTGCCGCATTGTCTTCCTCGAGACGCCCCCACATTGTAGCTCCGCCTAAAAAATCGCTGGTTCTCAGTTTTGCTGATTAGAAGTTACTCTGCTCTATTGGGGTCCTTTTCCAGGCTGACGAATTCATTTCGACTCTGCTCTTGAGCTTATCTTCATTTTTTCTTTATTCGTGGTAAACTAATTTTCTTCAATTTCCACGAAATTTCAGAAAATGGATGATCCTGGAGCAGGACGAAGCGACGGTCCAATCCCAGGTTACTGGGATGATGACGATGGAAACGATGTGAGTCACAAATTTTTAATGGCATTGTTTCGTGTTTAAAGGAGTTTTTTAATTCTTTGATGTAATGCCAGAAATCACGCTCTATTGCAAAATAGGGGACCTTTAAAAAATTGTGGTCTCTTCAAGTGGCTTGATAAAATGGGGGTCCCTTCAACCTGGTTTCTAACAGCTCAAAAAAAAAAGGTCCCTTCAACTGCCTCAGTACTCGAAGGGACCCCTATTTTTTGATTTGCTCTAAGCCAAGACAACGGGACCCCTATTTTTTGAAGGACCTGAAGGGGCGCTGTTTTTTCTGAAAGACCTCAAGGGACTCCTATTCTGCAATAGAGCTAAATCACCTCGTAATATATTTCAGAACGCAACAGCTTTGCAAAATGATTCCCATGAATCCAATGAACCAGACGTACAAATAATTGAAAATTCGGAAAAGGAGTTGGAAGGAATTATGAAGCCAGTGTTCGAAAAGTTCAGTGCACAGGAGATTCTGAAAATGGTCAGTGAAATGAAGAAAGAAAAGGATGCTTCTCATTCGCAATCTGTCAACCAACTTGATATTGCAAGGGCGGCAAAAAGGTTGGGAAGAGCTATGCAGCCTGTGTTGGAGAATTTCCGTGCACAGGATATTCAGAAAACTATCCGAAAGATAAAAGCAGAAAAAAAGGCGAATTCTAAACAGCTACAAGTGGAACAGCCAAATCCGGAAGTGATCCAGCGAATTACGTTAGCGGGAAAAAAAATATGGAACGAAGATAATATTAATTATCGATGCAACACATGTGAAGGTTTCAAGTCCTGGAGTTTGTGCTCAATCTGCAATCAATGGGCTGACGAAAAAGGTTTTAAATGTGAACGAATGACGTGTAGGAAACGGTTCCATGTGAAATGTGCAAAAGAGAAGAGTGTTAACGAAGGTAGAAAGTTAGTCAGAAGACATTGTGAAGAATGCCGTGATAATAATACATCCTCATTTGCCAGTAAACATCCATCTGTAAGCTTTGATTTTTCCGTGATCATAAAAAAATACTGGCTTTTTACAGGCTAACAGAAATCAAGCATCTTCTTCTTCTTCGAATGGTGGTCCGCCTACCACATCTGCCGCATTGAGCAACGGATCTTCTGTACCAAGGTCTGGAGCATCCTCCGATGCCGACGACTAATCGGAAACGGTTGTCAACCGAAAACTTCAACTAACAAGGAAACCATTTGTATAGTGTCTGAGAATTTTTTTTCAAAATTTCCTCATGATTTTCAGTGAATAACTTTGCTCAAACATGTTCAATCAGCATGTAATTTAGCATGTTTATTACAGGTATGACTGAGAGTAGAACCCATATTTGTTTGAAAATAAAAATCGCTTCTGGGCTCCAGAATCCTTCCTGATGTAAGCGTGATTTGAAAGTCCAAAAAACAAATTTTTCTGAGGTTAATTAATTTTTGTAATTTGTTCAAGAGAATGTTGGTACCAGATAAAATAAGTACCCACAAAGTTTGATCAACTTTGGATGATTGGCTGCGGAGATATGGATGTCAGAGCACCAAATGGCATGTTTGGTACTTTGAGCATATCTCGTCTGAAACTGAGCGTAGGATTCCCAAAATTCCGAAGAATATGTATCTTGTTTTGTTCTACAAAACGGCAAAAAAAACTTTTAATTTTGAGCAATTTTTTTTTTCGATGCACTGTCTCTTTTGGTCAAAACTGGCTCTGTGCTTGGCGAAAAAGGTTTTGGCTCAAAATAAAAATTTCCTATTACCAACTTGTAGAACAAAACAAAATACATAATCTTTGAAATTTTTAGACTCATGTAATCCGTTATGCTCAATGTGCCAAACTTGGGATTTGGTGTTCTGACGTCCATATCTCCGGAGCCAATCAACCAAAGTTAACCAAACTTTATGGATTACTTATTTTGTCTAGTGCCAACATTTTCTTAAACAAATTTTAAAAATTTATTGACCTGAGAAAAAGTTATTTTTTGGACTTTCAAATCACGTTTAACGTATTAAATTTCGTGTCAATTGAACATGTTTGAGCAAAGTTATTCACTGAAAATCAAAGGTACATTCACCACAACTCGCCACTGTACTTTCTCATGTTAACTACAATACTTTTTTAATTCGCTTTTGATTTGATGTTCACTTTTTTAAAATGTTGTTGTGTTACTCATAAAAACACTTTGTTTTTTGTTTTTACATTTTTTGAATATCGAACTTGTACAGCGTTTTTAAATCGCTTTAAATATCTCCTCTCTCTCTCTCTCTTACCTTCTCTTCTTTTCTTAATTTGTGACACACAAAATGTCTTCAATTTTACCTAAATTTCAGAAAATGTTTCGTCCTGAAGCAAAATCAAGCAGAGCACCATGCGTAGATGACTCGGATTCAAGCAATAAAGTGAGTCACATTTTTTTCTTGCATTACTTTGTTTATAAATTGATCACTTGTTTTTCGATGAAAAAGAAGAGCCTGATTCCGAAGAGAAAAACGCAACCAACAAACACTATCGAGTTGCGGAAGAATTTCGAAAATGCAAACATCAACGGACTTTTGAAAGTGATGCATAAATGTAGAGATTTATCCGCCGATGTCAAGATGCATTTCGATAAAATCTTGGAAGTAAGTTATATCATCAATTTTTCTTCTAATGTCAAAATCTCTTCACAACGGGCTAATTCTTGATATTCAGAGTACAAAGGCCCCTAGAACGATTCGAGGACCTCCAATTACCCCTGTAAGTTCTTACAAATTTTTTAACTGAGAGATTTGGGGTAAGAAGCTTATTGGCTCTATTGCAAAATAGGGGTCCCTTCAGTTGGTTTTCTTGTTTTCCATTCTCTTGACCTTTTTTTCATGTTTTTTTTGGTAAATAATATACTTATGATGACATATGAAAGACAAAAAAATGAAAAAGAAGTCAAGAAAATGGAAAGCTAGAAAAAACTGAAGGGACCGTTATTTTTTCTAAGGCAGTTCGAAGGACCCCTATTTTTTTGAGCCGCTTTAAAGGTGGTAGGACACCTCAACAAAGTTTTGTTCAAACTTTGCCAAAATGTACCTAAGGTGGGCTCGAACGAGTGAATACTCTGCTATGGGTACCGCGCCACTACCGGCTGAGCCACGCGGACGCAAATAGGCGCGCCGACCGAGGGCATATACGACGGGGCATGAAAATCGGCTCTTTCCCAGAATAACGGTCCGGCGCGAAATATAAAGGTCCTTTGAAGAAATAGAAAGGTCCCTTGGTAATATAAAGGTCCTTTGAAGAAATGAAACGGTCCTTTGGGTCATTATAAAGGTCTTTTGGGTATTACGACGGTCCTTTGGAAATAAAAAGGTCCTTTGATAAATATAACGGTCCTTTGGTCAAAAAAAAAACGGTCCTTTTAGAAATATAAAGGTCCGTGGGGATAAAATAACGGTCCCTTGAAAAATAAAAACGGTCCTTTGACGTTGGGAGTAAATCTGTCAAGAATTCGAATTTCTCTTCTTATCATTCATCGCTACAAAATTAGGCTTAGAAACGTCTTGTCAGTGAACTTCGTACGTAATAAAGCACTCCAAACCCTTTCTAAGCCTGAATTTCAAACGAACAATTAATTTGGTATCCTTATATTTAGTGGAAAATCCTGTTTAACCCAAGAAATTTTCATATGACTGTTTTTTCACCAAATGACCGCTTTTCTAACCAAAGGACCGTTTTTTTTTCTCAAAGGACCGTTTTGTTTTCGAAAGGACCGTTTTGTTTCTCAAAGGACCGTTTTATTTTTCAAAGGACCGCTTTTTTGACCAAAGAACCGTTCAATTTCTCAAAGGACCTCTATTTTGACAAAGGACCTATATTTTGACAAAGGACCGCTGAGTATGTAAAGGACCGTTATTTTGGGACAGAGCCTGAAAATCAGCTCCCATTGTGTCCCCCATTTTGCGAGCTGTCCTACCACCTTTAAGCCAGGACGAAAAGACCCTTTTTTTTGAAGGAACCTCTATTATTACTGAGGTTGTTGGAAGGACCCCTATTATTTTGAGAGACCCTTGTTCAACTTTCGATCATTCCAATTATTCGTCTAATCTATGTATTTCCTGAAGTTTTTTAAAACAACGTATTTCAGGAGGAAATCAAGAAATACCAAGACTTGCAAGAAGGCTTAATTTTTTTCAACTGCTTGATTGGATATTTCGCTCACGATGTAGGTAATCTCATTTCAACACCCAACAGACTGGCGCCCGATGCGTGGACGATCATCAAGCCGACGCTCTCATATGGGAGGCCGAAGACTACCACCTCGAATTTTCTTGTGGAGCGTTGGAGACTGTTCGACACTGACGACGCATGCGCTGAGTTCCGCAAGTTGATCATGAAGTCACAGGGAAAAGAACATCCGACTGAAGACCCGAATACCCGTTCAGAAGACCTCAAAAATTATCTGGAGGTCTTGATCGGTCGAGGCTTCACTCTCGAACAAATTGAGTCTCTCGCAATGAAGCACACAGTCAGAACATGGTGGTTCTGCAATGTATGCAAAAAATGGACTAAAAGTGCTTGCTTTATATGCAGCGGCGGATGTGAGGAATGGTTTCACTTCAAATGCGCGGGATTCCAAAACGAACAGCGCTTGGATTCATATGAAGAGAATATTGGTTTATGGATATGTGAAAAATGCAAGAGCCATCCATCTCGACTGCAAAAAGTTACAAATTCAAAGAGCCAAGTGAGCAAAAACTGAAGAAATGAATCGTATACAAGGCATATTTCAGGCCGTCAAAAACACAGGAGCTACTGCATCGAAAGCTGCTCGCAAACCGACTGCAGAAAAAGAGAAGGTAAGTCGTGATTGTCAACTTTTCTAAATTTCAAGGAATTGTTTTTCAAAAATTATACTTTCAGGCGCAACCCAGCAACCCAGCACAGGGAACCAATCCAAACGGACCACAACCAAAGACTGGTGACAAGAGAAGTGCAGCAGAGAGCTCTCCAGAACCAGCGTCCAAGAAGAGGGCTCCAGTTCCACACACCAAATATTTCAGTTCCTCGTAAAACGCTTCCATTCGGCTGAATTCCGTTGTTTTTTATATTAATTTCAACGCTTTTTCTGCTTGAATGGGTACTAAGGTGTTCCAAGAAAGTAGAAAACTATATGAATCGGTTGGGATCGAAGTTGACAATATTCTTGGAGACGTGTCCAAAACTGATTTGGATCGAGATATAACCTCTCTAAGTGCAAAGAAACAAATTATTCCAAAATAGTTTCTGATAAAAGTACTTTGAGAGGTTGTAAACTCGATTTAGGTCAATTTCTTAGGTCTCCAAGAGAAAGGCACAAAAAATTCAGAAAATAACTACCCATTAAATTTCCATGGGGACACCCAACTCGAGTAGAGCCATTTTTACTATGTCCAAGTCCATCCGAATCGATTTATATAATATTATACTTATTCAAAACGTTTTAGTACCTCTTCAATTCAATTTCACCTCGCTTTCTCCCTGCATTTTTTCCCTGCTTCCAAATATTGCTTCAAATTCCCAAAAACTGTTAATTTTACACAATTTTTACATAACTGCATTTCCACTGCATTTTGAACTGCATTTCCTTTTTGAACAACTGCATTTCCCTCCCTTCAAAAATTGCTTCGATTTCCCAAAAACTGTCGATTTTTACACAACCGTCTGATTTCCCAACCTTTAGTCAAAGGCATAGTAAAGTTCTCTAAAAAAGTGAGATATTTATATGACACATATGATATCCTATTTTTTTGAGAAAATTACAGTATCCCTTTGACTCAATTTCACTTCGCTTTCTCCCTGCATGCCCCTGTTTTCAAAATTTGCTTCGATTTCCCAAAAAAAATGTTATTTTTCTTCACAATTTTCTGATGTCCCAACCTTCAGTCAAAGGCATAGTAAAGTTCCCTAAAAAAGTTTATATGGCACATATGATATATTTTTGGGAAAATTTCAGTATCCCTTTGATTCAATTTCACGCCGCTTTTTTTTCTCCTGCTTACAAAAATGTTTCTTCGATTTCCCAAACTGTTATTTTTTGAACTTTTGAATTTTCCAACTTGTTGATGTTCCCTTCTGATTCATTTTCCCCCCAAAGATTCCTCCAACATTAATATATCTCTGTCTCTCTTTTTCTCTCTCCGTTTCTGTTCTATCACACCCTCTGCTTACAAAAGTTGCATCGATTTCTCAAAAATGTTAATTTTCACAATTTTCAAACTCCTCAATTCCTCTGATGCATTTCCCCAAAGATTCTTCCAATGTTTGTCTCCCTTCTTCTGTCTCTGTTTCTGTTTTTTTTCCCTACGTTCTAAAACTTCTTACATCTTCTTTACATGCCGCAATAAAGTTATCTGCTTTGGTTTCAACAAATGCGTTCCAGAATTATTTATCAAATCTATTAACCTAAATCAACATCATTAGAGAACAGCCGTTCCAGATATCTTCTAGCGCATTCCAATGAAGATGTGTTCACCCAAAACACTCGTAGATTACCCATGTTAGTGACGGAGAGAAGTGTATATTTCCGATCCCTAAAAAAGAAAATCGGTTTTCAGGTAACCAAAATAATAGAACCAACCTCACAAATTGAAGAATGTGTTTTTGGAAGATTTCCTTTCTCGGATCCTTCATCTCTTTTGGCAGGTGGTACTGTAATTCAAAGTTTAGTTTATTTTAAGGGTTTTTGTTAATACCTCAATATTAATTTGGCACACCGTAATCCCCGCCTGATCAAGTGTTCCATCCTTCGCTAAATGTGACATCATATCGTATTCCCCACCATCTCCCTCAAAAATCAAATAGTCGATAATGTCCTTTCGAATTAGTTTTTTGAAAAATATATCAATCCCGATATGGTTCACATATTTCGATGACACTCTTTCTGAAGACAAAAAAATGTTTTTGAAATCTAAACTCAATGAAAAACCTGTTGAATATTTCAGGGTCGCTTGTTTCAAACCCGTCTCATTTCCAACTGCAAACGGGAAGAAGATTCCGATCGGAGAGTAGATTTGAGAGTTTTCTAAGAATACAGGATCAGCTCCGAAGAATTCGGAGTCCTGAAATCTCAAATTTGTGACTGTTTCAGAAGGTGAATATACCGGTGAAAGTCTTTTCTTAAAGTATCGTTCGATGGAAACATTTGCACCGATTCCAACTCGCACAAATGTCGCTGAAGTATCCTAAAACGGTGACATTATTTTTTTCAATCCGTTTAAATTTACAAAACCAAAGTTAGGCAGCAACAAATTTGGACAACTCACTTAAATTTTAATATCTTTTTTGAGGGAGGTCGGGCAAAAATACGGTAAACAGAAAAAATGTTCCTTAATCCACAAAATCGGTAACTTCTCGTCTACACAAGGCATAACTCTGTTAAATTTCGATAAAATTCGACAGTTTTTTAACCATCCTATAGACTTTTAAACAAGGACCATTTTTCCTGTTGACCGTTTTTTTACCGGATCGCCAAAATTTGTTGCCGCTCAGCCCTGTTACAAACCGATGGTGATGGCATGAAAAACTTCAATGCAGTCCCTATGACAGTTTCAGGTTCCATATGCCATAGATCAGTTTTTGAGCGACATTTGTCTGCATATGAGCCTAACTTGTGCCAGAGCTGGAAGTAAATATGAATATTCTGTTATTGACCCAGTAATCATTACATGATCAAATGTTTCTCCAGATTCTTCATCCACTTCTTTCTTGTTCTTCTCTGTTTGACTAACCAACCATTGTAGATAACTAAATTGAGGATCTTCTGGATCCATGTCGTCCAGAGATAACTGATGGTCATCCAGAACTTCTCTCATACAAGTTCTCCATTTCAAAAACGCCAATCGTAACATTCGCAACTCTTCTGTTATTGAAAAGTCTGGTTCCACATTGTTCCTTTTCTAAAAAACGCTAATTCTATTTTCGTTTTGAGATTCATCAGATAAACTGTAGACAGTCAAAAAAGTCTAGACGATTTATGGTCATCGTCATCAGGACCGATGGTGCTAAGATATGAAATAGCTCACCTGGGCTGTTAGTAAATCGTCTTTGTTTTTCGAATGCACTGATATATTCACTATGAAGAGGATGATAACTAGAGAGCATAGTGAAACTGAAGTACGATAGCGGCGGAGAAAAACTGAGATCTGAAAATGGGAATAATATTGAAAGGTGATTTCGTAAATTAGGCTCCGGGACAGCTCGAAGGCGGACGTTTCGAAAACGAGACATTTCGAAAGTGAGACATTTCAAAAGCGAGACATTTCGAAAGTATGAAATCTCGTTTTTTCTAATTTTTGGAACTTTTCGTATAATTTTTACGTTTTTGTCTAACAACGCTATTTTCAACGTATAATAAACGCAAAAAAACGCAAAAAAAAACGCATAAAAATTATACGAAAAGTTCCAGAAGTTAGAACAAACAGGATTTCACACTTTCGAAATGTCCGCTTTCGTGATGCCCACTTTAGAAATGCCGCGGAGCCGTAAATTTATATTGTAAATAATTTTCCGAGAAAAAAAAATCTAATTTTCCAAGAAAAAAAAATCTTATGATAAACTAAGAATAACTACGAAACAATATTAGCCGGAAATTTAAGCTCATTAGAAACTAGAACATTGAATTTTGACTCATCTTTATTTAGATTATTAACAGTAGTTAAAAGTATAAGAAACAGCTGCCAAAAAATACAGAACCAACTTACTGTAAAAGTATTATTCAACATTTCTCAAGATCAGCAACTCTAGAACAAAATAGAAAATAAAAAAGGAATAGAATTGAAAATAGAAGAAGCGTACTTCTCACTCCTTCAATTTTCCAATGAAAGAGATCCACGATACCAATCTCCAAGTGTGCGCCGTCACATTTTCATCCGAACTTCCACATTCGGCAACGAATCTCATCAAGAAATCTTATCGGTTCCGCTTTCAGGAACGAGAAAACAAGAAGAAGAAGAGGTGTTGTAAAATTTTGAACCTTGAAAAAGCGGCAAAATTTTCGACGTCATCAGATAAAAATGTTTTAACAATGGGAACTATTTGATTTTGTGTTCACAGTCGTGAAATTGAAGGAACTGCTGATTGAGCTATGATTTTATAGCTGAATTGAATAATGAACTTGGTTTTTAGATTTTCGTGGTAATCAAAATAGTTTGTTCAAGAAAAAGACGTTCTAGTAGACATAAAGATGTAGAATTAGCTCCTTAGCACAGTGGAACCAAGGTCTTACTGTAAGAGGAAGATTTTCTAGTAAGCAGAATAGAAGTTTTTTCAACTTCCAGCCTTCAAACCACTCTTTTTATATCGATCTTATTATAGTGATTTCTCTCGATTTCGACACTTTTTTGAGAGATCTTCTAGAGGAGGGACAGAGTTTGAATTCTTGAAGTTTTGCTATTTTTGACACAAAACTAGGAAAAGGAACAAAGAGGTTTGTACTGACTGGCCAGATGCCGGAGCATCTGTGAAACCCTTTCGCCACGGTGAGGCTCAGTACGTGAAAGGGAAATTTTTTTTTGCCATGGGGAAAACTCGAAAAACCCCAAAAAGAGAGTCATCGGATCATTCTGTTAGAAATTCTCCGTGAATACAAAAAAAAAGAGAGTTATCGGATCATTCTGTGAGGAACTCACCGTGAATACAAAAAAACGAGAGAGTCATCGGATCATTCTGTGAGGAACTCACCGTGAATACAAAAAAACGAGAGAGTTATCGGATCATTCTGTGAGGAACTCTCCGTGAATACAAAAAAACGAGAGAGTCATCGGATCATTCTGTGAGGAATTCTCCGTGAATACAAAAAAAAGAGAGTTATCGGATCATTCTGTGAGGAACTCACCGTGAATACAAAAAAACGAGAGAGTCATCGGATCATTCTGTGAGGAACTCTCCGTGAATGCAAAAAAAAAACGAGAGAGTCATCGGATCATTCTGTGAGGAACTCTCCGTGAATACAAAAAAAAACGAGAGAGTCATCGGATCATTCTGTGAGGAACTCCCCGTGAATACAAAAAAACGAGAGAGTCATCGGATCATTCTGTGAGGAATTCTCCGTGAAAAAAAGAAAAACGAGAGAGTTATCGGATCATTCTGTGAGGAATTCTCCGTGAATACAAAAAAAAACGAGAGAGTCATCGGATCATTCTGTGAGGAACTCCCCGTGAATATAAAAAAACGAGAGAGTTATCGGATCATTCTGTGAGGAACTCTCCGTGAATACAAAAAAACGAGAGAGTTATCGGATCATTCTGTGAGGAACTCACCGTGAATACAAAAAAACGAGAGAGTCATCGGATCATTCTGTGAGGAATTCTCCGTGAAAAAAAGAAAAACGAGAGAGTTATCGGATCATTCTGTGAGGAATTCTCCGTGAATACAAAAAAAAACGAGAGAGTCATCGGATCATTCTGTGAGGAACTCTCCGTGAATACAAAAAAACGAGAGAGTTATCGGATCATTCTGTGAGGAACTCACCGTGAATACAAAAAAACGAGAGAGTCATCGGATCATTCTGTGAGGAATTCTCCGTGAAAAAAAGAAAAACGAGAGAGTTATCGGATCATTCTGTGAGGAATTCTCCGTGAATACAAAAAAAAACGAGAGAGTCATCGGATCATTCTGTGAGGAACTCTCCGTGAATACAAAAAAAAAACGAGAGAGTCATCGGATCATTCTGTGAGGAACTCTCCGTGAATACAAAAAAACGAGAGAGTTATCGGATCATTCTGTGAGGAACTCTCCGTGAATACAAAAAGAAACGAGAGAGTCATCGGATCATTCTGTGAGGAACTCTCCGTGAATACAAAAAAACGAGAGAGTTATCGGATCATTCTGTGAGGAACTCACCGTGAATACAAAAAAACGAGAGAGTCATCGGATCATTCTGTGAGGAACTCTCCGTGAAAAAAAGAAAAACGAGAGAGTTATCGGATCATTCTGTGAGGAATTCTCCGTGAATACAAAAAAAAACGAGAGAGTTATCGGATCATTCTGTGAGGAACTCTCCGTGAATACAAAAAAAACGAGAGAGTCATCGGATCATTCTGTGAGGAACTCTCCGTGAATACAAAAAAACGAGAGAGTCATCGGATCATTCTGTGAGGAACTCTCCGTGAATACGGAAAAAGTGGTAAACTGACGATTTCTTGGCCCTTATACACCCAAAGGGGCCTTGACCTCAAAAATGGGCGGGGCCTGTCGGTCCCCTTTGTTTTCTTCAACCTAAGCCTAATAATGTCACATTTACAATCTGTTTCTTTGTGTTTATTCCTCACATTGTCAGATCGTAAATAAAGATAAAGGTGTGTGTACAGGTGTTCCTGTTGTCAAAAAAAATCTTCATATCCCTAATTTTCTATAACAAAGGATAAGTCAAGGTCATGAAATAGTTGGGCTTAGGGGTCCCGAGAAAATCTAAAGTAATTTGAAATGAAATTCAAAGGGCCCGAGACCAGGTTTCTCAGGTTTGGATGACAATTATTAAATTAAGAAAGACGCACGATTTGATATCAAGAACGTTCACCTGGACGCAGAAATGAACAAGCTGAAAGATTTTTTAGAAAATCGACTGAAAATCACTACTGTTCGGAGTTATTTAAGATTTCCAAAATGCTATAAACAGTGGTAGTTTTCTGAATGATGGAAAACTATGCAAATGAAGCATATCATTGATATTTAGCCAACGCTGGGTAAACGCCAAGAGCCCGAAGGCCAACGCCTAGTTTCAGAACAATCTAACGCAAGTTGTAAAAATGAAAATAAGTTATCAAAATTCTGTGAATGCAGTTTTGTTCAGCATATTAAAAACCTAAGTTCAGTGATTTTCACATGAATCTTTCTCTCCTGAGTCTAATTTTATTTTAAAAAATAGTGATAACTAGGTTTTTTGAGCACTAAAAAATTGGGGAGCCATTTTTTCTTCACTTTTCCCTTTAGTTTGTTTTGGCTCTGCTCCAGAATAACGAACCGGCGCAAAATATAAAGGTTCTCTAAACAATACAAAGTTTCTATTATGGCAGTCTGCGTCAATGTCAGTCCTGGCCGAGTTTTCCGGATTTTTCGGCCGCGATATCTCGGCACGAAAATGCTACAGTAATCTATTAAAATTTAAAGGAACATACCCTGATTTTCAGGCTAATTTTTTAATTTGTCATGTTTTTCAACAAATTTCGGAGTGAAATGTAATTTTCGGAGCAAAAAATAACATTTCGCTTCAAAATTCATTGAAAATCGTTCGAAAACATGACAAATTAAAAAATTGGCCTGAAAATCAGGGTATGTTCCTTTAAATTTTAATAGGTTACTGTAGCATTTTCGTGCCGAGATATCGCGGCCGAAAAATCCGGAAAACTCGGCCAGGACTGACATTGACGCAGACTGCCATAATAGCAACGGGATATTCTAAATACATTTTGAAACCTTTTGGAGCACATTAGATCTTCCCAATTCTGCTAGACCATCATGGATCCTTCTAGAAATTTTCAGAACCCAGAAGAAGTCAAAAATCCATTCATAAAACACTGGAAAAAGTTGAAAAACAGTTCATATTATTGTATCCTTTGAGTATTTCCTTACTGTACCTTTTGAGACCCGATCGGATGTACCCTATGAGCCGAGTAATTGATTGTCATTGTATCACTTGAGTCAATGTACCCTAAAATCCCGTTGTACCATTGAAGGTTGAGCCCTTTCCTTCGATCTCTAGATTTATACTATGAAAATTCCAATCCAGACACTAAATTCATTTCGAAACATGCTAATTTCGCAACTGTCACTAATACCAAAGAGAACTGTCCAGTAGAAGTACCGAGTAATGCATTCTTCTCCGATGAAGGACACTCGATGTCTCCGTCTCCAATGATTCCAGAGATATTTCTCTCTCCAGAAGGCGACAGTCACCATTATGGTGTTGTTTATGTCTCCGATGGGGGTCCTCCGCCAACGAATAGAAGTACTAAATTTTCTCAAGGCAATTTGATCCGTAGTCTTTCGATGTTTCAACTTTTGTCTTTCAACTCGTAAGTGAATATTTATTTTTAAAATTTTTCACTCTGCTTCAATTCTAAATAATAACTGATTGGTTGAAAGTGTCTAGAGAACATCCATCAACTCAACTTTGTCTCCAAACACCTAACAAAAAACTTCCTTGAACTTTTCCGATGCTTTATTCAATTCAACCGAGTTTGAGTTCGATAACAAAACAAAAAAAGCGTCGTAGGTAAATAATATTGGCATCCATCCCCCTGTTTACCCTCTTCCTTCATGCCTCACCTCTTTTTGTCCGGCGGTCTGTGTCAAATACTTTTTTTTGCGTGATGAGTCACTTTTTTTTGCTTTTTTCTCTTCTTCTTCTTGTTTCTTTCAACACTCTTATCAAGCATACACAAATACTGACTGTGCCATTCTTGTATTCGAACTTGCATTTTCAATATTTTTTCTAGTTTTTACAAACCGTTGTAGTTTTTTTTTTCAGACAATGACGGAACGGACACCATTACCCCAAATTTTCAGAACCCAGAAGAAGCCAAAAATCCATTCATAAAACACTGGAAAAAGTTGAAAAACAGTTCATATTATTGTATCGTTTGAGTATTTCCTCACTGTACCTTTTGAGACCCGATCGGATGTACCCTATGAGCCGACTAATTGATTGTCATTTTATCACTCAGGACACTCGATGTCTCCGTCTCCATTTTTAATACTTTTTCTAGTTTTTACAAACTGTTGTAGTATTTTTTTTCAGACAATGACGGAACGGACACCATTACCCGGTAAAAAGTACAAATTCTCCATCAATATGTTTGTACTACTGATGGTTCTGGTAATAGCTGTACAAGGAACCTACCTGGGATACGTTGTCGGAATGCTAACAACACTGGAGAAACGATTCGGATTCTCATCGGAAAAATCGGGATGGCTTTTGTCCTTGTACGATATCGGACACACAATGGCTATTCTTCTTATCGGATACATTGGATCTCATTACCATTTGCCAAGGATTACAGGAATTGGTGGGTAGTATTTTTGCTTAATTGAAAATTGAAATTAGTCACCTTGCAGGCGTCATCTTGAGTTCATTGTCTATGTTTATGCTCGCACTTCCGGTCCTATTTTATGGAACTGCTGATTACACTCAAGAGGAGTTACTACGGAAGAAGGTAGGGGAATTATTGGAAATGTAATTTGATCAATTGGGTTTTTGGATGGAAAATATAAAATGGTTCGGAAAAGGGGTCCCAGGAAGGAATAAAATGAAGCCAAACTGAAAAAAATATGGAATTCTGAAAAATATGAATTTCTGAATGAATAAAAACTATGAAAGTGGGATTGGAATAATTTTTTAAATTTTTATCCAAATGATCATCTCAATTTTAGTATCTACTAAAATAATTTTTTTTGCAGAAAAATTGTCAAAACTCGAGAAAATCTATTGTCCAAATCGCGAACTCACGTTTTTTCTAACCTATTTCAAAAAAATGCGTACATGTCCAAACCCGAACAGGGCCGTGTTTGGAGACCCAATTTTTCCGAAGGTCAATTTTTACAAAAGAGTTAGATTTTCTGCTTTTTTTCTATGAATTTTTGAATTTTTCATACTTTTAGTTTTTTTATGATTTTTCATGCAACTTAGGAACTTTTTCATGAAAAATTGATGTTTTTTTTTTTCGGAAAACTTTGGACGAAAATTTCCTACCTGGGCCGACCGGGATTCAAATGACCTAACTTCGCTGCTCGAAGCGCTATAGAAAAATTTTATTAACAAATGTTCAATTTGTTGCGGTCGCCGCTGCCGACTAACTTTCTCTTTGTCGCGCTCGCCGCTGCAGATATACAATCTGCTGTCGCGTTCGCCACTGCCGACAAAAAAGTGACTTAAATTTTTTCTACAGTGTTTTGAGCTGCGAGATTACACGCATTTGAATCAGCAAAAAATTCTACATTTTTCTGAATTGGTTAGAAAAAATAAAAGTTCGCGATTTGAAAATCGACTTTCTCGAGTTTTAACGATTTTTATGAGATATATTGTTATTTTTGTAAATAATGGAATTAGGACAATTTGGAATCCAAAGAATCTGAGCTTTGCCAAACTTACAGGAAGCCTATGCCATGGAAATGCGTTGTGACGTTAACGGACAACGCGAGATCTCATCCCAGGGTGAAGACTGCTGGAGAGAACACAAAGAACATACAGTAAGCCTCTATTTTATACCCTTGTGACCTATCAATATTTAGAATGCCTTCATCATACTAGCCTTTGGTCAACTGTTTGCTGGAATCTTCGCTGCTCCATTCAACACCATCGCCTACGTCTACATAGACAGTAATGTGAAACAAAAGAGAGAATCACCGTTCCTACTAGGGCTTCTAACCTCTATGTACGCTTTCGGGCCGGCACTTGGATTCTTGTTATCTTCGATTCTCAATGGAGTTTACACAACGCTTGGAGATGGTGAGATAACATGAAAAATGGTGATTTTATAAGTTTTTTAGCTCCCGATCATATTGGCACACATGATGAACATTGGATTGGAGCATGGTGGTTGGGATTTTTGCTCTGTGGAAGTGCTTATCTGTTTTTGGCGATTCCATTCTTCTTCTTCCCAAGGACATACAAGTAAACTTTGTTTCTTTGGGTAAAAACAAGTGTCATTTTCAGACATCCAGATTCCTTCCATTTGATGTTAGAGCACTCCAGACCAGAAGTGAACCCTGAAGATAGATTGACGTTCAAGGAGAACATAGAACTATTCCTTCGCGAGTTCCCAATGGTTCTCAAAAAACTAATAACCAATAAGGTCTACATCACCATGGTAATCGCTTGGATGTTCGGATCTTATCTCATTGGTGGCTATCAAACATACCTTCCAAAGTTCATCGAAACACAATACGGGCGGTCGGCGAGTATGGCTGATATTTACTCTGGTATTATATCAGTTGGAGCGATTGCTGTATCAACTGCTCTTGGTGGATGGATCTTGTCTCGATACAACATTGCCCCGAGATCCTCAATTATTTGTTTATTGATGTCATGGGTAGTGATTCTTGTCAGCTATATCATTGGTATGAATCTCGGATGCTCACAGCCCAAAGTTGAGGGTCTTTCATATGTGGATTATGCAGATAGGTAAGGTTTTTTAAAGGAGGATTCCGGGAAAAAAGAGGTTATGGATCAATAGATGCAAAGTTTTATGCTGATTTCGAATATTTTAGCAAAAACGCTTAAAAATTCTTTGCTAGCCCAGAAAAACGTGTACAAAGATGCAAATAGTTATTTCTTGTGTCTGGGTGCCGGTCTATTTTTCAAAGAGTGAATTATCAAGAAATTAACGAAAAATTGGTATTTTTTCACTGAAAATATGTATGATGAGGCTTTTTTGGAACAGTTTTGAAGATAAAACCCCTCCAAAATTATTTGAAATCTCAAATTTTTGTGAAAACACTGGAAAAAAAACTTTAAATTATCAAAAATAGGAATTTCTAATTTCATTCATTTTTGGGGTGTCGGATAATTGGAAGCTGTCGGTTTATAATAATAATAATAATAATGTTTATTGGATGAAGGGCAAGTGCCACTAACTCATACAATCGAAAAGAAAAAATAATAGTTAAATTTTGGTACAGTTTAAATAATGGAATTTACTAAGGTCGAGATTAGAAATATTGTTTTTGAAAGCAACACATGAATTCTTAGTGGGAAATATAAAAGGAGGGAGGTTGTTCCAGACTTTAAGAATCCTATTTGAGAAGAATTGGGCAGAAATTTTACTAGAATTGGATAATGTACAGCGAAGATAATAGGGATGTCTACGGAGATGATTAACATTAACAGTGGTGAGGAACAGGGGGGAGTAAATAATAGTCTCTTTACTTACGACAATTTTGTACAAAATAGCTAGGTCATTTAGAAGACGCCTTGATTCAAGAGTTTGTAAGTTACAATAAGAAAGGGATTCGAAATAAGAAGTATATGGGATATTAAACTTTTTGAAGCAACGAAAAATAAATGATTTTTGGACAGACTCCAAAGATCTGATAAGTTCCTTAGAAATGGGGGAGTATATAGTGGAGGCATATTCCAGAAGAGGTCGTACATAAATAAGAAAACATTTGATGAAAATATCAAAGTTGGCATGGCGAAGAATGTTGAAGAAAATGTTGACGCGTTGATGGGCTCGACGAACCATAGTCTCGATGTTAAGTGAGAAGGACATATCAGAAGAAAAAATAACGCCCAAATCTCGAATACTACTCGTTACCGGAAGTTTTACGTCACCGATAGAGAAGTCGGTGTTATTGACTTTTGCCTTTTTTGAATGAGGGAAAGCAATGATTTCACACTTGTTAGGGGCTACTGCCATTTGCCATTTTTCACACCACTCGGACAGGATGTCAAGATCATGCTGTATTGTGTTAGTATCCGTGGAGAAAAGCTTGAGATCGTCAGCGTACAGTAAAAAGTTAGATTTAAAGTCTTTGTGTTTATTTTTCAAAATGATCATTTGACTGCCGGTCTATTAGAGGGTACCAGACATATAAGGGTGCCGGTCTATTAGAGTAAATACGATAACTTTTCTGCAACTTTCACGGCGTTTTTCGGGCTAGAGAAACATTTTTGAGCGTTTTCATAGTAATATTCGGAATCAGCATGAAATTTTGCATCGATTGAACCATAAACTGATTTTGCCCGGAGTCCCCTTTAATCTATACTTTAATATAAAATTTCAGATGGCACTTCTATCATCATCAAGAAAGAGAACAGCAATGTCTGGAGTACTGTAACTGTGAAACAATTTTGAAATTTGATGGTGTTAGTGCAAATGAACAGAACTTCTACTCACCATGCCATGCCGGTTGCACAGACTACGATGTTTTCTCGAATACAGTAAGTTATTTACAGTAAAACCTCTAATAGGAGAACACCCTGAAGGCCAAGTTTCCAGAGCCCGCACAAACGTTTTTTTTGTTTTTTTTTGTGGTAGAACTTCCAGCGAACAAAACTATTTGCAAAACGCACTATATGTGATTCTCAGAAAGTTTATCATATTTTCATGAGAAAATTCACAAACTTGATTTTTCGGTGTCCCTCTATTAGAGGTTTTACGGTAGACTAAAACTATTGTAACGTTCCTCGTTTTAGTGGTCCAATTGTCAATGTCTCTATGGAAATTCTGTCGATAAAGGATTGGTCCATCCCCACTGCGATATCTTCTTTGCATATTTGGCTGTAATGATGATTGGATTGTTCTTGGGAAATCTTTTCTTCATGGTCACAATGATGATAGTATTGAGAAGTGTTTTCGATGAGGAAAAAGTTATCGCGTTGAGTTTGGCGTCGTTTATAACAAACCTTTTTGGATTCATCCCAGCGCCGGTTATCTATGGATTTTTCATCGATCTCTGTTGTATTCTCTGGAATCGACAGTGTCCCAATGGTAAGTTTTTAGGTTAGAAATCCTATAAAGAAAATACTTTTCATTTCAGAACGTGGAAACTGTGTACTATACGACAATGACAAGTTCACAAAAATGTTCCATGGCGTGAACAGCTTCTTCCAAATATTCGCTATTCTGTTCGCTGGAATCTGTTATTGGGTTTCAAAATCTGTAAAGCTTCCCGAGGAGATGCAGATGGCGGAATTCCCAGAAAGTCGAGAGCGAGAATATCGAGATGAGGATGAGGAATAATTTTCTAATTTTCTGTTCCGAGTGAGAACTCAAACTTTACGTGTACTTTATTAATTTATCAATTTGAAACAATGAGCTACAAATATAATTGAATATCAATTTAAAATGAGGTAATTACAAAAGAGGTCATCAAAACTTAGAAACAATTTGAGATAGCGGAAAAAATAACAAGGAAAACTTAGAAGATATGATTATCGGTGAACAGGGAATTCATACAAGGAGAAAATTTTTCAAAAAGTTTTCAAACCAATCCAGCTCGTTTTGCCATCGAGTAGAATTCCGAGGAGCGATTAGCCAATAAGTTTTGAGGACTGTCAAACTCTCCTACCTTTCCATCATTAAGAACAATGATTCTGTAAAATAAGTTTTAAAATAGAATTATAGTCGTTTTTTTAAATTTTCTCAAAACATCGTCCCAATTCCAGTATTTACGAAAATGAAAATATTTTTGCACAAATATTTTTTGCACTCGAGAAAATCGATTTTCAAAACGCCAACTTACAATTTTTCTAACCTATTTCAATGAATGTAGAATTTTTCGCTGATTCGAACGCACCTAATATCGCTGCTCAAAATGCAATATAAACATTTTTATTAACAAGTTTTCAACTATCGCGCCGACCGCTGCCGACGTATGCACCAGCAGCGGCGAGCACGACAGCAAATTCAAGTCGGCAGCGGTCGGCGCGACAAAGAGCTATTTTGTTCATAAAAATGTTTCTATTGCGTTTTGAGCAGCGATATTAGGTGCGTTCGAATGAGCGAAAAATTCTGCATTCATTGAAGTCGGTTAGAAAAAATTGGCGTTTTGAAGGTTTTGAAAGTAAGTTGGCGTTTTGAAAATTGATTTTCTCGAGTTTTAACGACTTTTGTGCAAAAATATTGTTATTTTCGTAAATACTAGAATTGAGACGATCATTCGAGAAAAAAAAATGACTGTAATCCTACTTTAAATAGTCTGTAATTTCAAATTTCAAATTTTCACCTGTCATAATCCAAAATAGTATTAAGACGATGAGCAATAGTGAGTACTGTAGAGTTGGCGAACTCTTCACGGATAGTCTTCTGGATAAGCGCATCCGTGGAGACATCAACAGCAGCGGTAGCTTCATCCAGAATGAGAACTCGAGTTTTGCGAAGAAGAGCTCGAGCCAAGCAGACGAGTTGACGTTGGCCAACACTGAAAAAAACATTTCAAGATAAAAAATTGCCCACTAAATTTACTAACCTTATATTATCTCCACCCTCTGTAATCATGTAGTCCAACTTTTCATGATGACCAACTGCAAACTCTTTGAGATTTGCTTGCTCCAAACTCTTCCAAATATCATCGTCGGTGTAGTGATGGAACGGATCCAAGTTGAATCTCAAACTTCCAGAGAATAGTACGGGATCTTGAGGAATGATAGTGAGATTGGAACGTAAGTCATGGAGTCCAATTTCAGCGAGATTAATACCATCAACAATGATTTGACCCTCTGCGGCTTCAATAATTCTGAACAGCGAAAGTGTCACTGACGACTTTCCTGCACCAGTTCGACCAACGATTCCCACTTTTTCGTGGGGTTTGATCTCGACATTGAGTTGCTTGACAACTAAGCTTAGACCAGCACGATAGCGAGCTGAGTAGTTATTCATAATGATGCGTCCCTCTGATGGCCAGTTTTGTGGTGGCTCTCTTCCAGGCTCCGACTTCCATTCTGCTTCGGTTTCCGTTTCTGCATATTCCTTGACACGTTCCACGGACACAATGTTGGTCTCTAGCTTGGTGATTTGACGAACAGCAAAGTTCAAAACTGTGGTGATATTTAAGGCATAAGACACTGAAAGCCCAATGACTCCAGAAGTGGTGGTGGTTCTTGTGAGAGCAGCGAACAGGGCGGAGAAGAGGACAATACAGTTACCAATGAATTCCAAGCGAACTGACAGCCAACGATTTGCGACATAGTTTAGGTATCGACATTGAACATGAGAGTCCACTTTGGTTTCTGATAATTTGCAGAATCTATCGACAAGACAATATGCTCGAATGGTGGCTGATCCTTGAATTGACTCCGATAAATGACTGTAGATTGGGGATCTTGTAATGGATTCTAAACGCTTCAGCTGTCGAGACGTCGCGATGTAGTATCTCATAACCATCAGATACATAATTGACAGTGGAATGATAACGATTCCAAAGACTGGAGTAGAAATCATGATGATGATTAGTGTGGAGACCACTTGAAGCAAACATTGAGCGAAGAACTGAACATTGAATGGTAGAAGAACATCAACAGTCTCAATATCTTTTCCAATACGATTCAGAATTCTTCCAAATGGAGTGGTATCATAGAATGACATTGGAACTCGGAATAGATTGCGCATCAACGGAGCGTGCAAGTTTCTGGAGGCAGATACTCCACCATATAGCAAGGAGAGCATTCCGACGAACAACAGGATAACTGAAATTTAAAAGCATAAATTTTCTTTCATTCCCGTAATATCAAGGCTGTCATACGGCCGGCCCCTGAGTCGCGGCCCAGGTCGCGGGTGGGTTGCCATGATGTAATGCTGCCGCACTTTTATAAATAAGCTCTTTGGATCAAGAAAGGTCAGGGCCGCCGGATTCAACCATAGTGGCCTACTCACAACCCCGACCGCGGCCCTAGGGTCGGTGATTTGCCAGCCTTGCATAATACCTACTTTCGGAGAACCCGAGTCCTGCATAGACGCCAAGTCTCACACCAATAGTCTTCCCAGTAGAATTTGTTCCAGTGCGTGCAGCGTTATCATTTGACCAATCGGTAAGCCACAAATTCCTTCCCATCGAGACAATAGTACTAGTGGTCATTCCAAGTACAAAGATCACTGCGATCGAGATGCCCATGGCTCCAAAGTAATTGTAGTACGTATCCATTTTCACTCTTCCTGTCTCCACTCTTTCAGCACCAGTCAATTGACGAGTGTTCGTAGTAGATGCAGATACTATTGAAGCGGTATATGACTTTGTTGTGGACATACGACGACGTTGTTTCGCTTGAGAAGTGCTAATCCGGCGGCGACTAATGATTCCGGAAACAGTTGACATGTGGCTGGTACCCAAGACATGGTCGATGATAGGAGAGGCCATCATGTCGTCTTCGTACTCAAAGTCGGAGTCGTTTTCAATCATAACTGAAAAAAAATTTATAGTAATCTTGAAGGAGTGTTCAGGGCAAAATGAGCTTATAGTTTAATAGATGCAAAATTGCATGCTGATCCCGAATATCTCAATTAAAACGCTCGAAAATTCTTCCCTAATGCAAAAAAATCCTTCAAAGTGGCCAAAAGTTGGCCAAAAAGTTGCCGGGCGCGGCTGCCTTGACGTGGAGTACAATTTTCGAACTGCTAACGCGAAAAGTTAGGCCAGGAGGGGTAACTTTTCTGCTCTCCCGAGATATACAAGAGCATAGTATGTCTTTGTAGCAAATTTTGCGTAGATTTTGAATATGAAATAAAAACACCGGTTTTTCCGGCTTCCTGAGCCAAAAATTGATTTTTATGAAAAAAGTCGAAAATTTGACATTTTTCATATTTCTAAATGAAGGAGCAAAGCGATCAAATTGACTCAAACACAAAAAATGTTCAGAAACATGCCGGAAATCGATTGCAAAAAAGATTACATCGATATCTCAATCAGGAAAGATATTTTATTTTTTCAGATTTTTGACCGTATTTGAGTACCTAGGGGACCATTTGTGCTCAAAACACAATTATTGTATTTCGGACATTTAGTACCATCACTATGTTCAATTTCAGCCGATTTAAAAATTTTGAACATTTTCAATGTGTCGGCGGGTAGTTGGTCAGTGTTCGAGTTTCTCAATCAAAGCGTCTTAATTGTGATTCTCGGAATCAGAATAAAATTTTGCATCGATTGAACCATAAACTCATTTTTCCCTAAATCCTCCTTTAATATTAAGTATTCTACTCACTTCCTCCTGGCTCAGATCCTTCACTCTCGTCGTCCGATTGTTCAGCCTCCCTTCTTTCCCTTTCTTCTTGCTCACACTCCATTAAAAGTTGTTCAAAAGCTCCTTGCTGCATCAAATCTCTATATTTACCTTCGTATTCAATCTTTCCATCGTTCATAACAATGATAAGATCAGACTTTGCCAAATAAGATAGCTCATTGGTCACCAGGACACGAGTTTTGTTACGGAGCATTCCTTCGGGGCCAATTACGGAGTTGAACAACTGACTTCCAACATGTGCATCAACCGCACTCATTGGGTCGTCCATCAAGTAGATATCGTGGTTTTGATAAACTGCTCGAGCGAGGGAAATTCTCGCTTTTTGACCTCCTGACAAGTTGATTCCTTTCTCTCCGATTTCTGTGCTATCACCAAGGGGAAGAATTTGAAGATCGCGATACAATGCACATGCATCCAACACTCTTGAGTAGAAATATTCATCAAACTGTTTTCCGAATGTAATGTTCTGTCGGAGTGTGTTGTTCTGCATCCATGGTTGTTGGGGGACATAACAAAGACGTCCATGCATTGCAATTGATCCGCTAATCTTCTCCATTTCACCCATCAGGGCTTGCAACATTGATGTTTTTCCTGCTCCCACTCTTCCGACAATTGTGACGAGTTGACCACGGTTTACAGAAAAACTGATGTTGGTGAGGCTAGGAACTGGTTTTTCGTCTACAGATTCCCAGGAGAGCGTGGCATCTTTGACACTTATAACGTCGTTGTCTGGAACTTTTTAAATAGGATTACACTCTTTTTTTTCTCGAATGATCGTCCTAATTCCAGTATTTACGAAAATAACAGTATTTCGGCACAAAATTAGTTAAAACTCGAGAAAATCGATTTTCACAACGCCAACTTACATTTTTTCTAATCTATTTCAATATATGTAGAATTTTTCGCTTATTCGAATGCACCTAATATCGCTGCTCAAAACGCAATAGAAATATTTTTATGAACAAATTTTCAATTGTCGCGCCGACCGCTTTCGACGTATGAAGATGAAGTGGCGAGCGAGACAGCAGATTTAAGTCGGAAGCGGTCGGCGCGACGAAATTCAATTTTGTTCATAAACACTTTTCTATTTTTGAGCAGCGTTATTAGGTGCATTCGAATCAGCAAAAAATTCTACATTATTTGAATTAGGTTAGAAAAATTGTAAGTTGGCATTTTGAAAATTGATTTTCTCGAGTTTCAACGATTTTTGGGCAAAAATATTGTTATTTTCGTAAATACTGGAATTGGGACGATCATGTGAGAAAATATCAAAAAATGAGTGTAATCCTACTTTAAAACTACATAATTAACATAATTTTTCCTGAAACTCACTGTCACGCCCACGATGATCAATCGCGTCTTCATTCAACTCTTCCGACATCAAAAACTCCTTCAGTCTCTGATTAGATACAATAACTTGAACTGTTTGAGTGATGAGCTCTGCAACTTGAGACATCGGGGATCGCAGTTGATTGAAAAGAGTGAGAGACACAAATGCAATTTCTGGAGTCAACACGTTCTTTGGATCAATGAAAATGAAGGTAGCGAATGTTGAAAGAGCCACAAGGAATGGAGAAGCACAATTGAGCATATCCGAAAAAGTACGGAGGAATGCCGCCTTCTTGATAAGACCCAACTCTTTCTCTCTCAAATCTTCGATAACTTGTTCCATTGGAGGCTCCCAAGCGTACAATTTGATGACTTTGATTCCATTGAGAACTTCGTTCACCATTTTCGTCCTTTCATCCTTGTAGAACATTTGAGCAATTTGCCATTTTCTGATAATCATGGTGATTCCAAAGTTGATAGGGAATAGAAGAACCATTACAATGACACCACTGAAAACTGACACTCCAAGTTGTTGGAAAAGTAGGAAGAGAGCGAGTCCGATTTGAAATGGATTCGACCAGTATTGCATGGTTTGTGGGGTGATTTGTTGGAAACGGTCAATGTCAATAGCCATGAGGTTAACGATTTCTCCAACGGTCTTTTCACGACGAGCAGCATTTGATAATTTGAGAGTCTTTCGATATACAGCAGCGGTTAAACAAGTTTGAACTCTTGTTCCAACTCTGTACATCAGATAGAAATAATGAGAAAGGAGAATAGAAGAGAGCTCAGCGGATATGAACATGGTGAATGCCAACATCACTCCTTGCCACATTGGACGTTCCAACTCTTCAGTGAATCGAATCAGAGACTTCAGAAGTAACGGATTGCAGAATAGCAGAATGTCAGAAAGGAACTTGACAACCATCGCAGTGATAACATCCCATTTGAACATTAAAAATAGGGTCCAGATAATTGAAGGTGTTAGTTGTTGGGTTTCGCTTGTTGGAAGGGATCCATAGTCATCAGAATTTTGATCGTGGAGTAGTGGAGTACTGTCGTTGGAAGATGTGCGACGGCGAGATGTTGATTCTTGAGCTGCTTGCCGACGGTTTCGCTCATCACATTCTGAAAAAAAAAACATTTTTATGAACAATTTTTCACCCCAAATAATGTAAAATTTTTCGCTGATTCGCATCTAATAGCACTGCTCAAAACGCAATAGAAACATTTTTATGAACAGATTTTCACTTGTCGCGCTCGCCACTGCTGCTTATGAGCCGGCAGCGGCGCACGTGACAGCAGAATGTGAGTAGGCAGCGGCGAGCGCGACAAGTGAAAATTTGTTCATAAAAATGTTCATTTTGCGCTTTGAGCAGCGATATTAGGTGCGTTTGAATCAGCGAAAAATTCTACATTCTTTGGAATAGGTTTGAAAAAACGTAAGTTGGCGTTTTGAAAATCGGTTTTCTCGAGTTCTAACAATTTTTGTGCAACAATATTGTTATTTTGGTAAATACTGGAATTGGGACGATCATTGGAGTACAAATTGAAAAAAAGACTGTAATTGTACTTTACATTTCTTCTTTTTCACTTACTTTTACTTTGCTTCTCCCACAAATTATACCACTTGGGCACCAACAAGTTTGATGTATCAGCTTCGTTAAGTGAATAGAGATCCGATACTTCCAGAGGCTTCCTCACACCAAGACTACATAATGGATTGAACCACCACATGGTGATTCGGTTCAGAAAAGACGAAGTCATTTCGGGACTCGGATTACGGGTGACATTGAGATACTTGTATCCTTCTGGCGAGTGATCCGCATAGCAATGAAGATAAGTTTCCAAGAGACAACACACTATCCAAACCATGAAAGCAATGCATCTGGGGTAGTCCAACCAGTCCCATGGCTTCGTTGGAGATACCATTTGTTGAATCCAGTATAGTAGTTCAGGAATTCCAGACAGGGTGAATACTAGCCAACTGATGAATAGTCCTCCAGAGGTAACGATTCCATAGTTGCGGCATGACACAATTAGAGCAGTTAGAACAATCTGAAAATCGATGTAAGTTAAAAACCTTAGAATAAGGTGAAAGGAGGATTCCGGGCAAAAGGAGTTTATGGTTCACTCGACGCGAAATTTCATGCTAATTCCGAATATCACAATGAAAACGCTCGAAACTGCTTCTGAGGCCCAAAAAACGCTGTCAAAGTTGCAGAAAAGTTATCCATTCTGACCTAAATTTTTGCGTGGGGAGTGCGAAAATTGTACTCCACGTGGAAAATGCGACAAAAGTTCGGCCAGGAGGGATAACTTTTCTGCAACTTGGGCAGAATCATTTTTGAGCGTTTTCCTTGTGATATTTGGAATCAGCATGAAATTTTGCATCGATCGAATTATAAGCTCATTTTGCCCGCAATCATCCTTTAAGAAATAGTCTCACCATAGCCAGACATAATGTCAACGGGTAGACAAAATCAACGGCAAACGGGAACCCTTGGAACAGTGTTTCATAGATCGCCACGGTAAACAATGATAAGGAATCAGCAATCAGTATGCATGAGAGACCAACTTTCAATTGTATTCTTCGCGTCCATGGGATGGGATTCGGCCGACGATAGAATATTTGAGCCGTGAGGACCGGTGCGAGCAGGAAGACGATAGCAGTGGGAATCCAGACAAGCGTTGTGTGCTGGTAGCATTGTGTTAGAATTGGGACGGTGGTCGCATTCCATATTTCGGGGTCCTGGAGGGAAAAAGATTAGAATGGACATTGTAAAACAAAAATATGGTCTCTGGGAAGGTCAGAAAAGAAACAAAAAAGATTACCCAATATCGTTCTCCACAAAATGCATCGATCCCTTTGAGTTTTGCCTTTAGGTTGGGTTCCATCTGAAATTGATATAAAATTTATGGAACAAAAATGAGGTTTTTGAAAAATAGATGACATCGAAAGTTGTGGATTTACAAAAAAATTGAGAAATTTCAGCGGCTTGAAAATCAGATTTCTAGTAGTTTCCTCGCAAAGAAAAATATTTTTGAAAATTTTCCTCAATAAATTTCCTTGAAATACAAAAAGGAACCCAGTGCAGGTTCCTCATGTAATTTCGAACTGCCAATCTGGAGTTATTAACAAAAAATATATAAAATATAATAAATCGTTTAATAACTTCAGCTTGACAGTACGTAATTACTTGAAAAACCATACAGGATTCCTATTACTATTTCAAAGAAATTTACTAATTATTTACACAATTTTTTCTCTAGAAAACTACTAGCAACCTGATTTTCAAGCAAAAATATTTTTCACGCTGAAATTTTTCTATTTTTTGAAAAATCCACAATTTTTGATGTAATCTGTCCCTAAACCGTGAGCCGTATCAAAAATTTTCAGGAAATTGTAAGTAATTTCCTAAAAAAAACATTAGCGATTTTCAAGTGAAAATTTTTTTAAAAAACCTCGAAATTAGAAAAAATACTATCACTATTCTCAGAACACTAAACCTAAATTTCATATAACAAAAAAATCAAATAAAAAGACGAAATGAACTGACGATGTGTTATCACACTACTCGCTTAAAACTGATACCCCCTCACATAATCAGTTCATATTTTCTCGATTTTCCCGCTTTTGTCAATGATAGAGTTGCGAGTCCATCGCCCCCCAAAATGAATCCCCCGTGCCTGTCGCGGAGCAGATTTTTGTTCATTGATAAAAGTGCAACTTCTGTCTAATATACTAATTCACACCTAAGCGCCACTAACGAACTTTAGGTGTCAAACATTAGGCCTAGTAGACAAAAACAAACTCCTAAAGTTTTTGTAGTTTCTGTTTAGGAACACTATTATTGATTGATGTAAATGGGTTGACCAGCACAACAAATGATGTGGTATCAGTCTGTAGGCAATACGCTCTAATTGTAGATAAGATAGATAAGTCAATAATGGACTGTTTGGTTCCCGCCCAAAATTGGTAGAGATTAGATATATTCTTAGCTATTTTGAGTTATGACCCTCGTTTACATCATATCATGATTTTGACGTGTTTTTTTTTCTTTCAATACATAGTTTTCAGTTTTCAGATGGCTGCTCTCACTAATAACGACAAGATTTCCTATAAAGTTTTGGTTATTGGAGATCCAGGTGTTGGCAAAACCTCGATTATTAGAAGATTTGTACACAATGTATTTTCTTCTAATTACAAGACTACGGTACCTTTCTTATCCCCTCCCGAAAAAAGTTGAAAACTTTTAAAATTCCAGATCGGTGTTGACTTTGCACTCAAAATTCTACCCATCGACGAGAACACAGTGGTGCATCTTCAAATCTGGGATATTTCAGGTGAGGCGAAGAGGAAATGTTTTATTTTAACAATTAGATGGTATTGTTTCAAATATTTACACACAAAAATTTTGAGTTTTTGGAGGGGAGTTGTTATTTTTTTAACTAAATTGTGCGGTGCAAATTAGGCGTAATAGTCATGTTACTTACGAAGGAGGATACTAATGATTTTGGTTTTTGACGCAGTTTCAGAAATTGAGCTGACAAGTGAGCACCATTCTCCTATTGGTATGCTTTTCTAAAACAAGAAAATGGGTCAAACTTGGAAGTGAGCACTTTTTGGAAAAAAAACGGGGTATGAAGCGGTGTGTGTGTGTGGAAAGAGGCAATTTTGAGGCGGCTATTCTAGGTGAAGTTTTGAAGAGTATAAAAATTAGGGTGCTAAAAAGTTATCAGTTGTTGAAGACATGTCCGATTTGTGTTTGTGACGCCGATGATTGTACCCTCCGGTTTGGATCGCCTGATGGACTTTGTCCATGTTGTACGCCTCCGCTTACAGGTGGTATTTGGTAGCCATAGAATCTGGAAATTTTCAGTAAATTTAGATTAGGGTTTCAAAAATTTTTATTTCTGGTATTTTGAGTAGGAAAGTGTTGCACCTTTTCCTGTCTAGAGATTCTGCACATGCAACCTATGCAACCTACCCCGACTCAATTTGATAAGGTTGCCCGTAGAATCGTTTCGATGTGTGATAGTAGAACGGGTTCTCGTCAGCACTCCAATAAACCGATTGTTCTTCCATTGGTTGAATGCCTCCTCCGGCCTAAAAGAAACGGACAAGCTTTAGTAGAAGGGAAGAATTGGTTACCGGGCTTTGTTGTGGGTGAAGATGTCGTGAGGGCGCCCTCATATGCGTTCCAACTCTCAATGTTCCACTTCCGAATTGCTCTTCTCCAAGCGGCGCGACAACGGTGCTATCTGGTGAGGTAGACCGATGGTGGAGAATGTAAGAGGATCTGAAATGGAAAGGTGCAACTACATTTCATTCATTTCTCCCTCAATTATTCGTAAACGGATAGATAAATCAAGATGGAATATAATATATTCAAACCTTAGCGAGCAAATAATTGCGCAAACAGTGCATATGACACACGCGAGAGCAGCACCGGCGGCGAGAATGATAGCAACTTGATAGATTGTTTGCTGAGTTTCAGTGGTTGGCAAAAGGTCAGACGCTTGCAAGTACCGTTGCTGTAAAACTGGTATTGTATGCCGGGGTTTAGAGACACGTTATCTTACCAGATAGTAAACATTGGTGATTGCTGAGGATACGGTAAATAGAGATATCGAAGCGATGATGATATTCAAGATGGATGCGGAGGCCAAAAGACTTGGGAATGGTATGCAGAGAAACTGAAATAACTTTTTTGTCGGCATAGAAAAAAAACTTCAAGCAGGATTACACACATTTTTTTCTATTTTCTCAAATGATCGTCCCAATTCCAGTGTTGGCGAAAATAACAATATTTTTGCACAAAACTCGTTGAAACTCGAGTAAATCGATTTTCAAAACGGCAACTTACATTTTTTTCTAACCTATTGCAATGAATGTAGAATGTTTCGCTGATTTGAGCGCACCTAATATCGCTGCTCAAAACGCGATAGAAAATTTTTTATTAAGAAATGTTCAATTGTCGCGCCGACCGCTGCCGACGTATGAGCCGGCAGTGGCGCGCGCGACAGCAGATTGTGCAATTTTGCTCATAAAGATGTTTGTATTGCGTTTTGAGCAGCGAAGTTAGGTGCGTTCGAATCATCGAAAAATTCTGCATTTGTTAAAATAGGTTTGAAAAGTGTAAGTTGGCATTTTGAAAATTGATTTTTTCGAGTCTAAACGATTTTTGTGCAAAAAAAATTGTTGTTTTCGTAAATAATGGAACTAGGACGATCATTTAAGAAAATACAAAAAATGACTGTAATCCAACTTTCAAACTTATTTTACCTGAACCACAAAAACTGCTCCAGCCAATGGACCATTTCCAAGTCGGAAGAACGGCACTTCAATTGGGACTTCATTATATCTCCATTTTCCGAGCTCAAAGACCACGTATGTTCCAGTGATTACTACAGCATAGAACAATGTTCCAAGTGAGAACAAGCCATGAACACTATTGGAATGACGATAGGTCAGATTTGGTTGTTTTCTAATCTCTGTTCCGTAAAGGTACGCTCCAGCAAGTGATGTCAATCCTTCGAGAAGATAGATCTGGAATACTGTATTTTTGAAACGCAAAGCATCGAAAATTCTTACACCAGCTTGAATGGAGTACAGGATAATCTGGCCGACAAACGTTCTAGTGTTCCCGTTTCTGTAGGCTGGATAGGCGGCCATCTGGTAGATAAGGTTAGCCGAGGCACACACTTTTTCGGTACAGATTCCAAGGCAAACGATAGAGAGAATGAATTTAGTGGTGATTAGAACGCTGAAATTTTGGATTGTTATCTGAAATTTCTCAATTCTTACCTGTGATTATTACATGTCACCAATCCAGTGGTCATGAAAAGAATCGAGACCCAAAGAAGATCGGCTCCCAAAAATTCTCCCCTCCACCATGTATCCAAGAGTCCAAGAATACACAGCGCCAGCATACACGCTCCCCAGAAGATGTGAAGAATGTTTAGAACCCTGAACTTTTTTTTTATAGTTTTTCGGGTTTGAATGTTTCTCCATACCCTGTGGTAATCTTAATATTCTTGCTAGTCTCAGTGTGCATTGAGTGGAAGTCAAGTTGAAGATAAGTGCCAACGAAGACAGCGGACATGGTGCACAAGCAGAATGCGAGTCCCAAACATCCCAGAAGAACTCCATGAGCCACGACGAGAATGTATCGTGGTGCATCAGTCGATGTGATTGATGGATCTGTAGTCCCTTGTTTAGTTCCCTCAGTGGTGCTATGTGTACACATATATTTTTGGAAAACATACACATATATCAAATTTCAGTAGTATATCTTTTGCGTGTCTGTTGCTTACCTCCGAGCTCACGACCTTGGTAATAGAATTTCAGGTCGTTCTTGTAGAACGGCATTGCGTTGTTATCAACCGCCTTAAGACACCATGTGGCTGCGACGACAGCGATCGCAAGAGCAACCTGTGCAAATATATGAAGGATCAAGATATATACTTTTCTGATTTCTGAACTCACCTTGAGGTTCAAATTTTGTTGGTTCTTTCCCCTTGTGGCCCAGATATCCATAGCACCACTGACAATAGCTAGCATGGCAGCAATGTGGTCGAGGCCGATTTTGATGTACTTGTCTTGCCCGGCAACCTGCAGTGTTTAAGGGGTCTCAAAACACTTGAGAGATTAAAACTTACATTCTCATGTTCGTACTCTATAAAAACACAAAGTCCCAGAATACCGAAGCAAAGAATGAACTTGATGAGTCCGATAGTGGCCAAGCTCTTCTTCGCCGTACTCATCGCCAATTCTTGTTCTCTCTGAATCATCGAGATCTAGGTTAGAAAAAAAAGAAATGTTAGTTAGAAAGCGGTTAGATTCCTTACCGATTGCAATGGGTAGACTGGAATGGTGACGACAATGATTTTGCTGAGAAGGAAAATGGCGAAAAGGGAGAATAGAGATGCAACGGCTCCGGCGGCTAAAAAATAAGGGTTTTGGATGAGATTTAAAGTTGAATCCTACCAATCATTAAGGCAGAAATGACGATTCTCCCGGCATAATTGCTATTCTCGGATTGGAACTCTTCATTGAATCCGGCTGCTGATTGAAGGGAATTCAGATTCTCACCAGCTTTGACTACCTAGAAGGTTCAAAATTAGGATTTTTTGTTCAGTTTTTCTTTTCAGTTTTTAAACTCACTCTATAGGTGGTAAAACCATAAAAAACTGCAGTGGCAAATCCGATAACAAAAGAGACCAAGTATAGTGTCTTGGTCACAATGCTTCCATGATTCCTCCACAAGGAATAAAATCCTATACATCCTGTTACCACGTGGATAAAGTTTAGTAACCGAAAATCAATGTCTCGGTAGTTATCCAAACCAACTTTCGAGAACTGACTACCCGCCAAGCCGACGGCTAGCAAACCAGCTGTTATTAGGAACCCATTGCAAATCTGAGAAAAGTCGACATTTTTATTAGTTCTTTTCTTGTAACAATACCTGTATTTGACACAAATATGCCGAGCGGGCGCTCATATTACAGAACCGAACTGACTGTTATTGGCAGCTGACAGGTTGAGGTTTCCCACGCTGGAATAAAGAAGTGTAGGAAAAAAGTGGGTTCAAACAATATACGTGTGCATAATTAGGGTGCCCAAAAAGAATAGAAAAGGAGTCAATTTCTTGATGAAATAATAGTGAGAAAAGGGCGAGAGAGCCGCCAAGGTGGTGGGGGGAGGGCGAGCTCGTCGAGCAAACACAGTAGGCGAGAGATAGATCAACACAAATATGCAACACAACAAAACAGCAGCGCCTTTTGCACTTCCATATTCGGAAAACGAGAATTTATGGGGAGGGAAATTTGAAATTCTAAGATTCAATTTTTTGGGAAGAATGAGGGCTGCGGTCGGGATTTTAAAATGGCTCATGGAAGGTAGTTTTTGGCAGCATTAGAATTTGAATAGAGAAATAGTAAAGATAGTGTAAATTTGAATAAAAGTAACGTTCAGATTAAATAAAAAAACAAAAGTTATAATGGTAGGCTTAAGAAGCAACTTAGAAAACAACTGTTTGAATAGTAATTAGCTAACAGTAACAGAAAAATTATAAACTTTATATTACAAGTAAATTTCCTGAAAGTCGTTCAACCTCGAAGTGTACGGATGAAAAATTAGAAATGAAAACTCATTAGCAGAATGGGTGGGCTCAAACGTCGAACTCTCAAACTTTAGACTCTCTTAACATTATCAATGTCAAAATGTTCAAGAAGTGTAAAAGAAGAACACGACATGTACCCACAGAAAAACCAGTAGGCCCCCCCAATGGCAAAGGGGCGGTAACCACTTGAAACTTGGAAATCAGAAGGTGCGAGGCAAAGAGACAGAGACAAAATCAAGGCGGCTGTCTTTTAACCCAAATGCAAATAACTGTGCTCATGGAAAAAGACAGTGGGGGGTAAAAAATTGGGGGGAGATTTTGATAAGCGACCTTTCTGTCGTTCCGCGTGCGCCTGTTTGTATGCCTGTGGATGATGCGCACACATTGTTTACCAGTGGCGGCTGTGTAAGTTGGCACGCAAGCAAAATTTTTGCCTCTGGAGGTGGGACTCTGCCGGAGGAGCTGATGGTAGCGGCACAAAAAGAAAACCTTTCTGGTTTTCGGTTTTCCGCGCCCGGTGGGCTGCTCTAATGCTATTGTTGAATAATGGAAGAAAAAAGAAACAACGAACGACATAATCTATTAGCCTAAATAGAGTGGAGGAACCCTTCTATTTTTCCAAGACCCAAAAAAAGTTTCCTGAATTCTCAAAATGGATCATAAAATATGTTGGATAAGAGATTTGCAACATATTTTGTAACCAGTATAGGTAACTTTTAACGAGGATTCTAATTGGACTAATTTCAATCCGTTTGAATTTCGAAAATGGGCTCATTTTGAGCTCATTGGGGTGCTCTTCTATTAGGGGTGCCCTTCTAATACAGATTTTACAGTAATTTTAAAAATATGAAGTTCAAAAAATTAGAGAAAAAGAGAGATCTGGTGCTCATGTATGGTGGTGTGCGGAAAAAAATGGGAAAAATGAATCGGGATCGGAAGCGAGAATCTATTGTATTTGGTTGACACCTTTTGTGTTGAGTTTGTTTTTGACCCCTTGTCCAATTTTGGGGATGGAGAGAATCGAATCGAAAAGGGTTTATAGAAATTGATGACGTGGTGTCTATAGAATTAGGAATATGAAATTTCGAGAAACGATACAGTAGCCTAGTAAAATTGTATTATAAAACAGATACCGTGACATCTGTATTAGAAGGGCACCTCTAATAGAAGGGCACCCCAATGAGCTCAATATGAGCACATTCTTGAAATTCAAACAAATTGAAATTTGTCTCATTAGAATCCTCGTCAGAAGTTGTCTAGAAAGGTCACAAAATATCTTTCAAATCTCTTCTCCAACAGATTCGATTTTGAGAATTCAGGAAACTTTTTTTGGGTCTTGGAAAAAAAGAAGGGCCTTCCCTTCTAATACAGATTTTACGGTAATTCATTAATAGAGGTTTAGGGAATGCCTAGAATCTCTCACTTTTCTTTGAAACAATGCCTTGCAATTTGAACATGTTTCCACCATCTAAAAATAATCCTAAAGTGCAACCATTCAACTTGAAAAAAATTGTAACTTGGCAAAAGGTTAAACTGGGCTCGGCACGTTCCGGTAACCTCTTGCTGTGCTCCCAGACATAAAGATCTCGTAGTGTGTTTGTGTGTGTACATTTTGCTCCTTTCCCCTCTCGTTTTTTTTCACGTAGTTTTTTCTCTCCTTAGCTGCTCATGTATTATACTGAAAGTAAGTACCGCGCGGCGGTAGAATCGTAAGGATGAGAGGTTGCCGACGTTGCGGAATCCGGTCCGCGACGATGCAAACGCGGCCCTGAATACTTGTGCGTGTGTGTCTCTGTGTATTTGTGCCAAACGTTTTGTATACCAGAGGTAGTAAGACGAAAGAAAGTTGAGTGAGGGGCGGAAGGGGAAAAAACTACGATCCGCGCATAACTTTGTGTATTTTCCGGGTTGTTCGTTCAAAAGATTTCTCACAAAGATCACAAAAAGAAAAACGGTTGGCACAATAACTCGCGAAAGCTAACAATGAACGCGGTTGCACAAATGACATTTTTCAAATTTTAAAAAAAGTCAAATATGGAACGAAGTTCTGAACCTTTGAAAACCGTATACTTTTTCCAGGCCAAGATCGATATGGGGTCATGACCCGAGTCTACTACAAGGATGCTCATGCTGCTATCATCGTACTAGATTCCACCAGAGAGCGAACAATCGAAGGGGCCCTTCGCTGGAAGACGGACTTGGATCAGAAGGTTACACTGGCCGACGGCTCCCCAGTGCCAGCGATTCTTCTTGCAAACAAGGTTTGTTTTTAAATTTTGTACACTACCCATGAAAATTGTTTATTTACAGTGTGACATTGACAATCAACTAGGTGACGACAAATTGTATGACTTGGAAACAAACAACGGATTTGTTGGATCTTTTCGAACTTCCGCCAAGGAAAGTTTCGGAATTGAAGAGGCGTTCAAATTCTTAGCAAATACGGTAGGTTTTTTGTAGGGGTGAATGAAAACTACTTCATAAATTGTTGATCCTAAGAGGGTGAACACTAATTTGAAAATTTTGGACTTTTTCATATTAATCGATGCAGAATTTTTGAGAGACCGGAAAATTCCCTTGAAAATCTGCAGCCTCCCAGTACTTATTTTTAGCCAGTTTTTTGGCTATATGTTTTCTAGGGAAGATTTTCAGATTATGGTCTAAGAAAGTTTTTCGATTTCTCAGAAATTCTGCATCGAATGATACCAACTTCCAGAAAATTAGAATTAGTGAACCCCTCTCCCTTTAATTTTCATTTCCCTCAGTTTCATATACAAACTTTCACTCCAGGTGATCTCCACTGAACAAGGTGGTCAATACGATGTCCCATTCTTGAATCGCGAAGGAAACGTAAACCTTGATGACAACACCACTCACTATAAGAACGACTCCAAGTGCTGCTAAAAATTAAAAAAAATGACCGTGAACATTGATTTTTACTATTTTCGTCATACATTGTTGTCCGTTTTTTTCAAGTATCTTGTTACTGTAAAATAAATTTCAAGTAATGTCACGCCTATGATTCAGAAACTCTGTTTATTCAAAACGACCTCTTCTAGAAGAAAGTGCACCTCTCTATAAAACTGGATTTCTGAAGAGGGGTGGGGGAAAGAAAAAGGGAAGATCTACTCCTTACACTTCGTGACTATTCAAATATCATACCAATTCCGATGAAGGTGCTACTTCTATTTTCTCTTGTTGCTTTCAATTTACAATTGGTTTGTCAAAGTTTTAGATTTCTTATAGTGTGTTTTTATTTTCAGATAAGTTGTCAATTCTACTGCGCTGATCTCCTTCAACAATGTGCAAAATCAGCTGCAGAATACACTGAACAAATTCTGCAATATAAAGAGAACGCATTCAAATCATGTGTCCGAAGACCTTCCTGTCACACTGAACGCAAAATTTTCGATGAATGTTTTGACGCTTCTGTGTCTGCAACTCATGTAGCTGCTCCAGAAGAGCCCACTTCAAATGATGGAGATACTCGAAGAAAAATTACCCCACCGTCAATGGTAAAGTACAACAGCTTGTTGAAATTCTTCACGGAGAACTCTATGAAGTTTCGAAGCGCCCTTGATCAATGTTTTGTGAGATCTCCATTTGTTCCGAAGAGAAACTTTTTTGGACCCAGTCTTTTGGATGGTAAGACAGCAAACAGCATACCCGTGATCCGGGCTTTTTTGGGCCATCGCGGGCCTACAATTTTCTCTACTTCAAATTCAAAAATTTTGGTCGATCTTTATACCAAAATGTAGAATTCGATGAGTTCTATGAAATGGTACTAAAATCACTTAGATTACCTGTCTCACTTTTTGTCTAGAACTTGTAGAACACACGGGCCGGCGTTTTTTTTTCCGCATATGCTCGGCCTGTGTGTTTTACAAGTTCTAGACAAAAACTGATATAGGTAATAGGAGTGCTTTTAGAACCATTTGATAGATCTCATCGAGTTCTACATTTTTGCATAAAGATCGACCAAAATTTTTGGATTTGAAGTAGAAAAAATTGAAGGCCCGCGAAGGCCCAAAAAAGCCCGGATCACGTATGGCATACAGTATGATACTCTATGAGTAATTATTTGCTTTCAGAAGATGCTGCGTATGCTCGAGCTATCTACCAATTTGATCTAGCTGATAGACTTTGGGGATTACCTGAACTTTCTATAACTCGACCAAGTCTAGACACTCTTGGTGTTTGCGGAACTCGGGTATGTTTCTTTTTCACTTTTTTGCAAAAAAATTTGCATCGAATTACAATTTTTCTAGAACACTGCTCTTCGTATTTTCGGAAGCGGTATTTCGAGAATCGCCAGAGGATCAGACCCGAAGAAGAACAATATTACTTCAGCTTGCATGTTGGATGAGGATGAGATTACTTGCTATCGACAGGCTTTGGACTTGAATACAGAATACGTTCAGTTGATTTATAACAGAGACTACGCGCTGAGAGGGTGCATTCAAAAGTATGACACTGGAGGAGTTGCGAACCGTCTCGAAACGGACCGGGCACGGGCCGGCGATTTTCTCGTTTCTAAATTATGATTTTTATGTCGAATTTTATATGAAAATGTAGAACTCAATGAGATCTACAGAATGGACCAGAACAGCGTATCCTCATGGAATTCGACATCATTCTGTAGATCTCATCGAGTTCTACATTTTCATTTAAATTTCTTCTCGAAAATCACAATTTAGTAAGGAGAAAACCGCCGGCTTATGATCGGCCCGTTTCAAGACAGTTCGCAACACAAGGAACTAGCTAGAAAGTAAAATATTTTCAGTCTAAGACAACAAAGTGTGTGCAGAATGAATGATAAATCCCGTCTTCGTGCATGTCTTTGTGGTGTTCGTGAGCAGTATGACAACGATGTTCAATCGGGAATTCTTCAATGTGTGAAATCCAAGAGTCCACAAATGCCATCAATGGTCATTGAAATGAGCAGTAGTTTGGATTCGGAGCCAACTTCCTCTTCTTCCTCAAAAATCCAGGAGCAAGTTACGCCGGCACAATTGACATTCGATACTCCTGGTAAATAAGGGTTTGGAACAGAAGATCAAAAATACAATGGAAATTTTTTAGGTGCGATCGTTAATGGACAATGTATGTGTGCTTGTGAGAATGCGAAAAATGGGGTAACTCGTTCTGGATTGCAAAAACAGGATGAGGAAAAAGAGAAATCAAAGGAGATCCAAGAAGAAGTCGTTGAAATGGAAACTGTGAAAGATGAGGAGCCACCGAAAACCAATGCAGTGAGGTTCAAAGAGGTAATGTTAATAAATTGAGCTCAAAATCTCATACACAATTCTAGATGCTTTTCAGAATTCTCCGCGTCTAATGCAACCCAGTGAAGCAGCTGGGAGAGTCTTCTGGATGAATAATATTACTATTATCTAACTCCTTACAAATCATGATCTTTTGAAATGTATTCTGTATGAAAAATAAAAAATGTATTCATTCATAAACTTTCTAAAAGTTGAGTTCAGCACCAAAGTTATTAATTAGCACTTATTACAAACATAGCACAATTATTAGTCATAGAATATGCTTGATCTTCTACAGATTTCAAAGTTTATGGAGTTGATTGACACTCCATTTCTGTGATCACGATACCTTCCTTCGTCCACTGTCCAGCGGAATTACAAATCAAAGTGGATGTCACACTTCCCACACCGTTATTCTGTCCAGCAGTGTCAAAATTGAACTGAAAATGGTTCTATGAGCATGAACCTTTGTGCTTACAGTAATCCCCAATACATACATGTGATCCGGTTTTTTGGGCCTTCGCGGGCCTTCAATTTTCTTTACTTCAAATTTGAAATTTTCGGTCGATCTTTATACCAAAATGTAGAACTCGATGAGATCTATGAAATGATATTAAAATCACTCAGATTGCCTCTCTCAGTTTTCGTCTAGAACTTGTAAAACGCCCGAGCCGAGCGTATGTGGGCCGAAAACGCCGGCCCGTCTGTTCTACAAGTTCTCGACAAAAACTGATATAGGCAATCGGAGTGATTTTAGTACCACCTTATAGATCTCATCGAGTTCTACATTTTGGTATAAAGATCGACAAAAAAATTTCAAATTTGAAGTAGAGAAAATTGAAGGCCCAAAAAAGCCCGGATCACATGTATGATCCAAAGTTCTTACAGTAATCAAAACTCCAGAATCGGCGGCGAAACCATCGCATACAGAAGTTCGAATGGCACATGTTCCAGAAGTGTCGATTACATCGCTGGTGAATTCTTTATTTCCCGCACTAATCCTACTGAGGGTCACGGAATCCAATGTACAAGCTTTGCATCCTGAAACCAAAAAAAATATGTGATCGAAAATTTCGAAAATAAAAAACCTGTAGGTGCTGCAGTTGTAGTGGCCACTCCTCCTGGCGACGTCGCCACACACGTTTCAGCTGTTTTCAACGCAAAAGTGAAAGCTAAAAGATGGGTGAAAAGGGGATGCATTTGTGCTGAAACTCAAATGTAGGGACACAACACCAGACCACATAGAATAAATGAGAAACCAGATGTATATAGGTAGAGGAAGAAGTGAAACAACTTCTAGGGGGAAAAGTATGAATAATCGTACCCACAAATGATTTATTAATTATTAGCTCCTATTATTAGTTATTAGTTATTAATTTTCAGTTTCGAATCGATTTCGAGATACCATATCTTTTCAAAAATTAGAATGATATGATTGAGCTTTTGTTAACACCTATATTTCGTACTAAAACTAGGTGATGATTTGGCACTCCACATCGTTGATTTCAATTCCATCTTTTTGCCACGTGCCCGCCACACAAGTCATAACAACATTCGCCGTTCCGACTCCGTTTTCCGTTCCCACGTCAGTTGGGTTTTGACTGTCAGAATAGTACTGAAAATGAATGTTAATAAGCTCCATGAAAATTTTGAAAAAAACTTACAGTAATCAATACAACGTCTGTGGCCACAACCGGCGTTCTTTCACAAGTGTAAGTGACAGTAGCACAATTATTCGCATCCACTCCAACAGTTGTGATTGGAGTCTGAAAATGTTTTGAAAATTACTTTTGCTCTTAAAATAATAAGTACCGAGTCTCCATCGTTTCCAGTCACGATACCGATTTGGTCAACTGTGCATGTCGTACAATCTACAAACGAACCGTTAAGTTGACCCCGAAAAAAACAAGGAATACGAATTCATATGTCTTTTACCACCACTTCTAATTCTTTCTTTCCCACTTCTAATTCGAGAGGTCAGATAGATGCAAATTGGAATTTGTCTGAAGGGAAATCCGGCATAACAGCTTTCTTACCTGTCGGTGCTACCGTAGTTGTCGTCGTCGTTGTCGTTGCGGCTGTCGTTGTGGTGGCTGCAACAGTTGTAGTTGTGCTCGTGGTTGCTGGAATGGGATGCAGAGTGTAGAAAGGAGCATGCAGAGTGTAGGCATACATGTCACAAATCCGGCCCGGATCGGGTCGGCACGTGGCCCGGCCCGATCGGCCCCAATAAAATCAATTTTTCATGAAAAAGTTTCTGAATTTCATGAATAATCATGAAAGTAGTAAAAGTATGGAAAATTTTTAAATTAAACAGAAAACATTCAAAAATCGAGCGTCGAAAAAAATGGGTCTCAAAACTTAGACTTACTAGTCGGGCTCGTGGTACTGTCGGTGGCGGCACATTGGTTAGCTATTACAATGCAGGAGGAGAGTAGGGCTAGGGATAGTAGACGACAGTGCATGGTGGTACTCTGAAAATTGATATTGTTAGGTGGATGGGATTTTAAATATGTGGTTTTCCATATCCGGCTTTTTTGGGCCTTCGCCGGCCAAAAAAAAATGTTCGGTCAATTTGTATACTTATATGTAGAGCTCGATGAGATCTATGTAATGATACTAAATACGCCCAGATTTTCTGTCTCAGTTTTTGTCTAGAACTTGTAGAACACATGGCCGAAAATGCCTTGCCCAGTTGTTCTACAAGTTATAGACAAAAACTGAGATAGGAAATCTGGGTGTATTTAGTATTGTTACATAGATCTCCTGGAGTTCTACATTTTGATATAAGATTGACCGAAAAATTTAAACTTGAAGCGGAGAAAATCGGCTGATCGCAAAGGCCCAAAAAAGAAAATCGGCTGATCGCAAAGGCCCAAAAAACCCGGATCACATGTATGTGGTTTTCTGAAAACTTTGGAAAAAAACATATTAAACCCTCTAATAGAAGGAAACCCTGAAGACCAACTTTTGAAAGTACGCACGACCGTAATTTTTGTTTTCTTGCGGTAAAAGAAGGGTGTACAAATTTGATTTGGTTTTTTAGTGTCCTTCTCTTAGAGGTTTCGCGGTGCATGAACCAAATATAGTGATGCCTCCTAACTACTTTTTAAAAACAATTTGAACAGAATTAAGATCAGAAACATCCAATTCAGGAGAAAATTGAAATGAGAAAAGTCTATGAATAAAGGTCATAACGGGATGTCTTCCGTATATACTGTAGTGCTTTTCAAATCTTGGAGTGCGTTGCGAAAACGAAAACGAGAAAAGAAAACCATGAGAGGCGTAAATTTTAGAAAACGAACTGAAGACTTTACTTGTTTCGGCATCTCCTCCATAGTGCAGAGTGCTAACGGGATGGTGGGTGTGGATGTGAAGAGCGAACGTCAGCCAGAAGCCAATTGATCTCGACAACCGTAGTCCTTTGATCTTCCTCGCTAAAGTGGTGCCCCCCAACAAGCAACACACATACACAACCAAAATGAGGGAATAAGGTGAGAAACAGCAATCGGAAGACTCCTTGGCTAGCCTCCCCATTTTCCTTTATAGGTTAGCGGACTAGCTACATGATGAGGAGGAGATTTATAATTACCCGAGAATAATGACCGATGACCATCATTGTAGAAAAGGAGGGACGACGGGTAAAGATGTCCGGCAGGGCTAGGTAGGCTTTTCTCGATTATGAAGTGAATCGAATGAAGTGGAAAGGCAAGAATGAATCTGTCATATTTTGCATTGGTCATCTTCGAAAAAGGGGAGGAGTCTGTATTATTTCCTGGATGAGGTATATCGTTTTCTTTTCTTTTCTTCTGTTCGATTAGAATCAAGACTTGTTCTCTCTCTCTCTTTTTGATGTATTATTCAGATCATTAAGAGCTTCTTGGACACAGATGAAAAAAAAGTTCATGATGTTGCTTAACATGTTTCCCTCGAGATCTTTCATTCGACAATCTCGAAATCCGAATTTCTTAAGATGTTCCGCTGTCTTTTCAGACTTCAAGTGCTTCTTGACATACCTCTCTCGCCCCAGAAGTCTCCACAAAGCAAAGAACGAAATACACAATGGAGGGGGAAAAGAAAAATTGTTTTGTTTTGTATTATCATCGAGACCAACTGGAAACTGGAGTACAATAAACAGTTTTTGGTTTTTCCTCCCGTTTTTTTTTCACGGCACGGCAAACTTCATCGGGAGAAGAGTATTGAATATGAAATCCAATGTTTGGCGTGTTGTTTTCCTACTACTCTGAAAAAAGAAAAAAAGTGGTCAATGATTTCTTAGCCTTTTCAGGAGCTGGCTCTTTTTTTAGTAGCCGCCTGGGTCTCTTCTTATGTTTACACTCTTCTCTCGTTACTTCTAGAATTTTCCAAGCAAAAAATGCCAACGGTTTTAGTATTATCATCATTTGCTGGCATGTTCTTATCATTACCATAAATTTTTGCTGACCAAGTGTACAAAGTTTGAAAAACGTTTACACTCACTTGGTCTCTCAACTTCCTTCTAAAATTTTTTTTGTTTTTTTCCTCCAAAATATTTTGTAAATATTCCAGGATGCCGCAATACACTCTTTACTATTTCGACGTTCGCAGCCGTGGAGAAGTGATCCGTCTTCTCTTCCATCTCGCCGATGAGAAGTTCGAGGATAAGCGATTCTTGATGGAGGAATGGGGAGCATTGAAATCTCGTAAGTGGCAAGTCCAAACTAGAATATCTTTATCGCTTCCCAGTTTTCTTAATGATCAAAGAATAATCTTGAGAGAACGAAAAATTAGCAACGGTTCGGTGGAACGAACTAATGACGTGTTTTACAGAAATGCCGCTTGGACAAGTTCCGGTTCTTGAAGTCGACGGTGTCAAAATTGCCCAAACTACCGCCATCCTTCGCTATCTCGGACATCAGTTCCGTGAGTACTAAAGACTAATAATAGCTAAATAAAAGTATGAAACTTCAGACCGCGCTGGAACCAATGCTGTCGACTGTGCCCGTTTGGACATGATGGCCGAGGTTATCCAAGAATTCATGAGTTCTGAAGGAATGGGATCCTTCGCAAGAGTCCTTTTCGGATTGATCCAAGCCAACAAGGATCAATTCTTCAAGGAGAAGGTGCTCCCGGATGTTGAGAAGTATGCTCCACTTGTGGAAAAGTTCCTGCTGGAAAATGGAAATAACGGATTACTCCTCGGAGATCGTGAGACCTGGGTCGATGTGTTTGCCGCTGAGACTTTTTCCAAGATCATTGACTATGGAAGCCCCGATGCCCTTGATGCCTACCCCCATATTTTGGTATTATTATTATTAAGTTTATTTTACAAAAAATACGACCATTTTCAGGCTCTGATCAACCGTGTCTTCAACCACCCCAACATCAAGAAATACGTCTCTCAAAGAAAGGCCACCCCAGCTTAAGATTCCTGTACTTCATAGTAGTCGCGACAAAAAGTTTATTCGATTTAATGTACACAGTAATAAACGCTTCTCCACTAAACCATCGTCACTGAACCCTTAACTCTGACCCGTATGACTAAAAGGACCGCAAAAATGACAATTGAAATGAAAATCAAAACGAATTTCAAATACTCAATAATCCGCGGTACTATGATGACACCCAACCAGACCGTATTCATTACAAAGTCTTTCACAACGGCGTGCGAGTCCTCGTAGAACAATGGGATTATGACATTCGGCATTTGTGATGACATTCTGAATTAGAATTTGAAATTGAGTGTCAGGTGACAATATACTCACATTGTTTTTTTGTTGTTCACTACTGGTAAATTCACTTGAAATCTGACATCAACTTGTAGAGCTGTTCCGGATGTCTGAAACTTGGTCATTGTTACTATTATTGTTAATATTATTCATACTTTTTCTTGATGAAAAACCATCGGCTTATGTTTCTGTGGATCCGGGCTCATTCCAGATAGCCGATGTTGTACCTCCGGTGGAGAGTACAAAAAGTGAGGTGGAGAAACGAGAACCGTGAATGGCGGCTGCGCATTATGACCTGTAAAACTGGAATTTGATTGACAGGGCCTAATGGCTGCTAATGGGCTAAAAAGATGTCCGAGAAGAACAGCTTAATGAAAACGAGAAAGATCACTATCAAATAGGGGGAGGGGAAAAAGAAAAAAGTGAGAAAGACCATACCCGGATAGCAAACGAGTGGGAACAAGCCTGGCGGCAGTAGATAAGTGCCATTCGCTGTTTTTTGGCAGTTTGACGATGAAGAAGAAGAAGCAGATTCACTGCAAGGATCAAATGATCAGAACGGAATAGACTGTTTTGGCGGACTGTTTCACTGATTAATGTTCTTGTTCTTGTGATTAGATCCGAGGGAATGTTGATCAAGAAGTGAGGGTTGTTCTTAGAAAGTCCAAATTAGCCTCAATTTGTACATATGTCTTGTATAGTTAACTAATCGTTGTTTAGGGTTTGTGTTTTCATCCGAACGGGGGACAAAATGAGATATAGAATGTACATATTTGATAATTCTAACAAGGGGTGAATTGAAGGTTACATTTTTACTTGTTTTCTGTAAATTTCGGTTGAGGTATGATCCTTGGAAGCTTAAAGTAGGACTACAGTCATTTTTCAAAATTTCGACACCGTCCCAAATCCAGTACTTATGAAAATTTCAATATTTTTCATGAAAATCATTAAAACTGGAGAAGATCGATTTTCAAATCCCGAAAATACATTTTTTTTAAACCTATTTCAATGAATGTAGAATTTTTCGCTGATTCGAATGCACCTAATATCTCTGCTCAAAACGCGATAGAAACATTTTTAAAGGCAAAATTTCACTTTGTCGCGCTCGCCGCTGCCGACTCATAATCTCCTGTCGCGCTCGCCGCTGCTGGCTCATAAGTCGACAGCGGCGAGCGCGACTAGTAAAAATTCGTTAATAAAAACGGTTTGATTGCATTTAAAGCAGTGATATTAGGTGCGTTTGAATCAGCGAAAAATTCTACATCTTTTGAAATAGGTTTGAAAAAATCTAAGATCGCGATTTGAAATTTGATTTTCTCGAGTTTTTACGATTTTTATGAGAAATATTGCTATTTTCGTGAATACTGTAATCAGGACAATCACCTGAAAAAAAAGACTGTAACTCAACTTCAAACCAAGATATAAGCCCTAAGAGTTCCACCTCACCTATTACACCATTCTGGAAAATAGTCCACATTTTCAGAGTTCTTATATCGAAAGCCTGCATTCTCTTCCGATGTAGTATCAAACTCTTCATGTGGGACAGCAAATGCCATAGTTTTGATGCCGTCTACCATGTTTTCTTGCCAATAAGTTTTTTTAAAAGAACGACACATGAAGGATAAGAAAAATGGAAGCTCATCGGTTTTGGTGAGATGCAATTTGGAAAGACTGCCGGAATCTGAATATTATATTGGAAAAAGATTAAGGAAATTCGATAATTACCTGGCCCCTTGATACGTCTAGCTTCTTCTGTCGGCCAGAAAGAAGTCGGGAGCTCCTTGAGCCCCGCCCAGCTTTCAACGAATCCCAATTTACTGAAATCCTTATAGCCAGTGTTTATCCAATAGTTTTCGTCGTATGAGTTATTGTACTATAAAGAAAAATTAAATTTCTGGTTAATAGGAAGAGGACAGTTTACCCCCGATAAATAAGCAAACGTTCTCATTTCTGGAATATAGTTTAGTTGTTCTCCATATCCCAAAATTGTAACCAAGGATGTGAATAACTGAAAAAAAAACATTCAATTATTTTTTGAAATTTTCTGCTTCCTAGCTTACTGTAGAATGTGCCACGCTCAACAAGGGGTCCTCATATCCATCAAATAGCACATCCTTCACGGTTTTCGATCTGAAACTCTTAATTTATGATCGCATTAGAATTACAAGCCTACATAAATGGGTACTCTCCAACCATCACCAATCCTATAGAAGCAATCATTTGTGCAGTCTTTCCAAATTCTGAAGTAGGTCCGAAAATTGTGGCCACTGCACCCTCTCCTATAGAATTTGGGAACAAGATCTTATCATCATAATTGAATCCATCGTCGTTGTCTTCAGGACTATAGTGATATTGTTTATAGTTCTGATAGAACATTTGGGTTTTATCCTCACTGAAGTCGTAGTACTTTTTTTGCTCGGATTCTCTAAAAATATGGGATTAAAGTTTTGAAAATTTTAATGTTACTCACAAAAAACCATATCCTCCCACTTCTATCAGCTCAGGTTTTGCACCAAAGTATTTGACCTCATCAGGATTTGTCACATTGAAAAGATTGAACTTCATGACATTTTTCATCGGTGGATTAGCATAAAGAAATGCTGCATACTTCAACGACCCGTCTGCATTTGCTTGGAGTTTGTAGTTCTAGATTTATTATGTTATGAAATATTTTTGAGTTACTGTAGCTTACTGCTCGCAATTCCGAGTTGAAAATCGGCCAGAATCCAATCCACATACCAAGTCCCGCGATGAAAAATAAAGCGGCAACTAATAATGAAAAGATTTCATATTTTTTGACTGAAATCATTGTAGAGTGTCAATAGGTGGAAAAATGTTAACTATATGATTTTCTTATCATTTACATGTGCAAAGCTGGCATAATTATATGTAATAGACATGTACCACATAAACGACGAGTAGCTTATCAGTATAGTCAATCGAACCACTTTTTTAACACCTTTCGCAGTTGACAGTAGGGTTGTTTGACACAAATCATGGACACCAGAAAAGGGAATTTGAATTAGAAATTTTTTATTTCCACTCAAATGAATCCCAGTATTTAAGAAAATAATAATATTTTTTATAAAAATCGTTAAAACAAGAAAATCTATTTTCAAGCACTTGTTTCTAACCTATTTCAAAAACTGTAGAATTTTCGCTGCTCAAAACACAATAGAATTTGTCTTAGTCAATTTTTTGTCGGCAGCGGCGAGCGCGACAAATTGAAAATTTGTTAATAAAAAATTTTCTATAGCGTTTTGAGCTGCTAGATTGAGCGCACTCTATTCAGCAAAAAATTTTACATTTTTTTGAAATAAAAAGTGTAAATTCGCGATTTGAGAATCGATTTTCTCGAGTTTTTACGGTTTTTTACAGAAGACTGAAATCGGGACGATTATTTTACAAACGACTGAATCCCTACTTTAAAGTTTCGGGACCTCGAAGTTTCACACTTCCAATAATGGCTTTGTTGTTTTTCCCTTGTTTATTCGAGTTGAAAAATAAAAATACACAAATATTATGGAACCGATGGATAGATAAATGTACACATTAATAAATGGTGGTTTGTTTTTGCTGGGGCACTGCGGCTCGCTGCTCCAGTATCCGCGGTTGGTTTGGTGGCAAGTGCCGGCTTGGTGGTCTGAAAAAGGAATGTTAATTGAATTTTCAGAGACTAGTTTTGCAGACGTTTTACGTTACTATACTCACTTCATACTAGCCATATGGCGAACCGCTTCGTTGTAGGTCGGCGGGTGTTTGAAATCAACAAAGTGCTGATTCTCGTAGATCATTTGGTAACTGTTTACACCTCGGGCATCGTAGACTGGCATTCGGATTCTACTGGAAATTTTTGGTATCATCTTACTTTAAGGGTTCACTTACACATGGTTATCTTCTGTAGAGTAGATGGATTGATAATCCTTGTCATCATATCGTGTATGATTCGATTTTTTGAAACACGCGAAGAGCCCGAGGATGAGAATTAGAATGGCTGGAGCCAGGAATCCAACGAAGAGATAATACATTGTTCTCTTTTTTTAGATTTGGATCATTCTGAAAAACTTGGAAATTAAAGCTGATGGAGAGAAAAGTTTTTTGAGGGACCACATACAAATACAAACGGCTTGGCCTCTTTTAAAAGCATAAAACTAGAGAAAAAGGAAAAGAAGAAGAAGACGACATGGAAGAAGAAGAAAAAACAGAAGAGAAACTTGTTCTCGGATGCACATATATTACATCTGGAACGCTCTTTTTCCAAAGAATAATTGAAGTGGAAACAATGGGTATGAATAATAAGGGACATAAGAGCTCACATCACTTTTTCTTGGATTTAGATTTTAAGTTCAAAATTACCACCATCTGTTCATCAGAAGAGAGAAACAAAGAAAGACAAAAAACCCAAAGGGAGATGTAAGTTGAAATAAACAAATGAGGCGAGGAGAAAATGATGGAAAAGAAGACTCTTTTGTCCAACAAATCCAAATCCCAATCCGGGGGGAGCCTCCCAGGTTAGGAAATTGGAGAGCTGTGTGTATAAAGAAATCCTATATTCTGAATTCATTGCCATCGTGGTGCTGGGGAAGGGAACAAATTATAAACCAGTCATTAGGTTCTGGAATCTTTTAAAAAACTGAAGGGAAAATACTATGATATGCGTGGCGTCTGGAAAATTGAAAAAAAAAGCCATCGGAGCTTTGCTTTCTGCTCCGAGCATTGGATTTCAATGACACTTGAGTGGATGTCATGAAGGCGTGACTCCTCACTATATTTGAAATTTCAAAAAAACGATGATGTTTGAGAGAAGCGGTGATCATCGGGTTGCGAGGGAAAACATTATAAGAACATGTTTGCCCCCCAGCAGTACCACAACGGTTTCTGATCTCGATGAGTCTGCGGAGAAGTAGACGAGTTGCTCAAAGTTTGCACAATCTTTTCACTTGAGACGAAGTTGACCTATCGTTTTCGGATCAAAACTGTGTGAGGATGGAAATAGTACATGTGGTTTTTTGGTGGCCTCTAGAGTCTGACTTTGCAAAAAATTGACTATGACGAAAAGGGCAGTGCATCTAGAGCCGAGACATGGGCTTCAAAAGTTTGAGCTTGAAATTAGACCGCACTCTCTTTTTTTTCAATTTTCGGGTTCCGTTTTGGAGATGGCTAATAGTCCCAATAATAACTTTTGTAGAATACTGAACGGGCTTCAATTTATGCTATGATACAAAATAATATCTCAAAAATGGAAGAAGAACAAGTCGACTGAAGTAAGCATACCAAGTTTGCTCTCGAAGGTAGAGACATAGTGAGAATAATAAGTATGTGAAGATTTTGTATTACGGAATTTCTCAGAATCCATTTCAAAAATGGATAGAAGTCCTCATAATCGCAAAGTATTTCAGATTCGGTTTCAGAGATAGCTAATAGTCACAATGAGCATTTTTGTAGAAAATTCAACGGGTTTTCATTTGAGCTATAAATTGAAAGAATATCTCAAAAACTAATGAATAGCGAGTTGACAGAAGTAAGCTTACCAAAATTTTAATGAAAATTTTTAAAAATTATTTTTTAGTAATGTTATAGTCAAATTTCTTCCATTTTCTAATGAGTCTACACGGATCACTTAGAAGAAAATAAAAATAAATATATGAGGAGTAAAAGTATACTAGTCGAAGAGCAGAATATGGTAGCCAATCTGAGTGTAAGATCTTCCTTCCAAAAAAATTGAATTGAGGATGAGAAATAGCTTTAAAAAGGCTGCAAAGATTCTTGAAGGGTTGACTCACTCAATTATTTTTCCTTGGTAGAAGATTCCAGATTTAGATAACATTTCTGTCACCACCACTTTCAAAATTTTTTTGGGAAAACAAAGCAAAGAAAAGTTGGTAGCAAACTCCCCGCTGGGATAAGTTTTGCGCTTCTGAAACCTAATTTTCCCTTTTCCTGCCCTATGGGTGCAATTGAATGAACTATGTGTGCGCGTCCTCCTGTGACAATTTAAGTTTTTTTTTTGAAATTAAACTTTTTCTTTCTTATTTCTTGTAGTGAAAATACTAAATACTAGAATATGAAAATGAGAAGACAAGATTTCTCTCTCATGTTTTTTTGTTTCTTTCATGAGAGCAACAAGAAGAATGAGAGAAGAGAACAGAAAAAAAGGGGAATGAAGCGAATATTCTCGGAGTCGCATGGAGACCTCATCAGAATCGGGAGAGAGATACATTTGGGACATGATTTATGTGGTCGGAAATGGAATGATTCTTTTTTTTTCTATACACGCACTTGTGGCATTTTTTTCCTTAAATGTTCTCCCTAACAAAAAAATGCGTTGTAATGTAGAAGAGCAAGATGAAGAAGAGAATGCACGCTACCAATTCTTCCGTTTCAGATAAAATGAAGAGGGAGAAAGAGATGAAGAAGAAGAAGAAGAAGTGGAGAGGAACGAACAAGTTGTGGTACATAGAAGCCATAGTGGTATGTAGTACACTAATGAATTTTCAACTCCCCTCGTTTGCCTTAAGGGTGGTCTGCACTTTTATGACGGGCGGTCTGGGCGGGGATAATGAAAGAAACTTCAGAGTCAATGTTGACTTACGCTTGTAGTAGGATTACAGTCACTTTTGTCTCACATAATCGCCCCAATTCTAGTCTTGACGAAAATAACAATATTTTTGCACAAAAAATCGTTAAAACTCGAGAAAATCGATTTTCAAAACGCCAAGTTAGATTTTTTCTAACCTATTTCAATGTATGTAGAATGTTTCGCTGATTCAAACGCACCTAATATTGCTACTCAAAGCGCAAAATGAACATTTTTTTGAACCAATTCTTACTTGTCGCGCTCGCCGCTGCCGACTTACAATCTGCTGTCGCGTTCGCCGCTGCCGGCACACAAGTCGGCAGCGAGCGGCGCGACAAGGTGCAATTTTGTCATAAAAATGTTCATATTGCGTAATGAGCAGTGATAATAGGCGCGTTCGAATCAGCAAAAAAGTACATTTTTTGAAATATATTAGAAAAAGTGGAACTTGGCGTTTTGAAAATCGATTTTCTCGAGTTTTAACGATTTTTGTGTTTTTTTTTAAAAACTGCAATTAGGACAATCATTTGAGAAAAAACGTAATCTTACTTTAAGATAGTAGAATAGAAAAACAGCTCAAATATTCATTAAATATATCTTTCTAGTCGCTTATTATTTTATTTTTCACACAATACCATGACAACGTATTAGTGTTTTGTTCATTACATCAGAATTGTTATTCACAAAACAAAAAAAAAGGAAAAAATAGAAGTGTTCAAAGAATCAGAATCAGTAATATTGTGTTCCCTCAATTTGAGCCAGCGACGGAGCATTTGGAACGGAATCATATGCATTGCAGACTGCGCCATTGATGAGTTGGTGTCTGGCTTTCCACTCGGTTTTGAATTCGAATCCTTTGAATACAATGGAATCAACGGTTACCGATCCTTTGATCCCGATTGCTTGAACAGACATCACTGGGAATCGGTGTTCATACTCAACGAGAAGATCATTGTTCACAGTTATCTGAAAACAGAAAAAAAAAATTAAAAGGAAAAATGACACTAGACAAACATTAAAGTATCCTTCGTGAACAAAAATCCGAATATGAAACGAGTCATGACGTCTCAATGGATGATGATGGCGTATTTCGGATCCCCAAGATTCGTTTAGAAAACTGTTCAGGATGAGTTCAAAATCCCCGAAATTCATATGGAGCACAATGTTGGAGCCACTGAGAAGTTGCACAGTGAATTCGCTGAAAAAGGAGGTCCGATTTGGGGCTCCGCGACGTTTTGCAAGTAAGCCGTTTCAAAAGTGTGACGTTTTGAAAGATGAAATTTCAAAAGTGTGACGTTTCGCAAGTGTGGCGCTTCGCGAGTGTGACGTTTCGCAAGTGCGATATTTCACAAGTTCAACATTTTGTTTTCGAAATATCGCACTTTTGAAATGTCACACTTGTAAAACGTCACCCTTTTCAGAACGTCACACTTTCGAAACGTCACACTTGCGAAACGTCACACTTTCGAAACGTCACACTTGCGAAACGTCACACTTTCGAAACGTCATCTTTCAAAACGTCACACGTTCGAAACGTCACACTTTCGAAACATCACACTTTCGAAACGCCACACTTTCGAAACGTCACACTTTCGAAACGTCATCTTTCAAAACGTCACACTTTCGAAACGTCATCTTTCAAAACGTCGCGGAGCCGTTTTTGCGTTCAAGTACTTACTCATTGACAACTCCATGAAGTTCAATTTCGGTACCTGCTTTCAAGGTTTCTTGAATTTCATGAACACTAGGAACAATCTGGAATATATTACTAACCTTATAATATTGTAATTCTAACCTTATAATATAATAGTTTCGAAACCAAAAAGTTAACTCACCGGATTTTGAATGATGTACATTTTCAAAGATGTTTACGACAACTTAAAACTCAAATTGTCACCCTCTTTTTTTTTCTTGCATTTATACTTTTCATCTTGTTTTTGTGCTCCCGTTTGTAAACCATATTTACTTTATATTCCCTCAACAAGACGGAGAAGAGTGTCAATATGTGGAAATGTTTGATCTCTTTTCTTTTCCTTAGTCATCATCATCATCTATTTTCGAAAACGAACTTTGTTGTAAGCAAGCGGAAAAAAACTGATTTTTGGACATACTTGAGATGTTTGCGTACGATAGAGTCATCAGGAATCGTATTTTGAGCTTTTGGATTGTATGATAAGGGTAGAGGGCAGAAACTGAATGGCACGTTTTCAAAGATAGTAGTATCACTTTAATTTTTTATTCACACATCAAAATCATACAAAAATTTAGAAGTAGGCGTTGTAGGAGTGAGTCTCTTGGAAGACTGGAGCCACATAAGTCTCAGTTCCATAGGCGCTGTATCCAGCGTGTCCAAAGTCATGGTGAGCGTTCCAGTCGACACCAAAGTCAAATCCAGTGAACGAGATCTCATCAACATGGACGGCTCCCTTGAGCCCGATGGCTTGAACAGCTTCAACTGGGTAGCGGTGTGGGAAGTCAGCGAGGTGCTCACCGTTGACAGAGATCTAAAACTTTACCGTAAATTTAAAAAAAACCAAAAGCGCATTTCTTACATGGTAGTATCCCTCATGAACATGAATCTTGAGATGGAATTGGTCATGGTGCTTCAATGGGTTGTGGTGGCGAATTTCGGGGCCCCATGACCCATTGGTAGAGGTGTTCATGGCAACAATATGGTCATGCTCGAAACGGAAGTTCACATGGAGAACGATGTTTGGTCCGGAGAGAAGTTCGACGGCAAAGTCCTTATGGTGTTTGTGAGTGACATGTCCTCTTACATGGATCTCGGTACCGGCGCGGAGTTGCTCGCGGATAGCGTGGGCACTTGGGACGTCCTGGAATACAAAGGGAAGTTGAGAAGGGAAACTTCAGTTTCAAAAACTTACTGGGCTGTTGATCACATGCATGGTTGTTGAGAGTGCTGTACTGCGTTCTTCTTGCCATCCTGCCTTGCCTTATATGCGATTTTTTTCTATTTGAACACTCTACGTTGCATTAATCATCCGATAAGGTCGATGTTTGACAGATAGATTATGGGCGTTTGTGAGACGTTTGGCAGAGAGAGAAATGCCGAGAGTTGGAAGTTGATAAGAGTGAGAAAATGCTGAAATGTTATTGCTAATCAGCGTGCCGTTTTCTTGTTTATTACAGGGAGTATTCTGGAAATAGGAAGATGGTTTTTGGTTGTATGTCGTAACCTTTTTTTTTCTAGGAATGGATGGCAGATATGACTCAGTGAGGGGCAATGGTGCGTTGATCCATTTTCATCTTTCCGGTGAATCATTTTTCAAATAAAACCAAGTTTAGCAGAGAATGTTCTAGAAGAATGAATCATGACGGGAAACTGAGTTATTTAAAGATAACCCTTGAAAGTCTCTGCAGCGAGATGTGAAACTGTAGCGTGGCCTTGATTACTGTAGGTCAACCTAGATTAATGTAAGTTGACCTATATTACTGTAGACTGATCAAAATTACTGAAGCAAAACTTAGATTTCTGTTGATTTAACTAAACTACTGTAGATTCACCGAGATTACTGTAGATTAACCTAATATACTGTAGCTTATCCTATGTTACTGTAAACTGATTTAGTTTACTATAGTTTGACTTAGATTACTGTACATTTGCCTAGATTACTGTAAGCGGACCCATATTTCTGTAGACTAATCTAGAATACTGTAGATTTACCTAGATGGCTGAAACTCCCTCTAGGTTACAGTAAGTTGACCTAGTTTACTTTAGATTGACTTCGATTACTGTAGACTGATCTAGATCACTGTCGGATAATCAAGATTGCTGTAGCGCCACTTAGATTACTGTAGGATAATCTAGATTACTGTAGCTCCACTTAGATTACTGTAGCTTTATCACTGCAAGTTAACTTATATTTTTGTAAGTTGACCTAGAATACTGTAGGTTGAACTTGATTACTGTAAGTTACCTTGGTTACGGTAAGTTGACTTATATTACTGTAGCTTGACTTAGATTACTGTAGATTGACATAGATTACTGAAAGCTTTACCCTAATTACAATAGATTGACCTAGTTTGACAATAGATTGACCAAGAACAAGAAGTCATAGCTGAACTGAACTATTACTTACTTTTCTTCGAACCTGGCTAAATAAATAGAAATAGACTCAGTTTACTGTAATTCTACCAGGATTACTGTACCTTTATCTGGATTACAGTGCCTACCATTCATATGAAAGACCATGTTCAATTTTCGGACCTTAAAAACCAAAACTTCTGAAATGATGTCAGGATTCTTTTATTATCAACTAGATGTAACACTTTCAAAATATCAGAAATAATATCTTCAATACAGTTTCACTGGAAAACGCAAGCACAAAATAATCTAGAACAATACAAAATCAGAGATCACAAAAATTTTTGCAACATCAGAAAACTTCAAGACAATATCTACTATGAATGCAAAAAAAAGCGAAGAGGGCCCACAACGACAAGAAAATGGGGGAAACGTAAGGAATATGGAATGTTGGACGAAGATTTGGAAAATTTGTGTTTTTTTTCTCATTAGAACCGGACTATTTGAAGGGATGATTGAGCAGTAAGGAAGCAGATTAAGATGGTTTAGAGTACTTGACAGTACATTTGTTCACAATGTGGACGAGGTAAAGACATGACTTATTGGGGGGATGACTAGTATTGAACAATTTTTTGAAAGGATTTTCACCATCCAGGTTGATAGAAGGCCAGGAGGCTTGCTGGGTCCTGCACAGCGGCTGCTGCATACGCACTAGCTTGTGCAAATTTCACCTTCTCCACTTCCGCTTCCTGTAGCCTTTTCGATTTTGCCCTTCGATTCTGTAATTTCTCGATTATTTTGTTGCCTCCTCATTTCAACACCAGTGTTTCATTTCGTCAACCAACTGGACTCCAGCTGCGAATCGGGGCAATATTTTCATTGCCAAATTCCGCAATCTTCTAGATCATTTATCATATCATTAACACTCTCAAAATGAGGGAAAAAAACGTGTGACCTTGGAAAAGTAGATGTTTTTGTGGGGCTAAAAGATATTGGGAATACAATGACAGGTGTGATTCCGATAGTAAATCAAGGTTGCAGATGGTCTCTATAGTTTTCTCCCCCCCAACGCAATCCGCGAGTATTTCGTCTAATTTTATGGCCCATCACATTGGTGACTGATTGGAGAAAAGCCTGTGTATGAGCTGCTGAAGATGTGTCTGTGTGTGACAATTAGGCTTGCGTCATTGACACCATTGTGCGTGTTCCGCGACCCGAAATTTTGAAGGATGGGTTTTGTCCCCCATAAGAAACATCGGGCATTCATAAATGTGCAATATTTACCAATTACGTGATGAGAGGCGAGGTCAATTAACCGCGCCATCATCTGCCACCATTAAACCACGCGCCTGGCCCAAAAATGTTTCAAGAGGTGTATATATGGATACGGTAGCGAAGAAAAAAGACAGCTGGCACAACACAGTCTTGACAAGTGGCAAAAAAGTGTCAGATTTGGTTAGCCATCTTCTTATTAGATCAGATACAGTAATGAGCACCGTCGGCTCACCTCCTTTCACAGATAGTATCTAAAGTTTGCACACATTGATGCAACAGGTGTGTCTAGAATCACACTCTCGGATCTTACAGAAAGGCGTGAAGGTCGTTATTATCTGTATATAATCTCAGGAATGCGACTACGCGTTTACGAACACCATAATTAAGAGAAGCGTGCCGATATGTGGATTATGATCTATTTGATAGGATACTGTCACTTTTGATTTAGCGTATACTAACCTGGAACCAAATCTTGACTTGGGTCTCCGTCAATTGTAGCGAGGCACTAAACTCGGCTCTCTCTGCAATCGACAAATACTGCTTTGATTGGAATTTCCTTTCCAGGGAAATGAGTTGCTGTGTTGAGAATGGTGTACGAGGTTTTCGATTGTTTTTGTGCTTCCGCAGCATGCACTTTGTGAGTCCTATTTGAATTTTGGCATCGTCACTGGCTGTAAATTGCAATTAAACAGATAGATGAGGTAAGAGCCTATTTCTTACTCGGCGAATCTTCTCGCTGGGATGATAGCCATGGAAGTGAATGTTGCATTGAAAGTGGAGAGGAGGCACACGATTCCGGAGAACTGTCAGAGCTCATAATAGGCAGACGGTTTCTGAACAGAGGAAGGGATCAGTGGGGTGATGGATTATAGTATGTCCTATAATACTAGATATTCTAACTTACCCTGTTTGTGCAAAGTATATCATGACTGGATCGAATTGTGCTCCAAAGTATGGGGTCATCGGGTTGAGAGCTGGTAGCATTATAGGAGTTTTTGGGGTCAGAGGAGCTGGTTTCAGCAGATCATCATGATACTGTTTTTCAGGTGTGGTCTCTAGAAGGCTTTCCACACTGAACATTCCAGACTGCTTCGGTTTTTCGCTTTTTGATACCATTGTATTATCTGTAATAAATTTCATTACGGAGGGGATTAGGAGAAGAATTGATCATAAAAAATAATCGGGGAGAAGAATGCGTAACAACATATGTTACCGTAATAATAATTGAGCAAGAGGGAATGATGATGAGATGGATACACTTTTGTAATTAATATGGGATGAAGCCGTGGCACTCCCGAAAAGGCGACGACAGGAAGTATAAAAAGGGCGGGAAGTGGTGCGCATCGCTTAAGGATAGAGATAAATTGCAAAGCAAACAGAAAATCAGATTACGGTAGAGAGATGCGGCTGGAATATATATGCCCCCAGTGGGAGGAGCTCTTAAGCAGATGTGTTGACACCAATCTAGCACAACGCGTTTATTGCGATCCTTAATGACATTAGCACCTTGCGCTGCCTCCGATTTATTTATTGCCACGTGATATTCCATTTATAGCCAGCTTCTTTGAAGCCAATCGTCATTAGCTGATTCAGATGAAATTGTGAAGGAATGTGAGACGAGACGCAAAAAGCAAAAACAATGAGAAGAAAACGCGCAGCACCAAAATAATCATCGTCTCATCAACTCGAGCAGGGGAAATTGGAACTAAATGAAGTGTTGAAAAGAGTTGTTGAAATTTCGAGTCCCACCACGTACAAAACATAATTGTTTGGAGTAGTAGTGACTAGAGGCTTGTTGCCATCTATTCCAAAGTTGTCTGTGTTACCCCCTAAAGAAAGTAATTATGTCATTATGTGATGAGAGCCAAAGTAGAGAGGTTTTACGACGCAACAATTATCATGAATATTTTCGAGCCCCCACTCTCGAAATGACATTTTTATTGGGTACGAGTCACTTATTAGTTGCAGAGAAAGTATGAAAAGCAGCACGAGGTGGTTCATGCTCAATGCCAAGAGAAAAAGGATCAATTAGAATGCGGAAATCAAAAAGTGAAAAGAAAAAAGGTGCAAGTGGGTCCTCTGACTCCGCCTCCAGATTGTTGGCCCCCCTCGTCGGAAAACAATTACCTACCGTATGCCCGCTCTAGTCAGCCGCCCACCGCCGTAGGGTGGTCGAAGAATAGGCGAGAGGAGGGCGGGATCCGAATCTGAATGTTGTCTTTTCATGCGACACACTGATTGCATGTCTATCAAAATTGATCACCATCAATTTCGACACCAGCTGAGAGGGAAGCTGATTGAGTTTCAAGCTGATCTGGGTCATATAGAGCTCCTGGAATCTAGAAATACTCATATTGACATCAACACCATGAGAATACTTTGTATATTTTGCATTAATGGATGTTTTTGGCCGCCCCTCAATCTTTAATTAAAGACCCACAACTGCTCAGCTCATCAAAACAATGGAAGATTTTCAGGAAACTATTAATCCTACGATTGTCTTTTGAAGACCCCTTCTGAAGGTGTCACACACGTGTCAGATGACAGACGCGAATGTTGATTTAGATGGCGCCAGTGGCGAAGAAGCGATTTGTTAGAACAACAGAGGAGTGGGGACCTCCAACTGTTGCGACAAATTAAAACACATTTTGAAACCACTTGGTGTTGGTACGAAGAAGTGGGACCCAGAGGATTACGGTAGTTACAAAAGTTTTTAGTACACAAAACATGGGTAAAATTGATGAAGACTATCCTGAATCTTTTTAAAGATTAATTTGCGAAACGCTTTTTCCAATTTCCGCCCGAGCTCTTCAAAATCAACTCGGGAAATTGCCACTTTCTCTTCTTCAACTCCTTTTCTTCTCACTTTCCACCATAATTAATGATCTATCGGCAAAAGGCGAAGAGATAGAAATGGCATAAGGGGCGCGACGTGATTTTGCATATTCATTGGTTCGAAAAAAAGCGGAAGGCACTCATTTTTTTCGCGCGGTAATCGTAATCCCGACATCCTTTGACCGTTTGCCGGGACATTAGCATATTGTGCAATCGACAAAGACAGATTGGCACAAAATACACCGACACACACACACACAGTTATAACTTATGCGGATGAGGAGTGGTGGTGTAAAAAATATAGAAGCAAGAGGAGATTTATCTCATAAATTGTAAGAATTTTGAGGTCAGAAAGTGAGATCATAAAATAACGATGGAGAAAGCGGAAAGAAACAGTTGTTTACCGACAAAGAATGAGTTATGCAGTTCGGGGTGTAATAAATATTTGAAAAAGTACAGTAGGAGGAATTCTAACTTGTTATGCTCTAAAAAACAGGTCAGAACCACTGAGCCAAGAAAAAAACATGATGATGTAAAAATTTTGTTCTGATTTGTGAGGAACAGATATTCACTGAAATGAAACGTCCAAGATTTGATATACTTTAAGCTGATAAATCAAAAAATACACTGAATTTTTATGTGGATGCGTAGTTTTCAAGTTGACCTACTTTTTAATAAAATTTCCCAAAAAGTGTTGGGGAGCACTTTGAGCAGCCATAACTCTGCTCAAACTCATCAAATTTGATTGAGCTAAGAAGCAAAAGAAAGCCAATACTTTGAAGTTTTAGAATATTTGTGTTTAAACAAAATTAAATTAGGATTACGGGCAAAATAAGTTCATGGTTCATTCGACGCAAAATTTCATGCCGATTCCGAATATCCTATTGAAAACACTCAAAAATGCTTCTCTGGCCAAAAAACGCCGTCAAAATTTCCTGGTCTAACTTTTCGCATGGACAGTGTAAAAATTGTAATCCACGTGAAAAATACGACAAAAGTGGATAACTTTTTTTGAAACTTTGACGGCGTTTTTCTGGCCCGAAAAGCACTTTTGAGCATTTTCATTGTGATATTCGGAATCATCATGAAATTTTGCATATATTGAACCATAAAATCCTTTTTCCTCGGAATCCTCCGTTAATATTTCTTTTACGCTAGAAAAGAATCAATTTGTGAATCAGAAGATTTAGAAATCAGAGTTTGTTCTGATCCAATTTCATCAGCAGCATCCCACCGCACGAAAAAGATGAAGGGACCCTGAAAACCAATTGTTTTGATAAGAAGCCACCGCTAAGTGGCTGTGGCTATATGTTCTGACACGAAAGCAATTGATCAAAACGTCAGTTTAAAGTTTGTTTAACGTGGAAGAGACACCCTTCTCCCAACTACCTACACCGCTTCATCGTGTGCCACAGCATTGTCTATCCGCACATTTCGGACACGGTGATTTAGTGATTTACAAGTCAGTCAGCATCGCTCGCGCGACGACACACTAGGCTCCTTCAAGTTTAATGGTCTTCTAATGGCGTTTGAATGAGAATGGCCACCAAAGTTTTACGCGGCGGTTCACACTGATTGAGAGTTAGGTTCTTTTGGGACAGTGATGATGATGATGATGATCGCATCTGGAGTAGAGGAAGATTTCGAATTGTGAAGAAGAAGGCGGAAGATGGCGAATAAACTTAACGATAGGTGCTGATGAATTTATGACTTAACTCGTAGCATATGTTGGAATTTGATGTTTGATTGAGAAATTGAAAGTGGAGAAATCAAGTGGAAAATGAAAATCGTGGACTTTTTATACTAGTTTTTCGGTGAAAACCAGACTTGTGATCCGGGCCAAAACGGGCCGGCTCGGGCCTGCGAATTTCTCACTTCTAAATTGTGTTTTCATGTCGAACTTTATATGAAAATGTAGAACTCGATGAGATCTACAGAATGGTAGTTAGAATATCAAAATTCCATGCCTATATTTTCCATAAAACGTCGGAAAGTGGACGGACCGAGCTCACATCGGTCGAAATCTCCGGCCCGTGTGCAAATTTTGACTTGAAAATCGCAATTTAGAGGTGAGAAATTTGCCGGCCCGTGCCGGCCCGTTTCGGCCCGGATCGCAAGTCTGCTGAAAATTAGTCGGTTACTGTATTATCCAAACAATACCAGTCTCAATTTTCCCGCCAGGGACGCGGCCCAGAGGTCGGCCGTGTGACAGCCTTCCCCGTCACCTACTCACCACATCCGTCGAACCTTTATCTAGATTCACCCAGATACTGTCTGAAAAATGATCCATAGCGTGTCACCAATTACCAATACGCATGCTAATCACAATAATGGTCCACCTACGCTCATTTACAGACGTTCCATTATAATCGAGAGATGGTTATCCAAATTCATGTGGTGACAGATTAGTTCTCAACACACTACGACAGGTGCCCCCTCCCCCCCCCCCCCCCCCCCCCACTTTTTAATTGACACCCCGAGGAGTCGCTAAAAGTTTATTCAAGCTCATCACTCGAATGGACTACCTTAGCACAACTGCCTTTTCTTTTGTGCCTGCCAAAAGGGCCGCCGCCGATTAGAAGGTCACTTTGTACAACGTTTTGACGAGAGAGCAGTGGAGCCAGTGAGCTAATTAGCGGCTGGACGAGCCGCCAATGACAACTGACACTCTCGTTTGGCTCGGGTAGATCCGGTGAGTGGGGAAAGTGGTAGTGATAAGAGGGGAGACACACGGAGGAATCACTTGTTAAGAAAACAATCATGTTAATGCTAGTCACCTACACCCCGGGTGCTTGTCATTTATCATCTGTCAAATGGGTTTTTAACTACCCGGGGATCTTAAAAGCATTCCAGGGTATTCTAAAGTTGAAAAGAAGCTCTAGAAATTTTAGGGGATAGAGAAGGAGGGATTGAAAATTTTCTGTAATTTTCAGTAATAATTTGGACCAAAATATGTATGAAAGAGCTATTCTGTCCTTAAAGTTTCTTGTATCAATAGCTCTCATTCCAGGGCCCATGTATCCCATCTCAGACATTTCTCCTTTCCTGATATCTGAATCTTCTTCAATTCGAAGACAAATTGAATTCCGATTCCTCGATCATTCTCAATTATCAGAATCCATTTGGCTCGACAACTGTGACTTTGCGCCTCTCCGAAATTCCTCCATCCTCCATCCCGATATTTGATTTATTTTCTATTCTATCTAATCGTTACACAGCCAATCAATCACGCTAAAACAACAATACAACAAATTTGCCAGTGACGCGTCGAAGAGCAATCTTCTCATCTCTCATCAAAGCTCATCAAGTCGTCAAGCACACAAAAAGAGTTACTGATTGGAGGTGGTGGTGATTTGGTAGTGCAAGGGATGAGAAACCGTGGAGGGGTTTTAGAAAGGAATATTGGATGCTCAATCTGAAAAAAGGGCGTTCTCGGTGACATGATGATGAGCTGGCTGCAAAATTCACATTCTGAATATCAGACACGCCACAGGCCCTGCCGAAAGCAGAAATTTTGTCGGCCCGGTACGGATTTCTGGAGTAAAAAAACTTTATGTGAATTTTTAAGCAATAAATCTTTTCATTGTGGCTTTTCCTGAAGAAGTCATATTTTGTAGATGGTTGATAATTTTAAGTCATTTTAACAGCAAAAAACTACAAAAAAATTTTAAAAATTGTGTAAAATTCTGTAGGGCCTGCCCGGAATTTGCCAAGTCCGATCAAAATTTATTTTTTTGTCCTGGATAAGAATAGTGAGCAAAATATAATACATATCTTCAGTCATAAACTATGTAGTTGAAATGAATTCTGAAGAGAATGCATTTTTCTTTCAGATATACTCAACTTTTAGAAGATTGTCAATGTTACTGTGAGAAAAGTTAGTATTGAGCTAATAGAAAAAGCGAAACTATTGATTTTTTGAATAATTAGTGCCCAAATATATAATAAAAAGGTTGAACCTGACTTTTGGAGTCGAATAAACGGAAATGCTCAATTGTGATTAGAAAGATGCAGTCTACTCGTTTCGCCTAAATCATCGGTTTCTCCAGCACCGATGATTTAGACGTATCGGTAGTCATAAATGGTAGACAAATAAAGTACAAGTGGAGTCCGGAAATCTGCATTTGGTTCAGTAGAAGAGGCACTGAAGAATCAGAAAACAGCAGCGTTTTTTCTGATTCCAGCCCTTTCATTGCACTATCGGGATCGCATTGGAGCTTGGCATGTATTTTAAAAGACTAACGTTTCTCGGTTTGGATAGAAGCTTGATGTTCCTCAAATGCTAGAGGCGTATGCTAAATGCTACGACTACCCATCAACAGAAAAGTTTAATTGTTCATAATCCTTGCGTATTGCATCTTAGCTTTGCTTACCGGTGAAAAAAATCTGTTGAAAAAACAGAAAATCCACACTAATAAGTCAATTTTCTTTATGTTACCTTCAATAAATTGTATCCTTCTACATCTTTATTAGTGTTTTTTGTATTGTTTCAAAAACCATATTTCAAATCTTATTACAATATTTGTTTTATCTCCCCAATTCCACTCAACTTCCCGGTTCACTTTTTTTTCGAAAAATAAAAAGTAATTTTCATAGTCTTCCCTTTTTTGTTTTCCAACTGACTCATATCCGCTAAATAAAGGATTCTATGACTCTAACCATTTGAAACCAATAAACTAAAATGGAGCCATCTAACAATGCAAAATTCATGAGTCTGCATAAAAAGGGGACATAAAATTTTTGGCTGTTTTCTGGAATAAAAGTGGGTTTTCTAAAGTCACGTCAATTTTCGTAACTTGAAGATCCAAGTGGTTCAGGTGAAATGTTTGTGTTGTTTTGTTTTGTTTTTTGTTTTTTGTTCATGTCACTGACCACATTTTGATCATTATCAAAAAGTTGCCGCCTTAGACATCATTAGATTTTTGTCTCTGAAGATGATTCTAGAAAAAATACGGTGATTTTGCCACATTCTATCTGGGATGTTTTGAAATTTTCGAAAATATGGTTTTTTTAGTTCTGCTCCTTCTTGTTTCAGGAATTTTCATTTATCCCCATTTCGTTCCATCATGTGCCCCCGGATCCCACAATTAGTGCATTCGTAGTCCTCCATACTCCAAGTCATGTGCCAGAAATGCAATCTAAATACAACAAAAAAGAAGAAGAAGAAGACTTCATTTTCCCTATTCCAACTATCTCATTTATCCATCTCTAGATGTTTGGTGTATTTCTTTTTTTGTTTCAACATTTAGAAACATGAACACTAACACATTTTCTTCCTTATGCAGGATGACTCAAACACCCCCCCTCCCCCCCCCCCCCCCAATAAGGAAAAGACCACCTGACTGGGGGTTAAGTATTTGCCTATGCCCTTGAGTGGAGTGTACTCTTGCCAGTTTTCTGTCACCTGCATATATCTATTACAAAAAATTTTCATGCCATGCCATGAATGAAGCTTTTTTAAACATGAGATGTTATCTTTCGGCGAAATTAAAGTATTTCGTAATACTGTGATTCCTATATGTTACGTTGACTTTCCCTCCCCTTTTCTAGTCTCTTCTGAATCATCTCCCCTCTTGTTCACTTCTCTCAACTTTCAAGTTGTTGAACATTCGAAAAATCCGATTTCAGACGTAAATTTATTCGGTTTTCCGAGTCGCTCTTCCCCGCCGCATGACCCCCCGGGCCACCACGAGGGGGGACAATGCAAACGCGCCCCACCGCTCTCTGTGTGTGTCCTTTCATCGTTTTGTGTGTGGTGGCTGCTGCTGTCATCACATGGATGCCAGCGCATGTTAATTTAATCTTATCCCAGCCTCATTCCATCTGTTTTTCCCAGCTGGAAAAAAAGTTATTTTCAACTTTGGAATTTTTCTTTGTTTGTTTTCTAGGCTCAAGGGTGTTTTACTCGTGGTTTCTTATTGGAAATGTGCTCAAAAGTATGAATTTTACTATATTTTTTTCAGATAACCATGGCTTCATCCAGTAAAGACGGCCCTTTTCAGCAGCAGTGTTTGCCTGGAGTTCATAAAGAGCCAAATCTTGCCATTTGTAAGTCATTTTCTTTCAGAAAAAATTATAATAAATTAATTTCAGCGGAATCTACACATTCTTCTGATTGGTGCTCTGCAACATCTTCAAACGATTGTTGGTTGGAAACTTCACAATCATTTTCAGCCGGGAAATCTAACGGGTGAGACGAAAATCAATATTTTGTCACATTTTGAATTTAAATTATTCGAAATGAAAAATTATTATAATTATTTGCAGAACCCCGTCAGAAAAAGCACACTGTGAATTGAGTGACCCGAAGTCTTGCTCATTTGTTCCGGAATCTCCAGTCTCTCCAGAAAATCTGGAAGTTGCGGATTTGCGGAAAGGACGCTCGTATTCAAACCCGGATTTGTTGGTCTCCATGAGCCCGCTAGCGTATAGAGAGAATCAGATAATCACTCAACAGCCACAACTTGTGGGTAGTCGACATGGTAAGCTATATTTTTTTGAAGGAGGATTCCGTTCAATCGATGCAAAATTTTATAATGATCCCGAATATCACAATGGAAAAGCTCAAAAATGCTTTTCTGGCTCGAAAAACGCCGTACAAGTTGCAAAAACGTTATTCCTCGTTGTTGAATAGTGCAACTTTGACGGTTTTTTTGGGTTATAGAAGCATTTTTGAGCGTTTTCATTGTTATATTCGGAATCAGCATGTAATTTTGCGTCGATTGAACCATGAACACATTTTGCCCGGAACCCTCCTTTAAAGGGCGTGTGTGCTAATTTAAAAAAAAATAAATTTTAGGTCAATTTTTACATGGATCGTTGCAAAAAAAAAATTAGAAATAAAATTCTCTTGCACAATGTCGCGAAAATCGCTCAATCCAAGATATAGGTGAAAAACAGCTGAAAAAAGTGAACGTAGACCGATCACTATTGCAAAACGTGGAGAAAAGTTGAAAACAGGATCGGACTACGTTCTCTTTTCTCAGCTGTTTTTGACCTTTATCTTTTGATTGAGCGATTTTCGTGACATGTGCAAGATAATTTTCCTTCTAACTTTTTTTCTGCAATGATCCATGTAAAAAACCCATAAGCTCAAAATTAGCACTCGCCCCCTTTAACTATTACAATTAATGAAATTTTTTTCAGATCTCGCTCAAGAGAAATGTGAAATTCTCGCGGTCACAGAAACAGTGGAAACCGCTGACTCTACTACCACAACCACTATCATCGCAAGCGCCATCACATCCGCTACCGCATCACAAGAGGACTTTATAATGGTGGAAGCGGAACAGGACGAGCCAGCCGGACTTTGCGACGTCACCATGCCATTAGTTGATAAGAAGTGAGTTTCCCATAATAATAATTCATTTAACTCAATGTTCTTCTTCAGAGATCTACCGACCACTAGTGCTACTAGCTCACCAGCTCGTCAAACTACTCCCCGTATCGAGAGTGGATTGAGTTTTGAGAACGTGGTTTCTCTTGTCAAAACATTCCCAGCTATTATCAACAAACTGCTCAACAAGCCTTGGTACCCATCGCGATGCGATGAAGTTATTCAGTTCCCGATGGAGGAGCTCCATAACTATGAGATTGTTCCCACTGAAGTAGACGATGAGCACTTTTTGATAGCCACCGGGGCGAAGAATTCAGAAGGGAGGCTTCCAGATGCCATGTTTCATTTGGTTTTTGCACCCAAAGAATTCTTCGGGCCAGAATCTCCATCCACCAGACCATTTAGCTTGTTCCGCGCTGCTGACAAAAAGGATCTCATGGATCTTCTTCATCTTTGTGATGAGAAATCCTTCCTATTCACTTCTCTAGACACCAAGCGTGCTGATCTCCGTTCAAAGGTTGAGGAACTAGTCATTCAAATCCGTCTGAAACCTCACTATCATATGATTCATGTGGCGATTTCTACGGATCGTTTGGATTTCTTTTCTGATGAGATGATCAAGGCTATGAATGATTCCCATGAAGCTTTCGAGAGGTAATATAAAAAATTGTACAAGAAAGTAACATTTTGTTTCAGCCAACTTCGATGCTTATGCCACACTGAAAATTGCTACCCTGTGCATTTGGCTCTAACAATGGACAGACAAAAAATTGTGGAAAGACTTCTCGAATTAGACCCAACTTTATTCCTCACAACTGACAAAGCAGGAAACAACGTTTGGCATCTCGCGTCGAGCAGTTTTTGTGCTCAGGTATAATTATTTTTGAGAAGCAATCGAGTTGAGTGTATTCCCATTTTTTTCAGAGCATTTGGGATAAGTGCCCCGACTCACATCACTTCATCGACGAGCGCAATATGGAGGGTCAAAGTCCACTGAACGAAGCGGTTAGCAGTGCGAAACCTTTGGTGGCCACATTTCTTATTGGGAAAGGTGCAAAGTTCACGCGCGGCGATCGAAACGAATTGTTCGTGGCGATGGCGTCAAAGAATGCGTCGACGGTTGTTGACGTGGTGTTGAAGGACAAACCGGAATTGGCGCATGAACGTGACGCACTTGGGAATAGTGCGATTCATGTCGCATTGTACAAAGAGTCGTTGAATGCACTATTGAACAAGAAAACCGAGTTGGGGTTGGATATTGATGTGAAGAATAATGCAGGAGAGACGGCTCTTTTGCTATACATCACTACCAGAAAAGTATGTTAGCCAAATCTTGGTTAAAATGTCGAGTTCCTTACTCAATTTTTAGCCCGATCTCCTCCCACTTCTTGTCACCCTCTATGCCCATGGCGCGGATATGAACGCAACGGACCCCCATGGAAATACGGCCCTGCACAAGTCTGCAGCTCTCGTGGATTCTAGAAGGATCAGTCTTGAGGTATAGAGATACTATTCTTGGGTTCACATTGCCAAATCCGGCCCAGCCCGGGTAGGAAATTTCCGTCGAAAAATTTCCGTAAAAAAACCGAATTTCTCATGAAAAAGTTTCCGAATTTCATGAAAAATCATGAAAGTACAAAAAAAAGTATGCAAAATTTCAAAATTAAACAGAAAACAGTAAAAAAATCGATATTTCCAAACATTGACATGAAAAATTGGGTCTGGTCAAGTTTAGATATGTATGAAATTTAGTAATTGATTTTTACAGTGTGTCAAGTTTCTAATCTCCGCGGGAGCTGATTCAAACAAGATAAACCACCGAGGAGAGTCACCGAGACATTTGGCAGCTTCCCTTCAAAAGTGAGTTGCTCGAACATCAAACACCAAAATCTGAAACTAACATGATTCAATTTTCAGCCAAGACATGCTCACAATCTTGAAAGCCGCCGGAGCGAAACGATGCCCTAAAGGTTACAAAGGATGCAGAAGTAACTGCCGATTCAACGCTATATCTTTTGATGAGGAATACGAAGAAACTCTTCAGAATATTCATGTTGGATGTGAATCGGATTACGAGAAGACTGAGCTCAGTGCATCGGAAAGAATGAATATTGAAGATACATTGGAGTCAACTCATAAGAACAAGAGAACCAAAGTGAATCTGATCTCAATGGATGGCGGAGGTATCCGTGGATTGGTTATCATCCAGACACTCATCGCTATCGAGGAGCGGCTTGGAGATGATATCTTCAAGTATTTTGATTGGGCTGCTGGAACATCAACCGGATCTTTGATTATGGCTGGATTGGCTACTGGGAAGAGTCTTCGAGAGATGCAGCAAACTTATCTGCTCTTGAAGGATAGAGTCTTTGATGGAATTATGCCGCCATACGATACTGTTCAATTGGAGAACTTTATACAAGATCAATTTGGCACGGGGACGGTGTGGGATATTCCATTCCCGAGATTAATGATCAGTGCGGTGAACTCCGAGAAGCTACCAGTTCGCTTGGAAATGGCTCGCAACTACAAACCAGCAGTGGATCTTGCACCAGAAACTCCGAAAGAGATGCCACTCTGGATGGCTCTTCGTCGCTCCACTGCGGCTCCAGTTCTTTTCAAACCATCCGAAGATAGATACATCGACGGTGGTATTATTTCAAATAACCCAGCACTTGATCTAATGAGTGAAGTTCATGCGTATAACAGACAACTTCAATTGTCCGGAAGGAAAAAGGACGCTGTTCAGATGAATGTTATGGTCTCGTTTGGAACCGGTCAGATACCATGCACTGTTATTGAAACTTTATCGATTGATAGTAACTCACCGTTGCAATCCATTAAGACTATAAAGAATCTGGCAGCGATGTTCATCGATCAAGCGACGGCGTCGGAAGGTGCTCCGGTTGCCAGATCGAGACAGTGGGCTGACTCGTTGGAAGTTCCATTCTTCAGATTCTCCGCGCCGCTGTCAAAGGTAAGTAAAAGGGTTAGAAATGAAGGCAAAATGGGACATCCCGGACGTTCCGCGTCCCAGCAAAACTCAAAAACTTTATATTTTCTATTTTGAAAATTTAATTCTTTAGCAAAAAGTTCAAATTTTTTTAGAAACTTTTTGAGACGGGGCGCCCCGGAACGTCCCAAAAAAATAGAAGTTGAGTTAAAAATTGAAAAAAGCCGACAATTCTTTGCCGGCGCTATCACGTGCCCCGCGTGTTGCCAAGGTGACAAGAGCGAGATAACCCCATCTTGTTTCAGAATATTTTCCTCTCCTCGACAAGCGACTTGGACGTATGTACCATGATGTGGGACTCATTCATCTACTGCCGGAAACATCGTGCCTACATTGATGAGTTGGTCAGACTTCTGAAGTACGATCCCGAGCATCCGTATACCAAGTCTCCACTCACGGAACTTTAATTTGAATGTACATTATTGTATGTATGTAAAAACTTTCATTTTTTATCTCGTTCGGTGTTAGAAATCTCCCGTTTTGCTTTAAATGCTGAAGCTCCCATTGACTAAATCAAAATCTCCCTACTAGTACGATATTTCACTTTTTCTACTGCTTTCTATTGCATTTATGTAGCGTTGAATGAAATAAAATTGAAACAAAAATCTTGATGATGTTCGAGAAAAAGTGTCGCGTCGAGACATGTAACACGATAAGATCGAGAAATGAAAGGTGTGTGTTGAAATGAGGTCATTTTCAATTTTCAACGATCTAGAGGAATTAAAATTCCTTATAGCAAATTTTAGAAGGCATATATTTAGGCTTTTAGGCTTTGGTATTCCTCAGACATGCTACGGGCTGAGCCGAAATCAGAAGTTCTGTGGGCCCGGCCCGGGTTCAAGGATTCCAAAGTTTTGGGATTTTTAAAAAAATTTTGTGAATTATTTAAAAATTTTGCGACTTTTTCAACCAAAAAAACTTTTTTTCGGGTTTTTCCTGAATGGACCATATTTTTTTAATGATTAAATATTTCGTGTCATTTTACCAGCGAAAAATTACAAAAACTAGTCATGAAATTTGAAGTAAAGTTGGAATTTTTGTTGGCCCAAAATTGAAAAAAATGACCATGGATCGTTTTTGGCCAGAGCCATTTTTGGCCTAATCCTGATCTCGTCTGGTGTAAAATGCTATGACAAACTGAAAAAAGTCGGTCCGAAGACACGAGAATGGTTTTCAAGCGAGTTATAGTCCTTTTCTGAAGTCCGGCCCAGACGAGGGCCTATTTTGGGCCATGGCTTTAAAATCATTTATGTGACTTAGCACTTAGTTTTTTGGGTTTCTCGTGGTTAATTTGATCGAAATAAACTGTAAAAAATTTTCCATATTTTTCCCTATTCGGGCCAAGCCGGGCCGGCTCGGATTTCGCCAAGGCGCGTATTCCCTAGTTTTTTTTTTCATTTTTTACTCCTTGGTGAATTGACCTTTTCAGATGACACATTTGTGTCACTTTTTCGCTCTCCTGTGATAACCGAAAAGAAATCAGAAACTTAAGAGAATATGGCGGTCATTTTATTTCTTGCAAAAGTCCTTTGAGCCGATCGTCCTCCCCAATGCGGTGTTACGGGTAAGATAGTGTCAGGTGGTAGATATGAATTGAGGGGCCCCCCGAGGCAGAGCTAAAGAGCAAGTGAGTCGTCGGGGTGAATTGTGATACGAGACGGAGATTGGTTGATGAGTAGAGAGAGGTCCCTTTTCTATCCTCGTCTATCTTCTTTATCTTTTGACGAGAAGAATCCGGAAATCGTAGCAGCGCACTGACATACACCACCGTTTCATAACGCATTTCGTATTATCATTTCAATGTCTTTCGCGCTTCCGCATACTGATTAACACCAATCGTTTGAAACACCTGTCCCAAATGGTGGTGCCCCATTCCCCAAAATGACATGTACTTTCACTCCTCCTTAACAACAGCGCGCAGCTGTTCAATGCGTTAGAAAACCGGAAACATCGGGGGTACGGATCCGTTTGGTTGAGGCTCGCGAGAGCTTTGCTGTTAGGTGTCACAAGTTTTGATGATTTTTTTTGGAATCAGTCCGCTATCTTTCAGGTTTTTTGTGTCTCAGTTGGAAAAATCATAAGGGGCCACTTATTATTTGTTAATTTGGTTTTCACCCTCTCTTGATTTATAGGATTTTCCTGAAAAATTCCAATTATTTCATTTTTATACAGAGTAATATTATAATATTAAACAGTAATATTATAATATTAAATTTCGAATCCCTCCCTAAGACCCACTAGCTAAACATTCAATTTTTAGAAACAAGATGTTTCTGACCACATGATTTTCAACACATGTCTTCTAAAGATTCTTGGTTCTTGAGCACCCTTGGACCTTTTCATCCTTTTTTCTTCCTCTCAATTTTCAACAACTTCCGAACACGTTGTCCCATATTTACTCCCATGGTCACACGATTCGCCCCCCTGATTTTCCTCACCTACCCACACTAAAAGCCGTCACTTCTGATTTGGCGAAACACAAATTGACATGTTGTTTGTATGTACATAATCGAACCAATCTTCAAGCAATGCGTATGTTTTATAACGTGTATTCTAGCGCCTTTTTCTAGTTTCCACCTTTTTCGTTTACATTTTTCCCATGAAATTTTGTGCTCATTTTTTCAGGAAGATCTATTTGAATAGATATTTTATTGGAGATTGAAAAGTGATGTGAAAATGGAGGGCATCGAAGAAACCGATGCACCACTTTCACCGAAAAGTCCATTTGCAAGGAGAAATGGACGAAGGTAAGACTTCAATTCTTTATAAGATCCCAAGGCCCCCAAAACCCATAAATCTCATTTGCAAACCCCTATCCCATTTTTTGCATCTCCCTGCTTGCAATTTCTCAATTCATTCTCCCAATCAAAATCCAATGTTTCATCAGTTATCCGCTTGTCTATCTGGCCCGACGAGTGCACTGCTCTAGCGTAGGATGTAGTGGAGCGTGGTATTACACACTCTCGCCCAAAAGAACTTGAAGGGAAAGGGGGGACCGAGAGGTCTATCCCCACACCGGATCAATTCTACCTCAATATTTCATGTAATTGATTGAATGGGTTTATTTTGGATGGGGCAAGAGTAGCCTAGATATTGACGGATACTTTATGGATACCGAGATGCAAGGGTACTTGAATGAATTTTAAACATGATGAAATGTGATTGTAGAATTTTCAAGAGACCTAAATATTCTCTTGGATTTTTGTCTGGAAATCACTCTTTGAGTGAAAATTGGTCAAAACAAAAAAAAATTAACAAAAAAATGGTACAGAGAGTGTAAAGTGTCTCACATTTTTTGAAGCTAACTATATGAAAATCTCGAAACTAACTCAATTTGTATTAGAAAGGCATACCACTCTATCTTTCTATTTTTTCAACACTTCAAAATATATTTCTAAATTCTCAAAATGGATCATAACATCTGTTGGAGAAGAGATTTAAAACATATTTTTTGACGTGCTCAGTCAATTTTTGACGAGGGTTTTAAAAATTCAGATTCAAATTCATTTTAATTTAAAAAGAGCTAATTTTGACCTTAATCGGGTGCCCCTCTAATACAGTTTTTACAATAATCAAGATTTTGAAAAAAAAAAACACAAAAAGTTTCATCTACTAATTTAAATGAATTTAAAAAAAGAACACTAATTGTAAAATTTTCAAGAGACCTAAAACTTTCTTGGAGTTTTGTCTGAAAATACAGGTCAAAGTATGGAAACTGGCAAAAAAATTAGTACTAAATGTGAAAGCGTAAAAATTCTCACATTTTTTGAAGCTAACTACTTGAAAATCCCGAAGCTAACAAAAACCTAAAAAACAACATAAACAACATATTTTGCGACGTGCCCGGTCCATTTTTGACGAGGATTCTAAAAAGAATAATTTCAATTTGTTCGAATATCAAAATGTGCTCAATTTGAGCTTATTCGGGAGCCCTTCTATTAGAGGTGCTCTTATAATACAGATTTTTCAATTATTCGAGTTGCAACTGAAAATAACATCAACAACTTTATTTAACTATTTTCAGTCTTCGAATTCAACGCCTTGTGGACTGCCAACACTTTCACTACTCATCCGTCGAATTGGGACCGGTCAAAGTTGTCATAATAGCCATAAACACTGACGAGAATGCGACGGAGCGAATAAAAATGCGTGTTGAGAGTGAATCAAATTCATGGTGAGCCTTTTCATCTCCTTCTGTTTCCAATTTGTTCATTTTCTCTCTTTTCTGCTCGAAACATTTTTCTTTCTGTGTTGTTTTTTCTCACGTCCTTCTTTTGCTCCTTTCTTTTGTCAGAACAACGAAAACGTTGAAATCAAAAAGAAAAAACTACGAGCAAGATCCCATGAGATTTGAAATGAAGTTGCGAAAAAAACGAGAAACTTGAAAGGTTTTCCATCATTGATTCATTTCAGGCTTGTCGAACGTTCTCGAGAGGATTGGGCGGTCTTCGACAGACAGCTGCATCGTTGTGTTTTCGAACGAAGGCATTCTCGTCTTGACGAGCTGTTTCCTCTTATTCATCTGGAATCGGCCAAGTTCGAGGTGACAGCTTCTAAAAATCAGTATACACTTTCTCGATTGACATCCACCTCTATTTTCAGGAAGTGCTTGTCAAGTATACGGAACGATTATCGGACCTCACTGGCAGCATCATAACGTGCTATCCTGTTCTGAAATTTTTGGAGGTGAGAAATTTTCGATTTTCTTTTTTGAAATATTTGTTTTCATTTGGATCCTCTCTCTATCTCAAAGATCGAGCTGAAAAAGATGTTATTGTTTACATACCAGAAACGAAAACAATGGAATATTCTAGAAAGCTATTTGAATGCATACTCTATAGACATGTTCACTTTTTTGGCACCATAAGACTTTTTTCAAAAAAAATTCTCAAATTCAGATCGACAGTCGAGGCGGGCACTTTGAGCCAGCTGAGGAGACCTCCATCAACGTGCCTGCCATCGCCGCTGCAGTAGTAACAAAGGATTTCGAACCGACGGATAACTCACAGCTGCGATTGCGGGTATCTTCCCAAATCTGGGCCTCGAGAGACTTATTATGTAAACAAAAACATTGCAGGTCGGTGATATTGTCTCGATTACGGAAATGTCAACATCGAGTCCAAACGAGCAAACATTTTGGAAAGCAAAGCTGACGATATCCAACCAGAAGATTGTCGAGCCACAAAATGCGAGGCTAGGATTTGAGGTTAGTTGTAATTAGTAATTGTGAAGAATAATGACATTAAAAAGTGAGAGTGAACTTTAAAGGGGGTGAACACTAATTCCAAAATTTGGGAGTTTTTTTTATTTCAATCTACGTAGAATTTTTGAGAGATCAAAAAATCCTATCGGACCATGGTCTGAAAATCACTTCTAGGGAAGAAATAAGCTAAAAACAGACCAAAAATTAGTACAGAGAGAGTCGGCAGATTTTCAAGTTGCACACTCTAGAAAATTTTGCAGTGAAAATGTGAATATTTGCACACTATCACAAGTCAGTACTAATCTTTGGTCTGTTTTCAACCTATATCTATTCAATAAGTGTTGTTCAGACTATGCGACAAGAGAATTTTTTGGTCTCTCAAAAGTTCTACGTCGATTGATATTAAAATCTCCAAAGTTTTGGAATTTGTGTTCACCCCTTTAAGGGGGTATGAGGAATGTCATAAGAAAACTCAAATCCAAAGAAACTTCCAAACAAGAATATCCAATTTCAGATCGGATATTTCCCACGCGACTGCGTGATGCTCATCGATGACAAACGTCTGCCAAATCCCCTGAACAACGAACCAAAAACAGCACCCAGAAATGCCAGGCGATACATGACGACCATGTTCCGACATCGAAGGCGCGAGCCTATTTTTGGACTGGAACTAACTGAACTCTACACAAGAACCGGTCGAAAAGTGCCGGTAATTGTTGAAAAATGTTGTGCTGCTATTGAGGATCAGGGAATTGTCACGGGTATTTATAGACAATGCGGAATTCAGTCAAATATTCAGAGACTCAGGTATCTAGGGACATATGAGCAATTCAGACTTAAAATTTTCAGGGCAAAATTCGACAGTGGCGCCGAACCAGATCTCCATGAATTCGGACAGAGGGACATTTATTCCGTGTCATCGTTATTGAAACAATACTTTCGTCAACTTCCAAACCCGTTGTTCACTTATCAAGCTTATCCAGGATTGATTGAGGCGTTTGAGAAAGAAGAGAATATGGATGAGAAAATTGAGTCGTTGAGATTCTTGTTGGAAGCAATGCCAGAAGCTCATTATAAAACTGCAAAGTTTTTGATGGAGCATTTGTCAAGGCTTTGTAAATCGAAGGCGTTAACAGATATGACATCGAAGAATCTGGCAATTGTATGGTCCCCAAATTTGTTTAGGTGGGTTTATTAGCAATCAAAAGTTGTAAAAATAATATAAATAATTTTAGACCACCTCCAACTCTCAACGGAGCCGACGCCCATCTCCTCAGCGGGCTCAACGTGCACACCGCGATTTGTGATTTCTGCATTGAAAATTCCGATTCTCTCTTCATTTGTGATATTGATGAAGGTATCACTTTTTCTAACAACTCAATTATCTATGCTTTGTTACAGAGCAAAGTAAATGCACATCAATTGAAAATAGCTTTACGACAATCTCAAAATCAGCAACAATGTCTGACATGAGATCCGAGTCAGAGTCCAAATGGCCGAGATTCTTCAGAGGGAAATCTGTGGAAGGTTTCTGGAAATTCAACAGAAAGCAACAAACTTCCACGGTTGAACTATGTGGCTCTCCAACTTCTGAAGTCAAATGGAGGAGGTATGAAAAAAAGAAGTCTAAAAATGTTTCGAGTATAAAAATTTTTAGCAGAAGTACCCGATCTCACTCAACGGATGCCACATTTCAATCTTCTCGTGCAGATTCTTTTATGCAATTGATGCACACTGGAATGGATCAGATTCGGGAAGGAATGAGGATCTTTAGAGCTCGTGCGAGGAGCATGAGACCGACTTCTAGGCCACCACCATCGCCAAGAACTCGGAGAGCAAGATTTTCGAATGGTTCTAGTCATGTTCAGAAATCGAATGAAAGAGAAAAGGATATTCAGCATGTGAGTTATATGAATAAAGAAGATTTCTGGGTATTTAATATTTTTGAATGAATTTTCAGTGGACAAGTTTCTAAACACCTATGGTGAGCGAACCCTTAGATTATTAGGGATATGCTCAGTAGATTTTCATTTGAAATTATGCTAGCTGAAGAAAATCCTTTATAACCTCTCTAAAAACCGCATAAAACCAAACTATTCAGGAGCTCCCACTAGCGACAGCCGAGTCATCAATCACCCCCGAACCCAGAAACAATACGGATACACATAACAACATCATGACAAGAACTGTCAGTGTTAATGACTCTGACGACCAAAGTTTTGAAGAGAACGGACTCCGAGAGATTCGAGAGAGAAAAGTTATGTTCAAGGCGGCGACTCAAGGTTGGTTTTGGTTGAGGAGGGGAAAATAGGAAGAAATTGGGACTAATTGCTCTTCTAATGTGTTTCCTAGGAAACTCTGTGTTATTCTCTCTGATATGCAATGCAGATTAGCGCTGCTATTAAAAAGATTGAATTTCATTAGTTATTCGTTCATTCATAAAAATCATGTCATTAAAACAAATTACAATTGTAAAATAAGTGAAGCTGTGGCGTGATATCACCGAGTCTGCAAATAGTACATAGATTCCTGAATGTAATTCGAAAAGGAAATAATTTATTAGAATTAGATAATGACGCTCTAAACGGAGAAGAAAAAGAAAGAGAGAGTACAAATTTCATGCACATTAACCATTGCAACACTTGGCAAATAAACTGGATCCCAGCGGCGCCACTTTGATAAGAGCACCTGGTTGTGCCGCATTTGGTGGTACGTCACGGCTCACGGCGGCATATCAAATAGTCGAAACTATGTGAAACAGCGAGACAAGCAGTATCTTTACTAATAACATTTGAAAACTTCTGTTCTGTATGTCCGTTTGTATGTCCGGGACTGTAACTCAGCCCAAACTCAACCGATTTGGATGATTCTTTTACAGAAATATCAGGCTTGGCGTTACGTTGATGCCCATATGTTTAGATTTTTAATATCTTAAAAACTGAGCAAGTTACGGCTCTTTTCGTGAGTTTTCAGTACTAATTTCGGTACCGAAAATGTGTTGCAAGTCATAACTCGATCGAGAGTTGACCGATTCTCTTGAAATTTTCACAGTTTGTTCCTCATTATCTGAGGATGATGCACGTCTTTTTAGCTTTCAAAAATTCCAATTTTGACGCCTTCTGGAGCACTTTTTCTGAGCAACTGTGCCCACTTTTACTTGCGCAGCCCTGAACCTGAACCAACCTGAACCTATTTAGATAATTTTTTTGCAGAAAGATCAAAAATTTTTCTGAGATTATGCCCATATGTTTAGATTTTTGATATCTTGAAAATTGAGCAAGTTACGGCTCTTTTTGTGAATTTTCAGTACTAATTTCGGTACCGAAAATGTGTTGCAAGTCATAACTTGATCGAGAGTTGACCGATTCTCTTGAATTTTTCACAGTTTGTTCCTTATTATATAAAGATGATGCACGTCTTTTTAGTTTTCAAAAATTCCAATTTTGAAGCCTTCTGGAGCACTTTTTCTGTGCAACTGGGTGTATTTTATATAAATCTGTTCGTCTCGACGCGGGGAATACGAAAAACTATGAACATTTTTAAAATTTTGAGGTTGAAACATAGTTTTCGCCGTTTTCATTGTTGGAGCTGCTGGACTCGAGCTGAACTCGAGCTCGATTTTTATATGAAAGAGTATTTTATCTTTTTTATTTTAGTCTTTTCATAAGCCTATAAAATACTAACTCCACACTGTCTCGCTCACCGCTACCATACACACGCAGACAGCTCTGGCCGACACCTCACACACCTACCACACACAAAAAAAGCGCCCTCCCGAGACAGCGGAAAAACACGTTCAAAGTGCCTCTCCGCGACAGCAATGTGTGCGGTTGGCACAGCGGCTGTCGCGCTGGCCGCTGACGACGCTCAAAAGTGCGTGTTCATAGAGCGATGTGTAAGGGGGCGCACTACACAAATTGGAAGAGTAGTATATGTCAGGAGAGGAAGAGTCGAGCTGAGTGCGTGCTACTCGGTAGTCGCTCCGTTGGTCGATGAGTGTGAATGTGGTGGCTGCGGCTGCTAGGTATGCATTTGCATTCGCGTCGGTTGGCATCGACATGCTCTGTGTTCCTCGCATGATACTCGCAGCGGTGGCAAGCGCGTACTTTCGCGTTCCATTGTTGCGGCGACTCATTGAATTTATGTAAGTCAAGACGTCGAGGCGTTTTGCTTATGGATGAATATGTTTCGTTTTTTTTGTCTCCCGGACCTGTTCCGGTTTTTTTAATGCTTTTAACATTATACCTTTTTTGATTCAACCCTTCTTACACTGCTGAATCACAACCCTTTTTGAACTACTAAAGATACGCGGCTGAGTTTCACGTTTCCAAAGAGCATTTTTTCCAGAACTTGGGCACAACTATCGACAATTCGATACAGCTATGGCCGATGTTCCGTTTGATTCTGATTCTTCGCTGACGTGTGATCCTCCTCCCTCCCTTTCTTCTGCTGTTGTTGAGCCTCTAGGTGATTCACAGAGAAGTGTCACCAAGAGAGAAAAAAAGAAGGTGAGAATTTCAGTTCCATCGTATGTAATTTGTTTCGCATTACAGATGAGACAAGAGCTTGAAAAAGCTCGCCTTGCAGCTAAAAGAAAAGAGCAGAAGAGTGAGCAGATGGAAGTGGATTCGGATCAGGATGGAGACATGGATATGATGGAGGGGTCATATGTGACCTGCGAATCTCAGAGAACAGAACCAGCTCAATTGATGGTAGCTGAAAAGGTGGACGAGATGGCCGAGGATGACTTCGTGCCTACATGGTTTTTTCGACGCGAAAAGATACGGCAAGAGTCAGCGGTGATGACTCTCGGAGAAACCTCTTCTAGCTCCCCAATGCCATCATCATCCACGGTTCACCATCATTTTGGCTCGGGGAGGATTGACGGTATCGAGGATACGCAGTTGAGGACTCAGGTTTCCGAAAACTCTGGAGAGGAAGGTACAGTTCCATGTTCACAAACATCTCAAAGATCTCTTAAGATGCGAGATCGAAGAAGAGTAAGTGGTATAGAAAAGAATCAAAAAACCTCTATTTAACTCAGATGGAAAAAGAGAGAGATGCTTCTCGGAAGGCTGAATCTAGACGAATTGAGAGTCAACAAGAGAGACTAGAAAGATTACGGGAGAATGCAAACCGTAACGCTCTTCGGCGTTCTCAAGAGTCGCGACAAGAGAAGGCGAATCGTGTCACTGCAGTTGCTCAAAGAAATATTCTTAAACGATCGCTGGAATCAGGAGAAGAAGTAGAAAAAACTAAAGAGTCGGATCGGAAGAGAAAGCAGATTCAAAGATCAGTAGAACCGGCTGACATTAAGCAGGAACGGAATCGAACTACGGCGATGAGAAACGCAGCTACAAGAGCAAAAGAAAGCATCACTCAGACTTTAGTCAAGAGAAGCTTGAACGATTCCAGAAAGGGCAAACGTCAACAAGTTCTCCTCGGAATAGCGGCTACTGATCAACGACCATGTGTTCATCATATTGGAAAAATGGATCAAAAGTGTGCTCACTGCAGAGCCCTTTATTTCAAAGGTAACTTTCATACTGAATACAATAAACCCGATCTAATTTCAGCGGAAACGACTCTAAAAGGCCATTTCAACTCCTGTTGTGTTTCTGGATTTGTGAAGATTGAGCAAAAGCCAATTCCGCCTGCTATCATCAAACTGTATCTCACCACAAAAGATTCGATTGATCGAGATCTGTGGAAGGAGTCCAAGAACTTCAGGGAAAATCTCCGCCAGTACAACAATTCCTTGGCGATGTCATCTATGAAAGCTGCTCTGGATATGATTCCGGGTGGTCCCTACTGCTTCCGGATTCATCAGCAAGTGTATCACTACATCGGAGACTTACATCCGCAAGACAACGAGCCACGGCAGTTTGCACAAATCTTCATTATGGATACGGAGCAAGCTGCTGCTGAATTGGCCGGTCGTGAGATGAACTCTTCCTGCACCGAAGAGCTTTTTGAGAAGCTCATCAAAATTCTTCAAGATAATCATCCTCATACAAAGTCATTTAAAATGATGCATGAGGTGGAGAAGGAAGAGAAAGAGAAAGCAGAGCTGGAGCAAAGACCCGAGAGACACGTCAAGATGGTGTTTAAAATCAGAAGTCAAGATGACCAACGAAGGTAATTTCGGATCTAAGTAACTTTTCATGTGTTTCTGTTTCAGATACCAAAATTCTACAGCAAATGAAGTAGCAGTTGTCTACGTAGGAGATGAGGATGAGATTCCTGGGGAACGGCGGACTACGGTGTACCAGAAGGACGGAGCGATTCGCTCAATCCACGTTATCGATCCGAACTGCGATCCAATGACGTATCCTCTCCTGTTTCCAACTGGACAGTTCGGATGGAGAGTCAACTTGCCGTACGTAAAGCCAAGAAGCGACAAGAAGGTCAACGTCACTATGCGAGAGTTCTACGCATACCTTCTTCATGTTCGCCCAGAATTTTCTCCACTTTTCCGCGCTGGAAAACTGTTTCAACAGTATGTCGTTGACGTTTGGACCAGAGTTGAGCAGAATAAGCTCAACTACATTCGCAACAACCAAGATCTTTTCCATGCTGAATCGCTTGCCGGACTAGAAGACTACGTCGTCGGAGAAGAATCGGGTCCAGTCGGAACAAGAATAAAACTTCCGTCTTCACACAAAGGCTCACCCAGAGACATGGTGCAGCAGTACCAGGATGCCATGGCAGTTGTAGCTCGATACGGAAAACCTGATTACTTCTTGACTATGACATGTAATCCGAAGTGGGCCGAGATCCAAGAATGCCTGTTTGAAGGACAAACTGCACTGGATCGCCCGGACATTGTCTCGAGAGTCTTCCAAATGAAAGTTGACGAGCTCTGTGCAGATTTGTTCCAGAGAAACGTTCTTGGAGAAGTTCTGGCATATATCTATGTCATCGAATTCCAGAAGCGTGGCTTGCCACACATGCATATGCTGATCATCATGAAATCCGGATCTAAGATAAGGTGAGCAAAAGATAACTGAAAGAATAATTCATAATGTCAATGTTTTCAGAACTGCTGCAGATGTTGATAAAGTTATTTCGGCTGAGCTGCCAGACAAGGATACGGAGCCCGAACTGTACGAAAAGGTTTCAACCCTTATGATGCACAGACCGTGTGGTGTCCACAACCCAAAGTCTCCCTGCATGAAGAACGGACTGTGCGAGAAGAAGTTTCCGAAAGGATTCAGAGAAACTACTTCAACTGAAGAAGATGGCTTCCCGGCATACAGAAGGCGTCTGGATGATCGATTCGTAGATCACAAGATGGGAGGTCAAACTATCCGGCTCACGAACGAACACGTCGTCCCATACAATTCCTGGTGTCAAGACACCTTAATGGGCTGGTGTACCCAGTGTCGAGATAGATACAAGGATAGGGGTTTAGCACAGTTTATTAGTTCAGTAACGGGAGTTCCTCAATTGGTTCTTCTTGACGGATACCATGAGTTGACGGCGTTATACACACTTGGGGACTTCCTCAGACGGTTGTTGGATGGGCAGGAGGCAATTGATTGACAGAGGCGGAGAGATGATTGTCGGTTTGGAGGCACGGTCATCCGTAGTAGAGATCCGATCGCATCCGGGCGGCGTCGGCAGGATGGTGCAGGTTGACAAATCTGTAGACATCTCCTTGGATCGAATCGGCTTGGACCTTCTTTGGCATCCATCAACTCCGAGGGACTAGTCGTCCAGTGCCTCCGAGGGACTACTCCTTGGGAAATCCATCTTTCTGGCGATTCTCCCTTCTTTTATAGCGACTGACGATGACGTGGAGGTGAACCAGAGGTCAAGGTTGATGTCAGTGCGATCAAGATAAGAAAGGGTCACGGAGAATCCGTTACAGAAAGATATAACTGTTTATGACTTTTGCGTCATTCTAGAAGTGTTTCTAGATTGCTTGAGTGGAAGTCGTGGAGCAGAAACTCTGCTGCCGCGACACTGGGGGCGGAGGAAGAGAACCCTGTTTACAGGTTCAGTGAGAGCCTCCTCGACACACCTGATGTGCATCGGACTGTTCCAATGTAATTGGTTTGAATGAGGTGGTTCAGTGGATTTGTGTTGATCTTTGTGATGATCAATGGTAATGGTTTGTCTCGAGTGTACGAGACTGAGAGAACTGCCACTTCTCTCTAAACTATGCTTCTATCCTTGCCACCAAGGGTCTCCATGGATTTGTGTACCATGGATTCCCGGTCGATGCACCATGTCAAGACACCTTAATGGGCTGGTGTACCCAGTGTCGAGATAGATACAAGGATAGGGGTTTAGCACAGTTTATTAGTTCAGTAACGGGAGTTCCTCAATTGGTTCTTCTTGACGGATACCATGAGTTGACGGCGTTATACACACTTGGGGACTTCCTCAGACGGTTGTTGGATGGGCAGGAGGCAATTGATTGACAGAGGCGGAGAGATGATTGTCGGTTTGGAGGCACGGTCATCCGTAGTAGAGATCCGGGAAATCCATCTTTCTGGCGATTCTCCCTTCTTTTATAGCGACTGACGATGACGTGGAGGTGAACCAGAGGTCAAGGTTGATGTCAGTGCGATCAAGATAAGAAAGGGTCACGGAGAATCCGTTACAGAAAGAATAACTGTTTATGACTTTGCGTCATTCTAGAAGTGTTTCTAGATTGCTTGAGTGGAAGTCGTGGAGCAGAAACTCTGCTGCCGCGACACCTGGCTCATCTCCAAATACAACAGCCACATCAATCTGGAAGCATGTGGCACCTTATCAGCAGTTAAGTACTTATACAAGTACGTCTACAAAGGTACCACAAGAGCTGCTGTCACGATCAAAGTTGTTAATGGAAAAGAGACGGAGGTGGTTGACGAAATCCAACAGTTCCTGGACACACGATATGTCTGTGCTCCTGAGGCAATGCACCACCTCTATGGATTCGAGATGTCCCATCGAAGTGTGTCGGTGCTCCATCTGACCATCCATCTTCCTGATAACCAAACTGTTCTGTTCAAAAGAGGTGACGAAGCTGCCGCAGTGGAGAAGGCGAAATCAAGAGACACTCAACTGACAGCATGGTTCAAGATTAATCAGAAGTCAAAAGAAGCCGTTCTTCCTGATGGATCTTTTCCTCCGAATCTCAAGGACTCAAGGCTCTTTACGTACCACCAGATGCCAGAGCATTTCACTTGGAATTCGACATCTAGGACTTGGAATTCAAGATCCAACAAGAGATTTGCATTAGGACGAATGTTCTTCATCTCTCCTCGAAACCGCGAAAAGTATGCTCTACGTCAACTTCTGCTCTACACAAAAGGAGCAACCAGCTTTGATGATCTTCTCACTGTTGAAGGTCACAAATGGCCAACATTCGTCGAGGCTGCTCGAGCCGCTGGATACCTGTCCGACGATACGATGTACGAAAGGACATTATCGGAAGCAGCAGGATTCCATTCGGCGTCTCAACTCCGAAGTCTATTTGTGATGCTGCTTCTGTTCGAAACGCTAAACAACCCAGAAGAACTTTGGCAAAAGTAAGAACTTTATCATCAATTAAATTGAACTATATAACGACTTTCAGGTTCCGTGATGAACTCTGCGACGACTTCAAACACAAGGGTTATTCCCAAGATGACTCGGAATCATTGGCCTACTACGATTTGATGGATCGTATGGAAGCCATGAACGGAAACCTGAAGCAGTGGATTGACCTGGACTACACAAGAGTTCATCAAGATGCTCAAGGTGTTGATGTCGAACAGTGTGGAAATGATGGAGAAGAGATGAGAGGAAAGCTCAACCAGGAACAGTCAGACGCTGTCGAAGCAATTCTGGCGGCGTTGGAATCCGGACGTGGAGGACTATTCTTCATTGATGGTCCTGGAGGAAGTGGCAAGACCTTCCTGTATAATTGTCTGGCCAACATCGTTCTCGGAAAAGGCCTAACCATTCTTCCAATGGCCTGGACAGGGAATGCAGCTTCACTACTTCCGAATGGCCGAACGGTTGTTTCTGTCTGCAAAATGAATGTCAACGACTCCTGCAAAACATCCACCCTCAAACCCAACTCTATGCTGGCCAAAATTTTAGCTCAAATATCGATGGTTCTTTGGGACGAAGCTCCGATGTCTCCGAAAACTTCATTGGAGACCGCCGATGTACTGTTCAGAGACATCACCCAGGTCGATGCACCATTTGGAGGAAAAGTAGTCGTGTTGGGTGGAGACTTCAGGCAAGTCCTCCCAGTCATGGACCACGGCGGAGCAGATGCGCAGGTTGCCAACTGCATCAAGAAGTCCAAACTATGGAGTCTATTCCAAGTTTTCCACTTGAAGACAAATATGAGACTTTCCGGAGGAGCACTTCAATGGAAAAACGAGCTCTTGGATGTTGGAGATGGAAAAGTCGGAGCACCAGTGACCGGAGAAATGGATGTTCCAAAAGAGTTGGCTTCGAACGGAGATTTAGCTGATGAAGTCTTTGGAGATCTGCTAGCTTCAGGAGACGTTGCAAAGCTGTCCAAAGTTGCCATCCTCACTCCACGAAACAAGGAAGCTTTGGAAATCAACAATTCTGTCTTAAGCAAGATGCCCGGCAGTGAGTCAATCTACAAGTCGTTCGATGAGATTTGCCATAAAGATGGAACGGAGATGAACGACAGTCTCAACTACACAACAGAGTTCCTGAACCAGATGACACCATCGGGTCTCCCACCTCATGAGCTCCGTCTGAAGAGAGGAGCCATCGTCATGCTACTGAGGAATTTGGATGTCAAAAATTCCCTCTGTAATGGTACACGATTCGTAATTGAGAATATGGGAGCCAGAGTAAGTTTTGATAACCATTAATTTAATCTATTCCTATTTTTCAGGTTCTTCAGTGCAAGTTTGTCAGCGGGCCACGTCAAGGACAGTCCGTGCTTATTCCAAAAATCAAGCTCAACTACGAGAAAGGACTCCCATTCGTGCTGAGCAGGCTCCAATTCCCGATCAGACTGTCATTTGCAATGACAGTCAACAAGAGCCAGGGCCAAACGTTCGAGAAGATAGGACTCCAGCTAGCAGAGCCAATCTTCTCCCACGGACAACTCTATGTCGCCCTCTCGAGAACAACTAGCAAAGAAGGAATCAAGATCGTTGCACCGTCCGGAAAGATGAACAACGTCGTTTATAAAGAAGTTCTCAATTGAGTTGTTTATTGTCTCTTATTCTCTGTTGTTTATATTAATGTTGTTGTGTTTTACTCACTGCTATTCTGTATTGAGTTTCAAGTTTCGTTAAATAAATTGTCAATGCCAAAAAAGTGTTTTGAATAATGGTTGCTCCATCTGAACGCCAATTGAATCATAGGCTATCTGAGCTTAGTGACGCTACATGTCAAGTGAATATGCTCACTTCGTGTGGATTCAGGTTTTAGGGTTCGCATCGCTCCCAAGCGTAGGCCAGGTGGTCAAGCCCCCGAAGGGGGCGGAGACCACCTGGTATAGTAAATTACGATGCCAGAATATTCTAATTTTGATAGCAATCCTCAAAGAATACCCTAGAGAATCTTCAGATTTGTCAATACTATGGCAGGTACAGTAGTCTTAAAGGGGGAGTACACATTTTCCCAAAATTTTGAGATTTTGGTATCATTCGATACAGAATTAGGGCGCAAAAAGAAAATTCTCTTGGACCATGATCCAAAAAAGCTTCATTTTTGAAATTCGGGTCAAAAACAGCACCAAAAAAATCAACTGTGAGGGTGCAAATCGCCTATTTTCGGGGACACGTGAATCCTTGAGGGTGCACGCGAAAAATTGTACCCTCGCAGTTGATTTTTTGCACTGTTTTTGACCCATATTTAAAAAATGAGGCATTTTTTGGTTCATGGTCCAAGAGAATTTTCTTCTCGCGTCCTAATTATGTATCGAATGATACCAAAACTTCAAAAATCCAAATTATTGTTCTACCCCTTTAACAACAATCTCTGACCAAAAAAATGTTCATGTAAACTCAAAATTCCAGAACACGTTGCCCCAATACACGAGAGATCGAGCCCTGTGGAAGAGTGGTCCAGCGATTCCCGAGAAAGTCTTCACCTCGAAATGTCCCGTTATGATAATGTGTCTCCAAGTGGTACTATCACAAGAAGTAAGTCAAAGTGAACTTTCTGTACGGTAAATGTTACAATACAGTTTGTCTAACCGTCTCCCCCGTACTATCTCCCATTTCTTACACAAATAAAAGCTTCTTCTTCTTCTTTGCAGGTCAACGCGAGCCCATTAGCAATCTTTCGCCAGCTGCACAAATGCTCTTTTTCGAGTCGTCTAGAGCCAGTCAACTGTTTTCTGCCTAAATTTCATTCAAATCGCGCCCATTTTTCCATTGCCAATGTGACCCCATTCTTCACGTCTGTCAAATATTCTCCGCTCGACTTCCGTGATGTCTTCCTTCTTCTTTCTCTTCATCTTCAATTTCTTAAGAACCAGTGTTGTCCCCCCATCCTCTTCTCCTCTCAATTCTCATCTCCGCTTATATTTGTCGTCCATTCTCTCTATTTTTCCAGAATTCCTATTTTGTCCCCCACTGCTCATTCTATTTTGCTCTTTTTTTGGTTTTGCACATCTATAAATTATTAATAAACCAAAACGTCTATTTTCCAACAAGTTTTTTTGCCAAGTATGCGTTGGAAATCCGCCATTGATTTACATTTTTTTGATTGAATTAGGCTGCTGAAACATACTTGAAAGCTACTCTAACAGGTGTAAATGTAAACTCTAAAAATTTTAGCAAAAAATTCAGTCATGTGCACGAAACGTCTCAAAAAATGTGCCAGTGTCGCATCTTCTTTTTTTTGTGCCCGGCAGGAAGCCAGAGCCAAGTCTTTCGGCTCAAAAGCTTTCTCGTTTTTTTTTGGATTAGTTAAAACGAAAAATTTATCCATATATCCGGAGAGCTTCATATGGATACATTTTCACTTGAGAAAGTATTGATTTTTCGGAAAAGAAGCGTTTTCCTTGACAATTTTTGTTTTAATGAAACTTAAAATTAACAATAGATATTGTGGTTATTTATCGATTGAAACGGATTTTTTTTTTCAAAAAAAAAAAATTTTAAAAAATTTTATTCTCTAAAAAATCAATACTTTTTATTGAGCTAGCTTAATTTTGATTCTAGATAATTCATTTTTGATATCAGCTCAAATAGCCTATTTATTATTCGAAGGGCTCTCAGAAAAAACTTATTTTTTTTGTGTAAAAAATTACTTTTTTAATTTTTTGGAAATTTTTTTCAAAAAAATTATTTTCGTTCAAAAAATATGATATTTACATAACTATCATACATATTATCTATACGCTATAGCTTCAATTTTAGTCCCTACATCATATTGATTTTCTAATTCTATCTACGTTTTTGATCTACACCATCAGCGGCCAAAAATAGCTAGCGTAAAAAAATGGGGCACTCAATGCAGTTTTAGTGGTCCATTTTTCCATTTTCTTAACTAAAAAAATCTATATTTAGTGTTTCCAATTAATTGTTGGTTAGAAAAGTTGTCATTTTTCTTTACTTTCTCATTTTGAAGGGCACAGTTTTCCAATTTTTCCTCAGCACTTCTTCCCGGAACAATAATTTCCGTTTTCGCTGTTTTATCGATCCACTTGTCTTTTCTTGTTTTCCCACACATGAGTCCATAAAACAAGTGAATGTCTATTTACGGGGGTGGGCTGTGTCTTTAGAACACAAATTCTCGGTTTTTGTGTCTGATCCTCTGGTCTAACGTCTTCACAATGCCAGCTGTGCTCTACCAATCACATTAAACCTCTGTGATGGTGGTGGATGACGACAGACGTTGGCCAGATGTATACGAAAACCTTTTTTTCTAGAGTTCACTAGCTCAAGATATGATTTGAGTTGTTGAGATTCGTTTCTGACTATTTTAATATCTATTGATTTTTCGAGAGGCTAACTAGGACCTCTTTAGGGTAGCTAATAGGCGCTCTTGACCGGTCAACTACACTGGTCTCTGGGAAGAATGGCATAGACAAAGACCTTATGTGTCCCTCCCAAGACCCTCCATTAAAGGACCATACAAGGCAGTGGGGGCCCCTCCAAGACGGCCAAGGTCAGTATGGATTGGTCTTATTTGACATGTTCAGGAGCGTCTCCATCTTACCCTTTTCCCATTTCACACTGCGCGTCTTATTTTAGCAAACTCTTTTTTCGTTCACTCAAAATGTGTTCTCTCCTTTTATCCAATGTCTGTTTGGGCCCCCGTTTTTTTCTCCTCTCCTCGCTCCTTCTCTCTGTAACGAAGAGAGTCTCCGCTCCCTTTTTGATGAAAAAAGTTGTCGCCGACGACAGAATCGGTGGTGGCCATGAGAGTTAGTATGAACATGCATGGTATTGATTTTTTGCTGTATAAGGGAAGTATACGAGTCAACATATAGAGTAATAATAATTTCAGTTTTTCTATTCCAAAATTTTCAAAAAAATGTTCTAGCTATCAATTTTTTAGCAAAAACTTTGTAAAACAATACCTTTCGATCTAAATTACAGTATTCTTTGATCTTAAAAGCGTTCCATAAAAAATCACAAGTATCAAAATCACAAGGCTTCTCAAGTTTCCAAGTTTCATATTTCAACATTGGCTCAATTTTCGCCTCTTCTATTATTACGAAAAGTGTTCATAAAGTTTCCAAAAGAATCAATGAACTGTATTTTCTCCCCACTCTCCACTCACACAACCGTTTTCTTTATTTACTTTTGCCCCTTATCTACATTGCATTGTAGTCTCACCTTTTATATTCCATTCCCATGGCTTATTCACTCTCTCTTCGCTCCTTTTGATATAAAAAAAAACTGTCACTTTTTTGCAGCAACAAACGATGTATCCAGTTATATCGACACCGGTAGATCCAGAAGACGAGGTGCCCTCAAAGGGTGTAAAATCATGGAACGATCTTCATCCCGGTCATCGTTTTCTGAGGAGAGCAAATCAGCGAATGGGTACTGCTGATGTATATAAACAGTATAAATGGGGCGAGGAGGATCAGTTAACACCGGAAAGGCTGAAGAAAGGATATCAGGTGAGTGAGAAGGAGTGAGAAGGAAAAGAGTAGGGGAAACAAGAATATGTAAGAGTGCATAGCAACTATGGAGGGCCAAGTATGATTAGCTCGGTGTGCGAGTAGACCAAAGTCACATGGGGATAAACCACCTGTGTTGTTTTTCTTGCAGATGCCAGTTACTCAACACGAACTCCAATCGCTTGTTTTCAACGCATCGGAGAATAAACTAACCCGACTTGAAACAGCACAACGCAAGACGCAATCCATGCTTGCATCGGTAAGTAATCTATCATAGATATTATTCAAGAAACGCCACATTTTCAGATTGTGCATAAGAAAGGAGAGTTCTACATGAACTACGATAGAGAGCGCAAGATGACAAAGGAGACGATTCCAACGTTTTCCGTGTATCAATACAAAAAAGTGCTGTCGGATCGTGTGAAATTCTTTTCGGCGTTGTTCCGAGGGGTCCCCTTGAACTACTTGCACAAAAAGATACCTTTCTATAGAAGAAAAGATCATCTTCTACAGGAGTTTTATGACTATAAGTGAGTCAGTCAGTTGAAACCTTTTCAAAATGTTATGTTTCCAGAATCCCTTACGATAGAGCCTTGTGGTGCATGAAGCTCATTGGTATGCTCACTTTCAACGCGTCTCCGAGGTCTCAGAAGAAGGCTCTTATCGATGTGGTTACCTTGGAAATTAGTCAAGCTTGTGGGAGAACAACAACACATCTCTTGCTCTTACTCATGAGGACATATGGCACGGATGACTATGAGGAATCTGTGGATAAATGGTACTACCTGACTCGTTTCATGAGATACATGTTCAAGGATGGTGCTGTTGATAAGCAAGAGTTCTTGAATGATCTCACGGAAGCGTTCAATGTGTTCTTTATCAAAGGGAGCCTCAAGCAGACGTCAACACTAACGTGAGTGACTTTAAAGCGAAAATATGCACCATAGTTAACATAAAATACTTCCAGATTGTTCATGGAGCATTACATCCACTTTCTCAAAGACCTCAGCTCTTGCTTGATTCTCGCTCGTCGCGCAGCAACACTCCTTTGTCAAGGACTTGGATTGTTTGGCGAGATGAATGAGATTCATGTCAAGCTCGACGCCTTCAGAGCGGAGAACAGCGAGGAGTTTCTGGGATTCGAGAAAAGGTAAGGGCAATCTAAAAATGAGTTTATGATTCAATCGATGCGAAATTTCATGTTGATTCCAAATTTCACAATGAAAACGCTCAAAAATGCTTCTCAGGCCCAAAACACACCGTCAAAGTTGCAGAAAAGTTATCCCTCCTGGCTTAACTTTTCGCGTGAACAGTGCAAAACACGACAAAAGTTCTTCCACGAGGGATAACTTTCTTGCAACTTTGAGCGCGTTTTGTGGGCCTCAGAAGCATTTTTTAACGTTTTTACTGTAATATTTGAAATCAACATAAAATTCTGCATCGATTGAACTATAAACTCATTTAGCCCGAAATCCTTCTTTAAAGGGGGAGTGTAGTAATTCTGAAAAATTGAGATTTTTATATGGTTCGATGCAGAATTCATTTTCGGTTCGAAAATTGCTCTTTCTTTCGAGATATCCTCAAAAAACAGGTAAAAAAATGAATGTAGAGTGGTCAAATTGGACAAAATTTGAGTTGAGAAATTCCCAGAGTGGTCAACGTGAAAAATATGACCACTCTACTTTGATATTTTTGACCTGTTTTTTTTTGAGGATATCTCGAGAAGGAGTGATTTTCAGATTATAGCCCAAGAGAATTTTCGAACCGAAAGTGAATTGTGCGTCGATTCATATATAAATATCCCTATTTTAGAATTACTTCACTCCCCCCTTTAAACTCTTCCAAAAAATCAATATTCTCTTCCAGATGGATCGCCACTCTTCAAGAGGCCTTCGACGGTATCAAAGGAGAACCAGTACCTTCAATCGAGCCCAGAGCTATGTTCGAGTTCCTCGATGATCTCCCCGATGCTGTTTACTTCCCTGATAATGAGAACAAGACTGTCGAGGAGTTGGCAGAAGATGAGTTGCAATCCAGAGAAGCTCGGCGAAAGATTTGGACGGCGAAGAGAGCAGAAGATAGACGGAAGCGTCTCAAAAAGGAAGAGCTCAAAAAAAGAATAAAAGAAAAGGCTGAGAGAAAATTGGCGGCGGCGGAGGCAGCAAAGAAAGTAGTAAAAATCAAGGAAGAGCCTATAGATACTGGATACGAGAAGCACAACTATACCAAGTTTAACCCATTCAATGTGCATATCAAAGAGGAGCCAATGGATTATGACGAATACGCGCCGAATCCACCAGAACCTTATCAGTGGCAACCAGTGGAGGAAGAGAAAATGGATCAAGATCCCGCCGACAAAGCAACATCGGAAGAGGACTTGTCCTCTGAAGAAAGTCTTTCATCTGCTTCTGATGCCGAAATGTTCTCTGAGAACGCGGAAGATTCCGATGAAGAATCAGAAGTGGAACAAGGACCCTTATTGGGACAACCCAATGAGGATGGGGAATTTCCAAAGTACTTGATTCCTGAGGGATTCTTTGATTACTTCGAAATGGGATACATTCACCCATGGGAACCAGTGAGCATCAGAAACATGAAAAAGCTTCCTACAATTCTACCGGAAGGGGCTATTAATGAACTTGCCGATGATCCGTATTTCAAAGATTCCATCACTGGTTCTTTATCAAGAGCTTCATCCCCGAATGAGCCAATTCCAATCAAAGAACTTCAAGTGGCAGAGAAAAAGGAGTGGAATGAGGAAGACGCTTACGGGCACATCAAAAATGAGAAGAAGCCCATCATTCCATGCCTAGAAAATGGACGATATGGACCTTTGATGTGGCCTTTCTATATCCGACAAGGAGGAATCGCAATAGATCCCTCTAACAACAACGATGAAATGGACTACTCGAATCCAACCCCTCCAGAACTACCTCCACAACCACCGCAAGTAGAGTTCGAGTCATCACCAAGTGCTTCCCCGAATCCACCATCTGAAAAAGATGGAGAAGAAGGAGATAAAGATGGTGAGAAGAAACCTGAGGATGCTGAGAAGGAGAAGGAAGCTGATAAAGAGTCGAAAGAAGAGCCAAAGAAGGAAGAAGAGAAAGAAAAAGCGAAACCTGCAGAAAAACCGGTGGAGAAGACTGATGAGCACGGAAATGATTTGATCATTCCGATGAATCCGGAGGATATGGAAGCTTTGGCGGCGGCGTCAAGAAGAAATAGCGCAAGGGATTCCAAAGATGGGCAGGATGAGGACGCGGAGAAAGTTCCAACGGAAGCAGAGGCGAAAACCTCTCCTGAAGTCGCTGCAAAAACGGGTGATGCCGTCGTTGAGCCAAAACAAGAAGAGCCAAAGGAAGTTACCAAAGAGAGCGAGGATGTAGAGATGGCTGCAGTAGAAGGTGGTACAGAGGAAGAGGCCAATGGAGCAGCTCAGGCGGAGAAGGCGGAATCTGAGGAAGCTATGGAAGTTGATGAACCTTCGAAGGAAACTGCTGATTCCGAGAAGCCTTCTGAAGCGGAGAAAACTGAAAAAGATGGAAAAGAAGCTACGGAAAGTGGAGAAGCCGCAGAGAAAATCGATGTTGATAAACCAGAAGGAGAAGGAAAAGCCGATGAGATTGAAATCGACGAAGACGAAATCATGATCATCGAGAAGGAAAAACATCCAGACGCTGATTTTTGTGAAGTCGTCGCCGTGGTGGAACGAGAGAAGGAGAAGACTCCCGAGAAGGAACCGGAGCCAGAGAAGGAGAAAGAGAAGGAAAAGGAACCAGAAAAGGAAGCAGAGTCCGTGCAAAACCCCGAGCCAGTTCCAGCTGCAGTTCCCGAAACTGAAGTCCAAGTAGTGGAGACAGAACCCGAGAAGCCAAAAACGCCCGAACCACCACGCTACTACACTTGTGCGGAGTTGTACGAGTTGAGGAAGCAGAAGCGAAGGGAGGTGGAGTTGGCTAATATTGCAGAGGAGATCGAAGCACGGCAGGTTCAAGATAAGAAGTGGGAGGAGAGCACTATTCATCCGGTTTTCCGTGTCTATATGGAGAATCGACAATCCAGAAGACCTCTACATATGTTGTCGGCAATGGTTCAATATTTGGCATGCACAGTTCCGGAGTGCTTTATTTGGAACAATCTAGCTGTGAGTTTTTTATTTTAAATTTGAATTGGATAGCACAATGTTTCTGTTTTTATTTCACAGAGGATTTAAAATATAATTGTATGTTATAAAAATGACTCCGAAGAACAAAAAGACTGAAACTGAAACAAACCAGGGCTGTGCGGCAACGAAATTCGGCAACTCATTCAAATGTGAATAACTTTACTCAAGGAGGTCGGGTAAAAATATTGTCAACGCAAAGAATGTTCCTTATTAAAAAAGCTATCGCTTGGTTGAAAAGTTGTCAAATTTTATTGAAAAATAACAGAATTTTGCCTCGAAGTTGCCAAAATCGCTAAAACCGGCGGCTTTTAGACAACGCAAGGCGTAATTCTGTTAATTTTTAATGAAATTTGACGATTTTACACCAATCGATAGCTTTATTTGAAATGAACATTTTTCTGTTTACCGTATTTTTACCCAATCCCCTTGAAAAAAGTTATTCACATTCGAATGAGTTGCCGAAACTTGTTGCATCACAGCCCTGTCACCCACCAGAGCTCATCAGGTCTCACAAAACTGAAAAAAAAACCAAAAGAAAAACAAAAACCACCAAAAAAATAGCACAAATAAACAAAGTGCACTCATAAACAACACTTATATCCATAATTCCAGGCGCCACCAAAAGAACGCCGTCACAGAAGTGTCCCGCAACTTTGTGGATCTCCACTGGATTATCTCCCATGCGATCTTTATGAACTTCCCGTGGTATCAGGTAAGAAAACACAAAAATTATGCGCCGAGGCCTAAATTTTGGTTGTTTTCAAAACAAGCAATGCATCCGCGCTCCATTGAGATTATCCGTCTCGCACCCTCCATTCCTCACACACTCTCTCTTTCTTCACATGATATTTGATTTTTTCTGCAGGCAACGAGGAGATTGTTGACACTTTGAGACTACGACACTTGGAGATTGTGAGAAGAAGTCAGGCTGCTGAAGAGAAATGGCTTCCGAATGGGGCTGATGTAAAGCAATTTGGAAGAATTATAGATGCGTGTGTAGATGTGATTGGACTGATGGATAGTATTGATGCAGAGAAGCCCAATGCGATTTACAATGTCTCTGTTAGATTGTTCACTTTCCGCGAGAGATTCGCTAAGGAAGAAGCACTCCTGAGGACCAAGCTCATGTTCAAATGGTGTATCACTGATGAGCGGGAAGGATCATTCCGACCAGTTTATGTTGCGAAGCTCCTTCGATATGGTATGGAAAAGACTGAGGATAAAACGGTTGGAGGATGGAATATCATGGATCTATTGTTCAATTTCATGGCAACCGAGGGCCCTAAACATGGCAGCAAAAATTATCAGCGACAGTTTGACTCGGTCATTGGAATTATCATTGAGATGATTCGTGAGAAGATTTTCACAGTCACTGATATCTTGAAGGAGCTTGAGAAGGATCAGGAAATCGACTACTACAATCCACTGATGGCCAGACAACGGAAGCAGAAAACTCCAAAAACTTCGAAGCGCTGGAAGAAGATGCAAGAAGTTGACGACACCAAATTGATTCACTATTTCCCGGAATACACTCCAAAACGGGTGTTCATGGGGAAGAAGACGGATCTACTTGAACGATTGCTCATTGTGCTCCCACAAATCAATGTTGGTCTTGACTCAGATGAGTACCGTATTCGAAGGCTTCTACTCTTTGGATTGAATCCCGGAGATAACTACTACTTCAGAAGAGCTCGTCATATCTACAGAAAGCTTGCAAACGATTTCGAGACGCGACTCTTCCTTGAATTCGATCGCTCTCACAAAACTGTCACAGCACATAAGAAGCTCAATCAGCAACGTCTTGAAGATTGTACTCGAGTGTTCCGTGCACAAACCTACCACGATCAAAGCGTCATCTTGGAACGCATCGTTCACCATTACATCGAAGGACTCGGCAAGTTTTTGAACAAGAAAACTGACTGTGTACCTTCTCCCGAAATTGTGAACATCATTTGCGAGTTGTTCGAGTTCAGTTTGGATATCAATGGCATTTTCAACTTCTTCGAAATGGTGATTCCTTATCTCAAACCAGTTGACATCAAAATTGCCACCTACCGAATGGATTTGCTTCCGGATATGTACCACACGGAGATTGGTTTCATCTTTGTTTCATTCTTCATGAAGCACTATCAACGATTCTTGCTCCATGACAGAGCTATTCATATTGTTGACCAATGCTATCATCTGGTGAGAGATATGATCAAACCGACAGGACGAATGATTACGTGCTGGGGACGTGTTATAGCGATTTTCGCATATCACGCAAGAGCTGCTCTGCAAAAAGCCAATCCACAATTGGGAGGTTTCTGTGGAAAGGATAAGGATTTCGTTAAAGTGTTCCCGAATAGAAAACACGTCGATTTGGAAGTCAATTTCTTCAATGAAGAGTTTGCCGCTGCAAAGTTGGCTCTGAAAGGAGGCACCTTGAGATACGACTCTTATAACGATTTCAAATGGATTGTTGGTAACCTCAAACAGCCTAAGAGTAAAAAGAAGCAACAAAAGAGACCCAATACAAGATATTCATTCGTCATCCGATCATTCATGGAAGCTCAAAAGCACGGTCGAAACTTTGAACGGATCAACGAGTTGGCTAATTATTGTGCAAATGTGACAGCAAATGATCCGCCACTTTCTGAATACTGGATTGGAGCAATCAAGGGACTCTGCTGTTTGAGCCTTGAAGGATCATATCCATTCAAAGAGATGGCAAATGAAGTTGATGTAAGTTAAAAAAATAATAGATTATCTGTAAAATTTGTTTTTCAGATCACTGACTGTTCCACTCACTACGCTCTGACCACGTTCATTAGTTGTTTGGCTGGAAAAGCAGCGTTCTACATTCCACGTCTTCTCTCCGAACTTGTGAAGACTATCTTCCCCCTGATGCTCCGTCACGATGGCCGGTTGACTTCTCAGAAGACAAGAGACGTCAAACGAAAAGTCGCCAAAGCTATTGAGACTCGCACGTTGAGTGAAGCTGAGCCAGGAGTTTGCTTATGTCTTCTGATCATTGCTGGATTGTGTTGCCCTGGAGATGAGCCATTCGGTCTCTCGGTTCACTATCGAGGTGTTGAAAGGAAGAAGAAGAGGTTCGCTAACACTGCCGATGAGCGAATCTTGCACATGTACAATTGGTTCGAGATGGATCAGGCGATGTTCCGCACACTTGGTCATATTTCGCAACTGCTTGAAGCACTCCAATCACGCTGTAAAGACGCCAAGTAAGACATTTTTAATGATTCCAAAATAACAACTTTATTTTTCAGACTAGTGCTCCCGAAGACATTCTTATGCAAAAATCCACAACAAGATCTCGAAGATCCTATCCACGAGAAGGCTCCATATCGTCCACAATTCTTGTTCAATATTGCGAAAGCTGTGCTATTCACTATTTGCGAACAAGATTGGGTCACCATTCGGATGTACAAATTTGTCAGAACGAAAAATATGGAAGCGTTCAATCAGGATAGACTAAAACAGAATTGCCTTGGTCAGCAGATTTTGAGGATCTCGCTTCGACGGAAAACAGAAAGAGAGAATATTCACAGTTTGTTTGAGGCTCACAAGATCTCCAAGAAGGCCACTGTCGATAAGATTTTGTCGTTCATGAATCTCTGGAACTTCCGTGCAACACTCTTCGATTTGATGCTCATGATTAAAGAAATCAGTCCCGATGGAAGCACCCGTCATGCTCAACAAGGAGCCATCGCCGCTGATGCTTTGTTATCGGAAATTGGGAAATGTTGTCGGGATATGTTCCTCAGTGGATTCAAGACAAATGCCACGTTGCCAACTGTGAAGAAGTTACTCGATTTCCGTTTCCGTGATATCAACAAATATTGGCTCATTGCTCCACTTGTCCGAATGTGTCCAAAACCAGTCAACATTCCTCCACAATACGCCAATGCTAATTCTGACACCGTTGCTGCCAAGTTCTTACAAGAAGCTGCTGCTCTGGTGAACACCACATGCTCCACTCCGAAGGAACGTCTTCAACAATGTGCGTGGGCAATGGCAAAGCTTCCGTTTATCAATATGATTCTGACTTGTATTCGATGCCAGAAAACTCAACAGAGCAAGGATCAGTTCTTGTATTCCCTCTACATGCAACTTCAACGTGAGGTCCATAGAAACCACAATAAGAAGGCAAACTGGGCGAATCGAGCCGAGCATCGAGAGTGCAATGTTCTTGCTGTAACTTTCCTCTCCTATATTTTCAAGGATATCCTGAAACCAACTACAATCGAAGTTTGGGGCCTTTTGCTCTTCCAGCTCATGTACTACGGAGTCATTAATCCTTCTAGAGAAAAGTAGGGTTTTTAAAAACAATATTTTTTTATTAATTCGTCAAATTTCAGAATCGTGTTTGACACTTGCTACGATATGCTCCAGTATATGGTCCTATGGACACTTGTTGTTGGAGACAACATGAACTACCACGATCGCTACGGATCAATCAGAGTTCGCTGGCCGAACTATGCTGGTTTGATGAAGAAAATCCGCAAAGAGACAATGGATCGACATGTGAAGCCATCTCGTGCTTCTGTTCTTCGTTTCCTCCCAATCGCTAAAATTCAAAAACCAACGATTTCCTACAAAAAATACACAAAGAGGACGATAAAGGGGTCTCCAAAAACGTCGTCGAAAAAATATGTAGCTGGAGAAGGATTGAAGAATGGTCGATACGCTTTCCTACCGGAAGAGAGGCCAAAAACTAATGCTTTCGATGCTATGAAGCATATGGGAGAAGGACTAACAAAAGGTGGATGGAGATTCCGTATGTTCCAAACAACTCGTCTTGATAAAATTGCAAAGACCACACAAAATCAAATCCGTTCTATGATTGGCCACTGGCACAGTTTGGAGTTCCATAGGTCTCATCAATGGCACATTGACAACTTCCGCGATGACGTCTTCCTGGCAGCGCCACCAACGGTTGTCATTAAAACTATGGATCCAGTGCCAGATGAGGACGACGCTAAAAAGAAGGCCACAGACAAGACCGCCGAGAAGATCGAAGACGCGAAGAAAAAGGCTGAGGAGCAAGCAAAAGCAAACGAGGAGAAGAAGAAGAACGACGAACAAGAGACGGAAAAAGATAATGAAAAGAAAAAAGAAGCTGAAAAGGACAAAACCAAGGACGCCGCGAAAGCTGATGATGTCACATCCAAGGAGGCCGAAAAAGATGCTACTCAAAACGAGGCGGTCGCCCCAGTCGCTGCTGCCGCGGAGGGCAATAAGGAAATGGATACATCCACTGAAAAGCGTAAGTGTTTTTTGTTTTAATAATCAATAATTATTGGTTCAAACATATTCCCTTTCAGCCGCTCCTGTTGCAAGATCATCCCCAGCTACTCGTGGAAGAGGTGGTGGACGGAAGAGGAACTCAGGTGCTCGAAGTGGAGGCCCAAGAGCAAAACGAACTAACTCACGGGCAAATGCTGCTGAAGCGACGGCAAACACGGAAAAAGCAACTGCATCCGGTGGTTCTACTAATAGCAGCTATCACGCAGCAATGAGAAACAATCAACCGCCAATGAGCAATGGGTCAAGTGAAGAAACCAAAACCAATATTCGTAATCTTCTCAATCGTAAGCAGGAGAAACGGAATAGCAGTGAGTTTTTGAGTCAAAGATCGAAATCAGAACCGCATTCTGATCCACGTTTTTTTTCAGTCGCCGACGCGAACGCTGCCGCAGCCGCCGCTGCTGCCGCTTCTGCGAATGCTGCTGCTGCCGCCGCCGCCGCCGCCGCTACATCTGCTGCTCCACCTACAGCCCCGGCTCAACCAAACCCTTCGGGACCTACGATGATGCCAAATCAACCAAATCCTGGAATGCATTCTATGAATCCTGGAATGAGCAGTACAAACCGAACAATGCATGCTCCACCGCCATACAGTTCAACTTCAATGAATCGTGAGTTTGCACTTAGCAAATCCCGCGCCGAGCCAGTGGAAAATGTTGCCGGCCTGGCCCGGATAATGAAAAATAGGGAATTTTTTCACAATTTTACAAAATTTTTTGCAATTTTTCGCTGTTAAAATGCCATTAAAACAGATTTTATGCTTTAAAAGTTCATAAAAAACTTTTAACTCCAGAAACTTGGCCCCAGGTCGATAAAATTTCTGATTTCGCTACGGCCCGCCACGGCCCGCCCCGTAGCACATCTCGCAAGAACTGAAATCAGCCCAACATCATTTTTTTCAGCATTTGGCAACCAACCACACTTCACTGCTCCAATGCCACCACCAATCACTGTCATGCAACACCGATCCGCCGCTGCAGTTACTCCAGAAGAACGTCAGAAGATTATGGAAGAGCAAATGCACCAAAAGTTGGCACAACAACAGCAACTCGTGGAGCATCAAGCGCGTCAACGTGAAATCCGTGAACGAGAAGCTCGAGAGCATCAAGAAAGAATCGCACGAGAGAATCAAGCACGTGAAGAACAGAAGGCGTTAGAACGGCAACGGGCGATGGAGGAAAGTCAGCGAATTATGAGAGAGCGAGAAGAAGCTCGTAGAAGGGAAGAAGAAGAAAGAAAACGTTATTTGGCTGAACAAAAACGACTCCAAGAAGAGAAGATGCGGCAAGAAGCTGAGGAACGGCGACGGGAAGAAGAACGTAGAAGGATACTGGAAGCTGAACGTGCACGACAAGAAGAAGAACGCCTCAGGAGGGAAGCTGAAGAGCAGGAACGTTTACGTGTACTAGAGCAGCAACGTCTCGAGCAAGAAAGAATCCGTAAAGAAAAAGAAGAAGAAGCTCTGCGGCTCGAGAAAGAACGCGTTGCCCAAGAAACCCGTCTTCGTGAAGCTCGTGAAGCTGAACAACGTCAGCGAATGGAGCAGATGAGGATGAATCAACAGTATATGAATCAACAAGCGCCTCCTTACGGACAGCCACAAGGCCAACCACAAGGTCAGCCACCAAGCTACCAGCAAACTTCATATCAGAATCCTCCTGGATACGATCAGCAATCGAGGCAACAGCAAAATCAGCCACCAAACTATCAGCAATCAAGTCATGCTAATCCAAACATGCCTCAACAACATCAACCACCGGCATACCAGCAAGATAGTCAAGGAAATCCTCAACAACAGCAAGCTCGTCCACAAGCACATCAACAGCCATTTATGGGAGTTTCTGGCCAACAAGGAGGTGTTCCTGGCCAACAGGGATCCGATCAGTTTGCGAGATACAATCAAAATCCGCAACTGGTCCAACAGCAAATGGCCGCACGTCAACAGCAACAACAGCAAGCCCAGCATCAACACCTTCAACAACAACAGCAGCAACAGCAGCAGCAGCAAAGGAATCTGTTCGGTGCTCAACCTGATATGCAAGTCCAAGGTGGTCCCAAGCTGATGCAAGCCCCCCAGAACGAAGCCCACGCTCAACAGTACCAACACACCCAGGCACAGTCGGCTTTGTTGCAAAAGGAGAAAGAGAAACAGTACCTTCAAGCGAAACAAGCTCAACAAATGGCTGCCCAGCAGCAACAACAGCGGTTTGGTGATTCGAGTGGTGGAAATGCAATGGGAAGGAATAATATGCCTTTCGGGCAGCAGTCACAGCAACAGATTCAGCAACAACCAGGTAAAACTAGTTTAAAGTTTAATGTTTTCTCAAATGATCTTCCAAAATCTATTTACGAAAATAACAATAATTTAGCACAAAAGTCGTTAAAACTCGAGAAAATCGATCAAAACGCCAATTTACATTTTTATAACCCATTCCAACAGGTGCCGAATGTTTAGCTGATTCGAACGCACTTAATATCGCTGCTCAAAACGCAATACAAAATATTTTAAGAACGAATTTTCACTTTGTGGCGCTAGCCGCTGCCGACTCAAATCTGCTGTCGCGCTTGCCGCTGCCGACTTATGAGCCGGAAAATTTATCGATAAAAATGTTCATTTTGCGTTTTGAGCAGCGATATTAGGTGCATTCGAATCAGCGAAAAATTTTGCATTCATTGAAATAGGTTAGAAGGATTTAATTGGCGTTTTAATAATCGATTCTCTCGAGTTTTAAATATTTTTGTGCAAAACAATGTTATTTTGTAAATACTGGAATTGGGACGATTTTTTGAGTAAATAATGAATGACTGTAATCATAGCCAAACAGAATTCTTAATTTCCAGGCATGAATCAATTCGCCGCTGGCAATCAGCCAAGACTGCTCCCTGGCACCACTATTAATCCAAACCCGATGCAAGCTAGTCAACTGCAAAACTACCAACAGCAGCAACCTGTCTTGGGACAACCTGGACCTATCCAACCTGGAGGACAAGCATCCCAACAACAACAACAGCAAGCACCAGCCCAACAACAACAGTTCGCTCCCCGTCAACCAATGCATACCACTCCTACTAAAAATGAGATGGCCATGCGTAATCCTCAGGGACAAATGGGACAAGGGCAGGCTCAAGGGAACCAAGGAACGGCAACACAAGGATTCGGAAATCAACCAGGATTCCCACAAAGACAGGAAACGTTTGGTCAGCAACAGCAACCACAGCAGCAGGCGCAGTACTCTGTTACGAATCAACCGCTGGTGCATCAACAAGCTTCAACAGGAAATCAAGGGAATCAAGCTCAGGCACAATCTCAAAACACTGCCCAATTCGGTCGCAACCAGGATGGAGGATATCAACAGCAAGGATTCAACCAGATGGCTAACCAACAGCAAAACTTCCCTCAACAGCAGAATCCTCAGCAACAGCCACAGCATCATCCGCAACAACATGCATCGTGGAATCAACCGCTAGCCAATCAGATGCGTCCTCAACAGACCCAACAGCCTCAACAGCAATTCGGAGGTGCGGACCATCCACAGTTCCCTCAACAACAGCAAGTCAAACAAAATCAGCCAGCTCAAGGAGAGAACTACGGTGGAGCGTTCCCGGGACAGCAACAAGGTTTCAATCAACAACAGAATCCGGCTCAACAGGCGCCTCTGCAGCAGATGGCTCACCAACGGCAAGCCCAGTTGCAACATCAGCAGAATCCTCAAATGGCTCAACAACAACAGCCTCAGCAGCAACAGCAGCAGTACGATGGCTACGGTAACACTGCTAATAGGAATACAAACATTCTGAATCAGTCAATGGAGGATGCCGGATTGAATCAAGGTTTCAATGCAGCAAATAGTGAGTTGAGAAAATGAAAAATTATCTCATTTCTTTATCCTTTCAGCCTCCAATCAACAAGGAAATGCCCAGCAAATGGGTCAATATAACACCCCACAGAACCAAGTACAGTACACTCAACAACTCCAGCAGCAGTTGCAGCAGCGAAGCCAAATGCATCAGCAGAATCAAATGCAACAGCAACAGCCAGCCCAACAACAGCCGCAACAACAGCAACAACGAATGGCTCAAGGTGGCATGGGACAAATGGCTCAGCAGCATGGTATGGCAATGGGACAGTCTAACATGGGACAACCCGGAATGCAGCAGCCTGGAATGGCACGGACCAGTATGGCACAGCAGCAGCAGCAGCAGCCGCAACAACAACAAGTTCCCCAGCAGCAACGTCAAATGGGTGCTGTGCCACCATACAGCATGGGACAGCAGCAACAGCAACCAATGCAGCAACAAGGTCAAATGACTCAGGAGCAGTTCAACGCTCGTCGAGCTCAAATGATGCAAATGTCTCAACAGCGACACCAACAGCAAATGGCGATGCAGCAGGCTCAACAACAAGCTCCCGGGCAACAAACTGGTGTTCAGCAGATGCAACAACTTCCAGGATACAATAATCAAGCGCAACAGCAACAACAGTATCGTGGACAAGCTCCACAAGGAATGGGAAATCAGCAGCAAATGCAGCAGCAGCATCAGTTCTATCAAAATGAGCAAAGGTATGGTCCTGGATTATAGATGAACCTTTATAATATTGGAGGTTCTAGATTATAACTGAACCTTTTCCAATACATCTTAAATTAATAAAAAACTGAACCTTCTTAATGAATTTATTACAGGATGGCGCAGATGCAGCAACCCGGACAACAACCCCAACAGCAGCAACAACCGCAGCAACCCCAACAGCAGCAGAACTTTAACATGGGACAATACCAGCCTCATCAGTATCAATGATTTCTGTACTTTTAATTTTTTAAATTTTAGAAATTCTGTACCTTATTTTCCCCCCTTAACTTTTCCTAAACGTGTCATTATATTCCAGTCAAGTTCTCTCAATTTGGTCTAACTGCTTAGCTGTTATACGGGTTTGTATGTCCAGCTCTCTGCCCCACCCTCACTTTGTTCCTCAATTTTGTTTCTAAAAGTTTGACTTTGGAAATAAACGCTTAGTGAGATATCGTTTTATTTTCAGATATTAAGACTAGGCGATATTTTGAAATTTTTTTTTTCGTTTCGAAAGCAAAAATTTCAAACCATCCTGGGAAAAAATAACTCTCAGTACAGAGCAGCTCTTCTGAACCGTTTGATTGAATACCTACGAGATGTCGCACATTCGAAACGTCGCACTTTCGAAATGTCGAGGAGCCCGATTTAGTATATAATTTGGGTCGATTCTAGTTCTTACTTTTTCTCGATTCTATGTAGTTCTTACTTTTTCTCGATTCTAGTTCTTACTTTTTCTCGATTCGTTCTTACTAGATAAGACGGCTCTGCGACGTTTCGCAAGTGTGACGTTTCGAAAGTGTGACGTTTCGCAAATGTGCCATTCCAACAGCAAACCGTTGCAGATGTAAAATATCACACTTTCGAATCGTCACATTCTAAAAACGTCACACTTTCGAAATTCCTGCTTTCGAAACATCGCACATTGGAAAAGCCGTATGACGTTCCGAAAGTGTAACGTTTCGAAAGTGTGACATTTCGAAAGTGTGAGCTTTCAAAAGCAAAACGTTGCAAGTCTGAAATTTCGCACTTTCTAAATGTCACACTTGCGAAACGTCACACTTTCGAAACGTCACGCTTTCGAAACGTCACGCTTTCGAAATGTCACACTTTCGAAACGTCGCAGAGCCGATAAGACCATTCATGTTTGTTTCTTTTGTGTCTTCGAGTTGTTTTTTTCAAACCACTGGAGACAATTTTCTACCACATGATGATGTAACAATTCTGGCCACCATTTTTTTGTGCTTCTCAAATATGTTGTGTGTCACCACACTCAACAAGATTTTTGGAGCTCGTTTTGAAACAGCTCCCCTCTTCCCTCTGTGCTCCGGAACTCATTCGCTCACACTGCTCGCACTCTCACCATCACATGCCAAATATCTTTTCCCTTCTTTTCCGTTTAAGAAAAACGCACTGCTCGAAAAAGGAAGGCTCCGCCCTCATTCTTCTTTTCAAGGCCAACTTTTTTATCTCTCGCTCACTGTGTGCCACATCTCTGAAAAGAAGGAAAGGAGACCAGTCGTCCATTCTCATCTCATCAGGAGAGACTTCTTCATTTCCCTTCTGATGTCATTCCCGAATCCGCCTGCTTATGATCGTAAGTTATTTGGATTGAGTAATGAGCCAAACTTTTAGGAACCTGAACACGGGGGGTTTTTGATTTGTTATTGATACCTAGAACGTTCCCCACTGACTTGTACTATGTGTTATGAAATTTGTTGTATAATCTTTTCTGGATACTTGAGAAATCAAAAAGTCAAACTCGCATTCCTGGAAACATTGGAATCCCAAGAAGCTTAACTTTTCAGAAATAGTCCCACCAGCTTACAACCCGGAATTTTCGCCCACTCAACCAGTGTACCACCCAAATAATCATGTAACAGCACCACCGTACCATTTCCATGATAACGGGGGATTCGAGAATGTGGCCGATGTTCACTCTCCAGGTTTACTGTAATCTCGTTTTCATATACCATTTTTATCTTTTAAAGTCTACACAACACTAACATCCGGTCCGATGCCAACATCAACAATCATAATCCGGCTGGAACCGCACGCCACAAAATTGCAATGCCCATATTGTCGGATGGACGTGAGTTTCTGGAAATGAGAGCCGTTGGGTGTTTGGAATAGAAAAATGAACAGAGTAAACACAAAAACTCATTTCAACGTCGGCGGATTTCATAATGAGTTTTTAAAGAACGCTTCTGGAAAATATTTGAGAGCTCGGGGGATTCCCAAATGAAGTTTGAAGTTAGATTAAGGGAATGTGTGTCATTTGAAAACAAAATTGGTTCAATTTTTGAGCTAATTTTTTGCCACTTCATTTCTAGGAGTACATAGAAGTGAATGATAGTTTCAATTTTAGATTCTTCTGAAGAAAAATTGCTCATTTTATTTCAGATAGTCACTCGAACAAAGTCAGTCTACGGCTTGTTGACCTGGATATTTTTTGCGGCGCTCTTCCTTTTTGGGTGAGTAACTATTTGCCTCGAACACTCAGCTCCCGACAGACATCCAATTAAAAAAGTCTGCCCATGTTTTTCGTGCTCACTGAGCCGAAAACTCCTGTCACTTAACTATCCCAACTATTTCCTTTCAGATGCTGGTGTTGTTGTTTCGTCCCATTCTGTCTCCGCTCGTGTAAAGACATCATTCATACGTGTCCCAACTGTCGAGCCATGATTGGAATCCATCGGCGGATTTGATCTCTATCTTTATCTTTTTGATGAAAAGAATAAATAATGAAGAGAAAAGAGTTATCCAGAAATTGTTCATTTATCGTACACGTGACTTAATTGAATATGGAGGAGTTGTTATTCAAGTCCGGGGTGAAGATAGGGAAGTCAAGAAGAAGAAAAAAATGCGTGAGAAAGAGAGATGTGGGAAAAATAGAGAAGGGGGTGAAGAGATGAGGAGATATGATTGTCAATGAGCGGATGCATAATAGCTGCCTGCAAAAAGTGAGCATGAAAAGGTTTTTTTGACGATGATGCAACCGGAAAGAGTCACTCAATCGGAAAACCTTTACTCAACTACGGCTCTATATGCATCCGCCCAAATGATATTCATTTTAGGATTATTGGAGATGTGGGATATTCTGTTGAATGCTTGGTCGCTATTTTGCTTTCATTGATTATGGAGCTTGATCCCATGCTTGTTTCATATATACGAACCAATAAATGAAGTTGTAGAACGTGAATACTACTGCAATGATAAATGTTAATTTCAAAAAGAGGAATTTCGACAAACCTGGAAACATTAATCTGGAGGTGTTGTCTAGTCGCTCACAGTACAAGATGTTTTTGGACTTTTTCTGACTGTCATCCTTGCAGATGCTTGGTTGTTGCCAGCGAGCAGAGCTTTAAAAATGTTGTAGTAAAAAAAACATGAAAAGTTGAAAATCTCACTTTTTAGTTACTCGAGTCGACTTTGTTGCCGGTTTTCCTTCATTTCGCATCAGAAAACCTATAGTGGCAAGTTCAAAGAGAGAAGCGAAAACGAAGCATATGCCGCTGAAAGAAAGAAAAATTGGTGGGCCCCGGGCGTTTGGGAGTGGGGAAGGAAGGTTATGAATAATTGTAGAGCGGGGGGAAGGTAGAAATGGGGGAGAAAAGAATAGGGGGGCGAATAGAAACAAACCTCAACATCCAGACGTCGATGGCTTTGATATACGACACTCTTGGTAGATTTCGGATTATGTTACCAAACTGGAAGGTTAGCGCCAGTAAGGCATTGACACCTGAAAAAGAAAAACAATGATGGAGGTTAAAAAGAAGTTGAAAAACGGTGAAAAATTAGTTTTAAAACTGAAGAGTCAAGTCACCTAATTAAAAATTAAGTCTTGATGGTTTAGCCTCGATGGAAATTCAATTTTTCTAATTTTGAGGTACCGTATCTTTTCTAATAGCGAGGCATGCCATTATTCAACCTTCCCAAAATTTGAAATTCACTAATTTGAAATTGAAATTTGCAAAACCTTTGAAATTTAGAAAACCACAAATTTGAAATTCACAAAACCGATTCATGAGATTTCTAAAGTACTATTTTCAAAGGGAATAGTTTAAGATAACTTTTGTAGCATCGGAGCTTACGAAAGTGCTCATTTTGAGCTCTATTAAGCGCCATTGTAATTGGCTTAACTACGGTATAGACTAAATTGCACATTTCAAAATTTACCTAATACTTGCAACATCAATTTGGGATACTAAATTTTTCCGAAAAATTGATATAATTCATGTTACAATTGGATTTTTAGAAGGCAATAATTCAGTTTTTCAAAGCTTAAAAGGCTGTTCAAAAATCGACTTGAATAGTGTTCCTGAATTTTTGGCTCCGCGACGTTTCGAAAGATGACGTTTCGAAAGTGTGAAGCTTCGGAAGTGTGACGTTTCGAAAGTGTGACATTTCGAAAGTATGACGTTTCGAAAGTGTGACGTTTCGCAAGTGTGACGTTTCGAAAGTGTGACATTTCGAAAGTGTGTTGTTTCAAAGGCAAAACGTTGCACTCGTGAAATATCGCACTTTCGAAATGTCACACTTGCGAAACGTCACACTTTCGAAACGTCACACTTGCGAAACGTCATACTTTCGAATCGTCATAATTTTGAAAAGTCACACTTCAGAAACGTCACACTTCCGAAGCGTCACACTTCCGAAGCGTCACACTTTCGAAACGTCATCTTTCGAAACGTCGCGGAGCCGAATTTTTTTTGAAAAATGTAAAAAACACAAAAAAAACCTCGGAATCTGTTTCAGTATTCTGGTTTTTATGGACATTTGAAGTAGGTCTTCGTTCACAAAATTTTAGTAGAAAATAGACCCCTAACATTTTTTGAATCAATTTTCAGACATTTTTCCGAATACGATACTAATATCAAAAACATCTGGTAGACATTGCAATTTTTTCCTGTTATAAACCCTGCTTAGAAAAGGAAATACGATAGCTGCAAAATGAAACAAGAAAAGAGACTAAAAGATTACTGGCGCGGGGGATTATTTCAATGAGAAACGTCTTGTTGCCTTATTTCCCACATATAACATCTACTATAACTGAATTTTCATTCTACTCTTCATGCCAATTTTCTTCTCCATTCTAAACTCGGTTTTACAATGTCAAGGGATGGGGGGATTGATGTGACGCACAAAATCTGATCAGCGTCATCAAATTGAATTACGGGGTTCGGAAGATTTGGAAAACGGATGGGCGAGTTGAAGGAGAGGCACTATACTCACAAACTTTTTTCTTTTATTTTTACAACTGACCTATCATTGTCCGAGCGGGTATTGCTTTTGGGCCCAAATAAAATGGAATCCAAGAAATGAAAACAGTCATGTAGGTCGGAATGTAGCCCTGGAGAAGGTACCATCCGGATCTCCGACGGAACAAGAAATTGACATTCAGTTCACTCCAATATCCAGCAGCATACAACTGAAACAGAAAGGAAAATGAAGCATATTAAGAAATAAATCCTACCTGAAATTTATTGGAAGTGCTAAAATTGGTCATTGTGAAATCAGGCAACTCGATTGGTTTGAAGATCGTTAATGGAGGATCACCCCATCGCATGAAAACTTCGTCCTGTAAATAGAAACTTTGCGGAAAATATTGTTATGAAAAAACTAGTCTAGGTCTACATAATTGGCTGAAAATGGCAACCTTGTTGTAGTTGAATGATTCGAAAGTCAAAGAACACTCGATACTGTCCATCGGGAACTTGGTAAGATCCATGACACACGGCCCAGTGCTTTTGATTCTCCAATTCGACCAAACCGATCCTGAAATCGGAATAATGGTGTACACGCACATTCAGCTAGACAATTATTCCTATTGTTTCCGTTCGCTGTGTCTCTTTGATCATTTATTCATAACGACCCCCCAACCTTTTGTGTCCTACCCAAATTTCCAAAGGTTTGTGTAACTAAACACAAAACGACAGGAAACTATATTTCTGCTTCCGATTCTCATTGGATTTCAGGATGTGAATGAAATTGAAACATTCTTGAAATTTGGTCGCACAAAAGTTTAGAATTTCAAAAACCCCGCAAGACTTAAATTTAATTTGTCCCTTGCGCAGTCTCCAAAATTTTGCATAAACGAATCAAGCTTAGCATAAGTCGAACTACACTTAACGAGCTGCCGACGCCGCATTTTCTGGATTCTCAAAATATCTTTCAAACGTACCATTTGGAAAAACCATTAGGAACACATTGGTGAACGGAGAACTATGCAGTTGAGCTTTTTTGGAATCGATGAAGCATGTATTCGGTGTCCAAATATTCTGCATGACGGCCCAATCAAACGATAGATTGCCCTACAAATGTGAATTCCTTTTTTTGTTCTCTGGTGGTGACAAATTACCTGACATGGGTTGAGAATGTCGTATGCCAAGCCGGGGTCCGTCCAGTACTCGTTCATGTACAAATCTGAAAATTCTTTCCGGGTACAAAATTAAAGGGAAGGAATGGGATACCTATTTCAAAGTCCTGCGTGAGCTCGGAGACCGATGACACTTCTTGTACCCACATTTCTATCCGTACGTCTACTTGAGGAGAAGGGAGTCTGTGCTTGTTGTAGTAAAGGGCACGATCGAATAGGAGATGGTCGATGATTTCAGTGTCATTTGCACAACTGAAAATGGGAGAAGGAACTTTGAGAAGTTGGTTCAGAATAACAAAGAAGTATCATCCTCGGATAATCAAGGAGAAAAGAGAGCCGGTTAACTTTGAGTATAAGAACAAAAACGAAAACAGTACTGAAAATTCACGGAAAAAACCGTAACTAGCTCAATGTTTCAGACATTAAAAAAAAACATATAAGTGTCAACTAATTAAAATTTTTAGTTTTTCTGTAAAACTTTCATTCAATTCGGTTCAGCTTGAGTTAAGTTACAGTTTGCAACATATAAACGAACGTACAAAGTTTTCATATGTTATTAGTAAAAATTATATAGTAGTGAAATAGACACTCTAACTAGCTCTCAGCTAATCTTATTCCAACGTTCTAGACACTAATATCCTGTAAATCCCAAAACTCACCCCCTATCCAACAAATAGGATACTGTAGGACTGATCTCCGCGGTGAGCGCGTGTACCGTCTCCCGCGTAGCGTACAGTAATAGAAACAACGTTGAGAGCATCCTGAAATTCAATCAACTAATGCAAAGTTAGTTTGCAATCAGAACGCAGTTTCACTTTTGCTGGACCTTCTCATTTCCCCAGGGAGTTTGGAGTAAGATAAATGGAGAAGGAGAAGCGACAAGGCGTTTTCTTTTTTTTATGAACTTCACTTTGAGAAAACTGGGAAAGGAAATGGGAAGCGAAGCTGGGAATAGAAGAAAAAGGAAGCCAGGAAAGAGAAAAAAGAAAATTGAAAAAAACTAGACGTTTCTAAGTCTAGGTTTCCATTCTTTAAAAGGATTACAATAAAAAAGAACTCACGGGTTGAGCAGTGATCGTGATTCGAGATCGGTCGTCGTCGTCACCTATGAATCCTGGTCTTGGTGTTTTGTGCGACGAATGTTGGTGGCATCAATATTCGTAGACGACGTCGTCTTCGTCGCCGTCGTGCATGCCCTGAGGCGACCGACTCGAAGACGCCGAACTGAAGCACCGCCCCATTGTTGTTGGTGGGTGTGTGTGTGCCCCGCAGACTCCGCAGCCGCCGCGGCTGGCCTGCCGCACCCTTGCACCCTCTGCCTTCTTCTGCTTCTGAAGCGATGGAAAAAGAAAAACTCAATTCTTATCTCTTTTTTTGAACATCTGACAAAGGGCCCTTCTTTTGCCTCACACTTCTACTATCCCTTGAAGCACATCGAGGGGGAAAACGGATTTGAAGGGGAAAAAATGTTGGAAAAAGATGATGAAAAAAAAAGAAGGAAGTGCTCTGTTGATTGCTATTCTATTTTGTCCCTACTATGCTTTATGCCGAAACAATCCTTTCTCGAACAACGGAAATTTACTTAGGGGGCACAATGTATAGTCGAAGAAAAAAGAAGAAAAAACCTTGTGAGGAAAAAACTGGGAGCCCCCAAAAAAAGGAGAAACAATTGGCAAGGAGTGCCGGCGACGGGAACTATGAGAGACGATCGGCCCCATTGCATAGCAATAAGGGAGCACTAAGTGAGAGCCAGTAGACAACTAGAGAATTGGTGCAGGACACGAAAATGAAGGAAGAAAACGAAGGAGTAGAAGAAGGAGAGGAAGAAGAAGTTGCGAAAGTCTAAACACAAATTGGCAAATTGCCCACCCCACCAATTGAATGGACTTTTTGCTGAAACACGTGATGTGTACACAAAACTATTCTGGGAGATTTGAAATTTGAAGAAATTGCTAGTCCAGTCTTGGCAAAACGCGGGCCGAGCCGGGCCAGTGGAAAATTTCGCCGGCCCAGCCCGTTCGGCTCGGGAGGGAAAAACGGTCTGCCCGGGAGGGAAAAAAGCTCAAAAAATTCACATTAAAATTTTTGACTCCAGAAACCCGGGGCTACCGGACTGGGCCGGGCCGGGTTGACAGAATTTCTGATTTTGGCCCGGCATGTCTGGGCCTTCTTTGATTTTTCAGGCTGAAATATTCACTGAGAAATAGATTATGAAAGGACAAAATGAAATAATATATAAAACAAATTCTCACACTGGGAAAAAAATTAGAAAAATAGAAAAGTTTAGTTTTGTTTTTTAACTCGAAGAAGTTTCCGAATGATGCAAGTGTTTGGGACCCGCGAAGAGAAAAGAGAGATAGAGAGAAAACAAAAGATAATATTTCTAACTCTTGTGTTTTTTTTTCGAATTCTACTCATGAGTCAGATGTCAGGCGACCTTGGCCCAATCTCCTGAGGTTACTCCATTTTTTCTCATCTACTAAGTGATTGAGCAGTGTTCTCTTTTATGGCCAACTATACACTTTTGGTTTTTGACCCGAGTAAGTGCATTGGAAATTCATTAAATTTAATTGCTGTTTTTTCTTGATTAATTTTTCAATTTTTTTGTCTGAGTTTTTTTTTTGTTTCTGAAATTTTGAGTAGGTAATTCGATCCTCCAGTGTACTTTTCGACTTTTTTCTTCTTTATCCCTCTTTTGGGAGTGCAAGAAACCAATTGGGTAGATGTGTACTATGATGTATCAATAGTCTTTTCTTATCAATTGTCTCCCATCTATTATCAGTACTCCTTTAGTCTCTCTCAACCATATATTCCTATTCCAAGTTTCCATCCTTTTCTGGTTTTTCTCTTTCCAGAAACAAAATTTGTCTTCTTCCGTCGTTCCAAAAGACATTTAACTAGAAGGAAGTGTGTCGGTCGGTTGGTTGAGCAAGAAAAAACGACTATATGTGTTGGTGGCAGCACTTTCTTTCTTTCTTTTTTCCTGCCAATAGCGCTTTGCACTTTTCACTGCGTCTCGTCGCTGTTATATTGGCCATTTTTCTGATTAATCTTTTCGTTTTTTTTTCGTGCTGTTGGAAGAAGACTGATGGCTGCAAAGTTTTCGGGAGAGAAAGGCCAAGACAAAGATTGAACGATTTGTGCTTGAGACGTTTTTGGGCTTTTTAAAGTTTCTAGAATGTGGTTCACCAAAAACTTGTGGTTCCAAGTGACAAGAAACAATCCCATTTTTAATGTACCGTTGTATTAAAGTAGAATTACAGTCATTTTTTTAAATTTGCTCAAATGATCGTCCCAATTCCAGTACTTACGAAAATAACAATAGTTTTTTCATAAAAATCTATAAAACCTGAGAAAATCAGTTTTCAAAACGCCAACTTACATTTTTTCAACCTATTTCAATGAATGTAGAATTTTTCGCTGATTCGAACGCACCTAACATCGCTGCTCAAAAAGCAATAGAAATATTTTTATGAGCAAAATTGCACTTTGTCGCGCAGACCGCTGCCGACTTGAATCTGCTGTCGCACCGACCGCTGATTCATCACACTTCGGCAGCGGTCGGCGCGACAATTGAAAATTTGTTAATAAAAAGTTGTCTATTGCGTTTTGAGCATCGATATTAGGTGCGTTCGAATCAGCGAAAAATTCTACATTCAATGAAATAGGTTAGAGAAAATGTAAGTTGGCGTTTTGAAAACTGATTTTCTCGATTTTTAATATTTTTGTGCAGAAACATTCTTATTTTCGTAAATAGTGGACTTGGGACGAACATTTGAGAAAATAAAAAGACTGTCACCTTACTTTATATTACTATTTAATCTCTCTATAATTAGCTACTCAAAATCCCCTATAATTCTAGACCAAAACAAGATGACCAAAGTTGAATACGATATTCTCGAGAATCCAGAGCCGAACAGTCACCTTTGGAAGCAATGGAAGCATCTAGTGGATACTGAAGGATGGACATCCGATGATAACTCTGTAACGGCTTTAACTCCATCACTTGAATCCACTAGAAGTGTTTGGGCAGTGTCAAAGACACGTAAGTTTATTCAGATTTTCATCTTCTAATCTTTAAACGAAAAAATAATTGCAGCCGAGAAAGATTTTGTGGGATGTGTCATTTGGAACCAGTACGATAAGATTTGCTTCCTCGGATTCTTCTTACTAGCCCCGGAATTCCGTGGAAAGGGAGTTGGTTCAGTCATTTGGGACCTTGCAATGGCTCGTATGCCGGCAGATCATGTTCTGGGGCTCAGAGGAGGTAAGGGAGGGATGTTGCTCAAATTTATAATTGTTTTTTAGTCCCCAGTATGGTGGAGAAATATAGAAAGAAGGCAACACCAGTAGTGGGAGCGACACTGGAGAACTATAAGATGAAGGTGGCAGAGTATCATGCGTCGATGGAGAAATTGACAGGAGATGTGAGTATTTATAATTTTGGTATATTCTTCAGCTATAGAAAACTTTTTATGTACAAATTTATTTTTGTCGCGCTCGCCGCTGTTGACTTAAAACTTGCTGTCGCGCTCGCCGCTGCTGACTTTAAATCTGCTGTCGCGCTCGTCGCTGCCGACTTAAAATCTGCTGTCGCGCTCGCCGCTGCTGACAATAATTAATAATTTGAAAATCGATTTTCTGGAGTCTAAGCGATTTTTATGAGAAAAATATAGTGATTTATTAAATACTGGAATTGGAACAATCATTTAAGTACAAAAAAGTTACTGTAATCTTACTTTAAGTTTGGTTGAACAGAAAAAGATGCAGAAACTGAAATAATTTTGAATATGAAGATGGTTGGACAGTAAAACTGCGTTTTTTCGAAAACTTTTGTGAGCCTAAGCTGTAGATAGTTTTGTATATTCCTGTTTTTTTTTATTTTGTCCGAAAACATGCCTAAAATATAAACTGTCGTAAAATTTGACGCATGGTACGCAAACACCATAACATTGCAAACTTCAATACAGACATAACCTTGCAGTTGTTTTCATCTCCATTATTCCAGAACTTCAAACTTGTAAACCACTTGACACCTTCCGAATGGGAGCAATTGGTGAAGTACGACGAAGCAGTAAACGGAAGACAACGGCGTGAATTCCTAGAGCTCTATTACAAATTGTCATGTGTTTTTGGAATTGTGCTCTTCGACGGACACCATAACATTATTGCTCATATCTCAGCAGTCAACACATCACATAAAGGTATGTACTTACTACCAATAATGTTATAACCCCCTCACAATTAATACCCTAACTTCAGAAGAGAACGTCTTCAAAGTGGCGCCTCTGTACGCTGACTCACCCAGCATCGCGCTGTCAGCGCTTCGCGTCTTCTCGGGAGTGATGTACGAAATGCATCCGGATGCGGACGTCATCTTCCATCTGCTTGACATCGGAAGCGGCCCGTTCCTTCAGTCGTTCTTCCAAAGCCTCGAAATTATTCCAGCTGTGAGTGGTGTCACTCTGTTCAGTGGCGACTATCCGCATAAAGGAGACTTGTCGAAGGTCTATATTGCTCATAATAACTCGTGCCATTATGACTATTGATTTTGCTTCTTTTTGAAATCATTCAAATTCAATTCCAACGCCTAGTATCACTTTTTGCCTTTTGTTAGTGTTGCCTTAAACCAAAATGACTTGTGTATGACTTTTCTCAATAAATCATAAGAACAAATAGTTCGATTTTTGTCTCCGCGGCAATCATATGGAAGCTTTTTTCACACAATTGTTGAAAAAACGTCATGAGGGAGGGAAATAAAAGAAGAAAGAAAAAAGTATTGGGGCGTTTTTCATACTTTGTTTGCCTATAAGTGCATTTGGAACACTTTTTTCTTAGAAGCTAGATTCAATTTCAATAACATCTCAAAAATAAACAACTATTTGATGTTTACATTGAAAATACGGAAGCACAATTTTGTTTTGATTTCGACTTGTATTATAATACTGTACCTTGTTTTTTTTTGCAAGTCACGAAACAGTAGGATTCTGGTTGGTTATGGAATAATTTATGACTTGTCTAGAATCAGAATCAAACATCAGATAACTAGATATTTCGACTTTGAATATAGTGATATCACTGACCAATTTTTATGGTTATATCGTCTAATTAGGTGTCCATTTTATAAGTTTTTCTAATTTTATACATGTCCAAACGGGCCGGAAGAATTTCTGCCAGCCCAGCCCGCTCGGCCCGGATTTCGAAACCCAATTTTTCCGAAAAATTTTAAACCTTTTTTGGAAAAAATCCGATTTTAAGACATTTTTCAGTTTAATTTTGTAATGTTTCATACTTTCATGATTTTTCATGCAATTTAGAAACTTTTTCATGAAACATTGCATTTTTTTTAAAAATTACAGACCGAGACTGGATTTTCTACATGTATGACTGAAAGTGTTTCTAATTAGTGACTCTAAAAAGGAGTTTTTTGATGAAATTCACCTTCTCATTTTGAAAAATTTTTCTGGGCCGACAGAAATTCTAACGTCGGCCCGATCAGGCCGGGTTTTGAAACCCAATTTTTACAAAGAATTTTTAAAAATTGTTTGGAAAAAACCAATTTTGACCGATTTCTGTTCAATTTTGAAAAGTTACATATTTTTAGTACTTTCATAACTATTCATGCAATTTAGAAACCATTTCATGAAAAATTGTTTTGGGAAATTTTTGACGAAAGTTTGCGACCCGGTATGACTAACCGTTTTCCTAATTATTGACTCTAAATAGGAGTTCTTTTGAAATGAAATTCAATCTTTCGTTTTGTAGAAAAAAATCAGTATCTGTTCAAAATACGTCAAGGTTATCACTCCTCTTGTTTGATTTGCAATCATTCATGCATTTTAATTGGAAGTCGGTCGGATCAGATCATCGAGAGAGAAAGACTAAACGAGTAGACTTAGTTACTGTCTTCACATTCTTTTCTAATTCTTTTTGTACTACCTTTTAGTTCCCGGAACCTTTAATGTTTTCTCGCCCTAATCATAACATTTCGCCCTTGCCTTTTTGCCTCCTCACCAATCCAGTTCTTCCGCTCCCTGCTTAGTTCACGTTTTCGTTTTCGCAACTCCCCCTCCTTCATGTCCAACTGTAAAACTAACGTTATTCTTTTTTAATGTAACACCCACAATACATTGTTTGACAATCAACCCATCATGGAAAAAAACCCTTCAATCATCATCCGATTGATAAGAGGTTGTCTTTGAAAGAAGGACATGGGGGTCCACCCATATATCCCTTATATCATCCTTGTGTCTCCCCTCTCATCAAGACCCGTATGTCCCGTATTGTAAGCCACTGGGGGCATAATCATATCTCTCTTTTGTGCGCAAAACGACGCGTCCGATTCGAATTCTTTTGTGTCAATCCACCCATCATTTTACGATTCTATCATTCATCGCCTTTTCCGAAAACACATATGATCCAGGAAATTTGTTGTTTCGGTTTTCGGCTTCTTATTTTAGTATTTTTTAAAATCAACAATAATCCATTATTCTTCGCTATGCTCAGACCAAGCCGTTTGTCAACAAAAAGCCTGTTTTTACTATACAATTCAATTGTCGGTGTGTTTCTGAGCGATATACATTACTCATACGAGAAAAAATTCTTTCCATATAGTTGTTCGATAATAGCAAACACTTGCAAAAAAACTTGGTAGTTAGGTTTCGGTTGTGTACGCAAACAAAGTTATGGTGTTTTTTTGAAATCAAATTTCAATATACCTATTCATGATTCGATTAGGCAAATAATAGGCATATCCCTTTCCACCCTACTTTTTCAGACAAAATCTGTACAAGTAGCTTGGTGGATTGGGACAGACACTCCCTTTTCATTCTCTTTTATATATTCGCGTTTTCTCTCCAACGGCAACTACTACAGAAATTCTCCCCATAAACTTCGTAGGCAATCACTCATTCTTCCTATTCTCCCTCGAAACATAAAGACGCCACACCATCACGCCCCCGGCCACCACCTGTTTTGTAATCGAAAATTCACAAACATTCCGGTGACACTTTTTTTGCGCTCTATTCCCTAATAAAGTCTTATCTTAACGTCTCTAAGGGTAAAGTCGATGATAAATGCATTTTTTGTCCCTCCTCTAACGACGTTTCTTATCTTATTTAGTTCACTTCTCGACTCATTCCTCTTCAGTTTTTTGTTTAGATTTTATAGAACGTTGCAGGTATTTTCAGCAGACTTGGTGGAAAATAAATGGATTCTGAAACCGATACCGATACGCATTCTTTATGCGATTCTGAGGCTTCCAGGGAGAATTATAAGGTGAGTCGTAAGTTTTTTTTTTAAGTAGGATTTCAGTCATTTTTTTTATTTTCTCAAATAATCGTCCCAATTCCATTATTCACGAGAATCAATATTTTTGCACAAAAATCTTACTCGAGAAAATCGATTTTCAAAACGTCAACTTACATTTTTTCTAACCTATTTCAATTAATGCAGAATTTTTCGCTGATTCGAACGCACCTAATATCGCTGCACAAAACGCAATAGAAAGATGTTTATGAACAAAATTGCAATTTGTCGCGCCGACCGCTGCCCACTTAAATTTGCTGTCGCGCCGACCGCTGCCGTTTCATATGTTGGCAGCGGTCGGCGCGACAATTGAAAATTTGTTCATAAAAATGTTTCTATTTCGTTTCGAGCAGCGATATTAGGTGCGTTCGAATCAAAAATTTTACAGAGCCCTGAAAGTTCTGACTGTGAAGGCTATGCTACCCCACTGGCTTCCAGTCTCACTGACTTGTCTTCTCCTATCAATCTACCAGAAGACGCCGATCTGGAATCCGGAGAACGAACACCAGTGAGCCGCGCCATTTCCCCTCCGGTAGTCAAACAGATCATCTATCTACAGAAACCAAAAATTCTTGTCATGACACAGCGGGAAATTGAGAGCAGCAGCAGCGAGGAGGAGTTCTATGACGTCGTAGACGATGTTCAGATTCGAGATGTGGCACAGCGGTTGTTGAATGGAGTGGAGAATGCGGAAGAAGACGAGGAAGTGGAAAACGAGGACGTCATCAACGATTATGAAGAACGACCAGATACACCGATTATGGACGAGGATTCTGAAGCAAGTGCTATGGAAATTGAGAGTGTGGTTACTGATGAAGACGCTATGACACCGGTACAAGTGGATGAGTTGGAAGAAGATAGCCAAGAAACTGAGACCGAAGATAGTACCGTGAGCCAGAAAGAAGATTGCGCCATGAGCCAAGAAGCCGAGCAAGTTGTTGGTATCCCCATGGAGAACGTTGATGAGGAAGATATGGAATCGGAAGAAGTTGAGGCTATTGATATTATCTCAGAAGCCGGAGACAATGATCAAGAAATTGAAGATCAAAGTCAAGAAGAAATTGAGCAACTTGAAGTTCATGATGTTGAGGAAGAGCTAGAAACGGAAGCTGAAGAAGATCTCCCTGCCTTGGATTCCCAAGAAGTACCAAATTTGGAGCCAGTATCCTCCATGGCCCAAGATACCGTTCCCGTCCCTAACGAATCACTCCCTGAAATTCCAACTGATGTCATCCTAGACGCTGCTCCTCTCACACAAACTGAGACTTGTGACAACAAAGAGACTGCAAACAATGTTATCGCCGAATGTGTTCATAACTGTGAGAAACTTGAGGAACCTGAGAAAGTTGATGTTCCAGAGTTGGAAATTGAAATGGAAGAATGCAAGATGGAAGAGAAAATTTTGTTGGATGATGCATCTGGTAACATTCTGGAAGCTGACAAGGATATTGTTGTTTTGGCTACAATCGAAGAGCATTTGGATACTAAAGAAGTCATCGAAGCTATTGTTGAAGAAGTGGTTGCCACAGAAGCCATGGAAATCAATGGTGAAATCATTCAAAATCAAAATCTGACCACCGATAGACCAGAAGTTTTATATGAGTCGATGCCTGTAGACTTTTCTGAAATCATTCTTGCCAAAACCCCACTCCCTGAAGTTCAGATTCCCTCAGAAGGCGCCGAGGTTACCGAACAACCTCAAATTATCAGCAACCAGGAAAGTGATCCGATGCCAATACTCGTTATCTCTGATGAGGTGAAAACTACTCCAACTAGAGGCCTTTACGAGCGTTTAGAAGAAGTGAAAGTCGATTTTGATGGTTACTCATCTGGAAAAGAAGAAAGCCTGTCATCGTCGACGTCATCAGAAAGCTTCGAGTTTGCCGAGCCGGTTCCGCATGTTCAAGACGAGAGAACACAAGCGCTACGTAACTCAATTATCGAGAGGTACCCATCAAACGAGACTGACGATGATGAACTAGACGACGACGTCGGCGACGATTTCGATGAAGATTTGCTGGCGGTGAAGCAGATTTCTGCAGAAGTCGAACAGCTGGTCGCGGCTATCAATGCATTCGGGTGAGTGTAAGAAAGGGAGAAGAAGAACAGGCCCCTTTTTTGACCATCAAGTTGTATATATTTCATGCTGAGAGAGAAAGAGAGATGGAGATCTGGGTGTGGTTGATGACAACTGTGACTGATAGGTTTTTGCCAAACGGGATGGGGTGTGGGAAAAAAGAAGAAAGAGAAGAATATCATGAACCAAAATGGCAAATATTGATAATGGGATAGGTTGATAGAGGGGAAGGTCGTAAATATTAAGAATCCTATTACAAAGTACTGTATCAGCCAACACTCCTCTTAACCACACATAGGTTGGTTTTACTCTTTCATTCTCACTTCAACTACAGTACTATACATTTGCTAATTGAACTTCTTAATTCAAACCACTCTAAGTGAGAAAAGAGAGAAAGGTAAACGGACAACACGCCTTCTGAGTCATGGTCAAATTGAACACAGTACTATTTCTTCAGGCGAGACGAAGAACAACAGATGAGCGCCTATCTTGTTGGTAAGAAAATGGAAAACGCCGAGAAAAAGAGGAAAAGTGCGATGGACATGGTGGTGACCTCTCATGATCAGACTGTTCAGGTAGGCAGGGTTTTTGTACTTGAAAAATGGTTATGGCTTAAATGTCAAAACCCGGGCCGGGATTTGAGTGCCAATTTTCCGAAAGTCAATTTTTGGAAAAAAATCCGATTTTTTGACTGTTTTCAGTTCAATTCTAAAATGTTTCATACTTTTAGCACTTTCATGATTACTCATGCAATTTAAAAACTTTTCAATGTAAAAATTAATTTTTTTTCGGAAAATTTTTGAAGGTTACATTTATAGTGTTAGTGATACGGCAACTAATCATTTCCACTTAATTAAACCTGGTCAGTTAGTAAACTTTTTAATAGTTTGTTGGTTACGCCCTGTTTTCTTTTTCGCAACCTTTTTCATTTCTTCATTTTCTCTCTACTGTAGAAATAAAAAACGGAGAAGGAAATCAAATATTTCTTGATTTTCAAGTACTTTCATCGGAATGAAAAAAAATTTGCTTTCATATTCATTGTTTTATGTTATGGTCGTTGCCGTCATTTTTGTGGTGTTCAAAGTGACAAAAAATGACAAAAAAAAACGAAAAAAATGTTCAAAGTAACCGAAATTTCTTCAAAATAACCAAAGAAACGTATTTTCTGTGCAAAGTTTCAGTTTTTTTTTTAATATAAATTTGGCTCTTTCTGTACGCGAACTTAACATATATTGAGAAAATTAACAGATTAGTAGAGATCACAAAGAAACAAGTTGAACTCTATCCTTTTTTCTATCGAAACTTTGCACAAAAATGTCTTTTTTTTCTACCGAAACTTTGCTTTTTTCTACTTTTTTTTTCTTTTTTTGGTCGTTTTTTGTAACTTTGAACACCACTTTGAAAACCCCCAAACCCTCGGCATAGTTCACTTTTATAAAAACAGTTTTCTCCTAAGAGTTCAAACCCCGTTTGAACTTTCTGTTGATGAGCAAGTTCTCGTCAAAAACCATCTGATTTCCATCTTTACTATTAACAAACGCAAAATTCTGTGTGTGTGTGTGTGTGTCTGTCTGTCTGTGCTGTGTCTGTCGCCGGCCCTAGCTCAGTCCACACTGGACCGATTTTTCTCAAATTTTGGCAGACTATCAGTAATTCCTGCTTAATGATGCCCATCTATTTTGTTTTTCGATTCGTCAAAAAATGAGATCAAAAAAGCTCAAAAACCTCCATTTTTGGTTGACCCTAGACAGAGACACACACAGACAGACACACAGAGGAAGGGGGGAGGAGGTGGCTGGGGAAAAGAGCGCCGACTGCAGTAATGTCACTGCCGTTCCTCCCCACTCCGACATGCACACCTGTGGCGCAGTGGTAGTGTTCCAGTTCAGTAATGGAGAGTTATGGGTTCGATGCCATGCCAGTTCAAATATTTTTTTTCTTTTTTTTTCGAACGAGGTAATGTACTTCAGTAAGTCGCCATAGTTCTCGAATGCAATAATCATTCCGACCGAAGGCCCATTCGGTATGGGGCCGGGCGAACCGTGTACAATCTTGGCTCCGGAACATCTCGAAAGCGGACATTTCGAAATGTCTATTTGCGTTTTTACATATTTTTTGGGACTTTTCATATCTATTTTCACGTTTTTGTCCAAAAACGCTATTTTTTAATGTATAATAGATCATGAACGCAAAAAAAAAAAAATTACGCGAAAAGTTTCAAAAAATAAGGAAAACGGGATTTCACACTTTCGAAATGTCCGCTTTCGAAATGTCCGCTTTCGAAATATCCGCTTTCGAGATGTTTCGCTTTCGGGATGTCCACTTTCGAGATGTCGTACTTTCGAAATGTCTCGCTTTCGAAGTGTCCACTTTCGAAATGTCGTACTTTCGAAATGTCTCGCTTTCGAAATGCCCCCTTTTTAGACGTCCCGGAGGCGCAATCTTCATTGGAGGCGGAATCCGAAGACCCATTCAGCGTGGGACCGGAGGCCTCGAATGCAATTTTAACTCGGCCGTAGGATCATTCAGTGAGGGGGCGTATGCCCCGAATGATTTTGTTTTGACCGAGGGACTAATAAAAAAATAGAAAAATTAGAACAGTTCTGTAAAAGCAGATTTGTTGGGCATGTCAAAAGACTTCTGTGGGTGAATTTGAAAGAGATCTAGCGAGTTTGGAGAATTATGGTCAAAAGGGACTTCTTTGACCGCGTCCTAACTATAGGACCCTTGAAAATTGAAAACCTCATCATTCTCTGTAACTTTTTTTTTTGAAAGTTGTCATCAAAAAACATCAGAGTTGTTCAAAAATACGAGATTTTCTATCAAAATTCTTTTCCATCAAAATTCTTTTCCATCAAAATAAACTATTGAATAAAGTTTGGAAGAAATTTTTTTTACATTTCGTTTCTTTTCAAACCAGCTTCTGAATAGCGTAAATTTCTCATTTGAAAATAAATTTCCTGGCAAAACCTTCACTGGACTGTTTCTATCATTATGACGCGGTCAACAAAATGACTTTTTGAGCATAAAATTCTCCAAATTGATCGACCTTTTTGTAGGTTGGCCCACGGAATTTTTTTGACATGCCTAATAAAATTGCATTCACAGAAGATTTTCTAAATTTCCTACTTTTTCAAATACCCTCTTTTGGGAGGGGGTCCTATCTTTATGACGCGATCTGTAGAGCGAATGATCCAAAAGAAGGAAGCCTAAATAGTGACGCCCGTGGCGAAATCCGCGATTCCATAAGACGCATGCGAGCTGGAAAACTCACATTTCACATTTCTATGTTTTGGATAGAGCGCGATGAAACTTCCAAAATATAGCTTACACAATTTTTCACGATCGCACCCAATTTTAGTTTTAAACGCCGTTTACGTGAGGCCAGGAGATTGGAGCCGCCGTAAGGCGGCGTAAATCGACTGGTAGAATAAACAAAAGAAAGAAGCGGTTCCAACATGACTACTTTTCCGCATCAAAGTCAATAAAAATGCCGTTCTCTTAATCATTCTACATTATGTGTACATTTCACGGTAACCTCTCTCTTTCGTTCCTTTTCAACTTTATTTCTCCATTTTTTCCACTTTCCTTGCCACTTTTTGACCACAATTTCTATTAGTGGAAGTTTATTCGTTCCTTTTCAACTAGGTTTATTTCTCGATTTTTCCACTTTCCATGCCACCAAAATTTCTATTAAGTTCATGTGGTTTCTAAATAATGACAATTTTTTACACAAATTTTGGTTTTTGAGATCTTAGAAACGGAAAGCGAATGAGGACTGTATTTTTATTTTACGATCACCAAGAGACTCGATTAATTCCGTTTGAATTTCGGTGACAGCCCTCTCTAAACACAGTCATTTCGTACCGGAAAACGAAGTCTTCTGGCGGAGGTCTTCTTCTTTTTCTTCTTCCATCACTCCTCAGGACACAACACCTTCCTCGTTTTCCTCATAAACACCAAGGCCACTTGTTCACGAATATTTTGTTTTCGCGCTCGCTCTCAATTCTTCTATTTGAACTATTTTTCTGCTCTGAGAACTGAGCAAGTGTGTATATATGTAGGCTTATGAGTTCCTGCGGGGGGTTGGCTGAGGTTACGCCTGTGTTCCCTAAATTTTTGAATTTGTTTTCTATTCTGTCCCTGTGGATTTTCATATGGTACTCTAGAGAAGCCAAAAACCCTCGATTTTCTCCCATCGTTTTTTCCAAACATGTCCAAATAGGAAAATGTAGGAAAGTTAGGTCGAAAAATTTCCGAAAAAAGTAATTTTTTGATGAAAACGTTCATTAAAAACAATGAAAGTACTAAAATTATGAAACATTTTAAAATTGAACAGAAAACAGTCGAAAAATCGGATTTTTTTACATCATATTTTGATACATGTCCAAATCCGGCACTGGTAATGAATTGCGGTCGAAGATTTTCCGAAAAAAATTCAATTTTTTATGGAAAAGTTTATAAAAAATCATGAAGACACTAAACGTATGAAACACTGTAAAATTGAACAGAAAACAGTTAAAAAATCGGATTTTTTTTCCAAAAATTGACCGTCGGAAAAATTTTGGTAAAAATTCCTCGGTTGGCCCGGCCCGGCCCAGGGAAGTACATGTATGCATTTTTCAGTTTTAAAAAGTAACGTTCTCTTCCCAAAACTTTAGAATGTAGTTACAAAATAGTACAGTCATTCGCTTCTCCTTCCACGCTTCATTTTTCCATCTTCTGCCTTTCATAATTTGTAATCGGAATCGCTATACACTTCTACACTTCTCTCTTTAAAAAAAATTTTCCGGAGACGTATGTATTCATCTCTGTTTCTTCCCTAGTTCCCCCTGGTGTGTCATTATCCGCCACCCACGGGTTTCGTTTCACCTTTAAATGAAACTAATTCCTATTATCTACACATTTCTCCAATCAATGTTCCGCGCCATTTTGGAGAAAAGAGAGAAAGAGAAGAGACAAGTGAGTAGTTTGGTTTCTTTTGAACACCCTTATGCAAATTTTTTTGGGGTTTTGAATGTCCCGCCAACCTTTAGTTTCTTCTTTGTTCCCCTTTCTAGTTTTCGTCACGTTTTTTTTCTTTCCATATTTTTAACGGTATCCAGTCGTTTTTTCCCTCTAAAAACGTCAAGTTGAATAAGTTTGATGAATGGGTATAGGCCTTCCTTTTTGTATAGCGGAAAACGTTAGAAAACTGCAATGTAACATGGGAAGAAGGCAAAAGCTATTGTTTGATTTTCTCATCATTGCTGCTTCTTGTGGTGAAGGCGCTTTTTTGCGCCCTCATGCCTTCATGGCCGACGCGGCAATGTACACCTGAAGTTATAATATGCGAATTAGTTGGGTGAATACCCGCCCTCTGACATACCTACTACTACTGTCATTATGTAATGTTGTGTATAGTCATGTTCAGTAGTCACTAGTACAATGGGTTTTGACCCACTATCCTTTATGTCCCTTTTCTGGAAGAAATCGACCGTGACGAATCATTCGAAATTTTTGCGAATCATCATATCGTCGGCGTTCTTTTTCCATATCCTCATTCGCCTCCTCTTTCTTGTTTTGCCTTATCACGTTATCCCTTGGCCCTTGATCTAATTGAGTCCTCTCCAATTTCCTATTCCTCTATAGCATTCACCGGTGGTAACACAAGAAATTATTCAGGGAAGAACTGATAAGACACCATTTTTTTTGGGTTGACTGATAATATTTTTATTAGTTTATTAGTTTCGCCACCTCCAGTCGTTTTGAAATTGTTTGAAAGCGATCGCTATTGAACATATGTTTCACTTTGACCACCTGTCTTCACCTGTCATCTCTTTGGCGGTGGGACAGATGGTTTACTTATATCAGTTTAAAAAGAATTTGAATTCCAGACGAACAACGACTCGTTCATTCTTGTTGAGATGGAAAGCCTTCAAGTAGAAATCGACAAACTTCAGGCTGACCTGGAGGCGGTCAAGAATGGAGAGAAGGTTAGTTTAAAATTTGCTTTTGTCAACTTTTTTCCAACTTTTTGTTTTAGGAACTTCTGAAAATCAATTCCAAGTTGAAAGAGGACCTCGAGGAGTCTCAACAAACCATTGATGGAATCGAAGTTGAAGCAGAACAGGTAAGATAAGGAAACGGTAGCCAGGCGCCAACGCCGGAAGTTCATTTTCAAAGATAAACTTGCCTATTATTTGTACAACAATGATATCATCCAATTAATTTCAGCAATACACTGAACTCACTTCGGAAATCGACGAGCTCTATGAGGTCATTAACAAAAAGGATCAGGATCTCGCAGGCCTTAAGGAAAAAATCGCAAACTTGTCAGTCAGTGAGAGCAACTTGAGAGATGACGTTGACTCACAAAGAATCATTGTTCAACGCCAAAAGGAGATTATTGAGAGTCTCAGGTAACACGAATTCGAAATTTGGAGGCTTATGGGTTTTCTTTTTTAGAGAGGAGTTGGACACCATCACTAAGAAACTGGTTGACGTCACAAAGCTCCGTGACAAGGCTATTGAGGAGGTCACCGTCTATAAACTCAAAAACCAAGAGAGGGACCGTTTCCTATCCAGAGAAGCTCAAATGTCCATGGAGATTGAGGACTTGCAACGGGAGCTCAACAAACAGAAGCTCATCTTGAATCATACGAGCATGGCAAAACTTGCAGATACAGTAAGACAAAAACTGAATCTTGAAATACAAATTATCCATATTTTCAGTTCGATAGAAAAGTTCTCCACCTTGAGAACGAGTTGCGGGAGAGAGATATGCTTATTTGTAAGCAGAATCAGATCATCAACAATCATCGAAAGTCGCCTACCGGATCGGTCATCACCAGTCGCAAAATGCAACGTAATCTACTTTAGAGAGATTTTTGTTACTTTTTTTTGCAGCACGTACTTCGGTACTTGCCGCTTCGGGCAACATGCCAAGCGCTGGAAGTAGTTCAGAGTCGTTCCAACATGGATTGGATTCCGAGGCGAAGGAAGCACTTTTCAGCTTTATGCTATGGTTGGTTATAGAGAATTTTGGGCTCCGGGACATTTCGAAAGTGTACATTTTGAAAGCAGACATTTCGAAAGTGTGAAATCGCGTTTTTGCTCAATTTTTTGAACTTTTCGTAAAAATTTGCGCAAAACATACATGAAAAGTTTTAAAAATTGGGTAAAAACGCGATTTCACACTTTCCAAATGTCTACTTTCGAAATGTCCACTTTCGAGATGTCTTACTTTCCAAATGTCTCGCTTTTGAGATGTCCACTTTCGAAACGCCCCGGAGCCGAATTTTGATATCAAAAAAATTCTCATCATTTTCTTTTTTTGTAGCGATCGCCACCAACAACTTGCCAACATTTATAATATTGGACGGATTTTGGATTTGACTTCCCAGGAAGAGCGAACATTGGAACGACACTTGACAAAGGATCGATTCACCTAATCTTTTAATTTATAATTCTTGTATATATATTTTTAATCTCCTGCCATATTGGCTAAACTTTTTTTTTTGTAGATTAGAGCTTTAGGTCTCGAGAAAAGTCCTACAATCCCTTTTTGTCTGAAATCCCCGGTATTATCCCTAATTAATTTCCTTTTCCATAATTCCAAAGTTGAAACCTAAAGTTTTGTCGCTCCCTAAAACTCCACATTCCCTTTTAAAACCCTTGAAAGAATTGTTTATTCGAGTTGAATAAATGGCTGAAACTAAGAAGCACTCTAAAAAAGGGCGTGAAAGAAAACTGGGTAAGAGAAGAAAGACAAATTATTACAGCGATTTTACAACGGATCATTCGACCACTCGGCAGCGTCTTCCTCTTCGATCACAACCTTTGGTGATAATGAAGACAGCTACTTTTTGAATTCACTTGACAGTGTATCATTCGGGGTGAGATCCGTGCGCGGACTTTGTAGGGGGAAGGCTAAAACGAGAATTCATCATTTTGGATATAAGACAATAGAATGGCTTACTAGCTGAGGAACTAGCCGTTGGGACTTGTGGTGGCACCAAAGAATACTCGGGTAGTGCTGATAACATACAGGGAAAGGTCCGGGTTGCGGCGTCCCTCATGGGAAGCACGTACCTAAAAAAAACTTTATTTATCATGATACGGTAATAGAGGTAAAAACTGCGTCACAAGTCGTAAAGTTTTTTCCAGTACAAAAAATGTGATAGACGGAATTAATTATTGTTGATAATGACTCGAAAACAGTTGACACGATTGTTTGCTATCTAGAAAAACTGAAAAAAAAACTTCATAGATTTGAATTAGACTCTAATGAAAGGAACGGAACTTTAAAAAACTATTGTGACTTACCAAATTAGATAAAGCGGATGGACAAAGGAGATTAACAAGGGTAGAATCAAGAAAGCCAATTCCAAAATTAAAACAGCACACTGTAAAAAAATTTTGAGCCATTTTTCAATTAAAGGAGGATTCCGAGAAAATGAGTTTATGGTTCAATCGATGCAAAATTTCATGCAGATTCCGAATATCACAATGAAAAAGCTCAAAATGCTTCTCCGACTCAAAAAAAATGCCTTCAAAGCGTCAGAAAAGTGATTTCCCAAAAGTTAGGCCAGGAGAAATAACTTTTCTGCTACTTTGAAGACGTTTTTTTTGGGATCAGAGGCATTTTTGAGCGTTTTCATTGTGATATTCGGAATCTGCATAAAATTTTCCACCTTTTGCCTGGATTCCTTCTTCAAAATTACCTCATCACAAGTTTCCCTCAAAACATGTCTATACAAAACAATACATCCAGAAACAAAAAGTGAAATTTGCCAACCCAAAGTCTCGTACTGAATAATTTCTTTCAACGAGAAGATGGTGAACGCTATCCAACTCTTTCTGCAAAATTGAATCCATTTTTATGTTCCCCTCGTTCTTTCTTTACTCACTTGTTTCTCTGGAGCAAAGATGCAATAACGATGAACGCGAGTCCGAACGCGTGAAGAAGGATAAGAAGGGTTAGCAAAGAAAATGTCAAAAAGGACGTGGAAACTGCTAAAAGAATAGAGCACTTGTTCATTGGCTCATTTTCAAGATCCTGGTCAAATGCGGTGAATATGAGGGATAATGCAACACTTGCCGCGGCGATAAGGGTTTGCCAAACAGAACAAGTTAGGTACCATTTCATAGGGGATTTGTCGATTGGTTTTCTGGAAATTTTTTATTCTAAAATAATCTGTATTAGAAGGGCACTCCGGAGTGCTCAAAATGAGCAAATTTTAGAAAATCAAAGGAGCTGAAATTAGTCTTATTAGAATCCTTGTCGAAAATTGACTAAAAATACACTTCAAATCTCTTCTCCAAAAAATGTTATGGTCCATTTTGAAAATTCAGAAATAATTTTTCAGATGGTGGAAAAATAGAGTGGCATGCCCTTCTAATAACAGTAGTGAAAATTAGAGTATTAAAGGGGAGTTTAGTAATTCTAAAAAATTGAGATTTTCATGTGGATCGATGCAGAATTCATTTTTGGTTCTTCGAAAATCATCTTGGGCAATAGTCTAAAAATTACTTTCTCTCGAGATATCTATAAGAAACAGGTCAAAAATATCAACGTAGAGTGGTCAAATTGGACAAAATTTGAGTTGAGAAATTCCCAAAGTGGTCTACGTGAAAAATTATACGACTCTACTTCATTTTTTGACCTACTTTTTAAAGGATATCTCGAAAACGATAGATTTTCAGACTAAAGCCAATGACAATTTTCGATCCGAAATTGAAATCTGCGTCGAACCCTATATAAATATCCCTATCCTAGAATTACTTCACTCCCCCTTTAAGGTTCACTTACAACTTCAAAAAGTTGCATTGTATCCCGAGCAAAAAATATGTTGCAGCACAATGAATGTAGCAAAATATCAAGGGAAACTCTTGAAGTTTGCAAGAAACTGTGGTAACTTGGCTTAGACATGGTTGTTGCATCACTAGAAACAAAAAGAAGTTTCTAGCAAGTTGAAATCCAGAAAGAGCCGCAAAGTTTATGGATATAGATGCCTGGAAAACGGGAAACGTTTTTTAAGTATTTAGAAATTCAGGTACCAGTAATCTCCTCTGCGGATGTGGCATTGGCGAAGCTTTATGACAAATTACAGTAATCACCGTATTCATAACCAAACCACCGACAGCCAGAACAATCTCGACAAGGGTGAAAAACCATTGTGTCGGCTCGATGAAAGGTTCAATACAGGTATCCGGGTTTTGAGTAGTAATCATTCAATCAGTAATTCTGACTTGTGCAGTAATAAATTGTATAGAATGCTGCAAAGAGACAAAAATGAGCCTTTTTGTTGTGTGTCTGGAGGAGCTTTTCGGAAGAAGGGGGAGTGTCGTAGGGGTGCTTGTTTCCGGGGAGTCTATTAAGCAATGCAGACACGCTATCTCTGATTCTTTTTTAGGGGAACTCTTCCTTCGTGCACATACTTAACACAATACCACAACAACAACAACAAGAGAACAGAAAAATGATACTATCTGGAAGGGAAAAAAACACACTGGAAAAAAAAACTAGTAATGCATATTCTTCTCAAAATTGGATTGTCCGGGGGCCCCCAGTAGTGTCAAAAAAAAGTTGTTGATATATGAGGGAGAAGAGCTCATCTTATTTTCCTAAACTTGGAGAAGAGGATATTTGGAAAAGGATGAAAAGTCGAAAATTAACAATACCATAAGAAATATCAAGAAGTTTCAGACCAGAAACTAATAATTAAAAAATTTCAAAAATAAAAGTTTTCCAGGAGACATTTAAAGTTTCAAATACATATTTGTTTATAACTTAAGTCAGCTATAAATCCTAACCACCTTTTTTTGTTTTCTGAAATCAATTCCTATACCGGATTACACCTGTCACTCAATGAGCTCTCCTGGCTCCATTTTTTACATATATACTCAACTTTTATTTTTTACAGAGGCCTTATAAATTTGACTCAACAACATTTCGAAAATGTGACGTTTTGAAAGTAAAAATTTCAGACCATAGATTAAACTCCCTTTCGAAACGTCGCACTTTCGAAATGTCGCAGAATCCAAAAATTAGATGCCCACTAAAAGAAACGTTGAGTATAAAAAATGGAGCCAAAAAAGCTTCTTGGAAAACCCTTTGAGTGACAGGTGTAATCCGGGATAGGAATTGATTTCAGAAAACAAAAAATTTACATAATTTTAACTTTAAGAAAACTTTTTTTTTTATTCTGCGACATTTCGAAAGCAGACATTTCGAAAGTGCGTCGTTTTGAAAGAAAATATAATCAATGGTTAAAAATGTTTGCTTTCAAATCGTCGCACTTGCGAAACGTCACACAGATGACATTTTCGGTGAAAAAAAAAGTAGATAATCTTCATCATCTTTTAATTAAAAAATTGAATGCATTATCTCCATTCCAAATCCTTTTTGTCTTCTTCCCCCCGAGTCTCTTCTTTTTTTGCTCTTATCCCTTCTATTCAAACCAACATTCATTCATTCATCCATTCGCCCAATAAATTTATTTTTTCTCCCTTTTTTCCCTTTAGAAGAGAGAAAAAACAGATAGAAACTACTACGTCATGCGTTTGGTGCCCCCTATACTGAAACAGACAACGTTCCCTCTTCTCGAACCTTTTTTTTGTTTCGGAAAGGCGAGACTAGGCAAGAAGACGTATAAATCAACTTTCGTTTATCTTTCCTATCCGGTTTCAAACGTTTTTTTTGTTTTTTTTTTCGTCCCAATCTGCCATATCATATTTGCCCTTTGTGTACGTACGGCTGCTGTCCAAATTGGCCTTTCCATGAACTTTTGTTCTTCTTTTTTTTCGTTGCATTTGGGATGATAAGATACTCGGAGAACCGTCTGGGAAAGAAGTTATGTTGAAAAAAAGTGAAAAATTTTGCCAATCGAAAGTGAGATATTATCTTCTTTTGGAGAGAACGGTATTTTAAAAAATCATGTGACATTTTCCCTTTTTTTAACACCTCCAATTTTTCAAAAAATTCTCAAAATAGATCATAACACCTATAGGAAAAGAGATTTGAGGCACATTTGGAGACATGTCCGGCCAACTTTTGACAAGGATTTTAATAATACTAATTTTAATCCGTTTGAATTTTAAGAATGTGCTCATTGTGAGCTCATCCGGACGCTGAGGTGCCCTTCTAATTCAGGTTTCACGATAATTGGGTCTATCTAAAAAAAATTATTTCCTTCGTGCTCAGTTCCAGTTTCTCCTTCCGTCGACAGATAGATACTAAAAAACCAATAGGATTTCTTAAAGACTAAGCCCAAATTCTGAGCAGACATCATCAGGCTTATCCACAAAGTGCAGGAACTTTTCCGAGCCTTCTATAATAGTTGTGGTCAAAAAATGCACATAGGTCAATGCATCTTCATATAAGGTCCTTTCTTTTTTCCCATTTAATTCATGGGTCAAAATAAAATACATCCTTCCTTTTCCTTTATTTCAAATGTCAATTCTCTTTCTTTTTTTCCGTTTCCCGCCCCCAAAAACCCGTGAAGCGTTCAATTTCCATGGCGTTAAGGCCGCTCATCTTGACGCCGTCAATGGCTCCAATTCTGTGAAAATGGATGTCCTTTCTCTTTTTTGTCTCTGGTGGCGAGTGACACATATTCTTTCCCATTCGTCTTTTTTTCTTCGGACCACCTAAACCCGTTCTTTTTTTCAGTACTACGAGATGAATACCAATGGGAAGAGTGGAAGCCAACCGGTGAGTTGAAGTAGGAATAGTCTTTTTGAAAAAATAAGTCTTAAATTATCCAGTATCACTATATTTTAGGGCAAAAATTGTTAAAAAATCGATTTTCAACTCAATTTTTTCTAACCGATTTCAAAAAATGTAGATTTTTTCGCTGATTCGAACGCACCTAATATCACTGCTGAAAACGCTCTAGAAAATTTGTTATTAACAAATTTGCATTTGTCGCGCTCCCCGCTGCCGACTTATGAGCCGGCAGCGGCGAGCGCGACAGCAGATTCTAAGCCGACAGCGGCGAGCACGACAGCAGATTTAAGTCAGCAGCGACGAGCGCGACAGCAGATTCAAGTCAGCAGCGACGAGCACGACAGCAGATTTAAGTCGGCAGCGACGAGCGCGACAGCAGATTGCAAATCGGCAGCTGCGAAGTAAAAATTTTTCGAAAATAAGTGTAATCCTACATTAAGATGCATGATATCATTAACTAGTTCGGCGTCTAAAACCAGACTGTGCAAACATTTCTAAGCCGTGTTCTGATTACTCATCAAGTCAACTGACCCGTCTATACCTATTCAGCAATAAAGAATAGAACACTTCTTGCAGGCGTATGTGAGAGAGTGCATGGAGAGTGTTTTTTTTGCGTGAGTGTTTATGTGTGTGCATACTCATCACACACACACCCCGTCCTACGTGGCGAGCGAGTAGGCCAATCTCATCATCTCATTGCCTTCATTTGCCATTTTCTATCGTGCCCTTCTTTTCTTTCTTTGCGGCTCATCTCCACTTTCTTGTTTTTGAGAATGCGGCAAAACGTTTTTCAGCGTTTTCAAAAATGCATGCCGAGAAAAGCAAACTTTATAGAAAACAAAACATTTCAATGAAAAACTAAAGTCAAATTGTTTGATAAGCGAAACTTTTTTGTCCGATTAAAATCAAACCATATTTTTTCTTACCAAAGTACAACACATCAAATGGTATTTTTTGTCTCGAATTCCTTTGCAAATAGCAGAAAAACTGCCGAGGGCGGCGGCAATGCAAGCGCGCCCCATCGCACACACACATATGTCTCCCCCTCGTTTTACGGGAAGGCATGCCATTGAACAGTCGTTCTCCCACTCTTTCTCTCATTTTCACCTTAAATTTTGTGTTAATTATTCGATTTTCAGTACAAAAACCGAATTATGAGCAATCCGAGACCGGCTCACGGAATGTATAACATGTCAATCGACACAATTCGTGGTGAGTGATTTGAACTGATGGAAAAATCAATAATTATCGGTTTAGGGGCCCAAGAGCCGTTTGCGCCGAGATCCAGTGGACACGATCCGCTTGTGCCGAGGTGAGATTTATATTTAATCAAAATTGAAATAATAAACTTTGTTTCAGTCCGGGATCGTCAATAGGCGCCAGTGTTTCGATATTTTCGTCGCGCAACTCGGAGGCAGAAGCCGTGGATCCGGAGGAATTCGGAGGGCCACGCACGATTATGATGAACATTGGCATCGGAGACATGGAGGCTGACAAGGAAATCTACACACGGTACCCGGAGTTTCACAAGTTCTTGCTCGCCGAGCGGCCGACGTGGTTTGAGCCGGCGCCGCACAACGGGACCGTTTATCGCGTTCATCAGCCATCGCCATTGCCGGAGAATCATCGAAAGTTGCGCAAGGAGCTACCGTATGAGATGCTGGATTTGATGTTCCGGTTTTTTAGACAAAAGGTACATTGTCAAAATTTGGGCAGTTCCAATAAGTTTTTAATTTTTTTTTTATTTTAGCACGTCAACGCTCAGCAAAAGCGTGAGAACAAAGAGCTCATTGAAGCCAACAAGCAACTTCGCATCGCTGCTGTCCAGATGTTCACCAAAGCCGAGCAAGAAGAAGAGTACATCTCAAACTCGCTTCTCAAAAAGATTCAGCAGCTTAACCAGGATAAGGACTATCTTGTGAAGAAATACCAAAAGGATGAGGAGTCTCTCACAAAGTCTCTCATGGCCAATGTCGCCAAGATCCCTGATGTGCATGCTGATGAAGCGGCTGAGAAGCTGATGGCAGATAAGCAAGCAGAGATTGAACGTCTTCGAACCTACTGTAGTCGTGCAGAGAAGAGTTATCAGGAAGAGCTGATGCGTCTTCGTGCCGAGAAAGTGGATCACGAATCTGCGTTGGAGAAAGAGCAAGAACTCCTTATAAATACTCTTGGAAAGCGTATGAGTCAAATGAATGAGGAGAAGCGGAAGCTTCAGCAAACATTGGAGACAGCTTACATCAATGGATTCGTGGACTATGATGAGAATGTGGAAGTCGCTCTTCATGTTTCAGCGTCACAGAAGAAGTGTGTTTTCAGTTTTAACAGCTGATTGTCATGCCGCCTCCTATGCCCTCGGTCGGCGCGCCCATTTGCGTTCGCGTTGCTCAGCCGGTAGTCGCGCTGTACTCATAGCAGAGCGACCACAGGTTCGAGCCCACCTGCGGAACATTTTGGCAAAATTAGACCAAGACTATTTTTTGAGTCGTCCTGTTTTCAGTTTTCTATGTAAAATTTTTCAGCCAAGCCGCCCATAGTCCAGCTGCTTCGGCGCCATCTCCAATTGTCAGAGGAATCGAGCAACCAACGTCGAGTTCTCGTCAGCAGTGGTACGAAACTGCCAATTTGCAAATCGAGAACAAGAAACTTGTTGGATTATGCAATCAGGAGAAACGTCGTGCAATGGCGACAGAAGCGGAGGTCAAGAAATGTGAGTGGGACTTCTAGATTTATCATATGGCTATCTACGGAATCGCAATCCTGGCCAAAATTGGTCGACGCGGGCCTACGATTTTCTTCATTCTAAATTGTGATTTTCAAGTCAAAAATGTATATGAAAATGTAGAACTCGGTGCGATCTACAAAATGATAGTGAGAATATCTAAAATCAATGTCTACATTATCAAAAAAAACGAAAGAAAGCACCCGGGCCGGAGATTTCGGCCCGTTTGAGCTCGGCTTGTCACTCTGACGTTTTACGGAAAATATGGAGATGGAATTTACATATTCTGAGTACCATTCTGCAAATCTTATCAAGCTCTACATTTTCATAGAAATATTGACATGAAAATCACGATTTTGAAAGGAGAAAATTGTCGACCCGCGACTTCCCGTTTCGGCCCGTATTGCAACGTCGGATATTTTTGTACAAGAAATATAAGTATAATTAGTGGTCTTAATAGATGACCATTGGCTAGCTAAAAGATAAACAATTTCTTTTCCAGTGAACGAGCGGATGACCAAAATGGAAGCTATGATGGAAGCGATGCGTCTCGAGAATGGTCGTTCTGACGGACCCCGTGTTCATGCAGGCCCTGGCTCAAGCGATAACATCGCAACTGACGAGAATCCCCATCGCCCTATTCCCGACAGAAGGGCTCATGGAGGCTCACCACCGACCGTTGTCGTCCAGCCAAGTACCAGCCGCCAAGTCAACCCTACCGAGCCCCCACATGCTCAAGTTGCACCAATTCTTGCGACAGTTCATCCAACTCAGAGACCCTCGGCTGGAAGACAGGAGCCACATCACTAAAAGATTCAGCATTCACATACTCGTTTTCTCTTCCATGTTTGCTCTTGCTCATTGTTCCTAGACCCCCGATGCTAAGCTAGTTCATGATTCCATTTCATTTTTCTTTTGTGACCACAGGTAGAAATGGGGTTCTTCACAACGCTATCCATCACAGTAACCATCACCACCGGTCTTCCTTCTCTCTATTTTTGTATCTTTTTTCCCTAGCAAATGCTTCGCAGCTTTACGCATAATGACACACACAATTTTTTTGCACACGTAGTACATCTCTAGTATGAATTTGTATTGCTCCCATGGACCTTATTTTGCCCAACCAATGCTTCACAATATTTTTCCACATCTATATTTTGTATTAAAGAAGTTATTTGTAGCCTACTTTTTAGAGTTTAAAAAATCTGCGTTCGGGGGGAATCGAACCCCCGTCGAATGCTTGGAAGGCATCCATGCTGACCATTACACCACGAACGCGGCATGATTGATGCTTTGTAGACGATCTAAGAAGCCCCTTTAGAAGCATAATAAGACTACAGAATCGTTAAGAAGAGAAGTGAAGATAGGAATTGCGGAGAGATACAAAATCTTGCGCCTTGCAAATCGGATAGTAGATAACTGGTACTGATGGAACCGTGTCAAGATGGATTGATGAGATCTTGTGATGTTGCGGTCAGAATTAGGGTGTACTGTGAGGTACGGAAAGTACATTCTTGGAGGATTTGGGGGAGCGGAGGAGCGTGGTTGTGGTAGGTACGGAGAATAGAGGAGTACACTACGGTAAAGGAGATCAGAGTCGTATAAAAGAAGAGTGTTTTGTAAATTTCAGTTTCTGAATTTGCAAATGAGAAATTTACATTTTTTTCTGCAAAAGTCATGTCGTTTTTTTCTCCTACTTTCAAAGTCCTTGGTAATTGTACGGAGAATTTTCAAAATTTTAAACATTTTGAACTCAAAAATGAAACATTTTCGAAAATTTTGCAACTTTTTAACTCAAAAATGAATTTTTATGTGAAAATTTTGCAAATTTTTAACTCAAAACTGAAAAAGTTTTTTTTTTTGAAATTTTGGCAAATTTTAATTGAAAAATTCAATTTTTCTGAAAATTTTGCAAATTTTGAACTCAAAAATGTAATTTTTTCGAAAACTTTGGGCTCAAAAATGAATTTTGAAGTGAAAATTTTGTAAATTTTAAACTCAAAACTGAAAAAGTTTTTTTTTGAAATTTTGGCAAATTTTAACTAAAAAATTCAATTTTTCTGAAAATTTTGCAAATTTTGAACTCAAAAATGTAATTTTTTCGCAAATTTTGCAAATTTTTCAATCCAAAAAAATTTTTTTTTGAAAATTTTACAACTCTTTTTTACTTAAAAATGAAATTTTCAAAGTATACGTCTCTAATACATATAAACACTTCTGTTTCTTGAATTTTTGAAATTGATGGATTCCAACTAATAGATTTCACAACAAACATTATGCCACTACATTTCCTTTTGATCTTTTCTAGATTCCGTTATCTCTTCAAATTCAAAATCTGACTCATAGCTACGTAAGTGATATTATGTCAGTTTTGAAATCGACTTTCAAGTATTTTTATTATTTTGAAAGAATTCTCATGAATCCTATACTAGGTCATTTTGACAAAAAAATGTTTTTTGTTCAGAATCTTGATGATATAATATTCGGACTTCCCGAAATAGTCTCTTTCCGAATTCCGGAATCGCCGGGAAAGTGACTGATTGCTTATCTTGGACGCAATCCCATTTCCTTTCATCTCTCCTTCCCAAATACCTGTGCAAAAAGTAGACTTAGTGAAAGTGATAGTCGGTATGTGTTATCGAAAAAAGGCGAAAACTGAGTCAAGGTCGATCCGTATCGCTCCAGTAACACAGATTTGTGTGGATGCTGGCGCCGGCGCGGCAGTTTTCTTTCTTCCTGGACGCTTTTTTTTTTTTTGAAAAATCCATTAAGTTTTACTTTCCAAACGACCGTTTCCTTTTTTTCTCCTCTAAGCCAAAGGTTATCTTCAAGTCATTCGTATTACTTTTTAATGTGCCCCCACTTACTCGACACTTCTTCGGAATTAACGACTTCGGTCAGTAAAGAAAACGAATTGAGAGATAGAGAGAGAGAGAACAAAAAAATAATTGAAAGTCACATTTTCTCTTATCTAACAGAACAGATGTTCGGTATATAGAGATTTTTGATATCGTCATTGTTTTGTTGGGTCTTGACTTTGACCCCTCTTTATTCGCCTTGGCCAATCATCAATTCCATGAGGCACATGATCGTCGAATTGAAAATGGATAATCTTCAATCTTGCAAAAAGATACATAGGCTGAGATAAGCAACCGATCCCCCATCCACCTGGTACTCGATCCCAAACAGTATGTCAAGGACGCACACGCCCAAAAACATCTGATCGAAATTCGGTGTGTGGATATTCGGCAACATCATATGATTTGGGGAAACTGGTTTTGAATAAGATCAAACCAGAGTATAACTCGCCGCGCTCTATTTCAGGGAGCGTGAAGATGGATTTGAAAACGAGTATAAAAGGATGACGGTTGACGAGAGGGTCAGATAGTAAGTCGCATCGGTGACACATGAGTAATCGCCTTAGGAACCGTCTTAGTTACCGTCATCGTCTTTGTTATGGTCAAGTCGAAATTGTTTGAAATTCGATTCCATCCAAATTTGTCTTTATAACACAAAGCATCTCGCGTCGCGCAATCACTTTTCTCCAATGAACTTTCGTTTCGACTTCTTCTTCTCCTTGCCCCCCTCCTCCAACCTTTCCATCCGTAGTTTATTTGTTCCCTTTGTCGGGTTCCGACCACTCGATCAGTCGTTCTTCTCGCCCCTTCACTTCCTTTTCCCTTTCTTGATTTCTTCCTGTGGGAGACCATTGACTGAAATTTTGTGAGCGACTCCTTTAGTCTTCGTACTCCGTATCTTGTTTTGGATCACTCTCGTTGTCTACAATACTTCATATCTTGTTTGGGATCACTTTCAGTGTCTTCAAATTCACTCTTGGCTTTTTTCGATTTGTAAAATTTTCAGATGAGCCAATCGAATGTGAGCCTTCAATTGGAGAGAGTGTACAATGAGCAACGTAAAGCTGCGACGCTTGCATCAACTGCCACTGGATTTATAATGTAAGTAATTGGAAATCTGGTGACCATACATATGATCTGGGACTTTTTAGCCTTCTTCGCTTCAAATTCAAATTTTTTGGTCGTTCTTCATACCAAAATGTAGAACTCGATGAGATCTATAAAATGGTACTAAATTCACTAAGATTGTCTGTCTCTGTTTTTGTCTAGAGATTGTAGAACGCATTGGTCGAAAATCCCAGGCCCGGTTGTTCGACAAGTTCTAGAGAAAAACTGAGACAGGTAATCTTGGTGAATTTGATACTATATTATAGATCTCATCGAGTTCTACATTTTGGTATGAAGATCGACTAAAAAATTTAAATTTTAAGTGAAGAAGGCCCAAAAAGACCCGGATCACATGTATCATGGTGTCAACGGAAACAAATTAACTTTCGAAAATTCTTCTTGTTTCTTTTTCTCTAAACTGATAAGATAAGACATGAACTTTAAAAATTCCAGGTCGATTTGCTTCTTTGGACTTCCCCTAATGTGGTCTGGATTCTTCAAAGTTATGCAAGTACCAGCAGCCATTGTCTGCTCCAATGATCCATGGAGCGGAATTACTGATCTTTGAAATAATATAATCTGCATCATGACGTTTTTTCCTGGTCATTTCCATCCATTCAGTTCTTATTGTACAGCGGGTTCCTTTTTCATGTTCATAAATTCATTTTTACTTCATTCATTATAAAAGAAAATCAATCAAATGATAAAATCTACAGAAGGCACTTTTTTTTTGGATTGGACAAAAAGATAAGGGTCAGATATTTTTTGTTGAATTAGATAATACAAAAAGAAAAGAATAGGGTGTTGTTTACAAAAGGCAGTAGGTTTTGGAAAGATAGGGAGAAAAAAGTTAGTAATTTTTGTTAGGAAGGCTCATCGGACAAAAATAGACAAAAATCTACATTCTAAATTCAGAATTTGTTCGTTTCGTTTTGAATATGGAAGGATAATTTTCAATGACTTGGCATCACGGACTCAAAGATAAAAAGATGGAGAATTGAACAGAAAAGACAGAGAGATGGAGGAAAAATAGGTGACGAGTATGTTTAGGATCTTCTTCTTTTAGCACAGGTACTATAATATTGGACAGCTTTTTCTAGATCAGGATCATACTTCTTGCGATACAAACCGCCATACACAACATTGCCCAGGCGCCACCTAAAAACAACGATTAACGTTTTTCTTGTTCAAAAACCCATTCCGGGCCTTTTGGAGCCTTCGCGAGCCGTGGAATTTCTCCACTTCAACTTCAAATTTTTCAGTCATTCTCTACATCAAAATGTAGAACTCGATGAGACCTACAAAATGATACTAAATTCACCAAGATAGCCTGTCTCTGTTTTTGTCTAGAACTTGTAGAACACATGTGCCGAAAATATTGCCTGGCCCGGTTGTCTACAAGTTCTAGACAAAAACTGAGACAGGTAATCTTGCTGATTTTAGTTTCATTTTATAGGTCTCATCGAGTTCTACATTTTGGTATAAAGATCGACCAAAAAAAATTTGAATTTGAAGCGAAGAAAATCGACGGCCCGCGACGGCCCGGACCACAAAACCAAACCTTTCAGTTGTAGGTAGCCCAGTCGCGCGCAAATCCAGAGTATAAGCTATGGAGCGCCGAATATCCGGCCGATTTATCAGTCGATGATCTTCCATACTGGGAGGTGTATACGGGCTGAAAATTGGAAGGACGTTGAAGGTGGGTTCTAGATGTGCCAAGTAGTACACACATTAGTTGGTTGGTTCTAGAGGGTTAGTGTTACACTAAGGTAGGTCATTCTAGGAATAATTGAAACATATAAGTGGAACAAAACATGAAAGCAAAGCATTCTCTTACCTTTTGCTTGGTTATAAACGTTATACAGGTAGATAGGATATAGAAAAGAAGAAGAGGGATGCAAAATAAGAATAGTATTGATTGTACTTGGGAAAACACTCCTGCAGAATCAGGAGCCTTGATTCAGACTTGGCAAGATGTGCGAAGAGTTACAATAATTTTGTGAAAATAAATGCTAGAAATAAGGAACATGACAAGTGATGCATCTAGAATAGGAAAATGGACATTTAATAGTGCGGATAGAAGTGGGAGTAGACGCTAGTGCGGGGAAGTGATTGTCCACGATAGCTGCTGTATGAATTAGACCTGAGCAATTCCATCTGACGGACAGCCTGGTCAAGTTTGGATGACAACTGTTGGTACTCGGAGCGCAACTGAATAATTGTTCACATATAAAACATATAAGAAGGGACAATAGATATAGATAAATTGGACTATAAAATAACTAGAAAAGGACGAAACAAAAACATACTCTGTCTTTCTGGATAACCTCACGAGACAGCGATCTTTCGAGTTGTCCGATGCGTCCCTGAAATCAGATGGCACGTCACGTATGTCTTGGCCGGAATCTGGGGCATGCATTCCGGTTAGTTTATAAAACAGGGACGGGTTAGACGATGGACGTTAAGAAATCGGTGGGACATGGTAATAATGGGAGAGAAATTCGGGTCTCTGACCTCATACATGCTGCGAACCATCGCCGGGCTGGTATCTCTCTGATATCTCTTCATTCTACGAGTGGAATCAGTTTCAACGTAAGATGGTGATGAGGTATAGGCCTGGAAATGAGTGGTCAGGGGGGCCGGGGAGAGGTTAGGTGCGGAAACACTGGTGGTTTTTTTAGCGAGCTCATGCCCACTTACTAGGTCGAATTTTTGTCTGAATATACGCTTTTTCGAGAAGAGATACATATTTGGGGGGGGGGGGGGGGGATGATAGATGAGATCTGACGAACTGATGGGGGTTTTGCGGCTGGCTGGACTAGACCAAGTCAATAGAAAACTATCTGACAAGACTAGCGGAAAAGAGTGGTGGGAGGATAAGATATTTAGGTGAAGTGTCCGGGAAGGGTCTAGATCCCAGAAAAGTGGATGATGGAACGCTCTGGCTTCTTCTTCTTCTTCTTTTTGAAACCAAGCGGAGGGACAAACGCAACAAGGAGAACCGATTGGCTCTTCCCGTGTGGGGTGGATTTGGGAGGATGAGCGCAACGACTCGACTATTTTTTTTGCCTCGATGAGTGGCAGGTGTTTGTGCTGCTCAACTCTCTCTCGACTCGCAAAGTGCGTGTATTTTTCGCCTCAAGTTACTGTTACCCATTCTGTTTGTGTTTGCCACTGCCACTTGATAGATACAATATATCCTTTTTCTCAAGAAACGCAAAAACTGAACTGATGCACCAAAAATCTTTCGTGCCAAGCAACTTAGTCATTCGAATATTATACTCTCAAGAAGAGTTTCAGCACAGTTAAAGCCAAAATAAAATGTAACTCCAAAAATAAAATGAAAATTATAAGCGATCATTCCGAACTTTTACCACCACTTGAGACATTTTGTTTGACAAATAGACCACCAGTGTTTCACACACAAAAAACTACTCAACACTCACAGTGTATCCGTTAACAGTTGAATAAGACGCTGGTCCGCGGGATGATGAACGGTATCTCTCGTAGGTGGATGGAACCTAGAATGATCGAGATTTAATATCGCAATTCTATTATTTGTATTGCACTTCGCGCCTTCCCAAAGGTCGCAAAAACTCACCTCGTACTCGTATGGAGTGTGGATATCACGAACATAACTATCCACACGAGACAATCTTCCACCACCCAAATAAGCATCAACATTAGCGCGAGAAGTGCTTCTGGACAGCGAATCTCCGTAGATCGAAGTGCGAGAATTGGCACGGGACAGCTCTCCTTGTTTGGAATCCGAATAATCCAAGAAGGAAATGAAGCTGGAGTTGCGGCTTGGCGGACGGCTGATGGCACGGGTTGGTGGGGTGGAGTATTCACGAGCGCGAACTGGGGCTGGGTATTGGGATACGTATCTGGAATCGTGGGGTCTAGAGGAGTACTAAATTTTATATTACCTGTAATAGTTAGAGGCAGATCGCTGGGATCTCATGGCTTGCTTGCGTTCACGAGTACGACTGCGGGATCTTTCGATCAAGCGGGTGGTAGAGTAAAGGGCCGATGAGAATGCTCCGGTGGCGACAATATCGTCAAAGTGAGAAGTGTAGATGTTGCTTGGGCGGTAGCTGGTACCAGAGGTGTACTCGTTGCGGTATTTGTTGGCAGTGCTCACGAATGGACTGTAAAATAAAGAAATAAAGAACTAGCGTTCAATTTCCGATCAAATGAAATTCAATACCTGATTGGGGTGTAGCTCTGCTTGTCTGGTGGACTCCACGAGGAGAACGAAGTGGCCGCCGGGATTCTTGGTGGTGGAACCGTTCTGTATGAGTCCTCATCGTAGCTGGTGATGTCACGGTCGGCGTGACGAGACGAGCGTTTTCGTTCCGGAGATGGTGATTGAACGCGACGGCGAGCTGGTGGTGGAGATGGGGAGGATTGACGGGCAGCTGCTGGTGGAGCAGATTCTTTCTCGGCAACCTCGGTCTTTTCGATTGGCTCTTCGACGGCTTCTGGTTCTGGAGCGGCTTCCTCTGCGGCAGGCTCAGCCTCTTGTGGTTCTTCTGCAGCTTCTGGAGCTGGTTCTGGCTCTGGAGCCTCTTCCTCGGCAACTGGCTCTGGCTCTGGCTCAGCTTCAGCAACTGGTTCTGGCTCTGGTTCAGCCTCAGCGACTGGCTCTTCTTCAACTGGTTCTGGCTCTGGTTCAGCTCTGAATTGAATTGATTATGAAACTAAACATAATTTGGAAGTGATAGAAGTCAAAACAAAGAGAAAAAATAGTGCAAAAAGTAAAAGGGCAAAGAAGTGTGAAACTCACGCAGCTGGAGTTTTTGGTGTTTTTGGAGTGCGTGGGGTACGTGGTGTGCGTGGGGTTTTTGGTGTCTTTGGTGTCTTTGGCGCAGCTGGAGTGGTCAAGTTGGAATCGATTGGAGTGGCTGGCACACTGGACTTTGGCGTAGCTGGAGTTTCCTCGAAGTTGAAAGCAGTTTCAGCTTTTGGAGTGCCAGTAGCGGCTGGAGTGGCAGTGGCCGCTGGGGTAGCGGTGGCAGCTGGAGTAGCGGCTGGGGTGGCCTTGGCACTGTAAGAGGTGCCTGGTTCAAGATTAAAGTGAAAAAAGGAAAGTTAGAATGGTGATATGCAGATGGCAAATAGATAGTGATCATGCTTTGAAGAATAATGATAAGGCCAAAAAATACCTCTCTTGAGCAACTGACGGTGTTCCTGGGATACTTCCATTGGCAACGTGTCCGTTGGCTTTTGGAGTTGGTGGAACATCCGATGGAGCAGCCGACTTTGGAGTCGGGGGCACCGATGATGGAGCAGCGGATTTTGGAGTTGGGGGTACCTCGGATGGCGCGGCTGACTTTGGAGTTGGTGGAACTTCCGATGGAGCAGCGGATTTTGGAGTTGGTGGCACTTCAGATGGAACAGCTGATCTTGGGGTTGCTGGAACTTCGGATGGGACAGCCGATCGTGGAGTGGCTGGGACTGATTGCTTCTCTGAAGCAGCGGTCTTTGGAGTTGGTGGAACCTCCGAAGTAGCATCTTCTTCAGCGGCAACTGGCTCTTCTTCAGCGACGTTATCCAAGTCATTTGGAGTTCTTGGACGCTTGCCCTCTGGTGGAGCTTGAAGCTCGAACTCTTGCTTATCAGCTTCTGGCTCTTGAGCCTCTTCAGCTGCCGGCTCATCAGCTCCCTCGACGGCAATCTCGATCATTTCAGCTGGAGCAGCTTCCTCGGTAGCTGGAGCTTCCTCAGCTGGAGCGGCTTCCTCTGCGACTGGCTCCTCGGCTGGAACCTCTTCTGGAGCAGCCTCTTCTGGAGCTGCTTCCTCGGCCACTGGTTCCTCAGCTGGGGCCTCTTCGGCTGGGGCGGCTTCTTCGGCTACTGGCTCCTCGGCTGGAGCTTCCTCAGCTGGAGCAGCTTCCTCTGCGGCTGGCTCGTCGGCTGGGGGCGCCTCATCGACCTAAAGAATAGCCTTATTTGGTGGTCTTGAAAGTAGAAGAAAACTTATTTTTTGTTGATTAATGTAGTGTTGGTGAGTTCAAGACAACTTACGTTCTCGCTCTCCTCAATTTCCTCTTCCTCAATTATTTCCTCTTCGATTACGGAGGAAATAACTTCTGAGCGCGGCTCCTGATGCTCCGCTGACTCTAATTGATCCGGAAGTTCGTCTTCCTCGATGATTGTGTCTTCGAACTAATTAGTAGGAATTAGATAAGGTTTTGAAAATATTAGAATTATTGTAATCTTGTAATCTACTTAGTTTTGTTAAAATCTAAAGGAAAATTCAATTGAAAAAAGTTTTCAATTATAATGGTATTAGAGCTAAGTTATGAACTGTGTCAAGTTCACTAAGTTATAGACTCTAAGTTATGAACTATGTTGAGTTACGTTAGACACAATAATTCAAAATTAAATTACCTGAGTCTCCTCATTAGCTGGAAGATCTTCGATTCCGTCCATGCTTGTCGTCATTGGGTCCACGTACTCCGTTCCAGTGATATCGGGGACCTGAAACCCTCAACAATCATTTAAGAAACACGTTAAAAGTTGCACTTGAGCAGCAAAAGTGACGAACACCTCTAAACACGAGTGGGGGCGATGTATACCCACTCACAAGTCAGATGGTGATTTGTTTGCTAGCACAACGGAATAGGTTTGAATCTGATGGTAGCTATGAAATAAGCGGGCATCTGGTTCTTAAAGACATTAAATACTACACGTGGTTTTGCGAAAAAATGAATATAGTGGGGATAAAGCAAAGAACATAAAATTTAGTAAGACTCATTTTGCGGCAGAAAAAAGATAGAAGTAAGACAAATTGCTCATCATAATTCTAAACAAAATTGGCTCAAATCGCTGGATCAGCCAAACTGACTGATTGGCGGAGGGTTGTTTGCGTTTTGGCAACCGGCGGAAAGATAGAGGCAGAAAAAAATAAGGTTTGGTCGAGCTCGACGAGAGAAAAAAAGGACTCCTACGCATCGAGCAATCTCTTGTCTTATATCGGGATATCAGTCTTTGACGGGTGTGATGGTTGAGAAGGAGAGAACTTGTTTACGGGGCGTGTAAATGATAGAGAGATGATATAGCAAAAAGGTTCAGGAACATTTTTTTGTCTGTTGTTTGCTCTTGAGAGGTGTCAATATCGTCTGGCAAGCCTTTAAAACTACAGTACCTGATCTTCAGTGCGGTCCTCATCAACCTGCTGAGCACTTTTCTCGTCGTCGGCTTCGGCGGTCACAAGTTGCTCATCACCCTCTTCTGAAATTTTGTTTTTATCCCACAAATTTGATATTTTACTTACCAGCTTGTTGAGCATTGCTGTTATCTTGCTCGATCTCGGCGACGAACTCCTTCTGAATCTCAATGACGGCCTCTTCCGGGGCGTCGTGAAACTCTTCTTGAGCATCCACCTCAGACATTTCGACGACGACGCTAAATGAAAAGAATGAAAATATGATCTTGGAAAAAAAGGGGAAAAATCATGTCGCGGAAATATGACAGATGTCACATTGTCACAAAAAGTTGTAATCAGATACTATGGAAAAAAGGAGGGATTCCGACTATTTTTGGGTTTGGCAAAAAGTGCAGCGTGTTCAGAAGTGATGGCGACTTGTCTTTTCGGACCTCTCTCATCATGTTTTGTTTTCTTTTCCTGTGGAGGCGGGACGACTCGATTTTTGATGATTTTGTGCCAGAACATATCCATCAGTCAATGTGACCTCAGAAGAAGAAGGAGGAAGATCCAGAAGAAGAAAACGAAGCACAGGAGGAGGCGGAAAGATAGAAAATGAGTGGGAGGATTCGGAGATCCCCCCTTCTCTCTCTCTCTTCTCATCGACACAACAACTCGTCGCTTCTCAGCTCCCGATCGCATCAATGCCGAGGTGAGGTTGGAAACCAATGGCACTGCGAGACACGATGAGAAGCGAGGAGATTCGGAAGACACGGCAGCTCTTAGAACAAGAAGATGACGGGGAAAAATCTGCCACTTGTTTTTCGGGAGAGAGTAAAAACGCCTCGAAACAAAAGACCCTAAGAAGTTGGCTTGTTGATGATGGAAAATGGGGATGAACAGGCTAAAAATTGAAGAATGGGCAAAGTTCAGGCCAACAACACATAATAATAGTGAGAAAGATGATAACAAAATGAGCTTGAAGAAGGGGACCAATTGACTCAGCTATTAAAATTATGATGATTACAACATCACTCAGAAACGTGTGAAGAATGCAGAACAGTGTAATAGTTTGGTAAAAACCGATAGTTACGAAGGACACTAAAACAAAGGAGGACAAGGGTATTGATTATTAGAAAAAAACATTTGTTTTTTGGATGAATAATCAATAATTGTCAATTTCGTTAGGTAAAAAGATACCGTAAAAGTAGAGCATTCTAGGAATTTCTATTGTTGAACTTCTCCAAAATGAAAACTTATAATTAGAAAAGTACCCATACCTTATGTTTAAGAATCGATACATGAGATTTCTTGGACGGGGGCATACTGTATTTTCGACAAGGAATCGATTGAGGCTATTTTCAGCTATACAGAAATTCGAAAAAAGGGGTTTTTTGAGCTCACTAGAGTATCCTTCTATCAGAGCGGCCACTATTAGATACGGTATGGAACTACTGTAGCTACAAGAAAATGAAAGCAAAACTACTACTTATTACTTTTTCCAACTTTTGAAAAAATATTTTATCAAAAACAGTTATACTCTATTTTCGACAGCGGTTAGATTTTTTAAAGAAATTTAGAATGAAATTGAGTTTTTTTTAAATAAAAAAGTTTTCATATCTGATGTTTTTATAATAGACAAGACACCAATAAATTCAAATCTTGATCCTCCCGAAATTTTTCAAATTTCAATAAAACTTTCCCAGAGCACTGAAACATATGACAACCGATTGAAAAAAGAGATCAAAGTTTTTTTTCGCTTGTTTCGGTGAAAAGATTTATATACATTTTACACTAGCAAAAATTTGCGTCGTCGTCGAGTGAAATGTCATTCAATGTGGAATCGATTTGAATCGGTTCAAAATGATGATAGAGGGAAGAGGGGTGGTCCTCGGATATATGTGTGTGTTCGAAAAATTGAGACGAGACGTGTGAGATGGAATCGAATATGTGTGAGATTGACATTACAACTAGTGGTCAGTTTCTTGAAAACCAAAAGGAATGAACAAAACGAGTCTAAAGGTGGTAAGATAGCTTGAAAAATGGGGGCTCATTTTTGTGCCGGCTCCTTATTTGCGTCCGCGTGGCTCAACTAGTAATATCGCGGTACTCACTCAGGTGTCGAGTTGCAACTTTTTGTCGGAAGTTGAGGGGGATTCGGCTTTAGGTCGGACCTTGGTCAGTTTTTGGTCAGACGTTGACCGTTTGTCGGCTTTAGCGCAGACGTTTGTCAGCTTTAGGTTGGAAGTTGCAACTTCCGACCCGTTCAAATTTGAAGTTTGTCGGACCTTGGTCGGCTTTAGTAGCGGTCTTGTCCCCGACCAACCTCCGACCTAAAGTTGCCGGCGACACCCGAGCATAGCTGAAAACCAACAGGTTTGAGCCCACTCTAGGCAAAATTAATGAATAACTTTTTTGAGATATCTTACCACCTTTAAGCTTGAATCTCAACGATAAGAAATGAGCAAAGTGAAACCAAAGTGAACACAAAAAAAATGGAACAGGTGTTATTTGTAGTATAGTTGTTAGGGAAAATTGATGAGACGACACAAATTGCCTTTTTGTGAGTTTTTTCCCAGTTCTTTAACACTCGTTATCCTTTCTTTCTCTTCTTTTTATCACTTCCCACCTCATCTTCTCAACCTGCTCACTTATTTTGAGGTCTCGAAAAGTGTTTCACGTCTTAACAGCCTCCCAGTGTGTAAGAAGAGAGCGATTGAAAGAAGAAGAAGAAGAAGACACGGAAGGATGATCAGTTCGATGCCTGAAGGCATGGAAAAGGCAGGTGTCTAACCAATTGCTCTCTCTATATCTCTCTCTCTCTCTCTCTTTTGCCAATGTACAACAAGAAGCACATAGTGAGACAAGGCTTTCTTTGTGCCAAAAAGCTAACAGGCGCCCTATCAGCCAAGATTTCTGATCGTCATGCGGAGGCAAGTGATCTGATCTGGGAGAAGGGGTTTGGAATTACTTAGTTTTTTTTTGTTCTAGGGTTAGGGAGCAAGTTCAGAAATCTGGATTGTTGAAAACTTTGGGAAATTATGCCAGACTCAGTCAATATCAGTCCTGGCTGAATTTCCCGAATTTTTTGACTGTGATATCTCGGCACGAAAATGCTACCGTAAAATATTAAAATCTGAAGGGATCATACCTCGATTTTAAGGTCAATTTTTTGATTTGTCATGTGTTTCAAACGATTTTTAACAAATTTCGAAGTGAAATATTATTTTTTTTTTCTGCAAAATTTTCATTTCGCTTTGAAATTTGTTGGAAATCGTTCGAAAAACATGAATATTTTAAAAATTGACCTGAGCATCAGGGTACGTTCATTTAAATGTTAATATGTTGCGGTCAAGGCTGGCGAACGACCGGCTTTCTGCCGGCTTTTCAAGCCGAGAGAAAGCCGTGGCCTCGGCTCGACTTTTCTTCCACGGTTTTTTTGAGGCCGCGTCTTTTAGGCCGTGAGAAATCCGCGGCCTCGGGCCGAAAATTCGAAGAACGGAGAATGTAACAGACACTTTTCTGAAGCTCAACAGTGCAAATCTCGGATGATTCTTGACTCTTGATATAAAAAAGAGCACTTTTAAAAAGATTCTAAAAATTTTATATTTTTCCATTTTGCGGAAAAACAAGTGGACAGATTCAAAAAAAAATATGACTCTAATGCCTGAAGTTATTTTTTCAAATCGATTTACTATAGTTTCAGACGAATAACTTTCATTTTTTCTCTCAAAAACACTGTTTTTGCAGGCTGTTCGCTCGTTGACGGCCTGAGACCGAGGCCGCACATTTTCACGGCCTAAAAGCCGCGGCCTCGGCTTTTTCTAATTTTTTTTGCGGTCGCGGTAGAATTTTTGTTCCGTGATATCGCTGCCGAAAAATCTAGAAAATTCAGACAGGACTGACATTGACTGAGACTATAGTAATACAAATGTTGTACTTTATTCAACAGTTATTCAAAGTACAACAACAATGATTTGGGGGGCAAGTTGGAGGTTCGATTCTTCTTCTCATAAGTAATTGGTACAGTGGGGCGACGATGATTGGGTAGATATTGGTAGGATCCCTAGGTCGGCGCATCTACAAATGTAACAGCTAAATTATTCATAGTCTAAACTCGTCACTAAAACAAAAAAACCCATAAAACTTTTGGTTTCTCCCAAAAATATGTTTCGAAAGGAATTGAATACTTGATGAGCTCGAACCATTAAACTTTTGTGTTTCCCTCCTAAACCTACATTTTAGCGCTTTCCGAGTCCCATGATGAACTTGCGTTTCTGAACAAAGAATGGGGTGTCTTCCACGTCCTCGTAGTCTGAAAAAACGGGCTTACCTATAGTTGAACCCTCAGACACAAATCGTAGATATAAAAACACGCACACGTCTACATACAATCTATATCTATATAACGTACCAATTCAGCCATTTTTTTTTGCGGAATCAGAACAATTTTTTAACTAGAAACATTTTTATTTCAGCTTTGAAACTTCAATAGAAACGTTCAGCTGGTGCGAGAAGGATTTGGGGAGGAGAATAATAACATCGAGACAAGAAGTGGGGAGTTGGAGAATAGTGCTGAAATCATTGATGGGGAGAAGAGAGAGGAGGGATCAGAGAGAGAAAAAGAGAAAATATATAAGAAGAGAGAGACTGTAATTGTGGATTCGTGCTGGCGCCATTTCACCCCTTTTGGTGCGTTTTGGTGGTGGACATGATGGGGATTAGAAGGAATCGACATCTAAATGAGAATCATATTGCAGACGAGAATCGGTTTCTTGACTAACACTACCACGGAAGCGTAAGGGACAGGTTAGGACTTGATAAGGGGGGACACATCACTAAAGCTCAAGGCTCTGACAAATTCACTAACCAAATAGTGGCTCAGCGGAACGCTTGCCCAATCCCATGTTGAAGCTTCTCATCGCGGCACGCTTTCCAAATCCCATCGCAAAGCTTCTCGGCTTGTAACGCTTCATCGGAACGTCTTCCGGCATCTCGCTCATGTCCATCGAACTGAAATTCTTGGTATGAGTCAGGCCCCTATTTCATGAAAACCTACCGCTTTCCAAAACCGAACACCATTTGTTTTGGAGCGGCCATGGCCATGACGCATGCGGAGACAAGAAGTAAGAAGGCGACTCGCGAGAAGCTGAGCATTGTACCTGGAAACTCATACATTTTTAGGTTTTTTTTGGCTGAAAGTCAAGTGAAGCGGAAAACAGGCGAGAGGAAACCGGGACCAAGTCCGAAAAACTGAAAACTGAAAACAAAATGAGCCCCGATGTTGAGCTCTCTGACAATGACTCCTCCTCTCTCTTCATCCAAAAAAGGGGAGGAGTTCTGGAGGACGTCTCCGGAGGCCACGCCCCACTTTTGACGTTTCTCATCCGCTTGAATGGATCCTTCAAAACGTCAATATTGTGGGCGATGGTAAGCCAATCAAAAAAGGATAAACGTATACGAATCTTAAGGAAAATAAATTGAGGATTTGCACAAATGTGAAAGTGTAATGAAATCCTCGAAAAAAGGGGAATGATCTATACGAAAAGCGTGGGCACAGAAGGACCCGGAAGTAAAAAGGGGTACGGTAGCATAACTGAAAATGTCTGGAATTGCAAAATTTTCAGATTTGGGCTTTGGAAAGTTGAAGAGTGACTAAAAAAGTAAACAGAGGTTACTGGTCACCACTGTAGGCATGAATTGGTTCTGGAAAATTGAAGTGAATTGAGATTGGAAAATTGAGTGAATTGAGCTAGGAATCAGGGATGAGCGAAATTCAGCCTTCCGCCTTATGCCTTCCGTCTTATGCCTTCCGCTTATGCCTTCCGCCTTATGCCTTCCGTCTTATGCCTTCCGCTTATGCCTTCCGCCTTGTGCCTTCCGCCTTGTGCCTTCCGCCTTATGCCTTCCGTCTTATGCCTTCCGCCTTATGCCTTCCGCCTTATTCCTTCCGCCTTATGCCTTCCTATGCCTTCCGCCTTATGCATTCCGTCTTATGCCTTCCTTTGCCTTCCGTCTTATGCCTTCCTATGCCTTCCGCCTTATGCCTTCCGCTTTATGCCTTCCGCCTTATGCCTACCGTTTCATGCCTTCCGCCTTGTGCCTTCCGCCGTATGCCTTCCGCCTCATGCCTTCCGCTTTATGCTTTCCGCCTTATGCCTTCCGCCTTATGCTTTCCGTATTATGCCTTCCGTCTTATGCCTTCCGCCTTGTGCCTTTCGCCTTATGCATTCCGCCGTATGCCTTCCGTCTTATACCTTCCGCCCTATGCCTTCCGCCGTATGCCTTCCTCATTATGTCTTCCGCCTTTTGCCTTCCGCCAGAATTTTGAAAGTTACGCTCATCGCTGCTTGAAATCTCATAAGATCTTCAAGCTAGCTATAATCATACAATCTTCAAATCGCTATAAATAACAACCCCGAATTCCAAAAGAAACCCAATCTTTCTTAGAAACCTCACAACTGCAATCAATTCTATTCAAAACCTTCCAAATTCACTCAAAAACTGAAACAACTTCCGTAAACCTGTTGGACCTGACATAACGTGATGTTTCACAGGGTCAAGTCTACCTAATTGGTTACTTGATTATTCAACGTACGTCAACTGGTGTTTAGTGTTGGAAAACATGGGGAAATATTATTCTGGTGAGGCCCAGGTTTTGAGAAACTAAAAATGGACCAGTCTGGTTATTTTGGATATTTTTGAAATCCATTGAATTGGACCTAGTTGGGCATCCTGAGAATAGCCGACAAAATTTTCAAATAAACGAAAAAACTAAAGAATAAAATAGTAGTTACCTTCATTCTAGAGGAACACATCAGCTGACTTTTACCGGGAATTTCATGGATTTTCCGCAGTATACTACTCAGAAATCAAGATGTGACACGTTCAAGTTATGAATTCTGAATTTGAACAATAAAAAAACTTCTTGTCAATCAAAAAGGTAAGGCTCACAGAAGGTCAGAAGAATCGAGAATCAAAAGTGGTACTTTTCCAATGCTCGTGGAATAAAAAGTAACAACATAAATGTGGCGACTAGAATTAACCAGTGAAGAAAAACAGGAGGAGGTGTAATCTGAGATTTTCTTTATTCCCATTGCCGCTTTGTCGTCGTTTGACATTCAACTAAAAGTGAGTGATGTGACGTGGAAGAGATTCTAATTTTCTTCCTTTTTTTTGCAAAATTTGAAATCGTAGGAAGTTGAAAGGAAGGCGTTCGAGAAGGAAGTTTTGAAGTGTTTGGGCATAACTGAAATCGGTTGAATGACTTGGACAAAACATGCGAATTTGGGATTGGGAACGTGTGAAAAAAACGGAAAGGCAAAAAAAAGAGCAAAGAATAACGAAAACCTATTAAGTCTAGGTTGATTGACCGAAAGATAGAGTTCTTCGCACTTGAATCTTTTTACAATTGTAGTAAAACGAATCGTTGAGCTGTGAACTTAAGAAATTGCTCATCATAAACAATTTTTGTATTTTATTTGAAAACATCACGTAACCCGGAGATAATTGTAGCTGTGATCTACTACATCACGCGATGTTTTTCTTCACTTTCAATTTGCTTTCAGGTCATAAAAACTACGGTAGCTCATGATTTCATTTTTATGGGTCATGACAAATGGGAAGTACAAAGTGTCTTCTTTTTGTAGTTTTTCGCTAAAGTGAAGAATTCGATTTTGAGCCGTCCAGTTTTTGCTTTTCTCGTTCATTCAGCCGTATCTGTTGTAAAAATTGTGAAACAGAATTCCTGGACAGGAACTTTTGAAAAACACATTTCTGAACTTCAATTTTGAAAAAAATCGTTTTTTAGATTATTCAGATTATTAATGAAGGATTCCGGGCAAAAAGAGTGTTTAGTTCAATATATTCAAAATTTTATGCTGATTTCGAATATCACAATGAAAATGCTGAAAAATAATTCGCAGGCCCGAAAAATCCCGTCTAATTTGAGGAAAGTTATACCTCCTAATCTAACGTTTTGCGTAGACAGTGCAAAAGTTGTAATGCACGTGGAAAACACAAAAAAGTTCGACCACTAAGGATAAATTTTCTTCAATTTTAACAAAGTTTTTCGGGCCTGAGAAGCATTTTCAAGCGTTTTCATCGTAAAATTCGGAATCAGCATAATATCTTGCACCAATTGAACTATAAACTCACTTTCCTGGAATCCTCTTTTAATCTTTCTGAAAATCATCTTAGCCAGCTGTTCCTGGTTCACTAGGCCTTCCAAATTTTGCTCCAGAAAAAAACAGATTCTGTTCGAAACTCAAATTAGATAGTCAAGTGTTTGCACAGAGCGATGACGACAAGGCTGGAAATTTGTAATATCCCTTCTCCGCCTCTTCAAAACCCAATTTGTTTTCTCTGGAGAAAGGGAAAAATCAACAATGTGGTGGTACAAGAGTCCTACGCAATCATGGTGGTTTACAAGGGCAATGATTTCAGCATTTCTTCGAAATGAGCAGAAGGGCAAACATGGATAGGAGGAAAAATGGAACGAAGAAGGGAATGGAAATGAAAATGTTTAGGGAAAACCGGGAGTCGCCAAGGTAGTGTTAAAAGCAATTGTGACTTTCGTATGTCTAATTTGTTATGCATTTTATGGTGACGTTGGTGGAAAGCCGGGGTGTCAAAGGTTTTGGTCAAAATATTGGTATTAGTAGTAGTAAATTGATTCTATTAGTAACTACCAGGCAATATAATCTTGGAGCAGGGGAAAAGTCAAATGAAATTGTATGGATAGTATTGGAAATTCGATGAGTAAGCATTTGTTTTCAGCGACTTTCAGAGAACAATTGCTTTTTCAAAAGTCATGTTCCAATAGATCTTTGATTTCCATTTTTCCGATCTTTCATTTTTTTTCCAACTGGTCATCGATGCTACATTATAAAACCTCGAGGAAAACCAAGTGACGTATCTTGGGTCACCTCTACAAATCTACTACAATTCGACTCCAAAGAACCACCTAAAATGAGTTCATCTTGATATTTTCTGAAAGCCCGTCATAAGATTAATTGTGCTTTTGAAATTCCGTCTTTCGTACCGCTCCCCCTTGTCATTCAATTCGTCAATAGAAAGTCATAAAAATGGACGCAAATTGAGGGGGAGACAGAGAGAGAGAGAGACATGTGCAAATTTGGGAGGAAGATGAGTTTTCCATTCTTATAATAAACATCTGCCGTTTCCTTCGAGAAAGAGTATGGTGTAATAGGAATTGGATCTAACAAAGAACAGAGACAAAAAAGATTGATGGTTCAATCTTGTTGGAAACATGGAGAAACACGCGTCGACGTAAAATTTGGAAGATTTATGAATAGACTTGATTTTTGAAAACAAGTCCAACTAGTTCAAGTTCACAACAGAATCTGGCATTGAAAAAGGGGTTAAGATAATAATCAATGCAAAATAAACTATATTTTACAAGCCTGACACCTGTCTAATGACAATAATTCTAGTAGGCGTAAAAAATAATTTGTGTCTGTATTGCTCTGAACCAAAATTGATACAATATTAACTTTTGGGGAAGGACTCAGATGCAGGTGGCGTTCGGTTAGGTCTGATTCATATTATTTGATTTCCAAATTTACGATTTTTAGAAAATTCAATTTTCATAAACTAATTGGTTTTATTTGGTTAGCTTATTTGACCGTTACTTTTTTCAATTTCCTATAGACTAACATTTCAAGTTGAGATTATAGTTTAAAGGAGGATAATTAGTTTATAGTTCAATTGGTGCGAAAATTATGCTGTATTCGAATATCACTATGAAAATGCTCAAAATTTCTTCTTCGACCCAAAAAATGCCTTCAAGTTTTCCTTCCTGGACAAACTTTCGTCCTGTTTTCCACGTGGAATACAATGCTCTCACTTTCCCAGTTAGGCTAGGAACAATATTTTTTTTAAGCTCTGGCGCTGTTTTTTAGATCAGAGGAGCATTTTTGAGCATTGTCATTATGATATTTGGAATGAGCATAGTTTTTTTCACCCGAAATCCCCCTTTCAATATTCTTCAGATGCTATTTTTTACTATACAATTTACAATTTCCGGTGTGAAGATTTTTTCTTTGTCTCTCCATGTACTCAACCCAAAAAAAAACCCAGACACATCAATAATCAATTTATTTGCGGCACCCTTTAGTGTCATCGCAGATTTCTAATCTTAGCCTCAGTCAACCAAGATTTGCCATGTCTATTCGCGGTTGATTGTGTTCTAACAACATTGAATAGGTCATGTCGAACATATAGGTTGATGAGGTAGATCAGGAAAAATGGAAGGAGAATTAGAAAAACTACACGGGGAATGAGGACGATGTCGGTGCTCAGCTCATCGTCAATGGGAGTTTCGTTGGCATTTTTGACGGGCCATAGCCAGAGAAGAAGGAGTAGTAGGAAAGCGAAGATGATGTAGGATATTATAGAAGATCTGAAAAATTGATTTGTTAGGTGATGAAAAAGTGTGTTTTTTGCAGACACTTTATTTCCCTTAAAAATTTTTCTAGGATTATTTTGTTTTGTGAAAATCAGAGTCAGTAAAATCCAAAAAAATCACATTTTTCAAGTGAATGTTAACGAAATGTTTAACAAATGTATTAACTATCTTAATAACTCAATTCGTCAGTAAATTCTAGTGCTATTAAAATAAAAACCATCAAGTTTTTTCAAGTTAATGTTAACAAAATATTTTTTAAATGTTTACCTATTTTATAAACTTTATTTGTCTGTAACTTTTAGTGTTATTAAAAGGGATTCCGGGCAAAAAATTATGCTGATCCCTAATATCCCAATGAAAATCCTCAAAAAAATTTTCTCTGCCCCAAAAAACGCCAAAAGTTCGACAACAAGGAATAACTTTTCTGCAATTTTAACGGCGTTTTTGGGCCGGAGAAAGTTGAACGTTTTTATCGGGATGTTTGAAATCAAAGTGATTTTTTTCATCGAATGAACCTATTTTTGCCTTTGTTTCATTTTGTGAATTTTAGTCAGTGAAAAACGTTTTTCGAGTTAAATGTGACGAAATTTCAAATAATATATTTTCTATCTTATAAACTCTATTTGTCATTAATATTCAATATTATTAACGATTAAAAACAAACACATTTGTTAAATTTTTTTATTACCTATAGAAAAATGTGCGCATCAACCAATTGACACGCCTTCGAAAGCACACCAAAACCATCGTTTGGAAAAATACTACTAAATTTCATGGGATTTATAAATTTGTATCCTTTTCTGTCTTATTTCCTCTTACACACGTCTTCTCTCTTTCCCAAGACAACAAAAAGCAATTATACTCACAATCCTTCCGATCGTCCATACACAATGCATAGAAATAATGTAACGAAGATAATCCCAAAAGCAATCAGAATACCATCACCGAGACCAAATGTGTAGGCCATTTTGTAGTGTGCGAAGGAGAAGAAGAGAGCAAAAATTCAATACTAGTAGCCGCGCCTTTGGTTGCCCCGGTAACGGAAGAGGTGCGTGTGTGGGCTCTTCGGAGCAAACAACATATGCACTTTGAAGGGAAAGTGCAAACAAACAAGTCAGCAGAAGTGCACTTTCGGTGGAAAACAGTGGTGTAATTGAGTTAATTTAAACTAGACTCCCTTAGCAAGTTTGGTATTTTTCATTTAAAAAATTTGGTCGCCAATGCATCACATATAAAAGGAAGTTAACAACCGGAAAAATGGAGAAATAAAATAAAATCGAATAACGATAAATCTTTCCCTAATAACCCTACTGACATCATTATTCCCTTGTGAAGACAAAAATGTGAGTTGGAGAAACAGTAACTGGCGGCCTTGGTCTTCCGGAGAATGAGTTATTGCTTTGTTGCTTTGGCTTCAGATAAAAATTGGCGTGTCTGTTTTTCCGCGAAAAATACTTAATACTTTCAAGGTTGTAGGAGTGATCAGTGAAGATCAACAGGTTTAGTTTATGGGTGACATGTGTTTTTCGTAACGTCACGTGGCATTGAAAAGTTGCCGTATTTGGAGAAGGGTACAGAAATGGATTAACCGGAAATAGAAAGTTTGTTGATAACTGTTGAAAAAAAGGTATAAGACACATTTTCGAGTTTGAAACTTTTTGATTAAATTAAAAGTAAATATCCTGTAAAATCTTTATTAGAATGGAATGCTTTCCTATTTTCTCCAGCATCTAAAAAATATTTTAGAATTTTAAAAATGGATTATAAAATCTGTTGACAATAGATTTAACACATATTTTGAGACATGTCCAGTCAACTGTTGACGAGGATTCTAATAAGATTAGTTTCAACCCGTTTGAATTTCAAGAATGTGCTCGTTTTTAGGCTCATTGGGATGCCCTTCTATTAGAGGTGCCCTTCTGATACAGATTTTGCGGTATTTTCGAATTCCTGTTCATTACATATTGATTGGACGGCCATCATAACTCTCTATGCCATTTTGCTCAGAGTTGGAACTAAAACCTGAAACTTTGTCAGAATTTTCCTCTAGATAAGTGTTACAATACATTTTCATAACTTTTGGATGATTATATTCGGAATTATTAAGCTCAAAGTTTTGGTACCATACTTTTGTCACACCCTGTATTGTGTGAGAGGGACTTAGTATCTTAGCGGTTTTTAATTTAAAGTTTTAAAGTCAATTATTTTTTATTTGCATTTAATTCCAAAAAATTGAAACAGCAACAAAATGAAACAAAATTAGATAGTTAAAGTTAGAAATTGTTGTTGTATCATAAGTTTTCTAATATCAGAATAATTGCCCATTTTTTCGACATGAGAATACATTCAACTTAATTATATCTTATGACCAATTAATTAGTCACGTGTGTTTTTCTTTTATGTTAAAAGAAAAAAGTTTCTTATCAGAAGTATACCTGTTTTTCTTTCTAAATTATGCTTTTCTTTAAAGTTTTATTTTTTTTTAACCCCTCAAAACTAAATTATAGTTATTCTTCCATAACCCAGGAATGTGCAACGAACCGCTTTTTCAAATGAAGATTCAGCATTTTCTTCACTTTCGAAAATTTCCATTTCATTCCCCTTGTTATCATACTGACACCACGCTTGTTTTTGGTATAGTTTTCAGTTGTAGAACAACAATATTACACCAGTGATCGTCGTTTTGCTGATTCTTCAGAATTTCAGAGTCATTACTACTTGAAAGTGAACAGTGAACTTGCTTCAATCAGCTCATTTTTATCTCGTTGGTCGCGCCACCGAACCTCCTGGCACCTCCTGGTATCAACGGGGGGTTTCTCCAAAATGAAATATTGAGACGTTTTGATGAAGCGAGAATGAGAAGAGAAAAGATAGGAGGTTCTTTTATTTTCGATCATCATCTCAATCCGGATCGCTTGCAAATAGTGAAAAGCGTTTTCTCATACGTGAAACACGTGGCGCTACACGTGAAGGCAAGGCTTCATGATGGGGAGTTGCACACAAAAACGCTCCGTTTCCAATTTTTCGACAAACAACACAGTGTCAGAGAGAAAAACGTCTCGGAGACAGGAGGCAGGCAAAGAGACAAGATGAAGAACGAGAAAGTAGTGATAGCAAATTGGGACAATCCATTCATCGCATGAGACGACGGGGATAAGCGCTCTTATAAAGTTATGAATAACTGACTGGTTTCCCCTATTCCCCTTATTATCTAAAGTATTGTAACTTTTAAAGATCATGAACTGGAGGAATCTGAAAATGACGTAAGTTGTTACTGCCATACACAACATCTACCTGTCTATCAATATTTACCTTTATCAATTTGCTGGAGTTGCATGGACTGATAACCCTAATAGCCCCAAAATTTTGCGTTTTATTTCTGTTCGGATAGTAAAAACCCTAAGACTACTGATAGTGAGAAGCACAAATGACCGTTACCAGATTTTCTTACTTCCCTTTTTTTCTATTTTTCTTTTTGGTTAGGTGAAATTGATGGAAATCAGAGAACGATTATATTAGAAGAGTAATAATTTATTCAATTCTTCTTTGTCTTTCCTCAAAACCTGTTAATTTACTTATCCAAACCGTTGTTGATTTCTAAATCTTTTCGTCTTCTTATCCCCTCTCTATAAATCAAAAATAGAAGAAGAAAATGAATCTTTGATCAAGTATCCGACTTGTTTTTATAAGAAGTGAGAGAAACAATAAGGAGACTTGATGATTGGTGATAAAAGAAAACTTGATTCTAGTACGGTACTACTACTACTATTACTACTACTACTATCTGCACGTGCTGTTTAGTTCGCTTGCACGAAGTGGAACATTGTGTTCTTCGTAGATAGAGATAGATAGCTGTCTGATAAATTGATAATGGTCGAAAACGTGTTAATGGATTTGTTTGTGTAAAAAGAAGAAAGACACCAAATGTCAGAAACCAAATTGGAAGTTTCGAGAAAACCCGTAAAACCGAGAAACCGCGGTCAGATTGTTATCAGTGGATGGTGAAGTTCAATTTTTAATTGATACTTGCAGTCATGAAAAGAGAAAAGTTACTCGAAATTTTGTGACTTATAAAGTGTACCTAATTTTTGCGCGTTTGGAAGCTTTTTGTTTTGCTTTCTAGTTTGATCTTTTCTGAGGTATTGAGTACTGTAGTTTTTGTACTAAATGTGCGTGCTAATAGAATTCTAAATGAGTTACTGTAGATGATTCCTCTAATTTCAAATACTGTAAATGAGCCCTCTAATAGAACGTCATACAAAAAACCTAGTTTCGGAAGCCCGTATACTTGTTATTTGTCTATAAAAATTTCAGCAAGCTAAGATAACTTTGCGAGCTTTGAATCCCCCTAGATATGATTTTCAGAAAATAAGACTATATAGAATAAAAAATTTTCGAACTTGTTGGTTCGGTGTCGCTCCATTAAGGTTTTACGGTATTTTTCTCTGAAATTAAATAAGTTGAGATAGTTTAACTGTATTTATATAACTTTTTGTATTATTGATGAGTGTAACGCTCTGACCATTCAAAGTTGTCCATTCTCTGACAATAGCTTGAGTGTCCATGAACCCTATTATCACTACTGGTCTATCAAACCTGACTGACCACTCACCACGAGCTTATCAGGGTTTATCAGTGCCGTTTTACAATGTTTTCTATTTGTCTTCAAAGTTTATTGGTGCTTTCTAGGAAGCATACACTTTCATTGGAAATCATTGATTTCTTAAGTACAAATTTTAATTACCGTATCTTCACTAAAATGTTCAATTTTTTAAATATTTGAATTTTACAAATGCACCCATAATTACCTTTTGGGAAGCAATTCAATATATTTTTTTGTATCGAACCTATTCTATTTTTGACGAAGAATCGAATGGGATTATTTTCAACTGCACAGAAAGTGAGAAAGTGCTATTTTTCGAACTTAATAGGATGAATAAGAAGTGCCTCACTATTAGAGTGAATAAGATGAATCTAAAATGAATAATTTTGTACCATCTTGTTAACTTATGAAGCTTTCCAAAGAATATCCAAATAATCAATATTCTTGTGCTCCAAAAATTACTAGGATAACTAACTTGACATATCTAACTTGACCTACCCCCTAACTATTTGAAAACCTTCGCCGACAAGATGGCGCTTCCTAAAATACCAGCAAAACGTGTTCAGTGTGCTGCCCTCTGATAACATTTGTAAATATTTACCATTGGAAATTGTCGGTAGTACACCATAGGTAGGCTCGAGCTCCTTGATATTATATTAAATTTTTTTGTTTCTATGTAGTAACCCCATGAATTACGGTGTTCTGGTCCCAACTGAATCTTTTGGAGAGCTAAACATAAAGGGGTGATTAATTTGTTTGTTATCACCCATTGAATGCTGTTACAGCAGGAGCAACTTCTGTTTTGCACCAAAATTCTTCTTTGATAAATTACTCCACTCTAAGTCGTTCATCTTCAAAGAGCAAGGAGCTTGCTCCGGGTGCAAAACATCATTTTTTGTCGCGTTATCATCTTCAGTTTCTCATTTCTGCAAACCAAATGATCAGTGAGAGTTGAAACTTCTCGGTGTCCAAAAACCAAATGGAAAGAACTCAAACAGGGTGTCCCCATTGTGGCGGGAGGACGTATAGTGATAAACAACTTTTGCTTCTTCTCCTTCTTATTCTCAAATCACGTGATCCACCATTCTAGTACCATACTACTCCAAAGAACGTTCCAATTTTTGGATCGCAATCATCGTTTTCATCATGTGAAATTCATTTTCATTGGTGCAAACGGGGGGCTACCCCAGGCCTCGTCGACGTTGAAATTGTAACCAAATGAAACTATTATCTCATTTTTTTCGACACTAGTGAAAACAGCACACATCACGCCGCGTTTTTTTATCAATCCTGCCCACCGTTTGAACTAGAAAGATTGAAAACAACTCATCAGGCTGATGCAAGATCGTGCTGCTACACACTTTTTCACAGGAAACCCCCTTTTCCCTTGCAATCAAACTTGAAGTAGGTGCATCAAGTGCAGCCACACGTGAAACACGTGAAGTTGCTCGCACTTTGCTTCCACTATCCGTGATGCAATCAAATAGATTCACTCCGTGAGATTAAATGAGAGTGTCGATTACTACGCGAACAAACAATTTTCGCTCACTGGAAGTTTAACCAATTGAAATCAAACACTGATAATAGTTTTGCTTTTCCTGGTATGAGAGCAATGGAGACTAATCTAAAGACGATTGATAGAGTAAAGAAAAAATTGCTGAAAAAAGGGTTTGTGTAGACAATTGAGCCGATCAAAAATATTAGAATTTCTTTTGATAAAAGTCCAGTTAAAGTTTCTACTATTCACAAGTCCCTTAGAAGCTTTGGCAACCTGGAAAAATGAATCCTTAGTTGTCTATTATTTCTGGAGCTCGAATCTCTAATTTTCTGCAAAAAATACAATGCAAAACAGCTCAGTCTGAATGTGTTTTGGTATTTTTGTGAAAATTGAAAAAAATTTTCGAGCAAAATATATCGAACTCTAGGATTTGAGCAAGTATCCCTTTAGCCCACTCGAAATTATAAATGACCCAATTTATAAAAGACTTCGAAGTGGTTTCTGAAAATGCTCCCCTTGTGAAAGGGCGGAGTCTGGCTACAATTACAGAGGATTACGGTAGCTGTAGTGATAGTGGATTACGGTAGCTGTAGTGATAGTGGATTACGGTAGTGACCCATTCCTCGTTCGATCCTAACAAACTCCCTTATATCGCTATAAATCGTTTAGACTGGGCGTACACCTAAAACAATAACATCTTGGAACTGTGAATCTCCTAAGGACCTCCCACTAGTCGTTTTTCGGCGTAACTGTTGTCAACTACTTGCCAGTCACCTCATTTTGTTTATCTCACTCTCTCGCTCTCACGTCGAGAACACCGTGTGAGAGGTCTATATAACGTCGTTGATTTTTAATTTTGCATGTAACCAGACACTTGTCACTTTACTTGTTGATTTTGTAAAAACGAGGTCTTATTGATTCCGGACTAATCGTCGTTTATTCTGCTATTGTGATATGCACTTGTCAATTCAGATATTACGGTAAGTGAATGGGTGGAACAAAGAGAGATTATGAAAAGGACTGGGAGCATAAGCTAATTTTTTAACGAGTTACAGAAAAGATAATTGATTTATAAAGTTTTCTTGGAAGTTCAAAAAGGAATTAGTAAAGTTCAAAACAGTTCTATTACAGAAAATGTAGTTTTCTATGTTACTGTGAAGAGTTTTTGCTAAATTTGCCTGTAAATGAAATCCTGGTATACAGTAATATTGAGTATTAATTTTCCTTGGCTCACCTCTAAATTTTTGCAAATCGGGTTACTGTAGGACCCCTCACACTAGAATCTAACAAAACATTTCACTTGTTTTCCGAATTTCTAATATCATTTCTACCCTTTTAGATACAAAAACTGTTAAAACGCAAAAACATCTTGATTTCGGAAATTTCCACTTTTTAATATTACTGTGAACAACTTTAGCCAAATTAATATGTGAAAATAGAGTTCTGGAGACTCAGAAGGTTGTGAACTTATTTTCCTTGGCTGTTTCCGTTTTCTTACAAATCAGGTTACGGTAGGAACCTCCACTAGAATTTAGCAAAAATTTGCACTTGTTTTCCAAATTCCATCTTATCATTTCTACCCAAAAAGTCTATGGTAGTTTTATTATTCATAGTTTTTATTACCGTAGTTGTGTATCTTTCGAAACTACTAAAAATCGAATGATTTTTAGAATCAGTCCATAAAAAGGTGAACCTAATCATATTATCAAAACAACTACTTTGTTCTTTCCCAACTTTTTTTCGCCCGCCACCTTTATAAGTTTGATTGAGTACTTTATCAACCATATGATCAAACGGATACCACTCTCTGACATCTTTCAATATGTATCACTTGTCAATCAGTTCCCGCAAATCCACACACACACTTGAACTCTGTCCCAAAATAATAGAATGTGAAAGAAACCCGAGCCTCGGTTGAAATCGCGAAAAGAAAAACAAAAAACAAGGTTTGGCCCAAGATACTTTACACAAGTTCTTTCGAGAATCTCTTTTCTTCTTCTTCTAACCTTCACGAAACGATCAAAGACTCGTCACAAAAAGGCATTCCCTGATATCAGTTTGGTGTGTGTACGGTCAATAAAAAGCTTTTATTGCAAATGTGAAATTTGGTCTGAGAGATTAACGAGAACATTTGTGAGATGGTGGGGAATACCTCGGTGATATAAGGTTTTCTTTACGGCTGACGACATCTGCAACATTCACAGTATCAATGGATGATTTATTTTGATTTATTCAAACTGACATCTCATTGCAACCCCAAAAACGGTTTCTGAATCGTCTTTCTTCTTCTTTTTTTTGGTACAGTAATCTCACGCTTCTCTTCGATAGTGTATTTACACTTTTGATACTACCCCAATAGATGGCATTGGCCCCGATAAACTTTTGTATGTATATTGTATCTCCGCCACACGGTGTTGCATCAGTCAACAGTTGGCGGATGGTGTTGGCATAGTAGGCCCGCCGCGGCGGGCCTGTGAATATTCACGTGCAACAGTTGTAGGTTCATGTTTAGACTGGGGGGTATACCCTGCAAAAAGTTCACGTGTGTCTCACGTCTCGACACCCGAGGAGGTGGGGTCGTTCGATGATAGCAAAAGATTAGTGGGAGGAGCTCTCACTTGCCACCTAAACGCCGCTCTTCTCGCTCATTGTTCCCGACGGGGCTACTTGGTCGGATCTTCATGAGTGTTCAATATTTCTGAAGTTTTTGGTGCTGGATTACAACAGAGGTAACTAGTTGTTACCTATGCCTGACCGTACACGTAAAAATCAGGGCCGGACTTACGGAATTTCTACCGGCCCAGCCGGGTTTTGAGACCAAATTTTTCCAAAGGTCAATTTTTGTAAAAAAAATCCAATTTTTTGACTTTTTTCTGTGAAATTTTCAAAATGTTCTATACTTTTAGTACTTTCATGATTCTTCATGCAATTTTGAAACTTTTCATGAAAAATTGAACTTTTTTGCCTGAATTGAACATATCTATGCCTAAAATGTGGTTTTTCAACTTTAGACTTCAAAAAGAGCACCAATTTATTTATAATCGTCTTATCCAATACCCGTTCATTTTCAATATCAACAACAGTTGATATCACTTTCACTCGATAGCTGGAAAACAACTTTCTCTAGTCACATAAACTACAAACCCTTAAATTATCGGAAAATCTTTTTAAAGGGGTACTAAAGTGTTTCAAAAAGTGTGACATTTTTATATAGATCAATTTAGATTGTTGCAGAGAAGAAAAAATCCTCTTGGAGACATATCCTAAAATTGACCTGAATCAAGTTATGAGCACTCAAAGTTCAAAAAAAGCGCGTCTGTGGTCTTATTTTATTTCGCGGAGGACCACGGAATTTTCTAAGTTTTTTTCACTGAAAATAGAACCACGTAAGCCCTTTTTTTGAACTTTGAGCGCTCATACCTTGATTCAGGTCAATTTTTGGATATTTCTCCAGGAGGATTTTTTCTTTTCTGCTACAATCTGAATCGATCCGTATAAAAAAATCACACTTTTTTGAAACACTTTAGTACCCTAAAAATGACAGCCGATATTTCTTAGTTATCATCGAGGCTTCTAGGAACTCCCCTGAGCAAAAAAGTGACCATTCTTTGCTCTCATTGTTTGTATGTGTATGAAGTGTTCGGAGTTTGCAAACTTGCTCATTTGCGCCAAATTCTTTTCCCATGACAAGTGGGGGATAACCGTACTCCCACGCTTATCACACTTGGATAATTTCACAAGTATAAAAATTACAATTACTTATATTGAGGATTTCGAAAACCTTCTCCTGTCTAATCGAGAACTGATATCATTCATAAACACTTGCTACCTGCTGAAAAATATAACCACGAGGGGGCCCCGGGTCCCGTGAGCTCATGTATCATTTTTTTCCGAAAACAAAAAGAAATAACCGTCTTCTCGGCAATTTGACCTATACTGTGCGCTGTGCCTGAATAGATTGCAATGACTGATGACGGATTAGAGTGCACTAGACCCAGACACCCTCTGCTAGATAGTTTTTCACGGCCCGCGGTCCACCCTTCTCCGTTCGCCTGTTCTCCCTTCATCTGTATACGTGGGGTCATGTTGCGTTCTTGTTTGTATTACTTTGTAACAGTATTTTCCTGTCTCAGCCCGCTAATATGCCCTTTTTTATCACTTCTTTCAAAGAAAGAGCGGAAGTTTTTGTTCAAATTGATTTGTCCCCACGTGAGAAAATATGTTTATAGACAAAAAAGGTTTTCGAGTCGTTCGCCTTTCACCTTTTTTCTTTTGGTCACGTACACCCACCGCGGTGGGGTCTTCTCCCTCTCCGAATATGTCTGTCGGAGGCCGTATGATTGATAATTTTTCTCTCCCCGATTAATGCGATTTTGGTTACCTGACCGTTTTCTGGCGCTTCTCGTAAACATTTAGACATTTTCGCACTAATCTTCTAATTCTTTGAAAAGTGTCTGTTTCAAAAGTTAATTCCTTGACCTCGAGTACATAGTTCTCTACTTCAGCGAACAGTTGTTTTCATCTCCACAACTATTCCAGAACTGACAAGATGGGCGAAAACGAGAGAAAAGATAAAGACTTTTTTTTCACTTTTCTCTATGCGTCTCGAGAAAAGCTGGGGGCCCACATTGAGTAAATGTCAGGCCACAGTGGTGGTGCAAAAGAGAGATAGAGAGTATGAGTGAAGGCGAGTGTGCGTACGTGAGCTTATCGAAGGAGAAAAAAAAAACGAGAGATGGAGAAGAGGGGCCCAAAAGGCCCCCGCAGCTCCCGCTCCCTGCCTGCTTGTGTGCCGCGCCAACAGATTGATTCAGAACTTGTCTCTTCTTCTTCTTCTTTTTTTAACTCTCCCCTCTTCTCTTGATAAGTCCTTCTAGGCCTCACCCCTTGGCTCTGTTTAGACAAAACTTTTTTACGAGGGTCCCCCTGCAGTCGCAGAGTAGACAACGTAGGGTCCCCTCACTTACTTGGGTGGCGACAGAATGGGTTTCTCCCTTTCCATGCTTATTGACAGTTTTGGTGATCTAGAAGAAGCGTATCGGGAGCTCAAGTTTCGATTGACTAGGTTGGTTTTGCAGTGAGTAGTTGATGTTGTTATTGTTGTTGCTCCATGGCGTTGATTCTTGCTCACTTATACCTCCTGCTGTTGACAATATATTTCCTCTATCAATGTGCTTTTAGTATTACTTTCTGGCTCCTCTTTCCCTCTTGCAACAACAAAAAAGTTACATGGCTTTCCAGGGCGCCGATGGAAATGGGGCGCGAACGAGAATGGGAGACATGCGCAGCACATTCGGCACCCGCCTCATTCTCCGTTCTATCCTCATCGCCAGGATGTCGTCGGGCGGCCAGTTTCCCGTTTTTTGGCGACACTTCTATACAGGCATCCAGTTTGAAGGTGAGCTTTTTTGAGAAGGCGACTAGAAAACATGTGCACTTCTATTTTCTGGCGACGTGCAAAAACAGAAAAATAGAGCAGCGCGTGTGACGATGTAGGGGCACATCACGAAAAAAAAGTAGAGGGTTCGAGATGTCGAGAGACGCAGCACTTCTTAGGCAGGCCTGAGGGCTTCTCATGTAAACGAAAAAGAGAGAAGTTGTATCTCGATCTGCAAATCAAAGTTCAAAAGATCACAATTTGCTTCGAATGGAGTTGTTAACAGATTCTAGATATAGGCGCGACGCCAGCACGTGTACATGTTTATCACAACTGTCTTTTGTCTGATTGGAGACGGGTATACTGTAGCTTTTATCGAACTATGCACTTGTCATTAAAAAAAGAGACACAAATAAGTTTTGCAACAAACAACTTCTCTCTTCGCTTTTTTTTTTATGTCTTTTCCATCTATGCAAAAAATAAAAACTTTTTTAGGTCCGTTCGCAGTCAGAGTCCGAGGGACTGAACAAGATGCGTCTGACGCAGGTCAACTTGGATACAGTTCGCAAACGTCTCTCCGAAACGACGATTAAAGAGAAAGGTATGTGATCCCTAATCAATTAGTGACTGATGCCTCCGCTTTTTTTACTAATCGCAATCCAATTGAACTTGCCGCTATTTTGGGATGAATTAGACTGTTAATTCTTCGAATTTGATCGCTTCTGTCTGCAAAATCGTTAGCAGAAATGTTCATCCCCGCCGATGATAAGGGTTACGGTAAGAGGAAATAACAAACAATTATTTACATGTTCCAGATGAAGGAAGCGACTATCAATCGCACAGCTCATCTAGCAGCGAGTGCGGAAACGATGACTTGGACCTGTTCTGCGCCGGACCTCTGGAGCTCAAAGAAGAGGAGAAGAGCCGCAAATCGGTTCGATTTGCGGATGATTGTGGACAAGACCTGACCATGATTCGTGTTGCCACTGAGCCAAGTGACTGTCCACCAAAGTTGAGCCCATCGGTGCTTCGTCGCTACCGTGGAGACTCGTTCGAAGAGGAAGAGGTGGCGGTTCGTGAGCCGGCTCCAGTCTGGAGCCTCATGTTCAAGCAACCCGCTGCTGACTACGTTCGCTTTCGTGAGAATCTTGAAGTGGTAAGAAAACCAAAATAGCAAGGCTGCAATTTTCTCCTCTCTAAATTGTGATTTTCAAGTCAAAATTCATATCGAAATGAAGAACTCGATGAGATCTACAGGATGGTAGATGAAATACTCAAATGCCACGTCTATATTTTCCATAAAACGCCAAAAAGCGGCCGGGCCGGACTCACACCGGCTGGAGATTGCGACCCGGCCGCTTTTCGTCGTTTAATGAAAAATATAGAAATGGATTTAGATGTTCTTACCACCATTCTGTAGATCTTATCGAGTTACTCATTTTCATAAAAATTGTGACTTGGTAATCACAGTTATTAGGGGAGAAAATCGCGGGCCCGCGCCGGACCGTTGCGGACCGGAATGAAATCCCGCAAAATAGAATCAGTATTAAGATGCATCTTTTCAGAACAAAGTCTCACTTGAAAATGTGATTTTGAACAATGAAGGTTACAAAGTATTGGGAACCGTCAAAGTCGGGAATATCGCGTTTGAAAAGAGCGTTTTTGTGAGATACACTATGAATGGATGGCTCTCGTACATGGACAAAGCTGCTGCCTATCAGCCATCCACTAGCAAAGTCTATGACTGCTTCAAATTTGAGATTGATCTTCCATCATCTGTGGAAAAGGTAAGCTAGCGTAATATGGAATATGGTATTACTGTATTAGGCGCCCTAATACAGCTGGATTGTGCGCCACCGCATTCCTGTGGAAAAATCACTGCGTCGGGACCTTTTATCACATGAGTGCGATGGCACAAAGTGCAGCTGGTTTTTAGGCGCCTTATAGAAGATTTTTTTGCAGCTCAAGTTACTAACGCATCTATTGTTTTCAGGTCCACCAAATCGAATTCTGCCTTTGCTTCAAAGCGAACGGCGTTGAATATTGGGACTCTAACTCGGGTACCAACTACGTTTTGCACTGCGCACAAAATCATCCAGTTGTTGCTCCAACCCAACAACGTCGTGCTGCGTTATTTGGCGGGTAGGTTGAAATACTCTTCTTCTTCAATAAAAAATAGTAAAATTTCAGCCACAAATATCTCGACAGAGATGACGCTTATAAGCTAGACTACAACGATTGGGGAAAGTTCGCGTCTTGGAAGGCACTTAGCACTGATGGTCCATACTGGTAGAATGTTTCCTTCTTAATTGCACATACCCATTTTTGCTTCGACTACTACTTCTACTGGTACGATCAAAAAGTGCCCGGGTATAGGAGATAAGTATATATGTCCTTCATTTTTTCGTGTAGCCAGTTTTTTTTTGAAAGTTTGAAATTTAGTATTATACCCTTCTCCTCTTCCCCCAATTTTTCTCGACGCCCCTCGAACTTCCCTCATCCTAATAATCGTTTCATTTGATTTTTTTTGTCTCCAACGTGTGTTGCTCATATGTGTGTGCTAATTTGCCATAGACTGTCTTCTTTGCCACCTCTCTCCCAAAATCCCATCTGAAAAAAAAACGCGTATCCTGGATAGCGCCCACCTACGCCCAAAATAACTTGCCATTTATTGTTTTCCTGATTCATATTTTTGGTGTGTTTTGTGTATTTCATTTCCGTCTAGGGTACAAATAATCCGGTATAGTTTTTTTTGGCATCCAACAGATTCGTTTAAGAATTTAGAGAACCCCCCCCCCCCCCCCCACACGTCTTAACCATATTCGTGCACCCAGAAACATCCAATAGGTGCTATAACTTCGCCCCTTCCCCTGATTCATTTGTATGCAATTGGTCAAAACGGTATAGAGTGTTAGAATTGTGATGAATTTTTGAACAAAAAATATGTTTTTCAGTACACATAATATTTGTTTTAACGGTATCCCATATCCCCTCGAAATTATAATCGACATTGTCTTATCTAATCAGTTTATTCTTGTTTCACTCGTTCCGCTCAACTTCGGTGTAACTGGAGAACCATCGACAATTTCCGACCCCACCCACTTCCACCCCCCCCCTCCCATTTGCGGGATTTCAAAATACAGTTCTTGTAGAATGGTACCTTCAAATAAATTTTCTATGATTTTTTCAAGTGTTTACCGAGTTACAGAGAGCTGCAAATAGGATCGCGAGAGTTTGTTAAAAATCGTTTCAAATAGCTATTTTAGAAAAAGTGGTACTTTTTTACATGAATCGATACAGATTTCTATGGAGAATGAAAATTCTTGTTGAAAAAATGTCTGAAAAACTACCCAAAATTTAGCTGAATTTGCTTAAACTGCCAAAAAACTTGTTGTAAGGTTCTATTTTCAGCTGCAAAGTTTTCCTATCAGTTCCTCGGAAAAAAATCTCAAAATTTCAACAAAAAACAAATTTTGAAAAAAATTTCAAATTTCAAATGCAAGATTCCAAACCCGGTTTTCAGTAAAATTATAACTTTCTACTGGAAAATTTCTAAAAATGTCTTTGAGACGCTTTTTTTTTCTGAAAATCAGAATACTTCAGAAACCATTAACTTACAATTTTTCAAAAAATAGGTATATTTTTACATGTAGATCGACTCAGATTTATATAGAGAAGAAAATTCCTATTTCAGAAATGTATAAAAATCTATCGAAATTTCAAATTTTCAAATACAAGATTTTAAACCCGGTTTTCAGTAAAGTTATAAATTCATATTGGATAATTTTGAAAGATGCCTCTGTGACGTTTTTTTCATGGAAATTTTTAAGAGAATCCGAATACTTCAAAACCCCTTAAATTTACGAACAAATTTGAGTATGTTTTTTTTTTCAATTTTTCAAACAAATTTTTTAGTTAAATATCTTTTTCTTTTTTTGAAATTCTTTTCACCTAATTACTACGACTCGATTTGCAAGAAATTCAAGCAACTGTGATTCATTTGAGAATCAGTGAAATTTTAAACCGATAATTCGTTGAGTTCAGAATATACAATTGAGATTCACAACATGATTCGAGAGAAAAAGATTTGAAGAATGATCAAAAATTGATTGATATCAGATTCACAAACTAAGTAGACCTGTTGAGAACGATCCGAACAACTCCATTGACTTTACGATTTCGTCATCCGCCCGACATCTTTGCATGAACTCATCACGATTGATTTTCCCGCCATTCGCAATGTTCAGATTCTGCAAAGTGTTCCATACTTCCTTAATCAAAATCAAAGATTTATCGATTACCTTGAAAACAACCTTAACATGTTGTCGGCATATGGTGGCAAGAACAGCTGGTTTCAAAGACGCGTCAACCATCTGATACATCGATCTGAAGTAGCAATAAAAATGATTTTTGTGGTCGACGTTTCAAGGAACAGAAAAATGAGAAACAGAAGAAAAAGAACCCACTTCACAACGTTGAAAATCTCGTTGTAGGCGATGTATCCACTGCGATTGGTGTCGTATAAGGAGAAAATCCAATCAAGGCGCTCGTCAAGTGTTCCTTTTGAGATTTTGGAGTAATTCGTGATGAAATCCTGGAAATAATTAACAGTTGGGTTTATGTGCTCCATTATAGTCATGGGCATACCAAAAATGTAACAGCTCCAACTCGATTCTGATCCATATTTCTGAATACAAGCTCGGCGTAACTTTTTGAATCTCCATTTGGAAATACGGTTGAATAGAGGGCTTGGAATTGTTCCAGGACAACGGTTCCATTGGGCCAGAGCTGAAAAATTGATAGAGATATGAAAAATTGTTAATGGTAGAATACATTTTGGACGGGGTTGCCATACGGGCCAAAACGGGATGGCCACGGGCCTGCGGTTTTCTCCTTTCTAAATTGTTATTTTCATGTCAAAATTCATACGAGAATGTAGAACCCGATAAGATCTACAGAATGGCAGTTAGAATATCTGAATTCCATGTCTTTATTTTTCATAAAACGTCAAAAATTGCACGAGCCGAGCTCACAGGGGCAGAAATCTCCGGCCCTGGTGTTTCACAAGCGTTTGAAAAAACCCAAACAGCTTTATTTCATTAAAGTGAAAATAATTCTGTAGATCTCATCGAGTGCCACATTTTAATAATAAATTTTGTCTTGAAAATCTCAAATTAGAGGGGAGAAAATCGCCGGCCTTCTTTTCTAGACCTATGACGTTTCAATTCAAAAGAAACCCATTAGATCAAATGGGGGCCCACTGACGACACAGCAGATCCCATAACCCATGTTGCTAAAAAGTTGGCTCGTTTAAAAATGCAAGCGTATTTGAACTCACATCTTTGAAGGATCGGTAGAGTTGTTGAATTTCGCGTCTAGTAAAATTGGTGATCTCAAACAAGTGCTCAATGCTAGGTGGTCGCTGTCGCTCTAGTGCTGGTTGAGTGTCCAATTCTTCTTCCACTGAAAATTGGGTTTATTTTGAAGCTTAGAAGCCAAAATTTTCCATGAACCCTAATAAACCTACTCTCACTTCGTCCGGTTTTCCCACTTATAAATAGTGCTGCTGGTGGAACGCTAACAGCCAACGGGATCAACGCTTGATGCAGTGGTCTCGTACACGAGGCGGAGCCAATCATAATCGCGTCTTAGTTAACTCAATAATAACGATGTGAGGAGTTGTCGAAGAGGAATGAAGAATGGGTGGAGAGTAAAGATGTAAGACTAACTGAATGCCGGGGTGGAAAGCTTATGGGTTCGAGGCGCAACGTCGAGAAAAGAGAAAGAAAGAACAATAAAAAATAGTGAGACGGGGGGGGGGGTCCAGACTTCTGCCTAAGTTAACAAAAAATGGCGGAGGAAGGAAGCTGTTTGGGGAAAAGTCTGGTGGTAAATGCTGCTAAGACAAGCAGCGTCACTCTTCACATTTCATCTCTATTCGGAGAGAGGGGACATTGGAAATTCATCCCAGAGTCGACGAAGAAGGGTCGTTGTTTGAGCATCGCCCTCTCTACAGAATCACCACTTCTTTTGTCACCCCCGGATGGCTGTCATCGTTGTCCACACCAATATTTTCCTTTTCTTTCATCTTTTTCTTTTTTGGGTCATCAACCAACACCACTATTACGCTAGACACCATCATTATGTTCTGGGGGAAAAATGTCGTGATTTTTTGGGGAGTTGTTTGAAAGGAACAATAGACTTCTAGAATAAGGAAGGAAAAAAGTGCAAAATCAAAGGAATTTTCATGTAGGAAAAGTTCTTCAGAGACTTCAAGGAATTGTAATTCAGAGATGAACAAAACGACCCAAAATTCATATTTTCTAAGTTTTGGAAAACCCTACTTAAAACTTTTTTTGATTAAGTAAGAGAGTTCCCCAAAAAAAGTAAGAGTTTCGATTTCAAAACCAAAAAACCTGACGAGTCTCGTGAGCTCTTAGCAAATCACCTGCCTCAACGTAATTATAATTCTAGTCACCATGACGACTCTCAATTTTTTTTTCGTTTGTTTTTTCGTTTGTTTCCACAAAATTTCAACTTACCAAGATGATAGTAGACGAAGGGATCCTCGGGTGTTTTGAAGACCATTCTGAAATTATTTAGTTTGTATAACGCGACGTATAAAATCTCAATGATCGAGTAAAGAAATTCTAGAGAAAATAATGATCGGAAACAATTGTGATTCTAACTTGACGTTTAGCTAAACAAAGAACACGTTTTTCACAAATAATGTGCATGTCACATATTCTATCTCATATATTCTTACAAATGTTTTGATGGTTCAGAGGATGACCCCGCTACGTTGTTGCAGCCATGCATACCAAATTAAGGCGTGTTGTTTCTAGAAAATGAACGTTCATCCGAGGAAATATGATGAATAGTAACGGGGGCGGGAAATGAAGTAGTTTTACGGTTGAGAGACTGATATGAAGTGAAGCGAGTATTGTTAATTAAAGTAAGGAATTTGTAATAAAAATCTTTTTGATATATGTTATGATTTAGGCGTAGCTTAAAGGAGGATTCCGGGGAAAATGAGTTTGTGGTTCAATGCAAAATTGTATGCTGATTCCGAATATCACAATGAAAACGGTCAAAAATGCTTCTCAGACAAAAAAAAACGCTTTCAAAGTTGCAGAAAAGTTATCTCTCCTAGCCTAACTTTTCGCGTGGAGAGTGCAAAAATTTTTTTTCGACAAAAGTTCGGCCACGAAGGATTTTTTTTGCAACTTTAAAGGCGTATTTTTTGGGCCAACGAATATTCGGAATCAGCATAAAATTTTGCATCGATTGAACTCTAAACTCATCTTGCCAACCTTCCAACTTTTTATACAATCACTGAAAAATTTTTCAGTCTAGTGATCTTATTCAAATTGTTAAAGAAATATTACCCTATAGAAGGAGATCATATCTTGTTGACCACCTTGAAAAAAACTTCCAGCAAATTTGTTCAGAGATTTTGAGAAAAGTTGTGTGACAGAAACGGATTATCTATTGAATAGTCGACCCCAAAATGCTCACAGCCGACGCTGAAATCAAAATATGACGACATTGAGAAACAACTTCTAATTTTAAATCCCGGACTCAGCTGAACCAGAAAGAAACACAGACGCGATCCGGAAACAGGAGGGGAAAATGGAAAAGACTAGAATTTGATACCAAACTTTGCTTGTCTATTTATAACCAAAAATGCGCTTCTTTTTGCCCACTCCCCGGATGCGAAAAAAGGGAAACACAAGCAAAGTAGCTCTTCAATTCCTTTTGCATGCCCAAACCGGGCGAGGGTTCGTGTTGCGATCACATTTGGTTAATGAAAAAGAGAAAAAGTTTCACCTCGCAAGAAGTGTCATTTCGGTGTCAAAAATGGCAACAATGAAATGTATTTGGGGGTGGGAAGTAGCCTCTATTCTACTTTTTCAATTTCCGTTTTCTGACAGTTTATGATTATGATGGATTAACGTGTGACCCAAATGGTCATCTATTTGAGGAAAAGGGAATGGGGATTGTTGCCCTTTGTGTGAATTGAATATATAAACAAGAGAATGGAGCAAGTAGAATTAGTGAAAGAAACATAAGAATAGAATTTGGTGACTTCGAGGAAAAGTAAGCTATTTTGAAGTGTGAAGACTGAATGAAAACAGAAAACTTTAAAATAACTTTCAATTGAGGTTTAAAATAATATTATGTAATCTTAGGTTAGGTTACCGTAAGAGGTCAGGTTACTGTAATCTCAGATTAGGTTACTGTAAATAGTCAGGTTACTGTAAAAGGTCAGATTACTGTAATCTTAAGTTATGGTACTGTAATCAAGTTAGGTTACTGTAATCTTAGGTTAGCTTGCGGTAGTCTTAGATTAGGTAGCTGTAAGAGGTCAGGTTACTGTAATCTAAGGCCAGGTTACTACAATCTTCAATCAAATAACTGTGAAAGGCCAGATAACTGAAATCATCACTATACAATTTTCAAGAAAGTTTTATCAAAAATGAACTACAATGAACCCAAAATGCTCCCCTAGCTGTTATTTTTGGATTTTTTTCTCACAGAAAGTTTAGTTAATACTTCGATAACAAAGCTGAATGAGAGATCTTTCAATTGTCTCCTAATCGGGAGTAACTATGCTTGGAAACTATTGAAACTTACAATCCACATCCAACCACATAAAATTTATTTATATGCACATTCCTCAGAGCACCGGTGACAAATTATTAGTTACTAATGGGTACTATGGGAACGAGCAGAAGGAGAAACGCAAACGCATGTGTGAGAAAACTCGGTTAACCTGAATGTGAGCACTAGAATGATTCGTAAAACTTGAATTCGAAATTCCTTTTCTCTTTTTTTCATCGTTGAGTTTTATAGCGAGTTTAGCGCCCCCAGACGAGCACTAGCACTAAAACAAATTACTTTTGTCGGTGAGAAGAAGAAATGAAAGAAAAAACGTATTGTTTGGTTTTTGAATAGATGAAAGGTGTCTGGAAATAGGGGACAAAATAAACGGGAGGTATTGTGTTGTTAATGCCAAAGATATCTTATCTCTCTGATTTTCTTCTATATCTGTCGACGTATTTCTGGGTGTGTGCCAGAGTGTGTGAGCGGATTAAATCGGATGAGGCGAGGTGGAATCGTGGAGAGCTGAGCTTGTTATCATATCAAATTATTATTTGGTTACGTTTCCAGATTTTCAAAATATTTTGTCTCTATTCGTCTTTGATGGCCCCAAGCAAAATTTTCATGGTTCGAAAAAATTGTGCCCCCAAAAATTAATTATGGCAAATGAAATTTTAACGGACCAATAATTTTCAGTAGAAATATGCTCTTTGATCAGTTTCCAGATACTTTTTCACAGAATTTTGCAAAAATTCATACAAAGACACAGTCGAGTGAAATTTTCAACAACATTTTCAAAAAAAAAACGCGTAAAAAGCATAATTATAGTCAGCTAAAATTTTTGGGGCCATAAAACTATTACCATTGGAGGCAAATTTAATTTTTGGGTCCACTATCAACTTTTTCGGGGCCACATTTAATTTTTTGAGGCCAAAAAACTTTCGGACCATGAAACTTTTGCTTGGGGCCATCAAAGTCGAATAGAGCCCATAATTCTAATCGGCTAAAATTGTTGGGGCCATAAAACTATTCTGACAAACCATAGAAGCCAAATTCAATTTTTGGGGCCACGTTGCATTTTTCGAAGTCCAATAGAGCCAAATTTTCATTCTGTGTATGGTGTATTTGAATATAATGCGAAGAAAATTTCTGAAAATTTCATTTCTGAACAACTTTTTAGGCTCCGCCCACAACAGTTTAGAAATTTGTAAACAACAAGAAACTGTCAACTTTACAAATAATAAATATTATTCTAGTGGTTTCTTTTTGAATAGACAATAAAATATTTTTTTTTGCCTCAAATTTTACTGTCTCTTTTTTCTGTCACAATTTCTTATCAATGTTGTTTTTGAATCGTTTAGAATTTTGACCACTATTTTCACGTCTTTCCTTCTTCTCCCATTCTCTCTGTGTCCGAGAAAGTCTCCTTCTCCCGCTTTCTTGGGCAAATCGCGCCGACGGCAGCTGCTGGCCCGCCCACAGAACGCGCAAACAACATATGACACCTCTCGCACACATCGATCCTCCATTTCTCGTACGCTATTTGCCATTTTCAAAGTTGCATTAACATATAGGTTCCAATTTATAATGTTAATTTTATGGAGTATTCTTTTTTCGGTTTCCCATCAGAGGTTTTTATCAGTGGAAAGGGAATTGCTTGTACTTTTTGTTTCTCCTTGTTATAATATTAAAATCTCTACTCTTTTTTGCTATTTTTAATTTTTAATTCCTCAAAATGTTTTCTTCTACAATTTCTATGTTTCAGTGGGTATATGACTTCAACACGACCGAAAAGACATGTTCGGAACATAACTCCAGCACCTCCAGTTGAAGATGATGCGACAATTGGTAAGTTTTTTTTCTTTTTCCTCTCCTAATGTGTCTTTGCCCTCGGACAGTTGACCTTTTTGCAGTGCGCACCACACTGGACCGCATTATATACACAGTGGACGTGCTTGCCCGGTTCGATAGGACCCGACGAGACATTGCGGCGGTGCATCGCGGGGAAACCAATAAAACAATGGCCCAGGTAATGAGTGAGGCGAGATGGCATGAACATGCGACGAAGTCGAAGAAGGAGTGTCCGTTGGGGAGTACGAAGAAGAAACGGTACTATACTATAGAAGAAGAGACGGATAGTGATGGGGAGGAAGATGATCCTAATGTTCCGAGTACATCGGCAAAGGTATGTGATTAGGAAAAGCACGATAAATGATTAAGAAAAATAGAATGTGCTAAAAGTATTGAGAATCCATAGGAATGCCGTAAAATCTGTATTAGAAGGGCATGCCCTTTTATTTTTCCAACACCTCAAAAAATATTTTTAAATTCTCAAAATGGATCAAAACATCTGTTGGGAAAGAGATTTGAAACATATTTTGTGTTTTGTCTAGTCACTTTTTAACGAGGATTCTGATAAAACTAATTTGATTCCGTTTGAATTTCAAAAATGTGCTCATTTTGAGCTCATTGGAGTGCCCTTCCATTAGAGGTGCTCTTCTATTAAAGGTGCCTTTCAAATACAGATTTTACGGTAAGTAATAGTTTTTACTGTTTCAAATTGAGCAATTTTTCATGAAGAATACTAAAATAAGACTAAATTTGCTGTCAATTTCTGAAAAAAGTTGACTGTTCTCAAAATCAATCTCTGAGAATATAACACACTCTCCATTTTGGGGTTCCAAGCCAAAACGGGCCAGCGTGGGTCGGCGATTTTATCCCTTCCAAATTGTGATTTTCAAGTCAAAATTTACGTGAAAATGTAGAACTCCATGAGATGTACAGAATGGTAACCAGAATATTTCGGTTCCATATATATATATTTTTTTTTTTCCAAAACCCGTCAACTAGCGGCTGGGCCAAAATCTTCGTTGAAAATTACAATTTAGAGTGGAGAAAATCGCCAATCATGTCAGAACTGAGTAGTGCTTATAATACACTGCTTTACCAAAATCTCCCTATTCACGAAAACTTCATTCCAGAAAGCTCCCAAACCTGTCCCTGAGAAAAAAGTGCCAACACCATCGAAAGCCAAACTTGCCGCAATGAAGAAAAAAGAAGACGCAGCAAGACGGAAGGCTGAACGGGAAGCGAAGAAACTGGAAGCTCTCAACGAGCAAGATGAGGATGAAAGAGAAGAAAGTGAAGAGAGATCTGCAACTGTTTCTTCATCAAAAACTTCAACTGATCTACCAACCTCTTCATCAACACCAAATGCTGCAACACCGGAGAATCGAGTGATTCCGGAAATCAAAATTGATGAGTATGTTTCTCAAGAGCCGAAGGTGGAGGAAGAAGCTCAAGTTCCCGAAGAGCCAAAACTGGAAACCGCCGTTTCAAACTATCCGGTTGTACCTGGAGAAAATATAACTGGCCCAGAAGAAAAACCTGCTCCTGAAGAACCCGTTGCACCAGAAGATGAAAAAATGGAAGTGGATGAGCCGATGGAAGAGCAAGCGCCGCCTACATTGGTTGAAAAGTCGCTTGGTCCGGAAGAGATGGAGCTAGACGCACCAACCATCGACGCTGAAGAGTCAACTCCATCTCAAATTGCAGAAGAAAACCAGCCAGCTCTTGAAGCTCCAGAATCTCCTAAACCAGAAGAAAACGAGCCCGATCAGGCTCCTCCAGTGCTTGAAAAAATGGTATCTCCAGAACCGATTCAAGATGAAGAAATGGGAGATGCGAATTCACCGGCAGATCTAATTGCTGAAGAGGTAATTCCTCAGGAAACATTGCTTGAGGAAGAAAACGGAAGAGGACAGGAATATGAAGAATCAGTTGTTCAGGAAGAAGTTCCAGAAACTTTCAATTTAACTTCTGAAGTTCCAACCAGCCAAACTTCAGAAGAACCAATGCAACAAGGTTCCGAGATTCCGCCAACGGAAATTACGGAGGCTTCAACAAATCAGGCATCGGAAAGCATTCCAAATGAAGAACCATTTCCTCCTATCGAAAAATTTGAGCCGCAGGAAATACAAGAAGCAGAAATAGTTCATTCAGAAATGCAACCTACAGAATCTACTGAAGAACCAGCAGGCCCTCCAGAAGCACAGGCAAACGAGACACCAGAGGAACCTATGGTAGAAAACGGAAAACCAGAAGAACCCCTAACGGAACCACAATTTTCTCCGACACATGATGCTCAACCCGCTGAATCTGAAAAGCCTGAACCGATTCCCTCGACATCTCAAAATCTTGACGACATCGAATTTCCAACATCGGAACCCCTTACAGAGGATCCACAATATCGACCATGGATCGAACCAGGCTCCACTACCGATATTGTAGACTATGAGAATCCAGATGACGCCACAATTACTCCAGAAGACCTCGCATTGAAACCATGGCTTGGAAATGATGTCCCTTTGTACCCTCTGAATCTTTTGCCGCCAATTGATAAAGTTCCGGGACGCGTTTGGTATCCTCCGAGAAAATATTGTGAGTCCACCAAAGAAATGGTAGTCGCTATTGGGCCACTGACGGAACTGGAAACACTGAACATGGCATTGACTCCAGAAGCGTTGCGTTTGGTGGAGCCCGACAAGTATGACTTGATCATGAAACGAATTTGTGAAATTCAAATAGCCCATTTGAGAAAGAGGCTAGAAGATTCAAATTTGCCAGCGATGACGCGTGTGGAATTGACTAAAAAGTTAGAAGAGGCAGAAACAACTTGTGAGAAGGTCACTATGAGAGCCATGAAGTTCCGGTTTCGATTTGCCTGCTTGCCTGACTTACGAGAGATGGAACTACCCAAAAAACCTGGAAATCGGAAATACGCTGTGTTCGATCATACTTGGTACACTACCAATCGAAAATGGAGTGAAAAATCGCGGCGAGTCACTCGTCAAGTCACTCGAAAAGATTTCATGGCACACTTCCAAGTTACAACTGACAGCGCTATTCTGGAATTCCAAAAAGAGATGCTTGAAAATGCCAAGAAACTTGAGGATGCAGCTGCAGAAGAGAAAATCAAAACTTTCCGACTTCCACTAATGTACAAATTGAGTAAATTCAAGCCAGAAGTTAAGGAACAAATGGTGATTTTCCGCAAGAAAATGGCTCTCTACTTTCAATATGATGATTTTGAAAAGTGCTATCTTACCGATCCAGGATGCCGTGAGATAATCAAGAAACTTCGTCCACTTCCATTTGATAACGGGGCCACTATCGACGAAGCTGAGAAGGAGTTGACAGCGTTGATGGTCTCGTACATGCATCGATTTGCGAGGGAGAATCCGGTGTTACCATTGCACAAAGCTGGAAACGAGAAATTGCCAACACCGAGAGATATAGAGAAAAATGTGAAACGGTGTGTGGAGGATATGGTTGATACGCTGGTTTTTAGAGAGCAAACTGATTTGGTAAGTTTTTTGGAGGTGGTGATTTTAAGTCCATGGCGCGTTTGCGGCCATTGAGGCTGTTACACGGCCCCTGAGCCGCGGCCCGAGCCGTGGGTAGGCCGCCATGGTTCAATCTGGCCGTGCTCATGAAAATAAGCTCTTTGAATCAAAAATCTTAGGGCCGCGCGGTCGTCGTAGGTTTCCATAATCAGAAGTATCCGAACCGTAAAGAAAAAACCAGAAGGGCCTGTGCCTTGGCCCCAGGCGCCTTTGAGGCCCCATAGATCAGCCGGTGGTGACGCGGTATCTGAAGTAGGTCTGAGCCCAACTATGCTAAAGTAGGTCAAATCAGAGCAAAAAATTTCGAGATAATAGGGGTCTCAGTTCTTAAAAATTCTGTAAATTTGTCTAAAAAAGAAGATATAGACTTCCAAACAACCTAAATAAGGGCCTTTCGTGTAGCTAATTTTTCGATTTTTGCATTAAAAATATTGAAGTAAAATTCGTTTTTTTCACGAGCTGTCCGTGAGCAATTTTGAATTGAAAATATGAGAAATTAGTTACCCAAACAAGCCCAATTTAGCTCATTTTACAGCTCATTTTTTTTCATTTCACATTTTTCATATACCTGATTTTTCAGCCAACTTTCTGGCACCGTGTCCCAGCCCACAACAACTCGATACCAAAGTTCCCAGCGCAATATCGTCATCCAATCAACGAAGGTCTCCCGATTGAACTCGAATAAAAATTTAACTCACATTGAGTTTATATTATAATGTATTTAGACCAAATATTTATTTTTTGCGTTTCTGCTTTAGCCTTTCCAATGTTCTCATTAAAACTCTGAAAGATTTCTATATTTTGCTCTCTTTTTGTTTTTAGATAAAATTCCTGTACTCCTGGTTTCTGAAGTAATAAAATTCTTTTTGGCACATGATTTTTGGAGTTTGCATGATAAGAACATCAGTTTTATCACAGAATGTGAATGTTTATTTCAATGTGAAAATTGCATAAGAATAGACAGTTTGAGTGTTTAATGGAATTGAGAGAATTGAATGTTGTTGATGTGCACGTTTCCTTCCAATCCGATGGCTTGGATGCTCTCGAATGGAAGACGATGTGGGAAGTCGCCGAGAAGCACTCCGTTGGTGGTGACGTGGAAGTATCCTGGGTAGACACGAACCTGGAGGTCAAAGGCCTGGTCGTGGTGGAGTGGGTTGGAGTGGCGGATCTGAAATTTTTTCTTATAAGGAGATCCCAATGCCTAAAATAGTACCTCATTTCCCCAAGCGTTAGCAATCTTGGCGTTTATGGCGACAATCTTGTCCTTCTCCCATCTGAAGCTCATGTGAAGAGCGATGTTTCCTCCAGAGATCAAGTTGATGACGAAGTCCCTGAAAAAAAGTTGAGTTATGTTCTTGACGAGTAAGAGTTGCTTACTTGTTCTTATGCTTGACCAAGCCATTGATGGCGATTTGGAGTCCGGAACGAACTCCGAATGGAAGAGCGAAGGTTCCTGGGCAGGACTGAAAAAAGAGAGATTGAATAAAGAAAACCAATAGAAAAAACTCACTGGGTTGAGAATTGGTTGAGCCATACTATTTTCGATAAGAAATGGAAATTTGAGAATCTCGAGTTTTCCCCTCCTCGCCTTCCTTTATTTGTACTCTTTTCCCTTATCAAATCTTCCTCCTCCTCGCACAGCTGCCATCGCGTGAAGTTTGGCCGTGTAAACTTTCAGAGTATCACAAAAATGACGTGTCAGTTTCTTCCATACGTTGTTGACAAGGCGGATTGGAAACATTTTATGCGTTTTTCGTTATAGATAGTCATCACGGAAAGATAGAGAGTACTACGCGTTTGAAGTGCAGACGATGATTTGAAGTTTGTGATTATAGTGACATTTACAGCATTGTTTGCAAAAAAAAGAGTTGATAGTTTGGTGTGGAATGGGAGAATGGAATTTGTTGCGATGATCAAGAATACTAATCCGGATAAAAAAGCTAAATCTTCAAGTGGAGCCAACTTAGAAATTGAGATCAAGGATTATTGTCAAGTTCAAAATGATTTTCAAAGATCTGGGTAGAAAATTATTTTGAATTTCACCAGACATTGCGGCTCCGGCTCGGCCTGGCGCGGCTTGGCACGGTCTGGAATTTCTCGAGTCAAAAATTTGAGTGTGAATTCTTTAGGCAAAAAATTATTTTTTGGTAGTTTTTTATTGGCTTTTCCTGAATAAATCACATTTTTACATGATTGAATGCTTTGTGTCATTATAACAGCAAAAATTACAAAATTTTAAAAAATGGTTAAACATTTTCAAAACCTTTCCCCTTTTTCCTTACCCCGGTCAACCGAGCTAAAATCCGATGCTCTAACGGCCCGGCTCGGCCCGGGCCGGAAATTCTAAAATCAAAAAATGAGGCGTGAATTTTTAGGCGAAAAATCGATTATTCGGTTGCTTTTCCTAAATAAATCATATTTTTGAATGATTGAATGTTTTGTTCATTTTAACAGCAAAAAATTACAGAAATTCTTCGATAATTGTGAACAATTTTCAAAAAATTTTCCCTTTTTCCCTATTGTTTGAATTCCATTTTACCGGCCCGGGATTTCTAGAGTCAAAAACTTGGGTGTGAATTTTTTAGCAAAAAATCTATTTTAAGTCAACAGCGAAAAATTACAAAAAAAATTTCAAAAATTATTAAAGGTTTTCAAAATTTTTTCCCTTTTTTCCCTATTGTCTGAACTCCACAAATGATTCGTACCTGATTCATATCAAAAGTTCATTTCCTGTTTCCAGTAATATAATTAAGTTATAAAATGTTAGCAAGTAATAACATCAATCACATTTTTGCAAAAGTTGAAATATCATTAGGAAAAAATTCTCAACTTTTATTCCTAGGAATATTATTTCGATAAGTTTACTGGAAGAACAACTTTTCATTTCAGATAATGCTGAATAACAACAAAATCCCTTATGTCACTTTGGACGTTTTCATAGACGAAATTCTATTGTATAGCTTCCATTCTGAAACATCAAAGTTTGATCCCTTGTAAATGTTCCAGACACTTTTCTTTTCAATAGACACGAACTTTAAGGTCTTTTTGTCTGTCTGTGGAATTTTTTTCCTTTGTCACATTCCAAGGGTCCCAATTTTTTACCTCCATGACGTCAGGCGAGTGTCTCGCAAAATGTTACACACATCAATTCGCACCACCCTTATCATTTCTTCTAGTGGATGTTGCTCCGCGAGTTATAAAAATTACAACACATTTTCGATACTCAATCATCTCTCGAAACAACATTTGCTTGAAACATCCATTGTTTCTGTTCCTTGAAACTTAAGAAAGTTGAGACATTCAACCAGGAAATGAAGTTTTCGACAGCAAGTTGGTTGGTGATGCTGATTTTGTTCTCTTCCCCGGAAGACGTTTGTCATTGCACATTCAAGAAACCGTCGAGTTGGGACTTTCGGAACACAGAAACTCAAACAAAACATATCAAAAATAAGACGACGATGGCAATTTCCCCCCACAAAAATCTCATGGGGTTTAGGTGACAAACGCTGTTTTTGTTTCTACATTTTTTGTGCCTAAAAAATTGGAGCCGGCTCAATTTGTGGGATTGGATTCTGGAAAAAAAGAGACTACACTAGGTGTCGCACTTCTTAGAATATGGGAATACGAATGTTTTTTTTTTCAATTTCTCATTCTTCATCCGTCATCTCTTCCCCGATGTTTTCCAGTTTCTCAAGTTCATCTGTTCAAGATTTGTCTTCAGAATAAAAATTCTCTCACGATTCATGGAACTGAAAAACAAAAAGGAAAACAGGAGAAAAGCGAGGCAGAAAAACGGGGCTAGGAAAGAAGTGTAATTATGTACGTAGACCTGATAACTTTGTGTATACCCTTCCTTCCATGGTCCCCGCGTAGTCCCAATAGACAACAAAAGAAACCTCTTGTTTTCAAAAGCGATTATCTCAAATCCCTTTACAGCGCACCTTTTTCTCTAAACAAGCACTTTTGTTTCAGATTTCGCTTTGGTCCTCTATCAATTGCGCTGGCATTTTTCGAAATTTTTACTCAAATGATTCTTTCTGATTTCAGTATTTACAAAAACAGCAATATTTTTGCTCAAAAATCGTTAAAACTCAAGAAAATCGATTTTCACAACAACAACTTACATTCTTTCTAACCTGTATCAAAAATGTAGAATTTTTTTCTGATTCGAATGCACTTAATATCGCTGCTCAAAACGCAACATAAACAGTTTTATGAGCATTTTTTCAATTGTCGCGCCTGCCGCTGCCGACTTAAAATCTGCTGTCGCGCTTGCCGCTGCAGGGTTATAAGTCGGCAGCGGCGGGCGCGACAATTGAAAATATGCTCATAAAAGTGTTCATATTGCGTTTCGATGAGCGATATTAGGCGCATTCGAATCAGCGAAAAATTCTACATTCACTGAAATATGTTAGAAAAAATGTAAGTTGACGTTTTGAAACTCGATTTTCTCGAGTTTTAACGATTTTTGATTAAAACTATATTCAACCCCTTTTCATTTGCGTGGATTTTGTGTATGAACAAATTTTGCTAGGCTTAGCCCCACCCCTTAATAACGAAAAGTGGTCCGAATTGAAGCTCATTTTTCACTGTAAATACTAGTTTTGGTTCCAGCGGCTTAGTCTTCAAATCAATCAAAGAAGTGCCTAGATCAATCACTCCTTCTTTTTTTTTGGAGAATGAGAAATGCCGTTTTTTGGTAATTGACGAGGTGACTCTTTCTTCTTTTTGAGGGCACTTCATTTCTTTCTTTTTTTTTCGTTTTTTTTTCTGAAACTAGATTCAAGATGACATCAAGTAGCTGTAAAAACAACGCTCGTCAGAATGGCTGAGGGAGTTTAAAACTCAAATTTTCTCATAATATTTTTATTTATTGACAATGTACTCAACACATCTTTCTCACAATTGATTCGAATCTATTCTAAGAACGATTAATCCCGTTTTTACGATGACTGGATTCCTTTGTTTATGTTGCTCTCGTGCTAACCCATCCCAGATGTCTCGGTTTCAGTAACAAGCGTCATCAATGGCTCTTTCGAACTTTATAATCACTTAATCCTTTGAACTGAGGCTAGGATTTTCAAAGTTTTTTCAAGGTTTTTTGGGCTCACGGAGCACAGAAACAGAATGAAACTGCAGAATATAATGACACAACAGATCTTTAATCATATGAGTTTTCAAAGTCTCAAATAGCGTATTTTTTCTTCTTCATATTTCCGCTTTTTTTTTGTGTTCCTTTAGTGGAATCATAGAGTTGATCCTCAAGGGGACCATACTCCGGATAAAAGAAAGTCGAGTCAAACATTCACATTCGCCTCTTCTGATGGACATAATTTATTAGTGCTGCTTCGACGCTTTCCATTTCTAACTTGCTTTTATGTTCTTTTTTGAAGAAGATATGAAAACGGATATGTTACCCAAAAAACGGGGAACATCTGATCGATCATCTCTCATTAAGGATCTTTGAGCATTGACAAACAGGCAGTCTAGGAACTGGAAATTGGAAAACTGGTTAGCGAGCAAAAAGAATGCAGAAAATGTCCTTATCAAAGGAAGCCAGCATTTCAATTGCTCTTTTTTCTTCAATTGCTCAGGTTGTCCTTCTACCAGTAAGCCTCAGCTTGCTCTTCTTTTGCTTTTTTTCCAATCCAGATCTTCGACCAGAAAAAAAAACCCAACTGTTTGCTTACCAAAACTCAATATGAAACCTCATTTTGAAATTCTGAGGAACCCAGATCTTCAAAAATTTCACGCATTCACCTAGTTCCGTGAATCTTGATGATGAATGTCTCATTCTATTTTTCGTTTTCGCTCGTTTTCAGTTTTTCAATTCTCGAGCAATTATAAGCCACGACTTCTGACCTACTTTTAGGATCCAATTCTAGACTAAGGACCACATGATGGTTGTTACGTCTAGAGGTTTTTTTTCTGTTCCTGTCTAATGTCGCTTTTTTGCGGTAAGCACAACATTTGTGACAAGCGATTCTGAACATTGACATTTTTGATTGAAGTCACCGAGCCAACTGGCTTGTCTCTCAGGATTGCCCGCACCAGCTTTCTCTTCAGACACATATCAACCAGTTTGTCTGTTAGTTTCTTTTCTTCTTCTTCTATTGTATGCCTCCTGATTTTTTCCTCTTCCGCCATCCCCAATAATAGACGTTTTCGTGTGAGCAATTTGACTGACAGACGCCATCCATAACTATTGGGGGGACCTGGGCCAGAGAACCAAGAGAGTCTCAGGTAAAGCAGAGAATACAAAATAACATATGAAGAACGACTTCTAGAACAAGAACAATTGGCCAGAAAAAAAACTAACCAAACCCCTCTCCAAGCATGGGAACCTTAAGACTCATAGTTTTTTTTCGGTTCTAGGAGGAAGCCAAAAGAGCCCCAGAATAGATGAGGGGTATAACCTTTGTCAGATGGGTTTCTAAGCTTGTTTTTTGCTGTGTCTGTTCACCATGTGATTCATGGAAACTGATAAATCATTCATCTGTTTCGGTTCGAGACACTGAGGTATGTAAGTCGGTTGGTAGGATATTTTCCATAAAACACTTCCGTGAAAGAAGTTTTGATTAATATGGACACTTTCAATCTAGGTTGGTTTACTTTCCAATCAACTTTTGTGAGTTCTGGGTAACCTAGGCTAGCCTCTAGTAGTTCTAGAATCTAACAAGGGTGTTTTTTTTAAATCGTCATATATTTTTTTTCTAAATTAGTTCACTCACAGATTTTGGGACGGGCTTTCGAATGTGCTATGTTGCTAACTGCTGAGATTTCTGGAACCAACTGAACTTTTGCTCCGAAATTTCATCTTTGAAATGACATTTTGCTTTGAACTTTCAAACAATTACTCTTCTGGAAAGTTAAGTCTAGTTTTACTGACTCAGAACCCAATAGGGGTCCCGGGGAATTTTCCATAAAACACTTCCGTATGAAGTTTTGATTGGTTTGAAGGTATGGACATTTTTAATCTTAAAAGGGCTATTTTTCAATCAAATTTCTTATTTCTGGTAACCTAGGCTGGCCTTATAGTTCTCGCTAGTAATTCTAAGATCTAACAAGGATACCTTTTCAAAAACAGTTTTAGAATTTTTAAAAAAATTGTTCACTCATAGTTTTGAAGACGGGCTTTCGAATGTCCTATGTTGCTAACTGCTAAGATTCCTGGAACCAACTGAATTTTTGCTCCGAAATTTCATCTTTGAAATGACATTTTGTTTGGAAAATGGAGTCTGCAACGGTAAATTTCTCAAAAACCGTCCAAAATTTGTTCATTCATAGTTTTGGTGGCGGGTTTTCGAATGGATGGCTAACTGCTAAGATTTTTAGAAGTGCCTGAAATTTCGCTCCGAAATTTCATCTTCGAAATGACATTTCGTTTTGAACTTTCCAACAATTACGCTCTGGAAAGTTAAGTCTAGTTCTATTGACTCAGAATCCAACTCATTAAAAAAAATTTCTCCACCAGAAGCGATGATCTTTTTTTTCCTATTTACTTTTGCTCCGCAACATCATCTCTCATTATGAGTGCTTCCCGCACCGAGTACATTTCTGTGTTCTGTTCTGAAACTCGGCTCACTGGAGCACAAAAAGTGAGCTTCCAATCCAAATATATAAATGTGTTTCTAAAACGAGGTCGGTGCTGAGAAAGTGAGTGTGTTGTGTATGGGTGTGCCTCTTCTAAATCACTTTTGCATGCTCGACTTCCGCTCCTCCCCGGGATTCCTTGTGTTTTTTTTTTCCAAAAATGTCACATATGAAGTTTTTTTTTCTTAGATGTCGTTTTTTTTTTCTGTTCCCGGAGACGTTCAAGCATTCCCTTCATGTTTTCATAGCGTTTTTAAAAACTTTCTGAATAGACGTTCAAGCCAAACACACACTCACAGAAAAAAAAACGTTTTGACTTCATAATTCTCCGAGAACCACCTTCTATTCAACGTCCCGCGACATATTCTGTTCTCTGACGAGCGCACAATGCAAATTTTCTTCCTCTTCAAATTTTACTCGTCTTCGGACTAAATCGAAACGTCTGTGTATCCTTTTTTGCGCCCTTCTAAGTTCTCAAAGTAATGAAAAACCCTTCTCCTGGAGTTTCTTTCCTTTTACACAATAGACGGGTTCATCAGCGGGAGTGTAATCCATGTGGAAATTTTTCTAGAAAAGGTTGAAAGATGACACTCGAGGTTCTCCCCCCATCATTTTTTTTTCGCTGAAAGAAAGTCAACCCCTGAAGGCGTCTGATTCATACTTATATTTTCTCATCTTTCTATGAGCACACCCCGAAAAAAATTGACGTTCTATTACTCTGTCTATGTCTTCCTTGTCTTAATTTGGCTTAGTAGCCTTTAGATTTTCATCATTTCTCGGGTATGTACCCAAATATCGTTTGTTCTAGTTTGTATTGTTCTAGATCAGAACGAATAGAAGATTAAGAAGACAATAATGTTAGGTATCACTGAGTCGGCAGTCGAGCACAACTTCTATACTTCCCTGTGAAAATAGCAATTTTCTCACCTTTTTTCACTTATTCAAAGTCTGACGAGATTACACTTTCATATGTTTTTTTGTTTTTCAATTTTGACAAATTCCCTGAAAATGAATCCCAAAAATTTGATGAGTGAACTCTATCCTTTCAAAACAAGCGTCCATTAACCGGACACATGTCTGTCCTTGAAAATCAAAAAAGAAAATCCGGTCAAACTCTTAGATATGAGTTTTTGAAGATTATCAAGAGATTTTAGAGGTTTTCATTTCTAAAATAGAGTCTGAACTCAATATTCATTTCAATAAGGCAGAGTGCGCCAGAATTTTTGATAAGTTTCATTCAGGAATAAAAATCGAGTATAAATCTTTTATAAGTTTTTGATGAGGTCTAATTTCTCTTCGCACTTCCTGCTTTGACTTACCGTGAAATCTCTATTAGAAGGGCACCCCGATGGGCCAAAAATGAGCACATTTTTGAAATCCAAACGGATTGAAATCAGTCTTATTAGAATCCTCGTTAAAAGTTGACTAGACACGTCACAAAATATGTTTCAAATCCCTTCTCCAACAAATATTATGATCCATTTTTAAAATTCTGTAATACTTTTTCAGATAATTAAAAAATAGAAGAACATGCTCTTATAATACAGATTTTGCGTTATTTGTGATTTCGTGATACCAATGCATAATTTTCAAACCTGTTTTCAAAATCAAAACCTATTTCAATCCCCCATACGTAATGGGTTGGCACAATAAAAAGAAAAAAAACAAAACACAGATTTTTGTTCTCAAGAGATTTAGATTCCCATATTTTTTCCTCCCGAAAAATCGAATTATCAAATTATCATCTATCTTTCTATAGACCCATCTATCTTGTTTTTTATATGCGTTTTCACTGTTTTTTCTACATTTTGAATTCCAAATTCCAAGGAACACTCACATTCATTATAAGAGGAAGTGCTTCTAGAATATAATCCATCCATTCTAGAACACTTTATACTTGGACTATGCTGAAACTGGAATGACGGGATAATGTAGGGCTTAGTTTTCGAAATCTTCCCCCACCATCTTTTGATTTCCTTTTTATTTCCGTTTCTGCACAGAGTACACTTTATCATAGAAGATTTTTTTCTGGAAATTTTTTTTCTCCGTAGAATCCTAATTTATCCTTGTCCGATGCGATGCGCATGTTGCAAATTTCTTCCGATTTTATATTTTTGCAAAAAATAAATGAAAAATTGAAATTTTTCCGCGGACGACGGGATTGTATTTTCGGGAATATCCAGAACACAAAATCTTCAAAATTCTTCATTCTTCAATTTTTTCTGAAAGTTTTAGTTTGTTTTTGTCCTTTTTTTAAACAGCCAAAGTTTAGTTTGAAAAAATTGAAAAACAAGGAAAAGATTGGTGTGTGAGATATCTGAAAATGGAATCAAATAGTTTCTCACTCTCCATTTTTTCTTTTGTTTTCTTCTCTTGAAAATTCTCGTTTCCTACGTCTTTCCTGATGTGAAAATTGGGTAAACACTTTTTGGAAATTTCCATCATTCTGATCTTGAATTTTCATGGGTTTTTTTCTGAAAATTTATGCTCAGAAATTCTATTCAAGTTTATACATTCTCACGGTCCCCTCACAACACACCTACGTCTAACCCTTGTACTTCCTGGACAAACAAAAAAAAAGTTGAGCGAGTCCCATTTTTTAATTTGACACTTCCGTTCATATCAAAAGTTCAAACTTGTGGCATTTCCGTTTAAAATTTGAAAAAAGACACAAGTTTAAAACACGTAGATCAAAACTAATTTGTTTCTAAAATTGAAGCACAACGTCATCAACTCCTACTAGTTCCTGTCATCGAGTGTCCCACGCGGGCGTGACGGGAGCTCAGAAGAAAATTTATGAATTGAACTATAATTTAGTTGTGTCACGTAGAGAATGAGAAGTCTAAATGGCTAATCGGATGACACTTTGAGTGTAAGAGACATCCGGAAAATGAAATAGCAATTTGATCTCGACCAACTTGACATTTGTAATATGCATAAGATTACGTTATGACAACTTAAGAAGAATTGTCAAAACGATTTTTTCAGAACCTTGGATAATTTTTTAAAATTTACATGTATTTGATCCCCTTTGAACTTTATTTGATAATAAACCCGAGACAAGTTCCGCTGTATAAAGGAAGTTCTTCATTATTTCAGCCCACATTTCAGTCATCCTGTTCAAAAGTATACGGTAATTATACTTCTTGTGTTTTGAACAGACTCTCGCAATCTTCAAAGGTTAAAGGAGGATTCCGGGAAAAATGAGTTTATAGTTCAATCGATGCAAAATTTCATGCTGATTCCGAATATCACAATAAACAGGCTCGAAAATACTTCTCTGACCCAAAAACGCCTTCAATGTTGCAAAAAAGTAATCCCTCGTGGCCGAACTTTTGTCGTGTTTTCCACGTGGAATACAATTATCGCAATGTTCACATGAAAAGTTAGGCCAGGAAGGATAATATGTTTGCAATTTTAAAGGCGTTTTTGGGTCAGAGAAGCATTTTTAAGCGTTTTCATTGTGATATTCGGAATCAGCGTGAAATTTTCCATCATTCAATTGCTCATCCTTGAATTTGTGAAGTGTCTAGCTTGACAGCCAATGGATCATACAGATTTTGTTTCCTTTTCTGAAGTAGAATATAGTTTTGAATGATTTTTATGACTCAAAGTTTCCTTTCTCTAATCTTTTATCACTTTATTCGTGTATTTTTCAAAAACTTTCAATAGTCATGATTTTCAGATCATTAGAACTCCCCGAAGACTTCCATCACTATTGTAACAGTCTCCGCCTATTGAGGCGCCTTCAAACGTGCCAAAATGGAGGTGAGTCAAATTCAGATTTGTTTCTCATTTTACAAATACTCCTAGTTAGTTCTCTATAGTAGGCTCTTTTCTTCTGTGGGTAATTGAGTTTTATCGAGATGATGAAGTCATTTGGTACCTTCCTCGTCTGGGTAAACAACGCTTAAAAGCAGTAAGGCAAAAGAAGAAGAAAAAAACGGACGACCCGGTTTTTTTTCGAGGAGATAATAAATGAATAGTAAGAAAAGTGCGCGGAGTCGTCAACACAACATGTCTTTTTCAGTCCCAGTTCTATTTCTCCTGAAAATTGAAAACATCAAGTTTTCCCATCCCTGAAATAGTCTTCCCCGTAAAGGTGTCTTGACAAATTGTCGTGATCAGAGACCTATGACAAGTAGTTATTCCGATCATTGGTCCGTGTGAACGATGAAAAAATTTAGGTAGTCGGTTTGGCAAATATATAGCGCTTGGGCCGTCCTTCTCTCCTCTCCGTCATTTTAATTTGCTAGCGGCCCCCGGCTCATCCCGGATATAGTTGAGCTCAAGTTTAAGTTTAAGTTTTTAATGACAGGTCTTTACGGGAAGTGAAAAACTACACATGTCATTAAAACCTTATTTTTCAACTTTTTCTTCCGCAAACTCCCTCACCCAGGTTATTTTTGATGTGTGTTGTTTATTGAGAGTTTGTCTGAAGAATAGCGGATAGATATATTTCTTATATTTTTTCTGCACAGAGGCCCCCCTTGAATAATAATAATTTCCGCTCACTGATTCTTGCTTTCTGAATGTGTCATGAAAACCGACATCTTCCTTTATTCTAGAGTGTTCCTTTTTTCCCAGAAGGAAGTCTTCGCTCGGCATTTAAACTAATATCCAATTCTGGGACATCAACACGTCTCATAAATCATCAATAAAAGGCAAATTTAGTATAGTATTATGTCTAGGTGAGGTCCCACTGGAATTAGAAATTTTTGAGAAATTGCGATCGAGATTGTACCGGGAAGAAGACACTATTCTTCGTTATTCACTAAAGTGGGAGTGTCCTAGGCCGCCCCACAATTTGTTTTCTTGCTCTATAGAGATTTCAAGTTCTCTCACAAAGTTGTTTTCAGAGAAGTTTTATAGTTCAGACTAATCACAGTTCTTGGAATTTCATAAGGTTTAGAGCATAACAAGTTTTTTGTGATTTTGAAGTTTTCTTAACCGGTTTTGAGTATTAGCAAAGCATTGAGTGCACCAGTTGGCGGAAAATCGTTGGGTTTTTGAAAATGTTAGTTTAGTATTTTTAAGCACCGTATTCTCCTCAATAGTTAAGCATGCCATTCTACTTTTCAAAATCCTCCAAATGAAATTGCAACTTTACAAAAAAACCCATAACTGGTTTTAACGAAACAGCTCTCAAATTTTTTGTATCGTGCCTGATCTATTTTTGATGAAGAATCGATTTAGACAAGTTTCGAGCATTGAAAAGTTTGAAAACGTACAGTTTTCGAGCTCAATTCAATTCTTTTCTATTAGAGGAGCCCCATCAAAGATTACGATAGCTGCCACTATCAAGGAACTCATTGTTCGACTCAGTGACGTTTCGAAAGCAAAAATTTCAAACAATTCTAAGGAATAATACCTCTCAGTACAACGCAGCACTTCTGAACTGTTCAATTGAATAGCCTACACTTGCGAAACGTCTCACTTGCAAAACGTCGCACTTGCGAAATGTCAGGTAGTCCATTTTCCCCACCTTCTACTCCGACTTCTTAGGGTTTTCCCAGAAAAAAGTTCTGTATCACGCGTCACTCATTAGAAAGGAAAAAATCCCAAAAAAAGAAATTATTAGATGAGAATAGTGAATCACGTTTTGAAAATTAGCTTTGTTGGAACCTCAACTACGAAGCATGTGAATAATGCTCAAAGAACTGCTCTTTTTTTTCGACGTGATTTTATTTTTGTTTTCATTTTCAGCTCATGTGTTCGTTGAGTTCTCTTTTCCCATCATCCCGAAAGATATTGTTGTTCCTATTTGTCCTCTTCTTTTTCAGACTAATACTGGCGTATATTAGCTACCATTTAGAAGGCACCCGGTACAAAATATGTATATAGCAATACTATACATATAAATAATTTTTGTGTTCTTTAACTTTTCAAGGACCACCGGAAAAAAACGTAGTCTTAGATCTCAGATCTCGGAACTACCGCATCATCTTTCCGGGAGTGGGGACTCACGCAAGAATTGTGAATTTGAGGAGAAGATCCTTTTTGCAAGAACTGAGGGCTCCTACGCAAAACTAATTGCCCTCTGTGGGTAGTAGACTCTTGAAATATGATTTTTTTTTCTCAGTAACGAAGTAGGCATATCCCGGAACTCTTCCTTTGCTTCATTTCTCAGATTAACAAGCCCCCCCCCCCTTTTTTTTTTGCAACATTCGGACATATGTATATCCTATGCATATTTCATTAATATTTCAACCGCAAGGCACAAATCCTACTCCCCGCCTTCGCAGTTTCCAATTTTTGCCCTATCTGTGTGTTTTGTTATTGTCTCAGTTATTGGAAATCCCCCCATTGTTCCCAGAAAATTTACTTTCCTTGTGTTTCGCGTTCCGTCTGGACTGGAATGGGAATTAATAATGAAAAAAGGAACCATTTTTCTTTCTAAAAAATGAGGAACACTTTTTCTGAAAAATGAGAAAAGGTTACATGATTTTTGAAACTCTATTTTTTGAGTGTGGGTTTTGAAAAGCTGAAAATTGTTAGTAGAGGAAGAGAAAACTTTGAACCACCGGAAAACAATCCTCAAACTCAATACATTTTTGGGGGCGTTGTTGAGAGCGTTTAGTTTTTGAGTGGGTACCTTGATTGGCATTTTTCGTAAATTTAGTTGACACCTTTTTGGAGGTGTTCAGTTTTGTATCCCAAAAGTGAACACCTTCAAAACATTTCAGTAATTTGTTTTACTAAAATGATCGTTCCTATTCCAGTAATTACAAAAAACCGATTTTTTTCATTTCTTGATCAGTTTTTTGTCAGTAGCTGCGAGCGCGACAGCAGAATCTGAGTCGGCTGCGGCGAGCGCGACAGTAGATTATAAGTTGGCAGCGGCGAGCGCGACAAATAAAAATTTGCTCATAAAAATGTTTCTAGAGCGTTTTGAGCAGCGATATTAGGTGCCTTCGAATCAGCGAAAAATTCTGCATTTTTTGAATTATGTTAGAAAAAGTGTAAGTTTGCGTTTTGAAATTCAATTTTCTCGAGTTTTAACAACAACAAAAAACATTTTATGAACAAGTGTTGACTTCGTCGCGCTCGCCGATGCCGACTTACATTCTGCTGTCGCGCTCGCCGCTGCTGACAAAAATCGTCTAAAAAATGAAAAAAAAAGTTTTTTTTTGTAAATACTGAACTTGTGACAATCATTAGAATTAAAGTAAAAATAAAAAATTACTGAAATCCTACTTTAAAATTATTCCAAAAATAGCCGTTTTCTTGGAAATTGAGTTCTAGTTTTTGTCTATCTCGTTTTCTTTTTCTGACTTCCCTTCTCATTTTTTATAGCCTGTTCTCGCCACTATTGATATTTGCATATCCTAATCCATTTAGAAGGAACTTCCTTCCAAATATTTTCTTTTTTTTTTGGTTTGTTAATCTTTGAATGATCCACTAGTGATCATCAATTTGATCGCAATTAGCAGGCGGCGCGCGCGCGTGCCAAAAAGTCCACACACTTCCGGCTGGCAACCGATTCGTCTCGAATTTCGTCACGTACCCGGTAATTTTCAGCCAAACGAGGGAGACAGAGACAGAGACAGGGACGTGATTAGTGATGGCTTAAAAGCACAAGTGCCTAGACTGATTTTTTAGTTTTTGGTTAATTTTTTGGAAACGAAAAGTGATTTATCAAAATGTTGCAAGTTGATCTAGTTCTTAGAAACTTCAATCCCGCAAACTCAAAATTTTGAATATGAATAACAACATTTCAATAGCCTCAAAATTAGTAGGAGGTATTGAAATAGTCATAGCATTTTTGATCACCGAACAACGGAGCAAAACATTTGAAAATCCAAAGCAAAAAAAACGTCTGCAATTTTTTACATGTCTCTTTATTTCATTTTGTAGATGACGATGAAGTAGTGAAGAGGAGGGGTAGTGTGTTTTTGACAGTTTATATGTGCTCCTTCCCTTTTTTTCTGGATACCTCCGTCATTTTTCCAGCATCTCTTGTTCTAAGAGTATACAAGGCTTCTTCTGACTTATTGGAGCAGGGTTTCTATAGATTTTTAAAGCTCAGTTTTTGTAGTTTTTTATAGCAGCTAATGTTGTTTCTTAGAAATCAGATTTGCTATCTTTCTCAACTTCTTAAAAATCAAAACTTGAATTTCTCAAATGTATTCATCACTAATTTTTGAAAAGCAATCCATAACGTATTTCATATTGATCTTGGATTATTTTGGACAAGGAATCGATTGTGATTATTTGCAGATGCACAGAAATCTGAGAAAGTGCTCTTTTTGGGCTCACTTGGATACCTATTAAAAAAGGATTCCGGGCAAAATGAGTTTATGGTTCTATCGATGCGAAATTTCATGCTGATTCCGAATATCACAATGAAATAGCTCAAAAATGCTTCTGAAACTCAAAAAAACGGTATCAAAGTTACAAAAAAGTTATCCCTCGTGGCCGAACGTTGATTACAATTTTCGCACAGTCAACGCAAAAAGTTCGGCCAGGAGGGATAACTTTTCTGCAAACTTTTGGCGCCGTTTTTTGGGCACCATAAGCATTTTTGAGCTATTTCATTGTGATATTCGGAATCAGAATGAAATTTCGCATCGATTGAGCCATAAACTCATTTTCCCCGGAATCCTCCTTTAAAGGTTTCACGGAACCCGACAGAAGTAAAAAAGATTGTTCTATCCCAACCTATAAAACATGAAAAATACCTGCACCCGAAAAGGAAAAATAAATAGTTTGCATCACATCCGGGGGACATTCCCAACATCTTCTTCCTTATGCACTCATCAAATAAGGGCCATTTTTTGACTGTTCTTGCTCCAGAAACATGATATGTTTCTTATAACAAAAAAAGAAAGAATGTTTCAGTTCTTCTTCGCCGTCGCGTCTTCTCATGCCTCCAGTAATGGTGCCATCGGATGCCGCCTCCTCGCCGACCACCTTCATTGACGTCCTTTTTGGTTGGGCAGTTTCTTTCATCACAATGTTGTCGCACTTGTTGAATGGATATTTGACAGCATTCTTTGTATTTACTGGTGAGTCCACCCCCACTCCTCCAATAGTGTAATTATATTTCGTTTTTTTTCCAGGAATTATTCTGAATCTATTGTCCGTCTCCATATTTCTACGAAAGGAGCGTGCTGGAACACCGGCTATTCAATATTATTTGGTATGTTAATAATAGCATTGTAATCCTTTATAGGGATTAAGGGTATTTCTGTGCGCACAGTGTTGTGTTTGCTTATAAAACCCATGTGACGAGGTTGGAAAATTTGAGCCGTAAGAGTCTCAATTTTCTTGATCAATTACTCATTGTGAAAAAACTAAAAAACAGAGCATGACTTGACGCGAAAAATGAGCTTTTGGACTAATTGGATGTTTTAGATATTCAATTCTCTAGTCAGACAGTTAAAAAGCAAAAAAGAAGGGAATGATTTCATAGTTTTAAAAACAAAATTGTGCCTAATTGCTCATTCAGGTTTTGAAAAATTGAAATTGAACCCAAGAGGTCAAACATCAGAGGGAACTTCGAAACTTAATGTTTTTTCAGGTGACCCTTACACTATGGCAAACGGCCCTTCTAGCCAACGCCTTCCTACTGTATTCGTTCCCCAACCTCTGGTGGGGCCATCTGGTCTCCCAGGGCACTTACGTGTACCTTTACCCGTATGTGTACACGTTCGCAAACACCACTCACACCGGATCCGTCTGGATTGTTTTGACACTGACGATAGACCGCTATTTGGCTCTGTGCCAGCCACTCAAACATCGTGCAATCGGAAAGAAACGGTGCGTGAAACTGAATTAGGCTGAATGGAGATGAAAAAGAAGACAATGAAACCAACCCAAATTTCATTTTCAGAAGAGTGCGACGTCTCATGGTTGCTGTCTCGATTATGGCTATCGTGTTTTCGATTCCGAGATTCTTCGAAGTCCATGTTATTCTGCTATGCGAACGTCCGAACAATTGTGTTGCAACCATCGATAGGACTGAACTTTTTGACGTATGTATGAGGGGGAAAAGATCTTTGTCCTAGAGCACATAACTTATTCAAAAGTTGTTTGCCAGAAGGGCATGGGAACTAATGGGAGTCTAAGCCCAGAATGGTCTTGGGAGCATTAAAATAAGTATAAATCCACAACAAAATATGCTTCTAACTTCACAGAAATTATTTCTTCTGGGAAACTATAGATCGTGTTCAGCATCTAAAATTACACCAAGTTACAAGTTTTGGTGACATAATTTCAATAACTAACCGAATGACGTGACAAATATATGAAAGAATTATATCAGTGAGCTTTAACATAGAAAAATTAAAGGAGGATTCTAGGCAAAATGAGTTTATAGTTCAATCGATGCAAAATTTCATGCGGATTCCGAATATCACAATACAAACGCTCAAAAGTTTTTGACCCAAAAACGCCGCCAAAGTTAAAAAAAGGTCCCTGTAACTTTTTACAACTTTAAAGGCGTTTTTGTGCCAAAAATTTTTCTAGCATTTTTATTGTAATATTCGGAATTAGTAGGAAACGTCGCATCGATTTAACCATAAACTAATTTTGTCCAGAATCTTCCTTTGAAGAAAATTACTTTTTTGTGAAACTAACGTTAGGTACAACGTCTAAAATTACCCCGGGTGCAAGTTTTGGTGACCTAATTTTGAAAACTGACTAAATGACGTAGCACACATATGAAAGAATTATATGAAAGAATTTTCAGAACCGATTATATTGGACCATCTATCATGTCATACTAGCAATGGTTTTCGTCACTCTTCTTCCCTGCCTTATTCTTTTCGCTCTCACTCTTCGAATCTCAATTGGTAACACTTTTTTATCTACAACACACCTTACGTAATAACTAATTCCTTTCAGCGCTCCGATCCGCTATCGCCAAGCGAAAATCTTTATGCGCACCCAACTCGGACATAGATACACGATGTAAATCAATAAAATCGTCAAGGTACAACTCATCAAGGTCGGTGTATCCCCCTGTGACGCAATAACCACTCTTATCATTTATTATTCGTTCAGGAAGGACCATAAATCGAATATAATGTTGGTTTTGGTGATCGCCAAATTCTTGGTCTCTGACATTTTGCCGACGGTCATTGATGTTTTGGAGCATGTAAGTTAGACATGTGAAACTTCCAAGAATTAGAAAATTACAGCTTGTTGGACAATCGGCATTCATGAGATCACCGCTCGCTTCCTTATTCGTGGATATCTCAAACTTCCTCATTGTGCTCAATTGCTCATCCAACTTTTGGGTGTTCTTTGTATGGGGAAAACGATTCCGACGGTCATGTCGAAAATGTATCAAATCTACTCACCTTGGAGCATGTATTTATGATATGGCGCAGTGGAATACAGACTCAGTAAGCTTAAAAAAGGATATTATGTTTATAGTGTCCTTTTTCCAGGAAGTCTCATTATGTGCACCTTCATCATTCACCACTGTCAATGTGACGAAGGCTTATGGTAGTACGGAAAGGTCATTCCGATATAAGAGAAACATGGAACTTATTGTTTCTAGGTGAGTCTACCTGTGAATTTTTCCAAATAATTTTTGAACAATTCCAGAACCGATGATACTTCTTCAACAACGAACCCAAGTAGAACATGATTTGCCGATCTCAAAATGTACAATTATTTGCTTCATTTTTTTTTCCATTTTACATCCGCTTTCTAGAATTCATTATACAAAATACAACACGAGTTTTCTCCCCTTCCCGTCTCTTAACCTTAATTTCCCCCTGTCAAATTTTGCCATTCTATGAACCACTCAAAGTCCAGTTTATTTTCTTTTCTCCCAAACCCGCCAACGATTTGATTTGCTTACTTGTCGACACCAATTTGATCCTCTGAATACTTTTTCAAAAATTGAGAAATTTCTGAGGTGAATTTCACTATGGAAATGTCATGTGTATATGCCTCTGAAATGAATAAAATTGATTTGCGTTTCAAATGACAACCGTAAGATTCAATGACTTCAAAATATAAAGATTTATATTATTTGTATTCAAAAAATTATGAAGTCACTGAAGACGTTCTTGGTTCTAGCAAGTTTCATTATGGGTAAGTCAAATAGCAAAATACAGTACTCGCAAAAAAAGGGTGCCCTATCATTTTAGAACAACTTTGAGCGTCTGAAAAAATGTTTTCCAGACATCCGATTCTGAAATTTTGTTGATGTATCAAGGAACTCTAGAATTTCATTTCTGTAGTTGACTCTTTTTCTAATAGAATTATGATCCAGTAAGTTAGGTTGAAAGGTAACAAAAAGGCTCCAAAATCAAGCATTTTTTGTAATTTTTCGCCGTTGGAATGACACAAATCTATTCAATCATTAAAAATGTTGACTTATTCAGGAAAACCCACCAAAAAATTTATGCTATGCTTTAAAAATTCAAACCAAACTGTTTGACTTCAGAAACCCGGGCTGAGCCACCAGAATTTCTGATTTCGGCCCAGCCCGGCCCGGCCCTTACGCCTAGAGTTCTTGAGTTGCTCTATACTTACCCAAAATTTCAAAAAAATCGTATCCTTGGAAATGACTTTTTCAGATTCTCAAAGTTAACCTATATCCACAGAAAAGCCAGTGGTCGCTTTTTTTGTTACCAGTACTGTACATATATCCAAATTTCTTATTAAGCTACTCACCAACAAGTAAGAATCAAATGCTACGACTGTGTCACCCCTCTCGGAGTAAATAATGCTGCTGAATACTGTAACTCGGATACATTCTGTGAAGGACGTTATTGCACAAAGGGTCCCAACTCAATTTCTAATGGAATCTACAGAGGATGCTCGGATACGCCACCATTGGATAGAGCTGGAGCTAGTGAGTTATGGGCTCTAGGACACCTATTAGGTTGGCAAGTATGAAATGCGCGCCCGTTCATCAGCCAGTATTTCCGCCAAAATAATTCATTTCTCATCCAACTTTTTTTTGTTCGACAGAGCGTTTGGTTGCGCACATTTTGATATATTGTTCATTCAGTTTTGTTTTTGTTTTCATTAAAAAATGTTGTTCAGAAGATGACCGACTATAATTTCGTTTGCGGGATTGAATTTGAAACGAATATAATCAAGGGAAATTAGTTTTTGATGCTGATCATATTCTTTTCATTGTGTTTGGAGGATACTGTTTTATCCAATAGTTAGTGCAGAAGACGGTTCCAACGCTTCCGGATCTTGAAAATCGAAAAAAAAGGAAAAAACCTATTTTTGCACTGAACGACGGTTGGATTGGGACTAGATCCTTGTCAAACCACTCGAAGCCTTTCTGGAATATTTGGGTGCTCACATACAACCATTGAATCATATCTGAGAGCTTTGGAAAAAAACACAGGAGTAGAAAAATGGCACCGCAAAAACTTTCTAGTACGAACCTGTCTTCAAGGATCACAATTTCTGATAAATTCTCTTCAACCGCGTCGAAACTCGGGGTTTTCTCGGTTAGATTCTTACATCAGATGAAAAGAGGATTCAGTACGATAATGTTGGACAAAAACAAAAACACAGAAAACGCTCATTTCATATTTGCCAACCTAATACAAATCCGCAAACGAAGTTTACAGTCCGTCATCTTCTGAACAAAATTTCTTAATGAAAACAAAAACAAAACTGAATAAAATATATATCAAAATGTGCGCAATAAAATGCTCTCTCGACCAAAAAAAAGGATGTTGAAAAATAAATAATTTTGGCGGAAATACTGGCTGATGAACGCGGCGCGCATTTCATACTTGCCAACCTAATAGATATTCTAAAGCCAAAAAATTCACTATTTTTTTCCAAAAAGTACCTCAAAATGACTGCGAAAATGACAACAATGTATTAAATAGTTTATTGCTCTTTTTGAGACAATTACCGTAAAATGTCTCACAGAAGGACACCCTGACAGCCAAATTTCAAAAGTCCACACGACCGTAATTTTGGTTTTTTTTGGGTGACATTATCAGCAAACAAAAATAGACCCTTCAGCCATAAAATGCACTATATGTGATTCTCAGAAAGCTAATTATATTTTCATGATATGGTTTACAAACTTGATTTACCAGTGTTCCTCTGTTAGAAGTTTTACGAAATACAAAAAAAGAGTTCCTTTTTGGCTTGAAAATGAGGCTAAAAATCTGCTTTTTCAGCTTGCAAAACTGTCAAAAACACTCTCGGGGAGCACACCAATTGCTACTGTAAAAACGTTGAATTTTGCAACGACGCATCATCTATCTTCGAGAGTAAAATTGTTCTCATCATTCTACTCATTGTTTTGACATTTTTCTTTATCTTTGCACAATGAAAATGTTGTCCTTTGTTGCTCATTGTTTTTTTGTTTTTTTGCAGATAAGATGGAATAATACATAAAAGGAGCCGCATCTCTTATGGCCTATTATCAATAACATCACAAACTATAACAAAAAACCAGCGGTCGTTTCATCACTTTGCAAGTATATATCGCTTTGAGCCTCTCTCCTTCCGTTCTTTTTCACAAAAATGACAGTTGGTTTCATTTTTGTGTGTTTGCGCCGGTGTGTGTCGAAGGAAACAACCCTTTTCGCGACGATACTCTCTGTCTATTCATCTCTCAGATCAAAAGGGAAAAGGCAGCACACAGTTTTCGGCCGATTTCTTTAGTACCCCCCTTCTCTCCGTCTATGGGAGCACTGTGACTTCTTATTAGAGAGATGTTTACACGTCACTCAAAACTGAACTGTCAACCTCGAATCTCAACTCTAGTTTTTTTTGTGCCTCGTTTTCTAACCCGTTCCGTCGCGTTCCACTTCCGTTACCTTCCTTATCGGAAAAATAGAGCAGCAGCAACAACTCACTTGGTGTGCTCAATATTTCGTACAAATTTAGATTTTTTCCAGTAAGAAACTTTCATGCCCTTTTTTTCCTTTTTTTCTCCTTCAAAACGTTTTTGAACCTCTTCAACGTTAATTGCCGAGTACTTCCATTGTTGTACACTTCTTTTCATGACGTACCACTTTTCGAAATTGCTTTTGAAACAACTTGTGTGTGTGTGCATGTTCAATGGGCGAAAAAGTACAAGATATTTGCCAAGCGATAATCTGTATACTTCAGTGGAAACCAGACAGAACACCGAAGAATTTTTCGGTGCCTTTTTTTCGACTCTTTCAAAGAATGAGCAAAAGTCATAGTGGTAGGTAAGCTGAAGAATGGTAATGTCAAGATTTACAACCAGGTTTAGTCAAGTTTTAGTTTTTTTTTTGAAAACTCAAACTCGAAAAATGAGCAATAATTTTTAATGACAGTTAGATAAATTTCATTTTTAAAAAATTTTCCGAAAAAAAATTTTATAACGAAATTCAATTTGAAAAAGATAAATTTTTTTGCTGGAAATTAGTCATTATCAAAACTTTAGCTAATTTGATTTTCAAATCTTTTCAATTTTATCTTCGAAGTTTAACATTTTGCTTCAAAATTTGTTGAAAATCGTTCGAAAAACATAAAAAATTGAAAAATTGACCAGAAAATCAAAGTATGTTTCTTTAAATTTTAATATATTACTGTAGCATTCTCGTGCCGAGATATCGCAGCCAAAAAATCAGGAAAATTCAGCCAGGACTGACATTGACTGAGACGGGCATAATATTAAAATTATGGACTTCAACCAAGATAGGAGCTATTAAAATGTTTTTTTAAAAAAGTGATTCCGCAATCTTAAATTTTAATGGAAACTACACGGAGGACCACTTTCGGCCTAATAATTTCTAAAATAGGACCATGAAATCGCTATTTGGAATTTTGAGGACTCTGAGCTGATTTTGGTTTTTTTGACATGAACAATCTGAATCTTTTCTCTCGAAACTATTTGTGCTCCTTTAAAATTTCTACAAGTTTTCGATTTTTAAGAACTTGAATATTGAGCACTTCAAAAAAAATTTCCTGACTTAGAATGCTTTCAATCCTGACTTTGTCCGCAGTTCTCGTCCATCTCTCCCCAAATGATGAATCGCTTTTCCATAACTGCTCTCACTTTCCCTGCCATCCCATTCCCTTTTTTAATCCCATTCACTTTCTCGCATCTAATTGCCGATCCATTGTATCGTCTATCAATTACAAGAGTGACATGACAGGTCGCATCGGGGCGCGCGCGCATCGAGATACGGAAAAGAGAGAAGTGCTCATTTCCGTCGAAGAAGGGATAAGAAGGCCATTCCCCCCTTTCTCAACAGGCAAATGGATAAAGGTCAATCCGAACCGTCACATTATGCTGTTGGAGACCCCCTCCCTTTTCTTACCCGCTTGGGTGGGTTGGGTAGGGATGGTCATCCACTTGGCAAACAGCCAACCGGCCCCTCTCAAAGTGTGTTAGGGGGGGTCTGAGGGTTGACGCGCGTACAGCCCCATCCGTCCTCCTCTTCGCTCTTTTGGTGTCTGTTTCTCTGCGTCTCGCGTGTTCTCTTGCACTGACCCTCTTCGTTTTCCCCGTTCACACTCATTAAAGTTCCCCTTTTTGAGGTATTTTCTTCACAGCTCTGCATTTGAAACTCAACAAGTTTTCATAAAGTTTTCAACTACAGTGATAGAGGTTTTCCATTCATTCCTTTTTCCAATTCAATTCATTTTCAAGTTAAGTGTGCCTTTCACTTAATGATGTTACACTTTTCTCGCCTTTTCTCTTTATCAAATCTTTTTATCTTCATTTTCTCCAACTTTTTTTTTCGAAATTCCGGATTTACAGAACCAAACATTCTGGAGCCGAGGAGCCGTGTAGGAACCGCCGGCAGTAATGCCTTTAGCTGACATCAACTCATCACTGCCAGTAGTTTCCGGCATCGATCCAATCGAATTTCTGCTCACAATTGCGGTTTTCGTCGTGATGGTCTCTTTGATTACGTTGTGCACCTGCTGCGGAAATGACAAGGCTAACAGGTGCGAACTGTTTTATTGTAGGGGTAATTTAGGCGTAGAAAAACAAGATTTGTCTTGTTTTTCTGATAGTTGGGGGAAAACATGATCACTTGAAATTAGGAAGAAAACAAGCGTGTTAAAAATACTGTTCGGTAGAGCGCAGTTTCGGCAACTCATTCAAATGTGAATATCTTTTTTCAGGGGAAACGGGTAAAAATATAGTTAACAATAAATGCACCTTATTAAAACAGCTATCGATGGATTGAGAAATCGTTAAATTTCATCGAAAATTGACAGAGTTACGCCTTCTGTTGTCGGAAAATTGTCAAAATCGGGAACCTTTTTGGCAACACAGGGCGTAACTCTGTTAATGTTTTATGAAATTCGACAGTTTGTAAACCAAACGATAGTTTTTTTCAAAAGAGGATTCTGGGCAAAATGAATTTATGGTTCACTCGATGCAAAATTTCATGCTGTTTCTGAATATCACAATAACAACGCTAAAAAATGTTTTTCCGGCTCAAAAAAACGCGGTCAAAGTTGCAGAAAAACTAACTATCCTGGCCTAAAATAAAAAGAGAAATGTGTACTCCGCGTGGAAAACGCGCCAAAAGTTAGACCACTAGGGATAACCTTTTTGTACTTTTGACAGCGTCTTTTGGGTCAGAGAAGAGTTTTTGAGTGTTTTCATTGTGATATTCAAAATCAGCTTAAAATTTTCGATTAAACCATAAACTTGTTTGCCCGGAATCCCCCTTTAAAAAAATGTTAATATCGATCTTAATTAAAAATTTTTCAGAGACAAACAAGATGAAACCGACTATGGTGTCGTCACAGTCACCGGAAACCCTCCATCTTCAAACTCCAAGCCAGCAGCTCTAAACAATATCAATTTCCGTCCAAATCCCGTGAAGACTCCTCATGACAGACACTCCCAACCAGTCACAAACATGGTAAGTGTCTTAAAGAAGGATTTTGGGATTTTATTGCTTTAATAGATGCAGAATGTTGTACTGATTCCGAATATCACAACAAAAATACTCTAAAACTTTTCTCAAAGCTGGAAAATGCCGTCAAAAGGGTCTAAACGGAGTGGAAGTGCTCCCTCGATTTTCCTGGGATTTTTAGCCGAAAGTGGTTTTTTTAAAAAATATTTATCGTCATTCAATCCCTTTTCTGTGAAATAATGAGAAAATTAGTACAACTCCATCAAATAAGATGCATTTACTGCAGTGTGGCCTAGAATTCTCGGATGAAACTTTGGCTAAGAGAGAGTACGTTGGGCTCGATTTTTGCCCATTTGACGGCGTTTTCAGGCCTCGGGATATTTTTCAAAGCGATTCTTGCCCGGAATCCTCCTTTAATCTAATCAAAAATCACATTCATCAAAAAACCATAACCCCATAAAACCTCGAGTATAATCGTTGCTTCCAGTTACAGAACATGCTGACCTTCAACCGACAATCGGCGCCAGGACGAGCGCTTCCCAAATTGCCGGCAGATTTGTATACGGCAATCGACAAAAAAACTAAACGTGGTGGGGTCACCGCCGGAGACGTCGACGATATCCGATTTGTTGATGAAACTGTGAATCCCATGTATGAATGCATTGATGCGGAAACCGATTCGTTTGTCGATCCGCTCTATTCAAAGGTGAGCTTTTTTTACATGAAAAATTACGGGATAAGCGAATATTTTCTTTTTCAGGTCGGAGAAGTCACCGGGCCATCCACCAGCAGGGATCGTAAATACGACTACCCTATCTTCTCAGGTCGCCCACAAAACCATACACGCCCTGATGACACCGTCTATCAGAGTGCTTCGCAAATCTATGCTCCAAACTCAGAAGATCCCTACAGGTACCTCATATCGTTCTGACTTCATGTCTCAAGCCTAAGATTTTTAGCTCGATTACCTCGGGGAGAAACGCTAATGAAAACGATGGTGATAACAGTAGTGCGTACGATCCAGGCTACGCAAAAGTGAACCTGAATAACCAGCCGAAACCTGCGGATAAGAAAAAAGCAAAGATCGAGAAGACCGAAAGAGAACTTGATCTTTTGTATTCCAAGGTAGGATTGCACCAGGGCTGGGCAGCAACGAATGTTGGCAATTAATTCAAATGTGAATAACTTTTTTCAAGGAGATTGTGTAAAAATACTGTCAACAGGAAAATATTTCTTATTGAAGCAGCTATCGATTGGTTATAAAACTGGCATATTTCGTACAAAATTAACAGAATTCCGCCTTGTGTGGCCGAAATTTACAAAACCGGCAATGTTCCGGCAACACAAGGCGTAACTCTGTTAATGTTTAATATAATTTGATGGTTTTCTAACCAATCGATAGTTTTTTTAATGAGGAACATTTTTTCTGTTGACTGTATTTTTATCCGTTCCTTCTGAAGAAAGTTATTCACATCTGAATGAGTTGTCGAAATTTCTTGCCTCTCAGCCCTGCATTGAACGCTAACGATCTCAAAATTCTTTCTTGATTCCAGATTCGAAGAAACGTTTCCCATTATGGAGATGATTCCCAACCTGGTCCTTCCAACCGCCCGGAGCCTATTCTTCCCACATACCCCACGGCGGAGCCAGCACCTCCGCCAGTTCCCTTTGATGAACAGTCAGCTGTATCCAGCAGAGAACCATCCTATCGATACATTACAATGAGGTTTGTTTCAGCGGAGAAAAAAAACTTGTTTATGCCATTATGCGCTTCATTAGCCAAACATAGTGAAATTAGTATTACGTTTTCAGAGAGAATGCTGATGTTGTTCGAGAACGTCTTCGACAACAGGGACAATTGGATCAGCCGAGAAGAGAGCATTACTACTCGACGATTGGAAATGAATATGAAACAGTTAGTAATATAAATAATATTCAAATAAAGATAAATTCTACAGATTGCCAACGGAAACGTCTCTAACAGTGTTCATAATCCAATCTCAATCGATACACAAAGAGCTCCACTGGCCAATATCTCCACCAGCTCGATTCTCGATGCTCCACCACCGCCAACATCCCCCATTCCTGGCCGAAGTCGGCCTGTATCATACATAGATACATATGGGAGTGTGATGAGTGGTCCCGCAATCCCACCACCGCCAGATCTCAGATGCTCTCCGGTACCACCACGGCCACCAGGAGATGACCTTCAGCCACACGTGTTCTCCATATCACACGCGTCTTCTTCGGCGGCGCCAAGAGTGCCCTATTCGATTGATGGTTAGTTTTTAAAAAGTTTGTCACATGGCCGGTCCCTGGGCCGTGGCCGGGTCACGCGGCCCGACCTTTTTTGATCCAAAAAGCTTATTTTCAAAAGCAACTTACCCACGGCCCAGGGGCCGGCCGTGTAACAGCCTTGGTTTGAAATAAACAGAATCCAAAAAACTATTCTGCAAATTTTAGCCAATGATGCGTACACAATGCCGAATCGCCCAACATCGGCTTATAGAAGTTTGGAGACGTTGCTTGGCAAGAGGACAGTCGAAGAGAAGGAAACAATTGTTGAACAGAGGTCGACGTTTGCGTAAGTACATATTCATGGTCTTCAATACTCTCTCTAATCGCGAAATTTTCAGCACGGGTGTCCCGATTCCTAACACATCAAATATCAATGATTCGATGAGCAGAAGTATGGATTCCTGGGGAGCACGTGCTGTCCACGAGGTCCCAATTCGAAGGGTGGATCGAAATTATGAAGGAGGTGGTCCTAGCGTCGATGTTATTATTTCTGGTAGACGTTATCGGAGCGGGCAAGGTGTTTTGGATGAGCCTTCGACGTCAGTGCAAGCCGAAGAGACTCGGGAGAATGGACCAGAGGTAAATTGCTGGTTACCGTAAAATTTCTATTAAAAGATCGCCTTCAATGGAAGGGCATCAAGATAAGCTCAAAATAAGCATATTATTGAAATTCAAACGGATTGAAATCAGTCTGATTAGAATCCTCATCGGAAGTTAATGGAGACGCCACAAAATATATTTCAAATCTCATCTCTAAAAGATGTTATAACTCATTTTGAAAAATCAGAAAAATTGTTTTAGATGTTGGAAAAATAGAAGGGCATGCCCTTTTAATACAAATTTTACGGTATTTTATATTATGAAACTATGCATTTTTTTTCAGAGACGCAAAGATCGCACAAAAAGCTCCAGCGAAGACGAAGCGGAGACAGGAAGAGCAAGCCGACTGTCTAAAAATAAGAAAGGCTGGAAAGAAGAGACTGAAGAAGAGCGAATAAAACGTCTTGGGACCATCTACACTGCAAACGACTATGTGTGTCAGATGGATATGACGGATCAGAGACCGTGGCCAATGAATGGAGCAAGCTCCAGTGGCAGCGGCACAAAAAATTAGTCTTCAGAAAATTTTCCCTTAATCTTTTTCTCAAATCCGGGTACCCTACATGAGCTTTTCCCGCTTTACGTTGTGTTGTTTTTACCAAAAATTTTTTCTCCAGATTTTTTTTTGTATTCTCCATTTCCACCTAGATTTTTTTTCTAGGACAAGCTTTCCTCCTATAACCAAAAATTCCCTGTTATTTTATACGCCTTTTCCACTGTTAACGGTGCCCCATATTCTCACTTATTTCATTCTCAAAGAATCACTCACACTTTTAAAGAACACTGTGTCATTTTCATGATTTTTCTTGTGCATAAAGTTTATCAGCATTATTTTTGAAACATATTGGAGGAGTATACGCTCTGAATCACAGTCTGACCCATTCCATAACTTTTCTTTGTGTGATACCAAAAACAGTTCCTTGCAAGTACCTTTATTATTGGAATTAAATGCAATAACATGAAAAGGACGAGAAATTACAAGGATTCTGGAGTGAGAGTCGAGTTGGAGTCAGTGGCATTGTTTTCCATAGCATCGCTAGATTTTTCTAGATTCATTATCTTGGATTCGAAGGTGGAATGTTCTTGAAGAGCTTTGTCCGAGATACCATTTGAGAAAGCAGTAACGTTGGCATCCGATTTCCAATACGACTCCATGACTTCTGGACGGACGCAGAGGTCGGCGGTGCAAACACACTTCATCAACTCTTCCTGAAGCATTCATAATATTAAAAGAACCCTCTGAAAAGTATATCTTACGGTCTCAGTACATCCGTGCGCTGACATCGTTCCATTTTCATTTTCGAGCCCTCCAAAAACAATCGTGTTGTTTCGAAGATCCCAAACAAAGGCGCAAGCATCATAATTGTCCCGGATAATGTGATGAGTGGAACCTTCAGCGGCGGTCTCAGACGGGATGGAGCCCCAATAGCAGTTTATTGGGCTGGTTGCTGGGAGATGCGAGAAGAGCATCAGGGCGACGAGAACTTTTTGAATGAACATTTTTCAGAGAAAAAGAGAGAACAGCAAGTAGGAGACGTTGAGTTTGAACAAACTGAATGCGTTTATATGGGAATTATTTTTTTTTTGATTCTCCGACTCCGCCCGTTCAGTGCCAGGTGGCTCCATAAGACCACGCCCACTTTCAGCATACAATTATACATGTACATATGTATAGCTCCAGGCACAGGTGGCCATTTGTATCTCATTTTATATCTGTACAGTGGAAGATTAAGATCAGAAGCAAATATATTTGAAATCAGAACGAAAACTAAAACGAGAACAAAAATCGTTTTTGTATAGTGAACGGAACATTTTTCTGGAATAACAAATATGACTAATCAAAAAAGTATCCAGAATGGTACTTTAAAATTTAGATGATGTAGCGAGCTCCGGAAGGGTTTCTCCTGAGTTTTCTAAACCACGCTGCAGTAAATGCCCCCGAAATTTCAGATTTTTTAGATGATGTTTTGAGTTTTCGGATCGTTCAACAGCTTTTTTGGTTAAAAATACGTTTTTTAAATTAAAAATAACATTGAAAAACATTAAAAACAGTTTTCCAACTGAATTGGATTTCATTTTCGATATGAATTAATTTTTTTGTGATTAGAAGTGATTTTAGTGATTATTAGAGTTTTTAATCAATTTTACAGTGTTTTTCGACAAAAAAAGCTCGAAAACAGCGTCTGGAATTTTCCATTTTTTGAACTCCCGGGCAGAACACAACGGAGCGCGTTTGCCCCTGACACGTCAATACCTCCCCCTTCTTCACTGGTCACTGTTTGTGGGACACATTTTTTCCTTCATTTCTTCGTTCTTTTGCTGTTCCATCTGATTTTTCTTATGGTTTTCTTTGACTGTTTTTTTTTGTATTGTCCGCAAATTATGAAATCATTCTTTACGTCATTTTTTTCCAAAAACTAGTGCAGCACAGACCAAGTGAAAATGGATCCATCGCCGTCGCCGCCGAGTAGTCGACGGTGTGTAGTCCTCTCGGACTAAACCGCCTGCGCCTCTGCGTCTCTCTCGCACCCACACACTCTATTTCAGGTATTTTCAGTATACAAAATTTGGCCTGAAAAATAGAAATCCAAGTTTTTCTCAGCGAGTTTGGAACCAAAAATGATGATTCATACTTTAAAATGAAGCTGACGATCTGCGTTATCTTTGTTATGGTTTCGTTTTCGGAAAAAAATATCGCAGTTGGCTGAAAACCGCAATATACTGAAATACCTGAAAAAGAATGTGTGTGAGTGCGAGAGACGCAGAGGCGCAGACGGTTTAGTCCGAGAGGACTACACGCCGTCGACTACACGGCGAGGGTGCCCTGTGGTGGCCACTGTTTGTGGGACACATTGTCTGGTCTTTACTCCTGGGAAAAAACCCATAGTTTATCGATTTTTCTTTCCTTTATTCATTCTTCTTTTTCCTCCTCCATATATATGGAACAGAGAAAATCCCGTTCGCACCCTCTCCCCGTTCATTTTTACCTCTTATTGTTTTCTTTTGCGTTTCATGCTCTTGGCCAAATTAATCAATAATTTTCAGACTAACCAAACAATGAGCTACAATAACGGCGGAAGAGAGTATGACGACAATCGCCGGGGAGACAACTACCACGATCGTCGTGACAACCGTCAAGACAACTACCAACAACGCCGCGATGACCGTCAGGTAGATGAACGTCGTGGCGGCTACAATCGTGGAAATCACAGTGGAGGCTATGACAATCGTCAATATGGAGGAAATGAGCTTGCCCATCAAATGGGTCAGATGAACATGAGAGGTGATGACGGCGGAGGCCGTGGTGGTCGAAGTGGTGACTTCTATTCTTCTCGAGGTGGACCACGTACGAATGTGCCAAGACCAGGTGCGGGACTTGCTAATCCAGGAGATCTGGCTGGTTCTGCTCAACATCCAAACATGCAAATTGCTAAAGCCGATCTACCGCACATGAAGCAGACTTTCGCTGAAAGGCCACCAACCATGGCATACGACGTTGCCAAGTTGGGCTACAAAACGGAACTCTTAACAAACCACGCACTGGTCAGATTGCCACATGAGCCAATAAAGTTGTTCGAATACAACATCGACGTCTTCTATAACAAAAAGAAATTGGAAAAGAGAGAAGAAGCTGGACCCGCATTCCGTGAAATTTTGCGAAACAAGAGAGGTCCATTTCTGGAAAATCACGAGTTCATCTACAACGATGTAAACCTCTTATGGTCTACGAAACGACTTCCGATGTCCGACGGAAAACTCCACACCTCGAAGTTTGGAAATTACCTAATTGTCAAGTTCACAAATCAAATTGAGTTGGGAGAGGCCTTGTCGAATCCCCTGCAGAACAGCCAAATGCTGGCCACGCTCGTCGATGCCATCGCCACCGCTCGTGTTAGATTTCCAAAGTAAGTGGGGCCATATGTAACCATCTAAAATACGCGAATGGTTTTCGTAGTCTATCTTACTTACAGTACCGCCCAAAAGTATATCAACTTTTGGTGGTATTAGGGGGAAAGGGGGTATTCAAATATAGCCCCCACCCCTATTCAATTATAGCCCCCCAAAATGAACCTAAATAAAGCCCCCCACATAGTGGACTTCATGTTTTACACCCATTCAAAATAAGCCCCCCACCGATTCAACATGAGCACCCCACCCGTTCAAGATGAGCCCCCCACACCCATTCAAGTTCAGTACCCCACTTTGTATCAGGCTTAGTAAACATCCGGAAGTACTGTATTTCTAGTTGTTAATTTGAAATTGTTCGGCGGGCGGCTAATCTTGAATGGGTGGGGTGCTCATTTTGAATTGGTGGGGGTCTGAAATTGAATCGGTGGGGGCTCATATTTGAATAAGTGGGGGGCTCTATTTAGGTTGTGCTCGTGGGGGGCTTAAACTGAATGGATACCCCCCAATTTGCACTGGTGTGGAACTATAATTGAACTAAGCCATTCAAGGTTAGCCCCCCGCACCCAAGTATAACCCCCCACCAATTTTAGTACTGGTGGGAGGCTATATTTAGGTTCATTATAAGGTGGGGGGTGATATTGAGGTGGGGGGCTATTCTTGAATTATCCCGGGGGAAAACTTTTTTTTGAGACAAGTTATGAACTTCAAATTTTACCACAATATTTCTGGCATAGCCAAAGACATGTCTGCCAATTTTCATATCTACGAAGTTGATGATTTTGTGACCGAAAAGGTGATCTGGCAAAAAAGTTAATTTTCAAAAATTTTCGGTAAAACATTCATAAATTCACAGGAACAAGGTTTATTTCATTAAACTAGGACAAAACAAATTATGAAACCGTATTTCTTTGAAGATATGAATGCCTTCCTGAAAATTTCAAAAAACCAATTTTGTTCCAAGTCAGCTTTTCGCTCTCAAAATCTTCAGTTTTTTTAGATATGCGGATAAAAATTGTCAAAAATGTGCCTGATCATGTCCACAATATTGTGTCTAAATTTGAGGCTCATACCTATCCTGCGCTGTACTGTATATCAATGTTTCAGACAAGCTGGAAGCAAGTTCACCGTGTTCAAACGATGCACATTCTTGCTTCAAGACAGGGTCGATAGAGGAGCTTTCGATGATGCTCCTCTGTTTGTGCAATTGAGAAATGGAGTGGACGCACGTATTGGTGTATCACTGGGAATCAAATTGAATCTCAGGGCCGGAATCACCGCCTGCTTTGATCGTGAGTGAGAAATAGTTGCACAGTTTTACAAAATTTCAATTTTAGTCACTCATACTCTATTCACTCGTCCCGGATACCCGCTGGTTCGCCTCTTCTGGGAGCTTTGCTATGGAGATGCATTGACGGATGAGCAGATCGCTGACAGCGATTTCGATGCTGACTTGCAGAAAGCCACACCGACGTACAGGAACATACAGACTATGAACAAAATTCTGCACAAGTCACAGCTACTCTTCTCTCCCACCTCTACCATTGAGGTCGACGAAACTGGAGCCATTGGTGGCGCAAGCATACAAGAGCTGAAGGCGAGGGGAAAAAAGTTCAAATTCTATCAAGTCTCGGAATACAATTCGAACACCTACCGTTTCGTGGATGAACATAATAGAGAAGTGAGCGTTGCGGAATACTTCCTGCAAACCCATAACGTTCGGCTCCGCTACCCAAATCTTCCATGTGTGCAAAAGAAGACCAAGGCTGACAGGACCGTGCTCTTCCCAATGGAGTTAGTCAGTCTGTTGGTTGATCCAGTTCGATACGGTGGAAGCATGTCGGAGAAATTGAAAACTAGCTTCATCCAGTACACAACGCTCAGTGCCACACAACGTCGTCTTGTTCTGCAACACATCATCGCCCAGAGAGGAATCGGTGATTGCGATCCTATTGTCGACAACGATGATCGGTACATGACAGATCATAAGATCAGCATTGAGAAGCAAATGCTCACCGTCAAAGCGACCGTGTTGCCACCACCAAAAATCGTTTATGGAAACTCCGAGTTCCATGATAGTGACCGTATTGGAGAGTGGACCGCGGTCACTCATGATCCAATTCGAACCGTTCTTCCGGACTCTGTCTACACAAGGACTACGAAAGAAGAAGCACCGAAGTTGAAGAAGCGGCTTTTAGGATCCATAGTCAAGATTCAGTCACCAATGAATGACAGCTGTGACATTGACATCAATGAGTGAGTGTTTCTGTATCTTATTCATTACTTTTATATGTTTCAAAGTGCTAAGAGAAAAATTTTAAATCTTTTAAGACAAATCGACAATTATAATTTTCAGCACATGCTACCACAATTTGATGAGAGCAATCGAAGCGACGGGTCAACCAGTGTGCTGGGAGAATCCGGGTCAAGCCGCCATCCAGGGAACAAAGGACTATCTCCAATCCAGAGATAGACCTGGAGTTATGTGGGACTTCCTCATCAGCCTCCGTGATAATATTGACCAAAAGTACAAGCAGGACGATGATGAGGTTATTGTTCCATTGGTCATCTTCATCTACCAAGTCAGATTCACGACGTTGATCAACGCGCAGAACGTCAACAATGATTACAGTGAGTTTAGAAAATTCGAGTTTGTGTACCCAAATGTTGTTTTCCAGATCTGTTCAAATGGATGTGTGACAACGCGCTGGGAATCTACTCTCAAGGAATGCTGGTCAAAACATTCAACTCGATTGGGGTAAGTTTCAAATAACTCAGCTGAAAAGCTGAATATTCTGTTTCTTTCTTCAGAATACCCCGGCCACATGCAAGTTCACCCGTCTGATTGTCGAGAAGGTGCTCGGAAAAATTGGAACCACTCACAGGAAGCTGGAGCGCAATGAGAAGACCCACAAACCATGGCACCAGTTAGTCAACCCCGACGAGCCAACTCTTGTCCTTGGAATCGACGTTTGCCATCCAAGCACCAAGGATCTCATGTCCGATGATCTAATCAAAAGACATTCTGTTGCTACTTTGGTTGGCAACATCGATCACGATTGCACCGAGTTCAGGGCAACGTCCAAGATCCAGGACATGGGCGAGGAGCGCATCGTTAAGTTCGAGCAAGCAATCATCGAAAGAATCGCGGCGTTCGTCAAACACACGAAGAAATACCCGCGTCACATCGTGGTTTACCGTGATGGTCTTTGCGAGGGAGACTTCCAGCGAACTCTCTACGAGGAGAAAAAAAGTTTCGAGAACGCTTTTGAGGCATTGAGTCCTGACTTCCACCCAACATTCTCGTATATTGTTGTGTCAAAGAGACACCATACAAAGTTCTTTTTGACCAACGAAAGTGAAGGAATGGCTGAACAAGGATTCAATCCTCGCCCGGGAACCCTTGTTGAGGATACAGTCACCACCAACAACTACTACGACTTCTTCCTCACCACTCAAACAGGACAATTGGGCGTGGCCAAGCCCACACACTACTACGTCTTATGGAATGATTGGCAAGTGAGACCATCTTTCTGGCCATGCATCACCCACGCATTCACCTATCTCTTCTGCCGGACGACAAGTACCGTCGCTCTTCCCGCTCCAGTTCTTTACGCTCATTTGGCTGCAAAGAGAGCAAAGGAAACCTTGGAGGGAGCTGTGTATGCCAACTGGTGAGTAATATTTTTCATTGTTTTCTATGTATAGCAGGGGTGTGCGGAACTGAATTCGGAATTCCGAAAATTCAGAAGGATAATTTTCGGAATCAAATTCCGATCTTTAAGAAAAAAGTAGCGAAGAAAAAATTATTATATGTCGAATATGCACGTTCAAGTGGTTCTCGCTTTTCAAAACAGTCAATTTACCAAAAGTTTTTTTTTACCTTCAGAAGGCTTTCCCGAAAAAGTCCTTTTTTAACGAAAAATACTGAAAAAAAGACCATTTTCGATATTCCGAAAATTCCGAAATTCCGACTATTTGAAACTCGGAAAATTCCAAAAATTCCGAAATTCCGACTATTTGAAACTCGGAATATTCCGACGTTCCGAAATTTCGAAAATTTCCATTCCACACACCCTGATGTATAGAGAAAAGTTTTGAGTTTTGCTTATTTTAAAATCTAATGCAAAATTTTTTCAGGCTCGAAAACAGGACTTTCAACATGGATTCTGCCGCAGATTTCTATCAACTCAACAACTGCCTCGCCACCAACAGCAATCTGGATGGCATGACATTTGTTTAACACCGTACCGTTTTCAAGTTTCATCATGTACCTCTACTCGTCCTGTTTTACTCTTTCTTGCTGTTTTCTCTTGATTCTCCACAACTACTCCCGCTTTAATCACTGCCTCACACTGAAAACATCTCGTAAAACCGGAGAAAAAGCCGAAAAAGTATAACTTTTTTTTTCATTTTTGCAATAATATCCTTTTCAAAAGCTGTACTTTGAATACCTTCTGCAAAATTTTTCTGTCCCTGATGCTATGTTCTCCAAAATCCCTGTTTCTCTGTATGATTACATCAAATATAAAAGGTTCAAAGAATAAACGAGTCTGTTTTTCTTTCGGTAGGTGCGGAGATATTTCCAACTTTTTACATTCAGGAAGGAGATGTGACTTTTGGGTGAGGGCATGGTTTATTATAACCAGACGGGCTACGCCCCAGAAGAATGACAATGACATGTCGAAATCTCAAACAAAAATACGACAAACTTCTTGATAATCACCTATCATATTCATTAGGACCGTCTGAATTTAGAGGAGAATTCCGGGCAAAATGAGTTTATGGTTCAATCGATGCAACATTTCGTGCTGATTCCGAATATCATAATAAAAATGCTCAAAAATGCTTCTCAGGTCTAAAAACGCGGTCAAAGTTGCAAAAAAGTTATCCCTCATGGCCGAACTTTTGTCGATTTTCCACGTGGATGTCAATTTTTGCACTGTTTACGTGAAAAGTTAGGCCACGAGGGATAACTTTTTTGCAACTTTGACCGCGTTTTTTAGATCTGAGAAGCATTTTTGAGCATTTTTATTATGATATTCGGAATCAGCATGAAATTTTGCATCGATTGAACTATAAACTCATTTTGCCCGGAATCCTCCTTTAAATATCTAGTCCCCATACTTTTAGGAGGCTTCATCATGGTTATTGAAGAATTCAGATTACGGCCTACTTTGGCCAATGCCTGGTGTCAGGACCGTTTTTGAAAATTGAGACTAAATGGTTTTTTTTTAGAAGTCTTTTTGATCACTTTTTTATCAAACTTTTTTGATCAAAGTTTTTCTGATCAAAGTTTTTCTGCAAATTTCGGAAAAAAAGTTCCTAACTTCATATGGGATGTTACGAATATAATTGAAATAGATACAAATATAATTGAAATTTTCCGACCATAGGACCTCTGTTTTGACAAAGGTCCGTTATCCTGGGACAGAGACAAAATAGGTATTAGTAAACGTTTTCTACAAATTTTGAGAATCTCGCAGCATGCTCAAAACCTTCTGTAATTTTTGATTTGTAATCTTCGTTATTTCAGAAAAATATTCCGTTCACTACACAAAAACGATTTTTTGTTTTCGTTTCAGTTTTCGTTCTGATTTCAAATACATTTGTTTCTGATCTTAATCTTCCACTGTACAGATATAAATTGAGATACAAATGGCCACCTGTGCCTGGAGCTATACACATGTACATGTATAATTGTATGCTGAAAGTGGGCGTGGTCTTATGGAGCCACCTGGCACTTAACGGGCGGAGTCGGAGAATCAGAAGAAATTATTTCTATATAAACGCATTCAGTTTGTTCAAACACAACGTCTCCTACTTGCTGTTCTCTTTTTTTCTTTGAAAAATGCTCATTCCGAAAGTTCTCGTCGCCCTGGTGCTCTTCTCGCAGCTCCCAGCAACCAGCCCAATAAACTGCTATTGGGGCTCCATCCCGTCTGAGACCGACGCTGAAGGTTTCACTCATCACGTTATCCGGGATAATCATGATGCTTGTGCCTTTGTTTGGGATCTCCAAAACAACACGATTGTTTTTGGAGGGCTCGAAAAAGAAAATGGAACGATGTCAGCGCACGGATGTACTAAGACCGTAAGTTATATTTTCTGAGGTTCCATTATATATTTTTATTGCAAATGATTTAGGAGGAGTTGATGATGTGTGTTTGCACCGTCGACCTCTGCGTTCGCCCAGAAATCATCGAGTCGTATTGGAAATCGGATGCCAACGTTACTGTCCACCCAAAGGTCAACGTTACAATCTCAAGCGATCTCTGGGACGAAGTTCGCCGGGAACTTTCCATCCTCGAATTCAAATCAAGGGATATGGGAAAAGATATCGATGATTCGGACAACGATGACTCGGACAACGATGATTCGGACAACGATGATTTTTTATTCTAACTCGACTCTCACTCCCGGATCCTTGTAATTGCTTGTCCTTTTCATGTTATTTCATTCGATTCCAATAATAAAGATACTTGCAAGAAACTGTTTTTGGTATCACACAAAGAAAAGTTATGGAATGGGTCGGGCTGTGATCGGAAAGCGTCAGATGTAAAGTTTATACTGAAGGTATCTAAAAATAGATACATAAAATAGGTACCTAACATAGATGAAATAGGAAAAAAGTTCGATTGAGAGAGCGAGAGAGAGAGAAGAGAAAGGGCTCCGGGACATCTCGCAGCCTAAAATGCACTATTTTGCGCATAAAATATCTCATAATGACTGCAAAAATGATAATATTATATGAAAACGACCGCTGTCATTGTTAAATGTCAATTTCTTGTTCATTTTGAGATAATTTATACGGAAATTAGTGCATTTTTGGTTGCGAGATGTCCGGCTGCGGAATTTCCCGGAACCGAAAGAAACTGTGCTAGACTGACAGTTTGTGGGCTTTATATACCTTACAAATAAGAGGCGGGGGTGGAGTGGACGAAGCGGGAGTGGAGTGGACGAAAGGTGGAGTGGACGAAGACGAAGCAAAAACAGTGTTCCCATAATTACTATGTGACGAAAATCTGGACAAGTATACAATAACAGGGAATCAGTCAATTGTTGTTTGTGGTACGACTATTTAGAAAACTCTCACATGGACCCCTAACTGATGTAGCAATAGTGAGAACAAAGAGAAGATTAGTGTAAGTAAAGACAATTTGTGACTAGAAACTGATAAAAATCAATTGCGGAGGGAAGTACTGTTTACAACTGAAGAGGCGGCCTCAGCTACGGAAAGAAGATAAAAATGCAACGGAACACTTGAAACACACCTTGTAACCTTCTGGGGCTCACTAGATCTTCCAAATTTTGTTAATCGTGAATGGACTTCATATCAAATGTATTGGACTATTCTGGCTATCAATCAATTATAATGATGTTAATAGTCATTAAAATTTTCTTCGCACATTCAGATTTTAGAATTCAATAAAATCTATGTGATTTTTATCAGTTTGTATCGACCCTTTCGCCTTTTTTCAATACTAGAAGTCTCAAAAGAGATCATTATTCCACAGTTTATTGTTCAAAATCCAAGAAAACAAAAAAAGGGAACTTTTTAGCTACAAAAAAGTATAAAACTCCATAATCCCAAAGAGAAAAAAATTATAAGAAACTGTCAAATTAATCCCTGCTTACGGGAAAAGTGCAAGATTACCAATACCAACACGGTCCTCTTTCACGAATAAGACGAGCTTCTAGAGCGTAACCATCTTCGATCTGACGTTTTCCGACCTCCCAGTTCTCCCATAATGGTACTGGCTCTTCATAAGTGTTCTCCTGAAATTTGACAATATTGGATGAGCAAAAATGGTATCGACCTACATTTTTTCTTACAAGATCCATGGCCGCAAACTTTTTCTCCAGTTTTTTGTACGCACGTTCCTCCCAGCCTGCATTATAATCGTCTGGCCACTCGCCTAATAGTTCAAAGAAGTATGTGTGGTCCTGGAATCCAAAGGTAAGAAATTATTGTATACGAAAAGTCACTCACATTGTGATACTTTTTGGCCATCGCTTCCGCTTCTGCATCGACTGCTGGATCATCTAGTCCCAAACATTTCACATCTCCCACAATTCGATCATAGTAGTGTTTGCATTGTTGAATCGGATGGATCCAATCAGGACCATCAATATAAAACAAATTCTCCGCAATCTCTTCCTCAGTTCGAGGCTCTGGAACCCACTCCTCCTCCGGATAATCTGCTCTGAATGCCGCATAAGCGCGGGGAATCCAATCAAGTTTGCCGTCGTGCAAATCTTGACGTTGGTCTCTTGGATCGTCGGTTTGTTTATAAGTTTTTGCCTCTTTCGGCCAATATGGATCCTCTTCCTCTTCGACTGGCACAACTTCAGTAGCTTCGGTCTTCTCATCAACAGTACTCGTCTCGATTTCTACAGTTGATTCGACAACCAATGCCATCCCATCTGCATGATCCAACTGATCCAATGTCTCAGAGCCAACCGTAGTATTGGCATTCTTCTTGGAACTACGACGAGATGACGAGCAGCTCTTCTTTGGAGCAGGTTGCGAAATCATCATATCATCTTTGTCATTCTCCTTGTTCGGTTGGACCGCGCGTTGTCGGGTACGAGAAGAGCGTCTGCGGTTTGTAAGGTCCTCGGTCTTTCCGACGTCACTCTTCAGAATCGCATCTAGTTCTTTCTCTGACAAAGCGTTTAGCAAACGGTGAGCCTCCATGAAAGATACCGGGAAAGACATTGTCGAGTCGCTTGGGATCTGAAAAAATGAATAACTTTGAAAAATAAATAACGATGGGGATAGTGGAAATCAATACATTCAAAGAAGAGCGAGGAGAAGACAATGAGGAGGGTACGATAGAGCAAAAAAGAAGAAGAAAGGTGTGCCTTGGGGGCCCCTCGCGCCATGAATCGTGGGAGAAAAGAAATACTGTGCAGGGCATAGAGAATAGAGATGCGAAAGAAAAGAGGAAAATTTGCATGTAGAGCACACTCTGCAAGAACAGTGTAAGAGAAAAGGAATGGTGTAGGGCTTGAGTATGGTCGTTTTTATACACTAGGACCATGTTCCTTGGGAAAAAGGAAGGTGCGATCTAAAATACGGTCAATTTTATACACTTAGATCATGTTCTCTGGGAAAAACGTATACATACTGTGCAAAACAAAGTGGTAAACTGTAATGGATTAATTAACATGAAGAGCTAACAAAAAAGACATCAAAGGAGTTCATATGTACATGGTGAGATTAAAGCAAGACCTATCAGGAACATCACTCAACAAGAATGATGATGAGAAAATGTTTCTTTTGAAATGAAAAACGCCAGTGTTGAAAAACAATAATGAAATTGCGAATTCAAAACAATTTGCTAGATTCTAGGGACACTTTAATAAACAAACCCAAATCGAATGTAATCGGAACCTTCACATATGAATAAGCTAACTGTTAAACGCCTCTTGCTCAAGTAAACAATTGAAATAGAAAAAATTATGTGAAATCAGATTCGATGAAGCAGGTTAGACAAACGATGGATGTAATTCGGAGCCTAGAAAAAACGGGTTTCCATCCATAGATCTAACAGAAATTATTGGAAAATTAGTCGCAAACACTACACAGTAAGACACTGCTAAAGAGAAATGACAACACAATGAGTGCCATAGCTACCAATTGATTCTTGGAGTACCGGTCCCTTTTACCAAGAGCAAAAGAATAGGAAGGGTGTGGGCGGAGTACGGTCGATTTAGTGCACTTGGATAATGTTCCGTGGGAAAAAGGGATACTGCGTAGTACAGAGAGATGTAAAGAAAAAATCAGCATGGAGAGCTAATAGATAAGACATCAAAGGAATTCATATGTACATAGTGAGATGAAAAAGCCGTAGCTATCAAAATCAAAATCGGTGAGGATAATGGTTTGGAAATGCAACTTTTAAAATGGAAAAAGCCGGTGTTGGCATACATAAATCAATATGCAGATTTCAAAAAAAATTTGTTTGACTCTAGAGGCACTCTAATAAATTTCCACAAACCAAATAAGCCATTCAAAAAAACTATAAACTAATGATAATACTCTTAAACATCCACTTGCTGAATTTCATGGTTAAAATCGAACCAATTCTGTGTAATCAAATTTCGCAAATGAAGATATTGAAATGGATATAACTTGGATGGATGGCGCTCAAGAAAAATAAGACAATGGTTCTCTTCCATGGTTCTTGTAAAAATTATTGGAAAATTAGTCACTAACACTGCTAAAGAAAGAATAAGACAATGGGAGAGTAACAGCTACCAATTGATTGTTATACAATCTGTCATTCTTGGTAAGGACAGAGCAAAGGGAGGTAGGGTGTGAGCTAAACGGTCGATTTCATATATTTTTATCGTGTTCCCTGGGAAAAAGGAGGGTGCGGTGCTGGAATACCTTTGATTCTATACACTTGAACCATGTTCTGTGGGAAAAAGGATTATTATGGAGAAGAGAGAGAGGTGTGAAATAACAGATAAGACATCAAGATAACTCATACGTACAGTAAGTCAAAAAGAAAGCCGTAGCCATCGAAATCATTCAATGTTAATAATGATGTAAACGTTTTCTTTTGAAAAATAAAAAAATCCCGACGTTGGCAAACAGCAATCAGTATGCATCTTCAAAAAGGACATTCTAATAAATATTCCCAACCAAATAAGTCATTTAAGTCATAAAATATGTAATTAAAATCATATACTACTGATAATACTGTTGAACGCCCCTAACTGAAGTTCACGATTCCGATCAAACCGATTCTACGAAATCAGATTCGAGAAGTAAAGCTCTCTTGACTTTGGTTTAGTTAGTTAGAAGACGGACGGATATATTTTGAAGCGAGAATAGAGGAAGATGAATTCTGGAAACGATTTCGAGGCCTCGTCATATCAGGAGCGATATTGATGGGTCGAAAAAATAAAAAAAAAAGATTTTCTTTCTATGGATAAAGCGAAAATTATTGAAAAATGAGCCGCTGCTAATACACGAAACAAGACATTATTAAAAGGAACGGCAAGACAACAAGGGTCAATTGATTCTTGAACAACTAAATGGACCCTTTTTCCAAGAGCACAAAACAAGAAGGGTGCGAGTGGAGTACGGTCGAATTATTCACTTGGATCATGTTCTCTGGGAAAAAGGGATACTGTGTGTACCTACCAAAAAATAGCCCCCAATAATATAAAAGGAAACATTCAGAGGAGAACCAGGAAGGGTAACAATAGCACAGAAGGTAATCGCTGTTTCACATCTTAATTGAGCAATACAGTGCGACGCAAAAGTATAAGACACCCCTGGAAAACAAGTTTCCGGAAACTCACGATTTTTGAATAAAATCTGTTAACGCCATGTTGTTCCTCTCCCTCAAAAACTTATGGTACCCAATATTCAATAAGATCGGACCACGGGCATGGCCAGTGTACTAAAAATTCAAAAAATTGCCCGACGCAAAAATATAAGACACCCCACCGATGTTTTTTCTCTGAAAGAATTTAGGGGTTTTCTGCACCGAAATAGCAAAACCTACTCGATTTTAGACATTTCATCATACCGCCGAAGAATCTGAAGCTTCCTGAAAAAATTTCAAAATTTCGATTTTCAACTGAAAATTCAACATGGTAACTTTCGCTGGCTATCATTCTCTCTGAAGTGATTTATGAATGTGAAAATGGTTGTGGACATGTAATTCAGATCTCGGTCTTTATTTTTGACGGTTTTACCCAATATCTCGAATCACTATTCCAACAGGAGAGCTCGATTTGAAGATTTACTTTCCTCACTAACCTATGACTCGATGTTGGTTCCATCAAGGAGTCAGTTGTTAAATTTATAATTGAGCAATTGCTTGTTTTTCTTTTCCAACATAATTGAATCAGCAGAAAAGATCAATATCTTCAGCAACCGTATCATAGAATTGATTACTGAGTCTAAAACAAATACTTGTATACAGTCAGCTCGAAGAATAAAGTACAACATCGTGAAATCGAGCTCTCCTGTTGGAATAGTGATTCGAGATACTGGGTAAAACCGTCATAAATAAAGACCGAGATCTGAATTACATGTCCCCAACCATTTTCACATTCATAAATCACTTCAGAGAGAATGATAGTCAGCGAAAGTTACCATGTTGAATTTTCAGTTGAAAATCGAAATTTTGAAATTTTTTCAGGAAGCTTCAGATTCTTCGGCGGTATGATGAAATGTCTAAAATCGAGTAGGTTTTGCTATTTCGGTGCAGAAAACCCCTAAATTCTTTCAGAGAAAAAACATCGGTGGGGTGTCTTATATTTTTGCGTCGGGCAATTTTTTGAATTTTTAGTACACTGGTCATACCCGTGGTCCGATCTTATTGAAAATTGGGTACCATAAGTTTTTGAGGGAGAGGAACAACATGGCGTTAACAGATTTTATTCAAAAATCGTGAGTTTCCGGAAACTTGTTTTCCAGGGGGGTGTCTTATACTTTTGCGTCGCACTGTATGTCTGTCTTCACAGTACTGTGTAGTATAGTAAAAAACCGTCATTGAAAAAGACGATAATATCTTATACTGAACCTTTCGGTGAAGGGTTTGTATTAGGTGGTACAACCAGAACAGATTTGCAATTTCTATTTGTCTTTGCTGATTGAATTTTCGCACTTTCCAAATGTCACAGATCCTGTTTGACAGATCATTTTCCCTTATTCCCAGTACCCCAATGATCTTTGAGATCAATCTCATTCTGATTTCACTTTTTCTCATTTTCCTTTTTCTCTTAAGGGTAAGAGCACATTATTTCACAAAACGCATCCAACCGAACTCCAATTTTTGATTATCTAATATGTACAAAAGATGTCTGATCTCAAGAGCTTTGAAGATCATTAAAAATTGATCAAATGATATCGAGTCTTTGATGTCATTTTTCATGTAGTATTCAAGAGACTTGTCTAATCTCATTTATGCTCCTCCTTTTTTCGAAGGACAAAACAATAGTCGTTGGCATCAAAGACCTTCTTTTTGTATTCAAATTTGGTCTCTGGCATCTATCATTTTGCTTTTGGGCTCTGAGTACTCATCAGAATACAATTCTAGTATATTTAAGCCAAGCAAAAGTCTAGTAGATCAAAAAAGTCACGACTATGTACCCTTTCATTGTCGGTATAAATCAAATTATTCATAATGGCTCCATTGAGAGTGTACCTCTCTATAATTGCAGGTAAGTTGTTAAATAACTATTAATTAATATAAGGATTTTTTTAGTGCTCATAGTTCTGAAGAGTGGTCCCGACTGTATGGTGAACGTCATCCTTACCTCGGACATTTTGATATAGTTTTTGGAACTGTTATCAATGTAAGTGGTACCCCAAATTTTAAGCCAACCATATTTCATGTCAGATTCTCTATGCTCCAATTCTCTCCGTTATGTTCCAACCGGAATTCTACAAAATGTCATGTTTCAAAATTATGATTTGTCTCGGAATCGTTGATATGATGGCGTTGTGCATTAACTCTATCACTACTGGAGTTCTAGCGGTTCAAGGAGCTGTATTTTGTACTTATCCAAACTTTAACTATATCATTGGAGCAATTGTTCTTGGATTGTGGTGTTGCTCTTGTATTATTGTTCTTGGACTTGTGGCAAATCGACTGTTGGAAATTAGCAAGTCATCATGGGCGCTCTCTTTGTTTCATGGGTAGCTCTTTCCTCTCAAAATTTGAATTCAAAAAACAGTTTTTTTAGAAACCGCACTTATGTTCTCATGCTCATTCCGGTTATGTATGGATTTCACTTCACAATGTTCACAAATCCAGTTGGGTTCAATTCCAAGTACTACACTTGGATATTCGACCCAATGATCAATGAGAAGAGATCAGAAGAGGTAATCAGTGAACTGTTAAAAAGATCAAAAGCTAAATGTTCAGTATCATAACATCCCGCATAGCATCAACAATGTTTTCATTGTGGCGATCACTTGCGTTTTGTATGGATGGTTGTACTTTACGGTCAAGGAGAAAATGAGTATGATCAGTTGGAAGAGTCGGAGACAAGATTTGGTTTGTTGGAGTCTCCAACTTTCAGAAACAAACAATTCTTCCAGAGCTTCCAAATCCTAGTGCAATCAGCAATGATATGTTCTATCAATCTTATTGCTTCAATCATTTTTGTGCTCATGAACTTTGTGGATCTTCCGATTTGGCTTATTATCATTGCTCAAAAAATGTGGCAATTCATTCACGCCTTCCCAGTTTTGATATACCTTGTACTTAACAAAACGATCCGGAATGGTTTTTTGAGGAAGTTCAAACTGAAGAAGCAGGTCACTTCTATTGCGTCGATCAACATGAAATCTGATAAATTGTGAAAACTTATAATGTTATTTAAATAAAGCTACTTCTCCCTTGTCTGTTCACCCATTAATCTTGATAGCCCTGAGAAACTGCTCCTAGAGTGCTCAAGCGAATCAATCACACGGAGTAACAACAGTTGACACCGCAGGGCACCGGGACACCTGTTCCGTCAAGTTTCACAGTGGTCGAAACTTGTCTTCCTGATCGAATCGCGTGTTTTTGATGCGAGCTGTGGAAATCGTTGTTCAGAATGTGATTTGTACACTTTGCAGTTTTTCCAAAATTTTGTATGTATGCCCATCAAGAAAGTTTAGAGGTGTTTTGGTAGAGGAAATTAGCAAATGTTCAGAATTTTGTAGTGAGTTTGACTTTAGCGGAAATAATAGGTTAAAAATGTATCACTTGCTTACATACAGTGCCCCGCAATAAGATATGAAGTTTGATCATATTTAGTTGAAAACGGTCTACTGTGAGCGTCTCAAAAAGTGGTTCCCAGACATCCAATTTTTCTGAAATTTTGGAGGAGATATCAAGCATCTGTCGAACTTCAATTTTGTAGTTGAAAACTGGGAGAAAGCGGAATTTGGGGCCGTGTTAGTTCCTTTGACCTAATTGTCTTGAGTGCTGACAATTTAAAAAAAATTAAAAAAGGGCCAACTTTGAAGGTCTGAAAAACGGCTTCTAGCCATTTGATTTTTTTTTGAAATTTTGAGGGTATATTAAGCTAATATTTTATTTCAATTTTGAAATTAAAAATGGAAATTAGACCAAATTTGAGTTATTGTTAGTCCATTTGAACTAATCGTCTTGAGTACTGGCAATTTCAGTCAGAAAATGCCTACTTTGAGGGTCTGAAAAAGTTGTTTCCCGAAATCCGATTTTTCTGAAATGTTGAAGATGTATAGAGCAACTAAAAAGCTCTATATTTATAGTTGACACTTTTTTCAAAGGAGCCCGATCCAGTTAATTATGGCGCCTAGAAGCCGAAAGACTCCAAAATCATACGAAATTCTAGGAGACGTCGTCAACTTGGCCTAACTAGCGGAATTGCAATCATATGAAAAATTTGTCAACTACAAAAATAGAGTTCTAGAATTGCTCTTTAGATTCGATGAATTTCAAACAAATCGGGTTTCTAGAAACCACTTTTTGAAACCCTCAAAGTTGATCTACTCCCACTAAAAAATGAATTTTTAGTAACTTTTTCTCAGACTGAAAAAAAATTTATCCACCTAAAATTGTGATACCTAGCACAATACTGTATTTATAAACATGTTGCCACGGCTTTTCAGTGTTCATAGTTTCTCCAGCTTTCAAAATTTCACACCCTCCAGACTATCTAGTTTATTCCAACTTTCCAACATGTTCAAAAAACTCAATTATAATTTTCCTCTCTCTATTGTTTTAGAAGCTTCTACCACACTCATATTTCCTTGTTTTTCATAATAAAAAGAACACTGACCAAGTCATCTTTGGTTCTTTATGCTGGAAAACTTTCCTTGTTTACTGCTTTTTCATCTGCCCTGTATGCATCGTTAATTAGTATCCACCGCGCCGAACAGGAAAAGGAAAAAAGCGGCCAATGGTATTCCAAATGAGATGGAATACATTAAATTTGCAAGAAACGGTATATCTTCTGCAAAAAGGGCACACGACGCAGTCACGAGGGGGAAACGCCTCCCGTGCGTCTGACGCTGTCGTCCGCGACTGTTTTTGTAGCGTTCACGGCGCGGGTTTTTTTTTTGGTGTTTCGCGTTGGATTGTTGTACGAGGTACCATTTTCCTTCTCAAACAACCTTCATGTGTTCTCCGTCTTTCCCATTCTCCTTCTGCAAAAATAGATGGAAAGAGAACATAGTCATAAATAACGGCAATAACGCGGGTGGAAGAAGAGTGCGCGGATGCGATACGTTTGAATGCGACTAATTAGTCATCATCATGAGTATTTTTTGCTAGAAACTAATCCTTCCCCCCTATCTTCTTTTCTTTTCTGATTATAGCACACGCCCCTAATCATCTTCTAGAATTTTATCATTCATTCGTACCTATTGTCCTATTCCCTAGAGAATAGTCCTTTGCCAGACTTTTTCAGAACAACTTTTTTTCAGCAGACAAGGAAGTATTATTCTATAGTTGTTATTGTTACCGGAGACCCAATGTTTGTTCCCTGCTATCTCTCTTTTTTGCAGAGACCGGTATTTCAGACTCGGGACAGTCGTTCTTTACGTTTGATAATACGTTGTTGAGGTTTTGCAGGGTGTATGACCTTTTGCACGAATTCTTTCATAAGTTTTCGAAATTTTGATAGTGGTTTCCTACTGATAAAAATCTGCTACAACTCTTTTTTTATTGGAAATATACGATACAACTCTTCTTCGCGTTGTTATCAGCCAAAGCGATCAATTTCAATGAAAAAAGCGAGTCTGAAGGGCAAATATGTAGTCTCTTGCAAAGGTCGTTAGGTGTTCTTTGTTAGAACAGGTTGAATGGGTGGCCCTCAAATTCAAATCAAAAATTTTCGAAAATTTTTGCAGAGACAAATTCAATAAAAGCCACCTGGCGAATTGCATCCAGAATTTGTTTCCAATTATTATTTGAAACTGGCGAAGCTCTATGAATAGACTCTAGTCTCTTTTCCTGAGAAATAAAAAGAGCGAAGATATGAATCCTCCAGAAGCTTCTGTTCCCGAAAAAAAAAGAAATAAATGTGTCTGCTAAAATTTTCGCGTAGAGGGACAGAAATCTAGCTAGTGTTTTTGCTGTCTAAAATTTATAGCATTACTCGTATCCCTTTTTGTTCCTATGCTCTTTTTTAGTAATTATTCGATTTCCTTTTAAGAGAATTCGAGTATCCATTGTAGGCGCCACTCCAGAAGCTCTTCAGTTTTTGCTGGAAATTTTCTGGCTCTATTTTTGTCACTTGCATGCATGTTCTCTTTCCAGTTAGTCGTATAGACGCCCGCGGAGTTCCAAGAAAATTAATCTGCGAAAAGGTATAAAGTAGAGACTTCCACACATGCGAAAATGTATTCATTTCCTTCGTACATTTCCGTTTCCTGTCTGCGATCCCCGAATGTTAATTGACTTTTTTTGCAAACTGCACTTTTTGGACTTTATAGCGGCATTTTCATATTAGATCCTTGTTTGATAAACCACAAAAATCTTAATTTTTGATTTTGAGCATACATGTCCGATTCCTGCAAAAAATGCCAGAAAAAAAGCAATTTTTTATGAAAAATTTTCTAAATTGCATGAAAAATCATGAAAGTACTAAAACAGTAAAACACTTTAAAATTGAACAAAAAACAGTAAAAAAAAAAAACGATTTTTTCTTTAAAAAATGATCTTCGGAAAAAACTGGGTTCCAAAACCGGGCCGACCGGGCCAGGCCGGTAGAAATTCCTCTGTCGGCCTGTATGATTCTGAGTACTTCTTGAAATTAGTTTTTCAAATTTCGCAAGCTCTGCAAAATCAAAAGTACACTTGTACTTTCTCCTCTAGATTGTACTAACCACAGCTGCACATCAATTTCTCCCCTCCAATCGTAAGATACAGTCGGTTCCTCGAACACGTGTCCCCTGGCCCCATTGGCAGCTGTTGGCTCTCGGCCCCGGCTCCTTCGATGCAAAGTTTCATTGTGTAGTTTTGCAAGAGGCCAATAGCGGACAATCTAGTTCCACTCATAAGCTTTCTCCCTTATCTTTTATCACTTTTACACTTTGTCTGTCTGGCTCAATTCTCTACGCCCCGCCTCCCAGCTCCACTATCGCTCCCATTCTTCCATTTTAGAGTCGCTCTTTTTTGTTGTCTGGGTTCACTAGCATTATATTTTCTGCTGGAATGTTATATCTGACTAAAAACTTCTCCCGAGTTTCATTTCAGGTGGACCTATGAATTTCCTTCGAGGAATCCACCGCAAACTTAGCGGTAACAATGATAACAATGAGGTAAGCTTTGTCGAGCAATTATTTTTCAAATTAGTTTTTGATTTTTAGTCAAATTCTTCTCCACAAGATGTCTTGAAAAGAAAACACTCCACGACCAGAAAGTACTCTTCAGAAGCGCCAGAGAAAAAAGTATTTTGAAATGTTTTTTCTATAAAAACAGTAATATTATTTCAGATGGCAGTTATGCATTACCTTTGGGAAATCAAACGAAAGCTGAGTTTTGAAACCGAAAACAATGAGGTAGAATTATTATTATTATTGTTATTATTATTCAAACGCCTCAACGTGATATTTTTCAGTTTCATGACCCCAATCAAGAGTGCTCAGAGGACTTGGAGCCCATGGAGTTTGGCGCAGAAGCCACACAAGAAAGAGTAAGAGTTTTTTTTAATTAAATGGGTACTAAAAATTAAAGTAATTTCAGTTGAATGGTATACTATTCCTACAAGAGATCAGCATCAAATACGAATTGGATTTGTATGACAAGGAGGTAAGTATCAATGTATGAATGATTATAAGTAATTTTAATATTATTTTAGAATCCAAAACCACCAGAGAAATTGAAAGGATTGCTTGTCCTTGGTGTGCAAGGATGCTCAAAGGAACTTCCGTCTCTGGATATTATGGTATTAGAAAAATTATGTGCAAATTTTCATATTGTTTTTTATAGGGGGTTCCTGGACCGATGAAACCGGATCTAAGTCGATTGCCGAAGGGTTTCAAACTTGGCAACCTTGCTGAGTATAAATTCGCGGTAAGGAAGAATGAAAAACCTGAAAACTTGAAGTACTTTTTATTGATACTCAAAAAATCGTCTGAATTCCAGTATTTACAAAAGTAGCAGTCGTTTTTCCTAAAAATTGTTGAAACTAGAAAAAATCAATTTTCAAATTGCGAATTTACATTTTTTTAAACCTCCAAAAATGTAGAATTTTGTAGAATATTTTGCTGATTCGAATGCAATTAATTTCGCTGCTCACAACGCTACAGAAACATTTTTATGAACCACTTCGTCGCGCTCGCCGCTGCCGACTTAAAATCTGCAGTCGCGCTCGCCGCTGCTGATAAAAACTGACTAAAAAGTTTTCTACAGCGTCTTGAGCTGCGATATTAGGCGCTTTAGAATCAGCAAAAAAATCTAAATTTAAATATGTTTTAAAAAATGAAAGTTCGCGATTTGAAAATCAATTTTCTCGAGTTTTAATTGAATATTTTCGACACCAATTGCAAATATTATATTCACTTTTCAACAAACTTATATTTCAGGGCCTCGTCCTCGGCGAAGTCTTCGACCGCTTTGAAATTCAAATCTATTGCAATTTATTCGAGCAATTCAGCTACTACCCCTACTATCAGCACAATACGAGGACGTGGTGGACAGCTCACGCTATCACCATGGAGCACATTAATCAATACCGGGTCTCTCCATATGATCGCTTGTGCAACGCTCTCTTAAACCCGAACATTGATGAGGAAACCAAACCGCTAAGGAAGTTCGGGGTCCGAGCAACAAACTGATTTCTTATCTCTTCCACAATTTCTTCTGTACAAAAAACTTCAAAACTTCGCCAAATTTTTTTTACTTTCAAACCGTCCTCGACATTCCCCCAGTTTTTGTAAATTTTGAATCGGTGACAAACCAACTTCTCTAATTTATACTCTTTCATTTTTTTCTTTCATTCAGAACTTTTCGAAATTTCCCGATGTTTATGAGTTCTGTGAACACTGCATGACACACGCTGCTTAATTTTTCTGTCTTCGAATAAAATTATTTTTTGAGTCTTATTAAAATTTGAAATTAACGCTGTTTGGATTTACGGAAATTGAACCAGTAAACTTCCATGTATTAATCGAAAAAGAAAACTGAAAAATTGTTCTTTCAAAATTCGACTGTAAGCGCCCAAAATCTATAAAAAAATCTACCGTATCCCAGTTTTCACTGACACCGCTATTTTCTCTCTCTAGATCATCCCCATCTATCAATCATTACCGTAATCTGATTGATATCATCTGATTGCAAAGCGATATCATCTTTTTTTATATGTCACCCAATTTTATTGCACTTATACGTCTCGCTGTCAATTTTATCATTCGGTTTCTCTCCCCTTTTAATATATCCTCTTCACAACAGCGTCAGGGGCAAGTGTCCATACTCGTTTCCTCTCCCCCTGTCTCCTTTGCTTCTCGCCTCACGAACGACTTCTTTTCTGCGAGACCTTCCCCCCTGTCCATATGCCTTAGCCATTGGGGTGTATATCTAGATGAGGTGCGCGTGTGTCAATATGGAAATAATGGAGAATGGAAAAGAGCAACAATTTATACAGAAACGGGCACGAGATCGAGAAAAAAGCTCATAATTAGAAGAAGGGCTCAACTCAAATTACTAAATTATTCGCTGAATCCAGAACCATTCAATCCCCAGAATATGCTAACAGCGAGAATGATAACTGCAATACCTCCAGTAAGACCAACCAAAATAAAAGTTGGCCTTTTGTTTCGTTCGGAGATTTCTTGTTCCGCAGTGAAAAAAATCTGCTGAAGTTCAGTCAGTTCGTCTTCAATGGGATGCCAATACGCTTCAAAAACAGCTGGACAACTTCCTTCTTCCTCTGGCAATAAAGTTGTGATCCAATCGGAAACCTGAAAAATCTTCCTCCATACCTATAGCCTATCTCACCATCACTCACTATTAATGGGTTGATGTCATCTCCAAAATCGGAATAGCTGTTCTCATAAAGAAGGATTGATAGATGACATGCTGTTTCGGATAGGAAAGGCATTCGTTTGTAAAGCAGAACATGGGTTAGACCGTCTAATGGAAGACTAATTTTCACTGGTTGGATTCCATGGTCTTGTGCAATTCTGAATGGATAAATTAAAGATTCTAGAAAAAATACACAAAGAAAAAACCTTGCGACAATTGACCAAGTTGGTTGAGGGCATTTCGGACGGTCCACTAGGAGAAGATATTTCGCGGAACAGTTTGATGTATCGGAGAGAATAGTGTTCAAGTCTCCATAGACTTTTGGTTCTATCAAATTCAGACGATCGACGGAGGATATCCAGGAATTTACATCTTCCTGGAACAACACAGCAGTTTTGGTTTTGAGAATTTGGCAAAAACCATTTCTGTAGTGAAGTTTGACAGCAAATTTTTGAGCGCATTTAAAATCCATGACATTAAATCAAAAAGTAATATTTTTTGGAAAACTTTTCAGAAAACAGTAGTATTTTTCAGAGAATTTCCAGATTTTCCAGATTCCATAGAATCTCCATGAAAAGCCGATAGCATATTTTGAACGTTGAAAGTATTATTGTTCAGTAACTAAATAAATAATTACAAGACAGCACACAAAATTTTTGCTTCAAAATTTTTAGACCTTAAATTGCATCAAATTTTCAAAAACTCACCCTCACGCTAACATCACCATCAAAAATTATCTTCTTTGAGCCAATAAAGTATATTAAAGTTGGAAACGTTATCGTATCGTTTGCATCTATGAAAGAGACTGGTTGCCGGTACGTATGGTAGTAGTAACTGATCGTTTCAGGTTCCTGGTACCCTTTTCTATGATTGAACTCTTTAAGCCATAACGGGATCTGGAAATAATGGTTTTGTGGGATACTATGAAAAAATGTATGAAAAACTCACATCCGATCTGTGTTTTGCACATGTCTTATTGCATACCAGAAGAATCATCCGACCATGTTCCATTCTCTCTTCAATGACGGATTCAGTTTTGGATTTAGGGGTATCATCTGAAATTTAAAACTTTAATGAATATTTAGTTTGGAAAATTCAAACTTTAGGTAAAAACTCCCAGAAAACCTAACAGTCAACTATTATTTCTTAATCATTTACAACTTGCTTAAGACATACCTCCACTTCCCAAAAAATCCGGAATGAAAAACGACCGTTTATTATTCCAGCCATTCGCAAAATCAATTAGTATTACAAAAAGTAAATATTGTAGTCGCATTATCATCAATTTCGACAACGGATCCAGGAAGTGCGGGGGTGAGAGACTCGCGGATTTCTGCACAGCATGTGTTTCGGTTTCTGTTTCTCTTAGTCGTCGTGTTACACTGTTTTGAAAAACAGATAACGACTGGGATCTCCATCTCAACAGAGCAAGAAGAGAGATTTTGTGAGAGCAATAACAGAAACGGCGGCACTGGACCCACAAAAATATAATAGGCGACAATTGAGGTCCCAGGTGTGAAAGGGCAGAAAAGAAATAAAAGATTTATGGAGGGAAAAGGGAGAAGAAGAAGATAGAAAAATTGAACGGCAAAAAAGTTCAAGAACTCGGAGCAAGGGTGTCCGATGTACAGCTAGGTTAGCTAGGTGATTTCTAGTTTCATTCAGATTATTTGAGCTATACAGTCCAAAAGAAATTATGCAATTAATGCAGTAAATTTTTTTTGTATTCAAGATCCTCAAAAATAAAACTACCACCGCTTTGCGCTCTATCGTGTTGTAGCTACAGTACTAAGGTTCCTAGCTACAGTGCTAGCTAGGAGCTAGGCACCTACAATGATAGGTTCCTAGCTACAGTACTAAGATACTAGCTACAATACTACGGTACTACCTACAGTACTACACTACTAGCTACAATACTAGGGTACTAGCTACATTACTAGGGTGTTACCTACAATACTAAGTTTTTAGCTTTAGTATCAGGCTACTAAGAACAGTACTAGGGTACTAGCTACAGCACGAGGGTACTATCTACAGTACCAGGGAATTAACTACAGTACTAGGGTACTCGTTACAACACTAGGATATTAGCTACAGTACTAGGGTACTAGCTACAATGATAGGTGCCTAGCTACAGTACTAAGATACTAGCTACAATACTACGGTACTACCTACAGTACTAGGGAACTAGTAAAAATAATAGGTACCTAGCTACGGTACTAGGATACTAGCTACAATACTGCGGCACTAGCTACAGTACGGCACTAGCTACAGTACTACGGCACTAACTACAGTACTATGGCACTAGCTACAATACTAGGTACATAGCTACAGTACCAGAGCTACAGTACCAAAGCTACAGTATTACAGTTTTGCGTACTATCAAATTATAGCTACATTACTATATCTTTTCGAGCTCGCCGCATATTCTCCTGAACAAAGAATAGCGAGTACTGAAGAAATTTGTTTTTCTGTATAAAACACTATTCGGGACCCCTAATTTCAATAATACAGTTCCAACCTTTTGAAAAAATTATGAACTTGTGAAAATTCCTCGAATTGAATTTACAGTTTTAATACCTATTTCAGAGTCTTTTTTAGTTTTTTTATGAACTGCAAAACTGAATTCAGGGCCCTTGTTTTCGTACTTTGAAAATATTCCTTTAATAAAGAAAGAAAAAATTTATTGAAAAAAGGAAAGCAAAAAAATGATTAAGAGAACATGAAACCAATTGTGTCAAAATCGAGATGTTTAGTGGTAAATATTCGATTTCCAAAGAGTATTTTTTTGAAGGCCAGAAGAATAAACTTTAAATACCAGTACATAATGGGGGTGGGGGGTTTAGATAGCGATGTTTTGGGGGGTGGGAACATGGATAGTATGAGAATTGCTTGTGTGATCGATGACAATGCTTGAACAGAGGGTGGGATGGAAGGGTTGAAAACTGGGCATGAGAATTGAAACATGGAACAATGGGTCGACCATAGTTCGAAGAAACCGAAATGAAAAGAGACGAAAAGCAAACAAGAAGACACGATTTTAAGTGAGGGAAATTGGGATTTTACTTCTACAAATTTAACTTTGTAGGGATAAAAAAGTTTCGAAACCTGAAAGATCGGCTCACTAGAAGCCAAAAACATCTACTGAACTACGAGTGCAAAGTTAACTGAATGGCACAAAAAGCATAAAATGGAGTGCTGATTAGAATCGAATCGAGGTTGATATCACATATTGAACTGGGGGTGGTGCAAAGCGTATATACATTGCTATTATAGAAACTATTTCAAGAGGAACTGTCGAGGTCTCGACAGTACTAATAGGGGGGCTTTTTCACAGAAAAAATCAAAGAGCCAGTCAAAAATAACATTTTGCAATGAAATTAGAGATCGTGACATAACAAATGACGTACGAGGGGGGCAACTAATAAATTTGAAAATTATAAAATAACTAGTTAAGCTCTTTTCATGCAAAGCTCCTTAACGAATGGATCGACTTCCCAGTTCTTGAACAGCTCCATTACTTGCATGTTTTCTTCGTTTTGTGCCAAGATGTTCTGGAAAAAAGATAATTGAAAAAAGTTATTATATTTTCAATGACTCACTTGAATACTGGCAGTCATCATCAACAAGCTACCGTATTTTTGGACACCAGTTGGAACTCCAATCTTCTGGGTGATGCATGTGAAAAGTGCTCCCAAGTACTTGTTTCTCTCCTCGAACACCTCTTGTTTAGCGGATTGGGACAGGTCAAGGGCGTCTGAAAAAGCTAGGCTTAAGAAAGTTCTAGACCCTAATTCCTAACCTGGATTGAAGAAAAGAGCAGCCTTGAAAGTGGCGAACTCAGAAACATTCAATTGCAACTTGCGGAATGGGATCATGATCTCGTCCATTTGTCTGGTGTAGATTGGTCGGCATCCAGACAGTTGGACCTGGAATATATTACTGTAAGATTAGGAAAATTAGGTGGTTATGTACCTGTTGTTGTGGTTGTCTCATGATGAAAGCGCCATTTTGGAAGACGATCTTGTCCGGTCCGTGGTCTGGGGAGTAGAAGACACGGTTCAGAAGGTTGAACGCGAAGGCGAAGTTTCTTACGAGAGCGAACTGAAAATCCCTTGTTGCTCATCGTGAAATTGTTTATTTAAGATTTCCGAAAAGCTACTTTCCAAGGATTTCATTCAGATATTTTTGTGGAAAGTTTTTGCGTAAGCCCAGCTGATGGTTGGTTTCTTATATTCTTTCCTTGTATGATAACACAAAAACTATTGATGTTTGATGCTTTAAGTTTTGGGAAACCCCCTCTTCCTCATCCAAAAGCTTATGTTTCAGCTGTTCAAATACGAGAACATTTGCAAAAGGCTTCCCTAAATATCGCTACACACCTGATCGAAAAGGTTCAATCTCTGGTAAACGTCGAATGTCTTCGCCCACTCGATGCATATCCTCATCTCGCGAATGTTCCACATTCTGATATCGTTCATCGACGCTGGATAGAGCTCCTTGAACACGGCGCTAGTCTGAAGTTGAACTCGATGGGTTACTGGGAACGGAGAGTAGTTGGTCACCAGACTCACGTCTACTTTAAGGTCAGTGGTCTCAAAAAGTAGGCAAGGAGACGTCAACGCGTGTGTCACTCCGGTCACTTCGGGAATTATGCATCGGCGCAACTCTTGGCAGAGTCCTTCCACTTGTGTGAGCTGGTCAATGATTTCCTGGAAGAAAAAATAACGTATATTCAGTTTGCGTGTTGCTTCTTCTTTTTTCGCTTCAACACACACCCACTGGCTAAAAAAATCTTCTTTTCGGGAAGCTTCCCATATTCAGTTACACGAGAAGATTTTGGGACCTCCGGAATGACCAAAAAACATTGAAACAGAAGAGTTGAAATTTAAGAAGGGACAACCACACACACACACACACACACACACAACGTACATATTGGATAGGGGTCCCCTTCGTTGGAAAAAATAGACACACACGCACACGGACATTAAATAGATTCCAGCGGAAAAAAATGACTCGAGAAAAGGGAAAATAAATAAATCAAGTGTAGACGTTATTGCAAAGATCTCGGGTTCCAGTTGAGTGCACACCACATTTATGGATCTTTGGACACTTACTTGATCTTGTAGTCTGTGTGGTGTTGTCGCCTGCTCATCATCCGAGCCGCTACTCATTTTGACCTTTTTCGTCGGCCCAATCCGGTCCCGATCATTTTGTATTGCTGGAAGTTGCAAGGCTAAATCTTTTTTGTCGAGTGATCAAGTGGTGGAAGGTCAGTGCTAATCTCCTAGGTCAATCTGGGCTCAATAAATCCAAAGATCAGGAGGATTCCAGAAAGTCTGATTACTCAGAAGAAGTCCTACAGATATTTTTTTTTTGTGTTTTTTCGTCAACTCAAGTCAAAATTGAATCAAAATTCGAAATTCAAGTGTCTGGCTAGAGAATCCCGTTACATCAAAGATCTATGTGTTTTGCTGAGGTGTAAATCAAAGAATTTCAGAGCTCTTCCGGTTTCTTAAATGAATAACCAAAGGTTGAAGCTCTAGTTGTTTTGATACCAGTGGCTTTACTCAAACTCGCAGTTCAAAAATCTCTTCCATTTTCAACGGTACCAAAGTTTTTGCATTTCTATACAAAAACTAATGAGATGTTGTTATGAATCAGAGCCTCTTCTTTGATACTAACCTTTTGCATCCATCCCAACAAGCAAGCATTTATTAAACCGACAATGTCGACAAGCACATCGTATATCTGTAAAAAGGACACGATCAGAAACCAGAGCAATTAGAGGTGTTGAAAGGAGCTTCAAGTTTCTAAGAAGTTGACTTCCTGAGAGCAATTCAAAAAACTCACTTTTATTAACATCGCAATTCCCATTATACTGACATATAAATGTTTGTTCACTGACTATTGTTCGTCGAAAGAATGTTTTGCTGAAAATTCATAATTGTGTTAGAAGTCTCCAGACCAATGGACCCTTGTGTCTTTTTCAATTCCTAAGAGTACACAGACCATCATTAATTTCCTCTCCCTTTCATCAAAAAAAAAATAATTACGTTTGTTTGTGTTTGGAAAGAAAGAGCCCAAAACCCCCCTTAGGAGCACGCAAAAAGAGTCCTGGATTTTTTTCCTATTGCCTCTCTCTCCCTAAATTGCCTCATGCGCCTTGCCAGCATGCTCTTGAAAGCGTGACGCGATTTTCTACTTGATCGCGCTTCTTTCTTCTTTTTTGCTCCACTCTTTCGAAGGTCCCTACACACACTGGTTTGTAAAAAGAAGGTGAATTTGACAGGGCACTCTCACACACAACACAATGTGTTTGGATTTGACGTGCTCGTGAAAAGAAGGAGCAAACCAAAGAACCGTGGTCATCGGACTTTCGGATCAAATATGGGAATGTATGTGGGAGATCTAAAGACTAACTCACTGGGGCCAATTCTGTCAACATTATCACATTTCACCGTGGATCCATCTTTTCATTTTTACCCATTTTTCCCATCTCATTTTTTTTCGCCACAACTTGTGTGAAACGGATAGGAGAGTGAAGCAAAGAACAAGATGGCTCGCGTGGTCCCCAGAGAGAAGAGCAAAGCTTCCTAGTGCAAAAGACACATTGGGATGAGAGTAAAAGTCCAAACAACGCCCCCACGTCATACTTACCATCCATTACAACTTGCTACTCCATAATGATAACCTGTCGCCAGGTCGGAACATACTGCGCATAGTTCGCCTTCGGGGACTTTCCTCCCTGTAAAGTTTCAAAACTGTAGATTAACATTTCAAAAACAAGTTAAATCAAAACGTTCTCTTAAGTATGAGATGTTTTGGTCTCTGATATACTGTAGCAGAGTAATCGTCTTACTTACGTTGAGCCATTCGCTTATACGACGGAAACTTCTGATCATTGCCCATTGAGGATGAGCCGTTTGCATTGGAGACGGAGGCGGATGAGCCGTTCATGTACATGGACGGATCCTCATTTCGATGCGAATTCATCATCGGGGGGCCCCCGTAGTTCCCCAGATGATTCTGTAGCTGATCAGCCAGTGTGCCTCCGTTCATACTATAAAATACTTGCATTGGTGGACCGTGTCGGCCGACATCGGGCGCTGAATCGTTTAGATGATGGTATGGTGAAGACGAGTGTGCCGGTGCCGAAGCAAAGCACACGTCGTCTTCGGTCGCCAGTCGTTGATGTTGCGCGAGAATAGTTGGTTTGGATTTTGGTGAGCACCAGTCACCCACCACGACACCCAGGGGGTACAGACGATGGGGAGGGGAAGCGGCGGGGTGAAACGAAAAAAAAAAATAGAAAGAAAAAAAGAGAAAAGGAAAACCGGGGGAAAGAGAGGGAGCCACAAGAAGCTCAGAGAGAGCGTGGTGAAATGGGCGGAGCCTAGGGGCGACAACGCGCGGGGCGCCACACGGGCCCGAAGAAAACATGAGGGACCGACGGGGAAAAAAGACTGAGAAGAGCAAAAAAAAAACGAAAGAAAATGGATGGAAATTTCTATCTTTGGGTTTTCTCCTCAATTTTTGTCTTTTAAGAAAGTCCAAAGGGTCAAAAAAAAGTTGGGCCATTAAAGATGGGAAGATCAAATAAAAGTCTCGCCATATTTCCTACAGTTTTCAAAAAGTTTCGACATAAACTTTCAACCCTAGGTACAGTCATCCAATTTTTAAAATTATAATGAAATTTTCTGATGACAAAAAAATTGAGAGCAAAGAACGTTCGATGGAACACCTGACTGGTATTGGTGATTGGTCGAAAACAATTGTTATCGAGATGATTCCAATTTGCATCATTGCCATTTAAAATTACGGTTGAAAAACATCACTAGTTGATTTTTGTTCTATTCATTTTTTTCAGTGGAGCTACTTTTTTTGTGAAAGGTTTCTTCGCAGAACGCCAAAAATAGAAAATGCTTTCTAATCTTCGTGATTTGATCTGTAGGGGATGGATTCTCACTTGCAAATTGATAGAAATCTTTGGTGTTGGTAGGAGATTTTGGAAATACGGCATGGATAAAGACGAAACGGAAGAAAAACAGATTGGGGAAGGTGTCACAAGTTGTTGTTGTTTTCTATTAAGATCATAATACAATTTTCTTGGTACTCTTACTCTGGGTTTTCCTTTTGGGGGTTTATAGTGTCTCTTGACAACGACAACGACTGGAAATCCATACCAATCCATCAAAAACGAAAGCGCATTTTTAATATAAAATAAAAAACGTCGAAACTTACTGGCAAGTACGTCAGCTTGCCCGCTTATTCGGAATTTCTTTGACGTTGACGTTGAGTGTATGAAGGAGAAGAGTGATACTCTCTGAAAGAAGATATCGGAAATGTACGATGTTGAGTCGAGTTTCAAGAGGTGTCACGAAGATCACAAGAAGATGAGCAGGAAAAGAGCGGGAAACTGGGGGGGAGAAGATAGAAAAGAGAAAAGAGAAAAAGTGTTCGGATGATGTTTCGGGAATGATTAATTAGTTTCAGGTTTCTCTGGAATTTTCGGCCTTTTTTAAGGGGTAAGAATTCCAAATCAAAAAGATCAGACGAAATTGTGATCTCAAAAAGTGCAAGTATTCAGAAATTGAGGGGTTGCTTGCAGGTGTAAAATTATTATTGAAACTAACAAAATTTTTCTTGAATTTGTTCTCACGAAGTTCAGTTAGTGGGAAAACTGGGCATCAGAAAAATCGTTGAGGGAGAAAAAATGTGAATGTTTTTGCTGTTCCATTTTTTTGAGCGAGCTCTGAAAAGGTATCGCTCTCTCGTCTACTCTATCCCCCTCAAATCCGTTTTTGACTAACTTCTATTGAATTGAATTTCGGTCTACTTCAGTTATTTTTGCTCCCCTCAAAGTTTCTCGTCACGTCAAAGATCGAAAACGATATGAGATTACACTAAAAGGTGGAAGGATGGATTTCGTAGTGAAATTGGGTCCCCCTACCCGGTTTCGCTCTCACACAAAGATTGATCTTGACGCAAAGATTAGTCGGGAGGTGGAATAAGTTGGAAAGAGATTGGAAGATATTGATTATTGGCCTGGCCTCCTCTTTATCACTTGAAGGGTTGTCTTCTCTGATTTTTGCCTTCTTTTCTGTTTTAATTGTCATCAACTACACAACGAAGAACAAGAATTACGTTGTCTTCTTTTTCGCCCTCGTCTGTCCCATCCATTTTCTTCTTCTTCTTCTCCATTTTCTCCTTCTACTTCATCTTCTTCGTTTTTAGTTTCCTTCATGAGTGAAACAAAACGCTGAGTGCAACTTGAGAAGATGATGTATTCTGGAGAGAACAAGAGAGGAGAAAAAAAGAAAGATGAAAAAGCATGTGTGCTTCTTTCTCACTACATTTTGATCTTTGTCGTGACAGCCATGAATGAAAAAAAATTCTGGATGAAGATTAGAGATCGAAAGGGGTCTTCCTACTTTTTTTTTGGTTTTTCATGCGGTACCAAAAGTGCGAGATTCTGAATCACGTTGGAGGAATCGAAATGAGATATAAGAGAGAATAACGGATGGGGAGTGAATCCTCATGAATTAGGGATTCCTCCGTGATGAATAAGAAGCGATGAAGAAGCAAAGCACGATGCGGACCATGGACGATGCACACAACATTTTCACTTTTGAATTCCAAAAACGTGAGAAGGGACTTACGAGTGAGCTATACGCAGCTCAGAAGTGAGCATCCAGAGACACGACGGCGAAATTGGCGGATGAGAGATCTGACATCATATTAATTTTAATATAGTTGCAAGGGAAAATGAAAAGGGAGAGAGAGATTGAGAAATGATCCCGGATTTGACGATCAAATCTAGGAGAAAAAGATTGATTAGAGAACAGAAAATTGAATTCAGATAGGTTTTTTTTAAATCAAAACTGATAATGCGTACACCCATTTTGATCTCAAATTAATTTTGATCAGACAGAGAAAAAAAGTAGAAAAAATCTAATAACAAAAAAGGACACAATGCCTCGTGAGAAAAGTCTATAACTAGTGATCTGTGAGACTACTATCCAAAAGTGGTCACTTTTATTGATGTTTACAGTTCCAGATCTCCCTCAGAAAGACATTAAATCATAAACATCTCCTGTTTTATTAGTCTAGACCTCTTTTTCTAATCCTTGCACTCTACTAATAATCTGCGTCATTTAGGGATTTATGCACTTAATTATAGTACAACCACCCGGCCAAAACCGAAAAACCCAAAAATTCGAGGAGCACAAACATCGAGGTTAAACGGAGCAGCGAAAAATTGAAGAAAAGAAGGGAAAAGTAAAGATCAAACAAAAAAATTCGCGAGGGAAAAAAACCCAGTACAGAGCACGTTTTGTTTAGAGTGACATGACCCTGGGGTCTACCGCGAAAAAAAAAAGTTTCACCTGGAACAATGTAGAGATCGGAAATCACAAGTTGTGAAATATCGTAAAAGACAGGGGAAGGGAGAAAGAGAGAAACGGAAAACACAGCATTTGCAAGTTGGAAGGTTTTCGGTGTTTTGTGAGTGGTAAACAACGTTTTTTTTCAACACTAGAGGCCACTGAAATCTAAACTGGGGGCTGACCAAAAAATGGGAAAAATGGACTATAACTAAAATCAAAGACTGTTTATCTATACAAAAAACTTATCTCTGGAATCGTATCTAGTTTGGTATCCTGGTCCTCACACAATAAACGTGTCATTGACCTTTGGGAGATGAGAAAATGAGGGGAGACCGGAGACCTATGGATACTGTAATTGTGATGAAACGGTTTTCATAACAGGTTTTGCGCAAAACACACTAACCAAAAAACAGCATATGAAAGGTCAAGAACTCATTTCAAGTATGGTCTCAAGTTTTAGTTTGAAGTTCAATGAAACAGAGATTTTAAAACATCGCCCGGAAAAAAGAAAAAAATACAATAACCCAAGTACTAGATACTAAGTGGCCAAGAACAATGAAAAGACACACAAAAAAAAAAAAACAGAAAAACATGGCGAAAAAAAGAGGAACAACAGGCTCAGGGGTTTTATCTCTGTGTCTCTTCCCGGTTAACACAGTCCGCAATCATTCTCGTTTCCCGCATAACGACAAATGCATGACGATGCATGCATGTGGAATAGGGGAAAAACCCTCATAAATAGTGTGATAGATGAAGAGGATCAGGTGGAGAAGAAGAGAAAATTGTAGGGGAAAGAAATAGATGTGTGAGGGCCTATTCGGGGTGGGAGAGAGAAGTGCAGTTGGCAAGCAGTCTTTGCCTCTTTATATTGATTGAACAACACAGGGCCTGACCGAAGGGCTGTCTTAGTGCGCATCCGAAGGAATTAAGATAGAAGAAGAAACTAAGAGAAGGGAAGAATCGAATCGCATCTAGTCCCGAAAAACGACAGTTGTTCAATTGTGAGAAGACACATTGCTGGAGGGCATCAGACTTTTTCACAGATCAGGTTGGACTGGGACTGAGAGAAAACCCAAAACAAAACTGATGAGAAAAAAAAGAGAGGTGTTTGATCACTTCTAGAGTGGTCCCGAGGAATTCCTGCACGCAGCCAAAGAAAAGAAAAAAAATCATCTTTTTGAGTTTACACCGGAGCAAGATTGATGTGGAACCTTTTGTTCGAGCATGAAATAATGAGAAGGATGTGAAGGATCAATTATGCCAGTCTCAATAAATGTCTGTCCTGGCCGAGTTTTCCGAATTTTTTGGCTGCGATATCTTGGTACGAAAATGCTACCGTAATATATTAAAATTTAAAGGAACATTCCCTGCTTTTTAGGTGAATTGTTCAATTTGTCATGGTTTTTGAACGATTTTCAACAAATTTCAAAGCGAAATGTAACTTTCGGAGCAAAAAATAACATTTCGCTTTGAAAGTTGTTTAAAATTGTTCGAAAACCATGAAAAATTAAAAATTGACCTAGAAATCAGTGTATTTTCCTTTAAATTTTAATATATTACTGTATTATTTTTGTGGTGAGATATCCCATCCGAAAAATCAGGAAAATTCAGCCAGGACTGACATTGACTGTGACTGGCATAATAAGTCCTTTCAGAGTCACAAAATGATCTTCTCATCTTTCTCCGTTCGCTTTCTCGTAGGAATACGAATACGACCCGCGAAGACTCTCAAAAGCGGATGTATGTTTCGGTTTATGTTTGCGTTGTCCCTGCTGTTGCAATACATATTCAATGCTCGAGAAAAAAAAGTGGAAGAAAAGGTGGTGTTTGTTCACAATAGAGCAGAAATGATTCAAGAAAGATGAAGCAGAGAACAAAAAATATTCATATTTTGAAAAAAGGTCAATTTTTTAGTTCCTCGTACTAATCCAAATCAGAATCTCTAGAATTCCGTCATTTCTGATTTTTGGTTTTGGTTTACCTTTAAGATTAGTCCAAAATATGGTTTTTCGGCTCCGAAACATTTGGAAAGTGGACATTTCGAAAGTGAACATTTCGAAAGCGGACATTTCGAAAGCGGACATTTCGAAAGTGTGAAAACGCGTTTTCGCCCAATTTTTGAAGCTTTTCTTTTTTTGCGCAAATGTTACACGAAAATAATTTTTTTTTGCTAATGTTTACGAAAAGTTCAAAAAATTGAGAAAAACCCCGATTTTACACCTTCGAAATGTCCACTTTCGAAATGTCCACTTTGGGAACGTCCCGGAGCCGATTTTTCGAATAAAATATCAATAGTAGGTTCAAATTTTGAAAAATTGAGGGGGATCAAAGTTTTGAAAGTTTTTTGGTTTAATCGGTTTTAGTTGAGATATCTGTGAAACAGAACAGTTGAATTTTTCATTGACCAAACACCATTGAAATAATTTTTGAATTGGAAATTAGATGTAGTTTTACATACAGCGAAAAAACAGATATAACTAGAGTGATACTGGGAAGATGGAGATTTGGCTTTTGGCAGATCAGAACTAGATTATAGACATTGAGAAATCACTGATCAGCCCTTGGCTTGTTTAATATTACCGAAAATGATATTATTTTCGATATTAAGAGTCAATCAAAATGCGAGGAATCATAAATCATTGAATAAGAATCGATTTGACTCGAAAAAAAATTGTACTTTGAACATAAATTGTTTGCGAGAGCAACACTTACATTATTCCTAGACTGGGCTCTTTTTGCTCTGTTGCTACTGTTGCTAAAAGTCTCAAACAATCGCTTTCGCGTTTCTCAGCAGATTCGTTTACATTTGGTGGTCAAATTTCAATTGATCTTTGAAAATTCGCAAGGCACAAAAAATAATAGAGTTTGTGAACCGAAATAGGAAAAATAGAAACACTTTTCCTTTTCCCTTGTTCGCGCCCCCTCCGAACCTTATCAATTTGATCGGCAGATTGTTATCAAGATAGGTTCTGAGGGTTTTTCTCTCGAAAATTCTGCGGAAAGGTGAGACTTGGCGAAAACAACAATGATTTTTGTTTCAACGTTTAGGTTTTTTTTTGTCTAAAGTGCTCTCATAAACACCATTGATGATGATAAAAGGAAAGATAATGAAAAGAAGAAAGAAAGAAACTAAGACATCAAAAATTTGCGGCATCATGTTGTTGACAAGTGCAAAGAAATATGGTATGAATTGAACACAAAATAGACTCAATATTAAGATCACTTCCAAAATATTAGTAACCTATAATAATATGGACGCTTATTAGTTAGTAGACTTGCCAAACGCCAGACCGAGGGGGAGCTCTGTACAAATAAAACAATTGTTCAATCCCTAAACCAGACCAATTTTCGTTCAAATAGGCAGTTACAGGTGAATCGTATACTTTCTAGTGGAACCAGAATGCATGTGACTAGGTTGGTTTTCAAAAATTTAGAACTAGTTCAAGGCATTTTATGAATCATAAGTGGTCCTAGACATACATGTGATCCGTGCTTTTTTGGGCCTTCGCGGGCCTTCAATTTTCTCTATTTCGAATTCGAAATTTTTGGTCGATCTTTATACCAAAATGTAGAACTCGATCAGATCTATAAAATGGTACTAAAATCACTCCGATGGCCTATATCAGTTTTTGTCTAGAACTTGTAGAACACACGTGCCGAGCTGAAAACGCTGGCCCGGTGTTTAGTTCTAGACAAAAACTGAGACTGGCAATCTGAGTGATTTAAATATCATTTTATAGATCTCAATGAGTTCTACATTTTGGTATAAAGATCGACCGAAAATTTCGAATTTGAAGTAGAGAAAATTGAAGGCCCGCGAAGGCTCAAAAAAGCCCGGATCACATGTATGGGTCCAGAAATGTGTTATAATCAAATTTCCTGCCGGTGATCAGACACCTAGCAAAACAGAAAGCATAAGTTTTTTTTCTTTTTTCAGCTCCACAGTTGATAACAAAGGTATCAGACGGCAAAACAAACTACTACTGGTAGAATAGACGACAAACCAAAACACTCCTTTCATTCCAGAAGAGTGATCTATGATGAGAGAAAAAATAGAATTCAAACTACGATGATTTTGTACCTTCCTGCAAGTTTCTTATCAACTAGACAACTGCAAATCAGGTCTTTTTTCTTTTCTTTTTCTTGTCAACAACATTTTTTCTTGGCATTGATTATCAGGAATTGTTGAAGCGATGATACAAAGTTCAAGTGATTTTCGTGGTTTCTAGGTGGTCACAAAATTTTGCTATTTGAAAATAGAAAATGGTGAGAAAAAGATATATACAAATGAGCATTTTGCACTTTTAAAATTGGCTCGTGTGTCCCAAGGCACAACTCAGCACTTATAAAAGTCGCTCTGTCTATCCTCCCACCTGTATTCTCATGTTAGCCCCTTATATTTCTGCTGACTAAACATCGAGAATGTCCCTTTTCCAACCCCGACAGTACTCAAATACAAATGTGAATACATAAAAACGGTGGTGGTGGTGGTGGAAGAAGAGAAGAGACTCCCGAGAGAGAGAGAGAGAGGAGAACTAATGAAACAAACGGTTTTCGAAGAAATGTGGATAAACCTGACCCCCGAGGCGCAGAATCGGAATAGAAAACGAGCCATTGTTGTGTGAAATGAATGGGGCCCCACGGAAGGTCAAGAATTTGCAAAACTATAGAATAGTACAATTCCGTTGAAACATAGATCAGATAAGAAGAATTGACACATGGAATCAAAAACAATTCAAATGGATGAAAAAAAGAAGGAAAAAAAAAGAAAATCTGTATTAAAAGAGCACCCCAATGAGCTCAAAATCAGAATTTTCTTGAAATTAAAAGAGATTGAAATTAGTCTTATTAGAATCCTTGTCAAAAGTTGCCTCACAAAATATGTTTCAAATCAGATGTTATGATCCATTTTGAGATTTCTGAAATATTTTTTTGGGTGATGGAAAAATAGAAGGGCATGTCTTTTTAAAACAGATTTTACGGTACTTGATATCTTAAAGAGTGTTTTAGAAAAAAAATCAATGAAAAAGTGATAGGAAAATGATTACTTTTATAGGATTTGGTTACCATGGACATCAAGAAAAAATAGAAAATTTTCACAACAATTTTCGAGTAGTTTGATTGAATTTTTGATTGAATTCCGAACCCCCAATTTTTCGACATTTAGACATTAGTATAAACAAACAAACCGCAAAGTTAACGAAACAAAAGTCAACCAAACTAGGTATGTTTTTCCCAACAAAAAAACTCAAAGAGTATTACAGGCGACACCATATTTGAAAAACATCAAAAACCTGACATTTTTCCGCGCCAGAAAATGACCTCAGTATAACAGAGGCCGTAGCAGCAATAATATAAACAACATACCTACCGCCAACTGTGATTTCTGATTTCAACGGCGTGGTTGACGAGAAGAACTAAAAATAAAAAGCAAAACACAAAAATCGCGAAGGGGGACAGTAAACACTTGCAATATGGAATTGCACAAAAAGAAGAGAAAAAGAAAACAAAACGAAAACATGTTGGCATTGAACCGAAGAATGATTGGCGTGCTCTTTGGTTGACTAAATCCGACTCCTGACCAGCTGGGATCATTTATTCATTCAGTGCCAAAGGGGGTGCCAATCGTCGTCTTCTTCTTCACGTCTTCGTCTTCATTTCCTTCAAAAACATTTTTTTTGTGTGTTGCAAACACACATACATATACATTCAAGACTCTCTTGATTCTTCCTACTCTCCGCCATTTCTGCCGCCCTACCTCAGGGCCCCCCCAACAATTTACGTCATTTGGTGTTTGGTCTCTTAGGCCCAATGCCAAAAACACAACGCAGTTTGAAGAGAAATGAAAGAAGAAAATAGAAAATAGAGCGAAGGATTGCCTCGCTCTCTGTTTCTCCCTCTTATTTCCACTCGGTCTATTTTGCCCCGGCGTTTCGACCAAATTCTATAACAAACTAACTTTCCTTCTCGACGAGGCCATGTTTCGGTTTCTGTCACTCCCCCGCGCGTGGCCCATGAGAGGGAAAAAATATTGGAAAAAAAACGGAAGGGGTTGCCATCTCCTTTGAGTTTTGTTCTTGAAGACGATTCTTTGATGCCTGGCTAAGGGAACAAGAATCATATGAATAACAAGTACTGGAAAAAACAAAGAGCAATGCACAATATTGTTTACATAGTAAAGAATAACTGAGTGCACATGGACTTGGATCTAAGAACTGAAACTAATGAAATAATCTGAATAGGAAAACCTCGTAAATTTATGCTCAGCAAAAAAAACAAATTCGAAACGGAAACTGGAAAATCAAAGAATCTTCGAGAAATGAAAGATGATAACGGATGTGTCTTCTCTCTCCAAAACAACAAGAAAAAACACATTTTTAAATCGTCCTACCTAGGACTTCATGGCAGTGGGAAAGCAAAAACATGTGTTGAAGGCATCAAACACCAAAACATTCTAGTCTTGCACACTTTCATCAGTTTTCAGTGACCTTCGAACATGAAACATTTTCTGTGCTAAATAGTTGAATAATCTCATTTCTCGCTCTCTTCTCGGAAAAAGTGGGAGAGAAAAGTGTTTACAACTTTTTTTTGAGCAAGCGAGCAGTGACCAACTAATACGGCTGGCACAGGAGAAGTGTTACAATCTGAAACCAACACTCTATAAACAACGGTTATGAGGGAATGGTGGAGTTTCGAATTGGGGGATAATAAGAATGTGAATTCAGGGATTGGGTTTTGTACTCCAGGAAGGTATTAGCAAACGGAAATTTAAAAAGCGATTTTCAAAAATAACATCATATGTTCAAACTCTGAAAGAATTTGTATGAGTTCAGTGTTTTATTTTAGGGGCTGTCTTCGCAAATAATGAAAAATTAAAGCAGCAAAGCTTCTAAAATCTGAAAATGTTGTCTAGCTCATGTATAGAATGTCAAAAAAGCATAATTTGAATAATATTCTAGGGAGGGAGGAAATTGGGTGTATTCGAGTTTAAACCTATGTTTTACAGACATTTACAATTTCCATACTACTTCACTATAATTAAAAACGCATTTTTGAGCCTTTCTTAGAAAATACTTCTAAATCGGTCAAAAATAGTTTGGTTTTGAGCTCAAAAGTGTAAAAAATTCTTTGCAATTCTCAATTTCAAGTAAAACAAGTCCAGACTCTGAGCACGATAAAATATTTCAACGCTTAGTTTTATAATCCAGTGTAAGACTAATTTTTCTAGAAGGTACCTTCATTAATTATTCACCAGATTGACAATCAAATAGTAGTCTGAAAAAACGACAGTCAAGTAACAATCAAACGATGCATCAATATTGGCTCAATCAGAAATTTGAAATTATTGGCAGGACCACTCCAGAAAAACACTCCGATGAACTCAAAATGAGCACATTCTTCAAAACCAAACGGATTGAAATTAGTCTTATTAGAATCTTTGTCAAAAATTGGATAGAAAAGTTACAAAATATGTTTAAAATCTCTTCTCCAACGGGTGTTCTGATCCATTTTAAGAATTCAGAAATATGTTTTTTGGTGCCGGAAAAATAAAGAGGCACACCCTACAACCGTCAAATTCCAACGAGACATCGGCACTGGTCATGATAACAAAGGAGCAAAGGTGTGAATGCGTGTGAAAGAAAAACATCAATGCATGGAAAATCGATGAAAAAGTGATTGACGGCGTGAGAATATTCTTGAAAACACAGAAAACAATGCTAGGGGGGGGGGGGGGGGGGGGGGAAATACAAGTACCCCTTTCGTTTTGTTTCCCATTGACAGGTCTGTTCTTTTCGTATTGTTTCGCAACAATTCTCCCTTCAGTTTCTACTTTTGGAGATGTCCTGTCACAATATCTTACATCTTTCCAATACTATGTGCTATTTCTTATCACACTTTTTTTCTTGTTTGCTGTTAAGAAAGATTAAACTATAAATCAGACTCTTCTGCTCTCCATGTTTCCTTTTCATTCCTTTTCTCGCGAGACCTTTCGCCTCTCTATTTTCCCTTTTCGCCTTGCACTCTCTCATTTTTGCTGGGTATTTTCGCAGGAAGGACAAAAAAAGAAGAGTGAAATTTTGTCAATATTTCTTTTCCGCCTCTTACCAAAACCGATGACTCGAACCTCTTTTTAGTATCACTCTATCACTTGTTTCTATCTCTTTCCGTGCAAATAGGAAAAGCAACAGAAAATTTATGCATTTATGACCGTTTTCGTCCTCCACGGGACGCTTTTGCGCGCAATTTTTGACCTTCATTTTTTGCTTGTGATCGAATGATAATATTTTTCAGATAATGTCGAATATGGATCATTCTAACGGAGCTGTGGCGGAAACAAGTCGAATGCGTGCGGAGTTGTGGGAAGCTAGGCAAAAGCTGATCCAATATCCATGGCGGCCAGTAGGATTGTGAGTTTTTTAAACGAAATTTTTTTTGCTAGACTAGAAAGTATAAGCCAAGAATATGAAAAAATTTAGCATAATTGCAACTAGAAATGTAAAACTTAACCAACTTACCGTAGTATGAGCACATTTTTAAAGTTCGAACAAATTGAAATTAGTCTAATTACAATCCTCGTTAAAAGTGGCTGGACCCGTCACAAAATATGTTTCAAATTTCTTATCCATCAAGTTTTGTAATCCATTTTGAGATATTAGAACTTTTTTAAGGTATGTGCTGGAAAAAAGAGGGCATGTCCTTTTATTACAGATTTTACGGTAGTTCAACTAGTCGAAATTTACTAATTTATGACTTTGAAAACTTTTAACCAGTCTAAACAATGTTCTTTTCAGAGACGAAAACAACTGGACCCCTACGTGGCTCGCTCAAATCGGACAAATAATCATTGATGTTCTGGAATCTGGTAAAGTGAGTTGGAAAGACGGAGAAAACATCAAATTCCTTCTTGACCACGACTTGATCACATTCCGCGATGGAGATAACCAGCTACTACCACTTGTGAGTTTATCTGAAAGAAAGTCGAAAAATACATTTTGTTGTTTCAGGTGAAATGGGACAGCGATGGTTGGTATACGAGAATGTTTGAAACACATGACTACGTGAGAATATTCATGAAATCCGCTGCAGTGTTACCTCTTCCAATTCACAAGAAATTGGTGGAAGGAATTCTACAGCTTGTTAGCGATAGCAAGCTGGAAACTATCAAAATGTTTGCGTTTGACGTTATCCGGACATCGTTCGCAAAATCTGAAGCTGTATTGAATCCAGAGATTACTTTTTCTGTGAGTAATTATATTCAAACTAATTGAAAAAAAAGTTTTTTAGGCTCTCCGAACATGTCGACAGAAAACTTTTGAAGCGTCGCTCCATGCTTCTTTGTATATGGATTTCTGGCGAACGATTCTATCAGTTTTCCCAAAGAACAATCCAGGCTACTCAACAACATTGCTGGCCGGTCATAATGTGAGTTTGAATACCATTTTTAGCGAATTTTTAGCTTTGGAACTCTGGATATTAACATTATTATTTTAATGTTGAGTTTTTTTTTGTAGCTCGACGCAGAATTTTGGTGGTAAAAATATATCCTCTTGGTGCATAGTCGGAAAATGTCTAGCGTTTGATTTATGAGCAAAAACAAGCCAAAATTAGAACCGAGCGAGTGCAGAATACCCACGTGGATTGAATCTGCACTCGCTCACTACTAGATGTTGCCCTGTCTTGGCTTAGAAATCAAAAACTAGATATTTTCAAACTATGCTCCAAGAGGTTTTTTTGTTCTCACAAAAATTCTGCGTCGAACCATGTAAAAATTTCAAAAAATATAATTTTGTTATGCCTTTTTTAAGTTCAGGTATTTTCATCCATATACAAATTTAAGCTCATTTTCAGATACTATCCGAATCACCTGAGGATCAGCTTCTAATCCAACGTAAGATTATAAACATTTTTATGAAAAAACCTGGGTTTTACAGCAACGGAACCTCTCGAGATCTATATCCTGGGCAACCTATTGAATCAAAGAAACCCCGTCTATCTTGCTCCGGCTGGAGAGCAGATTCCATACAAATTAGCCATGCTCAAGCTCTTGGCGATCTTGGACTTCAAAAATCTTGGAAACGTTTTCAGTGAGTACATAATTTTGTTGGTACATCCAACAACGAGCAAAATTTGCAGATGCAGAAGTATCGGAGAATTTAATTCTGAAAGGTCTATTTTCTATGATTCACAATTTCTGTGACAATTGGGAGCAACATGTCATTGATGAGTGCTGGGAGGTAGTTTGGAAACTATGTGCTTTTTTGAGATCCCACGATTGTAAGTGATATAAATCACATATTTATTACATTGTCCCTTACAGGTCCAAAGTTGAAAACTCATATGGAGCAACTCCGTGAAAGCCTTCTGACCGACAAAAGGAAAGATTACGATATTGTGGTAAGTTTTCTTCTTGTTTAACATAATTTATTTTTTTTTTCATTTTTCAGAGGATGGCATTCGACATCACCTACGAATGCGGGAGCGGAATTGAAGCTCTCGAGTGGCAAGTTCTCCATGACCATTTCTTGAGAGGTAAAGAAATCAAGGGGTTCTCAAACTTACACAAATGAATTTATCAGCATGGTCATATGAAGAGGACGGAGAAGCTCGATACGAGATGGCACAACTTTATGTGGCCGCAATCCACCCATCTACCAATTGTAATGAATTGGAAGAAGTTGAAAAGGTATGAAAAATTATTTATTGACAGAATGGAAATTATACGAAATTTCAGTTATTGGGATACGGCTCAGAACGGTTTTGCCTGGAGTGGGATCCGAAGTTGAGCATAGTAAGTTTTCCTTAAAAGGAGCGTAAAACGATAATTTTTGTTGAGAATTTTTCGACGCAGAATTTTTGTGAGAACAATAAATCCTTTTTAGGTACAGTCTGAAAATGTCTAGTTTTTGATTTTCTAAGCCAAAAACCAAAAATTAGTACTGAGCGAGTGCAAATTCAATCCACGTGTGTAGTCATCACTCGCACAGTACTAATTTTTGGCCTGTTTTTGGTTTATAAATCAAAAAACGAAATATTTTCAGACTATGCTTCAAGATGATTTATTGTTCTCACAAAAATTCTGCGTCGAACAATCTAAAAATCTCAAAAGAAATACAATTATATTACGTCCCCTTTAACATTTGAATCTCACGATCTTATATTCCAGAAACAAATTCGTTGCTTAGCCTCCCACTATGGATTTGAGCTTTCACTTCGGAATGGATATTTGTATCGAAAAGACTACCACGAGAGGAACTTTGGGAGACACCAGTGGGATTACGACAGTTTCCCGTGTTATTTTAATATTATTGGATCACTGGAGATGGGTATTTTTATGAGTTTAGTGATGCCTATAAAACTCAAAGATTTTCAGCTCAAATTGGAAAACATTTAAAGGAGTTGGAACAACCGGAGGAAAAAAGAGTCTATTTGCATCCTTCAAAGGGGCTGGCAGTATTTGAGTGGGCCGCCGACATTGGAATGACGTGAGTTACCTGAGATCGAGTTACCAATTAATATTGTAAACTAAGGTTTTCAGGCTCATCTTGGAGATCTTCCATAAAAACCGGATTCTACTAAAGTCAAAATTCCAAATCAAAAACTGCCCTCCAATGAACGTCTTCGGAGAACGGCTTATGTACCACAAGTACACTTTGTTGAAGAAAGAAGAGTTGGGAGAATTCTATGATTTGTTGGAGGACGAGATGTCAGAGTACTTGGTCAGTGTACAGTAACCCAAGTAATATATTAATGATTTGCTTTAGGATGGCACTAACAAGTACATCAATGATTACTTCGTGCCGCTCGTTGAAATGGTTGCAATCAGTATGGAAGTGATGGGATATGAAAGAGCTTGCGAGAAGTTCTATGAGCATTTCTATGTTCCCACAGTCCGAGTTAGTATATACCAAGACAGACTACCTGTACAATTACTATGTTACAGGCCCTTCTCGCAACACACCCTGAGCTTGGCATGAAATTAGTCGTGGCATTCTGCCGAGCTGAACTCAGAATCAACTTGAGCGCCACGTACCCGAACACGGAAAGTAAGCCTTCATATTTACTTTTTTTGCTCCCAACTTAAACTTGTTTCCAGAGTTCAAATTGGACTGGCAGAGAATCAAGAGCCTCAAGACTCCGGAGATGGCCAAGGAACATTTCCAAAAATCCGTCGCCACGCTCAACGAAGTATATGAGTGTTCATATTCGCCGCATAGAGACGAGTATACACTGATGGACCGTTTTGTTTCAGCCACTGTGAACCATCATCAGATGTACAGTGCCAATGAGGTTGGTAAGAACTGTTAACAAAAATATAAAAAGCAAAATTTACAGGTGAAAGACTTTCTCGTAGTGAGCCACTACTACGACAAGCTGTCGAAGAGAGGAATCAACGACGAAACGTTGTGGAGCATGACCAACGAAGAGGTTCACGGAATTTTTCTCGATGATGGAGACAACAAGTGATTTTTTTTTGTCTGGAACATTCTAGTCTTTTTTGATTCATTAATTTATGAGTATTTTGGACTCGCTTACTTTGCTTTGAATGACTGATCGGCTTTTGGAATTCTATTGCATTTCTACCTCTTTCACTTTGATTTTGCTTTGAATATGGAAAATATTTATTTTCTCTTCGTTTTACGGGAATTCTTTGAAAACTTCATTTCGAGAAATTCGAATTTGTTTGTTAATAAATAAAATTGGACAGAAGAAGTTGTCTCTTATTGTTTGTGTGAAAACATTTTTACTAACGAAATTCGGGCCTCCGACGCGTCTGACGTCTTCTGAAAGAGTCATGCGCTCAGAACACCGAAAATGCAATTTTCCGACTTTCGAGCACGATTTTTCAGCGATTTTTCGAGCAAAAAGAGGTCAGAAAATTTTTAAAAATGAGATAATCTTATTCTGTTTCGGCTCAAAGCAATTTTGTCCACGAATTCCGAGCCTGCCACGCGTCTGACGTCTTCTAAAACAGTCATGCGCTCAGAACACCGAAAATGCAATTTTCCGACTTTTGAGCACGATTTTTCAGCGATTTTTCGAGCAAAAAGCGGTCAAAAAATTTTTTTAAACAATTTTATATCTTTTTATTTCTGCTGAAAGCAATTTTGTCCACGAATTCCGAGCCGCCGACGCGTCTGACGTCTTCTAAAACAGTCATGCGCTCAGAACACCGAAAATGCAATTTTCCGACTTTCGAGCACGATTTTTCAGCGATTTTTCGAGCAAAAAGCGGTCAAAAAATTTTTTTAAATAATTTTATATCTTTTTATTTCTGCTGAAAGCAATTTTGTCCACGAATTCCGAGCCGCCGACGCGTCTGACGTCTTCTAAAACAGTCATGCGCTCAGAACACCGAAAATGCAATTTTCCGACTTTCGAGCACGATTTTTCTGCGATTTTTCGAGCAAAAAGCGGTCAAAAAATTTTTTTAAACAATTTTATATCTTTTTATTTCTGCTGAAAGCAATTTTGTCCACGAATTCCGAGCCGCCGACGCGTCTGACGAATTCTAAAACAGTCATGCGCTCAGAATACCGAAAATGCAATTATCCGACTTTCGAGCACGATTTTTCGGCGATTTTTCGAGCAAAAAGCGGTCAAAAATTTTTTTTAAACAATTTTATATCTTTTTATTTCTGCTGAAAGCAATTTTGTCCACGAATTCCGAGCCGCCGACGCGTCTGACGTCTTCTAAAACAGTCATGCGCTCAGAACACCGACAATGCAATTTTCCGACTTTCGAGCACGATTTTTCTGCGATTTTTCGAGCAAAAAGCGGTCAAAAAATTTTTTTAAACACTTTTATATCTTTTTATTTCTGCTGAAAGCAATTTTGTCCACGAATTCCGAGCCGCCGACGCGTCTGACGAATTCTAAAACAGTCATGCGCTCAGAATACCGAAAATGCAATTTTCCGACTTTCGAGCACGATTTTTCAGCGATTTTTCGAGCAAAAAGCGGTCAAAAAATTTTTTAAACAATTTTATATCTTTTTATTTCTGCTGAAAGCAATTTTGTCCACGAATTCCGAGCCGCCGACGCGTCTGACGTCTTCTAAAACAGTCATGCGCTCAGCACACCGACAATGCAATTTTCCCACTTTCGAGCACGATTTTTCTGCGATTTTTCGAGCAAAAAGCGGTCAAAAAATTTTTTTAAACAATTTTATATCTTTTTATTTCTGCTGAAAGCAATTTTGTCCACGAATTCCGAGCCGCCGACGCGTCTGACGAATTCTAAAACAGTCATGCGCTCAGAATACCGAAAATGCAATTTTCCGACTTTCGAGCACGATTTTTCAGCGATTTTTCGAGCAAAAAGCGGTCAAAAAATTTTTTTAAACAATTTTATATCTTTTTATTTCTGCTGAAAGCAATTTTGTCTACGAATTCCGAGCCGCCGACGCGTCTGACGTCTTCTAAAACAGTCATGCGCTCAGAACACCGAAAATGCAATTTTCCGACTTTCGAGCACGATTTTTCAGCGATTTTTCGAGCAAAAAGCGGTCAAAAAATTTTTTTAAACAATTTTATATCTTTTTATTTCTGCTGAAAGCAATTTTGTCCACGAATTCCGAGCCGCCGACGCGTCTGACGTCTTCTAAAACAGTCATGCGCTCAGAACACCGAAAATGCAATTTTCCGACTTTCGAGCATGATTTTTCAGCGATTTTTCGAGCAAAAAGCGGTCAAAAAAAATTTTTAAACAATTTTATATCTTTTTATTTCTGCTGAAAGCAATTTTGTCCACGAATTCCGAGCCTCCGACGCGTCTGACGTCTTCTAAAACAGTCATGCGCTCAGAACACCGAAAATGCAATTTTCCGACTTTCGAGCATGATTTTTCAGCGATTTTTCGAGCAAAAAGCGGTCAAAAAAATTTTTTAAACAATTTTATATCTTTTTATTTCTGCTGAAAGCAATTTTGTCCACGAATTCCGAGCCGCCGACGCGTCTGACGTCTTCTAAAATAGTCATGCGCTCAGAACACCGAAAATGCAATTTTCCGACTTTCGAGCATGATTTTTCAGCGATTTTTCGAGCAAAAAGCGGTCAAAAAATTTTTTTAAACAATTTTATATCTTTTTATTTCTGCTGAAAGCAATTTTGTCCACGAATTCCGAGCCGCCGACGCGTCTGTCATCCTTCTGAAAGAGTCATGCACTCAGAACACCGAAAATGCAATTTTCCGACTTTCGAGCATGATTTTTCAGCGATTTTTCGAGCAAAAAGCGGTCAAAAAATTTTTTTAAACAATTTTATATCTTTTTATTTCTGCTGAAAGCAATTTTGTCCACGAATTCCGAGCCGCCGACGCGTCTGACGTCTTCTAAAACAGTCATGCGCTCAGAACACCGAAAATGCAATTTTCCGACTTTCGAGCATGATTTTTCAGCGATTTTTCGAGCAAAAAGCGGTCAAAAAATTTTTTTAAACAATTTTATATCTTTTTATTTCTGCTGAAAGCAATTTTGTCCACGAATTCCGAGCCGCCGACGCGTCTGACGAATTCTAAAACAGTCATGCGCTCAGAACACCGAAAATGCAATTTTCCGACTTTCGAGCATGATTTTTCAGCGATTTTTCGAGCAAAAAGCGGTCAAAAAAATTTTTTAAACAATTTTATATCTTTTTATTTCTGCTGAAAGCAATTTTGTCCACGAATTCCGAGCCTCCGACGCGTCTGACGTCTTCTAAAACAGTCATGCGCTCAGAACACCGAAAATGCAATTTTCCGACTTTCGAGCATGATTTTTCAGCGATTTTTCGAGCAAAAAGCGGTCAAAAAAATTTTTTAAACAATTTTATATCTTTTTATTTCTGCTGAAAGCAATTTTGTCCACGAATTCCGAGCCGCCGACGCGTCTGACGTCTTCTAAAATAGTCATGCGCTCAGAACACCGAAAATGCAATTTTCCGACTTTCGAGCATGATTTTTCAGCGATTTTTCGAGCAAAAAGCGGTCAAAAAATTTTTAAAATAAGTAAATCTTATTGTGTTTCTGCTGAAAGCAATTTTGTCCACGAATTCCGAGCCGCCGACGCGTCTGTCATCCTTCTGAAAGAGTCATGCACTCAGAACACCGAAAATGCAATTTTCCGACTTTCGAGCATGATTTTTCAGCGATTTTTCGAGCAAAAAGCGGTCAAAAAATTTTTAAAATAAGTAAATCTTATTGTGTTTCTGCTGAAAGCAATTTTGTCCACGAATTCCGAGCCGCCGACGCGTCTGTCATCCTTCTGAAAGAGTCATGCACTCAGAACACCGAAAATGCAATTTTCCGACTTTCGAGCATGATTTTTCAGCGATTTTTCGAGCAAAAAGCCGTCAAAAAATTTTTAAAATAAGTAAATCTTATTGTGTTTCTGCTGAAAGCAATTTTGTCCACGAATTTCGAGCCTCCGACGCGTCTGTCATCCTTCTGAAAGAGTCATGCACTCAGAACACCGAAAATGCAATTTTCCGACTTTCGAGCACGATTTTTCAGCGATTTTTCGAGCAAAAAGCGGTCAAAAAATTTTTTTAAACAATTTTATATCTTTTTATTTCTGCTGAAAGCAATTTTGTCCACGAATTCCGAGCCTCCGACGCGTCTGACGTCTTCTAAAACAGTCATGCGCTCAGAACACCGAAAATGCAATTTTCCGACTTTCAAGCTCGATTTTTCAACGATTTTTCGAGCAAAAAGCGGACAGAAAAATTTAAAAAATAAGTAAATCTTATTGTGTTTCTGCTGAAAGCAATTTTGTCCGGGCAAACACTCTTTGACTACACTACTCTCTGATTACACCTACTCTTGGACTACACTTGCTCTTTGACCTTGACATCACTTTTTCAGATAAAGTGGTCGAAAGTTTATTTGTATTTTCAGATTCTCCGCAGTCATCTCGGCAATCAAACCGACGAAAGAAGATCCAAAACATATGTGGAAACGGTTGGGTTTTTCGAAGTAGTTGTAATCGAAGGAATGGGAATGGGAAACTGAGAGAAACAAACCAAGAGATCGGTAGGTCTTCAGATGAAGTGGTCGAAAGTTTATTTGTATTTTCAGATTCTCCGCAGTCATCTCGGCAATCAAACCGACGAAAGAAGATCCAAAACATATGTGGAAACAATTGGGTTTTTCGAAGTATTGGTAATCGAAGGAATGGGAATGGGAAACTGAGAGAAACAAACCAAGAAATCGGTAGGTTTTCAGATGAAGTGGGCGAAAGTTTATTTGTATTTTCAGATTCTCCGCAGTCATCTCGGCAATCAAACCGACGGAAGAAGATCCAAAACATATGTGGAAACGGTTGGGTTTTTTGAAGTAGTTGTAATCGAAGGAATGGGAATGGGAAACTGAGAGAAACAAACCAAGAGATCGGTAGGTTTTCAGATGAAGTGGTCGAAAGTTTATTTGTATTTTCAGATTCTCCGCAGTCATCTCGGCAATCAAACCGACGGAAGAAGATCCAAAACATATGTGGAAACGGTTGGGTTTTTCGAAGTATTGGTAGTCGAAGGAATGGGAATGGGAAACTGAGAGAAACAAACCAAGAAATCGGTAGGTTTTCAGATGAAGTGGGCGAAAGTTTATTTGTATTTTCAGATTCTCCGCAGTCATCTCGGCAATCAAACCGACGAAAGAAGATCCGAAACATATGTGGAAACGATTGGGTTTTTCGAAGTATTGGTAATCGAAGGAATGGGAATGGGGAACTGAGAGAAACAAACCAAGAGATCGGTAGGTTTTCAGATGAAGTGGTCGAAAGTTTATTTGTATTTTCAGATTCTCCGCAGTCATCTCGGCAATCAAACCGACGAAAGAAGATCCAAAACATATGTGGAAACGGTTGGGTTTTTCGAAGTAGTTGTAATCGAAGGAATGGGAATGGGAAACTGAGAGAAACAAACCAAGAGATCGGTAGGTCTTCAGATGAAGTGGTCGAAAGTTTATTTGTATTTTCAGATTCTCCGCAGTCATCTCGGCAATCAAACCGACGAAAGAAGATCCAAAACATATGTGGAAACAATTGGGTTTTTCGAAGTATTGGTAATCGAAGGAATGGGAATGGGAAACTGAGAGAAACAAACCAAGAAATCGGTAGGTTTTCAGATGAAGTGGGCGAAAGTTTATTTGTATTTTCAGATTCTCCGCAGTCATCTCGGCAATCAAACCGACGGAAGAAGATCCAAAACATATGTGGAAACGGTTGGGTTTTTTGAAGTAGTTGTAATCGAAGGAATGGGAATGGGAAACTGAGAGAAACAAACCAAGAGATCGGTAGGTTTTCAGATGAAGTGGTCGAAAGTTTATTTGTATTTTCAGATTCTCCGCAGTCATCTCGGCAATCAAACCGACGGAAGAAGATCCAAAACATATGTGGAAACGGTTGGGTTTTTCGAAGTATTGGTAGTCGAAGGAATGGGAATGGGAAACTGAGAGAAACAAACCAAGAAATCGGTAGGTTTTCAGATGAAGTGGGCGAAAGTTTATTTGTATTTTCAGATTCTCCGCAGTCATCTCGGCAATCAAACCGACGAAAGAAGATCCGAAACATATGTGGAAACGATTGGGTTTTTCGAAGTATTGGTAATCGAAGGAATGGGAATGGGGAACTGAGAGAAACAAACCAAGAGATCGGTAGGTTTTCAGATGAAGTGGTCGAAAGTTTATTTGTATTTTCAGATTCTCCGCAGTCATCTCGGCAATCAAACCGACGAAAGAAGATCCAAAACATATGTGGAAACAATTGGGTTTTTCGAAGTATTGGTAATCGAAGGAATGGGAATGGGAAACTGAGAGAAACAAACCAAGAAATCGGTAGGTTTTCAGATGAAGTGGTCGAAAGTTTATTTGTATTTTCAGATTCTCCGCAGTCATCTCGGCAATCAAACCGACGAAAGAAGATCCAAAACATATGTGGAAACAATTGGGTTTTTCGAAGTATTGGTAATCGAAGGAATGGGAATGGGAAACTGAGAGAAACAAACCAAGAAATCGGTAGGTTTTCAGATGAAGTGGGCGAAAGTTTATTTGTATTTTCAGATTCTCCGCAGTCATCTCGGCAATCAAACCGACGAAAGAAGATCCAAAACATATGTGGAAACAATTGGGTTTTTCGAAGTATTGGTAATCGAAGGAATGGGAATGGGAAACTGAGAGAAACAAACCAAGAAATCGGTAGGTTTTCAGATGAAGTGGTCGAAAGTTTATTTGTATTTTCAGATTCTCCGCAGTCATCTCGGCAATCAAACCGACGAAAGAAGATCCAAAACATATGTGGAAACAATGGGGGTTTTCGAAGTATTGGTAATCGAAGGAATGGGAATGGGATAATGAGAGAAACACTCGCCCACTCATTCATTGTCTCCCGTCTTTCCGAATCTATCACCTTAACCACCCACATACCAATAAAGGATGTAAAGATAACTTCTCGTTACCACGCACAACACACAATTGCTGGCATCAATCAGTCTACATTATTTGTCGAGTCAGGGGCTTGCAGGCCCACTTCACTGGCTCGCGGCATGGTACATGGAGCTCTAGGTCTCCGACGCGTCTGACGTCTTCTGAAACAGTCATGCGCTCGGAACACTGAAAATTCAATTTTCCGACTTTCGAGCACGATTTTTCAGCGATTTGACCATTAGTCTCAAACATCTAGTCTCAAATTACAGAAATTATTTCGAAGCAAGTTATTGACCAAAGCATTTTCAAAGAAAAAATTAAACAAAGGCCTTTTTTTCAAATTGCAATATCTCGCTTAAAATCATTTCTATGACTTGAGACTGTCGACCCACATGACATTTCGGATCTAAATGATTTAACAAGGGATTTCGGAAATAACTGCAGTTTTCAGAATAGACAGGTGTTTCGAGAAGATTCAGAAGGAAAATGAGCATTCCGAACTTTGGACCCTAATGGCATGGATAACTAGTTAGATCCGAAATATCAATATACATAAAACATTAAAACTTTAAAATAGATAAGACTTGAAAGTTAAATATAATCAATCAGCTTATAGACTAAAAACTAGATATATAGTACAACTAATTGAGATGAAAACATATTGTTCATTTTTCATTGATAAGATTATTAAACTAGAAAAAACGTTATGGCCATTCATAGAATCCTGGATCCATGCGAATACCCATGAGAATTTCATTTTTTGGCTATTTCTATACATAGGGGGCGAAAATTTCACGACTTTAATGAATGTTTGGCTGGGATCCAGGATTTTATGAATGCTCATAACTTGTTTTCTAGTCAATCGAGCTGGTTGAAACTTATTTTCTTGGATTCAGCTCTTTGAGTAAAATACAACAGTGCGCGCTCTGTTGACACGGCTGACCACGAACTTCAAAAATTTTAGTTTTCCTGCCCTGTTCTCATGAAGGTTTTGTCTTTTCAGTGATTTCGACGTGGCCTCCAGGAGTAACAAGGAGAGGGGAAAGCTCAACTTTTGAGTTTCAGCCATGTTCTCAACGAAGCGCGGAAAAAACTTTGACTTCGCAAATATCTATAATATGTGCCCATAGGCTCATTTTTGCATCCAGAATTCCTTTAAAAAATGAAAAATTCTCAACACAAGTTGCTAGATAATTATTTATTGAATCACATTCAAAATTCAGTCAAGGAATCCAAATCATTCAGCGGTGATTTCGGCATCCCCGCTGCCCTTTCCATGCTCCTCCGAGCCCGCTGCCTTCTTGAACCCCTCCTCACTGAAAATTTGGAATCTTAATGAATAGTTTGATTTCTTAAAACATCTATGAGTTCTCGAAGTTCTAGCTTACGTTGTGGGGCCAGCGGTTGTTGGCTTGACTGGAGCGGGAATGGGAAGGTATTGGCACATGGCGCAAAAAGTCGAAGCAAGCTGTAAGAAATATGTTTTGGAAAGGGTAAAATCTTGAAAACTATGAGAATATGGTTTTAGAAAGAATCGAGGGGCTCTTTTATACGAAAGCCAGTCACATACATCAGTTTCAAAACGTTTTATTATTCCATCTTTGTTCCGGGTTTCGTTCCCATTTTTATGAGATGTTCGTGACTTTTGGTTTTGAAAAAGATCTTGGTTTGATGCTGAACACTTGAACACTTGAACTGGAGGTTTTGCAAGATTGATGCTTGATGGTCGGCCACTGAAAAACGATTGCTATGGATTATTAAAGCTTACGTCACAAGTGTTAAACTTGTTTTCTATTCGAGAATCGGAAACTAAAAAAAGTAATAACCATTACAGACGGTTTACGTCTGGTATCCATGGAAACTTTCTATCGTTTCTCTTCTGCTCATCATTGTATGTACAATATATCTATGCAGTACGTATAAAAGAGCCAGTAGACACCTCCACATTCATTATTTTTCAGTTTCTCAATAATAGTTCTGACTACGTAACGTTTTCAGTCCAACAATGACTTGCACAGTCTTCCCGTTCAACGGACTCGCTATCCTTCTGAGTTTTGCATTCATCAGTGTCTTCGCAATGCTCGCTTATCTGCTCACCGAGTCATACTGTCACAAAACTGCAAAAAGACACCGGAAAATGGTGCAGAGAGCGAGGAGAAACAGGCCAGCATGGGAGGTCTGGGACAATCAAGGAATCCCAATGGCTCATTATTTCGGATGTAATACACTTGAACAACGGAAGAACGTCGCTACACTTCTCTGATCCGATCCAAACTCAGTTGTTCTTTCCAATTCTTGTTTCCATAAAGTGTATTAATGCTCTCATTTGATTTCGAACAATAAACGATGAACTGAACTTTGAGTATATGTTTTTCCACAGGAAGATTTTTTCTTGAATCAAATAATCGTTGATTTTTGGCTTTCTTTCATTGAAAAATCAAAGATTGTTACATTTCAAAATCGTTTGAGTTCCGATCGAAAAAAGCTTTTTCTGTTCAAATTTTCAAGTTTTCAACATCAAACCGAATCTTCTTTTTTCAAAACGGAACATCACGAACAGCTCATACATATGGGAACAAAACCCGGAACTAACATTAAGATTGAATACACCGTTCCAACACCATCCAAGCTTCATTTTGATTGTGTCCAGGCAAATTTTATGTCTCAGTTTGTGCTTTCTGTTTGCCAAATTTACAGACATCGTGTGACCTCATGGATCAAAGAAGGACGGTGGAGAGCAAGTTTTTAAGAATAAAATAATTATTTTCTTGCGAAAATCATAAAGTTTGCTCAAAATTCTCATTTTTTTCGATTTTCGAGATTTCAGACTCACATTATTCATAAAAATCGAGTGTTATCGACGTCCGAGAAGCGGAGCCTGAAAAAACGCAATTTATATGGAAAAGTACAGATTTCTCGATTTCAGCAGAATTTTCTTCACTTTCCGAACCGAATTTTTTGCGTTTTCGAGTGTTCAGATTACGATTTTTATGAAATTTCCAGATGCACAGCTCCTCAAGAAAATCTGATGTAAAAGAGAACACATACGACATAAAGATTTTCAGTGGGAATTTCATGAAATTTCGACCGATTTTCGAGCGCTTTTTCAAAATTCAGAGGGAATCGTTTTAGGGGGGAACAAATTTCTCAAGTTTGTGCTCGGAAAATCGAAAAAAGATGAAAGTAGTCGAAAAATTAGAAATTTTGATAAAAAATCATCACTTTTGAGCACATTTTTTCTCCGATTTTCCGAAAAATGAATCCGTAGAAAAATTCGACAACTCTTTTTTCGGAAAAAGCCAGGTTCAGAGTCCAAGCTGACCGAGCGCAGACCCAATTGGAAATCTTTATTATTTTGGGCCCGCACTTGTCAACTCTTCATCTTCCTTTAGCTGTCCACAAGACTACAGTATTTCTCGTTTTCTAGCTGGCTTTCCAGTGCCACTTTAGATTACCCAATTGTTAATCTTTATTAGTTGGGTTCTCTGCAGTGGCACTAGATTAAGCTTCAGAATCGAAACAATGACGACGACGAAGGAGAAGAATGACAGAAAATCGAAAATGGAGAACAATAGAAGCGACTCTAGCCAATTAACACCGAAGTGTATCTCTTCTCATTGCCGTCAATTGCTGGCCAGTGCTCCATGGATCTCAACGAAGCGATAACTCGAAGATCCTCGCGATTCGGCGTGCTATTTCGTTCTGAAAACAAAAATGAAGTTTTAATATGATTCTGTAGCTAAAGTCGTAGTTTTCAACTATTTTCAGTTTTCAGTTTGGACACCAGTACTGTCACGGCATCTTCAGGAGAGCGGTTTTGATAAGTCGCGCTACACTGGACTATGGCGGTAATTCAAATTTGATAGGTTTTTGAAAGACGAACTTTCGGATTTTTCCGGTGAATTTTTCGAGTTTTTACCTGTAATGACTCCCAATTGTAATATGGGTTTTGGCTTAAGACTACGCGGAAAAGAATCAGCACAAAAAGTTATCCAAACATTGTAAACCGTTTTTTCCCCATATTAGCGGTTTTCGAGAAAATCGACTTTTTCTGAAATTTTCGTAAATTGTGAAATCTCCAACTTCAAAAAATCATAAGATTGTTCATTGTGGACGGATTTTCAAAATTTAAAATGCATTGAAAAGCTCATCTAATGTAAAATTAGAATATTTTAAAAACATTTAATTGTCCAATTTGTGAAAAAAATTATCGATTGAAACCCAAAATTTTTCATATGACCGTAATGACATAAAAAAATTTTTCATTTTCATTAACAAAATTCGATTTTTTATCCTAATGATCCTTGGGTAGAGAGATTCACATTTTTCTTGAAAGGATGAACAGATAGAGAAAAGTGTCAGTTGAGAGTTTGATTTAAAATCAAATTTACTACAAAACTGAAAAAAGTGCAAAGCTCTACGATCATTTTCATATTTTCGAGTTGTTCCCTACCTATGGATCTACGTTGAAATTCGAGTGTGAACTTTGAACGATCGCTGAAAGCTTCAAACTTGGAATAATTGAGAGTTTTATAGCTCATTCAAAAGCCTGAATAAAGCAGTTTTTGATTATTTCAGTTAGTTATTACATGTTACTACAAAATGTTTATAAAAAATTACGTTTTTCAAAAAATCTCAAAAAAAATTATTTTTCAATCAAATTTATTTTTCATATTTGAACGGTTACCCCTATATTTTGCAACTTATTTTTACTAAACTAAACATGCTCTTTCATTTGAGACCAAATTTAGCAAATGTGATATCTCCAAAATTTTTTTTATGTCATTACGGTCATATGAAAAATTTTGGGTTTCAATCGACAATTTTTTTCACAAATTGGACAATTAAATGTTATTAAAATATTCTAATTTTACATTAGATGAGCTTTTCAATGCATTTTAAATTTTGAAAATCCGTCCACAATGAACAATCTTATGATTTTTTGAAGTTGGAGATTTCACAATTTACGAAAATTTCAGAAAAAGTCGATTTTCTCGAAAACCGCTAATATGGGAAAAAACGGTTTACAATGTTTGGATAACTTTTTGTGCTGATTCTTTTCCGCATAGTCTTGAGCCAAAACCCATATTACAATTGGGAGTCATTACAGGTTAGATCGTTTCACAGCTTTCCGGAAACTTTTTTTTTTATAAATAACATCAAAAAATTTTAAACACAGTTTGCCGAATTTGGGTTTCATCGATCTGAATGAATGTTTTTTCTGTGATTTAGAGTGATCTGTGGCGAAATGCTTCGCATTTTTGCGTGAAATTCTGGGCACGATTTAGCGAAAACTTCAACCTTTTCGCACATGGTTCAGAACACAATTTTCCGATAAAAACCAATAGAAAATGTTAACATAAAAATTCTACATTTGAAAAGTAAAAAAACATCAGCTTTCGTCAGGTTTTGAGGTAGAAATCGGCAGCTTTCTTTTTAAATTTCAAATGAATAAAACTCATCTTACGCTGAATTGAAATGCATGTTTTTATGCTCTTTGAACAGCATTTTTCTCTACTTAAAAATTCTAGAAAATTGTTTATTGCAAAAAAAAAACGTCTCTTTCTCGAGAAATTTCTTAATAACATCATTTTCCTGTTGTGAAATTGCAATAAATTGCTACGGGTTACTGTAGTTTACAAAAATGTTTTTTATGTGCCAAGAAAACTAAACAATGCGCAACCATTTTTGAATTTTGGGGACACAGGGCGCCGCTTTTTTTAAACAGCATCTGGAATTTTACTTTTTTTTTTTGAATTTCCGGTCAGAAATGGACAGAACACAGTGGAGCGCGTTTGCTCGCGCCTCAAAAATACCGCACACCCGAAGACCCCGTGTAAAGGCTAACAATCTCCATACAGATCGTGGCTGTTTTACTATCTAATTTTCCAAATCCAGTTTTTAGACAAGCTCACATTGAAATTTTCATCTCCTCCGATCCAAAAATATCTCCAGTCGATTGAATATATTGTTTCTTGGATTCCGTTTCTCTGATGCGATTTCCACACAGTCCAATTCAATCTTCTTCGCTTCCAATTTCACATCCCGAATTCGAGAGTTGTCCGGGTATTGCTGAGGAAAAGTGGGGGTTTCTAATGAGTTGGTTGGGAGAGCCTATGAATGCTGCTGAGCACTCGACTGAAGGCTTCTAAAGCCTCCAGACCACCCCTTAACTGGCACAATTACATCGCCAGGACAAACCTACTGCATGAGTGAACCCACACCAGGGTTGTAGGAATGCTATTCAGGTGATCTATTCATGTGATAAACTAGAAGTTGGGAGGGCCTATGGATGCTCCTGAGCACTCGACTGAAGGCTTCTAAAGCCTCCAGACCACCCCTTAACTGGCACATTTACATCGCCAGGACAAACCTACTGCGTGAGTAAACCCACACCAGAGTTGTAGGAATGCTATTCAGATGATCTATTCATGTGATAAACTAGAAGTTGGGAGGGCCTATGGATGCTCCTGAGCACTCGACTGAAGGCTTCTAAAGCCTCCAGACCACCCCTTAACTGGCACATTTACATCGCCAGGACAAACCTACTGCGTGAGTAAACCCACACCAGAGTTGTAGGAATGCTATTCAGGTGATCTATTCATGTAGAAGTTGGGAGAGCCTATGAATGCCCCTGAGCACTCAGTTGAAGGCTTCTAAAGCCTCCGGGTACTACAGCCATAACCCAGAGGGGGATTGATCAATCGATTTGCCATGTTCTTGCCATCTCCATCGCCGATTACTTCTCGTCAAATCGCATCTGAAAAAAATAAAAATTATTAAGAATGATCTTAAAGGGCGATGATGAAAAAAAATTCGACGTTCGATTTTAGAAGAATCTTAAAACGGAGGAATACATGAATGCATTGCGATGCATCATAGTTTCAAAATATTACAGTAAGGGATTGAAAAATGACTGGTTTCAAAACGGGACAGTTGTGAAATCTCGCGGTTGCAAATTTGATTCAGATTTTCGTACCAAAATGATTGGTTTCAAAGTGGTAAAGTTTCTCAACTTCTCGGGTGCAAAATGGGCATGACTTGCAAGCGCATATTTGTTAAAAGTAGCGATTCTACAATGCCCAGTTGCAAAATAACTAGTTGCAAAATGACGCAGTTTCAAAACGTTTAAAGTTCTTAAATTGTTTTGTACCTCTAATGATCCATCGAAATCCTTTTCCTGGCTCTGTGATCGATGTCGATGTTATCCGGTTGCCTGAAAACAAAAATTTGAATTTCAAACTGTTAAAAAAATTGTTTTTGAGACGGTAAAGTTCGGAAATTTGTTTGTTCAATTTAGCAGTTTCAAAATGCCCCGAAATTCGAGAATTGCCGAATGACGCAGTAAAAAAACGTCATATTCTTGAAAATTTTCTGTCACCTTACCTCTTTTGATCCAGTGAATCCCGTCGTGGCTCTTTTTTTGTTGTCGGTGCCATCTGGCTGCCTAAAAATTAAAAATTGAATTTCCAACTGTTACATTTTCAAACATCGTATAATTTGATATTTGAAAGTTGCGGATTAATTTATCTCTCAACCAAAGTATTTTCTGTAAATTTACTCACCTGTACGGGGGTCCACTTGAATGTCGGAGCCACAGGAGAACCAAGTGTTGAGAGTGAGGGTATCTGGAAGAAAAAATGGTATTGATAAAGAGAGGACTGAAAAATGAGGGAAATTTATAGAAAGAAGTTACGAGAACTCGTATGCTTATAATTTACAAAAAAAATACAAAGAACAGCTTAAAAACTCGACCGAAATCAAAGAAACCAGAGAAAAAATCAACTGAAACACCAAATTCAAAGGGAAAACAAAAAGGAATGACAAATGAAGAAAAATCGATAAATAAATGGGTATTTTCCCAGGTGAAAAAATTCAAAAACGTGTCCCACAAACAATCGCCTATGTGGGGTGGGTCAAAAAAAAATTTTTTGTTGTAGGTCTAGAATTAAAAAAATAATTTTGTCACATTTTTCGAGCCACTATTTTTTGACCACATGTATTCAAAATTTCATTAATTTTATGTTTTTTATGATTGTTTCTGAAAAGTTCTTGCAATACCTTTTGTCCTGACCAATTGGCCATCCTAGTTTCGAAGGTTTCAAAAGCGTGTCCACCGAGCATTCTTTTTGTGGTGTCGACGAATTTGTAGTCTTTTGATAGATTTTCGATGATATTTCGATTGATTTTAACAGGAATTTTGGAAAGTTTTATACTGGACAACGCCGTAGAAATAGGGCTTAAAATCCGCTCAAGAGTTAAATGCATATTCAGCAAAGCATTTTTCTAATTAAAAAAAAAAGTTTTATAAAAGTTTCGAAGGTTTCAGAATATTATGTATTCTGAAGTAGTGATCTTTGTTCTGGTTTCGACGATTTCTTTGTCTTTTGGCAGATTTTCGATGATACTTTGATTGAATTAGAAAGAAATGTTGAATACATTTATTTTGGACAACGCCGTAGAAGTAAAGTTTGAAATTGTTTTTAAAATTACATGAGAATCCAGTGAAGTTTTGATTACTCAATTTACATTCCTTTTAATACGGTTCCTGGTCTATGAAGGTGTTTCGACTCAGATAGTGAAGAAAAAATTCAGCCCCTCTCTGGAAGCCTCACATATGTTCCTGAAGCACTTCACTTTCAAAAGTCATTTTAGCATTCTAAGCCAAAGTACTTTAACTACATCCGTGTGAATTTTTTGCCTTGTTTTTTTTTTGGAAAACCTCACTAACTTGAAAATGTTTCCTTTCAACTGGTTGGTCCCACGCAATTTTTTGAAATCCTTCTTTTCAACAGGAAATGAGGACATTTAAAGTAATGGGTTTTGAAACTTGGTTGGAATTTTTGGTGTTCCGTTTTTTGAGACGTGACAATTCCTAATAGAATAACAAATCATGGCTCTTCATTTCCTGGAACTCATAGATCTAACTTTATTTTTCTGAACGATCCGATACATTTTTCTAGCAATAACAAGAATTGAAGTTGATTTTTTATTCCATTGTTTTTGCTGCATGAAGTCTATTAAGAATGCTCAAAAGCGAATAAATTTCCTATTTTTTTGAGTCATCGCAATTTCCCGTCTTCCTAGGTTCCCTAAGAGTAATCTCCGCTTTTTTTCGCTATTTTTTTGATCTATCATCATTCCATGGAGTTTGTTTGTCTTTTCACTTTCATTGTTTCAATATCAAAATTTGCATTATTATTCGGTTAGTATAGTGCACTTATCGCCCCGTTTCTTCTCCTTCTATCAACTCTTCAAGTGACCACGGCGAGGAAGTGAAGAACGGATTATTTTGTGATTCCACGAGTGTTGAATAAATCATTTGGAAAAAAAAAACACTTTTCGATAAAAAAACGATCGCTATCTAGTGTGTGAACAGTTTTGTATAGTATACGAATGTTTCGTCATTTTGTGTTATCAGTATTATTTTTTTTCGGGGGATAATATTCTCTAATACTCTTCTCTAAAAAAGTTAAAACTATAAAATCTGTCTCGAGATTTTCGAGGATGTGTGTGGTTGGTGTTTTCGTCTTCTTGGTCTTTTGTCACAATGCGTATTGTTATTAAAATCTCTGTTCAAATTATGAGTTCTTTTTAAGACAACTAGCTATTTTCTTCAGATTTTCCCCCCTACTAATGATGTTTTTCGTTAAAATTCTCGCCTACCTCAGACGTCGTAAAATCTCAACGTCCTCACGATTTTTCAATATCCCCGGGTAGGAATTCTAATCAGAAACGCTCTTCTCTCGGTTTTCATCATCTTCGTTGCCCTCTTTTCATGTTGCTCTTTTTGTTGTGCTCGATTCCGAATCCAATCTCAGGCCAAAGTGCTGACAAAAATTGAAGAAAGCTGTTTCATTCTTCATTCATTTACACAATCCTCTCGGTTTCCATCCTCTTCTTCCATTCTTCTTCTTCTGTTTACTTACTCAGTTCCGTCCATATCCGGAAAATACTTCAGCTGTGAATTTTTCAGATTCCACTACCTTTTTTTGTTATATTTTATGTTCCGGATGTTGCACTGTTTTGGTGCTCTATGTATGAGGACAATGTGACCGTATATTAGCTCCAATTTTATGAATTTCTTGTTTCGAGGGTAGTGTCTAAGAAAATTCAAGAATAGTAACCCATCAAAGTAGGATTACAGCCATTTTTTCTCAAATAATCGTCCCAATTCCAGTATTTACAAAAAAAACAATATTTTTTAATTGGTTTTCAAATCGGGAACTACATTTTTTCTAACATATTTCAAAAAATTTATAATTTTTTGCTGATTCGAACACGTCTAATCTTGGATTTCAAAACGCTGTAGAAAACTTTTAATTCAATTTTTTTGTCAGCAGCGGCGAGCGCGACAGCAGATTGTAAGTCGGCAGTGGCGAGCGCGACAAAGGGAAAATTTGTTCATAACAATTTTTTATTGTGTTTTGAGCAGCGATATTAGTTGCATTCCAATCAGCAAAAAAACTACATTTTTTGAAATAGGCTTGAAAAAATGTAAGAAAATGCGGTTTTTTCGAGTTTTAATGACTTTTATGAAAAAATATTGTTATTTTCGTAAGTATTGGATATGTTTGAGTTCAAATAAGAAACGACTATGAACTTATTGAACTCGCTTCTTTTCAGTAAAAAAAGGCCCATTTATGTTCTGCAGAAAGTAGTTACCCTGAACGTTTTTAATTGGAGCTATTATTTTTTTTTCAAAGGGTCTATATCCAGTTGTTATTATTATCCAAGCTATAGCTCTTCTTTAAAGCTATTCGCGAAAAGGTTTGTTTTGTTTTTTAGAACCTTGCATATTCTGTTAGTCATTCTGTTACTCAGAAAAATATGAAAAGTGTTAATACGTCCCGCTTTGTGCTTTCAACCGATGCATTGTTGACCTCTGCTCTGGACAAACTACTTGAAAAACTTACCGGAAATGAATGGTTTCTTTTCCGCTTTTGCGTGACCTTCACATGTTTTATAACCCCTTGGCTCTTTCTGGTTTCCTTTCGAATTCGAATCAAAACGGAAATTTGAAAGTTGAAAGTGCCGCTAGAAAAAAAAGAAGAGGAGAACGTGTTGGCAAGTGACTTACTCGATCACACTGATGAGTTTAATGTGAGTTCCGTGTGTCATCTTCTGAAAGGGCCTTTGGACCGCCCACCTTTTTTTCGAGTTCTTTTTCGAGTTCTCTTCAGGACATTTCTGAAATGCTATAAATCACAGAGACCAAGTTTCATAAATGTTCGCTGGTTTTTTCTCAAATTAAAGTAAAACTCGATTACATTTGTTCCAGACTCTATTTCGTTTTTTGTGAACCTCATTGTCTTCTTTTTCTGTTTTTTCTGTTTGACAAGGAATTCTCAGTTTTGATTGAATTAGTGTTGGAAAAACGTTCTTATTATTTGTTTTTCCTCAATCTTAAAATTACCGATTTTTCAGAAATCCCAAGAAAATTGAACTTATTTCAAAAATTTTCTAAATTAGATCTTTGTTTTTTTTTTCTTTTTTTGCAGTAAAAAAAGTAAAAACAAGAATTATTTGAAATAAAAAACGCATTTAGAACGGGAGAAAACTTTACTTTTCGAAAACAAAACAGAAACATTTTATAGAAGAAATTAGTCAAAGGAAGCAATGCGTCGTAGAAAAAAAGACGTAGAAAAATTCCAGAGTAAAAAATTCTTGGAAAAATGATTTTTTAAGCTTTTCGCCAACTGTTTTCATTCTTTTGAAATGGAGAAAACAGAAGGAAGTGAACAAGAATTTTCCAGCAACCATGAATGTTTAACTCTGTCTGAAAGTGAACTTCAAAGCATTTGCCTGAAAACGAAGACCTCAGATTTTCCTTAAGATTTCAGCCATGTTTTATTTGTGCTCAAATTATTTTCTCAATTCCAGTATTTACGAAAGTGACAACATTTTTTGATAAAAGCCGTTAAAACTAGAGAAAGTATATTTTTGAGGTGAATTGGGAATTCACATTTAAAAGAAACGTAGAATTTTTCGCTTTTTTCAATTTTTTAACTCAATAAAGTAGAAGTTTTTGCTTTTTTTTCAATTTTTCAACTCAAAAAAGTAGAATTTTTCGTTTTTTTTTCAATTTTAAACTCAAAAAATGCATAATTTTTTGCTGATTCAAACGCGCCAAATTTTGCTGCTCAAAACGTCATAGAGACATTCTTAATAACGAATTTTCACTTTGTCGCGCTCGTTGCTGCCGATTCATAAACTGCTATCGCGCTCGCCACTGCTGACAAAAAATTGACAAAAAAATTTTCTACAGAGTTTTGAATTGTGATGTTACCAGGCGGATGTCGCCCCTCCGGGGCTCATCCACCTGGCCTTCGCTCACTTTAGGTGTTGAACCTTCATTTCCATTTTCAGAGCCTTCGGCTCTTTTTTCGAACACTTGGAACCTTATCTTTTTCCTTTCGTATTTTGAGAGATTCGAATCATGATTTCAGCAGTTAAAAAAGCAACGCGACACAGTATGAAACTTTTGAAATCAGAATGGAAACTCTTTCGAACTTTGAACCCCGATAACATTCTTTCAAATTCAATTTTTCTAAAATTTTCTCACATATTCTGTCTCCTCGCGTCGAGACGAACAGAGTGATATAAATTTCAACTAAATTATCTTTCTCCATTGTCGATCTCACCCCGAACTTGGTAATTGAACCTCCTTCCCTCTCGTATCGGCGGGGGTGATGAAAGTAAGCAGCCGACATCAACCGGGTTCGCGTCGGCCACTATACTTTGTGTGTGCGTTGCCTCTCTGTCGTCGCGCGCGCGAAAATGAACACGGTTGATCAGAAAAGGTGTTCCAGAAGGCTTCAAAATTGGAATTTCAAAAAACAAAAAAGTCGTGCATCATCAGCTAATCAGGAACAAAATGTGAAAATTTAAAGAGAATCGGTAAACTCTGAAGCGAGTTATGACTTGCAACACATTTTCGGCACCGAAATTAGTACTGAAAATTCAGGAAAAGAGCCGTAACTTGCTCAATTTTTAAGAATTCAAAAATCTAAACATATGGGCATCATCTCAGAAAAATTTCTGATCTTTCTGTGAAAAAATTATCTAAATCGGTTCAGGTTGGTTCGGGTTCAGGGCCGCGCGAATAAAAATAGGCACAGTTGCTCATAAAGAGTGCTCCAGAAGGCTTCAAAATTGGAATTTTTGAAACCTAAAAAGACGTGCATCATCTACAAATAATGAGGAACAAACTGTGAAAATTTCAAGAGAATTGGTCAACTCTCGATCAAGTTATGACTTGCAACACATTTTCGGTACCGAAATTAGTACTGAAAATTTACAAAAAGAGCCGTAACTTGCTCAATTTTTAAGATATCGAAAATCTAAACATATGGGCATCATCTCAGAAAAATTTCTGATCTTTCTGTGAAAAAATTACCTGAATCGGTTCAGGTTGAGCAGAGTTACAGCTTGCGACAAACAGACGAACATACATTTTTAAGTTTTCAAATGTTATTAGTAAAGATTAAAAATCGATTTTTTTTGTTGTTAAAAATCGATTTTCTCGAGTTTCAACAATTTTTGTGAAAAAAGTTATTGCTATTATCCAATTTTCCCATGTTTCACCGCGCTCCATTGCAATCATGACGAAATTCAAAATTTTGAGCTTTCCCGCTCACTTTTTTCTCTTGTAGGTCACGTCGAAATCCCAAAATCGCCAAAATTATTATATTTGACGTGACCTCCATGAGAAAAAGTAAGCGGGAAAGCTCAAAATTTTGAATTTCGCCATGATTGCAATTTAGCGCGGTGAAACTTGGGAAATTTCGATAATATTTTTGTAAATACCGAAATTGGTAAGATTACCTGAGTACAAAACAAAGACTGAAGACCCACTCTATCCGATTTTCCTACTTTTCCAAAAGTTTCCAAATTCGTTTCAAAGTTCTTGATTTCCCCTGAAACCTTTTTCTCAAGAGTCCAAAGTCCTTTTTCGATTTTTTAGGCACAATTCGTTTTGTACTTCAGCAGACACTTACAAAACTCTAAATCAAGTATGAAGTGCCGCCGGTTGTCCCTAGCGTCGGTGTGTGTCTGTCCGAGAGCCCTCTCGACTTGTAGTCCCAAAATGTAGGAAGATCTTGTTGAAGGCGTGTCACCGCATGTCTGTTCTCATTTTTTTTTCGGAGAGCCTTCGGACTACCACATGTAATTCCAGGATTTTGGCGTGTCACAAGTGCCGTTTATCCATTTGACATCACGTGAGATTTTTTTAGTTCCTATTTTTTTTTCTCAAATACAAAAAAGTTCAACACCAAAAAACTAGGCTTCCCCTAAAGTCATATGCCTCTCTAATCTCCCAGCTAGAATTATTCAAATATAAGACAATTCGCAGTTTGGCATTTGAGAAAAACATGTAAAAAACTAGCGCAAATCAAATCAACGGCTCCCAAAAAAACCAATCAAATCATAGCAACTTGAATTGTTTCCAACTACTTTCAGAAAAGCTTTCAGAAAACTATACACATTTGATTTCTAGATTTCTAGATTTCCAGAGAGCCAATCTGTTATTATGGTCAACTAGTCTCTGCCACTTTCTCAAATATGTTTCCTCTGTCTTGTTGTTGTTATTATTTGAGCACTCTCTCTCTCCACAAAGAGTTCATTATTCATGGATGCTCAGCGCGTACTTTTGTGCTGTTGTGTCGTGTGTTGTATACACAATTTAGATTATTACATGTAAACTATATATGAAACATATGTTTGGTCCATACTCTTTTCTCTCAGGCTCCGCCCACTTTTGCATCCGCAGTGCTTTTTTGTGCTCTTTCTCTCTGGGCTCACTCTGTGTTTGTTTCAAGGGGAACACACACACACATACACTCCAACTAGAGATTTTCAACTTGACGTTTTGAAAATAGGAACTTGAATAGAAAAACACATTCCTGAGAGTTCTACGATATTTTTGTTTCTATGAACCTTGATTTTATGAAATTTTGATACTTTTTGAGTTTCTTGAGACCTGCTTCTTTTTCTCGTCATAGTTTCCCGCGCTACTTTAGTTTAAAAATTTTCTTGGATTATTAGTTTTAGAGAAAGAATCATGCTAATGCTAACGGTATCAGAATCCAATTTTGAAGTCACGGCCAATATTTTTCAGCCCTATTTTATAAGGCCCCTTAAAACTTTTGACAAAAGCGAAACGAATCCTTGGCCTTGTTCCTCTCACTTTTAACTAAATGAAATTTCCCAAACCATTCCAGAGAATTCGAAGTTCTTTTTGTTTCTATGAAGTTTGCTTTCACCATTTTTGGATACTTTCTGAAAATCTTGAGACCGGTTACTTATTCTTCACAATTTCCCGATCTACCGTAGTTAAAATTTTTTTTTGGATGATAGTTTCAGTGAAAGGAACTTTACTTCAAGTAGATATCTGGAATAAGAATCAAATTTTGAGCTCAATTTTTAGGGCCCTTAAAACTTTTGCAGAACCCCGATTCCTTGACCTTCTTCCCCTCACTTTTAACTTAATGAAATCTAACCATTTTTCCCCTGCATCTAGGGGCCCTTTCCCCCCAAAAATTGTCACGAGTATGTCATAAAACAAAAAAGGCCTGAAACTGACAAGACTGAGCCCCGGCGATCCTTTTTATTACTCCTGTTCTTGTTGAGTGTCTCCTTCTCCTTGTCGAGACAAGCCAAAATTTTTTGGGGAATACATAAACGCTGTCATAAAAACAAAAACCTTAAAAATTCCGACACCTTCTGTGTTATTGGCTTCTTTCTATTTCTTCAAAATTAGACTTATTTAGTGAATACGTCATGTTTTGACGAAAATGGTTTTCAATCGTTGCAGTCAGCTAATTTTTTCTTGAAAGTTCATTTGGCAAAATTAAACTTCCTTCTGCCTTTTCTCATTACTCAAACCTAAACTTCATCAGAAAAGAAAAAAAAATTAATCTAGTCGATGAATGTTTGACCTCCGCTTTTCAAATGGACCTTTAGGCACTTTTGGCTGCCGCGCCACCGGAAATTGGTAATCTGACTGGACCCGAATGCATGTGATGATATTGAAAACGTTTGTTGTGAGCTATGATTTCCAAATACAAACACTTGTCTAGTCTCTGAAAATGGATTGGTGATCCGACCAGGTGGCCCTGTTCCAAAACATATGAGACTTGACGCCATGCTATGTTCCTCTTCTTTTCCATATCATATTTCGCTCTTTTATTCTTCTTCTCCAAAATTGGTCATGTCTTCTCCACACATTTTGAATGTTTCAGTACTTTCTCATCTCTCAAAAGTCGACGTATCCATTTTCAACGACAATGTTTCAAGGAAAAAGAGAAAAAAACGAAAGGAAGTTCTGTCTTCTGTTTATTTCGTTTTTCTGTTTAGTCAGTCCTTTTTTATTTTGCTCTAAAGTTTCAAGAAGATGTTCTTTTTTCTTCTTGAGTCACTGTTTAGTGACTTTTCCACTGTCTGTGTCATCATTTTCAAAGCCTAAATCATCAAGGCTAATTTTGAAGCAAAAAAAAAGAACACGCCTTCCTTCTTCTTCTCATTTATCCTTCACTGTTATACATATCTTTTTACGAATATCCGTACTTTTTCCGTATAATCGAATAACATAAGCTAGTACAAGAAATAAGAGCTTTCAGGAGGAAAAAAAATGTCGCATTTGATGTAAAACATGGCGCAGAACAACTTTACAGAAGTCATTGATCCGGTAGGTCTAATTTTCCAATACATGTTCGAATCCGGCTCGGCCCGGGTCGGCCCGAGGCCCGGCTTGTCTGGGCCGGGCTAAAATCAGAAATTCTGTCGGCCCTGCCCGGTTTAGCCCGGTCGGAATTTCATGAAAACTCATGAAAGTACTAAAAGTATGAAAAATTCTAAAATTGAACAGAAAAAAGTCCAAAATATTTTTTCCAAAAATTGGCTTTCGGACCGGGACGAGCCGGCCACAGATTGGATATGTATGCAATTTTAAAATTTTATGGGGAAACAAATAGGGTCTTTTTGAACCATTCGTTTTTCATGATCATTGGCAAACTTTTTCTATCAATTTCCAACTTTTTTCAGATTGCAACGGCTGCCCATTTAACATGGAGCATAACGGCTCTTATCGGCATCCCGGCCAACCTTTTTGTGCTCGCCGCGATTGTCTATTTCCGGTGAGTTAACCTCCTGAAAAACGATACATGTGAACAGGAAATATGGAATCTCGTTTGATTACAAGTGCTTCCGTTCTGAAATGGAACTTAGTCCCCCTTTTTTTCTGTTTCCGGGAGATTCAAATCTTAAAGGTGGTCAGACAGCTCGCAAAATGGGGGACCGAATGGGGGCTGATTTTCATGCCTTCTTTTATAAGCCCTAGGTCGGCGCGCCCATTTGCGTCCGCGTGGCTCAGCCGGCAAAACTTTTTTGAGGTGTCCTACCAACTTTAATGATAATTTTCAGGGACATGAGAACAATCTCAAACATCTACATCTTCAATCTAGCTCTGGCTGATCTCCTCTTTCTATGTGCAATACCAGTAAACTTCCTCGGCCGATCCGCACAGGAAGGATGGACTTGGGGACCAATTATGTGCAAACTTTATGTTTCTGGGAATGCAGTTTCCCAGTTTGCCTCTGCGGTCTTTATTGCCATATTGTCTTTTGACCGGTATCTGGCTGTTTGTCGACCAATTCAGTCAAAATCATTCCGAACGACACAGGCAGCACTGGCGTTGTCAGTTGCAGCATGGGTTATGGTCATTCTCGAGATGACTCCCCTGTTCCTATTTGTGAAGCTGATCAAATCTACATCAGGTTTTTCGGGACCACGGAATTCTTAAAAGAGTTATGATTTTAGGAAACTATACTACCCGAAGTTGTATGTTGTTCGTAGGCAACGTGACTGCACTTGAAACTCTCGAAGGAACTGAGGAAGCTGATGCGACAGCGCTTAACGAAGTAGAGCAGAACATGCTGACTTCGAGAAGGTCTAATTTCAAGTACAAAAATCACACAAGTCTCTCTTTTTTAGATTCTTCACTAGCTATACATTCGCCCTCTCCTATCTCATTCCACTTGTTGCTGTCTGGTACTTTTACTTTAAAATTATCCTGAAAATGTGTCAACGGAAACAACAAATGCAGACGAAACGAACGGGCACCAAAAGAAGAACCACAAAAGTAGGTGACAGGGGGAATGGATGAAAGAATCTATTGTTTTTTTTTTCAGGTAACTATAATGGGTTTGGCTATTGTCATTTCTTACACGCACTGCTGGCTTCCGTTCTGGATTGTGCAATGGTCAATTGAGGCGAATCTTTTCCAAAAGTGAGTCAAAAAAGAACGATGTGGGGTTCTGCGTGACATCCTAATGAACTTCCGGAGTTCAAGTTTCAGAGGAAGTGCTCATCAGGAAAATGGCTAATAAAATGATTATCCAATTCTTTCCAGAAGCAAATACTTGCTCTTCTGCTTCACCCACTTTGCATTCTCGCTACAGTATATCAACTCAGCCGCCAACCCATTTCTCTACGTGTTCTTGTCGGATTCCTTCCAGAAAAACGTGAGAGTGTTTTGATTTCTTTTATTAAGATTTACGTCTACAATTTCAGATTCAAAAACTGCTGCGAACCGCCAAACCTGACAAGCACATCAGACTGAAAAGTACAACAGAGCCATTAGACACTACCCGAATGTTGAATGTCACTACTAATCCAATGTGCTCAACCGCTTCTGATTCTCATTGCAGCAGCTGCTAATTTATTAAACGTCCCCCGGTGGTGAATACTGTATATTTGAATTTTTGAAATCACTTAACGTAGTAATCTTTACAACGCATATAAAAACAAAAACATTGCATTGTCTTGTATATAAAAAACATTTGAATACCACTGGTTCTACTTGAAATTTTTGATTGCTTTTCTCACATTCCACGCATTCTTGCAACATATTTTGTGAAATAAATTATGATATAATGGGGTTTTGTTTTCTTTGCTTTTAGTATCAAATAATTGAAGTCTTCTCGTTGAGGTTGACAAATTTTGAAGGTTTAAAACATTTCAACTTGGTTCAATAAACAGAACTGAGTCAGGATTGCTCATTTTTATTTTAGATTGCTCTTTTCTACTACAGTTTGTTTGTTTTCTGCTAAAAAATTTCTATTAAAGATTGCTAATTTCTACTATAAATTACTCATATTATTTCAGATTGCTCACTTCTACTATTGATTGGTGATTTATATTTCAGATTGCTCACTTCCATTCCAGATTGATCATTTTTATTACAGATTACTCATTTCTACGACAGATTGTTCATTTTTGATTAAGATTGCTCACTTTTATTCAGGATGGCTTATTTCCACTACAGATAGTACATTCATACTACAGATTGTTAATTTTTTACTACAGATTGCTCAGCTCTACTACATATTGCTCATTGCTACTGAAAGTTGCTAATTTCTTTTTCAGATTGCTGATTCCTAATTCAGATAGTTTTTTTTATTTCAGATTCCTTATTTTTATTACAGATTGCTCGTTTTTATTACAGATTACTCAGTTTCACTACAGGATGCTCATTTCTATTTTAGATTGCTTATTTGTATCACAAATTGCTGATTTTTTAATAGATTGTTTATTTCTACTACAGATTGCTCATTTCTATTTTAGGTTGCTCACTTCTACTACAGATTGCTCAGATTGCTCATTTTTACTACAGATTTCTCACTTCTACAACAGATCGCTCATATCTATTACAGATTGCTCTGTTCCTCTACAGATTGCTAATGTCTATTTCAGATGGGTCATTTTTATTATCTATTGCTAATTTTTATTTTAGATTTTTTGTTTATACTCCAGATTGCTCAGTGCGACAACAGAGTACTCATTTTTATTACAGATCGCTCATTTCTACAAAAAATGACTGCTTATTCTACAGATTATTCATTTCTACTGACGATTGCTCATTTTTATTTTATACTGCTCATTTCTCTTTCAGATTGCTTGTTTTTAACGCAGATTGCTCTTTTCTACTTCAGATTGTTCATTTTAATTAAGATTTCTTATTTTCATTTTAAATTGATAGTTTTCCTTATTTCTACTAAAGACTGTGCTACAGATTGCTCCGTTCTACTACGGATTGCTTAGTTTTTATTTCAGATTTTTCACTTCTACTTCAGATTGCTCATTCCTATGGATTGCTCAGTTCCACTACAGTTTCCATAAAAAGTTTCTGAACTTTTAAAAATGAATTACATTTATCAAAAGGCCAATTTCATGTATTTCCTATTTCTGTAATTATCTAGTCAACAATGAAAGAATAACGCTTAAATTCAGATTACAAACTAAAATCAATATTTTGTTTTTCTCTCCTTAAGTTCCTCAAAAATCACAATCATGTGAGAATCAGTTGACTATTTTTGTACACGGTTGAGTCACCTTCCCACCACCTCTGTGTATTGTTGTGAAATAAAATTTTCCCTCTTTCATAACAAATGAGTCACATGTTCCATTGAATAGTACAGATTTATTAAGAAGAGTTCGGACATCTTCATAGTGTTCCATACCCGGGAAGCTTTTACTTTCCCCTAGAAACTCTCGCCTGAACAGAAAAAAAACAATGAATTGTGTCGCTTCGAGACAGACTAGGGGGAGACGTGCAATGTAGGTAATTTGAGGAGTCGTTGGCCCCAACAAATTACCTAGAGAAGAATGTCGAAATGATGAATGACTCTCGGAAGAAAATGAGAAAAGTCATCAGATGACTAAAAAGTTTCCAACGAGAGCCACTCAATTACAATACCACGAATAATAAGAGGAAAGCGAGATTACATTGAGACAGAATAGAAAGTCCGCGGAAGTTGAGAGAGATGGTTTCCAACCGTAGGTGTCTTCCGTAACATAGACCCATAACTATCGTTTCGGACTATATGAGGATCCAGAAGGGGGGTTCCGTTAACAATCGAGACACACGTAAATGAGAAAATGTCTATAAAGTCTAATGTCGGTTTGTAAACTAATCGAAAAGGATAAGAAGCAGGGTAGATGAAAAAGGGTAAATTGAGTAGCATGTGTAGTCCATTCAGTGATGTTGATTAAAACTGAAGAGATGAAGTGGTTCATGCTGAGAGCAGCAAGGAACCCAGCATCTGAAAATAAGCAAAATAAGACATTGTTAGTGGCAACATTAATGTAACTCACCATTTTGTAATCCGTAGCAAAACCATGTTCATAAACAGATGATGGAATGACTGGTCAAGTTGACATATGTTTTCCCGGATTATTTGGCAAAATATACCCTGGAAAAGAAACAAATTAGTTCAGGCGGTTAGCAAAAAGTATAAGAAGAAGCGAAAGTGTTCAAACAGAAAAGTGGAACAAAAGCGATAGTGCAAAAAGTTGAGAGTTTTTTATTCTCTCCGCGCGACCCATGCGCCTCCTCAAGGTGTACAACAAAAAAAAAGTTACCGAACGTTGGAGAGAGTGCGGACAGAAACGAAAACGGCCCAAGATAGGAAGATACACAGAGCGAACGGAACGGGGGAAAGAAAGAGAAAATGTGCGCTTGAGAGACACCCGGGTGAACATTTCTTGGCCGTCTGGGGCTCTCTTGTTTCGTTACTGTATCTCGACGACCGGCCAACCAGCTGTCCTCTCTTCGAGGGAAAGCGAATGAACAAGGCTGAGTTGAGGGGCGAGAGATGAGTTGTTAGTACTGCGGTCTGCAAGAGAGCGTTGTATTCTGCATCCCGAGAGGAGGGAGACCACCATAACAACATTGATCGTTTGCCTCACGGAAAATGAGAGTGGAGAGAGAACGAAAGAAAGAAAGAGAGAGGGGCCCGACTGTTGTCTTCGTGAGTGGGCGTTGAGGCGCTCCCGAAGCACGGATGAACGAGGAGAAGAAGCCTTCTTGCATCCCATCATTAATGAGAGTGGTGGAGAGAGAAAGAGAAATGAGAAGCGAACGCATTGAACGCTTTTAATGAGGGTTATGAAATTTATGAGAACCTGGAATAGAAAGAAAGGAATAGATGAGGAATACATCAAAACATGATTCATGATAAGTAGATACCTTGGAAGTACGGTATAGAAATTTTCTGATAAGATTTGTGTCTGTAGTTAAAGGTCAAAGTTTTGAAAAATCTTCCATAAAATGAGAACCCTTTTGTGGAATGTATCCCAGTTTTCCTAAAATGCAAGTGATATCATTCGAAAGAGAATAAAAAGTTGCGAAAGACAGCAAAGCAAATTTTTTTTCTATCACGTTAGGTTCTCGAGAAAATCCCCTATTCCTGACCTGAAATTTCAACAAAACTCAAGTTTCACTATTTCAAATTGCCATAACTTTCTTCAAAGTTAATTAATTTTAGTAAGTTAAAAAACAAAATGATTGAAATAAAATTCTAAAATCCAGAACATATGATTTGTCAACCGTAGAAAACGGAACAGTTCACAAAAAATAAATCGTAAATCAAAAGGATGTCATCATCTTTTTTGGACTATATCGGGATGTATCGCTTCTAAATAGATGGAACGATAGGGTTAATGAAGCGGAATTGAAACTCTCTTCGAAGAATTTTTTCCAATATATTCAATCGTAACAAGATATTCAAGTGAATTGTAACAAGGCAAAAAGCTTGACTGTATAACTAAAAAAGGTTTGGCTGTATAACAAAAAGTTTGACTGTATAAAACTGTGAATGAAGCGTTTAATAGTCAAGTTGAATGAAAGATGACGTCAAAAAAAGTTATCAGTGCAGTGTTATCTTGAATAATACAGTGGTTTGAGGAGGAATGTGCAAACGTTGTAAGACACTGAAACAGAGAAGGTTTTCGTGGAACAATGTGTGCTGGAACTGAAAATTAGTATTTAAAAAGTAAAAAATACCATAAAACCTCTAATAGAAGGACACCCATAATAGAAGGACATCCCAGTGAGCCCGAAAAGAGCACGTTATCATATTTCTGTGCTTCTGAAAGTAGTCTCAATCGATTCCTTGTCAGAATAGGCTAAGTTTCAATTTTTTCATGCTGATTCCGAATATCATAATAAAAATCCTCAAAAATGCTTCCCAGGCCAGAAAAACGTCATCAAAGTTGCAAAAAAGTTATCCCACGTGACGTGAAAAATCGGCAAAAGTTCGGCCACGAGCGATAACTTTTTTGTAACTTTGACGTCGTTTTTTGGGCCTGAGAAGCATTTTTGAGCGTTTTCATTGTGATATTCGGAATCAGCATGAAAATTTGCATCGATTGAACCATAAACTCATTTTGCCCGGAATCCTCCTTTAATATGAAATACGTGATGAGTTGCTTCACAAAAATTTATAATAGATACTTTTGTGAAATTCGAATTTCCATTGATGTTGAACAATAGAAGGACATGTTCCTCTATTAGATGTTTTACGGTATATAAAATTAGGATTTACAAAGTAAAATATATATAAAATTAGTAGTTACAGAGTGAAAAATATATAAAATTGATATTTACAAAGTAAAATATGACTTTTTTCAGGATTCTTCATAAGAAACGGCGAGAGACTATGAAAATACCAGTAAAAATCTGTTAATTTTACAATGTACTCTTGATGTTCCAGTTTAAATCAAATCTTGCAAAAAACACGATGTGCACCACACTTGTGACTCAAGTTTCAATTATCCTCTGTTCCATACTTTGTCACAATCATTTGAACATCAAAAATTGCAACTCTGTTTGTGGCTGATAGTCGAGACTTCAAAGATTATAACAGTTTCCTCTTTATTGGTTCAAGTCATGCTTCCCCACCAAAAGAACAACAAGAAGCCAGTTTGAGTACGAGAACCTGAATATGAGAGGTGTTGCGTACTGGCGCCCCCTGATATCGATGATTATATCAATCGTTCTTGATCAAACTTCAGAAATCATATCATCGGGTAAACTTTCTGAACGGAAATAATAGAACGACGTCATTTTTTTGGGTAGCATTCAAGGTCGGATTTCTTTTCTTGGTACTATTTTTTAGCGAAGGCCACTCAGGCAGATTACTTCTCTTGGAACATCTGGACCTACTATATACTCCTGCCATTCAATGCGTCAAAAGTTCACGTGAAAATAACGAAAAAAGACGGCAAGCACCAATCACCTCTTTTGTTTTGTGCATTTGTTCTTTGAACACTTAGATTGGTTTTTTTCTCGTAACAACAGTAAGAAAATACTGAAGATGTATTTATTTCGCTTTAAATTTTTTTTCTTAGTTCAATCTTTTCATCAACGAGAGATTGTGTGTGACTTTCAAAAATGTTTTGTGTGTACTCTCATTTCTCAAACAAAGAGTAGTTGGCATGACGCTCAAGGTTCTTTTTTTTTCTTTTTTTCCTATCTCAAAGCATAAAAACTAACATCACCATGTTGTCGTTTTGATATAACCCCGTCAAATAATATTAAACAGTTAGTAAGTCAACCTATTATCACTGATTATCATGATCAAAACAGGTATTTTCCTTTTTTTCCGTCCCAACTGTCTTCACCCCGGCTAGTTCGTCGAAAAAGTAGGTGTTGGTCAATTTTCTTTTATCATGTGATTTTCATAAATCGAATCTTTTCTCAATCATGAAAGAATGAACTTTTCCATGGGAAATAAAATATATTATTATTGTTTTTTTTTTCTCAGGGAAATTTTCTATTTTTCAATAGAACCCTGTGAACATAAACATAAAAATTGAATATTCTATCCAACAAAAGCTGTTAGATCCGCAGTTATCCAGTGTTGTTTGTGTACGTGTTTGCCAAGTGCTCGTTGGTGCTCGGAAGTCAGTGCAGTGGAGCAGATCTGCATCTCTCGGGACCCTTAGTGCGCTTTTCTCGAATGTTCTCTAATGAACCGGTTCAGTTTCTTTTTCTTTCTCTCTTTTTGTCTCTTTCGGTGTCTTATCGCAAATTAAGATGTTTATCACAAGTTTAGTACCTTGTTTATTTCATTGTGTCCCGGAGAATATTGCAAAATTGTTTCCCTTTATGAAAAATGATTTGATGTGAAAAAATAAATAAAAATCTGGGAATTTTTTTTCCCATTTCATTTTTTAATTTCAAAAGAGAAAAAGCTTTCATCTGTTTCTTTGAAAAACACATTCTGCTCACTTTTAAAGAGCCGATGCAAAGAACAAGTCTCTCTTTTCTATTACGCATTTTTCTCTCTGGGCTCCCTCCTCCTTGTTGATATCATTGTGCTCCATGATTCTTTCTTTTCTCTCTATCTTACTCTCTTATTTTTTACCACTAGTTTTTTATGGTGTTTATGTTTATGCATAAGAAGAGAATAATTGCAGAAATTGATGGCGACAGCAGTCCCTTTGAATGGAGTGGAGGCGACGGGTAAAGTAATAACACCGCCTGGTGTCGTGTTTTCGATTGAGGGAGAGGAGCCAGAGGTAATAATAGTGGGTGGAAGATACTATAGATGGCATTATTATTCCAGAATTTCGCACCAGTGAAAATGGATCCGTTCGACCGGCCGAAAAGTGACAAAGACCCTATTGAAGATGCAGTCATGGTTAGTTATTTTTCTTGGGGTGGAAAAGTTTAATTTCAATTTTTTCTTGGTTTTCTGAACACTTGAGACTAAACTATGTGGTCGGGAAAATTAAGTTTGAAATAGAACCTTAAAGGGGGTGAGACAGCTCGCAAAATGGGGGGCGATTTTCATGCTTCCTTTTATACGCCCTCGGTCGGCGCGCCCATTTGCGTCCGCATGGCTCACAAGGGAACATCCCGAGCTGTCCCCTTGGGATGAGTGAAATTTTATATGGAATTGGTAATCCCTAGAAAGAGTATAAACATAGCAAATTTATAGGGGCCCGTTTTCAGTTTTGGGGAAATTGTATAACATTTTGTGTTTTGGTGAAAAAAATTGCAAATTTTGTTCAAATCAATATTTCTTCGTTCGTTTTTGTTCTACAGTTTTGAGCAATAGCTCATTTTGAAGCTCGTCATCTGCGCTTTCAAAAAGTCTTCTGACCCATGTTTCTATCTGTTACGCCCGTTTCAGAAAAATTCAAAGTGTGTGAATCTCAGTTTCGATATGTTTCAATAAGTGGCAATTTTTGAACATCGGGGAACGGGGGACTACTACTATTAGCATTGTCACGTCCGATGATGTACATATACGTATTCAAATATAGGTCTCACCTTTGAGTTACGAGACTTTTTTCAATTTTTGAAAAATTTTTTTAATTTTTCAACGTATCCCTACACGATGACGTTTTGACCAAAAAATCAAAATACAGATTGATGGTTTTTTATTGTCAATTCCACCGTTTTTGAAGCCAAAAAGAGTGTTCCAATAATAAAAATGGACGTTGAAGACAATTGGAAAAAATCAAATTTTGAATTTTCATCGTATAGGGATACGTTGAAAAATTAAAAAATTTCTCAAAAATTGAAAAAAGTCTCGTAACTCAAAGGTGAGACCTATATTTGAATACGTATATGTACATCATCGGACGTGACAATGCTAATAGTAGTAGTCCCCCGTTCCCCCGATGTTCAAAAATTGCCACTTATTGAAACATATCGAAACTGAGATTCGCACACTTTGAATTTTTCTGAAACGGGCGTAACAGATAGAAACATGGGTCAAAAGACTTTTTGAAAGCGCAGATGACGAGCTTCAAAATGAGCTATTGCTCAAACCTGTAGAACAAAAACGAACGAAGAAATATTGATTTGAACAAAATTTGCAATTTTTTTTCACCAAAACACAAAATGTTATACAATTTCCCCAAAACTGAAAACGGGCCCCTATAAATTTGCTATGTTTATACTCTTTCTAGGGACTACCAATTCCATATAAAATTTCACTCATCCCAGGGGGACAGCTCGGGATGTTCCCTTGTCAGCCGGTAGTGGCACAGTGTACATAGAAATGCGCCCACAGGTTCGAGCCCACCTAAGGTACATTCTGCCAAAATTAGAGCAAAATTTTTTTTGAGGTGTCCTACCACCTTTAAATCAAAATGACTACGGTATTCTTCAAAATCCAACCATGTGCCATAATTGAAGCGAACCTTTTTTCCTAAGTTTAATTCATTTTTTTTTGAGTTTCGGAACACTTGAGACGAAACTATGTGGTCGGAATTATTAAGTTTGAAATAGAACGTTCAGTAGTTTTAAAAAGTCTGAAAATCTATATGAAACTAGATAATTGCCAACTTTTTACATAAACATTTCTTTAAAAAAGTAGTGAAATTCAAATTAAATGAAAATGACTACGGTATTCTTAAAAAAACAACCCCTTTCCATGATTGAGGTAACCCCTAGTTTCCGTATACAGAGACGTTTCTACAGTAAAAGTTTCCCAAAGAATTTCTACAGTATAAAAAACTTTATACAGTATAGAGTTCCTACATTATGTCTTTTCCAGAGATGCCACAAAGTGCTCGACAAGCTTGGCTGTCCATACATTCCGGGTAAAGAAAAAGATGGGGACCTCGATGAGAGTGATGACTTGACCGAGAGTGAGGATCACGATGAAATGGCAAATGAGGATGATGGTATTCCATCAAATGAAGTCAGAGTTGAGACTCGAAAGATGGACTGTACCACTGGTCAACTTGTTGCTCCCAAGTTTTCTGATAGAATTGAAACGATGTCATCAGCATCGGAGTCTTCGGAAGACAACGAGAATTATTCAGTTTTGAAATACACAGTTCGAAACTGTTATGCTATTTGGAAGAAGCGACAGAAGAATTCTGAAATCGCATTGAAGGTGAGTGTTTCTTTTTTTGTTATTCTTATCATATTGTGAAAGGATTTCGCAATCTCCAAAAAAAACTGATCTTATAAACTTTTCAGGGTTTGGCCATCATTTTGGAACTGTGTCTTTCCCAGCCATCGGCTCGTGACGAAATATTCTCTGTTCTCTTGGAGACACTGGGATATAACACGGTAAGGGAAAAAAAAAGAACGATAACAAATTTTGCTACCAAGGCAGCTGTCTTGGAGGACACAGCATAGAGAACTTTGATCCCTGGAAATGTTATTTTGTTTTGCAGGTCACCTTCTGGAAATCAGTGGTCCCACAAGTGGTCGACTCGGATTTGACATATGCGACACAGTATAGAGAGGCGCTACTGTTCTCGATGTGCTTGTATGATGTGAATCATAGCAAGAATCGTCTGAGGGAGCTGTATGCAGCGATTCCGGGATTCAGACAGAGTATGCTGGGTATTAGAGCAAAACAGTTTGGGGAGAGATATCGTCATCTTCAGATGAAGGTAATTGGCACTCTATCTATTATAAAACTCATTGAAAGAAGATTTTCAGATCGCTCGCTCTCGCGCTAGCTCCCGAATGTCATCCAAAGTAGGCTCCGAGGAAAATCTCGTCGCAATGACCTCTGTTGTCAATGACGTCATCATCGACGAAGAAACACCTCACAGTGGGAACCAACTACCGTTGGTCGACATGTCGCACGACAAGGTACACATAGTAGAAAATTTGACATATATTTACCCATCATCTTTTTCTAGCAACGTGTCATCAACGTTTCAAATGCACCGCCAGTCTCAATCAGCAGGAAAACAAGCGGGTCTTGGGAGATCAAACAAGGTTCGGGCGGACTGGTGGCGTGTGTGGATCCGGTGATGTCAGCTGATAAGAAGAACATATGGTTATCGAATCTTGGTGTCAACATGCAAGAGGAGCTCAAAGTACGCGGGAAAAAAAAACAAAAAAAATATTGCAATTATATACTGAAAATTCTAGGAACACTCAACGACTACCAATTCCATTGGTCTACCACTAATCAAGCAGGCATGCGCCGGAGAGGTGTTTTGTGTGTTGGAACGTAATGAAAAGAAGGAGCTCACACCAAAACAACAGGCCGTCGAGTTAGTCATAAAATTTTTAGTTAGAAGAAACCTTGAATTTCTAGAAGCGACATGTCCCTACTTTCCGTTTTGAACACCTACAACAAGCACAGTTATCAACTCAATCCAGTCGTCGTCAATCAGGACGACTATGACACTTATTACGGTGGAATCAGCAACGGGTTACTGTGGCCAGCACTTCACAATCTGCCACAGTACATTTCTGCGTGTTACGATGATCCAGAGGTAATTAAAAATTTCAAACTTGAAGTAGGATTACAGTCATTATTATTATTTTCTCAAATTATTGTCCCAATTCCAGTATTTTCGAAAATAACAATATTTTTGCACAAAAATTGAACAAACTCGAGAAAATCGATTTTCAAAACGGCAACTTACATTTTTCTAACTTATTTTAATGAATGTAGAATTTTTTTGCTGATTCGAACGCACCTAATATTGCTGCTCAAAACGCAATGGAAACATTTTTATTAACTATTTTTCAATTGTCGCGCCGGCCGCTACCGACGTAAGCGCCGGCAGCGGCGAGCGCGACAGCAGGTTTCAGTCGGCAGCGGTCGGGGCGGCAAAGTACAATTTGGTTCACAAAAAGTGTTTTACCTACTTTAAACTCATAAAATTTTCAGTTGCTCCGAGAGCAATGGTGTGCCTATGTTCGCGTCAACTACCTCTTCTCTATCAACGCTGCCAGAAACAGTCGCGCTCAGGATTTCATCTGGATTCACGACTACCATCTGATGTTGTGTGGTCAGATTATGAGATCGTTGGAAGGAAGTCTTGATGTAAGCACATGAACTTTTAAAATTGGGTCTGCAATATTAATTTTTCTTCAGATTGGCTTCTTCCTGCACATTCCATTCCAACCACCAGCAAACTTCATGACAAAGTACAAGACCGTAGCCGAGCCGATCGTTCGTGCACTTTTGAGATTCACTAAAGTTGGATTCCAAACCAGTCGTGACAGAGAGACATTTGTGAAACTGGTAGCTGATCATATCAAAAGAACTAAGATTGAGTATGATTCTCGCTTGGATCGCTATACTATTGAACATGATGTATGTTTTATTTTTAGCTTTCAAGAACCGTACTGAAAACCAAAAAATCTTTAGGGATTCGTCTGCTCTCTTGGAGTCTTCCCAGTTTCCATCAAAATTGCCGACTTTGTCAACATTGCCAAAAACCCGCAAACCGTCATCGAGGCCGAGGAGATCAAGAAACAGGTAAACGGATTCTTATCAATTCTTATTTCTTATTTTTCACCTCAACTATTTTTAGATAATGGGAAAGTGCGGTGAGGGTGGTCAATTGTTCTTCTCCGTTGAGAGATTTGATTACACCAAGGGAATCTCTGAAAAACTTCGTGCTTGGCAAAGATACTTCGAGAAGTACCCGGATCGTATTGGAAAAGATGTACTGTTCCAAGTCGCTGTGACTAACAGAAGATCAGTGGACTCTTATCGTCAGTATCAGGATGATGTGATGGCTCTTGCGGATTTGATAAACCAGAAGTTCAAGAGTGAAGAGTATCCTGAATGGAAACCTGTGATCTTTGAGACAGATGGACTTCCAAGAAGTCGCCTTATCGCTCATTATCTAGCAATGGACATTGGAGTTGTAACACCTTCCAAAGATGGAATGAATTTGGTGGCAAAAGAAATGTTGGTTTGTAATCCCACTGCTTCATTGGTTCTCTCTACCGGTGCTGGTACTGAAGTCCAGCTAAGCAATGCTCAATTCTACTCTGAGCAAGAAGGAAAGTGCTACCATCGTGTTGAAGATATCGCTAACACCGAAGCATTCGCTGATAACTTCTTCGCTGCAGCCACAGAGAGCAAGGAAACCAGGAATAAGCATGGGGAAAAGATCAATCAGTTCCTTTGCGTTCATGATATTGATGAATGGAGTGATCAGTTTTTGGATCCAAAGTGGACCCATGAGGTTATTAGTCAATGTGAGGTAAACCAGCTGGGACAATTCTATGGACTCATGAGTCGCACCTCCCAAGTACGCCGTCAAATCGTGGAGTGTGTCCTCAAGGGATTACCAATTCGTCCACACTTCAAATTTTCTCTGGAAAATGCTAAGGTAAGCTTGCGTGTGAAAGTGAATTAACTAATCCAAAAAATTTGCAGAATTCGTTGGAAACCTCCTGCGCTGAAGGAACCAGCAAACTCACCCTTGAAGCTGATGCAGAATCAAAGGAAGAAAAAGGGTTCAAAATTACATATGATATTCGTGATGAGCTCAGTGAGATGGAGAAGGACCTTGCATTTTTGGCTTTTATTCAATCCGATGAGTACGAAAATGCAGAGGAGTTTATCAAGGTGAGTATAAAAATTGAAAGAAAACTTATTTGGAATATCATAAATTATTGGATAGTAAGAATCCATAGAGGATTACTGTAAGTATAAATGGTCATATAATAGAAAACTACCGTAATCCCAAAAGCTACAGTAACATCAACAGAAATGGATATTTTGGCAGATTTGAAAATGTGTATTTTTTGATAACTCAAATTTTTCAGAAATAAGAGTTTAAAATTTTGAATAGCAGAATAAGGAACGATTACTGTAGATACAGACGGAAAACTACAGTAATCCCAATAGTTGATGAAAAGAGTCAAGAATTTCGGACGATTTGAATGTTAACACAGCTACTACCGTAGTAAAAAAATAACTAATTTTTAGACTATCGGCTCGTTCTATGAAGGAGGCCCAATATTGTTCAAGGACGAAGTGAAACAGGCTGCGGAAATGTTGCAACGTGGAATTCACTACAATACATTTTTCACTGACCGGTAAGCTACCGTAATCCCTCTAATAGAACGACACCCTGAACGTCAACTTTCGAGAGTCCGCACGAACGTAATTTCTTATTTTTTTTTGCGATAAAACTTTTCGCAAACAAAAACAGATTCTTCAGCTACAAAACACTCTATATTTGATTCTCAGAGAGTTGATTATATTTTCATGAGAAGGTTTACAAACTTTATTTTTCGTTGGCCCTCATTTGGAGGTTTTACGATATATTGTTTAATTTTTTCCAAAAATTCAAAAATTTCCTAATTTTTTAGTGACGGAACCTTGAAAAGCTACGCCTGCTCATATCCAACAAGTGTGCAGCCAGCTTACTCTGCAGTCATCCAAGCTCAATTCGCTCGTCGTTGTGCCACATTCTGTGCAATCGTCACCACAGCTCCCCTAATGCGCACTGGAATTCTAGAAGTCGCTACGATTCCAGAGGGTTATTACGCGTATGGAGCATCTGCTGGAAGAGAATGGTATTTGAATCCAGCGCAGCAGTTCAAGGATAGATCCTTCTCGGCGGTTGACTTGGTGTTGATGAACAAAGTGTTTGAATTGGTAGGCTGAACTAATGTTTTCATTATTATAATTGTTTTTTCAGATTGATGAATTCCTCGAGAAACCAGAATTCAAAACATTCAAATGGATTGGAAGTGGACTCCAAAAGCATTGTGGCCATATTACTATCGCCAAGCAAGATGTGAATGGAACAATTCCAGCGCGAAAAGTGACCAGATTGCATGAACAATTGGTCAAGATTGTCAATGATTTCGATCCAACTGGAACCACTTTGACAATGCGTGAATCTGATCTTGACTTTAAGATCTATGTGAAGGCAAAACTGAAGGGAAGAATTTTCAACAAGGGTCATGGTATTCGTCTTGTAAAAGAACGTCTGAAGCCGAACATGTCCAAAGGAAACTGTTTGGTCTGTGGAGACAGTGAATCAGATATCCCGATGCTTGAGGAGTGCTTGAAGTTAGCTGGATCTAAGGTTTACACAATCTGGGTGACTACAGATAAGACTCTTCAGGATAAGGTAAGTGAGACTCAATTAGGATTACAGGCACTTGTTTTATTTTCTTAAATGACCGTCCCAATTCCATTATTTACTAAAATAATAATGTTTTTTGCACAAAAATCGTTAAAACTCTAGAAACACGATTTTCAAAACACCAGCGTTTTTTTCCAACCTATTTCAATGAATGTAGAATTTTTCGCTGATTCGAATGCGCCTAACATCGACGATCACAAAGCTATAGGAAACATTTTCACTTTGTCGCGCTCGCCGCTGCCGGCTCAAAAATCGGCAGCGGCCAGCGAGACAAATGAAAATTTGTTAAATAGCGTTGTTCTATTGCTTTTTGTGCAACGATATTAGTTACGTTCGAATCAGCGAAAAATGTTACACTTTTTGAAATAGGTTTAAAAATGTAAATTGACGTTTCGATTTTTCAAATTTTCACGTGTTATTGTGTTATTTTCGAAAATACTGACCTTGGACGCCCTAATGATAAACAAATTCCATTTCGTTTTCAGGTGTCTCAACTCTGTGAGCGATACAGTTGCACCAACATTCATTACGTTTCTTGTCCACAAGTTCTTCTTGGAGCCATGGCGTACGCTACAGCTCACACTTTGACAGATGAGAAAAACCGAAAAGCGGATTACTACTACGATGACTCGGATACTCCAATTGACCATGAAAGCAATAAGTAACCTCTTCGATTTTTAACTTTATTTATACCCCTTTATCAGTATTTTCCCAATTATTCCTCTTATTTAACTTTTTCCCTGGTGTCCATATGCTTTGTCTTAACTATATCATCATAATACTTGTAAATACATCTTTTCATATTATCCCTCAGTTTAGAAGCTCAACATTTTTCTCTGTGAGAATCCCGAACCCTTGTAGTCAATTCCTTCTCTTCATTTTTTGACGAATAAATGCGTATTTCATGTTTTGACAGGAGAAAGAAAGTAAAAAATTCATATTCAGCGACATACTGAATAGCTAATAAGAAAAACCGCCGCCCGAAAAAAGAAAAGGGGGGGGGGGTCTCATGACTCCAGCACACAACAAAATTTTTTTTTGGAGATGTGCTCTCGCGTTTTCAGCTAGTCTATGGGATTGCAGGCGTGGGGCCCCCGCAAGGCACAACGCATAACAGCCGTTTCATCTCGACTAAAATCAATATAAGGAGAGAAGCGGAGAGAGCACGACGACGGAGAAGAAGAAGAAGACGTGCGTGTGCTCATTTCGGAGGACAACTGCCCCAACTGGAAGTGTAGGGCCATGGAGGCTGAAACACCGCCGGCTAGGACGCTGGCTTATGGAACTTCTGAAACTATTGATGGTAAGTTTATTTATTTATATTTTTTAGAGGACTTTAAGTTAGTGATTATTTAAGACTAGAGTTACAGTAGGAGTATCGCAAGAATCGGTGTCAAAATTTCTTTAAAAATCCATTGTTTTCCGTATGTTTGCAACAGCGAACAAAGAGACACAAAAGGTATTGTGTGTCTTTCTCCCCGTGGTTCCTCTAACCGTCTGCGTCTCTTGTTCTCTCTCAATTCCTAATCGAACTGTCCGTCGAACTGTCTTGTTTTCCATTCCTCCCCGATGATCTAATCTTTCTAACCCAATTTTTATGAAAAATACCGCGTATGTATCGGATATTGAGCCAGAATGAACACGAGTCCTATGAGAGTTTTGATGATAAATTAGAGGGATTGAGAGGTAGTTCTTGTTTTTACATACATTTTTTTGGATTGCAAAATTATGATTTCAGATGACGAGGCGCTGGACGCGAAACGATGGAAGCGTCGTCATGTGGTGGCAGTTTTGGCGCTGCTCGGATTCGCAAACATCTATGCGATGCGGGCCAATTTGAGCATTGCCATTGTTGAGATGACTTCTGGAGGCGAGAGAAAAGTGAATGGAACAATGCTTCATGTAAGTGTTTTTAAGGGTTCGAAAATCGTGTAGGCGATTAGAAAGTGTTTGTTTCGATGTGTCAAAATTGAATTTCAAGGGCGAGAAAGGTACGCTGATTAAAAAATAGAAAAACATTTTATTAGAAGTAATTCGATTAAATCTGTTAGTTTGAATACTAATTGAATTTTACAATTTTGCCTCCCAAAACAAAATCAATATACCGTAAGATCTGTATCTGAAAGAAGCGGACCCGATGAGCTCAAAAGTAGCATATTTCTGAAATTCAAACAGATTCAAATTACCGTATTTACTCTAATAGACCGGCACCTCTATATGTCCGGCACCCTCTAATAGACCGGCAGTCAAATGATCATTTTGAAAAATAAACCGGCAGCCTCCAATAATCCGGCACCCCAAAAATTAATGAAATTGGAAAGTACTATTTTTTGAGAAATTCGAATTTTTTCCAGTGTTTTTCACACAATTTCAATATTTATCAGCATTTCGAATAGTGTTTGCTTTTTAAACTATTCAAAAAAGGCTTTATCATGCTCATTTTCAGTGAAAAAGCAACATTTTTTTGTTAAATTTTTTATAAATTGACTCTTTGAAAAATAGACCGGCACCCTCTAAATGACCGGCACTCTCTAATAAACCGGCATCAAAATGAGGACCACGAAAAATAAACCGGCATGCCGGTCTATTGGAGTAAATACGGTATTATACTGATCTCAATGAATAGGACTGATTCTCGAGCCAATTTTCTAAGTTTTTTGTGTTTTTCGAACGATTTTCATCGAATTTCAATGAGAAATGTTTTATTTCGACCAAACAATTGCAATTCTCATCGAAATTTGATGAAAGTTGTTCGAAAAACACGAAAGTTAAAAAATTTGGCTTGAAAATCAGAGTATGTTCCTTTAAATTTCAATAAAGTACGGTAGCATTTTCGTGCCAAGATATCGCTGCCAAAAAATCGAGCAAATTCAGCCGGAACTCTCATTTATTGAGATCAGCATAATACCGTAATATTTGTATTAGAAGGGCACCTCTAAGAAAACGGCCCCCGAAGAGCCCAAAATGAGCACATTTTTGAAACTCGAAAGGACTGAAATTACTCTTACTAGAATCCTTGTCAAAAGTTGACTAGAAACGACACAAAAATATGTTTCAAATCTCTTCTTCAACAAATGTTATTTAAAAAAATTGACTCACAATAATATTCTTAAAATCAGATATTATGATCCATTTTTAGAGTTTAGAGATATCTTTTTGGGGCCTTCTTTATACCAATTTCACGGTATCTCAAATGAAAAATTTCCAGGTTCATGGAGACTTCGAAAACTGGACTCCAATGACCCAAGGAGTCGTCTTGAGCTCTTTCTTCTATGGCTACATTGTATCTCAATTACCCGGAGGATATCTAGCATATACTCACGGAGCCAAAACCGTTTTCTTTGCCGGAACTTTTGGAACCGCTGTCTTTACTCTTCTCACTCCTCCATTCGCTAGAATGGGTTGGGGAATGCTAGTTTTCGCTAGATTTATGGAAGGATTATTGGAAGGAGTCACTTATCCAGCGATGCATGTTATCTGGAGCAGATGGGCTCCGCCGTTGGAACAAACCAAATTGGCCACTTTTGCGTTCTCTGGGTAAAAATTAATGATGGATGCATATTCTGATGAACTTTTTTACAGATCATACTTTGGAACTGTCATTGCTATGCCTTTGTCTGCATACCTTGGGGAGAATTTCGGATGGCCAATGATTTTCTGGTTCTTCGGTGCTCTTGGCGTAATTTGGTGCACAGTGTGGTACAAAACGGTGCATGATCGACCTGAGGATGATCCGAAAATCACAACCTCGGAGCTCGCTTTACTGCAGCGGGATGCCATCAGCCAGAGCCATTATGTGAGTTGTTGGCGGGAGAGAACTTTTTTCTATTACACATAAAACACACACACACGCACAAGTTGGAGCACTTTTCTGCTCAGAGGAGAACACAATGAGGAAAGAGATATTGAGAGAAAACTTGAACATAATAAATTGGTTTGGGAAGATGATAGGAATTCGAGTTCATCGGACTTGGCAGGCTGGGCCGACCGGGCTGAGGCGGGCCAGAGATTTTCTCCAATATAAATTGAGGTTTTTCAATCGAAACTATATGAAAATGAAGATCTCGATGAGATCTACAGAACGGTCATATTTAATTGCTCTATTTTGTGCTGCTTCTTGAAAAACATCAGGGCCAACCTGATTTGCATTCATTTCGCCGGTGTTTTTCAGGAATCACAACCAAATTGAGAAAACGAAAATTATTATTTTGTATACCATTTTGTAGATCTTATTGAGATCTACAATTTCATATAAGCTTTGATCAAAAAATCTAAATTTCCATGGGAGGAAATTGCTCGCCCGGTTTGCCAAGTCTGGAGTTCATAAAAAATCATTCTAATTTCAGCTCGTTCCATGGGGAAGTATCCTCCGTTCGAAACCAGTATGGGCTGTTATCATGGCTCACAGTGCTCAAAACTTAGGATTCTATATCATGCTCACAAATCTTCCAAGAATGCTCAAGGATATCGCTGGATACAATGTGGAGAAGGTAAACAGGGAAGGTTTTATGCAAATTTGTGTCCTTATTCCAGGCTGGACTTGCGAGCAGTCTTCCGTACTTTTTGATGGGCTTTCAAATAATCACCGGAGGACAGCTGTGTGACTACTTGAGAAAGAATAAGCATTACGACACACTCTTCGTGAGAAAAATGGCATGCGCTTTAGGTACTATTCGGGACTCAAGATGCATAGGATAAAAAGTTTTTTTTCAGGATTCATTGGACAATCGATTTTCTTATTCCTGGTAATGACAACATCCAACTCACTTTTGTTGGTTTTGTTCTTCTCGATCTCAATCGGACTTGGTGGAATTTGTTGGTGTGGATTCTCAGTTAATCATTTGGATTTGGCGCCACAATATGCTGGACATCTTATGGCTGCTTCGAATACCTTTGCCACAATACCTGGAATCTTTGGACCTCTTTTAGTTGGAGCTATTGTCGAAAATGGAGTTAGTTCCAGAAATTTGTAGATAAAATTGCATTATCAAAATTTTCAGACGATTGGAGAATGGAATGTCATAATGTACATCATCATATCCGTTTACCTGGCTGGAGCTGCGTTTTTCTGGAAGTTCGCCGACGCCACCCTACAACCATGGGCTTCAGAGCACTCTTCATTTGTTGGGCAGCTAGAATAGACGGATTCACATATCCGAAAGAACAAAGCATTTCTTAAAACCCTTCAACATTTCCATTCCCCTAGAAACATAATTTGAGTTGCCACCAGATTGAGAAAATATATGTTGAGATTATCCCAAGTATTTTTCTGATTTTCAGTAAAGACTTGAGAAGTTAATTGGAGTCTTGAGATTATTTATTTCATTTACATAATTTGAAAGTACAGTGTAACTTTGGACTAGTCCCTATAGGGAGAATGTGTATGCACCACAAGTAACTGCTTAGAGAGAAAAAGAAAATTTTTGGGGGAAATTAAAATGAGGAATAGGGAAGAAAATGACAGTAAAATAGCATTGTAACCATTTGGAGTGATAAAGTGTGAACGCGCAGTCAGACGGCGTGGTTAGGAAATCGGGGGTTGCCAGATGGCTTCGAGATGACGTGTTTCTTCCAACGTGTGGTGGAAGAAGCTGTCAAACCAACCGGCAACCACACATTTCCAAGTGATTAATTGAAGAATCTCGGCTATGAAAGTGGGGTTAAAGAGCGGCGAGAGTAAAAAGAAGCGCGCGGAATGGGGTAGAGCGCCGTCTGAACGCTGCGCCACACTAAAAGACAACAATGATTCAGGAGCACAAGATGGTGTATCAGGTGAAGCGCACGAGTGCTCTTCAATAGAGACACCAGGTTGAATTCTTGAATATTGTTGACGCCACTCCCAAAACGGTTGCAATTGCTTGTGGGCTTGAAATATTCAGGCGCTGGCGAGCTCGTCTTGGGCTCCGGTGGTGATGAGGTGAGCGAAGGCCTTGTAGTCGACCTCTCCTCCCTCGATTGGTGGCTTTCCCTGGAAAAATAGGTTGTTGAAATTGGAAAATGATAGTGCAATTTGGAATTACCTTGTACATAGCCTTGATCTCGTCCTCGTCCAATGGCTCTCCTCTCTTGTTTTGGAGAATCTTGATGAGCTCGTCCTCCTTGATCTTTCCGCAGTCCTTCTTGTCGAACATGGCGAAGGCTCCGACGATGGTGGCCTCTGGGTCAGTTCCTGAAATATACCAAATTTGGAATCAAGTGTTGCAATTATTTCAATGTTATCTTACCGGTCAATCGCTCTCCGAAGAGGGTGAGGAAGACGGTGAAGTTGATTGGTCCGGAAGCCTCCTTGATCATGGCGTCGATCTGGCTGTCTGGGGCGATTTGTCCCATGGAAGCGTAAAGATCCTTGAGGTCACTCTGAAAATCTCACGTTTAGAATATTATTAACACTCATCAGATTTTGGTATCTTACCTTGTCAATGACTCCGTCCTTGTTCTGGTCCATAATACCGAAAGCCTCCTTGAATTCCTGGATGGTCTTCTGGTCGAATTGAGCGGCCTCGGATCCCGAGCGCTTCTTGGAGGACTTCTTGACTTTCTTGGAGGACTAAAAGAAAGTCGATAAAAATTTGTAAAGAAATTATGGTTTTTACTCTATCATTGTCATAAACTAGACTTAATACTATTCATAACTTAAGACCTTAGTAGATTGTATGTCTTTATAGAGTCTTACTATAATTAATGTTAGCCTAAGACATCACCCAATTATTATAAAGTTTTCAGAGGAATCCATGAAACTCACCATATTGTGGACTGTGTTGAGTAGTGAATGAGACTGACTGAAGAATATCCGTCGCTTTTGTCTCCCTTTTACACTGTCGCCGGGGGACTTCGGAGGGAGAGAGGAGAGGCTGTTTGAGCAAATCTCAACAACTTTACACAAGAGGCGCACCGCCCCCGTGGTGCTAACATCAGGCATCTGCGGGATCGAGGTTTCCAAGAAGATGGGCAAAACTCTCGCTCTTGCTCTCGCGTTTGCCTCTCATCGACTTACCCGCCATTCCCCCAAAAGTTCTCCGATCAGATAGATGAGAAAATGAAAGAAGGGATTGGGAAGGGGGGAATAAGTAAGATGAAAACGAAGATGATTGTGTGAGGGATGGAATGGAAAAAGGAGATCATCGGAAGAGAAAGTGGTCAGAAAAAGTGTGCATATTGTAATGAAGCACTTACTTCATAGTTTTGATACGTCCATGATATAAGTTGAATAATACATCTTAAATACATATAAAAGTTAAATGTACATTCGGCACATAAAATTTCGTAATCTGCGATACTTTTTTGAAGAGGTTGTGATTGTGATTTTTCTGAAAAAAAACTTCGAAAGATAATCCATGGATTTGATAAGATCTATAGACTGAAATATTACAAGTTCCGTTTTCAAGAAAATTTATTTCAATTGGAGGTTTTTTGTGAAAATTTTTTTTGAGAAGTTTTTTTTTCAAGAAGGTTTTTTCTAATTCCAACTTGTTATGAGTTTTTTTTTCCGCTGGCCCGCTTGGTCTGTTCTTGAACCTATCGGAGCGGCTTCCTCGTCTGAAAACAGCTTTTCTTTTGCGTCAGCTGTCGTTCAAATTCCTCCCTCGATTTTTCGGGAAATTTTGAAGTTGAGGGAATCAGCAAGGGGTTAGCCCAATAATGGAACACACCGTTATCATAATTAGAAACGGATTTTTAAAACTCTGAAAAAGGTGCTAGTTACAAGTACTACTTGTCGAGTTCAGGATTTTGGGCTTTAGTTTTTTTTTTAAATATTCAACACCAAGATTTTGTAGATTTTGATTATAATTTTACTTCCATGGATCAATTAACCCAATTTTTGTCCCAGATAATTTCAACATTCCCACAATCTATTTCCGTGTAATTTGGCCACCCTCACTGTGTGATCATTCATCTTGGCAGACCCCCGTATTTTTATGACACCCACCCGCGCTTTCGTTTCTGCGCAAAAGGCTTCTCGCAAAAGCCTTCTAGTAGTAGAAAAAAGAAAGAAAAAACTACCACCTTAACTTTAACCTGCTCCTGAGATGCACTTGAAAAATATTCGAAGCCAAACAGTTGGCCTTTCTAAATTTTTGCTTCCTTCTCGCTACTCGCTAGAAGATATTTGCGTTTCTCAAACAGATAGATATTGCGTATATATCTTTTGCCGCCGCAAGGGGGGTAATCAGAGTGCCTTAGATCTCACAGAGACATCAGACACTGCTCCCGGGATCACGGCATTGCTCTTTCTGTCACGATCCTCTCGGTATCCCGTTGTCCCTGTGCCAAGAAACGATCGCGGACCGTTGTGTTACACTATATTTCAAACGGCATCCCGGGAATCTGCCACTCTCCGCCGATCGCGTACTAACTTGCGCCGATGCCGCTCCCGAGAGCACCTCCTCCTTTTCGTATCACCTCCCTCCCTCCTTCAACTACTCCTCCTTCGCCATCTCTTCTCATACGCCTACCAACCAACCATTATTATCTCAGTGCTCTCGACACGATCGGGGAGTTGGACAAAATCTTCTTTACTTTTCGTTTTCATTCTTCCCATGTGTGCAAAGTTTCTGCTTAGTTTTTTTTTCTCTCGTAATTTCGATTATATTCAGCGTTTCTTAAGACAAATTTTAAGTATTTCTGTTTTAGGTAGAGAACCTTTTTCCAACATGTCCTCCAAGAAAGTCAAGAAGTCCTCCAAGAAGCGCTCGGGATCCGAGGCCGCTCAATTCGACCAGAAGACCATCCAGGAATTCAAGGAGGCTTTCGGTATTATGGACCAGAACAAGGACGGAGTCATTGACAAGGTGAGAATTCTAAGGGAAATTATATTCTAAACAAGAGAGTTTCAGAGTGACCTCAAGGATCTCTACGCTTCCATGGGACAAATCGCCCCAGACAGCCAGATCGACGCCATGATCAAGGAGGCTTCCGGACCAATCAACTTCACCGTCTTCCTCACCCTCTTCGGAGAGCGATTGACCGGTAAGTTGAAACTAGAATTTGATTCTGAACGGTTTATAGGGACAATTTTAGAACTAGATTTTAACTGTTTCATTTCAGGAACTGACCCAGAGGCCACCATCGTCGGAGCCTTCGCCATGTTCGACAAGAAGGACTGCGGAAAGATCAAGGAGGACGAGCTCATCAAGATTCTCCAAAACAAGAGAGGAGAGCCATTGGACGAGGACGAGATCAAGGCTATGTACAAGGTAATAATTGCATCATCTTCCAGTCTCATATAAACCAATTTCCAGGGAAAGCCACCAATCGAGGGAGGAGAGGTCGACTACAAGGCCTTCGCTCACCTCATCACCACCGGAGCCCAAGACGAGCTCGCCAGCGCCTAAACATCAAAAATTGCACAGGATCTACAATTGTCTTTTGAATCAATTTGATGATTTTTCTCATTTATTCATTCAATTATAATCTTGCAATGGATTAGTGCAATAAATGGTGGTGATAAATATAGTTGAAACCCCCCGAAGACGTAGTTTTCCATGCTGGAGAATGAAAAGGATTTTTACAGAGTACGGAATTTCTATCACAAATATTTTCAGGATTGACTGGGGAATTCGAACAAGATACTGGCCTCAAAAAGTGAAATAGGAAAATGCTTCAATCAGAGAAGATTTGCACAGCAATCTTTGAAAAGATACAAGTTTAGACATTTTCTACAATGAACAAGCCATAGCTTATTCTGAGATTGATACAAGATAATTAATTTCGACGGTCTTCAATGCTGCATCGAATCTTGGCCCCATTCGTTGTACTGATATGGATCTTGAACTGGCGATGGATTGTTGCGTCTATCGCTTGGTCCTTCGTTTTGTGGCATCGTTGGCAAGTTTCGTGGAAATGGATCCATCGGCTGTGCTGATACTTCCATCGCGGCTTCTGCTTCGGTTAGTGGGCGAACACGGATGATGACCCAGATGGATTCTAGAATTTGGGAATGCTTAGTGTGAACTTTCAGAAGATCATTGAGCTTTGAGAACCTAGTAGCTAAATCACAGGTAAAAACTGTTCTGTATTTGTTCTATCCCCTAAAAGCAGGGTTGCGAACCGGCCCGGCGATTTTCTCTTCATTAAATTGAGATTTTCAATACAAAATTTATATGCAAATGTAGAACTCGATGAGATCTACAAAATGATATCAAATTCAATGAGGTTACTTTGTTGGGGTTTTCTCAAATGTTTGTGTAACACACGGGTTGGAGATTTCGGTCCGTGTGAGCCCGGCCCGTCCGCTTTCTGACTTTTTATGGAAAATATAGATATGGAATTCAAATGTTTCAATTACCATTCTGTAAATCTCATCGAGTTTTACATTATTATACAAATTTTGTCTTGAAAATCACAATTTAGAGGGGAGAGAATTTCGACCCAGTCCGCAACCCCGCTTAAAAGTTTATTACACTAATTCTGAATTTTAAAGATGTTACTGTCATTCTATGCAGAATTATTTTTGAAATATGGGTCAAAAACAGCTCAACAGGGTGCCAGTGAACATTTAGCACCCTCACAGTTTTTTTCGCTCTTTTTTGACCTATATTTCGAAAATAAGGAATTTTCAAACTACATATGGTTCAAGAGAATTTATTTCCCGCGTCCTGAATCTGCTTCGAATGATACCGAAATCTCGAAAATTCAGAATCAGCACTCTACCCCTTAAGACTCACCTCCAAAAAAGATATTTTGTGGCGTGACGAACTGGAATCTCGCCTTGAAGTCACCCATCTCCAGAGGACACGTGATCCGAATCTCAATATTCTCCGACTGGTCTGGATCCAACACAGTATCCTTCCACACCTCGTAGTCAATTGGATCTCCATCAACAAACGCGAGTCGTGTGCCATCGGGCCATCGGAATCGACCGTCATTGACAATACGCCATCCACAGAAGAATGTTGTGTTGGGACGATAGGTGAAGGACTGGAAATTATAAATAAGATCTTCTGGATTTTAGTAAAATATTTCTCACCCCTGAAATCGCTTCTTTATTGGTGCATTCCTTAACTGTTGATGATAGACATGACTGCCGGAATGCCTCTTCCATATGCACCAAGTCTCCATTCTGATCATAGAACACAGATATCGCCGTGGACAAATTCCTGAAAGTTGACAACGTTGATTCTGCTACTATCCAATTTTCCCAAGTTTCACCGCGCTCCATTGCAACTATGGCGAAATTAAAAATTTTCAGCTTTCCCGCTCACTTGTTTCTTACGTAGGTCACGTCTAGACCCCAAACTCAACAAAATTATTAAATTCGACGTTACCTCAAGAAGAAAAAATGAGTGGTAAAGCTCAAAATTTTGAATCTCGCCATGAGTGCAATGGAGCGCGGTGAAACTTGGGAAAGTTGGATAATAGCTTATTTTCAAACACTTACCAATTGGCCAGATCCAAATAGAACGCGGCAAGGTCGTGTGGTATGGTGTGAGGAGAGATGATGTCGGCAAATTTTCGTATCAAGTTCTGAAAATTAAACTTTCATAATGAATCAACTTTTCTCAGCTCACCTCTCGATCATCCGTTGTCATCTGACTCATCTTTGCTATCAAGCTGTTTTCGAGCGCATCCATTGTTGGCTGAAAATTATCGTTTGAAATTGGAAACGAGCTCTAAACAAGAAGAACACTATAATAATGTTGAGGAAAACAGAGAAGGAGAGATGTGTATGCCGACGCGCCCGATCGATTAATGGATATGGCAACAAGCGCATTTTTTGGAGAAGTCAATAGTCGCAAGAAAACTATGTAATGACTCTCAATGAGTTCAAATAAGCGACTAAAAGATTTCGGCATCTTAAATTTAAAGAGATCTGGAGAATAATAATGAATAACTATTAAAAATAGCGCAGTGGCTAACTGCTAATTGGAAAATAGTTGAAGGTTAATAATACATTATTACTCCAAAAAAAAGCGCAAAAAAACATGAAAGAACTCCAAAGATTTTACTCTCTGCAAAACAAATAGTCTAGTCAAAATCTAAATTTCCACTCTCAATGCTCAATAAACGATGACAATACCTAATAAGACACGAAAAACATGTATGCAGCTCGGAGTCCGCTTGTCTGCAAACACAACTACGCACAGTTGCGTAGTGACCCTTCAGTGCACGTGTGTCGGGGAAGTCATTGTTGGAAAAGAAGAGGGTTGAGAGACATGATGAATGGAAATAGTCTGTCTTCTTGGTTTGCGCACAATTTCCTGAGTCTCTCCTTGATTGATGGAGGCACAATAGCAATAATAAAAAAGATGTGAGGCATACTTTATGATGGTAAATGTTCCTCTGACAGCACCATGCCGTTACGTCACACTCAATCGAAGGTATAACCTAAACCAGATGGGCTACGCCCCTCTGGGGCCCTTCGGGCATGTCTAAAATTGTTTTTATTTTATTTTGCAAAACAAAATAGATGGGCATCATTAAGCAGGAATTACTGATAGCCTGCAAAAATTTGGGAAAATTTGGTCCAGTGGGGACTGAGCTAGAGAGGGATCCGGACACAGCACAGACACACAGACACACAGAATTTTGCGTTTGTTAATAGTAAAGATAACCAACAAAAACAATAAGAATTTTTTGTACTGTCTCTTAGAGAATTTTTTGTATCTTTTTACTAATTAGATTCTGCAATAAAATGAATATCTAATCAAAATGGTAAAATAGATGAGAGCATAGATGATATGAGAGTTTGAGAACCCGTTAAATCATACAGAGCAAAAAGAAATTATTATAGCTGGAAGTGACTAAAAAAATATGGTTGCCATAGTGCAAAAATTAAAATCGGCACCACCTCTACTACTGTAAAACTCTACAAAAACAAGGAACAATTATATTTCACGTCGGCGACATATTTTGCAAAGTCGTCAATCTTTTCAATTTTGATTCCTCGAATTGCCATTTCCTCTTTAACTGCGTACGTACGAATCTTAAAAAATCACGATTGTTTAAATTAACATAGAACTTTAGAAACCTTTGCACGCTCAATTTGCTCCATCAAATTCCATCTGGTAATTGCAGATTTTGCTATCTTTATTCGTTCTTCTGGAGAACATGCGTCCGCAACTTTTTGGTGCTCTTCAGTTTCAGCAGGAGCGGGAATTCCTTCAGCAACAATTTGACGGACAGTTTCCCGTTGGTATCCTGAAAATGTTGATAATCAATTTCTATCATAATATATTTCATAAAAACATACCATCTCTGAATGGTATTTCAAAATCAACTATGACAGGTTTTGCATCATGCTGCCCGCAATTGCCTTGATGGACGTCCGTCATGGAGAAAATTGAGCAGAGAAGATGAATTTCAATCAGAATCTCCTAAATATTTTTGCTCCTTGAGCTCAGCTCATCCATTCGATTTCTTTCAAAATTGGGAATCGCCTTTGTCGCAATGAAAATAGTTCCGATCGATGTTCCAGGAGGAGGGCAAAGAAAATGAGATTCAGGGCCAACTCCGATGAGCTGAAGGAGAACGTAACCAAAAATTTCTCTAAGATTTGGATGTATTCCACACTGGGATCTTGAATTTCTCGGTGCGCCGTGGTTTGTTTTTATGTAGTATGTTGTTGTGCCATCGTAATCCGTAACAGTACAAAGTCGTCCAGAATGAACACCTGCCAGCTTGTCATCAAAAGATATCTGAAAAACATTAAAAATCTATTTTATGAAAACAAAATTTCAAAAGCATACCTTGAAAATAAAGTCATTTGGTCTGTAGTTCTTCTTCAAGTCGAAGAAAAAATAACGAGCGGCCATCTCGATGCTTTCTCGAAACCCTCCCAGATAACTTCTAACATACAGACAAATTTGATCGCATGGTATAAAGAATTCCACGTAGCATGCGAAAAAATTTTCTTTTTTCAAACGGTCTACCATTTTAAGAAGAGACGGTGCCATGTCCTCTTTCTCTTCGTTTGATCGCAGGTTTCTGAATCGTTTCAATCTTTGCAAAATCACATCCCAGTTTTCAATGAGGGCGTGTTTCTGAAAAATGAAAATATAGCACAAACTATTTAAAAATGTGGAAAAATGTTAAACTTACAACGACAATTACGCTGCCATGTTTCATACCTAGGGATCGCAGACTGGTGTCACTAAATGCATCAAGTTTTTTTCCTTCCACATACAGATATTGGTAAACATGATTGATTTGAAGCACAGAATCAATTTTTTGCTTTAATTCTTTCAATGTACTCTGACAAGTTGTAATCAAGCAGAGTCGCTGCGGTCCTCTGGATTTCTTTGTGGAAAACTAGAATGATTAAGACCGGACAAACGTACTAGCCGACATTGCTAAGTTTATAAAAAGAAATACCTCCATATGCAACTTTGTACGGAATTTGTTATGTGGAACTTCCTCATGATCGTGAAGTATGACAGACAATTCCATCAACTCCATAGCCTGAAATTTTTATGCAAACTATAAAATTTTATACACTCTACAGAAAAGGAAATCTGTTGTCTATTAACAAAAAGGTCAATGAAATGGTAAGATGTTGGCAGTTCCTCGCTTTCTGCGTCTCTTCTACCAGAGGTGTATTTCTCATGACCCTTCCACTGTAGCTCAACGCGTTCATCTACGGCAAACCTAATTGCATAGTGACCCCTCAGTGTAGGTGTGCTGGGGAAGTCAGAGAAGAGAGAAGAGAGACATAATGATACAGCCTGTCGGTTTTCCGCACAGTTTCCCGAGCCTAGATGGAGACACAATGCCAATATTGATGGAGACACAATGGCAATAAGGATGGAGACGCAATGTCATTTATAAGGAATATTTTTTGATTGAAAATGTTTATTATGAAAAATATTATGCGAGAAGTTGGATTGTCATGGTTTTATCCACAATAGAATTCCTTCAAAGCGACGTTGATCTTTTTCTTATACGGCGCGCAACATGAAGCTCGGGGGAAGAGGCACACACTATTGGCACATGGAGCCTTGGAAGTGAAGTCTCCGCTGAAAAGTCTTCCTTTTGTAGTATATTTCCAAAATGTGTCTCACCTGCACTGACAACCAGATGGGAAGCAATAGCGGGACATATCAATGAATCCACAGTTTCCACAAGTATCGTTACATGTTGCTCCGACGGCTGGCGCCCAATCCGTCCAGGTTCCAGTGCACACTTCGGGCTGAAGACGTTCACTTTTAATTCACCTAGATGATAATATAAAAGCTTACCACATTCGCCTGGCAATACTGCGCTCCGTCGTAACCAGTTGCTAGGTATTTTCCAGCACAACAAGGGGCACTTCCTCCACATGACATTTGCCCGCAGATCTTGGTTTCCATTTTGGCATCGCTGAAAATTTTACAGATTGACAATCAGCTTTTATTGAAGAATAATAATGATAACTTACACGCAAGGACAACCATATGCTTCCGATGCACAGGTACGATTTCGGGTTTGTACTCCACATCCACCACATGTTGCAGTGCAAGCACTCCATGCTCCCCATTGGTTCCAAAGTCCAATGTTTTCTGAATAATAATAATGTTGTATTAGGTATCAAAAGAATTCAAGCTTTTACATACCTGGATCACAACAAGTTGTCTGTTCAGGTGTAAAAGTTGTTACTGGTAGCGGTCCGCAGTAGAACGATTTGGTTGGAATGTCAATCATTTTCTTGTAACCAGAACAACATGAAGCTCTCGGGAACAGACAGACTGAGTTTGCACATACTTGGGAATCCGTCGCGGGCCCACTGAAAAATGATAAGATTTCTGTGAAAACTATTAGGTTGATACTAACGTGCATCCACAACCATACTGTAACGACAAGCAAGTTCTGGAACGGGTGGTAACTCCACATGAACCACAAGTATCGTTGCAAGGCGTATCGGATACCCATTCTCCCCAAATTCCTAGAGATGGACAGCAATCGACTCCACAGGTGTTGAGCTTGTCAGGGTCAGGAACCGTTGTTGGCTGAAAACTCGGAAGATAAAGTGGATTTGAGATTTTATCTTACCAGTGGTCCACAAGCGTGCTGGCCATTGATAACTGTTGCAGAGAATCCAGGACAGCAAGTGAGCCTAGGGAAGTAGCACACTCCAGTTCCACATGGCTCGGTGATGGTTGTGGCTCCTCTGAAAAAGTTATGTTATTTTGAATCTTAGAGTGTCAGGGCTTACTGGCAAGGACATCCATCCGCTTCTGACAGACAAGTACGTGTCCGAGTCTGATTGCCACACGAGCCGCAAACATCTCTGCATTGTGAGGGAGAAAACGTCCATTCCGACCAGATGCCAGTTTCAGCGCAGCACGTTGAATCGCATGTCGGATCATAGGGAGCGTATGGAGTTGTGTAGTTCGGCTGAAACTTTAACTTTTGTTTTTTGTAGTGATAAAGAAAGAAACCTGTGGTCCGCATGCATGTTGACCGTTGATCACAGTCGCTGAGAAACCGGTACAACAGGTGTCGAGAGGGAAATAACAAACTCCAATGTTACAATTGACTTCGCGAGAATCTGCTCCTCTGAAAAAGAAATGATATTAGGGACCCGTACCACTACTAAATCTTACCTGCACGGACAAGTGGACGGTGAGAGACAAACACGTCTTTGAGTCTTGGTTGAACAAGATCCACAGCTGGTTGGGCACGCACTTCCCGCAGACCATTCTGACCAATATCCACCGGATGATGGACAGCAATCGGTAGCACAGAGGGTGGATGGTGGAGGATCAGTGTCATCCTGGAAGTACTCAAATTTATGGGACAGTCCTAGGCTTACAGGGCAGTCCTAGAGCTTTTACTTATAGAAGTCTTCTATTTCTAGATTTCTTACCGCTGCCGAACACTCGAAAACGTTGCCAACGATGATTTTGGTTCTAGTTCCACAACAAGTTGCTCTAGGGAATGGACAAGGATCTGGAGCACATTCTCCGGTTTTTGTGGAGCTTCCACTGAAAATAGAGACAAAGAATTGATACCCAGAAATAAACAAGAATGCTACCTGCATGGACAAGAATCGGCTTCGGATAAACAGACTCTTCTATAGGTTGTTGTTCCGCAGTTACCACAAGTGTCATTACATGTACCAGTCTGTACCCATCCTGACCAAACACCACCGAGAACACAACAAGGTGGAGTTGTAGTTGATCCTGTGATCGCAGACAATGTGGTGGTCGCCATTGATGAAGGTCCAGAAGATGAAGATATCCCTTGTGTTGTGGTCTGAAGAGTAGATGGCAACGTTGACGAAGAGCCTTGACTTGTGGTTTCCGCCGTGGTTGATATGTTTGGAGCAACAGAAGATGTCCCTGCAGTCGTGGTCTGAGCTGTTGTAGTATTCAGAGCAGTAGTGGTCTCAGCTGTAGTAGTTTCAGCAGTCGTGGTTTCAGCTGTGGAAGTCTCCGCAGTTGTAGTTTCGGCTGTTGTAGTCTCTACAGTAGTGGTTTCAGCAGTCGTGGTTTCAGCAGTTGTAGTTTCGGCTGTTGTAGTTTCAGCAGTCGTGGCCTCCGCTGTTGTAGTTTCAGCAGTAGTTGTCTCGGCTGTTGCAGTTTCAGCAGTCGTGGTTTCGGCTGTTGTAGTTTCAGCAGTCGTGGTTTCGGCTGTTGTAGTTTCAGCAGTAGTTGTCTCGGCTGTTGTAGTTTCAGCAGTCGTGGTTTCGGCTGTTGTAGTTTCAGCAGTCGTGGTTTCGGCTGTTGTAGTTTCAGCAGTAGTTGTCTCGGCTGTGGTAGTTTCAGCAGTCGTGGTTTCGGCTGTTGTAGTTTCAGCAGTAGTTGTCTCGGCTGTTGTAGTTTCAGCAGTCGTGGTTTCGGCTGTTGTAGTTTCAGCAGTAGTTGTCTCGGCTGTTGTAGTTTCAGCAGTCGTGGTTTCGGCTGTTGTAGTTTCAGCAGTCGTGGTTTCGGCTGTTGTAGTTTCAGCAGTAGTTGTCTCGGCTGTTGTAGTTTCAGCAGTCGTGGTTTCGGCTGTTGTAGTTTCAGCAGTAGTTGTCTCGGCTGTTGTAGTTTCAGCAGTAGTTGTCTCGGCTGTTGTAGTTTCAGCAGTCGTGGTTTCGGCTGTGGTAGTTTCAGCAGTCGTGGTTTCGGCTGTTGTAGTTTCAGCAGTCGTGGTTTCGGCTGTTGTAGTTTCAGCAGTCGTGGTTTCGGCTGTTGTAGTTTCAGCAGTCGTGGTTTCGGCTGTTGTAGTTTCAGCAGTAGTTGTCTCGGCTGTTGTAGTTTCAGCAGTCGTGGTTTCGGCTGTGGTAGTTTCAGCAGTCGTGGTTTCGGCTGTTGTAGTTTCAGCAGTCGTGGTTTCGGCTGTTGTAGTTTCAGCAGTAGTTGTCTCGGCTGTTGTAGTTTCAGCAGTAGTTGTCTCGGCTGTTGTAGTTTCAGCAGTCGTGGTTTCGGCTGTTGTAGTTTCAGCAGTCGTGGTTTCGGCTGTTGTAGTTTCAGCAGTAGTTGTCTCGGCTGTTGTAGTTTCAGCAGTCGTGGTTTCGGCTGTTGTAGTTTCAGCAGTAGTTGTCTCGGCTGTTGTAGTTTCAGCAGTAGTTGTCTCGGCTGTTGTAGTTTCAGCAGTAGTTGTCTCGGCTGTTGTAGTTTCAGCAGTAGTTGTCTCGGCTGTTGTAGTTTCAGCAGTCGTGGTTTCGGCTGTTGTAGTTTCAGCAGTCGAGGTCTCGGCTGTTGTAGTTTCAGCAGTAGTTGTCTCGGCTGTTGTAGTTTCAGCAGTAGTTGTCTCGGCTGTTGTAGTTTCAGCAGTCGTGGTTTCGGCTGTTGTAGTTTCAGCAGTAGTTGTCTCGGCTGTTGTAGTTTCAGCAGTAGTTGTCTCGGCTGTTGTAGTTTCAGCAGTCGTGGTTTCGGCTGTTGTAGTTTCAGCAGTAGTTGTCTCGGCTGTTGTAGTTTCAGCAGTCGTGGTTTCGGCTGTTGTAGTTTCAGCAGTCGTGGTTTCGGCTGTTGTAGTTTCAGCAGTCGTGGTTTCGGCTGTTGTAGTTTCAGCAGTAGTTGTCTCGGCTGTTGTAGTTTCAGCAGTCGTGGTTTCGGCTGTGGTAGTTTCAGCAGTCGTGGTTTCGGCTGTTGTAGTTTCAGCAGTCGTGGTTTCGGCTGTTGTAGTTTCAGCAGTAGTTGTCTCGGCTGTTGTAGTTTCAGCAGTCGTGGTTTCGGCTGTTGTAGTTTCAGCAGTCGTGGTTTCGGCTGTTGTAGTTTCAGCAGTCGTGGTTTCGGCTGTTGTAGTTTCAGCAGTCGTGGTTTCGGCTGTTGTAGTTTCAGCAGTAGTTGTCTCGGCTGTTGTAGTTTCAGCAGTAGTTGTCTCGGCTGTTGTAGTTTCAGCAGTCGTGGTTTCGGCTGTTGTAGTTTCAGCAGTCGTGGTCTCGGCTGTGGTAGTTTCAGCAGTCGTGGTTTCGGCTGTTGTAGTTTCAGCAGTAGTTGTCTCGGCTGTTGTAGTTTCAGCAGTAGTTGTCTCGGCTGTTGTAGTTTCAGCAGTCGTGGTTTCGGCTGTTGTAGTTTCAGCAGTCGTGGTTTCGGCTGTGGTAGTTTCAGCAGTCGTGGTTTCGGCTGTTGTAGTTTCAGCAGTAGTTGTCTCGGCTGTTGTAGTTTCAGCAGTAGTTGTCTCGGCTGTTGTAGTTTCAGCAGTCGTGGTTTCGGCTGTTGTAGTTTCAGCAGTCGTGGTTTCGGCTGTTGTAGTTTCAGCAGTCGTGGTTTCGGCTGTTGTAGTTTCAGCAGTAGTTGTCTCGGCTGTTGTAGTTTCAGCAGTCGTGGTTTCGGCTGTGGTAGTTTCAGCAGTCGTGGTTTCGGCTGTTGTAGTTTCAGCAGTCGTGGTTTCGGCTGTTGTAGTTTCAGCAGTAGTTGTCTCGGCTGTTGTAGTTTCAGCAGTCGTGGTTTCGGCTGTTGTAGTTTCAGCAGTAGTTGTCTCGGCTGTTGTAGTTTCAGCAGTCGTGGTTTCGGCTGTTGTAGTTTCAGCAGTCGTGGTTTCGGCTGTTGTAGTTTCAGCAGTAGTTGTCTCGGCTGTTGTAGTTTCAGCAGTAGTTGTCTCGGCTGTTGTAGTTTCAGCAGTCGTGGTTTCGGCTGTTGTAGTTTCAGCAGTAGTTGTCTCGGCTGTTGTAGTTTCAGCAGTCGTGGTTTCGGCTGTTGTAGTTTCAGCAGTCGTGGTCTCGGCTGTTGTAGTTTCAGCAGTAGTTGTCTCGGCTGTTGTAGTTTCAGCAGTCGTGGTTTCGGCTGTTGTAGTTTCAGCAGTAGTTGTCTCGGCTGTTGTAGTTTCAGCAGTAGTTGTCTCGGCTGTTGTAGTTTCAGCAGTAGTTGTCTCGGCTGTTGTAGTTTCAGCAGTCGTGGTTTCGGCTGTTGTAGTTTCAGCAGTAGTTGTCTCGGCTGTTGTAGTTTCAGCAGTCGTGGTTTCGGCTGTTGTAGTTTCAGCAGTCGTGGTTTCGGCTGTTGTAGTTTCAGCAGTAGTTGTCTCGGCTGTTGTAGTTTCAGCAGTCGTGGTTTCGGCTGTTGTAGTTTCAGCAGTCGTGGTTTCGGCTGTTGTAGTTTCAGCAGTCGTGGTTTCGGCTGTTGTAGTTTCAGCAGTAGTTGTCTCGGCTGTTGTAGTTTCAGCAGTCGTGGTTTCGGCTGTTGTAGTTTCAGCAGTCGTGGTTTCGGCTGTTGTAGTTTCAGCAGTCGTGGTTTCGGCTGTTGTAGTTTCAGCAGTAGTTGTCTCGGCTGTTGTAGTTTCAGCAGTCGTGGTTTCGGCTGTTGTAGTTTCAGCAGTAGTTGTCTCGGCTGTTGTAGTTTCAGCAGTCGTGGTTTCGGCTGTTGTAGTTTCAGCAGTCGTGGTTTCGGCTGTTGTAGTTTCAGCAGTCGTGGTTTCGGCTGTTGTAGTTTCAGCAGTAGTTGTCTCGGCTGTTGTAGTTTCAGCAGTCGTGGTTTCGGCTGTTGTAGTTTCAGCAGTAGTTGTCTCGGCTGTTGTAGTTTCAGCAGTCGTGGTTTCGGCTGTTGTAGTTTCAGCAGTCGTGGTTTCGGCTGTTGTAGTTTCAGCAGTAGTTGTCTCGGCTGTTGTAGTTTCAGCAGTAGTTGTCTCGGCTGTTGTAGTTTCAGCAGTCGTGGTTTCGGCTGTTGTAGTTTCAGCAGTAGTTGTCTCGGCTGTTGTAGTTTCAGCAGTCGTGGTTTCGGCTGTTGTAGTTTCAGCAGTCGTGGTTTCGGCTGTTGTAGTTTCAGCAGTAGTTGTCTCGGCTGTGGTAGTTTCAGCAGTCGTGGTTTCGGCTGTGGTAGTTTCAGCAGTCGTGGTCTCGGCTGTTGTAGTTTCAGCAGTCGTGGTTTCGGCTGTTGTAGTTTCAGCAGTAGTTGTCTCGGCTGTTGTAGTTTCAGCAGTCGTGGTTTCGGCTGTTGTAGTTTCAGCAGTCGTGGTTTCGGCTGTTGTAGTTTCAGCAGTCGTGGTTTCGGCTGTTGTAGCTTCAGCAGTCGTGGTTTCGGCTGTTGTAGTTTCAGCAGTCGTGGTTTCGGCTGTGGTAGTTTCAGCAGTAGTTGTCTCGGCTGTGGTAGTTTCAGCAGTAGTTGTCTCGGCTGTTGTAGTTTCAGCAGTCGTGGTTTCGGCTGTTGTAGTTTCAGCAGTCGTGGTTTCGGCTGTTGTAGTTTCAGCAGTCGTGGTTTCGGCTGTTGTAGTTTCAGCAGTCGTGGTTTCGGCTGTTGTAGTTTCAGCAGTCGTGGTTTCGGCTGTTGTAGTTTCAGCAGTCGTGGTTTCGGCTGTTGTAGTTTCAGCAGTAGTTGTCTCGGCTGTTGTAGTTTCAGCAGTCGTGGTTTCGGCTGTTGTAGTTTCAGCAGTAGTTGTCTCGGCTGTTGTAGTTTCAGCAGTCGTGGTTTCGGCTGTTGTAGTTTCAGCAGTCGTGGTTTCGGCTGTTGTAGTTTCAGCAGTAGTTGTCTCGGCTGTTGTAGTTTCAGCAGTCGTGGTTTCGGCTGTTGTAGTTTCAGCAGTCGTGGTTTCGGCTGTTGTAGTTTCAGAAGTAGTTGTCTCGGCTGTTGTAGTTTCAGCAGTCGTGGTTTCGGCTGTTGTAGTTTCAGCAGTCGTGGTTTCGGCTGTTGTAGTTTCAGCAGTCGTGGTTTCGGCTGTTGTAGTTTCAGCAGTCGTGGTTTCGGCTGTTGTAGTTTCAGCAGTAGTTGTCTCGGCTGTTGTAGTTTCAGCAGTAGTTGTCTCGGCTGTTGTAGTTTCAGCAGTAGTTGTCTCGGCTGTTGTAGTTGCAGCAGTCGTGGTTTCGGCTGTTGTAGTTTCAGCAGTCGTGGTTTCGGCTGTTGTAGTTTCAGCAGTCGTGGTTTCGGCTGTTGTAGTTTCAGCAGTCGTGGTTTCGGCTGTTGTAGTTTCAGCAGTCGTGGTTTCGGCTGTTGTAGTTTCAGCAGTAGTTGTCTCGGCTGTTGTAGTTTCAGCAGTAGTTGTCTCGGCTGTTGTAGTTTCAGCAGTCGTGGTTTCGGCTGTTGTAGTTTCAGCAGTCGTGGTTTCGGCTGTTGTAGTTTCAGCAGTAGTTGTCTCGGCTGTTGTAGTTTCAGCAGTAGTTGTCTCGGCTGTTGTAGTTGCAGCAGTCGTGGTTTCGGCTGTTGTAGTTTCAGCAGTCGTGGTTTCGGCTGTTGTAGTTTCAGCAGTAGTTGTCTCGGCTGTTGTAGTTTCAGCAGTCGTGGTTTCGGCTGTTGTAGTTTCAGCAGTCGTGGTTTCGGCTGTTGTAGTTTCAGCAGTCGTGGTTTCGGCTGTTGTAGTTTCAGCAGTAGTTGTCTCGGCTGTTGTAGTTTCAGCAGTAGTTGTCTCGGCTGTTGTAGTTTCAGCAGTAGTTGTCTCGGCTGTTGTAGTTTCAGCAGTCGTGGTTTCGGCTGTTGTAGTTTCAGCGGTCGTGGTTTCGGCTGTTGTAGTTTCAGCAGTCGTGGTTTCGGCTGTTGTAGTTTCAGCAGTAGTTGTCTCGGCTGTTGTAGTTTCAGCAGTAGTTGTCTCGGCTGTTGTAGTTTCAGCAGTAGTTGTCTCGGCTGTTGTAGTTTCAGCAGTCGTGGTTTCGGCTGTTGTAGTTTCAGCGGTCGTGGTTTCGGCTGTTGTAGTTTCAGCAGTAGTTGTCTCGGCTGTTGTAGTTTCAGCAGTAGTTGTCTCGGCTGTTGTAGTTTCAGCAGTAGTTGTCTCGGCTGTTGTAGTTTCAGCAGTCGTGGTTTCGGCTGTTGTAGTTTCAGCAGTAGTTGTCTCGGCTGTTGTAGTTTCAGCAGTCGTGGTTTCGGCTGTTGTAGTTTCAGCAGTCGTGGTTTCGGCTGTTGTAGTTTCAGCAGTAGTTGTCTCGGCTGTTGTAGTTTCAGCAGTCGTGGTTTCGGCTGTTGTAGTTTCAGCAGTCGTGGTTTCGGCTGTTGTAGTTTCAGCAGTAGTTGTCTCGGCTGTTGTAGTTTCAGCAGTCGTGGTTTCGGCTGTTGTAGTTTCAGCAGTCGTGGTTTCGGCTGTTGTAGTTTCAGCAGTCGTGGTTTCGGCTGTTGTAGTTTCAGCAGTCGTGGTTTCGGCTGTTGTAGTTTCAGCAGTAGTTGTCTCGGCTGTTGTAGTTTCAGCAGTCGTGGTTTCGGCTGTTGTAGTTTCAGCAGTAGTTGTCTCGGCTGTTGTAGTTTCAGCAGTCGTGGTTTCGGCTGTTGTAGTTTCAGCGGTCGTGGTTTCGGCTGTTGTAGTTTCAGCAGTCGTGGTTTCGGCTGTTGTAGTTTCAGCAGTAGTTGTCTCGGCTGTTGTAGTTTCAGCAGTAGTTGTCTCGGCTGTTGTAGTTTCAGCAGTAGTTGTCTCGGCTGTTGTAGTTTCAGCAGTCGTGGTTTCGGCTGTTGTAGTTTCAGCAGTAGTTGTCTCGGCTGTTGTAGTTTCAGCAGTCGTGGTTTCGGCTGTTGTAGTTTCAGCAGTCGTGGTTTCGGCTGTTGTAGTTTCAGCAGTAGCTGTCTCGGCTGTTGTAGTTTCAGCAGTCGTGGTTTCGGCTGTTGTAGTTTCAGCAGTCGTGGTTTCGGCTGTTGTAGTTTCAGCAGTAGTTGTCTCGGCTGTTGTAGTTTCAGCAGTAGTTGTCTCGGCTGTTGTAGTTTCAGCAGTCGTGGTTTCGGCTGTTGTAGTTTCAGCAGTAGTTGTCTCGGCTGTTGTAGTTTCAGCAGTCGTGGTTTCGGCTGTTGTAGTTTCAGCAGTCGTGGTTTCGGCTGTTGTAGTTTCAGCAGTCGTGGTTTCGGCTGTTGTAGTTTCAGCAGTAGTTGTCTCGGCTGTTGTAGTTTCAGCAGTAGTTGTCTCGGCTGTTGTAGTTTCAGCAGTCGTGGTTTCGGCTGTTGTAGTTTCAGCAGTAGTTGTCTCGGCTGTTGTAGTTTCAGCAGTCGTGGTTTCGGCTGTTGTAGTTTCAGCGGTCGTGGTTTCGGCTGTTGTAGTTTCAGCAGTAGTTGTCTCGGCTGTTGTAGTTTCAGCAGTCGTGGTTTCGGCTGTTGTAGTTTCAGCAGTCGTGGTTTCGGCTGTTGTAGTTTCAGCAGTCGTGGTTTCGGCTGTTGTAGTTTCAGCAGTAGTTGTCTCGGCTGTTGTAGTTTCAGCAGTAGTTGTCTCGGCTGTTGTAGTTTCAGCAGTAGTTGTCTCGGCTGTTGTAGTTTCAGCAGTAGTTGTCTCAGCTGTTGTAGTTTCAGCAGTAGTTGTCTCGGCTGTTGTAGTTTCAGCAGTCGTGGTTTCGGCTGTTGTAGTTTCAGCAGTCGTGGTTTCGGCTGTTGTAGTTTCAGCAGTCGTGGTTTCGGCTGTTGTAGTTTCAGCAGTAGTTGTCTCGGCTGTTGTAGTTTCAGCAGTCGTGGTTTCGGCTGTTGTAGTTTCAGCAGTAGTTGTCTCGGCTGTTGTAGTTTCAGCAGTCGTGGTTTCGGCTGTTGTAGTTTCAGCGGTCGTGGTTTCGGCTGTTGTAGTTTCAGCAGTCGTGGTTTCGGCTGTTGTAGTTTCAGCAGTAGTTGTCTCGGCTGTTGTAGTTTCAGCAGTCGTGGTTTCGGCTGTTGTAGTTTCAGCAGTAGTTGTCTCGGCTGTTGTAGTTTCAGCAGTCGTGGTTTCGGCTGTTGTAGTTTCAGCGGTCGTGGTTTCGGCTGTTGTAGTTTCAGCAGTCGTGGTTTCGGCTGTTGTAGTTTCAGCAGTAGTTGTCTCGGCTGTTGTAGTTTCAGCAGTAGTTGTCTCGGCTGTTGTAGTTTCAGCAGTAGTTGTCTCGGCTGTTGTAGTTTCAGCAGTCGTGGTTTCGGCTGTTGTAGTTTCAGCAGTAGTTGTCTCGGCTGTTGTAGTTTCAGCAGTCGTGGTTTCGGCTGTTGTAGTTTCAGCAGTCGTGGTTTCGGCTGTTGTAGTTTCAGCAGTAGTTGTCTCGGCTGTTGTAGTTTCAGCAGTCGTGGTTTCGGCTGTTGTAGTTTCAGCAGTCGTGGTTTCGGCTGTTGTAGTTTCAGCAGTAGTTGTCTCGGCTGTTGTAGTTTCAGCAGTCGTGGTTTCGGCTGTTGTAGTTTCAGCAGTAGTTGTCTCGGCTGTTGTAGTTTCAGCAGTCGTGGTTTCGGCTGTTGTAGTTTCAGCAGTCGTGGTTTCGGCTGTTGTAGTTTCAGCAGTAGTTGTCTCGGCTGTTGTAGTTTCAGCAGTCGTGGTTTCGGCTGTTGTAGTTTCAGCAGTCGTGGTTTCGGCTGTTGTAGTTTCAGCAGTCGTGGTTTCGGCTGTTGTAGTTTCAGCAGTAGTTGTCTCGGCTGTTGTAGTTTCAGCAGTCGTGGTTTCGGCTGTTGTAGTTTCAGCAGTAGTTGTCTCGGCTGTTGTAGTTTCAGCAGTAGTTGTCTCGGCTGTTGTAGTTTCAGCAGTCGTGGTTTCGGCTGTTGTAGTTTCAGCAGTCGTGGTTTCGGCTGTTGTAGTTTCAGCAGTAGTTGTCTCGGCTGTTGTAGTTTCAGCAGTAGTTGTCTCGGCTGTTGTAGTTTCAGCAGTAGTTGTCTCGGCTGTTGTAGTTTCAGCAGTAGTTGTCTCGGCTGTTGTAGTTTCAGCAGTCGTGGTTTCGGCTGTTGTAGTTTCAGCAGTCGTGGTTTCGGCTGTTGTAGTTTCAGCAGTAGTTGTCTCGGCTGTTGTAGTTTCAGCAGTCGTGGTTTCGGCTGTTGTAGTTTCAGCAGTCGTGGTTTCGGCTGTTGTAGTTTCAGCAGTCGTGGTTTCGGCTGTTGTAGTTTCAGCAGTAGTTGTCTCGGCTGTTGTAGTTTCAGCAGTCGTGGTTTCGGCTGTTGTAGTTTCAGCAGTAGTTGTCTCGGCTGTTGTAGTTTCAGCAGTCGTGGTTTCGGCTGTTGTAGTTTCAGCAGTCGTGGTTTCGGCTGTTGTAGTTTCAGCAGTCGTGGTTTCGGCTGTTGTAGTTTCAGCAGTAGTTGTCTCGGCTGTTGTAGTTTCAGCAGTCGTGGTTTCGGCTGTTGTAGTTTCAGCAGTCGTGGTTTCGGCTGTTGTAGTTTCAGCAGTAGTTGTCTCGGCTGTTGTAGTTTCAGCAGTAGTTGTCTCGGCTGTTGTAGTTTCAGCAGTCGTGGTTTCGGCTGTTGTAGTTTCAGCAGTAGTTGTCTCGGCTGTTGTAGTTTCAGCAGTAGTTGTCTCGGCTGTTGTAGTTTCAGCAGTAGTTGTCTCGGCTGTTGTAGTTTCAGCAGTCGTGGTTACGGCTGTTGTAGTTTCAGCAGTCGTGGTTTCGGCTGTTGTAGTTTCAGCAGTCGTGGTTTCGGCTGTTGTAGTTTCAGCAGTAGTTGTCTCGGCTGTTGTAGTTTCAGCAGTCGTGGTTTCGGCTGTTGTAGTTTCAGCAGTAGTTGTCTCGGCTGTTGTAGTTTCAGCAGTCGTGGTTTCGGCTGTTGTAGTTTCAGCAGTAGTTGTCTCGGCTGTTGTAGTTTCAGCAGTCGTGGTTTCGGCTGTTGTAGTTTCAGCAGTCGTGGTTTCGGCTGTTGTAGTTTCAGCAGTAGTTGTCTCGGCTGTTGTAGTTTCAGCAGTAGTTGTCTCGGCTGTTGTAGTTTCAGCAGTCGTGGTTTCCGCTGTTGTAGTTTCAGCAGTAGTTGTCTCGGCTGTTGTAGTTTCAGCAGTCGTGGTTTCGGCTGTTGTAGTTTCAGCAGTCGTGGTTTCGGCTGTTGTAGTTTCAGCAGTAGTTGTCTCGGCTGTTGTAGTTTCAGCAGTAGTTGTCTCGGCTGTTGTAGTTTCAGCAGTAGTTGTCTCGGCTGTTGTAGTTTCAGCAGTCGTGGTTTCCGCTGTTGTAGTTTCAGCAGTCGTGGTTTCGGCTGTTGTAGTTTCAGCAGTCGTGGTTTCGGCTGTTGTAGTTTCAGCAGTCGTGGTTTCGGCTGTTGTAGTTTCAGCAGTAGTTGTCTCGGCTGTTGTAGTTTCAGCAGTCGTGGTTTCGGCTGTTGTAGTTTCAGCAGTCGTGGTTTCGGCTGTTGTAGTTTCAGCAGTAGTTGTCTCGGCTGTTGTAGTTTCAGCAGTCGTGGTTTCGGCTGTTGTAGTTTCAGCAGTAGTTGTCTCGGCTGTTGTAGTTTCAGCAGTCGTGGTTTCGGCTGTTGTAGTTTCAGCAGTAGTTGTCTCGGCTGTTGTAGTTTCAGCAGTCGTGGTTTCGGCTGTTGTAGTTTCAGCAGTCGTGGTTTCGGCTGTTGTAGTTTCAGCAGTAGTTGTCTCGGCTGTTGTAGTTTCAGCAGTAGTTGTCTCGGCTGTTGTAGTTTCAGCAGTCGTGGTTTCGGCTGTTGTAGTTTCAGCAGTAGTTGTCTCGGCTGTTGTAGTTTCAGCAGTTGTGGTTTCGGCTGTTGTAGTTTCAGCAGTAGTTGTCTCGGCTGTTGTAGTTTCAGCAGTAGTTGTCTCGGCTGTTGTAGTTTCAGCAGTCGTGGTTTCGGCTGTTGTAGTTTCAGCAGTCGTGGTTTCGGCTGTTGTAGTTTCAGCAGTCGTGGTTTCGGCTGTTGTAGTTTCAGCAGTCGTGGTTTCGGCTGTTGTAGTTTCAGCAGTCGTGGTTTCGGCTGTTGTAGTTTCAGCAGTAGTTGTCTCGGCTGTTGTAGTTTCAGCAGTAGTTGTCTCGGCTGTTGTAGTTTCAGCAGTAGTTGTCTCGGCTGTTGTAGTTTCAGCAGTCGTGGTTTCGGCTGTTGTAGTTTCAGCAGTCGTGGTTTCGGCTGTTGTAGTTTCAGCAGTAGTTGTCTCGGCTGTTGTAGTTTCAGCAGTAGTTGTCTCGGCTGTTGTAGTTTCAGCAGTAGTTGTCTCGGCTGTTGTAGTTTCAGCAGTCGTGGTTTCGGCTGTTGTAGTTTCAGCAGTAGTTGTCTCGGCTGTTGTAGTTTCAGCAGTCGTGGTTTCGGCTGTTGTAGTTTCAGCAGTAGTTGTCTCGGCTGTTGTAGTTTCAGCAGTCGTGGTTTCGGCTGTTGTAGTTTCAGCAGTAGTTGTCTCGGCTGTTGTAGTTTCAGCAGTAGTTGTCTCGGCTGTGGTAGTTTCAGCAGTCGTGGTTTCGGCTGTTGTAGTTTCAGCAGTCGTGGTTTCGGCTGTTGTAGATTCAGCAGTCGTGGTTTCGGCTGTTGTAGTTTCAGCAGTCGTGGTTTCGGCTGTTGTAGTTTCAGCAGTCGTGGTTTCGGCTGTTGTAGTTTCAGCAGTTGTTGTCTCGGCTGTTGTAGTTTCAGCAGTCGTGGTTTCGGCTGTTGTAGTTTCAGCAGTAGTTGTCTCGGCTGTTGTAGTTTCAGCAGTAGTTGTCTCGGCTGTGGTAGTTTCAGCAGTCGTGGTTTCGGCTGTGGTAGTTTCAGCAGTCGTGGTTTCGGCTGTTGTAGTTTCAGCAGTCGTGGTTTCGGCTGTTGTAGATTCAGCAGTCGTGGTTTCGGCTGTTGTAGTTTCAGCAGTCGTGGTTTCGGCTGTTGTAGTTTCAGCAGTCGTGGTTTCGGCTGTTGTAGTTTCAGCAGTCGTGGTTTCGGCTGTTGTAGTTTCAGCAGTCGTGGTTTCGGCTGTTGTAGTTTCAGCAGTCGTGGTTTCGGCTGTTGTAGTTTCAGCAGTCGTGGTTTCGGCTGTTGTAGTTTCAGCAGTCGTGGTTTCGGCTGTTGTAGTTTCAGCAGTCGTGGTTTCGGCTGTTGTAGTTTCAGCAGTCGTGGTTTCGGCTGTTGTAGTTTCAGCAGTAGTTGTCTCGGCTGTTGTAGTTTCAGCAGTCGTGGTTTCGGCTGTTGTAGTTTCAGCATTAGTTGTCTCGGCTGTTGTAGTTTCAGCAGTCGTGGTTTCGGCTGTTGTAGTTTCAGCAGTCGTGGTTTCGGCTGTTGTAGTTTCAGCAGTAGTTGTCTCGGCTGTTGTAGTTTCAGCAGTAGTTGTCTCGGCTGTTGTAGTTTCAGCAGTCGTGGTTTCGGCTGTTGTAGTTTCAGCAGTCGTGGTTTCGGCTGTTGTAGTTTCAGCAGTCGTGGTTTCGGCTGTTGTAGTTTCAGCAGTCGTGGTTTCGGCTGTTGTAGTTTCAGCAGTAGTTGTCTCGGCTGTTGTAGTTTCAGCAGTCGTGGTTTCGGCTGTTGTAGTTTCAGCAGTTGTGGTTTCGGCTGTTGTAGTTTCAGCAGTCGTGGTTTCGGCTGCTGTATTTTCAGCAGTCGTGGTTTCGGCTGTTGTAGTTTCAGCAGTCGTGGTTTCGGCTGTTGTAGTTTCAGCAGTCGTGGTTTCGGCTGTTGTAGTTTCAGCAGTAGTTGTCTCGGCTGTTGTAGTTTCAGCAGTCGTGGTTTCGGCTGTTGTAGTTTCAGCAGTCGTGGTTTCGGCTGTTGTAGTTTCAGCAGTCGTGGTTTCGGCTGTTGTAGTTTCAGCAGTCGTGGTTTCGGCTGTTGTAGTTTCAGCAGTCGTGGTTTCGGCTGTTGTAGTTTCAGCAGTCGTGGTTTCGGCTGTTGTAGTTTCAGCAGTAGTTGTCTCGGCTGTTGTAGTTTCAGCAGTCGTGGTTTCGGCTGTTGTAGTTTCAGCAGTAGTTGTCTCGGCTGTTGTAGTTTCAGCAGTCGTGGTTTCGGCTGTTGTAGTTTCAGCAGTAGTTGTCTCGGCTGTTGTAGTTTCAGCAGTCGTGGTTTCGGCTGTTGTAGTTTCAGCAGTCGTGGTTTCGGCTGTTGTAGTTTCAGCAGTAGTTGTCTCGGCTGTTGTAGTTTCAGCAGTAGTTGTCTCGGCTGTTGTAGTTTCAGCAGTAGTTGTCTCGGCTGTTGTAGTTTCAGCAGTCGTGGTTTCGGCTGTTGTAGTTTCAGCAGTAGTTGTCTCGGCTGTTGTAGTTTCAGCAGTAGTTGTCTCGGCTGTTGTAGTTTCAGCAGTAGTTGTCTCGGCTGTTGTAGTTTCAGCAGTCGTGGTTTCGGCTGTTGTAGTTTCAGCAGTCGTGGTTTCAGCTGTTGTAGTTTCAGCAGTCGTGGTTTCGGCTGTTGTAGTTTCAGCAGTCGTAGTTTCGGCTGTTGTAGTTTCAGCAGTAGTTGTCTCGGCTGTTGTAGTTTCAGCAGTCGTGGTTTCGGCTGTTGTAGTTTCAGCAGTAGTTGTCTCGGCTGTTGTAGTTTCAGCAGTAGTTGTCTCGGCTGTTGTAGTTTCAGCAGTCGTGGTTTCGGCTGTTGTAGTTTCAGCAGTAGTTGTCTCGGCTGTTGTAGTTTCAGCAGTAGTTGTCTCGGCTGTTGTAGTTTCAGCAGTCGTGGTTTCGGCTGTTGTAGTTTCAGCAGTAGTTGTCTCGGCTGTTGTAGTTTCAGCAGTAGTTGTCTCGGCTGTTGTAGTTTCAGCAGTCGTGGTTTCGGCTGTTGTAGTTTCAGCAGTAGTTGTCTCGGCTGTTGTAGTTTCAGCAGTAGTTGTCTCGGCTGTTGTAGTTTCAGCAGTCGTGGTTTCGGCTGTTGTAGTTTCAGCAGTAGTTGTCTCGGCTGTTGTAGTTTCAGCAGTAGTTGTCTCGGCTGTTGTAGTTTCAGCAGTCGTGGTTTCGGCTGTTGTAGTTTCAGCAGTCGTGGTTTCGGCTGTTGTAGTTTCAGCAGTAGTTGTCTCGGCTGTTGTAGTTTCAGCAGTAGTTGTCTCGGCTGTTGTAGTTTCAGCAGTAGTTGTCTCGGCTGTTGTAGTTTCAGCAGTAGTTGTCTCGGCTGTTGTAGTTTCAGCAGTCGTGGTTTCGGCTGTTGTAGTTTCAGCAGTCGTGGTTTCGGCTGTTGTAGTTTCAGCAGTAGTTGTCTCGGCTGTTGTAGTTTCAGCAGTAGTTGTCTCGGCTGTTGTAGTTTCAGCAGTCGTGGTTTCGGCTGTTGTAGTTTCAGCAGTCGTGGTTTCGGCTGTTGTAGTTTCAGCAGTCGTGGTTTCGGCTGTTGTAGTTTCAGCAGTCGTGGTTTCGGCTGTTGTAGTTTCAGCAGTCGTGGTTTCGGCTGTTGTAGTTTCAGCAGTCGTGGTTTCGGCTGTTGTAGTTTCAGCAGTAGTTGTCTCGGCTGTTGTAGTTTCAGCAGTCGTGGTTTCGGCTGTTGTAGTTTCAGCAGTAGTTGTCTCGGCTGTTGTAGTTTCAGCAGTCGTGGTTTCGGCTGTTGTAGTTTCAGCAGTCGTGGTTTCGGCTGTTGTAGTTTCAGCAGTAGTTGTCTCGGCTGTTGTAGTTTCAGCAGTCGTGGTTTCGGCTGTTGTAGTTTCAGCAGTCGTGGTTTCGGCTGTTGTAGTTTCAGCAGTAGTTGTCTCGGCTGTTGTAGTTTCAGCAGTAGTTGTCTCGGCTGTTGTAGTTTCAGCAGTAGTTGTCTCGGCTGTTGTAGTTTCAGCAGTCGTGGTTTCGGCTGTTGTAGTTTCAGCAGTAGTTGTCTCGGCTGTTGTAGTTTCAGCAGTAGTTGTCTCGGCTGTTGTAGTTTCAGCAGTAGTTGTCTCGGCTGTTGTAGTTTCAGCAGTCGTGGTTTCGGCTGTTGTAGTTTCAGCAGTCGTGGTTTCAGCTGTTGTAGTTTCAGCAGTCGTGGTTTCGGCTGTTGTAGTTTCAGCAGTCGTAGTTTCGGCTGTTGTAGTTTCAGCAGTAGTTGTCTCGGCTGTTGTAGTTTCAGCAGTCGTGGTTTCGGCTGTTGTAGTTTCAGCAGTAGTTGTCTCGGCTGTTGTAGTTTCAGCAGTAGTTGTCTCGGCTGTTGTAGTTTCAGCAGTCGTGGTTTCGGCTGTTGTAGTTTCAGCAGTAGTTGTCTCGGCTGTTGTAGTTTCAGCAGTAGTTGTCTCGGCTGTTGTAGTTTCAGCAGTCGTGGTTTCGGCTGTTGTAGTTTCAGCAGTAGTTGTCTCGGCTGTTGTAGTTTCAGCAGTAGTTGTCTCGGCTGTTGTAGTTTCAGCAGTCGTGGTTTCGGCTGTTGTAGTTTCAGCAGTAGTTGTCTCGGCTGTTGTAGTTTCAGCAGTAGTTGTCTCGGCTGTTGTAGTTTCAGCAGTCGTGGTTTCGGCTGTTGTAGTTTCAGCAGTAGTTGTCTCGGCTGTTGTAGTTTCAGCAGTAGTTGTCTCGGCTGTTGTAGTTTCAGCAGTCGTGGTTTCGGCTGTTGTAGTTTCAGCAGTCGTGGTTTCGGCTGTTGTAGTTTCAGCAGTAGTTGTCTCGGCTGTTGTAGTTTCAGCAGTAGTTGTCTCGGCTGTTGTAGTTTCAGCAGTAGTTGTCTCGGCTGTTGTAGTTTCAGCAGTAGTTGTCTCGGCTGTTGTAGTTTCAGCAGTCGTGGTTTCGGCTGTTGTAGTTTCAGCAGTCGTGGTTTCGGCTGTTGTAGTTTCAGCAGTAGTTGTCTCGGCTGTTGTAGTTTCAGCAGTAGTTGTCTCGGCTGTTGTAGTTTCAGCAGTAGTTGTCTCGGCTGTTGTAGTTTCAGCAGTAGTTGTCTCGGCTGTTGTAGTTTCAGCAGTCGTGGTTTCGGCTGTTGTAGTTTCAGCAGTCGTGGTTTCGGCTGTTGTAGTTTCAGCAGTAGTTGTCTCGGCTGTTGTAGTTTCAGCAGTCGTGGTTTCGGCTGTTGTAGTTTCAGCAGTAGTTGTCTCGGCTGTTGTAGTTTCAGCAGTAGTTGTCTCGGCTGTTGTAGTTTCAGCAGTCGTGGTTTCGGCTGTTGTAGTTTCAGCAGTCGTGGTTTCGGCTGTTGTAGTTTCAGCAGTAGTTGTCTCGGCTGTTGTAGTTTCAGCAGTAGTTGTCTCGGCTGTTGTAGTTTCAGCAGTAGTTGTCTCGGCTGTTGTAGTTTCAGCAGTAGTTGTCTCGGCTGTTGTAGTTTCAGCAGTCGTGGTTTCGGCTGTTGTAGTTTCAGCAGTCGTGGTTTCGGCTGTTGTAGTTTCAGCAGTCGTGGTTTCGGCTGTTGTAGTTTCAGCAGTAGTTGTCTCGGCTGTTGTAGTTTCAGCAGTCGTGGTTTCGGCTGTTGTAGTTTCAGCAGTCGTGGTTTCGGCTGTTGTAGTTTCAGCAGTAGTTGTCTCGGCTGTTGTAGTTTCAGCAGTAGTTGTCTCGGCTGTTGTAGTTTCAGCAGTAGTGGTTTCGGCTGTTGTAGTTTCAGCAGTCGTGGTTTCGGCTGTTGTAGTTTCAGCAGTAGTTGTCTCGGCTGTTGTAGTTTCAGCAGTAGTTGTCTCGGCTGTTGTAGTTTCAGCAGTAGTTGTCTCGGCTGTTGTAGTTTCAGCAGTCGTGGTTTCGGCTGTTGTAGTTTCAGCAGTCGTGGTTTCGGCTGTTGTAGTTTCAGCAGTAGTTGTCTCGGCTGTTGTAGTTTCAGCAGTCGTGGTTTCGGCTGTTGTAGTTTCAGCAGTAGTTGTCTCGGCTGTTGTAGTTTCAGCAGTCGTGGTTTCGGCTGTTGTAGTTTCAGCAGTAGTTGTCTCGGCTGTTGTAGTTTCAGCAGTAGTGGTTTCGGCTGTTGTAGTTTCAGCAGTCGTGGTTTCGGCTGTTGTAGTTTCAGCAGTAGTTGTCTCGGCTGTTGTAGTTTCAGCAGTAGTTGTCTCGGCTGTTGTAGTTTCAGCAGTAGTTGTCTCGGCTGTTGTAGTTTCAGCAGTCGTGGTTTCGGCTGTTGTAGTTTCAGCAGTCGTGGTTTCGGCTGTTGTAGTTTCAGCAGTAGTTGTCTCGGCTGTTGTAGTTTCAGCAGTAGTTGTCTCGGCTGTTGTAGTTTCAGCAGTAGTGGTTTCGGCTGTTGTAGTTTCAGCAGTCGTGGTTTCGGCTGTTGTAGTTTCAGCAGTAGTTGTCTCGGCTGTTGTAGTTTCAGCAGTAGTTGTCTCGGCTGTTGTAGTTTCAGCAGTAGTTGTCTCGGCTGTTGTAGTTTCAGCAGTCGTGGTTTCGGCTGTTGTAGTTTCAGCAGTCGTGGTTTCGGCTGTTGTAGTTTCAGCAGTAGTTGTCTCGGCTGTTGTAGTTTCAGCAGTAGTTGTCTCGGCTGTTGTAGTTTCAGCAGTAGTTGTCTCGGCTGTTGTAGTTTCAGCAGTCGTGGTTTCGGCTGTTGTAGTTTCAGCAGTAGTTGTCTCGGTTGTTGTAGTTTCAGCAGTAGTTGTCTCGGCTGTTGTAGTTTCAGCAGTAGTTGTCTCGGCTGTTGTAGTTTCAGCAGTAGTGGTTTCGGCTGTTGTAGTTTCAGCAGTCGTGGTTTCGGCTGTTGTAGTTTCAGCAGTAGTTGTCTCGGCTGTTGTAGTTTCAGCAGTCGTGGTTTCGGCTGTTGTAGTTTCAGCAGTAGTTGTCTCGGCTGTTGTAGTTTCAGCAGTCGTGGTTTCGGCTGTTGTAGTTTCAGCAGTAGTTGTCTCGGCTGTTGTAGTTTCAGCAGTAGTTGTCTCGGCTGTTGTAGTTTCAGCAGTCGTGGTTTCGGCTGTTGTAGTTTCAGCAGTCGTGGTTTCGGCTGTTGTAGTTTCAGCAGTAGTTGTCTCGGCTGTTGTAGTTTCAGCAGTAGTTGTCTCGGCTGTTGTAGTTTCAGCAGTAGTTGTCTCGGCTGTTGTAGTTTCAGCAGTAGTTGTCTCGGCTGTTGTAGTTTCAGCAGTCGTGGTTTCGGCTGTTGTAGTTTCAGCAGTAGTTGTCTCGGCTGTTGTAGTTTCAGCAGTCGTGGTTTCGGCTGTTGTAGTTTCAGCAGTCGTGGTTTCGGCTGTTGTAGTTTCAGCAGTAGTTGTCTCGGCTGTTGTAGTTTCAGCAGTAGTTGTCTCGGCTGTTGTAGTTTCAGCAGTAGTTGTCTCGGCTGTTGTAGTTTCAGCAGTAGTTGTCTCGGCTGTTGTAGTTTCAGCAGTCGTGGTTTCGGCTGTTGTAGTTTCAGCAGTCGTGGTTTCGGCTGTTGTAGTTTCAGCAGTCGTGGTTTCGGCTGTTGTAGTTTCAGCAGTAGTTGTCTCGGCTGTTGTAGTTTCAGCAGTAGTTGTCTCGGCTGTTGTAGTTTCAGCAGTCGTTGTCTCGGCTGTGGTAGTTTCAGCAGTCGTGGTTTCGGCTGTTGTAGTTTCAGCAGTAGTTGTCTCGGCTGTTGTAGTTTCAGCAGTCGTGGTTTCGGCTGTTGTAGTTTCAGCAGTCGTGGTTTCGGCTGTTGTAGTTTCAGCAGTCGTGGTTTCGGCTGTTGTAGTTTCAGCAGTAGTTGTCTCGGCTGTGGTAGTTTCAGCAGTAGTTGTCTCGGCTGTTGTAGTTTCAGCAGTCGTGGTTTCGGCTGTTGTAGTTTCAGCAGTCGTGGTTTCGGCTGTTGTAGTTTCAGCAGTCGTGGTTTCGGCTGTTGTAGTTTCAGCAGTAGTTGTCTCGGCTGTTGTAGTTTCAGCAGTAGTTGTCTCGGCTGTTGTAGTTTCAGCAGTCGTGGTTTCGGCTGTTGTAGTTTCAGCAGTAGTTGTCTCGGCTGTTGTAGTTTCAGCAGTAGTTGTCTCGGCTGTTGTAGTTTCAGCAGTCGTGGTTTCGGCTGTTGTAGTTTCAGCAGTCGTGGTTTCGGCTGTTGTAGTTTCAGCAGTAGTTGTCTCGGCTGTTGTAGTTTCAGCAGTAGTTGTCTCGGCTGTTGTAGTTTCAGCAGTAGTTGTCTCGGCTGTTGTAGTTTCAGCAGTCGTGGTTTCGGCTGTTGTAGTTTCAGCAGTCGTGGTTTCGGCTGTTGTAGTTTCAGCAGTCGTGGTTTCGGCTGTTGTAGTTTCAGCAGTCGTGGTTTCGGCTGTTGTAGTTTCAGCAGTAGTTGTCTCGGCTGTGGTAGTTTCAGCAGTAGTTGTCTCGGCTGTTGTAGTTTCAGCAGTCGTGGTTTCGGCTGTTGTAGTTTCAGCAGTCGTGGTTTCGGCTGTTGTAGTTTCACCAGTCGTGGTTTCGGCTGTTGTAGTTTCAGCAGTCGTGGTTTCGGCTGTTGTAGTCTCAGCAGTAGTTGTCTCGGCTGTGGTAGTTTCAGCAGTAGTTGTCTCGGCTGTTGTAGTTTCAGCAGTCGTGGTTTCGGCTGTTGTAGTTTCAGCAGTCGTGGTTTCGGCTGTTGTAGTCTCAGCAGTAGTTGTCTCGGCTGTGGTAGTTTCAGCAGTAGTTGTCTCGGCTGTTGTAGTTTCAGCAGTCGTGGTTTCGGCTGTTGTAGTTTCAGCAGTCGTGGTTTCGGCTGTTGTAGTTTCAGCAGTAGTTGTCTCGGCTGTGGTAGTTTCAGCAGTAGTTGTCTCGGCTGTTGTAGTTTCAGCAGTCGTGGTTTCGGCTGTTGTAGATTCAGCAGTCGTGGTTTCGGCTGTTGTAGTTTCAGCAGTCGTGGTTTCGGCTGTTGTAGTCTCAGCAGTAGTTGTCTCGGCTGTGGTAGTTTCAGCAGTAGTTGTCTCGGCTGTTGTAGTTTCAGCAGTCGTGGTTTCGGCTGTTGTAGTTTCAGCAGTCGTGGTTTCGGCTGTTGTAGTTTCAGCAGTAGTTGTCTCGGCTGTGGTAGTTTCAGCAGTAGTTGTCTCGGCTGTTGTAGTTTCAGCAGTCGTGGTTTCGGCTGTTGTAGATTCAGCAGTCGTGGTTTCGGCTGTTGTAGTTTCAGCAGTCGTGGTTTCGGCTGTTGTAGTTTCAGCAGTCGTGGTTTCGGCTGTTGTAGTCTCAGCAGTAGTTGTCTCGGCTGTGGTAGTTTCAGCAGTAGTTGTCTCGGCTGTTGTAGTTTCAGCAGTCGTGGTTTCGGCTGTTGTAGTTTCAGCAGTAGTTGTCTCGGCTGTTGTAGTTTCAGCAGTAGTTGTCTCGGCTGTTGTAGTTTCAGCAGTCGTGGTTTCGGCTGTTGTAGTTTCAGCAGTAGTTGTCTCGGCTGTTGTAGTTTCAGCAGTAGTTGTCTCGGCTGTTGTAGTTTCAGCAGTCGTGGTTTCGGCTGTTGTAGTTTCAGCAGTCGTGGTTTCGGCTGTTGTAGTTTCAGCAGTAGTTGTCTCGGCTGTTGTAGTTTCAGCAGTAGTTGTCTCGGCTGTTGTAGTTTCAGCAGTAGTTGTCTCGGCTGTTGTAGTTTCAGCAGTCGTGGTTTCGGCTGTTGTAGTTTCAGCAGTAGTTGTCTCGGCTGTTGTAGTTTCAGCAGTAGTTGTCTCGGCTGTTGTAGTTTCAGCAGTAGTTGTCTCGGCTGTTGTAGTTTCAGCAGTAGTTGTCTCGGCTGTTGTAGTTTCAGCAGTCGTGGTTTCGGCTGTTGTAGTTTCAGCAGTCGTGGTTTCGGCTGTTGTAGTTTCAGCAGTCGTGGTTTCGGCTGTTGTAGTTTCAGCAGTCTTGGTTTCGGCTGTTGTAGTTTCAGCAGTAGTTGTCTCGGCTGTTGTAGTTTCAGCAGTCGTGGTTTCGGCTGTTGTAGTTTCAGCAGTAGTTGTCTCGGCTGTTGTAGTTTCAGCAGTAGTTGTCTCGGCTGTTGTAGTTTCAGCAGTCGTGGTTTCGGCTGTTGTAGTTTCAGCAGTAGTTGTCTCGGCTGTTGTAGTTTCAGCAGTAGTTGTCTCGGCTGTTGTAGTTTCAGCAGTCGTGGTTTCGGCTGTTGTAGTTTCAGCAGTCGTGGTTTCGGCTGTTGTAGTTTCAGCAGTAGTTGTCTCGGCTGTTGTAGTTTCAGCAGTAGTTGTCTCGGCTGTTGTAGTTTCAGCAGTCGTGGTTTCGGCTGTTGTAGTTTCAGCAGTCGTGGTTTCGGCTGTTGTAGTTTCAGCAGTAGTTGTCTCGGCTGTTGTAGTTTCAGCAGTAGTTGTCTCGGCTGTTGTAGTTTCAGCAGTCGTGGTTTCGGCTGTTGTAGTTTCAGCAGTAGTTGTCTCGGCTGTTGTAGTTTCAGCAGTAGTGGTTTCGGCTGTTGTAGTTTCAGCAGTCGTGGTTTCGGCTGTTGTAGTTTCAGCAGTAGTTGTCTCGGCTGTTGTAGTTTCAGCAGTAGTGGTTTCGGCTGTTGTAGTTTCAGCAGTCGTGGTTTCGGCTGTTGTAGTTTCAGCAGTAGTTGTCTCGGCTGTTGTAGTTTCAGCAGTAGTTGTCTCGGCTGTTGTAGTTTCAGCAGTAGTTGTCTCGGCTGTTGTAGTTTCAGCAGTAGTTGTCTCGGCTGTTGTAGTTTCAGCAGTAGTTGTCTCGGCTGTTGTAGTTTCAGCAGTAGTTGTCTCGGCTGTTGTAGTTTCAGCAGTAGTGGTTTCGGCTGTTGTAGTTTCAGCAGTAGTTGTCTCGGCTGTTGTAGTTTCAGCAGTAGTGGTTTCGGCTGTTGTAGTTTCAGCAGTAGTGGTTTCGGCTGTTGTAGTTTCAGCAGTAGTTGTCTCGGCTGTTGTAGTTTCAGCAGTAGTTGTCTCGGCTGTTGTAGTTTCAGCAGTAGTTGTCTCGGCTGTTGTAGTTTCAGCAGTAGTTGTCTCGGCTGTTGTAGTTTCAGCAGTAGTGGTTTCGGCTGTTGTAGTTTCAGCAGTAGTTGTCTCGGCTGTTGTAGTTTCAGCAGTAGTTGTCTCGGCTGTTGTAGTTTCAGCAGTAGTTGTCTCGGCTGTTGTAGTTTCAGCAGTAGTGGTTTCGGCTGTTGTAGTTTCAGCAGTAGTTGTCTCGGCTGTTGTAGTTTCAGCAGTAGTTGTCTCGGCTGTTGTAGTTTCAGCAGTAGTTGTCTCGGCTGTTGTAGTTTCAGCAGTCGTGGTTTCGGCTGTTGTAGTTTCAGCAGTAGTTGTCTCGGCTGTTGTAGTTTCAGCAGTAGTTGTCTCGGCTGTTGTAGTTTCAGCAGTCGTGGTTTCGGCTGTTGTAGTTTCAGCAGTAGTTGTCTCGGCTGTTGTAGTTTCAGCAGTAGTGGTTTCGGCTGTTGTAGTTTCAGCAGTCGTGGTTTCGGCTGTTGTAGTTTCAGCAGTAGTTGTCTCGGCTGTTGTAGTTTCAGCAGTAGTTGTCTCGGCTGTTGTAGTTTCAGCAGTAGTTGTCTCGGCTGTTGTAGTTTCAGCAGTAGTTGTCTCGGCTGTTGTAGTTTCAGCAGTAGTTGTCTCGGCTGTGGTAGTTTCAGCAGTCGTGGTTTCGGCTGTTGTAGTTTCAGCAGTAGTTGTCTCGGCTGTTGTAGTTTCAGCAGTCGTGGTTTCGGCTGTTGTAGTTTCAGCAGTAGTTGTCTCGGCTGTGGTAGTTTCAGCAGTAGTTGTCTCGGCTGTTGTAGTTTCAGCAGTCGTGGTTTCGGCTGTTGTAGTTTCAGCAGTCGTGGTTTCGGCTGTTGTAGTTTCAGCAGTCGTGGTTTCGGCTGTTGTAGTTTCAGCAGTAGTTGTCTCGGCTGTTGTAGTTTCAGCAGTAGTGGTTTCGGCTGTTGTAGTTTCAGCAGTAGTTGTCTCGGCTGTTGTAGTTTCAGCAGTCGTTGTCTCGGCTGTGGTAGTTTCAGCAGTAGTGGTTTCGGCTGTTGTAGTTTCAGCAGTAGTTGTCTCGGCTGTTGTAGTTTCAGCAGTAGTTGTCTCGGCTGTTGTAGTTTCAGCAGTAGTGGTTTCGGCTGTTGTAGTTTCAGCAGTAGTTGTCTCGGCTGTTGTAGTTTCAGCAGTCGTTGTCTCGGCTGTGGTAGTTTCAGCAGTCGTGGTTTCGGCTGTTGTAGTTTCAGCAGTAGTTGTCTCGGCTGTTGTAGTTTCAGCAGTCGTGGTTTCGGCTGTTGTAGTTTCAGCAGTCGTGGTTTCGGCTGTTGTAGTTTCAGCAGTAGTTGTCTCGGCTGTTGTAGTTTCAGCAGTAGTTGTCTCGGCTGTTGTAGTTTCAGCAGTCGTGGTTTCGGCTGTTGTAGTTTCAGCAGTAGTTGTCTCGGCTGTTGTAGTTTCAGCAGTAGTTGTCTCGGCTGTTGTAGTTTCAGCAGTAGTTGTCTCGGCTGTTGTAGTTTCAGCAGTCGTGGTTTCGGCTGTTGTAGTTTCAGCAGTCGTGGTTTCGGCTGTTGTAGTTTCAGCAGTCGTGGTTTCGGCTGTTGTAGTTTCAGCAGTCGTGGTTTCGGCTGTTGTAGTTTCAGCAGTCGTGGTTTCGGCTGTTGTAGTCTCAGCAGTAGTTGTCTCGGCTGTGGTAGTTTCAGCAGTAGTTGTCTCGGCTGTTGTAGTTTCAGCAGTCGTGGTTTCGGCTGTTGTAGTTTCAGCAGTCGTGGTTTCGGCTGTTGTAGTTTCAGCAGTCGTGGTTTCGGCTGTTGTAGATTCAGCAGTCGTGGTTTCGGCTGTTGTAGTTTCAGCAGTCGTGGTTTCGGCTGTTGTAGTTTCAGCAGTCGTGGTTTCGGCTGTTGTAGTCTCAGCAGTAGTTGTCTCGGCTGTGGTAGTTTCAGCAGTAGTTGTCTCGGCTGTTGTAGTTTCAGCAGTCGTGGTTTCGGCTGTTGTAGTTTCAGCAGTCGTGGTTTCGGCTGTTGTAGTTTCAGCAGTCGTGGTTTCGGCTGTTGTAGTTTCAGCAGTCGTGGTTTCGGCTGTTGTAGTTTCAGCAGTCGTGGTTTCGGCTGTTGTAGTTTCAGCAGTAGTTGTCTCGGCTGTTGTAGTTTCAGCAGTAGTTGTCTCGGCTGTTGTAGTTTCAGCCGTCGTGGTTTCGGCTGTTGTAGTTTCAGCAGTCGTGGTTTCGGCTGTTGTAGTTTCAGCAGTCGTGGTTTCGGCTGTTGTAGTTTCAGCAGTCGTGGTTTCGGCTGTTGTAGTTTCAGCAGTAGTTGTCTCGGCTGTTGTAGTTTCAGCAGTAGTTGTCTCGGCTGTTGTAGTTTCAGCAGTAGTTGTCTCGGCTGTTGTAGTTTCAGCAGTAGTTGTCTCGGCTGTTGTAGTTTCAGCAGTCGTGGTTTCGGCTGTTGTAGTTTCAGCAGTCGTTGTCTCGGCTGTGGTAGTTTCAGCAGTCGTGGTTTCGGCTGTTGTAGTTTCAGCAGTAGTTGTCTCGGCTGTTGTAGTTTCAGCAGTCGTGGTTTCGGCTGTTGTAGTTTCAGCAGTAGTGGTTTCGGCTGTTGTAGTTTCAGCAGTCGTGGTTTCGGCTGTTGTAGTTTCAGCAGTAGTTGTCTCGGCTGTGGTAGTTTCAGCAGTAGTTGTCTCGGCTGTTGTAGTTTCAGCAGTAGTTGTCTCGGCTGTTGTAGTTTCAGCAGTCGTGGTTTCGGCTGTTGTAGTTTCAGCAGTAGTTGTCTCGGCTGTTGTAGTTTCAGCAGTCGTGGTTTCGGCTGTTGTAGTTTCAGCAGTAGTTGTCTCGGCTGTTGTAGTTTCAGCAGTAGTTGTCTCGGCTGTTGTAGTTTCAGCAGTCGTGGTTTCGGCTGTTGTAGTTTCAGCAGTCGTGGTTTCGGCTGTTGTAGTTTCAGCAGTCGTGGTTTCGGCTGTTGTAGTTTCAGCAGTAGTTGTCTCGGCTGTTGTAGTTTCAGCAGTCGTGGTTTCGGCTGTTGTAGTTTCAGCAGTCGTGGTTTCGGCTGTTGTAGTTTCAGCAGTCGTGGTTTCGGCTGTTGTAGTTTCAGCAGTAGTTGTCTCGGCTGTTGTAGTTTCAGCAGTCGTGGTTTCGGCTGTTGTAGTTTCAGCAGTAGTTGTCTCGGCTGTTGTAGTTTCAGCAGTCGTGGTTTCGGCTGTTGTAGTTTCAGCAGTCGTGGTTTCGGCTGTTGTAGTTTCAGCAGTAGTTGTCTCGGCTGTTGTAGTTTCAGCAGTCGTGGTTTCGGCTGTTGTAGTTTCAGCAGTCGTGGTTTCGGCTGTTGTAGTTTCAGCAGTCGTGGTTTCGGCTGTTGTAGTTTCAGCAGTCGTGGTTTCGGCTGTTGTAGTTTCAGCAGTCGTGGTTTCGGCTGTTGTAGTTTCAGCAGTCGTGGTTTCGGCTGTTGTAGTTTCAGCAGTAGTTGTCTCGGCTGTGGTAGTTTCAGCAGTAGTTGTCTCGGCTGTTGTAGTTTCAGCAGTCGTGGTTTCGGCTGTTGTAGTTTCAGCAGTCGTGGTTTCGGCTGTTGTAGTTTCAGCAGTCGTGGTTTCGGCTGTTGTAGTTTCAGCAGTCGTGGTTTCGGCTGTTGTAGTTTCAGCAGTCGTGGTTTCGGCTGTTGTAGTTTCAGCAGTCGTGGTTTCGGCTGTTGTAGTTTCAGCAGTAGTTGTCTCGGCTGTTGTAGTTTCAGCAGTAGTTGTCTCGGCTGTGGTAGTTTCAGCAGTCGTGGTTTCGGCTGTGGTAGTTTCAGCAGTCGTGGTTTCGGCTGTTGTAGTTTCAGCAGTCGTGGTTTCGGCTGTTGTAGTTTCAGCAGTAGTTGTCTCGGCTGTTGTAGTTTCAGCAGTCGTGGTTTCGGCTGTTGTAGTTTCAGCAGTCGTGGTTTCGGCTGTTGTAGTTTCAGCAGTCGTGGTTTCGGCTGTTGTAGTTTCAGCAGTCGTGGTTTCGGCTGTTGTAGTTTCAGCAGTCGTGGTTTCGGCTGTTGTAGTTTCAGCAGTCGTGGTTTCGGCTGTTGTAGTTTCAGCAGTAGTTGTCTCGGCTGTGGTAGTTTCAGCAGTAGTTGTCTCGGCTGTTGTAGTTTCAGCAGTCGTGGTTTCGGCTGTTGTAGTTTCAGCAGTCGTGGTTTCGGCTGTTGTAGTTTCAGCAGTCGTGGTTTCGGCTGTTGTAGTTTCAGCAGTAGTTGTCTCGGCTGTTGTAGTTTCAGCAGTAGTTGTCTCGGCTGTGGTAGTTTCAGCAGTCGTGGTTTCGGCTGTGGTAGTTTCAGCAGTCGTGGTTTCGGCTGTTGTAGTTTCAGCAGTCGTGGTTTCGGCTGTTGTAGTTTCAGCAGTCGTGGTTTCGGCTGTTGTAGTTTCAGCAGTAGTTGTCTCGGCTGTTGTAGTTTCAGCAGTAGTTGTCTCGGCTGTGGTAGTTTCAGCAGTAGTTGTCTCGGCTGTTGTAGTTTCAGCAGTAGTTGTCTCGGCTGTTGTAGTTTCAGCAGTCGTGGTTTCGGCTGTTGTAGTTTCAGCAGTAGTTGTCTCAGCTGTTGTAGTTTCAGCAGTCGTTGTCTCGGCTGTTGTAGTTTCAGCAGTAGTTGTCTCGGCTGTTGTAGTTTCAGCAGTAGTTGTCTCGGCTGTTGTAGTTTCAGCAGTAGTTGTCTCGGCTGTTGTAGTTTCAGCAGTCGTTGTCTCGGCTGTTGTAGTTTCAGCAGTAGTTGTCTCGGCTGTTGTAGTTTCAGCAGTCGTGGTTTCGGCTGTTGTAGTTTCAGCAGTCGTGGTTTCGGCTGTTGTAGTTTCAGCAGTCGTGGTTTCGGCTGTTGTAGTTTCAGCAGTAGTTGTCTCGGCTGTTGTAGTTTCAGCAGTAGTTGTCTCGGCTGTTGTAGTTTCAGCAGTAGTTGTCTCGGCTGTTGTAGTTTCAGCAGTAGTTGTCTCGGCTGTTGTAGTTTCAGCAGTCGTTGTCTCGGCTGTTGTAGTTTCAGCAGTAGTTGTCTCGGCTGTTGTAGTTTCAGCAGTAGTTGTCTCGGCTGTTGTAGTTTCAGCAGTAGTTGTCTCGGCTGTTGTAGTTTCAGCAGTAGTTGTCTCGGCTGTTGTAGTTTCAGCAGTAGTTGTCTCAGCTGTTGTAGTTTCAGCAGTCGTTGTCTCGGCTGTTGTAGTTTCAGCAGTAGTTGTCTCGGCTGTTGTAGTTTCAGCAGTAGTTGTCTCGGCTGTTGTAGTTTCAGCAGTAGTTGTCTCGGCTGTTGTAGTTTCAGCAGTAGTTGTCTCGGCTGTTGTAGTTTCAGCAGTAGTTGTCTCAGCTGTTGTAGTTTCAGCAGTCGTTGTCTCGGCTGTTGTAGTTTCAGCAGTAGTTGTCTCGGCTGTTGTAGTTTCAGCAGTAGTTGTCTCGGCTGTTGTAGTTTCAGCAGTAGTTGTCTCGGCTGTTGTAGTTTCAGCAGTAGTTGTCTCAGCTGTTGTAGTTTCAGCAGTCGTTGTCTCGGCTGTTGTAGTTTCAGCAGTAGTTGTCTCGGCTGTTGTAGTTTCAGCAGTAGTTGTCTCGGCTGTTGTAGTTTCAGCAGTAGTTGTCTCGGCTGTTGTAGTTTCAGCAGTAGTTGTCTCGGCTGTGGTAGTTTCAGCAGTCGTGGTTTCGGCTGTTGTAGTTTCAGCAGTAGTTGTCTCGGCTGTTGTAGTTTCAGCAGTCGTTGTCTCGGCTGTGGTAGTTTCAGCAGTCGTGGTTTCGGCTGTTGTAGTTTCAGCAGTCGTGGTTTCGGCTGTTGTAGTTTCAGCAGTAGTTGTCTCGGCTGTTGTAGTTTCAGCAGTAGTTGTCTCGGCTGTTGTAGTTTCAGCAGTCGTGGTTTCGGCTGTGGTAGTTTCAGCAGTCGTGGTTTCGGCTGTTGTAGTTTCAGCAGTAGTTGTCTCGGCTGTTGTAGTTTCAGCAGTAGTTGTCTCGGCTGTTGTAGTTTCAGCAGTAGTTGTCTCGGCTGTTGTAGTTTCAGCAGTAGTTGTCTCGGCTGTGGTAGTTTCAGCAGTCGTGGTTTCGGCTGTTGTAGTTTCAGCAGTAGTTGTCTCGGCTGTTGTAGTTTCAGCAGTCGTTGTTTCGGCTGTTGTAGTTTCAGCAGTCGTTGTCTCGGCTGTGGTAGTTTCAGCAGTCGTGGTTTCGGCTGTTGTAGTTTCAGCAGTCGTGGTTTCGGCTGTTGTAGTTTCAGAAGTAGTTGTCTCGGCTGTTGTAGTTTCAGCAGTAGTTGTCTCGGCTGTTGTAGTTTCAGCAGTCGTGGTTTCGGCTGTGGTAGTTTCAGCAGTCGTGGTTTCGGCTGTTGTAGTTTCAGCAGTAGTTGTCTCGGCTGTTGTAGTTTCAGCAGTAGTTGTCTCGGCTGTTGTAGTTTCAGCAGTAGTTGTCTCGGCTGTTGTAGTTTCAGCAGTCGTGGTTTCGGCTGTTGTAGTTTCAGCAGTAGTTGTCTCGGCTGTTGTAGTTTCAGCAGTCGTGGTTTCGGCTGTTGTAGTTTCAGCAGTCGTGGTTTCGGCTGTTGTAGTTTCAGCAGTCGTGGTTTCGGCTGTTGTAGTTTCAGCAGTCGTGGTTTCGGCTGTTGTAGTTTCAGCAGTAGTTGTTGTAGTTTCAGCAGTCGTGGTCTCTGCTGTTGTAGTTTCAGCAGTCGTGGTTTCGGCTGTTGTAGTTTCAGCGGTTGTAGTTTCGGCTGTGGTAGTCTCTGCAGTTGTAGTCTCTTGTGTTGTAGTTTCAGCAGTAGTCGTCATAGTTGTTGTCGTTTCAGTCGTAGTAGAAGGGGTTGTTGTTGTTGTCGTTGTTGTAGGTATTTGGGTTTGTACTAAAAATTAGAAAGGTTGAGTTTTGTGCTTCTTGTGTTGTCTTGTTACCTGAACAGTAAATGGCGTTATCTACTATCACTCCACCAGGTGTCGATGCGCCCCAGCCATATTCCCAACAAGGAAGTTGTCCTTCCAATACGTTCACGTCTTCGAATGCGTAGCCCAACTGAATATTACTTCTTGTTTGAGTACAGCTCACTTACTCACCGGTGGATCCGATTGATCAACAGTTTTAATTTCTAAAACGACATAATCTCCTCCAACACATGTAATGTCTGCAACTGCGCAGCCATTAGCATCGGTACTATAGGAAATGTAAAAGTTGGTTGAAGGTACAAGATCAGGTTCGTAATCTGAAGTGGGTGACTGATGCAACGGGGGACAAGAGGTACAGTCAGCTTGTCTCTGAAAAAAATTATGGATTAATATTTCGGTCTGTAGCGATTCGACCAGTAAACCTTTTGTCTCTGTGGAAACAGTGGTGTAGTGTCATTGAAAGGTTTCAGGTAAACGGAGGTTGTTTTCTGATTTCTCTGAAACACACGATAATTTGTCAGTCTAGCTGAACTATGGATCAAACTCACCCTTTTGGCTTCAATTCTGCTCCGCATTGCTGCCTTGAAATCAACGTCATGATGAGGGATTAGTGCTGCTGAAATTGGTAATGCTGCTGCCAGCAGCAGAAATGCTCTGACGAGCATTTTTGTGTGAACCCTCAAAAAATTAAGCCGATTTCTAGAAAAAAGTAAAGAGCGAAACAATTCAATAACTTTTTCTCTATCGGGAAAGAAAAATCGTATATACGAAAATTTTCGAAACGGAAAATCGACTTCAAGAAATTTCTATGAAGATATATAGTTTAACATAACAATTGATTTGTTATGATGGTGGCGTCGTGTGAACTTGCTATTCATCCCTGTGTTAGCCTTTGATTTTTCTTTTGTTATCCCTTTGTTGAATATCTGTCAACGCTCTTTAGCCAATGGCCCAAGATTTCGAATTTGTTTTCATCGATGTATCAAGTTTAGTCAGTAGTGCATCTGAAGATTGTGTTTATGAAATCCTGAGGAATCTGAGTATCATATTTGTCATTTTAGCGCCGCGACATTAAGCCAGGGCAACGAATCGAAAGTGCGACGTTTCGAAAGTGTAGTGTTTTGAAAGTGTGACGTTTCGCAAGTGTGACATTTCGAAAGTGTGTAATTTCAAAGGCAAAACTATGCACTCGTGAAATATCACACTTTCGAAACGTCACACTTCCGAAACGTCACACTTTCGCAGCGTCATCTTTCGAAACGTCACGGAGCCAAAAAGACATTTTTGCGCATTTTTTTTGATTCCTCAGAAAAATTTGAAGTACCTTGAAATTTTACAACAAGTCCTCATTGAGAAAAAGTATTTATAGCAAGTAAAGAAAATTTTCAATCGTAAGGATAAAAAAATCTGAAGTCAAGTCAACAACTACTTTTGTACTGCTAATTGAACATTTATTGGATTGATATATTTTTTTTCAACTTTCCTGAAATTCATTCTAGAAATTCCAACTTTTCACAACTACTTTTTCACTGTTTCATTGGTCATTAACATCACAAAAAGAAACGCAAAGTGAAAGTAACTTCTTCTCCGTCTTTCCTCTCTTCACAATTGTCCGTTGAAAATTGGTATCATTGTTTCTCTTCTCCATTAATTTTTTTCCTCTTCATCTTCACTACTATTCACCTTTTTATCGATCAATCTCTCTCTGCAAGTCACCTCTCCGTTGGTTATCTCTCTACAAATCTTCTTTTTTTCTGATCAGGAGGAGAGACAGCGACGGAAAAATTGTTGTCAATACGGTCTAAAGTCCTGACAACTTTATTTGATTTGCGCAACCAATTCTCGCTTTCCTCCACTAGAGAAAGTACTCTCACTTTGTTTTGTTTTCTTATTTCTCTTTTTTCTTCTTCTAGACAGGTATTACTGTTTATAGCTTTTTACTTGTACTTTCTACATTTTTCAACTGTGACTCACGCTTCTAACCTAAAGATGGTGGCATTCTCCCGATTTTAATCGCAGTTTTTTCTTCTCCAATGCCCAACAAAAAGCTAGTTGGTTCTATTCCGACTAAATACTGTTTTTGAGCAATTTTTCGGAGCTCTTTTCAAAGAGAATCAGAAGATTAGGCAAGCGTAGGTGGAATGGTGACTTTTGTTTGTACTCGTGTTGACAAATACAGCTGGGCAATTCAGTGAGAAACTCAAGGCTAAACATTTTGGTTTTTAAATATGTTCTATTATGTTTCGACAAAGTTCTTTGACTTTTTTCACTGTCTTTGTACTCTCGATTGCTGAGATTTGATAGCAAAATTTCCAGTCTTTTATAAGCCAAACAACTTTTTTTCAAAATTTTCCAAAATTTTCCAAAAATTAAGCCTCAGTAGTTTTCTCACGCTAACTAGTTCAGTAACGCTTTTAGCCTTATTTTAACAATTATTTAATAGTAGTACCTCATGAGTCACCGAAACGTGTCTCTCTACTGTGACGTAATGCCGTCTATTGTACCTATGACCCCTATGACTCGAAGCGCCTCACATGCGAAATGTCATACGTTCGAAAATTCTGCTTTCGAAATGTCGCGGAGCCGTTTTTCTTACTCATTGCCACTAGTGTTATGTGAGATTCGAACTTTTTTCTCAAAGAAAACCAAATTTTATAAAACCTGATTAAGCTGGATTAACTAAATTGGTGATTTGCAGAAATATACAATAAGCTAAAACATACAAACAATTGTTTTTAAATGCAATCTTCATGTTCAAACACTAGATGGTGAAGTTTGGGCTAGTCATGACACAGTTCTACATAATCAATTTAAGCACAAGCGAATGCCTTTCCGACAATCTTCTTCTTGTATGGAGCACAGCACGAAGTTCTTGGGAAGAGACAGACTGAGTTAGCGCATGCTTGGGTTCCGGTGTAGTCTCCGCTGAAAAAAACACACTTTATGGTACCTTTTACGATGTGCGACTAACCTGCACTGGCAACCAGATGGGAAACAATAGCGGTATGTTGGTATTATTCCACAGTTTCCGCAGGTGTCATTACAAACAGCTCCAGTGAGTGTTGCCCATTCGGTCCAAGTTCCTGTACATGTTTCCGGCTGCAAAATTGTATTTGTTTTTTTTTTCAAACTGAACATTTGCTCTTACAGTGCTATCCTGGCAATATTGTGCACCATCGTATCCGGTGGCCACGAATTTTCCAGCACAGCATTGAGAGCCAGTTGTGCAAACTTGCTTTCCACACGATTGAGTTTGCAGGGAGTCTCCTCTGCAAAATGTAACATAGATTAGTTTCTATTTGACAAGACATACGTGCACGGGCATCCGTATGGTGCAGATGCACAAGTGCGGTTTCTGCTCTGTGTTCCACATCCACCACAAGTTGCACTGCATGTTGACCACGATCCCCAATCGTTCCAAAGTCCAGTCTTCTCTGCAAAAAAACGTGTTTAGATGGGAATCTTTCGATACTGTTACCTGGATCACAGCATGTGGTTTGTTCTGGATTGAATGCCGGTACAACTGGAAGAGGTCCACAGTAGAAAGCACGGGCGGTGATATTGACCATTTTCTTGAAACCGTCGCAGCATGAAGTTCTTGGGAAGAGGCATACACTAGAGGCACACACGCTGGTATCCGTTGCATCACCACTGAATAGTATAACTTTTGAAAGCACTGTATTTAATATAATATCTCACGTGCAAGCACATCCATATTGAAGCGATAGACACTTTCTGGTACGAGTCTCAACTCCGCATGATCCGCAAGTGTCGTTACAGCCGGCGGTGCTCACCCATTCTCCCCAGATTCCTTGAGATGGACAGCAAGTCACTCCACAAGTGTTCAACTTGTCTGGATCGGCCACAGCAGTAGTCTAAATTTGTACATTTTGAAACTGAACCTGTAAATTTTCAAAACTAAACGAACCAATGGTCCACAAATATGGGCACTTCCTTCTACAGTAGCGGTGTATCCAGGACAGCAACTCAATCTCGGGAAGTAGCAAACTCCAGTTCCACATGGCTCGGTGATTGTTGTTTCTCCTCTGAAAAAATGTATTTGCGTGGGATTCTTCACATTAAAACGTACTGGCAAGGACATCCATCGGCTTCAGAAGTACATGTTCTTGTTCTGGTTTGATTTCCACATGAACCGCAATAGTCTCTGCATTGTGCAGGCGACAATGTCCATTCAGACCAGATTCCAGTTTCTGGACAGCAATCATCTTCACATAGTGGATCGTATGGTGCATATGGTGTTGTGTAGTTGGGCTGTAAAACAAAACAATAATAGACCACAAAAAAGAAAGTACACTCACCTGTGGTCCACAGATGTGTTGTGTACCACTGACAGTAGCAGAGTAACCAGCACAGCACGAGTCGTCTGGGAAGTAGCATACTGTGATTCCACAATTGACTTCTCTTGATGCGACACCTCTGCAAATTTACCACTTTTAACTGTAAATCAAATATTGTTTTCTTACTGGCATGGACAAGTGGAAGGCGAGAGGCAGACGCGATTTTGAGTGGTAGTAGAGCAAGATCCACATGTTGTTGGGCACGCAGCTCCGCTTGTCCATTCTGACCAGTATCCTCCGGCTGCTGGGCAACAGTCTGTGGCACAGAGAGTTGATGGAGCGGCATCGGAGTCATCCTGAATGAAAAATCACTTTTATATCATTTGAAGGCACTATGACTCACGGCAGATGAGCATTGGAACGTTCTTCCAACGATGACCTTCTTTCTGGCTCCGCAGCATGTTGTTCTTGGGAATGGACATGGGGCAGGGGCACACTCGGCTTGTTTTGTGGTGCTTCCACTGCATGCGCAATTGTAATCCGATGAGAGACAGACTCTTGATAGTGTTGTTGTACCACAGTTTCCGCAGGTATCGTTACAAGCATCGCCAGATGACCATTCAGACCACACTCCTCCAAGAACACAACAATCCGGAGTGGTTGTGGAGCATGGCACTGGATCGGTTTCCACATCAGCGTCAGGCTTAAATCAAAAGAATAAGACAATTTAAGAAAAGTGCTCAGTTACCAATGGTCCACAAACGGAGATTCCATTGATGGTACTGGATGTTAGACTATTACAGCAGACAGTTGTTGATGAGCAAGGTGTCAAGCTACAGTATTCTGTCTTCGTGGCCTCTCCCCTGTAATCAAACCAATAAAGTTAGCAAAAGACCATATAAACTCACATGCAGAAGCATCCGTTCGTCTTGAGACAAGTTCTGGTAAATGTTCTCGTCTGGCAAGCTCCGCAAGAAGTTTGGTTGCATGTATCAGTAGTCTAAAATCAGATTTGAGAATAGCTTCTAGATGTTTATATAAATCTTACCGTCCATTCAGACCAAGCTGCAAGTGTTCTGCAGAACTGAGACTCCGTAGTGTCACCAATGCAAGCGCAGAATGAATCAGAAGCACAGACTCTTGTACGAGTTTGAGTTCCGTCACAGTTTCCGCAAGTCGTTCCACTGCAAGCCGACCATTCCGTCCAGGCTCCCCAAATTCCTTCCAAAGGACAGCACGTCTCATCGTTTGTTGTTGGATCAGTGGTGTTTGGCTGAAAACCCTGAACTGTTACATCGTCTTAGAATAATAGTTTACCTGTGGTCCACAGATATGAAGTGTTCCAGACACGGTAGCGGTGTATCCAGGGCAACAAGAGTCGAGTGGGAAGTAGCAGACGCCGACGTTGCAGTTTTGTACTTTGACATCAGTTCCACTGGAAGAGAAATCTTACTTACAATTAAAAAATACTGCTTCTGAGACACTTGAAAACAGTATCAGAAATAACTTACGTGCAAGTTCCGCATTCCGCTTCAGTAAGACACACACGACGATAAATTTGTTGAGAACAAGATCCGCAAGACGTGGCACATGGAGCATCTGCGACCCATTCACTCCAGTAACCTCCTGTTGGGCAACAGTCTGTTCTTGCGACTGTTGTGGAGGATTCCGTTGTGGTACTTGTGGATTCGTTCGATGTACTGGTGGATTCTGTCGATGTGCTCGTAGATTCGGTCGATGTACTGGTGGATTCGGTAGATGTGCTCGTTGACTCCGTTGAAGTACTGGTGGATTCAGTTGATGTACTGGTAGACTCGGTCGATGTACTGGTAGATTCCGTTGAGGTGCTGGTGGATTCAGTCGAGGTACTTGTAGACTCAGTCGATGTGCTGGTGGATTCAGTCGAGGTACTGGTAGACTGGGTCGATGTACTGGTAGATTCCGTTGAGGTGCTGGTGGATTCAGTCGAGGTACTTGTAGACTCAGTCGATGTGCTGGTGGATTCAGTCGAGGTACTGGTAGACTCGGTCGATGTACTGGTAGATTCCGTTGACGTGCTGGTGGATTCAGTCGATGTACTGGTGGATTCAGTCGACGTGCTCGTGGATTCAGTCGAGGTACTGGTGGATTCAGTCGACGTGCTCGTGGATTCAGTCGAGGTACTGGTGGATTCAGTCGACGTGCTTGTGGATTCCGTTGAGGTACTCGTGGATTCGGTCGAGGTACTGGTTGACTCGGTCGATGTGCTCGTGGATTCGGTCGATGTACTGGTGGATTCAGTCGACGTGCTTGTGGATTCAGTCGACGTGCTTGTGGATTCAGTCGACGTTCTCGTGGATTCAGTCGAGGTACTGGTGGATTCAGTCGACGTGCTTGTGGATTCCGTTGAGGTACTAGTGGATTCGGTCGAGGTACTGGTTGACTCGGTCGATGTGCTCGTGGATTCGGTCGAGGTACTCGTGGATTCTGTCGATGTACTGGTGGATTCAGTCGACGTGCTTGTGGATTCAGTCGACGTGCTCGTGGATTCAGTCGAGGTACTGGTGGATTCAGTCGACGTGCTTGTGGATTCGGTCGACGTACTGGTTGACTCGGTCGATGTGCTCGTGGATTCGGTCGAGGTACTGGTGGATTCCGTCGATGTGCTCGTGGATTCTGTCGAGGTACTCGTGGATTCGGTCGATGTACTGGTGGATTCAGTCGACGTGCTTGTGGATTCAGTCGACGTGCTCGTGGATTCAGTCGAGGTACTGGTGGATTCAGTCGACGTGCTTGTGGATTCGGTCGACGTACTGGTTGACTCGGTCGATGTGCTCGTGGATTCGGTCGAGGTACTGGTGGATTCCGTCGATGTGCTCGTGGATTCTGTCGAGGTACTCGTGGATTCGGTCGATGTACTGGTGGATTCAGTCGACGTGCTTGTGGATTCAGTCGACGTGCTCGTGGATTCAGTCGAGGTACTGGTGGATTCAGTCGACGTGCTTGTGGATTCCGTTGAGGTACTAGTGGATTCGGTCGATGTGCTTGTGGATTCAGTCGAGGTACTGGTGGATTCAGTCGATGTGCTTGTGGATTCAGTCGAGGTACTGGTGGATTCAGTCGACGTGCTCGTGGATTCAGTCGAGGTACTGGTGGATTCAGTCGATGTGCTTGTGGATTCAGTCGAGGTACTGGTGGATTCAGTCGATGTGCTCGTGGATTCAGTTGAGGTACTGGTGGATTCGGTCGAGGTACTGGTTGACTCGGTCGATGTGCTCGTGGATTCGGTCGAGGTACTGGTGGATTCCGTCGATGTGCTCGTGGATTCTGTCGAGGTACTCGTGGATTCGGTCGATGTACTGGTGGATTCAGTCGACGTGCTTGTGGATTCAGTCGACGTGCTCGTGGATTCAGTCGAGGTACTGGTGGATTCAGTCGACGTGCTTGTGGATTCGGTCGACGTACTGGTTGACTCGGTCGATGTGCTCGTGGATTCGGTCGAGGTACTGGTGGATTCCGTCGATGTGCTCGTGGATTCTGTCGAGGTACTCGTGGATTCGGTCGATGTACTGGTGGATTCAGTCGACGTGCTTGTGGATTCAGTCGACGTGCTCGTGGATTCAGTCGAGGTACTGGTGGATTCAGTCGACGTGCTTGTGGATTCCGTTGAGGTACTAGTGGATTCGGTCGATGTGCTTGTGGATTCAGTCGAGGTACTGGTGGATTCAGTCGATGTGCTTGTGGATTCAGTCGAGGTACTGGTGGATTCAGTCGACGTGCTCGTGGATTCAGTCGAGGTACTGGTGGATTCAGTCGATGTGCTTGTGGATTCAGTCGAGGTACTGGTGGATTCAGTCGATGTGCTCGTGGATTCAGTTGAGGTACTGGTGGATTCGGTCGAGGTACTGGTTGACTCGGTCGATGTGCTCGTGGATTCTGTCGAGGTACTGGTGGATTCAGTCGATGTGCTCGTGGATTCAGTTGAGGTACTGGTGGATTCAGTCGATGTGCTTGTGGATTCAGTCGAGGTACTGGTGGATTCAGTCGATGTGCTTGTGGATTCAGTCGAGGTACTGGTGGATTCAGTCGACGTGCTCGTGGATTCAGTCGAGGTACTGGTGGATTCAGTCGATGTGCTCGTGGATTCAGTTGAGGTACTGGTGGATTCGGTCGAGGTACTGGTTGACTCGGTCGATGTGCTCGTGGATTCTGTTGAGGTACTGGTGGATTCAGTCGACGTGCTCGTGGATTCAGTTGAGGTACTGGTGGATTCAGTCGATGTACTGGTGGATTCAGTCGACGTGCTCGTGGATTCAGTTGAGGTACTGGTGGATTCAGTCGATGTACTGGTGGATTCAGTCGAAGTGCTCGTGGATTCAGTCGAGGTACTGGTGGATTCAGTCGACGTGCTCGTGGATTCAGTCGAGGTACTGGTGGATTCAGTCGACGTGCTCGTGGATTCAGTTGAGGTACTCGTGGATTCGGTCGAGGTACTGGTTGACTCGGTCGATGTGCTCGTGGATTCTGTCGAGGTACTGGTGGATTCAGTCGACGTGCTCGTGGATTCAGTTGAGGTACTGGTGGATTCAGTCGATGTACTGGTGGATTCAGTCGACGTGCTTGTGGATTCCGTTGAAGTACTGGTAGACTCGGTCGATGTACTGGTGGATTCAGTCGAGGTACTGGTGGATTCAGTCGATGTGCTCGTGGATTCAGTCGAGGTACTGGTGGATTCAGTCGACGTACTTGTGGATTCCGTTGAGGTACTCGTGGATTCGGTCGAGGTACTGGTCGACTCGGTCGATGTGCTCGTGGATTCTGTCGAGGTACTGGTGGATTCAGTCGACGTGCTCGTGGATTCAGTCGAGGTACTGGTGGATTCAGTCGATGTACTGGTGGATTCAGTCGACGTGCTTGTGGATTCCGTTGAAGTACTGGTAGACTCGGTCGATGTACTGGTGGATTCAGTCGAGGTACTGGTGGATTCAGTCGATGTGCTCGTGGATTCAGTCGAGGTACTGGTAGACTCGGTCGATGTGCTCGTGGATTCAGTCGAGGTACTGGTAGACTCGGTCGATGTGCTCGTGGATTCAGTCGAGGTACTGGTGGATTCAGTCGAGGTACTGGTAGACTCGGTTGAAGTGCTCGTGGATTCGGTCGATGTACTGGTAGACTCGGTCGATGTGCTCGTGGATTCAGTCGAGGTACTGGTAGACTCGGTCGATGTGCTCGTGGATTCAGTCGAGGTGCTGGTGGATTCAGTCGAGGTACTGGTGGATTCAGTCGAGGTACTGGTAGACTCGGTCGATGTGCTCGTGGATTCAGTCGAGGTACTGGTGGATTCAGTCGAGGTACTGGTGGATTCAGTCGAGGTACTGGTGGATTCAGTCGAGGTACTGGTAGACTCGGTCGATGTGCTCGTGGATTCCGTTGAGGTACTGGTGGATTCAGTTGAACTACTGGTAGACTCGGTCGAGGTACTGGTAGACTCGGTCGACGTACTGGTGGATTCCGTCGATGTGCTCGTGGACTCCGTTGAGGTACTGGTCGATTCAGTCGATGTGCTCGTGGATTCAGTCGATGTGCTCGTGGATTCCGTTGAGGTACTGGTGGATTCCGTTGAAGTACTGGTAGACTCGGTCGAGGTACTGGTGGATTCTGTCGATGTGCTCGTGGACTCTGTTGAGGTACTGGTCGATTCAGTCGATGTGCTCGTGGATTCAGTCGATGTGCTCGTGGATTCCGTTGAGGTACTGGTGGATTCCGTTGAAGTACTGGTAGACTCGGTCGAGGTACTGGTGGATTCAGTCGATGTGCTCGTGGATTCTGTCGAGGTACTGGTGGATTCAGTCGACGTGCTCGTGGATTCAGTCGATGTGCTCGTGGATTCTGTCGAGGTACTGGTGGATTCAGTCGACGTGCTCGTGGATTCAGTCGAGGTACTGGTGGATTCAGTCGATGTACTGGTGGATTCAGTCGACGTGCTTGTGGATTCCGTTGAAGTACTGGTAGACTCGGTCGATGTACTGGTGGATTCAGTCGAGGTACTGGTGGATTCAGTCGATGTGCTCGTGGATTCAGTCGAGGTACTGGTAGACTCGGTCGATGTGCTCGTGGATTCAGTCGAGGTACTGGTAGACTCGGTCGATGTGCTCGTGGATTCAGTCGAGGTACTGGTGGATTCAGTCGAGGTACTGGTAGACTCGGTTGAAGTGCTCGTGGATTCGGTCGATGTACTGGTAGACTCGGTCGATGTGCTCGTGGATTCAGTCGAGGTACTGGTAGACTCGGTCGATGTGCTCGTGGATTCAGTCGAGGTGCTGGTGGATTCAGTCGAGGTACTGGTGGATTCAGTCGAGGTACTGGTAGACTCGGTCGATGTGCTCGTGGATTCAGTCGAGGTACTGGTGGATTCAGTCGAGGTACTGGTGGATTCAGTCGAGGTACTGGTGGATTCAGTCGAGGTACTGGTAGACTCGGTCGATGTGCTCGTGGAGTCCGTTGAGGTACTGGTGGATTCAGTTGAACTACTGGTAGACTCGGTCGAGGTACTGGTAGACTCGGTCGACGTACTGGTGGATTCCGTCGATGTGCTCGTGGACTCCGTTGAGGTACTGGTCGATTCAGTCGATGTGCTCGTGGATTCAGTCGATGTGCTCGTGGATTCCGTTGAGGTACTGGTGGATTCCGTTGAAGTACTGGTAGACTCGGTCGAGGTACTGGTGGATTCTGTCGATGTGCTCGTGGACTCTGTTGAGGTACTGGTCGATTCAGTCGATGTGCTCGTGGATTCAGTCGATGTGCTCGTGGATTCCGTTGAGGTACTGGTGGATTCCGTTGAAGTACTGGTAGACTCGGTCGAGGTACTGGTGGATTCAGTCGATGTGCTCGTGGACTCCGTTGAGGTACTGGTCGATTCAGTAGATGTGCTCGTGGATTCCGTTGAGGTACTGGTGGATTCCGTTGAAGTTCTGGTAGACTCGGTCGAGGTACTGGTGGATTCAGTCGATGTGCTCGTGGATTCAGTCGAGGTACTGGTGGATTCCGTTGAAGTACTGGTAGACTCGGTCGAAGTGCTCGTGGATTCAGTCGATGTGCTCGTGGATTCAGTCGAGGTACTGGTAGACTCGGTCGAAGTGCTCGTGGATTCAGTCGAGGTACTGGTAGACTCGGTCGAGGTACTGGTAGACTCGGTCGAGGTACTGGTGGATTCAGTCGATGTGCTCGTGGATTCCGTTGAGGTACTGGTCGATTCAGTCGATGTGCTCGTGGATTCCGTTGAGGTACTGGTGGATTCCGTTGAAGTTCTGGTAGACTCGGTCGAGGTACTGGTGGATTCAGTCGATGTGCTCGTGGATTCAGTCGAGGTACTGGTGGATTCCGTTGAAGTACTGGTAGACTCGGTCGAAGTGCTCGTGGATTCCGTTGAGGTACTGGTGGATTCAGTTGAAGTACTGGTAGACTCGGTCGATGTACTGGTGGATTCAGTCGATGTACTGGTGGATTCAGTCGATGTGCTTGTAGACTCGGTCGAAGTGCTCGTGGATTCCGTTGAGGTACTGGTCGATTCAGTTGAGGTACTGGTAGACTCGGTCGAAGTACTTGTTGACTCGGTCGAGGTACTGGTGGATTCCGTTGAGGTACTGGTCGATTCAGTTGAAGTACTGGTGGATTCCGTTGAGGTACTGGTGGATTCAGTTGAAGTACTGGTAGACTCGGTCGATGTACTGGTGGATTCAGTCGATGTACTGGTGGATTCAGTCGATGTGCTTGTAGACTCGGTCGAAGTGCTCGTGGATTCCGTTGAGGTACTGGTCGATTCAGTTGAAGTACTGGTAGACTCGGTCGATGTACTTGTGGATTCAGTCGATGTGCTGGTAGACTCGGTCGAAGTGCTCGTGGATTCCGTTGAGGTACTGGTAGACTCGGTCGAAGTACTTGTTGACTCGGTCGAGGTACTGGTCGATTCAGTTGAGGTACTGGTAGACTCGGTCGAAGTACTTGTTGACTCGGTCGAGGTACTGGTAGATTCCGTTGAGGTACTGGTCGATTCAGTTGAAGTACTGGTGGATTCCGTTGAGGTACTGGTGGATTCAGTTGAAGTACTGGTAGACTCGGTCGAAGTGCTCGTGGATTCCGTTGAGGTACTGGTAGACTCGGTCGAAGTACTGGTCGACTCGGTCGATGTACTGGTCGATTCAGTTGAGGTACTGGTAGACTCGGTCGAAGTACTTGTTGACTCGGTCGAGGTACTGGTAGATTCCGTTGAGGTACTGGTCGATTCAGTTGAAGTACTGGTGGATTCCGTTGAGGTACTGGTGGATTCAGTTGAAGTACTGGTAGACTCGGTCGAAGTGCTCGTGGATTCCGTCGATGTGCTCGTGGATTCCGTTGAAGTACTGGTAGACTCGGTCGATGTACTGGTGGATTCAGTCGAGGTACTGGTGGATTCCGTTGAAGTACTGGTAGACTCGGTCGATGTACTGGTGGATTCAGTCGAAGTACTGGTAGACTCGGTCGATGTACTGGTGGATTCAGTTGAAGTGCTTGTAGACTCGGTCGATGTACTGGTGGATTCAGTCGATGTGCTCGTGGATTCAGTCGAGGTACTGGTAGACTCGGTCGAGGTACTGGTGGATTCAGTCGATGTGCTCGTGGATTCAGTCGAGGTACTGGTGGATTCCGTCGATGTGCTCGTGGATTCCGTTGAGGTACTGGTCGATTCAGTCGATGTGCTCGTGGATTCAGTCGATGTGCTCGTGGATTCCGTTGAAGTACTGGTAGACTCGGTCGAGGTACTGGTGGATTCAGTCGATGTGCTCGTGGATTCAGTCGAGGTACTGGTGGATTCCGTCGATGTGCTCGTGGATTCCGTTGAGGTACTGGTAGACTCGGTCGAAGTGCTCGTGGATTCAGTCGATGTACTGGTGGATTCAGTTGAAGTGCTTGTAGACTCGGTCGAAGTACTAGTAGACTCGGTCGAAGTACTGGTGGATTCAGTCGATGTGCTCGTGGATTCAGTCGAGGTACTGGTAGACTCGGTCGAGGTACTGGTGGATTCAGTCGATGTGCTCGTGGATTCAGTCGAGGTACTGGTGGATTCAGTTGAAGTACTGGTAAACTCGGTCGAAGTGCTCGTGGATTCCGTTGAGGTACTGGTGGATTCAGTTGAAGTACTGGTAGACTCGGTCGAAGTGCTCGTGGATTCCGTTGAGGTACTGGTGGATTCAGTTGAAGTACTGGTAGACTCGGTCGATGTACTGGTGGATTCAGTCGATGTACTGGTGGATTCCGTTGAGGTACTGGTAGACTCGGTCGAAGTGCTCGTGGATTCCGTTGAGGTACTGGTAGACTCGGTCGAAGTGCTCGTGGATTCCGTTGAGGTACTGGTAGACTCGGTCGAAGTGCTCGTGGATTCCGTTGAGGTACTGGTGGATTCAGTTGAAGTACTGGTAGACTCGGTCGATGTACTGGTGGATTCAGTCGATGTACTGGTGGATTCCGTTGAGGTACTGGTAGACTCGGTCGAAGTGCTCGTGGATTCCGTTGAGGTACTGGTAGACTCGGTCGAAGTGCTCGTGGATTCCGTTGAGGTACTGGTAGACTCGGTCGAAGTGCTCGTGGATTCCGTTGAGGTACTGGTAGACTCGGTCGAAGTGCTCGTCGATTCCGTTGAGATACTGGTGGATTCAGTTGAAGTACTGGTAGACTCGGTCGATGTACTGGTGGATTCCGTTGAGGTACTGGTAGACTCGGTCGAAGTGCTCGTGGATTCCGTTGAAGTACTGGTAGACTCGGTCGATGTACTGGTGGATTCAGTCGATGTACTGGTGGATTCCGTTGAGGTACTGGTAGACTCGGTCGAAGTGCTCGTGGATTCCGTTGAGGTACTGGTGGATTCAGTTGAAGTACTGGTAGACTCGGTCGAAGTGCTCGTGGATTCCGTTGAGGTACTGGTAGACTCGGTCGAAGTGCTCGTGGATTCCGTTGAGGTACTGGTGGATTCAGTTGGAGTACTGGTAGACTCGGTCGAAGTGCTCGTGGATTCCGTTGAGGTACTGGTAGACTCGGTCGAAGTGCTCGTGGATTCCGTTGAGGTACTGGTGGATTCAGTTGAAGTACTGGTAGACTCGGTCGATGTGCTTGTAGACTCGGTCGATGTACTGGTGGATTCAGTCGATGTGCTGGTAGACTCGGTCGAAGTGCTCGTGGATTCCGTTGAGGTACTGGTAGACTCGGTCGATGTACTGGTGGATTCAGTTGAAGTACTGGTAGACTCGGTCGAAGTGCTCGTGGATTCCGTTGAGGTACTGGTAGACTCGGTCGAAGTGCTCGTGGATTCCGTTGAGGTGCTGGTAGACTCGGTCGAAGTGCTCGTGGATTCCGTTGAGGTACTGGTGGATTCAGTTGAAGTACTCGTGGATTCCGTTGAGGTCCTGGTAGACTCGGTCGAAGTGCTCGTGGATTCCGTTGAGGTACTGGTAGACTCGGTCGAAGTGCTCGTGGATTCAGTTGAAGTACTGGTAGACTCGGTCGAAGTGCTCGTGGATTCCGTTGAGGTACTGGTAGACTCGGTCGAAGTGCTTGTGGATTCCGTTGAGGTACTGGTAGACTCGGTTGAAGTGCTCGTGGATTCCGTTGAGGTACTGGTGGATTCAGTTGAAGTACTGGTTGACTCGGTCGATGTACTGGTGGATTCAGTCGATGTGCTGGTAGACTCGGTCGATGTACTGGTGGATTCAGTCGATGTGCTGGTAGACTCGGTCGAAGTGCTCGTGGATTCCGTTGAGGTACTGGTAGACTCGGTCGAAGTGCTCGTGGATTCCGTTGAGGTACTGGTTGACTCGGTCGAAGTGCTCGTGGATTCCGTTGAGGTACTGGTGGATTCAGTTGAAGTACTGGTAGACTCGGTCGATGTACTGGTGGATTCAGTCGATGTACTGGTGGATTCAGTCGATGTGCTTGTAGACTCGGTCGAAGTGCTCGTGGATTCCGTTGAGGTACTGGTGGATTCAGTTGAAGTACTGGTAGACTCGGTCGATGTACTGGTGGATTCAGTCGATGTACTGGTGGATTCAGTCGATGTGCTTGTAGACTCGGTCGAAGTGCTCGTGGATTCCGTTGAGGTACTGGTCGATTCAGTTGAGGTACTGGTAGACTCGGTCGAAGTACTTGTTGACTCGGTCGAGGTACTGGTGGATTCCGTTGAGGTACTGGTCGATTCAGTTGAAGTACTGGTAGACTCGGTCGATGTACTGGTGGATTCAGTCGATGTACTGGTGGATTCAGTCGATGTGCTTGTAGACTCGGTCGAAGTGCTCGTGGATTCCGTTGAGGTACTGGTCGATTCAGTTGAAGTACTGGTAGACTCGGTCGATGTACTTGTGGATTCAGTCGATGTGCTGGTAGACTCGGTCGAAGTGCTCGTGGATTCCGTTGAGGTACTGGTAGACTCGGTCGAAGTACTTGTTGACTCGGTCGAGGTACTGGTCGATTCAGTTGAGGTACTGGTAGACTCGGTCGAAGTACTTGTTGACTCGGTCGAGGTACTGGTAGATTCCGTTGAGGTACTGGTCGATTCAGTTGAAGTACTGGTGGATTCCGTTGAGGTACTGGTGGATTCAGTTGAAGTACTGGTAGACTCGGTCGAAGTGCTCGTGGATTCCGTTGAGGTACTGGTAGACTCGGTCGAAGTACTGGTCGACTCGGTCGATGTACTGGTCGATTCAGTTGAGGTACTGGTAGACTCGGTCGAAGTACTTGTTGACTCGGTCGAGGTACTGGTAGATTCCGTTGAGGTACTGGTCGATTCAGTTGAAGTACTGGTGGATTCCGTTGAGGTACTGGTGGATTCAGTTGAAGTACTGGTAGACTCGGTCGAAGTGCTCGTGGATTCCGTTGAGGTACTGGTCGATTCAGTTGAAGTACTGGTGGATTCCGTTGAGGTACTGGTGGATTCAGTCGATGTGCTAGTAGACTCGGTCGAAGTGCTCGTGGATTCCGTTGAGGTGCTGGTAGACTCGGTCGAAGTACTTGTTGACTCGGTCGAAGTGCTCGTGGATTCCGTTGAGGTACTGGTGGATTCAGTTGAAGTGCTAGTAGACTCGGTCGAAGTGCTCGTGGATTCAGTTGAAGTACTGGTAGACTCGGTCGAAGTACTGGTCGACTCGGTCGATGTACTGGTCGATTCAGTTGAGGTACTGGTAGACTCGGTCGAAGTACTTGTTGACTCGGTCGAGGTACTGGTAGATTCCGTTGAGGTACTGGTCGATTCAGTTGAAGTACTGGTGGATTCCGTTGAGGTACTGGTGGATTCAGTTGAAGTACTGGTAGACTCGGCCGAAGTGCTCGTGGATTCCGTTGAGGTACTGGTCGATTCAGTTGAGGTACTGGTAGACTCGGTCGAAGTACTTGTTGACTCGGTCGAGGTACTGGTGGATTCCGTTGAGGTACTGGTCGATTCAGTTGAAGTACTGGTGGATTCCGTTGAGGTACTGGTGGATTCAGTCGATGTGCTAGTAGACTCGGTCGAAGTGCTCGTGGATTCCGTTGAGGTACTGGTGGATTCAGTTGAAGTGCTAGTAGACTCGGTCGAAGTGCTCGTGGATTCCGTTGAGGTACTGGTGGATTCAGTTGAAGTGCTAGTAGACTCGGTCGAAGTGCTCGTGGATTCCGTTGATGTACTGGTAGACTCGGTCGAAGTGCTCGTGGATTCCGTTGAGGTACTGGTAGACTCGGTCGAAGTGCTCGTGGATTCAGTTGAAGTGCTAGTAGACTCGGTCGAAGAGCTCGTGGATTCCGTTGAGGTACTGGTGGATTCAGTTGAAGTACTGGTAGACTCGGTCGATGTACTGGTGGATTCAGTCGACGTACTGGTGGATTCAGTCGAAGTACTTGTTGACTCGGTAGAGGTACTGGTGGATTCCGTTGAGGTACTGGTAGACTCGGTCGAAGTACTGGTGGATTCAGTGGAAGTGCTCGTGGATTCCGTTGAGATACTGGTGGATTCAGTTGAAGTACTGGTAGACTCGGTCGAAGTGCTCGTGGATTCCGTTGAGGTACTGGTCGATTCAGTTGAGGTACTGGTAGACTCGGTCGAAGTACTTGTTGACTCGGTCGAGCTACTGGTGGATTCCGTTGAGGTACTGGTCGATTCAGTTGAAGTACTGGTAGACTCGGTCGAAGTGCTTGTGGATTCCGTTGAGGTACTGGTCGATTCCGTTGAGGTACTGGTAGACTCGGTCGAAGTGCTGGTGGACTCGGTCGAGGTACTGGTCGACTCGGTCGATGTGCTGGTGGATTCAGTCGAGGTACTGGTGGATTCAGTCGATGTGCTCGTAGATTCCGTTGAGGTACTGGTCGATCCAGTCGATGTTGTTTCAGTTGAAGTAGATGTAGTGGTTGTCACCGGAATGTCAGTGAGAACTAAATTCGAAATAAGTTGTTTCGTTTATCAGTATCTTTTCAAAACTCACCGTTGCAGTTTAGCGTGTTTCCGTCAATAACTTCTCCAGCTGTTGGCGCGGCCCAGCCAAATGCGAAACATTTGAGTTGAGCTTCGAGAATATTGTAGTCATCGCCACCGTCTCCGAGCTAAAAAAATGTGGGGTAAATTCGTGCTAACAACTTGTAGAGTAGTGATATTTGCATGATCAAATTAACTCACCGTTATGACTCCTCCGCTAACGTCTGTGTAATCCAAAGTTGCAATATCTCCTCCAACACATGTCAAATCAGCAATCGGACACCCGGAAGCATCGGTACTGTATGTGATATAGAAGTTTTCCGTGGCAATAAGCCCGTCATATTCAGGTGTTGTTGCTTTTTCAAGCGGTGCACAACTCGAAGCACATGCTTGTCTCTATAAATTCCAGAATAAAAATCGAACAAAATGATAGAACTCACTTTAACACGCTGAGATATTTTATAATTCTGCTCGTAGTATACGGGAAGTTCTGTGGATGAGATGTTCTTCACAGGTCGGTCGGTGACTCTCTGAAGATGTTTTGAAGATATTTTTGGTGATTAGTTGAAAAATTAAAAGTTACTTGTCTGATAGATGAAATGTCTCTGAAAATCCTGTAGTTCGGGTCTGACAGGATATCAGCATTGATCACACCTAATATTATTGATGCAATCAATATGCATAATGCTCTGGGAAGCATTCTGGGGGTACCCTATAAGTAACAATAATCAATAAAGATAATATATCAAATTAAAAAAGTGGAATTAAAACTAATGAAGAGAAATTATGAGAAGCCTGCCGTTCAACTTTGATGGGAATGGTCAATCGACAGGAAACTCTTGTCGATTTAATATGACAAGCTGCCAACATTTTTTCTACATCCAGCTAAACTAACAATTCAGTTTGCAGTGAAACACGGGACATCCACTGATTTCTGCCGGCAAATTTTGCAAGCCACCCATCCAATATTTGTTGGTTTTGCTGATTCTCGAACTCGATCGTATTTTTGCAGACACCATCTGCCGCACTTCCGTTCACTTTTGCGCAAAGAATAAGTCTAATCAAATAGTAGCGGTCGATTTGCAGTGAGCTCAGATTGTATCGATCTTAATCATGATCGAGACCAATAATCCCGCTTTTTTCTGATTTTTGATATTTCGAGTAGGTTTTTGGTTAGAGAACTTTATTTTGGTTAAGCAATATATCGTAGTACAAAGCAAAACAGTATAATGTAGGTAACAATTGCCAAGATCATGAATGCGGTTGCTGCGATGAATGGGTAGATTGCTGAAAACATATTATTAATTTCCGGAAGTGACTCAAGCTTGATACATAGGCCTTAATAATTTTTAGAATCGAAATACCGTAACATTTGTATTAGAAGGGCATGCCCTCTGTTTTCCCAACACCCAGGAAAATATTTCCAAATTTTCAAAATGGTTCACAAAATCTGTTAGAGAAGAGATTTGAAACATATATTTTGACGAGGATTTCGATAGAATGTGCTTATTTTGAGCTCATCGGGGTCCCTTCTAACACAGACTTTTTCGGAATCGATGTACTTACACTCCTCATTCCCGTATCCGCATCGTGAGTGTCCACATAGCCTTTCCACAGAGAAGATTTGATTCTGAGAAGAATCGACCTGTAAAAAAGTTATTGCATTGTACTGAAAATGAGAATTCATTTGAGGTGTAATGTGCCTACTGTAAATTCTGTATTAGACGGGCAGGTTCTTTTTTTTCCAACAAATATATTTTTTTTTCTTGAATTCTCAAACTGCGTCACTTGAAGAAGAAATCCCAAACTTATTTTGAAACATGTCCAGTCAACTTTTCATGGGGATTCTCATGAGACTCAATTCAATCCGTTTGAATTACAAGAATGTGCTCATTTTGGTGCTCTACTAATACTAATTTTACGATATTTTCCATTGCTAGACCAATATCAAAACGTTTGTCCCTCCGTTTTCTATTTTGAGCTCTCCAACCCGAAAAAAACTAACATCTTTATATCCATTGCGTGTTGGAGCTGGCTGATACTCCATATCTTCCACGGGATTTCTCTCGGCTCGAATAACAGTTTGATTCATCAGAGGAAGAGTTTCATTTGTGGTTCTATTGTCCAGTATAGATGATTTCGAGTTTCCAACTAGTAATAATAGAAAGAAAAAAATGGATGAAGTGTAGAAGAGCATGCTTGTGATATGGTAGTCCATTGAGTGGTCACTACGATGGCTAGGCGTATCGCCACGCAAATGTTTTTATATGAATCATATTGTATAGTGTCTGAATATGCTACTATGTTTTTATGCGTATCATATTTGTCTTCGGCCCTGAAAACCTTCCGAATAAGAATGCCTAAAAGTTGTTTATTACTGAGGAATTCATACATAAAAAATGATAAAAATCGGGATCAACAATACTGCGTAATTCTTAAAAGAAACAACAACGTAGAAATTTAGTGACAAGGAATTTCAGAAACCCGATTACAAAGCTAGAAAATGTTTAAATTTGACTAGAGTCTCAACGTCGAGAATGTGAAGACGATGGTCCTGATGTCGATGTTTTTAGTGCCTTCTCCGCTTTCATTTCTTCAATTCTCAATCGCACGTTTTCAGCATTCTCATGGTCATTGATTGATCTGTAATATTCAAATGAAGAATTAGCTTTTGGATAATGAACTAACAAGTAGTATTGATACCATTGCTCGGAGTAGTCTGGTACTCCTTCATCATTATTCTGTTTCTCGGGTGATTCCGAAATGTTTCTGTCGCCTTCATCCATTGGTTTTTTGGCTTGTAAGAAGGGATGAACAAATGGTGGATGTCTTTGAACCGGAAGGCTACTTGGAGACAGGATCGGGTAAGGTTGTTGAGGACTGCCTTGCTGATAAGGGCTCTGGTATTGGTTCTGCATATTTTGTCCTGGACTGAATTGTTGAGGCCTCGATTGTCCTGACTGGTTCGGCTGTTGCAGTACCAGCTTTTGCCATGCAGGAAGATTTGACTGTGGATAGGGTCCTTGTTGATTGAATTGACCCGATTGCATCATTGCCTGTTGCTGCTGCAGCCTCTGCTGTTGCAAATGTTGCTGTTGGAGCATTTGAAACTGCTGTTGTTGAAGTTGCTCTTGTTGGAGTTGTTGTGCCTGTCGTTGTTGAAGTTGCTGTTGCAGCAGTTGTGTTTGCGGGTGGTTGGGATTCTGGTTCTGGATGATGGGTTGGCCTGGAATTCAAAAATAGAATTTGGAGAGTCTCAAAGGGGTAGAAAACTAATCGGAATTTTGAGATTTTATTATCATTCGAAGCAGAATTAGGGCGTAAAAATTCTCTTAGATCATCATAGTACAAAATTCGGGGGTATTCAAATATAGCCCCCACCCCTATTCAATTATAGCCCCCCAAAATGAACCTAAATAAAGCCCCCCACCTAGTGGACTTCATGTTTTACACCCATTCAAAATAAGCCCCCACCGATTCAAAATGAGCACCCCACCCGTTCAAGATGAGCCCCCCACACCCATTCAAGTTCAGCACCCCACTTTTTATCAGGCTTAGTAAACACCCGGAAGTACTGTATTTCTAGTTGTTAATTCAAAATTGTCCGGCGGGGGGCTAATCTTGAATGGGTGGGGTGCTCATTTTGAATTGGTGGGGGTCTAAAATTGAATCGGTGGGGGCTCATATTTGAATGAGTGGGGGGCTCTATTTAGGTTGTGCTCGTGGGGGGCTTAAACTGAATGGAGTGGGGACCTATATTTGAATTGTCTCGGAGGGGGTGGGGGCTATACTTTAAGAATACCAGGATCTTCAAGTATAACCCCCCACCAATTTTAGTACTGGTGGGGGGCTATATTTAGGTTCATTACAAGGTGGGGGGTGATATTGAGGTGGGGGGCTATTCTTGAATTATCCCCAAAATTCCTTATTACGGGTCAAAAACAGCCCAAAAACTGTGATAGTGCAATTTTCTCACGTAAACTCTCAAGGATTCATGAGCTCCTAAAACTAGCCGATTTGCACTCTCAGTCTCTTTAGGCTGTTTTGGACCCGTATTTTGAAACTGAGGCATTGACCATGATTCATGATTCACCATGACCATGATTCAAGAAAATTTTCTTCCCGCGATCTAATTCTGCATTGCATGATACCAAAATCTCAACATTTTAGGAAATTATGTACTCTCACTTTAAGTTCTTACCTGTCCACATTTGAACATTTGTCAGCGTGTTTGGCTGCGGACTCCTTGCTTGCATTTGTTGTTGAGCATGCAGTTGGGCTTGTATCTGAGCTTGAAGCCGCGCTTGAATTTGTGCCTGCATTAGTTGTTGAGGGATCGGCATCTGCTGCATCATATGTCGCATTTGCTGTCGTGGCACATAGGGAGTGTTCGGTGGGATTTCTCCAACTTTGGTGAAAATCAAATGTTTCGCGTGTTCCACTTGAGCTTCCGTGCCTTTCATAACAAAAGTTTTGACTTCAGGATTCGGTTGTCCGTCTCGATAGAGTTCACAATGAGCGCCACTTTCAGCGTTGATTTGTTTGATGACTTCTCCTCCTTTGCCGATTACAAGTCCACATTTTGTAGATGGAACGTCCAGGTAGTAAAGCTAAATGGAAATTTTGTTAAAAAATATGAATCGGGTGTTAGCGGGCCGTCGATTTTCTCCACTTCAAATTCAAGTTTTTTGGTCAACCTTTACATCAAAATGTGGACCTCGATGAGATCTATGAAATGGTACTAAAATCACCTAGATTGCCTGACTGAAGTTCGGAACACACAGGCCAAACGTTTTCGGCCCGTGCGGTTTTACCCGTGTTTTCCAAGTTCTAGATAAAAACTGGAACAGGTAATTTTGGTGGTTTTAGTATCATTTCATAGATCCCATCGAGTTCTACATTTTGGTATAAAGATTGGCCAAAAATTAGAAATTTGAAGTGGAGAACATCGACGGCCCGCGAAGGCCCGGATCACATGTATGATGAATTTGACATTTCACTTACTGCAATAGGTTCTATTACTCCATTAGTACACGTTTCCACTATATCTTTGATAAATGTGGCAGCCAGGTGTACTTGATGACGTGTTCCCACAAGCGCTAACATTCTCTCCATACTTTTGGGGTCTTCATCAGGCAAAAATTGAATCTTCGTTCCAGTTTTCTCGGCTAATTCTTTGACAGTCCTTCCGTGCTCTCCCATAATTGCTCCAACAGTTAGACGGGGCACTTTCACATGGAGCGTCATGATTAGCGTTGGAGCTATTCCATTGTTAGGACCAGTGTAGTTTGGCGATGTGAAATTCTCGCCGTCGGCTAAAAAGTCCAACACCACTTGCTGAGCATAATCTACTGCTTGTTGTTCTCCAGTGATTTTCAGTGGGCGCATTCCGTTTGGAGCGGTATTTTCTTGGATCAGTTGAATGTTACAGTTGGTGAATATCTGAAAATTGAAGGTTGAGGCACTTGAATTTGTTGTTTTTACTAACCCTAAGCTTACGGAGTGTTTCTCCACCTTTTCCAATCAGTGAGCCACATTTGTTTGGAGGAATGCACATCACTATAGTCTGTTTTGGAGGATCAGATTGAAATCGATTGTTCCCTTGAGAATTTTCATTGAAATAGGAATTTCGATAGGTGAGTAGCTCAGATGGACGCATCACTCGAGCTATCACTTGTGAGATACAATCCTTCGCCATCTCGATTTTATTCCTCGGCCCATGAATCTCCACCATTCGAAATCCAGTTGTTGATGGTTCCGTATGCACTTGCAGTCGACATCCCGTCTTCTCAAAAATCGAGTTCACCTCCGAGCCACCTTTTCCAATAACTGAAAGATCAAAAAAAGTGTACAAATTTTAAAATTGAAAAAATTCTTACCCAATCCAACGCAGTGTTCCGGAATCGGGAAATTTACAATATCATATTCTTTGTCCGGATCCATGTTTCCAGAATAATAGTCGATGTTGCTTGAACCTTTTGTACGTTTTGGTGGCGGATCAACGATATGGTCTGTAAATAGAAAGATTTTAGATGAGAATATTTTTTAAAAAGGAACGGTTAAGTTTGAGGGATTATTCGCGTTCTAAGACTGCGTGGTCTCAAAAACAAAAGCGATTCTGCCACTTATCGGTAAGATCTGGGAGAAAACCCGCTGAAGAAAACGCCAGTTAAAACGGTACTCAGTCCCACAACAATGGATGCAATAAGAAAAATAAGGTGCATTTTTTAAAGGTGAGTTAGAAATGAGAAGAAGAAGAAAGTGGGAAGTGAAATCAATTATTCATAATTATTTTTCGCTATCAATTTTTTTATAAATCAAGATGTCGAGAAGTAATTTTAATGCAAAATTACCTGTTCCATATAATTCATAGCTGGTGAAGAAGACTTGGGTTAGATGAGCAAGATGTTGATATTATTCTTGTATATTTATTTGTTATGTATCAAAAAAATATGGGGCCCCGATGACGTGCATCGAGCGTTCCTTTCCATTCCCACGGAAGGTCCCGGAACGCACCCAGCCTACGGTAACACTCGTTTCAACTGTGTCCCGGGGGGACATAGAATTAGTGTATGTGCACGGGGTGTGTGTGTGTACCTCAAGGGTATGACAAGAAATGAGAAAGAGAGAGGAAATGAGGTTCAAGGAGACAGAAGACAAGAAGAAACATTTGTCCTTTTCTCTTTTTAAGGTCAGTAGAAAGAAAACGTGGCAAGAAAATCAAGCGTGTAATACTGTTTGCACAACCTAAATTTGGAAAAAAAAATCATTTTATTATCTACACTTGTAATCTGTAGTAGGAGACAGGAGAGATAGGGAGTGACTATTTCTTATGCAAGTAATTCCGAGAGAACCTTCAACCAGAGGAATTTGACGGAAAGAAGACAAATTACCACGACGATAAGAAAAATTAAATGAATGAGTGTATAGAGTACAAAGAAAAAAAGATGAATGGGAATTGAAAAATTGATTATAAAAACTAGCACAGATGATAAAAAAAAGCTCTCAATAGTAAAGTTGATCCCGTCGTTTCGCATTCTCCAGCAAGATTCGCTCGGCAGTGGCGTGGTCCATTTGATAGCACATCCAAAACAAGTAGAGCGTCGGAGTGCTAATAATGATGATGAAGACGGAAGCAAGAAGATAATCCATTCTTCGAGACACCTAAAATATAGGGATTAGCCGGGGATGAATCCGTTCGACTACTGCTGCCCACCTCTCCCCACTGCTCGGCTGTTGTGTGTATATCCATATACACTTGGCCCTGGAAAATTAATCATTTAAAAGTGTATATGTACTATTGCAAAGGCTTACGTGTTGTTGGAAGAAGGCTGCATGTTTCCTCGCGATGAATAGTCCTTTTCGAATCCAACTAGGTGGACTTAGAAAATGTGTTCGGAAGCCCTAGAAGAAATTAGATTTTAAAAGGGACCTAAAAATCGCAGGGTTGCAATTGGACGGGTCGGGCCGCGGGCTCGTGAGGGAAAATTTCGATCGAATTTTTTTCAAAAATGTTTCAAAATTTCTCGAAATGTTTATGGTAAATTATTATGCCAGTCTCAGTCAATGTGAATCCTGGTTGAATTTACCGGTTTTTTTGGCTGCGATATCTTGGCACGAAAATTCTACAGTAATATATTAAAATTTAAAAGAACATAACCCTGATTTTTAGGTCTTTTTTTTTTGTTTTTTGGATGATTTTCAACAAATTTCGAAGTGAAATGTTATTTTCGGAGCAAAAAATAACATTTAATTTTGAAATTTGTTGAAAATCTGTTCGAAGAACATGTCAAATTGAAAATTTGACCTGAAAATCAAGATATGTTCCTTTAAATTTTAATATACTACTGTAGTATTTTTGTGCCAAGATATCGCAGCCAAAACATCAGGGAAATTCAGCCAGGACTGACATTGACTGAGACTGGCATAATAGCAAAAATTCAAATAGACCAAGAATTTTTGCTTTCAGCCCAGCCCGGTCCGTTGCAACCCTGAAAAATAGCATACCTTTGCATGAACTCTCATTACTGTAGACGTCAGAATGGTTGCAATGGTAACCATGATGATGATAAAGTGCATATAGACAACTGGAACAAAAAATTATCACAGTTTCAGATAATCACTACATACTGAGCAAGGGGACACTTTCAGAACTATGCGGAACTTTCTCGGTGACCACTAAAGACAAAACTGCCATACTGAGAATCGCAGTGACTCCAAGGGTGAATCGTTCCTGAAAATTGCAATTACTTTTCAACACTCCTACATCTATAACAAAGGAATATGAGTTTAGTTTTGCGGTGGTAGATTTGTGAGAAAGCGGGAAAAAAACTAGTGAGTATAGTCTTCTTTGTTACCTGACCCTGCCGTTCTAAACTTTTTGGTTTTCTTCCATTCTGTAAGAAACTTTTGTTCTAAAAGCTCTACATCACCTAATTAAGCTCAATCCAGGTTAGGTGAGCTCAATGCAAGTACCTGTCTCTCATGTTTCGTCGAGAACCTTGCGAACAATCCAGCAATCGAGAGTACACAAATGATATAACTCGGTACCACCAGACTAATCAAGTAGTAAAATGGTTTTCGCGCTACTTTGATGTAGTAGATAATCTCGCTGACAACCGTTTCCTCGTGCTCATACTCCTTCCGCGCCATGTCGACATCCTGAAAATTGTGATCTTTTGACCTTCGGTTCTACATATGACAATGTACATCAGGCAGAAAAGAAAATCACACTACATTCGGAAAAATTTTCGTTGTTCAAATATTGTAAAAGGATGTCACAGTCTGTTAACACAGCTGTTCAGGAAGTGCAAGGGTTAGGAGAATTGTGCAATTGAATTACATCCGGACAAAAAAAAATAGGGGTTTCCAATTAGATCTATCTTACTTGCAGAGCCCATTCCTCATTAGGGGCATAGTTTTTCAGAAGAGGTTTGTGTGATGCGTTCAACAGGATTTTGTCTTCATCATAAGCCCAAGAAGCGAACTGAAAAATTTAGTTTTCAAAATGCCGGAAGGTCAAGGTTCACCCGAATTTTGCACACTTGATCATCAAACGGAAAGTTGGCGATTCCTGGAAGATAAATGATGATGAAACCGAGTCCATTAGCTTCTCAAGAACTACTCTCAGATGTTGTTCCAAGATAATTGATAGGATTCACCCGCAAAATGTGAAGAGAAACGAAAAGATAATGGAAAAAAGAGCCCGTTGTCATTAATCATCAATCCATTAGGATGGTGTGTGTTTTTCTTACCGATTTGACAAAGGACAGTGTAAATTGCGGGATATGCGTAGGTGACTTCGCCGGTGTAGGAGACTTTGATGGGGGAACGGACGGCGTCGAGCAACATCTTGTGCTCCAGGCTGAAATTTAAATAAAAAACTGAACCGTTAGATAACAGGGTATAAAAGTGATCCAAGAAAATATACGTCATTTTGTCAGTGTTTGAAAATAGGTCACCAAAACTTGCATTCCAGGGTAATTTTAGATGCTGAACACGATCCGTATGTTATTTATCTTAAAAAGTGATTTTCTGTCAAGTTAGAAGCAGATTTTCTGGGTGGCCTTACTTATGTTACTCTCTGAATTTTTATATAGATTAAACGTGGTAAGACACCTCAAAAAAAGTTTTGCTCTAATTCTGCCAGAATGTACCTTAGGTGGGCTCGAACCTGTGGGCGCATTTCTATGGACACTGCGCCACTACCGGCTGAGCCACGCGGACGCAAATGGGCGCGCCGACCGAGGGCGTATAAAACGAGGCATGAAAATCGCCCTCCCATTCTGTCCCCCATTTTGCGAGCTCTCTCACCCCCTTTAATTCAAACTGCTGTAGACTTGAAGAAATTCCGTGGCACTACTCTAAGTTTTGTTGAAAATAAGCCTCGAAATCTTGTTTTTTTTCACACTGAGAGCGTACAACTTCATTCAGTTCAATTTTTGGATATGTCTCCAAGAGGATTTTTTGTTCCATATAAAACCATCTTACATTTTTGGTACACTTTAGTACCCCTTTAAAATCCTTTCCCGGATCACACTTACGTATTGAACACAATGATGTCTGGAATCCAAATCGAATTTTCTGGAAGCCAAGTATTCCTTATCCCCCGAAACTCTTCCGTCTTCCAAGTCAATGAACTATCCTTCCATTGCTTAAATATCAATATTATGTTCGTTGCCCCACCTCTCTTCTCACCTGAACAATATAAACCAGTACTTGCATATTTTGATTCAACTCATTTATGCCAATAATATGAACCAACTCAATATTATGTGAGATGTCCACTCTCCCATCTGGAGGGGAGCATCTGAATATGTATAGCTCTATATTTTTGTATTTTTGGTTCCCTTACTTGTTATGTTTCTCGAGTAAATGCCTCGTCAGTCGACTTGATGATCCTGTAGACAAAAAACCCCCCATTTATCTTCTATTTTGATCTCGAAAAAAATGTCAGTCATACCTTGGTATTGTTCGGTGAATTGTGGTATCGCTAGTGTGACGGTCTCGTAAAAAAGGAATAACTTTAATATTGAAAACTGCATCGATTTCAAAATAACAAAAATTGAAATAGAAGAATAACTGGTAACACGTCCTGTGACAAATCGAAAACGTGTGAATCGAGGACACCACCGGAGTGTATGAGCTTTTGAGAAGAGCACAATGAGAGATCAGAGGAGGATGAGATGGAGCTGCTGAGAGAGAGAGCTCACAAAACAATTAACGAGCCCATTATCCAGTTATTGGGTTGGCGAGGGGAGGGGACGACGCACCGAGCCGTTTTCCTATCTCTTCTGAAATTTTTTTGCTGGGCTCATGAAGGTCGACGGGAGCCACCTATAATAAAAATTCTCCCTCGAGAAGTTATATGGTTTTTCCGGAATGTGACACATTCTGAAAACAAATATGAATGGAAAACAAAAAATACATGAAATCATTCATTTTTTTCAGAATTTTCCTTTGTTTCTAGAAAACTGGAAAAAAATGAATAACATTCTTGTTTATTCCAGATATCTTCTGACCTGACCATGAGTACTAAATTTAACTTTTTGTGACCCCTTGCTAATGACAAACTGTTCAGTTACATCTTCAAGTTAACATCAGCACCAATGATTCCTTTTCTGTTTCGATGAAGATAGATGAAATTCCGATCTTCTCTTCTTCTGAAGACCACCTCTAAAAGTCACAAGGGTGGGCTATAGAGGCAGCGTAGTGTCTACTACCGTAATCCGATGTGTTGTCCCGTTTTGGGTGTGTTGTGTTCTCCGACAAACTGTCACTTGTCGCGACGTCCTCATTTATCTGCAGTCGCCAGATAGATTCGCATTCATCTTCGTCGGGCCCGATCCGTCGGAGGCCACCGCCGTCGGACTGTGTTTTTTTTCGTCTCACCATCTTCTCTCATTTTTGATTTTCGCAAACTTTGATCGGAGTTTGGAATTCAAGAAGAAATGGAGCACTTGGATTGAACATTGGTGTGGAAAATGGGAAATGAGAAGCTGTGAAAGAAAATCGCATAGAAACCTACAAATGGACATCAGATAGATTTTGAAAACTCTCAATGGAACATAATTTTATAAATCACTAGACAATTTATTTTGTGATAGAGACAATAAACCCCTCGTATTCAAAATACAGTACTATATTTCTTATAAAGTAGATCAAACTTTCAAAACAACAGGTGCCTAATCTTCGTTCACCAAAATCCAAACTATTGGGCGTTTCCTTTATCATTCCTATTTTTGCTTTCTCAGAGAAAGAGATTCTTTGTAGACAACAATTGAAGATCTGTTTTTTTCTCCAAAAATCTCACTTCAAAGCCAAAAATAATACCGAACCAGTTTGTCAAATAAAGTCTAGTATACTTCTCCACGTGCCGAGTTACATTGTGCAATCTTCCATCAAACATCTACCTGATCCTTCCCACTGACCATTTGCGTCACAATCGATGGTCTTCAAGTAGTTCGAAACCTTTGAAGCGAGAGAGATTAGAAAAAAGATGCAATTTTCGAAAGTCAGTAACCTAAGGAAGTTTTTTTCGTTTCTTATCGGCGTCTTCTTTGAAAGTCTCCAATCATCTGCAGAAGGGGAAAAAATCAGATGGAAAGATCTGGTGTGTACAAAAAATGACAATCTTCCGATGAGATGGCTGCAAACGCATTCTTTTGCCCGTCATGAACCCGATTTTTGAAAGTCACGTCTAGAAGTGGAGAGATGTTAGAGAATGAGAACGGGAGAAGGAATTTTTGTACGAAAAGAAAGAACAAAGGGATGAAAGTGGGATATCCAAAAGTCACAGGGGTTTGTACAGAGATCCAATAATAATCTCTGTTTTTTGGTTTTTTTGTGATTGAAATTTTAGGTTACTGTAAATTGTGTGGTCTCTGAAAACTTTTCCGAAAACTTGGTTTAGCTGTATCCTCTATTCAAAATCGACTCGATTCGAATTTCAATTTCCGCGCCTTTTCAGATCAAATTTCGGCCGATCAAAATTATGCTCTTTCCCGGACTTTTCGATAAAACTTGTTGGAAATTTCACTCGCCCGTGCTATGGGATGTATTTCTGAAGAACTCTGTATAAGAAAGTATACGGAGATTCATAAAAGAGCCCGTAAAATTGCATGATTTTGATTGGCCAAATTTGATCTGAAAAAGGCGCGAAAATTGAAATTCAAATCGAGTCGATTTTGCCGTGCGATTTTTTTTTGAATTGAGGATAAAATTTTTTTTGTTCCCTCATTTTTTTAATTCTTCTTTCGTAAAGATCATCAAGACCAATCAGTTTTTTGTCGATTCTCTACTACATACTCCATCACACGACCAAATCTCTGAAAATCACCAACCTTTTGCAAAAGATCACATAAGAGAGTGTAAAATTATCTTACAAAGAAACTATCTAGTGATTTATATAATCATGTCAAACATTGTCGCGTAATAATACTTTTGGAAAATCGTTTTGTTCTATTTCCAACATCCAAAATATCAGAAGCTAATAAAATCATTTTGATTTATTATAGTCCATTCAAAGAGAGAATCACATGACACAAGCTGTCTTTGTTTTTGCTTAAACTACACTTGATCGTTCTTTGTTCTGTAATGTCAGTACGAAAAAATCAGAGGTCGAAAATTTAGATTTTTTCTTAAAACCGATAGTCTTTTTCTTGACTGAATGTAAGTATCAACCAATGTGTTTTTTCAGGTCAATTAGGTTTCCAAGTGTACCTATCTTCAAAGATACCAAAAAATTAACTCGATTATGTGACTCCTTTAAAATACATTAACCGTTTTCTCTACAAACTACGAGAGACACGATGAGGGTGACTTTCATAAGATGCGTTGAAATATTTCAGTTGGTGTGGACACATGATTGAACGGTTTCTCTCTCTCTCTCATACTTATCTTTATAGGAGGTGTTGAAGGTGAGACCAAAAAATCAGTGATTGTACACGTGTAATAAGAAATGTATCGTTTTTTTTTTGTTCTAATACAGTTCCTTGTCATTTGGAATGTGTTTTTTGAAGACGCACTGGTAAGCAAGCTGATAGGAGACATTTCGACGACATGGACAGCCTGGGTTCACTTGAGAACATTGCCATTTATGCTGTAACGTGGACCGGTTCTAGAAAAATGAAAATGAAAGAGAGGAAAAGTTCTAGAATTTTTAGAGTTATCAATCATGGTATGCAAGAATGTATGTACAGGTTATGATTTATTTGACACCATTAAAAAAACTAAAAGTAATACAAGAAAGTTTGCAGTGCACAATTTTCATAACGGTTCTTGAAAGTTTTACTGAAAAGATTACATTGAGTCACATTTGTTTTCATCCACAAGCTCGCACAATTCGGGTAACAGTAATAACATGAGATCAAAAACCCAAACCTAAAAAAATCCGGTTCCTGGTCGACGACTCCTATCTCTCAATACCGTACCCCTTCTTCGCGACTCTCCATGATTTTTGTTGCATAACTCACCTATCTCTCAGATTCAAACCTCCAAATTTGATAAGTGTTTTTACCAATCAGCTAATAGAGTAGACTCTCCTACCGTACTCCATGTCCTTGATCGGAATTCGTGTTCTACGAAATAGCCAAATTTCAATAACAACTTCTTCTTATTTTCAGACTCATTCATACTGGTCGTCGATCTAGCTGTTTTGACTGGTCGTACTGACTTTCAAAGGTGTTCTGATTTCAGAACACAGTGACTGTACTATCCAAACAGATGAGCCTCCAGAGAAAACGAGAATCATGTTAGTTTTTACGGCGACGTGAAAAATGGAAGCCGCACCCTGAGAACACAAAGTTCGAGAGGGCTTTCTCACGCTTACGCGTGTTTACACTATGACTGTTGAATGAAAGTTAGAATGGGCGAAGAATCAAAAGCTTATCTAGAAGTTTCTTGTCACAAAATTTGAATTCCGAACGTTTCTAAATTTAGCCAAGACCAATCGACCATTAAAAGCCAGGAGATACGGAAGAGACAAAGTTGGAAGGTCGTCCTCGATCCATCAACAAGGGGTGAAAAAAAAGAGTTGTTTCTAGAAGTGTCTTGATGAATGAGTGACACATGGAGTAGTAGTGGGCAAAGGGCATGTTTTTCGGCCAGAGTTTAGAGTAAAATAGTTGTTTCGAAAATATCATTTTTCATGTATGTCTCAGAGAGCTAAATCCGGCAACACGATGGGAACCTGAATGTTTCGGAGACCAAGGACGGATTACGGTAGCTGGCCATTGCGGGAAATGAAATACTATTTGAATATAGAGATTGAAAGTGTTCCTTCCGGACGGTTTATTTTGGTTCTAAAGCAAGACACATCTCGGGTAAAGATCACCTTCATAAAGATATCGCGTGAGAAAAATTCTTCGAAGATTTACGACTCGTCACCACGAAACTATCCGTCAAACTGAAAAAAGATCAAAAGTGACGTTATGAAGCACAGACTACAGCTACAATAATGAAAGTTCAGCTTCTAGAATTCATTCGTCTAACAAATGAGTAATAGCCGAAACTGAAAGCATTCCGAAAATTGAACTGTACGTTACAGTATTACACTCAAAGCCCTTGACCGCTTGATTGTTTTGGTCAAAGCACTTCCGTGCAGAACAATGGGACTTCAAGAAGTCACAGAAGCCAACGTGAAACTGATGACTATACGGTCAGTAGTCTGTGTTCTTCGACGATTTGATAAAAAAATGGTGAGAGGAATCAAACGTTGAGGACGAAAATAGCCAACCGAAGCCGTTTTTCGAAACACACGGGTGCATTATTTCGGGTATCGTATCCCTTCTCTTCTAGTCAATCACGAGTCGTGGAGTTTGCGCGCACCAGCGGAGACGTTTGTTTCCGTTGATATATGCAGGGTACATGATAACGGGCGCCGTATTCGGAGATCGACCTCGACGTACCCCGTTGGATGTGTCTTCATCTTTTCTCACATCATCATCATCACATATTTTTCGACCACTATCTTCATCTTCAGAGAAACTGTGTGCGGCACTGGCTTCTCCTCCACTCTAACCACAGGGCGATCATTAGAGATCCCATCCATCATTCGCCCCGAAAACCACGAAACCTCTCACACCGTCTTGCTATTTCCTCATCCCTCTAGCCACTCTCCTACTACGATCCCCCTTCGTATGGCCGTGATGATATTTTTAGAACATATCAGTTTCCTATCCTTCTCCCTTCGCCCGCGAGGCAATCTTCAAAGTTCCTGTGGGTGGAGCGACGCTTCCGACGACTCTCACAGAAGAGAAGGGAAGGGCGGTCTTGTGGAAAGAAATGGGGCGGAGTTCTCTCGAACACATAAAAGGCGACAATTTCAGAAGATCGACACGCAGTTTCGACTTGCGAGATCAAGCAATTGAATCTCAAAAAAACACCGTTTGCAAACATGAATTTTACTACCGTCGCCGCTCTCGCTCTTTTTATTGTCTTGGCACAAGGTAAGCATAAGCATAATAGCATATAGTAGTAGTAGAAAGATTATAGTTCATTTCTCTTGACCACCTCTGAAAATCCCACCTCATTTGATTCTTTTGCAGCCAACCCTGCCCGTGTTCGTCGTGATTCGGCCTCTGACCGTTATTGCGTCAAGCATCTCGAGCACTACAACAAGTACTGTGGAGACAATGCCGGACCAATCGACCGTGCTCTCTTCGGAAAGGTTGCCAAGTTCTGCCCAGCCTACGAAAAGCACTGTGCCGTCGGAAAGGCCGGACTCGTCGAGCTCCCAGACCTCGGATCGCCACTTGTGATGCCACCAGTCCTCCCAAGAGGATCCGACTTCGCCAGCCTCGATTTGCCAATCGCCGACGAGCGCAAGCCAATCCACGTGAACACCGCGCCAAGAACCGCTCCACAAACCACCCGGCTCACCGCCGCCATCGTCGCCACATGCACTCCAGAATGCACCGCGCCACACTGTACCGATGAATGCAAGTGCGCTCACACTCATCCAAAGGTCCACCAAATGTGCAACCCACCATCGTCCGCCTCGATGGCCCAGACCTGCCAACGTTGGTACTCCAAGTGCACCATGTTCGCTCCAGTTCAGTACTAATTTCGTTTTGGTTGTTAATTTTGTAAATAGCTAAGCTGTTCCTATTTAAGGGGCCTCTAAGACATGCAATGTTTTTGCCTAGGTGGGACCTCCCCATACTCCTAACACCCGTTTTTTCCCTTTTCTTCTAATTGAGCCCGCACCCCTAGTGCAATTATTTTATTTTCCCCCTTACAATTTTTTTTTACTTTTATGGCGCTCCTACCGATTCGCTAAGCTATTTAAGATCTCGATATCTTGAATCGTGTACAACTTTCGAAAGCTTTTAAAATAGCTAGATAACTGTTTAATCAGTTATCGCAGCGAATTGGATGGAACTTATCGCTGGATAACTGATTAATATGCTTACCTACCTTTTACCTCTTCGCTTGTGAATTTACTATGGTAAATTGTTGTTTTAGTACTGTGTACCGAACCAAAACGTCCCCCATCAGTACTTGAATTGCTTGAAATTCACTTGGAACTGTTTAATAAAGATGACTCTTCTCTATCTTCTTCTTTTCTTTACTACTTTACACAATGATAAAAGAAAATGGTTAAACACGGTTTGACATACCGTAGTCATCTTCTAAAGAAGAGAATTAAGAAAGTGATACATCTCTTTTTTTCCTTCAACGAAAATAGATGCGAGGGTGTCATCGTGCGATCAAACGCTTAACAAAAATCTCTTCTTCCTATTCCGTTCTTCATCTTCCTCTTTCGCCGTCGTCGTCGTCGTCTGATGTATGATTACGATAGAACGAGATTCAGAGACGAAGTTTCTTTTGATGAATGGCTCGCTCTTTGAAGACGTACACATCGGAAAAGGAAGATGAAGAAAAGAGAAGCAGTATTATCATCATATCATCTTCATTTTTCTGTCGCCTTGAACATGTTCTCCCTTGTCAACACAAACAATGATTTTGCAGAGAGAAAAAGGTGTGGTACCCAGTTTTGATAACTTTCGAAAGTTGGAGAATGCTGCATGTTTTTACGTTCCGAAACCGGAATAACAAGAGTCTATCCCATTGTCCGGGTAGAGTACGGTAGTGTTATCATAATAAGGCCAGTAAGAAGGATGTACGGAACTGGGCGGTATTTTTGTGAGTAGAATTCGAATTCCAGTAAATGATGTGACTGAATGAATGACTATGCTGAAAATAAGATTGATGGGAAATAACACCTAGAATGAAAACAGAAAACATTGTTAATTATGACTTGGGAAAAAAACTAGTTTCAGATAGTAGAAGGTTCCAGCTTGCGCAGGCATTGTTACCAAGGTTGTGAAATTTCAAGATCAAAAGTTGTTGGTTTTGTTTTGTTAAGGTTTTTGCTTGATACAATATTCGAAAGCGGACATTTCGAAAGCGTGAAATCGCGTTTTTACCAAATTTTTGGAATTTTTTGTATATATTCTTGCGGTTTTTAATATAATAAGGAATTGTTCGGGATATTATGAAACATAAGCGCAAAAAATATATGAAAAGTTTTAAACATTCCAAAAAAAAAACGCGATTCCATACTTTCGAAATGTCCACTTTCGAGATGTCTAACTTTTGGAATATTTTAATCTCGTAATGACGTAAAAAATACGTATTTTTGGCTCCAGGACACTTCGAAAGTGGACATTTCAAAAACGAGGCAGCTCGAAAGTGTGAAATTGCGTTTTTTCCCAATTTTTGGTACTTTTCATATATATTTTTGAGTTTTTTTTATGATAAGACATTTTTTAATTCATAATAGATCATAAACGCAAAAAGAAATATGAGAAAAGTACCAAAAATTGGGAAAAACGCAATTTCACACTTTCGAAATTTCCACTTTCGAGAAGTCTCACTTTCGAAATGTTTCCGATTTTATCAACACTGCAACAAAATGCAAAATGTCCAAGTTATGTTGGTCTATATCGGGAGTCTTATAAACAGTCTTAACTCTAATTTGAGCCAGTTAGCTCTGGAAAAATACTAAATTTTCAGATTCTTTGTAAAGCCTAAAACCCCTGAGCCGAGTACTACTATCAAAGTTTTCCCAATGGTCGAAAAACACACTTCAATTAGGACACCACTCAATGTTCACAGGTTTTTTTCGTGTCCTCGGAAGTCACGTTTGAAGTATACCGCACGCACATTGTTTGTACTTCTAAAAGCGTTCTATCAAATGTCATCTGAACGAACAGATAATTAATTGGTCGAGACTGTGGTTTGATACAAATTTTGGTACAGGTGATAACTAATTTTGTCTTTTAGAACGATCTTATGATTCTTGTGATTTTCACCCACCCCAATTGAACCGAAAGCCGTACAGAGTGACCATGCGCAGACAATAAGAGTTTCAAATTACAAGAAGTTGCCTTAGTGGGTGGTCTGATTGCACCCACTTATTCATTTTCAGGATTCGGATTCATTAACGTGCTTGGGCAAATAAACAGTGTGAAGAAGCCGATGGGAGGAGACAGAGACGTGATGTTGTAAATTAGAGCAAATCGGTAAACGCAGTTAATTAACAGAGAAACACAAGTTTTCCGAGGATGTCGAGACAGTTGTCGGCGGCCGCCGCAGACCGTTTGAGGTAAGACGAGAACGTGCTAACAATTTCGAAACAACCCAAATGACCATTTGAAAAAGCAGCATCCACTTGCGAACCCGTCTCTTTGTATATTCACCCTTCTACGGTCTCTTCCGCCGCTACAGTACAAAACGTTTTGTGCTCCTCAAGAAGTTCACCTGAACACAGCGGGGCTCTTTAAGTGGCTCCTTCGAGAAATGGGGAGTGCTCTGGGAGCCCGCAGGAAGTCTTGAATGATGGGGGGAGAGGCAACCACCACCACCACCACCGCAGGCGCGCTTGCCCAAACAAAGTCATATCCAAACTCAAGTGTTGTTTCTGTGCTTTTGGAGATCTGATGATGAGTCTACTGTCTCTTTTGATAATTGTTTTGGAGTTGTAGTTATCTAGGTTTTAGTATATTTTGTTTTCCTCGTTTCTAATTATGAATATGTCATTTGCAGATAGTGCTCACTATGTTGCATCTCATTTTTAAAGTGCTTTTCAAAATCTATAGCGGATGAAATATTTCTATTAAAAAATTTGGTACTAATTTCTAATTCACAGTTTTAGTCATGAATAAAAGTTCGGAAAACTTCTAAGACCCTATTTTTTTGAAATTTTGCTAATTTACCTTGAAAATGTAAAAAAAAATTGAAAATTTAAACAAAATTTCGATTGAAACCATTCCTCACGGGGCCCCTGTGCCGGGCTTAGGCCCTATGCGTATTGCTCATGTTATCCTATCTTGTTATCAGCTCTCTTCACGCCATAACCGGAAACCGGAAAAGCTCGAAACAAATACACATGTTCATCTTTTCCCCCTAATGCACCATATTCCGGTCCATCAAGTGCCATTCCGGCCTCCCCCTGCCAATTGTCCTATTCTTTTGAAAACTCTTGTGTACACTGTTATCAATACTAATAATAGTGGTTTCCATGACCTTATACCGCGTCATGTTTTTGTCTTTTATTTTTTATTGACTCACATTCCGCCAGACACGCATACAAATACACACATTACTGACCACAATATATGCGGCATATTCAAAAAAAAAAGGTATATAGATAGGAGATGTCTCATGCACATATACATTTTTTCTGTGTGTGTCTGGGTTTTGCGAGATTTTCTAGTTAATACCATAAGTAGATATAGAGTCACTCCCTTGTTATAAACCCAATAGAAATCCTTTTGCAAAAGTTTTGATTTTGACGAAATTTTTGGAGTCAACTTTTAGCTATAGATTTGACGGCTCCGAGACATTTTGAAAGAGAAAATTTCGAAAGAGAGATGTCTTAAAAGTAAGACATTTCGAAAGCGGACATTGCAAGTGTGAAATTGCGTTTTCGCCTTAATTTTAAGACTTTTAATATATTTTTGCGTTTATGATTTGTTATAAATTTTTTTAAAGCCATTATAAAAAACGCAAATATATATATGAGGCATAATTTTTTAAAATTCTCATATATTTATATTTGCGTTTTTATATATTATGGCTTTAAGAAAAATTTGTAATAAATCATAAACGCAAAAAACATATGAAAAATTAAAAAAATAAGGCAAATATGCAATTTCACACTTTTGAAATGTCCGTTTTCGAAATGTCTTACTTTCGAGATGTCTCGCTTTCAAAATGTTCACTTTCGAAATGTCCCGGAGCCCATTCGACAACGCGTTTTGCTATTTTCAGTAAAATAATTTCAGTCATTTATTATTCCACTTTTTATGTTCCCGAAAACTAATATTCAATTCATTGTTTTTATGCCTCCAAAATTTTTCCAAATTGCTGTGGCTCAATTTGTGGCTCAATGCCCGTTCCACTTCCTCCCTCAATTTTCTCATCACAGTTTATATAGAAACGGAACTACCCACAAAATTTTTTTGGAAATGTAAATGTAGATAGATATATCCTTCTCTTTCCGCATAACAGGACAAACACACTTCCTTTTTCTCTCTACACCACCAATCCGTTTTTTTTTCCTGTGGATGCGTGTCGGATACAGAAGAGAGAATTGAACGTGGAAAAAAAGGCGCACCTCCGAATATAACTAGTCTGCATATCCAGCCCCTCTTTTTTTTCCCGCCAAAACAGCACCAAATCCGCATCAACGCGTGTGTGTGCGCGATTCATCAGCTAGTTGACCCCTTGTTGGCCGTGTCTTCATCGGATTTTGCCGTCCGTGATTGCCATAGGTCCCCCCTCCTCCAAACGTCCCCCCACTCTTCCGTTCTAATTACCTGCTTATTATCCGCACAATACACCTGGCTCTCTAGGTCCTGCGTGTCTCTCGTCTCGCCGGTATACAGAAGAACAATCAAGCGGCAAACGACCTTTTTTCAACAATTTTCGACTAGCTGCCACCCATTTGCGTTTCCACACACACACACACATCTCTTCTATTCGGATGATCCACCACTCATGAAATATCAACACTTTCTCATATTTTGTACCCTTGTTACAAATGGTAAGTGAGTGCGCGACAAAATGAAGATAGAGGGGTGATGTCATAAACGCTTCTTGTATCTTTTTGGGTTGATTTGGAGAATAGAGACACATTTTGTTCTTCTTTCGAGATATGAAACATATCGGAAAGATCGAAAACAATTTAGATGAGGAAGTAGATTTTTGAAAGGGTACGGTAGGTCCTTATCTTAGAACATGATGGGGTTATTCACGGGTAGCAAAAAAAGGTGTTTTGATAGTTGTTTTTTGCTTGGGTTTTCTAGGTCAAAATACAGTACTTTGCAGTGTTTAATTCGATGATTAAGGTAAAGAAATAATGCGAGAAAATTTTTGCTGGGCTTTGGAGCAACATACAGTACTTTAACGGCCGTGGCCTAGAAAACGAAAAACACGGCTCCGGGACATTTCGAAAGTGAACATTTCGAAAGGGAGACATCCTGAAATTGAGACATATCAAAAGTGGACATTTCGAAAACCGGCATTTCGAAAGTGGGGAATCGAGTTGCTTTCTGAATTTCTGGAACTTTTCGTTTATATTTTTGCGTTTATTATCTATTATAAATTTTAAAAAATGCCTTCTTATGAAAAACGCTAAAATGTATATGAAAAGTTTCAAAAATACGGCAAAAAACGCAATTTCACACTTTCGAAATGTCTCACTTTCGAAATGTCCACTTTCGAAGTGTCCTTGAGCCAAAAATATGTATATTTCGCCAAAAATATGTATTTTTCAGTAACCCCATTATAAACAGATCTAGCTAACTTCTGCCAACCCAAAAAAAAACTAATCCATCATTATCATTAAGATGGATGAGCGCATAGCTGTCAATTACTAACCTATCCCCATCCCTTCTTGCAGCATTATGTGACAGGGCGTGTAGTAGGAACACTTGTCTCAACGGCGGAACTTGCACAGTCAACGATGACACTCGAATGTTCCAGTGTGAGTGCCCACAAGGCTTTAGCGGACTTCTGTGTCAGGATAATTGCTCATTGCATTGTCTTCATGGCAACTGCTTAAAGGGCACATTCGGCGAGGAGACTTGTCAGTGTTCTGAAGGATGGATGGGCTCGCTGTGCGATATTTTGGTGACCGATGCTCAAAAGTGCTCACCTCAATGTGGCGACGAAGAAAGGTATACATGACCTCATCAGAGAGAAAAACAAACGGTAGCAAGAGTTTTTTTGTAGGTGCACAAAAGGAGCCGACGGATCATACTTTTGTCAGAAGAACGCGAACACCTCTTGCGCAACACACACTTGTCAAAATAACGGCACTTGTCTAATAGAGAACGTGAGTGTCTACATTGATATCAAGTAGTGTCTACATTTATACCAAGGTTGTTCAGGGTGATGTCAAATGTTCGTGTGTTCCTGGATTTGCTGGAGAACAATGTGAAATTGATGTGAATGAGTGTGAGGAAAATTATTGTCAGAATGGAGCGTCCTGTGAGAATCTCATAGGATCTTACAACTGCAAATGTCTACAAGGGTTTTCTGGTATGATACTTGCAGATAAGTACAAAAATAGTGTTCCACTTTTAGGAAAGTATTGTGAAGTCCAAGACAAAAAACTGTGCACACCGGATTACTGTCAAAATAATGGAGAATGCTTCTCGAATGATTCTGAATTATCCTGCAAATGTGTGAATGGATTTGAAGGGGATTTCTGTGAGACCAAATCAAAGGTATGTCCTAACACCTGCTCAAACGGTTTCAATTGGTGTTTTTTCTCCCAGGTTAACGACCCGCTAATCTCGTGCACATGCGAGAACCCGGCTCATGTTTGTTCAATCGTAAATGGGTCGACGCAATGCGAGTGTCCTTCGGGTTTTATGGTACGCAAGACACGTGATAATCCGTGCGAAAGGTTTAATTGCAGGGTCCCGACTGTAAAGAGTTGAAAGCTCGTCCATGCGATATCGACCCATGTCTTAATGGGGGACACTGTGTGGACGACGGTCAGAATCTCTTCACCTGCTTCTGCTTGCCTCATTGGACTGGGGTGTACTGTGGGGAGCCGGTGGAATGTTTGGTGAATGGGAAGGATTGTAAGAATGGAGGGAAATGTGTGTTCTTGTTAACATCTACAAGTTGTGAGTGTCCAGAAGGTTTCACGGGGAGCAATTGTGAAGTTAGTAATTCCTATCGGTCTCATCCAACATGCAGTGATATTCGATGTCAAAATGGAGGTATTTTGGCAAATACATAAAGCTCTTTTGATCAGAAAAGTTTTTTAGGAACTTGCAAACTTGACGCTGAAGGCGAACCATACTGTGATTGTCCAGAAGGTTTTGACTCTCCATTCTGTGAGCCGAAATCGGGATGTACTATCAATCCCTGTCAAAACGGAGGAACTTGTCAGGATGCAGATGGCCAATACTTCTGCCACTGCACTTCTGGCTTTGGCGGAGTTCACTGTGAAAGCTTAGAAGAACCCTCGACACCTATACCAACCCTTGGTACCTTCCCATCTTTCACAACTTCTGGAATCAATCAGCTAACACAAGGGGTGAGCTCTTCTGTAAAAATGTAACTAATTTTGAGAAAATTTTAGGAAATCACATGTGAAGACTGTGCGAACCTTTCAAATTGTTTGGAAACCGAGGCGGGAGCGGTTTGTGTCTGTCAAGAAGGGTTCTTTGGGCAAAAATGTGATCAGAAGCATAATGTAAGATTAACTTTTTTAAGAGCCCACTGAAAAAATGAAATCATTTTCAGAAATGTGCAAAAGTGAATTGCCCAGCAGGACAAACGTGCCGTCAAATAAATGAAAACATGAATGTCACTGCTCAATGTGGATGTGAAATTGGACATTTCGGTCAAAAATGTGAGATGGTTACATCTGCTACCTTCACTGCCAAAAGTCTGTATATTCATCAAAGCTCGAAGTTCTCCCTTGGCACTTCTTCCTTCGAAAATATGGCCTATGAACTTGAATTTTCTTTCCGTACAACTGTGGAGAATACACATTTGGCTAGTAGCGAGAATATTCTTGGCGAGAAGATTCTCTCGATCCAATTGATGTCGGGGTATCTTGTTTTTAATATAACGGGGAATTTCATGACACATCTGCTACCAATGAAAATTAACGATGCGAATTGGTACACAGTTTCTGTAAAGGGTGCCAATGAAGTAAGTTTTTTAAAAGGGTCTGTGGATTTTGATTAGTTATTGTTTCAGAAAATCGAGATTGAAATTCTGAATGAAAATGGATTCAAACTTATGCAAAAACAATTGGATGGACAATTAGAAGTATTCCTAACCAGATTTGGAAAGGTATTATAACCTTTTGTAACATGAAAAATAACTGAACAATTTCAGATCTCGGGGGCACATCATTTTGTTGGATGTATGGCTGATGTTCGTGTGGATGGGGAGTTGATCATTTTCACGGATAGTAAAAGAGCAATTGAGATAAGAAAAGGGTGTACAAGAAGCGAACAATGCTCCAGGGCATATTGTCAGAATGATGGTACTTTTCTCTCCGATAATTGAAATATATTTTTGATATTTAGGTGTCTGTGTGGATCATTGGGAGAGTTCCAGTTGCCAGTGTAAGCCTCCGTTCCTGAAACCAAACTGCGCCTACTACCTTCCCAAAACCACTTTTGGTCATATGGATCAACCATCAATTGTGCATTTGAGGTTTTTTGTTTTTCTCTCGTTTATCCTATTTACACCAATCATTCAGCACAAGTGAAACGGAAAACCACCTGCTTCGCAATCAAATCGAGTTGAGTTTTCTAATGCGTTCCGGAAAACCCGACGCCGTCTTGTTCTATATTGGCGAGAAGCACGCTGCAGATGTTTTGACTAATTATCTCGTTGTGAAAATCGCAAGCGGGCTTATTTCGGGTGAGTCAAGGGGTGTGAAATGGTAATGAGTTTTCTTTTGTAGTGAGATACCGCACGGGCGGTCGCAAAGAGATCGAATTCAATAGTAAGAATCGGGTGGACGATAATGAAGAGCATCATGTGCAGATTTCTGTGGACAGGAACAGACGACAGGTGTGTATCGAGAAGAGAGTGCTTTTCTTGTTCTAACCATATACCATTCAGATCATTATTGACGATTTGACGGAGTGTTCCGAACCAATTATCTCGCGCATGTCACAGGAATTCTTCGTCGATGACATTGTGATTGGCGCATCGAATGTTGTTGCAACGGATTCAGAATTTTATAAGGGGTACCTTCAAGACATCCAACTCAATCAGAAGTCAGTGATCATTCATCCAACTTCCCTAGCTATTGAGAAACTTGGAAAGCTGGAGAAGACTCAAAATGTTATTGAGGTAACCATACGGAAACAATACCAAAACCAAGTATTAACTTTTAGGGCGCCGTGTCCGATCCAATATGCAATAGCAATATCTGCAAGCATGGAGAATGTTCCGAAACTTTCAATGACTATACTTGTCAATGTTCTGATGGTTCCACTGGAAGACATTGTGACAAAATAGACTACTGTAGAGAGGCAAAATGTATGGAAGGAGCGAAATGCGAGAACGCCGAGAATGGTCATTTTTGTGTTTTCCCGATTACAATTTCAAATGGAAGCAAGCTGACATACTCTTTGGAGGAGAAAACTGTGTTGAGTATTCCTAGTATCAGCTTTTCGATGAGATCCCATTCTCCTAGTGGTCACATATTTACTCTGGTATGTTTTTTCAAATTTAATGACGTAAAACCCCATTTTTTCAGAATGTTGGAAAGTCTACAGTATCTGCATTCATTTTCAAACGTCGTTTTGTACTAATTAACCAAGCAAACCAAAAGTTTGATTCTGTGATTTCTGATGGCAAATGGCACCACATTGTTCTGAAACCATTCAAAGTTACTATTGATGGGAAAAGCTACAGTAAGATTTTGAATTTTTTTCACAACTAATATAAGTTTTTAGTTTCCACGAATCAACTTTTCCCCTCCGAGAGCAAATCCGAAGCAAGTTTATTCATTGGGGAGCAAGGGCAAGATGTTATTTTTGCTTGTCTGGATAACTTCCAACTTGGGGCTTATCCAAAGTTGACATTCACCAAAACCAAGATTCCAACGAATTCTGAAACCTGGAATTTGACGGAGAAATCATCAGTGAGTTTATTATATTTTTGGCCCAATTAATTAATTTTAAATCTCGCAATTTTAGGTTGGCACTGGATGTACATCTTCAGAACAATGTGGACTATTCTCAACATGTATTAATGGCGGGATCTGTGTGGACATTTGGAATAAGGTATGTTCTTATACAACTTTTCATGTATATCTCACAATTTTCCAGAGAAAATGTACGTGTCCGGTTGGCTTCACCGGTGAGAACTGTGAAGAAAACATCAACGATTGCAAGTACGTGGATTGTGGAAAGAATGGATACTGTTTGGATGGAATCGATGATGCGAAGTGTATTTGTAACAATGGATTTTCCGGAGAACACTGTGAACATGCAAACGATGAATGTGAAGGAACCGAGTGTCATAATAATGGGAAATGTGTTAAAAGTGGTGAGAAAGTGACTTGCAAATGTGATAAACAATGGATGGGGGACAACTGTAACGTGACATTGACCACAAGCTGTAAGGATTCGCCATGTCAAAACTTTGGACAGTGTATGCAGAAATCTGATGTAAGTTTCTGACAGTAGGATTCCATTTATCATTTTTTGATTTTCATGAATGATCGCTCAAGTCCAGTATTTACAAAAATAACAATTTTTCAAGAAATCGTTAAAATTCGAAAAAAGCGATTTTCAAAACCCGCAACTTATAATTTTTCTAACCTATTTCAACAAATTCAAAATTTTTCGCTGATTCGAATGAACCTAATTTCGCTGCTTAAAACGAAATATTAACATTCTCGTGAACAAATTTTTGTTAGTCGCGCTCGCCGCTGCCGACTTAAATCTGCTGTCGCGCTCGTTGCTGTCGGCTGCTACGTCGGCAACGGTCGGCGCGACAATTACAAATATGTTCATAAAAATGTTTCTATTGCGTTTTGAGCCGTTATATTAGGTGCGTTCTAATCAGCGAAAAATTCTACATTCATTGAAATAGGTTAGAAAAAATGTAATTTGGTGTTTTGAAAATCGATTTTCTCGAGTTTTAACGATTTTTGTGCGAAAACATTGTTTTTTTTAAATAAATACTGGACTTGGGACGATCATTTGAAAAATTAAAAAAAAAAAGGCTGTAAGCCTACTTTAAACAGAAATTTTCATTTTCAACGTTCCTATTTCCAGACATCATTTGATTGCAACTGTATGGATGGATATTCTGGAAAACTCTGTGAACAACGTAGTATTAACGAGTGCAATCATTACGACTGTAATCGTGGACACTGCGTTATGACAGTTAGCGGACCAGCTTGCCAGTGTGAACTTGGATACACTGGGCGATTCTGCGAGAAGCTTCTCAATCACTGTTCAAGCAATACATGTAGCTCTCGAGGCGCGTGCTCTCCAGTTTGGAACAATACCATTTGCGCGTGCGACACTAACTGGAGAGGGTCCCATTGTCAATACCAAACAAACGCATGTTTGGACTTCCCGTGTAACAACGACGGTGTGTGTCGAACAAATGAAGAGAACACCTTTACTTGTGAATGTCAAAAGTTCTTTATGGGAACGCGATGCGAAATCGAGGGAAGCTGTTTGAAGGCGGATTGTGTGCATGGGGAGTGTATTCAATTATCACCGGAGAAGCATACGTGCAGTTGTAATATCGGATATGAGGGAAATTCTTGTGATGTAAGTTTTCTATTGATGGAAAACTTTTAAAAAAAGAGTTGGTCTTTTTCTGAAATGTGCCCTAGGTGGTCACAAACTTGTTGGCAACAATTCGTGGCTCGGCCCATACATGGCCTTAATACAATCGTGTAATACAATTTTTTGAAGATTTTGCGAACTTCAAATGTGAAAAAAATCCATAAAATACGAGGCAGAAGTGGAAAAAATGAAAAAAATGCGAGCTAGGAGTCACAAAATTTAAATTTGCGAGCTATACGGCGACACATCGACCACACATATAGCCATATTTGTCCCGGCCCGACCCGCGGGCCCTTGAGCAAAAACTTCGATCAAAAATTTTTAGTCTTAATTTCTAATTGCCAGTTTAGTCGACATTTCATGTGTTTGAAGAACTTCTATGACACAATTTTTTTGGAATTTTGCTAATTTAGCTTTAAATTTTTTTTTCCAGCCCGACCCGGCCCGTTTAATTGCAACCCTGCTCTCCCCTTACGATTTATTTTCAATTTCAGCAACGCATCGACTACTGTAAAGCAGCCCCATGCATGAACGGAGCCAGTTGTGAAAACAAGCTAACTGGTTACAAATGTACATGCCCTGTTGGTTTCGAAGGAGCCGACTGTGAAGTGAACATTGACGAATGTGCACTAGGGTACTGTAAGAATAACGCAAAATGTCGCGACAAAATCAACGATTATGAGTGTGTTTGTGATGGCACTGGATATGAAGGTGGGTTTTTAAATATCATCCTGGGCAAAATGAATTTTTGGTAAAAAAAACTGATGCTGAATCCGAATATCACAATGAAAACATTCAAAAATGCTTCTCTAACTAAAAAAACAACGTCGAATGTGCAGAAAAGACCCTTCCTGGCCTAATTTTTTACGTGTATAGTGAGAAAATTGTACTTCAAGTAGTAGTTAAAGTTTGGCCACGAGTGATAACTTTTATGCAACTTTGACAGCGATTTTAGTGGTCAAAAAATCACTGTTTCGAAGCGTTTTCATTGTAATGTTCGGAATCAGCAAAATTTTTTTGCCGTAATCCCCCCTTACATAACGGTGTAAAAAACAAACTATAATGATTTTAGGAAGGAACTGTACCACTGATATCAATGAGTGTGAGAACCCGAACAATTGCATTAACGGAGAATGCTCAAACACTCTTGGAGGATACAAATGCACTTGTAAAAATGGTAGATTTTCCCCTCCTTTTTTCATAAATCACATCTAATTTTATTCAGGCTTCATCGGCCCTCGCTGTTCCATGAGAAACCCATGTACAGCTCAAATCGCATCCAACAACATTTCCAGCGTTACATGTGTACACGGAAAATGTGTGAATCCCGTGGTTCATGTGAGTTCCGGTTTATAATGAAGTAGCATTTTGTAATATTATTATAATTTCAGATTGAAAAGAATCGAGAGGTTGCAAAATACGAGTGCGCTTGTGACCGTGGGTATACGGGACCGACGTGTTCTCAAAGAGTAAGCATTTCTATTTTTTCCCTTCTACTTAATTCTCATCAAATGAAAAAGAAGATGAAGCACAAGCTTGTTTGTTTATAAAGAGACACTACTGGGGAAGGAGCTGTCACAATTGATTCTTTTTCCTTTCCTCGTGTTTTCTTTTGTTTCAGTCCTCTTCTCTCTCCACTAGTAGTGTCACTTTTTCAAGCTTCTCTTCTCTTCTCACTTTCTTCTCAACTAGTACTGTTTTTCTCCCTTTTCAGATCAAAGAATCAGCAATGTCTAACATTAGCTATTTGTTCGGACCAATTATTGCCGTTGTCATTGTGTTTGCCATTCTCGGATGTCTTCTTCTATTCTTTGTGATTCGCGGTAACAATGCAATGCATGGCCATTATAGTCCTAGTTCACATGAATTCACACAGAATCGAATGGCGGTGAGTGGTATTGAAATTTCTTCCAAAAAAATATAACTAATTTTCAGATGCCAACCGTAATCAAGTTGCCACCTCAAGAGAGATTGATCTGAATTGGAATTCTTGCTCAAATTTCCTTCTCTATGACTTCTCGATTGTACATCTACTTAACTTATTTTTCCACATCATCACATCACAAAACAACTTCATTTTTGAAATACGGGTTTGACTAGTGCTCTTAATTCATTTTTTTTTGTATGTATTGGTTGCCATTTTTGCAATGAAATAATTTCATCAAAATTTTAATTAAAATGGAGTAGTTGGTTGAGGAGTGGCAGTGACAGTTGTAGATTGCGTTGGAAGCGGAGTTGTACTTGGGAATTGTGTACTGCCAGTTGTGGGGGTTGGAGTTGGCTCTGATAGGTCCGGGGTCGGGGTTGGTTCCGATGGATCCGGAGTTGGGCTTGGCGCGGAAGGATCCGGGGTTGGAGTTGGCGGCGATGGGTCTGAAGTTGGACTTGGCTCCGATGGATCCGGGGTTGGGGTTGGCTTCGATGGATCCGGTGTTGCGGTAGGCGCTGATGGGTCCGGAGTTGGGGTTGGCTCAGGGCTCCCTGGAGAAGAAGAGGCTAAAGGTGTCCCGTTTTCAGTGGACTGGGACGGTTGTGTGGACATCGAACCAGAAGAAGGTGTAGCTGATGGGTCCGGGGTCGGGGTTGGCTCTGATGGATCCGGGGTCGGGGTTGGCTCTGATGGATCTGGAGTTGGAGTTGGCACCGATGAGCCCGGGGTTGGGGTTGGCTTCGATGGATCTGGTGTTGGAGTCGGCTCCTCGCCCGTGGAAATAGTAGATACATATGGATGCTCGGTTGACAAGGAAGTCGGAGTTGAAGCCAAAGAGCCCGTAACAGTGGTTCCCGTTGTACTCGTCGCCGATGGATCCGGTGTTGGAGTTGGTTCCTTGCTGGTTGAAACCGTAGCGACATCGCTATTGGGACTTTCAGAAGTAGTCTTAAATCCACAATAGAACTTCTTAGCGGCCAAATCAATACTCTTCTTGAAATTGGTATTACAACAGCTTGGATTTGGCCAGATGCATACAACATCACTTGTACCACAGCTTTGTGTGTCCACAGGCTCACCACTGAAAGGTTTGAAATTTGTAATGAAACTAGATTATAAGAGGATTCCGGGCAAGTTTATGGTTCAACAATGCAAAACTTCATGCCGATTCCGAATATCTATATGAAAACGCTCAAATATTCTTCTCAGGGCCAAAGAACGCTTTCAAAGTTGCAGAAAAGGTATCCTCCTGTCCTAACTTCTTGCGTGAACAATGCGAAAATTGTAATCCACGTGGAAAATTCGGCTAAAGTTCGGCCACGAGGGATAGCTATTTTGCAAGTCTGATGGCGTTTTTGGGCCTGAGAAGCATTTTTGAGCGTTTTTATTATGATATTCGGAATCAGCATGAATTTGTGCATCGATTGAACCATAAACTCATTTTGCCCAAAATCCTCCTTCTTTCAACTTACACACAAATTGGCTCACTACAACCATCTACCGGAGTACAAGTTCTGTTACGGGTTTGTTTTCCGCAGTATCCACAATTCATAGAGCACGCTCCCCATTCAGTCCATTTTCCATAGACTGAGTCACAATTTGCACGTTTTGTACGAGTATTGGTTACTCTGAAGGAATTTTTAAGGACGTTGAGGTGTTCTATAACTTACGTTGTTCCAGAGGATTGCAAGACAATACATGCAATCAAAAAGAGAAATAGTGGTACACGATGCATTTGATATTGTTTCTACCTGGAAGAAATGACAGTGAAGAGAAAGAAAAGGTTCCCAGATAGGGGGATGGGAAACTCTTCTTGCAAAAGTATTTTTTTTTGATATGACCATCCAAACTCTGCTGTATTTAAGTGACTTCAAGTGTACAAAACTTCTCGTGCTTTGATCGCACTTCAACGACAAAATGTTCCATTTTCCATGTGATTTTTTATTTTTTCTGTTAGCTTTTTCATGAAAGAACACATCAAATTTGATAACTTTTCAAGGTTTGATGTCTATGATGTCTTTTTAAACTGTGTGAAAAAAACCAACAAAAAAAACGGGAAAATGTTCATTCTTGTTCACAATAGAATCGCCTAGCAGAAATATCCACTTTCTTATGATAGGTGTGCGGACAGCATGATGGGCTTGGCGCCAGGCAAATATCATTTGTGGTGCTGCATGCTTGAGATTCGGTGGAGTCTCCTCTGAAAATAATTTGGCTTATAAATATAGAAAAGTTTAAACTTACGAGCAAGTGACCTCGGCACATCCACTGATTGGAGCACAAGTTCTGCTACGAGTTTGGGTACCACAGAATCCACAGTCACTATCGCAATTTGTCCATTCCGACCATTCATCATAAGTTGAATCGCATGCTTGTCTTTTGGAACGATGTCCAGAGCAGGAAAAGAAATAGGCAGCAAGGAACAAAAAGAAATACAGTTTCATTTTTTGATTGGTCTCCTACTGTGATTTTTATTGTTATCCTTATATACGGAATCTAGATTTTAATCTGCACATCGAAACAAAATTTGTTTAGATTATCTCTTATTACGTAAAACGGCACCAATCATCATGTTGATTGAACCCTTGCAACTGACAGGTCATCTATAAAAAGGTTGGTCAATTTAAAAAGACAACCATCATTTTGTGTCGAAATATTTGCTGTTAGGGGCACTTATTTGAAAGGATAAATTGAGAGACAACAACTCTTATGGAATAAATAAAGTGTGTTTTGTATTTTGTCATTAAAAATAGTTTGTATTGGCTCAAAACTTGGGAAAATATAACAAAGGAGATTTTTTGTAATTTTCAAAAAAGCTGGAAACGGTGTAAGTTTTCTGAATATTGTAGAACTATGAGAATGAAAATTTCTTTAAAAATTGAGCTATAATTTTGTGGCTTAATTCAAAAAAGAACCTGTTTTCTAGAGTTTTTATGGAAATGAAGAGTGTAATGTAGAATTGATTTCAAGACACTTTTTTCGGAAGCTTCTAGAATAAGGGGGACTCCTGTATGTTTCATTCTAACGTTTGCTTTTTTTTGGGAGTGAATGGGATAGCATTTTTTTCCCGATAATCTTCTTTCTAGCCATATACTTCCTGATTTCAACATTCGACGAAGTTTGGTACTTGATGACACGTTATTGATTTTCCTTATTTTTGTCAGACGCGAGACACGATCAATCTTCTCGTTTCCCTTTTTTTGTGCTTGTAGTTGTCATTCCTTTTTGGACCTGAAGATAAAAATTACTGTTCATATTACTGTTCATAAGGTATACAATCTTACAATTATCATTGCGACGTTTTGCAGTCGGTCAACCCATAACCTCTTCAGCCATTTTGTCATTTCCAGCAATCGAAGGACTCTTCATTGGTGCTCAACAACTCATGGAGCACCACCGTCAAATCAACTTTCTGTTCCTTGTGGATTCTGACGACAGTTCATGATTTTCCTTTGAGATTGAGCTAATTTTCTAGCTCAATTCAATAGTGAACTTGGTTTTTAGAGTTTTTTCGAAAAAGAAGAGTTTACAAAAAAAAAAGTTTTAAAAAAGTTAAAAAGTTAAGGTTTAAAAGTTAAAAATGAGAAAAAAGGTTCTAGTGAGACACGTTTTTCGGAAGCTTCCAGAAGAAGGCAGTAAATAAAGTCAATGTCAAAACCAGAATTTCACGGCTAGAAAATGGGGTGTACTGACTGGCCAGATGCCGGAGCATCTGTGGAACCCTTTCGCCACGGTGAGGCTCAGTACGTGAAAGGGAAATTTTTTTTGCCAAGGGGAAAACTAGAAAAACCCCATAAGAAGAGAGAGAGAGGTATCGGATCATTCTGTGAAGAACTCGCCGGAGAAAGAAAGAGAAAGAAAGAGAAAAAAAGAGAAAAAAAGAGAGGTATCGGATCGTTCTGGGAAGAAGTCACCGGAGAAAGAAAGAGTAAAAAAAGAAAAAAAAAAGGAAAAAAAGAGGCATTGGATCCTTCTGTGAAGAAGTCACCGGAGAGAGAAAGAGTAAAAAAGAGTAAAAAAAGAAAGGTATCGGATCATTCTGTGAAGAATTCACCGGAGACAGAAAGAGTAAAAAAGAAAGAAAAAAAGAAAGAAAAAAGAGAAAAAAAGAGAAAAAAAAGAGAGGTATCGGATCATTCTGTGAAGAAGTCACCGGAGAGAGAAAGAGTTTGAAAGAGTTTAAAAAGAGAAAAGAAAGAGAAAAGAAAGAGAAAAAACAGAAAAAAAAGAGAAAAAAAGAGAGGTATCGGATCATTCTGTGAAGAAGTCACCGGAGAAAGAAAGAGTAAAAAAAGAAAGAAAAAAAAGAGAAAACAAGAAAGAAAGAGAGGTATCGGATCATTCTGTGAAGAACTCACCGGAGAAAGAAAGAGTAAAAAAAGAGAAAAAAGAGAAAAAAGAGAAAAAAGAGAAAAAAGAGAAAAAAGAGAAAAAAAGAGAAAAAAGAGGTATCGGATCATTCTGTGAAGAACTCACCGGAGAAAGAAAGATTAAAAAAAGAGAAAAAGAGAAGAAAGAGTAAAAAAGAGAAAAAACAGAAAAAAAAGAGAAAAAAAGAGAGGTATCGGATCATTCTGTGAAGAAGTCACCGGAGAAAGAAAGAGTAAAAAAAGAGAAAAAAGAGAAAAAAGAGAAAAAAGAGAAAAAAGAGAAAAAAGAGAAAAAAAGAGAAAAAAGAGGTATCGGATCATTCTGTGAAGAACTCACCGGAGAAAGAAAGATTAAAAAAAGAGAAAAAGAGAAGAAAGAGTAAAAAAAGAGAAAAAAAGAGAGAGGTATCGGATCATTCTGGAAAGAAATCACCGGAGAAAAAAGAGAGAAAAAGAGAGAAAAAAGAGAGAAAAAAAAAGAGAGAGAGAGGTATCGGATCATTCTGGAAAGAAATCACCGGAGAAAAAAGAGAGAAAAAAAAAGAAAAAAGAGAAAAAAGAGAGGTATCGGATCATTCTGGAAAGAACTCACCGGAGAAAGAAAGATTAAAAAAAGAGAAAAAGAGAAGAAAAAGAGGAATCGGATCATTCTGTGAAGAAGTCACCGGAGAAAGAAGAAGTAAAGAAGAGAAAAAAAAGGAAAAAAGAGAGGTATCGGATCGTTCTGGGAAGAACTCACCGGAGAAAGAAAGAGTAAAAAAGAGTAAAAAAAGAGAAAAAAGAGAGGTATCGGATCATTCTGTGAAGAACTCACCGGGGAAAGAAAGAGAGAGAATGAAATGAATGGCGATTTCTTAGCCCATATATGCCTTGAGGTCAAAAATGGGCGGGGCCTGTCGGCCTAATCCTGATAATGACATATTTACAATCTGTTTCTTTGTATTTATTCCTCACATTATTAGATCGTAAATAAAGATAAAGATGTGTGTACAGGTGTTCCTTTTGTCAGAAAATCTTCACATTCCAAATTTTCTAAACAAAGGATAGGTCAAGGTCATGAAAACGATGGACTCAGGGGTCCCTAGAAAATCTGGGGCCTCAAGTAATTTCAAATAAAGTTCAGGGGGGCACGAGACTAGATTTCCCAGGTTTGAGTGAAAATTGTTAAGTTGAGAAAGACACACGTTTTGATACTTCAACATTAAAAATAACATAGAAACATAGAAATAAACATGCTGAAAGATTGTCAAAAAATCAACTGAAAATTGGTTCTTTTGGGAGTTTTTAAAAATATCAAAGAAAACTGGAATACGGTGTTAGTTTTCTGAATAGGGGAGAATTATAAAAATAAAACAGTTGATTGTTTTTCATTTGAAATTGAGCTGTCATTTTGTGGCTCAATTCGATGATGTTTTTGGTTTTTACAGTTTTTTGAAAATAAAGAGTTTATTCGAGACAGATAAAAAGTTCGAAGACGTTGAAGATACGGTAGAACACCAAAAAGATCAGGCTAGGTATCAAAATTGTTGGAATGTAAGGAGCCAAAATTAGAAATGAAAAAATGATTTCGAAATCTATATTTTCTTCATTTTTCGATATTTTTCGCCTATTTTTCGCTTCCTTATGTATTAATCTAATTTTGCAGTCTGAAAGTGTCATTAAAAGCTAGTTTTTAACATTTTCAGTTTATTCTTAAGCTTGGTCGAATCATTTTGCTGAACAATAGGTTCAGAAACAAAATGGGGTGCTATATAAGATAATACAGAATTTTCCCAAAATTTCAATTATAACAAATTATTCTTAATTTTGAAAATTCAGGTTCATTACATTCCTCGAGACTTATACATTGTCTTTCTAATAGCATTGGTTTTGAAAAGATTTATTCATAAATTGTTCTCTATTAAAGACCACAGAAGAATCGCTTTGTGGGAATGTCGACCTTCTTCTTGTATCCATTACAGCACGAAACACTCGGAGCAAGGCAAACCTTGTCGGTATCACTGCATGGTTCGGTTTCGGTGTCGTCTCCACTGAAAAAAAAAACAAGTTTTATCTGGAATAGAATGGTGCCTTACGTGCAAACAGCAGCTGGGCATGCAGCAATAAGATCACATTCTCTGGTACGTGTATGTTCTCCACAGAATCCGCAGTCTTTATCGCACGCCGACCAATCTTCCCATTCTTTCCATTCTGCTTTTAATGGACAGTTGCAGACTTCTTTCTCCACACGATCGCCTCTGAAAATATTGACATTTGGATTCAAAATCTCTGTAGAACTTATTACGCGCAACCACTCATGTCGGCTCCTGTGATGCAAACTCTGGTACGTCCACGATAAGTGGCTCCTGGGCAATTCTGAATATTCAACTGTATTCTTGATATTTCCCATCACATACCGCACATGTATCAGCCCATGCTCCCCATACAGTCCAAGTCCCAGCGAGAGCGGTGGTGCACAAGAAGGTCAAAAATATCACAACACTTTTCATCGTTGCCGTCCGAAACCAGAGCAGAATGGCCGGCAGATCGTTCTCGGCGAAGTTTAAATTATGAGTGTAATTTGATGATAATCCGGCTTGGCCCGTACAAAAACCATTTGAAACACCAAGTGACACCGACAAAATTTCGACAGTTATTCTTGTGCACATAAACCTGTTTCAGGGTTCAACTGTGCAGTTTCCACCACCAGCACGTGCCCAGAATCGCGACGAAATCCGCGATAAATCGAGATTAAGTGTATAGATTGCACGTACCGAAAACGATCGTTTGAACTGAATGCACAACTAATTGAGAGGTGGGAAGTTGGGAGAGTGTAAAGGTTAGTTTTAATCTTGAATAGTGTTTGGTCATACTGTCGGAGATCAAGAGCATAAAAACCCTTCATATATATGGTTCGACGTGCGATCCGACACTTTTCACAGATGGCGTTCTTGGTGGCAGTTCTCGTTCTAGCATGTTTGGAGGGCACGTTTGCACAGAGTGAGTTTCCTACTAAAAGGATAATAACAGGTAATAACATATTATTTGCAGCATTCGGTTGCTCGAATACCAAAATCAACGATCAAGCCAGAACAATGTTCTACAATGCGCACAACGATGCAAGGAGAAGCATGGCAAAAGGAACCGAGCCAAATAAGTGTGGAATGCTCACAGGAGGAAAGAACGTCTACGAATTGAATTGGGATTGCGATATGGAAGCGAAGGCTCAAGAGTGGGCCGACACATGTCCATCTTCATTCCAGACCTTCGATCCAACATGGGGACAGAACTATGCCACTTATACTACCACCGGAACTTTTTCCGATCCAATCTCAAACGCTGCTCAAGCTGTGAACGGTTGGTGGTCCCAAGTTAGAGCTGGTGGAATCACAGACCCGGAGAACAGATACACTAGCAGCAGTATCTTCCAGTTTGCAAATGTAAGAGGGTTCTCTTATCAAAAATGGATTCGGCTTTTTTTCAGATGGCTAATGGAAAAGCAACTGCCTTTGCATGTGCTTATGCAATTTGTGGTGGAACAACGCTCTCGATTAATTGCATTTACAACAAGATGTGTGTGATGTAGTTGTGTATATACCCTTACTGGAGATTTTCAGCGGATACATGACCAATGCCATCATCTACGAGAAGGGAGATGCCTGCACCAGCAATGCTGAATGTACAACCTATTCCAATTCTGAATGTAGAAATGGACTCTGCTATCAACCACCACAAGCCCCAGTTGTTGAGACATTCACCATGTGCCCAGGTGTCACTGACCAATCCGACCAAGCCAGACAAAAGTTCTTGGATACCCACAACAAACTGAGATCTAGCCTTGCAAAGGGACTCGAGCCAGATGGAATTGCTGCTGGAGCCTTTGCGCCACAAGCAAAACAAATGATCAAGATGGTGAGGAAGGGTTCCCTTTTTAGAACTCCCATGAGAGGCATTTGAAACATTTTTCTTTTTTGTTTAGAAATACAGCTGCACCATTGAAGCAAACGCCAGAACATGGGCTAAAGGATGTTTGTATGAGCATTCAACCAGTGCTCAAAGACCAGGACTCGGAGAGAACTTGTACAAAATCAGTATCAATAACATGCCAAAGATCCAGACAGCTGAAGATGTTAGTTGGCAAAGTAGTGTATTATCCTGAACAGAAAATTTCAGTCTTCATTGGCTTGGTGGTCTGAGCTTAAAGACTTTGGAGTTGGATCGGACAATATTCTGACTGATGCCGTCTGGGCTCGTGGAGTTGGACATTATACCCAACAGGCTTGGGAGACCACTACCGAAGTTGGATGCTTTGTGGAGAACTGTCCAACATTCACTTATTCCGTCTGCCAATATGGACCAGCGTAAGTCCTACCGTATGAATTATGTACGTAGTTAGATTTTCCAGTGGAAACTACATGAACCAACTCATCTACACCAAGGGAGCGCCATGCACCGCCGACGCCGATTGTCCAGGAACACAGACGTGCAGTGTTGCTGAAGCGTTATGTGTTATTCCTTAGTGAACTTTATATGCAAAGATTCGGAAATAAAATAAACTTTGAAATTCTGCACGTTTTGCAACGACGACTACATGTCAGATGTCACTGGCGCGTTTCTTCATTCTCTCTTTTTTTTTGGTCGGAAGACTTTTTTGACACATGCCTTCTTTACAATATTGACTTTAAAGTTAAAGGGGGAGTGAACTATTCTAGAAATAGTAGTTTGTATATATGGATCAACTCAGAATTTCGAGATAATAGGAGTCTCAGTTGCGAAAAAATTCTGAAAATTTGTCTTCAGACAGTTGTGGGCTGCCAAACGAGCTTAAAGTAGGATTACAGTCATTTTTTAAATATTCTCAAATGATCGTCTCAATTCCAGTATTTACGAAAATAACAATATTTTTGCACAAAAATCGTTGAAACTCGAGAAAATCGATTTTCAAAACGCCAACTTACATTTTTTCTAACCCAATGCAATGAATGTAGAATTTTTCGCTGATTCAAATGCATCTAATATCGCTTCTCAAAACGCAATAGAAAAATGTTTATGAACGAAATTGCACTTTGTCGCGCCGCCCGCTGCCGACTTGAGTCTGCTGTCGCGCTCGCCGCTGCCGCGGCAGCGGTCGGCGCGACAATTGAAAAATTGTTAATAAAACATTTTCTAGGGCGTTTTGAGCAGCGATATTAGGTGCATTTGAATCAGCGAAAAATTCTACATTCATTGCATTGGGTTAGAAAAAATGTAAGTTGGCGTTTTGAAAATCGATTTTCTCGAGTTTTAACGATTTTTGTGCAAAAATATTGTTATTTTCGTAAATACTGGAATTGGGACGATCATTTGAGAATATTTAAAAAATGACTGTAATCCTACTTTAAGAAGGCTTTCGGGTAGCAAATGTTTTTGATTTTTGTTCTGAAAAATAATATAATATTCATTTTTTTCACGAGCTACCAAAACCAATTTTGAATTGAAAATGGTAGAAATTAGTTACCCCAGCGGACCCTTTTCAGCATCTTTGACAACCTATTTTTTTTTGGACAAATTTTCAGATTTTTCTCAACTCAAACTCTTTTTATCTCGGAATTTTGAGTCGGACTATACAAAAAAAATCAAAAATTTTGAGAATAGTGCACCCCCCCCCCTTTGATGTTATCTATAGAATTTTAGTTGGCAGCTTGACAGTTTTTGTCTTTAAAAGATAAGAATTTGAAACTGCTAAAGATGAAAACACAGCTTGGCATAGTGCTTTGAATTATTTGTATGGTTTTGTAATACGAAAAACACTTTTTTCACTTCTTTGGTTCTTCTTTCACACGGTTTAGACCAGTTTTCAAACCACGCAACGCGCTAGAAATCGAAGTTGAGGCGATTGATTTTACTCGGTCATGTTACTGACCTTACACTTTTGTTGATTCTCAAGGTCTTTTGTTTTACTCACGAGATCGAAAAAATGAAAACAGGAACACATTGAAAATTATTTTTTTATATTTTAGATTTTTGATTTTCCTCTCTTTTCCCCTACAAGGCCTTCTATACTACTTATTCTTCTTCTTCTCGCATCATTTCATTAGTTTTTGGCAAACAAAACGTCCATCCCCTCTTACTGCCCCCCGCGAACCTCATTGTATACGACAGGCGGGTAAAACGGGCCGCGGGGGGAGAGGCGAATGACCCAGGGACATGTAGTTGCAAGTGTGCTCCATTGGACACATACAGCTGTGGGGCACTGCAGTCAGTCTCCACCCCACTCGACAAAAGTTCGCAGTAAAGTTGCTAATACACAACATTGTTTTCTTCTTTGTTTCATTGCCTCTCTTATCATTTTTTTTTCATTTTCCAGCGCGTTGTTATTTTTGTTACTTCGTGTAACTGTTCTTAATGTTTGCGTAAGGAAATGACTATTTTTATGTGCGTTGGCAAATATTCCAGAAATGAATGAATCAGCGATTAAAAGGTTAGGTTGTCTGGCAATTTTGATCCAACTTTTTCAACTTTTCATTTTTCTCATCTCTTCTCTCTCAAATTCATTTTTAAACAATCGCCAGCCCTCTAACACATGTTCATCGGGGGTAAAAAACGTCCGTCGTCGTTTCTTTCCTCGCCCATTATCCTCCCCCACAGATGCAATAGAATTGTCCCTCAATTTATCGATTTTTTATAATAGTAACTTTAGTAATGGTTGAATCTTCCTTGTTACGTTTAATGACTCATTTCTTGTATTGTATAAAAACAATAATTTTTTTCAGGACTGGGGTGCCTTGCCTCGACAGAACTGCAACATGGGGAACGAGAATTCGAAAACGTACAAAGGTGAGTTTTGTCTTTTTGGATTTGGAGCCCCGTTACCCATCGAGGATAATGAATACAATTCGTTCCGTCAACAAAACACTCTAAGAAAAAAGGATCGTCTGAATGGTCAAAACAAAACAATTGAGCCATGGTGGGGGGCATCCTGTCAACAAAGTACTCTTTTTGTCAGCTTTTTTCTCTCAAATCTTATCAGTTCTCTCCTCACAGCTGAACATGTTGTTATGATAGGCTCACGAGCAGCAGCGCCCTATTTACGGATTGCTCCTGAAAATTGATGCTTCACCTCTCAAGAAGACAGCCTCACCCGGAGACGAACAGCCGGCTTTTTCTGTTGAGGAAAGGAGTCAATGACGTGACGAGAGGGGAGGAAAAAGTTTTGGTCGAGGAGCTCTTCCCATCTCTATTTTTCGCCCCGGGCCCTGCCCCTGTGAGCTCCAGTCTCTAGTCAGCACCAAAGTCCTGTGACTTATTAGAGGTGACCATTTCACGAGTCACCATCCCCATCCCCACACTCTGTTCCTCATATTCTGAAGCCGAGACGCGGTCTTTCAAAAAACACTAGAACACACACTAACATCTGGTGCTCGGTATCTTGTGCAAACCAAGCTGCTATTATTTTATTTCATTCCGTTCAATGGTTCAGTTAGCCGAGTTTGAGCGGAGCAATATCTCCGTGGACCGGGAGATGCCCGAACGTAGTCCAGTGCGATCGTCTCCACCGTCTTCGTATACAAGGCCTAGCTCGTCAAGATTGTCTCCTTTTGTGGGGTCCTATTCTAACTGTGATTCTGTGGACGAATTATGCAATCGACTAACAAGATACCATCGTCAAGTCAGAGGTATTTATCAAGATTTTGTAAGGGTCCAGTGGCATACCTAGTTTTCCTCTCATTACCCAACGACTCCCTGACAGCATCCCAAAAGTTTTAATATCCTACGATCTTCAGTTAGTTAATCTTTAATTTTTACACTAAGTGTTATTTTAAAACGTCGTAAAACTTCCAACCAAGTTTTATAGCTTAATTTCCCAAAAAATCTTGTTGTCACCCTGATCACGATAGTTCTCAAAGTTCTAGGTGCTCTTTCTGTTTTTCCGTCTTCTGTTCGGATCAGCTGTTTGCTTCTCTGATCTTCCTGCTTCCAGTGCACTTCTGTTTTTCAGTCATAAGAATCTTGAACCGAAAAAATCATCAGAAAAATTAAACTTCCAAATCCCAACTTTTTTGACATGAGAGTTTCATAACATCACAACTGTCAAAGAATCTTGAAAAAAAACTCATCGTCACTTCCGAGTGGTCCCCATCCGAAATTTTGCAGTGTAATAACGGGGCGCAGAACGTTCAGCAGGAAAAATCATGAAGATGAGGAGAAAAAGAGATAAAAGACGGATAGATTTCAAATTCAATCTTTTCTACCTGCTCGTCTTACTCACTGGGGATAGAAATATCATCTTTCAACAAACTTTTCAACTTTCATGATTTTTCAGATATGGTCAACTTTGGCACACTACAAATTGACGATGAGACCAGAGATATTATAAATCAAGCTGGACCCGGACCCAGGACTCCACTCACTTTTCATTGTATCCATGGCAGTAATGTTGTGCTATTAAAAAGTGAGTTATCTGTCAGCGACTCAAAAAAAAGCCTCGAAAAATTGACTCGGAATCCCGATTTCGGGTTGGCCCCCACAAACTAAGAAAACCAGGGTTATTTCAGACGGTAGAATGGCGAAACGTCGAGAAAGCTTTTGCAAAGGCTTGGCATTCTCCAGCCGCCCCATTGAAGTTGATGAAAACGTGTGCCTTCGGTTATGCGAGGTTGGAACCAACTGGTCGGGTGTTCTCAGATTTGGAGTGACGAACGAGGATCCAGAGCAGTATAGAGATGTTCCAGTGCCAACGTAAGCTTTTTGAAAGTGGTGCCTGAAGTAAAATTCTTTACAAAATTATAGATTTGCTTGTCCGGATCTTACAACAAAGGATGGCTACTGGGCAAAGGCTCTACCGGAACGCTACTCCACGGAAGGAAACATTCTTCACTTTTATGTAAATTCGCAAGGAGAACTTTTCTATGGAATCAATGGATCACAAAAAGGAATGTTCCTTACTGGTATCAATGTTCGTGCTCCAATGTGGCTCATTCTGGACATTTACGGAAATTCAGTTGCAGTGGAAATTATTGGTAAGTTTAATGATAGCTAAAGACTATATTGGATGGCGCTTTAGTGTACGGACTGTTCAAAAAACTGCTGGCGTGTGGTCAGCAAATTTTCCTCACAAATTCCAACTACAGGAGAAACTAGAGAGCTCTTTTTATAGTTAAATTCGTTTGCTTAAGTTACCAGACGATTCCCATGCGTTTTTATGGCACTGTATTCGGAATATACCAAATTCTGGTGTTGCAAACGGGCTGGGCACGGGTTGGCGAGTTTCTCCATTCTGAATTCCGATTTTTAAGTAAAAATTTATATGAAAATGTAGGACACCGTGAGATCTACAGAATGAGGTAAAATTCTATGAGGTTATAATGCAAGAGTTCTCTCAAGTGTTTGTTGAGCACACGGAGATTTCGGCATGTGTGAGCCCGGGACATACGCTTTCTGACGTTTCATGGACAATATAGACTTGGAATTCAGATTTTCTCACCACCATTCCGTAGATCTCATTGAGTTCTACATTTTCATATAAATTTTGACTTTAAAATCATAATTTAGAGAGGAGAAAATCGCAGGGCCCGCGGCGGGCCTGATCGCAACCCCTCCCAGTAGCAGAGCGACCACAGGTTTTAGATTTTCTAACTACCATTCTGTAGATCTCATTGAGGTTCTACATCTACGTTCAGATTTTGACTTGAAATTCGCAATTTAGAAGGGGAGAGATTCGCAGGTCAGCGCCGGCCCGTTTCGGCCGACCTCACATTTTGGCGTCATATAATGCAAAATGATACCTAAAGACTATATAAGGGATAAAAAAGTGTAAGCAGGAAATGACATCACACTCTTCTAGCGCCCTTTCTTAGCTTATTTGACCATCCCCAAACGAGCACATGCAGCGGTGTCCAGTGCGCAACCGGTTCTTCTCTGCGTTACACTTACACCGCCCTGTTTGTATGCATGAATCATTACGAAACCAAACAATCTGGCCTCCAAATCTATCATCGGCGCCGTCTCCTCAACCTTTTTGTTTTAGAAAAAGGTTCTACATATTTTTGAAGTTATTTTCCTATTTTTGACGCTGGCAATATTCAATTTTTATTTCATAGTCAACACAAACCTGAAAATTATCAACTAGAGACGGCAGAGCAAACAATTACTTATTGTCATTTGTTTCTCATACGGTCGTCAGTAAACACTTGCAAGTACGAGTACTTGTATCTGCCAATTCTTATTTTCTATCTACTATAGATGAGCGCTATCAAGCAGAAACTTCAGTCTCGTAAGAGTAGAATAATTTCAAATAATAAATTCATACTTCTTCAGATGCATCAGAATTCCGTCCACGTCGGAATGCTCCACCGCCGCCTCAAATCTTCCCAGTTCGACCCGCTCGCCCTCCACCAACTCTTCAAGGTGCCATTATCACAAGAACCACCGCATCTCCCAATTTTGAATCCTCCTCATCGGCCTCACGTACAGATGAGTCAGGTAGGTCAACAGAAAGTTGAAGGAAGAAAAAAAAACTAATCTGCATGTGTTCTTTCAAGTGGCGCTTGAGAATCTGAGTCAGTGCGGTTTTAATTCGAATTCTCTTGTATTTTTTGAAATGCTTCGATCAGTTTTATCTGGTGCTACTATGCTGCCTATGAAGAAAAACAACTTGATAAAAGAATATAGTGAGATTTAGTGTCCAAACCAATAATGACTCCTGAACCCATGTGATCACTTTTTCAGGGGTCACTCCTCTCCGATTCCATCACGTCAAAGGTACTCACATCACACTGAACCCATTCCGCAATATCGCCACACGCGATCAGGCGGAATACTCACAAGGCTACGTCTTCACCGAGCGGCCAATCAAAAATAACGAGAAAGTGATGATTCAGGTGAGCAGCAGCTGACATTTTTTTTGCTCTTTTACTTCAACAATGATTCTTGCAGATAAACCAAGTGCAACGTTTGTACGAGGGGGGACTCGCTTTCGGAGTAACATGTTGTGACCCGGCAACAATCCGGGTAGCCGGCCTACCAGAAGATTCGTCGGATTTGGTTGAGATGCCGGATTATTGGGTTGGAATCAAGGATATTGCTCTGCAACCAAAGGCCAACAGTATTCTCTCATTCTGGATTACGGATTCGGGAGAAGTCAAGTTTGAGGTGGATTCGAATGGAGCGCGGACGTGTCTTTATGTGGATAACTCGTTGAAACTTTACATGTACTTTGATGTATACGGTTCGACGCTTTCCATCAAGCTAATGGGATGCATCCCAGTGCCAAGATCTCACTCGCCTATGAGAAGCCGAGAAAGTTCATCAAGAAGCGAGCGCAATGAACAGCCATTGTCGATTCCAACACGTCCAGCTAGAATTATGGATCCATCTTCTTCTTCTTTGTTCGCGCCAGCTCTTCCAGCGAGACCCCCACCAGCTCAGCACAGTCCATTGAGAGTTAATAGTGAGTTTCGGAAAATCCACACCTATAAAGGGCGGGGTTGCAATCTGGGTCGAAAAGGGCCCGCGCGGCCGGCGATTTATCCCCTCTCAATTGCGAATTTCAAGTCAAAATTAATATGAAAATGTAGAACTCAATGAGATCTACAGAATGGTAGTTAGAATACATGAATTCCATGTCTATATTTTCCATTAAACGTCGAAAAGTGGACGGGCCGAACTCACACGGGCCGAGATCTCCGGACCTTCTACTTTCCGACGTTTCATGAGAAATAAAGACGTGGAATTTATATATTCTAACTATCATTCTGTAGATCTCATCGAGTTCTACATTTTTATATTAATTGTGACTTGAAAATCACAATTTAGAGGAGAGAAAATCGCCAGCCCGCGCCTGCCCGTTTCGGCCCGGATTGCAACCCCGCTAAAGGGCAAAGCTGCCGCGCAGCTGGACGCGGAATTTCGGTAATGGTACTTCTGATTATGGGCACCTACGGCGGCCGCGTGGCCTTTTTGACCCTTAATTCAACCACAGCCTACCCATGGCCCGACCCGTGGCCCGCCACGGCCTTCTTCACAGCAGCCTTGATAATGAGATAATTTTTCAGTTCGCGATTCATTGGATGGCTCCAGTGTTGCGTCAATGGCCACAAACCGACAAACAGTTGATGACCTTCTGTTTCTTGGGGACTCTGTGGAGCCATTCACAGTTCCACCACTGCCACCACCGAGAGTAAGTCTCGCAGATTTTTGGGGACTTCCCGGCTCGGACAGTAGCATTACCTTTATTTATCACCTCCAGAAATGAGAAACCGGGACGGCACGGACCAGCGATCTTCTCCCATATAATTTGAGATTTTTCAGTCGAAACTTATATAAACATGTAGGTCTCAATGAGATCTACATTTTCATATAAGTTTCGACTGAAAAATCTCAATGTATATGGGAGAAAACCGTTGGACCGCGCCGGCCCGGTTGGCCCGATTTGCCACGTCTGCTCACCTCTCCTTTTTCCAGCCATCCACTCTTGGATCCTCCGCATCGACATCTCGCCTGCCCAACCGCCCATCAGCCTCGGCAATGCCATCCCATAGCCCACCGCCGCTGCCAGCCTCGTTCACCAACTTGACACTTATGGACAATAATGATAGAGAAGGATCAGAGGCCCCAGGGGAAGGAGATGAGTGCACGGTAAGCTTAGAAGCTAGACCTTCTGAATCCAAATCACCGATTTCAGATCTGCATGGACGCTCCAGTGAACTCGGTGCTCTACACTTGCGGACACATGTGCATGTGCTATGATTGTGGCCGCCGTCTGCTGACCACCAAAGGAACCTGCCCAATTTGCCGTGCCTCTGTGCAGGACGTCATCAAGACGTACAAATCTTAATCATATCTGACTTTCATCTCTAGAGTTTAGCACCTTGCCCTCGAACATCCTCTTGACGTTTTGCCCCATCCCGGTTTCTCATCTCGTATTCTTTCATGATGTGGTAGTAGTAATCATTTTTTTTGCTTCTTTTTTGTGTGTCCCTGCTGAATGCGTCTTTTTCAAATCTAGGAATCTTTCTTCCACAAATCCCGCTTGTAATTGATTTTTAAAAAAGAATCCCCTCCACAGGTCCCGCCCCCTAAATGTGTATTCGGCCCAGTAGTCGCTTTTTATGTGAAAAGTGTGTTCAGAATGAAAAATGTTCTGATTAATGTATAAACGGTGAATAAAGCATAAAGAAAATTAATCAAAGCGTATTATAATTCGACACACGCACAAATGTGCTAAAACTTTTCCTCACCTTTAGTCGGTCTCCACGGCAACTTTGTGATTTGAAAAAAAAGGGGAAAGACACACGATTCCGGCGACTCCCCTCGCTATAACCATACACGGCTATAAATTGTTCTTTTTCTGTTTCTCGGTGCCTCCTTTTCTTCTTTATTCATATTTTATCACCGTTCCTCGCATTGTTTCTTTCCAGTATTTCTTTCCTTTTTCTCTCACCGGTATCTTCCTTGTGATCATCGATCGAAAATGGAGACTTTTGAGGGTAAGCTCCTTTTCTTCTTTTTTTTTGGAATCCTTCCGGAGCTTGAATTTTTGTAGAACCTGAAGAACCAATTATGCTCCAGTGTATGGTACCGAAGAAGGGTAGAATTTGTGGTCTTGAAGCAACGGATTTTCATCGAAAAACACCTTGGTCGACTTTTTGCCAGATTCGCTTCACCAGACCAATGCTAGAGGGAGATAGTTTGGAGATGAAGGTAAGGAATAAAAAACAATTAAATTGGGAGTGAACTATTCTAGAAATACTGATGTTTATATATGGATCGACTCAGAATTTCGAGATAATAGAGATCTCAGTTATGATAAAATTCTGAAAACTTGTCTAAAAATATATATAAGCTCTCAAATGAGCAGAATAGGGGCCTTTGTAGGTAGCTGGTTTTTCGATGTTTGTACTGAAAAAAAGTTCACGTAAAATTAATTTTTCCACGAGCACCCGAAACCAATTTTGAATATTAATTAAATACGACAAAACCCGAACGAAACTTATTTGGCATGGCACATTTAACAACTTATATCTTTTTCTGGACAAATTTTCAGATTTGTTTCTTAACTGAGACTCACATTATCTCTCTAATTCTGAGTCAGACTATACAGAAAATCTAACTGTTTTAAAATAGGTTGATCCCAGTTTGAGTGTAATTTTGTTTTTTAGATTGTGTTCCATGATGTTCCACGTATCGAGGGTCAAATGCTCCTTTCCATCACCCCATCAGAATTTAGATTTGCAAAGGCTAAGAAAATCATCGAGAAAAACCCATTCGTCATAGACCCGCTTCACGCTTGGATGAGCTATCTGGCAAATGATGATCCCGTGAGAGAGTGCCAATTTGGATTAAAGTACACTAATGGTTCGTCGGTTCGAAAAATTATAAATATTGAAATATGTTATTTCCAGGAACCGTCCAGCTTCGTCTTCCAAACGAGGAGGAGTTCTTCTCGTTCTATCATGTTCCAGCCGACGACGACCTCATTTGCATTGACGTTTTTTTCTGTGGGAACATCAAAAGTGTTTGTCTTCAAGACACACTGGAAACTGAGAATTCGGAGGGAGAGATTCCTATGGTCTATCATAAGAGATCGCATGTCATGATTGTTTAGTTTAGCGCTTTCTATTTTTCATTCCAATTATTTCTGGGTTTTTTGCGGCTTTAATTTTTTGAATCTCCTTTTGTAATAATTCCATTTAGATATCATACTGCTTCATCTGTTCTATTTTATCTTCGAAAAAATCTTGAAAAACACTGTGCATTTTTATGGCTTTTTTATGTAATATTTTGTCTATTAAATTTTCATTTATTTTTAGCATAAATAAGTAATTTTTAACAAAAAGATTGAGAGTTTTGGGTGGCAGAAAAAAATTTGATCAAAACTGGAGTTTTAGATTAAAATAAAGGAAAATTGGGTAAAATGGAAATTTTGTTATAAAAAGCAGAGAGTAATATTAAGAAAATTGAAATATTTTACTAATTCTCGAACTTTAACTATATAGGATATCATAGTGATAAAAAATAGTGTAATTTTTTTCTGACAGAATTTTTTGAAGTACTGAACTTTCCGTAGGAAAATTTTGACGTTTTGATCATTGTGAAACTTATTTTGACGTTGCGATATTTTTAGAGAAAGTTTTCTAAAATTTCTGAAGCAATTTTGTGACGTTCTGATTTTTCTGAAAAAGTTTTTTTTAATGTTCTGAACTTTTTGAAAAAACATTTTTGACGTTCCGATCTCCCTCAATCAATTTTTCTGACGTTCTGAACTTTTTGGTGGGAATTTTTGGCGTTCTGATTTTTCTGAAGCAGTTTATTGACATTTTTGTGTTTTTGAGGCATTGTTTTACGTTCTGAAGATTTCGATGTAAATTTTTTACGTCCTGATTATTCTGAAGCAATTTTGTTGACGTTCTGATTTTTCTTGAGGGTTTTTTTGATGTTCTAAAGTTTCTGAAGCAGTTATTCAACGTTTTGATCATTCTGAAGCGATATTTTTGACGACACTCCATTTTAGAGGAATCAGAATTTTTTGATATCCAAACTCAATTGACTCAAAAATGAACACTTTTCAGATACCAAATTGAAACGCGTAAAACGTATCTCTGTTATATTTCAGAATGCACTCTACCTTATTTTTTGTCTTCCGCAATTCTCACAACACATTGCTGCTGCTATCACCCCCCGTCTTCCACTATCTGTTCCCAACGCATCTCGTGTTCTACGGATCGATTCAAGTTACACTGTGTACACTGTTTTTGATTGCCCTTTTTTCGAAATGAAACAGAACAAAAAAAAAAGTCTATGATTCTTGAAGAGGCCAATCACTCAGTCCAATTATCATCACTATCTTGATATCGCTGTCGGTTGATGCAGAACAAACACGGTCGGTTTATTTCACTCTCACTTTTAACTAACTAATTTATTTAGGTACTTATTGACAAATTGTTTTTCTTTATTTTTCAGATCTTCATCTGATCTACAATGGTAATGATAATCAAGTCGTGCAATTCAATAAGAGTCAAACTGGATTGGAGCGGATTTTCGCTTCTGAAATGACACATGATATCCAATTTTGTCGGTATATAAGAAAAGGAGAGATTTTGACGTTTGAGGTAAAATTACAGTAGGATTTTTTAATTAGAAAAGGAAATGAGTTTCAGGTCACGATCTACGGCAAGAATAAACGCGAGGGCGACTTTAAATTGATAATAGAGCCAGCGAAGCCGAGAAAAACTGATAACAGGAATCAAACTCTATTGCAAACTCTACATGTGATTGAGCCGCCAAGTGTTTGGATTGGGAATTCTCAGAGAGGAATTTTCTCATTTATGATGAAATTAGAGAAAGGTACAAAATAGTTGAAAGGGAATTCCGGAAAAAATGAGTTTATGGTTCAATCGATGTGAAATTTCATGCAAATTTTGAATATCACAATGAAAAAGCTCAAAAATGATTTTCCGACCCAAACAACATCAAAATAGCATAAATGTTATCCTTTCTGATTTTCACGTGGACAGTGAAAAAATGTACTCCACGCAGAAAACAAGGCAAAACTTCGGTCATTTTTCGGCGTTTTCTGTGTCAGAAAATCATTTTAAGCGTGTCTATTGTAACATTCGGAGTCAGCATGGTTTTTTGCATAGATTGAAATGTAATCTCATTTTGCCCGGAATCCTGGCTCTGGAAAAATTCGCAGCCAGACATTTCGCACTCGGACATTTCGCAGCCAAAAATACACTATTTTCGAATAAAATGTCTCAAAATGACTTCTAAAATGACGACAATGTACAATTGTCAGTGTTAATTGTCCATTTCTTTTTTTCATTTTTAGACAATTTATAGAAAAGTAGTACATTTGTGAGATATCCGTCTGCGAAATGTCTCGTTGCGAAATTTCTGGCTGGGAATTGTCGCGGAGCCGGAATCCTCTTTTAAATTAAGAGCTATCACAAGATTCCACAATTATGCTCATCCCTCAATCATTACTTTCCAGAAACCCTATTAATGCGACTCGATGAAGACACGAGTTGGTTCGCCGTACTCTACTTCCCAAAAAGTGTCGATTATTACAGTATCCGAATGACTTTATGCCGAACCATCCGATCAGTATTTGTCATCAACGGTGTCAACAAAAACGACCCCTTGCCGATGTGCGATCCGAATTTCTCCAAATTATACGAGTCGAAAAAACTTCCGAACGAGTGTTCATGTGTTTCTCGCATTTTTTAATCCATGTCAAATTGTATAGTGTATCATCTTATGTATAAAGTTTTGGAAACTCCAATGTACACATAGTAGCTGCATAAAAAAACATACTCTATGCCCCTTTTTTAATGAAACTTTGGCCCCTATATATGTACAAACTTTCGTTATTTCTTTTCTCCTTATTCCCCTCTACTATAGTACATTTTTTACATCGTTATCATCGTCCACCCTTTGTCTCCAACCTATGTTTCTGTTTCCTTTTCTCTTTCCCTTCCGAGAAAATGTTCAGAAATCAATCAACTCGAGAAGATTCAAGTTTTGGAGAACGAAGAAGTTTCATAGTCAGCTGAGAAGATTTGATTAAAATAGGGAAGAACGTCTCATGACGGACAGTTATTTTGAAACCATATGATGTGTTCAAACTGACCACAAATCAAGGTTTGTTATTATTATTTTTGGGATATATGATTCATTGAAGATTATCTTCAGGAAAAATGGAACGCTAAGTTTGGTTTTGTAACTAAACAAAACAAAAACAGTCACCACTACAAAAAAAACTAATAACAACTAGCTTACAACTTCTCTGACGTCTTCTCAGAAACATTATCATGACCATAAAAGCAAATTTTGTCTCATTTGCCTTCCTCCTCTTCCTATTTTCTCTGTGTCCAAGTGTCCTCTCCGCATTGTTTCAGCAGACTATTGTTTGTGACAACGTATTATCGCTGGAATCGTCGAACAATGGGTAGTTTTAAATATTCTAACTGGCAGAAGAATTATGAAAATTTTTTTCGTAGTCGTGTGATGATTTTTTGGAAACTGGAAACTAGAATAGAATTTAAACCGACTTTGCTCCCTGGAACAAGATTATGTTGTTTTTTGTTTTTGTTTTTTTTTCTGAAAAGCTTTGTGTTTTGCTTGAACTCCTGAACTTTGTTCTTCTCATTTGATTTTTGTTACGTGAAAATCTATGAGAAATGATATCAAATTAAGTTTTTTCGATTCGTCTTCTAATCAATGTTGTCAGAATACGTAAACGTTTATTTTGTTGCCGATAACGTAAGTAGTTTGGAATGCGGCCTTGATTGACCAGACTCAAAGGCGTTCGACAAAGCGGTAACAATCCCGAGAAACATCCCGTTTGTGTAATCGTAATCAATCCACCCTTTTTTGTTGTCTCCGTTCCTTCTTCCTCGTTTACTGTATCACTTTGTTGTCCCTGAAATCAGTTCGACGCCGCCCACTTTTTTTCTGAGGCAACATAAATAGAGGGAACTGCAATGGGTCCACATGTCATATGAGTAGGGAGAGAGATCATCAAGTTGTACTATTCCTCCCTCATCCTTTTTCTTGATTGTATCTTTTTTGGCCGACCTTGGTTATTTTTGCTATTGGTCAAACTTGAGTGATTGACGTATTGTAGCATATTTGAAGAATGTAAATATAAATTTTTGGTTTCAGAACGTAACTACAGAATGCTCAGGATACTCACGATTACTTTGGCTTTAGCAGCGGTAAGTGTTTTTACCAGGGAATTTCTCCTATAAAAATTAAGATTTTCCAATCGAAGCTTATATGGAAATCTAGGTCTTGATAAGATCTATAAAATGATATACAGTATGCCACGATTTATGTGCTGCATTTTGTGCAACTACCAACTCCCGGGCCGGCACAACACAACATTTTGTAGGTTATTTTGTATACCATTTTAGAGATCTTATCAAGACCTTCATTTTCATATTAGTTTCAACTGAAAATCTCAATATAAATAAGAAGAAATCGTCTTCCCATGTCTAATCTCAATAAAACCCCCTATCAGGGTCTAGAAACTAGGTTGATAAAAGACATGGGCGCCAACTGGTCTCGATCTCGGTCAAGAGATGTGATGTAATTGATTAATAGCAACATCCGTGGAAACCACTTTTTGCAGATTGTTTCCGGCGAACTGTCCAAGACGAAGGAAGATAAAACACTCAAAGATTTAGAGGACAAGATTGTCAATGACATCATCACACATAAAGTAGGTCAAGGTTCGAGAATCAAATAATCAAGTTAATGGTTAAGGTTATGGTCTACAGTAAGACATATTGTCCATGGAGCAAGAGGCTGAAGGTGATTCTTGCCAATTATGAAATTGATGACATTAAGATTGTTGAATTGGATAGAAGCAATCAGACTGAGGAGATGCAGGTGAGTCATAGATTGAAAAAAAAATAATAATAAGAAGATAATTTTTTTCCAGGAGATTCTGAAAAAGTACTCCGGACGCACTACTGTTCCTCAATTGTTCATCTCTGGAAAATTCGTAGGTGGTCACGATGAAACAAAAGCGATTGAAGAGAAAGGAGAACTTCGGCCAATGCTCGAGAAGGCCCATGCTTTGTAAGTCAACATTTCAGATAGACAAAATCTACCTTCTAAATGTAACCCATGTCTTTTCCACAATGTGCACCACTTCCTTCTATCCCATACACGTCCAAGTCCGGCCTGCCCGAGTAGAAAAATACCGTCGAAAATTTTCCGTTAAAAAAAATAATTTTTTATGAAAAAGTTTCTGAATTGTATGAAAAAACATGAAAATACTGCAATTAAGAAAAATGTTACAATTAAAGGAGGATTCCGGGCAAAATGGGTTTATGGTTCAATCGATGCAAAATTTTATGCTGATTCTGAATATTACAATGAAAATGCTAAAAAATGATTCTCAGACCCAAAAGACGCCTTCAAAGTTGCAAAAAAGGTATCCCTCGTGACCGAACTTTTGTCGTATTTTCCACGTGGATTACAATTTTCGCACTGTTCACGCAAAACCTTAGGCTAGCAGGGATAACTTTTCTGCAACTTTGACGACGTTTTTCTCGCCTGAAAAGCATTTTAAAGCATTTTCATTGTGATATTCGGAATCAGCATAAAATTTTGCATCAATTGAACCATAAACTCATTTTGCCCGGAATCCTCCTTTAAACAAAAAGCAGTCAAAAAATCAGTTTTTCTCCGAAAAATTGCCGTTGGAAAGATGTGTCTCAAAACCCGGGCGAGGGCGAGCCAGGGAGGGCCGGTAGAAATTCGTCCGACGGCCCGGCCTTAGTTTAGACATGTATGTTCTATCCAAATGTTCTTTCCAGGTTCACTAACCGAGTACCTGTACCTGACAACGGTGCGTGAGTTGGTTTGTGCATGTTGCTCATCGTCACGCACACTCGCCCCCATGAAACATTTTGTTCAGTCTTTTCCCTTTTTCTTCTGCCCCCCAACATCCTCACGAGCATCACGGTTATCATGTTTTGTCCTTGCATCCCCCCGTTGCCTTGCCATTGTCTTCCCCCTCGATTGTTTGTATGTAAAATGAAACGTTTTTTGATTTTGAATGTGAGATTCATTGGTTTCAGAAGAGTGAAGAAGAAGAAGTAAATTATCAATTCTCAACAACAATACAACGGTCTCCTCTTTTTCTTTCACTATCCCTTGGTTCGCCCCTTCTGTTCATTTTTGTTGTTTTTCTTTTGCTTCATGGTAACCGAATGCTCACAATTCCATTCTTATTGAAATTCCGTGCGTTTCAGAGATAATAGAGACGAATTCTGAAGCGTTGGCGGTCAAAACAAAAGCATCCAGCCTCGTCACTGCTCTTCCACTTGTTCTTCTTCTTTCTGTTTTATTAATATAAAAAGACAAACACCATCAGCCATTTTTCATTTTTTTTTTCATGATTGTCGTCCTTCTTTCTCAAACTTTCTAGTTACGAGTTTTGATATGAATAAAACATACAATATGAAACATGCAAATCAATACACTATTGTCGATTATAATCCTGATGTTCTGGTAATACGGACTACTTAGTGTCAGGGTCACTCATCTCGTCTTATCGAGGCTCATCATCTATACGACTAGCAGGTCTTAGTTTTTGGTTGGCCTTTTTCCTTCGCAAGGTTATAAAAAATGGTACTAAATCAAGGTTTTTGAAGTTTTAAAGTAGGATTTTGTTCATTTTCAGTGAATTTTTTTTTGTCAGCAGCGGCGAGCGCGACAGCAGTTTATGTGTCGACAGCGACGAGCACGGCAAATTGAACTTTTGTTCACAAACATTGTTCTAGAGCGTTTTAAGCACCGATAGATGAAAATTTTTTTCATTTTTTAAATATTTTAGAAAGAATGTAAGCTCGCGATCTGAAAACCGGTTTTTTCGAGATTTAATTTTCGTGAAAAAATGTAGTGATTTTCGTAAATTCTGGAATTGGGCCAATTATTTGAACAAAAATACGAAATGACTGAAACCTTATTTCAAGTTATTTTTCGGTTTTTCAGTTTGAAGGCTATTGTATTTTCCAATTCCAGAAAAAATTACATGCATCTTCTTTCCATCAGATTACGGTTCCTTTGATTGCTATTGATTGCAAAAAATATTATCCCCCTGTTGTTTTCTATAATAATTTTTCATGAAATACTATAATATTATTTGGAAAGTTTTAAATTTTGGTACCAGGGGCAATAAATGTGAGAGCAAACAAACAACCACCGTTCCTGAGTCAACATTTTGTCATATGATTTTTCGCCGACAATTTTTTTCACAAACTGTTCAGAAACAAAATTTTGTACCTGGAAATTGAAATGCGAATTTGAATTTCAAGTGATTTTTGTTTTCTTTCAAGAGTCTCTGGTAATCCTGTTCAAAGTTTTTTTTCGGTTTCAATCACCACAGGATACATAGAAACACAATAAACATTTTCCTCAATCCATGTCCTCTTTATCCCGGTGGCCAATTTTCATGATGATCCAAGAAAAGCAGACAGTCGGTCGGGGGGCAGCCATCTTTTACTTCTCATCCTCTCGTTTCTTTGGTGTATGTCGGGAGAGGATTTTCTTTGTGTCTCCTCGAAATCCGCGCACTTTCAATTCCACTGTCTTTTGTGTCGTCGGCGCTCACCCGCCAAGTCCGTTCAATGTTTTTGGACCGGTCCGATTCTTCCTCGGTTGATCGTCTTCACCCCAACGAATAGCCCCTTCCATTCATTTATATTTGTATTCCTACTACTGTTGATTCAATGCATAGAAAATGTGTTAGGAATCGACACTTTTGATCTAAATACTACTGAAAAAAGTGACGTCTGAGTTGAATGACCAACGACAAACGATGAGAATTGAGAGCATACCACAAATAATGTGCTGATAACTATTCTGCACGTTCCGTTATAGGGTGTTTCTCTTTTCACCATTTGATGTATAAAACTTTACTTCTCCCATTGACTATTTCATTCTTCGTGGGACTCCAGTTTTTAAACTTCCTAAACTTCTTCGATTTTTTTGTACAAATAGACTCCCACGAGGCCTGAACTAACTGTTTTCTCCCTCCTAAATGCTGACATTTTTGTAAAGGTGGGAGGAAGTAAACATATTTGTTCAGCAGGAAGTGCACAAACTATTTGGGGAAAAACTGGTATTCCGGTCATTTGTGAAATTTCTTCATTTTCTCTCTCTCTTTCAAACGTAAAATTTTTTATTTTTAAACATTTTTTCTTCCAGAAAATGACTGCAATAGGACCCGTGGATAGGAAATCGGTTATGAAACTACTAATACCTGCGTTAATCTGCAATATGTTAGCGTTCACTTCCATTCTTCCACTTTTTCCAACGATTTTGAATTATTATTCGAAAGAAGGACATAGGGTGAGTTTTTTAAAAAGTCTCCCATTTCAATCTCAATATTCAGGACTGGTTATATGATATCAGTGTGAAAGGGCTTCAATCTTTCCAAGAAGCCATTGGTGTGCCACATAGTGAGAGATACGACAAAGTTTTCTTTGGAGGTATTAGCTTTTAAGAGGATTAGATTTTGTTCTAAAGTTTTTCAGGTTTCCTTGGATCTCTCTTCAGTGCTCTTCAGTTCATTTCTTCTCCAACACTTGGCTCACTGTCGGATATCTATGGAAGAAGAGCAATTATTAGTTTTTGTTGTATTTTGACATTCATTTCTTACGTGGTAAGTATTTTTTTTTGTTGGAAATTATCCAAAAAAAGTTCTCAGAATTGGCTTAAAGCAGACACCTTTGCCTATTTCGTTCTGGCCAGAATATTGGGAGGTCTGAGTAAGGGAAATATCAATGTGGCAACTGCAATTGTATCGGATGTTTATACTCCAGAGGATCATCCAAAGGGAATGGTGAGGTTTTTTGGAAAGAAAACTCCAGAATCTAGAATAATTTGCAGGCACTTGTTGGAATATCGTATTCTTTGGGATTTTTGATTGGGCCAATGATTGGAGCGTATTTTTCTACAATTGCAACTCAAGTAAGTGTTATTGAAGTTTAAGTAAAAAAATGGTGCAAAATGAATTGGCTCTAGCCTAGCCTCTAGGTTCAAAAATAGCAAAAGAACAACCCAAAATTTGATTATCCTTATGAAAAAACTTCAAAAAATTTAGGACCCAAAAAAAACGCCAAAACGCTCGGCCACGGGGACAAACTTTTTTGTGACTTTGATAGCGTTTATTGGGTCAGAAAAGCTTTTTTGACATTTTTCATAATAATACCTGCGTAAATTTTTGCTTCAATTATATTATTCTTTTGCTCCGGGAAAGCTCAAAATAGTGATTTTGCAATTTTGTAACAAAACCTGTTACAAAATCTTCTAACTCTTGAAAATACCTAACTTTTTTTCATTCGAAAAAATCTAACATTTTTTGATTTTAAAACTTCAAAACCTTGAAAACTTTAACATTTTTCCGTTCCAAAAATTCAATTTTCTTAATTTCAAAACCAAGATTCCCCGATTCCCCCCAAAAATTCCCATCAAAATTCCAGGATGCTCCATTCGCCCTCCCTGCAATCTTCTCCATCGTCCTCACGGTCATTGAATTCGCTTTCCTATTCTTCTTGCCAGAAACTCTGGATCTCAAAGAACAGGTTTGTATCATAGTTTGTGTTTGTAGTCTCTGCTTTGTTTCAGAAAAGTCTGGATGACATCAAAAAGACCCGCAAGGAATTGATCACCCCGAAGGATTTGTTCCAGTTCACCGCCGTCAATGCGCCACAAGAAAGTGAGGGGAAAATTTTTGAATTCTTTTGCAAATAATTGAGTTTCAGAGAAGAAAGAGATGCAGAAAATCGGATGGATTTACTTCCTCTTCTTGTTTTTGTATTCTGGACTCGAATTTACTTTACCTTTTCTGACGCACTTGCGATTCAACTTTGATAAGTAAGATTTGGATTTTTTTTAAATTTCAAATATATTTTTGTTTTCAGTATGCAACAAGGTAAACTATATCTGTTCACTGGTCTTTTGATGCTCCCTATCCAAGGAAGATATGTCAGGAAAACCCCCATTGAGAAGTAAGTGAACCTCTTCTTCCTCGAAAATTAATTTATAATAAAAATAATAATTCAATTTTCTCCAGACAAAAGACAGTCGCTGAATACGGAATTGCATGCATCATCCCGGCGTATTTATTCGTCGCCATTGCCGAAACGCCACTGGTTCTTTACGTGGGACTCTTTTTCTATGCAATTGGTGAGAAAAAAATCTGAAAAAAACCACAAAAACACTTTTGTTTCCAGCTTCCGCCACAGTCGTTACCAGTCTCACTTCCCTAGTACACGTCATATATCCGCAGAGTGAGAAAGGTGTCCTGGCTGGAATATTCAGAAGTCTTGGGTGTCTGGCAAGAGCACTTGGACCTGTTATAGCGTCCACTTGTAAGTAGAAGTCATTCTACTTTAAAGTAGTATCACAGTCATTTTTTCAATTTTTTCAAATAATCGTCCCAATTGCAGTATTTACAAAAATAACAGTATCTTTGCACAAAAATCGTTAAAACTCGAGAAAATCGATTTTCAAAACGCCAACTTACATTTTTTCTAACATATTTCAATGAATGTCGAATTTTTCGATGATTGCACTTTGTCGCGCCGACCGCTGCCGACTCAAATCTGCTGTCGCGCTCGCCGCTGCCGGCTCAAACGTCGGCAGCGGTCGGCGCGTCAATCAAAAATTTAATCATAAAAAGGGTTCTATTGCGTTTTGAGCAGCCATATTAGGTGCATTCAAATGAAATAGGTTTAAAAAAATGTAAGTTGGCGTTTTGAAAATTGATTTTCTCGAGTTGTAACGATTTTGGTGCAAAAATATTGTTATTTTCGTAAATACTAAAATTGGGACGATCATTTGAGAAAATTTTTAAAAAATGAGTGGAATTTTACTTTAAAGTAGGATTACAGTCATTTTTTTTATTTTCTCAAATGATCGTCCCAATTTCATTATTTACGAAAATAACAATATTTTTGCACAAAAATCGTTAAAACTCGAGAAATTTGATTTTCAAAACGCCAACTTACATTTTTTCTAACCTATTTCAATGAATGTAGAATTTTTCGCTGATTCGAATGCACCTGATATCGCTGCTCAAAACGCAATATAAACATATTTATTAACAAATTTTCAATTGTCGCGCCGCCCGCTGAATACGCATGAGCATTCAGCGGGCGGCGCGACAGTAGATTTAAATCGGCAGCGGGCGGCGCGACAAAGTGCAATTTTGTTCATAAAAATGTTTCTATTGCGTTTTGAGCAGCCGATTCGAATCAGCGAAAAATTCCACATTCAGTGAAATAGGTTAGAAAAAATGTAAGTTGGCGTTTTGAAAATCGATTTTCTCGAGTTTTAACGATTTTTGTGCAAAAATATTGTTATTTTCGTAAATAATGGAATTGGGACGATCATTTGAGAAAATAAAAAAATGACTGTAATCCTACTTTAATATAGAACAATTATTTTCAGTCTTCTGGCTCCTTGGTGCAAGATACTGTTACATAATGGGTGCCCTTCTACTGGTATTTCCATTAATTCTTCTCAAGCGACTCGATAACCCAGCTGCTAAGAAAACCGTCTGAGATCCGTGCTCTTTTTTGTAGTTTCTAGTCTAAGAAAATTCCAATTCAAATTTTACGGTTAACACCTGCACAATAAGTCTTCCATTCCTCTGAAACGATGTACATTCTTCCATTATGTGATTCAATTTTCAATGAACTTTATTGAAATAACGCTTATTAAAAGTTTCGAATAGCATTTGCTTCCGCTCGGTTATCTCCGCCATTTCCGCTTTGGAAATCACCTGCAAAAAAGTTGGGATCAAGCAAAAGATCAAAATTACTCACTTTTGATATGAAAACCGTTGCAGCTCGATGGATATCCTGTCGTGAGCCACCCACTTCTTTGATGGTCTTCAGAAGGATTCGAAGTTTACGCCATTGTTCTGGGGAAAGGTACCGACGTATAAAGTCCTGAAAATTCGACTTAGGGTAGAAAACACGAAACACAAACTTTCGCCTCGTTGACCATGTAGGGAAACGTCTCATCTGGAACTGATGAAAACACAGATGGCTTTGGTGTTGGGAAATCGGGTAGGGGTAATGTTGTTGTTTCGATTCTGGGTCTTATTCCACTCGCCAGATGACTAGCAAACTCTGACAGCATCATTGGCCTTGAAGGTGACGTTGGAGTTTCTGGTTGATTGGAGCCTTCAGATGGCGGCGCTACAGTGGCGTCATAATCGGGTGGTGGAACAGAAACAACGGAGCTGATCAGATCTGTCGTTGAATCATCAAAATCTTCTGATGAAGATGACGTCGTTGAATTATTCATGCTAGTCATAGCGTCTGCAGCAGAGTTGACTGTTGAATTTGATTTTTTCTTTAGGAAATCTTTGGCTTCTTGAGAGGATAATTCTTCTAAGAGCATATTGATTTCAATTTTAGGCATCAAAATCCGTTTAGAGTTAGTTCCAAGTACAAGCAATAGAATAATAAGAAGCCGTGTAGCCATCGGTTCAAAAGAAGCAATAAAATAAGAATAGACAGTCGTATAAGTTAGTTGTAGAGACTTTGGAATCGTTTCGGAAATGAAACTTTGCTTGGAAATTATAATTATGACTGAAGACTGACACCCGACTGGTTTCGACGACGGCCGACACTTCAATGGCACATTCATTTCCAAAACTTTACTGTCTTTCTTGTGACCCGAATTGAACTTGATCTACGGTTCGGTTGCAGACAATGTCCGTAGGCGGTAATTTGTATTTCAAGAGGTTTTCAAGAAGTTTAATGATTCATTGGGGGGAAAAAATACTTGTAGAGGAAAAATTTGGCATTGAAGGGACAATAATTAATATTGATGGAAGTTGGATACTGTAGAAAGTCGCACCGTTTTCACAATCACCGAGTTGTTAGATTTGTTGGTCTCTTTTTCGTTCTGCACCACTACTGAGGGAACTGACTTGCAAGTTTTCAGAGGTTGATGAGCGGAAAGCAGCTGTAATAAGGAAGTAAGATTTATAATGACTTTTTATATACCTTCGATCCATTTGGAGAATTTCGTTGGCTAATGGTACTTGGAGATTTCTTCGGTCTCTCAGAACCAAAACGTTTACGGTCAGAATTTTGGAATTCACTTTTGACACGCTTAGATCTCACTGATCTATTTTCCTTGGTTTCACTGAGATACTTTTGAAATTCCGGGGGAACATAAGACTGCTCCTTCTCGTCGGCTATTTCTGAAATAAAATGAATAATGAGATTCTGGAAATCGAGTTCTTACGGATATGAAGTTTCCTTAGGAAAGTATGTTTCACTTTTTGATTGAAAACAAAGATAGCGTATTTGATTTCAATTAGACGGCTGGCATAAATAAACGCATCGGCAAGGAGTTTTACAACATGAAGAAGTTGAGCGAGGATTCCAAGGTATAGTCTTGCTCTTCTTGGCATACTGAATACCAAAGGAAGCAAGAAATTGAGAGATGTAGGGAGCCATCCTGAAAATTTCAGATATTCTAGTCTGTAACACCAGATTCTTGATACCTGCACACGCAGAACCAGCTAGAAGCAAAATAGTAATCAGAAGTTTCCTGTTGTTTCTTCGATTGTTATTGTTATTCAACAAAGGGTCACGTGAGATTTTACGCATATGAATGACAATGTGCAGGTAGAGGAAGGATAGCATGGCGATGAAGAAGATGAACGGACAAACAAGAGAGGCTCGGAAGAAATTGTTCCCTGGAAATTAGGTATTGCAAAAAAACTTGAAAATCATGTGGCTCACTATAAATCGCATTTCCCTGACATCCATCGGCATCGAAAAAGGCGAAGGCAATTGGAGCTCGGAGCCCTGAGAACGAAACCGAAATAGATTGGGAGTCTAGACGAGTTGACCTTACCTCCCGGGAAAATTGTGAAAATCGCTAGGTAAATGCTTAGTGGGATGACGTAGGCTAATATGACAGTCCATTTTACGGTCTTGGGGGTGATAGCGTTACGATGGAGGGGGTAGACGATTCCGACGTAGTGGTTGAATGCCAGAGCCGAGAGGGTTACTACAGAAGCGGTGAAGGTGGACATTTTGATCACCTGGAATATTTAAAGTAGGATTACACTCATTTTTTTATTTGCTCAAATGATCGTCCCAATTCCATTATTTACGAAAACAACAATATTTTTGCACAAAAAACGTCAAAACTGGAGAAAATCAATTTTCAAAACGCCAACTTACATTTTTTCTAACCGATTTCAATGAATGTAGAATTTTTTGCTGATTCGAATGCACCTAATATCGCTGCTCAAATCGCAATAGAAAAATTTTTATGAACAAATTTTTAATTGTCGCGCCGACCGCTGCCGACTTATGTGCCAGCAGCGGCGAGCGCGACAGCAGATTTAAGTCGGCGCGACAATTGAAAATTTGTTTATAAAAATGTTTCTATTGCGATTTGAGCAGCGATGTTAGGTGCATTCGAATCAGCGAAAAATTCTATATTCATTGAAATAGGTTAGAAAAAATGTAAGTTGGCGTTTTGAAAATCGCTTTTCCCGAGTTTTAACGATTTTTGTGCAAAAATATTGTTGTTTTCGTGAATAATGGAATTGAGACAATCATTTGGGAAAAAAAATGACTGTAATCCTACTTTAATGAATCTGTAATGTCTGTGTTGTATCTTGAGATATTATGAAACTCCATAAAAATCATAATACACTGTTAAGTCGTCTGTACCTCTAGTAGAAGAGATGCGCAGTTTGAAAAATGGCTGAAGAATATGTTGATGAGGTACGTGAGAATGTAGCATAGTGAGCATAGAGCATCACAAGCCAACAAGAACACGCAGAGCCGTAGGTTCACCGAAACGGGTCGTCGTAGGTATCGTGCACACTGAAAAAAATAATGAAAATAAGGGATTACTTGAGATTAGTGTTTGATGTTTCAGCAATCACCTAATGTCTAGAGTACCCATTTTGAAGGTTGTGGGACAGCAAAATGTTAATTTTTCTGAAACTTCTGTGAACTAAAGGTTGATAGATATGCGAACTGTTCTATTTTGGTTGATTTCCGTCCAAAAACAGCCTTAAAATATGAATTGTCGTCCGGTTTGACGCATTGTACATACACTACAACTAACACGCTCATGCAAAAATGCACGAAATTCCCCCGCAATTTCCCCCGGAAAACTGCTGTCCCGTCACCTTCAAGACACAATAGAATGTGTTCAAACTCACGTTCAAAAGATACACATTCACTAAAAGAGCCATAATAGAGCACGTGGTCATTGTAATGGCGGAAAAGTTGATGAGATTGTTCTCGTATCGTTGCAGCGATTCCTCGTACTCCGACAACGTTATCGTTTCATTCTCCATTCTGAAAAGAAAATTGGTCAACGATCGAATGAACTAGAAAGTTAATCTAATCCTTTTTGAAGAGAAACCTAGAAGAAAATGAAAAAATGAATAGGAATGAGATAAGGATGAGACCAATAAAGATTCGAACGATGATGTATGAATAAGCGAGTGAAACAAAACCAAACATGCATTAGAAATGTGGCGAGCCAAAGTGTTTCACAGGCTTTGATATGGAGCAGCGTCCCGACTCCGCCCACTTATGCTTTTTTCTCCTCTGATTTCAACACGCTTGTGTGAGCATGAGGTTTTCAGATACGGTGGACCGGATTTCAAAACTTTTTTGGCTCGGAATTCTGGCTCGTTAGTTAATAAGGAGGGTAAGAAAGCTGAGTCAAGAAAACAAAGTGAGTAAGAAGGAAAAGAAAAGAATGGAAAAAAAGGGGTGCGATTTAATATGGACCTTATTCAAAGAGGACATCATCTAGACTGAAAAAAAGAAAAAGGGGCGGGGACTAGGAAGCTATTCTTTTTTTGGGCTAAAAATGACCATTCACTAACAGGCAAAGTAAGAATTTCATAGCTACATCTTTGCTCTAGTTTTTGAGATTCACAGCAAAGCCAAAAACCGGAAGAAACCTGAATTTTTTTTTTGAGAAAATTAGAAACTCAAAAATTGGCATCTCGTGCACTTAATTGACTAAAAATGGGTCACAGGACAATCAACTCTGAAAGTTCACGAAGGCACCAATTATTAAAAATAATTGAAAGTGCCCACAGATAATTGAAAATGCGGAATAGAAAATTCTGGAAGGGATATATCCTCAAATGAAACGGAAGGATAAAGGTCATGTCAGTTACACTTGGGGCTTCTTTTTTTGAAATTTTATGGGCGGAGTTTGGCTTGAACTAGACTATGGGGATGATTCAGGGGTTATAACTTTTTCACAGTTGAATGAGCATGAAATGAAATCCGCAAGTGTAAAAATAATAATATAAAAGTGTGGCGCGTCACAAGTTGAACGTCCTAAATTATAGATGTTAGGCTGATAAACATTGCCACGTGTTGTCAGAAACGTCATGCTCATCCGCCTCCTTCAGAATAAGAAATTGTTTTACCAAACACAGACAACGCCCCAATAGGATTAGTATATTGAAAAAAAAAGAAACGAACGGATTATTATTAAATAATGTTAACTGAGCAATGAATGTGGAGGTTGCAAATTGACTTTTAAATGAAATTCGAGAGGCTCAAAAAGTTTATTTTAGAATCCAACCATCACATGTGTTCCTTCCATTGTTCCCAAACATCAATCAAAATTCCGAGACCCTCAGACTATTACAATGCAACATATTCCATGGTCTCGAGATATGATGAATCTATGTGGTCGCAAATAATCTAATAAGAGACTGAAATAATGAATACAATGAGTCTTGTGCACTAATTAGAAGACCACTTCTGGATTTAGCTTGAAGAAGACGGTCACGAGTGAGCTTAGTCGCGGAAAGAAACGACCAGAAATTATATTAATACCCACCAGTGAATAATAATTATGGAAAAATGTCATAGTGAAACTTGGACAGGTGGAAAATGACTTTCAAAATTTATATGAGCTCATTTCAAAAAAAAAATGAGGAGTGAAAGTTTCTTTAGCGAAAACGGAAGCGCATAAATATTCAAGATGGATAGACTCATCATAATTCCAAAAATACATGTTCATCCACTTCCGAGATCGAATAGTTCAAAATTTCATCTTTTTAAAAAAGGATAACTTCGGAGTACTATCAGAGAACTTTCCAATTACTTTTTGAAGGATATAAATCTGGACCTTCTGAAGAATCTAGGCTTTCTTAGAATATGGATACAAAAAACTTTAAAAAAGATGTTCTACCTAGGTACATATTGTTCCTTATTAGGGACAAGAATTCCTCCGAAAATTTTCCTAATCAATCTTCATAACCAACATCCATCAAAAGAGAGGGGGAAAACTTCTAGGATGTCAAAACGTCACCGATGACAGCAAAAAAACTCAACCACCGTAGTCCCTTTTGCCTCGGGCGGAACACACACACTCAGTGCGATCCGAAATTAATAGAATCTTCGTGAAGGCGTCTCTAGAAAAGAAAGTTTTGGAGCTTCATTGCACTCCTCCGCCAACACACAATTCTTTAGGAAGTGATCTCTTGAGCTTTAAAGATCAGAATGGAAATTCTTGGAAGAAGACGTTGAAATTGAGAAAGCAACTAAAATTTGAAAGTGGAAAAGGAAAATGCCATAAAATTGCTCCTCAAGGTTCCTTCGACGTCTAAATTTAGAGCATATAATTTGATGATGTAACAGAAGCTTTAGAAAAAAGAAACCAATGTGAGACAATCTTGCTGAAAAATATACACAGCTGAAAAAAATCTGGGAAAAATGAAAGAGCAGAAAATAACGAGATGCTCATTTTCCAGAAATACATATAAATTACAAATGCAGCGCCAGAGATTGTTGCGTTCACACCGCCTACCAATCGTTTCTGTTAATTATTCATACATTTATCACGTCTTTGAAACTTTCATCTTTTTCGAATCTTATTTGAAGATTTGAAGAGTTTCGTTTTGAGTTTTGTGTTGCCATGTACTTTCTATACGGAATTTTTAATAAGTAAAAAAGTTAAAGAACATAGAATGCAGGGAACAGAGAAATTTCCAAAACACGTTTTGAAGTTCAACAATTTTTTGTTAAAAATCGAGAAAATCAATATTCAAATCGCGAACTTACATTTTCCTCAAAAAATCTAGATCTTTTCGCTGTGAGAATGCACTTAATCTCGCGGCTCAAAACGCTATAGAAACTTTTTAGTCACTTTTTTCGTCAGCAGCGGCGAGCGCGACAGTAGCTAATGTTTCGGCAGCGGCGAGCGCGACAAGTAAAAATTTGTTCGTAAAAATGTTTCGGCTCTGTTCGCGTTTAGTGGTCCCATGGGATTTTAGTGGTCCCATAATATTTTAGTGGTCCCATGGCATTTTAGTGGTCCCATAATAGTTTAGTGGTCCCATAATATTTTAATGGTCCCATAATATTTTAGTGGTCCCATAATATTTCAGTGGTCCCATAATATTTCAGTGGTCCCATAATATTTTAGTGGTCCCATGAGGCTGGTACAGTCTTGTCGCAATATATTCAAAATTTGCGCCGGTTTTCATTAGTGCTCGTATCAATTGTCTGGATTTTTGTGTTTGACCATCTACAAATGTAAAGAGACCATCAACATCTCACAGACTCGTATAAATCCATACACGAGACTTCCACACATCTACTCCTGTCGTGTGAATAGGAGAACCTTCGACTCTACTCGAGTTGAATGGCCCATAGAAATTGAATGACACCATCCCAGTTGAATGACCCCAACAATTTTTATCCCTTGTAGATTTGGAATTCCAATCAATGTAGTTATTTTCTGAATTTTTTTGTGTTCTCATAGAATATTATTGTGGTTCCTTCTTACATCCTGTATTACTCGGTTTTTTAATCTTTCGTGTGTGAAATTGAAATCTTGCACTTTCCCAGTAGGATCTGTGCCTCTATTGCAGAATGGAGGTCAAAAAAATGGGTCTACTGGAAAAATAGGGGTCCCTTGAGGTCCCTCAAAAAAATAGAGGCCCCTTCAGGTTCTTCGAGAAAAACAAGTGTCCCTTTGTCCTAGTTTATAGCAGCTCAAAAAAATTGGGGTCCCTTCAACTGCCTCAGAAAAAATTGGGGTGTCTTGACTATTTTTTTGTTCTTGACTATTTTTTGAAGTTGATTTTTAAAAACTAATAGCCTTTTGACGGAGTGAACCATAACCCCATTCCACTGAATAGGCTTACTAAAAAACCCCCAGATCTTTGAAAGTCGTCCCTATAGTAGCTTTCTTCACAAGAATCACAATTGTAGAGTTTTTAAAAAACTTAAAAATCAACTTTAAAACATAATCAAAGAAATGGAAACCTAGCCATCTGAACGGACCCCTACTGTTTCCGAGACAGTTGAAAGGACACTTATTTTTTTCGAAGAACCTGAAGGGACCTCAAGGGACCCCTATTTTTCCAGTAGACCCATTTTTTTGACCTCTATTCTGCAATAGAGGCACAGATCCTACTGGGAAAGTGCAAGATTTCAATTTCACACACGAAAGATTAAAAAACCGAGTAATACAGGATGTAAGAAGGAACCACAATAATATTCTATGAGAACACAAAAAAATTCAGAAAATAACTACATTGATTGGAATTCCAAATCTACAAGGGATAAAAATTGTTGGGGTCATTCAACTGGGATGGTGTCATTCAATTTCTATGGGCCATTCAACTCGAGTAGAGTCGAAGGTTCTCCTATTCACACGACAGGAGTAGATGTGTGGAAGTCTCGTGTATGGATTTATACGAGTCTGTGAGATGTTGATGGTCTCTTTACATTTGTTGATGGTCAAACACAAAAATCCAGACAATTGATACGAGCACTAATGAACAAATTTTGAATATATTGCGACAAAACTGTACCAGCCTCATGGGACCACTAAAATATTATGGGACCACTGAAATATTATGGGACCACTGAAATATTATGGGACCATTAAAATATTATGGGACCATTAAAATATTATGGGACCCCTAAACTATTATGGGACCACTAAAATGCCATGGGACCACTAAAATATTAGTGGACCACTAAAATCCCATGGGACCACTAAACGCAAACAGAGCCAATGTTTCTATTGCGTTTTGAGCAGCGATATTAGGTGCATTCGAATCAGCGAAAAATTTTACATTTTTTCGAAATAGGTTAGAAAAAATGTAAGTTCGCCATTTGAAAATCGAATTTCTCGAGTTTTAACGGTTTTTATGAGAAACGATATTGATGAGAAGAGAGATGTTACTTTCATAAATACTGAAATTAGGACGATTATTTTAATAAAAATATAAAATTACTGTAATCCTACTTTAAACAAAGTTTTGGGTTTTTCAATTTGAATCCTAGTGTGAGTTGCACTTTCCGAAATAATCCTTACATTAATTCTTTTTCCAATTAGATCTTACTAATTTTGGTTTCAAAAAAAATAATAAGAAAAGAGATTGAAAAAAGTGAAAATAGATATTCGAAAGTTTCTATAATTTCAAAAATGTTCGAAAGTTGTGTAAAGCTCCAAATACCACAAACAGAGACCAATCCTAAAAATAAACCTGAGATCTAAAAACTTGGAATTCAACTAAGAAAACAAAGTTTAAATTTAGACATTCTCAAGAAAACGGACTTTTAATTACCACGACTCTGCAATATGCACCATAAAACTGAAAAAGGAAATGAGCAGCAGAGCAATTACGGGCCCCTCCAGACTATTGATCACAATTCAATTCAGAATAATGATGACCCGCCTGGTGACCGGAATCGATGAAAGGAAGTGTGATGGTGTCATGAATATACGTCATTGGGAAGAACCCATATTGCTTGGGAATGGTTCAGTAATCTAATTGTGAATAAGACATGGCGAGGGCAAATGTAAATGTAAGAACTGCAAAAAAAAGCAATCCCGAAAAAAAAGTGGAAAGTAGATCGACCGGCAAATTAGATAAAGTTCAGGGGGCGCGGGGGCTTCTGTGCTAGAACCCTTGTTCAATGTTTCTTGAGGGGTAACTTCGTTTTTGAGGGGGAAAATTTGAAGAAAGAAATGTCCTTTTTTTGTTTCACACGCAGAAACGAATAAAAATTGATGGGTTTTAGTGATCAAGCTTCAAATAAAACTTGAAATGTTTTCTAGAGACCAAAAATATACATATTCAGAGAACCAAAATTCGAATTAACTTGTAAGAGACGTTCAATGAATGGAAAGCCAAGTCAACACTCTAAATTTTTTACTTTCGTGAAATTGGTCTGGAATAGGAATGAGTGATATTCACTTTAAAAAGTTTTTTATTCCAAAAAGCTGAAATTTCGGAAAACAAAGTATCCACTTTCTTTTTTTCCATCGTGGGAGGGAAACCAACAATTGTGTATTCAATTTCTTGCGTCAGATAAAGAAAAAACAAAGATTAGAAATCAGTTAGGGATAAAATGTTTGAAAAAATGATGTGGAAATGTCAAAGGTGACGTTCTTGTTTATGAAGCCGTGTCTTCTGTTTTTTGGTCAGAAATGCAAATCGAGGTTCCAAGGAATCCTCGTTAAGTTATTCGAAATCTATGTGGTTGCATCGCAAATTCCAAAGATTGGAGTCTAGAGCATGAGCACGTGAAAGTAATTGCTACCTGATGGCTATGTACTTTTTGTCGTGGAGCAAGTTGCTCCACCCAAAACACATTGCACTATCATCACACACCGGAACAGGGAACTAGAGCAATTGAGGAAACGCTGTCTTGGGTTGAATGAAAGCTCGTTTTTTATTCGTTGACAGATAGAGATGGAAACGTTGAATTTGATGGACGTTTGGAAATTATTGAGTTCGAGGAAGTTCAATTTGAAAGAAGATATAGAAATGAAAAGATATTGGGGACTAAAATTGGTTTTATGAGACTTTTGATCTAAAAAATTGAAATAAAGAGTTTCAGTTTTAGGGGACACGTTTAAAGTAGGATTACAGTCATGTTTTTCTCAAATGATCGTCCCAATTATGATTTTTATGGAGTTTCATAATACCTCAAGATACAACACAGACCTTACAAATTCATTAAAGTAGGATTACAGTCATTTTTTTTATTTTGTCAAATGATCTTCCCAATTCCATTATTCACGAAAACAACAATATTTTTACACAAAAATCGTTAAAACTCGAGAAAATCGATTTCAAAACGCCAACATACACTTTTTCTAACCTATTCCAATGAATGTAGAATTTTTCGCTGATTCGAATGCACCTAATATCGCTGCTCAAAAGGCAAAAGAAACGTTTTTATGAACAAATTTTGAATTGTCGCGCCGGCCGCTACCGACTCATGATCAGGCAGCGGCGAGCGCGACAGCAGATTCAAGTCGGTAGCGGGCGGCGCGACAAAGTGCAATTTTCTTCATAAAAATGTTTATATTGCGATTTGAGCAGCGATATTAGGCGCATTCGAATCAGCGAAAAATTCTTCATTGAAATAGGTTAGAAAAAAAAAATGTAAGTTGGCGTTTTGAAAATTGATTTTCTCGAGTTTTAACGATTTTTGTGCAAAAATATTGTTGTTTTTGTAAATACTGGAATTGGGACGATGATTTGAGAAAATAAAAAAAAGGAATAGGCTTTTTCAGTATTTAATTACAGAATAAAGTAGTGAAAAAGTAAGAAGAAAAATACTGAAATTTCAGTTTTTGTTTTCAGAACTTCAAACTCCTTAGAACACATTCCGAGAGCGTCGAATTGTTCAAGAGTTCCTTCTTGTTTTTGAGATAAAGGAATGAATTGGATGAAAAGATTTAAGCACGGATTAGCCCACAAACGAAATTTTTTGAAGCCACAATCTATAGCTTTGGAGGGAAACTTGTTTGTTTTGGAAGTGCTGAAATAAGGAACAAAGTTTAGATAGAATGTTCAGATATTCAGGAAGACGTTCCATCATATTAATTAGCCTCGTTAGTTATAGTTGTTTTTTTGTAAGAAGAAGGGGGGGGGGGGGGGGAGGGGTGTTATATTATAGGTGTTATTCTGAAGTTATGATATCGTCATAGAAATTTTGAAAAAAAAATTGGTATTTGTGAATATTCGTCAGCATTTTTTCTATTCAGACTGATTACGCATACGGATTTTGAACTTTCACAATTTTTGTTGAATTTTTCAAAAGAGCCAAAATATTTTTGAATTGGGCTCTCTATGCCACAAATTTTGAAATCTTTCAACCGAACCCAAATTTGTTGCAAACTTTGGTTTTGGTTTTCACCGGAACGCGCGTCAGAGCACAAAAAACATACCAAGAAACAAGGTGATTTCTGAAAATAGTGACATTTCGAAAAAGACTAATGACAGCTGAGGATCTCACGCACCTGCCAGGGACCAGAAAACCAAATGAACAGATTTCGTGACGAAGCGGAAATGGATCGTAAAGATGGGGTGGAATTCTTGAACAAAGCTCTCATCCTAGACATAAATCACATTCCAGTGCATACGTGAACAGAGACTTCGGTTGTTGGCGATTCCTAATTTACTCAATGGTAATCGCTTCCATTTGTGACAAAATTCGAGACAGGGACTTTGTGATATTTGAAAAAATAGAGGACAAAAAAGTGAAGTCCTCATAATAACCTCGATCAAAGCACAGAGATTTTGAATGTATTCAAGATCTTCGATCTTCTTTTTGAAACAATATCAAAACCCAAAAGCAAAAATAAACAAAAAAGGGACATCTCCAGTTGGAGCTGTTTTCAAAAATCTGGAGCTTGAGACAAGCTGGAATGAACGTCTTCTATTTTTCTTTTCATTTTCTTTGTCACAGACAAAAAAGAATAGAAGAAGTGGAAAATATGCAACACGTTTCCGGGCCCACGAAAAAAAAGTGGTTCCAATGAGGACAAGTGTAAAACGAGCATACCAAAGTGTTGTGGGAACCTCTTCAAGATTCTGGAATGTTTTTTTGGGATAGAATTCCAAAATAGAAGTATATGGAAACATAAAACAGAAGGGCGACCTTATTTCTGTACTTGCAAAAAAAAACCAGAATTGTCAAAACACCAAAACAAAGTGCTTACCGTTCTCTCATGATTTTTTTTTTCGAATATAAAGTCACTGGTTTCAATTGACTGTTTTTACGATTGAATGCTGAAAAGTGATGTTTGTTTTTCAGCTAATCTAGTTGTGGTTTAAAGGTTATTGAATTATGAAGACGAACTTGATAAGTGTTCCATTGATAAGTGAACATTTTTATGGCTCAGCGATATTTTGAAAGCAGGCATTTAGAAAGTGTGACGTTTCACCGGTGCCACATTTCGAAAGAAAAAAAAATCAAACCATTTTGGGGGAAAAATGTTTGGGGGAAAAGCCTCTCTGGAACTTCCGTGATGTTGCCCTTTCGAAAAATTGCCAAACGTCTCACTTTCAAAACGTTGCAAAAATTCACACTTTGAAATGTCGTGAAGCCCTTCTGATAAATAAAAAAACCTACAGGATTCCATTTTTGTAAATTCTTGTGGATCCTATTTTCTCTTATACTCTAGGCCATGTTTCCTTCGACTTTTTATGTTTATATTCAACATTTCGTTTCCAGATTCAAATTCATTTTATTCAGCCTTTTTTATGCACTCTTCATTTTTCAGAACGATAATTTGTTTTCGAATCTTTCTATTTGTCAAATCTTGAAATATCTGAAGCTTCAACTGACATTGAAATGTTTATCCCTTGAAAGCTCTGAATCTCGGGACCCCTAAACAGCTAGAAAATAAAACAATCTTTAAAATTTGGAAAACTCCTATTATTCCATCAGGAAATTTTTAAAAGAGTTCTGAAATCTCTCATTTTCAGAGACTTCAATTTTTGAAATTCTATACGCTCTCCATCACTTTTCGTTTTCTGTTCTCCGTTTGTTTTTCAATTCTTATTTTTAAAAAAAGTTTATGATTCTAGTCCTACCGTGATGAATTTTCTTCATTCCTTATTCCCTTGAAAGACCATTGTTTGTGAGGGGAGAGCGACGACAGTTGGATCCTCTCTTCCCAACGACACACCTCAATAATCTATTTTATGGGACGGCCCATTTTCTTCCGTTCACTCATTCTGTACATAGAGTTTTTCTTTCCCTTTTTATCGATATTAATTAGTTGTATTGAAATCGTAATTCTAATTAGTTGTCTATAGAGCGTCGACGGCGTGTAGTCCTCTCGGACTAAACCGTCTGCGCCTTTGCGTCTCTCGCACCCACACACTCTTTTTCAGGTATTTCAGTATATTGCCATTTTCAGCCAACTGCGATATTTTTTCCAAAAACAAAACTATAACAAAGATAGAACAGACCGTCAGCTTCATTTTAAGGTACGAATCATCATTTTTGGTTCCGAACTCGCTGAGAAAAACTTGGATTTATATTTTTCAGGCCAAAATTTGGAGCCTTCGTCATGTATACGCTTTCATTGATGTTGATATGCCTTCAAAATAGAATAAAACTCTTGATGCGCTTTGAATTGCCTGAATTTATTCAGAAAATGACCAAACTCGTACCAACTACGCTGTTTCACTCCGTTTTCAGAAATGCACCTCAGTGCCAGATAAATCCAAGTTTTTCTCAGCGAGTTCGGAACCAAAAATGATGATTCATACCTTAAAATGAAGCTGACGGTCTGTTCTATCTTTGTTATGGTTTTGTTTTTGAAAAAAAATATTGCAGTTGGCTGAAAATCGCAATATACTGAAATACCTGAAAAAAGTGTGTGGGTGCGAGAGACGCAGAGGCGCAGACAGTTTAGTCCGAGAGGACTACACGCCGTCGACTACACGGCGAGGGTGCCGTGAGTCCTATTTTTCTAGAACGACATCCGAAAAAATGTGCCCTTTGCGCTCCATCGCAATCTTTTTTCACACACTCATTGTTTGTGAGGGGAGAGCGTTCTGACCCTTTCTTCCTAAAAGGGAATATCCACTTTCTTCCTTTTTACTCCAAAATTCATGCTATCTTTTCGAACTTCACAACTTTCAGGAATCCGTTTTCCACTCATTCTTCTAATTTTCCAATTTTCCCTCATTTTTCCTCATCTTTTTTCAAGCTCTCTCGTTTTTATCTGTCTGCTCTCTTTTCGATTCTTCTCAAATCGTTTCAAAAAAAAATCGATCAATTATTTTTGACCTACCTGTTCGCGAAATTTTTGCAGTCAATTTTTCTTCTCTATCGATTATTTTCTCCTTTCATTTTAACGGTTTTTCTAGATGAAACTTTCGTCTCCGTCTCGTTTTAATATATCGAATTGAAAATTCTTTTTTTTCAGATGTTGTTCACAAGACACTTGCGGTATGGATGGCTCAATCACGAAAGAGGACCCCGTTTAGGTAATAATTTCGAACAAACTGATTTACGTATTTACTATTCACTATTTCAGACGGATCGATGGAGTGTAGAGCAATATGGATGTCGTTAATCGATGCAAACGAATCGATGGAAAACCTCCTGTTCTTATCAACAAACTAAATAGACCACCTGAATAGCAATCCTACGCAAATGCCCTGGTCACCCAGCGGAGTAGGTTGTCCTGGTTCGCCAGTTACAGGGGTGGTCTGGAGACTGTAGAAGTCTTCAGCCGAGTTTTTAGAGCATTTTTAGGCTCCCAAACATACCAATCTAAATAGACCACCCGAATAGCAATCCTACGCAAATGCCCTGGTCTCCAGCGGAGTAGGTTGTCCTGGTTCGCCAGTTTCAGGGGTGGTCTGGAGACTGTAGAAGTCTTCAGCCGAGTTTTTAGAGCATTTTTAGGCTCCCAAACATACCAATCTAAATAGACCACCCGAATAGCAATCCTACGCAAATGCCCTGGTCACCCAGCGGAGTAGGTTGTCCTGGTTCGCCAGTTACAGGGGTGGTCTGGAGACTGTAGAAGTCTTCAGCCGAGTTTTTAGAGCATTTTTAGGCTCCCAAACATACCAATCTAAATAGACCACCCGAATAGCAATCCTACGCAAATGCCCTGGTCTCCAGCGGAGTAGGTTGTCCTGGTTCGCCAGTTTCAGGGGTGGTCTGGAGACTGTAGAAGTCTTCAGCCGAGTTTTTAGAGCATTTTTAGGCTCCCAAACATACCAATCTAAATAGACCACCCGAATAGCAATCCTACGCAAATGCCCTGGTCACCCAGCGGAGTAGGTTGTCCTGGTTCGCCAGTTACAGGGGTGGTCTGGAGACTGTAGAAGTCTTCAACCGAGTTTTTAGAGCATTTTTAGGCTCCCAAACATACCAATCTAAATAGACCACCCGAATAGCAATCCTACGCAGATGCCCTGGTCTCCAGCGGAGTAGGTTGTCCTGGTTCGCCAGTTACAGGGGTGGTCTGGAGACTGTAGAAGTCTTCAGCCGAGTTTTTAGAGCATTTTTAGGCTCCCAAACATACCAATCTAAATAGACCACCCGAATAGCAATCCTACGCAGATGCCCTGGTCTCCAGCGGAGTAGGTTGTCCTGGTTCGCCAGTTACAGGGGTGGTCTGGAGACTGTAGAAGTCTTCAGCCGAGTTTTTAGAGCATTTTTAGGCTCCCAAACATACCAATCTAAATAGACCACCCGAATAGCAATCCTACGCAAATGCCCTGGTCACCCAGCGGAGTAGGTTGTCCTGGTTCGCCAGTTTCAGGGGTGGTCTGGAGACTGTAGAAGTCTTCAACCGACTTTTTAGAGCATTCTTAGGCTCCTAAGCATAACAATCTTGATCTGGGTTTTTAGTTGGCATGCATTTTGAGAGTTTTCGATGCAGGACCATTATATTTCGACCCCCAAGGCAAGTGTCTCACCCAAAGTAAGTCCAAGGTAAGTCTTTTCTATCAAGGTAAGACTATCAGAAACAATCAAATTTGAATCAAGAGCGACAATCATATTCGACATTAGAATTGGATTGAATTGGATTTTTTTCTACCAAAGCCATCTATGCAAAACCCAGGGGTCCCTATGAAACCTTACTGATTTTCAAACTGGCAACAATCATTTATTTTCCAAATATGCACTGCACAATTCTGAAATGTCTGAAGAGTCTCTCAATCTGAGAAGACAGCTAGAAAAAGAAATTAGTTTAACCTCTGATTGAATAGGAACGAAGTTGTAAAAAAGGGAAAGAGATGACAGGTGCGGCCCCAAAATAATAAAGATTTCGTTGGGATCAGCATCTGTCAAATCGGACTCTGAAAAATGGGAAGTTCACTGGGAATGCGTAATACCGAGCTAAGGAATTGATTTTGGTCAGAGATATATCCATTTCCAACAAAAATAGCTTAGGACTAAGAATCTAAAACACTTTCAAAAAACTGCTAGGCTTAGGCTCAGGCGCAGTAACTTAAGGCAAAATGAACAATTTTACTCGTTCCTAATGTTTAGAAGTATGGTTCGATGAATATTAACCAAAAAAATATTTTGGGCTAAAACATTTTTTTCAAATCGCAATCTTATCTGTAGCTGGAGACTGAGTTTTTTTGAATTTCTCGTAATTTCTTTTATTAGAATCAGTTGAATTTTAATGAAAAACTTGAGCAGGAAATTCAAAAAAGTGAAAAATATTGCTGTTTTTTTCATGAAAATGATGTGCGTTAAGAACCCAAAAAATTTCTGGAAATTTTTATTGTAGGCTTGTCTTTAATTGGTTTTAAAAAATTCGAAACATTTAGTCTCAAATCAAGTAAATGACATGTGAAACAGAAATGATCAAACTGTGGGGAAACTTTTATTGGACACACACCCACACACACACTGACACACTTTTTCAGAACGAGAGAGTGAAAGAGGCACAGATTCAGAAGATTAGATTAACTGGAACGATGAATTTATGAGATTTGATGTAGTTAATATTTCTCTGGAATTTCGTCGTCGACGACGATCTTCGTCAGCCCGACTTGCTCATCAGTCGGAGTTCCCGCGTTGACTATGATGGCTGGCGCGCCATCAACGGCGGTTTTGGTTGGTCCGTCGATGGTCGAAGCACGGCTTTTACGAGATGCACGACGCATGTCACGCTCGACGGCGTACTTGACGCAGAAGACGAATACGATGCATCCGATGAGCGCGGCGAGGCCGAGGAGAACGGTGATGATGACACAGACGCTCATGTCGATGCCTTGAAAAGAAGGAGTTTATGCATTGCCAGATATTCAGATATTATGCCAGTCTCAGTCAATGTCAGTCCTGGCTGAATTTTCGCTGATTTTTTGGCTGCAATATCTCGGCACGAAAATTCCACCGTAATATATTAAAACTTAAAGGATCATACCCAGTCCTTCAGGTCCATTTTTTAATTTGTCATGTTTTTCGAACGAATTACTGCGCGAAATGTTATTTTTTGCTCCGAGAATTACATTCCGCTCCGAAATTTGTCGGAAATTGTTTGAAAAACATGACAGATTGAAAAAATGGTCTGAAAATCAGAGTATTTTCCTGTAAAATATTAATATATTACGGTAGCATTTTCGTGCCAGGATATCGCAGCCAAAAAATCAGAAAAATTCAGCCAGGACTGACATTAACAGAGACTGGCATAATATGTCACAAATAGGAAAAAAGTGCTTATTTATATTAACTGAACCGATAGATAAAACTTTGGAAGTAATTTGCTCTATTTTTGCATCAAAACCGAATATTTACAATTTATCAATTTCAGGATAAGATAAGCTAGCTTTGTACCTACCTTATTTTTTTAATAGTGGAGCACGCTTCTCTAATATTCAGCCTATTAGAACAAATATTCAAAATTCCAGAAGTGCCCATAACTCATTTTGGAGAAGTAATTCATAAAATTGTAGTATTGATCTTGATCTATTTTTTACAAGGAATCCATTAAGACCACCTTAAACTATACCGAAATCCGTAAAAATGCTTTTTTTGAATTTAATTGAATGCTCTTCTATTAGAGGTTACCTTCAAAGGGAGGCTCCACTATTAAAGTAAAACAATATTAGATTAAAATAATTTCACTGCCTTTGAGAGCATCTATTCACAATTTGACTAATTTGAGATAAGATTAGCTAGCTTTGATATGTGCTATTGAATACGGTAACACAATTTGAAAATCCAAACTAACGTTTTCCGGCGACTGGGCGGTAACAGTTCATTCGAAGAGCCATAGACTTATTCCAAAGAGTATAGAGCCAAATTTCGAAAAGTGGAATGAAAAATAAGTCAAACCCTTTTATCCTTAGAACCACGTCCCTTGACCCCATTACGTACAATAACGACCCTTCCCCCACATATAAAGTCGAAATCGTACTAGTCATTAGGCTCACCCATTAACACCATCGTTGGCTCACACGATTCGCTTCGCGGAGTACTTTTCGAGAATAGCATGTCATCTAGAATCATTGTCGAAATTGACAGTGAGTGGCAGAATAACAAAATGCAGAGCTCAAAAAGGACTCCGTGGGCAGGTCGTAAAATTTATGGCGAGCTCTTGAATGAAATTCCAAAATTCGAAACCGCGGGCAACGAGAGGGAAAAGATTGACATATTTTAATAAATCGTGGAGATTTTTACGACTCACATTTTCATATTGCTTTGGAAGACATTATATATTCTTTTGGAAATACTCGAAGAAAGTCAATTTGATTCTAGATAATAAGCCCCATATTATTGTGCATCGGTTCAGTTTATTACCTAATTTCAAAGAGAAAAGAGAAAGAGAGAAAATAGCGGTTTGAGTTATCAAGACCGCGCTCGACTGTTTTGTTATCTAAACTATTGATTGATAACCTGATGTAATGTCTTGTGAGAATCACGATTCATTGGATAACAATGGTCCAACCAGTTGATGACAATAGCATTCTCCAATAAAATTGCGTAGATGGGGGGACAAAATACACGAAATGGATTGGTGGATAGAGAGGAAAAAATTTGTTTTTAATTGGAGCAGATTCAAATGAAAAGCTATTAGGAGAGAAACCGTAATCAGGAGAAACAGAAGTTGAGAAGAAGAAAAAACAATTGATGGTGTCATGAGATACCAAACACCTATGACAGGCAAATGAAATACTAGATAGATGATTAAAGCACAAGTTTTTAGGAATAATGCCTTTTGAAATAAGATTTGAGATCCTAGACGTTGATGACTTTCGATCCCTTGTTCAATGCCTTTCTCTCATCGTGCGGACCAATCTCTCTGTAATGTGGACTATATCACCTATGATTGAATGGAATGTACATCAAAACTTACCGGAACTCGTCTCTTCCTGGAAACCGGTCATCGTCTTCTTTCCGGTTGCAACAACAGTAATATCCGCAGGCGATGAGGAGCATGATGGAGACGGTGACAACGACGACGACGATGATCGCGCTTTTGAAGGTTCCTCCTTTTAGGTTGTCGATGAAGGAGGTCTGGAATAGGGAAAAGTTAGATTGAAACTAAGAAGGCGTATTTAAAGTAGGATCACAGTCATTTTTTCTCAAATGGTCGTCCCAATTCCAGTATTTACGAAAATAACATTTTTTTGCACAAAAATCGTTAAAACTCGATTAAATCAATTCTCAAAACGCCAACTCACAGTTTTTCTAATCTGATTTTAAAAATGTAGAATTTCTCGCTGATTTGAATGCACCTAATATCGTTGCTCAATTCGCAACAGAAAACATTTTATAGGCAAATTTTCACATTGTCGCGCTCGCCGCTGCCGACAAAAATCTGCTGTCGCGCTCGCCGCTGCTGACAAATTTTTTTTCGCATTTTTTTTGGAATAGGTTTTAAAGAATGTAAGTGCCACAATTTGCTACAATTTTTTTGCCACAATGTCAAAATTTCTTTGATACCGTAAAAACCGTAAAATTATTGTAAAAAAGCTAATAACAGCGCTCCAAAAATGTAAACTTTGAACAGTCCGTATTCTTATATGATCCAGATTTTTGTTGTTTTTTAAGAGTATTACAAAACATATATTTTCTGTTATTGAAATCAACAAAAATTCCTTTAATTACACACTGTTTGAGCTCGGTTTGGGGCCGTTCTAATAGAGGTTTTGAAAAATTTAATGGATTTTCGTTGTTCCCAAAGTGTTGCTACAAATGCCCTTTTATTACAGATGAATAACCCACTTTGATAACTTTGAGCTGAACACAATTGTACATATCGATCTGTTGCTCCTTGAAATGAACCACGGTCCGTGTGCAAGGCACCTGACACAACTGATAACACTCTGCATAGTCCCAGTATGTGTAGGAGGCTGAAAAATGAGAAAAGTTTTTGATCGTTGAAAATCTTTTGAAAAGTTTAAAAACATAATTGTCTCCGGAAGCCAGAAAGCACTTTTCAAAGAAAGTTCAATCTACACTTTCTTTTTTGTAGCTAAACTTGCGTTTTGAAATTTCATAGCAATTTTTTGTTATTTTCAACACTATTAACTGTATCCGGTAAAATAACATTATCACTCACGTTTATCAGTGGTCGTTATTCCAAAAAATGAGTCGTCATCAACCATACTCGACCTCCCACACATCACTACTGCAATTAGGCTCAAAAGGAGCACAGGAAGACGTATCATTGTACTGAAAAATTTGCTTGAATGTACTGTCAAATGGAGTGAACAGAAACTTATGCAAAGAGTGGGGAAGAAATGGAGAGGAAAGTGATGAGGAAAGATAGAACATATAAAATATAGACCTGAGTCATCAGAGAATATGGGAAAACGAAGAAAAGTGGTGTAGAAAAAGTGAAAAGTGCTGAGGGGAACAAAAAGGACAACAAAAGATTTGAGACAATGAAGAGAAAAATGTTTTGGGATTTGGATTTACCAACATTTTTCGTCAATTTTTTTGTGGGGAAAAAGAAGAAGAAAGCCTCAAATTCATCAAATTGAACAATCCAGGAAAACAAATGCATGGCGAGCCAAAAAGGGCCCCCACCTTATGTATCCTAAAACAAATAAGTGACCAAGAATGGAGAAGAAAGGTGCGCGAGAATGTCCATCGAAGAGAGAGTCTTGAGTAAATGAAATGATCAGCGTACTTATATGGTATATAAATATTGTTATCGGCTCGTTCGACCGTACAACATTGGTTCCCCCCGACGACGGGGCTTGTTAGTCATAACAGTAAAGCTCTAGACCAAACTTGGCTCTCTGTGTCTTGACTCACTTAGACGGGGGGACCCTCCAGATTCTGATTCATAGGGGAAATAGAGGAACAAGAGTTGTAAAAAATATATATTGGGAAACAGTGTGTTAGCAGGTGCGGTGCGTGTGTGGTCATCGGTGAAACAAGGAGAAATATTTTGAGAACAGGGCAAGCAAAAGCGGGAAGAAGAAGGGAGAGAAAGAGAGTATACATCAGTTTGTATTGTAATGGAAAGACAAAACGGGCGAAACGGAGAGAGCATAAATTTTATGTTATGGACGAGGGTTGTACCTATACGCTATTAACCGAAATAACCTATAGAGCTTTTGTTCTAGCGATATTAAAGTAGGATTACAGTCATTTTCTCAAATGATCGTCCCAATTTCATTATTTACGAAAATAACAATATTTTTGCACAAAAATTGTTTAAAAAATCGATTTTCAAGCTTCAATTTTTCTAACCTATTTCAATGAATGCAGAATTTTTGGCTGATTCGAACGCACCTAATATCGCTGCTCAAAACGCAAATGGAACATTTTTATTAGCAAATTTTCATTTGTCGCGCCGACCGCTGCCGACGTATGAGGCGGCAGCGGTCGGCGCGACAGCAGATTCAAGTCGGCAGCGGCAAGCGCGACAAAGTGAAAATTTGTCTATAAAAATTTTTCTGTTGCGATTTGTGCAGCGATATTAGGTGCATTCGAATCAGCGAGAAATTATACATTCATTGAAATAGGTTAGAAAAAATGTAAGTTGGCGTTTTGAAAATCGTTTTTTTTGGCAAAAATATTGTTATTTTCGTAATTAATGGAATTGGGACGGTCATTTAAGAAAAAAAAAAGACTGTAATCCTACGTTTAAAATTTGAATTAAGCGATATTATAAAAAATCTGATAGGTCGCTTTTGACAGACTGTTTTTCCACGTTTGCCTTGTTTTTCCTCCTCAACGTTTTCTTATTGACATTTCTCGACGCTATTGTGTCGCTTGAGATCTCTACTTTTCCCGCCACTCTTAAGGTTCTATTGAACAGGTAAAGTGAAGAAAGTAAGAAGAAGCAAAAATGATCGAGTAATGTACTAGATCAACATAATGTAAAGGTGTGTATTTCGGGAGGCGCTGGGATAAGTACTAGAAGTGAAGTGGATAGGTGAGGGTAGGTGTTAGAGAATAAAAAATATTGGCGCCATAAAAATTCTATCCTGGCACCCTTTTCTGCTCACACTCTGCTCCATACTCAATTTGTGCGTACAATTTTTCATCTATACTATAGCATACTATTTTTGAATACTTTTATAGATCACTAATCAAAGAAATGGCCGTGAAAAGAATAAGAAGAACATAACTATCTTAGAGCAAACATGGAGGAGGGACTAAACGATGAGAGACAACAGTGCAAATGACAGGTACTTGGTACAAGGTAATCAAGTGAGAAAAGAGAAAAATGAGATCGAGTGGTATCCATTTCAAAAAAAAAGTGGAACATTCTCGAAACATTATTATTGACTCATACAAAAAACCAAAAACCAATGTGATTTGAATAATAAGAGAGATATCATAGTAGAAAAGGGAAAGCAAAATAACCACGTGGGCGAACAACACATAATGCACTATCAGCCGGTACGCTCGAATGAATGAGCCGTACTGATAAGATTCCTAATGATGAGGGGGCTGGTACGACACTAATTAGCAAGAAGTTCTTTCTTGGTTGACTAGATAATAAGTAGTACATTATGTATGTTTTGTTAGTAGACAGATTTTGTGTGAATGACGAAAGCTAGACATGTGAAAATGCGGGCTGGCCGCGGGCTTTCTGGGCCGGGCCGGGTCGTGCCGGCTTTTTTTTTTACTTTTGAAAGCCGAAAGCGAACGAAAACACTTTTAAAAGATAAATTTTTTTAAAAAATTTATTTTTATATTTCAAAATGCTTCCAAAAGTCAACTGTGATGTCACAGTAGTTCAGAGACTTCAGAACATGATATTTTTCGAAAAATCTATAAGAAAACGTATCAAAAATTAGTGATACACAGACGCTGGCTTTCTGGGCCGGGCCAGACCGGGTCGGCTTTTTTCATCTTTGAAAGCCCGGCCCGGCCCTGAAAGCCCGCTAGGTACTAATTGAGTAATATTTGAAAATTTTTGAGCAATAAACTTTTAAAATTTAATTTTGAAACGACTTAAAATTTTTTCAAAATGCTCCCAAAAGTCAACTGTGACGTCACAGTAGTTCAGAGACTATGGAACACGAAATTTTCTTGAAATCCGATAAGAAAAGTATTTTAAAAATGGTGGACAGACGCGGACTTTCCGGGCCGGGCCGTGCCCGGCCCATAACATATCTGACGAAAACAAACCCAAATCAGTATGAAATCCAAGTCGCTCTCTCTCTCTCTCTCCATTTCCACACCCGCAGATATTATCGCGCTCTCGGATGTCACTTTCGAGGCGCCAAAAGCAGACAGCTGAGACAATAATGGTTGAATTGAAGAAGCGTTGAAAGTTGAGAGCGAGAAGGAATCCAAAACTTTTGGTTTGAAGAAATAAGAAAAGGGGAAGCGGATAGCGATTTCAATTTCAATATTGGACCCCTTATTTGACTTTGCCTGATGTATTAGTACGTTGGTGTCAGTGACATTTTGACTCAATTAGGATAACTTGTTTTGGCAGGTAAATGAGTTGCGTTTTTGGCTTTCTAAACTCAACAAGATTGAGTATTCGACTATACAAGTACATCTTATGAGTGCAAATTGTGCCAATTTGAAGGGGGTTGTCATCAGCGGGAAAACGGGGGGAAACTCTTGAAAATCTTGAAAGAATGGCAGTAAAGGATGAATGAAGAATAAGCAAAAACGAGGAAAGGTTTCACACGAATCCCCTTCTACACGGCGGCGCCTGAATACATTTGGTTGGTGCCCTTTCGCTTCATTCATACACGCATATGGTGGTGATGGGTCAGCGTCTTCGTCCGCCCCCCTATACTCCATTGTGTTTATGTTTTAAGAGGTCTTAAGTGAAGCCGTTATGGGGCTTGTTTCCCCCCTTATTCTTTTTTGTTCAAGATGAAAAATTCGCACTACATTTATAGTTTTTGTTTCCAAGGCGCAAAGTGTTTGTTATGACTTTCCAATCTCGTTGGGACACATGCGCCTTGATGCTGGAAACAGTATGTTAAAAAATTTCAAACGGTACCCCTAAAAAAGAATCAAAAAGTTTATTCTGCAAAGGTGGAAGGAAAAGTTCAAAAATAATTACTACGGCAACAAAAGGGAAGGAAAAAAGAAGGAAAAAAGTTATGGAAATGAAACAAAAGAGGAAAAAAAGTTCAAGAGTCATCTACCGGAATTTGAATGGGGTGAGAAGATCACAGCGGAGTCAGGTAAAGCCTAAACATGTTCATAAGAAGAAGAAGTGTGTAGGGGAGGGGAATTCTTGATGAAATCGACGATTGCTTTTTTTCTAAGGAGAGTGTGTGTGTGTGTGTGCTACTATGAATTGAAAGGAAGTAGTTATTGTTATTTCTTTTGAAGATTTCAAAGAGTCAAGATAGACAGAAAAGAAAATGTGTACGTTTGTGGAAGGGGGTGGGGCGGGATGAGATGAGGTGCATTTGCACATTGGGAAATTAAAGATTGCGCGACAAGATACTAGGCGAAGGACAGGATGATGACAAACGCACCGAGTTTAACATGAGGAAATTGGGAAAAGAAATGGCAAAGGAAATTAAAGCAAACTTAGTGGAAAAGAAGAGAAACAAAAAAAATACAGTATACAATTAGTTCAGAAGTGAGTCTTTCCGCTCCATCTTCTGCATCTCAATGCTATTGGTACTGTCGCGTCGTGGCACATAACGACAGCTACGCTCCGATGACGACGAGAGGAAAACGCGATAGCAATTGGCGGTGGTCACGCTTTCGGGAAGAGCCGCCAGGAAAGTGGGCAGAATCTGCAAGGCAAAAAGGGCATGGTTCTGAGATTTTAATTAAATTTGAGGGGTGGGCCGGGCGACACACAAAGAACTACTTGCTCTTACCAAGAGGCCATGAAGCATTCCGAATGTGACGACAAGGAAAATGGCGGCGACGAATACGGATGGGGAGTAGCTCTGGAAGAAGCAACTTGTAGAAGTGTCAAGAACAATTCCTGTCCGAACCCAGCCGGATCTGGGCCGGCCCGGGCTGGGTAAGAAAGTTCCGTCAAAAAGTTTTACATGAAAAAGTTTCTAAATTGCACAAAAATTCACGAATGCTCTGAAAGTATGATAAATTTCGAAATTTAACAGAAAACAGTAAAAAATCAGATTTTTCAAACAAAATTTGTCTTTCGGTTTTTTCTTTTGGTTTTTTCCTCAAAATTTTCTCAAAACTTGGGTTTTTTCTCAATAAAAGGTTTTTCTCAGGGCAGGGCCGGCCTCTAGAAATCCCTCCGTTGGCCCGGCTAGGCCCGGCCCGGGCATTGAGACCCAATTTTTCTGAAGATCAATTTTTGGAAAATATCCAATTTTTTGACTATTTTCTGTTTAGTTTTAAAATTTTTCATACTTTTAGTATTTTCATGATTGTTCATGAAACATTGCACTTTTTCGGAAAATTTTTGACGGAAATTTTTGTGCCCGGGCCAACTCGGGTCGGCCGGATTTGGACGTGTGTGGTTTTAGGGGTTTTCTTTGATCTTGAAGTAATACAAATTCATATTTTCGCACTTTTAATTCCTTCAAATACGAATTCCCAGTACACACTCCAAAAGTACACCGCACTTCTTCTACCCACTACAATTTCACACATTCTTCAAGTGAGTGTTGGCCTTTGAGTAAACGCAACAACGAAGTAACACTATTTACTCCGGAAGTTACGTCACCCCCCTAAGATTGCGTCAATTATAGATGAGGTCTTAAGAAGACTGTGTGTCACCTGATCAAACATATCCGGTCGTCGTCTTCCTGGGATTAACTTACCGCGCGGAATAACAACGGAAGGATGCAGCAGATGGTCGAGACTCCCGCCTGGATCATTGGCCATGCCACAGCACCAAGTGTGTGTTCCAACCGTTCCGTCGATCCTTTCAACGGAATTTTCTTGATTTTTCCGTTCCGAATCTCTTTGCGATGTGCCAACTGCAAATGTTAGTAATTGTAACAATGGACAAGTTTGGAGATGGGATAAGGAATATTTGCCTAAACATTTCTAACCTGGAAATGGTACGCGACGTGAGCAATAAAGTCAACAGACAGTCCGATCGACATCAAAACAGCCGCCATGACAACTGGGTCGAGGTCGAAGGACCACAGTGAGAGGAATCCCATTACTCCTGGAAAGGGATAGTTTTTGTGTGTAACTGTAATCTTAAGATACCTGTAGTAATAGAAGCAATTGATACAGTTGCAGTGATAATGGAGCATGGATTAGGGATGAAGATGGCGCAAACCACGGCCATACAAACCAATGTCCAGATACCGGTCTGAAAGATTTTTTTTTACCCTTCATATCTTTTTTAATCAGACATGCTACGAGCCGGGCCCGGCCGGGTCGGGTCGGGCCCGGTCGGCCCGGATTTCTGGAGTCCAAACTTTTGGTGTGAATTTTCATAGCATAAAATCGATTTTTTAGAGGTTTTACCTGAATAAGTCAAAAATTTTTATAAATGAAGCTATTTGTGTAACTTTACAACAAAAAATTACAAAAAATTGCAAAAATTGTGAAAGTTTTCTCTATTTTTCACTGGCCCGTTTCGCCCCAGAATTTGCCAAATCTGTCTATACCTGTGTCGCTGTCCTTCCCAAGCTAAGCATCTGATCCACAAACATTCCATTGGGCTCCCAAACAGTGACATTCAAGTCAGAGTAACTGAAACGTAATTTTAAATCAAGAAGAGAAAATAATTCTCACTTATGCGCCACATTTCTCCAATCTATCATCAGCTGGATACGAGTGTCCCAAGAGGATGTGTTATCGTAGGCGACATTCATCATGAACCGATCCAATTTGATGACTCCTCTGAAGACAATTTATAATATAACTCAGATTTAAAGAGGTCACTTACTCTTCGTAGTGATAATGAATGAAACTGTCCCAGTGTTTGAAAAAGGGAGATTTCAAGAACTCGGGAAGTTTGGAAGTCGTGATATTGGCCTGAAAACAAAGGACTCAAACCATCACAACCGAATATTTTACTATTTCAAATTGTTCCAGTAATTTTCATGAAATTTCCTATCTATTTGTATGATTTTCATCCGACTCGGACCACTTATAGTGAAGCTACAGGCTGTTAAAAATTGGTGACCCCTAGTGTACCTAATCGATACTCAAAATTCATCAAAACCGAATTTTTCATAATTTTATATTGTTACAGTAATCTCCAGTAAATTTCCTACCATTTGTATGATTTTAATTTAATTTGGACTCTTTATAGTGGAGCTACAGGCTGTTAAAAATTGATGACCCCTAGTGTGCCTAATCAAGACTCAAAATCTATCAAAGCAGATATTTCACAAATTCAAATTGTTACAGTAATCTCCATCAAATTTCCTATCCATAACTACAATTCATCTAATTCAGACCATTAATAGTAGAGATACAGGCTGTTAAAAAATTATATCCCCTAGTGTGCCTAATCAAAACTAAAAATCCAGTAAAACCAATTATTTTGCAAAGTTTAAATTGTTACAATAATTTTCATCAAATTTCCTATGCCGCCGTATAACTTTCATTTAATGTGGACCACTTATAGTATAGATACAATCTGTCAAAAATTGATGACCCCTAGTGTGCCTAATCAAAATCCAAAATTTATCAAAACTAAATATTTTTTAAATTCAAATTGTTACAGTAATCCTCATCAAATTTCCTATCTATCCGTATAATTCTCATGAAATTTGAACAACTTATGGTGGAGATACAGGTTGTTGAAAATTGATGTCCCCTAGTGTGTCTAATCAAGACTCAAAATTCATCAAAACCAAATATTTTAAAAATTCAAATTGTTACAGTAATTCTCATAACATTTCCTATCCATCCGTATAATTCTCATGAAATTTGTACCACTTATAGTGGAGGTTTATGCTGTCAAAAATTGGTAACCCCTAGGTTCGTGTATTGGTAACCCCTAGGTTTGTATTGTGTATTGTCCCTGATGTAGCCTTAAAATCCACCAAAACTGATATTTTCATGGTTTTCCCGAAGTTAAAGTTGGTGAGACAACTCGCAAAATGAGGGACAGAATGGGGGCTGATTTTCATGCCTCCTTTTATATGCCCTCGGTCGGCGCGCCCATTTGCGTCCGCGTGGCTCAGCCGGTAGTGGCGCGGCGTCCATAGAAATGCGCCCGCAGATTCGAGCCCACCTAAGGTACATTCTGGCAAAATTTGAGCAAAACTTTTTTTGAGGTGTCCTACCACCTTTAAGTTACCTCATATGGATTGATTTCCTCGTGTACTTCTGGAGTAGAGAGTCCAAGGAAAGCAAACAGATCAAAAGGCTCTCCATAGTAATAAAATTTGATATAGTCACGGAGCCACAGAAGTGTTGACATCCTTCCCTTGCAGTTGTGCATCTTCTCAAATTCATCAACCATATTCCAATAGCGAGTCATCTGTTCTCGATTCTCCAAGTCTAATGGAGCATTAACCAAAATAGTGACTGGATGATAGTTAGCCCATACGAGATTGGTCAACACCAGATTTGGTCGTTGGAGTGGGGAATCTTTTGGAAGAATTTTGACAGCATCCAGACGAGTTTTCATGGTCATTAGTCCGTAGATAGCAAAGTACCAGTAAATAGCAGTTCCCAACATGACAATAACCGCGAAAAATTTGTTGGACAAGATTTTGCAGTAGATGTTGATGCATCGCTTCCAACAAGCCTTGAGCTGAAAATGTTCTTTTTAGATCCCTTTTTCGTATTCTATTTCTATACCCATGCTCGCCATTTACTATTATTAGTGGATGTTGTCTTGTGCTCGTATTTAGTCGCCACTGCCAGAATGGGACCGAAGAGTACGAGTTGTAGAATGTATGTGAGAGCTAACGCGATAGAAGATGCAATACAGAAGAGACGCGTTTCTGAAAATAGATGTGTGACGTCACCCGCCTTCTTTTCAGCATACCCGGAGTGGGCGCAAGCGCTCCAATAGCAAAAGAGAGAAAGTCAGTGAGGGAGGTAATTGTGATTGATGGACCGACGGACTCATAAACCATTCCAAGTCGGTTTCCCGTCCCACTCTCTTGTGCTCTTCGCTCTTTTTGCCAACTATGAATCATCAAAAAACACGAGTCAACTCCTGCAAGAAGTTCAATTAGTGGTATTGAATCTGAAAAAAGCACTAACCGATTCCCATAACCAAGAAGGGCATAACGAGCATAAACGAGTTAGTGCGCATTCCTAGAATCGATACAATTCCATAGGTGGATGTGATTGCAAGAATAGGACATAAGACGGCTCCCAAACTGATAAGACTGAAAATGAGGAAAATCATAGAAATATGTTACAAGGAAGTTAAGCTTACAGTTTTCCTTGGTCCAAACAGTTGTGGTAAACAGCAGTCAGAATGACACAGAGGCTCACAAATGTGATTTCGAATCCAAATCCTGGAAAAAAAATTGATTATTAGGGATCCCCTTAACTCTTTCAGGGATATAGAGATCTCATCAAGAGTCTTAAAAATGAATAGGGGTCACAGTTTTGGAATGTCTCAAAATTCTACAAATGTTTTTCTGGACAAAAAATCTGAAAATTTGTCTGAATAAAGATATAGGCTGTCAGAGGAGCTAAATTGGGATCGTTAAAGTATCTATTTTCTCATGTTTTCAATTCAAAACTGGTTTCGGGTAGCTCTTTTTTCAGTACAAAACTCCAAAAATTAGCTACCAGAACGGACCCTTTTCAGCACCTTTGATCCTTTGGCCTATAACTTTTTAAAGAAAAATTTTAAGAATTTTTTCACAACTGAGACCCATATTATCTCGAAATTCTGAGTCGATCGAGATATACATCAGTATTCCTAGAATAGTTTACCACGCCTTTGAAACCCCCGAAAAATGGGGGTCCCTTGTTTTCTAAAAGCTCAAAAAAGAGGATTTTGTGCTGTCAAAATGCTTGAAAATTTTCAAAATCTAAAAAAAATTGTTTCTGGTGGTTATTGAGTCCATAGAAAGTTTTTATGGAATGACGTGCTTTTTGAGTCTTTCTGAGCATATTAGGATGGTTTTAAAAGTATCAAGGGGCCCCTGTTTCCTTATATAAAAAAAACTATTGCTTTTTTGACAAACCTTCATTTTCAAAGGGGCCCCTAAACTGCAACAGAACCAAAGCTCGTAATAACAAACTCGAGATTGATTATTTTCAATTACATATTTCAAATAATCTCAACTACACTCTAGCATCTAAAAATCACCTGCTGCAAAGAAAGGTGTCAACCTTCTCCCATCCTTCATCATCTCATTATCCAACACATCAGTTCCCACAATCTGCACATCCACAATATCACTCTTGTACTCATTCAAACTCCACTCATAGGCATCTAACTCCCATTTACTCAAATCCTTCTCCTTCTCCGCCGAGTCGCGGTCCCCGCGGAAAATGAAGACGATAACCTTTAAAACCAATTATTTTTGTTGTTTTCCTTTTTTCTGTACCTCAACATGCTCCATATTAGTGATGACGCGATGCGGGGGTAGATCAAGATCAGTGGAGAGATCCGTTGTGTTATCCTCGGATTTGGGATTTAGTTTAACACCGAATAAACTGCGCTCCAAATGGATATCGAATCCGTTCATGGTCGCCAGTGGGTAGGAAAGATTGGTGCTTTTTGATAAGGACTTTTCACTGGTCCATAATTTGTACTGATCATCAAACGCGCTCTAAAACACAATATCATAGCTCTTACTAGCACAAATTGCTCAACGAACCTTATAGAGCTCAAAAACCTTGTTGATTTGACAATACGGCTCACAGAGGTCCATAAACCGAAGAACACGTCCGTCACGAGTACCGTTGAATTCATTGAGGAAGAATCTGATAAGATCATACATTTTTATTTCCGCTTGGATATTCTTTTTTACTTGGATAATTTTTCAGCTTCATCCAAATTCTCTTTCGCATGCATTGTGGTTCCGTTCTTTGGCATAAGTATCATTATAGTCATCGCAGGATCACCAGAAATGTTGTAGAATTCTCTGAAGGATTTTGGAATTGTACTTTATCTAGATTAAGTGCACTAACCGAAGTACATCAGTTTCGTATCTAGAAGGTGCGTTTGTTGGTGTGTACCCGTCACGAATCCGATCTTTGAGAACCATCCTATACATTCCTAATGAGTTGATCGAGATCAAAAGCTAAATCACAAACGGTTTAGAAATTATGGGGGCCCAAGGAAACGTACCGCTACGACAAGATAAGCATGTGGATAACGTCCGACGGAATACCCAACAAGATAGAACATACGACGAAGGCTCAGGAATCCATGAAGGCAGTTGAGCTTTTCTTGTCGGTTGTCCATGGCTGAAATAAAAAAACAATGAAAAATTGACGTTAAAGGAAAATCAGAGTAATTTTTTCTGAAATGATCGTCACAAGTCCAGTATTTACGAAAATAACAGAATTTTTGCATAAAAATCGTTAAAACTCTAAAAAATCGATTTTCAAAACGCCAACTTACATTTTTCTAACCTATTTCCAAAAGTGTAGAATTTTTTCTGATTCGAATGCGCTTGAAATCGCTGCTCAAAACGCAATGTAACCATTTTTATGAACAAATTTTCAATCTGCTGTCGCGCTCGTCGCTGCCGAGTGACAATCTGCTGTCACGCTCGTCGCTGCCGACTCAAATCTGCTGTCGCGCTTGCCGCTGCCGGCACATACGTCGGCAGCGGCGAGCGCGACAAATGAAAATTTGTTCATAAAAATGTTCAGATTGCGTTTTGTGCAGTGATATTGAGTGCGTTCGAATCAGCGAAAAATTCTGCATTTTTTGAAATAGGTTGGAAAAATGTAAGTTGGCGTTTTGAAAATCGATTTTCTCGAATTTTAACAATTGTTGTGCAAAAATATGGTTATCATCGTAAATACTGGAATTGGAGCGATCATTTAAGACAAATTAAAAAAAGCGACTGTGATCCTACTTGAAATGACGAAACTTCAAAGTTAACTTTAATGGCTCATGTGATGTTTATCTCATCAAAGGATCGTGTTACTATTTGAAGTAGTGACATCAACGGAAATCAAATAAGAGAGCGGGACCAAATTTAGAAAGCCTAATTGACTCACCAGAGACTGCTCTTTCCTGCTCTTCCGGAACTGCGGCCGCTTGCTCGCCGTTCAATGGATCGCTATCCGACATTTGTAACTTGTCGTCGTCGTTTACAACCCGATCCTAGAATAAAAAAATGAATGGGATAAAAACTTAAAGACCAAAGTTCTAATAATTCTTATTCTGTTTTCTTCGGGAAGAGCCGTGTGAACGAAAGTGCCCGTCGGCTATAATTACATACCTCGGTCATCCTACTTGTGCTCTTCAGCGCATGCCAGCAAACCCGCTAATCACTCTGAAATTTATGAAAAGTTGTGACGTTGATGAAAGCGGATAGAAGGGCGCAGTCATGCGAGTGAGCCCGCTAACGAGTCTATTCAGAATGTGGGCGTGTCTCATTAACAGGTGTGTTTGTTGGAGAATACGTCGACATGGAAACGGAATTTTATTTTGGGAATGGAGATCAAACGCAAATTCTACAGAATGATAATAGTTTGTACGTTTGAGAAATATGCTACAAAGATGGGAATCAATAAGGAATGACCCTCGACAAATATTAGCCAAGTAGTTTCCAGATTCAAACTCTAACAGCTGGTCAGAGAAATATACAACATTCTTCACTAAAAGTTCACGTAAAACGGGAAAAAAGTTTCTAGAAAATAATTTTTTCGAAAAATTCCCATATTTACTCTGAACTTTGTGGTTTACATGTGCGCCGCCTTATGTGTGTGTGTGTGCAAATAAAAAGTTTTTGTAGGGTAATAGACGGAGCACACATGAGCCTGAAACTATGTGGATTTGCCTCCCTCTAAATTTGATTTCGTCGGGGCCCCCCTATATTCCAATAACCTAATCGAGTTACTGTGTATATTTTCTTTTTTCAGTGTCCGACTCAATAACAATGCTCTCTTTTGTCTCCAGTGCGATCTTGAAAGAACTTGAGAATCCATTTAGGGAAGACACGCAATGGGTGTTTAATCTATGAAGATTGCATACAAAAAGTTGCAGCGCTAAATTATTTGCCTGGTGGCTCCCTAGAGAGAGAGAGAGAGAGAGAGAGAGAGAGAGAGAGAGAGAGAGAGAGAGAGAGAGAGAGAGAGATGAAATGGAACCAAAAAAACCGTAGGAAGGAGGATCGCGGAATGAATGCTCCCTAGTTGGATAAAAGATAGAATGAAGAAGAAACGGAATGTGTGGAGCATCAATTTTTCAGCGAGGGGGTGTACACACACACACTTTTCTTGGGAGATGGGCATTCTGTGCAAAGATGGATTGGACACAACGCGTCATGAGGAATTCTGAGGGCTTGGAGGTCCCCCCATTCAGAATTGATGGGACTCTTTTCTGCCAGCTAGGAAATGTGTCCTTTGAATGGGGGGTATTTCCTGTATTGAGATTGGCTTATAGAAATTAGATTCTAGATTCTAAAGTGTCATGAATACTAGTATAACGATGTTAGTCATATTGAAAGCTGAATTCTCAGGTGTAAAAAGTTTAAGCAGCAAACATCAGCTGCTTTAGAGAAGTGGGCGCACTTACTTTTCAAAGACTAATTTATGCTTACTCTATTTTTAGTCAAGATTTAAGTCGAAAACACAATGTTAACAGTTTTTGGTAAACAGATTGGAGCATGATGGTCTAGAACCCCCTGACAAGGGAGTTACGCGAAGTCGTGAGTTGAACTTTTTCTGAAACTTCGGTCCTAGACTGAATTTACCCTGAAAAACTTAAATCTGCAATAAAATATGGCTAAATGCTCACGTAACTCGAGATATGAGCCCTCAAAGTTGCGGTCAACACTAAAATGAGATAGTTTGAAGGCTCATATCTCCACTCAAAATCATTTTCAGAATGTCTAGTTTTTTGTATTGAACTCAGAAATTGATGCTTAACATCATCATATATTTTTTTGAAAAACAAATTTTTTGAGTCAAAACTTCGAAATTTTCCTACACCATTTCACTGCGAAGTTTTGACTCAAACATTTTTTCTTTAAAAAAAGTATAGGGTTTTGTTAAAAATTGAATTTTGAGTTCAAAACAAAAAACTAGACGTTCTGAAAGTGATTTAGAGCGGAGATATGAGCCCTCAAAGTACCTCAGGACATATCTCGAGTTACGTGAATGTTTCGCCAAATTTTATTGCAGATTTGAGCTTTACAGGGTTAATTTAGTCTAGGACCGAAGTTTCAGAAAAAGTTCAACTCACGACTTCGCGTAACCCCTGAGGAGTACTGTAGAGGGAAGACTCAAGGTGGCTCACCCTAGATCTATGTAGAAAAATGAGGACCAAAAAAAGAGTACTTGAAGTTGGGGACGGTCTCTCTAAAAATTTCGGAAGTCGATTTGCATGTTGATGCAATAACTGAAGTGAAGAAGAATTGAGTAGCCCCCCCCCCCCCCCCCCTTGGCCATAGGGGGACAGACAACAGGAGAGTGGGTGTGAGGCAAGAGGTTCGAGCCCCCATGGCTGAGACACTGCGAAATTCGAGGAGGAGATCGGGGCGCGTACCAAAGCGGCTGAGACGCTAGAGAAGAAGAGCGGCGGGTGGCGAAGGAGCATTCGGAGGAGCACGAGCACACTGGGACACAACCAACCAACTCACGGCCCTCTCTTTTTTCAATGTGTGGCCAACGGCCCCGGGGAAAGGACTGACTCGTTCTCTTGTGCTCCTTTTCGTGAAAACGAAGAAGTCGGGAAAAGACACAGGAAGAGATAGAAGAAGAAGAAGAAGAAATAATGCACATGGCTCACGCATTTTCGTCTCGGGCAATGACTCGGAACATATTTTGCGTGTTCGCGCGCGCGCACTCCGTGTGTGGCCTCCGCTTTTGCCATTTACTCGTCAACTCAGTTTCCTCTATCTCTCTTTCTCTCAAATCACGGTTTTCTAATTTTATGACCGCTCGGTGTGCTGCTTTTTTAAAATCTCATTTCATTGGAATGCCATCTCATTTCGTTTTTCAATTTGGTTAGAGTGCATCTTGGGATTCAAGATATGTAATTTGAAGGAGAAATAGAATCTGAATGCAAGAATGAAAAGATCAAGATAAAATGTTTTCGAAAATTTATGATTTACGTATGAGCAGATCTAATCAGAACACTATAGAGATTAGAATTGAGATAAAGTGCAAAAATTTGATCAAATTTTGATAAAATCTTTGAATTTTTGAAAATAAAGAGAATGAATGTGATAGAAAGTTGGGGGATGGAAAATGAGTGATGATGAACTTGACACTTTTAACAAAGTTCAAAACTAACTTTTTCTCAAGAAGAAGTTGAACTTTTCTATTTTTCTAAAGTTTTTTTTTCCAGAAGATATAAAAAGGGATTAGATAAAAGAAGGTAGACTAATGTATGTTTGTCATAACTCAGATAAAAGGGATAATACATATCTCGAGTTCTAGAAAAAAACCGTCAAATAATAATATGTTTTTCGGTTTTTTTTTTGGGTTGCTATAGATTTTTGGTTAATTACGAGATCTCGTGGCGGTTTCCGGTAAACAGTGGCTCAGAGCGAAGAATTGTAGGCAGGGATAAGAAGATGTTGACGTAAAGGGGATACGAACAGATTTTTGCTTTGATCGGAGAATCAAAAGAGGAATAAAAACATGAGGACCATTGGTAAGACTGAAAAGTGTTCAATCATTTCTGGTTGAGTTCGCGTTTCGCCCCACCCCCACATTCTTATAATTACACTTGCTGGCTTTTCTTTTCTTTCCTCAACAAATGAACTCTTGGGCGTTTCACCTACAATTTATCTCTCTCCGATTTTTCTTGCTCTCGAAATTTCTGATAGTGACAGGAATCATTGTCAAATCTAACTGGAGACAAAAATTTGGGAAGCAGAAGAATTAAGCAAAATGGAACACATGGATATGTGATTTGTTGACAGTAACCGTAAGGGACACCACGCGCCTCTTGATAAACACATGTGGAAGGCTCATTGCGCGAAAACAATTCAACAGCTGTGCACTATTTTTGGGGTTGAAGCGAGACGAAAGGACACGAGACGAATATCTGTTGTGAACAAGGATGGGAACAATAAAAAAATAAAATCTGTATTAGAAGGGCACCCAGATGGGCTCAAAATAAGCATATTTTTGAAATTCGAAGGGACGGGACTGAAATTAGTTTTATTAGAATCCTTGTCAGAAGTTGACTCGACATGTTACAAAAAAATAATAGATATATGATCCATTTTAAAAATTCAGAAATATTTTTAGGTGCTGGAAAAATAGACGGGCATACCCTTCTATTATATCAGTCTTAATCATTGTCAGTCCTGGATGAATTTTCTTGATTTTTTGGCTGCGATATCTCGACACGAAAATGGTACAGTAATATATTAAAATTTAAAGGAACATACCCTGATTATCATTTCAATTTTTTAATTTGTCTTGTTTTTCGAACGATTTTCAACAACTTTCGGCCCGAAATGTACATTTTAAGTCAAAATATAACATTTTTATCAAAAATCGTTCGAAAAAACGACAAATAAAAAGTCGACCCGAAAATCAGGGTATGTTCCTTTAAATTTTAATATATTACTGTCACATTTTCGTGCCGAGATATCGCAGCCAAAAAATTCGGAAATTGCAGCCAGGACTGACATACACTGTGACTGGCATAATAATACAGTTTTTACGGTATTTTTGAGGAAAAGATGGGCCAAAAGAAAGGAGATTTGAAGGGGATGATTCAGAGATTGGAATATTATATCAACATGTTTATATGTGTCCCTTTGTCTCGAAGGAACAGAAGAATATTCAATTTATGAAACTGCAAAGAACAGAAAATTTAAAAAGGGGAATCTAAAACTGCAAATTTTTTAAAGTGGACTATAATAATCTTAGATTTTTCAAATATTTTTCTGGATCGAAATTACTATTTTTTGAGTAACCATAAATCCTCTAGTGGAAGGAAGTGTCCTTCTATTCTTTAACCCCTTAAAAATAATGACCTTCCATTAAAGGGGGTCCCTTTATTTTTTGAACGGACTCTGTACATGCCATTCTATTACGGCATTTTTTTTTCAGAAATCCATATTTCCTATAAACCTCATAACTCTCCACTTCTAGCATATCAATTAGTCATCATTTTTCCCGCAATTTTCCTTTTTTTTGTCACCACTATAATCCCACTACAACTCTCCATTCCTTATCACTACAAACACACATTTTGAACTCTTTTTTCTCATAAAATTTCATCACAATTTTTTTCCACTTTTCTTTCTTTTTTTATCCCCGTCACAACTTTTTCCAACCTTGCAACAAACTCCATTGTGCTCTCCTCTTGTATAAAAGTCCCCCAGTGTTGGCCACCCCAATGCACCTGCGCTCCACTGCACACAGGATACCTCTACGTCGATGTTTACTTGTTTATGTGTATGTGTGCGTTGCGGACCAAAGAACGTCCATTTTGTTTCTATTTATTCGCCATTGGTTCTCGTTTTTATCTCTCTTCCCAGTTTGTTTGTAAAAACTAGCCTCGACTTTTTTCTTTAGTTTTTCCTATACTCTGTTCTGTTTCGTATCACCAATCACCTGATAGCATTTTTTGTTTCACAAATTGGTTTTTGAGCATTTTCATTTTCTAATCGATAATATTTCCGGTATACCTAGACGTCGTTTTGCCAACAATACGTTGTTTTGTTTTTTTTCTTTTTTCTCTTCCTGCGTCTCTTAATTCTAAACGTCTCTTTTTTCTCTCGGGAAGGGGTACATTGTACCTTGATCGTTCTTATCATGTAGCACACATTTTTTGGTTTCTTATTCCACTTTCTTCGTATTCGTCTCGAAATATTCAATTCAATTTTTCAGCATGTCGTTCCCGGAAAAGTTCCAGGATGCGTTGAAAGAGTGGGCGCCGGTACTTGTTGTGCCTCTTTCGTTGTATGTTGCCTACAAGTAAGTTAATTATTTTTTAATATTTCAAAATCTGTTGACATTCTATTTGTTTCAGACTGCTCAACAGAATTATCCCGGGCGCGCATAATCTGCCAAAGTTGGACGTCAAGAACAAAGTGGTTGTTATCACCGGTGCCAGTTCTGGTCTTGGAAAGAGTCTTGCATTCGAGTTGTACAAACGAGGAGCCCAAGTGATTCTTTTGGCAAGAAGTACGGACAAGTTGAAGGAGATTTGTGAGGAGCTGAAGGAGACTTTCCCACTCAATCAGAATGAGCCGAGCTACTAGTGAGTTAAACTTATAAATCTGACAATCATGAACAGACATACGAAAATACGGACTGGCCCGCGGACATTCTGGGCTGGGCCGGGCCGGGCTTTTTTAACATTTTAAAACTCCGGCTCGGCATGAAAACCCCTCTTGGTACTACTTGAGGGATACTTGGAATATGATATTCTCAGAGAAACTATGAGATAACGTAACTTTCGACTTGAATATCAGTATCAAAAAACTAATGGTAGACAGACGCGGGCTTAGGCCGGGCCGTGATTCTCAGCAAAAGCGCCCGGTCCGACCCGTAACATCTGATTATGAAGTATTGTTTTAGCTACTTCGACATCACCGATCCCGAGCAAGCACCGTGGGCCGAGATTCCAAGAGTGGACATTTTGATCAACAATGCTGGAATGGCGAATCGCGGATCTTGCGCGGATACCACTATGGCTATTCATAGGTTAGTACAGTACATTATAAAAGAACTTCTTGACTATAGTGTGGTCAAGGCAGTTACACGACCGGCTCATGGATAGATTGCCATAGTTGAATCCTACGTACATTCGCAAATAAACGTTTTGGATCAAAAAAGGTCAGGCCGCCGGATTCATCCATGACAACCTACCCATGGGCCGGGCCGCAGCCCTAGGACCCGCCGTGAGCCGGACTATGCTGTAATCTTCCAGACAAGCCATGGAGACCAACTACTTTGGCCACGTCCACGTCACCCAAAGCCTTCTCTCAAAATTGAGCCCAGACGGTTGTATTGTGGTCACCAGCAGTGTCCAAGGAAAAGTGGCCATCCCTTACAGAGGATCGTACGGTGCCAGCAAGCATGCTCTTCAAGGATACTTTGACTGCCTTCGCGCCGAGCACAAGAATCTTCATATTCTTGTGGTATCAGCTGGATACATCAACACTGGCTTCGGATCGAGAGCCATTGACCCATCTGGAAAAGTGGTTGGAGTGGAAGATGAGAATCAGAAGAAGGTGAGATTTTATTTTGAGAATCAATTTTTTTTTACAATAAGAAGGTATTAATGACTTCTTCTCTTGGAAGTTGCTTTGGATCTTCTGGCGTTTCTATTTCTCTTGGAGGATGATGAAAGTCTGAGCCTTGGAGCTGGAGTAACTGCCGGAGCTGGGGCCGGGGCCGGGGCCAGAGTAACAACAGGTTTTCTTGGTGAAGAACCTAAAAAACTATTATCCTTGTACTTGTATCTCAACCAATTCAATTTCCAACTAACGTTTCTTGGCTGTCTGTTTCTTGGCTGGTGTCATGAGCGGTTTCTTAGTCATCGCGATCGGTCGTATAGTTGAACTAATAATTGTTGTTGTTGGCTGTACGGTCGTGGTGGTGGTGGTGGTTGATACAACAATAGATGGTTTGGTTGAAGTGGTGCCAATAAGACCGTTTCCTCCCCAGCCCTAAAATGAAATTGAATGTCACGTGTCTACAGTAGTCCTTGAAACAAGAGCTCACCAGTTGCTGCTCATTATTGTTCCTTGGATCGTTCCAGTCTGGGCCCACCGGCCAATTAGTAGGATTTGGCATGGGGAAGTTGCCCTGTTCCTTATCAGGGTCTGGGATGAACTCTACGGTGGTGGTCTGAAAACACAAAAGGACTCTAGAAAATTTTTCAGGGAAAACGAGAAAATTCGCACACTCTCAGCACTAATTTTGGAACGTTTTTGGCCTATGTCTTTGGAAGAAGTGGATTTCAGACTATGCTCCAAGAGAACTTTTTGGCCTTTCGGGAATTCTACGTCGATTCATTAAAAAATCTCCAAAATTTTGGAATTAGTGTTCTCTCCCTTCACGCTTTCGACTTACTGTAGTTGGTGGAGTGGTGGGTTGGAACAATTGGAATGGTCTTTGAGGAGCATTGAAAAAGTTGAATGGTTGATTGAAGAAGAATTGGGCTGAAATGATATAAAATTCTTAATACTGAATTTGAATCCAAGACATACCATCAACCGAAACGCCTAGTAAGGCGATTAGAAAAACAGGCGACATGTTTCGAGACGAAAACTTGAGACTGAATGAGGGGCTGAATGACCCAAAACTACCTCGCGAAGGACTCACCTTGGTAATTGAATAGACACTATTACACTGTGAACGGTTTTTCTTCTTTTGAATCATTTGAAATATGCCCAAAAAAAAGTTTTCGAGAATCGGTGTGGAGAGGTCATTTCTTTTTTGTTCACCTCAAGAAATGAGATTGTTATCTCCGATTTTAAGGCTATTCAAATGAGTCGATGTTTCAAAATTGCTTTATACATTGACCTTCTATAATTTTCAGGGTTACACCCCAGAACACTGCGCTCGTCTGATTTCCGATGCGATTCGCGACCGTAAGACCGACTACATCATGGCTCACGCGAATGCTCGTTTCGCGGTCTTCCTCAGATACTTTTGGCCGACTCTTCTCAACTATGCACTCTACATCCGTGGAACCAAGGATCAATGGGCACCGAAGAATAAGAAGGAATGAGTGAAAAAACCATATTGTGATAACTCTTATACCTCGGAATGCCCCCACCCTATTTATTGGTACAGATTGTGTATTTTTGTGTAGAATGTTGTGTTGTAAATGAAGCATAAGCAAATACATTTCATTTTTTTGGAAAGTTGTTTGAGTTGTTGCGAGTTTCAAAACTCATTTCCATTCACATCCTTGCATTGGCACTGCCCACTGATAAGACGCACTAATCGAATTGCCAATCCCGTGAAATTGTTGATAAACGCTAATAAGTTAATCCGCCTGTAAGGTAAATTTTCCAACGACACTTGAACATTTTTTGTTCTACAATTATTTTTTCCTCAATTTTCTTTGCTATAATTGTTTTACCATCTGTAATATCTAATGGCTTGGGAAGATGGTGATGATCTGGCATATACTTCGCCAGGAGTGCCAAGGAGAGATGTAAAATGGTGGGTTTCAGCGTAAATCGATTTTTGGATACATATCTAAATCCGGCCCGACCCGATCGGCCTGGGTAAGAAATTGCAATCGAAAATGTTCCCAAGAAAACTCGATTTATCATGCAAAAGTTTCTAAATGGCATGAAAAATTGGTTCCGGGACATTTTGAAAGCGAGACATTTCGAAAGTGAGACATTTCGAAAGGTTCTTTCGAAAGCGGACATTTCGAAAGTGTAAAATCGCGTTTTTGCCCAATTTTTAAAACTTTCCATACATTTTTTGGGTAAATGTATCCGAGAAGTTCAAAAAAGTGAGCGAAAACGCGATTTCACACTTTCGAAATTTCCGCCTCCGAAATTTCTGGCTTTCGAAATGTCTTACTTTCGAAATGTCTCGCTTTCGAAATGTCCGCTTTTGAAATGCCCGCTTTCGAAATGTCCATTTTCGAAATGTCTCGTTTTCGGAAAATTGGGTCTCAAACCCCGGGCCGGGCCGGTAACATTCCTCCGTGAAATTTTCAATAAATCAGTTTCAGGTTCTTGTTAGAAGACGCGGATTCTAGAGTGAAATGGTTTACAGTAATCTTATTGTTAGTTTCTATTGGGATGCTCATAGCAGGAAGTGTTATGTTAGGAATCGGAATATCTAAAAACAATAATCCACCGCCTCCAGGTAAGCTCATATTGATAGTCTGAAAATTCTAAAAAGTATCTACAGTAAACTCCCCATCAACTGGTTACACCATGTTCTTGACGGTCCAGACCAGAGCATTACCGTATTCCGCAGTGGTCAACGACTACACTGGAAGTGTACAGAATCTTACAACTCAGGTAACCATCATTCAATTTATTTTGAAACATTTTCGCAACTTTCGATTGAATCAACAATGCCTTATCGCTGTTTATGGCATTTTGAAATAACTCATTTCCGTTTTTTGCAGATGAGACAAGCCATAGGAGGTGCATCCAGCAGCGGAAGTAATTTTGCTGTTCAACCCAATGTTCCAATCACAATGTATGGGTTACTGTAGTCTTACAAAACAAAATGCAATTTTTAGACTTGGAATTTCAAACGCTGGACAGTGGGCAGATGTGATGTACGCGTTGTCTTACACAGATTCCAGTAAACCTGCGATTGGAGATATTCAGAAACAAGTCACGGCTTCTGGAGCCTTTTCGATGCTAACAGCAACAGGTTTTTAGATTTTCAGCGGTCAAAATAAATGATTGAATTGAAGATAAAACACCAGCCACCTTGAATCAAATGACATGCGCTTCTGTATCCGATTCTATGCTCACTACAGTATCTGCTCCGACAGTGGCATCGACAACCGCGATTCCAACTAGTGGTTCCACTGGAGGATCACCTGTAACAACTACCGTAGCAACTCCACAAACAGTTCCAACCGTAACAACTACCGTAGTAACTCCACAAACTCCACAGGCTCCACAAACTACCGTATCTAACCCAAGATCAAGTACTACTGCAGCCACGGGGCCTACTCAATCTCCTCCAATCACACAACCCACACCTAAGCCTAGAACAACTACGACTCCATTTGTGAAAACTCCATTCAGCAAGGATGTCATTATTCTTCTTGATGATTCGAAAGCAATGCAATCTGCGAAAAACTTTAACTCGGTTAGTTGAAATAGGTCAACTTTGAGTGTCTAAAAAAGGTTTCTAGATATCCCATTTTTCTGAAATTTTGTGAATATATAGAGCAACGCAAAAGCTCTAATAGGGCCACGATCCAATTAGTTAGGTCACGTGGAAGCCGAAAGACTACAAAGTTATCAAAATTTCCACTAATTTCAGGTCAAATCTTGGATCGATCAAACTCTTCTTCCATTATGGCTGATTGATAGAGAAGATGTTCAGATTGCATTCGCAACTTATGCCGATGTGAGAATACTTGCAAATCTTATTAGTAATTACCCTTCATATTTTAGACCGAATTCAACACCCTTCTCGATTTCGATGAAGCTAACGAACAAGAGGTCACTGATGTTATCTCAGCTCAGATGTATTCTGGAAAATTCAATTCTAGCATAACATAGTAAGTTCATAAATTTTTTGTTAGATATTAACAAATTTTCAGTGGTATCCGAGCAGCTGGAGACATTCATGGATTGCGTCCTGTGAATCAAACAGTCATTCTAATTTCTGCCTCTGAGTAAGTCTGAAATATTAGCCTTCCGACTTTCATAAGATTTAAGGGATCTAACTGACATCGAATCAGCTACACAGTATGCATATATCATCAACACGCTTCCCAAGCAACTCATCACTATCACTCTGAACTCTGCAACAAATGGAAAGCAACTTGGACTTTTGTCAACTAACCAAAATCACTTCTTCGGGGTCCCTGATTTCAATCTGACTTCGGACATTGCTCAACAACTCACTCAGTATATGTTTGGATCTTTGACTCCGACAACAGCAGCACCAACGTGAGAAGTGAAATACTGTAGTTTTTAACGATTGAATTTTAGGACGACTGCGGTTCCAGATAATTCTTGCAAAACAGATGCCACAATTTTGATGGACAACAATAATGATGTTGGAAGTGTGGATGAATTCCAAATAGTAAGTTTTTCTGTTTTTTTCTGTATTCTGTTACAAAAACTGAGGGCAAAATTTTCAGCAAGTCCGAACAATCTCTAAATTAATCAAGACTTGGCCAATATCTCCAGAGTTGATGGAAGGTGAAGCTATCGTATTTTCTACTGTGAGTAACTCTATTTTGAAAGAAAATATTTTTTAAAATTTGTAGAGCCAAGGTGGTCAGATAATCGAGAATCCATTTGCCTACCAATCCGCATCTGCGTTCGCTAATGAAGTAATGTCATTTGACGACTTCTATTTTGCTACTTCTCCTCCAAGCCTGACATCTTCACTAACCTATCTTTCCAAAAATTTGAATAACAGAAGAGCAGGGCGTCAGCAGGCAACTCTCGTTTTTACTTATTCCAGGTAAATACTGTAAAACCTCTAAAAGAAGGACACCTCTGACAGAAGGATCCTTCCAATATAAGGATACCCAAGTGTGCCAAAAAATATCACTTTCTCAGATCTCTGCGCATCTGAAAGTAGTCTCAATCGATTGCTGGTCAAAAATAGAGTAGGATCAAAATGAAATACGTTATGAGTTGCTTTTCAAAAATTAGTAATTGATACTTTTGTGAAATTCGTATTTTGATTTTGAGGAGGTTGAAAAATAGACGGATATGTCCTTCTATTAGAGGTTCAACGGCATCTTACAAAAAAGTACTTCTATGTTGTAACTACAGTGACAATTCGGATGTTCAAAGCGCAATCCCATTTGCGAATCAAATTGGAGGAAATTTGATAGTTGTGGCTGTTGGAAACGCAGATCAGGCAGTTTTGAAACAACTTTCAGGAAATGTGATTTATGCAAAGAACATGACCACGGACATCATTGACCAGGTTAGTTTTCTTGAAATTTGGGGCGAATAGAGGGATATTTGGCTTCAGATCAACAGCTTACTTTGTACACCATCTACTAGAGCTCCAGTTTTCACAATCCCAACAACAATTGCTCCAACTACTACACCTGTACCTTCTACGCTCCCACCATCAACTGCTCCACCAACCACTATCATTACTACTTTGGGTATTAATTGAAATTGAAGCTAATAATTTCTAACAAATTTTTTAGCACCCGATGTGTGCCCTGATTGCTCCCCAAAAACATCGAACATTTTACTGATGATCGAAGCATATGGAACACCTGTAAGTGTACCAAAGCCAGAAGACTTTCTGAAAATTTTGAACAATTACAGCTCGGAGATCAGAAAAAACTGATTGAAAATGACCTCATTGCCAAATGGAATCACTTCGAGAGAACATCTGTTATCGGCTTTGATACAATGAACAAAAACGTAGACCCTATAAAGTGACTCTAGTCAAAAGCCTTTTTTCAAAATTAATACTTATTTCAGCTTTGGTGACCTACAAAGCAAGGATGATTTTGTCACTATTGTGGATAACATTCCAGACTTGGCATCTAAGCCTACTATTGTTTCGTAAGTATTAAAACAAGGTAAAGTCATCTTTTTTCGTTTTCTTAATGATCCTAATTTCAGTATTTACAAAAATAATAATATTTTTGCACAGAAATCATTAAAATTCGAGCAAATCTATTTTCAAAACGCAAACTTAAATTTTTTTTCTGAACTATTTCAATGAGTGTCGAATTTTTTGCTGATTCGAAGCAAAAAATTTTACATTTATTGAAATAGGTTAGAAAAAATGTAAGCTGACGTTTAAAGAATTGATTTTCTCGAATTTTAACTGTTTTTGTGCAAAAAACATTGTTATTTTCGTAAATGTTGGAATTAGGACGATCATTTGAGAAAATAAAAAGGATGACTGTAATCCTATTTTCAAAAAAAAAACAATAATTTCAGTGCGTTTAATTTGGCCCAAAACCGAGCCAACCCATTGAAGCCTTATGGCAAAATGAACTCGGTTATTTTCACCAGTGGAGCGTAAGTTAAGCAAAATCAAATTTAGTGAAACAGTACTTTGTTAAGAACCGACGATGAAGTGAATGCGTCATTGGCTTCGTCATCAATTGTTCGTGCTGACGGAAAAGTGATCATTGTTGGATTAAAGTTGACAGATAGCGCTGACCTCAGTCCACTTTGTGACGTGTTGCTCAAGTGGGATGACTTCTCGAATACAGCGACAATCAGTGACCAAATTAATCAAGCCTTGAATAGCTGAAACTGAGAGCTAACTAGCTAACTATCTAATGAAACTTTTGTCAGTTTTTTTCCTTTCTTAGATAGCAGCTCTTTTCGGAAAGCACAATGTCAATATTTGATTAAAACTTTGCGTCTTCGCCCTCCCACAAAACAGCCGTTTCTTCGTGATCTGCTGCTAGTATTCTAACACCAAAAGCGGAGAAGATTTATTTGAAAAAAGAAGAAGGAATGGGAGCTGATTAACAAAGAGCAAAAGCGAACAAAGCCAAAAATCTGATAATAATTTATTATGTTACAAAGAGAACGAACCTTATGAGTTATGCAAAGTGAATTAGAAAAAACGTTAGCCGGAGAAAAGTTTCAATGACATATTGTTTCGATAATGTCTTCCAGTTTTTGTTTAAAATTAGCCGATATCAATTTTTACTGGCGATAGCAAAAAGGATGCAATAGAAATGTTTTCAATAGAATTCCATTAGTCGAAATGGGCATTATGACAGAGTATATATTATAACAGATGCTTCAAAATAAATTATGCGTTGAGATACGAGAATCACAACCATTTTTCGAGTTTCGTTGCGAGTTCTAGCACCAGCACGATCCTTCATCGGTGACAATTTGACGCTGGCGGATTGGGTCCATGGTGACAACGTTTGCTAAAAACATAATATTGTTAGGAATTTTGAGATATGAAATTCTTACGTGGCTCGACTGGATCGTCCTTGATGATACCCGGAAGAGCGCCAGCAATGCGACGGAAGAGTTGCTTCACATTGTATCCAGCCTTGGCGGATGTTTCGATGAACATGACATTCAACTCCTTGGCCTTTCTCTCTCCTTCGTCGGTGGTGACTTGTCTAAAATTTTTCATCGTTTTTTTGCATATAATTAGCCCATCATGGGGTCCATCTACCATCTACCACCATAGGATGACCCAAAAGGAAAAAAAACTAATTTGCGCAACGAACCTCTTATCGGAAAGATCGGTCTTGTTTCCAACCAACATGATGATCACATCGCTTCCACGCTCGGTTCTAACGTCGTCGATCCATTTGGATGTTTGGTGGAATGAGTTGGAGTCTGAGATATCGATTTTTGAGGGGTTTGTTTAATCCGATTTTATGGAGTATCTAAAACTATGTTAGTCTTCGAAAAAACTTCAATTTTAGGTCTTGAAAATCGTATTTTTCACCCAATCAAAATTAGTTAAAGGCTTCGCAGATAAGTCACTCTTTGAAGCTCTAACGGTCACTTTTTGAAACTCCAACTTTCGCTATTTTTAATTTCAGCTGCTACCAGAAATGCTCTTTTTAAAAAAACCTAACATGCTCTTTTTTCGAATCCATTTTCTCCGACTTACTGGTGATATCATAGACAACAACGGCTACAGTAGAATCACGGATGTACGACGGAATCAACGAGCGGAAGCGCTCTTGTCCAGCGGTGTCCCAGAGTTGAAGACGGACCTGGAAATATTCCCATTTTTTCTTAAACTTCATATGTTACACTATGTATCCCTTTTTCAATAATTTATTTGTTCAAAACCCGTGAAAATATATACTCACAGTTCTATCCTCCAAGTACATGGTTTTACTCAAGAAGTCAATTCCGATGGTTGCCTGGTAGGTATTATCGAATGAGTCATACATGAAGCGAGTGATGAGCGAGGTTTTACCGACTGAAATTTTGGATATAATTTCAGAGAAACAATAGAATATTATTTACCACTCTGCTCTCCCAGGAAAACGAGTTTGAACTTTTTCAACGGATTACCAAAGTCCGACATTGTTGGTCTCCCTGTCTGAAAAAAGGAGTACAACTTGAAGCAAGAATTTAGAATTTCTGAAGCAAGAATTTAGAAAAAGAATGCATTTCGGACAACAGATGTGTGGTCACTTCCACGAGGAACACAGAAAATCAATAGAAGAACGGGCGAGCGAGAAGAAGAATGCAACATTTTGGGTCGCTTCTCTTCTCTTCTTCCCATCGATTTTGTCTCTGAATGTTTTCTCTCTATCTCTTTGCCCAAAAAGAGCCAAGAGAGAAGAGCAGAAGCGAAACGAGCCGAAAGTAATGAAATTGAACCGTAAAAGGTCTATGCAGTGAACACCGGCAACCACGTATGCGATGTGCGAGAGAACGAGAGGGGCGCTTGTTGTTGAGAGACTATAGAGGGAAAAGGTTTCCCGTCGAGACCCCCGACGGCCGTGCCTCGTAAATCTACACCTGCGCACCACTGACCCATTGTCCAATTATTTGTTCTAATTGACAAAACACAAAGAAAATAGAGCGAAAAATTAAAAAAAATTATAGATAGTATGATCTTTACTAATAACAACCAGTGATTTGCGTATGTCTGTCTGTATGTTGCAGATTGTAACTCAGCTCAAACTGAACCGATTTGGATGAGTTTTTTACAGAAATATCAGAAGTTTGTCTACTTTGATGCTCATATATTTAAGTTTTTTATATCTCAAAAACTGAGCAAGTTACAGCTCTTTCAGTGAATTTTCAGTACTAGTGATTATCATTTATGGACTCCATATTTGTAAAAATTGTCCTTCGGTCAAATTTCAAGTTCAGTAAACTAATCATATTTCAGATAACGTTTCTGAACTGATAATTAACCATAATTAGTTAAAATAAAATACACTGAACAACAGTTAAGGTGACTCTTAAAAGTAAAATTTTCAGCCTACTACTTTCAAATGAAACCCAGGTACGAAATTGACAGAAACACGAAACAATATACACTTCTTGCTATTTTTAGAGTTTTACGAATAAATTTATTATAAACGAGTTAATTTTCAAGTACCTTTTTTTCAGAGGTAAAATTCCCGGGGTCCCATTATCTTCTATGAAATACAATAAGCTACACTGAAAGAAAAAACTATTATCAAAAAAATAATTTTCTCAGCCTTCTATTTTCAGATGAAAATGGGTAAAAAATGATAAAAAATACAAAATAACAGCAATTTTCAGTTAATTTTAGAATTTTAAAGCGAATTGTTTTCTCTAGTAGTTAAATTTTTATACCCACATTTCAATTAGACGCTTCCTGGGCCCTTTATCTTCCATTGAAATTTTCGCTTCTAATTTTCAATACCTCATTTCACTGTCCGTCCAGGTACACTACAAAATAACAACCTATTGCACTTTGGACCTTGTACACTACACTGTATCCCAAGGTAAAGAGAACCTGTCCTTACACCGTCTGCGACTCTCACTCTCTCACTGTGACGTGTACACCATAATCTACGACACAGTGCGGACCATTGTGCCTTGCGCGGGAAAAAACAAGGGTCGATCGATGTAATTGTGTGCAGTTCGATGAGTCATCATTCATTCTATCCTGATTTTCGGTCTTTTTTTATTTTCATTTGCTCCTAGTTTGCCCTTAATCCTTTTTCACTTCATGGGAAATAGTTTTAAAAAGGAGTAAAAGTGCTGGACATTGGCCGAGACACAAATTGCCATCCTTATCACCGATTTTTTCTTATCCATACCCAAACAACACAAGACTCGTCTCCGCCCCGGTTCAACGGCCTCCACAACCCTACTACCTTCACAACACATTTTTCTTTTCCGTTGATGATAGCAGACGGACGCCACACACACACAATCCATCTTGTTGTGTGTTCCCCCCGTCCACGTATTTATTTTTGCCACTCGTATTGATCTGTTCCTTAAAGTATATTATTTCCAGAAGATGCTGTCCAGAAACTTGTCAAAATGCACACGCCTGTTCAGCACTACCAACAAGGCATCCTCCACCGGCATCGACTTCAATCTGACCGCTGACCAAGCAGAGTTCCGTGCCAATGTTCGCAAGTTTGTCGCCGATGAGGTTATTCCAGTGGCCGCCGAATACGACAGAACTATGGAGTACCCATGGCCAATCATTAAGAAGGCTCACGCACAAGGATACCTCATCGCTGATATCCCAGAAGCCTACGGAGGACTTGGTGTAGACATGGTTTCCAACTGTATCATCAGTGAAGAGATCGCCTATGGATGCTCGGGAATTGCCACTGCTATCATGGCGAACGATCTCGCGTTGACACCACTCATCTTGTGTGCCAACGATGATATCAAAAAAAGATTCCTGACAAGAATGGTGGAGAATCCGTTTGTTGCGGTAAGAGGTTCACGAAGTCTTTTGATTCAAATTTCTGATACTTTTCAGTCCTACGCCGTCACAGAGCCCGGAGCCGGATCCGATGTGGCCGGAATCAAGACCAAGTGTGAGAAGAAGGGAGACGAGTACATTATCAATGGATCCAAAATGTGGATCACCAATGCTGGACATGCTAACTGGTAAGCCTTCGTTCTTCGGAACAAAGAAGAGAGAAAGGCACACGTGGTTCCGTAATACGTCACGTTTGTTGTAATGTCGGGAGGCTACACGCAAGCAGGGGTCCTAGTTCCGATAATAATTGGTGAAATGGACTTTGTACCGATTGATAGACTTCATGAAGAGAGTAGAAATGCGAATTTGAGAGATAGATAACAACCTAGTTTTTGTTATCAACGCGTGCACTTATAGCGGAAAGGGTCAAAGTGTAAAAGATTTGAGATCGATGTCTATAACAAGAAAATCATTAAAAGTTAAAAAAACCATACATGTCCAAATCCGGCCTGGCCCGGGTCGGCCCGTGGCCCGAGTAGGAAACTTCCGTCGAAAAACTTCCGAAAAATTCGTTTTTTATAAAAAAAGTTCCTAAAGAAAATCATTAAACGTTTTAAGAAACCATCCCGGGTCTTCCCGTGGCCCGGCCCGGTCGCCCCAGCCCGGTCGGCCCTGGTAGGAAATTTCCGTCGAAAGTTTTCCGAAAAAAAAAAATTTTTCTTGGAAAAGTTTATAAATTGCTTGAAAAATAATTTAAGTATGGAAATTTCAAAGTTGAACAAAAAACAGTCGAAAATTCGATTTTTTCAAACATTGACCTTCGGAAAATTTGGGTCTTACAACACGGCCCATTGTGCCGGGCCGGTAGAAATTACTCTGCCGGCCGGCCCGTTCTGGATTTGAACGAAAAAAAACATAAAAAACAATACAATGTATTTTCAGGTTCTTCGTGCTCGCCCGCTCGGACCCCAACCCAAAAACCCCCGCTGGAAAAGCCTTCACCGCCTTCGTCGTCGAAGGCGACACTCCAGGACTCACCAGAGGAAGAAAGGAAATCAACATGGGACAACGCTGCTCAGACACCCGTGGAATTACCTTCGAAGACGTTCGTGTGCCAGCGGCCAACGTTGTCGGCGCTCCTGGAGAGGGATTCAAGGTTGCCATGAAGACGTTCGATAAGACTCGCCCGACGGTCGCTGCACTTGCCACCGGTGTCACTTACCGCTGCTTGGATGTGGCCACACAGTACTCGCTGGAAAGAAAGGCGTTTGGTACGCAGATTGCGAATCACCAGGGAGTGTCTTTCCTTCTTGCCGAGATGGCTATCAATGCGGAGCTCGCTCGATTGATGACTTACAAGAGTGGAGCAGAGGTTAGTAGTAAAGGGAGAAATGGAGAATGGGGAGCGCACGAAAACAGTTTCATTGGCTGCGATTTTCTCAGTTTCTCATGTGACCCATCTCTTTTCTTCAGTGATGTTTTCCTATACACATTTTTCATATTTCTAGGTCGACGCCGGACGTCCAGGATCCTACTACGCCTCCATCGCCAAACTCTTCGCCTCGGACGCCGTCAACTCCGCTGCCACCAACGCTGTCCAAGTGTTCGGAGGTGCCGGATTCAACACCGAGTATCCCGCCGAGAAACTGATGCGTGACGCCAAGATCTTCCAAATCTACGAGGGAACTTCTCAAATCCAACGCATGGTCATTGCTCGTCAATTGCTCGCCCGGGTTGCTCAAAACGGTGGATACTAGATAATTATCCCCCCGAAATTAAATATTGATCACACAGTTTTGTACAAAACACTGGTAATTGTAAATGATTGAAAAAAAGAATACCGATTTTATTACTTTATATTTTTCTTTGGTTTTCTACTCTCGGTTCGCCACCGTTTTATATCTTTGTTTTTTCTCGTACTTTGTTTTAAAAATTTCTAATCTAATCCAACTGTTCCAGGTTAATCAATATGCTTTCTCGTTTCGCTACCACATCATTGGGACTTTCCCGATCGGCAACCGGGGTCCTCGCCAGCCAATCCCGTCAAATCTCATTTGGTAAGTAAAACTTTTGAATTGAAAATCCCAACAAAGAATCATTTTTCAGACTTGAGCTATACTCAAAAAGAAATCCAAGCTGCTGCCCTCAAGTTCTCCAAAGAAGTGCTCGTGCCAAACGCGGCTAAGTTTGACGAGAGTGGAGAGTTTCCATGGGAAATCGTTCGCCAAGCACACAGCCTCGGACTCATGAACCCACAAATCCCTGAGAAGTACGGAGGCCCAGGAATGACAACTCTTGAGACGGCTCTGATCGTGGAGGCTCTCTCATATGGATGCACTGGTCTCCAACTCGGTATCATGGGACCATCCTTGGCCATCGCTCCAGTCTACATTGCTGGTAATGAGGAGCAGAAAAAGAAGTATCTGGGAGCTCTTGCCGCCGAGCCAATCATTGCATCCTACTGTGTCACTGAGCCAGGAGCTGGATCTGATGTCAATGGAGTTAAGACCAAGTGTGAAAAGAAGGGCAACGAGTACATCATCAACGGTTCCAAGGCCTGGATCACCGGTGGAGGACACGCCAAGTGGTTTTTCGTGCTCGCTCGCTCCGACTCGGATCCAAAGACCCCGGCTGGAAAGGCGTTCACCGCTTTCATTGTTGATGGAGACACTCCGGGAATCTCTCGTGGAAAGAAGGAGAAGAATATGGGTCAGAGATGCTCGGACACCCGTACCATCACTTTTGAGGACGTTCGCGTGCCAGCTGAGAACGTTTTGGGAGCACCAGGAGCCGGATTCAAGGTTGCAATGGGAGCATTTGATATGACGAGACCTGGAGTTGCCGCCGGAGCCCTCGGACTTTCGTGGAGATGTTTGGATGAGTCTGCCAAGTATGCTCTGCAAAGAAAGGCGTTCGGAACGGAGATTGCTAATGTAAGTTTCATAGAATACTTGTGATCTCGGCCTTCGCGGGCCCTCTATTTGATTTTTTGGTCAATTTTTATACCGAAATGTAGATCTCGATGAGATCTATCAAAAGGTACAATAATCACCAGTTTCAGTTTTGTCTGAAATTTATAAAACAGCCAGGTCGGGGTTTTCGGCCTAAAACTATCATTGTGATTTTACTACCAGGTAGATCTCCTCGAGTTCTACATTTTGGTATAAAGATTGGTCAAAAAAATTTGAATTTGAAATGGAGAAAATCGACGGCCCAGAAAGGTCTTATAGGATGTTTTATATGATTTTTAGCATTACTATAACTTCTATTTTTCAGCACCAAGCCGTCCAATTCATGCTCGCCGACATGGCTGTCAACTTGGAGCTCGCTCGTCTTATCACCTACAAGTCTGCCACAGACGTCGATAACAAGGTCCGCTCCTCGTACAATGCCTCGATCGCCAAGTGCTTCGCCGCGGACACCGCCAACCAAGCCGCCACCAATGCTGTTCAGGTACGCTGACTATTACAGTATCTTCAAAGGAGGATTCCGGGCAAAATGAGTTTTCGGTTCAATCGATGCAAAATTTCATGTGGATTCCGAATATCACGGTGAAAACGCTCAAAAATGCTGCTCAGGCGAAAAAAACGCTGTGAAAGTTGCAGAAAAGTTATCCCTGCTAGCCTAACTTTTCGCGTGAAAAGTGCGAAAATTGTAATCCACGTGGAAAATAGGACAAAAGTTCGGCCACGAGGGATAACATTTTTGCAACTTTGAAGGCGTGTTTTGGGTCTGAGAGGCATTTTTGAGCGTTTTCATTGTTATATTCGGAATCAGCATAAAATTTTACATCGATTGAACCATAATCTCATTTTGCCCGGAATCCTCCTTTAATTATAACAACCAGATTTCTGTTTGTCTGTTTATGTGTGCCAGGCTGTAACTCAGCTCAGAATGAACCGATTTGGATGAATGTTTCCCAGAAAGATCGGAAATTTGTCTACGATGATGCCCATGTATTTAGATTTTTGGTATCTCAAAAATCGAGCAAGTTACGGCTCTTTTTGTGAATTTTCAGTACTAATTTCGGGATAAAAAATGTGTTGCAAGTCATAACTTGGTTCAAAGTTAACCGATTCTCTTGAAATTTTCGAAGTTTGTTTCTGATTATCTGAGGATGACGCACGTCATTTTCGTTTTTAAAAATTGCAATTTTGAACCCTTCTAGTCTAAATCCAAAACATAATTTCAGATCTTCGGAGGAAACGGATTCAACTCGGAGTACCCAGTGGAGAAGCTGATGCGTGACGCCAAGATCTACCAAATCTACGAGGGAACTTCACAAATCCAACGCATCGTCATCTCGCGTATGCTTCTCGGACACTTTGCTCAGAATGGAACTAGCAGAATCTAAACAAAAAAACACGAGGTCTCTATCTATGCTAATTTTTGTATTATGTGTACACACTTTTTTTTTCAAGAAATGAGTGAAATGAATGGGTTTATGAATTATTCAAATGTTTTTGAGAAGACAATGAGCGAGAATCGTTTGCATTTGGAATTACTAGGCTTTTTGGTTCTTGGTCATGTCTCTTTGTCTTCAGCAGTCATCAACGCCTTCTCAACTTGACACAGAAACCGTTATAAGTGGAGCGATATCGTTAAGAGTGTTTTATGTTATTTCTAAACTTATTCGGATTTTCTTGACCTTCCTGCAAGCACCCTTTCTTCTGTTTTCTGTTTCCGTTCTCCTATTAATTTGAGTAGCGTGAATGCGTACTCTCTATGATGACCCAATTGGACACAAGACAGTGTCAATAGGTCGAAAATGCGGTTCTCGGCTATTCAATGCAATCTGGAGACGTGAAAAGTGAAATGACGGAAGAAGACGTATACAAGACATGTACAAAGTTGAGAGTTCATACCAATCACAGACATACACTTTCGATGTTGGGGCCCTCTTATAGTGTTATACAGGTTTTCAACAATTGTTACAACAAGATATCAGTTGTTGATTATCACTGTATCAGTATTCACAAACTAATTTCTTTTAGTAGGTTCTTATAGAAAATAAAATTTTTCTTCAGAAATTATTTTTCAATTTTTACTAATTTATTGAGTGGAATTTCTCTAGTGTTTTTTTTCATTTTATGGAGTAGACAAAAGTGCGTAGTTGTAATCCTATTGCTATTTTTTGCACCTCTAATCTCCCACTCAAACAAATTTGCTTTTCTTCTCCGAACATCTATACAAACCCAAAAAGTCCTTTGGGTCCAACAGTAATTTGATTCTTTCACTTTCTCGAAATCTGTACTCAATTCTTGATCTATCGAGAAACTTTTTTATCCGCCGTCAATTGTCCTTATTTCCTTCTTGATGTTAGCAAGTCTAAACGTTTAAAAGCCACACTTTTGTTGTTAAGAAATTTCCTGATTTTTCAGATGAAACACATACAGATACTATTAGTAATAGTAGTAGTATTGATAACTGCTATATTCTTCTATTCCAAATACACATTTGATGATGTTGGCGTCACGTATAGTCCAGATTTTCATGTAAGTTTTTTTGGGACATATTGAAGTAGAAAAAATTTCATTTTTCTAAGATGAAATGTTTGTCCCCATTCCACTATCTAAGAAAATAACAAGTATTTTGAATAAAAAACCGACAAAAAATCTGAAAATACGATTTTCAAATCGCGAATTAAAAAAAAAAGATAATTTTTCGCTGATTCAAATGCACCTAATATCGGGCTCCGCGACATTTCGAAAGATAACGTTTCGAAAATGTGACGTTTCGCAAGTGTGACATTTCGAAAGTGCGACGTTTTAAAAACAAAACGCTGCGCTTATGAAATATGGCAATTTCTAAATGTCGCACTTGCGAAACGTCACATTTCGAAGCATCACACTTGCGAAACGTCACATTTTTGTAACGTCATTTTTCGGAATGCCGCGGAGCCTAATATCGCTGCTTACATTTACAACTCTATAAAAAAATTTTAATGAACAAATTTTGAATTTGTCGCGCTCACAGCTGCCGACTTGCGATCTGCTGTCGCGCTCGCCGCTGCTGACTAAAAATTGACTCAAAAATTTTCTATAGCGTTTTGAGCAGCGATATTAAGTTTATTTGAATCAGCGAAAAATGCTAAACTTTTTGAAATAAAAATGTGAAATTGAAAATCAATTTTCTCGAGTTTCAACGATTTTATTCAAAAATCATATTATTTTTGTAAATACTGACATTGGGACCAAAAACCACTCTATTTTCAGCAAGCAATTCATGAAATCCATCCATTGGCCAAAGTGAAAAAAGTGCAAACTATTAAAGATCCAACGCTATTTCATCCCGGGTTAGTTTTGCTCACAGAGGCAAACAAGAATGTTTCCTAATAATGTTTTCAGACCCCGTACAAAATATCCAGTGCGAAAAGACATGGGAGAGTGTCCGCCATTGTATGGCAGGGTACTTATCTTTGTTGCTTTTGTCAAAAGTAGTATGGAAACGTAAGTGTTTTTCTATTGTCTCTCATAATTGACCTTTTCAATTTCAGTCATTACAAAGTGGCGCAGGAATCCCTGCAATGTTATTTGAAGGGTACAAACTACACAGTCGCCATGGTGGATCTTGATAATGATGAGAGAGTGAAAGCAGAGTGTGGTAAAAACAAGCAGGTATTCTATTTGTTTACTTTGAACTAGAACAATGCAAGTCATTTATTTCAGTTGTTTTTCAAAAAACATTGCGCCGCCGCCGCTTACTTACGAGATGCCGACTGGATGCTTGTTTTGGATGCGGACACAGGTACTTGGACAAGGAAAAAAGAGAGATAGAATAGCGAAATGATTCCAGGAATCGCTAATCCAAATCATTGCGTCGAAGAATGGATTGATAATCGCGTTGATATCATTTTCTACGAGCGCTTCTTCAATTGGGAAATCGCCAGCGGAAATTACATTGTTTGTGATTTTATTTTAATTGAATCTATCATCAAACCAGAAACAAGTATTGATGGGTTTTTATTTCAGGTTCGAAACACTCAATTCGCCAAGAACTTTCTACAAAAATGGGGAGAATGGGAGTTCACACAACCGTCCAATTGGAATGGAGCTGACAATGGTGTTTTGCAGGTTTTAAAGGGATAAACTGTTTTTTGAAGAAAATTTTTAATTTTAGATTCATATTCTGAAAACCGTAATACCCTACGCCACCCAGGAAATAAAAAATTGCGACAAGTACTGGCACAACTCGACGGGCTATGACACATATATGGCATACGTCACTTGTTGCAAGTTGGCTCTCGGTAAATATTAGTGATAAGAAGGGGGGGGGGGGGGAGGGTCATTTTTCAATCGGTCACTAAACGGGTTTCAGGCGCAACAAGACTATGGCCAGGGAAAGTGAGGATCTATCGAAGGGCTCACGGATGGGTTCGAGATGGTTTTCTGACGACTGATAGATTTTGCGATCGGGATTTTATGTTCCATGGGTGGAAGAGTAACGAAGTTGGAGCCAAGGGGTGGGAGAGTCCGTTTCCGGTAAGTTTTTTTAAAATAGTGAGATCATTTCACAGTTTCTACAGTATCATAGATTTGTTTTGTCCGCCTTGAGCCCTGGCTAAAACGACAGTCCGCGAAATCTCAGTGTAATAGAAGGATACCTCAATGAGCTCAAACTGAGCACATTCTTGAAATTTAACCAGATTGAAATTAGTATTATTGGAATCCTCGTCAAAAGTTGTCAGGGCACGTCATAAAATATGTTTCAAATCTCTTCTCCAGCAAATGTTATCAACCATTTTAAGAATTCAGTAATATATGTGTTTAATGTTGAAAAAATAGAGGAGCGGTACGGTATTTATAGTATTACAGTATTATATACGGTATCTACAGTATTACGGTGTTTTACGGTATTCCAGTATCTTTACGGTAGTTTACGGTATTTAACAGTATTACAGTATCTTTAAGGTATCCTTACGGTATCTTTACGGTAGTTTACGGTATTACGTTATCTTCACGTTATTTAACAGTATTACGGTATTATTAGGGTATCTACAGTATTACGTTGTTTTACGCTATTACGGTATCTTTACGGTATTTTTACAGCATTTTACGGTATAACGGTATCTTTACGGTATTTAACGGTATTACGTTTTCTTTACGGTATTAAGGTATCTTTACGGTATCTTTACGGTTTCTTTAACGTATTTTACGGTAGTTTACGGTATTACGGCACCTTTACGGTATTTTTACGGTATTTTACGGTATTTTCTTGTTTTTTTAAACGGTATTTTCACGGTAGTTTTACGGTAGTTTACGGTATTACGGAATCTTCACGGTATCTTTAAGGTATTTTACGGTATCTTTACGGTATCTTTACGGTATTTTTACGGTATATCACGGTAGTAAGGTGTCATTACGTTATCTTCACGGTATCTTTACGGTGTTACCGTATCTTCGCGGTATCTACATATTTCACGGTATCTACTATCTTTGAAATCGCAATCTTTTCAGAAAAATATCAACGTCACCCTCTGCGGCAATGGTTTCGATGGTTGGGTATACCGCCCGTTCAAAAACACAACTTGTAACCATATCCGTGATAGCCTTGGCGCTTTCGAGCGAAGCAGTGGTAGAAACTTTCCGAAAGAAGCTCGCGTCATTCCTCACCTATCGGAACCAGATGTTGGACAGTGTTTTCCAACTTGTGACGACGATGTATAATTCTGTATTTCTTTTCCAGACAGTTTTCTTTTGTTTCATTCCTCTATCATTTCCTTTTTTTCTTTACAGCCCTTTTTTCTCTCTTGTTCTTTGTGACCGGTATAGAATTTATGTATTCTCTCCACTTCCAGTGTTTTCCTTTTCCAGATGGGACAATTTGTAATTGCCATCCAACCAAACAATGCGTCGTTTTCCCTTCCAAAGCTTCCTTCCTCTGTTGAATAGAGTCAAACTCTATTAAAAAAAGCCGTCGAGAGTAAACCATTTTGTCGCACTTCTTTTGAATACAAAGAATCACTACGGATCAGTGTAAAAAAAACGAAAGCGAGAACTATAATCGCTCTTATTAACCCTTTTCGGTTTACCCTTTTGAGTGCTTTTCGGTCTCTTCAGTCATACCTCAAGAGCCAAATCGTTCCGCCAATCGCAATCCACTTATGTATATCTTTTCCATTTTCATTATTCTTCTTTTCAATATCAATTCTTCAAATGGTGTGAAATACAAAAGCCACTTGTCATTGTCATCTTATTATTACTAGATCTGAACCACTTTGAAGTAGGATTACAGTCATTTTTTTTATTTTCTCAAATGAACGCCCCAATTCCATTATTCACGAAAATAACAATTTTTTTGAACAATTTTTCAATTGTCGCGCCGACCGCTGCCGACGTATGAGCAGGCAGCGGCGAGCGCGACAGCAGATAGAAGTCGGCAGCGGTCGGCGCGACAATTGAAAATTTGTTCATAAAAATGTTCATACTGCGTTTTGAGCAGCGATATTAAGTGCGTTCGAATCAGCGAAAAATTCTACATTTATTGAAATAGGTTAGCAAAAAATGTAAGTTGGCGTTTTGAAAATCGTTTTTCTCAAGTTTTAACGATTTTTGTGCAAAAATATTATTATTTTCGTAAATACTGGAATTGGGACGATCATTTGAGAAAATAAAAAAAAATCACTGTAATCCTACTTTGAGTTCATTAGCTGCGTTTATGTTAGTCTTCATCATACGACAATCGTGACCTAATCCTACACCAACCAAAACAACCTTTTAGCCTATCCAGGCAGCAGCAGGATCTCGTCCTGGAGGCAGTTCCTGTTCCACACACAAACACACACACACACATCCATTATCCACACCAATTATCTTTTCTGAACCAAACATGACTAACCAAGTTTTGATGGGTGCTTTAGTTTTAGAGTTTTATAATCTGTTCACTTCAAACGGCCACACTAACCGTAACCGGCCCGTAGTAGAAAAGGCGCCGGTCATTCGGTTAGAAGACCCAATTTGCTAATCCAATCTGCCTTCACCTACCTTATTCATTTTATCAAATCTCTCATTCTTTGATTTCTCAGGTTAGGTCTAGCTAGCTAAAAGACACAAGTTTTCATCATCTGATCACACATTGTTTGCTTAGATTTTTGATACATTGTGCTTTATAGTACATGCCCTCTCTGTTTCGCTGATTTCTGAAGTGCTTACGATTTATCAGAGCATCACACGCTTTTTTTTTCGTAGTTTTTAGGCTATCCTTATCTTTACTACCCTATTTTTATGATTGACCTTTTGGTAGTTCAGTTTCAATATTTTCTGAAACTGATGATGATCATTTTTTGACAATTTCCCATGCAGATTCTTTAGACCAGACTTCGACTAGTTTGGGTGGTAGTACATTTGCCATTCCCACCTGTAGTGAGAAAGGCAAAAGGAGGGCAAATGTTGTCTGAGATCTACTTACCAAAGTCAGGCTGATAAAACAAGATAGGATGCTCAGAAATCTCTGCATGAGCACACTAACTTCCGCACACACACATACACAGACAAGTGAGAATTCCAATGTCTTTTCAACTTGCCGCCATGACCACTCGAAAGGCAGCAGCTACCGCCCGACACGTAGTACAGGCATTTACCGGAGAGACAGGGAGCACCCCCCGGCATTCGAAAGGTGGTGCACATGCCTTCTTCACAACCACACATAAACATCAGTGATTTGGGATGATGAGTTCTCACAAAATCACTTTTTATTGTATCTCTTTTGGTGGAACTTTTGGATTCTTTAGTTTTTAGATTTTTAGGTTTGTAAGACTTCATTTCTCTGAATCTCATTCCATAGTCCTTGAGTGAGCGATAGCGTTGCTTTGAGTATTGAAAATCTTATCAGTTTGGATGGAATTATAGTAACCTATATTTTCATAACTCTCGTAAATCTACAGTACCATTCAGGCAAAATTGGTTTTCAGTTAAAATAGTTCAACATTGAGGATCTGAAAAAAAGTGGTTTCCAGAAATATTATTTTCTGAAATTTTGTGGATGTTTCAAGCAACTCTACAACTCTATTTTTTAATCGACCCATTTTTCATATGCCCATAATCTAGTTAGTTAGGCCAAGTTGACTGACGTCATCTTCGATTTCGATTTTCAGTTGACATAGGCTAACTTTGAGGGTCTGAAAAATTGGCTTCCAGGTATCCGATTTTTCTAAAACTTCGTGAATGTTTCAAACAACTCTGAAACTCTTTTTTTAGTTAATATATTATTCATAGCACCACAATCCAGTTAGTTAGGTGCGGTGGAAGCCAAAGGCTAAAAAATAAGACCATACTCGAAGTGACGTCATTCAACTTGCTCTAACTAACTTGATTGCAATTATATAACAAAGTTTTCAACTAGAGAACTAGAGTTCTTGAGTTGCTTCATGTATTCGCGAAATTTCAGTAAATTTGGATTTCTGGAAACTACTTTTTCAGGATTTGAAAATTGAACTATTTTAATTGAGGGCGGCATTACTGTATATAAATGACTTTTGTGGAAATTTCCACAGCAGTGTTTCGAAGAAAGCAAATATTTTCGATGATATTCCCAAAAAAAGTTTTCTGGCTACATCATCTAATGACTGTTGTGGATTCAGCCTAATATTATACGGTAGCGAAAAATTAAATGTCGTTATACAAGTGCTCTTCCCCAGAGCGACAAAAGACCCAATACCCGAAAATAGAATTTCTTGTTCCTATGTTGTCTAGTTGCCTAAAAAGAAAGGAAATGTTGTCCACCTTTCTGAATCCCGCTTCTGGACTCATCCATCTTCCTAGAAGAGTTCCATCACTCATTCCTTACTTCGAAAACCAAGACAAATCGCTGCCGTAATCGTACACATATATCTTGTTTGCCCGCATCTTGTGTCCGCAATCCGCAACACACCGCTTCAACCTCCCATTTCGAACTCTTCTCTCCAGAGAGTGTCTGTTCACACCACTTACCAACCACCCCGACTTTGTATATGGTTGTATGTGGATATATGCATATTGTACATGTTTGTAAAGATATACGGTTTCTCACCTACTAAACCATTCTCAAATGATTTGAAAGAAACAGAAGCTTCTTCCTCTTTCTTCTTATGCTTCCTTCTTCTTCTTCATTTTACCTCCCCCTTTTCTCATCTTCATCTTTTTCACACCCAACCGATACGTTTCATTAAACCGTAAAATGGATATAGACACATCTTCTAAGATACACAAGAACTTGTTCTTTCTTGTGGTTTTTAGACCTTCACAGTCCTTTTTTTGTCCATCCATTTGGAGGCAGACAGGAAAAGTACAAAATTGTACCGGATTTTGGGGTTTCAAATTTTCCTTTCATTCTTTTTTCTCAGAGGTCAACTTTCTTCTGTCTTGAGGTCTACCGTACCTTTTCTACATATGTACTTTTGCGATAATTGTCCTAAATGTTTACAAATCTTCTTTAGCGCCATCCTTCCAATTTTGAAATGTTCACATATGCACCACGGGTGGTCGTTGGAAAGTGTGACCGCTTTCAGTTCCTCGAGAAACGAAAAAAAAAATCGTCAACTTGTCACATTGAATTCATTATTCATTCTGTCCCATTCATTCGATTCGCAACTTTTCAATTTCAATGCAACGGCCCCAGTAATCCGTCGCGTCCCACTGTGCCTGTCGAGAGAGAAGAGGAAGGTCTTTTATGCTAATTGACAGACAGTAAGGGGCCGCCCGAAGAATAGGAAGTTTGAGAGAATAAGAAAATTGAGATGGAGAAGAAAGGGGGAGTTCGTCCATTTCTCATTTCCGTTTCTCTAAACTCTGTGGTTTGCTTCTCTTTGTCTTCTTGACTAAACCCAATTCCCGAAACTTTCATTCCTATTTCTGCCAACACCCTGATAACACTGCCAAATTGGGACAAGCGCCCCCAAGGCAACAAACATTGAACAAACACGAAAGCTGTCACAAGCTAAACGAGAAACTGTCAAATGGACACATTTTCCATCTCCTTTCATGGTCGTTTTTTCATAGAAATAACTCAGACTCAATTCACAATTCATTGGCAAGTCTATCCACCAGAAATTCGTGGTAAGCGACGATAGGGTCGCGCTATCTGAAAGGTTTTGTGTTGAGTGAGCGAGCGGTATTTGCTCAACTGCCTTAGTAGGACGGGGTGGCTTTTGCATAGTCCCCCCCCCCCCCGTCCGTGTCAACTCGAGTCAAGAAACGAAAGATTGCCAAAAACCACACCTTACGCATCGACTCTTGTATTCAGTATGCATACTTCCACTTTCACCCCCTATCATAAAACGTTCCATTTTTCCCACCGATTTTTTTTCGCTAGGACGGCACACTCCACTTCGCCCTTCTTATCTATTCCACGCTCCGTCTTTTTTTTCATATGTCAATGTCATCATGCTCTCTGATAGGACAACGGTTTTCGACTTTTTTCCTTTTCCTTCTCATCAATTTTTCTTCCTTTTTTAATCCTAATTACCTTCAGAATCATGACTGCAATTCGTGACAACTTGTGTGAACTCGGAAGACTCGAGATTCCACGACCAAAGTGTCAAGGAATGCAGTTTGTGGCCACTCGTGGAAGACAGGGGTTCTATAGAGTAAGTTGCCGAATTTTTTCATATATGAACCTCTTATTTTCAGACCATCCGAGAGAACGGTGCCATGTACGGTATTCAACTCAAGCCACAAGGTCCGAAGCGTCCACAATTGAGCTCGGAACTCTTTAACAGGTTGGAATAGAAATCATTCACTTAGAGATAAAAGGGTGAAATTTTCAGACCGATGACTGTTCCAGAGGAGATTACTGAGGAGGTGGAAGAAGCTCAAACCAGTCATCCAGAGGTGAAGAAGGTGGAGATGAACAACAACAATAATTACAAGGTAAAAAATCTAAAAAAGAAAAATTATTTACATTAGCTTATCAGAGGAAGTAATTTTTTCTAGAATGCAGTGCTGCAACGGGTCTGTCCGGGCCGGGCCCATGGAAGTTCAAAAAACTTCTATATTATGCCAGTCTCGGTCATTGTCAGTCCTGGCTGAATTTTCCCGAATTTTTGGTTGCGATATCTCGGCACGAAAATGCTACAGTAATATATTAAAATTTAAAGGAACATACTCTGATTTTCAGGAGAATTTTAAAAATTTTTATGTTTTTCAAACGATTTTCAACAAATTTAGAAGCGAAATGTTGTTTTTTGCTGCGAAAATCAAATTCTGCTCCGAAATTTGTTGAAAACCGTTCGAAAAACACGAAAAATCAAAAAATTGACCTAAAACTAGGGTATGTTTCTTTAAATTTTAATATATTACTGTAGCATTTCCGTTCCGAGATATCGCAGCCAAAAATTTGGGAAAATTCAGCCACGACTAAAATTGACGGAGACTGGCATAATAACACAATTTTTTTGTAATTTTGCAAATTTACCTTTAAAATCCCAAGAAAATTTGAAAAGTTTTCCACACGTGCCTGCGGGCCCAGCCCGTCAAATCACAGCAATGCTAGAATGTATTTCCAGATCAACTACGCTTCTCGGCCACCAATGTCACCACAACAATCCAAACCAATCTACTCGTATCCACCACAACAAACTCAACCAGCCCCCCAACAACAACAACAACAACCAAGAATGTTCTTGCAGCCACGTTCATCCGGTGGTATCACTCAAGCGGTTAACAACCGCCCATCGTTGATTGCTCAGCAAAGAGAAGTTTCTTCTCAAAAATAACTCTATACGGTTTCCCATTCTTTCCTGTACTGTTTTCACTTCCTGTGTAAGGTCACAATTATAATTACACATACCGGCTACTTTTTTGGTCACAAAAAATGGCTCTTTAAATATTGAAGTACCATTTGCTCTTCACTGTGTATATAAATATATTGTCATATAAATCGTATGGTTCATGATGGTTTATGCGAATTGAAAAAAGTTCAGCGCATTTCAAAGTGAATGGCAAAAGTAGTACGAATTGTACTGCGACAAAGGTCAACTGAGAGAGGTGGATGGAAATATAAATATGATGGAGAAAAAATAAGTGGCATAATACAAACACAGGGAAAAAAAGTTCTATTTCTAGACCTGGCTATACTGTGTCATTTTTTACATTTGTTTATCACAGGGGCTTCTCAAAATATACAACAATAATAAATATTATACATGAGGTGGGGGGGGGGGGGGGGAAGAATTTGAAAATTTAAAGGCGGGAAAAAAGAACCGTAAGTTTATGATACTGGATTCACCCTAAAAGCAAGTTGGCCGCTGCAGAGAGATCATATTGGCGTGATTCCAAAGCTTGTCGAGCTTTGTCGACAGTATTGGTAAGACCCATAGCTACCAAGTGATTCTGCTTGAGAAGTTTCAACGCTAACTCAGTGTCTCCTTTGCAATGCATCACCATGGTGTCACAGTTTCCACGCCTGTAAAGAAGGATATTAGTTTTTTGCTCTTAAAAAATGGTAATTTGCTCTAACTGCGTCAAAATGTACAAGTCGAACCTGTGGGCGCTATCTGAGCCAAAAAAATCATAGAAAAGAAGGTTTTATACCTTAAAAATTAGAACGAAAGTTTTTGACTCCAGAAACCCGGGTCAAGCCGGGCAGGGCCGGGCCGACAGAATTGCTGATTTTGGCCCGGCCCGTAGCATGTCTGAAAAGACTTACTCCGTGAAATCCGCTTCTTTGTACAACACCTCCATCTTATCCGCCATTGACAAATCCCCTTGTTGAGTTGACGCACGAGCCGATGGCGGTGCTGAAGCTACCGTAGCTGGAGGGGCAGAAGGGGCAACAGGTTGCCGGTTTTGGACTCCAAGCAATTCCGAGATAGATGACTCATCCAAAGGTTGCACAGGAACGGAGTGGCGATTCTCGGATGGTACTAGGGGCGGTAGCGAGTTTACCGCGCTGTTTGTGAGAGCCAGTTGTCCCATGCCGCTGGTATATGGAGTGTAGTATCCGGGGTAACCTGTAAAACAATTAATAGATTTATATAGATAAGCACTTCTACCTTGGTTATAGTACATTCCATATCCATTAGGCATATGGCCGTTTCCATAGTTTGGCATATGGCCATTTCCATATTGATTAAGCTGTGGATACATATTGCTAGAGTTTGTGATGTTGAAAAGAGGAACATTGGTGCTTTGAGTTGGAAGAGCTTGTCTTTTATCAGCAAGTCTATTGGTGATAACCGGTGGTGATGGATTTCGTGCCGGTTGTGGAGCGTGCTGAGGGACCGCGGCCGGCTTTGCCACTGAAGCGGCCGATGGTAGACGTGTTGGCTGGAGGACTTCTGTGGAGAGAATTGGCTCAGACGACTTTTTGGGTGGCATAGTCACTTGTGGTTGGGATGGGACTGGTCGTTCCTTTGCAGCACTCAGGGCTGGTGATACAGTAGGCAAAGAAGAGGTTGAGTTAGATCCCAAGAGCAAAGCGCTTGGAGCTGGCAGAGCTGAAGTGACATCTTGAATGATTCTGGATCTTCTCTCCTCTTCTGACATGGTGATGGTTTGGGTTTGACGCCTTGTCACAACTTCGGAGGTAGCAGAAGTGCTGGTGGATGTTGTAGTCGCTACAGGGGTCGTTTTGATAGGGGCTGGAGCAACTACTGGACGAGGTGCCACTGGAGCCGATGTGGAGGCTACTGGAACCGATGTTGTGGCGGTTGGAGGAGCCTTCGCCTGTGGCTGTGGCTGGATTGGTTTTTGAGCAACTGGTTGTGGCGTTTTGTGAGGTTGCAGGGCTGGCGGGTTGGCGCCGTTGCTGACTCCATTAGACGTGTTCCCAGCACTTGTCGGTCTTCTACTCAAATTTCCTCTCAACTCGTCTGTCAATGCCTTCTGGAGTGGATTTTGAGCCTGGGTGATAGTTTTGCCGGAAGAAAAAGAGGGAGCCGGAGTTGGAACAAGACATGGAATAGTTGCAGGTTGCTGTACAGAGGGTACATTCACCACAGAGAACGGACGAATGATTTGTGGGTTGGACGAATCTATTCCATTATTCTGAATTCCAATAGAAGATGCGGGTCGGGGACGCATCATGTTGCCGCCATCATTTCCTACATTTAAACGATGTTGCAGCTCTGGGATCAGATTGTTTGGCATGTTTTGTTTTTGTGACTGTTGGGAAAGGTGGGTTGATAGGCCAGCTCCGTTCAATTGTGATCCAGTGGTGCTGATAGGGCGGGGCTGAAAAATTGTTGTTGTTGGCAAAGAAAAATCGTCGGCCCACGGTCGGCCTGGGGCCGCGGCCCGGGCTGTGGGTAACTTCCATCTTTGAATCCGGCGGTGCTGACTTTCTTTCATCCAAAAAGCTTATTTTTAAAAGGACGGCCGGATTCAATCAAGGCAATCTACCCACGCCCAGGGCCGTGGCTCAAGGGCCGACCGTTAGACAGCCTTGGTGGTTGGTACTGGGGAAACCTCTAAAACATACTTGAATCGGTTTGTCGGCTAGATACGAGGAGTTGTGTGGTTGTGGAGTAGTGAACCTATCCGGTAATTGCATCGACATTACTCCCGTGCTCGTTGGAGCCACAAAAATCGGTCTGGAGTTGCTCGGACTTTGAACCTTTTCAATTGGCGTAGGCTTCAAAACATTTCCGCGAATATCAAAAGTTGGATCTCTCCGTTCAGGTGCTTTGATGAGAATTGTGTCATCGGCACGGAAGCTTCCGTTGCTGATGATGCTATCATTGCCTGAAACTAATCATATTTCAAAGAGAGTGTCCGGGGTTGAAATCCGGGCCCAAACGCTTCGGCGCGAGACGGCGAGTTTCTCCCCTCTAAATTGTGATTTTCAGGTCAAAATTTATATGAAAATGTAGATCTTGTTGAGATCTACAGAATGGTATTTAGAATATCTAAATTCCTCATGTAAATTTTCTATAAAACGTCAGAAAGCGGACGGGCAGAGCTGACATCTCCCGCCCGGACGCCTTTTTCCGTTTTATCGAAAAAAAAGAGACATTGAATTTAGATATTTTAACTACCATTCTGTAGATCTGATAGAGCTCTATATTTTCATACAAACTTCGACTGAAAATTCACAACTTAGAAGGGAGAAAATCGCTGGCCCGGATCGCAAACCCGGAGGTTTCCAATTCCATATTTTGAGAATATTGATTTTAGTGAGTTGAACAAAGACAAAACATACCAAAGCCTCGTGGAAGCTCGATTTTCGATGGTGAGAATCCGTCGTCGAACGCTCGATCAAAATCATCATATTCCGGTAGCTCAAGCGATAGACCACGATTATTGGACATGGCAAGTGGGGATCGAGCAGCTGACAAAAGAAGAATGGGGTAATGTTAACAAAACGTTGCACGAAAGTTTGATTCGAGTTGATAAATATCAAAGGTAAACATAAATTCGCGGACTTTTTATTTGGTTTCTATTTCGAAGCACAAAGCTATGTAGAGCAAATTGCATTAGAAGTACTAATAAAAGTTGTTTTTTTCAACCAATAACCTACCAGGTGTGTGCGTGCTCCTGCCTCCGTTAGTCAGCAGCTCCTTACTAGCAATAACTTCAGCGCCATTGGACGTACTAAAAAAACCAACAAAGGGTCAGGTGACACTAGGAGGTATACAAATATGGAGACAAACCTTGGCAGAGGGACTCCTTTCACTGGATTCTTCAGGTACATATCATCAATATTCGAAGGGTTACCCCAAGATTGACCACCGAGGGGATCACCATGGCCGGTGTGGATGAAGGAGCCTGAATGGGGTAACATGAGGTTTAGAGGACTGGGAATCAAATGGGTCACAGAGGGTTTAGGTTTGAAGGGGATTATATTTCACCGAAAAATTTTTTTATGATGACTCACCTGCAACTGGCATCGAAATTCTCGATGTGCGATCGTTCAGAGACGTTTTCGTATTATTGTTCAATGGTTTCGAAGAGTATTGGACTGGCTCTGGTCGCATTTTGATTGTCGGCGCAGTTGGCACTTTCTGAAAAAAAAACTTACATTTGCATATTGAACAAGGAATCATCAATGACCAACCTGTGGAGTAACCGCTGTTGCCGCCGCGACCGCTTGGTTTGTTTGTGCGAACACGACGGATCGAGGGAATGTTCCGAACTGCTGAGTCTTCTTCTTCTGTCCGAACCAGTCTTGGCCACTGAAAACAAAACAATGCGCAAAAAATTGAATGACGCAAAAACGAATCAACTAACGTGTTCTCCACAACAATAACCTCATCTCCCTTGGCTAGGATGAGTGCTCCGGGTTGAATGGAGTTGTAGGATTCTCTGGCGATGGCATCCAGGAACATCGCCGCTTTCAAGTCCTCCCGAATTGCGCCGAATTTGCATCTCTCTGCTGGATTGGTCTTCCAGCAGTCCTTCATTATCTGATACAGCCTCTCGGAGCAGTATTTCGGTTTCTCCAATCGCTCTCCAGCGTCAATGTTTTTCAAAACGTCAATGGCACGACATCCAACCCACGGTTCTTCTCCAAATGTGAACAACTCCCAGATAGTGACTCCATAAGACCATACATCAGACGCATGTGAGAATTTGCGATGGCGTAAGGCTTCTGGGGGGCACCATGCGAACGGAACCTTTTTCTGGGGAGCCATTGTATACATTTGCTCGTTTTCCTTCAATGCTCTCATCAATCCGAAATCGCAAATTTTTACAGTCTAAAGTAAAAAAAATATCATTTTAGTTCTTAAGGGAGGATTCCGAGCAAAAAATTTTTTTGCTTAAAAGATATAATTCATGGCGCTGATTCCGAAGATCACAACGAAAATGCTCAAAAATGTTGCTCAGAGCCGGAAAACGCCTTTAAAGGGGCGAAAATTGCGCCCAAAGTGCTCCCTTTTAGCCGAGTTTTCTCCGAAGTTTTCTAGGCCACGCCGCAGTAAATGCCTATAATTTGACGGCTTTGTACTAAATTTCTTATTATTTCTTTGAAAATAGCATTGGATGACATAATGGCATGTAAATTAACAAAAAAATTTGTCTAATGTCGTCTAAAAATCACAGGAGAAGCAAGGTAGCACTTTTTGCCTGTTTCGGCCCCTGTGACGGCGTTTTCTGGCTTCGGGAAACATTTTTGAGCGTTTTCATTGTGATATTCGGAATCAGCGCAAAATTCTGCTTTTGAAGCAATAAAATAAAAAGTTTATGTGAAGTTTTGCCCGGAACCCTCCTTTAATTTAAAGGAGGATTCTGGGCGAAATGAGTTCATGGTTCAATCGATGCAAAATTTCATGCTGATTCTGAATACCGCTCAAAAATCTTCTCCGGCCCAAAAAACGCCGTCTAAGTTGCAATAAGTTATCCCTCATGGCCAAACTGTTGTCGTGTTCTCCACGTGGATTACAATTTTTGCACTGTTCCCGCGGGGGTAACTTTTTTGCAACATTGACGGCATTTTTCAGCCTGAGAAGCATTTTTGAACGTTTCCATTGTAATATTCGAAATCAGCATGAAATTTTGCATCGATTGAACCATAAAATCGTTTTGCCCGGAAACCTTCTTTAATTCGAGAAATATGTACCTTTTCATCTCTCGCAAGAAGTATGTTCCTTGCAGCCACATCTCGATGGACACAATGTTTCGATTCCAGAAATTGTAAAGCTTTTGCAATCTGGATACAGTAATCGTGAAGAACCGACACCAATAGAATTGGTTTTTTGTCATCGCGAAGACGATCAAGAAGCGATCCACCTTCACACAGTTCAAACACCTAAAGTTCATGAAATTCGAGCTAGAAAATCGACGAGCAAACAAACCATCATAGCGGGTTGGCGAACAATTCCGTATAATCGAATCAATGATGGATGTTGTAATTTGAGGAGATGGCTTGCTTCCACTCGCAGATCATCCATGATATTCGGGGAAATATCGCGAAGGATTTTTACAGCCACATTGATTTGTTGGCCATTTCTCTGTGTCCACGTTCCACGTTTGACCACTGCAAACGATCCCTCGCCGATTAGCTCGTATAGTTTGATCTGAAAAAAAAATATAGATAAAAAATTACAATTTTTTTTTGAATCTAGTTATACCTGCTCATTTGGAATCAGTGCTTTTTCGTCGATGGCACTTTGATTCGGGGTCGATTGGTCAGCAGGAATATAAACTTGTTTCGGATCGCTTCGATTCCACATTTCTCTGGACATTTTGAGAATTTGCTCGCGTAGCTGTCTTATCTGTTGTTGTGTCATTCCAATATCCTGCATATCCTTATCCCGAACATGTGAAAAATGATCGAATCGTCTGACATTGAATTGAAATATGAAGTTGTTGGTGAACGGATCCAGTGCGGCTTTCCGAATCACTTCTAGGACATTGTCGTCGACAAGCACTCCTCCTGGCGTGCTTGCCATTTCTACTGCAAAAAAAAGTACGATTTTTTAGACTGGAAAATCAATGACGACGAAACTTGAGAAGAAGAGAAACGTCGAATTATTGAAGGGTGTTAGTCGGCAAAGAGAAAAATTTTTTTGCCGTTTTGATCAGAAACTGATAACGAAAAACTCTACACTTGGAAAACCGTCAGTTGGTTTTGTCATAATGAATATAAAAATGAACTTTAGAATAATTTGTGGACTGGAACTATTTCAGAAGAAGCAAAAGTTGTTAAAAATACGCGAAACTCATCATGGAGCACTGACTAACTATGTACACATGTGCATGACGTCGATTATGCATCATGAGCAGATTTGAAGAAACGAAACAAGTTGAGTCAAACGTTTGATAAGACCACAAATAATGTCAGAAAACAGAGAAAGTGTTGTTTTCAGTGACAAACTGGTTTCGTTTCTCACTCTTAATTAAAACTGAAGCTGCAACGAAACTTTTTTGTGAAGAAATGAAATATACTAGTGACAAACTTTCAAGCTAACGCCAAGCATCTCAAATTAGATTTCGAAAAAGAAAGTCTTAGTTTGTGCCTTACACTTTGCAGACTCCAAAAGTACAACATACGAAAAATCGTTGGCAAACAGTTTGGCACATGCTACAAAAGAAACTAACAACATTTCATGGGAGGAAAATATGGAAAATATTTTCTAATATAACTTTTTTTTCACTACAGTTCTAAAAAAATATGAAAAAAGAAAAGAAAAAGGGCTGATGACGAAGTAAGTAATGCATAAATTCAGAGGGAGGGGGAAAATTGAGACGCAGGCGAGTGAAGTGTGGGTGCGTACGGAAACTAGAGACTGCCGGGTGACTGGAGAATGTTGACATTCGACCGTGGTGAAATAGTAAAACTCGCCGAGGCATCCGTGCTAGAGACTCAGACACCCATGTGCGAAAAGACTGGATGCGGCAGAGAATTACTAGAACTCTTTCTTTTTCTCCAGAGAAAAGACTGGGAAGAGAAGCATACAATGGTGGAGAAAATGTAGAGGAGGAAAACGAGTGTGTGTGTGTGGAGGTAAGGGTGTTCTTCTGTGTGTGTACAGACAGAGACACCCAAGCAGCAGAATTTTACGTGTCAGTCTCTGTTGCCAGCCAATTGGATCTGGTTTTTTGAATGGAGAAGAAAACTTAAGACGAAGCAGAAATAGAAGACTTCTACTTTTTCTTCTAATTCTTATTCTTCGTCTTCATTCAATTTGAATGGCATTAGGAAGATGTGTTACAAAAACCCCCGCCTCTCTTGCCAAAAAGTCACATTTCGAAATTTATATATGCTTATCGTAAAAAAACCTTGTAGAAACGATAAAATATAATGTTTAGAAACGCTAGCATTTCAAAAGTGGCGACAGGAAAAAATATGCAAAATAAAATAAGGCAACTGTATCTATTCTCAATATTTAAAAAAGTGATCAACCTCCGCATTTTTTTTCATTGTCTTTCTACGCATAAGCTGACAATAACACTATCGGCAAACTATGTATGTCAAGTGAGAAGCGAAAGAGCGGAATGGAACGGAAGACAATTGAAAATCGGATGCGCACTTGAATAAATAAATGGAACAGGTGAATAGACGATCTAGCGAACGGACCATCTGAAATCGGCCGCAGCGAAAGAGTAAAATAATGAAGAATGAAAATGAGAACACATGTGAATGGACATTTAAACGTGTGTGGTTAGAGAGTGAGAGACGCAGACAGAGAAAGGAACATAGGACCATTGATGACCACGCGGTTCGCTGTTGGTCAATCAAAACGGGGGGGGGGGGGGGGCATAGAACGCATGGGTAACAGGTGTGCGGTCCGTGTCAATTTTAGTTTATGGATTTTAAAAGACAGAGAACAATATCCAATAGATTGAAATATGTGAGAGAACTGCCAAAATTCACATGGGCAACACAAAATTTTTGCAAGAATGTTTACGAAACAAAATGATTTCATCAAATATGTTCTCAATTTTTCCAAAACAAAATGCATTTGTTTTGGGAATGTTAGTTTTGTTTATAAAACATCTCTGAATTCGAGGCTGGATATATTTCAAAACTAAAGGTTTTGTTTATTTTTTCTGAACAATTTGTATTTCAAGGGACCAAACGAGAACACCTGACTTCAAAAATTGAGATAGTAGAACGAAGATCAGCATAAAAATCATAACATGGTGGATAAATGTCAAGCGGTGGACCTCTTGTGTGCCAGTCAAAAAAAGCCTGAAATAGCTTGAAAGAAGTTACTGTAACCGAAACCTCAAACACAGTTTGCACATGTATTATAAATTTTATTCACGGCAAAGTTTTACAAGCTTGTCCCATTGCTATTTTTTTGTTTTTTCTGTGACTCCTTATAATTTAGTATTGAATTGTGTGAAAAAATACCAAATAGGTCTCATTTTCCTCATAGAATAAAATAAAGTTATATTTTCAGATCGAAAAGTTTATTTGTACGTCAGATAAGTTTATAAGTCTTTACAGATAAGTACGTCTTCTCCAAGATGCCAGTTCTTGATAATTGGATTGATAATTCAAATATTGTTCCATGTTCAGATGAATAAGCTTTTTATCGTTATTGTCATCACAAGTACTGCCGCCATTCGGAACCAAATTTTTTTTTAGTTCTTCATTAATTGGTTACTGCATTAGCTGAATAGTCCAAATTTCAGAATATAGGAAAAGAAAGTCGCAACAGAATGTACAGTGTGGGATCATACAGTTTTTTTTCGCTGTGGAAAACCTGCTGAAAATCCATGTTGTTGCTGAAAACCAGAACTAATACCCGAATATTTGATAATATCTCCATTCTTTTTTGTACGAGTGCTCGGATTTTTCGAGTTTTGTCAAAGTGAAGTAATATCAAAAAAATTCCATTTCATAATTCATTCGTTGACATCATCATCTAATTCTGCAAAGGTGAATTGATTGGAAACTTCCAGAGCATTTCATTTTTCAACTAAAATGAAGAAAAACAGCAAAACACGCAAAAAGTCTTATTTTGACACTAATGAAGAACGACTTGAGTCATACAAGCAATGATGAGTTCGCGGAAATGAGAACGCTTTTTTCTAGAGAATTGGATTGCTCGCCATGTTCTTTTTTTGAAGCTCTCACTTTTAGTTTTGTGAAAGATGAAAAACTTTTATAAAGCAAAATTTCTAATGATAAGAACTATAACTTGGATGGCACCTAGGAACTGTATACTGTTACTAAATCTTTTTTGGAGAAACAGTAGGGAATCCCTCTCGAATTTCAAACAAAGCGCCAAAAACCAATGTCCGTCTACCTCCAAACTTCCCATCCACCTCCCATGCATCATATTTTCAGACACTTGATACCTTTCCCAAGTTCCATTATTATTCGAGTTCATTTTTTCACCACGTGTCCATTTTGAGTCAGCTTGCAATACCGATATTCTCATTGTGTTTTGGTTCACTTTTCACAACTCATCTTTTCGTTCCTCGCAGAAAATCTGATCTCCTGTATTTTTTCTCACGCTAAATTTCAAACATCTTCTAAGCGATCAACCAAACAAAAGGCGAGTGAAAGACAAGTAAAATCACATTATTATGTACATCTAATGATTGAAAAAGACCAGTGCAAACACGCGAAGACCGATGACATGAAAAAGCTGTGAGATGTCGGTAAACACCTGGTACTTTTGTGGCGAAACATAAGATAGACAAAAGCCGAGAAATACAATACACTAGGATTCACTAAATCAGTTTACCTCCTACTGTTCCCCCCGTCTTGTCAATAAATCTACTTGTACCCATCACTTGAAGTAGTCTGTTTTACTCGAAAACTTCCCGACCAAGAAGTTCAAAAAAATTCAACAAAAAATTCTTGGAGACTATTCCTATTCCCTTTCAAGTTCCGTGTTATGTTTTTTGTCTTCTTACACTTGGAAACCCCCCATGAATTATAGGAATTATGATTGCAGCGCAAAAACTTGAAAGTGTACTTGAGTATATCAAAAGGTCAGCAACAAATAACAAAACCAAAGACCGTATTCATTTTCGTTTTTCTCGTCTAGTCATGGCAACTTGTTGGTCAAACATTGTCAGTTTTCTTATACAGTGTTCTTGTTCTGGGAGAGTTTGAACGGTGGCGGCGACACTATCCAATTTCTATTGTGTGCCATAAAGTGAACTTTGGTTAATCTTAATTTTCTAGGATCTAGAGTAGATACATTTTGAAAATTTAAAGAAGGATTCCGGGTAAAATATGTTTATGGCTCAATCGATGCAAAATTTTATGCGGATTCCGAATATTACAATGAAAACGCTTAAAAATGCTTCTCAGAACCAAAAAAAACGCCTTCAAAGTTGCAAAAAAATTATCCCTTGTGGCCGAACTTGTAATGTTTTCCACGTGGATTACAATTTTTGCACTGTCTATGCAAAAAGTTAGGCTAGCAGGGATGACTTTTTTTGCAATTTTGAAGGCGTGAAAAACATTTTTGAGCGTTTTCATTGTGATATTCGGAATCAGCATGAAATTTTGCATCCATTGAACTATAAACTCATTTTTCCAGAAATCCACCTTTGAACCTCTTGTTTTCAATTAGTTTGAGCTATTCTGTGTTTTTCAGTGTTCAAAAAGTTCTAATTTGAACACCGTCGTTAAATAAATTGGCTTCTTTTTCCAAGGAAAAACGAGAGCTGATGAGTTGTTTTTCCATTTTCCACGATATTCTGAATAGTCATTCCGTTTCAAAACTAATCTTCTTTTATTTTCCTTCTCCGTTCTCTTCCAAAGCTTCCGAAAGCTTCTAAAAGTACAAAGCAATTTCAAAAAACAATACCTTCTAAAAAAGGTTAAATATAGGAAATCATTAAACTTTTTTCACTTTATTTCTTTTGCACAAACATGTGTGTACCTCCATATACACACACACAAAAGTGTATGACCTTTTTCGACAAAAAACTTTTTCCAAAAAAAGTTTCAATCTCGAGAAAACGCTTTGCTACGACGTCTTTCTACCCCTCATCCTTTCAATAACCATTTGGACAAGTGTTTCATGATTCCGAGGTACGACCGAACAAATATGAAAAAAGGGGGGGGGGGGGCAACTCATTGAATTGACTGACTGTTAGAAGACGAGGGGCATTTTTCATCGTCTCCTCATCTTCTTAGCTAATAAATTTTGCAACGCATATCTTTTCTCAATTTTTTTTGTATAGAAAAAGTTGCTGTCGCGAATTCGAATTCAAATCCACAAAAGAGCGAACAAAGGACTGCAGTGATCTTAAGATTTTCAAAAAGCTTTCACACTGCCTCTCAATTTTTCCTCCGATCTTCCATCTTTACGCCTTCTTTTTTAATAAAAATATTCTTTGTATCTTTTTCTTTTCTGAAAATGTTATTAACCCACATACTCTGAAAACAAGAAGGTTCTCATTTTCGCTCTTTTAAATTTTTTGAAGCAGTTAGCAAAGCTTCCAAAAATGAATCTTCCCTATTCAAATAACATTATTTTAATTATCCTCAATAATTCAGTAATTTAGACATCAAACATTCTCCCAATTTCAAATTATCCCAATAATCTTGTTGGTAACAAAACCCAAACCCCTTTTGCAAAAAGAGCCCAACACGGGATCTCTCTAGAGCAAAAATGTTGTTGGTATTCCTTTGCACTCTATGTGTAAAACATTCTAGTATGTAATGACGGACATCCGCGCTTTGTAAGCAGATCCGTCAGGGTACACATTGAATTGAAAATCAAATCTAATTTTGAAACACTCACCCCTATTTTTTTCGCCCCCTGAAAACGAAATCCTTTTTTAGGTTATTTTGAATTTTGTGCCTTCGTGTTTTGGCCGGTGTCTGTGATTATGGTTTTTCATTAATCTGATCATGGCAGGTGAGAAAAAAAACAGGAAAGAAATGTATTCATGGCGAGAAAATAGCTGCTTGTTATCAGCCGACCAGCCAATTCTTGTATTGTTCTTGTTCATAATAAGAATCAATGATTTCCATATGTCTGTGACTTTGAGGCCGTATAACTAGACGGCTTATGGTAGCTCTACTACAGTATATCTTGTCTTCGGTCCCATCCATACATAACAAAACTTGGACCGGGCCGGGCTTAACCCGCCCCGGCCCGGACCGGGTTTTGAGACCCAATTTGTTAGTTCAATTTTTTAAATGTTTTCTGTTCAAATTCAAAGTATTTTTTACTTTTAGTGCTTTCATTATTTTTGAAACTTCTTTTTATGGAAAATTGAATTTTTCTCGGAAAATTTTAGACGGAAATTTCCTACCCGGGCCACGGGCCAATCCGGGCAGGGCCGCCGGATTTGGACACTCAAAATAGGATTACAGTCATTTTTTTATATTTTCAAATGATCGTCCCAATTCCATTATTTACAGAAATAACAATATTTTCGCACAAAAATCGTTAAAACTCGAAAAATCGATTTTCAAAACGCCAACTTACATTTTTTCTAACCTATTGCAATGAATGTAGAATTTTTGCTGATTTGAACGATCCTGATATCGCTGCTCAAAACGCAATACAAATCTTTTTATGAACAAATTTTCAATTGTCGCGCCGACCGCTGCCGACGTATGAGCCGGCAGCGGCGAACGCGACAGCAGATTCAAGTCGGCAGCAGTCGGCGCGTCAATTGAAAAATTGTTCATAACAATGTTCATATTGCGTTTTGAGCAGCGATATTAGGTGCATTCAAACCAGCGAAAAATTTTACATTCGTTGAAATAGGTTAGAAAAATTGTAAGTTAGCGTTTTGAAAATCGATTTTCTCGACTTATAACGATTTTTGTGCAAAAATATTGTTGTTTTCGTAAATAATGGAATTGGAACGATCATTTGAGAAAATAAAAAAATTGCCTGTAATCCTACTTCAATAGATTCATCGAGTATTCTCATTTTAATTTCCTCTTCAATATAACCACATCAAGAGTTCACGACCCCTAGACCTGTCAACATGTCTCGGACCTTTTTCAATTAACCAAAACAGTATTACCGAACGTTTCTTGAAACCTCACTCACAACCCTTACCCTCTTCAAGAAATTGTGTAGTTTAAGTAAATGCCAAACAACAACATTTTGGTTGGGGTATGTGAAGGAGCGGCGACGCTCGGCCCGTCGGTCAAGAGCCGGCGTGTAAGACATGGGATTTTTCCACACCAACAGGCTAAAAACGCTCATGTTTCATTTCGTTTGTGTGTGTGTGTGTGTCATTTGTTACCCGGCCGTTTTAATTCGAACCGCACCGCAACAATCACGTCACCCCCTTCTGGTTTTTTTTGTAGTGTGATAGAAAGCTGTTAATTTTTTTTTCGTTGAATAAACGATCATCCTGGATTGAAAATGGATGTTCCGTTTTTTAAGCGTCTTAGAAGCCATCACTTTTCTGGTTTTTCTTAATAACAAAATTTCTCATTTTCCTTTTCCAACCACCTACAAGTCTTTCAATAGTGAATCACTGAAATTCAGAAAACCTGCTTATGCGAAGCACGAGATTTCATTGCTGGAGCTGCTGTCAGAGTCTTTTGACATTTTTTCTCCAAGGCACATTTCAATGATCTTTCCTTCTCTCTCTGCTTTTCCCGGAACTTTGCAATTTTCTGAATTCACAACGGTGCTTACGTTTACCTTTTGAGTCCCCCTTGTTTTCTTATTACTACTATTTGAGATTTTTTCCCTACTTATAACCTTCATCTTTGTGCAAACCGGAGATGAAATTTGAGTTTAGAGAAAAACGGAACGGAAATTTGAGTTTTTCCCAAATAGAATTTTAATACTTTTCAAAGTGGACCACATCATCAAAATGAAAACATCTCTGTTCACTGAACTCATGATGTATTCAATGATAGGCTAGACACTCTTGTAGAAGAAAAAAATGCGGAAAAAAAAATGAAAAACAGTTCCAGACACTTTAGAATTCTCCGAATTCTCTTCATTAGTCGTCCAGTCGGCCTGGCAAGGCATTCTGAAATTCTAAACCGTGGGTGAATCTTTGAAATTCTCTCGACCTTTCCTTTTCGTACACTCATTTTATTTTTTCCTTCGAGATTCTTGGTAGGCTTACGGTTGTAAAACTTGCTCATGAGTTTTTTGCTCACTTAATTGAATTTTTCGTTCTTTTGTAGCTTTCGTAGCTTTACAGCCACCGTACGTGCTCTTTCAAGTTTTCAGATTTCTAAATTAGAAAAAAAGGAATCCAAATTCACGCTTCAGATCTCATTGAAGTCTTATTGAAGTCAGTTTTTTGTCCTCTTGTCGCGCAAAAACTTCTTCAAGTATAGAAATAGAAAGAACAGTTTTGAGAAAGTTCACAAAGCCGTGAAATTTGATCTTCCGTTTTTTGCCAGTAGGTTCTCAATATCCATATAGGTTTCACTAGTGAAAAAAAGTAAGCGCATTGCTTTTTTCAAAAAAAGAAAACCTAATTTGCAATTTGCCAGAAAATGGTTAATCGTTTTAAAGTAGGGAAAAAAAGGAGAAAAAACCATTGGCTTCTTGAAAAACACGATGACAAGCGGAACATCTTCTGAGCCCTTTTTTCTTGCCAAACATCGTTCTAGAGGAATTTTTTCAATCTCCATACACCTTTCACTCAAAACTTCAGAGCAACAACTCAGGCTCCGGTCATAATTGGAGGTGTTGAACAATGTGCACAACCACTTGCACATGTCTTGAACCTTTTCTCCTGTAATTACCACCAGATGATCAAAGAATCGGTCTTTGAACTTTTCCGGGCTTTTGTGTATGCGTGTCGTGTCCTCTTGACCGATTTCAGTCTATGCTTATTAGGAGTCTGTGCTCATAACTTCTATCTGATGGTGAAAATCCCAAAAAAAAAGTGGGACCAACGTATAAATTATTGAGAGAAATCTCTCGTTTCGAAAAAAAGAGAATTTCTGATCATTGTCACAATCCGAATAATTCATTATATTCTTTGATCGTCATACAGTCTCAGGAAGCCTGTGATTGAGTGTTCTTTTCGGGAAAATCTTGAGAAATTCTAAAGGTGGCGTATCTTGTGACCGTCATAAAGTTCGATTTGAAAAAGTCACGTAGATTCCCAAAAATCCAAAAAAAAGTTGCATTGAAAAAAAAGCACAGCTTGATTCCAAATGTTATGTTAGAATCAATCTGTATATTTTTTCCAAATAATTGTTATTCTCGTCGAAATTCTGAAGAGTTTATATGAATTTTTTTTCTTGTTATTCTCTCTATATATTTACCGAAAAATAAAGAGCCAGACCCAAAAAAAAAAAAGAGTTTTCGGGGGTCACTCAATCAAAAAGTATTCATCGTGGTCACTCGCACATTGCTCTCTTTTGTTGTTTTCAGTGTACGGTCCATTTGTGCGACTTCTTTTCATTGATACATTTGCAACTGTCTATTTGCTCGACACTTTTCTGTCCCCTCGTCTCCATCTCTTTCTTCTTCTTCTTCTTCTTCTCTTTCTCGCCCGAAAAGCGAGCAGTACCTCAATTGCACACGTTTTCGCTTTAATTGGCAGAATGTCCCATAAAGTTAACATTTCTTCCCTTCCGCCTTCGTCTGTCACTCCAGACACCCCTTCGGATGAGACTAGACTAGATAGAAATAAACAGAGCGATATCCACCGCCCTTCTCCCTCCCACAAAAAAACTATTAGTCCATTTTCCCCCTAGTTCCAACACTTCTGGTCCAGATGACGTAGCCACACGTGCGCCTAGATTCCGGATATTAACATTCTTCTCACTGGTTTTTGCTCATTCTGTTCGTATTTTGCATGTACGTTGTCTAGTAGGAAGTACCACTGGTCATCTTTCCGCTTTATTATTCATCACTTTTTGTTTCTTCTTCTTCTTCATAGGTGCCAATTAGGCGGAGTTTTGAATTGGAGAATTTCAAGTAGAGTTTGTGAAAAAACATTACTTGGTATTGCCACTGAATCATTTTCTTGAAATCAGCATATGTCCAAATTTGGCTCCGCGACGATTCGCAAGTGTGACGTTTCGCAAGTGTGGCGTTTCAAGAGCAGAACATTCCACTAGTGAAATATCGCACTTTCAAAACGTCATCTTTTGAAAAGTCGCGGAGCCCCAAATTTGGCCCGACCTGCAGGCCCAGCCCAACCCGGTCAGCCCTGGTAAGCCATGAAAATTGTTCGAAAAAAAAACCGAAAAAATTCAATTTTTCATGAAAAAGTTTCTAAATTAGATGAAAAATAAAGGAAGTACTAAATTTAAACAGAAAACAGTTAAAAAAACGAGTTTTTTTATCCAAAAATTGACCTTCGGAAAAAAATTGGGCCTCAAAGCCCGGGACGTGTTTGGGAATCTGGAAATATTTGTAGTTTGATTATTGCCGAATATTTTTGCACTAATAAACATTGAGTCCTTCCCTTCCCATTGATACTTAGAAGATTTACCAGGATGATCTTCAGGAGAATCCAGATCCACATTTTTAGAAACACCGATCTTTGAACACAACACACATACCAATGGATGTGCATTTTTCCGCCCACTTTCTTTCTGCATATTGTCATCTAAAAACTTGGAACGACATCGTAACCTTAAACTGGGGGCTCCATTCCACCTGCTATTCTATTCATAGAATGATGTGGGTGTCGTCGGCTCGAAAGAAGCCCCAAACTTATATATTTTACTTTCTTCCTGATCCACACGTTTTCGTTTTCTTTCATTTTCTTGAAATTCCGGGTTCCCTGATCTATGTTTCCGTCTCGCACGCGACGAAAAACAAGAAGTCGTGAACTTTCGACCGCCACACTTCAGGCTCTTCAACTTTTCAACTTTCCCCATTCACGAAATTCTATATCAATTTCATCCCTCTTTCTTTTTATTCTTTTCTTTCTTTTAGTTTCCTCCCAAACTCCTCGGCCCCGCCCCTACGTCACAAAACAATGATGCTATTCTGATTTAGTATTTGATCATACTTTCTTGTTTCCATTTTCGTTTCCACCTGCTCACGTACTTTATAGTATTTTCATTTTTTGATTCCAGAACGAATGGAAAGCGACTCACCTCTTAATCATCCTGTGGTACACTTTCTTCTCTGTGTATCCTATCTTTTCGTCTTCCTTGCCACTATCGTCGGTAGGTATCATCGAAATCATCTGATTTCACACTTCTACAAAAATCAGTTTGACTTTGTCATTAAGACGCTTGATCGGGAGCGACAAACAAATGAAAAGAGCAAATTTTTCAGTATTGACTTAATTTCCGATTCCCTAAAATCAGAAGACACAAATTATACCATTTCCAGGAAACCTGATAATTCTGTTTGTCTTCTTCTCGCAGAAGAGAGTTCGGAGTGTTCCAAATTTCTTTCTGGCTAACCTTACCGTAAGATTTCTTGTTTTCATGCATCTTCAAAACATCCAAACTTCTAGGTTGCCGACCTCTTCGTCGGAATCTTCTGTGTTCTTCAGAATGCAGTGAATTTCGTATTCCAAGGGCATGGCCGTTGGCCATTCGGCAAGGTCCTCTGCTATTCATACATCTACGTACTACACTTTATACCAAATGTGTCCGCTGGAATTCTGGTGATTCACATTTTTAAGGAAAAAACTTCTCGGAAATCATAAATTTTAGGTGCTTGTGTCCGTGGAGCGACTGATTGCTGTTCTTCGTCCATTACGGGTTAGAAGAGCATTTTCATCGAAAGTACTTATTACTTCATCTGCCGTTGTTTGGCTGAGTGGGTTGATTGTTCCAAAGATCTCGCTCATTTTGCTCAATTTCAGCTAGCGCTGTTATGAACACCCCGTACGTAGTTGCCAGTCAATTCTTGGAAATCTCCGACGGAAATGAGACCTATACAGTAAGAAGAATGGAAATATTATGATATTACAATAATTTCCGCTTCAGATCTGTACAAGACGTCATGTAGAGATCTACGGCTTCAATCTTCTGAAACTAGTGGCCACTATTAATTTCATTGTGTGGTAGGGGACTTAAAGGGGGCGTAAAATAATAATTTTTTCTTGAGATTTTTACATGGTTCGACGCAGAATTTTTGTGGAAACAATAAATCCTCTTGGAGTATATGCTGAAAATGCTTACTTTTTAAGTTATAAGCCAAAAACAGGCCAAAAAATAGTACTGAGCGAGTGCAGATCCACTATACGTGGCAATTCTGCACTAGCGCAATACTAAAGGATTTATTGTTCTCACAAAAATTCTGCGTCGAACCATGTAAAAATATCAACGAAAAAATAATTATGTTACTCCCTTTTAAAAGAGTCATTCAAAGTACTATTCCAATCTTTCAGGTACGCCGTCCCTCTTGTGATTCTTCTTTGCATCTACGCCACAATCGGACTTGTTGTTAGCAAGGCTGCAACTATAACAAAACAATCCGCTAATAAGCTACTTCCAAGATCCAGTTGGCGATCGGAAGCCTCCACCGGCGGTGTGTCAGTGGAGAAGCGTCGGAAGGTTTGTTTAAAGAGTTTCAGAACATATGTTCACGGTTTGTCAACAAACGACCCCTTTTTTATTTAGTTTTGACACTCGCCACATGTTAGTAAAACCCGGAAGCCAAACTTTGAATAAGAGGGACTTCAAAACCATATACTTTTTTCCAGGTTGGTCGTTTGGCGGTCGGAATCGTTGTGGCATTTGCATTCTTCTCTCTTCCACGATATGTATATTTTATGTGGACCGTTTGGAGGGACCCAATGGGTAGGGCACACATTCAATTTCATGGCATCGCATCGAAACTTGTTGTGTTTTTTTCCAGCACCCCGATGTTTGAACTGCTTACAAAGCGTTCTTCAACCCATCAGTTTCCTTCTTCTGTTTTTCAACGCTGCAGTAGATCCGTTTCTATATGCATTCCTTTCAACGCGGTTCCGTCAGAGCATAAAAGAGACATTCCATGTGGGGAAGGTAAAAACAAAAAACCGGAAATAAGGGTTTAGTCATTCTTATTTAGTTTTCAGGTTCGTGAAAGCAACATCGAGTGTTCCTCTCGAATACGACGGAAAGTGAAGAACTCGGAACTGGAAACGGGATATGAGTATCATACTCATTCATAACTGTAAATAATTTTACCCAACTTAAATATCCATACCACATTCTCACACATATTGCGTTCTGATTTTGTGATCTCAATTCTTCCAGCTTATTTGGTTATCAAATTCGTAATGTATAGTGTAAATGAACCTGTCACAACATTTATAAATAATCACTTAACACAGAAGAAAAAGACCAGATCAACGATATAATTCAAATATAAAACCGAGCAAGAACTGAGATTTAAAAAAAGATCAATCTATTCTTTCTTGACTGGGGGCACTTCATCCCAATCGTCTTTAAGTGGCACCGTAACTTTCAGAAGTCTGCAGTCTTCCATAGACACAATGTATGTCAGCATCACAGGAATACTACCGTGTCTGAAATGGTTCAGATGAAACTACATAGATGGTTCGAAAAACTTACTTGTTGAGCTCACGGCTAGCAATTTCATCAATACGTTCGGCGATTTGCATTCCAGTCATTGCATGCATAACTCGGACATTTGAGCCAACGCAAGCGTTCTCGGTGATTACAACTGAACAGAATAGATATATAATACTCGTTAAAATGACAAAATACGTGAAATAAATCATTTTTCCAAAGGTGTCCTATCATTTTTGGACGGTCATTTTTGCTCCATTTCGCGGCTGACCTAGTTCCAGTTAGCAGAATAAAACGAAAATTTTCACCCTGGGGTATTTTTTCATTTCAAGACGAATGACAAAAACAGGGGATGTCCTATCATTATGAGACGCACCGTATTGTACTCGTTAAAACTGTAAAAATAGCCCAATTTTGAGAGTCTAAAAAGCAGTTTTCAGTTACCCGATTTTTCTGAAATTTTGTGGATGTATAGAGCAACTCTAAAACTTCATATTTGTAGTTGACACTTTTTTCATACCACCACAATCCAGTAAGTTAGGTCGCTTGGAAGCCAAAAGGCTCCAAAATGATACGAAATTCAAGGTGACGCCATTCAACTTGTCCTAACTAACTGGATTTCAATCACATGAAAGTAACCGACTACAGAAATAGAGTACTTGCGTTGCTTGATACCTCCGCAAAATTTCAGGGAAAACGAACTTCTGGAAACCGTTTTTTTTTCTTCGAAGTTGACCTATTTCAAATTGAAACGCCAGCATGGGAATTTATTATTTTGGCCAGTAACTTATCTTGGTTTTTGGAAACTTACCCTTAATTGGCGCATAATTGGTCTGGAAGAAAAGAGCGATTTCCGATCTTGAGAAGTACAAAGTGATTGGAATAACTGTCTCCACGTGCTCTTGAACTCCCGGATGCTCACAACACGCAGCCAACACGCCTTCCCAAAGGTACATGTGCATGGCTTCACGGCGAAGGATATCGATGACTTGCTGGAGGTCTTGAAGGCGTTTCAAGAAGATCTCCGTGATCACCGAATCACCTTCTCTCACGAATGTGTTTGGCACAATCGTATACAATTGTTGTCCTTTGTGACCCGGCCACTGTGTGATCATATTACGGTTTTTGACGAGGCGAACAGCTTGACTCAGATAGCGATAGCAATTGATGTAGTGTTTGACGGTAGCTGCTTTGGCAGTGAAACGTGCAAGTTTTCTTCTGGTGGCTTGACTGATAACAACTCCTCTTGAGAGCTTCAGACGGATTGCTGCATTTGCACATTTGGTTTCTTCCATGTCACCGCTGAATTTTTATACTTACTTATAAGATTACAAGTTACAGACATGGCGAACCGGGCCAGCAACTTTTTCCCATTGAAATTGAGGTTTTTCAATAGAAATTTATATGAAAATGTAGGTCTCGATAAGATCTACAAAATGACAATAATTACTTGCTCAGATTTGTGTTACTTTTTGTTAATCACACGGGCCGATCGAACGTGCGTATTTTTCGCCGACCCGGGAGTGTTTCAAAAAACATCACAAAAATGAGCGAATAAATAATGTAATTTCGCATTTCATTTTGTAGATCTTATTGAGACCTACATTTTCATATAAGTTTCGATTGAAAAATCTCATCTTGAATGGGAGAAAATTGCTGGCCCTCGTCGACCCAGTTGGCCTGCTTTGCCATGTTAGAATGATAAATCTATGGACTAACCTTTCGTTGTATTCAGGAAACAAGCACTCTCCATCGTGAGTGATGAATGAGATCTCAAAGTAAGGAAGCACATCCCAGTCTTTTTTTCGCAAATTGAACACTTTTTCTTTGGCCATGGTGGAGCGGTGGAAGGGTGTCGCGAAGTAGTAGAGTCGGCCTGCGCGGAGATCATCACGGGGGAGGTAGTATCTGAAATTTTATCGGTTTTTTTTGTTGAGGTCATAATAAGTTGGCTCTGTTCCAGATTCAAAAGCACAAAAAAAAATCGGAGGCCCATGGCAAAGGGCTGTCGACTATCTAAGATCTAGTTGGGTTATGGGCCCCATTTTTCGCCCTAGGCTTCCAATTCTGTTACGGGCCTCCGATCCTGGAAAGGAGCCATTAAGTTTCCTTACCCATAACCGGGTCCATTGATAGCTGCATAAGAATCGTCTGATGAGGAGTTCTTGAACATCATTTCCAGCATACGCATACCATCTCTACATATCTCCCAGGTGGCACTGAAAAGAATTCAGTTGAGTATACATGTCCAACACTGACTGGTCGGGCCAACGCGGGCCGGCAGTATGTTCCATTCGGAAAAATGATTTTTTAATCAAATTTAATACCAAAATATAAACCTCAATTAGATCTACAAAGTGTAGCATAAACTGATGACATTTACAAACTGAATGACCTGCTGGGTTTCGTAGAACATCCAGGCCGGCTCAACCCAAGAAATTGCCGGCCCGCGTGTTTTACGGAAGCCAGCCACTCCCTCCTCTGGTAAATGATATTGGTTTATACGGCATTTTGTAGATCTCACTGAGTTGTACATTTTGGTATAAAATTTGATAAGAAAATCATTATTTTAATTGGAGAAAACTTCCGGCCCGGGTTGGGCATAAATGCAGTTAAAGGTGGTGTGCGGGTTTTCAACATAAGGGCTCAAATGGGGTAAAAATACATGTATTTTCATAATATCATGATGAAAACGCACAAAAAAATTTCTTACGGCCGCAAAACGCCGTCAAAATGCGATTTTTTGGTACGGTAGTGGTCCCTGATGGGAGAGCTGGCCTAGCTTTTTCCGCTAGTCCGCGGGCCGCCGACGCGACGAAATTCGCATATTTTCCCGAAAATTTCAATTTTTTAGCCAATTTGCGGATAAATTATCAGTTTTTTTTGCATAATATGTTAGAAAATCACCTGACAATGCTGTCACAAATGAGTTTTCACTGTTTTTCGTAATAAATAAGCGAAAAACGGTTCGTGAGAAAGGGACCACTACCGTAGTGCAAATCGCATTTTGACGGCGTTTTGCGGCCGTAAGAAATTTTTTTGTGCGTTTTCATCATGATATTATGAAAATACATGTATTTTTACCCCATTTGAGCCCTTATGTTAAAAACCCGCACACCACCTTTAAGGTTTTGACTGTGAAAGCACTATCTTACTTATCGAATGCTTTGTCGTAGATAGCAAGAATCTTTTGGATCATGTCTCGTAACTCTGTCCACTCTCCATTCTCCAACATTTTAGTCGCAGTCTCTGAGTTGGACAAAGGCTCGCCCCAGAAGGCCATCGTAGTTTTGATTTCTTCGTCAATTTTTGAATAGCAGAGCTCGAAATGATTGTTCAATTCGTCAATAATGGTCCAGCCATCGTCAGTGAGTTTGTATGTCATACTAAAAATGAAATGAGAAGCTTTATAGGCAAATAGCTTGCAAAACTAAAAGACTAACCCCAAGCTTTCCGAGAAGATCTTCAGTTTTTCCTTAATCGGAGCAGTGTGATCAATTGGCAATCTGGTTTTCATGAAAGCGATGCCATTCAGAACGTCGATTCTGCCATCAGCGTCAAGTGTGTTACGTTTATCCTGCAAAACATTAATTTTAGCATGTAAAATCTCATTGAAAACTTTTTACCTGCAAATTTCTCCTCACAATCTGAGTCAACTCCGACCACTCCACTTTTGCACCTGACTGACGAACCTGCTCCATTCGCATTTCTTCGTCAATGTTTTCCAAGTCGATTTCATTGTTCACGGTTGGAAAAAAGAAATGATATTGGCTGGGTTTCTTTTCCACAGCCATCTGCAATATAGAAACCATGTAATAAAGGTGAAAATACAAGGGAAAACTCGAAAAACAGTAGAGAAAATTATTGGATCAAAAAAAAAGAAGAAAATGAAGCAATTAGCGCAAAAATAAAATGAAAAACTGAAAATGAATGCGACGAATGAGAAAAAATATTGCCGCTGGGTGTTGGTCCGCAATTGTGCGTGGTGGTGTATGCACAGAGGTTACCCCCTTTGTATGTGCGCTCTGTGTGTGTTTGGCAATGATGGGGACAATAAGAAAGGGATAGTAATAGAAGGCAATTATATAATGAGGTCAAGTTATCTTTCTGTTTCTTGGCCAAGAAACTGTAATAAATTAGAATATACATATATGATCAGATGTGCACATATACAGTACTGGTCGAAATGAAAGCAATCTTAGTTGAATTAGGTCAAATTTCAGTACCTGAAAAGGCAGTTTTCAGGTATCCGATTTTCCTGAAATTTTGTGAGTGTATAGAGCAACTCAACAACTCTATTTTTGTAGTTTACAACTTTTTCATAGGGCCACGATCCAGTTAGTTAGGCCATCTCAAACTTTGTTTCATTTTAGTTTAGATTTCGATCATTTTGGAGCTTTTTTGAATTCCACGTGAACTAACTGGTTTGTAGTCCTATGAAAAAGATGCCGATTAAAAACTAAATTCAAGAGATGAATGAAACATCCACAAAATTTTAGAAAAATCGGACATTTGGAAACCACTTTTTCAGACTTTCAAAGTTGACCTCTTTCAATTGAATATTATTATTTCTAATCCATAAAAAACCCAAATTTCACAAGCAACTTTATTTTTCAGATTGAACCACATATTATAGATTTCAATTGTTCATATATTTTCTATAATTCATAAAAATTGATGCGTAAATCTTTGTTAAAGATTTCATTCCAAACCTATTTTCTATTTTATCTTCAAAGGTTATTTGAGGAAACACATTTCCTGTTTTCAACTTGTTAGAATGCTCCATTGAGCTCAAGTAAATTTACTCTCAGTATCCTTTTCATCTACCGACATTTGTCTTATGTAATCTTTGCCATTCTCAGCCAGGCAAATAGTTCCATTCCTCATTAATCCCAAGATTACTACACCGAACAACAGGTGCCTTTTTTATGAATGCGCATTGTTGCGTCGTTCCCCGTCGGACAGCTGTTGGAAGACGTTGTGTTCTCCCGTCTCTCTTTTTCGTTCCGACCCCAGATGCCGTTGTCTGTCTCTGCCAATGAGCCGGCCGGCCGGCAGCCACACCATCTCTATTCTTCTCCTAACCGTCGTCGTCTCTGTTTTACCACCAATTCTCTTGTCCAGTTTCTCGTGTTTTCTAGGGTGCCCCCTGAATTCGTAGGTGCCCTTTTGCTCCCTTTTTTGAGTTGATCATATTCTTCTTTTAAGCCGCTCTCACTTGTCTCACTTTTTTTCATTTTCAGTAGATTTTCATCGTAAATTTTTTGTTCTCATTTCTTGGGGCCTTTTTTCAGATTAAAAATGTCTAAAGCTCAAGATGACTTCGATTACAAAAACTCTTTGGTTTACATGAATTCAACAGCAGCACTGATGGAAACGTTGTTCAAAAACAGTAAGAGTATTGAGTTTGAAATTTTATTTAAAAACTTGAGATTAGCCACTAGAATCAAATCTACAAAACTGAGGTTACTTTAAATACATGCTCATTTTGAAAAATGAATTATGCTCCCCCAAAATGATTCATCTCAAATTTCTCGAACTTCCAGTGAAAAACGAGGACTTTGTCTATCCTACCAAAAAACAAGTCAGCGCCGATGAAGGAGCAATTATCAGAAGTGAAGAGCTCATGAAACGACAAAAAGCCGCTACCGAGACTTTTCCATTTGTGATTCGGGACCCCTATCTTGAGTCAATGCTTGCTAAGAGTGAGTCATCTAGACTCGTTTCATTAGAAATTTATGCCATTTTAGTGTCCGACGAGGACTTCACATACGAGACCAAGAAACCAGTCGACCCGAACTATGGACGCGTTGTTCGTGCTCTGGAGCTCATGGAACTTTCTGGGTGTTCTACTTCCACTGAACCAGAGATGAAGGTAGAAGTGGAGAGACGGGAGAAAAAAAAGCCATCAATTCAAAAAGAGTAAGGAAACATTTAAGAGTTTTGATTGCAAATAATGAAATTGATTACAGAAACATTGTGGCGCCGGTGGAACAACATCCGGCGATTGGTTCCCGTAATAGCGACGTTGGCACCGGAAACTGTAACGGAGCGACACCTGAGAATAAACGATTCGGGGCCCCTAATAAGAAGTAAGCCTGTTGAGCCAAGTACCCAGTGTTCCTGTCGATATTACCAGTTTCCATATAGTCTCTTATGTTAGTACTGGGAAAAGTACCAGGAATATGGAAATTTGGCAGCTGAGGTTTTTTGTATTCTGAATCGAATGGTAGTCAACAGACTTGTGATCCGGGCCGGTGCGGGCCGATGAATTTTTTCTCACCTCTAAATTATGATTTTAAGTCGAAATTTATATAAAAGTGTAGAATTCGATGAGATCTACAGAATGGTAGTTAGAATATTTAAATTCCTTGTCTATATTTCCCATTTAACGTCGGAAATTGAACGGGCCGAAATCTCCAGCGTGTGTGCTTTTCGACGTTTTACAGAAACTATAGACATGGAATTCAAATATTCTAACTACCATTCTGTAGATCTCATCGAGTTCTTTATATTCATATAAATTTCGACATGAAAATCACAATTTAGAAGTGAGAAATTCGGCGTTCCGGATCACAAGTCTACTAGTCACTGATTTGTATTATTTCTTTTTGTTTTCTCAAAAAATCTTCAAAAGTGGGACTCCTAGCTATATTGGCCTCAGTGTATTTATTTTCCAGGCATGGCAACAAGAACCGTGTCAAGTACGATATCCCAACCTGGAAAAACGATCGTCGTTCGTTTGGTAATGACAATGGGTACCAGACCCGACGACAATCCAACGATAACTATCGCCCGGCTAATAACAACGGATCACACTTCTACGAGAACCGAACTTTCTCCCCAAAAAACTTCAATAGTTTTGGCGGAAGCAATGGAGCTCCAAGGCACCACAAAAACAATGGTTACGGTCACGGATCGTCTCGAGGAAGAGGAAACCAATATGGAGGGCCCCAGAGAAATCTGGAGAACAGTTCATATTGGAACAGCAACCAGACCACCAATGGCACACAAGAGTTCTGGGGTCAACCAGGAGCAGATAGTCAAATTTTGTGGAAATAATTGGCTGCTATTACTGTGCATCTTATTTTCGATCTCTTCGCGATGCTTTACTTCTCCTTGCTTTCATGTCTGCTATTTTGGTCCCCACTAATTTTGCTTGATTGCTTACCAATAAATTTCCAAAATAAAAGGTTTAAGGAATTCTTATGACATGCAACCTAGCAATCTCTAGGAACACCGCGAACTCCCCAAATAGTTTCAAGGGCTTCCTATGAGGAATTCTCGACATATTCTCAATAGACTCTATGAAATTAAAATTATCAGAAATTTTTGCTGCAAAATTTGATAGTGGTATTACTCAGACGACATTTTCGAAGTATACTTAATTTCTTTCGAATTCAAACAACCACATTTGTTGAACATAATTTCATCACGTCACTCTACAGTATTAACAAATTTGGCGCCATTTTTAAATTGAAAAACAAATATCCGGTGAGTACTTTTAGGTTTATTTTATTATATTATCAAAATCAGGTGATTTTGATAATAGAATAGTTCAAAAAATGAACTCTTTGCATGGGGTTTTCTATAGTTGCAAGGTTGCTCATGTTAGCATTTATATTCGTTTTGAGAAAGTAGGTACGTAAGATTTGCAGATTCCAAAAAAAGAATATTTGAAAAAAAAAATATATATTCCAAAAAACCAGTTTGTTTATAGAAGTTGTTTGAATACAGATAGCATGAGAATCATTGGATTTTTTCGAGTTCTAAATAAGCAAAGTTTTTGCCAATATTGTTTTTCAGTATCACAGCTAAGAAAACAATTCATAACTGCTATTTTGTAGTCTAGAGGTGTCTCAGAAACATGGGCTTCTTCAGATGAGGAAATTGGAATGAGGGGTCCTTCAAAACAAATGAAAATAATAGGAGTACCTTGATATTATCAAAAAAATTTTGCATGTACTGTAAAATAGGCTCAGAGAGTTTCAAAAAGTCAATAATCTCGTTGTAGCTTATTCTGCATCCAATTAAAAACAGCAAAAGTTTCCTAGCCTATTGAAGTTTTCTAACCCTATTTTACAATGCAATAATAGTTAGTAGGAATACACGAGACCCCTATTCTTCATATGGGGCCCCTAAACTATATTGGAGCCTCGATAACTATGCGGATATGATGACCCATCTGATTATGAAATATCCTTTCGAAATTCTGTATTTACCTTCTAGATGGTTCGATTCAGCGTGACGAAACTACAATGATTGACGTCCAATCAGAATCGCTTGTGAAACAGATGTATTTCACCTGAAATTCTATTGGATACTGTACATTTTGAAAATACCACGGGGAACCCCTTATAAAGGTGACTGACTCATGTTCCATTAGTCATTGTTTGATTTTACTCATTTAAAGTTATTTCAGTAAATGTTACAAGATCTGTCATCAAATTCTGAAGTTCAGGCTTCCAGAATTTAGAAAAAAAATTGAAGATCTAAATCCATCTTTGGTAGCTTTAGTAGAATCCAAAACGTGTTATCTTCTAACAGCTTATCGACTTGAGCATATCCTCATCTATATGCAAATTTTGTGAATTTTTTCCATTTTTGTTTCATTTTCTAACTGCTCCCTTTAAATTTTTTTGTTCATTATCATGCAAATTCTATGTATGTGGTCCCATGGCACCATTTAGTTCTTATCATCTTGAAGCTACAATCAACAAGTCTTTGTTTCACATGTAGCCTTACAATACTCATGATAAGATGATTCTTCAGAACAATAGTGTTTATTGTTTAACAAAGGAATGAAAGTTGGGCAAAATATGATATTTTATTATCTCATCTCCATGGTGTAAAAAAATACATTTGGCTGTTCTTATTTTTTGCTTTTAATGCTAAATAAGTTTGAAAATCTATTGAAATTTTACACATTCTGGACTATGGCTCCCTCGAATTTCATACCCTCTTTATGCCCGCCCCATTTTTTTTCCAGTACATCAAAATTTTTGCAATGTCTTTTATCACATACCGGTATATTGCTGATAACAAGAAAAGTGGTGAGACTTTTCGAAATTTTGACCATTACTTTCAGTTTTTATTGGTATTGTGCTCTAATCAGCAATTGTTGACATGGGTGCGATTTTCTATGTTCGATGAACATTGCTTTTTGTGGCGTGGTTACAGGTTGTAGTTTTGGGATTTTTTCGAGTGTGGTGGACCCAAGAAAAAGTGATGGCCCCCCGAAATGGCCTAAAAATGGCTCTAAAAATCAATTGTGGCCCATGGTTTGGTTATAATACCGTAAAATACCAGAATACTGTAGATACTGTGAAGATACTGTGAAGATACTTTGATACCGTAAAAATACTGTAAAGATACCGTAAGATACCGTAATACCGTAAAATGCCGTAATGATACCGTAAAGATACCGTAATACTGTTAAATACCGTTAAAAAACCTAATAAAATGGCGTAAAAATACAGCAAAGATACCGTAATAAAACACCGTAATACTGTAGATACCGTAATAATACTGTAATACTGTAGATACTGTTATAATACTGTAATACTATAAATACCGTACAGCTCCTCTATTTTTTCAACAGTAAAAAATACATTTCTAAATTCTCAAAATGGTTAATAACATTTGGTGGAGAAGAGATTTGAAACATATTTCATGATGTGCCCTGACAACTTTTGACGAGGATTCTAATAAGACTAATTTCAATCCGTTTGAATTTTGAAAATGCGCCATTTTGATCTCACCGCGCGCCCTTCTTGTAAAGGTACCATTCTAATACAGATTTTACGGTATGAATATCATTTTCTGCGCCTCTTTTAAGTACGGTACTGGTCGACTAGAATTATGCTCTTTTACAAGCTCTTTGTCTCACTAATAACCAAAAATTGTTCTTTCGACTTTGTGATAGTGTTAACATTATGCATACCATCTAAAATGAGAGAGAGTGCGGTTTTCTTATCAGTTTCTCCATTTTATTCGTCTCTCCTCTCTCTATATGGCAGTGATGCGACTGCTATTATCAGTTGTGGTTCGTAACTTTTTCATCATTCTCACCACAATGTCTACATTGGAAAAGTATAGCGGCAATGAGTAACTACAAAGAAATTAGCGAATTTACCGTGTCGCCCCAAGTAAGCAAACTTATTCTGAGTGACTCAACGCCGCAAAAGAACTTTTCTCTATTCTAATGACACATTTGTCATAAGGGAAAACTCTGTGACATATCCTTGGAACAACACTGTGTTGTGTTTGATCTACATGACCCAAACATCACATCATTCGAAAATTGGGTTACAGTTCAAAGACGTATTTCCTGTCTGCTATCAGTTTTTTTATAGCTAATCATATGACCTATTTTAATTTTAACATTCCGTAGGCTCAAATTGCGTAGGCAGAAACAGATGAAGTTAAAAACATTGATTAGCGAAGTTCTCTCAACTAGTAAATCAACTTTCTTTCTCTTTGAACTCTCTTTGTTTCTACTTGTTTCTCCGTGTTGTCTCAGTTCTCTCATCTCTTTTCTTACTTGTGGTTAACTGTCAACTGTAGTAAGTATGACTCATCCAAACAGATATTTTCATGACAAATGACTGACAACACCCACGATTTTGAAATTCATTGCCATGCGCGCGGGGTTGTCATCGTCATTTCTTCCGTAATTTGTCATTTGTTTTCGCTAAAGAAGGGTATACCCCGGGTTGATACTATAAGAGTTATTCGTATGTTCTCATTTTAAAATTGTCTTATCGCTTTTTTATTTTCTCATAGTGTTTTACTCGTTACTTTTTACTTCCTCTGCCAATCTCTTTAATTTCTTCCGTTCCTTCACTAATTTTTTATCATTTCTTCCTATTCCAGATAATGATGACCTCCCAAGTGGAGTTGACTGAAACTTTTGCCGATAGAAGTGAGCGCTCCGGATCTGCTGGTTCTGTACGAAGTATGTCTTCTGAGAAAGGACCCGAGCCTGTCAATTATAAAAAAATGGTAAGAGTAAAAGGAAGTTTAAAGAATACAATTTGGTTTCAGAATCTTGATCAACTGATAAAAGCAGCTGATGAATTGGATATCTCTGCTTTTGATAGAACGAGATTATTCAACCCAAGGAAACAAAGATCATGTCATAAGAGATCGGAGCCTGTATCCGAAGAGCATAGAAAAATGGAGAGTAGCAGGAACTCGAGAGAGTATACGAAAAGGAATCGAGATGAAATTGCCACTTGTAAAGTGTTACTGAACAATATTTGCGAGCTGAGATGCCGATTCGTAGAAGTTATCACCGAGCTCCGTTTCGATTCTGTTGCATCTAACATGCGTGCAGCTGCGGCAAACTGTGAGAAGATTTTCTCACTTTGCTTCAATTTCAACTCCGACATGAAACAAAAACTCAATATTCCGAGTGTAGAAGAGTTTTTGGTGGAGTACCGTAAGAATGTGGAAGATGCGATGCTATTTGATTATCGACCAAGTAGTCCAAATACGCATAAAGAAAAGTTGGTGGAGCTGAGAGAGCAGTTAGAGAAGTTGATTGGAGACAAGAATCAGATGAATTCATCGAAGGATAAGACCAATTACGCCTCATCGAAGAGTCGATTGAATCAGCGTATTGTTAGGGAGCAGTTGAAGAGCAATTGTTGGGATTGCTGGAATGATATCAACACAATGATAATTCGAGGGGAAAAACTACAGAAACACTTCAACCAGCTTAAAAAAGAGGTAATAATATTTTTTAGTCATTCACTTTAAATTTATAACTTTTAGATTTGGAACAATGTCCTCGGAATCTATTGCCACCTTCTCGATCTTTCGAGACATCGCCCAGTTGGACAAGAATACCAAGAAATGAAGCGAATTGAAGCATACTTTGCCCCATTTTCCAGCCAGAAATACGAGCTTCTTGTGAAATTAGTCCCTCCAGAAGTGGAAATTATTGAGCAGGACGTAAAACCATCGACACCAGAAGCAGAAATTCCTGAGACAAAACCAGACAGGTTGTCGCCAGTACCAAGACCTGACAACATGGATATGACTCAAATGTTGCGTCCACAATTCACGGAAAAACTGAAGATTCAAGAATCCACTTCACCTCCACTTCCATCACCATCTTTCACTCTGACTCTTCCTACAGTACCTGCCGATCTGGCAACAGTTCTTGTCAATCAGCAAATGAAGGCAAATTCCATAGTGAAAGAAGTAGAAGAAGCCACGGAGAGAAAAATAGTAGACTTGATGGCTCCATCTCAACTTCAAAAGCGTAGCAGTCCGACGAGAGATGAGGTAGTAGAGAAAAGACCAAAGATTGAAGAAGTGGAAGCAGAATTTGCCACAGATATTCAACAAATAGCTCCATCATTTACTCTCCCACTCAATTCTACAGTACCCCAAATTGTAAGTTTAATATAAATCTTATTTTCTTGAATTACAGTGAACTAATCTCAGATTCCAACCTCCCAACCGATTCCAACTATTCCAAACCCACTGTTCTCTCTTCCTTTGCAATACTTGAATACAGTACCTGTTCCTCCAGCTCCAATTGAAATGTCTCCTGCACTACTACAAGCCATGGAACAGCAAAGGATAATGGCTGCATTTTTGAACCACGCTTTCCGACAGAAATAGGTTTTTAATTCTTCTAATTTATTCGTTTGAGATTATTAAGAAAACACTTGCATTCCTTCCACTAATCTTTTCATGCATTGTCTACTCTACCAAGGCAATTAAAACTATTGTTTACCATGTTTGTTAATTAGTGTTTGATGATCGTAATTTTCGAAATAAACATTGATAACTCCTTTGTTCTAGAATGCTCTAAACATCGAAGGAATGTGAAACTCTGCGTAAACAAAGAGTAGAATCATGCGATAATTGATTCCATATCGGTATAGTATCAGCAATCTTTGGTTTGTTCCCGTGATTGAGCCCTGGTCTAATTTTAAGTAAATAATATTTAGAACTATGAACTGTTTACCGTTTCAACGACAGCTCTGCTCATATTTGGTTCTGATAACAAAATTCAATGTCTTGCAATTCGTTTCCTGGAAAGGTGACCTTTGAGAAAAATTTGATTTTTGATAAAACACGCAATTGAATTCCTAACAGACATAAGCGAAACGGACACGTAGCATTAAAAAGTCAGCAGCATTCGTAAGATTGACGTCAAAAAATGACTTTATTGTCATACATATTAAAGAATGAAACAGACAAATTGGAGTTTGTCTTGAGGAATTTATTTTCAATGGAAGTTAAAATGAGCAATTCATAGCATGTTGACGGAAGAATATTATGCTATTTGGAAACTCAAAAAGTTGTTTGAATGCTATGGAAGTGTGTGAAAATATGTGGTTCAGGAGGAGTGTCTAAAAATCTCGAAAAAAATCTCGAGATTATCTCGAGAATGTATCTCGAGACGACCATTCTCGAGAATTTTCTCGAGAATGGAGTCGATTTGAGCGGAGTGTCGTTGCTTTTTACGTGCAGTTGTTTTTGAGTTTTCGGCAGCGGAAATAAAAACAACGATACTCCGCTATCCCTGTGCGCCGCCGTAAATCGACCTCATTCTCGAGAAAATTCTCGAGATAATTCTCCAGACAATTCTCGGGAATTGTTTTCTCGAGAAAATTCTTCTCGAGGGCACACACTGGTCCCCACTGGACCGATTTCTGTCAAATTTTGGCAGATTATCAGAAATTCCTTCGAGATGATGCCCGTCTATTTCGTTTTTCAAAATTTAGAAAAAAATCTAAAAATTTCATGCTGCCCAAAGGTGGTAGTGGGGGGGGGGGGGGGCGTTGTTAAATGGTAAATGTTTTTTTATTGGAATACAACAGTGATAAATTTTCAGCCCGAAAAATTACCTTCACTTCAAAAATTACCTTCCTTACCTTCACGGGGGTCACTTTCGCGATTGAGCCATATATACAGCAAGTTTCGAGGGAAGAGGACCTGAAAAAAATAATTATTTGTGAATCGATTTATTGAAAACGAGACGGAGATGAAACTTTCCTCAAGAAAAACCGTTTAAGAAACTGCAAACAAAGACAGAACGCCCACGCCAACACCTCTTTCAGTGGCCCACGCCTCTCATTGGAGCGCACTTGCGGACGTAGCGCACCCTCATTCTGTGGTGCCACGGCACCCTCGCCGTGTAGTCGGCGGCGTGTAGTCCTCTCGGACTAAACCGTCTGTGTCTCTGCGTCTCTCGCACTCACACACTCTTTTTCAGGTATTTCAGTATATTGCGATTTTCAGCCAACTGCGATATTTTTTTTTCCAAAAACAAAACTAAAACAAAGATAGAAGAGACCGTCAGCTTCATTTTAAGGTATGAATCATCATTTGTGGTTCCGAACTCGCTGAGAAAAACTAAGATTTAGATTTTTCAGGCCAAAATTTGGAGTCTTCGTCATGTATACGCCTTCATTGATGTTCATATGCACTGAAAGTATTAGAATAGGTACAAAATAAGTAACGATGCGCTAAAATATAAATTTATCTAGTTTTATTCTCACGGAGGTGCCTTTCTAAAAACGGAGCAAACCAGCGTATGTAGTACGAATTTGGACATTTTCTGAATAAATTCGAACAATTTGAAACGCATCAGGTGTTTTTACTGATTCTGAAGGCTTATGAAGATCAATGAAGGCGTATACATGACGAAGACACCAAATTTTGGTCTGAAAAATATAAATCTAAGTTTTTCTCAGCGAGTTTGGAACCAAAAATGATGATTCATACCTTAAAATGAAGCTGACGGTTTCTTCTATCTTTGCTATGATTTAGTTTTCAGAAAAAATATCTCAGTTGACTGAAAATCGCAATATACTGAAATACCTGAAAAAGAGTGTATGAGTGCGAGAAACGCAGAGACGCAGACGGTTTAGTCCGAGAGGACTACACGCCGTCGACTACACGGCGAGGGTGCCCTGTGGTGGCCACTGTTTGTGCGACACATTGTCTGGTCTTTACTCCTGGGAAAAACCCATTGTTTATCGATTTTTCTTTCCTTTATTCATTCTTCTTTTTCCTCCTCTTTCCTTTGGTGTTTCTTCTGATTTTCCTCCAGTTATCATTAATGTTGCTCGAGTTTTTGAGCTTTTTTTTCGTAAATTATGAAGTCATTGATTTCCCGTCATTTACTTTTTTAGAAATTTCACCTCACTTTTCCAGACCTTCATTACATTAAAAAACCGGTCCAAATGGCTCAGACGTTCAAGAGGATCCTAGAGCAGGTTAGTACTTCTAGAAAAAAGTTAAAGTCTCGTTACGAATATTCAGTCAGTTCTTAAAAAGTTTGATGTGAGGTTTACATTTCTAACTAGAATCAATAATCAAAGTTATAACATTCAATTTACAGATATCCGTCTAAGAACTACACCTACCAGAGAGCCACTGCAGGAGTCACAGGATCAAACAAGGTACGGTAACCGAAAATGTTCAAGACTATACACGTCAAATTTTGAATTTGGGTGGGACATAAAGACCTAGCTCCTAGGGTTTTTTCTTTATTGAATTTTAACAAATTTTACAGTTGTCGAATCGTACCAGTCCAATTTTTTCTTACTACATAAAATTCCATCTCTTCCAATGTAGTCTGTGGCATAGATTTCTTATCCAAATTTTTAATTTAGCTGTCCTAAATTGTTCTAAATCGATCAGTGACGTTTTGTAACGGCAAAGTTCTAAAAACGCGACTCGCAAACTTGGGAAAGTGCTAACGTTTCTAACCATCCATCTGCATGCAACAATGGCATCCCATAACTGCGATATTTCGAAACTGCCACAAAATCGCAACTTCCGTTATGTAGCCATTTTGTAACTGCGATTCTCGAAACTGTCGTGTCCTCAAAAATGTGACTGTCACGCTTCATCTCAACGAAGAAAGATTACGATGGGGCGCGATATGCACATTTTTATAATTGGCATATAATTGTTCCTATTTAACTAGAAAAAATACAAGTCTTTGGTACACCATTTTTTAATTTAGTCTTTAGAGGTGCTGATGGAACGACCTCCCTCCAAGATTAGAACATAGTTGTGTTGCCTTCTCTTTCTATCTCTCATCCTGGGTTACTCGACACGAGTCGGCACCAGAGGTGCACGGAATTCCGTCTTCCGCCTTCCGTGTTCCGTCTTCCGTGAAAAAAGATTTTCTTCCGCCTTCCGTGTTCCGTCTTCCGTATAAATTTCTCAAGAACGGAAGAAAACGGAAGTAAAACGGAAAGGGATTTAAATACCGAAAAATTGTGCAGTTGTTCGGTAAAACTAGTTTCTGAGGCTCAAAAAGTTGTTTGGAAGTGTTTTCTGACTTTAAAATATGCGAATGACAACTTTTTTGTACTTTTTTAGTACATCTGGTCCCAAACAGTCTCTTCCGTCTTCCTTCCGTCTTCCGTCCGTCTTCCGTCTTCCGGACCTTTTTCTCTTCCGTCTTCCGCGTTCCGTCTTCGGTTATAAAAAATTTTGTTCCGTCTTCCGTCTCCCGTCTTCCGTCTTCCGTATAGAAAAAAATCACTTCCGTGCACCTTTGGTCGGCACTCATTAATCAGTCGGAGGGATATAGAAAATATGACTGCGGCACAAGTCCAGTTTGGGTCTTATTTACTGAATAACTGTTTTCAAAATGTTGTAGTTGCCCATAGATCGATATGAAATGAGATATTATAAATTAAAAAATGGTATTTAGAGAATCAATTTTTTCGGACTGAGACAGTTTTTGTTGGGAACATTTTCTAATCTTTTCTTTACTATTAACAAACGCAAAGTTCTGTGTGTGTGTGTGTGTGTGTGTGTGTCTGTGCCGTGTCCGGATCCGGCTCTAGCTCAGTCCCCACTTGACCGAATTCTTTCAAATTTTGGCAGGTAGTTAGTAATTTCTGCTTAATGATGCCCATCTATTTTGTTTTTCAAAAAAAAATTTCTAAAAATTTCATGCTGCCCGAAGGGCCCCAGAGGGGCGTAGTCTATATCAGTGAGAAATCGTTTCTATACAGTTACTTTCCTTTTATCAATAAGAAAATAAGTGAAAATTGAAAAGTTTATTGGAGTGAATTATTTTAAAATGTATCACTTTTCAGGTGTTCCGCGTCGGATTCGAACAGCTTTTCCAATACTCTGCGTTCAACTGATTGGATGGATGGATTCGTTTGGCTGGACAAGGGTTGGATGAGGATGCCGCGAAGAAGGATAGTGGATGGATCGATGTAGGACTCTCAAACGCGTGCGCTGACAGTCTGACTAGGACCCGAAACACTCGCCTGAGGAGTGTGCTCGGTTTAGTTTTTGTCGGTTTGCACAATTTCGCATTCGCATACTGACCCCTAACAGACCCGAAACACTTGAATAGCGAACATCTCCAATGACCTCGCCTCGGACCGTAATTTCCCGAGTGCAGCAGATGCGTCCAGGCTTAATGCCTGTTAAGGGGTGTTTCGGGTGTAACATTAGAGGATCCGAGTCATTTTTGCTTTTTTATAACAGGCAATATGGCTAAAAGTGATAAAATCAATCACTTTTATCGACAACGAAAATATGACAATATTTACAATTATTTTTTCCCATTTCCTATTTTTTTGAAGGAAATGACTAAACCTATGTCGTTTTTTGTTGGCGATTCGGATTCTCTACCACAGATGCATACTTTTGCATTCTGTTAAGGTTCTAGTATCCAGAACATCTGAATAGCGAACACCTCCAATGTTCTCGCCCCGTGGATGATGTTACAGAGTTCACTTCTCTGGTATTTCCCGCGATTGGGTAGCAGGTGCGTCCAGGCTTAATACCTGTTGAGGGATGTTCTGGGTTTTTCAGTTTGCATACAATTTCGAATGCGTGCACTGATAGTCTGACTAGGTCCCGAAACACTCACCTGAGGAGTGTTTTGGTTTAGTTGTTTATGTCAGTATTCTGAACTCAGCATACTGACCATTTTTCTAACAGACCCGAAACACTTGAATAGCGAACATCTCCAATGACCTCGCCTCGGACCGTAATTTCCCGAGTGCAGCAGATGCGTCCAGGCTCAATGCCTGTTAAGGGGTGTTTCGGGTGTAACATTAGAGGATCCGAGTCGTTTTTCCTTTTTTTAACTGGCAAGATGACTAAAAGTGATAAAATCAATCACTTTTGTCGACAATCATTTTTTCGTTGCTTTGTTTGTCGATTCGGATTCTCTACCACAGATGCATACTTTTGCATTCTGTTAAGGTTCTAGTACCCAGAACATCTGAATAGCGAACACCTCCAATGTTCTCGCCCCGTGGATGATGTTACAGAGTTCACTTCTCTGGTATTTCCCGCGATTGGGTAGCAGGTGCGTCCAGGCTTAATGCCTGTTGAGGGATGTTCTGGGTTTTTCAGTTTGCATGCGTTTTGAGAGTCTTCGCGACAGCACCACTATATTTCGACCAACAAAGTAAGTATTTCAGCCAAAGTAAGTATTTCAACAAAAGTAAGTATTTCAATCAACGTAAGTCTTTCTCCCAGCGTAAGTCTTTGCCCAACGTAAGTCTTTCTCCCAAAGTAAGTCTTTCTCCCAACGTAAGTCTTTTTCCCAACGTAAGTCTTTCTCTCAAAGTAAGTCTTTCTCCCAACATAATTCTCAATTTTTCAGTTTTTAGATTTTGTACTGGACAATCCCGGAAAGTCTGATGGGGCTCTCAAGCTGCGAAGACAGCTAAAAAATAAATTAGTAGTGTTGGAACCGGCATATTGTCGGGTGAGCCCGTAACCGTCCAGAGAACAAGAGAGCGCTAATTCTAGGAGAAGTACAACTATGAGACGACGATTGACCAGATCGTTGATAAGATAAAATGAGATCACGTCGTTTGGTCGACACGTAGCTTAAATACTCTATTAATTCCTTTAATCTTTATTACCAGATGTAAAAAGGTTGAGGAAGGAATGGTAGAGCCATTATTCCCGCAACAAGAAGACCATCTGATTGAATAGGAACGAAGAGGCAAAAAAGGGAAAGAGATGACAGGTGCGGCCCCAAAATAATAAAGAATGAAAATCACAAAACAAATAATTTGAAGTCTTGAAAAACAGCCAGATATAGCTCGAAATAGTCCGCTCTCTCGACCTAAGATTTTATATAAAAAAGGTTTTCTGTGACTTGAGGCGAAGTTTTTCGGACTCTTTCTAGTTTTTGCTCTTGGAATAAATTCAAATTTGACTTTAAAAAATGTTGAGCCAAAATTGAAAATGTTTCATTAACGACCTGCCGAGAATATGTTTTTTAGTTGAGCAATAGAAGTTGCGAACATCAAATAGTTTTTATTGAGAGGAATGCAACATTGAAAATAATTAGATTTGAGAATAAGCTTTTATTATCCAAAAGAAGTACAAGGTTTATATTTATTACAATAGTCTGCTCTTATTTGAGCAATGGTGTGTTTTCATCAGTCGATTTCTTCAGACATCTCTTTTTCAAAGCATAAATAAAATAGAAAAATATAGCAGCTACCAAAACGATGAGCGCATAAAACCACCATTCCGTAGACATTTCATAAAGTGTTCTTTCATTGGTTTTAGGTGGGTTAATGACTGGTCCTGGATACATTGGATATCTCGGGAGAATAGAATCGTTATGGAGTTGTTTCTGAAATAAGTTAGGTATGTAAACACAGAAAAATGAAAGAACGAGGCGTCAAACATACCTGTCTTGTCACTTCTCTGTCAAACGCCGTCATATTGATGAGCCAAAAGTTGACATCTGCTTCATGAAAACCTTCCTCCATTTTTGGCCATATATTTTTCTCTGTATTCACTTCTAGCGCATAGTAGTTCATTCTTTTAGGATCCAAGGGCTCCCAAACTCAAATTTTGAAATATAAATTGTGTTGGGAAGACATTAGTTACCTGGAGAGGGGCTTCCATACTTTGTGAAATTCACAATCATCTTTGAAAAGAATGTATCCACAATATCCATATCAGGGGTGTGATAGTCTTCTCTATGGGTACCCACAAAGTATTGCATATCCGAGACATGGCTAGATGGTTGCATGCTAAAAAATTACCACGATTTTGGGAAACTTATGCTGCAAGCAAAATTTACTACTAACATCTGAAAACTTTTTATGTTCGTGTATATGTCGCTAGCTGTAACTCAGCCCAAACTGAACCAATTTAGATGAAAGTTTTGCAGAAAGAACCGAAATTTTTATTAGTGGATGCCCATATTTTCAGATTTTTGATCCCTCAAAAATTGAGCAAGTTTTTTCTCTTTCCGTGATATTTCAGAACATTTCGGTACCGGAAATGTGTCGCTAGACCTTTCGTATACTCTAAGTTGACCGATTTTTTTTGAAATTTTCACAATTTGTTCCTCATTATCTGAGGATGATGTCCGTCTATTTTATTATTTTATTCAAGGAGAAATGAAGTCACAAGAGCGCAAAAACTTTCATTTTGAGACCATTCAGTAGTTATTATTATGGAAGGAGAGAGAGTGACGAGTTCACGGAATTATTTTTTCAAATTTTCAAAATTTTCATTTCTAAAAATCTCAGGACGTCTGGTACTTACTTAGATTGAAACATAAACACTTTCCCTCCAGCGTCAACCTGAGCTGTAGAATATGTCGCGGTGGATACGAATATGCCTTGGGTGAAAGACTCATACATTGAACCTTCTGAAAGCTTCAAATAAATATTAGACTCAATCTCTGAACATACTTGGTGCACTGTCATGAATGTAATTGAACCGGTGAGCAACTTCATACGGATTCTCCCAATCCATGAAAGCTCCGGCAATTGATGGATTCTCCTTGACTCTTCTGTCCCATTTATTTTCATCTACAGTATTCCCAATGATCATTTCTCGTGGCTAAAACTTTTTCTTGACTTTTTTCTTATTATAGGAGGATTTCGGGCAAAATGAGCTCATTTTTCAATGCAGAATTTCATGCTGATTCCGAATATCACAATGAAAACGCTTAAAAATGTTTTGCTGGCCTAAAAACGCTTATCCCTCGTGGCCTAACTTTTTTCGTGGACAGTGGGAAGTTTGCATTCCACGTGGAAAACACGACGAAAATTCGGCCACGAGGGGTAACTTTTTTGGTTTTTTGAAGACGTTTTTTGAGCCAGGGAAGCGGTTTTGAGTGTTTTCATTGTGATATTCGGAATCAGCATGAAATTTTGCATCGATTGAACCATAAACTCATTTTGCCCAAAAGCCTCCTTTAAATATTTACCACTGCGTTTGCTTTGAAGTCCGCTATTGTCTGATTCAAATGCATAAACGGTTCTCCTGGTAAGAAATTCCAGAGGTACAATCGATCAGCTTCCATTTCCCTCTGCATCATTATCAACTCATGTGCATCTTTATTTCTCAAACATTCAACTATTTCTTCATCACTTGTGATATTCGGGGTGTAACACTAAAAACTATACAACACTGGTCATTTTCGTACTAACTCTCACAAACCCCCACTCGTCCAGCCAAATCATAACAATTTTTGATAAGCAAATCAGACATAGCGTAGATCGGTGGAGCACTGATAATAGTGATTCTTTTTATGAGTTGACGGTCAGGATCGATCAATCTAAATGCTCTGGGTAATCATGAAATAGAAAAATATCTACCGGCTGAAGCCAAATACAAGTGAAATGTGAGCGCCAGCTGAGTGTCCAAGAAGATTGATGTCATCTGGATTGCCTCCGAAATTGAAGATCTCCTGATGGATGAACTGAAGAGCAAGTTTGCAATCTGTCAGGAAACTATTGAATGAAAAATAAAGATTAAGAAAGTTACCTCTTATTCCAAGATTATGAGGAACCAGATTATCATCTCCAAAGAACAATAAGCCGAAAACTCCCATTCGGTATGCAGGGATCAAGAATACTATGTCTGAAGACCAAATTTTTAAAAATAATATTCTCATTCAAAGAGAAATCCGGACAAAATGAGTTTATGGTTCATTTGATGCAAAATTTCATGTTGATTCCGAAAATCACATTGAAAACGCTCAAAAATGCTTCTGAAGCCAAAAAAACGCATTCAAAGTTACAAAAAAATTATCACTGCTGGCCGAACTTTTGTCGTGTTTTCCACGCGAAAAATTAGACCAGGGGGAAGTCGTTTTTTGGGCCTCAAAAGCATTTTTGAGCATTTTCATTGTGATTTTCGGAATCAACATGAAATTTTGCATCAAATGAAGCATAAACTCATTTTGCCCGGAATCCTCCTTTAAAAATACTTACCATTTTGCACATATCTCTCCAAAATAAAAGTGTCATTGAACTGAATAGCTGAGCCAGAATTTATACCCCCTCCATGGGTATAAATTAAAGATGTGCAATTTTTAGACATCTAAATAGTCTTTGTTTTATAAATTGTTTTATCCAATATACCATACCAGACATTTTTCACTAGTGAACACATTCAAATACAAACAATCTTCACTCATGGGCAAGTGGTTTGTAGGAGTTTCAACGGAAGCATTACTAAAACAGGCGGGGCTATATTCCCTAGCATTTCTTATACCAGTCCATGGATCTGTAATTTCTGCCATACTGAAACGCAATTTTCCAATCGGTGGTTTGGCATAGGGAACATTCTGAAAAAACCCTTATTACAAAAAATGGGATCTGCTCACCTTAAACATATGCTGATTACCATTGACAGTTTTGCCTTCAAGTTTTCCATAGCTTGTGGAAATAACCCTTTGGGTGAAAACTATACAATAGTTTAAATGTAGAAAAATAATAACATAATTTTTGAATTTAATCATTTTGAAGAACAACACGTGTTGCGGAGTACGAGACTGATTTTGATTGAGCAAACATCGCAAGAGCACATGTTGCCAATTGTTGATTTCATTCAAAATAATTTGAGTGAAGTGTGCAATACCGTAATCGGAACTATAATTTTCGTCTGTAAGTTGGCAGTGATTTCGAATTCGAAAAAAATTATGAAATTGTCAAAAATTCATAAACAAGTTAACGCAAACAAAACATTTAAAAAACGTGAAAACAACAACAAGTTTTAGCCATTATTCCTTCAATACCAAAGGCTCTTCTTCGTCCTCTGTTTGCCATTTTTGACGGATTTTGAAATACATGAAACATAAAAACAAAGCGGCAGCCATGACTCCATAGGACCACCATTGCTTATAAATTCTTTGGTGTTTCGGAATGTTAAGAATGGTCCGGTTTGGATTCTGAAAACAAATAACTACTATAATGGGAAATAATTTGAATGGAAATAATTTTTACCGTACTATCCAGGTAGTCAGAATTGTTGTCAATAATTTCCGATTGTAATGAATTTGTCCATAGAATAAGGATGCATAGAAAAGATGATAGTAATTTCAGTAACATTTTTTGAAATAAAATTGAAATTGAAATTAGTCACATTTGGAAATTGAATAGGCTCTTTACACATGACTATAATTTTTCTTCCATTGTTTCAGATAAGCTTATCAACGTTTATTTTCTAAACAATACACATTGAAAAGTGTAACAAAAAGAGGACTTCTTCTCCTCCGTATTTCCGCTTGTAAACCCAAAAAACTTGTTGAAAATTGTGTCAGATGAATAACACATAAATACTGCTTGCAAAATTCAACTTCTTTATTAAACAATTTTGCAAATTATAAAGGAGAAGCTTCATTTTTACAGTGAGTTTCTAAAAATGTAAACATATTTTTTGGTATCTTATGTAATTTTTTACGCGCTTTCGAATGAGTCATTAAACATCCCAGTGTCAATTTTGGTTTTCACTTTCTGAATGTTTGACAAAAAACTCTTTCATGCTAAAAGTGGCTCGCTCTCCGGGCCTTGAGGCTTTCTTAAAGCTTCTAATATCAAAACCGATGCAATAATAACAATAAGCACAATAACAACATAAAACCACCACTGATTATAAATTGGGAAATTTTCTTCTGTGAATGGCTCGTAAGGAGGGTAGATAGTTGTGGATGACTCATTATTAGACCAAGTGGTTTCAGCATGAGCAGTTGTCCTAGCAGTTGTGGAAATATTCAATTTCTCATGTTTTTCTTTCTGTAAAAATGTAGAATGAATAAGCCCTTCACTCAATTCAATAAATCTATCTATCTATTCTAATTTGGTTGAGCTAACCTGTGAAGTTATATTTCTATCGAGCTCCATCATATCAATGAGCCAAAAATCAACCAATTCCTCATGAAATCCGTCTTCCATTTTTGGACCAATCCCTTTTTCTGTATCTATCTCCAAAGCCAGAAAGTTCATTTTTGCGGGATTCATTTTTTCCCAATCTAAACCATTTTTTAAAAATAACTTTTCCAAGAGAGTCTTACTCGGTGAAGGCTCTCCAAATTTCGTAAAATTCACTAGCATTCCAGAATAAAATGAATCCAGAATATCCATATCTTGAGTGTGATTCAATTCCCGATGAATTCCAATAAAATACTGCATATCTGTTACATGCATGCTGTATGGCTTCTGTCTTGTTTCGAATAGATACACTTCTCCTCCGGCGTTGACGACGGCTTCTGAATATGTGGCAGCTGGTACAAAGACTGATGAAGAATCACTGTTGAGCAAGTTTTCAGCTGAAAAAATTGACGTTAAACTTTTTTCTAGCCCTTTTTCAGTTACTTTTGTATAAAAACTTGTCGTGATATGTCATAACGACTTCTTCCGGGTTTTCAAAATCCAAGAAGACACCTTCCACTCGAAATCCTTCTTTATATTTGTATTTTTCAAACTCGTGTTCCGTTACTCCGCATAAAAGTTTTCTGGCCTAAAAAACCATGTTTTTCATGAAAATTATCAACCAACTAACCGGTACATTTTTCTTGACAACTGATAGTTTTTCACCATAATCCATGAGAGGAGGGGCTTGTATAAGACTTTTGAACAAAATGTGATTATCTTCTTCTTCTCTCTGCACTTTTATAATCTCTTTAGCATCCACTTTTCTCATACAATCGACGATTTCTTGTAGATTCTCTGAATAGCACTAAAGAAAAAAAGGTTCTTGATTATTATTAAAATTACATTCAGTTTCCTTGCAATTTCAAATGAGTTCCTAATCTTCAACTTTTCCAGACCAAATATCTCAAATGAACTCAAAACTATGAATTTTTGAAATAACTTCTGCTGTGGATCCACAAAATTGGAAACACCAAGAGCATTCACCAGTTGTCCACCCGAGGAGTGTCCCATGATAGTAACATCTTCAGGATTTCCACCAAAGTTTGAAATCTCTTTCTGAACATAGTGAAGGGCTTCAATGGCATCTAAACAAGAATTTATATAACCTTTAAAGTAGGATTACAGTCATTTTTTTATTTTTGCAAATGATTGTCCCAATTCCAATATTCACGAAAACAACAACATTTTTGCACAAAAACTCGAGAAAATTGATTTTCACAATGCCAACTTACATTTTTTCTAACCTATTTCAATGCATGTAGAATTTTTCGCTGATTCGAATGCACCTAATATCTCTGCTCAAAACGCAATAGAAACATTGTTATGAACAAAATTTCACTCTGCCGCGCCGACCGCTGCCGACACAAATCTGCTGTCGCGCTCGCCGCTACCTGCTCATACGTCGGCAGCGGTCGGCGCGACAATTGAAAATTTGTTCATAAAAATATTTATATTGCGTTTTGAGGAGCGATATTAGGTGCATTCGAATCAGCGAAAAATTCTACATTCATTGAAACAGGTTAGAAAAAACGTAAGTTGCCGTTTTGAAAATCGATTTTCTCGAGTTTTAACGATTTTTGTGCAAAAATATTGTTGTTTTCGTAAATAATGGAATTGGGACGATCATTTGAGAAAATAAAAAAATGAGTGTAATCCTACTTTAAACACGATTTTGTACTCTTACCGTACACTAACAAATTCGAAGGCACCGTATTTGGATCCCCCAGCCAAAACTGTCCCAAAACTCCTAATCTATACGCAGGTATAGCGAATACTATTCCATTCTGCACATATCTCTCGTGAATGAATTTGTCCGGGAACATGGTAGCTGAATCTAAACTGAAGGATCCTCCATGATAGTAGACAATGACAGGACACTTGTTTTTCTGAAGTATGGTAATTTCTAATTTTGATCTTATTTTCAGATTACCAAGCAATACTCGCTAGTGAATATATTAATGTAGAGGCAGTCTTCATTGGTGTTATTTTGAGGATGGGAGGAGAGACTAGAGTTGCTCGGGCAGGCTGCTCTAAAATGTTGATTGCAAATTCTGGAATCTTAGACCGTCTTACCGATATGTAGAAGCATCCAGTACACCATTCCAAGGATCTGGTTTTTGAGGAAGAGTGAATCTCAATTTTCCAAGGGGTGGCTTTACAAATGGAATTCCCTAAACCTTTTGATTAAATTTTTGTCTCGAGTTTCCCTCACTTTAAAAATGTATCCATGATTATCTTCATTTGAGTAGTCACTGATCCCTCGAACCCTTCCATAACTCGTTGTCACGGTTTTCAAACAAAATGTCTCTGGGAACAGTAGAAAAAGGAATAGAAAAAGCATTTAGGAAAATGTGCTCGACAAGGAACTGATAATTCTACTGATAAAATAATACTGTCTGGTGTTTACGCTTTGAATGACGGTCACAAGTGATTTTCAACGAAAAAAAGAAAACATATTGATGCTCACAATTTTATTGACTACAGTAAACATTATTCTATCTTATGAGAGGAAGCTCCTCTTCATTTTTCGTTCTCACTAGAGAAATTACGACTAGGATAATAATCATAACTACAAGAGCAATTATCAAGTAGAACCACCATTGTTGGAATATCGAGCTCCCTGAGTTCATTGTTTCGGTTACGGTGAGAACTGTGGACGGTTCTGGAGCACTTGTGAGTTTCTCTGGTACTATAGTAGTTCGTGGAACTACAGTAGTCTTTGGAACTACAGTATCCTTTGAAACTACAGTAGTCTTTGGAACTTCAGTAGTCTTCGGAACTACAGTAGTCCTCAAATTTGCAGTTGGTTCAGTCTGAAGTTGCGAGCTGACTTGATGGCTCTCTGGTGGCAATCCTTGAGCTTTTCTCTGAAAACCGTATTTCTAGCTTTTGAGGAGAGTTTCCTTACAAAAAATTACAATTTTCGTAATATTCTGATCGTATTCCATCATATCTCCAAACCAAAACTCCATTTCCTGATTGTGGAACCCATTTTTCATCACTGGTCCCTCTCCAGTTTTCGAGTCAACTTTCAGTTCCAAATAGTTCATTTTTTCTGGATCCAGAGGTTCCCATTCTGAATTAGATTCTTATAAAGGTAATGATAATAACTACCGTAAAATCTGTATTAGAAGGGCACCCAAATGAGCTCAAAATGAGCACTATCTTGAAATGGAAACAGATTGAAATTAGTCTTATCAGAATCTTCGTCAAAAATTGGCTAAACAGGCCACAAAATATGTTTCAAATATTTTTTCTAACAGATGTTGTGACCCATTTTGAGAATTTAGAAATACATTTTTAGGTAATGGAAAAATAGAAGGACATGCCCTTCTCATACAGATTTTACGGTATTTTTTACGTACTCAAATTTGGAACTCCTGTTTTGGTGAAGTTCACAAGCATTTTCGAATAAAAAGAGTCCAGAATATCCATATCCTTGAAATGCCACACTTCTCGGTGAATGCCAATAAAATATTGCATATCAGAAACATGAAAACTGTACGGTTTTTGTCTCGTTTCAAAAAGATATACTTCTGCTCCAGTTTTCGCCATCGCAGCAGAATAAGTGGCTGCTGAGACGAAGATTCCGGCAGTGTCCCCGTTGATCCAATCGTCGACTGAAAGTTAGTATTTTTTAAAGAATTCAGTTTGGGGAAATCAACAAACTATGATCCTCAAGCATGTCATCAAAATGTCGAGATACTGCAACTGGATTCTCGAAATCCAAAAAGCATCCTGAGATGTACGGGTTCCTGAAGTCAATTGTGCGGAACTCGTGTTCAGTTGTTCCATAGATTAGATTTCTTGGCTGAAAATGTGTCTATTGTATTATAGTCTCAATTCTTGCATACCGATGTGTACTTTTTTAGATCCGAAATCTTCCCATTTAAAGGTAAAAATGGTGCTCCTCTAATGATACTTCTGAAATTCAGTCCATCTTCCTCTTCCATTCTCCGTTGCATTCTAAGAATTTCATAACCATCTATTTTGCGTAAACAGCTCAAAATCTCCGCAATATTCGCTTGATCCCTCTCTGATTTTGTTCCGTTCCAACACTGAAACATTGATCTTATTGACCTTTTAAACTAGACAAAAATTGAAAAATAATTGTACCCCGAGTTTCCCGGCAAAGATAAAGGAATTATCAACGACCAGGTCGTAAAAACCAAACATTCCCGGAGCACTTAAGACAATCATTTGTTGGAACATTTTTGAATCAGGATCAATCAATCTGAAAAGGACTTGATACGTAGAAAAAGTATATGAAATTTTACTTCGAAAATCCCAAAGTGTCCACAAGTGTGGCTCCAGAAGAGTGACCCATAACAGTAACCCGCGTTGGATCTCCTCCAAAATTCGCAATCTCATTGTGCACATATGACAGTGCTTGAACGGCATCTAGAATGAATTCTAATTAAAGTAGGATTATAGTCTTTTTTTTATTTTCTCAAATGATCGTCCCAATTCCATTATTTACGAAAATAACAATATTTTTGCGAAAAAATCGTTAAAAATCGATTTTCAAGTCTCAATTTTTTAACCTATTTCAATGAATGTGGAATTTTTCGCTGATTCTAAAGCACCTGATATCGCTGCTCAAAACGCAATATAAACATTTTTATGAACAAAATTGCGCTTTGTCGCGCCGACCGCTGCCGACTTAAATCTGCTGTCGCGCTTGCCGCTGTCTGCTCATGCGTCGGCAGCGGTCGGCGCGACAATTGAAAATTGCTTATATTGCTTTATTTTCTCGAGTTTTAACGATTTTTGTGCAAAAATATTGTTATTTTCGTAATTACTGAACTCGGGACGATCACTTGAGAAAATAAAAAATATGATTGTAATCCTACTTTAAATTACATTTAAAATAAATAGTTTAGGGTCTCACCAAAAACCAACAAGTTCTCTGTCAAAACAGCGCTGGGGCCAAAGTACAACTGTCCGAATACTCCTAATCGGAATGCGGGAATCGCAAAGATCACTCCCTCCGATACGTATCTATCCAATATAAACTTGTCAGGGAACATAGTAGCCGAGTCTAAGTTGAATGCCCCTCCATGATAGTAGACTATCACGGGACACTTGTTCTTCTGAAAATTAAAAAGTTTGGTTGTACTGTGAAGGTTTAGAAATCACCAAACACTTTTCGCTAGTGAAAATGTTGATATAGAGGCAATTTTCGCTGACTGAATCCTGAGGATGACTGGTTTGAGTTGAGTTGCTCATGCAAGCAGGACTAAATTTTAAAAATAGGAAAATAAGTTTATATTTTGATTCACCTGTATTTTGAAGCGTCTCGAACACCACTCCATGTTGATGGCTTTTGTGGAGGGGAGAATCGTAATGTATCCAGTGGAGGTTCAGCAAATGGGACACTCTAAAGGGTCTTTTTAAAAATTTTCTCCAAAAAAAACTCACTTTAAAAATGTATTTATGGTTAGTGTCATCCGACCACTCTGTAATTCCTCTCAACTTTCCATAACTCGTGGTCACGATTTTCAGACAAGGAAATTGTGGAATTATCAATAGTGTCAATAGCACGAACTTTGTCGCCGACATGTTTCGGAATGATCGTTTCAAAAAATTTTTGAGTTACTGATAGTGGCCCGTCGAAATTTTCTACCAACTTCCAATAGTTGAGACAGACTTTAACCAAGCTGATAATAGAGGGTAAAGTCGGTGGAAAAAAAAACAAAAACGCGAGTCGTTTTGTCACGTTTTCCATCGTTGTTTTGATAAGAACCATAGGCAATGAACGTCAAATTTTATTATTGGGCTACGAAAAACACAAAAAAAATGGAAAAAACAAAATGAAGCTCGTAACGATGAGGATCTTGAAAATGGTCATCACAAGTTAGACACATTGAAAAATTATCACATATTGTTCAAAAGTTTCTCTAACATTCTATCTTGCACATTTATGTTTTGTGTCTCCATCATCAGTCCAACTCTTTTCACCTGAAAAACAAGAGTTTATGTTTGAAAAATTGAAGAATCAATACACAGTACTAGTGTTTTCAGTTGAAATAGGCTAATTTTGAGGGTCTAAAAAGTGGTTTTCTGAGAACCGATTTTTTCTGAAATTTTGTGAATGTTTTGAACAACTCTAGAACTCTATTTCTGTAGTTGACAACTTTTCCATAGGATCATGCTCCAGTTAGTTGGAAAGCCAAAAAGCTCCAAAATGTTCGAAATTGGATCCGAGACATTTCGAAAGTGGACAAGACATTTCGAGAGTGACACATCTCGAAGGTGGAAATTCCAAAAGCGGACATTTCGAAAGTGTGAAATTGCGTTGTTGCTCAATTTTTTGAATTGTTCGCGTACTTGCTCAAAAAATATATGAAAAGTTTCAAAATTTGGGCAAAAACGCGATTTCACACTTCCGAAATATCCGCTTTCGAAAAGTCTCACTTTCGAAATATCTTACTTTCGAAATGTCTCACTTTCCAAATTTCCACAACGTCAGTCAATTTGGCTGTATCGCAATAATACGAAAAAAGTTTCAACTACAAAAATAAGGTTCTCTAGTTGCTCTATACACCCTCAAAATTTTAGGCAAATCGGATTACTGTAAACCACTTTTTCAGACTCTCAAACTTTGCCTATTTCTACTGAATAAGCCAATTCATTTTGGCCAGTAATGGCTTTTTTCAGTACCTGTCGTTTCTTAGCGAAATACTCGCAAATCATGTACATTGCACACATTGGAATAAGGGAGATAGCACCGAGTGGTCCAAGAAGGAACACCTGAAAATGTGAATGTCATGAGAGCCTAAATTTTCAATTCCAATACCTTTCGATTGTAATAACTGTAAATCCGTTTTGTTTCCAATTCATCGCAATGTTTTCCAGAATACGGATCATCGCATTCACACTCGGTAAGATGAACATTCGGTGTTCCATTATAGCAAATAATCTCTTCACAGAATTCTCCCTTGTATCCACTCAAACACTCAGGGCACCTGGAATGGGAATTGGTTTTTTGAACGGGATTTTCGAAAATGTCATAAAAAACTTACGATCCATTCTTATAACGACGGTATGACTGGCAATTCTTCTTTTTCTCGCAGTGTTTTCCCACAAAATCAAGTTCGCATTCACATACACCTTCTACTGGTTTCCCATTAACGCACCTGCAATTTCCAAGTTTGTTATATCCACCATAAAAATTTTAACTCACACTGGTTGTCTCTTCCTGTGAACTTTCCCATGTCGAATCCGATGATGATGATGGTGATGGTTACTCTCATCCGACAAACTGTTTTCGTTTATTTGGTTCTCATCTATTTCAGAGGATACTTGTTGCAGAAAACATATCATCAAACTTATTGTGATCAATGTGGTGGCCAGAGATCTCATGGTTACTGAAAAAAACGACTTTTGACACTATAATCAAAACTGAGAAAGTGACAAAGGAGGGTGTGGTAGTTTACAGAAAATGACTGAAAATTAAAGTTGATTGAAACAAAAATTGTCTCAACTTGTTAATTAACGACGTCAGTGGTCAATCACGAAAAAAGAAGGACACAAAAAGCAAGTGATCGGACATCGAAAAGGGGGCTGAATAACAAAATGAGACGAGAGTCGAGACCTGAAACGGTGAGGAGGTGGAGACCACTTGATCTACATGGGGCTACGATTCGGGTGACTGAATGTAGTGTTTGATCTGAATCGATTAGCGCATCAGCGAAATTCGCCGAAATCACTCTCCTACAATAAATCAATGGTCAAGATTGAAAAATTGACGTCATTGACTTGATCTTCAAAGATTGCGTTTGCATCTAGGTATAAGAAGGAATATATGAAAAATGATGAGAATAATCAAAGAAAAGGAGGTGAGGAATCAAACGCCACCTTTTCTTACCCCTTGAAAAGGTAGGTAGTTATTCCGAAACGACAGGTGAAATTGTAATCACTAATTGAATTTTTGATAGGATTCAGAGACATAAAATAGGACTTTGATTCCACTTCCTAATTTAACTACCGTATCGGAAACAGAAACCGAAATTTCGAAAATCACTCTGATCAGAAAATCAAGAACAATATAAAATACGTATTTCCTAAATATAAATTTTCTTCAAAGGCGCGAGAGAGAAAGTGATGAAAAGTGCGAGAAAAAACACGTTTCTTGACTGAATGCAAATTGCGCGTCACATTTGGAAAGACGGGTTAGCATAAAACAGAAAAAAATAGGAAAATAGGAGGTTTGCAAATTTCGGTTGGCTTCGTTAAGATGAAAATTTGTTTCTAGTTACGTTCAGATTTTGTTCAAATCAAAGGGGGACTGTAGTAACTCTAAAAAACTGAGATTTTTAAATGGTTCGATGTAGAATTCACTTTTGGTTCGAAAATCCTCTTGGGAAATAGTCTGAAAATTACTCTTTCTCGAGATATCCTCAAAAACATGTCAAAAATATCAACGTAGAGTGATCAAATTGGACAAAATTTGAGTTGAGAAATTCTGGCCAACCGAAAGTGAAATCTGTATAGATTCATATACAATTACCGCTATTTCAAAATTACTTCACTCCCCGTTTAAGGACTTTTTGTTGAAACCCAAAAAATCTTGGTGAATTCAAAAGTTTTTGGAAAAAACAATTAACTAACATACTTGGAGGAATAAATTGTTGACAAGCGAAATCACATCAAATTAGTCTTTGCACCTGAGAGTGTTACTATTTTTTACACATTTATAGAGAAATTCGAATTAATCAACAACGACTGCATTGTTTTTTTATGCATGAAATACAGCACTGCTAAGAAAGTTTCCATTCGACCCGTTCTATCACAAAAACGTCTTCTTTAATTCTGATTTTAATCTCGGGAACTTTCAGCTCCGCCCCTTTGTAGCAAGCGTGCTCCCCTGAGAAAAGATTGTTGGACCCATGCATTGTCTATTACACGGTCTATTCAGCGGTCTCCTTTGTTGTAGTTCCTTTATCAATCGATTTTTTATATCCTTCCGTGTCCTTCGTCACGAACGTCGTTGTGTCTTCTGATTCGAGACATTTAGGGGTTTCTTTTTCGAATGAATTAGGTTTTCAGAAAAAAAGCAGCAAAAGTGGTTTGGCATAACTTTTGGTGTTTGTTTTTATGAGCCTACTCGGGTGTTGCCGGCAATTTCAGGTCGGAGGTTCCGGACAAGACGGCTACTATAGCCGACTAAGGTCTGACAAACTTCAAATTTGAACGGGTCGGAGGTTGCGACTCCCGACCAAAAACTATCAGCTTCATAGTTATTGAATTTTGGAAACGAACCAAAGTATTGAAAAGTTTGGAATTCTTAAACTCGATGAATATGAGGACGCTGAAATTTCAAAATAGTTCACTCAAACTGCATTATGGATATTAGTCCGAAAATTGAAGCAATTCAATTTTTTTTTTTTGATTCATTGATTCACTTTGGATGATTGACTCTGGAGGTATGGAAGTTAGAGCACAAAACGCCATATCTGGCACAGTGACCATATCTCGTCAGAAAATAGTTTCCAGATTCGCAATTTTTTTGGACAATATGAGTCTTCCCAACAGAAAGGTTCTCGCGGTGTGTCGTTGGTAAGAAAAGGTCCAAAGGTCTGTCTCCCCTCACAAACAATGAGTCTTACCTTTTTCTTTATCGATTTTTATATCCTTTGGTGTCCCTCGTAACGAACGTCGCACTGTCTTCTGATTTGGTTCATTCACATTTTTCGTCTTTCAATTAGTTCTTCCAAATGAAAGTTTTCTCTTTTGGGATGACTCTTCTTCTTTCGATTCGTTTCAAACCTTGTGTCGAATATATTCGTTTCTTTCCTTCGTTATTTCCAATCTTTCTATTAGTCAAACTTTGAAATTTCTGAATTTTTAAATCATGTTGAAATCTTTAATTCTCGGGACCACTAAAAATCCTAAAAATTTGGGAAACTCCACTTTTCGGAAAATTTTCTTTTTCAAAACCGTGACGCTTAAGAGTTCTGAAATCTCTCATTTTCGGTGTCTTCAATTTTTCGAAATTCTGTACGCTTCCATTATTTTCGTTTTCCGATTCTTATTTGAAACGCTAATTTTTTAATCCTAGTCCTACCTTAATAAATTATCTTCCCTCCTTACCCTCTTGAGGGACCATTGTTTGTGAGAGGAGAGCAACGACATTTGGACCCTCTCTTCCCAACGACACACCTCGTTCTGTCCATAGAGTTTTCCTTGCCTCTTTTATCGATTTTTATTTGTTGTTGAAATGATGGTTTTTTCAAACATTCATGTTATCTTTCCGATCTTCTCAACTTTTTAGAATTATTATTGATTCGTTCTTCTAACTTTCCAATTTTCCCTCTTTTTTCAGATCCCTCTGACTCTCGACTTGTGGTGCATGTGGCTTCAGGTGGACCCCAGTTCAGGTGAGTAATTTTGAAAATAGTAATAGTTCTGAAATATGAAATACAAAATTTTGTTAGATATGTCGTTTTGTAAAAAATCAAAACAACCGGTAGTTTTGAAACTGTGTCGTTTTACATTTGACAAATATGGTTTATACATGAAAATATGTGAAAATTAAAAAGTTTATTAAAGTGAATTATTTTAAAATTTATAATTTTTCAGGTATTATACGCCGAATTGGAAAAGCGTCTTCAATACTATGTTTTCAACTGATTGGATGGATGGATTTGTTGGGTCGACAGCGATTAGATGAGGATAAGGAGAAGAAGGTAGATCAATGGATATCGGACTCTCAAATGCGTGCACTGATAGTCTAAGTAGGTTCACCCGAAACATCTGAATAGCGTCTCTCCAATGTTCCGTATTGGATTTTCGCTCCGGGTTGGGCAGGAGACCAGGCGTCATCTCCAATGTTCCGTAATGGATTTTCGCCCCCGATTGAGCAGGAGAGCGTCCAGGCTTAATGCCTGTTAAGGGATGTTTCGGGTATTAGAGGATCCGAGTCATTTTTTTGCTTTTTCTTTAACTGGCAAAATGGCTAAAAGTGATAAAACCAATCACTTTTATCGACAACGAATGTGCGACAATTTTTTTGGAATAATCTAATTTTACAATTCTTTTTTTTTCATTTCCTAATGTTTCGACGGAAATGATCAACATTAGACTTTGACCAATCATGTCTTTTTTTTTCGTTTGTCGATTCGGACTCCCTACCCACAGATGCATAAGTTTGCATTCTGATAAGATTCTAGTAGATCCAGAACATCTATAGCGTATCTCCAATGTTCCGTAACTGGATTTTCGCTCCGGATTGGGCAGGAGAAGTCAAGGCGTCGTCTCCAAGGTTGTTTCGCCCCCGATTGAGCAGGAGAGCGTCCAGGCTTGATGCCTGTTAAAGGGTGTTCTGGATCTTCAGAGATGCACATTATCGATTGGCCTGTGTATTGAATCTTCGCCCAAAGACTACTCTGGACGAGATCTCAAGACACGTCGGCTAATAGATAAACACTTGTGCACTCTGATCGTCTGACTAGGGCTAGGGCCAACCCAGAACACTTGAATAACGCAACCCCAATGATTTCGCCCCGGACCGTAATTTCCCGATTGGGCAGGGGACGTCCAGGCTTTATGCCTGTTTAGGGGTGTTCTGGGGTTTTCAGTTTGCATGCATTTTGAGAGTCTTCGAGGACCTTTATATTTCGACCAACAAAGTAAGTCATTAAATCAACATAAGTCTTTCAATCAACGTAAGTCTTTCAATAAACGTAAGGCTTTCATTCAAAATAAGTATTTCACCCGAAGTAAGTCTCTCCCACATGGAAAGTCTCTACATTTCCCGATTGGACAGGAGACTCGTTTGGAATGGATTTTTTGGATTGGATTTCATTTACAAGGCAGACCATATATTCGAAACTCAGGCGTCAGTATGGAACCTTAATGACTTTCTTACTGGCAACAGTCTTCACGTTTCCAAATTTTGTACTGTACAACCCTGGTAAGTCAAATGAGACTCTCAATCTGAGAAGACAGTCAGAAAAAGAAATCAGAAGAACTTTTGATTGAATATGAGCGAAGAGGTGAAAAAAGGAGAAGAGATGACAGGTGCGGCCCCAAAATAATAAAGATTTCCATTTGGGATAAGCACCTGTCAAATCGGACCCTGTAAAATCGTATGTTGACTGAAAATGCTTATAATCGAGCCACGGAATTACATTCGATCCGAAATATATCCAGTTCAAACAAAATAAGCCCAGGACTAGTAATCGAGAACATTCGCGACAAACTTCTAGGCGTAGGCTCAGGTACACGCGCCGCAATTGTGCCATTTGGATTAAGTAGCAACTTGACTCGTTCATCGAATAGATCTTGACAAACAAAAATGTTTTAGACTCAGGCATAGGTTTATTTTGTTTAAATCTCAATATCTTGTTTCTAAGTTATTTCAGGGATTTGAGATTAGGTTTTTTGGATTTCTCGTGTTTTCTTATATTAGATATTAGACACAATCTTTACTAACTTGATTACAATTAGAAACACGAGCCAAAAATTTGTGGTCGTTTTCTCATGAAAATGATGTTCGTTTCAAGGCTGGCAAACGGCCGGCTTTCCAGGCCGAGAGAAAGCCGCGGCCTCGGCTCGGCTTTTCTTCCACGGCTTTTTGAGGCCGCGGCTTTTAGGCCGAGCCGAGGCCGCGGCCTCAGGCCGAAAAAATCAAAAAATGGAGCATGTAACGGACAATTTTTCTGAAGCTCAAAGCTGCAAATTTCGGAAGATTCTTGACTCTTGCGATAAAAAAGAGCATTTTTAAAAAGATACTAATAATTTTACATTTTTTCATTTTGCGGAAAAACTAGCGAACAGATGTTAGAAAAATATGACTCTAATGTCTGAAATTATTTTTCCGCATCGATTGACTATAGTTTCAGACGAATAATTCTTCTTTTTTCTCTCAAAAACCCTGTTTTTCCATGCTGTTCGCTCGTTGACTCGGCCTGAGGTCGCGGCCTCGGCTCGGCCTAAAATCCGAGGCCGCACATTTTCACGGCCCAAAAGCCGCGGCTTCGGCTTTTTATAATTTTTGCTAGCCTTGATTCGTTTAGAATCGGAAAATGTTTTTAGAAATCTACGTGAGCTTATAAAAAAATAAACATTTCATCCAGATCCGTTTACTAGAAAAAATTTGTTTATTCTGACTAACTTGATGACCAAATTTGGCATTTTTTTTTACCAAATTTGGCACGTTGAGACCAAATTTGGCACTTTTAGACCGCTACAAAACGTTCTAAGGCCTATTTCAGAATATACCTATTTTCGATCTTGACAAAACGAAAATGTTGCTTAGGAATAGCTTTATTCTGTTCAAATCTCAATATCTCGTTTTTAAGTTATTTCTTGAATTTGAAATTAAAATTTTTGGACTTCTCGTGTTTTCTTTTACTAGACACAATTTGAATACAATTAGAAACACGAGCAAGAAAGTCGTGGTCGTTTTTTCATGAAAATGATGTTCGTTTGAAATCGAAAAATGTTTTTTTAGAAATCTACATTTTCAGCTTATAAAACAAAATAAAAATGAAAATTTCATCCAGATCCGTTCATTAGAAAAAAGTTATGGTCATATTTTAAATCTTGGATTCAATCTAAATTCCCAATGAAAAGTCCTATTTCAGAATATACCTATTTTCTATGGGATCGAAATTTCCAAAAAAAAAAAACGATTTTTTCATTTTTCAGTTTTTCAGGATTTTAAACGTGTTATCGTATTCTACACACCGTGCGGATTCCAAAAATACAATTTTCATCTAGATAAAGTTAGTTAGTTAAAAAGTTATGGTCATTTCTAGAATCCTGGAATGGCTCCAGATACCAATGAGATATTTATATTTTTTTGTTAATATTATTTTGATTTTTCATGTTATTCTAATTGAATCGACTACGTGGAGAACGAATTTAAAACTTTCAGACCGCTACAATACGTTCTAAGACACACTCTCTGGATGGTCCACAAACACTTCTAAGAACTTTGATATGGTTTTTGACCTGCTAAGCCCCGCCCCCTAGAAGGAAGTTCTAGAAAAAGTCAAAAAATCAAATTTTTTTCTTGTTGAAGGTAGGGCTAAAATCTTAACGGTAATCAATTACCAGGTGGCTGTCGCCCCTCCGGGGCTCATCCACCTGGCCTTCGCTTACTCTAGGTTTTGAACTTACTGTTCCATTTTGAGAGCCTTCGGCTCTTTTTCTTAAAACTATGAACCTTCGGAACAAAAAAGCGACACATTTAGTACTTCTTGGAATCAGATTAGACACATTTTTAAATTTCAAACCACGATAACATTCTTTCAACTTCGATTTTTCCAAAATTTCTTACATATTCTGTCTCCTCGCGTCGAGACGAACAGAATGATATAAACTTCGACCCATCTATCTCTTTCCCTCGCAAAGCCCAAACTTGGGTAATTCAACCGGCTTCTCCTCTCTTGTCGGCGGGGGTAGTTCAGAGAAGCGGCCGACATCAGCCGGGTTCGCGTCGGCCACTATACTTTGTGTGTGCGCTGCCTCTCTGCCGCCGCGCGAGACTCTGCTTCTCTGTCGCCGCGCATGCGAAAAGGAACCTAGTTGCTCAGGAAAAGTGCTCCAGAAGGCTTCAGAATAGGACTTTCGAAAAACCAAATAGACGGGCATCATCCTCAGATAATCAGGAACAAACTGTGAAAATTTCAAGAGAATCGGTCAAATTTGAGTATACGAAAGGGTTAGCGACACATTTTCGGTACCGAAATTAGTACTGAAAATTCACAAAAAGAGCCGTAACTTGCTCAATTTTGGAGATATGAAAAATCTAAACATATGGGCATCAACGTAGACAAATTTCTGATCTTTCTGTAAAACTTTTATCAAAATCGGTCCAGTTTGGGCTGAGTTACAGTCCCGGACATACAAACAGACATACGGAAATCACTGGTTGTTATTAGTAAAGATTGGTCACATTTCAAGCATTTTCGCAGTGAATAAAAAATTCCAATTCCTCTCCTTGAGGGTGAGCTCGGAACGCCAGATACGGAATTTGGAAGTTAGCGATTCACCTTAATATGTGTGCGGTTTAACACTCTATTTAATGTTTCTCGAAAATTTTCAGACGAAGTTTTTGCATTTTTGATATATTATAGAATCGAATATTGCGGTTCTAATGCGCTATTACACATATTGATGCATCGCTCTGGACGCCAGATACGGAATTTTGAAGTTTGCGATTCACCTTAATATGTGTGCGGTTTAACACTCTTTTTAGTGTTTCTCGAAAAGTTTTCAGACAAAGTTTTTGCATTTTCGAGATTTTATAGAATCGAATATTGCGGTTCTAATGCGCTATCACACATATTGATGCATCGCTAGGAACGCTAGATACGGAATTCGGAAGTTAGCGGTCTACCTTAATATGTGTGCGGTTTTACACTATTTTGAACTTTTCTCAGAAAGTTTTCAGACAAAGTTTTTGCATTTTCGATATTTTATAGAATCGAATATTGCGGTTCTAATGCGCTATCACACATATTGATGCATCGCTCTGGACGCCAGATACGGAATTTTGAAGTTTGCGATTCACCTTAATATGTGTGCGGTTTAACACTCTTTTTAGTGTTTCTCGAAAAGTTTTCAGAGAAAGTTTTTGCATTTTTGATATATTATAGAATCGAATATTGCGGTTCTAATGCGCTATCACACATATTGATGCATCGCTCGGGACGCCAGATACGGAATTTTGAAGTTAGCGATTCACCTTAATAAGTGTGCGGTTTAACACTCTTTTTAATGTTTCTCGAAAAGTTTTCAGACAAAGTTTTTGCATTTTTGATATATTATAGAATCGAATATTGCGGTTCTAATGCGCTATCACACATATTGATGCATCGCTCGGAACGCTAGATACGGAATTCGGAAGTTAGCGGTCTACCTTAATATGTGTGCGGTTTTACACTATTTTGAACTTTTCTCAGAAAGTTTTCAGACAAAGTTTTTGCATTTTCGAGATTTTATAGAATCGAATATTGCGGTTCTAATGCGCTATCACACATATTGATGCATCGCTCGGAACGCTAGATACGGAATTCGGAAGTTAGCGGTCTACCTTAATATGTGTGCGGTTTTACACTATTTTGAACTTTTCTCAGAAAGTTTTCAGACAAAGTTTTTGCATTTTCGATATTTTATAGAATCGAATATTGCGGTTCTAATGCGCTATCACACATATTGATGCATCGCTCGGAACGCTAGATACGGAATTCGGAAGTTAGCGGTCTACCTTAATATGTGTGCGGTTTTACACTATTTTGAACTTTTCTCAGAAAGTTTTCAGACAAAGTTTTTGCATTTTCGAGATTTTATAGAATCGAATATTGCGGTTCTAATGCGCTATCACACATATTGATGCATCGCTCGGGACGCCATATACGGAATTTTGAAGTTAGCGATTCACCTTAATAAGTGTGCGGTTTAACACTCTTTTTAGTGTTTCTCGAAAAGTTTTCAGACAAAGTTTTTGCGTTTTTGATATATTATAGAATCGAATATTGCGGTTCTAATGCGCTATCACACATATTGATGCATCGCTCGGGACGCCAGATACGGAATTTTGAAGTTAGCGATTCACCTTAATATGTGTGCGGTTTAACACTCTTTTTAATGTTTCTCGAAAATTTTTCAGACAAAGTTTTTGCATTTTTGATATTGTATAGAATCGAATATTGCGGTTCTAATGCGCTATCACACATATTGATGCATCGCTCGGGACGCCAGATACGGAATTTTGAAGTTAGCGATTCACCATAATAAGTGTGCGGTTTTACACTATTTTGAACTTTTCTCAGAAAGTTTTCAGACAAAGTTTTTGCATTTTCGATATTTTATAGAATCGAATATTGCGGTTCTAATGCGCTATCACACATATTTATGCATCGCTCTGGACGCCAGATACGGAATTTTGAAGTTTGCGATTCACCTTAATATGTGTGCGGTTTAACACTCTTTTTAGTGTTTCTCGAAAAGTTTTCAGACAAAGTTTTTGCATTTTTGATATGTTATAGAATCGAATATTGCGGTTCTAATGCGCTCTTACACATATTGATGCATCGCTCTGGACGCCAGATACGGAATTTTGAAGTTTGCGATTCACCTTAATATGTGTGCGGTTTAACACTCTTTTTAGTGTTTCTCGAAAATTTTTCAGACAAAGTTTTTGCGTTTTTGATATATTATAGAATCGAATATTGCGGTTCTAATGCGCTATCACACATATTGATGCATCGCTCGGGACGCCAGATACGGAATTTTGAAGTTAGCGATTCACCTTAATAAGTGTGCGGTTTAACACTCTTTTTAGTGTTTCTCGAAAAGTTTTCAGACAAAGTTTTTGCGTTTTTGATATTTCATAGAATCGAATATTGCGGTTCTAATGCGCTATCACACATATTGATGCATCGCTCGGGACGCCAGATACGGAATTTTGAAGTTAGCGATTCACCTTAATATGTGTGCGGTTTAACACTCTTTTTAATGTTTCTCGAAAATTTTTCAGACAAAGTTTTTGCATTTTTGATATTGTATAGAATCGAATATTGCGGTTCTAATGCGCTATTACACATATTGATGCATCGCTCTGGACGCCAGATACGGAATTTTGAAGTTTGCGATTCACCTTAATAAGTGTGCGGTTTAACACTCTTTTTAGTGTTTCTCGTAAAGTTTTCAGACAAAGTTTTTGCGTTTTTGATATATTATAGAATCGAATATTGCGGTTCTAATGCGCTATCACACATATTGATGCATCGCTCTGGACGCCAGATACGGAATTTTGAAATTAGCGATTCACCTTAATATGTGTGCGGTTTAACACTCTTTTTAATGTTTCTCGAAAAGTTTTCAGACATAGTTTTTGCATTTTTGATATTGTATAGAATCGAATATTGCGGTTCTAATGCGCTATTAGACATATTGATGCAGTGCTCGAAACGCCAGATACGGAATTTTGAAGTTAGCGATTCACCTTAATAAGTGTGCGGTTTAACACTCTTTTTAGTGTTTCTCGAAAAGTTCTCAGACAAAGTTTTTGCATTTTTGATATATTATAGAATCGAATATTGCGGTTCTAATGCGCTATCACACATATTGATGCATCGCTCTGGACGCCAGATACGGAATTTTGAAGTTTGCGATTCACCTTAATATGTGTGCGGTTTAACTTTCTTTTTAATGTTTCTCGAAAAGTTTTCAGACAAAGTTTTTGCATTTTTGATATGTTATAGAATCGAATATTGCGGTTCTAATGCGCTCTTACACATATTAATGCATCGCTCTGGACGCCAGATACGGAATTTTGAAGTTTGCGATTCACCTTAATATGTGTGCGGTTTAACACTCTTTTTAGTGTTTCTCGAAAATTTTTCAGACAAAGTTTCTGCATTTTTGATATGTTATAGAATCGAATATTGCGGTTCTAATGCGCTATCACACATATTGATGCATCGCTCGGAACGCTAGATACGGAATTCGGAAGTTAGCGGTCTACCTTAATATGTGTGCGGTTTTACACTATTTTGAACTTTTCTCAGAAAGTTTTCAGACAAAGTTTTTGCATTTTCGATATTTTATAGAATCGAATATTGCGGTTCTAATGCGCTATCACACATATTGATGCATCGCTCGGAACGCTAGATACGGAATTCGGAAGTTAGCGGTCTACCTTAATATGTGTGCGGTTTTACACTATTTTGAACTTTTCTCAGAAAGTTTTCAGACAAAGTTTTTGCATTTTCGAGATTTTATAGAATCGAATATTGCGGTTCTAATGCGCTATCACACATATTGATGCATCGCTCGGGACGCCAGATACGGAATTTTGAAGTTAGCGATTCACCTTAATAAGTGTGCGGTTTAACACTCTTTTTAGTGTTTCTCGAAAAGTTTTCAGACAAAGTTTTTGCGTTTTTGATATATTATAGAATCGAATATTGCGGTTCTAATGCGCTATCACACATATTGATGCATCGCTCTGGACGCCAGATACGGAATTTTGAAATTAGCGATTCACCTTAATAAGTGTGCGGTTTAACACTCTTTTTAGTGTTTCTCGAAAAGTTTTCAGACAAAGTTTTTGCATTTTTGATATTGTATAGAATCGAATATTGCGGTTCTAATGCGCTATCACACATATTGATGCATCGCTCTGGACGCCAGATACGGAATTTTGAAATTAGCGATTCACCTTAATAAGTGTGCGGTTTAACACTCTTTTTAGTGTTTCTCGAAAAGTTTTCAGACAAAGTTTTTGCGTTTTTGATATATTATAGAATCGAATATTGCGGTTCTAATGCGCTATCACACATATTGATGCATCGCTCGGGACGCCAGATACGGAATTTTGAAATTAGCGATTCACCTTAATAAGTGTGCGGTTTAACACTCTTTTTAGTGTTTCTCGAAAAGTTTTCAGACAAAGTTTTTGCGTTTTTGATATATTATAGAATCGAATATTGCGGTTCTAATGCGCTATCACACATATTGATGCATCGCTCGGGACGCCAGATACGGAATTTTGAAGTTAGCGATTCACCTTAATAAGTGTGCGGTTTAACACTCTTTTTAGTGTTTCTCGAAAAGTTTTCAGACAAAGTTTTTGCGTTTTCGATATATTATAGAATCGAATATTGCGGTTCTAATGCGCTATCACACATATTGATGCATCGCTCGGGACGCCAGATACGGAATTTTGAAGTTAGCGATTCACCTTAATAAGTGTGCGGTTTAACACTCTTTTTAGTGTTTCTCGAAAAGTTTTCAGACAAAGTTTTTGCGTTTTCGATATTTCATAGAATCGAATATTGCGGTTCTAATGCGCTATCACACATATTGATGCATCGCTCGGGACGCCAGATACGGAATTTTGAAGTTAGCGATTCACCTTAATATGTGTGCGGTTTAACACTCTTTTTTATGTTTCTCGAAAATTTTTCAGACAAAGTTTTTGCATTTTTGATATTGTATAGAATCGAATATTGCGGTTCTAATGCGCTATCACACATATTGATGCATCGCTCGGAACGCTAGATACGGAATTCGGAAGTTAGCGGTCTACCTTAATATGTGTGCGGTTTTACACTATTTTGAACTTTTCTCAGAAAGTTTTCAGACAAAGTTTTTGCATTTTCGATATTTTATAGAATCGATTATTGCGGTTCTAATGCGCTATCACACATATTGATGCATCGCTCTGGACGCCAGATACGGAATTTTGAAATTAGCGATTCACCTTAATATGTGTGCGGTTTAACACTCTTTTTAATGTTTCTCGAAAAGTTTTCAGACAAAGTTTTTGCATTTTTGATATATTATAGAATCGAATATTGCGGTTCTAATGCGCTATCACACATATTGATGCATCGCTCGGGACGCCAGATACGGAATTTTGAAGTTAGCGATTCACCTTAATAAGTGTGCGGTTTAACACTCTTTTTAGTGTTTCTCGAAAAGTTCTCAGACAAAGTTTTTGCGTTTTTGATATATTATAGAATCGAATATTGCGGTTCGAATGCGCTATCACACATATTGATGCATCGCTCGGGACGCCAGATACGGAATTTTGAAGTTTGCGATTCACCTTAATATGTGTGCGGTTTAACTTTCTTTTTAATGTTTCTCGAAAAGTTTTCAGACAAAGTTTTCGCATTTTTGATATGTTATAGAATCGAATATTGCGGTTCTAATGCGCTATCACACATATTGATGCATCGCTCGGAACGCTAGATACGGAATTTTGAAATTAGCGATTCACCTTAATAAGTGTGCGGTTTAACTCTCTTTTTAGTGTTTCTCGAAAAGTTTTCAGACAAAGTTTTTGCATTTTTGATATGTTATAGAATTGAATATTTCGGTTCTAATGCGCTATCACACATATTGATGCATCGCTCGGAACGCTAGATACGGAATTTTGAAATTAGCGATTCACCTTAATAAGTGTGCGGTTTAACTCTCTTTTTAGTGTTTCTCGAAAAGTTTTCAGACAAAGTTTTTGCATTTTTGATATGTTATAGAATTGAATATTTCGGTTCTAATGCGCTATCACACATATTGATGCATCGCTCTGGACGCCAGATACGGAATTTTGAAGTTTGCGATTCACCTTAATATGTGTGCGGTTTAACTCTCTTTTTAGTGTTTCTCGAAAAGTTTTCAGACAAAGTTTCTGCATTTTTGATATGTTATAGAATCGAATATTGCGGTTCTAATGCGCTATCACACATATTGATGCATCGCTCGGAACGCTAGATACGGAATTTTGAAATTAGCGATTCACCTTAATAAGTGTGCGGTTTAACTCTCTTTTTAGTGTTTCTCGAAAAGTTTTCAGACAAAGTTTTTGCATTTTTGATATGTTATAGAATTGAATATTTCGGTTCTAATGCGCTATCACACATATTGATGCATCGCTCGGGACGCCAGATACGGAATTTTGAAGTTAGCGATTCACCTTAATAAGTGTGCGGTTTAACACTCTTTTTAGTGTTTCTCGAAAATTTTTCAGACAAAGTTTTTGCGTTTTTGATATATTATAGAATCGAATATTGCGGTTCTAATGCGCTATCACACATATTGATGCATCGCTCTGGACGCCAGATACGGAATTTTGAAATTAGCGATTCACCTTAATAAGTGTGCGGTTTAACACTCTTTTTAGTGTTTCTCGAAAAGTTTTCAGACAAAGTTTTTGCGTTTTCGATATATTATAGAATCGAATATTGCGGTTCTAATGCGCTATCACACATATTGATGCATCGCTCTGGACGCCAGATACGGAATTTTGAAATTAGCGATTCACCTTAATAAGTGTGCGGTTTAACACTCTTTTTAGTGTTTCTCGAAAAGTTTTCAGACAAAGTTTTTGCGTTTTCGATATTTCATAGAATCGAATATTGCGGTTCTAATGCGCTATCACACATATTGATGCATCGCTCGGGACGCCAGATACGGAATTTTGAAGTTAGCGATTCACCTTAATAAGTGTGCGGTTTAACACTCTTTTCAGTGTTTCTCGAAAAGTTTTCAGACAAAGTTTTTGCGTTTTCGATATTTCATAGAATCGAATATTGCGGTTCTAATGCGCTATCACACATATTGATGCATCGCTCGGGACGCCAGATACGGAATTTTGAAGTTAGCGATTCACCTTATTATGTGTGCGGTTTAACACTCTTTTTTATGTTTCTCGAAAATTTTTCAGACAAAGTTTTTGCATTTTTGATATTGTATAGAATCGAATATTGCGGTTCTAATGCGCTATCACACATATTGATGCATCGCTCGGAACGCTAGATACGGAATTCGGAAGTTAGCGGTCTACCTTAATATGTGTGCGGTTTTACACTATTTTGAACTTTTCTCAGAAAGTTTTCAGACAAAGTTTTTGCATTTTCGATATTTTATAGAATCGAATATTGCGGTTCTAATGCGCTATCACACATATTGATGCATCGCTCGGGACGCCAGATACGGAATTTTGAAGTTAGCGATTCACCTTAATAAGTGTGCGGTTTAACTCTCTTTTTAGTGTTTCTCGAAAAGTTTTCAGACAAAGTTTTTGCATTTTTGATATATTATAGAATCGAATATTGCGGTTCTAATGCGCTATTACACATATTGATGCATCGCTCTGGACGCCAGATACGGAATTTTGAAGTTTGCGATTCACCTTAATAAGTGTGCGGTTTAACACTCTTTTTAGTGTTTCTCGAAAAGTTTTCAGACAAAGTTTTTGCGTTTTTGATATATTATAGAATCGAATATTGCGGTTCTAATGCGCTTGCACACATATTGATGCATCGCTCTGGACGCCAGATACGGAATTTTGAAGTTTGCGATTCACCTTAATATGTGTGCGGTTTAACTTTCTTTTTAATGTTTCTCGAAAAGTTTGCAGACAAAGTTTTTGCATTTTTGATATGTTATAGAATCGAATATTGCGGTTCTAATGCGCTATCACACATATTGATGCATCGCTCGGAACGCTAGATACGGAATTTTGAAGTTAGCGATTCACCTTAATAAGTGTGCGGTTTAACTCTCTTTTTAGTGTTTCTCGAAAAGTTTTCAGACAAAGTTTTTGCATTTTTGATATATTATAGAATCGAATATTGCGGTTCTAATGCGCTATCACACATATTGATGCATCGCTCTGGACGCCAGATACGGAATTTTGAAGTTTGCGATTCACCTTAATATGTGTGCGGTTTAACTTTCTTTTTAATGTTTCTCGAAAAGTTTTCAGACAAAGTTTTTGCATTTTTGATATGTTATAGAATCGAATATTGCGGTTCTAATGCGCTATCACACATATTGATGCATCGCTCGGAACGCTAGATACAGAATTTTGAAATTAGCGATTCACCTTAATATGTGTGCGGTTTAACTCTCTTTTTAGTGTTTCTCGAAAAGTTTTCAGACAAAGTTTCTGCATTTTTGATATGTTATAGAATCGAATATTGCGGTTCTAATGCGCTATCACACATATTGATGCATCGCTCTGGACGCCAGATACGGAATTTTGAAGTTTGCGATTCACCTTAATATGTGTGCGGTTTAACTTTCTTTTTAATGTTTCTCGAAAAGTTTGCAGACAAAGTTTTTGCATTTTTGATATGTTATAGAATCGAATATTGCGGTTCTAATGCGCTATCACACATATTGATGCATCGCTCGGGACGCCAGATACGGAATTTTGAAGTTAGCGATTCACCTTAATAAGTGTGCGGTTTAACACTCTTTTTAGTGTTTCTCGAAAATTTTTCAGACAAAGTTTTTGCGTTTTTGATATATTATAGAATCGAATATTGCGATTCTAATGCGCTATCACACATATTGATGCATCGCTCTGGACGCCAGATACGGAATTTTGAAATTAGCGATTCACCTTAATAAGTGTGCGGTTTAACACTCTTTTTAGTGTTTCTCGAAAAGTTTTCAGACAAAGTTTTTGCGTTTTTGATATATTATAGAATCGAATATTGCGGTTCTAATGCGCTATCACACATATTGATGCATCGCTCGGGACGCCAGATACGGAATTTTGAAGTTAGCGATTCACCTTAATAAGTGTGCGGTTTAACACTCTTTTTAGTGTTTCTCGAAAAGTTTTCAGACAAAGTTTTTGCATTTTTGATATTGTATAGAATCGAATATTGCGGTTCTAATGCGCTATCACACATATTGATGCATCGCTCGGGACGCCAGATACGAAATTTTGAAGTTAGCGATTCACCTTAATAAGTGTGCGGTTTAACACTCTTTTTAGTGTTTCTCGAAAAGTTTTCAGACAAAGTTTTTGCGTTTTTGATATTTCATAGAATCGAATATTGCGGTTCTAATGCGCTATCACACATATTGATGCATCGCTCGGGACGCCAGATACGGAATTTTGAAGTTAGCGATTCACCTTAATATGTGTGCGGTTTAACACTCTTTTTAGTGTTTCTCGAAAAGTTTTCAGACAAAGTTTTTGCATTTTTGATATTGTATAGAATCGAATATTGCGGTTCTAATGCGCTATCACCCATATTGATGCATCGCTCGGGACGCCAGATACGGAATTTTGAAGTTAGCGATTCACCTTAATAAGTGTGCGGTTTAACACTCTTTTTAGTGTTTCTCGAAAAGTTTTCAGACAAAGTTTTTGCATTTTTGATATATTATAGAATCGAATATTGCGGTTCTAATGCGCTATCACACATATTGATGCATCGCTCGGAACGCCAGATACGGAATTTTGAAATTAGCGATTCACCTTAATATGTGTGCGGTTTAACACTCTTTTTAGTGTTTCTCGAAAAGTTTTCAGACAAAGTTTTTGCGTTTTTGATATATTATAGAATCGAATATTGCGGTTCTAATGCGCTATCACACATATTGATGCATCGCTCGGAACGCTAGATACGGAATTTTGAAGTTTGCGATTCACCTTAATATGTGTGCGGTTTAACTTTCTTTTTAATGTTTCTCGAAAAGTTTTCAGACAAAGTTTTTGCATTTTTGATACGTTATAGAATCGAATATTGCGGTTCTAATGCGCTATCACACATATTGATGCATCGCTCGGGACGCCAGATACGGAATTTTGAAGTTAGCGATTCACCTTAATAAGTGTGCGGTTTAACACTCTTTTTAATGTTTCTCGAAAATTTTTCAGACAAAGTTTTTGCATTTTTGATAATGTATAGAATCGAATATTGCGGTTCTAATGCGCTATTACACATATTGATGCATCGCTCTGGACGCCAGATACGGAATTTTGAAGTTTGCGATTCACCTTAATAAGTGTGCGGTTTAACACTCTTTTTAGTGTTTCTCGAAAAGTTTTCAGACAAAGTTTTTGCATTTTTGATATATTATAGAATCGAATATTGCGGTTCTAATGCGCTATCACACATATTGATGCATCGCTCGGAACGCCAGATACGGAATTTTGAAATTAGCGATTCACCTTAATATAGTAATGCTGGGTTAAGCATTGGTGCAAGATAAGCAGTGTGGAAGCGTAAGAGGGTTTTACTACAGACGGGTTTATTAGAGGCAAGCGAGTCTTAATACAAAAGGCAGGCAAGGGGTTAAAAGCAAAGGCAAAAGGGGAATAAAAGAATAAAAAGACGACAAGAGTTAGAGCACTGGAATTCGTCCGTAACTCCCGAATGACCTCGATCCACCTTCCGTCCTCCCTTATATACACCTCGGCGAGAGAGTGCGAGACGCAGACATCAGTTGCCAATTGCCGCCTGCGCCAATGATGAAGATCGAATGAGCGTACTGGTGGAGTGTCGTTGTCAAATGAGTGAGTGTGTGGGCACGAGAGAGTGCAGACAACGACGAGTGACTTGTGGCTCATTGGATCTGTAACATGAACATGAGTGTGAGTAAACAACGAGTGGAAAGTGGTGTGACCGGGACGAGCCCCTTACACCTCCCCCCATTTTTATAAGACCGTCCCTGGTCTGATAAACTTAGACTGTTTGGATGGGCGAGTCTTTGTATCATGTAGGGAAGACCTTGGATTGTGACATGATCTTGGGATCCTATTCGTCCGGCATGAGCAGCAATTCCCTTGCATCAACGTCGAGTCCCGGAATGTCAGAGTGCTCGACTTTGGCGTGATCGGGGACTAGTTGCACCAGCTTGGCCCATGAAGCAGACGAGTCGACGAACTGCTGGTTGACGAGGATCGCCGCGGATTGCTTGTGACGACTCCATGCGACGTTGAGACGTTCATCATTGTCGAGAAACTTGCTCTGGGAGAACGCCGTGGACTTCGATGTGCAGATGATTGTCATGTCGAACTCGCGACCCTGCGCTCCGTCTACGGTTCCCACGTAGACGTCCGTTCTAACGAGCCCTGCAATCAGAGACGTTTGTGACTTGTAAAAACAAAGGATTGCCACAGAGTCCGTGGGGTACGCTTCTAACCACCGATCTGACAACTTTCTGGCTATAAGAGCTTCCTTCTTGTTGCTCGTGGAGGTTCCTTCGATGCGGTGGGCAGACTTCGTATTGATCATCACTATCGGGAAGGTGGGCAACCCGAGCTCTTTGAACTTGAAGTAGGCTGACTTCTCCTTGTCAGGAACCAACGAATCCTGGTAGAATGCTTTTGAGATGATCTCCACTGACTCAGCTGGACACCGATACACCTTCGTGAGCGTTGTTTCCGGCACAAGCTCATTCTTGACCGAGAGCTTAAACATTGGACCGTTAGCAAAAAGATCCAAGCACGCGGGGAATCCGGTTTCAGCATGGGGTGGCAGTTGTCTATCGTCGCCGACCATAATGACCTTCGGGTGAGGGAACATGAATGCCAGGCTGATCATCGCACAAGTTGGAAACTGCGAAGCTTCGTCAACCACCAATATCTGCACATTCTTGATGTTGTCGTTGAGAGCCGGAATCGCCTCGAACTGCGATTGAATGGACGAAATCGTTCCGAAAATCAACGTTGGTTCGTACAGCGCCAGAAGACAGTCCCAGATGGTATAGGCTGGAGGGTCATCGCGATAGCTGGTGAACGTAGCATTTCGGAGAGCTGGATTCTTGATTGACGTGAGCGTAATCACTTGATGTGCTCTTAGATGCCGCACGACCGCGACATCCATCGGTGTGACGTAGAGGCCCACTTGGTCATGCTGTCGCAGATACGTGGTCAGCACTTCTCTCCACAACACAGGATAATCGTAAGAAGTCCGTTGAGACTCTTCGAGAGAATTCCGGTTCTTCGAAGTTACAATACGGATAGCACGCACTTGTTTTTGCGGATCATGAGTCTCCAGAGATCGAATCCCTTGAGTCACTGAGGCATTGCTCTGACCGCTGAACACCACCCATTCCCCCGGATGCTTCGCGGTGTACTTGATCATACTTGCTACGACCGTGGTTGTTTTGCCAGTTCCTGGCCCGCACCGAAAGTTGAGTGCTGTGACGTCCTCATCTTCGAAAGCTGGCAACAAGCGAGCTTGTTCTGTGGTGGTGGTATACTTACCCATTGTGAAGAGTTGAGGATTCTTGGGTAATTCGGGTTTCTTGAGTGGTGGTCCCCCATGTAACGCGGCGACGTATTGCAACGCTTTGAACCCTTCAACCATTTTCGGGACTGTTAGCTTTCTGAAAACCATACCGAGACGTTTGGCTTCCGTGTCAGATTTGTGTTGCACGATCAACGGGACTTCGCGGAGTTGGGGATCCTCAGTGTTGATGTCCGTGCTGCATAACAACTTGACCGTGATTACGAATCGAGATGGCTTCGGCTCAGTGGATTGAACGATCGCTGGAACATGATCATGACCCCTTGACAAAACCACCTGGACTCCTCTGAACCACTTATTTTCGTCAATGCGAGCATGAGGTGGATTCTCGAGCTCAATCCATAATTCGAGACCGCTGCGTGTTGAGTCCGCTTCGATAACCATACCAACATACGGTCGAGGATCGTATCTGATACTAGACATGGCTGCACTAGCGAACGCTCCGAAACGAGTCAACCTAGCGAGCTTGGTGAACCCTTCGCGATTGATCTTTCCGTCCATCACTTGCATCATAGATTTCAGCAAGACCAATGTATCCTCGTCTGGAGCGGTGATCTCAAGAACCTGTGGATACAGATTCCAATTGCGAGAGTGTTCCTGAAAGAGCCGTGTTGCCTGCACACGATCTAATCCTGGTTCATATCCATCCAGATGGCGGCCTGGTTGAACAGGAGGAACTAAGACCGTCACCTGAAGCCAATCTTTATCTGAGAGAGAGCTTGGCATGAGTTTCTTGGTACAAATTGCCGGAGCCGTTAGATTGTCCACTAGTAGCTTGTGCTGCTTTTCAGATGAAAAGTGCTTAATGTCCAACATCCGAGCCATCTGCTTGTAGCGTACATCCCGTTGTAAGCGACAAGCTGTCCACACATACCAATAATTGTGATACGCAACGTCATGCACCTTGGAGATGTCCATGAGCTCATCGTCGACAGCTTTCCGGCCGTTCCGACACATTTCCTGTACAAAGAAAATATCTCCAATCTGAACGTTAGGTGCTTTGAATCGCCGAAGCGATTTCGAATCGTATGTTGTGTTGGTGAGAAACACGAAATGCAGACTGGGATACTGTCCAGCCACCACTTCCAGATGGAGAGGTGTCAATCGGCACCTAGAACCTTCGTTCTCAACAGCCACATATACTGCATACGGTTGGGGTGGTGGGCCCGTAACAAACAGCAATTCGTTCTCCATGTGGTTTGGTCGCTCATCTTGAATGGACGATTTGACGTGTCTCCAATCTCGAGTTTCTGTTCTGAAATTATCGATGGAGTCTAAAGACTCACGAATCACAGCTTTCACTAGAGCATTATTTGTTGGGTTGGATTTTCCACCATACCAGCGTCGAAGTGCTGGTGTTGCTTCGCGACGTGGCTGCTTCGGTGGCGAGGGTCCTTCCACGAAGCTTTCGGCTTCTTCCATCTCGACCACGTTCTCAGTTGATATCGTTGGATGGCCTTTATCATCAAACTCGATCTTGTCGTCATTCTGCAACTGTTCCTCGTCTTCTTCCATGTAATCGTCGATATGATCAAGATTCAATGGATCATTATCTGAAAAAGTTCCCGAAGGAAACGGATTAGCGGGTTGTGTGTCATCAGACACTGGATGAATGGTACTCGTTGCCGGCACCGTCCCGAGGGTCATCCCATTGCCGGACGTCGGTCCGCCAATCTGCGGGTTCTCCTCGAGACAGCTTTGAGAGCCAGTTTGAGTGGGTATAGAGGGGTCCGAAACAAAAAAAATTGCCAGAACTGGCGGTGGATGAAGATGGTAGGGTGGCCCCTCTCTCCCCCGTCTTCCCATCCCAGGACTTCGGTCCTGGAATCAGCGGGATCTGGGAGAGAGAGGTGGGATGGCCGTTTACCTGTGTGGTCGCGTCCGCCGCGGGTGGTAACTCCGGTTCCGGAGGTGGCTTCGGAAGCGGTGGTGGGGTGGACGTGTCCATGGCGTTGTTCTTGTCCGAATCGGACATTGATCGCTAGAAGTTTCGTGGAGCTTCTGTGTGGTCTGAAAGACTAACTGATTATTCTGCCCACCCCACGGGCTTATATACACAGCAAGAGCTGACGTGGCGACATCAGAGAAAGGTTAGGACGAACGGGTTAACACGCGAAATTTAAAGAAAAAGAAAATTTTAAAAGAAAATTTGAGGACTTTTTGCTAAAAATGCGGTGAAAACAAATTGACGTTTAATGAAATGTCAATCAATCACAAGTCGATGAAACAATTTTGGAAAAACAAAATTTTAGGCCAAAATAAAATTTTGTCCTCTGACTTTTGGCGCCCAATTGCGAACGAAAAGTCCGCAAACACCGAGGCGTCGCGTGTACTCGTCGTGTCGAGACCCGGTGTGTACCGTAACCTGCGTCGAAATTCAATTGGCGGTCATTCAAAAATCCAAAATTTTGGAAGATATTCGAACAGTCGACGTTGATTCGCATTCTTCGAAGACGTGAAGCAAAATTCCTGCAAATTTGATTGAAAATTTGCCAAAAACCAAAACCTGACATTATGTCAGACAATTTAAATGCAATGAAGCGGGTTAAAAGAGTGAGTAAGTGCTCGAGATTCAATTGACTTATTCCACAGTAACACGTCGGTGATACTGCCAGCGGAATCATCAATTGAACCTGTGTTCGAGACTTATTGATGTTCGCCTAACGGCTCGTGTTGAGAGGAGAGCACAGTGTTTTCAGCCTCTCGAGTTTCAGCGTCTCTGCGGTACTTCCGGCACATGATCTTCCTGTGACTGCACGTCCCACAATAGCTACACTTCCGCTTCTTCGAACCTTCCTGAGCTGAACCAATAAACAAGTGGTAAACACAGTTGACGACTTCTTGAAGAGCTGTCTGCTTCTGCTGCTGCACCATCAGAGCGTTTTTCTCCCGTTGAAGAAGAAGTGTTACCGCCTGCTTCAACATGATATTTGCCGTCGTCAGTTTGACCACTCTCTCCGATAATGCTTCAGCGATACCTGACCAGCAGTTGTCTCCATCCTCTTTGATTGCAAAATCCAGAGTTTGCTGAACTTGTCCCGCAACGTCGGAATTGACTACGTTCACTTGGTAACCGCAGGTGTCCACCATTCCAGACCCCAGTGGCAACACGTCCTCTCCCATAAACATCTGTGACGTAGTGTAATCCAGGCAGAACGCTGGCAGTCTGCACAGAATGTCGTTGCCGAAGATGAAACTGTAGCTTGACGTGTTGAACGGAGTGCACGGTTGTCTCGTGAAGTGGACTTTGTGTCTGATTGTAGTTGATCCAACTCTGAAGTTAATCCAAGCCGAACCAACCATCTCCACTGTGTTTCCTGCGATGCCCTTGGCGTGTGAAGCTTCATAGTCAAGGAGTCTTTCGATTCCAAGAACCTTGATCATCTCCATATTAGCAATGGAAATGCTTGCTCCGGTGTCGATGAGTGCCGCACAGCCAACTTGATCCGCCCAGACTGGTACCTGAGCCACCAATGATTGTCTATGAGAGTTACCTGGATATTCCGACGTGAAGCTATCATAGCTCCTTTCCTTGTCGTTGTCGCTAGGCAAAGCCAAGCTCCTGACGGAGTCGTCCCAATCAGCCGACGATGATTGATCCTTTCCATGAGTGAAAGCCACGAGCGATTTGGTTCGCTCATCCTTGAACTTCAGCTCCCGTCGCATTGCCTCAACGGGATCCTCTCTGATGACGTTGACCGAATGTTTCTGGTCCTGTCGGTGATTCTTCACTGGATCCTGCGGTTGTTTCTCCGAGTTATCTCTCTTCCGCTTTCTACAATCCGCCTTCTTGTGACCTCTCTTGTGGCAATAGAAACACTCAATGCCCCCCTCTCGGTTGCGATTGCCCGTCGATTGACGACCCGAAGAGGTACCTGCTCCACTGGATGCATTACCATCCAGCTTCTTGCTGATGTCGAGCAGAAGGTCACGGATATCACCGTTCATGGCCGTACTCGCGTTCATATGCCTGTTGAGGGCATTCACTGACACTGTCGCTTCTGGAGAAGAAGGGAGTTCCAGTGGTGACGGATCCTCCTCTTGTTCTATTGCCAGAGCATTCTCAAAAGCCTCTTCCGGAGTCTGTGGCTTCTGGACCTTGACCAATCTGCGAATGTCCTTCTCGAGTCCTCGCAAGAAACGCTGCAGAATCGCAGTTTTGACCAACTGACGTTCTCCTTGATGTGCTTTGCGAGCCAAACGACAGATCCTCGAGTAGAATTCGGTTACCGATTCCGTAACCCCTTGTTTCGCCGTTTCCAGCTCCTCCCTGAAGCGTTCCCTGATGACTGGTCCATCAAAGCGCTTGGCCAAATGCTTGAATACTGCGTCCGTCGTCAATTTTTCTGGAGCCGAAGTGTCTTCCTGAAGTTCGCCTGCAACTTCCCGCGCTTCTCCTTTCAGATACGTTAGTAACAATTTAGTTGTATCCACGGTTTTGTCCGTCGGAATTAGACTCACGTGATCCTCGAAAGCACGCTTGAATGCTTTCAAGTCTTCCTTAGATCCACCACCGTAAGGTAGCAGCCTGCTTCCCTTGTCAAAAGCCAACATTAGAATCTGTGGAACAGATGTTAGTTTAGAATTGCTCGAACGAGCTTGATTTGAATGAACCTTACCCGGAACGGCATCGATCATCCCTACGCTGGACAAAGATCCAGCGCACGGCGGGTTCGCGATACCGCCCCTTTTGCCGCGATCCTCCGGATTTGCATCCGTTTCATCAGATCGAGCTTTGCTTGTCAGTGTGTCGAACTGCTGACTACCGTCTTTACCGACAGTCGACCTCTCTGCCTCGGCGTCTATGCGTTTCGAAACATCAAGATCGATGTCCGCTCTGCTAGATGAAATAGCAAGAGCCCTGGCCAGTGTCGTGGAGGACGTATCGACATGTCCTCCCCCAATGGCATTCCCCTCGCCATCTACCGGAGTCTCAACACCTGCTCCGGCCACCATTATCTCACTAGATCCCGTATCCGAGTCATTTGAATGCTCCTGAATTGGAGTTGCATCACCTGGAGACACCGTTGAACCTGAAATAACGCTCTCGCGAGCGATTGAAGAGGGAACAGAGGAAGAGCGAAGTCGGGTAATACCCGTAAAGTTGGTTGATTGTTTAATGGCAGTGGAGGGGACGCCCGAATGGAAGCACATCGGTGCTACCATCTGCTCGGAACCCTTCTCCACCACCGCATCGAGACGATCGCTAATAGCGGCCAATGCTCGAGTAAACTGACCTTCAAATTCAGAAAGTCGTCGTTCGACTTCAACGCCTACAGCTAGCGCTCTCTCAGCTGCTCCTCTTGTTTGATTGCAAAGCTGCTCAACATGCTCCACTTCGTCGGCGACTTTGGTGAAATCCTCCACAACTGCATGACGTAAACGGGAGAAACTCTGCGGCGTTACCGCTGCCGAGTCGACTCCGCGAAAATTCTTAGCCGTCTGAAAGCGATCCATCGGGTTTTCGATGGAGATTACCAAGTCCGAGTTGCCTGAAAATGACCATGAAAATTATACGGATTCCGCCGGCGACCTGCCGGGCGGAACGTTGGGTGGGGGAAAAAGAGTAAAAGATGACGCAATAGTCACCTTTAGACGAAAAATACCGCAAACCTTTGGGGCGAAGGGTATAAGAAAATGAGAAGAGATAAACACGATAAACGCCAAGGCCTACGCTTAAGGCGCGCTTAAAACTTACACATTAGCTCCAGTGGCCGAATTTTTACTACTGAATTTTAATCCCGTAATGCAATCGCCTACAAAATTATACTTACTAAAACGCGTCCGTTAAGCAAGAAGGGAATAGAGAGGGATGATGCAATCTAACCTAACCAAAATGCCTTAAAATTTGTGAAAAAGAGCCTAAAACTAAAAACTAGACGCGCAAAACTTAACAAACCTACCAAAGGACCGAGACCGAGTTGCCAATATAGCAGCAAACTCGGCACTCGCTGCTACCAGTAATGCTGGGTTAAGCATTGGTGCAAGATAAGCAGTGTGGAAGCGTAAGAGGGTTTTACTACAGACGGGTTTATTAGAGGCAAGCGAGTCTTAATACAAAAGGCAGGCAAGGGGTTAAAAGCAAAGGCAAAAGGGGAATAAAAGAATAAAAAGACGACAAGAGTTAGAGCACTGGAATTCGTCCGTAACTCCCGAATGACCTCGATCCACCTTCCGTCCTCCCTTATATACACCTCGGCGAGAGAGTGCGAGACGCAGACATCAGTTGCCAATTGCCGCCTGCGCCAATGATGAAGATCGAATGAGCGTACTGGTGGAGTGTCGTTGTCAAATGAGTGAGTGTGTGGGCACGAGAGAGTGCAGACAACGACGAGTGACTTGTGGCTCATTGGATCTGTAACATGAACATGAGTGTGAGTAAACAACGAGTGGAAAGTGGTGTGACCGGGACGAGCCCCTTACAATATGTGTGCGGTTTAACACTCTTTTTAGTGTTTCTCGAAAAGTTTTCAGACAAAGTTTTTGCGTTTTTGATATATTATAGAATCGAATATTGCGGTTCTAATGCGCTATCACACATATTGATGCATCGCTCTGGACGCCAGATACGGAATTTTGAAGTTAGCGATTCACCTTAATAAGTGTGCGGTTTAACACTCTTTTTAGTGTTTCTCGAAAAGTTTTCAGACAAAGTTTTTGCGTTTTTGAAATATTATAGAATCGAATATTGCTGTTTTAATGCGCTATCACACATATTGATGCATCGCTCTGGACGCCAGATACGGAATTTTGAAATTAGCGATTCACCTTAATATGTGTGCGGTTTAACACTCTTTTTAATGTTTCTCGAAAAGTTTTCAGACATAGTTTTTGCATTTTTGATATTGTATAGAATCGAATATTGCGGTTCTAATGCGCTATTAGACATATTGATGCAGTGCTCGAAACGCCAGATACGGAATTTTGAAGTTAGCGATTCACCTTAATAAGTGTGCGGTTTAACACTCTTTTTAGTGTTTCTCGAAAAGTTTTCAGACAAAGTTTTTGCGTTTTCGATATTTCATAGAATCGAATATTGCGGTTCTAATGCGCTATCACACATATTGATGCATCGCTCGGGACGCCAGATACGGAATTTTGAAGTTAGCGATTCACCTTAATATGTGTGCGGTTTAACACTCTTTTTAATGTTTCTCGAAAATTTTTCAGACAAAGTTTTTGCATTTTTGATATTGTATAGAATCGAATATTGCGGTTCTAATGCGCTATCACACATATTGATGCATCGCTCGGGACGCCAGATACGGAATTTTGAATTTAGCGATTCACCTTAATAAGTGTGCGGTTTAACACTCTTTTTAGTGTTTCTCGAAAAGTTTTCAGACAAAGTTTTCGCATTTTTGAAATGTTATAGAATCGAATATTGCGGTTCTAATGCGCTATCACACATATTGATGCATCGCTCGGAACGCTAGATACGGAATTTTGAAGTTTGCGATTCACCTTAATAAGTGTGCGGTTTAACACTCTTTTTAGTGTTTCTCGAAAAGTTTTCAGACAAAGTTTTTGCATTTTTGATATATTATAGAATCGAATATTGCGGTTCTAATGCGCTATCACACATATTGATGCATCGCTCGGGACGCCAGATACGGAATTTTGAATTTAGCGATTCACCTTAATAAGTGTGCGGTTTAACACTCTTTTTAGTGTTTCTCGAAAAGTTTTCAGACAAAGTTTTCGCATTTTTGAAATGTTATAGAATCGAATATTGCGGTTCTAATGCGCTATCACACATATTGATGCATCGCTCGGAACGCTAGATACGGAATTTTGAAGTTTGCGATTCACCTTAATATGTGTGCGGTTTAACTTTCTTTTTAATGTTTCTCGAAAAGTTTTCAGACAAAGTTTTCGCATTTTTGATATGTTATAGAATCGAATATTGCGGTTCTAATGCGCTATCACACATATTGATGCATCGCTCGGAACGCTAGATACGGAATTTTGAAATTAGCGATTCACCTTAATAAGTGTGCGGTTTAACTCTCTTTTTAGTGTTTCTCGAAAAGTTTTCAGACAAAGTTTTTGCATTTTTGATATGTTATAGAATTGAATATTTCGGTTCTAATGCGCTATCACACATATTGATGCATCGCTCTGGACGCCAGATACGGAATTTTGAAGTTTGCGATTCACCTTAATATGTGTGCGGTTTAACACTCTTTTTAATGTTTCTCGAAAAGTTTTCAGACAAAGTTTTTGCATTTTTGATATGTTATAGAATCGAATATTGCGGTTCTAATGCGTTATCACACATATTGATGCATCGCTCGGAACGCCAGATACGGAATTTTGAAGTTTGCGATTCACCTTAATATGTGTGCGGTTTAACTCTCTTTTTAGTGTTTCTCGAAAAGTTTTCAGACAAAGTTTCTGCATTTTTGATATGTTATAGAATCGAATATTGCGGTTCTAATGCGCTATCACACATATTGATGCATCGCTCTGGACGCCAGATACGGAATTTTGAAGTTTGCGATTCACCTTAATATGTGTGCGGTTTAACACTCTTTTTAATGTTTCTCGAAAAGTTTTCAGACGAAGTTTCTGCATTTTTGATATATTATAGAATAGAATATTGCGGTTCTAATGCGCTATTACACATATTGATGCATCGCTCTGGACGCCAGATACGGAATTTTGAAGTTTGCGATTCACCTTAATATGTGTGCGGTTTAACACTCTTTTTAATGTTTCTCGAAAAGTTTTCAGACAAAGTTTTTGCATTTTTGATATGTTATAGAATCGAATATTGCGGTTCTAATGCGTTATCACACATATTGATGCATCGCTCGGAACGCTAGATACGGAATTTTGAAATTAGCGATTCACCTTAATATGTGTGCGGTTTAACTCTCTTTTTAGTGTTTCTCGAAAAGTTTTCAGACAAAGTTTCTGCATTTTTGATATATTATAGAATCGAATATTGCTGTTTTAATGCGCTATCACACATATTGATGCATCGCTCTGGACGCCAGATACGGAATTTTGAAGTTTGCGATTCACCTTAATATGTGTGCGGTTTAACTTTCTTTTTAATGTTTCTCGAAAAGTTTTCAGACAAAGTTTTTGCATTTTTGATACGTTATAGAATCGAATATTGCGGTTCTAATGCGCTATCACACATATTGATGCATCGCTCGGAACGCCAGATACGGAATTTTGAAATTAGCGATTCACCTTAATATGTGTGCGGATTAACACTCTTTTTAGTGTTTCTCGAAAAGTTTTCAGACAAAGTTTTTGCGTTTTTGATATATTATAGAATCGAATATTGCGGTTCTAATGCGCTATCACACATATTGATGCATCGCTCGGAACGCTAGATACGGAATTTTGAAGTTTGCGATTCACCTTAATATGTGTGCGGTTTAACTTTCTTTTTAATGTTTCTCGAAAAGTTTTCAGACAAAGTTTTTGCATTTTTGATACGTTATAGAATCGAATATTGCGGTTCTAATGCGCTATCACACATATTGATGCATCGCTCGGGACGCCAGATACGGAATTTTGAAGTTAGCGATTCACCTTAATAAGTGTGCGGTTTAACACTCTTTTTAGTGTTTCTCGAAAATTTTTCAGACAAAGTTTTTGCGTTTTTGATATATTATAGAATCGAATATTGCGGTTCTAATGCGCTATCACACATATTGATGCATCGCTCTGGACGCCAGATACGGAATTTTGAAATTAGCGATTCACCTTAATAAGTGTTAGGTTTAACACTCTTTTTAGTGTTTCTCGAAGAGTTTTCAGACAAAGTTTTTGCGTTTTTGATATATTATAGAATCGAATATTGCGGTTCTAATGCGCTATCACACATATTGATGCATCGCTCGGGACGCCAGATACGGAATTTTGAAGTTAGCGATTCACCTTAATAAGTGTGCGGTTTAACACTCTTTTTAGTGTTTCTCGAAAAGTTTTCAGACAAAATTTTTGCATTTTTGATATTGTATAGAATCGAATATTGCGGTTCTAATGCGCTATCACACATATTGATGCATCGCTCTGGACGCCAGATACGGAATTTTGAAGTTTGCGATTCACCTTAATAAGTGTGCGGTTTAACACTCTTTTTAGTGTTTCTCGAAAAGTTTTCAGACAAAGTTTTTGCGTTTTTGATATATTATAGAATCGAATATTGCGGTTCTAATGCGCTATCACACATATTGATGCATCGCTCTGGACGCCAGATACGGAATTTTGAAGTTTGCGATTCACCTTAATATGTGTGCGGTTTAACTTTCTTTTTAATGTTTCTCGAAAAGTTTGCAGACAAAGTTTTTGCATTTTTGATATGTTATAGAATCGAATATTGCGGTTCTAATGCGCTATCACACATATTGATGCATCGCTCGGAACGCTAGATACGGAATTCGGAAGTTAGCGGTCTACCTTAATATGTGTGCGGTTTTACACTATTTTGAACTTTTCTCAGAAAGTTTTCAGACAAAGTTTTTGCATTTTCGATATTTTATAGAATCGAATATTGCGGTTCTAATGCGCTATCACACATATTGATGCATCGCTCGGGACGCCAGATACGGAATTTTGAAATTAGCGATTCACCTTAATAAGTGTGCGGTTTAACACTCTTTTTAGTGTTTCTCGAAAAGTTTTCAGACAAAGTTTTTGCGTTTTTGATATATTATAGAATCGAATATTGCGGTTCTAATGCGCTATCACACATATTGATGCATCGCTCGGGACGCCAGATACGGAATTTTGAAGTTAGCGATTCACCTTAATAAGTGTGCGGTTTAACACTCTTTTTAGTGTTTCTCGAAAAGTTTTCAGACAAAATTTTTGCATTTTTGATATTGTATAGAATCGAATATTGCGGTTCTAATGCGCTATCACACATATTGATGCATCGCTCTGGACGCCAGATACGGAATTTTGAAGTTTGCGATTCACCTTAATAAGTGTGCGGTTTAACACTCTTTTTAGTGTTTCTCGAAAAGTTTTCAGACAAAGTTTTTGCGTTTTTGATATATTATAGAATCGAATATTGCGGTTCTAATGCGCTATCACACATATTGATGCATCGCTCTGGACGCCAGATACGGAATTTTGAAGTTTGCGATTCACCTTAATAAGTGTGCGGTTTAACACTCTTTTTAGTGTTTCTCGAAAAGTTTTCAGACAAAGTTTTTGCGTTTTTGATATATTATAGAATCGAATATTGCGGTTCTAATGCGCTATCACACATATTGATGCATCGCTCTGGACGCCAGATACGGAATTTTGAAGTTTGCGATTCACCTTAATAAGTGTGCGGTTTAACACTCTTTTTAGTGTTTCTCGAAAAGTTTTCAGACAAAGTTTTTGCGTTTTTGATATATTATAGAATCGAATATTGCGGTTCTAATGCGCTATCACACATATTGATGCATCGCTCGGGACGCCAGATACGGAATTTTGAAGTTAGCGATTCACCTTAATAAGTGTGCGGTTTAACACTCTTTTTAGTGTTTCTCGAAAAGTTTTCAGACAAAGTTTTTGCATTTTTGATATTGTATAGAATCGAATATTGCGGTTCTAATGCGCTATCACACATATTGATGCATCGCTCGGGACGCCAGATACGAAATTTTGAAGTTAGCGATTCACCTTAATAAGTGTGCGGTTTAACACTCTTTTTAGTGTTTCTCGAAAAGTTTTCAGACAAAGTTTTTGCATTCTTGATATTGTATAGAATCGAATATTGCGGTTCTAATGCGCTATCACACATATTGATGCATCGCTCGGGACGCCAGATACGGAATTTTGAAGTTAGCGATTCACCTTAATATGTGTGCGGTTTAACACTCTTTTTAGTGTTTCTCGAAAAGTTTTCAGACAAAGTTTTTGCATTTTTGATATTGTATAGAATCGAATATTGCGGTTCTAATGCGCTATCACACATATTGATGCATCGCTCGGGACGCCAGATACGGAATTTTGAAGTTAGCGATTCACCTTAATAAGTGTGCGGTTTAACACTCTTTTTAGTGTTTCTCGAAAAGTTTTCAGACAAAGTTTTTGCATTTTTGATATATTATAGAATCGAATATTGCGGTTCTAATGCGCTATCACACATATTGATGCATCGCTCTGGACGCCAGATACGGAATTTTGAAATTAGCGATTCACCTTAATATGTGTGCGGTTTAACACTCTTTTTAGTGTTTCTCGAAAAGTTTTCAGACAAAGTTTTTGCATTTTTGATAATGTATAGAATCGAATATTGCGGTTCTAATGCGCTATCACACATATTGATGCATCGCTCGGGACGCCAGATACGGAATTTTGAAGTTAGCGATTCACCTTAATAAGTGTGCGGTTTAACACTCTTTTTAGTGTTTCTCGAAAAGTTTTCAGACAAAGTTTTTGCATTTTTGATATATTATAGAATCGAATATTGCGGTTCTAATGCGCTATCACACATATTGATGCATCGCTCTGGACGCCAGATACGGAATTTTGAAATTAGCGATTCACCTTAATAAGTGTGCGGTTTAACACTCTTTTTAGTGTTTCTCGAAGAGTTTTCAGACAAAGTTTTTGCGTTTTTGATATATTATAGAATCGAATATTGCGGTTCTAATGCGCTATCACACATATTGATGCATCGCTCGGGACGCCAGATACGGAATTTTGAAGTTAGCGATTCACCTTAATATGTGTGCGGTTTAACACTCTTTTTAGTGTTTCTCGAAAAGTTTTCAGACAAAGTTTTTGCATTTTTGATATTGTATAGAATCGAATATTGCGGTTCTAATGCGCTATCACACATATTGATGCATCGCTCGGGACGCCAGATACGGAATTTTGAAGTTAGCGATTCACCTTAATAAGTGTGCGGTTTAACACTCTTTTTAGTGTTTCTCGAAAAGTTTTCAGACAAAGTTTTTGCATTTTTGATATATTATAGAATCGAATATTGCGGTTCTAATGCGCTATCACACATATTGATGCATCGCTCTGGACGCCAGATACGGAATTTTGAAATTAGCGATTCACCTTAATATGTGTGCGGTTTAACACTCTTTTTAGTGTTTCTCGAAAAGTTTTCAGACAAAGTTTTTGCATTTTTGATATTGTATAGAATCGAATATTGCGGTTCTAATGCGCTATCACACATATTGATGCATCGCTCGGGACGCCAGATACGGAATTTTGAAGTTAGCGATTCACCTTAATAAGTGTGCGGTTTAACACTCTTTTTAGTGTTTCTCGAAAAGTTTTCAGACAAAGTTTTTGCATTTTTGATATATTATAGAATCGAATATTGCGGTTCTAATGCGCTATCACACATATTGATGCATCGCTCTGGACGCCAGATACGGAATTTTGAAATTAGCGATTCACCTTAATAAGTGTGCGGTTTAACACTCTTTTTAGTGTTTCTCGAAGAGTTTTCAGACAAAGTTTTTGCGTTTTTGATATATTATAGAATCGAATATTGCGGTTCTAATGCGCTATCACACATATTGATGCATCGCTCGGGACGCCAGATACGGAATTTTGAAGTTAGCGATTCACCTTAATATGTGTGCGGTTTAACACTCTTTTTAGTGTTTCTCGAAAAGTTTTCAGACAAAGTTTTTGCATTTTTGATATTGTATAGAATCGAATATTGCGGTTCTAATGCGCTATCACACATATTGATGCATCGCTCGGGACGCCAGATACGGAATTTTGAAGTTAGCGATTCACCTTAATAAGTGTGCGGTTTAACACTCTTTTTAGTGTTTCTCGAAAAGTTTTCAGACAAAGTTTTTGCATTTTTGATATATTATAGAATCGAATATTGCGGTTCTAATGCGCTATCACACATATTGATGCATCGCTCTGGACGCCAGATACGGAATTTTGAAATTAGCGATTCACCTTAATAAGTGTGCGGTTTAACACTCTTTTTAGTGTTTCTCGAAGAGTTTTCAGACAAAGTTTTTGCGTTTTTGATATATTATAGAATCGAATATTGCGGTTCTAATGCGCTATCACACATATTGATGCATCGCTCGGGACGCCAGATACGGAATTTTGAAGTTTGCGATTCACCTTAATAAGTGTGCGGTTTAACACTCTTTTTAGTGTTTCTCGAAAAGTTTTCAGACAAAGTTTTTGCGTTTTTGATATATTATAGAATCGAATATTGCGGTTCTAATGCGCTATCACACATATTGATGCATCGCTCTGGACGCCAGATACGGAATTTTGAAGTTTGCGATTCACCTTAATATGTGTGCGGTTTAACTTTCTTTTTAATGTTTCTCGAAAAGTTTGCAGACAAAGTTTTTGCATTTTTGATATGTTATAGAATCGAATATTGCGGTTCTAATGCGCTATCACACATATTGATGCATCGCTCGGAACGCTAGATACGGAATTCGGAAGTTAGCGGTCTACCTTAATATGTGTGCGGTTTTACACTATTTTGAACTTTTCTCAGAAAGTTTTCAGACAAAGTTTTTGCATTTTCGATATTTTATAGAATCGAATATTGCGGTTCTAATGCGCTATCACACATATTGATGCATCGCTCGGGACGCCAGATACGGAATTTTGAAGTTAGCGATTCACCTTAATAAGTGTGCGGTTTAACACTCTTTTTAGTGTTTCTCGAAAAGTTTTCAGACAAAATTTTTGCATTTTTGATATTGTATAGAATCGAATATTGCGGTTCTAATGCGCTATCACACATATTGATGCATCGCTCTGGACGCCAGATACGGAATTTTGAAGTTTGCGATTCACCTTAATAAGTGTGCGGTTTAACACTCTTTTTAGTGTTTCTCGAAAAGTTTTCAGACAAAGTTTTTGCGTTTTTGATATATTATAGAATCGAATATTGCGGTTCTAATGCGCTATCACACATATTGATGCATCGCTCTGGACGCCAGATACGGAATTTTGAAGTTTGCGATTCACCTTAATAAGTGTGCGGTTTAACACTCTTTTTAGTGTTTCTCGAAAAGTTTTCAGACAAAGTTTTTGCGTTTTTGATATATTATAGAATCGAATATTGCGGTTCTAATGCGCTATCACACATATTGATGCATCGCTCGGAACGCCAGATACGGAATTTTGAAATTAGCGATTCACCTTAATATGTGTGCGGTTTAACACTCTTTTTAGTGTTTCTCGAAAAGTTTTCAGACAAAGTTTTTGCGTTTTTGATATATTATAGAATCGAATATTGCGGTTCTAATGCGCTATCACACATATTGATGCATCGCTCTGGACGCCAGATACGGAATTTTGAAATTAGCGATTCACCTTAATATGTGTGCGGTTTAACACTCTTTTTAATGTTTCTCGAAAAGTTTTCAGACATAGTTTTTGCATTTTTGATATTGTATAGAATCGAATATTGCGGTTCTAATGCGCTATTAGACATATTGATGCAGTGCTCGAAACGCCAGATACGGAATTTTGAAGTTAGCGATTCACCTTAATAAGTGTGCGGTTTAACACTCTTTTTAGTGTTTCTCGAAAAGTTTTCAGACAAAGTTTTTGCGTTTTCGATATTTCATAGAATCGAATATTGCGGTTCTAATGCGCTATCACACATATTGATGCATCGCTCGGGACGCCAGATACGGAATTTTGAAGTTAGCGATTCACCTTAATATGTGTGCGGTTTAACACTCTTTTTAGTGTTTCTCGAAAAGTTTTCAGACAAAGTTTTTGCATTCTTGATATTGTATAGAATCGAATATTGCGGTTCTAATGCGCTATCACACATATTGATGCATCGCTCGGGACGCCAGATACGGAATTTTGAAGTTAGCGATTCACCTTAATATGTGTGCGGTTTAACACTCTTTTTAGTGTTTCTCGAAAAGTTTTCAGACAAAGTTTTTGCATTTTTGATATTGTATAGAATCGAATATTGCGGTTCTAATGCGCTATCACACATATTGATGCATCGCTCGGGACGCCAGATACGGAATTTTGAAGTTAGCGATTCACCTTAATAAGTGTGCGGTTTAACACTCTTTTTAGTGTTTCTCGAAAAGTTTTCAGACAAAGTTTTTGCATTTTTGATATATTATAGAATCGAATATTGCGGTTCTAATGCGCTATCACACATATTGATGCATCGCTCGGAACGCCAGATACGGAATTTTGAAATTAGCGATTCACCTTAATATGTGTGCGGTTTAACACTCTTTTTAGTGTTTCTCGAAAAGTTTTCAGACAAAGTTTTTGCGTTTTTGATATATTATAGAATCGAATATTGCGGTTCTAATGCGCTATCACACATATTGATGCATCGCTCTGGACGCCAGATACGGAATTTTGAAATTAGCGATTCACCTTAATATGTGTGCGGTTTAACACTCTTTTTAATGTTTCTCGAAAAGTTTTCAGACATAGTTTTTGCATTTTTGATATTGTATAGAATCGAATATTGCGGTTCTAATGCGCTATTAGACATATTGATGCAGTGCTCGAAACGCCAGATACGGAATTTTGAAGTTAGCGATTCACCTTAATAAGTGTGCGGTTTAACACTCTTTTTAGTGTTTCTCGAAAAGTTTTCAGACAAAGTTTTTGCGTTTTTGATATTTCATAGAATCGAATATTGCGGTTCTAATGCGCTATCACACATATTGATGCATCGCTCGGGACGCCAGATACGGAATTTTGAAGTTAGCGATTCACCTTAATATGTGTGCGGTTTAACACTCTTTTTAATGTTTCTCGAAAATTTTTCAGACAAAGTTTTTGCATTTTTGATATTGTATAGAATCGAATATTGCGGTTCTAATGCGCTATCACACATATTGATGCATCGCTCGGAACGCTAGATACGGAATTCGGAAGTTAGCGGTCTACCTTAATATGTGTGCGGTTTTACACTATTTTGAACTTTTCTCAGAAAGTTTTCAGACAAAGTTTTTGCATTTTCGATATTTTATAGAATCGAATATTGCGGTTCTAATGCGCTATCACACATATTGATGCATCGCTCGGGACGCCAGATACGGAATTTTGAAATTAGCGATTCACCTTAATATGTGTGCGGTTTAACACTCTTTTTAATGTTTCTCGAAAAGTTTTCAGACAAAGTTTTTGCATTTTTGATATATTATAGAATCGAATATTGCGGTTCTAATGCGCTATCACACATATTGATGCATCGCTCGGGACGCCAGATACGGAATTTTGAATTTAGCGATTCACCTTAATAAGTGTGCGGTTTAACACTCTTTTTAGTGTTTCTCGAAAAGTTCTCAGACAAAGTTTTTGCGTTTTTGATATATTATAGAATCGAATATTGCGGTTCGAATGCGCTATCACACATATTGATGCATCGCTCGGGACGCCAGATACGGAATTTTGAAGTTTGCGATTCACCTTAATATGTGTGCGGTTTAACTTTCTTTTTAATGTTTCTCGAAAAGTTTTCAGACAAAGTTTTCGCATTTTTGATATGTTATAGAATCGAATATTGCGGTTCTAATGCGCTATCACACATATTGATGCATCGCTCGGAACGCTAGATACGGAATTTTGAAATTAGCGATTCACCTTAATAAGTGTGCGGTTTAACTCTCTTTTTAGTGTTTCTCGAAAAGTTTTCAGACAAAGTTTTTGCATTTTTGATATGTTATAGAATTGAGTATTTCGGTTCTAATGCGCTATCACACATATTGATGCATCGCTCTGGACGCCAGATACGGAATTTTGAAGTTTGCGATTCACCTTAATATGTGTGCGGTTTAACACTCTTTTTAATGTTTCTCGAAAAGTTTTCAGACAAAGTTTTTGCATTTTTGATATGTTATAGAATCGAATATTGCGGTTCTAATGCGTTATCACACATATTGATGCATCGCTCGGAACGCCAGATACGGAATTTTGAAGTTTGCGATTCACCTTAATATGTGTGCGGTTTAACTCTCTTTTTAGTGTTTCTCGAAAAGTTTTCAGACAAAGTTTCTGCATTTTTGATATGTTATAGAATCGAATATTGCGGTTCTAATGCGCTATCACACATATTGATGCATCGCTCTGGACGCCAGATACGGAATTTTGAAGTTTGCGATTCACCTTAATATGTGTGCGGTTTAACACTCTTTTTAATGTTTCTCGAAAAGTTTTCAGACGAAGTTTCTGCATTTTTGATATATTATAGAATAGAATATTGCGGTTCTAATGCGCTATTACACATATTGATGCATCGCTCTGGACGCCAGATACGGAATTTTGAAGTTTGCGATTCACCTTAATATGTGTGCGGTTTAACACTCTTTTTAATGTTTCTCGAAAAGTTTTCAGACAAAGTTTTTGCATTTTTGATATGTTATAGAATCGAATATTGCGGTTCTAATGCGTTATCACACATATTGATGCATCGCTCGGAACGCTAGATACGGAATTTTGAAATTAGCGATTCACCTTAATATGTGTGCGGTTTAACTCTCTTTTTAGTGTTTCTCGAAAAGTTTTCAGACAAAGTTTCTGCATTTTTGATATGTTATAGAATCGAATATTGCTGTTTTAATGCGCTATCACACATATTGATGCATCGCTCTGGACGCCAGATACGGAATTTTGAAGTTTGCGATTCACCTTAATATGTGTGCGGTTTAACTTTCTTTTTAATGTTTCTCGAAAAGTTTTCAGACAAAGTTTTTGCATTTTTGATATGTTATAGAATCGAATATTGCGGTTCTAATGCGCTATCACACATATTGATGCATCGCTCGGAACGCCAGATACGGAATTTTGAAATTAGCGATTCACCTTAATATGTGTGCGGATTAACACTCTTTTTAGTGTTTCTCGAAAAGTTTTCAGACAAAGTTTTTGCGTTTTTGATATATTATAGAATCGAATATTGCGGTTCTAATGCGCTATCACACATATTGATGCATCGCTCGGAACGCTAGATACGGAATTTTGAAGTTTGCGATTCACCTTAATATGTGTGCGGTTTAACACTCTTTTTAGTGTTTCTCGAAAAGTTTTCAGACAAAATTTTTGCATTTTTGATATTGTATAGAATCGAATATTGCGGTTCTAATGCGCTATCACACATATTGATGCATCGCTCTGGACGCCAGATACGGAATTTTGAAGTTTGCGATTCACCTTAATATGTGTGCGGTTTAACTTTCTTTTTAATGTTTCTCGAAAAGTTTGCAGACAAAGTTTTTGCATTTTTGATATGTTATAGAATCGAATATTGCGGTTCTAATGCGCTATCACACATATTGATGCATCGCTCGGAACGCTAGATACGGAATTCGGAAGTTAGCGGTCTACCTTAATATGTGTGCGGTTTTACACTATTTTGAACTTTTCTCAGAAAGTTTTCAGACAAAGTTTTTGCATTTTCGATATTTTATAGAATCGAATATTGCGGTTCTAATGCGCTATCACACATATTGATGCATCGCTCGGGACGCCAGATACGGAATTTTGAAATTAGCGATTCACCTTAATAAGTGTGCGGTTTAACACTCTTTTTAGTGTTTCTCGAAAAGTTTTCAGACAAAGTTTTTGCATTTTTGATATTGTATAGAATCGAATATTGCGGTTCTAATGCGCTATCACACATATTGATGCATCGCTCTGGACGCCAGATACGGAATTTTGAAGTTAGCGATTCACCTTAATAAGTGTGCGGTTTAACACTCTTTTTAGTGTTTCTCGAAAAGTTTTCAGACAAAATTTTTGCATTTTTGATATTGTATAGAATCGAATATTGCGGTTCTAATGCGCTATCACACATATTGATGCATCGCTCTGGACGCCAGATACGGAATTTTGAAGTTTGCGATTCACCTTAATAAGTGTGCGGTTTAACACTCTTTTTAGTGTTTCTCGAAAATTTTTCAGACAAAGTTTTTGCGTTTTTGATATATTATAGAATCGAATATTGCGGTTCTAATGCGCTATCACACATATTGATGCATCGCTCTGGACGCCAGATACGGAATTTTGAAATTAGCGATTCACCTTAATAAGTGTGCGGTTTAACACTCTTTTTAGTGTTTCTCGAAAAGTTTTCAGACAAAGTTTTTGCGTTTTTGATATATTATAGAATCGAATATTGCGGTTCTAATGCGCTATCACACATATTGATGCATCGCTCGGGACGCCAGATACGGAATTTTGAAGTTAGCGATTCACCTTAATAAGTGTGCGGTTTAACACTCTTTTTAGTGTTTCTCGAAAAGTTTTCAGACAAAATTTTTGCATTTTTGATATTGTATAGAATCGAATATTGCGGTTCTAATGCGCTATCACACATATTGATGCATCGCTCTGGACGCCAGATACGGAATTTTGAAGTTTGCGATTCACCTTAATAAGTGTGCGGTTTAACACTCTTTTTAGTGTTTCTCGAAAAGTTTTCAGACAAAGTTTTTGCGTTTTTGATATATTATAGAATCAAATATTGCGGTTCTAATGCGCTATCACACATATTGATGCATCGCTCTGGACGCCAGATACGGAATTTTGAAGTTTGCGATTCACCTTAATATGTGTGCGGTTTAACTTTCTTTTTAATGTTTCTCGAAAAGTTTTCAGACAAAGTTTTTGCATTTTTGATATGTTATAGAATCGAATATTGCGGTTCTAATGCGCTATCACACATATTGATGCATCGCTCGGAACGCTAGATACGGAATTTTGAAGTTAGCGATTCACCTTAATAAGTGTGCGGTTTAACTCTCTTTTTAGTGTTTCTCGAAAAAATTTCAGACAAAGTTTTTGCATTTTTGATATGTTATAGAATCGAATATTGCGGTTCTAATGCGCTCTTACACATATTGATGCATCGCTCTGGACGCCAGATACGGAATTTTGAAGTTTGCGATTCACCTTAATATGTGTGCGGTTTAACACTCTTTTTAATGTTTCTCGAAAAGTTTTCAGACAAAGTTTTTGCATTTTTGATATGTTATAGAATCGAATATTGCGGTTCTAATGCGTTATCACACATATTGATGCATCGCTCGGAACGCTAGATACGGAATTTTGAAATTAGCGATTCACCTTAATATGTGTGCGGTTTAACTCTCTTTTTAGTGTTTCTCGAAAAGTTTTCAGACAAAGTTTCTGCATTTTTGATATGTTATAGAATCGAATATTGCGGTTCTAATGCGCTATCACACATATTGATGCATCGCTCGGAACGCCAGATACGGAATTTTGAAATTAGCGATTCACCTTAATATGTGTGCGGTTTAACACTCTTTTTAGTGTTTCTCGAAAAGTTTTCAGACAAAGTTTTTGCGTTTTTGATATATTATAGAATCGAATATTGCGGTTCTAATGCGCTATCACACATATTGATGCATCGCTCGGAACGCTAGATACGGAATTTTGAAGTTTGCGATTCACCTTAATAAGTGTGCGGTTTAACACTCTTTTTAGTGTTTCTCGAAAAGTTTTCAGACAAAGTTTTTGCGTTTTCGATATTTCATAGAATCGAATATTGCGGTTCTAATGCGCTATCACACATATTGATGCATCGCTCGGGACGCCAGATACGGAATTTTGAAGTTAGCGATTCACCTTAATATGTGTGCGGTTTAACACTCTTTTTAATGTTTCTCGAAAATTTTTCAGACAAAGTTTTTGCATTTTTGATATTGTATAGAATCGAATATTGCGGTTCTAATGCGCTATTACACATATTGATGCATCGCTCGGGACGCCAGATACGGAATTTTGAAGTTAGCGATTCACCTTAATAAGTGTGCGGTTTAACACTCTTTTTAGTGTTTCTCGAAAAGTTTTCAGACAAAATTTTTGCATTTTTGATATTGTATAGAATCGAATATTGCGGTTCTAATGCGCTATCACACATATTGATGCATCGCTCTGGACGCCAGATACGGAATTTTGAAGTTTGCGATTCACCTTAATAAGTGTGCGGTTTAACACTCTTTTTAGTGTTTCTCGAAAAGTTTTCAGACAAAGTTTTTGCGTTTTTGATATGTTATAGAATCGAATATTGCGGTTCTAATGCGCTCTTACACATATTGATGCATCGCTCTGGACGCCAGATACGGAATTTTGAAGTTTGCGATTCACCTTAATATGTGTGCGGTTTAACACTCTTTTTAATGTTTCTCGAAAAGTTTTCAGACAAAGTTTCTGCATTTTTGATATGTTATAGAATCGAATATTGCGGTTCTAATGCGCTATCACACATATTGATGCATCGCTCGGAACGCTAGATACGGAATTTTGAAATTAGCGATTCACCTTAATAAGTGTGCGGTTTAACTCTCTTTTTAGTGTTTCTCGAAAAGTTTTCAGACAAAGTTTTTGCATTTTTGATATATTATAGAATCGAATATTGCGGTTCTAATGCGCTATTACACATATTGATGCATCGCTCGGAACGCTAGATACGGAATTTTGAAGTTAGCGATTCACCTTAATAAGTGTGCGGTTTAACTCTCTTTTTAGTGTTTCTCGAAAAGTTTTCAGACAAAGTTTTTGCATTTTTGATATATTATAGAATCGAATATTGCGGTTCTAATGCGCTATCACACATATTGATGCATCGCTCGGAACGCCAGATACGGAATTTTGAAGTTAGCGATTCACCTTAATATGTGTGCGGTTTAACACTCTTTTTAATGTTTCTCGAAAAGTTTTCAGACAAAGTTTCTGCATTTTTGATATATTATAGAATCGAATATTGCGGTTCTAATGCGCTATTACACATATTGATGCATCGCTCTGGACGCCAGATACGGAATTTTGAAGTTTGCGATTCACCTTAATATGTGTGCGGTTTAACACTCTTTTTAATGTTTCTCGAAAAGTTTTCAGACAAAGTTTTTGCGTTTTTGATATTTTATAGAATCGAATATTGCGGTTCTAATGCGCTATCACACATATTGATGCATCGCTCGGAACGCCAGATACGGAATTTTGAAGTTAGCGATTCACCTTAATATGTGTTACAATTAGAAACACGAGCAAAAAATTCGTTGTCGTTTTCTCATGAAAATGATGTTTATTTAGAATCGAAAAATTTCAGCTTATAAAAGCTTTCAGCTTATAAAAAAAATAAAAACAAACATTTCATCCAGATCCGTTCATTAGAAAAAAGTTATGGTCATATTTTAAATCTTGGATTCAATCTAAATTCCCAATGAAAAGTCCTATTTCAGAAAATACCTATGTTCTATGGGGTCGAAAAATTCCAAAAAAATACGATTTTTTTATTTTTCATATTTTCAGGATTATAAAGGTGCTATCGTACTTTCCTCACCGTGCGGAATCTAGAAATACAATTTTCATCTAAATCCGTTCACAAGAAAAAAGATATGGTCATTTCTAGAATCCTGGAATGCCTTCAGACACCCATAAGATATTAATATTTTTTTGTTAATTTTTAAATGATTTTTTATGTTATTCTGACTAAATTACCTACGTGGAAACCAAATTTGACATTTTCAGACCGCTACAATACGTTCGAAGGCCTATTTCAGAATATACCTCTTTTCTATGGGATCGAAAATTCCAAAAAAATACGATTTTTTTTAATTTTTCAGTTTTTCAGGATTTTAAACATGTTATCGTATTCTACACACCGTGCGGATTCCAAAAATACAATTTTCATCCAGATCCGATGCCTAGAAAAAAAATTTATGGTCATGTCTAGAATCCTGGAATGGCTCCAGATACCCATGATATTAAATTTTTTGTTAATATTTTAATGATTTTTATGTTATTCTGACTAAATTGATAGCATTCAAACTCGCAGAATCAAACTATAAAGATTTAACATCAACTGGTGCCTTACATTTGATACCTCTTTCACTCATGGTACATCGCATTCAAACTCGCAGAATCACAAATATAGAGATTTAAAACAAATATAAGTTTTATTCAGATCCGATTACCAGAAAAAAACGTTATGGTCATTTATAGAATCATACACAAGCATGGTATTCAGGAAGCGGTCCACAGAGAAAAGAGATTAATTGGTAGAAAGAGTGAAGAATATACTTTGTGTGTTCTTCCTCCACAAAAACCATCATTGGCCTGTTGTCGGTAGCGGAGCTGAAAGTTACATTTTTGACAGTTGTCATGCTTGCAAATCAAAATTTTAACTCACCGACAACTCAATTCCATTCCAAATAGACGCGACTTCCAAACAGGGCTGTCTCCAACTCCCGAAGACGACTTCACGCTGATGCACGATTTAGAACGGTTTTCAATTTTCAACCAGTTCTCGCCGTCTTTGTAATGAAACTCAAACTGCCCTATTCACGGTAGATCATTCTTCAACAGATTTTTGCCAATTAAATATAGTAGGATATTGAAATTCATGACTGATGAGAAGACGAATGAATGAATTGGAGAGATATGAGTACCATAACCTATAAAGTGGGCGGATACACATAATATGCAACACAGTGTATCATTTGATGAGGAAGCAAACCGACAAAGCTGGAAGAGGTCAATTCCCAGGAGCAAAAAAAACGAAGGGCAGTAAACCAATAGTCCAAGGGATACCCGGAATTTTCGAGCTGTAAAATGATGGTTCCAGGGAAAAAGGGGTGGTTTATGGTGCACGTTGTAGGTAAACAAATGAATAATATGAAGAATAGACAAAGGAAAAAAGAAAGTAGTAAAAAGTAGGTACAAAAAGAGAAAGGAGATCGCACGGCATCCTGATTGGAATTGCGTTTAATTAGGTGTCTAGGGCCAAATTTGACACTTTCCGACCGACTTAAACTTAATTTGGAGTTATAAGTCGTGACCTATATCATTGAAAAGCTGATAGAAAGTTAGGTACAAATTTCCATTTATAGCTGCCCAATGACCTTGTGAGCTGATTGATTTGGGTTAAATGTGTCATTTTTCACTGTTTTTCTCAATTATTTAACACATAAACTCACGCGGATCAATTTCGATTAATTTTTTGTCTAGTTTCAATTGAAAATATGCACTGAAAACTGTGAGAAATGATACTTCCAACCCAAATAACTCAGCTCACAAGGTCATTGGGCAGCTATAAATTCAAATTTGTAACAAACTTTTTATGAGCTTTTCAATGATATAGGTTTCGACTCATAACTCCAAATTAACTTTAAACCATTCCCTAGTAAGGTCTATTTCAGAGTACACCTATTCGCGGAACATTCCTGCATCCAAATCTATGAACCCAACCCGTGAGTCTCCAATCAGTTGTTTTCGCCACGTCTTTCCCGTCCTGGCGTAACGTGGAACAAAATCGCGCTCAAGAAAAAAATCAATTTTTCAAACATTGCTTTTTTTAAATTCCTTCTCTTTGAAACATGCAAGCCTTTGTGTAAGAGTAATCGCGTGAACTCAAAAAAACAAAAAAAAAATCTATCTTCTTTAGCTGAGGTTCAGCTGAGCTGAGGTTTTGCGGGAGTGAAAAAGTTCAATTGTATATGTCAGTGATGTGAACGCAAAGCTCGTTTTTTCCCTGTGAGATTCATCACAGAATATAAATATTCCGGTAGATCTTTTGTGGTATCAAATCTCTGCATTTCTTATAAGCTCTTAAAAATCTTCTCGTTCGCGATCCCTCTCGAGGGATTCCCGCGCTTTTTTCAAACCCATTTTCTTTGCGCATCACATCTCTCGCAGGACCCAAACGCCGCGACCCTCGGCCACTCAGTCGTTCTCATCCATCCCCTCCAAGGAGTTCACGCGTTTTTTTCACAACAATATGCCTTTGCATCTTCTCTCGATCAAACAAATCAATAGTTGCCGGTCGGCCCTTCCGGGGCCGGCACACTGTCTGCCATCGAACACTGTTGCCGTTCTTCCCATCGCTTTTTGTCTTCTCTGTCTGAGTCTCTTGTTATTCGTGTGTTCTCATCGCATTCGACGGTCGTCGTCTGCCCTTGCGTCCCGCATTCATTCGTCTTCTCTTGACGATTGCGGTTGTTTTTTCTGCTCGTCAGTCATAATCTATTTCTTCATAAGAATATCGGATTTATTTATTACTTCCGTCAATTCCTACAAAATGTTTTTTACAGGTAATACACGTCATCAACAGATAGCCATGTCTCGTCCTTACCAGGACCCCCCAAGTGAGTTTTTTCGAGGATCATTTCACTACGGCCTAATAGCCATGTTCTATTGATTCTAATTTTAAATGGAAATAGGTGGAGCCAGCAATCTGTACTTAGGATTAAAAATTCAGCCGTGGCCTAGGATTTCAAAACTTCGGCCATCTTGTTTTTTCGGTTTTTTCTGGCGATTCCTTTCAACCACGGATAATTTTAAAAACTTAGCAATTTTTGACGGAATTTGATGTAATTTGACGGAATTTGATGTGCTGATGTAAGAGAAAAGGCCACGGCCGAACATTCTCAAACTCTTCCATCGGACGGCGTAGTGAAAATTAACCGTATATGGAATCCAATTAGTTACTAATTCTTTTTTCAGGAATATATGTTAGTACGCGGTCAGCCGGAAGTAGACAGCAGCCTGTGGGTGATGATTCGGGCTCTACTAGAGGAACTCAACGTGAAAGTCGTCATCAGACTCCAACTAACATCGTTCACCCATATTCTGATATTGACAGCCATCAAATGAGATCAACTGAAAATGGTCAGCAGCCAGTCGGCGATAATTCGGCGCCTACTAGAGGCCCGTATAGAGATCAACGCGAGAGTCATCATCAGCCTAACATTCATCACTCTTATTATGATGCTTATCGCTACGACAATCGCTCGCCAGCGAATGGTCCAGCACAGCAAAATGCGCCGAATTCGATGGGAACTCATCGTGTAGAAGATCAAAGCCGCAATCCAACCCATTATCAGTCTGGCGGCGATAATTGGGCCCAGGGCAGAGGCTCATATGGAGATCAACGCGAGAGTCATCATCAGCCCAACATCCAACACTCTTATTATGATGCCTATCGCTACGGTCCAGCACAGGAAAATGTGTCAAATCCAATGGGAAACCATCATGTAGAAGACCAAAGCCGCAATCCAACCCATAATCAGTCTGGCGGCGATATTTGGGCCCAGGGCAGAGGATCATATGGATTCCAGCAAGAGAGTCATCATCAGCCTAACATCCACCACTCTTATTATAATATCTATCGCTACGACAATCGCTCGCAAGCGAATGGTCCGGCACAGCAAGATGTGTCAAATCCAATGGGCAATTATCGTGAAGAAGACCAAGGCCGCAATCCAACTCATAACCAGTCTGGAGGTGATATTTGGGCCCAGGGCATAGGACCGTATGGATACCAACACGAGAATCATCATCAGACCTCGGCTAACATCGTCCAATCTTCTGATGATTTTCGCAACGAAAATCGGTTGCCAGCGAATGGTCCACCACAGGGAGTACAGCACGATGCACAACATCTGCCAGGAAATGGCTCCTTAAATCGTGGATCAAACCAGAATTTTCACAACAATAGTGATTCCCAAGTCAATGAAGTATCGCAAGAGCAGCATTACTATAATCAACCAATTCATAATCAGAACAACAATGATGAAGCGGATGACGAAGACGAAGATGAGCCTGATTATAGAAGAAGTGAGAATGGTTATTAAAACTACAACAACCATAATAAGCTTTTTTCAGATCTCTGCAGCGATCGTCCCCAAGAGGATTGGCACACCCACACTTCCCGCTGGTTGGCCGAAACCGCGCCGCCAAAGTCACAGCTCGGCAATCCTAACAGATACTGTCCTCATTATAACACACCGGATGGCCGATTCCACGCTTCCTCCAATAACGCTACCTCAATGCCACAGTCCGTGCCAAATCATGATTCTCGCAACGCTGCAAATCAGAAAGACCATCAGCCTCATGAGGAAGCACCTCGTCAACCTCTTGGAGACGAGCTCGCCCCAGCCACTCCAAGATCAGAAAACAGTGTGGAAGCCTTCCCACCGGGTCCTCAAATCCTGGGCTCTGTAAATCCTGAAAAGCTGCAAAAATACACTCGCAGGGCGAAGCGTGGAAAAGGAAAACTCATTTATCAAGGTATGCTCATTATTTTCATCAAAATATGTACATATAATAATCAATATTATCATAGAATACTCAACTACCGAGAAGCAAGCGTACCGAAGACACATGCTTCATCTAATCAAGCAGAATGACAGATTTCATGACCAAAATCGAGTTCACATGGAAGACTATCTTGGTCAGTGGCCTGCCTTGCTTGATATACTGAAGGATGAAGAAGCTTTGAAAAGATGCCTCGCGCGATACGATTCTCCAGAGGAGGACACATCAGATGATTCTCGCGAATACAACGCTGCAAATCAAGAAAGCCATGAGCCCGCTGGTGGGGGATCTCGTCAACATCTCGGAGATGAGCTTACTCGTCCCCGTCCAAGACATGGATCTAGTCACTCAAATCTTCGCCCACCAGCTCGTCAAATTCTTGGTTCCGTGGATCCCGAGATTCTGGCAAAATATACCAGCATGGCAAAACGTGGAGAAGGAAAACACATTTATGAAGGTATTTTTGTCATTTTCATCAACATATAACATTCAATATTATTACAGAATGCTCGAAAACCGAGAAGCAGGCGTACCGAAGAGACCCAATGCTCCAAATCAAGGAAAACGATAGATTCCATCACCAACGTCGAGTTGACGTGGAAGACCATCTTGGCCAGTGGCCTGCTTTGCTTGGGATTCTTAAGGATGAAGATGCAGTTCTAAGAAACGACAACAGTGAGTTCCCAGTGTTTCTTTATTCTGAAAATGTTATTAATTTGTAGTGGGAGTGCGTGTGGAGGAACACTTACGTCAGCATCCAATGGGATTGGCAAAAATGTTGTGCGAAGCTGAGGACAATGAAAAGCACCATTTGGCTATGATCAAGCAACTCCGATCTGAACTCAACAATGCCAAGCTGGAAGCCAAAAAAGACAAAGCAACGATTACAAGCTTGAAATCGGCGACCGACGTCCTTGAGAATATGGCGTATGAAACTGCAAATAAAGCCTCCTATTATGAGGATATGGCAAATAAAAGATTAGATCGATCCAGGCATATGGAGAAAATGGCGGTGAAAAATTATAATAAAGCCGACCGTTACGAAAAGATGGCGAATGAAAATGCAATTCGGGCCGACCGTTACGAGAAGATGGCGAATGAAAATGCAATTCGGGCCGACCGTTACGAGAAGATGTACAATGATCTTGCCTCGAAATCCGTGTCGATAGAACACTCCTATTTGTTGCAAAACGGGCAGAAAATTCTGGTTGGTTCAGGAAAGCCACCGAGCCCCACTGTCCACTCTCATAATGACGTTTAATTTTGCTTTGCAATTGTTGATCATGTTTCTCTGTAATTTCCTTCTCCGATGAGTCTTACTTTTTAAATTTTAGTTTGTTAACCTATCACACTAATTTCAAAGGTTGTCTAGAAACCTTAAGTTGAGTGTGCCCCATCTTCACCTCCCTCTGTTGACTTTAACTTTAGTTTAATTGTTAAATATGTTTTTTGTAATTTCGCTTTCCCATGAGCCTAACTCTTCAAACTTCGGTATGTTAATTAACCACTCTACTCTTTTTTCATGGTTGTCTGGAAATCCCAAATATATTGGCCCCATCTTCACCCCTCTCCGTTGACTTTAATTTTGGTTGTACTGTTGCAATTGTTGAATATGTTTCTTTTTAATCTTATTTTCTGATGAGCATTATTTTTAAAACTTGGTTGTATGGAAGTCCTAATTATAATGTGCCCCACCTTCAATCCCCTCCGTTGACTTTGATTTTCGCCCCGTTTTGACAACTGTCAACCAGTATTTTCTGCTTTTTTAAACGTTTAATAATTTAATATGGATGAATAATGATTCAAATTGGGAAACTTTAAAAAAACAATACGTTTCAGGAGAGTCAGAAGTTTGAAAAATTTCTGACCTGATCCGTTGTCCGAAGGCTCTCGAAGCTAAATCCTGGAAAATCAAATTGAAACTTGCTACAAAAAACCAGTAGACTTCAACTTGCAAATAAGCGATCGGTTCAGCTAGATGAGCAGAGGTCACGGCGATCACAGAAAAATTGCTCGCTCTAAAAACTTCAGATAATTATAGTCTAATTAACAAAAGTGATGTGGGTAGATTCAGTTAGTTCATCTTTTTGTTGTTTATTGAATTTCAAAAAACTTTTTCAAAAAATTTTTTGATACCGCGTCACAGAGCTCATTCTTCTACCCGTGACATATGAACATTTAGATTTTCTGTCTGGTTTTATTATTGTAATCTACATAGCTTGGAGCTAGAAAACATGATGTCATTCACAGAGAGTGAACTCATGTAACTTTTTATTTGTTTTTTGTGCCTTTTTTTCGTTAGGAGTCTAAACTCTGAAAAATCATGATCCATATACTTCATTTTTACTATTTTATATTCTTACTATGATTATATTTGCAGTTGATCTGGATTATTTGCAAAGAAGGATTAAAGTGTTCCTTTTACAGATTTGACTACTACATTATTATTAGATCAATGGAAGAAATACGTATTTTTCTCTTGTAATCAAATATATTCCATAGTAATCTTTCCCACCAAACTATACTCATTTTCGTCGTCATTCATCCAGAGACAGACAAAAAAACGTAATTCAAAATCCTAGACAGAACTTTTCGAAAAACGCATAAATTTTTTGTGACTCCACATGACTATTTCTAAGAGCCGTCTAGCTCCACCTTGTCTCAATTGTACTCTAGATTTCTATTTGTTTTGCTAGAAATTTTCAAAACGTCATAATGCCTACCTGACTTTTTCGAAAGTTTACGGTCATTACTTCTGACTATTTTCAGAAACTCGTATTATTAGGTGAGGGTGTTGTGTCTCAAATTAATAACTTCTAAATCACACGCATACCTTTTGATCCCTCTTGTTGTCTAGTAAAGTTGATCATTGAGACTTGAGATTTATTTTGAGTTTAGTTTTGGTTTTGGAGTTCTGTTCTGGTTTTTGATAAGGACATTCTTTATTCTGTTCTAACAAGAATAGTATTTGGTTGGTTTCTCATTCTACTTCCTCATTGACATACCTTCTGATTTGGTAGACTTTTTTCATTTTTCCTTCTCTTAACAATTCTTTTTTTTGAGACTCATTGAATTCTAACTATGGGAAAACGTAAGTGGACAAGCCCGCCAAGACTTGAACTTCAACATGGAGAAAAGCCAATTTTCAAACAAAGAAGAGAATCAGAAGGTGTTCAGAATTTCACAGCCTCAGGAAACCTGATTCATAAGGAAACGATAGCAGCTCATGCAAATGAGAAAAATGCTGAGATAAAAGAATTCCGCAAACCATTTCCTCCAACTTCAAGCCCACTCCTCAAATCATGGATGTTGCCAACTTCACTTCCGAATTCTGGATCATTAGACCCAGCAAATCAAACAAAGCCAAACAACGTGAACCCAGAAAACCAAACAATCGTAAACCTCAAGTCTAACCTTTTGGCTGAGCTCGCTTATGGACCCTCCACTCCAGACTTCTCAGCGTTCTCTAAAGTGGTTCAGCAGCTTTCCCATGCAGGTTAGTATGGTTCAGTTTAAATTTAAAGGTGGTGTGCAAGTTTTTAACATATGGGCTCATATGGGGTAAAAATAGATGTGTTTTCATTATATCATGATGAAAACGCTCAAAAAAATTTCTTACGGCCGCGAGACGCCGTCAAAGTGCGATTTGCAGTACGGTAGTGGCCCCTTTCTCACTAACCGAATTTTGCTTATTTTTAGCGAAAAACAGTGAAAAATCATTCGTGGGAGCATTGTCAGGTGATTTTCTTACGTATTATGCAAAAAACTGAAATTTCATCGGCAAATTGGCTAGAAAATTGACAATTTCAAAAAATTATGCGAATTTCGTCACATTGGCGGCGGACTAGTGCAAAAGCTCGGCCAGCACTTCCATTTGGACCACTACCGTATTGGAAAATCGGACTTTGATGGCGTTTTGCGGCCGTAAAAAATTTTCTTGAGCGTTTTCATCGTGAGATTATGAAAATACATATATTTTTATCCCATTTGAGCCCTTTTGTTAAAAACTCGCACATCACCTTTAAATATCAACAATTTCAGAACTCCCAAAATCTACCAATGGGTTCCGAAACGCCCCCAAGGACACTCCGTTTGTTCCTAATTTCCCAATTCGACCAGAACCAATTTACGCTCCAGGACTGAAACCAACTGGATCAGCTGAAACACAATCGTCATCTTTATCAAGACCAGTGAGCCATGCTATTCCAGGTTGGGAGATTTTGTAATATTAAACTGTATCAAAATTAAAGAGGTGCGCTTCACTACTTTCAAAATTTCAGATTTGAGCACTACTTCAGCATTTTGCACCCCTCCAACGACATTTGAGCCATATGAAGAAAAACTCATTGACAAAATGAGCACGCCTGAGCATTCAATCATTCAAGAAACCCCTCAACTATTCCTCAATACAATCATCTCTCCAACAACATCAACTATGAGCAGCAATAGTAGTAGTAAGCATTTCATACCATCCGCTATTGATTAAAAAAGCCATTTCCAGATATCAGAGATCTCCTCCGCGTCTTCGAGCACAAAATGCTTCTGCCCGGATCTTCAGAACCAATCCAATGCCTCACTCTTTATTGAATCTCAATTTGGAGATTGTTTTTTATAGATATCCTCTTCTGTTAACAAGCCAGATTTAACCGATCTCAAATCTCCTCATCCTTATGTGCAAAATCTTCTTTCTCCTCAAAAAATTTTATTTGAATTTTTCCCATGTTTTTTTCATTCAGGGCGCATCTAATGAATCTAAGGTTGATGTCGAAAATTTGTCATTTTGTAGTATACGAGGAGCAAATAAATCCATCACTCTTGTACTAATAAACGTCGAAATGTTTTTTTTTTCCAAAAAAAACCTCAATATATTGATGGAAATACGTTTCAGAAATGATTCATTCTAGTCGTCTTGCGCGGTTTTTGTCTGATGAGAAATCGGATATTTTGTTTATCAGAAATTAATATTTTAAACAAAAAAATTCTGAATATAAACAAATGTTCTGAGAATTTGCATTGTGCTTTCCTTTTGATTTCTCTCTCCTTTCCCTATCCACATCACTAAAACAGTGGAAACTCACAAATTTTCCCTTCGCTGAGCACATATCCCAAGAGCTCAAAAAAAAATAATGGGCATCTTGGTTTCCATGGTGAAGTGAAGTATACAACGAGCAGTTCTGACTATCATACAAAATTTTGGAGCTCTCTGAGTTTTCAAGTGCCCTGATTTGGTTTTCAAGTGGCGCACCTTTTTCCTTTATTTTACGACGTCTCTATAATAGTCGATCATAAAAAATATATATGGAAATATAACGATGGTTTCCTCCCGTTTTTTTGACTTTCGCGGATAGCTTTTTTCATATATTTTCGGCTTCGCGACGTTTCGAAAGATGACGTTTCGAAAGTGTGACGCTTCGGAAGTGTGACGTTTATAAAATGTGACATTTCGAAAGTGTGTTGTTTCAAAGGCAAAACGTTGCATTCGTGAAATATCGCACTTTCGAAATGTCACACTTGCGAAACGTCACACTTTCAAAACGTCATACTTTCGAAAAGTCACACTTTCGAAACGTCGCGGAGCCATATTTTCTATTACTATCTCAAATTGTTTTCACGAATTTATATTCATATTATATATTCCATGATTTGATGAAAGTGTTGGATCTTTGTTATTCCTTTTACACTTCTTGTTTTTTGAACTCCAGAGATGCCTATTTTTTTCCAATCAAAGCAACAATAACAAAAAATTTGCACTTTTTTATCATTAACAATGTCCTTTCCAGCTGTGTTATCACATGCTACCACATCGTGAGAAACCGAAAGGGAATTTATGTCTCTTTCTTCGATCCTCTTTTCCCCGGTGATTCTGGAGGTCGTAAATTATTATTTCAGTATCATGGAGCTGAAAGAGTACTTCGAAAAAACCGCTGAAATCCGTGAAGACACTGCGAAGCTGTTAGAGATGATCAACGAGGTTCAGAAAACTACAAGAAGCGCTCTCGCAGAATGTTCCTTCTTGTCAAAAGAGATGAAGCTACAGTATACCCAACAAAAGTATTACAGTAATCCAAACTATTTCAAATTGGGATTTTTTCAGCGTTGTTGATCAAAGCTCCAGAAAAAGAGGAAGCGATGAGATGAGCAATGAGGTTCCAATCAAGAAATATCACTAGAATCAAGTCGCAAAGTCGGGAAGATGAATACGATCTCCGGTGGAGAATAACAAATGTGGTTACAAAAAGTTTACGGTGTTTTATTGTCACTATTCTATAAATCTAAACTTCCTAAAAAATTTTTTTAGCAAAGGCAAAGTTTTCTATCTTCTTTCGTTTGCCCCCTTCCCTTTTGTTCGCAGTACACAAACCCCCATTTCCTCAGAATGAGACACACTCAGTCTCCTCTCCCAACGAAAATTTTCGAAAAGAGTCAATGACGTATGAAAAGAGACGGCCGATTTCCCAATGCGCCCCGCGACGCATTTTTTCGAAAACATCACAAGGACTTTCTCGTCTGACACTCTGCCCGACCGCCACGCGACCGCGACGCATCAGTTTCTGCTTCTCCTCCAAACGCTTTATCTTTCTTCTCCCGCTCTGGCCAGCCCCGTCGCATGACACGAATCGTATCGATTCTTTTTCGTCTGCCATACACTATATCACATGGGGCCCCTCTAGCACCCTCTCGACGCGTCCAGTGTCTAGTAGAAGGTTCTCGAAGGCATAGCAAGAGACGCATATAAATACGCCCCTTGCCAGCTGTCAACCGCCACTTCTTATTCCCCTTCCATTTCCACCCTACCGTTTTCCTTCCCACGCCTTCATCGTTTTTTATTCATCTACCGTCCATCAAAAGGTTCGGTTCCAGGAATCGTCACAGCGACTCGGATTCGGATTCGGTGAGATGGTTCCAAATACAGGCTCTTTTTCGGTCTCCTTCCTATGGTCTTCATACGGGTGATCCACTTGTCCAAAAGGCTTCGAAAGCGTAGATGTCCCCATGTAACTGATGTACCTCTCTCTCTCATGAGATATCCAGGACTGCCTTCAAAGTGACTCACACCAGTAACTCCTTGGTTTGACTTACCTCATCCTGCTGGCTTATTCAGTGGACATCCAACAGTAGGTGTTGGTTGAGGTTCGTTAGGTTTTGCGCAGTGCAAGTTTCCTTTCTTCTTTCTCTCTTGCGACCCATCTAAGGGTTTCGTAACACTAACTTTCTATTCCAGCTCAGATTGTCTCAAACATTCCGTTTAGCAAAGTCGCTCGCTTTCAGGTTTCAAAGGGATTATAGTAACCGATGTGACTAGTGAAACGCAATTGTAAAGATCCAACACTTTCTCACTTTGTCTCTTCTTATTTGCCCGAAACCGCGATGACGCTTGTGTACAACCTCTCCGGATAGCTGAGCCGGATCTTTGCGTGAAATCAAACTCTGAAATCAAGCTCAAACCAAACTTTGGAATTTGTGACTCTTCCTCCCACTGTTTCTACGTTATACTCTATCTTTGCGTGAAATCGTGAAACCTTGAATTGTCAAAAAAAAGAACGAAAAATGTTCTAGCTATACTAAACAAACTATTCATTGTAAGATTGTGTGCCTCTAAATCAAAAAAATCCGAAAAATAAATCCTTGGTAACTTCTAAAGTCGGTGTTTTGTTGATCCTCTCTCTTCTCTAAAGTTCAGTAGGTATTTCGAAAGTATTGCGAAATCACGGATCATCAAACATTCGACGCGCTCAAATATTGCGAAATCCACGGTCTCCTTCTTACTCTAGTTTCCTGAATGACTCATCGCTGTCAGTATCAACCAGGTAAAACTAAATGCTTACATCAATTCTTCTTGCAGGGGTTTTAAGATGATATTATCAAATCATATAGGAAATTACGAAAATGAAACGCTACCAGTTTTAAGACGACGCCTCCTCCAGTCCAGAATTTTCAAACTTTGATATTTTGTATGAAAGAAAAATCATGTTTTTATTTGCTACACTTTTTCAGAATTGCGAATTCAATGCTATTTGATTGTAATTTCAGGGATAGTGAATCGTATACACTCAAGCCATTTGAACACTTTGAAATTTCACAGTCTTAGACATAGAAAAAAGATGTTAACATTTTTTAGTTTCTAATTATAAGGTCTACTTTAAAGAGTGATAATCTATTCGAATCTTCGTGCCTTTTTGTTTCTCAGATTATCAACATAGAGTCACTTCTCGAGAGTAATATAATCTATCTTAACACAATGTTTCGTATACAGCATTTCTTAATCTAACTTGCCTAAAAGATCTCAAAACTGTGAGGTCATAAGCTAGAACATAACTTTTTTATCAGCTCTCCAACTAGGAATTCAAATCCATCTGACTGTACCAAAACTCAAACCCAAGTCTCTCTCTCGCTCAAGCTTCAAAATTATAAATCCAAATCCTAAGATCGTATCAAAACTCAAACTCAATTTCTCTTTCAAACTTTAAACCTAGAAATCCAAATCCTAAGACCGTACCAAATCTCAAAATGAAACTCTCTCTCAAACTTTAAACCTAGAAATCCAAATCCTAAGATCGTATCAAAATTCAAACTCAAACTCTCTCTCAAACTTTGAACCTAGAAATCCAAATCCTAAAATCGTATCAAAACTCAAACTCAATTTCTCTCTCAAACTTTAAACCTAGAAATCCAAATCCTAAGATCGTATCAAAATTCAAACTCAAACTCTCTCTCAAACTTTAAACCTAGAAATCCAAATCCTAAGATCGTATCAAAATTCAAACTCAAACTCTCTCTCAAACTTTAAACCTAGAAATCCAAATCCTAAGACCGTACCAAATCTCAAAATGAAACTCTCTCTCAAACTTTAAACCTAGAAATCCAAATCCTAAGACCGTACCAAATCTCAAAATGAAACTCTCTCTCAAACTTTAAACCTAGAAATCCAAATCCTAAGATCGTATCAAAACTCAAACTCAAACTCTCTCAAACTTTAAACCTAGAAATCCAAATCCTAAGACCGTACCAAATCTCAAAATGAAACTCTCTCTCAAACTTTAAACCTAGAAATCCAAATCCTAAGATCGTATCAAAATTCAAACTCAAACTCTCTCTCAAACTTTAAACCTAGAAATCCAAATCCTAAGATCGTATCAAAATTCAAACTCAAACTCTCTCTCAAACTTTAAACCTAGAAATCCAAATCCTAAAATCGTATCAAAACTCAAACTCAAATTCTCTCTCAAACTTTAAATATAGGAATCCAAACTCATAAGACCGTACCAAATCTCAAAATGAAACTCTCTCTCAAACTTTAAACCTAGAAATCCAAATCCTAAAATCGTATCAAAACTCAAACTCAAATTCTCTCTCAAACTTTAAATATAGGAATCCAAACTCATAAGAACGTACCAAATCTCAAAATGAAACTCTCTCTCAAACTTTAAACCTAGAAATCCAAATCCTAAAATCGTATCAAAACTCAAACTCAAATTCTCTCTCAAACTTTAAATATAGGAATCCAAACTCATAAGACCGTACAAAATCTCAAAATGAAACTCTCTCTCAAACTTTAAACCTAGAAATCCAAATCCTAAAATCGTATCAAAACTCAAACTCAATTTCTCTTTCAAACTTTAAATATAGGAATCCAAACTCATAAGAACGTACCAAATCTCAAAATGAAACTCTCTCTCAAACTTTAAACCTAGAAATCCAAATCCTAAGATCGTATCAAAATTCAAACTCAAACTCTCTCTCAAACTTTAAACCTAGAAATCCAAATCCTAAGATCGTATCAAAACTCAAACTCAAATTCTCTCTCAAACTTTAAATATAGGAATCCAAACTCATAAGACCGTACCAAATCTCAAAATGAAACTCTCTCTCAAACTTTAAACCTAGAAATCCGAATCCTAAAATCGTATCAAAACTCAAACTCAAATTCTCTCTCAAACTTTAAATATAGGAATCCAAACTCATAAGACCGTACCAAATCTCAAAATGAAACTCTCTCTCAAACTTTAAACCTAGAAATCCGAATCCTAAAATCGTATCAAAACTCAAACTCAAATTCTCTCTCAAACTTTAAATATAGGAATCCAAACTCATAAGACCGTACCAAATCTCAAAATGAAACTCTCTCTCAAACTTTAAACCTAGAAATCCGAATCCTAAAATCGTACCAAAATTCAAACTCAAACTCTCTCTCAAACTTTAAACCTAGAAATCCAAATCCTAAAATCGTATCAAAACTCAAACTCAAATTCTCTCTCAAACTTTAAATATAGGAATCCAAACTCATAAGAACGTACCAAATCTCAAAATGAAACTCTCTCTCAAACTTTAAACCTAGAAATCCAAATCCTAAAATCGTATCAAAACTCAAACTCAAATTCTCTCTCAAACTTCAAATATAGCAATCCAAACTCATAAGACCGTACCAAATCTCAAAATGAAACTCTCTCTCAAACTTTAAACCTAGAAATCCAAATCCTAAAATCGTATCAAAACTCAAACTCAAATTCTCTCTCAAACTTTAAATATAGGAATCCAAACTCATAAGACCGTACCAAATCTCAAAATGAAACTCTCTCTCAAACTTTAAACCTAGAAATCAAAATCCTATGATCGTACCAAAATTCAAACTCAAACTCTCTCTCAAACTTTAAACCTAGAAATCAAAATCCTAAGATCGTATCAAAACTCAAACTCAATTTCTCTTTCAAACTTTAAATATAGGAATCCGAATTCATAAGACCGTACCAAATCTCAAAATGAAACTCTCTCTCAAACTTTAAACCTAGAAATCCAAATCCTATGATCGTACCAAAATTCAAACTCAAACTCTCTCTCAAACTTTAAACCTAGAAATCAAAATCCTAAGATCGTATCAAAACTCAAACTCAATTTCTCTTTCAAACTTTAAATATAGGAATCCGAATTCATAAGACCGTACCAAATCTCAAAATGAAACTCTCTCTCAAACTTTAAACCTAGAAATTCAAATCCTAAAATCGTATCAAAACTCAAACTCAATTTCTCTTTCAAACTTTAAATATAGGAATCCAAACTCATAAGACCGTAGCAAATCTCAAAATGAAACTCTCTCTCAAACTTTAAACCTAGAAATCAAAATCCTAAGATCGTACCAAAACTCAAACCCAAACTCTCTCTCAAACTTTAAACCTAGGAATCCAAATCCTAAGATCGTACCAAAATTCAAACTCAAACTCTCTCTCAAACTTTAAACCTAGAAATCCAAATCCTAAAATCGTATCAAAACTCAAACTCAATTTCTCTTTCAAACTTTAAATATAGGAATCCAAACTCATAAGACCGTACCAAATCTCAAAATGAAACTCTCTCTCAAACTTCAAACCTAGAAATCAAAATCCTAAGATCGTATCAAAACTCAAACTCAAATTCTCTTTCAAACTTTAAATATAGGAATCCGAATTCATAAGACCGTACCAAATCTCAAAATGAAACTCTCTCTCAAACTTTAAACCTAGAAATTCAAATCCTAAAATCGTATCAAAACTCAAACTCAATTTCTCTTTCAAACTTTAAATATAGGAATCCAAACTCATAAGACCGTAGCAAATCTCAAAATGAAACTCTCTCTCAAACTTTAAACCTAGAAATCAAAATCCTAAGATCGTACCAAAATTCAAACTCAAACTCTCTCTCAAACTTTAAACCTAGAAATCCAAATCCTAAAATCGTATCAAAACTCAAACTCAATTTCTCTTTCAAACTTTAAATATAGGAATCCAAACTCATAAGACCGTACCAAATCTCAAAATGAAACTCTCTCTCAAACTTCAAACCTAGAAATCAAAATCCTAAAATCGTATCAAAACTCAAACTCAAATTCTCTCTCAAACTTTAAATATAGGAATCCAAACTCATAAGAACGTACTAAATCTCAAAATGAAACTCTCTCTCAAACTTTAAACCTAGAAATCCAAATCCTAAAATCGTACCAAAATTCAAACTCAAACTCTCTCTCAAACTTTAAACCTAGAAATCCAAATCCTAAGATCGTATCAAAACTCAAACTCAAATTCTCTCTCAAACTTTAAATATAGGAATCCAAACTCATAAGAACGTACTAAATCTCAAAATGAAACTCTCTCTCAAACTTTAAACCTAGAAATCCAAATCCTAAGATCGTATCAAAACTCAAACTCAAATTCTCTCTCAAACTTTAAATATAGGAATCCAAACTCATAAGACCGTACCAAATCTCAAACTCAAATTCTCTCTCAAACTTCGAACCTAGAAATCAAAATCATAAGATCGTATCAAAACTCAAAACCAAATTCTCTCTCAAACTTCAAGCCTAGAAATCCAAATCCTAAGATCGTATCAAAACTCAAACTCAATTTCTCTTTAAAACTTTAAATATAGGAATCCGAATTCATAAGACCGTACCAAATCTCAAAATGAAACTCTCTCTCAAACTTTAAACCTAGAAATCCAAATCCTAAAATCGTATCAAAACTCAAACTCAATTTCTCTTTCAAACTTTAAATATAGGAATCCAAACTCATAAGACCGTAGCAAATCTCAAAATGAAACTCTCTCTCAAACTTCAAACCTAGAAATCAAAATCCTAAGATCGTATCAAAACTCAAACTCAATTTCTCTTTAAAACTTTAAATATAGGAATCCGAATTCATAAGACCGTACCAAATCTCAAAATGAAACTCTCTCTCAAACTTTAAACCTAGAAATCCAAATCCTAAAATCGTATCAAAACTCAAACTCAATTTCTCTTTCAAACTTTAAATATAGGAATCCAAACTCATAAGACCGTACCAAATCTCAAAATGAAACTCTCTCTCAAACTTTAAACCTAGAAATCAAAATCCTAAGATCGTACCAAATCTCAAAATGAAACTCTCTCTCAAACTTCAAACCTAGAAATCCAAATCCTAAGATCGTATCAAAACTCAAACTCAATTTCTCTTTCAAACTTTAAATATAGGAATCCAAACTCATAAGACCGTACCAAATCTCAAAATGAAACTCTCTCTCAAACTTTAAACCTAGAAATCAAAATCCTAAGATCGTACCAAATCTCAAAATGAAACTCTCTCTCAAACTTTAAACCTAGAAATCCAAATCCTAAGATCGTACCAAAACTCAAACCCAAACTCTCTCTCAAACTTTAAACCTAGGAATCCAAATCCTAAGATCGTATCAAAACTCAAAATGAAACTCTCTCTCAAACTTCAAACCTAGAAATCCAAATCCTAAGATCGTATCAAAACTCAAACTCAATTTCTCTTTCAAACTTTAAATATAGGAATCCAAACTCATAAGATCGTACCAAATCTCAAAATGAAACTCTCTCTCAAACTTTAAACCTAGAAATCCAAATCCTAAGATCGTATCAAAACTCAAACTCAATTTCTCTTTAAAACTTTAAATATAGGAATCCGAATTCATAAGACCGTACCAAATCTCAAAATGAAACTCTCTCTCAAACTTTAAACCTAGAAATCAAAATCCTAAGATCGTATCAAAACTCAAACTCAATTTCTCTTTCAAACTTTAAATATAGGAATCCAAACTCATAAGACCGTACCAAATCTCAAAATGAAACTCTCTCTCAAACTTTAAACCTAGAAATCAAAATCCTAAGATCGTACCAAAATTCAAACTCAAACTCTCTCTCAAACTTTAAACCTAGAAATCCAAATCCTAAGATCGTACCAAAATTCAAACTCAAACTCTCTCTCAAACTTTAAATATAGGAATCCAAACTCATAAGACCGTACCAAATCTCAAACTCAAATTCTCTCTCAAACTTCGAACCTAGAAATCAAAATCATAAGATCGTATCAAAACTCAAAACCAAATTCTCTCTCAAACTTCAAGCCTAGAAATCAAAATCCTAAGATTGTGTCAAAACTCAAACTCAAATTCTCTCTCAAATTTTTAATATAGAAATCCAAATCCATAAGACCGTACCAAATCTCAAAATGAAACTCTCTCTCAAACTTTAAACCTAGAAATCAAAATCATAAGATCGTATCAAAATTCAAACTCAAATTCTCTCTCAAACTTTTAATATAGAAATCCAAATCCATAAGACCGTACCAAATCTCAAAATCAAACTCTCTCTCAAACTTTAAATATAGGAATTCAAATCCATAAGATCGTATCAAAACTCAAAGCAAACTCTCTATCAAACATCAAACCTAGAAATCAAAATCATAAGATCGTATCAAAACTCAAACTCAAATTCTCTCAAACTTTTAATATAGGAATCAAAACTCATAAGACCGTACCAAATCTCAAAATCAAACTCTCTCTCAAACTTCAAACCTAGAAATCCAAATCCTAAGATCGTATCAAAACTCAAACTCAAATTCTCTCTCAAATTTTTAATATAGAAATCCAAATCCATAAGACCGTACCAAATCTCAAAATCAAACTCTCTCTCAAACTTTTAATATAGGAATCCAAACTCATAAGACCGTACCAAATCTCAAAATGAAACTCTCTCTCAAACTTTAAACCTAGAAATCAAAATCCTAAGATCGTATCAAAACTCAAACTCAATTTCTCTTCCAAACTTTAAATATAGGAATCCGAATTCATAAGACTGTACCAAATCTCAAAATGAAACTCTCTCTCAAACTTCAAACCTAGAAATCAAAATCCTAAGATCGTATCAAAACTCAAACTCAAATTCTCTCTCAAACTTTAAATATAGGAATCCAAACTCATAAGACCGTACCAAATCTCAAAATGAAACTCTCTCTCAAACTTCAAACCTAGAAATCCAAATCCTAAGATCGTATCAAAACTCAAAGCAAACTCTCTCTCAAACTTCGAACCTAGAAATCAAAATCATAAGATCGTATCAAAACTCAAAACCAAATTCTCTCTCAAACTTCAAGCCTAGAAATCGAAATCCTAAGATTGTGTCAAATCTCAAAATCAAATTCTCTCGCAAACTTCAAATCTAGAAATTGAAATCCTAAGATTGTGTCAAAACTCAAAATCAAACTCTCTCTCAAACATCAAACCTAGAAATCCAAATCCTAAGACCGTACCAAATCTCAAAATCAAACTCTCTCTCAAACTTCTAATATAGGAATCCAAACTCATAAGACCGTACTAAATCTCAAAATGAAACTCTCTCTCAAACTTCGAACCTAGAAATCAAAATCCTAAGATCGTATCAAAACTCAAACTCAAATTCTCTCTCAAACTTTAAACCTAGAAATCCAAATCCTAAGATCGTATCAAAACTCAAACTCAAATTCTCTCTCAAACTTCAAGCCTAGAAATCGAAATCCTAAGATTGTGTCAAATCTCAAAATCAAATTCTCTCGCAAACTTCAAATCTAGAAATTGAAATCCTAAGATTGTGTCAAAACTCAAAATCAAACTCTCTCTCAAACATCAAACCTAGAAATCCAAATCCTAAGACCGTACCAAATCTCAAAATCAAACTCTCTCTCAAACTTCTAATATAGGAATCCAAACTCATAAGACCGTACTAAATCTCAAAATGAAACTCTCTCTCAAACTTCGAACCTAGAAATCAAAATCCTAAGATCGTATCAAAACTCAAACTCAAATTCTCTCTCAAACTTTAAACCTAGAAATCCAAATCCTAAGATCGTATCAAAACTCAAACTCAAATTCTCTCTCAAACTTTAAATATAGGAATCCAAACTCATAAGAACGTACCAAATCTCAAAATGAAACTCTCTCTCAAACTTCGAACCTAGAAATCAAAATCCTAAGATCGTATCAAAACTCAAACTCAAATTCTCTCTCAAACTTTAAACCTAGAAATCCAAATCCTAAGATCGTATCAAAACTCAAACTCAAACTCTCTCAAACTTTAAATATAGGAATCCAAACTCATAAGAACGTACCAAATCTCAAAATCAAACTCTCTCTCAAACTTCGAACCTAGAAATCAAAATCCTAAGATCGTATCAAAACTCAAACTCAAATTCTCTCTCAAACTTTAAACCTAGAAATCAAAATCCTAAGATCGTATCAAAACTCAAACTCAATTTCTCTTCCAAACTTTAAATATAGGAATCCGAATTCATAAGACCGTACCAAATCTCAAAATGAAACTCTCTCTCTCAAACTTCAAACCTAGAAATCAAAATCATAAGATCGTATCAAAACTCAAACTCAAACTCTCTCAAACTTTAAATATAGGAATCCAAACTCATAAGACCGTACCAAATCTCAAAATGAAACTCTCTCTCAAACTTCGAACCTAGAAATCAAAATCCTAAGATCGTATCAAAACTCAAACTCAAACTCTCTCTCAAACTTTAAATATAGGAATTCAAATCCATAAGACCGTACCAAATCTCAAAATCAAATTCTCTCTCAAACTTCAAATCTAGAAATCAAAATCATAAGACCGTATCAAAACTCAAACTCAAATTCTCTCTCAAACTTTAAATATAGGAATTCAAATCCATAAGACCGTACCGAATCTCAAAATCAAACTCTCTATCAAACTTCAAGTCTAGAAATCGAAATCCCAAGATTGTGTCAAAACTCAAAACCAAACTCTCTCTCAAACTTCAAAGCTAGAAATCAAAATCATAAGATCGTATCAAAACTCAAAACCAAACTCTCTCTCAAACTTTTAATATAGGAATCCAAATCCATAAGACCGTACCAAATCTCAAAATCAAACTCTCTCTCAAACTTCAAACCTAGAAATCAAAATCCTAAGATCGTATCAAATCTCAAAACCAAATTCTCTCTCAAACTTTAAATATAGGAATTCAAATCCATAAGACCGTATCAAAACTCAAAACCAAACTCTCTCTCGAACTTTAAACCTTGAAATCAAAATCCTAAGATTGTATCAAAACTCAAACTCAAATTCTCTCTCAAACTTTAATCATAGGAATCGAAATCCATAAGACCGTATCAAAACTCAAACTCAAATTCTTTCTCGAACTTTAAACCTTGAAATCAAAATCCTAAGACCGTATCAAAACTCAAACTCAAATTCTCTCTCAAACTTTTAATATAGGAATCCAAATCCATAAGATCGTACCAAAACTTTTATTCAAACTCCCTCTCAAACTTCAAACCTAGAAATGAAAATCATAAGACCGTATCAAAACTCAAAACCAAATTCTCTCTCAAAATGTTTTACCTGTTAATCTAAATACATAAAATTATATCAAACTCTAAATCAATGTCTCGTTGTATTGATCCTAGGGAATCAAAACTTGTGTTATATCTTTAATCTGATTTCGTGCTTGGGTATTCACTTTTCTGATTTCTCTGATGCATGTTCTTCTTCCGCCTAGTCGACGTTTTTTTTTAAATATTTGTGTAATATTTCCCTCAATCAGTCAAACCCTAAAATGAATGCCTTCACGAATTATTCTCATTGTCTTTTTTGTTCAGTCAGGTTTTCAGTGTGTGTCTCGATTTTTCTTTTCTTGCGAAGTAAGTAAGTTTACTACAACGAAAGTAGGTGTTGTTCTCTTTTGTGTAAAATTACCCTGTTCGCCTTTTTTCCCCATGGTGACAGTTTTCGCATTTCTATCATTGCTTCTTTGGGAATCGACCCTTTGACTAGTCACTCATACCATTATAGCACCATTCCTTCACATAACCTGAACTTACTCCTACAAGGCATCGCAACCTGGCTCTAATAAGTTATCTGTTCGCTTAGTTTACTTCAATTCTCATATTCGAGTTAACGCATGAGTTTTATTATCAAAAAGGTATTCTAGCACTAGCACTAGAAGGTTTTGACTGAAAAGAAAAGAAAGCCTTGTCTGTCCGGTTTGACATCCAAAGTTTACCAAAGTTTAGTTTTCTAATTTTTATTGAGTGTTAGCTAAACTTTCCGAATGCGCTTTTCTTGTGCGGTTTTCTTTATTCCAAAAATGCTTCCATGAGTTTTTCCTATTGTTGTAGTATGTGCTAATTCTCCATATTTCTAACGGAAGGTATCACATTTTGTCTCAGTTTTGACCAACACAGGGCTAACACTTTTGGTTATTTATGGTTGCACCATTGTTCAGGTTTTAGTTTTTAAGCTTGAGTTCTAGTAAACGTAATTTTTGAGTGAGTTATTGTAAACTTCTCCGTTTGATATTTCTTCAAAAGCTTGGAACACTTTGCGATCCCTCTTGTGTAAATAACTTTCACCATTCAAAGTCAGTTAGTGAAACGTTTTCCCTTTTCGAGAGCACTTCATCCGAATGTTCCCATATTCGTTTCAATGAGTGTTAGCTGAACTTTCTGAATGCGCTTTTCTTGTAACCTGTCTTTTGAGATGTTTCCGAATTCATGCCTGGTTCTCCCTATTGGTAATTTGAGTTAATTGCTTTTCCAAACTTTTAACAAAAGTCATTACATCTTACCAAAACTTCTGTGGACTATCCTACACCTTGATAGCTTAATTTTGTGTTTCTTATCCTTCAAGTTGAATAAGTCTTTCTCACGGTATTGCTCCGTTTTTGAACGATTTCTATTGGAATTCTTTCAAGTTAGATTATAGGGTTCTAAGCACTAGCACTGGAAAATAAGAAGCTTTGTTTTGTCTCCATGTTATTGACGTTTTCTCCAAATTCCTTTCTACTAAGTGTCAGTGAAACCTTTTGGAATGCGCTTAATTTTGTAAGCTGTCTTATCTACCTTGTATCTTTCTGCTTGACACCTAACAGAAGCAATGAATCGGACTTTGTCTAAATTCATGTTTTCACTGCGTTCGAATCTCTGACACATCTAAATTTTCTTAGTTGTACATCATTATGTTTTGAATAACTAGATTTGATTGTTTTTGTGTCCTTCAAACTTCTGAATTTGCTTTTGAACAGCTTGAAACCCTAAGCCCTCTGGACCTATTGCTGATTTCGCAACATTGCTCTTACCCAAATTTCCCAAACGTTGTTCTATCCCATCGCACTTATTTTGTAACGTATTTTGAAATGTTTCGCAATCTTATTTTATCTAGAATGCTTCCCTTTCTGTACAAAAGTCATTCTATTGCCTGATGAGTTAATTTAAATATGTGTAGCTTTTCTGGTCATTCGTTGAAAGTTTGAAGTATTCTAATAGATATGTTATAACTTCCCAGGGTAGTACGTTTTTAGGAAGCAACTGCTTTGAGAAGATTATTTTTCGTGTTTGTAATCAGGGATATAGGTTTCTATGAGTTCATGTTTTGTGGTATGTTATCTAGGTTTTAAAGAAAGTTTTTGAAAATGAGCAATGACCGATTACTAGTTTGATTTTGCTAAGCGTTGTCTTTGATTCAACCTTTTGTATTTTGTGTTCTCCGCCGTTAAATGATTGAAGCTAGTCGCTTCTGTATTTTCTTCGGAATCCTAATCTATATTCTTTTCTTACTTTTCTCATGAACTGTGAATGTCCATGTTCTACTCTGGAACTGGTTGTTCAGCTTCGCCGTGAGGCTGTGGTGGGAAACTCCGTCTTTGGTAGTGGCACTCATTCGCCCGACGCCTCTGACATGTGGAGGAATCCTGGTAGTCAAAGAACTTATCTTTTTTTGCTTTGTACCAGCCAGGCTCGCCTCACAGTTCATTTAAATAATAACATTTTTGGAAGTTTGAAAAACGAAAAAACATTTTGAACATCAAAAATTTTAATAAGACTCTGAAAATGAACAATTTTAGAATTCATCTTTAACAAAAAAATTTACACTTTTTGAAAGTTTTTAAAACTGAGAAAATGCGTATTCACCAAGAAAATTTCTGCAGAAAAAGCATATCATTTCGAGAAAGAAATCACAAAATTTTCCAAATTTTGTGATGAAATTTTTTTGATTTCAGAATTTAACCCATCAAAAATTATTTGTTCAAAAAAATTGAAAGATTCGAAAATCAAAAACTCCAATTTTTTAAAAACTTTTAACATTCGTCTGTTGGAAAATCATCAATTTTCAATTTTGGAATTTACATTTTGGATAAATTTTTGGATAAATCTTAATTTCGATTTTTTGCATCATTTTTTTTGTCTCAAAAGATCAATAAACGATTTTGTGTCACACACTGTTATATTCTTTGCATCTTATGAAATTCAGGAACAGACTAAAGCAAACAGAAAGTACAGAACTGGACCAAAATTATGAGGAATGTCTTCATCGTGTCTCCTGGGGATACAGGATTGCATTCATCATGGGCCCAAGTATGCGCATATTGTAATTGCAATGATGGATTAGTTCTCAAGGGATTTGATATATGGCTATTTGTCAGGACCAGAAGGAGCGACGTGTTGGATAATCGTCGGTCTGCAAACAGACAGAAATGCAAACAGGAGTCAACGATGGTTCTGGAATGAATTATGAAATGAATTTATACATAGAATCAGAAGTTGATTGAGCAGTAGTCACGGGAAAAAAAACTAGGTGGATCTCGGTGGATTATGAGTTAGTTTGCTGAGTTTCAAAAAAGATTCACACTATGGAAAGTAATGATGTTATTGGCAAGGAAATAGATGGTGGATTTTTGGAATTTCGGATCGTGAACGTACTCCACTGTAGCACAGTATTTACTGAAAATTTTAAAAATTTGTCTGAAAGGTTCCAACAACTAAACATTGTCCGTTATTCGACGTGAAACGACGTTGAAAAGCATACATGTGCTCCGGGCCAAAACGAGCCGTCCCAAGCAGCCGGTTTTCTCAACTTCAAGATTTAACGTTTTGACCAATCTTACATTAACACCAAAATATAAAACTTGATGAGACCTACATTTTCATAGTAAAATCATCAAAAATTACCGTTCAAGAAAAAGTGAAATAGAGAACCCAGTTGGTCTCAATATCACTTTGTAGGTCTGATCGAGATCTACATTTTGGTTTAAAGATCGACCAAAACATCTAAATTTTATGTAGACAAAATCGACGGCCCGCCGCGATGGTCCGTTTTGGCCCGGATCACATGTACCAAACATTAAAGGGGGCGTCCGCTAATTCCAAAATTTTTGATTTTTTATGAATCGACGTAGAATTTGATTTCGGGACTAAATCCTCTTGAAGGGTAGTCTGAAAATTGCTCATTTTCAAAATATAGGTCAAAAACAGCTCAAAAATTAGTACTGTGAGGGTGCGATTTGAGGTGAATTACCAGATTTAGAATCTCTGATGGTGCACGTGAAAAAATGAATAAAAACGTGAATTTATTTCGCACCCTCACAGTACTAATGCTCGAGCTGTTTTTGGCCTATATTTTGAATATGTTTAATTTTCAGACAACCCTCCAAGAGGATTTTATTCCCGAAATCAAATTCTACGTCGATTCATAAAAAATCCAACATTTTGGAATTAGCGGACGCCCCCTTTGACAAAAAAATGTGCCTAGAGATACACTTCTATTTGTAAATTGCTCTGAAACACGTATTAAACCATTAAGCACAACCCATTAAATTACTATGTACTTTTCAGCCTAACTTCAGCCATGCAGTTTTATTTTTCAAATGTTTGAAAATTACAAGTTTTCGTGAACATTTAAACAACAAATCTGAATTGAAAAGTTAAAAAGCGGATATCGGTCTTGAACAACATATTTTAGCAGATCTTTTCTAAAGGTTTCGACTCAGCCATTGGCCGGGCCATATTTCTATGATTGAGACCTACTTTTTGCTAATCCATTGGACTTGAAATATAAAGACTTGAAATGGAAAAACCTCAGGAGTTGGGTGTTTTACAACAGAAATCAATGAACATGAACAGTTTTCAGGATTCAGATCATAAAGTTTTCCAAACCTGTATTATTCACATAACCTTATTTTTCGCAAGCCTTCTGAAGACCCGGCCAAAAGAACAATTTCCAAAGTTTCATTCTATTCCATGAAGTTCCAAACAGCACGTCGTCTCTAACAATGGCATACTTCAAAACAAGTAGTAGTCGGTTTGGTTCAAAACATACACCTCTGCATTTGCCAATTTTCTCAAGGAACTATTTCCATTATAAATTTTGTTTGCAATTTTTCTATTGAAATATGAGTCAAACACTTTGAAATTCTGAGAAGTCTCTCCGTAGGATTAAGTGCAATTGACATGGTTGAAGAAAAAAAAGAAGAAGAAGCCATGTCGGAATGCATGCATATGGTGAGTCAAAGTTCCATCCGGGGGGGAGCAGGGCCCTCTTTCACGTCGTCGTCATTGTCCTAGACATGCCCTTTTGAGCTTCAAACCACACGAGAGAACTAGGATTATCCATTCATTTCTCCTCTATTCAGTTGAAATTCATGAGATCAGTTCGTGATTTATACCTGCCAAAAGGACACTCACGCGCTTTCGGAATAAAAAAACCCCATGTCAAGGTTGCCTATTCTGACTCGGTTTCTGTTTCTGAACGCTAATCGATTCGAAAGATCGTGAAAACCGATAAAGTAGGCCCCATCTCCCCCGTAAAATGAAAACATCTGGAAGGCACCATCAGGCGCGTGTTCTTGAACACCTGCCAACATCTGATCCTTCAGCTGCCACCGCCGTTTCGTTTACCAAACACGTGTCAATCGCCAACCAATATTTTGCCTTCAGTTCCCCTCTAAACATTTCTCAGTAACCTCAATGAGGGTCGTTTTTTCCCTCTTCTCTTTTTTCCTAACCAACCTATTCATCTACTTACCAACCATCACCCGACAATTGCTGCGCCCTTTTCTCCGCGACCAGCGGCAAATAGAATGGAGAGAGTTTGAAAGATGATCGGCTCTCGGGGTCGTTTTCTTGTTTTCCCCCCGTGGAGCACTATTTCTGTTCCTAAAACTATCAAAGTTCAGATCTGGAAAAAGATGCGAAGACTTTGTGGCAACCAAGATTATCCCACCTTTATCATGAATAGTATACTAATACTTCTTATTTGCCCCCCTACGTCATATGTGCATAAATAGCTGCTATATCATTTTTGAAGGCGAAAAAATGGAGAACGTCGGACCACCACACGAAAACAACAACAAAGTCTTTCAGTGTCCTGGACACTATAGCTCCGCAGGGAATGATATAAGCCGAATTTCTCCTTTTTTCTTCAAGATGCCACCCAAACTTCTCAATGCTCACTTTTGAATTCCCAAAGGGTTCCATTTCGAAACTGACCATGAAACCAAGTCATGTGGCTCCGTACTAGAAAATTCTAATTACACTTTCCGAAGCCTATCAAATCTCCTACGGCTTCCTCGATGTTGTTTTTTGTGTGTCCATGAAACTCATCGAAGCGAAAGTGGAGGAGCAATTTAGACCCGAGAGTCCAGATGTTCAGATCGCATTACTCGCCGGACCCTCTCAATGGTATCCTGTCGTACTTGATTCAGTATGCACAACCATTATGTGGCCCCGTTTAGGAGGGCTCTGAGAGCAACGAAGGGTTAAGTCGTGTACTAAATTATCTCTTTTGTGTGGGTCCGCTTGTGTGTGACAGAAACAGAACAGCTTGCGGAACAGACCTTCCGGACGGGGGGAGAGAGGCGGCGGCACAGCAAGGACAATTGACGATGGGAGCTTCTTTCAAATGCAATTGAGGGACGGCAGGCAGGCTGTTCGGACACACACTTATCCGGGTGGGCCGTTGACGAGGAGAAATTTGTATCGATCCATAGCGCCACCAGCAGACTCTTCTCGTTCCTCTGTTTTCTTTCATTCTATACCACCCGGCTGTCCCTTCGGTCTCTCTCTGTGTGTATATATATATTTGTGTGTGTGTAAGTGTGTGTGTGTGTGCCCCGTGTGGTATGTTGGACAGAAACGCAGGCGTATAGAAGAAAGGAAATGCAGCGTGACCCTGTGCGTCTCTTCTACAATCGCTCGGCCTTTACCAACTCGTTCGGTGTGGCCCTTTTACTCTTTTTCTCTCACTCTCTCTATCCCCTCATCTTTTTGTAACCCTCAGCGTCCCAAACCCCCCCCCCCCCCCCATCTCTCTCTCTCTTACTCATACCCATCTTTCTCATCTGTACCAAACACGGCGGCTTTTGACACTTTTTCTTTGGACACTATGGCTGGCAGAAATTTTAGGGTTCCGAAATTCTATTTTTGAAGTTTTTCCATATTCGATCTTATCGTCAGTTACCCATTTTTGGTCAACCTTTTTGAAGACAATGGAGGAGATCTTATCTGTTCCTATAGGCGCCGATGCGTCTTGTTTCTTTTGGTAGTTATTTTAAGGTCAGATACTTTTTTCTCATAGATCTTTTTAACGTTCTTACACATTTTTATTGTAATGTGTTATCTTTTGTGCAGGAATGTCATGGGCAGCTAAATGTTTCTCGAAGTTTCTGCGATCCCATAATTATAAGAATACAAAAAAACATTCAATGACATTTTCAAGTCAAAAAAATTTTCTGAATGAAATCATATGACATACCAAACTTCGTCTATCCTAGTGACTATCGGAACATTCCTCCAGAGGCCTACGTGTTAATCGTCTTTCGCAGTTAATCCGTGTGTCAAACCTCCCGAATTATGCAAATTTCGTGACGGCTCACGCTGAAAATGGCTGGGTTTTGTGTGCACTTATAAATGCAGGTGACGCTGTCTACCGATTCACCTGTAAAACTGATTTTACGTTAAAAGAGTTGTCTAAAATTTGCCAAATTCTTTGAAAGGGGAGTGTAGTAATTCTAAAAAAATTGAGATTTTCATATGGTTCGATGCAGAATTCATTTTCGGTTTGAAAATCCTATTGGGCAATATTCTGAAAATCACTCGCTTTTGAGATGTCTTGAAAAAACTGGTCAGAATAATCAACGTAGAGGGATCAAATTTTCCCGTTGACCACTCTGGGAATTTCGAAACTCAACATTTCTCCAATTTGACCACTCTACGTTGATATTTTTTACCTGTTTTTTTGAGGAAATCTCGAGAAGGAGCAATTTTCAGACTATCGCCCAAGAGGAAATTCGTACCGAAAATGAATTCTGCATTGGACCATATAAAAATTCTCAATTTTTTAAAATTACTACAATCCCCCTTTAAAACGTGAGCATCCAAAAGTCTAGGGAAACACTAGAATATTCGGCAACCTCCATTACCCTGGAAAGTTCTTCTACTGCACTCATCCATAATCTTATTTTTCTCATAACTTGGCCCCTCTCCGCGTACATCATCTCTCGGCCCCTCACACACACTCACACAAAACTACTTTTGCCGCTCCATCCGCTCGTTTTAGAAAATCTTCTCGGGGGCCCTCCTAAAATTCGTTCATGTAAAACGCCACTAAAAAACGTATTTTAGCGCTTCGTGTTTCGTTTTATCATAAAACTTTGTCTGTAATAGAACTCTAGTAACTTTAGAGAATTATGGTTTGATAGTCTACATTTAGACAGAACCCTATAAAAATGAAGGCGGAAAAGAACCACCCATGAAGTACTTCGTGTAAGTAGACCACTTTGGTGGTCGCAACAAATGTCGAGACAACCAAAAAAAATCGATTTGCAAATAGGTCAATCGTTTTTCCAACACTGATAATGAATATGGTGACCGAACATGAGCGTTATCGAAAAAACTCCACACCGGTCAGCACACAACTATCAATCTTATTACCTATTACCCCACATTACTTTTTTCCCGTATAAATTTACTCGCTAGATTTCTTTGAATCATAATTCCATATTTCAGGTTGATATTTATTGGCACAATTTTTCAACCCAAAGAGCTGGCGTTTTTTACTGGATCTCCGTCTATGTTTCATTATCTTATTGTGTAAGTTTTTTTAATGCAAAAAATGACGTTGACACCTAAATGTCTCGACACATGATTTGACAATTCATAAAAGTGCACATTTTGAGAAATTATTGCTCAAAAGTTTTATTTTTTCATACAAATCTTATTCAAAACAAATTACTGTCTAAGTTCTTCTGTTATTCGAACGTTAGAAGGTTCTATGCACTATAGTACAACAAAAAAATTCATAAAATCTTGCCGGAAATTTCCTATGGGTTCCTCATTGTCAATTCTTTTCCATTAATTGGCTTTCAAGTAGAATTGAGAGAAAAAGGCAATAACGGAAGGAAGCTTCGAAGATTCAATCATTTTTGCTCATTTTCGTTTTTGTCTGCTTCTCACGCAAATTATTGGTTAAACTTATTCTGATAATTTCAGTCTGAAAATGACTTTTGTTATTCTAACTAAATTCCCACTTTCAGATCGCATGTCGTCTCAGAATCGAGGTGCCCAGGGCACCAATAAGCAAAAAGGAGTATCAGTGAACAATCTATTTTCTGGACGTAACGCCCCCGGGCGGGGTAATGGTTAGTTTTTTGAGGGTTTTTGTTGCAAAAAATTAATATTTCTAATATCCTCATTTACATACTAGCTAATTCTTTTTTCAAGAGCCACATAGTCTGAGACTCAACAATAAACTATCTCAAAATTGCAGACCCAAACCGAAATGGCATGCAAAGTGTTGGAAAAGCAGCGAATGTCGTACGCCGTATGCCCCCGCCAGCATCGTTGCCTTCATTGAGAGCCGAGAATAATGGACAGGATCCGACTACGCCTGTGGTTCCTCAAGGTACGGCGAAATTGTTCAAAAACGACCCTGGCGGAGAACACCTGTCATTATATTTTTTTAAGGGGTTTCCATCCAAATAGCAGATGAGGAACCATCAGAATAGTCACCTACGTTCTATGGGGTCGCAATATGTATAAATCGATTAACTTAAAGGGGGAGTGAAGTAATTCTAAAAAAGTGATAATTATATATGGATCGGCACAGAATTCATTTTCGGTTCGAAAATTCTCTTGGGCTATAGTCTGAAAATCACTCATTTTCGAGATATCTTTAAAACGGGTCAAAAAAATCAACGTAGAGGGATCAAATTTTCACGTTGGCCACTCTGGGAGTTTCTCAACTCAAATTTTTTCTAATTTGACCACTCTACGTTCATTTTTTAAGCTATTTTTTTGAGGATATCTCGAAAACGAGTGATTTTCAGACTATAGCCCAAGAGAATTTCCGAACCGAAAATGAATTTCGCGTCGAACCATATACAAATCTCAATTTTTTGGAATTACTACACTCCCTCTTTAAAGGGACAGTGAAATATTCAAAAAAAGTTTTGATATTTATACATAAACGGAGTTATGATTTATGGATAATTAAAATTTCAATTTTTAAAAAATTATGCAAATTTGCCCAAAAACATTTTAGAGCTTGGAGCTTAAGCTAGTAGATTCCATTTTTTCCATGAATCACCCCAAAAAAAGAACATGAAAGAATAGCTAGTCAATAACACTAGTTAGCTAATTTGAAATATTATTTTTGAAGCAAACTTAAAAAAAAATTACTCCACCAAAAATTTCAATCCCAAATCAATCAATAGGAATTTTTTGAACGATATACTCGCCCTCTGTCCCAACAGAACAAGAATCACCCGCGTGATGAATTGTTTTTTTTTTTTTTTTAAACTATAAAATAAGATACCGAATGAGAAAAAAAAACATTCCCGTTTTGTTATCTATTGATCAAGAAAAAGAAGTCAAACTAACCTTCAAGTTGACCAATTCCTTCTTTATTTCCATCGATTTTCATTTTTATTTATAATAGCAGACTATTGTTCGCAAATTTAATCCACTTCTCGGAAATTTCATGACCACGCTTTTCTGAAAAAAAAATTTTTTATTAGAGCAGTTTATATTAGTAGTTATTAGCTATCAGAGCTATAAAAAAAGATAAAATTGGACGAAAACAAATAAATGTTCCATTAATATCAAAAATTTCGATTCAAAACCTGTCTAAGGTACGAAGCATTGATTCAAAAACTGAAATATTTTACCAAAAGATCTTCTCGTTAGCTTAGAAATGTATAATTTCTAGAAACTGAACAAGAAATTTGTCTTGAGGCAGCGAATTCAGTGAGCATAAGTAAATGGAATTTTTTTACATCACTCGTTTTGAGCCTGTTAGTACAAGATATCACATGTACTAGTTCAACGTATAGCAAAAGTGTGAGCAAGATTTCAAAGCGAAACAAAGTGAAAAGAGTGAAATGAATCTCGGCGAATTCATCTAGTTTCCATAGTAATGGGCCCCCTACACTCACATTTTCTCACCTAGCGACATGCGGACCCTCCTCGATGCCTTCGATATCTCCTTTCCCGCTACCTCTCACCCTCTGCCCTCTCTCTCCACTTCCAATCCTTTCCTTTTTTTCAGGTGGTGCTGGATGGAGCAAGTCTGACAATCCAAACGGAGCCGCCGAACCACCACAGACACCAACCACACAACCGGTCGCAGTGCCACCGCCACCGCCAGCCAACGACTTACGACCATCGTGGCTCGTCGCCGCCAACGCCGAGCAACAAGCGAACAACAGCCAGGCTAGAGAGTTTCCCTCGCTGGCACCACCCCTCAACGACACAGAAAAGAATATTAGTGCGTTTTTCATACAAGTTTCTCAGGGAAAAGAAAAATAATCAAAATTAATACATAGAAACTCAAACCGGAGTAGAATGACTTTCTGCATGGAAGAACTTGTGACAGCAGTGTCATAGACTCAATATATAGTGTGAAGATGATCATGTGATGAAAGATGAACGAAGAAAAATTCTTTTTTTCCTAGCCAGAACACTACAATTCGTCTTTTTTGTTTCATCCGGCACGTATTGGTGTGCTACCGTAGTAAAGGACTCGAATTGGCTCAAATTCTGTGCCCAAGAGACTTCTTTCTTCACAAAAATAGGAGCCACTTTCATGCGCCCAGGCGAAAACAACCGTATTATTTTTATAGACAAGTGGGACTCGTCGAGCATATCACTTGCCGATAAACTCAACGACATGGTCTTTGAAGACGATTTCGAAGGAGGAGTTCCTACACGCTTCCTTGGATCATCTCCACCATCAACTGACGCGGTTTCCAATGGAAAATCAACTGTCGTCAAACCGATCCCATGTTCCAAGTACAACAGCAGACTTAGTAAGTTTTCATCTAAATATCCAGCAAAAAGTTGACTATGTGGTTATGATATGTTCAGCGGGAAGTCAAGACGTTCGTTGCCGACATCCCGAGCTGGTCCACATCAAGCAATATTTTGAGCCGAAACCCTTATTGTGTACGGCAACAAAAAGTGTTGTGATGGTCGCTTAGAGTAGTAACATGGCATCTCGTGTTCGTCTCACCTTAAAGCATCCAATTTTCAGTTGGAAATTTTCTATTTAGTCAACTTTTAGTTCCACATACTAGCGCTACTCCCCATCCTTTCCTATCCACCCATATCCTCTCTTTTTCAATTTTTTCTACAATTTTGTTTCCAGGTGACGACGAAGGATTCGATTCACAGGATCGTGACCGAAACTATTCGCCGGAGGAAGGCTGTTGGTCGTCGAACGGCTCGCCGAGCCAGACTGATGACTATGGGGCGGATAAGGATTCGGAACATGACTATCGATCCTACATGAGAGATGATCTTGCCCATTTTAGGGTGAGTCCCGTTTTTTTTTTGAATGAATATCTCATCTGCCAGATGACTAAGACCCGGCGGCTTTTTGAAACCATTCATCTTTTTTTGGGAGACAAGAAAAATGGGGAAAGGGATGTGCCATTAAGAAATGAGATTCAAGGAAAGGAAATGAAATTGAAATGACTTCTTTTAGACGAGCGAAATTCGGATCTTGAAAAGAGCGACCGAACAGCTGCTACTCCAGGATATAAGCGACGACGAAGATGGTGAGTGCTCTTTTCAATTCAATATAATCAATCTTGGGCTCTTTTGCGTCCTTTCTCCTAGTTTTCTCATTTCTTACTCTGCAGCTGCAGCTTTCATTTCTTTCCTCTCCAGATTTCAAAAAGTAATATTCTTACAAGGGAAGTGTTTTCGGAGGGGCTTTGAGAATTTTCTGAAAATTGGTGCACTAGTACTTTCGACCATGCTGAAAAACGAGGTAAATTTATTTTTTGCCCCTTGCCTCCGTGGGCCGAGTTATCAGCCGACAAAGCTGTCCCTCAGTACAAATAAGGGGATTTTTCGAGAGCCTGTAACTTTGCTTCAAGGCGGTTTTAGAAGGTCTCGTTTTTTGTTTTGGACTCAGAATTGATTGTATAATAATTTGCGGTACTTTCTGAAGAAAAAATTTTTTGAGCCAAAATTCGAAATTTTGCCAGCATTTGGGTGCGAAATTTTTTGAAGCACGTGGATTTTTGAATCTGTTTTTCCAATCTGGCAGTTCTTGGCTGGAAACGATAGATGGAGGTTTGTAGTACAGTTCATGAAAATTTCATGTACTTTTTCACTAATTAGGGTGCTTTTTATAGGTCAAATTATGGCTGAATTTTTTTCAAGGTTTTTGGCGCATAACTGATCTAATTTTTTGAAAAAGTGACAAGTATTGTTACGAAAATATGGAGGAGTGCTGTACAAATATCCATCTATCGTTTCCAACCATAATCTGGAAGGTTGAAATTTTTTTTTGAAAATCCAAAAAACTTGGAAAAATTTTGCACCCAAATGGTCGAAAATTTTCAAGTTTTGGCTCAAAATTTTTTCTCTCCAAAAAGCATCAGAAATTGTTAAACAAACAATTGTGAGTCCAAAACAAGAAATTAGACCTTTTGGAAGTGCCTAGAAGCAAAGTTACAGGTCTTTAAAAATCGGCAATTTTTGTACTGGATTTTGCTTTTTTAGCTGATATCTCGGCCCACGGGGGCAAGGGGCAAAAAATAAATTCACCACGTTTCTCAGCATAGTCAAAAGTACTAGTGTACCAATTTTCAGAAAATTCTCAAAGCCCCTCCGAAAACACTTCCCTTGTTAGTAGCAGGCTTTTCTCACCCCCATATCAGTAACCACTCTCGATTTTCAGAAGTACAAATGACTCGTCTGGACAAACCGTCCGTTTGTGTGGTAAAACGAGGTGGGGAATCCAAATCCAAGGAGACCCCCGAATCTGAATCCAACAAACAACGACTGGAAACAAAGTCACCGCTACCGCAACCATCGGGGAATAAGAAACCCGAAGAGGAAAAGAAGGAAAAGAAGGCTCGGAAGGAGCCAAAGTCTTCCAAAAAGGAAGTTAAGGAGGTTCGAGAAGTGAGGAACTTTAAGGAGGCCGTTGAGTTGAACTTGCCAAAACCAGCAAAGGAGAAGAAAGCTGCTACGATCGTCCCAACTGCAGTACCGGTACCAGTACCAATACCAACTCCTCAAGCTCCTGCCAAAGATGATGAGCCACAGCCGTTAGTCGAACCTGAAGAGAAGGAAAAAGCAGCTCCAGTTGAGGAAATCATTCTTGCTCCAATTCCATTGGAAAACGTATGGGCAAAGCGGAAGGAAGAGAGGGAATCGTTGGAGCGTGAGAAGGTAATATTGACAATATTTTAATCAACCAGCCCAATATTTGATTATTTTTTCAGGCCAAGACAATGATGCCACGAGTAATGCAACAAGCGATCGAGCAACACTTCCCAAAGGTCCACGACTCTGCAACAATCAAAGTGAATAAGGAATCCACCCGCAAGTCGAGCGATACTGAATTCACTCGTGCTGCTATCCGAGCTCGAAAACAAGCAACTTCTAATGATGTGAGAAGATTGATGAATGGTGAAAACGGTACCAAAATCAAAATCCATCGACAAGAGAATCAAGAAAAAGCAAATGGAAATGGTGCTGGACCCAAAGTTCAGAATGGTGTTCTGAAAACCAATGGAAAAGAGAAGAACCATCGGGATCGCAAAGATTCTCATCGGAGCAATGTTTCTTCTCAGGTTAGTTTGGGTGTTGAGTCCCATAGGGATCTAAGATGTTTGCAGAAAACTATTAAAGATGTCAAAATGTCAAAACGTTTTGTGAAGGTAGTGTCTAAGCATGTGCCACTAAAAAAATTGTGTTCAGAAATTTAGTTCGAAACTAATTAATTAATTGGGTCTTAAAACTCTGATTTTCATTCCGTTAGTAATACTGGAAAAACAAAACATTCAGCATTAATCTTCCAGCACTCCGAGGACAGCAGAAAGATGATGAATGGAAAGCAAAACGGAAAGCAAAAAGAGAACGGCGATCCAAAGAAGTTCGACATTGAAGACTTGTCAAGCATGAACATCAAAAGTTGGGCGGATGAAATGGAAAACGACGGATTTGAAGAAGTTGGAAAGAAGAAGAAAATGAAGTTGGCTGAGAAAGCTGCTGCTCAGCAAGCTGCAAAGTCTCAACCAAAAGAGCACGAACAGGACAAGCATGCTAAGCCGAAAACAAAGGACCCGAAGCAAGGAACACGGTTGTTTGTGCCGAAGGCTTTGCGAAAAGGTGAGTAGTGAATTGAAAATTATCGGTACCCTTGAATGTTTATCATTTCTTACAGAGGCTGATGATCTTCCTTCAAATGGATTATTGAGCCCGCAGAATGTTGAGGTCAAGGAGAAGATAGCTGCAGCCAAGGTCAATACAGAAGACTCCAAGAAGGCCGACGTTAAGAAGGCTGATGAGAATTCGAAAGATCTTTGGGATTCCTTATCAGAAAAATCGGCAGTGCAGAAGAAGGAAAAAGAGCCGCTCAAGGAAGTTCAGAACGAAACACCAAAGGAGACCCCGAAGCCAACTTCAAAAGCCAAGAAACCGGAAACCAATCATGTCGAGTTCCCAAAACCAACACTTGGAACATCTATCGACATTACTGGGTACGATTTCACTTTTGATCCGGACCTCCATACCAACTCCATAATGTCCGATCGAGTGGTGATTCAAAAAATGCTGACCGCTGAAAATGAGGCTACAGATGATGCTTCAAATCAACGTAAAAAGGTTTTGACCGACTTGAGGCAATCTATCGATGGAATGGGACATGCAAATGGGCCCAAACATCAGCAAGATCATAATGACGTCTTCAACTGTAGACCCAACGTCAACAATAATAACATTAGTTTGGCACCATTCTCCAACCACTATTCTTCCTTCCAACCTCTCTTCAACTCCGGTGATGCTTCGATGCTCTATCCAAACGCACCATCCCCACCGATGAGCTATCTCAATATGATGAACTTTTCCAACATGAAGCAACGTCAGAATTTCGTTGACAGTGGCCTCCTTGGCCGAATTCCGAACACCCAAAGCGCTGCGGCAGCCGCGGCTGTCGTCGCCGCTCAACAACAACGAATCTGGAATGGTGGACACTTTGACATGAACTCTCTTGCCGGTACACCGCCAGCAAATTATAGTTCCAATGGATCCTATGGATTCTTTGCTAATGGTCCTACTCCAAACGAGGTTAGTTAGTTTCAGATAATTCTAATTTGAACTAATCGGAATCTACTGATCGATATTCAACATTTTTTTTGTTTCAAGATGACCAAACCAGTATGCTTGCAGCATCGGCCTCCGTTTGGTGGAATGCCGAATGGATTACCGAATGGAATGAACAATGCACCATTCTTTGATAGGACCACTTTACCGCCAGCTAATTTGGCAGTGGGAAGTCAGAGACAGGGGCATATGTTTAACGGGAATATGAATCGCCAGCCACAACAACAGCAACAACAATCGGTACAATCTCATCAGATGAATGGTATGAACAATTCGAATGGACCGTTCCCACCTCAAAATTTCCAACAACAAATGATGAGGTAAATCGATTAATGAGAATAAGTTAACTCATCTAGTTTTCCAGAATCCCTCCTTCTAATGGAGCATCTCATCCTCAGGACAGTGGGCCATTCTTCTTCCCAGGTAATCGTGGACCGATTGGCAGACCGCCGGGGCTCCCGGTTCCTGGGCCTCTTGCACAACTTGATTTGACTCATCCAGGCTCTAAGAATAACTATTTCGGCAATGCTGGACATTCAAATGGTAATTGGAATGGAGCACAAGCGGCTGGACCGCCACGACAGAATGGCTATAACAATCAACGTGTGAGTTTTTTTTTCGAAAGGAAGATTTGAAGTAAAAATGAGAATAGTTCAATCGATGCAGAAAATCATGCTGATTCAGAATCTCACAATGAAAACGCTCAAAAATGCTTCTCTGACCTAGAAAAATTACGACAATGTTGCAGTAAAGATTTCTACTACCTAATTTTGGCTCTATCGGCGAAGAACGGTCCCATGGGACAAGAACGGTCCCATGAGACAAGAACGGTCCCATGTGTACCTATCGGCGAAGAACGGTCCCATCCGACAAGAACGGTCCCATGGAAGCTATCTGAGAAGAACGGTCCCATGGCACCTATCTGAGAAGAACGGTCCCATCAGACAAGAACGGTCCCATGGAAGCTGTAGGGGAAGAACGGTCCCATCAGACAAGAACGGTCCCATGGGTTTACAAAGGTAGAATGCTTGCATGAATGCTGCAAGAGAAGATTGATCTCATCATTCCAAAGTTAGCTGAAAAGATCAGAACATTCTTAACTTTCCCAGTGCTGAATCTTTTTTATTAGGAAAAAGTTCACTTGTTCATGATTTTTTTAAACCGTATTCGTATTTATTGTTGGGTGAACAGTCGAAAATTTGATTGTGAGATGGATCATTCCTGTTGTTGTCGAGCTTTCAACTGGTCTACCTGTTGTCAATTTACGTTAAAATCTACTTTTTCTTGTGAATCTTCCAAAACTTTTTAAAAATTGACAATTACTCTTTGACACACTTGTCTCTTTGACTACACAAAATTTTTGGCTTCATTTTTTTGAGAATATTTGATTGTGTTGAGCTCCTTTTCCGAAAATTAGGCTCAGAAACGCCTTAAACATGGTTTGGTACGATATGAATAACTTTCACATTTTTCTAAGCCTAATCTCAGTAGTTCTCGGTAACTTTTGAGTTTTAGTCGTCTTCTGAGCGGACCTTGGGCGGATGCTGCCTTATTTCTTTACTAAAGCCACCTAAACGTCGACTAACCTTTGCCTAACATTCGCCATTTGCATAATCGGCAGCAGGGGTTCCCTTCATGTTGAGAGAAATGAGACTAACTTTTAGGTCGGACCTTTCCGTGGAGTTATAGAATGCGACCTATACCAATCGAAAGCTGATGCCCTAAAACATCTGAAATCGATTTCAAAAGTGCTGAAGAGCCACGTGGTTCAAGAAATTCGGGTCAACGTGGTGATTCAGTGCGAATTTCAGTAGAAAGTTCAGTAAAAATTTGTATGGAAAAAGTAGAATTTTCGAAAAATATAAAAACGTGAAGAAAATATTTGCCTATTTGAAGTTTATCCTACAGCTTCCATGGGACCGTTCTTGTCTGATGGGACCGTTCTTCTCAGATAGGTGCCATGGGACCGTTCTTCTCAGATAGCTTCCATGGGACCGTTCTTGTCGGATGGGACCGTTCTTCGTCGATAGGTACACATGGGACCGTTCTTGTCTCATGGGACCGTTCTTGTCCCATGGGACCGTTCTTCGCCGATAGAGCCCTAATTTTTTATGTGATGAGAAAATTGTTCTCTACTTTAAAGTAGGATTACAGTCATTTTTTTATTTTCTTAAATGTTCGTCCCAATTTCATTATTTACAAAAACAACAATATTTTTTGCACAAAATTCGTTAGAAATCGAGAAAATCGATTTTCAAAACACAAACTTACATTTTTTCTAACCTATTTCAATGAATGTAAAATTTTTCGCTGATTCGAATGCACCTAATATCGCTGCTCAAAACCCAATATAAACAGTTTTATTAACAAGTTTTCCATTGTCGCGCCGACCGCTGCCGACGTATGAGCCGACAGCGGCAGCATATTGCACGATAGCATATTCAAGTCGGCAGCGGTCGGCGCGACAAAGTGCAACTTTGTTCATAAAACGGTTTATATTGCGTTTTGAACAGCGATATTAGGTGCATTCGAATCAGCGAAAAATTCTACATTCATTGAAATAGGTTCGAAAAATGTAAGTTTGCGTTTTGAAAATCGATTTTCTCGATTTTTAACAATTTTTACTGCGAAAATATTGTTTTTTTCGTAAATACTGGAAGTGGGACGATTATTTGAAAAAATAAAAAAAGACTGTAATCCTGCTTTAAAAACTCGATGGATAACTTTTGTGCAGCTTGACGGCATTTTTCGGGTCCGAAAAGAAGTTTTCAGAGTTTTCTTTTTGATATTCAGAATCTGTATGATTTTTTGCATTGAATGAACCATGAATTCATTTTGGAATCCAATTTTCATCAGAAATTGTACCTCACTGAAACATCCATATATTTCAGCAATTTCGCGACAATCAACAAATGAACAACCGAATGCGACCAACACCAATTCAAGGCAATCGGCAATAAACAATAAAGTATTCGAAAACTATTCTAATTACTCGCTGCTCTATATTCATGTTCTAATTCTCTCTCTGTCTTATTCCCTATGTCATTCTCAGAACCCAACCCCAACCCGCTCCATCTCTAATTGAAAGTTTTATTTTTTCAAACGCTGGCTTCATCCCTGGTCTTCATAATTATGTCCACGTCTTACTGTCTCATGTTGTTCGAGTAATTTGTCTGAAATCGCATTCCTCATGAAAGAAAAAAACCACAAATAAAAATTTTGAAATTAAAAATCAAGTTCATTTCATCGAAATTTACAAATACGAGCAATAACTTTGCTCTTTAGTAAGAAATTAAGTTTAAAAAAAAAATATATATATATATATATATATATATATATCAACACAGCTTGCAGCTCTTTCCACAGAATTTCAGCTTTTGTCGTGTAGTGTACAAAGAGCTCTCACAGAATCCCTCAGCTGCCCATTCTTCACAATCCGATCGCCGATCCCTGCAGTCATGGATTTCACTTGGAGTCTGTAAAATAGTAATCTCATTTAGAGTTAAGAGAGAATGACTAACAATGTTGACCAAATGACACCTGGCACATGTTTTCGCGCAGTTATTTGTCATGAACTGTCGGTATCCTTTACGGTCGCAAAGATGTGAGAGGCATCCAGTCAAGGTGTCAGTGCAGTTAATTTGTGGAGTCAGAATACAACATTGACCTTCTACACAACCATGTCCTTCTGGACATTTGTTTTGGATGCATTCTGAAATAGAGATTATTTATTATAATTGGATTAAAAGAGGATTCCGGGCAAAATGAGTTTATGGTTCAATCGATGCAAAATTTCATGCTTATTGCGAATATCACCATAAAAACGCCGTCACAGTTGCAAAAGGTTATCCCTCCTAGCCTAATTTTCCGCGTGGACAATGGGAAAATTGTAATCCAGGTGGAAAACACGGCAAAAGTTCGGCCAGGAGGGATACCTTTTCTGCAACGAGCGTTTTTATTGTGATATTCGGAATCAGCATAAAATTTTGCATCGATTGAACCCTAAACGCATTTTGCCCGGAATCCTCCGTTAATAGTTGACCTCCTATTGGTGCTCCAACTGGACAAACAAAATGTGGCTCTGTGACTTCTTCAACAATCGGGGTCTGGGTCTCCAGTTCGGCGACCTCTTCTTCTGTTGTCGTTGTGATCTCTTCTGTTGTTGGAACTTCTGTAGTAGTTGTGGTTGTGGTGGTAGTAGTTTTAGGACGTTTTGATCTGAAGTGAAGAATTTGAGCCCCAAATTTCTAAGATTGCGACTAACTTGACCCTTTTAGATTTCCTTTTATATTCAGTTGTAGTCGGAGCCTCTGTCGTAGTAGTCGTTGTCGTAGTAGTCGTCGTTGGTGTAGTCGTTGGCTCCTCTTCTTCCTCCAACTCGGAATCCTCTTCATCGACAATTTCCTTCTGATAAATTTCAACTTGTTTTTCCAAACAACAATTCTCGCTCACATCCGGAGCAAACGTTGAGTTACGCTCAGTTTCATTTTCTTCCTCACTTTCCTTCATTTTTCTCTTCGCCTCATTTTCAGAACTCTCGTCGGGCGCAACAGTGATCAAACTGATTGGTGAGGACTTCATCGGAACTTCTTCTTCTTTTCTGGCTGAAAAAATGAAATGCTGTAGGAAAAAAGCGGGGTTGCAATTCGGACTGGCGCGGGCCTGCAAGGTCCGGAGATTTTCTCCCTTCCAAGTTGTGATTTTCAAGTCAAAATTTATGTGATAATGTAGAACTTGATGAGATCTACAGAATGGTACTCACAAGGAAACCATTTTCAGAAACCACTTCGAAATTTTACTGTAAACTGCCTCATTTATACATTCAAGTACTGGCTTTCATGGTATGGTGATTTATATGGTGAAAATGCAACAAACTCTGGAGCAAAATATCTCCAGTTCTAGGAATTTGCACAGGTAGCCACCTAGCACACTCGAAAACCAGTACATGAATCAATAAATAAGCCAATTTACAGAAAAATTTGAAGTGGTTTCTGAAAATGGTTCCCTTGTCAGAATATCTAAATTCCGTATCTTATTTTCCATTCAACGTCGGAAAGCGGGGCCGAACTTACACAGGCTGACATCTCCGGTTCGGCTGCTTTCTGAGGATTTATGGAAAATCTAGATATGACATTTAAATATCTCGAGGTATTCTACATTTTCATAAAAAATTTGACTTGACAATCACAGTTTAGAGGGGAGAAAATCGTCGGCCCAAATTTCAACCACGGTAAAAAATGGCTCACATTTTAAAGACCACTTTTTGAGGGCTACAGTATCGGCGTCTAAAAAATTTATATTTATAAAACTCTGGGATGTTTCGAAACCCACCACAACATAACCCAGCACTGCATTGATAACCCAATGGACAAGAATTAGAAATACACTCTCCAATCGATTTCCCACCGTTTGGACATGCTGGGTAATCTGTCGTTTCGTCGGTTTCCACTTCAATCATATCTAGAGGATTTGCTGAGCTCGATTTCTTGTTTTTACCTTAATCACAGTTAATGCCGTATATACCTCAAAAAGTTACTTACAACAGTAGGAGTTGATGCATTCTGAGCCAGCGGGACAGAGTCCAACAAGACATGCTCCTATAGATTGTCTTCTTCCTGGACAAACATCAAAAAATCTGGCGGAGACTATAACAGTCAGGACTAAAAATGAGTAGCATAACCTCATCTGAAACCTGAAATTTATAATCTTCAGATTGAAATTTCAAAACAAAGTAGTATCAGGAAAGAGCAGGATATGTCATAGCAGAGGCTATTTATACAGATCGGCTTGTTAGTTCATGTAAATGGGATGCGTGAGCATCATTTGAATATCACCAGCTGACCTGACAACCTTATTTGTCTTTGATCCCAGGGAGTTTCAGTTTCAAGCAACTGATGACCAAATAAAGAAGCACACACAGAGAAAATAGATGAGTGAAAGAGACACTCCGCCTCTCATCCCGAATCTGTTCATGTTGACGAAAGTACTCGAAAGGTGCGAGAACAGGGGAGCTCACGCGTCGTCACAACAGAAAACTGTTCGGTTAGAAAGGGGGTGACGAATTAGGAGCAAATGTGGAGATGAATTGCACAGAGAGACGGTGTTACATGTTCAAGTGCAAACTGTGAATATGTGTGTTTTTGAAACAAACTCATAAGTAGTCTATACCGAAAATAGTGGGTTGGAGCAAATGAAACAAAAACTGAAGATCAGGATTGTGAAAAGCGAGCAAAGAGAAGGAAACCGGATTTTTTTTTGGCAAAAACCATAGGGACAAAGGGCAAGGATCTGGACGGTAAATAGCAGGAAAATAGATATCCGAAAAGTGATTGAGATACTTCAAGTGGATAGTTGGAAGATCATAATTAAGAAATGTTTGATACTACATTAAGAGAGAGTGAAAGATGGAATGAAGGGAATAATGAAGATTTGAGTTCAGAAGTTTGAATAGAGTGCTTGCTGTATTTGGAAACTTTACTCTTGACGCCAATTTTTTTCAGGCAAAGGAGTATGCACGTGGCTTACAGAGACAAAATGAACAGTTTTAACGTTCAACTCTTCCGTAAGGAAGGGGTAGTGAAGTAATTTTCAGTTAGTGATATTTATATATGGATCGACGCAGAATTCCCTTTCGGTTCGAAAATGCTTTTGAGCAATAGTCAGAAAATTGCTTCTTTTCGAGATATCCTCAAAAAAAGAGGGCAAAAAAATGAACGTAGAGTGGTCAAATTTTCACGTTGACCACTCTGAGAATTTTTATACTCAAAATTTGTCCAATTTGACCACTCTACGTTGATATTTTTGACCTGTTTTTTGATCATATCTTGAGAAGGAGCAACTTTCAGACTATAGTCCAAGAGGATTTTCGAACCGAAAATGAATTCCGCATCGAACCATATAAAAATCTCAATTTTTTGGAATTACTACACTCCCCCTTTAAACCACCTCTATAACTCATTTTTGAGAAGGTTATCAATATATTTCATGTCCAGCATAATCAATATTCAAAGATGCATCGATTCAGACAACCTTTTTTCACAACAATCCTATAAAATTCATTATTCTACCTTACTCAGGTTTGCCCTTCAGAAAGAGGTACCTCGCTTTAATAGAGAATAATATATGTACCCATTACTAATTTTTGGGAAAAAGGTATTATCATTTTTCATGTTGAGCCTAGTCAATTTTCGAAAATGCATCGATTCAGACAACTTTAGAATTGTATAAAAAATTGAGTAAGTGTTCTTTTCGAGCTCACTGAAATGCCATTCAATAAAAGGAGCCCCACCATAGTGCGTCCAACGAGAATAGGCTACTTTTCGATTTAGGGTTTTCTGGAAGAAGTAAAAGTGATATGAAAAATCTGTCACCGCGATTTAATTTAAAGTGCAAAGATATTCCAGGAGTCAAATTTTTATTAATCTAGCCTTTACCGTATATGAGATTTGAAGACGAGTTCTGAAAGGATTATAATTTTTAGCATTTCCAAATGTATCCTTAATGCACTATGCCATTTCTTGATGTTCCACTCCCCAGTTCTCCCTTCCTAACACATTTCCAAATGTTTTACAACCGAAAAAACTCTTCCCACGAGAAAATGAACTATAACGACGCGAGTCGCTCAAAAATCCATTAGTCCTCCTCGTGGACGGCGGTTCATTTATCAACATCCAACGACAGCATAACTACCTCCTCGAAGCTTTTGTTTATGATATTTTATCATTTTCACTCTCACATTCCTTTGATTTCAAGCAATGCTCGGAAGGATGATTCGTCGACGTCGGAGAAGACAAAACAGGAGGAAGGCTCGTACCAAGAAAGAGGTGAGTAATTCGGAAAGGACACAATAGCATTGAGATGTACTTTTTATAACAGGTGGGTAACACATGTGATTCAGGGAATGAGTTGTAAGGGTTTCTAAATTTGTACTCATTTTCAATTTTATTTTTCTTACAAGGGGCTTTCTTAATCACTTGAGTTAAACTTTTTTCTGAAACTTCGGTCCCAAACTAAATTGAGCCTGAAAAGCTCAAATCCGCAATGAATAATGGCCAAATGTTTACGTACTTCGTGATATGAGCCCTCAAAGTGGCAGCCAATGCAAAATTCAGGGACTTTGAGGACCCACATCTCAGCTCAAAATCACTTTCAGAACGTTTAGTTTTTTTTTGTTTTGAACCTAGAATTTAGTGTATAACAATATCCTTTACTTTGTAGGAAAAAAATTTTTGAGCCAAAATTTTGAAATTTTCCTACCATTTGGGTAGGAATTTTAACTTTTTCTGAAACTTTGAGAGCTGATAACTCGAGTTACGTAAACATCGGGCCACTTTTTATTGCAGAATTGGGCTTTTCAGGGTCAACTTAGTCAAGGGCCAAAGTTTCAGAGAAAGTTCAACTTAAGTGTTCAGGGAAGCCCTCTGTTAGAACTAACACTTCTTGAGAATACTGTATTTTGTTTTGGTGTTTGCCGCAGAAAAAAATGTTTGGTCTTCCGAAATGTAACAATACAAACTGTACAGCAGAAGCCTTGTTAGTCATTGTGACTCCAGCCAAAAGACAGTCTCAAAATGAAAAAACTTCATATACATGTTCTCCCTTCAGAATATACATACTTTTTTCCGTACATGGTTTCATCATAGGTTCCTCCTCATTCAAAAATAGAAAATTGTTGCCCTTAATTTGAGAGCTGTTTTGCAGAAATGAGTGCATAATTAGAAAGGCAGTTTGGAATTCTCTGGAGAGTTACTTCTCTATTTTCATGACTTATTGGCACTCACTCTTTTTTTTTCTCGTCCTGGTGAAATTTCCCGTTCTTCGTTTTCGATTCGAATGTTTCCAGCAGTCAAATTTATTCTACCCTTTCTCTTTTATTCCATTCTCTTTTCGGTGTCACATATACAAATCACTAATACTATACGCGTACTGTATATGAAATCGGTTCGCCTATTATGCATACCATTGTCCTCGTTTGATTTTATTAGTAGTACGGTCAAAAACCAATTGTTCCTTTTAGTGTATGGTCGATTGATTTTTTAGCTGATTTTCCCCTCTAACAGTTATTCTATATTTTTCAGTCAGAACATATAGTTTCAAAAGGTGGTATAGCAACCAACCAAACATCGAAGGTTGTTTCGAAAATTCCCATCTACGGCCATTCAGTGATAAACTGTTTGGCAACAACTTGCTCGTTCTGTCCGAAAACAACATCGTGACCCGTACAAATCAGCTAATAAACGGTCTAATCCGTTGCTCAAATTTCTGCGGCGGCGGCGCTTGCTCTTGGAGAACGTTTCTTCATAATGCCTGTTCCTTTTTCTGGCGGCTCCTATTTTTCCCTCATTTTTCCTTTCCTAGCTGAATTACACAATCGATCACCACTAATACTTTCCAACCTTTGCATGCCATTTGTCATCCGCTCTCTCATGAAATGCACCCGTTTTCCTGGAGCACTTCTTCTCCTTCTCATTTTTCTCCCGTTTGTGGTGCCACTGGATCCGCCCTTTTTCAGAGGCCACAAAAAGAAGTCGAAAGTACCAAAAAAATGAGAACCAAGAAAATTGAAATTTTGGGGGTCAACTTGAGGAATAGGAGGAAATAAAAGAGCAGTCGCTTTTTTTTCAGTTTCATCAAATAGTGCCAATTGCGCGCTTCTCGAAACCGGCGGGGAGCTATTCCAGGCGCCCAGTGCGCTTCTGTGCACCGCCAACAATGCTCTCATCCAATATTCTCGACATGCGATTGTTAAGAAATTTATGAGTATCTTCTGTGACTTGTCCTCTCAAATGGACATAAAACTCGAATTGTGCATATGGTACCATGCATATAGAAGGAGCCGCTGCCGCCGCCGGACGGGGCCGCCGGACGCCCCCACCGAGCTCCCCCCGAGCTTGGAGCACCCCCGGCTCCTAAGCTTCTTTGCCCTTTTGAAAAGGATCACGAACCACCATTCTAATGTCCGTCTCGATGGGTCTTCAAGACTCAAGAAGCAATTAGTGAAGAGTCAGACACAAAGTCGTCCCCATTGGCTACTGATCTTCCTTATTTCGCATTCGACCAGACATTTTTTCTTCTCTTGTTCTTCTGGCGGCGCCCCATCTTTTCCTCTCTTGTTTCATTCTGTGTGTGTGTGTGTGTGTGTTTTTTTTGGGGTTTATCCCGGATGGTGTGCAAGCACAAAATTAGGTTTTTTGGGACGAGGACACCCCACTCCTCCTATTCTGCAGAAGCCCTCTGGAAGGTCGTCCTTCCTATTCATCAAAAAAGCTGACAGAAGCGTCTCGGAAATTGGAAAATTTCGCAACGCCCCGGGTTTTTTTTCTTATTTGGTTGGAGGCAGTGGTGAGAGGAGGATCACCACCAAATCACATTAGATTGAGGAGAAACTGAAATTAATTTTTCTTCCATTCTTCTTCTTTGCACACACTTGCTACTTGCTAGATACTAAAAGTATAGATTCTTTAATTAGTTTCAAAGAGGTGTACCGTAATCCTAATAGTGAAATTATAGCCTCTGTATTTTTTCCACATGAATGCTCTCTGAAAACCTTTGTCCAGATTCCAGTTTCTCGACCATAAAAATAAACTGACAATTTCGTTATACATTGCTTTTCAAGACCAATGACCCAACCCAGACTTGAAACTCTCCCTTCTCTCTTTTCCAACATCTATTCCTCTTGTCCTTTCTCTTCTAGTCTCATCGTTCTTTTTTTTTTCACTTCCACGCAGAAAAAAAATCCATGGGTGTGCGACCACTCCCCCTCCTTCTCCTCCCTCGATCGAAATGGTACTTGATTCTGTATTAATTTTTCCGGGCCTAGACTGACGATTGCGGAGCAGTATTCGGAGCAAACTTTCTCACACCTCTCACACGTCTCCTCACCCCAACCAACTACTATGACCGTCTATTTTCTGCCAGATGAGAAGGGCACGATTCAGGTAAACTTTTTGTGCTTCGCTTCACGATCCTTGCTCCCCCCTTGTTCTCCCCCCAAAATGTTGTTCGGTGGTTTGTCTCTTCTTTTTCGTTTTCTTCAAATCACTAGTTTTGGTTGAGAACGTTGAGAACGCGCACCAGTTCTGCACCCTCAAAACAACGATTCTAGATGAAAACTTTCCTCGATTTTCCATGTTTTCCATTTTATTCTCCACTTCTAGACCTCTTCATTTGTGTCACACTATTGCCTCATGACTAACAAGTAACATAAAGTCCCTCGTCCTCTTCATCTGTTCATCGATGACACACAACGTCTTCATGTGACGGCAACTGAAAAAAACAGTACTATTTTTGCTTCAGAAAAGTTGCATGAGAAATTCAAGAAACAAATTCTTCCACGAAACAGTATATCCTAGTTGTAATGGTTTACACGAATAGAATAAATGAATAAATAATCACAAAATGTCACCGATTATGTAACAGATGTCGTTTCTGCAACAGACGGGGGGATTTAGGCTGAATTTTGAAGGAAGAGGCGTTCCAAATTTTGAATGACATTCGAATTCGAATTTGGGGCTAAGAAATGGATGAACACATTTCAAAATAAAAGGAAAATCAATGCACAAATGCTTTAGAAATCTAGTTTTGAAGTGTTTTAGAACTTTTTCCCCCAATGATCTGTATATCTTTCGAGAAATAATTGATACATCGAAAGTTTGATGTATTGGTTCAAAACTGGTTTTCAGTGATAATTTTCTCATGTAGTTTGCGTATGTTTCAAAAACGTTAGGAACATAACATCCTACTCAGATTTAGAAGTTTTGGGATACTGTTGTTTCTGAAAATTTAGAGATTCCCAGAACTCATGAAAATGTGAAAGTTAGGACAAGTTCAGTTTAGCGAACACGGCAATGCGAGCCGGGGAGTTTCTCCTCTATAAATTAGGATTTTCAGCTTGAGTTTTATATCAAAATGTAGAACTTGACGAGATTTACAAAATGGTATACAGAACGGCTATATTTTGTAGCTCAATTTTGTACTGTTTTCTGTCAAAGACGACCCAACTCAAATTGATATCACAGGTTTGCCATGATGTTTATGACCAACATAACTTTTTTTGAAAACTATAAATTGAGCACTTCCACAGAAAATTTCAGCCAGATATCGTTTTTTTTCGGTTAGATTTTGTTATACTTAAGGTTTTCAAATATAAGATTTCGATCTAAAACCTTGTACCAATCCGCAGACGGAGTTTGAAATTCAGAATCCCGGACACTCCTATTTAGTCCACCCCCAATCATTTTGTTAATATTCCCCAAAAACTGACAAGTGTATCTCCTCTCTCATTTCCCAAAATCCAAAAGGACCATAGCCGCTCTTTTCATGTAAATGAGCTGTTCAATGGGGCTCAGCCCTTCAAGTGGGTAGTGCGCCGGCGATTAAGACACCAATTGTGTCTACAGTCATCCCTTTCTCATCTTTTTGCTCCGGGACCCCTTCTTTTTGGTCATCCGCCGACGCCTCCAGGGAGACAGCCGGTTGACAGATGGACGTATCATCATCTGAACACAATTGACGAGGGTCATCGCTCGAGAAGATACTGCCATTGGATTCTGGATGTTCCCCGTTCGTCTGGAGATACAGTTGAACATGGATCGTTAATTTTTATGATCACCTCTCAAGCCTCATTTAGATGAATGAGAAGCATAAGAATGACAAAAGTGGATAGAGAGACATCAACGACTTCTTCATAGGTTTTCCGAATACATAAACATATAACTATGCAACTTTCAATCTATCCTAGAGCACTTGCCACAAACTACCGTATACTCCAATGTTTTTTGCATGCCCTTTTTTAAGAAATTATCTTTCTGTTCTCATTCCTCTGAAATTCCAGGCAGTACCACAACACTTACTACCGTTCCACCACATGACGTCGTCTCAACAATTCCCACAACAACAGCAGCCATTTTTTGCAAGTGAAGGATTGCCAGTGCCTTTTAGGTAAGCTCGGGGGCTTAAAATGAATGGGTTTTTTCTCCCCTTATAATTAATTGCACTTGGTTTCTGGTACAAGATTGAATATTAATGTCAATGGCTCGCTTTACAAATGACCTTTTCTCAAAATTGTTTATTCTGGATCGGTACCACTTACTCTTCGTGTTCTCCTTCGTTCTACCAGGGACCCATAAAATTGAGATGTAAACAGTTCGGAAGCCATCCGTCATTATTTCGCGGCATAAAAGTGCATTGTGTTGCGGGCGCTCTCTATCGCGATATACCTACTGTGGTTGTGGAATGGAAAACAGAATAATGCCGGCTCACAAAGAGAAAATGCACATTTTTCACGTGTCCGTGTGTGCGCCGTGCCGCAAATGGATGGCTGGGTTCCCGGTGTATATAACAATTACATATAATTGTTGGTGGCGAGTCCAGGCGCGTGTGGGACAACTCCCAGGCGCTGTCCGACTCTCGACGCCAAAGGTCCCCATGTAGCATTCCTCAGTTTCTCGCAAAATCTATTCCGGTCAACTCTTACCAATTTCGGTCCCTATTGTCCACTCAGAGTCCGCTTCCGCCACACCAAACTCATCTCGCTTTTACGAAATGGAAACATTGCGACAGAGACAGAGAATAGGGGGGCCCCAGCATTAATCGAATAATGACCTTCCCTTCCCAAACGCATGGTAATCAATCCAAATTGAGTTTCTACTCTGTGTCGTTCATCTTGTTTCGGCTTGTACTAGGAATGGGGCTCTAATTTTGGAAACAATAGACTTAGACTCTAAAAATGAAAGATCAGAGGTTCAGAGAATTGAGAAAAGCCTTGGTAATTAACATTCGATTCTGAATACTTGAAGTAAGGTTTATGATTCCAGTTTTGGCATGCGTAGCGGAAAGTTTTACACAGAAAGGGAAGCGTGCCAAGGTTGAATTAAATAATTACTTCTCAGCAATAACTGTATCTCAAAAGAAGCTTTTTGGTCTTCAAGAATTTTTTCGACTTAAGATTTCCAAAGTATTGGTTAGACTCTATTTTTGAAATATCCTTCTCTTGCACACTTATTTGGGCCCTACTTTAGAAAAATCCTACAGTTTTGAACTTTTGTTTTGATCATATTTTTGAAATCAAACGAGGCCTGTTTCTGTTAGTAGACCACAAGGGAACACTTTGAACTCCCAGAATGCCAAACCAAATGGATTCCTCCCCAATACTTCCGCCTAATGAACCCAACTTATAAACGCTAGTTATATTATTACCCACCATCATCATCATCTCATTTTCCAATGCGGTTCCAAATGACAATCAGCGGTTTGAACTTTCTCTCAAAAAGCTGTCAGATTTTGGCTCCTCAGTCTCAATCTCTTACACATGACAAGGCTCAGCCGGAGCCGCGCTTATTACATCTTTTAAACAATGGATTGTTTGATGGCAAAAGGTGAGATGATGAAGAAGAACTAACCGAACTCCAGGCGAAACACCATTAGTGCTTTTTTTCCTTCCTCCTTGTCAATCATTCATTTTTTTCAACTTGATGTGTGATCCGGACTCTCTTCGATTTTTGTTGTGTTTTTTTCAGTTATAGGAAACATATGGCGCTTAGTATCTAATTTTTTGAAAATATAAATAATCGGTTAGCAATAAAACAAGTAAACTAGGAAACATGTCTTCTCAGTCATTTGTGATCATTACAACACATCTTTCCTTTCGCCTCATCAGGCGCGGTCAGGGGGTGTAGAATTCGAATAACAAGTACAAAAACACCACCCGCTGAATTTTCAACATATATCTATCGTTTACTGCATAAGATCAGCGGGTGAAAGCGTTTTGCGTTGAATAGTTTGGCATAAGAGGACCGTCGTTGTTGTGATTTGCCTTTTTGGCGCTGCCCCCCTCTTCTTTCTCGTCGTATGCATCTCTGACGGTTTTGCGTCTGAAGGTCGTTAGGTATGCCTCCCTTTTGAATTAAGAGGTAGGCGTTGAAAAAACTGCAATGATTGTTCAACACCGGTATTTGTGTTTGTTTCTGTATTTTCTACTATTTTGTTGAAGCATTGATCTGTCTCTTTAGTATCTTGTTGCTCCACCGTCATAGACCCATTCTTTTCTAATGGCGTGTTGAATATAAATGATCCATTCTTCCCATCTAATGTTGTTTTGTTGTCCATTCTGAATTCCTACACCATATGTTGCCTAGAAATGTATTTCTATCCTATTATTCTTGAGTAGATCGCCGTTCCAAGCACTCAAATTTAATGTCAATAAAAAAATCGGAGGTGATAAGAAAGCGGAAAGGCGTAGTGATGTGACTTGTTTGGTTTGAAAACAATTTTTTAAATGATTTTTTTTCCGTTTTTCAAGTCATTTTATTCAAATTCATAGTTTGAACTCAAAACTTCGATTGAAGACCTGAAACAATAAGTTAAAGTGCTTCCATAACAAAGGTACTAGAAAACAGCAGAAAAAGTACAGTTGTTCTGTAATCACAAGAAAAAGGAAACAAAGCATCGGCCGTCACAGTCTTAATAGATGCCAATACTTTTTTTTTTCAATTATCTTTCTTTTTTCCTCTTCTAACTACTAACGAGAGAGGTTAGAGGGGGGAAAAATAGATAGTGTGAAATCAAGAGGCAACCAAACATAGAATCAAAAAATGCAACAATAGGGAAATCTATCCACCTCTTTTCTACTGTTGCCGCCGTTCTCCATCTCTCTTTTCATTTTTCCAACAATCATCACTTTCAATCATTCACATGGTTCGTGATTGACTGAACTGACACCATCCCTTCTTACAATATGCCATCTCGTGATCGTTGTACAGTATCCAGGAGACGATTCCGGCAGCATGTTTCCAGAAGGTATGTCTCCTGATGCCAATACTAATTCAAAACGTCGTCTCATTTTTTTTTCGCCAACCCCGTCAATTTTTCTTGCCCCCCGCACCTAATTGCTTCTGTGTAATTCCTTCCGTCCCACTCAATTGATTCCATATGGCTCTTATGCATTTTTCGTTCAGTTCTTTTTCGAAAAATCGTTCATGTGGCCTACTATTTTTTTTTGTAGGGAAAAAAAGAGGCGACAGAAAAAACCGTTCCGTCGTCGCTTATCCGTCTTACCGAAATTCCTTGCTGTTGTCTGTTTCTATCATCTGTGGGGGTGATTCGACACATCCATTTTCTTGCTTCCTTCGGCCCTCCCGGTATTTGCATTAAGTATTAGTTGGCCGTCAGACTCGCCCACCGACAACAGAACCATCATGTTTATACCATGACACGCACCATGGCACCCATTTATTTTCCTTTATGTCTTGTAGTTTACCGCCCAAAACTTTGTATATGTCTGAAATTTGAAGTCATAGTACGTATGCACTAAATTTTTCGTTGATATAGAAAATTTCCTGTCTGAAACAGTAGAAACAAATTGAAAAAAAAAACCACTTTGTCCGTCTCCAAAAGTTGAGTCAGCAAAAAAAAAAATACAGTTTTCAATCTAAAACTTTTTCTGTTTACACAGCAATCTTCCAAAGGTAGTTACTAGACTGGAAATTGAGAAAACTGTATTGAAATTGAAATTTCCGTGTGTGTCTGACACCTCTCGAATGTCGCAACTATGTCACTCACTCTGATATATTGACTTTTCATGCTTATCATGACATTTTTTTTCTTGTGAAGCATCTTTTTTTTATTTTTGGGAAACCTAGTAAACCAGCGGATTATTTTAGTTTTTCTCAAAATCAAAAATACAGTTTCGAAAGTCCTCGCTGAAGACCATAGTGTGAAATAGATGTGAGAGAGATGGTAGGAGGATTGGATTTCATTTTATTTGCTCATGTTTGCGGTCACATTTGTCGCTGTCGAGACAATTATAGTGTGAGGGGGGCAAGGCTCCGGAGCAGCAAGTTCTTGAGAAATGCGCCAAGTGCTCATCGACATATGAGACTGTGTGCGTGTGTGTGTATTTATGTGACCTGTGAGCACTCGGTTTTCACACCTTTTCTTTTTGTGTGTGTGTTTTTTTTTTTCAAAATTAACTTTACGGATAGTGGAGACAACAGGGTTGTATTCCATGCATTCTGAATTTGACAATAATAACGTCCCCTTGAAATCTAAAATGCATGGGTTGTCGTCTTCCAAACAAAGTGCAAGACTTCTCCTGATCCTGTTCTCAAGATAAGCTTGGTTTTGGGGGACTCTGTGGGGTGACAAATTGACATGCATTGGATCATCACTCACTTTGGGCCTCAGCCTTCTGGTTTCTCTCCTTTTTTCTTTCATTTTTTTGTGCGTGGAGCTGCCGTTTTTTTCCCTTCGCTCCCAAAGCTCTCAATCTGCAATGAATCACTTCCTGTGAAGAAGAAGAATGACGGCGGGAGTGGAGGTTCAAGAGGCTGGTTTCAGTTTTTAATAATAAACATTTGGCTTTCAAATCTGTTTCGATAGAAATTGATTTGGATAGTTTGAAGACACAGCGCCTTCCCCTCTATCACCAATTCATCTCTTATCAACCGTCCGAAAGAACGGTTAGAGATAGCCAAGCCTATCATCCAAATTCTATTACTTCTTGTTGATGATGACCTAATCAAAATTTTCTAATCGAAAGACGAGGTATTCAATCAGTTCTTTTTACTGTTCTTCATTACAGTTTGATGAGTTTCTATGATCTCGCCGCGGGATTCCTTGAATGATAGCATGATATTGAATCTTTTTGGGTGATTGTAATTCAAATTCTAAAGGGGAAGAAAGCAATTTTCGGGGGTAGCCTGAGCAATAATCATAAAGCAGAAGGCGCATGGCAATAAATCATCTGAGCTCTCTAGACTTCTTCGCCCACAAGAATCTTCAGACATCCCCTCGTATCTATCTATGAAAGTGTCACATAACTCGTTTTTTATTTCACATTTTCGCGCCAAACGCGACAGTTACCTCAAATAACTGATCGTGATTTGACATTGATGCATTGGGCGGCTGACTGGTAAAGTAGGAGGGCATATATGAGATTTTCATTTTGAGTGATTGAATAGATGAATTGAAAATGCCAATCCCTCCTTTTTCGCTTTCTGTTTTTTCAGTCCCAAACAAAGAAACAACGTCGTCTTATTTTCCTTTTTTTCTCCAACGACACGTTGTGCTCCTCCTCCTTCGTCCAATTCTTCGCTTTAAAGGCGCTGATGGCGCCCGTTGGCTTTTCCAGTGTCTGTGTTGTTGGCTGGTGTTGGTGCCCCAGAAGGAGGCTTTTCGGGGACCGAGCCACTGCTCATCTTGCTGGCTACTCGTCCCACGCCCCTTTTTTTCACAACGCCCGCCCCCTTCTCTCCGGACGTCGTGGTCACGTCCCCCCCCTACCCGCCTCTCTAAGTCCCTAGTTGTGCCTCTGTCATTTTGCCGCCCTCATATGACTACTGTAACGGCGAGACACTCAAAAGGCGGAGCTTTGGTTTTAGGGATGTGAACGGATTCATTTTTGGCGAAACCGCTCTTCGTAGACAGTACTGAAGAAAATTGGCCTCGATTTTTTCTTTTTTTTTCGTTTTTTCATCTCATATATGATCTGCACTCTTGTTTTCCATATAAATAGAGGCACTCTATCCCGAAATTGTTCTATATAATCATCCTACAAAGAAAAAACTGTCCGTCACAACCAAAACAACTGCTTAAACATTGGAGCATCTCTTGTCTATTATGTTTGTATGTTTTTTTTTGTGTCGTTCTACTTCCAAAAAGCCTATATATATATATATATATATATATATATATATATATATATATATATATATATATATATATATATATATATATATATATATATATATATATATATATATATATATATATATATATATATTCCATCTCAATTTCTCTCTTGTCCTCCTCTTCTTGCCTTTTTGGAGCCCCATTTATATGTTTGTCTCTTTTCCGTATGTATTTGGGGCGGCTCCGTGGCATCGGCATAAACGCCACATAGAATGATGAATTGCGCAGTGCCTCGTCACATTTCACAGAATTCTTGAAAAAGTTTCCCTGATCATCATCATCATCTCTTCTCTTTTCTTCCAAAGTGGGCATGACACCGTTCCCTTTCACCTCTTCATCCTCAACAAGTCGAATCCTCTCGTCTATATTAGGAGGTAGTGTTGAGGTAGCTGCCTGGAAGTTGCGATGGAACTAGTTTTTTTTTCACAGCAATATATTGATGAGGCGCAGAATGGTAGAATCATGCCTCTGTACAAGAGACCGGTAACCACTGTGCCAAAACATATTTTTTAAAAGTTTCGAAACAATTCTAAATGAATCTCAACCTAGATTTGATTTCAGTCGAAATTTTGACCTTCTGACCCGTAAAAGCCTAAATGAATGGAAACACACCGGTTTTTCTAAACGTTTGTTGTCATTACGAAACAAAAACTCCAATTTCATTCTCGCCTTTTTCCCATTCTATTTAACGCATTTTCTTGAACCTTCCATTCTTCATCACTCATCTCATTTCTTTTTTTCCATCGGTAGCTCATTTCATCATTCCACAGACGTTTTTCGATTAAAATAGAGAATATTTTCTGTTTCCTTTTTTAGAAATTGCATCCAGCCGTTAATTATGAAGAACAATAAGTTGACGGTCACAACTTTACAGTTCCTTCACGCCTATTAAGCATTTTAATTACACTTTCATATTACAGTAACAATTGACCGTTGCTGATTTTTTTTTCTTCCTGCCAACACTCTCGAACACTATATATTTGCCGTCACTCTATCAGTTGGCCTTTTGTGAAAGACCGAAACGACGTATTTTATGGAGTCGTTAAGATTTTGCTCAATAGTTTGCGCCCTTCTTGGGTGAGAAGACTTAACTTCACGAGTTGCCTCGTCAAAAGATTCTCAGCAATCATCTTTCTCCTCCAACAAACATTTCGTCCATCTTTTTTGTTATTTGTTTTTTTCCTTGAGTCGTCACTTTCTCTCTTCTAACCTAAACATGCCTTTATCCGAGTTTCTAGATACTAGCTTACCATTCCTAAGTTAATGCATGCAATACCATATTTGTTTCTTTCCACAATCCATGGTTGTTAGGAAAGAGCGAGACGAAAAACTTGAGAAAAAAAATTCGTACTATTGTGACTCAACGTTTGCCTCCTCTTCCCCGTTTCCCGCCCCATATTTGGAGACTTTTTTGATTCCCGTCGCCCCTGTTTTCTAAAGAATCAAAGTTACACACATTTTTCGCCTTCCCAATCGTTCCTTATTTTCAGAATGTTCGACGAGAACAGTAATGCCGCCGGAACGACGCCAGTTGCTTCATCGCTTGCCGCCACGCCTAATGCCAATCTCATGTCACAGGTCTTCAATGTGAAGGATAGTCGATGGTTACAGGTATGTGCTGGGCAAAAAAACCAAAATAGAAAATATTTCCCGGCTCTTTTCGTGATGACTCATTTCCGTCATTTTTCAATTTAAATAAGAATTTGGGTCAATGCTTAGGGACCTCTTCTTCTCTCCCAAAGAACGTAATAGGAGACGTTATTAAGATGCGCTCATGTGCCGTTTGACGCCACGGGAAAACGGAAGACGTTTTAGAAATAAGACGAACGAAAAAGAATTGAATGACTCGTTGGGGTTGGCGTGTGCCATCTTATCCCTTTCCGGTCTGACATATTTGTGTATGCGATTGTTCCCACAATTGTTTGATTAACAACACTTTTGGAAAATACATGGTGAAGTACAGACTGAAAAGCGAAATTGTCTTTTTCCAATTTTCTACCCAGCCAAGTTCAATTTCCTACCGTAGTCGTTTCGAAGAAAATAAGAAACAAGTGGAGCTCGAGTAGGGTTAATTAAGTTTTCTAGGTCATTGCGAAACCACTTTGAAGAACAAAAAAAAACGTTCTCTGAACGAAGGGATCTTCATCTTCTATTGGCCTATTTTCACAGGGCTTAAACGGATTATGAGAAGTAGGGGGAAAAAACAGTGAAACGATCACCGTAATAGGATTACAGCAAATCGTGTGTCCTTTTGTCGGACACTTGCGCCAATTACAACCGCAAAAAGATTTTTTTGCAGGTGGAAGTTTGTCGTGAATTTCTACGAGGACAATGCGCACGATCGGATCAAGAATGCAAATTTGCTCATCCGCCGCCTAATGTCGACGTTCAACAAGGACGAGTGACAGCTTGTTACGACAGTATAAAGGTTTGATTTCTCTTTTTCTTCGAAATTCAGTTTGCTCTGGCTCAACCACATGATGATTCAAAAATTTGGTTATGTCAGCGTATTGTTTATAAACATACGGCCAACTAAGATGATGTGGTTATATGCCCATCCGGTTGGAAGAGTTGGCGACGACATTGTTTATTTCATCAGAAAGGGACCTTAAAATTTTGGCTCTGGGCATTGAGTAATGCGTTGTGGGCTTCAAAATATTTCCCCCGAGACACAACTGAAACAACACGTCTTTAAAATGACAGAACGTTTTGAGATTCAGACTAATGGCTGAACCTTCTATATGCGACATTTAGCAGAGATGACACCAAACTTGTGGTCGCGACTTTCTTTCTGAATTTTGAGTGGTATACTCCTGGGGGTTAGGGGGCTTATTGTCTTGTATGGCATCTACAACATCCGATGCCTTCTTCTTCTTCTGCTTCCATGTTGTGTTTCCCTTCGACATAGAACCCCATGGGAATAAAGATGGAGGTCGGATGAGGATAACACAATTAACTGTTAGACGAAGGACGAGTAGAAGAAAGAAATAAGGCCCCAAAAAGAAAGAGGGAAGCGGCGGGCAACCATCAATGGCTCATCGTTCCCCCCGCAATTGGTAGCGGGAGGGGGGTAGAGGCCTGCTGCTCAACACCACCGGAAAACATCGATATCAATTGAATTGTTTGTGGAAACGAGACGGGGCCCGGGCTTGCTTCCCAAGTTGACGACTATGTCATATCTGGACGGGGAATCTTGGAAGAGCAGATGAAGAAGAAGAAGGCATAATTTTTGAATACACAATCCAATAGAGATTCGTAGTTGGATAAGCTCTGAAGTTTGACACGGACATCTCAATCGGAGATGTATAGTTTTGAGGGGTCTTGTTGGTTTCATGACTTATACCCCTTTCGAAGAAGGAGTCCAAAAAACTTAATTGAGAAAATTAGAATTGCAAAACCAATTGCAACCCAAAGGTTTTTGGGTCACCATGTCCCCAGAGGACTAGAAAATTTCACTCAATTTCTTTCTTCTGTCTTTTTATGGAAAAACAAAAAAGCGCTAAAAAAGCGAGACGGATGACTGATTGGGGACCAATTCGTTTTTCTTTTTCCAGGGAAGATGTACACGAGAAAATCCGAAATGCAAGTACCTCCATCCACCACAACACATCAAGGATCAGCTTTTGATCAACGGTAGAAACCATTTGGCATTGAAGAATTTGATTTCTGCACAAATCAATCAAACTGGTAGCCAAATGATCAACCCAATGCTTGCACTTGTGGGTCTAAAAAATGCATGGAAAATTTCAAAGTCTTCGATTTTCAGCAACAACAAGCAGCAGTGAACCTCATACCAAATACTCAGATGTATCCACAGTACTACAACGGAATGATGTACCAACAGATTGATCCATATACTGCTGCAGCTGCTGTGAATCAGGTACGACACTATTTCTGGAGCTTGACTCGATTTCTATATCCCCCTTTTGCACTTGCATTTTGTACTGCTATTCGCACCATTTCTTTTGGATCTTCGGAAGAGGAGAATGGGACTTTTTCGGAAATTTTGCATGCTCAATGATTCATTTTGTAGTAAGATCTAAGTTCTAGAGTCCCCCTTTCCCTCCCTCTTCCCAACTTTTCATTCGGTTGCGATGCTCGCTGTGCTCCTACTATTACCACCACAACTTATCATCTTCTCAAAGCACGTCTCATGTTAATTTCGAAAATACCAAAATGAATATTCAGTTTTAAAACAAAAAAAGCGATGAATGTTGCACACGGTGTCTTTGGAATGGATGTTATTTATTTGATTTGAGTCTGAATCTGAATATCTCACACGTTGCCCGGCTTTTGTGTTAAGAACTCCCTAAAAAAGATATAAAACTTTTTTTTATAAAAGCTTCCCCTCTACTATGCTTCCCGTAATCCCATAAGAAAATATGATTGGAATGAATTTTCGAATTTTATGTTGGGTTGACGTTAACAATGATCGGTTGTGTTTACATATTGAGAACCCTTTCTGATTTTCGGGTGCCTAGGGATCCAAATCAAAACAAATACCATACAACTAAAAACACCGATGTGTGATATCGCATGAGACTCGCTTTGGCTGACATTGCGCTCTGTTTTAGCAGCTACAAACTGCCGCCTTGCTTGGCAACGTCGGAGGATTGCTTTCGGCGCAATCAGCTGCAGCTGCCGCCGCCGCCTCTGTCCAACAACACCCATCGCCGTCGCCGTTGCTTCGATTGCAAAGAAAACGAGCGCTGGAAGAGGACTGCACGAACGGAAATGATAGGACGGCAGCTCACACACAATTGCTGTCATTGGCCGCGGTATCCCTATATGATTTTTATTATTTTTTTTTGGAGTCAAATCTTGGGTTTCTTTTCCTTAACTGTTTTGGTTTCTTGACTTAATGGTACTCTCAAGGGAGAAATGAGCTAGTTTTGCTTGTCTTACTCACAATTATGCGTTTCCCTTGCCAGTACCATAAAAATCAAAATCTAAGGTTGAAAAACAAAAACCAAGCGGTGCTTGATGTGTATCAATGTAGTGTTCGTAAGCATGTAAATGTTGGAGACTAGAATTGATTTTAAGATAAAATATGGAATCTAGAATAAGGTATTTGTGGTTTCGTTATTTGCACAATAGGAAAACTTACAAAGGGCTTTCTTGAACACTTGAGTTGAACTTTTACTGAAACTTTGGGCATAGACTGATTTGACCCTGAAAAGTCCAAATCTGCAATAAAGCGTGGCGAGCCTTCCAAGTGGCAAATAAGATTGAAATTCTTACCCAAATGATAGGAAATTTTCAAAAAATGGGCTCAAAATTTTCTTCACCAAAATTAAGGACGTTGTTATACACTGAATTTTCAATTCAAAACAAAAAACTAGACATTGTGAAAGTGATTGAGCTTAGATATCGGCTCTCGAAGTACCTCATTTTTGCCCCATCTGTCACTTTGAGGGCTTATAACTCGAGTTACGTGAACATTTGGCCACTTTTTTATTGCAGATTTAGGCTTTTCAGGGTCAATTTAGTCTGGGACGGAAATTTCAGAAAATGTTCAACTCAAGTGTTCGGGGAAGCCCCTTGTAAAACTTACTAATTACTTCTCAATGCAAGTCGTTTATATTTCTGTTTTCTTTTTAACGCAATCAAATTCCTCTTAACGCAAGCTTCTATTCAGTTTTATAGGAAAACAAAATACAAAATTTCTTTCAAAAACAATGACATTTTTCATAATCTATTTTCAGGGTGCTGTCCCAGTAAAACGACCAGCTCTCGATAAGAACGGAGCCATGTTATTCTCTGCAGCTGCTCCACAGGCTCAACAGTTCAATCCGTATCTCCTGCAGACACTTCAAGGATACGTTCCAACTGTCTCTTGTGAGTACATGCAGCCACCACCGTTCTGAAAGGACTTTTCAACTTCCTCCCAACACATTTTGAATACCCTCATTTTTTTTCACAAAGTCATACGATATACATAATGTTATTTTTCTAGCTTTAAACTCACACTCGTTCTTCTTGTTTCTAGATCTCAATGTGTCAATTTCAGTTTCATAATTTTTTCGGTTGACTCGGAGCTTAACACAAAAAGGGTAAAGCTGCTGTTGCTTTTAAGGGATTCTCCATCTGTCCTATCCCCATACACAAATGCACCACTTCTATCCTAACTGTCGTCATGATGATTGACCTTGTTTTGTTTTCAGTCAGTGGTCAGCTACCGCCTCGCTACTAGACCATCAATGTGCCAGCTCTTCTCTCCGCTTCTACCACCACCATCGATCACACATTCACCGTTTCTTTTTTTCTCTATTCTCTCTCCTTCATTCCTTTTTCTTTAATTTCCCGTCCCTTTTTCTGGTCTTAACTTTTTCTCTTCTCTCGTGTTCACAGAAACAAAAATTTTCACATCAAAATGTGTTCCAAACTGTATGTAACATCTTTCAGCACCCGAAAATCCAAGTTTTATCCATTTTCGCTTTACCAAAAAAACTTACTACGCTCCAGAAAATTTGTGTGTTCGCTTGTGAAACCGTTCTGTTTGCCTGTTCCTATCCAAAAGCTTCTCGCAATTATTTTTTCTCGCGGGCTAATAGTCTTTCGTTGTGTAGAAACTACAAAAACCAACAAGGCACACCACTTTTTTTTCGTCTCAATCACTTGTGGCTGTTATGGGATGTACCTTTTAGAGCTTATTTTGTTGTGTTTTTGTATTATGGAGAATAATTGTGAGACTTTTTTGGTCCCACAAATATTCTTTATTGATTCACTTGGTCATCTGGAATGACGCTAAACTCGAAATTGTAGTCTATATGAATTCAAAAATTTTGCCGGTTCAATTTTCAACTTCTCCCCCTTTTCTCATTCATCGAAACCCCCCATTTGTTCATGACTAGATTTTTTTTGTCTGATTTTAATCTTGAATTCCGTATTATTCTTGCCTATTCTTAACGTTCCCACCCTTCAACAGTTTTACCATATTTTTGTATCCAATTTTTAATTGACAGACATTCGCATCTCTGACTTCCTTATTTCCCCCCTTTTCACTACTAGTCCGCAGTTCTTGAGTATGTCATTATTTCAAAAAGAAAAGTCATCTCTCTGCCCCCTCACCCCCAAACCCACTGAAATCTACTTTTGTTCTCCCGGTAATCAACGATAGTTAGTTTTTCTAAACGCGCCATCATTCCTCTCAATGATTAGAAAACTTCCTACTATGTTCGCCCCCCTCCCTTCTTCATAATAAATTTTGTGTGGATCCCAAAATAATATTTTCTGTTGTCTTGAAAAATCCAATCTAACAATTTTCGTGAAAATTTTCGATTTATCACTTTTACTTCCCCCATTCTCTTCTATCCTGGCCCTGTGCATCCTTGCAAAAGGATACCGGTTAGATTAAACGAAACTTTTCCCCCACACAAAAAAGTTTAATTTTCTCTGAAAAAAATAAATGATTTATTTTGATAAGTGTTGTTTTTTTTTTTTTGATTTTCAGGAACATTTTTTGGATACTATTAGAAAAAAAAAGAAAAATAAATAGAATTCAGGTTTCAGAATGAACCACAACAAGATGAAGTCTTCAATTTTGGTGTGTCGCAGTTTCGGCGTCTTCTTTTTTTGGACTAGGCTTCCTGCAACAAGTATCATAATCCGGGCCGAATCGGGCCGGCACGGGCCGGCGATTTTCTTCTTTCCAAATTGTGATTTTCAAGTCAAAATTTATATGAAAATGTAGCTCCATGAGATCTACAGAATGGTAGTTAGAATATCTCAATTCCATGTCTATATTTTCCATAAAACGTCAGAAAGCACACGGACCGGAGATTTCGGCCCGTCTTTTTTTCGACGTTTTATAGAAAATATAAAGATGGAATTTAGATATTCTAACTACCATTCTGTAGATCTCACCAAGTTCTACATTTTCATATAAATTTAGACTTGAAAATCACAATTTAGAGGGGAGAAAATCGCCGGCCCGCGCTGGCCCGATTCGGCCCGGATTGCAGCCCTGATCATAATCAGTTCAAGCTAAAAATGGATACACCTACAATGAGGTGAATGCGCTTCCAGGACCGGGAATTTGAATCTGTGGAGACACAGAGCGTCGAGGGATGCAGAGGTTACTGTAATATAATACATGTTTTCTGAACGATAGATAACTTCCTTACGAAACAACACAAAATGCTGTTTTAACGGTATAAATCTCAACGCTGGAAAATAATTATTTCTGGCAAGCTGAACCCTTGATGTTCGACTTACTTTGTGCCGTAACGCAGCCGAAAATCACTAGCAAAACGATTAATATAAGAAATTACCCGAGGGTCATTGAAAACGGCCTCCCTAAATCGAATAGTTCTGAAAAAGTTACCTTCAATTGTATCTAAACAGTGAGCTTACCCTAGAAAACTATCGCTATTATATGGAGCTAACGCCCTCACAAGATTTGCCGAATCAAACAAAACTTAAAATATGCAATTTTTAGAGCATTAAAAAAAAGAGGGTCCTATCTCTTCTAGAAAACTCGCTCACACTCACACACAAAGGGCTGAGCGGCACCGAGTTTCGGCAATGCATTCAAGTGTGAATAACTTTTTTCAGGAGGATTGGGTAAACATACGGTCAACTGAAAAAACGTTACTTTTTAAAAAGCTATCGATTGATTAAAAAATCGTTGAATTTCATCAAGAATTAACAGAGTTACACCCAGTTTTGCCGATCATTTCCCGGTTTCGGCAACTTTTTTTCCAAAACAGGGCATAAATATGTTAATTCTTGATGAAATTCAACGATTTTTCAACCAATCGATAGCTTATTGAATAATGAACGTTTTTTTTTCAGTTGACCGTATTTTTACCCAATCCTCCTGAAAAAAGTTATTCACATTAGAATGAGTTGCCGAAATTCGTTGCCGCTCGACCCTGACACAAACATCTTCCATTCCATTCATTATCACTTTGCCAAATTTCCTTAAAATCCCCATCATCACCGTGCCACGTTAGTTGCGAAACGTCACAGTAGCGAAATGGCCAGTAGCCACACGTCGCGGAGCCGCCACTCGGCGTTCATGGCACACTTCAAGCCGACTGGAAGAGTGCGCGTTTTTTGTAGCTGATAATCCCCTCTTTTTATCCTTTTCCACTTTCAGCTTCATCGGTGGCAATACCACCACGTAACAAGGGATAAGTGAAAAGAGTGCTACATGGATTTGTTAAATCCGGTTGGATCTAACGAAATCTCCGACTCCCGAAAAAGCAGGATTAGTGTTTCCCCTTTTTGGAATGGGTGTTTTGTTTCGAAAATTTTCGTAGCTTTTGGAGTGCTGATTTGTTGAGCGCGTAAACTTTAGCTTTCGCGAAAATGGTGAATTCTTAGATTCTTGAAACATCTTGAAAAACAACTTAATCATAGGGATTGAGAGTATGATTTAGGTAGTACGGTAACTAAATCATATGTATAAGAGAAACTACGGTAGTTTGTATGCGGCATATGAGCATTTATAACAACATAATTATAGAGATGGAGAATATAATTGAGGTAGTACGAGGATACGGTAACCAAATTATATGTATAAGAGAAACTACGGTAGTTTGTATGTGACATGTGAGCATTTCTCATAGTGTCAAGTGTAGTAACTTGCTCAAAACAAGTAGTGAAATTATCAAAGTGCAATTTGAGCTAGATGTTCAAGGAAGTAAACAATAGGAGAAAAACTTTCAGACAAGCGGAAATAATCAATGAGTCATATCAGAATAATATCGAAAATTGTGTACCCTGGAGCAAGGCTACCTCACGACCGACCGCGGCATTCTGGTTACGGTACTGATCATGGAAACCCACGGCGACCGCGCGGCCCTGAGATTTTATGATTCAAAGAGCTTGTTTTTGAAAGGCCGGCCGGATTCCACCACGGCATCTCACCCAAGGATAAAGCCGCGGCCGGCCGTGGCTGTGCGCGCGGCAGCCTTGCCATGGAGACCACCATGTTTGACAAGACCACCTTATTAAGCTAACCTGGGGAAGCGACATGTAAGCTAAGTAAGCGACACAGCTGGCTAGTTAGGCAGATGAGCTACGTAAGTCACAAAGTAGTTATAGCATAAGTTACAGCTAGGTTACTGTGGTTTTAGAAAAGTTACTGAAGCTTTAGCTAGGCTACCGTAGCACAAGTCACAAAGCTAGGTAAACTAGGTTGGTGAGCTTGTTGGCTTACGGTACTTACGGAAGGTTTAAGAGTTCCTCAGCAACCGGACGATGGAATGGAGCATCCGCAGCATTCTGTGCTGGTCTGTAAAAATGCATCTAGAACTAACCGAGCAAGACAAGTCTTACGGTTGCGCACGGTTGTTCTCCATTGGAATGAGGTGTTGGATATGAGGTAGTAGTAAACTCTGAAAATTTCGAGATACGCAAAAACGAAGAGGGAAACTCCACGACGACCAAACGCGGCGCGACAAACTGATCGATGTGCCGGCGGTGGGGCAAAAAGTGTTTGTGGGAGAATGAGAGATTTTGATATTCATGTCTGATATAATGATAGAAGGGGGAAACAGAAGAATGAGAATACTATTAGCAGAGAAAAGAGAGGGACGGAGAGAAAGGTATCAGTCGCACTACTAGGAGAGAGCTTCGAAAAAAGAGCAAGAGGCTCTTTCTCTTTTTGGGCTCAAGAGAAGAATAAGGTGAGAGTGTATGGTGTTTGAAGGGAGATTAGAGGTGGAGGGGAGAGGTATCTGCTACTCCCAAAAAAGGGGCGGAGATTGTCAAAAAAATTAAAGAAAAAATGTCAATTTTCTTTGGTCATTTTTGAATGGTTTTAACTTTGTCTGTAAAGGTAAGTTTGATTTTCTTTGAAAAAAATTAATGATTGATCTGAAAATGTGCTTTTATGTTTCTCAGGAAAACAATGGGGTTTGAATATTATTCGAAAAATCTACCGTAAAATTCTTATTAGAAGGACCTCTAATAGAAGGGCACATCGATGAGCTCAAAACGAGCACGTTCTTGAAATTGAAACGGATTGAAATCAGTCTTATTAGAATCGTCGTCAAAAATTGGCGTGAGAAAAAATGTTTCAAATCTCTTCTCCGACGAATGGTATGATTCATTTTGAGATGTCAGATGTGGAAAAGATTGCTGAAGAGTTCGATTTTGAGTGGTTATATGGATAGTTTATGAACATGAAAGGACCTCGAAAGTAGGGAAGAAGGAATGGTAGCTGTAGAAGAAAAAAGAATGACCTAATGGGTCCTGAATGATATCACAAAAATGGAGCAAAATAACGAAAAGGGGAAAGAAAAACCGGGAGAAAAAACCAGCGTCGGTCCACAAGCGCGCTTTTATGGGGGGACGGGACGCAGACCTTAGACGCAGAGAAAAAGGGAAAAATTAGAATGATTTGGATGAATAATACAAAAGAGTCATTTGAATGAGTAGTGCAATAACATACAATTCAAATAAATTCAAGACTTCATCGATGCCGTTTCAATAGGTTTCGCTTGTAATGTGGGCGCTTTCGACAGACGGATCGACATAAAAAATATCATTTGTGGTGTTGGAAAACAGAGATGCTTTCCCTTCTGATACAGATTTCACTGTAAATGGAATTCAGGTTTTCAGATTTTTTTCCAAATGAACAACAACCAAAAGATGTTCTAAATTTTGGATAGCCGCAGTTTTGCCAACTTCTCGGAGTGTTCCTAGGTATCCTCACAAAAAGCGATAAATGCTAGGGTTACCATATACCATATGTACGCGTTCATAACGTTTTTGAGTTCTGATGACGTCGACGGAAAACAACTTGTCGGATGAAAAAATGGTCATTGATAAACTCAGAACACTATAATCACTTTCGATGTTAATAGAAGCCAGCAAGCTTTAAAAATATAATTTCTCATCATCAAATCCACACCAAAACTAAAAAAATAAAAACTTCAAATTCGAATCTGAAAAAAAGTCATGAGGTATTAAAACTCCCATATATTCCTATGAGATCTAATCACAAGTTCTTCTATGTTACTTTTTACACACACTTTCATATATGTTATGGAGCTCACGAGAATTCTAATTGATGAATTTTGGATGTGGAGTATTTTTCTTTGAAACCCCTTCCAACTTGATTTTGGTTATTTTGACTATCGCAAACAAAAAAGAAATTATTTTTCGATTTTTTGTTGTTTTTTGGGTCGTGGATTATAGCTCTGTTTCCACTTTCTTTTGAACCAAAAGGTCTCTTCGTTTTCATTGAACTCAAAATCCTAAACCTATAATTATCAATAGAGCAAACCCCGAAACATCATGAGCCTTCTTATTATAAAGCTTCAGGTTTCGGCACACGCGATTTTTCACAAAATCTTTTTCTTTGTTTGAAACCTAACTAAGAAACAAGAGAAAAAAGATTAAAATTGACCTCTTTGCAATTTGGAATCTAATGATAATAAATGATTGGCAGACGTGATTTATTTTTCTCGACGTTATGTTACGTCGATCACTTTAGAGAAGGGATAATATTTAGTTTCTGGAATCTACTATTTTTCTTCATTGTCTTTTTTGTTGTAGTAGATATGGTTTAGGTAGTATGAAACAAGAAAACGAGAAGATACGTTTCCTTTGCAACAACATTTACACAATAGAACAGTGGAGAAAAAATGTTCAGTAAACTTGACCAATATCATCTTTTCTCCAATTTAACATCTCCTTTTTCTATATGACCATCACTCTAGCAGCATTCTCCATTTTTCTCCAGTGTTCCTTTCCTTAAAAACGGTATACCCTTCGATACCCGTTTTTTCCTTGTCTTTTTTCTCTTCTTCTCCTGCACTTCCACCCCGGTTCGTTTTTATACTTTTCATCACCAATAATTTTCCGAAAAAAAGCAAAATGGTCGTTGGAAAAAGAGGGAAGAGACAGCGCACCCTCGTTGTTAGGTGTCCGAAACTCTCGGTTGTTCTTCTTTTTTTCTTGTTCAGGATTTTACTAACAAGGTTTTTTCGTTTGGTAAATGTTCGAAAAGAGCAAAATGTCCAGGTGTGTGACCTTTGTTTGAATTTAATGTCCTTTTTGCTCGTGCGCAGAGTTGAAAACAACACCCCCCCCCCCAAACCTAGTTCAGTTTCATCATTAGCTGCCACGATCGTTTTTCCCCATTTCGAACACTCCCTTTCTTTATTATCTCTTTCTCTCTCTCATTCGTTTTGCCACGCGACATCACCGCAGAACAAAAATCGTCCACACAATTTGGCAGAAAAATCTTTGAAAATAGTTGAAGATCAATTCCTTTTGTGCAGTTAATACATGCATACATGTATGAAAGAAAACGGTGATTGTATTGTTCGCTATTCGCTTTTTCTTGTCACTTTTTTGTATCGATATGAGGGAGAGAGATCTAAGAATACATTCCCAGCACTTTCTCGACTCAAAATCGGTTTAACGATTCCCCATCGCTCTTTAAAGAAGGATTCTGGGCAAAATGAATTTATGGCTCAATCGATGCAAAATTTTATGCGGATTCCGAATATCACAATAAAAACGCTGGAAAATGCTTTTCTGACTCAAAAAATGCCTTCAAAGTTGCAAGAAAGTTATCCGTTCTGGCCAAACTTTTGTCGTGTTTTCCACGTGGATTACAAGTTTTGCACTGTGCATATAAAAAGCTAGGCCAGGAGGGATAACTTTTATGCAACTTAGATAGCATTTTTTGGGCCTCAGAAGCATTTTTGAGCGTTTGTATTATGATATTCGGAATCAGCATGAAATTTTGCATCGATTGAGCCATAAACTCATTTTGCCCGGAATCCTCCTTTAACTTCAAGTACCAAATTATTTTAACTTTCAAAAATCTTAGGTATAATAACCACTTCTCGTTCAACATGTCACTCGAAAGAGACAAAGGAAAGCTACAAGGATTGTAAGTATTCTTGCTATTGAATATCTGTTGAAACTGTTATTATGATTACAGTATCTCCTCTCTCCCATCTCGATTGAGCTTCCGAAAGTCGCAAAAGAAGAAGCAGGCGATGGACATCAAACCTGAGGAGTCTTCAGGCGATTCTGGATTCAGTAGTTCAACATCGAATGCAAGTACGGATCAAGTAGCTCCAGTGCCATTGACAAGATTTCAAAAAGTGAGCTTTTAAGGGACAGTGGATGTACCTTGAAATCTGTATTAGAAGGGCACCTTGTATGAGCATTCTTGATATTGAAATGGAAATTTTGGCTCTATTCTATTTTGATGGCCCCAAGAAAAAGTTTCATGGCCCCAAAATAAAATACAGTGGCGGAAAATGGTGAGTGTCACTTTACATTTTCGTTTGTATCTTTGCTCAAACATGTTCAATCAACATGAAATTTGGCAAGTCTATTGAGGATATGATTGGGAGTAGAACACACAGTTTTTTGAAAATCAAAATTCATCCTGGGCTGCAGAATCCCTCCGAATGTAGTCGTGATCCAAAAATCAAAAAACTAACTTTTTCTGTGGTAGATGAATTATCTTCATTTTTATGGAAAACCTTGGTAATATATCAAATAAGTACCACGCAAAGTTTGGTTCACTCTTGATTATTGGCTCCTGAGATACGGACTCTAGAGCTCAAAACGGTACTTTTGGCTTATTGACCGTTTCTCGGCTGAAAATAGTCTCCGGTGTCTTAAATTTTGGGAAAATATGTATTTTGAAATGTTCTACCAAATGGCAAAAAGAAATTTCAAATTTGAGCAAAATTTTTTTTTCGCCATGTATTGACCACAGTTGCCCAAAACCTGCTATGTACATCGCAAAAAAAAATTTTGCTCAAAATTGAAATTTCTTTTTGCCATTTGGTAGAGTTTTTCAAAATACATATTTTCCCAAAATTTGAGAATCCAGAGACTATCTACCACCGAGATATGGCCAATAAGCCAAAGGTACCGTTTTGAGCTATAGCGTCCGTATCTCAAGAGCCGATAATGGAAAGTGAACTAAACTTTGCGTGGTACTTATTTGATATATTACCAACTTTTTCCATAAAAATGAAGATAATTTATCTACCACAGAAAAAAGTTAGTTTTTTGATTTTTGGATCACGACTACATCCGGAGGGATTCTGGAGCCCAGGATGAATTTTGGTTTTCAAAAAACTGTGTGTTCTACTCTCAGTCATATCGTTAATGAGCATGCCAAATTTCATGTTGATTGAAAATGTTTGAGCAAAGATACAAACGAAAATGTAAAGTGACACTCACCATTTTCCGCCACTGTATGGCCTCAAAAAATCAAATGTGGTCCTAAAAAAATTGAATGTGGCCCCAAGGGTAGGTCATAATTGTTATGTGGGCCCAAAAATATTTTGATGATCCCAATAATTTTAGCCGACTAGAATTATGCTCTTTTACTGGCTCTTTCCAAATACTTTTTTATTCAGAATTCTTCAGAAATACGTAGTAAATCACTGTCGAGTGAAATTTTAAACAAAGTCAATAAAAGAGCCCGTAAAAGAGCATAATTCTAGTCGGCTAAAATTATTGGGGCCATCAAAAACTTTTCGGTGACATAAAACTATTCTAACCTAGCCATGGGACCAAACCTAATTTTTTGGGGCCATAAAACTTTTCGGGGCCATGAAACTTTTGCTTGGGGCCATCAAAGTCGAATAGAGTCGAGATTTTTTAGGTGCTGAAAATTAGAGGGGCGTGTCCTTTGAATACAGTTTTTACGGGAGATATCGATGATGTCAGAATCCATAAACATTCTCTTACAGTTCAAAATGTCATTACGACGCAAAAAGAGCAGCTCTTCTGAAACCTCCCGTCATAGCGATCCCGCATCACAATGGTGAGTCTTATACCCACTTTATTTCAACCTTATGACAACCTAATTGTTTCCAGCATGCGGCACCTTGAAAAATCTGAACTATCCGCATACGTTTTTGAGATGAAAAAGAGAGCGGCAAAGATAAAGTACAAGAACTTGCTTGGCTACGAACGCTTCTACAACAGGATCAAAAAGCTGCTTCAGAAGGATTTTCGTCAGGAAATTATTCAAGGGATTTTGGAGAAGTTTTCTTTGAATACTCCAGGCGCTCCTGCGGTATCTTAATCTGTCAAAAATAAAAATAACATGTGATTCAGGTAATGAAGAACACGGCCAGAGAGTGCTATGCCATCGCAACTCTACAAGCGCTTATTGCCTGTCCTCCATTTATTCAGTTCCTGAAAAACAATACATGCAATAGTGTAAGTAACATAAACACTATAACAAGAGGCTTCCTTGAACACTCGAATTGAACTTTTTCAGAAACTTTGGTCCTAGACTAAGTTGACCATGAAAAGCCCTAATCTGCAATAAAAAGTGGCAAAAACATTTTTTTCAAAAAAGTAAGGGATGTTTTATACACTAAATTCTAACATGTAAGTTCAAAACATGTAAGTTCAAAACAAAAAACTAGATACTCTGAAAGTGATTTTGAGCTGAGATGTGGGTCCTCCAAGGATCTCTTCTTAGCGTTGGCTGCCATTTTGAGGGCTCATATCCCGAGTTACATAAACATTTGCCGATTTTTTAATGTGGATTTGTGCTTTTCAGGGTCAATTTAGTCTCGGACCCCATAAAAAGTTCAACTAAAGTGTTCAGGGAAGCCCCTTGTGAGACAAGAGTTACGATGAGCAATTCTCATTTTCAGGATATCTATCATGCACTTCGATCTATCGCTGCTCAGTGTTATGTACAGTGGCCCAACATCTACTGTACTCAACTCATTCAAATGTTGGGATTCAAAAGGAACTCTTCAGAATGTGCCGAAGCTTTTTACAGGTTCAACATATTGGCTGGAGCTCTTTAAACCTTAAATTTTAGAGTCCTTCATGACACCTGCCTCCAACAAGCGTTCCCAAGTCCAACGGAAATCAGAAAGTGGCGATGTTCAAAATGTGGTTATGTCAAGGTTACCGAAGACAAGGTATTATAAAATTTGGTCTTATTTTTGAAAGATATAATTTTAGCACGCTCGTATTCAATTGGCACCAAGGATCACCTTTTTGGATGAGACTAATGTTGCAGAAATGGTAAAGTATAAGAAAGTCTACGAGAGAATGGAGTTGGAATGTGATTCGTGTGTAAGTTTAAAGGTGTACTAAGGTTTTATTCAATACTTTCACAATCGGACCTTCATTTCACTCTCGTTATTATTTTATCAAAAAGAAATTCTGAACTTCGTCCAAAAAGCCACAATTTGGACGACAAAAACCGTTTAGGCAACTAGATGGCCTGGAAATTTTTGAAATTTTCGCGCGCTGGCCTAGTAAAATCCGAGCTCGGCTATCTCATTTTTGCCCTAATTTTGATGTTACTCTTGATTTTCGTGAAATTTCTTCAAATAAAGTACTTTCAAAATAAAAAAATGTTTGAAATTTTGCAGAAAAACAAGAAAATTGATAAAATAATAATCAGAGTGAAATGAAGATTCGATGGTGAAAGTATTGAATGAAACCTTAGTACACCTTTATGATTGAATTAAATCGATTGATATATTTTCACATTTTCAGGGAGAACTCAGCAAGGGCTCAGTAACCAGCACATGCATCTTGTCTGACATAATGCTGGTCACTGCAGACATCACTCGAATGGATGGACGAACTGCTCTTTTTGAGCCTTCTGTCAATTTGGGTAGCTATGATCATGGTCATCGGCAGAGCTGGTGGAAACGAGCCGGAGTGGTTCATTATAAGAAGTCTCAAGACTCGGCACCATCTCCAGCTCATTTGAGCAATGAAGGACACTATGTGGCTGTTGTAGACTATGGAAATGTTAGTACCTTCATGACAGTACTCCCATTCATTCCTTCATTTCAGCGCTCCTTCCTGATGAACGACTCAAAGTTCCCGGAAACCATCAAATACTCAACCGAGGTCTCCATGGCGTTTGGAAAGCCGGCGTTTGCTATTTACTACCGTGCCAACTGGGATAAGGATAATGACACTGAGCCCGTTGCTGATGAGGAGCAAGCGGAGGTGGAAGAGGTGGTGGTGTTGTGTAGACAAATGGAAGCTGTGTGAATGATTATTTGGTGTACTTGATTTGGTGGCATGTTTATTGTATTTTGTGTTGTATCCTGGGTTTCTCAAACTTTGTGCTTTGATTACGGTAGATCCTTTTCTCATTCAAACTAATATGACATCCTCCATTCTTTAATTTCTCAATTTTTGAAATGCTATCTCTTGAATTGCATTTTGTTGAACGGCATGAATCTCAACTTCACTTTTCTTTAACTTTTTTTGGTCCATTTATCAGCTGTAGTTAATAAACTATGATTCATCATTTTTCATTTCATGACTTTGCATTTTTCTCCGTCCCAAGCACTAGTGAGATACACAGATATTCAAATTTAGATGAATGTTCAACTTGAGTTTCGAAGAATGTTTTGATTTCCGTCAAACATCAAAGGCACGGCAGGAATTGTCTAGACTTGGTACGACCCGGCATGTACTTGACCAAGGCTTTTTCGCTTCTCTTTTGTACCAACCAGTGAAGAAAGAGAGGCGTAGGAAAAATATCTGCCGGTCATGCGCACCTAGACATGATTTCGGAGGATCCTCGGGGTCTCGTCATTTTTTCGGCATATTTTTGGAGGTTGTCTTGTTGGTGTCTTGTCTTCGAAGGGAAGATTTTCTGATTTCTCCAGTGTGATTATTCACTTTGATTAGTTGGAAGCCGTGAGTCATGTATTTGTATTGTTTTTTACTATAAAAATAATGCTATTTTTGAAGTTCTAATGCGCTCCATTGAGAACATGGCAGAAATTTGAAAAGAGTTGTCGCTTCGGATTAATAGGCCGATTTTTTACTGTTTCTGTCTACTTTGAGGTCTTGTACCATTCTGAAATTTGAAAATATTACGCCAGTCTCAGTCAATGTCAGTCCTGGCTGAACTTTCATGATTTCTTGGCTGCGATATCTCGGCACAAAAATGCTACAGTAATATATTAAAGGGGATGAGACAGCTCGCAAAATGGGGGGCAGAATGGGGGGCAATTTTCATGCCTCCTTTTATACGCTCTCGGTCGTCGCGCCCCTTTGCGTCCGCGTGGCTCAGCCGGTAGTGGCGCAGTGTCCATAGAAATGCGGCCACAGGTTCGAGCCCACCTAAGGTACATTCTGGCAAAATTTGAGCAAAACTTTTTTTGAGGTGTCCTACCACCTTTAAAATTTAAAGGAACATACCCTGATTTTTAGGTCAATTTTTTATTTTTCAACAAATTTCGAAGTGAAATTTAATTTCCGGAGCAAAAAATAACATTTCACATTTGCTGAAAATCGTCCAAAAACATGAAAAATTAAAAAAATTGACCTAAAAATCAGGGCATGTTCCTTTAAATTTTAATATATTACTGTAGCATTTTCGTGCCGAGATATCGCAGCCAAAAAATCAGGAAAATTCAACCAGGACTGACATTGACTGAGACTGGTATAATAGGAGTCCATTTTTAGGGGTCTGATAGGGGTCGATATTTTTATATATTTTTGTCAATTTTGAAATCTTAGCATTCACTTTTCGTCCCTTCTTTCCTCACTTTGATAGTTTCCATATTCTCGAAGTCTCCTTTTCTTCCAGTGCAACATCTGTTCGTTAGGGTCACATTTGGATGGCATATATTTCACCTACATAACACGCGCCTTTCTTCTCATTTGTATTTTGTTGCCCTCTCGCTTTGACGGAATACGTTCACAGTCTAATTTGTAATTTTTTCTGGGTCAAAGAAAATTGTGATGTTCGGAATGAGCATGTTCTTTTTAACTATCAGTTTTTTGTATTATTCAAAATTCTGAGTCTCCCCTCTTGATTTCACTGGGTTCCATATTTCCTTTCATCTCAAAATCTGGGATATTACCAATCACAGATGTTTGTAGATTGTTATCTGATGTTTTTTTTTAAAGTTACGCTTCTTCTCAATTGAGCAGGTGTTAGTGGAAGTAATAAAAAGTTGGGAAGCATAGATTTTATCTAACAGTAGATTAATAAGCATGATAAGAAGAACGGATACCGGCTGAGTTCCTTTCTTTTAGTTTTGCTCATCTTTGTTGAAATAACGTACACGATTTTTACTTCTCTGATTATTAAAGTAATTTTTTTCAGAAAACAACAAGCACGAGCGAGATGAACTTTTTGAAAGCTGTTGGGTATGTGATCTTAGTTTTTTGCTCATTATAAATCAGGTTTTCAGTGATTTTTTCCGTCTCAACACGGAGGAGGAGCATGTAGTAAGTATTCGGTTTCTTCCCGTTTTTTTTTCAAAAGTTATATTTCAGTATACCGGAAGAGAGTTGAGAAAACGAGTTGAGAAGGGAAAGCTGGATATTGAAATTTATTATGAAAAGCCCGACGATAGATTGAAGTCGCGGATCCATTCTTTTTTTCATAAGGGAATGGTAAAATCAATTTTGACGGAGTACGAGATTGGGGACATGAGAAACCCGACGGTGAGTTTAACCCGGATATGAAAAAAATTAATATGAAGTTTTTCAGCCAATAAAAAATCGGGGCCAGCAATGTTTCATGATTGCTGCCGTACAGGCCTGCTTTGCGTGTCCGCCGATCACGCAGTTCATCAAGGATAACGTGGTCCCCGAAGAAGAAGAGTGTGCGTTCAATGGAAAGCTGGACCGAAAAATGAAGAAGCTATTGGCAAAGTATTTAATCGGGTACCCTTGCACCGAGGTGACCTCCGGATTTGAGTTGTTTATGGAGTTTTCGGAAGGGCATCCTCATGATTCGGAGGAGTACTTTAGGTAAGGTTTGATGAAATTTATTGAAGCAATAGTTTAGTTTTTTTCAGTTCCATCAACGACAAGTACTTCTCGAAAGCCATGCCGATCCCAATCGAAGCCAGGACATGGACTTGTGCGACCTGTAACCGAGTTCAATTCATGGAGCCACAGGTATGGAATAATTTTTGTTTTTTGAAAGGGAATTTCGGTTCCATTCGATGCAGAATGAAAGGGCGCTAAATTAGTTATCTTGGACCATGGTCGGAAAATGTATTATTAAGTCAAAACCGTCTGAAAAATCATCTCTGAGAATGCTGATGGACTATTTTTTTGGCAAAGCTAATATTTTGCACCATTACAGTTCATTTTTTAGCTGTTTTTAATCCATATAGGCATTTTTCTCCGAACTCTGGATCCAATGATACCAAAATCTTGAACGTTCCGGATTACTGTACTACCCTTTAATGCAAAATGTCTTTGGGTATTTTTAAGTACTAACCATTATTTTTCTAGGGAGCAAGTTTGTTCTTGCCATCGATGCCTGCAAATCCCGACGAAGAGCTCAACATGGCCGCGTTCATCAGCCACAAGGAAGGATTGGAAGTCGAGCCGAGAACTTGTATTTTTTGTGTAAGAACCTTAAACTTTGAGTTCAAAAATTTATATTTTGGTTTACAGGGATTGTACGGAGAAGGAAGTGTGACGACGTCATACAAATTTTCGAACATGATCTCTGTCTATGCACATACTGATGAAAGAGTGGCAAAGTTCGAAGAATTTGTGGACCTCTCGAGTTTGGAACCATCTGTGGAGTATAGTCATTGGAAATTGGCCGGAGTCGTGTTCTACAGGAAGGAGTTAGAGGAGAAGAACTCTCATTATGTGGCCGTCGTGAAAATGGGAGAGGTTAGTGATAGTGAAAAAGGATGGCCAAAAGGTCAACTTTAAAGGTCTGAAAAGTGGTTTCCAGATATCAGATTTTTTTGAAATTAACTGAATGTATCGACCAACATTAAAACTCTGATTCCGTAGTTGGAACTTTTTCCATAGAACCATTATCCAGTTAGTTATATCGCGTAGCAGCCAGAAGGCTCCAAATTGAGACGAAATTCCACTTGGTTTAACTAACTGGATTGCAATTATATGACGATCTTGTCAACTAACAGAAGTAGAGTTCTTGATTTGCTTTGTACATTTGAAAAATTTCAGGAAAAAAATCGTATTTCTGGAAATTGTGTTTCAGGCCCTCAAAGTTAACCTATTTCCGCCAGACTTGTGATCCGGGCCCAAGCGGGAAGGCGCGGGCCGGTGAATTTCTCACTTCTAAATTGTGATTTTCAAATCGTAATTTATATTAAAATGTAGAACTCGATGAGATCTACAAAATGGTTAAAAAAAAACGGCCCGGCACGGCCCGTGACGTTTTATGGAAAATGTAAACATGGTATTCATATATTCTAACTTCCATTCTGTAGATCTTATCGAGTTCTATATTTTTATATAAATTACGATTTGAAAATCACAATTTAGAAGTGAGAAATTAGCCGGCCCGCGCCGGCCCGTTTCGGCCCGGATCACAAGTCTGATTTCCGCTGAATAGACCAACGTGTTCATTCTTTTTAGCCAGTACTGTAATAGTATCGTTCGGAACATCGCAAATTTTTCAGAAGCACTATTTGATGAACGACTCAAAGGTCTCCATTGTCGACTCCCCCATCGACTACCGATTCCTCTCTCGCCATCACGGAAGACCACAGTATGCCCTCTACTACCGCGAGAACTGGCAAGAGATGTTGGCTCCAGGTGCCCAGCGACAGTAGCAACAGCAAGTCCAAAACTGTCTTTGTATTGGTTACTTCTTTCTTCGTGTTCATTGTTGTCCTCTTCTTCCTCTCCTCCATTCCATTTTTTCATGAGCCTTTTGCATTCTGTACAAGTCCATGTCTTTGCTTCAATCGGGATTGCCAGAGCTTTCGAGTCATGCGGCTGTCCCTCCGAAAACTTTGGGAACAGCTCAAATCCTGATGTTACCTCGGTGCATGGGTATCCAATGAGATACAAAGTTTCTTCATTTTTCTATCCAGCTTTTCGTTGATTTCATACGCTTCTTCTTCTTCTTCTTCTTCTGGGACCTCGTATTCTTTGATGAATTGCGTGATCGGCGGACACGCAAAACAGACTTGAACGGCAGCAATCATAAAGCATTGCTGTCCTCGATTTTTTCCTCTTCTTCTTGTGGGGTTTCTCAAGTCTTCAATCTCGTATTCCACAAGAACCGATTTCACCATCCCTTCGTGAAAAAAGAATGTATTCGGGATTTCAATCGGTCATCGGCTTTTTCATAATATATTTCCACGACCAGTTTTCCTTTCTTAACTCTCTTCCTCAGCTCTCTTCCCCCACTTCCATGACTTCGTCTGTAATGTTCCTTCCCCCATTGCCCCCACTTCAATCCCATTTCTCATCTGAATTGCCAGTGATTTTTTTGCTCCGTGTCCTCTCCTCCTTTGTGCCTTCACTTCTGTTTTTCCTTGAATCAAACTTTCTCAAATTTCATTTTGAATTCTGTTGATTTTTTTTGCTGTATCAATGATTTGTAATCATTTTCTGGCTACTACTGTAACTTCATGAATTTTGCTTTTTCTTTGACTCATTTCTACACGTGTTAATAAACATTTCATTTCTCTCAAAATCGTACAGAAGTTTTTAAAATCGATCCAGCGATACACAGCACACAATGAGCACGTTATTAACCACGATGCTGGGGATTTGGACGGATGACTGAAGGGCGAGTGGTGTTGTGAGCTAAAACTGACTAATAGAAAGCTCTTCTGAGCATATTTGAGCTCACCATGTGCAAAGACAACCGGCGTCATATCTCTCGCAACATTGGTGGCTGGGTCCACCGCCAGAATTCTGGTCATCATCCCTTGAGGTGTCTGCAACGCCTGGATAAACCATTGGCAGCGTGGACCGGTGCCAATCGGAATGAGTTGAGCAGGCCAAGAGTTCATTCTGAAAAAAAAAACGAGTGCTGAATGTGTGTTAGCCAATAAAGAAAGGACAGGAATGATTGAAAATGGAGGAGGGTATCTTATCATGAAATAGTGCACGGCAGAATTGATTGAAGATAAGCATGGCGGCTGGAAAAAAAGTGAAAGCATCGTTCGTTGAGCTCAAAAAAAAGGACATGCGCTAATTCGAAGGGCACATATTATAGTTTGAATTCTGTTGTACCTTAGATACTTTTACAGTCAGAAGGGCTACTTTCTTGTATAGATTCAATTTTTCAAAGTTTTTTGTATATATCAAATTTTGAACTTACAGTATTCAATATCAAGCGTTTTTCCAGTTCCACTCAAAAAGTATAACTCTCATAATCAAGAACTCATAACCAGGGTTGCAACCGGCCGGGCCGGGCCGGGCCGAGATTATTTTTTCTTCGGCCCGGCCCGGCCCGGCCCGGCCGGTTCGGCCGGTTCGGCCCGTTCGAATTTTGAAAAAACAGAAATCATTGAAGAATTATTTGAGTTTATGGTATAGATTAGGCCCCGAATATCTTACTTATATATAATCCGCTAGAAGGTTTGTCCGTTTCTTGGTCAGGGTGTCCGCTTTAGTTTTCCGAAATTTAAAGAATTTTGTCGCGCCACAAAACCGAACCCGCGACTACAGCGTGGCAGTGCAGCCCACAACCAACTGCGCCACACGTGTAACAAAGTCGAGGGTGTCGGTGGCGTATAAAAACGCGAGACTCCTAAGCAAAATTGAGCGGCGAAGCCGCGAACCCAGCCTGCGGTAAGCAGGCTGGTTATATATAACACAATAAAACATTTCGGTAAAAGATGGCCATTTAGAAAATCGTATACCTCGAAAAGTAAGCTTCACCGAACTCATTTTTTTTCAGTGTGGTCATGATTTATCGAGCTGGTGCTTCTAAATTATGATTAAGTTGAATGCATTTTCAATTTAATCTTCATTTCGACTAGCTTTCAATTTTTTTTCAAAATTTTCAATTTTCAAATTGATTGCCGGCCGGCCGGGCCGGGCCGGGCTCTGGTTTTTTTCCCTCGGGCCGGCCCGCCGGCCAGCCCGTCAGATTGCAACCCTGCTCATAACGCATAACTCGCAGAACATTCCTTATTTTGTAATAACAGTTTTCTCTCTCATGTCTATCAATTTCTCAAAGCTAACGCTCAAAGAAAAACTGATGATTTGCAATTTTCCCCTCACTTTTCAAATTGACAGTTGTTCTTTTATCAATCCATACTTTGTCTTTCTCCTCTTATCATTATCACCCGTAAATTTTAAGGAAAATGTCTACTACTTCTAACCGTGTGTTATGTAATCAACTTTTATGGGATCACAAGAACTCAAACAACCATTTTTAAATAGAATATGGGGCCATTTTTACAATCAAGGTTTTCGGTGCATAGGGAGAGAAATATATAAATTACTGTCCAAATGTCTTGGCTTGGAATGTGCGAGCCGAGGAGAGAGCAAAGTGCCTGTTTGGTCCTGCGGCCTCAGTGAATTCGGATTCGGTATCCATATTGGATGAGAATTCTGGAGTGGATTGTTCATTTAACTTTTGCCAGAAGCAAGCCTTCATGTTCTCGAATCTGTCGTAGCAAGCCAAATAAGAAAGGTCGAGTTGGGTAACGTTTCCAGGACGTTGGTCGCAGAATGTGAAGCACTGAAATACATGGTTATGAGTTTGTACTTTCTTAGAATAGTACCTTGTTTCCAGCGAGAGTAGTTCCAACAGCATTTCTAATACAACAATCGGTGTGGTCCTGTCCTTGAGCAGCGCAGTATTGGATGTCAGCTGCGGCTTGCATTGGACAGTAATCTTGCTTAAAGTACATGGCTTGGAGAGCTGTCTTGGTGTATGTACGGAAGGAGCACTTGGAGAGACAAGCGTCCGGAAGGTTTCTCTCTTCACAACACTTCATGAATTTCTCATCTGGGCTCATGGTTCTCTGGAATATTAAGAATAAGACTCTACGATTCAGTTACTGTTACCTCGCTCTTGAAGGAAAGCGTCTTGGATCCTCTGGCCTTGGCACTAAAGCATCCATATCTTCCACAAGAGTATCCACCTCCACATCCTCCCGAGCAAACTGGTGGTGGTGGCGGAGCACATCCTCCACCACAAACTCCAGATGCGAAACAGGCATCACTAACTGCCAAGATAGCCAAAAAGCCACAAACTGCCAAGACACTCTGCATTGTCTTTTTGGAACGCGATGGGTGGAAAACGAGAGCGATTTGAATTTTGTCAATGCTTCGAGGTAGTTTTTATAATGCTTTCACAAAGAAGACCTGTTGATGAGTCAACCACAAGGTGGTGTTACGCAAGAATAATAGACATTCAAACAGTAAGCTGCTTTACACCGTCAACACAGTGGTTTTGAAGAAAGTGAAGACAAAGTAAGAAGAAGTAGTAGACAATCGACACGTCACCAGAAGAAGCGCAACTTTGAAGACAAAAACCTCCAATTATTTCGCGTTTTTTTTTGCGTATTTTGAACAATGCAAGAAGCACGATTTGCCGGCGATCATCTTGATCATCTAAAAAAGAACCCCAAGAAAAAAAGATTATTGAACTTTGGAACAAAAGAAAATTTTTAGCATTGTAGCTTGAGGGAATGGGAGTTGGCAACATAAACCTCTTCTTTTTTTGAACAATTTTTTCGACATATTATTTTTAATGCACCCCATTTGTCCCATCTATCTGAAAACTCACATTCGAAAAAAACTTATTTTATTCGTAAGTAAAACTGGCCGAAAAGAATTGGGTTTTGTGATGGGCACAAAAATGACAATTAAGAAGAAGGCATGGGAAGAACAAGAAAAGTTCACATGTTTTAGAAAGGCCAACTGAATTTTTTGACAACTGAAACACAAGAATCACAGAAAATAAATAACTTTTTTTTGATTTTCAAAAATAATCTGTTATTTTCGATTTCGCAAAGCTCGTAATTTAAACAAGGAAAAAAGAAAGAGAGAAAGAAGAAAAGTAAGTGAAAATGCGCTTAAACTGGTTTCTACAAAGCACCAAGTAATTTTTTTTTTTGTAAAAATTCTATCAATTATTCTTATGAGCCGGGGTTCCAGAATGCGGGATCCGAGGCTTCTGCCAGTACTGATCTAGAATTGCGAATCCATCGATAGTCGCTGATAGATGTTTAGTTGCGATTTGTGAGAAATTCTTGGCTCCAGAATCGTATTTGAACATCATATTCATCATAGTCTCCGTACACTTTGGCGGTCCTTGTCCTGAGATTTTGATGGCAGTGTCAGAGACCTGGAAGATGATAAAGTGTGAGAAAAGTTAGGATATAAATCATGTTCTTACCTCATCCCACGTGTATAATCCACGGTATTGGCATTTTTGGTCACGGAAGAGAATCAAGAAGTGTTTGGAGCTCGATGAAGCCATTTGTGTGATAGTCTGTAAGTTTGCAAAAAGTTGTCTTCTGTTTTTTGACACTTTCAAGTTTTGAAATTCTTAAAAGTCAAGCTCAAGTATTAAAAAAAACTCGTTTGAGCGTTAGAGTTCTTCTGTTTTTCATTGTAATAATTTATTGCGCCGTTTTTTTTTGTTGTCAGTGCAATTTAAAGACGCAAGCACATATTCCAAATATTATCCCGCCGCGAAAGACTTCAACAGTATTTAATCTAGTTGAGCTCATTGATGTGGGGTACTGTAGAAGTTAATGCGCTGCGAGATCCCATTTGAAAAATTCCATGCGCCTTTAAATTCCACTGATTACAGATTTCCATTTATTATTGATTTTTGAGAATTTGCAAATCTTTCAAAACTTTTTCGAAAAATTTTCAGTATCAGGTCAATTAGTGGATGTATTTTGAGCAGTTGATTTTCAAAAAAACCACATCATTTTTTTCTATAACTATTTTCACACCGTCCTTATTCTCAGACCCTTGAAAACTCACCGCTTGACGTGTAGAATTATTCACCGCTCCTGGGAAAACACTGAACTGCAGTGCGTTATTGATCAATCCTCGATTTGATTTTGTCACCGTCTTAGCGAACAGCTTGTGTGCTGAAACAACGTTTTTAGTTTCCAAAATAATAAAAATTACTCACTTGGCTCTGCCAAACTGCTAACTGAAACCCTCTGCTCTACCGATGATTGTCCTCTCATTCTTGGTGTATTCTGTCTTGATTCTGTTACTTCACTCATTTGAGACTTTGTCCGGATGAATGGTGGTTGAGATTGTCCTCTTCCAGTGGACCTTGCTGAGAGTTCGGCTCCGAGCTCTTTTTCCAACTTCTTTCTTTTGTATTCTTCCAGAATTTTTTGCCTGTAAGAATTATAATTTCATTATTATTCCTTTATAGTGTTCTCTGTATTACCTCTGTTGTTCCTTCTCTACTTTCTTCCTCAATGCCAACTCCTTCTTCTCATTCTCCACTTGTCTTCTTTCGGCATTTCTCTGCTCAGCCAAATCAACTTTCGTTTCAATTTCTTCTTTCCTTTTCATTGTTTTTGCGATGAGCGCTGCTTTCTTAGCAATGCGTCGTTCAGCAGCCTGAAATGAAAATAGTAGTAAAAGTGCCGTCGAAATTGAAAAAAAGTCTTACAATCTTTTCCATGTTCTCTCCAGATCCTTCTTCATCACCAAAGGTACGTCCAGGTGTGTCTGTAGGACTATCATCTGACTTTCTTCCTGTTGACAAGTCATCACGATCACTAAGGCGACTATATCCACGTCCTGGAGCAAGATTTTCAGAGTGATTGTCGAGCATCAAATCTGGGAAGCGTCTTGCGGCTTCTTCGGGTTGAGTCGTTGTCTGAAACGGCTTTTGTTTCTAAAGTTCTACTTGGAATAGCTTACCTCATCTGTAATATGTGGCACAGAATCCTTGCTGTTCACCAAGTCAAGCTCATTTTTGATGAATGTCTCGTTCTGCCACGTCCGCCGAGATGCGATTGATCTAGCTGGCATCTCTTGCTTGTAAGTCATTCCCCAGTTTGTTAGGTTTCTGTTGATTTCTAGTGGAGGATCCGCTTGCAGTTGAGTAGCCTGAAAAAAAAAGTTTATTTATACATAAGGAATATATGGAGGACGGCGTAATTTTTTGTCTTCAAAAATGTGAAATCTTGCAAGACCAAACGGAAAAAAGTTGCCTTGAGCGGCCGTGGCCGAATTATCTTAAAAATGGGATGCGTCAACTAATAACTTGGCCACGGTCATCCAAGGCAGCATCTGACTTTTTGGCTCCTTCACGGTGTATCAATGTCGTTTTTAAACGTTTTCGTTACGAAATTCGGAATCAGTGTTGGAAAAATTGTATACTTTTAAAGTAATAACAAATTTTGCCCGGAATCCTTCATTAAGGTTTTTTTCCACTCACATCGTCACTTTTAGAATGCAGATGGAACGCGTTATGATTCGGCGGGAGCATTTGTTGTTGTTGTGTCAGAGGTTGGGCTGTTGGCTGTTGTTGTTGTTGAAGTTCCATGTCCAATGGCTTATTCGCGGTTTGAATATAACCCATTTGCGATCCATCCAAATTGTATCCTTGAGGATTGCTTGCCATCCCGTTGAACCCCATTCCAGCTTGTTGCATCTGGAAAAACATACACGATTGTTTTTGTTGCGTTTTCATTGTTCTTCCCTCAATTTTTTGAGTTTCTGAAGCTTCTAAAGCGAACTTTTTTTCCAAATTTTACCTGTGGATATCCTTGTTGCACTGGAATAGGTTGCATGTGATGTGGAATAAAGTAACCCTCGGGTGTGTATGCTCCAACAGGTTGTACCGGCATTTGCCCTTGCTGCATTTGCATTTGTTGTTGCTGATAATCTCCAGGATACATTGATTGAACCATATAACCCGCGTGATTGATCATTCCATTGCTCAGGCTATTTCGCAACTGAAAAAATAACACGTTTTTGCAGACTTGACAAATTTCACTCTGATAGTTTCGGGTATGGGAAGAAGGTTCACAATTTTCGCATTTTTTGCTTCAAATTCTGTAGAAATGAAACAATCATCAAATGATGTATTCTCTATTCAAAATAATCATACGGCGAAATTGAATAGATTTGAATTTCATTTTTTGTCCGGTTTTCAAGTGCGGCACCAGTCGACTAGAATTGTGCTATTTTACGGGCTTTTTTGATGATTTTTTTGAAAATTTCACTTATCCCTGTTTTAGGATGTATTTCTAGAGAAGTCTATTTCAAAACAAATTTGGAAATCTATCACAGAACCCGTAAAATAGCATAATTCTAGACGTCCTGAGCTGGAAAAAAAAGGCGTGAAAAGTGAAATTAAAATTGAGTCGATTTGGCCGTGCGAATATTTTAAGTAGAGGATAAGAAATAACCATTCAAAGAATCAGTTTTTGACTCCAGAATCCCGGCCCAGCCGGCCATATATCTATATTTTGAGCCTATTTTGAGCCTCCATAACTAACCTGTGACGGGTTCGCATAATTGCCTTGAGCCTGTTGCTGTTGCTGCAATTGCTGCTGCATGTAGTAGTCGTGTGGCGTTTGCGGGTGTTGGATGTATGATTGTGTCATTTGTCCAGCTGCGTTCATTGGCAATGTCATATAGTTCGCGGGGTATGGTTGACCGGCGGCTGAAATGTTTATTTTAGGCGTGCGGGAACGGAACAGAAAATAATGTACCTTGAACAACACTAGGTTGAGACGATGCTCTGTTTAATCTCGCTGACTGAGCACCATCCTCATCCTCAAATCGCATTTCCAGTGCTCTTAATTTTGCTTCAAAGTGGTCCACCCACTCTTCGTTCCCCTTGTTTCCTTGATCGCTCTCGTTTTTTCGAAGTGCAAAAAATGCTGCTTTACTTTTTTCTAATCGCTCCGTCTCGTTCGCAGAGCTGAAATATATTGACCAATGAGCCAACAGAGTTCCAAAAAAAAGACTAACTTCATCTGAGCCATCTGTTGATCATGTTTCCGTCTTTTTTCCTCCATCGCAAGTCGCACTGATGCTGTTACACTGCCATCGTAGCGATTTAGTTGAGCTGTTCCAGCTTGGTTTTCGAAACCCTGTAATGAGATTTTTAATATAACCAGACAGGCTACGCCCTCTTCGGGCCTTCGGGCAACGTGAAATTTCGTCTCTCTCCCCTTCCAAACGAAAAACTACTGAATGGTCCCGAAATGAAGGTTCTTGTGCTATAGTAACCTCATTTCTTCATGAATCGAAAAACGAAATAGACGGGCATCATCTCGAAGTAATTTCTGTTAACCTGCCAAAATTGGAAAAAAAAACCGATCCAGTGGGGACTAAGCTAGGGCTGGCGACACAATTTTTCGTTTTTTAATAGTAAAGATTTTTACAAATATCTGTGGCTAAACTAGAAAAAAACTAGCTGGTCAAGTTAACCATAGGAGCAACTTTTGACGCAATTTTATACAGTGCGTCCAATAAGCATAGGACCCCCCTCGATTTGGGGTGTTCCGGAAAAATCAAAAACGATATGGGAAATCTATAACTGCCAATCGATTTAGAATACAAAGAAACCCTAGAAGCCAAATTTTCATGACTTTAGCACTTTCCGTACTGAGGTACTAACCAAAAGTCACTTTTGCAACCGTCCAAAAAGGTTAGGACCACCCGAAAAACCGATTATTTTTGAGTGGAAAGTACGGAGTTATTTGGTCTACGCAGTTAAAAACGCTCAAAAACTATAAAATACAATACAAAACAACAAAATTAGTACTCCTGGTCGGAATTTGAAGATTTCGATTTTTCGACATTTTAGTCATTTTTAGTACATTTTCAGTCTGGAGGCCATATTTCCTTCTAGAGTAAAGATTTTCCCACAATTTTTTCAGGGTAGTGTTGACATTATTCCTGTAATAATACTGGAAAACATGAGCATTATTGCACAAGTTTCCGCAGACTTATGAGCAATTCTTTGACCCAGTGATGAACTAATCCTTCACTAAAAACATGAACATTCAGAAAGTCCCCGATAAATGTGAAACTAGGGGCTCTATTAAAGCTGTATCGAAGCGGTAGCATTGCTGACGAATCAGCTCATGCATTAGTTGTTCAAAAATGCCTAATTTCAATTTTATCAGCCACTTTCTTAATGTTCATGTTTTTAGTGAAGGATTAGTTCATCACTGGGTCAAAGAATTGCTCATAAGTCTGCGGAAACTTGTGCAATAATGCTCATGTTTTCCAGTATTATTACAGGAATAATGTCAACACTACCCTGAAAAAATTGTGGAAAATTCTTCACTCTAGAAGGAAATATGGCCTCCAGACTGAAAATGTACTAAAAATGACTAAAATGTCGAAAAATCGAAATCTTCAAATTCCGACCAGGAGTATTAATTTTGTCGTTTTGTATTGTTCTTTATAGTTTTTGAGCGTTTCTAACTGCGTAGACCAAATAACTCCGTACTTTCCACTCAAAAATAATCGGTTTTTCGGGTGGTCCTAACCTTTTTGGACGGTTGCAAAAGTGACTTTTGGTTAGTACCTCAGTACGGAAAGTGCTAAAGTCATGAAAATTTGGCTTCTAGGGTTTCTTTGTATTCTAAATCGATTGGCAGTAACAGATCTCCCGTATCATTTTTGCTTTTTCCGGAACACCCCAAATCGAGGGGGGTCCTATCCTTATTGGACGCACTGTAGTTCAAAAACTCACCTGTCTAATAGTTTGAAAATCCGTGACAGAGTCCTGATCCATACTCCTTCTTTGTAGAGCAATTGAAGCTGGTCGAGAGTAGAATAAACTATCCTGACTCATCCTACTAACCGATCTCGACGGTCCTTGTGAATGTGACGCCGGCGGTGGTGGATTATACATCCTCGGCCGATTCCTATTGTGCATTGAAGATCGTGCGGCAGCATTTGCGGCTCTCAGATCCGGAATTGCTGATGCCGGAACAAATCGTCTTGGAGACGGTCCAACGCGAGGCGTTTCCACTAGAAGTAACATTTAATGAATGAAGTGAAGTGCCACACCTAGGTTTTGTCTGAGGTGGAGAATAAATTACCTGGTTCTGGTGTAACTGGTGGTTCGAATTGGACAAAAAGGTCAGCGAGAAACGCATTCACATTCATTTGAAGTGAGTCACGAAGGTAGAGTAGGTCTTCGATCTCGAAATGGAAGGGGTCGTTGGCGAGGTGGTGGTGACAGAATTGTCTGCAATTTTTTAACGTTTTGAGATAACAGATACAAGCTTACTGTAGCAGCATCAAGTTGTACTGACAATCCCTTGTCGTGGCCGCTTCATTAAATGAGATATCAGCTACTGGCATCTCTTGTGGCCTGTACCAATGCAGTAACGCGCATAAACACTGTCCATCAGAGATATCCTCATAGAGGTCCTCCATCTCAGGAATATTTGTAGTTGAGTCTTCTCTCTCCACATCGTCTCTAACTAGAAGACATATCTTGTTGATCCAGAAGAGGAGAGCATCCACACTGTCGATTGGTTTTTCGCTGGGCTCGACGGCTGTGTGTCGGCTGAAAAAATTGATTTTGGTGTTTGTTCAGTTAAAAAAGTAATAAGGAAGGAAAATTCAAGTAATGAAGTTTCTAGAAACAGGTTAGTGGGATTTATTGCATTGCAGTATTTTTCTGGCCAAGATAAAAATTCAAAAACTCCTTTATTTTGAAATCAAGATTTCTGATGTGACACTTTTTTGCTCATTTCTATTTTGAAAAATGATTAGATTTTCGTATTATTTCTTTGCTAAAACCGGAATCGTCGCCACAACGATGCTCGGTAAGCCTTTTCAGCCGCATTGCCAAAAAGCTTGCGAAATTGCGGAGCATCGTTGTATAAACGGTTTTGGTGACGGAGAATGAAAAATACCTCAAAACGTGCACTACAAGGGCCCTTTATCAGAAGGGTCGCTTAATTTAAAAAGTCCCTTTTATAAAAGAGCCATGTATTTTACAAGTTTTTTACAAGTTCGGTTTATGAATACTCACCTCACTGCTTCCACAACTCTACTGACTGGAATCACATCTCGTAAGTGTGCCATCATTAGTGCATCAATAATTGCAAGATGAGCCGACTGAAAAACGAAGTTATTCAATCATTAAAGAACACATTTCATGAACTTACCATATTAAAGGGCGCGGACGCTACCAACTGTGATTCTTCCACCAACTCATTCCCATCATGAAGAACGTCAATCCCGTAATCTGTGAGCACCGCCAGTACGGCTCCATGTCCCTTCTGAATTTGAAATATATTGGTTTGGCTCATCCTCGACACGAATACTCACCGTCACAAGTGCTGACTCTTTGAATATCTTAGCAGCGGCTTGCGCATACAATGAACCATTGCAGAGGGCCCCAAGAACTGCTTCGTCAATTTGAAAGTGTCCCTGAATAATTTACGATTGGCTTAGTTTTGTGTTTACGATGCTTCTAAGTAACCCGATTTATACTAATGGTGCTTTTTAAATTTTGGTTGAATATTTTGAATGATAGGATTTTTTTTTCGTGAAAATTTTCCTGTTGAAAAATTTACTCAAAGACTCACATTTTCATCCCGTTGAACACCATCTCTTAACTTATCCGGCATATCCCTTTTTTCTTCATAAACCCGTGAAATTAACCATCGAATCGATGCGGCCAGTTTACCCTGAAAATTCATTTCCTTCAATAGTTTCTGAGTGTGCACTTCGGGATGATGTTTCATTTCGTATTCTATCGGCCACTACTAAAAATGCATGGCTTCTGACAGAATGCCTCAAAAAGTTTCAAGATATCCACAATGTTTCTATTTGAAGAAAAATGGGTTTTAAAAACCAAAAAAAAAAAAAACTTTTTTACTCACCTCATTTTCGTCGTAGTCCTCTATTGCAAGCAGTGCAGGCAAGGCAAAATCCATTCTGGCTACGGATTTTCAAGCCCTACTTCTGCTTCTGAAAACTGAATAGTGTAGCTAAAAAAACTGCAAAAAAATATATATACGAAGAAAAAGAAACGGAACAAGATATATACGAGATGAGGATATGCGACTTCGATTTCACAACAAACACAAGTGGAGAAATAGAGAGTGAAACGAGAGAGACTAATGCGCCAGTGTGAAAAAATGAAACATGAAAAGATGTAGAAATCAAAATATAATCTTTCAAATAAAAATTGAACAAAAACCTAAAGGACATACTAAGGGTGTTCTGAAGGTTGCAATAACCACTTCACTGGTTTGCATAGATGTGGCGGAATGAATGGCCGGGGGACGGACTGGAGGGCCGTGGTTAACAATGGCCGATGGAAGTGGAGGGGACCTCCTTTTGCTCGTTGGGCTGTCCTCGTATTCTATCTCTTGTCGTCCCCTCGACTCGTGTTTGGTTCGGGACAGACGCCTATGAACAAGAAGAAGAAAAAGAAGAAAAAGAAGAAAAGAGGAGGATAGTGAGAGAGAAAGAGATGGGATGGAAGAAAAGAAAACGGGGCAGCCAAAAAGATGACTGCTGCTGACCGTTTCGCCTCGACGGGCGGTGGTCGAGATAGAGAGCACGAGACGCAGGCGATGTCTCAACCAACCCGCTGTTGGAGGTAATATTCTTCCAAGGCCTATTATCAATTGCCAACTGTGTTCATAATAATAACAATAATTGCTAGGCAAAAAAAATGGGGAAAAACTAGAAGCAATTATGAAAACGACCTCGCTAGAATCATTAGCTAGAATCGTTAGATAGAGTCAAGATTTTTCTTTCAGGAGAAAGCGATTTATAAGTATTAATATTAATTGACACCCGTTCGGTCCGTAAAACAGCGACATATGTGATGTTTGCACACTATTTGTTAGAGTAGGGAAAAATTGGATGAAAAACTAGCGTTTTATTCGCAGTTTTTGAATGTTTGCCAACTTTAGAAATCGAGGAGAGAAAAAGAAAAACAGATGTAATTTTCAAGTTTTTTTTTCCAAAAAAAAAAAAGAAAGAGATATTTGGGATACACCAGACCACACAAGTTGTTCATTTTTTGGAATAGAATATTGAAATATTCAGAAGAGGATACCAAAAGAAAAGAAATTACCCAACTAAACACAATGAAGAATGGGTCATAAAATGAACGGCGGACCACCCACAGTCACCCATTTCGTTTTTCTGATAAGATCGTCTCATTTCCCCCCTAAATGAGGAAAAGAGAGGGAAGACCTCATTAATCAACCGACACGTAGTTCTTGCGATGCGATGCGCATCCTCCTGGGGGGCGACAACGAGATGAGAGAAGAGTATCGATTTGAAATTTTTGCAAAACTTCCGCCGCAACTGGTTATGCTAATTACTGTCCGCTTCTTTTACACACCTCCCGTTATATGTTCCGTACACTTTGTATTGGTTTGAATAATAATGCTTCGTGTTTTGGCCAGTACGAGAAAGGTCAACTCATTTGCTCAGCGGAGCAAAAAGCATTACGGCCTGACAAACAGAAAGCTCCAAATAAGGCGAACACAAAAGTGGAGTCTGAGAGAATGGGAAATGAGATGAAGAGCAACAAGATAAATATAACAAACATCAGAAAGAATAGATGGATCGATTGGAAGAAAAATAAGATCGCCCTAATTCATTGCACTTTTTCAATATCCTAAACTTGTTCAGATGTCTTTTCAAATATCCATCTCGCTGCTTTAATTAGCCGACAAATCGCAAGATGTTGCCCAAGGGAGGGTTGGGAGGGTTGATGCGATTATAACTGTTTTGATCAATTCTCGTTTTAGAAACTATAAGAAGGAAAAAATTGATGGAAAGAGGATTAGAAAGAAAAATGTGAAACAACTTTTGGAAAGGTGTGCTAATCGGGAATTTAAGATAACAGAATAGTTTTTTTCAAAAAAAAAAAAAACCGAAAAAACGCCGAAATACTCATTGATTAGTAGCAATCCTAGTTGTCTCTCTCCGAAAATACACTTCTCTTTCGATCTCTCGATCGTATTGACATTTGACAACGGAACATGTCGACCCATTTTTTTCGTTGTGGTCAAGTTAGTCATTTATTTATTTCATCATGTAGAGGAAATAATAGTAAAAAATTCGTGAGAAAAGAAAAAAGAAAGAAAGCTTCGGAGGAAACAGAAAAAAAGAATTAAAAATCGTTAGACCGGTCGAGAATCGAATAGTATTATATAATAATTATTATTGTGTCTTGAAATGTCTTCCGTCGTCGACGACTTGTTTCAAATTCGCCACTTCTCGCCGCAAGTCTTGTACTTCTTGACGCAGGTCTTTTTCCTGAGAGATTTTTTGTTTTTAACGGAGTAGTGTTTAAACAATACGTTATAATAGTGACTCAGGGTCTGACTAAGACTGTAAAAAGCTATTGAAAAAACATACTTTCACGGGATTCGAGCAGTTTGGACAACTTGCCGATTGAACTGAAACGTTTTGGAAGTGGTCGATCTCTTGTTCAAGTTGGATACACTATAAAATAGTACAAATTTAAAATTTCGTAATACTTTTAAAATAATAATATTAAGAAAGTCTCAGTAAATGTCAGTCCTGGCTGAATTTACGGATTTTTTGGCTGCGATATCTCGGCACGAAAAAGCTACAGTAATATTAAAATTAAAAAGGAACATACCCTAATTTTTTAGGACAATTTTTTTAATTTGCCATGTTTTTCGAACGATTTTCAACAAATTTCAGAGTGAAATGTAATTTTCGAAGCCAAAAATAACACTTCGCTTGGAAATTTCTTTAAAATCGTTTGAAAAACATACCAAATTGAAAAATTGACCTGAAAATCATGGTATGTTTCTTTAATCTTTCATATACTACTGTAGCATTATCGTTCCAAAATATCGCAGCCTAAAAATTCGGAAAATTTAGCCAGAACTGACACTGACTGAAACTGGCATAATAAAACTCACCTTTGCCATGAGCCTTGTTTTCTCCTCTTGCACGGTTCTCATACAAGAAGACATTGCGGAATTCTGCCTCTGACAATTCGAAAGTTGTTCCCGTAGAGCCTTTTCACCCTTTTCAGCAGCAGAAACTCGACACTTCAACCCTTCCAATTCGGTTTTCCAAGCTCGCTCCTTGTCTTGGTACACCTACAAATTCCAGGGTTCACACAAATTTCTTGTAATCGAATTACATACCTTGATAATTATTTCCTCATTCTGTTCCATGGTGTTTCTAATCTCTTGAAGTTCCAATTCCTTATCTCGAATTAGATTCTACAAAGCAAAACCGTTCCGAGAAATGCATTTTTCTCTTATCACCTCATAATCAATTATACCCGAATCGCTAGGAGATGGCGTCACATGAATACCAGACGAGGAAGATGACAGTGTCGTTAGCACTGTCTTCTGGTGATTTATCTGCAACTAGGCGGGTGATTTATGAGTGCTTTTCGGACACTCAAAGGTAGCCTTCCCAAAGTCATTAACAAAAAATGATTGGGAAAGTACTCTTGGAGCGTGGCTGATAACAGAAACCTGTTCCGGTGAGAAGAATGGGAATGAAGATGAGTTGCTAGCTGTGGACCGAATGGATGCATTCATCTCTCGATTGGGTTCTTTAGCTGCAAGAGGACACACTGATTTATGAACTAATTAGTTTTCTTATCACTTACCCTGATACATCATGAGAAAGTCTGACAAGGAACCATTGCTGTCCTTGGAATCACTTCGAAGAATTGAATCTACTCTGAAATAAAAAAGAGGGTTTTGAGTTATGAAAAAGGGATTTTGAGTTATCACAAACCTTCTGAATGACTTTCTGTTACCATCATTGTGGTTGATGAAGTCAGGTTTTGCTCGATGAGCAATCGGTCGGAATAGGGTGGCTTCATGATGAGAGTATCTTGGAGAAGTTACAAAATCTATTGGAGGTCGATCTGCGTTATCTGAAAAAGTATGAACTATGTTATATTTTGAAGAGGTTTTGAGTATTCTTAACTTTTATAGCTCGAAAAATTTCTGAAATTTATAGCTCGAAATCTCTAACTTTCCTAGCTATAGAATTACTAACTTTTATAGCTCAAAAATTCTAACTTTCATAGCTCGAGAACTTCTAACTTTCATAGCTTGAAAATTTCAAACTTTTATAGCTCGAAAATTTGCAACTTTCATAGCCTTGAGAATTTGTAACTTTTATAGCTCAAAAATTCTAACTTTTGTAGCTTGAAAATTTCTAGCTTTCATAGCTCGAAAATCGCTAAGATTCATAGCTCAAGAACTTCTAACTGTCATAACTCGAAAATTACTAACTTTCATAACTCCAGAATTTCTAACTTTCACAGCTGGAAAATTTCTAACTTTTATAGCTTAATAATTCCTAACTTTCATAGTTCAAAAATTTCTAACGTTCATAGCTTGAAAATTTCTAACTTCCATAGCTCAAAAATTCATATCGTTCATAGCTGAAATATTTCTAACTTTTATAGCTCGAAAATTTCTAACTTTCATACCTCGAATATTCCTAACTCTCATAGCTCGAAAAATATTAACTTTCATAGTTCAAAAATTTCTAACTTTTATAGCTCACCAATTTCTTTTCATAGCTCGAAAGTTTCTAACTTCAATCGCTCAAAAAATTCTAACTTTCATAGTTCAAGAATTTCTTAATTTTATAGCTGGAGAATTTAGAAGAAATGATCTGAGTGATCTTTGTAATGTACAACTTTCTAATTTTCCAAGTTATTACGCTTCCTTGCAACCTGACACCTATATCAATCCAGAAAAACTCACATGTATTTGAAGAGAATGGCTGCCATGTTCCCGAGCGTCTTCTAGCACTGACATCCTTTAATGTCCTATGATCCATAGTGGCTCTGAAAGAAGAATAGAATTTCGAAAAAGATATATGATAATGAAGTGGGGAGGAAGGACTAGGAGGTTGGCAAGGAGTGTTGATAACCGAGGCACAGTGGCGGCGAGCGGTTTGAAGGTCAGTGAACAGTCAGTTGGGTGTGGGGGGCCCACACACGCAATGCATATGGGAAAACGAAGAAGAAAAGACAGAAGACGAATTCGGAACAACTTTCTCCGGTTTTCGTATAAAACACTCTATACATACAGTCAACAACATCTTACTAATCGTATCAATTAGTTTCTTCTTCTTCGTCTTCCTTCTCGACTTCAAGCTTTTTGTGTCAATCCAAGATTACTGTAGGTTGAATGAACTTACAATGCGTTACTAGCGGATTGAGTAGTGTGCACGGGGCGAGGAATGTTAAGTTGAGTGGTTTGAGGTTTGATAGTTAAGCTGGAAAAGAAGTGTCATGCCGAGCAGAAAATTCGGGAAAGAATTACCGTTGCACTGGAGCCGGTGCACTAACTTCCCGGGGGCGAGGAGTGGTAGTAGAAGAGGAGTTGAGTTGAGCTTTCCATTGTTCCAGTCGTGTGGAAGGGGTGTGATTGAGTTTGATTTTTTCTGAAATGAGAGCTCTATATGTTTTTCATGAAATCTGTTTTCTCATGTATATAGTAAAGTACTGGTCAAAAAATTTGATAAAATACCGTAAAATCTGTATTAGAAGTGCATGCCCTTCTATTTTTCCATCACCTAAAAAATGTTTTTTGAACTCTCAAAATGAATCATAAAATCTATTGGAGAAGAGATTTGAAACATATTTTGTAACCTGTCTAGTCAACTTTTTGACGAGGATTCTAATAGGACTAATTTTAATTTGTTTAAATTTCAAGAATGGGCTTATTTTGAGCTCATTGGGGTTCCCTTCTATAATAGGTGCCCATCAGATAGAGATTTTATGGTAGGTCAACTTTAAGTGTCTGAAAAAGTGGTTTCTAAATATCCAATTTTTCTGAAATTTTGTACATGTATAGTGCTTCTCAAGAACTCTATTTTGTTAGTTGAAACCATTTTTATAGGACCACAATCTAGCTACTTAGGTCGCGTGGCAATCAAAAGGTTCTGAATTGAGACAAAATTCGAGATGACGTCAGTCAACTTGGCCTAACGGACTGGATCGAGGTCCTATAAAAAAATTATCAACTACAAAATTAAAGATCTTGAATTGCTCTGTCCTCTCACCGAATTTCAAAGATATCTAATAATTGAAAACCACTATTTCAGACACTCAAACTTGACCTATTTCATTCAATTTTGTAGGCCTTTGCCATAAAACTAGCACCATAAAACAGTATACACCTACCCGGCGACGAAGATAGATGTCGTGTCTCCTTAATCCCTTCTTTTATGGTCTCTCTCAATGGGGCGAATATCTCCTCGATCATGGCTTCAGTCGAGAATCCAGACGTGTCACCAACACCACCACCGGTGCAGCCACTTGACCTCTCGCCAGACGGACCCGGTTGCAGTGTAGTGATGTGCTTTGGTGCGGCCACGTAACACCAGTGCGTCGATTTCTTGCTCATCTGAATCGAAATGGTTTTATTTCCGAGAAACATGAGGGGGTTTTGTGCGGAAGATGTATAACATGAGAGGGTGGTCGTGGTGGTGTCTGAGAGCTTGAACAAATGAAGGATCCATAAATTTTATGATCCAATTTGGGTCAACAACACATGTTTATAGCGGGAGGATGGATAGTGTCCGGAAGGATTATTCAAGGGACTCACAGCTGAAAGAGAATGTGGCTCGGGAACCTTCACAGTCTTCTCAATACGTTCACAAGTGTAGAAGCGTGGCTGAGGAAGCACGATGCTCTTGTGTGTCTTCTCGCGACATCTGGAAGTGAAGAACAATGAGACATCCCACTGAGAAAATACTTACATTGATTTCCGCTCAATTTTTGTTTCGGCTAGACACTCGGATGCATTCTTGTCTCGCTTCATGAACAGCTTCTGCGTTGTTGCTTTATCAGGGCTATTCGCTTTTGATTGCGTCTTCTTACTACCATCACTACTGCTAACCGTGATACTCTTCTTTTCAGTGCCTTCGTTTTTGTTTCTGAAAAAGAAAAAATATATATCATAAACTCATGACGTATTGTAGCAAATAACACATAACACAACTGACCGAGATTTGTCGGACTTTTCTGATTGAGTGACAGCTCGTTGAGAAGTGCTTCGTTCTCGACTTCTCGATCTGCAATTTTCGGAATGAAAGTACGATTTAGTTCTAGGAAAATGGGGACACAATAACATCCTATTTTCATTTCTTCCTGGTGATTGAGGTTGTGTAAACTAGATGCTTGTCAGAGAGAGCTAACACATCAACAAGTAACACTAGCTTTCTGTTCATGAAAGTTGAGAAGGCTTTGTCAATGAACTTCTGGAAAGTTGATTCTTAAGAAACAAAATAAGAAGATAAGTTCGAAAAATGTACTATATGTTCAGGAATCTTACAAGTGTAATAATATCTGTTTTGAACTTTCAAAGTTATAACAGTTTTTTTGGTGAAAATTTCAAAAATTCTCAGGTTTTCGTTGTGCTCCATCCACTAAATTCGTATATACCTAATTATTACAACCAATACATGTTTTATGTAAAAAAAAAATTCTAGGGGAGGAATATCGCTCAATAAAGATAACATGAAAACTTGAAACTTACCTCGCTCTAAAAATGGAGAGCGGATTGCGGAGCGTCTGCATGGGTTAGCACAGATGGAACGACGCAATGCCGATGCTACTCCACAGTCCCCCCGAAAACTCCACCTTCCAGTCAAATGTCTACGTCAAGCCGAAGACAGCTGTCTTTCTGCTATATCTTCATTCAAACCGGGCGGACCGCTCAAGACAAAATTCTCTCTCCCTTTGCAATCTCTGCGGCTTATCTCGTCAAAAACCTCTCGATCTCATTTCTCTTTTGATCTCATTATCTTCACTTTGGTCTTTCCTCTTGGGCTCGCCACGACACGTGTTTTTTTTTTCGATTTCTCCATCTCACTCTACTTTCGTTTTCTAGTCCCATCATCATGCCTAGCCCCAACGCCTCATCGTGTCCCAAAAAAACCCTTTGTTTCGTAGCAAAATTTATGTGATGAGTGAGAAAATGAAGGTGGTGTGAGAGTATGTGAGGAGTGTGATTCAAAATAAATGACTTGTGGAAGATTTAATGAGGAACAAACACTCAGTGAGTGAAGGACGGGCAGAAGTTTTCACTCAATGATTGTCTGATTCTCACAAGAGAGGTTAGATAGGTTTAGAGAAGCTTTTCAAAATATAAATAAATAGAAAAATTGTTCAGATTCAATAGTGCTGAATACGACGAGTGAGAAGTTTGCCAAGCTCTTTGTCCAGAGTTCTCTCCATTGAGAATTCTTTATCCGGATTCAGATGAGGCGAGTCTGATTCTGGTGTGAAGACACGACGATGGAATTCGACGACAAACGGAAAATTGTATAGTTTTGCCAGGTCCAGCAAGTCATCTTTGAGATGGGCTGAAATTGATGTGAAGCAGTACTGTGTGAAAAACTCGTGATGATTTTACACTATTAAACTTTATTCTAATTTATTTCAATGAATGTATAATTTTTCGCTGATTCGAAGGCGCCTAATTTCGCTGCTCAAAACGCAATATAAACATTTTTATTAACAATTTTTCAATTGTCGCGCCGACCGCTGCTGACGCATGAGACGGCAGCGGCAAGCGCGACAGCAAGTTTAAGCCAGCAGCGGTCGGAGCGACAAAGTGCAATTTTGTTCATAAAAATGTTTATATATTTTGAGCAGCAATATTAGGTGCGTTCGAATCGGGGAAAAAACTCTACATTTTTTGAAATAGATAAAAAATGTAAGTTGGCGTTTTGAAAATTGATTTGCTCGTTTTAACGATTTTTGTGCAAAAATATTGTTTTTTTTTTCGTAAATACCGGAATTGGGACAATCAATTGAGATCTTAAAAAAATGAGTCTAATCCTTCTTTAAGTTTTATGAAAAATAAAGAACTTACGCGCACACCAAAACTTGTGATGACAGATATCGATCAACGTCACAAATGCATCGTCTCTTTGCTCCTTCAACAGCAAGTCGTCGTGCCTTGAATGCTTATCAGCTTTCTGGAGCACCTCCGCGAAGAATCCAGACATTGCAGCCAGATACTGAAACTTTTACAATTCATCAAAACTTGTTACTTATCAATCATACATCCTTGTTCACCAGGAGTTTGTACTTCCCAACCACAATCGTCAAATTGACGCATGAAACGTTCCTTAAATTGGTGGTACCGTGATAGGTGCGATCGGAAATTCTGCGTTCAGAATTTTCAAACATCTTGTATCCTGTGACTTGAGCATAGCAATCAATTGAAGTCTCCGTTGTCAGCATATCAATGACATCATTCCATTTCATGAAAGTTGGCAAGTAGAGTCTATCATTCTTGTATCGATAATGATGAAGAATGAACTTCTTGTTAACTACAGTAATCTCAGTGGTGTACTCGCACGAGCATCCCGGTGGAAGATAATGGTTGTACATGACTTCCAGACCGAGGTAATTGGTTCCATTGAAGTTGAGTTTGGCGGTGGTCAGAGTTCTGAAACGAAAAATGTTGATTGCATTCAGAGGAAAGGAGAAAACTAACAAGTCACATTCTTGTCCTCCCACCATCGTCGGAGTGGAAGTTGTGGGGAGATGGAGGTTTGCTGTTGCCATCTCTGAAAGCTTAATGAGAAAATTTGGAGGGAGAGAAGAAGAAGGACAGAAACGTTCAACACAAAGAGAGCAAGTAGAATAGCCACCAGCTTGATTCACGAGTATAATTTCCGTTTGCAGGAGCAGCTATCAATTTGAGCACTTCCATTTTGACTTTACTAACGGAAACAGCTCATTCTTTTCTCACAGTGAGCCCGAAATTGGAAAGCTATAGTATGACAATCCTGATTAATGTGACAGGTTTATTCGAATTCTTGGTTGAAACTAAAAATAGAAAAACGGAAGCCTAGACAAGTAATAAAATACTTGATTTATTTTGGCGGAGGGAAAAGGCAGTTACCGTAAAACCTCTAATAGAAGGACACCCAAGTGAGCCCGAAAAGAGCATTTTCACAAATTTTTGTGCACCTGAAAGTGATTTCAATTGATTTCTTGCCAAAAATAGATCAGGATCAATATGAAATACATTATGAGTTGCTACCCAAAAATTAGTTATAGATACTTTTGTGAAATTCAAATTTTGATTTTGAAGAGGTTGAACAATAGAAGGACATGTCCCTCTATTAGTGGTTTACCTATTTTCTTGCATGTTTGATTCTTATATGCTTTTGGAAACAAATTATTAACAAATGGTTTATTGAGATCATGTTCAAAAAATTTAACGGACTCCCTTGTTGAACTTGTGAATCAAAGTCTCAAAACGAGGGAAGGTCTCTTGGAATGAAATCAATCTGGCCAATCTGGCATCCTTCGAATAGTCATTCATCCAATAGGTCATAACTTCTTGTTTGTTCTTCAAGATGATCTTTTCACGTTGCTCGGTAACAAAACCACCACACTTCAAAAGAAGCTCGTAGCTCTCACTGGAGACTTGGATTCTCATTGCTGGAAATTTAAGATTCTTATGGATTACTGTAGAATGAGATTACGTTCTCCACTGCTCTCCATGTTGTTGGCAACGATGACAGTGTCACCGAACAAGCAATAACGGGGCATGCGAATTCCAACGACGCCGGTGACCACAGGACCTGCATGATTTCCAATTCTCAAACGGAGCTTCTCATCTGGGCAGTGGGGAACAATGAAGGTCTATAAATTTTATTAGTTCTAACGTCTTTTTCCTTTGAGAGGACCTTAATACTATCCAAGAGTTCCAAACTGGCCGCGGCAACTTCTCCAGCATGAATATAACTGTTCAAGTCAGGAAGCCCGGAAACAAACATGTAGGCATCTCCAATAGTCTCCACCTAAACAAGAACACAAGTTAATTCACCACTCCTAACTCTTTTGCTACCTTGTAGCAATCAAACTTGTCGATAATAGTATCAAAGTTAGTGTACAAATTATTGAGCATGTTCACAATTTGCAATGGGGTACTCTTGCTACTCAACGAAGTGAATCCAACGATATCCGAGAAGTAGATAGAGACGCTGTCATAGAACTCAGCCTCCACGGGTTGTCCATTCTTCAAACTGTTTGCAACGGATTTTGGAAGAAGTTGAAGTAAGAGATTCTCATTTCGGATTCTTTCATCTTCCAATTGTTCTGTTCTCTCGCGAATCACATCCTCGAGGTTGTTACGGTAGCGATCGAGAAGGTTCATGATGTTGTCAGCTATGTTTCCTTTCCTGAATAGTAAATTTAGAAGTTCAGAAGGAATCTACAATTTTTAACTTACAATCCTTTGTTCAACGGTTTCAGAAGCTCCTTTACTTTCTTGATGTCCGGTCGACTATTCGGATCTTCCGCCCAACATCTGAAAAGTCAGAATTAAAACTTCCAAGCACCCTAAGAAACTATTCTTACTGTTCCACAACTGAAGAAACTGGATACGGTGCCTTGGTAATAAGGTGAATATCCGGTCTCGTCAGTGCCATTCCATCTGGGAATTTGACTTGTTGAATGATCTCTGAAAATTGTCTTTTCTCTAAAGTCTTCATAACAAACTACCTTCAGAATCCAGAAGATCATCTCCAAAGGGTCCCTGTCTTCCATAGATTTCATACAAGACAATCGAGAACGAATAGATGTCAGCCTTTGCAAGTTCCACTTTTGAAAGGTCGTTTTTGACAGCATAGCGGCGTATGATTTCCGGTGCGAACCAGAGGAGATCTAAAGATAACAAAGTAACACCTTTTTCTATCTGTTTTTTACCATCAGGTTTCGCTTCCGGTTCATCAACTCTTATCTGTTCCATTCCATAGTTACTCAACTTGATTCTCCAGTAAGCATCCACAACACAATTTGAACTTTTCAGATTTCCATGATAACCGATTTTGGAATTCTCATGCAAGTACTGTAGTCCCCTAATAACATCATCGACAAATGAAACTCTGAACATTCTGTCGAGACGAAGATCATCATTTCGCAACAAATCCTAAAAGTGTACAGGTGTTCATTAATCAACAATGATGACACTCTACCATCAAACTTTTTCTCGGCCCGTATTGATGGAGAGTGAAAATGAGATCACTTTCATTGATAAGTCCGTAGAATCGATTCAAGTTCTCGTGCGACTCGTTCATCAGCTGAAAACAAAAATGAACACCCCGATGTTTTTATGAATCATATTTTAAAAAAAATGATATCACTTGTTATACCAAATCAATTTCCTGTTTCATCTCCCTTGTCAACTTCAGTTGAGTCTTGTTGATCTTCCTCACAGTGACCAATGTGTTATCGTACTTTGCCAGATGCCAATCAACAATTTCCAGCCAATCATCCTTGGTTCCCAGTGCTTCTTTGCCCTTTTGCATTTGGTTTCTCATGGTGGCTTTTCGGATTCCATTCGAGTAGAAGTTCATAGTGGCACCACCGACAGGAGCAGGTGCATCATCATATTCAGACTAAAGAGCAAATTTTAACCTCGGGATATCATCAAGATCCGCTTACTCTCATACTAATTGCACTTTGCATGATACTTCCGGCTCTGCTCGATCCAAACTTTGTGGTATCAATCAACTGAACATGTTTCCTTTGCACCAAGAAGTACGAAGACTCCAATCTCCGTTCATAGGCAATCCATCTGAATATCGACAAACTATTGGACACCAACAATAAGGATCCGCTACCTGACAATGTAGGCAATGACACCGACCAAAAGCACGATGGCAACCACGCAGACAACGATGAGAATGATCTCGAGTTCTGACAGGTTACCTGTTCAACAACCGAATTGCGATTACGGTGTCGATTAGCTGCTAGCCAGCTGTCTACCGGGTTTCTCTGGAACTAGTTTCTAAACTTACGCATACTAGCCGGACACAATTCGCTGTTGAATCCACATGCTGGTTTGGATTTTGGAAGTGCTCCGAGATAGATTCCAAGTTCAGTCAAGTTCCGCCATACTATTGACTGTAATTCAAAAAAATTAAAGTAAAGTAGAAGCTAAATGGATTATTACAAAGTTTCCCTTCCCATCTGGCAACATTCTTGCACCAATAGTAGCCCATTGTGTAAGTGGAATCGGACCCAAACTATTCGAAGATTGCTGCGGAGACCATAGTATATACTCTCTTTGTGCCACTCGATTAGTATCGAATTTGGTCACATATCCAAGCATAGCTGTAATGAAAACACAAATTTATTTTTTGATCAGTTTGTTTGTGTTACATGTGACCCCTCTTCCAGACATTGTCTCCACCAGACCAGTAGCATTCCGCAGAAGTGATGCTCCGTGTACTTTGACAGTTTCAGACAACAACTTTCCCATGTCATAGGCATTCACAATTGAAGGGCTCTCCGAAAACCAATAAACATCATCCGACCACTGCAATAATAAATCCTAATCGTTCCTTATCTTTTCTAGACTCACTGGATCGTTATTAGCAATTCCATCCCTCTGTGTCTTGCACATCGGCGGGCAGAACGATTTGCCAGCATCCTTATCCACCCTCTCTTGGAATTTGACCCATTCGTCACTATAGTCTAAAAACCAAACGTTCACATTAGTGATGCATGCATGATATCATACTTTTGGGATAATGTGGGATGTCGGAGAAATACATGTATGATCTGTAGTATTGTCGAACTTCGGACTCAGAGAACCCATAGCCAATTGTGGAGAACTGTGCGGCAACTGAAATTCAAAGGGTTGAATGTAAACTAGGAAATCAATTGATAACCTCGATTGGTATTGAAAGCAAAGTAGTTAGTAGCATCCATATCAACAGGTCCCATCATAACAACAAAGTATCTTCCGGTTTCTAGCAATCCCATTGTAGACAAAACATTCATGAAATAGGTTCCAGCTGATGGCAAAGCCATGACAAGAACGTATACTGTAAAAAGCCTATTAATTCAAAACATCCTCTAAAAACTATCACTTCTTGTCTTGGTATGAGTTTCCAGAATAATATCAACAATTGATTCGAGTCCAGTGTACATGGCGCTTTGAGCATTTGATGAGAATCCTCCTTTCTTGACATAATCCAACTTAAAAAACAACTAGATATCTAAATTACAGTATCCCAACTACCGAGATAGATTCAGAAGACAGTGCATTCAGAAGTTGATCATGGTAGGTGTAATCGGTAGCACTATCCTCCACAAAGTTCACTACAGCAACATTAGTCCAGCCCACGGATTTAGCGAGCCTTGCAAAAGCCCGATATTTTGCTCTGAAATCAAGGTCTTAGATGCTTCTAGGGGTACTGTAGGTTACCCTTGAGTGGATGCCATTTCAAGAACAGTTGATGAAGGCATTTGAGACTCTCCGACTTGATCAAAGCAGTTCTGAATTAGATTTTGAAAGTTTCTAAAAAAAATTATTGTTGTGAGTACCAAAAGTAAACTTGGAGCATCATAGGCTTGAGCCAGGGACGAGACTTCTTTACAGTCAGCTTCGACTCCAACAACAGCTAACATGGTATCGGTTTGCTTTTCAACTAGCATCGTGTTCAACATGCTTCTGAAACATTCTCAATTCCCCATTCAGATTGATTCTAATGATCTTCCAATTAGACTTTCGAAGGTTGTGGGCTTCCCAAAAAGCGACTTTTTCCAACAGCGAATTTCAAAAATTGTTGACCAAATGACAAGTGATCAAGTTTCATTGCAACTTAAATCGAATTAACATCAATCGAAAACGCCTATATTTAGGTACAACATTTTTCAAAAAGCCGCCGACAAAAATGAGTTATCTATGTATGTTCCTGACCCAAAAAAAAGTGGCCAAGGTACGAATACGTGTCTCGTCAAAAACCCTTATCGTAAATTTCAAAAGTCCTTGCAACTGCCGATGGATAAGTCTTTCAAAGACTTGCCCCCCGTGTGTTCTTCTTTTTCTCTCTCTCGCTTGATTCTCCTTCTACACTAGTCATATTGTACAACGAGATGACGTTATTAGACTTTTAGAGATCAAAACATTGCAAAACAGAAGGGTGGGCTGTAGCACGTTAGCAAGAAGAAGAGGAACCGTCTATGAAGGACGATTGGTGGAAGGAATAGTTAAGGATTACGGTAGATAAAAAATTCCTAAGATCTGAAAGTGACTCACGACATGTAATGTCCCTCTTGACTCCCTTGGCTGAAATTCCCTTGGACAGTTGGATCATAAAACTCCACTTTGATATTGGAATTCACAAATGTACCATTCTTCGAAACACCTCCACCATCTTGCATCCCTAAAACATCATTATTTCATAACACCCCTTCCCTCCCAACCTACCGTAATAGAACGCCAGCGCCACATAGGTATCAGAAGTACAGTAATCCTCTTCGAGGTTCACATTGCAAGCGTATCTCCCGAAGAAGGTGACATGATCAGTGAGAATACTGGGAAGAAAGAATAACAAGAGGATTCGAGGGCTCACCATCCTCTATCATGCTCCGAGGTGAGAATGAAGGTTGGGATTCCAAAAATGGCTGGATTCAGGTGACTTTGGGTTTAATTTCCTGTCCATAATTGTATTGTTTTCCTGTTTGATTTCATTGACGCCCCTCAACTTCAGGAAATTGAAAATTTTTCCAATTTATTTTTCATTTTTTTCCAATAAACTTTCATACCCCGCTTTTTTGTCATCTGGAATCCCTTTCAAACTCCATTCTTCTCTTCAGTTTCCGGATTCATATGAAGAGACCCAGAGGGGATAGAGCATGAGCCACCATACGTCAGCAAAAAAATCACATTTTCAGAGAGAACGGCAACTGTTGTATGTTTCAAAGTATGTTTTGGATGCCTCATGATAAAGTTTTTTTGGGAGAAAACCATCTAGAATTGTTTTCTGCACGTCTTTGAAAATTCTTCAACTACCGTATCGTCTACAAAAAGTTGAACTCGATCTGATGACTTCTAAAAAGCTAGTGTTGGTTCTTTGATTAGAAACTATTCATCTTTTTTATGACGTACGGTCAAATAGTGTAAAACGAGTGACCCCACTATTTAGGAGACCGATAGATCGAAGACTGAAAAAGAACGTGATTGGTTTTTAGGAGTTATAAAATTTTATAGCCCCAGGGGGTTCACTAAACAGTTGACTATCAGCTGATATGGCTGAAATTCTGCGATAGAAAATTCAAGAATTCAAGAGGAAATTTGTTTATTACCGAATGGTTTATAATACATATGGCAAAATGTTCAAATAGCGGTGACCGGTGAAGAGACAAATCTTCAAAGTGAAGGAAAATTCGGGAACGGGGAAAATGGGGACCAGTTAAGAAAGGAATGGAAGCCAACAAATTTTGCATATGAGGTGCCTATGGACTACTGTACAGGTTTTGGAGAAGTTGGAGAGAAGAGTTACAATTTCAAATGGAGTTGCTTCAATGTATCGTTTGGAATTGTTCTTTTTAGTATTGAATTCTCGGCTTCTAATCTGAAAAAAAATATGGTTCAGAAGTCACAAGATTCTTAATTTGCAAAACATACCGTCTAACGTGATTTTCCAAATCGAAAATTTTGCTACGAAGACCGTCCACTTCTTCACGAACGGCGAACATCAAATGGGTTTTGACAAGATCCTGAAATATATCATATCATAAACTGTGTCATCTGACAGACTATTACAATTGGAACAAGAAAGCCCTCTCTCTATTTTTGGCAACATTATGTCATCTCGCTTTTTGGCCTTCATTGTTCAACTATTCTACCATTATGTTCATCGCTAATTCGGTACTCCAATACCAAGACACTATTAGGCGCATACGGTATCAAAAGCGCACGTATCTTCAATGTTTGCAAGAAACACTCACCATCGCCTGCTCGATCTTGTTATCAATATTATTCCCATTGTGGCCCGGTGGACTTGCAGCGACACTGTAACATGATCCGGATGATGAGGATGGTGAGCATCCACGAGAGATTCCATAGTGGGGTGAGTAGGTTGGGACATGGTTGACACCGCATTCAACGACAGCACAATGCCACATGGTACAAAAAAAAGGGTGAGTTTGGGTGAAGGGTGAGAAAGGTATTGAAGTTTTGGTATTGGACCGCTTATATGTGGTCGACTGATAGCTGGTCTCGAGTTCGAAACAAACAGACACACGATATAGGAGGCGCGGGAAGAGGAGAGAGAGAGAAGGCGGGAAGGGAGGCCGAGGGAGGACGAGGCAAAGAGAGAAGAGTCAGTCACTTTTTGTGATCAGGTGGGGGCGTGGCTTGGCGAGCCGCCAACGAACGGACAAGTGTTTGATAACGGGGGAAGGAAGACTGTTGGAGAGAGAAAAAGAGAGACAGTGATAGTGGGAGGAGTGAGAAAACAAGTTGGTGATGGGAAAAAAGGATCGTGTGTCTTCATATTAGGAATGACCAAGCTGACAAGGACTAATGCTCTAGAGGCTTAATTTCAGATGAATATCAAAAGTCCTGGGTTTTTCAAGAAAAAACTTTTGTTATCAAGATCTCCAAAATTCCAAAATTTAGTGTCATACTGTATTATCTATTTTTGGGAAGGAAATTCTTTGAGTCAAAAGAGGTTTGTGGTCTTCTAGATAACCACATTCTTTGTTACAAGTTCTAGAACCCAGACTTTCTAATATTCATCGAATCCGATATTAAGACTTTTAATGTTAAAAGTGAAAAAGTAACCTACACAGTTTTGGCTCTAACTAGGGGAGGTCTGAAACTGAAAGTGAGGTTGATTTACTGGGACAAGAGTTATGAGAACAGAGAACAGTCTGAAAAGCACTCTCAGATACCTCTTAGTCCTTCGATTCTCAACGTCTACAATTCCAGTGTTGATGTGGGTTTCCGAGCTTACTTTGACTGCAAAACTTAGTTTTCTGATATTTTCAGTGTCATATGATTACGGTACCTTGGCCATTGACTGTTGGTTGGATGATCGTCGACGCTTTGACTTGGGCTGTTGGCGCAACCTACAATCATCAACACGTTATTTTTAGGTATTATGACATAGATTGTTTCTATTCTCGTTGAACACACGTTATTGCTTTCTGTCGCTTTAAATTAATACAAGAAGATTATTTTGAGATTGGATTGCTTTTTCACTTTCTCACTTTACTTTATTGCCGCCATAAAAGTCATATTTTGACCGACAATCTGGCGTCCAGACACTTTCGGTCAAAAAGAAGGAATTCATCTATTCATCATGTGGTCAACTATCTTTTTTTCTTCCCCGTTTACCAGTTTTCAAAAAATATAACCCTTCTTCGGATGATTTATGTTGTTGCCGATTTTAGACTTTCTCTCTCATGGTCATTTTCTTTTTTCACACTCGTTGGTATGTTACTTATTTGGTTTTTCTCCATCTTCTTTTTTTCTTCCCTAATCACCTACCCCAAATAACAATGTTCACATGTGATATTGTGGATCAAGTTTGATACGAATGAGTTTTCACTTTTGTCTGTTTATTTTTGTTTCACGTGCCGTGTCGTGGAGTCCCATGCCAAAGAGATTTCGAATATATACACACACATCTGTTGTGACAAGGGAAGAAGAAGAAGGGATGAGCCAGCTTTTTGTATATACATACACATCTGGAGCCGACTGCGGCTTTGTTGGATCAGCTTTGGATTTATCAAGCGCAAGGGGAGCACTATTTTGGGGAAGTTGAAAAGTTCTCGAATAGTAAAGGAAAAAAGTTATGGAATTTAAAGGTAGAAGAACACTGCAAAAAAGGAAGAAAAATTGTTCTAATTTTGCCTAGAAAGGCACACGCGGCCGGAAATCGGCCAGAGACATAAAAAAGTCAGCATTGAAATCTGGCCTCATCGAAGTCTTTGTCAGTAGGCTTGTGGACTATCTCAATATACCGTAAAACCTCTAATAGAGGGACATGTCCTTCTTCAACTGTTAAACTTCCTCAAGAAAAAATCCGAATTTCACAAAAGTATCCATTACTAGTTTTTGAGAAGCAAATTATAACGTATTTCATATTAATTCTAGTTTATTTTTGACAAGGAATTGATTCAGACTACTTTGAGATTCACAAAAATCTGAGAAAGTGCTCTTTTCGGGCTCACTTGGGTACCCTTCTAATACAGATTTTACGATAGCTTGTTTTTTACATTGAAAAACTGCAGAGCATTAGATTCTAATGTAAAATATCCTGACTAGAGGGTGCAGACGATTTTTCAGCCGTTTTCTCTTCTCCACATCCAGTTTTAGTGCCTTTTCCGGCGTGAAGAGGCCGCGACTTCAGTTTTGTTTATTCTGTCCGTCTTATTGTTACAAACCGCTTGTTGATTTCCTGATCCACACGTGGCACTGTTTACACAACAACACGCAAAATGTTTGGACTGTATCTTTTTTCCAAGAGGGGTTTAGTCATTTTATGGCCAAGGGTGTATTTTGAGGGCAAAGTTTTGATAGGTTTGATAAAAAAGTGATAAAGATTTGATAGGAAAAAGATCACATGCGAATGTCTATTCGTACTCGTCTGTTATTTCTATCGTAGACTTCCCCGCCGCGTGCCATCTTCAATTCTCACTTTCACGTGTTGTCAGTTGATCAAGAAAAGAGCAGAAAAAGTGAGAAGATACACTAAAGAACAAGTCTGACCATATGTTTGATGATACACTTTGTTTTTATGTTTTTTTTTGACTGCGGACCAATATTCGCAAAAAAAATTTCGAGAGTATCATTTTTCATACGAACGTTGAAATCGGTTTGGCAAACATACAGATACTCGAAAACCTATTCTCATTGTTTACATTTGATGAGAGCAGTAAATTTCGTGTAACCCCTTTCGATTAATCAAAACGACACGTACACTCACAAAACGCGTAAAGATTGGGGGGAGAAGAAAAGAAAATTGGTCACAAGAGAAAAGGCTCTTAAGAATTCACTACATTTTTTGACGTTGTTATCAGTAGAAAAAAATTGATACAGCGATCACTGGTTGTTTGTCGAAAAAAATCCAGAAAGAAGCATACCTTTGGCACTGTATATACCGGCTTTGGATTCGGGGATATTATATGAGAGGATGGTTTGATTTGTACTGGAATTCCAGATGTTTGTTGAACCACGGACGGAGAAGAGGATGATGGATGAATGTCTGAGAGTGATCGACTACTTCGATTCACAATGTCTTCTTCTGAAAATCAGCAAAAATTAATTCTTGAGCTAGATTACCAGTTCAGGAGGAAGGACTGCTGGTTGCATACTTTTGATCACTGCTGTCGGCTTGGCGATCGCTGTCTTCCCGGGACTGAAGTACGGGTCCCTGAGAGAATCATAATAATCAACACAAGTCCATCTATCCCTTTTATACCGTGTTTCAACTGGAACCACCTGAAAATTAGAAATTCCAATATGAGAAGGAGGCAATGGAGAGTCAAGGCTTGGGTAACGTGTTAGGAGAACAACAAAGTTATGAAGTTTGGGAAAGTGATGGGTGCTAAGAGCTAGTGGGAGTCAAATTACCTTCACAGATGGTTCAACACTTTTCATTTCTCCATCATTTTTCAGCATGTTTACAGGGCCCTCATTCTGTGTGGAATAAAATTAGGATCAAGATTCAATGGATACTGGAGTTTCTAATCTAGGGCTAATCTAATATATGAAAAATGAAAAAGTTATATCATGAAAAATGAAGCTCACCTTGAATCTCGAGCCACCTCCTGATGCCATCGTCGGAAGTGGTGGATTTTTCTTGTGGATCGGAGTACTCGGAACCGTGCTGCAGCTATCCAATCCCGTCAAATCTGGGTCACGACGAAGGGGCCGAAAGTCCACAGATTTACAGAATCTTCCCGGCGTCGAATCTTGAATTCAAAATAGGGCTATTTGGGCAATAAGGGGGTTTCCCATGATTCCTCTATTCTAAATGACACAAATGGGGGGAGAAAGGTCGGTTGGAAAAGAAATACACTATTGAATGGCTCATTAATTTTGTGCGAGCCGTGCACACACACACACACACTTTTCTTCGCTTATCAGCTGTTTTCCACCAACTTGTGATAGTGTTTAATCGGCTCGGGAAAACAGAGAGAAAGCACGGGTGGTTGGGGACGTTCTTATGATATGTGTGTTCGAGTAACTGGTCCTTTTTGTCTTATTTTTGTTTGGAGAACTTTCAAATATTCTAGTTAGAGCATACAAACCAAAAAAATGTATTAAATTTTTCGAAAAAAAAAACTTTTTTGTGGTGTAAGCAAAAAAGTAACAAAAAAAAAATAACAATCGTTCTGTATAGATTGATGACAAATGATCTAAACACTTTTCTTCTTCAAACTATTTTCAGGAGTTGGAGACAAGAAACAACGAAAAGTGTCACGTGTTTCATCATCAATCACGTTCTCAACCAAAAAACTGGGGTGTTCGAAAAAGAAAAAAGGATTTTGCAATAGTCAAAATCGTATAGATCTTATTGACAGTAAAGTTGTTTTGTTTTTTTTTGTATTTGTGTTCTTTTTTTTTGTTTTTTTATAAACCGGTCGCATTGTTTGCCAATTTGAAAATAGAAAATAAAGAAACAAAGTCAGAAAATAAAATATACAATGAGGGAGGATGAGGGAAATTTACCCCTGAACTTGCTCATTTTTTCTAGAGCGAGGTTAGAGTTCAAAATTTCTTTTTATATTAAAAATTGGAGAGAAAAAGAGAAAAACCAAATTAAAATCTTGCAACTCTTGCTCTTTACGACCCCGCACAATACTCAGCGGAGGAAGAGCACAACAAACAAAAAACTAAACAATTGAATCTCTGACCCCTCAGAGTACTTTTTCAATGGCTTCTCAATTTTGAAAAATGATATCATCATTTTCTTCTGAGAACTATCTGTCTATTCTGGTGTGAACATGTTTGCTTACAAGGTCTCGTGTGTGTGTGTGAAGTGAAGAGTCCGTAAAAACAGAGACGATTGGGCGAATGAACCGAAAAGAGACAAAAAATCAGCAACTTGGAAATTAAAAGTTCACTATATGGGACAACATCACTGCTGTTTGCTATTACACCCACGTGTCGGGAATTTGTTGAAATAATGGTGGGGGGATAAGAACTATTAAGGGACCGTTTTGGGAGGGAAAAACAAAAGATGAGAGAGGAAATATGTTCCGAAAAGGGAGTGCTATAGAGAGTAGAGATGATTGAAAAGTGAAATTGAAAAAAAAGATGATAACAATTTTGAGAAGAAGAAATGAAAAAAGTTTGGAAGACAGAAGTTAGGTTACTTGTGTCTAATTGAAAACAGTTTATCTTTTTTGAGAGAAAAAATTGATAACGTTCGATGTTTCTGTACTTGAGAAAGACCTTTTTTCCGAGTATTTTTCTTCAGTAGATAAACTCAACTAAACTGAGATCATAAAGAAAATTTGAAAAATGTAAAAATAAATAAATTTAAAGTTAAAAAAAAAGTTGATACTAAAAATTCATAACCAGTTGACTCCCAAATGTTTGTTTTTACTCTATGGATTTTCAGAGAAGAAAAAAACAACTGGAGATTGTTTGTTGGCTTAAAAATCTGATGAATGACTTAGATTAGGTTACCCTGTTGAAGGGGGAGCTCACTGATTCAAATTCTCCATATTTTGGTATCATTTGAAGCTGAATTTTTTGGTCTTAAATCATGGCCTGAAAATCGCTCCTTTTTATAGCTCAAAAAGCGCAACATTTATAGCCCGAAAACCGAACAATTAACTGAAAAGGACACATTTTCATGTTGGCCTGTTGTTAAGCTATAATTTCTCAAGGAGCGATTCTCGGACTACTCTCCCAGAGAATTTTTTGATTTTTCAAAAATTCTACTTCGATTGGTATTAAAAAGTCAACAAATTACTAATTGTCGTTCTTCTTTAACAAACCGCAGTTTTTTCTTTCAAAATTTCTTTTATATTATTCACTCACTAATGCTAATATAACTCCCAGCTGGAAGCGAGTCATCCGAATCATCCGAACTACTGCTTCTCCATCTCGTATCAAGAATCGAGAACCCTTGCAAATCAGGCGGTCGGCTAGCACGTCTTGGGGACTCGTCCTGAAACAAAAAAGAAGAAGGTTTGAGAATACATTTAATCAAGACAGAGTGCATTCTCACTTCTTCTATAATAGTTGGTGGTTGTTGCTCGTTGACCTTGCGCAGAGTTTCGTTAAATTGCGCCGCCATTCGCCTGAAAAAAAAGTTGCCATCTGATGAGAATACTGCAAAATTTTTCGTTTTAAAGTGCAACCCTTACCCACATCTTTGAAAAAATTGAAAATCAAACTATTATTAAGAAGTACAAACAAATAACAAAGAAACAGTGAATCGAGAAATCATCGAGAAAGTCAAACAAGGAATGGCCGATTCTAACATCGCAACATAAAATTTGAGAAAGTTCCCATAAAACAAAAAAATAATGTGAAACTGTTCTTGTGGAAATCATATAAAGAAGTCAACAACAAGGCTGTGATATAGAGAATAAGAAAAATTAGGACACACACACACATATCTGTAATCAATAAAGTCAGAGGAGACCCGGTTTTTTTGTTCCGATAGATAAGCGCGAAGGTTATTCGATGTCGCCAATTCGGTTCACCGGGCGTTTAATCCGCTACCTTGAGGAGATGAAGTGCGAGAAAAAACACACACACAATAAAGATGGATAGAGACATAGATTGGAACCTGTCACTGCCAAATACAGGTTATCTCTTAGAGACGTGGGGTGATGTGATTAGGCATGGTTAGAGAAGGTGCAACAAAACAAAAACAAACGTTGTGGTCTTGAAAAATTGCAACATAAGGAACGCATGTTTTTTATTCTTGACCCGTTTTTCTTGACCGAACATCTGTGTTAAAAGAGGATTCCGGGCAAAATGAGTTTATTCAAAAAAACCATGCTGGTTTCGAATATCACAATGAAATCGCTCAAAAATGTTACTGAGGCCCAAAAACGCCGTCAAATTTGCAGAAAAGTTGTTCCTGCTCGCCCAGCTTTCCGGATTGGCAGTGCGAATTTTGTAATCCACGTGGAAAACAAGACAAAAGTTCGGCCACGAGGGATAACTTTTCTGCAACTTTGACGGAATTTTTTGGGCCTCAGAAGCAGTTTAGAGCGATTTCAATGTGATATTCGAAATTATCATGAAATTTTGCATCGCTTGACCCCTCAAACCAGGATCCCAAATATGGTAATCTCACCTCATTATAATGAATATTCAAGCATTTGAAAAGACTGTGAAGATGAATTTTGTTCTTTGTTTTTTGCCTGCAAAAAATTGTTTACTGAACAATGTACAAAAAACAATTCGATCGCAAGCCGAATTCTTTATGAGATTTTGTGAAAATATTAGAAAAATGATTTCTCTACTGTGACACTCTTTCAAGAGAAATATGAAATTATTGAAGAGAAATTGGTTTATTGTATGTCCCCTCACATCCATTGTATTTCTGTTAAAAAATAACATTCAAGAACTTTTTTCTTTTGAAACCAGTTTCTGACTTCTTTATCAAATTATTATAAGTTTATCAACAGTGTTAAAATATAAAAATATCAATAACGAAGCATGTTCAAAAAGATTCCTCACGAAAATGATTCGTTGGAGAAATTTTAGAACAAAGTGTAAATTTTGATCCAATTCCAGAAGGAATTTTATCGTCTTGATGTATACTGGTTATAGAAATAAATATACTGTCAATTAAAATTGTGAGATAGCATTTTAATTCCAATTTTTTCAGGAAACAAATATTTTATTTAAGCATATATGTATTTTGTCGAAACTTAATCTATATCGAAACAATCAAAATAATACATGAGTTCAGAAAATTAAAATCATTGTGAAGATTAACAAATTGATAATAAGACAAGAACACCCTCCTGTAGTGACTTCCACCTCGTCTGGCAAATCAATATCGTCTGGCGAATCTGGATCCTCCTCATCTGGAATCCATGGATTATGCCATGTTCCAGAATCATCCGGTCCTTCCACTCCATGAGAAACATCAAAAAATTTCGGAACTCCCATATAGACGTCTACGTTCAGAGGAGTGCTATCATACTTGACCGTTTTTATGGAATAGGTTTCGGCTGAAAATGTTTTTAGAAAATAACGAATCTGGGGTTTGAAGTTTACCACAATTTTCCAAATTGTTTTTAATAACGGCTGCTTTGCGAGTTCTCATTTGATCACATAATAACTCATACATTATCAAATTCGGGTTGTCTATTATTGTTGCAGCCTGTCCACTCTCGATTGCTCCCCAATAAGCCGTTGCAAATAAGGTCAGTCTTGTATTATTAGAGACGTATACTGGACTTTTATTGTCCTTGATGGATATGATTCTATGCAGATTTGGAAGCATGCTGGTTTTTCGAAGCGAGCTGTTAGCTATGGTTAAACTTCCAAATAGCCTTTCAATATCGTAGAGCTTATAAGAGTTTTCAAAATCGAAGTTTTCCGTGAACACTAGATCGCCAATCAAGTTTCGGCATCCATCTGGTAAATCCTGAAAAACGAAACAGTTTTTCATTTTTTAAATTTTAGATTTTTACCGTGAAAATACCAGATTCTGGTAGTTGACACCAGTGAGATGGGGTTTGATTATTAAAGCAAATATTGATATCTAATTCAGAATCCGGAGACAGTCCGTAAAATAAGTTGTCCAATTCCTGAGGGGTAACACAAAGATTGGGATTATCTCGGACTGTCAGATAAAGCCCATCTCGTTTTGCATTCATCCCGAGGGAAACTAGATTTGGATTGTTTTTGATAACGATACTTCCTAATTCTAGATTTTTGTAAGCGTCCATGAATATTAGCTCAAGTGAACTGAGGAATGAAAGATTTGTGAAAGAAGTGCCCGTGACTGAAAGGCCTCCATATATTTTGATGACGTTTTTTAACTTTTCCTGGAAATTTTGAACTAACAAGGGGCTTCCCTGAACACTTGAGTTGAACTTTTTCTGAAACTCCGGTCCGATATTAAACTGACCCTGAAAAGGTCAAATCCGCAGTAAAAAGTGGCCAAATGTTTACGTAACTCGAGATATGAGCCCTCAAAGTGGCAGCCAACGCTAAAATCAGGTACTTTGAGGACCCATATCTCAGCCCAAAATAGCTTTCAGAAAAATCGAATTTTGAAATTTTCCTACCATTTGGGTAAGAAATTTGGCCAAATCTGCCACTTTGAGGGCTCATAACTCGAGTTACGTGAGCATTTGGCCACTTTTTAGTGCAGATTTGGACTTTTCAGGACCAACTTAGTCTAGGACCAAAATTTCAGAAAAAGTTCAACTCGAGTGTTCAAGAAAGCCCCTTGTAAAATAAACAGTTTGATGCTTTCCTTACCTCCAAAACCTGTAAATCTGAATTCTTATCAATTGTAACGTTCCCAAACAACATCCAACATTTTGGTGACATGGTTGACACATACTTATTAAAGTCTCCTTTGATTTCACAACCACAATCAAAAAGATTTCCGTAAATAGCTCTGTTTGTGGCATAAATTTTGATGATGCCATCACAATCATTCTTCAAATCTAACTTTGGGTTATTTGCGATAAGTAAGCTGTCATAACAAAATGTGCAAGCATCGATATCGATTCCAAGAGTGGTGAGATTTGGATTATTAGTGATTTCGATAGAGTTAGCTGAAAACTCCAATATTATTGTTGATAATTAGTGGATTTTCCGTTACTCGTGTCATCCAACGGATGAATTGTATACGGCTTCAAAAAGGAGAGTGTCTCCAAATTTGTGCCATTTACCCGGATCCCATGTCGGAAAAGCCAATACTTTGCGAAAAACAAAGTTAACTCTCTCATTGTGATTTGCAAATTCCCACTGATGTATACTGCCTGAGCAGTATCGTATTCAGGGTCTAAATTGGGTAGGGCTAATGTTGTTTCGTTTATATAGATGTCATAATAGTATTCAAATTTGGTGTACAATGGGCTGTCAATGGGAGGTGGACCCTCTGAATTCGGTATTGGATTTAGTTCTCATGGTTTGACTCACGTTCACGTTGATTACTTAAAACAATATAAAGAAGAATTGCGAAATATTTCATCTCGAGAAAAAAGTGTAGTCAAGGGAATGGGTGGAAAGGAATGAGTTGACGGAGAGCCAACCATGTTATTAGGAGAACATTTGGATGTGGGGACATTTGATATAGAATGTTAACTGAAAAGAGTATGTTTATGAATGTGGAATTTGAAAACTGATGAAATAATTTAGTAGACTAAAAACCCTTTGTCATAAACTTACCTAAAATCAAAAAAAAAGATGGGCTATGTTTTGCCAACTATTATCTATTCTTGTACCTTTTTCCAGGGTGACACAGACCTGAAAAGAACAAAACAAAATGCATCATTTTGTTGAACGCTGACTCACGGAATTCTTCTCATAAAAGAAGCTGGTTTTCATTTCTGGAAACACATTTTTTGGAAAGAAATGGTCAGAAATCTTTTTATTCTTTTGTTAGTCGTCGGGCCTTCTGTGCAGCTCAGTGAGTTTTAAGTTGAAATATAATTTGAAGTTTACTTTGATTCAGGGGATACAAGATGCTTCCCACCAATCACCTACTATTCACATCACAACTGCGTTCGAGATGTGACTTCTGAAAATCCGAATTTCGATTGTGCTGGTGGCCATTTTGTGAGAACAGCTGGAATGTTTGTAACCTTAAAGGAGGAGGCCGGGCAAAAAATGTTATTGCTTTAAGAGATTCAGAATTTTGCGCTGATTCCGAATATTACAATGAAAATGCTCAAAAATGTTTACCGGAGCCAGAAAACGCCGTCAAGGCGGCCTGCTCCCTTGCTTCTCGTGTGATTTTTTGACGACATTAGTCAATTGTTTTTGTTAATTGACATGCCAGAGTGTCATCCAATACTTTTTTCATTGAAACAGTGAAAAAACTTGTACAAGTCCGTCAAATAATAAGCATTTACTGCGGCGTGGCCTAGCAGACTCCGGAGAAAACTCGGCTAAAAGGGAGCACTTTGGGCGCAATTTTCGCCCCTTTGAAGGTGTTTTCTGGCTCCGGCGAGTAGTTTTGAGCATTTTCGTTGTGATATTCGGAGTCAGCGCCCTGTTTTACATCTTTTAAAGCAATAAAAATTTTTGCACGGAATCATCCTTTAATTATCCTCACTTTCAAAATAGCGATTTTTTAGTGGAATGCCTTGCGAGTCCGACCATGATTGTATCAATGACATGGAGCCCAACGAGTGGTGTAACTCGGAGAGAAATGGGTACCAATGGACGTGAGTTTGTAGTTTTTTGAAGCCAAAAATCTTACAAATCCTAATTTCAGAACTGCTGGGTGTCACTGTGACTTGAAGTTGAAATCTTGCACTATTCAAAGATTCGACAAGAGATACAATGAGATTCAATGGGCATTCTGCACCCCTCGTGATCGATTCAAGTGCGAAATTTCGGATCATTGCTCACCACCAAAGAATTAATGAAACATTCTTTATTTTACAATTCAAAAAATGGTTCTAATCTTTTCGTTGTTCAATCGTCTATAAATTTGGAATGCAACTAGAACATACAAGAGACAAATTCCTGCTGAGAGATAGTGAAGAATGTCACGCCAATCCACACCCAAAGATTCAAACAAGCACTTCTGATTCAATACTCGAGACTCAGCAGGCGACCATCGTATATACGCTGTTAAGCGATAGGTCTCAATAAACCACCAAAATATGATCCCGATTATAAGAACTCCAGTTGTCAAGCAGAACGTGAATATTTTCCATTTGATTGTTTTGTGAAGGCCATGAAGGTAAATGTCTATTGCCTGAATATTAAAGGAGGTGAGACAGCTCGCAAAATGGGGGGGGGGGGGGGCAGAATGGGGGGCGATTTTCATGCCTCATGCCTCCTTTTATGCGCCCTCTGTCGGCGCGCCCGTTTGCGCCCGCGTGGCTCAGCCGGTAGTGACGCAGTGCCCATAGAAATGCGCCCACAGGTTCGAGCCCACCTAAGGTACATTCTGGCAAAATTAGAGAAAAACTTTTTTTGAGGTGTCCTACCACCTTTAATAACGATTTTTTCATTGTAGTCTTAATTTGAAGAACTAACCCTGTTCGTGCAGAATAATACAAAGTACAGAACAAAGTCACATTGAAGAATTCGAAGCGTTATTCCGGAAATATCAAAGTAGGGTGTGATAAAGCAACCATAAAGTAACCTGGAGAAAGATTATAAGTCTGAAGATATCCTTCGTTTACTCACCAACAAATAATATTCACAATCGCCAAAACAAAATACAATTTGAGCATTTTTTGTCTAGCTGGAAGCATTCTAATTGCATTGAATGCCGTTTCTAGTATATTTTCTGTTACAGGGATTTCTTGAGTTTGAATTTGAACTTCCTCTCGTTCTTCCGCAGCTAAAAGATTTTCTTGACTTCCACTCCTTCTACTATCCACTTCACGAAAAGCTTCATCCAAATCGTCTACAATTTGATATCCAGCTTCTCGAGCAGGTAGAGCAGGATCTTCCTGTATTTCAGGGACCTGAAATGTGATTAAAGTAGGATTACAGTCATTTTTCATTTTCTCAAATGATCGTCCCAATTCCAGTATTCACGAAAATAACAATATATTGTACAAAGATCGTTAAAACTTGATAAATCGATTTTCAAAACGCCAACTAACATCTTTTCTAACCCATTTCAGCAAATGTAGAATTTTTCGTTGATTCAAAAAACCTAATATTGCTGTTCAAAACGCAATATGAGCAGTTTTATGAACAAAATTGCACTTTGTCGCGCCGACCGGTGCCAACTTAAATCTGTTGTCGCGCTCGCCGTTGCCAGCTTATACGTCGGCACCGGTCGGCGCGACAACTTACAGTTTTTCCAACCTATTTCAATGAATGTAGAATTTTTCGCTGAATCGAATGCACCTAATATCGTTGCACAAAACGCAATATAAACTTTTTTATTAACAAATTTTCAATAGTCGCGCCGCCCGCTGCTGCCGTATTAACGGTCAGCGGTCGGCGCGACAGCAGATTTAAGTCGGCAGCGGTCGGCGCAACAAAGCGAAATTTTGTTAATAAAAATGTTTTTATTGCGTTTCGAACAGCGATATTAGGTGCGTTCGAATCAGCGAAAAATTCTACATTCATAGAAATAGGTTAGAAAAAATGTAATTTGGCGTTTTGAAAACCGATTTTCTCGAGTTTTAACGATTATTGTGCAAAAATATTGTTATTTTCGTAAATACTGGATTTGGGACGATCATTTGAAAAAAAATTAGTGTAATCCTACTTTAAATTATGTTGTATCAACATATACTCACACTTACATGTGGTCTTTCAATTGCAGTTGGCGCAGGTCTATTAGGAACATCTCCCTCTGAAGGAATACAAAGAAGTGATGGTGCTCTCCAGAGCCGGAAATTAATCCAGTAGCGTAAATTGTCAAACCAATTGTTTCCGTGGAAATAGGAGAAAGAGAATGCAGAAGCCACAAAAGTGATGATAATGAAAGCAATAGAAACTTTGTGAATTATTGCGTTTTCAAAAGTCTGGAAATAGAAAAAACATAAAGGTCGCCTTATCAAGTCTCAGCTCACAGCGTCCAAAATTATAAAACTCATGAGGAAAAATGTGTAAATTCCAATGTAGTGATGATGAATTGGTTTTCTAGTGTTTTGCATCCCAAAAAGGAGAAATTTGGCTTCTAGGACCATCATAATCATCGCAATAGTAACTGAACAAGACTATCATTCAATTTATAAATGTTTCTTTCAAAACTTACAAAGATGGAACGAGTGATTTTGTGGGCAGTAATTCATGCTTGTCCAGAAGATACCAGTCAACATAATGCAAGTATTCAGCGGAAAAAATCTGCGTGCACAGTGTGCGCGTTTTTTCAGTGTCATGCAGATCAGTGATACAACAAAAATGCTGAAGGCACTCAGCATGTTATTGACAGCAGTGAACCACCATACTGGTGTAGCACACTCGTAATTAAAGTTGCACTTGTCTGTATCCTTTGAGACGTGTGGATTGTAGTATCGAGTCATGGCGATGAGAGCGATGGGGAGAATAGAAATAGCTCGGGATAATGAGAGACTGAAAATGAAAATTTTGGCTCTATTCGACTTTGATGGCCCCAAGCAGAAGTTTCATGGCCCCGAAAGTTTTTATGCCCCCAAAAAATCAAATATGGCCTCAAAAATTAAATGTGGCCCCAAGGGTAGGTCAGAATAGTTTTGTGGCCCCAAAAAATAATTGATGGCCCCAATAATTTCAGCCGACTAGAATTATGGGCTCTCCGATTAACCTTGTTGAGAATTTCACTCGGCTGTGCTTTAGTGGGTATTTCTAAAGTATTCTGTATAAAAAAAAGTATTTGAAATCACCAAAGAGTCCGTTAAAGAGCATAATTCTAGTCGGCTAAAATTATTGGGTCATTAAAGGAGGTGTCCGGTCAAAAATTTTTATTGCTTTAAAATGTGCAGATTATCTGGCTGATTCCGGACATCATAACAAAAACGCTGAAAAATTCCTCCAACACCCCGAAAAGTTGCCTCAAACAGGGAAAAAATCAAAGAAGTTGCCTTGGGTGGCCGTGGCCGAACTTCGCCGAAGTGGCGCGTGGGCGTGGGAAAGTGGGCGGAGTCAGCCAATGAGCGCTCTCTAACGCGCGCGCGCAACACTGCAAAACGCGTTTGCTGCATTGCGTGCGCCACTTCGGCGAAGTTCGGCCACGGCCTCCCAAGGCAACTTCTTTATTTTTGAAGCGATTTTTCGGGGTGTTGGAGGCATTTTCGAGCGTTTTCGTTGTGATATTCGCAATCAGCGCAAAATTCTGCATATTTTTAAGCAATAAAATTTTTGACCGGACACCTCCTTTAAAAATTTTTTGGGGCCATAAGACTATTCTGACCTCCCTTGGGGCCACATTCAATTTTTTGGGGCAATAATTTTTTTTGGGCAATATTTGATTTTTTGGGGGCATAAAAACTTTCGGATGAAACTTCTGCTTGGGGTCATCAAAGTTGAATAGAGCCAAACATTTTAGTAATAAAAGTTGAAACCATCAAACTTACTTCCATTTTCCCTCATCAATGTGTTCATCATCTGGGACTCTATTATTGTTGTCTTTTGAAACCCAAATACCTGGAACAGATATGAGATTCTGATAAAGTATTGCTCACTCACCAACACAATAAACGACCACAAAAACAACTATATAAATAATTATAATGAAGATCAGAGGAATTGTGCTCGCTAAAACATACAATTTTCAAATAAAATTGAAAGCTTTCACTTACGACGAAAAGGTTGAATTTCAGCGGTTACATTCTTGATTCTGAATTGATTGTCAGTGAAGTCATGAAGAAATTGATATCCATTTATAGTTCGACATGGAGAATCAACCGGTAGAACGGAGAGAATTATGTTGATGTCTCCTCCAAATTCTTCTCTCTGTAAAAAGATATTGAAAATTCAGTTTACATACAATGACCATTATTATTATGAGGAATAAATTATTGCGAAATTTTTCAACAGAAAAATTGCCCCCTATGAGAAACTGGTTAGATTCACTAGACTAGGCCTTTCAAGAAAATAGTTAGATTGACTAGATTTGTTGAATTTTTCTTTTCAGAAAGTGATGTTAAAATTGCTCACCTTCACAACGATGAAAGCTTTTTGTGTGAACGTTTGTTGATTGTACGTATCGTAGAGCACCACCTGTCCTTCGGTATCAAAAACCGGACACTTGAAACAAAGATTATCAAAATCCATCTAGTACAACTCACTGCGGCTCTTTGAATGGTCACTCTCCCACAAACATTGTCCATAGTTGAAACTCGAATAGCAATTGCATCCACAAACTCGGGAAAAGAAAACCTATAGAATACTGGTTCAGATGGAGAAAATAAAATAGTGCGAGGTTTCATTCTGAAAATAACCATAAGAGTTTTCCAGTTTTTATATTCTTACTCAATAACAAATCCATGGAGCTGTGTCACTGTCAGATCGTAGGCTGCAGGCACACTACTAGATACAGTAAGCCGCACAGTTTCGTTGAACTGCAATTGGTTGTTTTATACTGCAGTTTTAGTGAAAGGTGTCACCTCGGCCAATGGTTTTCCGACCAAATAGCTTTCCTCACATAATGTTTCTGATAAAAAATAATAGCCTTCTGAATCACCATCATAGGTTTGAATTCGTGGAATCTAAAATCTATTTTTATTCTGAAAATAATTCTTCACTTACAAAAGTAGATAAATAGGAGATTCCTCTCATCAATACCAGCGAGACTGGTTTATCTAATGATTCATCACGAGATCTCAAAAATACACGGATGGCGAAAGGCTGAAATTTGAACGATATTGTGGTATGAAAACGATTGCTCACTCTTGTATCATTATTTGGAGCAACTTCATAGGAATTCGGCACCAGTTTTCCACTGGTTGTAAAATTAGTATATGGTACATTGAATTCTATAATAGTGGGAGCTGGCTGTCCCCAGCGGGAAGGAAATTGAAAAAGTAGTAGAACAAATAACGATAACATATCTGCTCAATTGTTACTCATAGGTGCCCCTTTTATAGAAACAATAACTGATAAGAATTACAACTCGGCATTCACAACCATTTTAAGATTCGTGCTCCAAGAATTGTGCTCCAACGTCATCACCAGGTTTATAGTGAGGAAGAGTATATTGATGAAAATATTTATTGCTAATTACAACTTTGTTTACATTGATGATTCCTCATATATGTTGACTTTAAATTTACTACGTTTCAAAAACAGGATGGAAATACGTCTAGTGCGATACGCAGTGAGACACAGGATAATCTTTGCCTGAAGAAAAATTACGGAAGACCTCATGTATTGATTTGTGGTCTATACTTCAAATCTCCGGGAAGTCCTAGAAGAAAATTAACACAAAAATGGTCATAACTTGCTTCAAACTAGAGAATGGAATTGATATTAGTTCTAACCAATAAAATACGTCGCATAAACTCCTAAATTGTACACTCACTCTACAAATATGAGCAACAGGCTTTTTTTGTTTGTTTTGAAGAACTCATCCTCACTCTCAATTTCACAAGGAAGAATTTGAACAGAGCATTTTTCTGACGACATTTAATAACCCCTCTTATTCTTATTACGATCGATTAAACCCGGTTAAAAGTTATTCGAATTCTTCAGAATTGAGTGTCTTATCGGTGTTTAGCTGTATTATTTGTGTTTCCATCAAAAGTTTTGCATAAAAAGGGCCCCCGTTGAACAACAATCGTGCAGTAATGTTCTTGATATTTCTTCTGATCACTTTTCAATTTCATCGTTTCTGTGTTTCGCAACCAGATCCAACTATCATCCAATTCGATGTACCATATAGAAATTTCACTACGAAAGGAAAGCTGGAACCTAACTCTTATGAAGTTGCTCCAAATAATGATACCAGAGTGAGAACTATTTTCAGTACATCGGGTTATAAAATTCAAAATTCAGCCCTTCGCCGTCCGCGTCGTTCTGATCTCTCGCGATGAAACCCTTGACAAACCTATATCCTTGGTGTTAATGAGAGGCTCCTCGTTCTTATCCACATATGTAAGTGCATGAATGACCGTTCATCTATGAAAAGTTTGTTTTCAGATCCCGCGAATTCAAACCTACGAGGGTGCATCAGAGGGCTATTATTTCATGGCTGAGACATTATGCGAGGAAAGAAATATGATTGGGCCATCTTTGACGGAGGTATTAGGTTGGCAAGTATGAAATGCGCGCCCGTTCATCAGCCTGTATTTCCGCCAAAATAATACATTTCTTATGCAACTTTTTTTTGTTCGAAAGAGCGTTTGATTGCGCACATTTTGATATATATTTCATTCAGTTTTGTTTTTGTTGTCATTAAGAAATTTTGTTCAGAAGATGACCGACTATAATTTCGTTTGCGGGATTGAATTTGAAACGAATATAATCAAGGGAAATTAGTTTTTGATGCTGATCATACTTTTTTCATTGTGTTTGGAGGATACTTTTTTATCCAATAGTTAGTGCAGAAGACGGTTCCAACGCTTCCGTATCTTGAAAATCGAAAAAAGAGGAAAAAACCTATTTTTGCACTGAACGACGGTTGGACTGGGACTAGATCCTTGTCAAACCACTCGAAGCCTTGCTGGAATATTTGGGTGCTCACATACAACCATTGAATCATATCTGAGAGCTTTGGAAAAAAACACAGGAGTAGAAAAATGGCACCGCAAAAACTTTCTAGTACGAACCTGTCTTCAAGGGTCACAATTTCTGATAAATTCTCTTCAACCGCGTCGAAACTCGGGGTTTTCTCGGTTAGATTCTTACATCAGCTGAAAAGAGGATTTGATACGATAATGTTGGACAAAAAAAAAAACACAGAAAACGCTCATTTCATATTTGCCAACCTAATACAAATCCGCAAACGAAGTTTACAGTCCGTCATCTTCTGAACAAAATTTCTTAATGAAAACAAAAACAAAACTAAATGAAATATATATCAAAATGTGCGCAATAAAACGCTCTTTCGAACAAAAAAAAGTAGGTTGAAAAATAAATAATTTTGGCGGAAATACTAACTGATGAACGCGGCGCGCATTTCATACTTGCCAACCTAATAGCTTTTACTAAACAGGAGTATATTATTAAATTTTTGTTCCAGTACAATGATACTGTCCGGCTTACTGTATCTAGTAGTGTGCCAGCGATCTACGATCTGATTGTGAAACAAGTTCATGGATTTGTCATGGGGTAAAAGAATAGAGAAAATTATATTGGTCAAACTCTACATTTTTTTCAGAATGAAACCTCGCACCGTTGCATTTTCACCACCTGAGCCGGTATTCTACAGGTTCTCTTTCCCCGAATTTGTAGATGCGGTTGCTATTCGAGTTTCGAGTCTGGATAATTTTTGTGGGAGAGTGACAGTTCAAAGGGCTGCTGTGAGTTGTACTAGACGGGTATGGTAATTTTTGTTTTAAGTGCCCGGTTTTTGATACCGAAGGACAAGTTGTGCTCTACGACTCGTACAATCACCAAACATACACACAAAAGGCGTTTATAATTGTACAGGTGAACTCGTTTATTTTTATATTTATTTTTAGAAAGCTTTCTCCTATATATTCTATTTTGTTGAGAGTTATGTTGTTGTTTACAATTTTGTCGTGGGCGAAGCTTTAAAAAAGTGTTTATAGAGAAAATTTGCACAATTTTTCTATGCGGTTTTCAGAATAGATAATAAAGATTGCTCTCTCTCTCTCTCTCTCCCAATTTGATTCAAAAATTATTATTACAGAGAGAGGAATTCGGAGATGATATTAATATTATTTTCTCTGTCCTGCCAATGGACACTCTTTGTCAAAGCAACAACAACTTTCAAGCGATTCATAAGATTTTCGATAGCCAATACAGGGTGAAGAATGTAACTGCTGAAATTGAACCTTTTCATAGTGAGCTGCATCAATTCTTTTATCACTTTAATAATATTTTTTTCAGAGAGCAGAATACCCATGTTTTTTTATTGTTATTTTTCACCTAGTTGCTCTTGCTGTGGTTTATGGCGTTGGTAAGTAGAAAACGATAACTTGTCTCAAGTGAATAGGCGATATAATTCAAGTTGGTTCCAGTTCTCTATCTGTCTAGAAAAATCAACAATATGGAAAACCCAGATGATGAACACGTTGACGAAGAAAAGTGGCAGTAGGTTTTTTAAGCCTTATTAATTTATATAACATTTATAATTTTCAGTCTTTCACTGTCACGTGTTCTAGTTATTCTTCCGGTGGCTGTTATTGCCATAGTTCGACACTATAACTCTCACGATGCTAAAGACACTGATATGTACAATTTCAACTATGAGTGTTCCATACCAATTGGCCCTTTCAAGGCTTTCAATAGTATGCTAAGCGCTTCAAGTATATTTTTTGTGTCGCTTATCAGTATTGCGGTAACATGGCATGTACGCGTTCCACGAAAGTTCTTCCCGCTAAACTCATGCATTCTGATAACTGGTGTCCTTTGGACAATCATGAACTACTGTCCACAAAAACACTCCTTCCACCTTTGTAAGTGTTCAGGAAGGTTTTGAAAATTAAATTAAAAATGTTTCCAGTTACGATTGCCATGATCATGACAATCCTCGAAGCAAAGTTTCTGCTTTTTAGCATGCAAAACAAAAGAGAAAGATATCATCATCATTATATTGGAACGATAACTTTAACGCTTATGGCTTTTATAATTGTTGATTCGGTGAGTTGAGAAAAAAAGCCTCTACTGCACTTTTTACATCCTTAATGATTTTGAATCGAACCTATTCACAGACTTGGGAAAATGCAATCATTCACTATGTTTCGGCCACTTCAATTATAGCAATTTTGGTTATCTCCGCATTTTTCTTCACCTATTTTCACGAAAACGATTGGTTCACAAGAACAGAAGAGTATCCATTGATTGCCACGGACACAGAAACAAACCAGGAGCCGGTTGTTGAAACACAACATCTAAGGCAACATCACCTTGTAAGTGAAAGTTAGACAACATTAAAGGGGTACGTGTTCCAAAAAAAGTGGAATTTTTTTCAAGAAAAAATCCTCTTGGAGACATATCCGAAAATTGACTTAAATTAAGTGCAAGCTCTCAAAGTGCCAAAAAGCGCTTCCGTGGTCGGATTTTTCTGGTTTTTTTTTCGCTGAAAATAGGACCACGGAAGCTTATCTGAAATGAAACTGTTTAGTACCCCTTTAAATGAGAAAAAATTGCAGGTTCCTGAAATACAACAAGAGCAAGAAGCGCCAAATGAAAGTGTGAGAAGAATATAGAAAAAAACGACAACAGAATGCGGTTACATTTCAGATTCCCGAAATACCGGCTCCACCTGGCTATCAATTCGTGGAAGATGTGGCGCACGATGAAGCTAATCGTGAAGTGGATAGTAGAAACAGTGGAAGTCAACAACGACTTTTAGAGGCAGAGGAACAAGGTGAGAGACCGAATCAACCTGGTGCCACCGACAATGCACAAAATGTCGAACAAATCGAAAAGCTTCGGCAAAGATGGCTGAAAGCCTATTTTCTTGTAACTTTAGGTAATATTGCGGTCTGGTGAGTCTATTTTGAATTGGCAATCAAGTTTCAATGAATTCAATTTTCAGGACATTTTATGGATGTGTTTGGAAGCATTGGTTTGACACTCCCATCGTAACACTTCGAATTATTCAGTCCGATTTCGCTTTCTATTTTCTCTTTTTCTGTGCCCGCAGGGTGAGTGCAATGCAACATGCAATAAAAATGTCTTCCTTGAAATTCAGCTCAAAGACATTCGCACCCAAGGACTTCTCAATAAAAACAGATCCAAAATCGTCTGGTTCTGCGTCACATTCGGAATGTTGATTTTGGGCATCTTCTTCTGGTGGTTCATTTCTACTCACCTCTTACCAGCCTATGTACGATGGTCGCCTGCAGAATCTCGAGTTTTGAATCAGAAATGTTTGTGCGAAACTATGGGTATTGACTGGCACGACATTCTACATTATCTCTCGGCTGTAATCTGTTTGTTGTATATGATCATTGTTTTCCAAATTAGTGGGCATCGTTTGGATGGCGAGAAAACAAGGACTAGATTTTAATTCAAAAAAATCTTTTCAAAATACTATATATTGATTTTTCAATGAATTTCTTACACTAAATAAACTATTTTTCTGAATAACTGTGAATAATTTCATTAAAATGTTCTTGCCGGTTCGTTAACTTTAAAAGCTTGATCTATTTTCGAGACAATAAGCGGATAGAGAAAACAAATTGCCGCAGTTATAAAATGAAGAACATCGTGCCAGTCCATTCCAAGACAGTAGTTGTTGATTGCAAAACAAGACCTGTTCAAGGTCCGAGACTCCGCAGGGGCCCACTGAAAATGAGTCTTGAATATATGAAGGTCGTAATAAAAACTCACCTGAACAAATGCCGGTAAATAATACGTGCTTATAACACCCCATGCAACCAAGAGCAATACAAAAAGAGCGAAAAGTCCGTAGAAGGACTTTCTGAAGACTTTCTCGTAAGAGACCTGAAAAACACTTAGAACATGAAGTGAGTGGTATTTCGTACCTTATTCAAAAAATACAACACAAAATATATGGCAAAATCCGTTTGCACCACTCGCAGTATAACCACCGAAGAGTCAAACCAATAGTAGTACGACAATGCCCTGTAAAATTAAAATTTTGTGAAGTTGAGCTTTTAAGATTACCAAAAAAGAATATTCAGCAAACCCAGGATTAGATACATCTTTTTGAAGGTTTTTGTCATGTTTCTTTGAGGAATTAATAGTTCCATGTTCTGAAAATTGAAGTTTCTAAACGGCTGATTTAGGAAAATCTTACTGGGATCAGAGATTCATTACTGTTTTGCCTTTCGGGAATCACTACAAGATCCTCTTCGTCAATGTTATCAGAAGTTGAAGGTTGCTCATCATCTACGGGTTCTTCATTATGTTCAGTATTCTAAAAAGTTTTGATATAAACTTTGATTTGCTGTTGGAATCTCAAAGCCTCACGATATCAAGGAGACGGGGAGCTCCTTGTTCCCCCGAAGCATAGTTAGTCTCATCGTTCTGGAGAAATCCAATTTTTAAAAATGTGTTTCTTTATGACTTACTAGTGGCTCAAGACGATCCGATTGCAAATTCATAGATTTAATGAGCTCCGAATTCTGAAATACCTTAATTCATCTGAAAGTAGGGCCTCTCTATTGTTCAATTTCCTCAAAATTGGAATAAAAGTTTTTGCAAAAGTTTTTATAACTAATTTTTGAAGAGCAATTTATTACATTTTTGTATTGGCAACTTCAAACTGCACCGAACCTCAAAAACATGCTCTTTTCGAGGTGCTTCGCTATTAAAGTTACTACGGTAGGTATGTTGGCTAACTATCTTATAAAAAACCTCATTTTCATCTTTTGACATCCCGTGAGCATAAGAAAAATATAACACGTATGCAGCCTGGGTCCATAGAAGTGCAGCAAACCAAATCATTGATTTCCAAAGCTTAGCAGTCACTGCCTGCAATTATAATTAACATCAATTTTAAAAAATGGGAAACTCACTTCTTCAAAAACGTTTAGTACCATCAAGATCATTGTAAAACACCCAACGACTTTATAGTGTTTCAGATTCCGCCCGTTTCTCTTCCCGAATACTAAAAATTTGGCTTCCACAATAGTCATAAGCATTGTCATTGTATCTAAATCAGAGAATTACAGATATATGGGGCCCATGAACTTACAAAGATAAAACGAGTGCTTTTGAGGACAAATATTCATCAACGTCCACAGAATTCCAGTTGTCAAAATCCACACATTCAACGGAAACAAACGACGAACCCTTTTGACACACCAAGATACCCAAAAATTGATGAGACCCACTACAATAATACTAGAAGCACTCAGCATGTTGTTAGCTGCTTTGAAAGGTCCCCATGGAATGGCGCATTCGTAGTTGAAGTTACAGTAGTCCATGTCAGAAGAGTTTCGGAGGGATACAAGTATGACAGCCAACGGTATCACAGCGTAGACTTGAGAGAGGGAGTACCTAGAAAGGATCTTAGAAAATGGGGATTCTGAAATGCTCTTACGTCCAGAAATGTGTAGTTCCATTTAGAATACTGTCTTCTGTATCTTCATTATTTTCATCGTACATCCAAACAGCTGAAAATGTTTTAGCGTCAGTAGTGGGAACCATGTTTCATACCTAAGCCAACCGCAATTGCTAGCAAAATTATGAAGAGTTCCAGAAGTAAGTAAATAGACGTTTTGTTTGCTGAAAAAACAAATTGAAAACCCAGAAACCAGTGACATCAAATACGATAAAAAGGTACAACTTCCAATTGAAATTTCTTCATTCGATATGGATTTGTACGATTGTCTGGGTCCCGTGATGGTCCAGTTAGTGATTGACATGGGTAATCCACTGGTAATACAGAAATAATAACGTGAATGTCAACACCGAAATCCTCTCGCTGAAATTATGTTCTTCTTTTTTTCATAACAAGAATTCGGCTCTTTCCGGTTTTAGTTGTCCTATGAGAAATTCTCGGTCCCATTCAAAAATTACTGGTCCCAAGTTGGGACCAGTGGTCCCATAGAGAAAAGATCGGCCATGCCCAGTGCTTCTAGAGTAGTACAAACTAAGAATTGTTTCATATTTCATTATAAACTACTGGAATAAACAGTTCAAAAAAGATGCCAAAAATCAAAAATCTTTTTCTTTTCCGGCAAATGCAATCACAACTTCAAGTTGCTACCTATTCTCGTAGAAGAATCATTTTTTAGGCCACATTGCAAAAGAGTCTGTTATTTTTCTTATATAGTCAGTTGGGTACTTCTCAACTGTTTTGGGACCGACGGTCCGATGATGGGACCAGCTTAATAATTTTGGGACCATTGGTCCCATGATGATACCACTCTTCCGTCATGGGACCTTAGGTCCCATCATTGGACCATTGGACCAGTCTTATTTTTGGGACCGAGAAGTTTTCATAGGACCACTAAAACCGGAAAGAGCCAAAAATTCTATACCGATATAATTATGTAACCTTTCCTGGTAATGGTTTGATGTTCATATTTTTGGTTCAATATTACTTGTCCCTCTGTATCAAAAACAGGACACTGAAAACAAATACAAATTATTCAGTTTTGAAAAAAGCAACAAACGTGTGCTTTTTGTATTGTCACTCTTCCGCAAACATCATTATCAGATCTGACTTTAATCGCAACGGTTTTCAGTTCAGATGGAAAAGAAAATCGAAAAAAATCTGGTGTTGGAGCATATATTTCTCTGGTTGTAGGACGTTTCGGCCTGTAAATTCTAGTATTAATAATATTAGCGAACTATTTAAAAAATCAAACCTCAAAACGAAATCGAAATTTTGAAAGATATTGAAGCCATATTGAACAGGTAACCCGCTAGACACAGACATTCGAACCGTTTCATACGGCTGGAAATAATCGACAAAAAATATAGCGAAATATCGAAAAAGTCTTACCGTGGTAAAAGTTCCCTCCTTCAAATTTCGACTCTCACAAAGTGTTTCTCCGAGAAAAAACATTACCTGGGATTCTTCTTCATATTTTTGATATCTTGGAAGCTGATACGTAGATTAGTGATTTTCTTTATAACAATAAACTTACTAATGTTGGAAGAATTGCGTTTCCCCTCATAACAGTAACAGATATGGGGTAAAGTGTGAAGCTTTCGTAGGTAATAAGAATCCGCACAGCGTGTTCCTGAAAAATAGAAAAACTACTTTTTTTAATGATATATTCATACCCTGGTGTCACTGCTTGGTAACACTTCGTACAATCGTGGAATCAAGTCACCTTCAGTCGATTGATTACCGTAGTATTCATCAAATTTAATTTTTGTAGTGTTGAATTCAACAGAGAAATTAATTATGGCAAGAAAACACCAAGAAAAGAGCCAACTCATTTTTGAAATCAGCATGATACCTTCTCAATCATTCAACGTTTAAAAGAAATGAAATAACGCCTAGCAAGACGATGAGATGAGAAACAAGAATTCTGCGACTCTTACTGACAAGAAAAAAGAGCACGATGACTAGGCTTCTTATCGCATTTTTTCGTGCATGAATATGACTCACAGCAAACTTGTTTACGCTGAGAGAGTAGTTTTCAGGAGATGGACCGGAAGATCAACCTACGCATTATTTACTAGAGCACAGTACCAGAGAGACTCTAGAAAACAGAGAAAATGTTTGAAGTATCAAAAATTGCCGATTTCGCTGAGATTTTTGTATTGGAATAGCGTCGCAGGGCTGATTTTCATGCCGACTCTTTTATGCCCTCTGTCGACGCGCCCGTTTGCGTCCGCGTGGCGCAGCAGGTAGTGATTCCGTACACGTAGCAGAGCGCACACAGGTTCGAGCCTACGCAAGGCATATTTTGGCGAAATTAGAGCAAAACTTTTTTTGAGGTGTCCTACCACCTTTAAAGGGGGTGAGACAGCTCGCAAAATGGGGGGCAGAATGGGAGGCGATTTTCATGCCTCCTTTTATACGCCCTCGGTCGGCGCGCCCATTTGCGTCCGCCTGGCGCAGCCGGTAGTGATTCTGTACACGTAGTAGAGCGCACACAGGTTCGAGCCCACCCAACGTACATTTTGGCGAAATTAAAGCAATTTTTAAGAATTCTACAATCTCATATTCTTTCTCCGCGTAGGATTCGAAATTTTAAGAATGAAAATGCAACTGAAACGTCTTATTTAAAAAAAATCACAATCAAGATAAGAGATCAAGAATGGGAGAGAAGTGCCAAAGTCGACATATTTTTATGGCTCTATTTTTTATTTTTCAAGATTTTGAGCTGAAATTTGAGCTCAAGACAATTGAAGTTACGCTTTTCATAATGTTGTAACATCTGAGAGAAAGTAGTCAAACTGCCTCCGTGAGTGTTGAAAACCTCTTATCAGTACGAAAGTTTCATCTGAAAAATATGGTTCAGCAATCATAAGTTGGTATCACGAAACCCCACACTTTCAAGACCTTCACCTATCCTTTTTTCTAGAAACCATTTAAAAAATCTTCACATGCTATGTATGTGAAGATTTTTTTTGACATACAATAGGGACATCTGGGCACACACCTTTATCGTTGTTTACGATCTAATAATGTGAGGAATAAACACAAAGAAACAGATTGTGAATATGACATTATCAGGATTAGGCTGAAGAAAACAAAGGGCACCGACAGGCCCCGCCCATTTTTGACCTCCTTTTTGAGCCCCTTTGGGTATATAAGGGCCAAGAAATTGTCAATCTACCACACTTTGCCTTTTCTCTTGCGTTTTTCGGAGATTTCTTCATAGAATGATCCGGTGGGTCGTGGGGGACCTTTCTCATTCCGTCGTTTTCTCTTTTCGGAGATTTCTTAACAGAATGATCCGGTGGGTCGTGGGGGACCTTTCTCGTTCCGTCGTTTTCTCTTTCGGTGATTTCTTCACAGAATGATCCGGTGGGTCGTGGGGGACCTTTCTCGTTCCGTCTTTCTCTTTTCGGAGATTTCTTAACAGAATGATCCGGTGGGTCGTGGGGGGCCTTTCTCGTTCCGTCTTTCTCTTTTCGGAGATTTCTTCATAGAATGATCCGGTGGGTCGTGGGGGACCTTTCTCGTTCCGTCTTTCTCTTTTCGGAGATTTCTTCATAGAATGATCCGGTGGGTCGTGGGGGACCTTTCTCGTTCCGTCTTTCTCTTTTCGGAGATTTCTTCATAGAATGATCCGGTGGGTCGTGGGGGACCTTTCTCGTTCCGTCTTTCTCTTTTCGGAGATTTCTTCATAGAATGATCCGGTGGGTCGTGGGGGACCTTTCTCGATCCGTCTTTCGTTTTTCGGAGATTTCTTCATAGAATGATCCGGTGGGTCGTGGGGGACCTTTGGTTTTGGGGTTTTTCTAGTTTTCCCCATGTCAAAAAAAATTTCCCTTTCACGTACTGAGCCTCACCGTGGCGAAAGGGTTCCACAGATGCTCGCATCTGGCCAATCAGTACAAACCTTTTGTTCCCATTTTCTAGCCGTGAAATTCTGTTTTCGACATTGGCCTTGAATTCGTCATGTTCGAGTGAAGTTATGAGCATTCAAAAATTTAAAAACTTTTTTTTTTAAGGTTAGGATCTGCCCTCAAACGTACAGGCCTGCACTTTCCGAATTCAGGGAGAAGAGATGGCTGACTTAATTAGACAACAATTTATAGCAGAAAGGTAAAGGAACTTGTAAAGGTTGATTTTTGAGTGTATTTTCTTATAAATTTGAACGATTCATTAACTCTTTTCAGATATTTATAGTCACACTGCGCTATTCAAAAAACAAAAATGTTCTTTTTCGGCACTCCTTTGATGTTCGAGTCAATAAAATCCATCAAAACAATATACAGGAAACAATCAAGCGCGCAGTTATAGTGACGGAGATCCTTCCAGTCAATTCCAGGCAAAACGCATTCCGTATTAAGTTCCCTGGATTTGGCGGGAGTTAACTGAAATTAATTATATTGAAATGCAAGCAAATTTTATGGCTAACCGAAACTGCGTATGTGTTCCGATATGTTGCAAGATAGCGGTTCATGCACTCCATTGTAAAATAGAACGTTGTCAGAAAAATAAGTTTCAATTTGAAAGGAGTTGAAAAAGCGGGCCATTCGAATCGAACTTTTTGAGCTATGTAATAGATCAAGTAAAGGCCAACTTGCCCTTTTCCTAATCTAAAACAACTCATAGTTACTGTCTGATTCGGCACCACAAACATTATGATAGAGCTGAAAAATGCTTTATATCATGTGAAAACTGTTTTGAAAAATACTTGCCATAAAAGTATGTAAGCCATGAAAATAATTATGTAAATAATTTTTGACTTTAGTGGTTGGAATACAATTGCATCTGAAGATATTCTCCCAGATCTGTTGAGAGGTGTTTCGATCCATTGATATCCTTGCAAACCTGATGGTCTCTGAAACAATAAAATATGATTCAAGTAAACGTTTTAAAAAACCTCGTAGTAATACTTGTAGCATAGAAATATCGTAGAAAACATCGATGCCATGATAAATAACACTTTGATTACAATTCTCAGAAAGTCGTCCATTTCCAAAAACTAAAATTATCAGGTAAAAACTTCTAGTTCTCAAGTATTATAATTAACATTCTCCGCAAGAGTAATACATCCAAAAACTGATGAAGCAGCTATGACAAAAAACTGTTGCCATCTTCGAACTCCATGTCTTTTTGAGTAGATCCACATCCATGCCGAATAGCAGAGCCACAATAGATTGTAAACGTCTAGAAAACGTTTCCATTTTTTGTTACCCATTTGTTTTTATTAAAGTAAAATTTCCAAAAGTTTTGAATTTTTTATATGAATCGACGCAGAATTGGGTTTCGGAAACAAAATCCTCTTGAAGGGTAGTCTGAAAATTACTCGTTTTCAAAATATAGGTCAAAAACAGCTCACAAAATAAGTACTGAGATGATGCAATTTGAGGTGCATCATCAGAGTTAGAATCTTAGAGTCTGCACGTTAAAAAAATGTATTAAAACGTTGATTCTTTTTGCACCCTCTCAGTACTAATTTTCGAGCTGTTTTTGACCTATATTTTTAAAATGAGTAATTTTCAGACTACCCTTCAAGAGGATTTTGTTTCGGAAATCAAATTCTGCGTCGATTCATATTATAAAATCAAAAATTTTGGAATTAGCGAACGCCCCCTTTAAAACTTACAAAGATGCAGTGTTGTTTTGACAGTTATTTGTGATAGACCATAAGATTCCCATCGCAACAAGTCCAAGAAGGCAAACAACTTTTGGTGCATCGCGTTGTTGGATTCCATGAGTTGTTGGGAAGCGAGGAACTTGATAACAAAAAATGCGCTTTCTAAATACCACCATCAAGTTTAGAATTCCAATCACTGCTAAACTGCTGGCACTTGTCAATTTGTTGAGGGAATTGAAGTAGAGACCACCAGGGGGCACAACGATAATTTAAGTAACAAATGTCTAGATCCATCCGGTTCGACGCTTGTTGCCGGTTTTGAAACAAAGTGGTGAGTGCCGGAAGAATGGAACCAAATATTTGAAAGAATAGAAAACTGAAACAAGTTTTGGAAAATTATTCTGATCACTGAAAGTAATTACTTGAAATATTTTGAGTCTTTCACAAGTTTTTGTTTCTCATACTCCTTATGGCTGACAATATTGTTTGGTTTTTCAAACAGCTCAATTTTCTTTGTGATTGTGTAACCCTCCGTTTCAGTTCCTCCGAATATATTCGGCTCATTGTTCTCATAACTGTCGAGCCATCGATACTTTAGGTACGCTGAAATTTTTTTACGAAAATAGTTTAGGGATATTTTTGTACTTACTCAATATCAGAACTACAGTAACACTTATCAGATAAACCAAAAGTGGAACAGCAAGGAGAAAACAGTTATCTGAAGTAAAATAAGATATTTCAAGTTCAAGAATCCACTTTTTTCTAATACCTGTTGATGGGGAGATATGAATCAACGTAGTCTTTATTCTAGAAGAATTATTCGAATTTTGAATAATTTTTTCACACGCAGAATCATTTGGATTCACTGTGATCGCAATATGAAAACGTGAACCAACGTCTAGTTTCTATAAAATTTTAGTTAAATTCTACCAAATAAAAAATGAACAAACCGTCACTGAAAACGCTCCAAATTTGGTAAAAGTCTGCCGAAAATAAACATCACTTTTTTCGAACAATCCGGAGCCATCAAATATGGGACACTGAAAAAAATATCTTAAAAACAAGATAATATTTTCAAAAAAAGTTTACATTGGCTCTTCTAGCTATTACACTTGCACATATTGAGCTTTCCGATGTGAAACGTACATCAACTTTTTCTACGTCATCCGGGAAAGTGTATCTGAAGATTGAAGTTCTATGTAATCAAAAAATATCTATTTATTATAATAAAAATAACTGACAAAAAATATTGAGACTCCAAAGGGCTTGACAATGTATGCAGGGGTTCATGACTGTAAAAAAATATAGGAAATTTTATCACAAAATTTAATTTTTACCCTATATTAAAGTTTTCAACAGATTTCACCATCAAACTGAACATTGAAGATTGATAACTGATGATCGATAGAAACACAGGCTCATTAATCTGAACTTCGACTGTTTCGTTTCGAATTTCGGTATAATTTTACCTGGAAATCATCATCGCACAATGTATCCGAAGCATACCAGTATTCATATTTCTTTCCTTGATGTGTTTGGACACGTGTTAACTGAAGAATTCAAATGAGATGCTTTGAGTATTTATAGACTAGTTACCGCTATATTGTGAACTGTTTTACCATGGATAATGGTTATTGTCAGTGGACTCTTTGATGAGTATTCGTAACAAGAAATGGAAACTCGAATTGCAGGCGGCTGAAAATTCGAGCTACACTTTCGTAGAAACCAATTCTTACCAAGATATTGCCTTCCAATGCAACTTTGAACAATCTTGCTTGCAAATTTCCCACTGTACTCAGGTTACTGTACCGTACGCCAAGTTTCAAATTTTGAAAACCCTGAGAATAGCCAGGGCCAAAAAACATAAACAAAAACAAAGCTCCAGAAAAACGCTGGATCATATCTTGCACCTCCAAACAAAATTCAAAGTTTATATACCCCTCGTTTTTTTTTTGAAAAATATTTGCTTTTTATGAGAATGATTCATTTCCAAATAGATCTTGCAAGGAAGAACACCAAAACAATGTTCTAAGGATCGTCAAAAAATTGCAAATTGGAATAACATTCTTGTTGATTTTTTTTCGGCGAGAACAGCTGTTAGACTATGTAATTGAAACAAACACCAATCAAAAATTACATAGTATAATTTCCAGTAATCGAAAACACGTCATTGTTTTCAGAAAAAAGTTCAAAAAGATCCTTCAGTTTTCTCACGTTATTTATTAATCTACATCAGTTGCAAACTACATGTGGTGGGGTGGATAAGACAGAGAACAGTCTAGAATACATATGTATGTTAGGATCTTAGGAATAATAGTTGATATGTCATTTTTGAGGGGAAATGGATAATGTTAGGAAACAAAAAATGGTCGAAAACTTCCCCTCTTGGTTAGATTGAGGTATTCCTTAAATCACCATGTTTTCATCTGTTGTCAATCCAATTTAAAGGCGCATACAATTATTTTGAATAACACTTCTTTAACTTCTACAGTATCCCGCCACAGTGATGGGCTCCATTCAATACTGAAATTTATGATGAAACCATCATAATTTTCTAATGGGGATTACTGTAGATTTGAAACAACAGAGTGCGTTCCCGGTTTAATCGAAAGATACAAAAATCAAATCCGAAGTTCTTTCGTTCCGTTTTTTGAATCCTCAATGTTATTTACAATTCCAAAGTTCAACACAATCTGAAATTTCCGAAAAATTCCTTTAAAACAAAGCTAACACAACATTTTATTGGAGAGATGGCGAATAACTTATAAACATAATTAGAATCGAGTCAATGAAGATGTTGATGTTTTTGCATGCATGTTCATGATTGTGGCCAGTTTACAGTTTTTTTGGAATGATGAGAAGAAGATTATTACGCGACGGGAACGTTCATCGGTCGTACCAAGATTTTGTGCAGCGGGACCGACTGGAATTAGTGATTTTTATTGGTCAAATCGGGTTATTTTTTACTCACTCTCTTGAAAACACGTGGTTGATCCACAAATCCTGGCATCCATCCACGGCCAGAGATCATCAAACCGGAGCGGGGAATCGCGGCGAGACGGTCAGCAGAAGAAGTGGCACGTTTTGTGAAACCGTCTTCTGGCTGGAAATTGGATAGTAAGGAAGATATATAATTTTTTTACATAACAGTTGAACACTTTAACACCAACACCTTTAAGCTAGATTATCCCCTACTTTGTATTGAATATATATATATCATCCGATGCAAAGAACGGACCGACTGCCATGAAAATGTGATAAGCCCAGGTCAAGATAAGCATTGCTAGAATAAGGCGAAACCAAATGAACAACGTTCAGAATTTTGACTTTTATACTAGCTCGCAATCCCAGACAGTTCAAGTAGTCAAAGAACATGTTCAACATTTTTATTATGTTGTTATATGTTGTGCTTTGTCCTAGATTAGAGGTTATCTGGAAATTTTCTAGAATCTGAAGTATGGTGTGTTAGGAGTTATAATGATTAGAATCAGTCTCAGCATTTACATTCTTTTCAAGACGTGTCGTTTTTAAATGTTAATTTGAGTTGATGGGATTAGAAGAAGACGTAGAAGTTGTAAGGGGAAAGGCGGAAGTGGTTAGTTAGGGGAGGGTGCAGAAGGAGAATGCAAGCAAGCGGGAAGGTTCTGTGCAGACACGTGCAGTTATAATTTGTTACCATAGCTCTTCTCTTCAGAATTCTCGACTGGATGTTCTCTAGTGGAGCCTCTTCCTGGGTTAGTACAAGGCGTCGCGGGATCAGAATTGCAGCATGCTAGAATTGGATTAAAGTTCAATATGTCAATATGAGGCTTCGTTTTAATTTTAGTGAAACCCTACGAAAAGGAACTATACAAAATTTTGTAATTTTAATCCGTCCAGGGATTAAGACTAAAATTTTCTAAATTTTTCCCGGAAAATGATACAAAATGAAACCTTAGACATGTAATCCGCCATCTCGTAGCTGTCCTGAAAAATGCTATGATGAGAAAGGAATCCTAATAATCTGTCACGTACCACTGGTGTCTCGTAGTCCTCGTACGCCGAGCAGATGGCGACGGAAGCGGTGGAAGCCAATAAAACGAAGATCCACATGGATTGCATTTTACCTGAAATTATAGATATATGGGTTGCAATAAGGACCGTCGCGGGCCGGCAATGTTCTCCTCTCTAAATTGTGATTTTCCAGTCAAAATTTAGATTAAAATGTAGAGCTCGATGAGCTCTACAGAATGGTAGTTAGAATATCTGAATTCCACATCTAAATTTTCTATCAAACGTCAGAAATCGGCCGAGCCGAGCTCACACGGGCCGTAATCTCCGGCCTGGTATTTTCTTTTTATGAGAAATATAGATATGGAATTGACTACCATTCTGTAGATCTCATTGAGTTCTACATTTTTATATAAATTTTGACTTGAAAATCACAATTTAGAAAGGAGAAAATCGCTGGCCCAAAAAATTCAAGTCTGTGAAAACTTGTACAAGGAACCAGAGCTAACCTATGAACCATGAACCTCTAGGAATTAGTAAAAACGTAAAGCGCTCAAAAATTGTTCGAGAAGAAGGAGGAGACGAAACTCGTGCTCGTTTTCATAAGAGGGTGAACATCAAAACATCAGTACGGGTTAATCCTGATGAGTTATGGGTTCAGGCACTATACCCCTAAAGACTCTCAAAAATGACGTTTACGGACCGTTGAAAACGTAGAGAATGAAAATAAACTCACTTTGGGACGAATGGGGATATGAAGACGAATTTATATAGGGGCGGCTAGTGAATCCTTATTTCAGAAAATTTGCGTGGGGTTAGACTTTAGGGGCGGGGCTTTGAAGACTTCAAAATTTGGATGTGCGCAGGAAGATTATTAGTAGTAGTTTGAACACTAGCCCAAACCGCTATACGAAATGAATAGGTTTTCAGATGGAAAGGTCTTTTACTGGTTCCAGCCGCTTGTTCAACCTTTTATAGAGCTCTGCGTACGTGTTCGACGTCTCCCATTGAAGTGGGCGGAGTCTCCGCTAGGAGCTCTGGTGGGTGTGGGGAGGTGCGGGCGCCCTTCTTTTCAAGAAAAATATATTCATAGAAACTAATGAATACTTGTCAAGTTTTTCAGGAAGGAACTTGTCATCTCCAGACGATTTTGTGAAATGCAAAAAATTGTTGGAGTTAAATCACGGAAACAAATATACAAATGTACAAATGAGTGTGTGGACGTCATAAACGCACTTTTGTTCATAGTGGTCCCGTGTTTTGTTTTATGTTGTTTTCTCATTGAAGGGGTCCCAAGGAACTGACACGTCAAACTTTGGGAGACGCGCTAAATCTGATTATATTTTTACTCATATGCCTCCGAAATAGCCCTGAACCAAAATAACTTTTAATGAAAACAACGAAGTAGACTGGATGAAAATAAACTCAATTAACCAAATTTAGACCGCTCGAATGTTCTATGAATAATTTTGTAAAGTTGAGAGTCATAAGATTCCAGAACCTTTTTATGGTTCCAACAAACATCACTACTCTGACAAAAAATAACAGAGCTTCAGTAACTTGCAAAAAGTGTTTCATAGACAATGTGGTGGTGTCTAACGCGAGTATCCCCATTCCTTGATATCATTCCCATTTTTCTATGGAACTGCTCTTCCTCATTAATAGTCATAGACATACAACGTCTGCAGTTCTTGAAAAAGGGACCCCCGCAAAAGTTAAGAAGCCATCCGACAAAAAAATTATGATGAAAGCGGAAGTTTCGTGCGCGAACAAACATGCCAACAGGAAGTGAGGCAATTTTTAAATCTGGACCACCTTGAAATAAGCGAGGATGAGCACGGAGCTCTAATCAAATTATCTACGAGTTGTTTACCATTTGTTCGTACTTTGCTTCAAATAAGTGTACACAAAATTTTAATTAAACGAAGACGTACTAATATTCTTTGAACTCTTATTCCCGAATATTCTCAAATACTCAGAAGAAGAGTTTTATTAAAACTCTTCAGTTTCATTAAGAGGGTGGATATGAGTTTAGAGTTTAGCTTACAGTTATTATGCATTCTGATTTAAATGGATCTATAAAAAGGGCCCTACGCACGCCATAGGTAAACAATAAAACTATATTGGTGAATGAAGGGTCCCCACATTGCCCCCGCTTATGAATAATTGGCATTCTTTTTTTCCCGCCTCTCTCGCCCTTGTAGATTCAATTCATCGAACATGTTCAGGGAACACACGCATATGAATAATTGAAGTGGAACCAAAGTTTTATTGGGATTAAGTGGTGGGAGAGAAAAACGAGACGAATTATTATGTAGTGATTCACGAGAAGAAGATATTTTACAGATATACTTTCGAAGAGATCGTCGTCGTTTGTTGATGACGTTAGTATCCGGGAGCTGTCCGCGGGGGTGGGCAGTGATCGCATCCGCCTGAAAATTTAGAACAATAGAATGGAAGTAGAAGTTTTTCCGTTCAAATATTTTCTTTTTTCTTGTCTGTTTCCTTTTTCACTTCCGTTATTTGCTCACCAACATCATCTGGTTTTCCTGCAAACACACGTCAATCAAGAAGGAAATATTCTTGAATTCTAAACTTTAGCCTCCAGCAGCCTAATTCAATAGAAATCCTGACGGAGAAGTGTCGGAAGCCAAAAAGGACACCGCTTCCGGTTTTGGCGATTAACATATTTACACTTTCAAACATTCTAGTTTTCATGAATACTTCACTTCCTGTTGATCAAAATATCACCTGGGAAGCCGGCGTTTCCATCTGGTCCTGGGTATCCTTTTGATCCGGGTTTACCGGGTGCACCTGGAATTCCATCCTCTCCTTGATCTCCTGGCGCACCATCACGTCCTGGGTATCCATCGTTTCCGGGCTTTCCTGAATATTAAAATTTTAAATATTTGTTTCAAAGGGAATCTCAAGGTCACCTTCAAGTCCAGAAAGGCCTGGAAGTCCTGGTGGACCTGGAGGTCCTTCAAGTCCTCCGACATCCAAAAGTTTTCCTGGAGAACCTTTGCCTCCGGGCAATCCTGGATTCCCTGGTTGTCCAGCTGGCCCAACTGGTCCCATAGGTCCGGGTAGTCCTGGTGTTCCTTTGTCTCCTGGTAGTCCACTACCTCCTGGTCTTCCTGGTGGTCCTTTTCTTCCTGGGGATCCTTGTCGTCCAGGTTCCCCTGGTGGACACTCAAAGCACCAGTCCTAAAATAACACATGTCATATTAGATTTTCAGTGAACCATTTGATAGATTGAAAATTAATGTAGACAGAAACAAAAATGTTTGTTATTATGATTGTTTTCCAATGACGTGACTTACAAAGGCGGGTGCGGGGGTTGGTCGCGGAGCATCCGGTCCGTCTCTTCCCGGAGATCCCGGCTCACCATCCAATCCAGGATTTCCATCACTTCCAGGTCTACCAGGTGGTCCTGGTGGAGACTGTCCACATCCACAACATCCACCTCCTCCATTGTTGCTACCGTAGTTGTGCCCATATACCGGAGCAGACGCGGACGATGAAGAAGAACTTCCATAATTGACTCCTATTGGCGATTCAGTGTTCCATAATCCATAGCTAGCTGACTTGTCATAGTTGCTACCACTATCCCTATCCCTACTGTCATACTGTTGTTGAGCATGATAGAATCTATCGTAAGCGGTCCGCTGGTTGTCGTAGTTTGTGCTATACCTTTTTTCAGCTCTTCTAGCAACCCGAATTCCACGAGCGCTGGCCATATACTGAAATAGTGTGTTTTGTAGACGATTTTCAAAGATCTAGAAGATGAAATCATTTTGTTATCAAAATTATGTTTGAACACATATTTGTGTAGTTTTATGGACTCGAAAATAAGTTTCACCTGCGTCTTGGTAACCTCTCTCCAGAATAGATTGGATCTTGTCTTGCAGAAGTCGACCTTGAATATTTTGATAATTAATATCAAAGCTCAAAAGCGTGGTTGGTAATTCACCTGGTCAATCATATTTGATTGCATTTGCTGCATTTTATTATACGCTAAGGGAACGGTAATTATGCACACAAAAGTTGCCACCGTGGACATGGCCACTCCGAAGAAAGCGATCCTGAAAAAGGGACGAAACTAATTTCAGAGAAATTCGATTTGACACGTCACATTTCTGACTTGTAATTTGATAAAAACTGAACTAACCTTCGAAGGGATTGAGCTTCCAACTCTAAGTCCAGCTCGCTTTTTTTCTCCGTTGATTTCATTGCCTTAAAGTAGAGAAGAATGAAGGGAAATGGCCAAGAATAAGATTATTAATAAAGAAAAACACTTATGATATCTAGAAGTGGAAGGAAACTTGAATAGTCACACTGAGAGAGGGGATAAAATAATATTTATTAAAAGTAAGCCCTCTCCGAAAGTTTGTTGAGAGGATATGAAGCTTTTGTCAATTGCATAACGCTGTTCGCCGGTTTTATACCAGTCACACTGGGGAGGCTAGATCCGAAACGAGGATTATCACAGCACGAGTGAAACCGTTTTTTACTAGACTAACTTTGAAATCTTTTCGTTTTTTTTTTTTGCTTATAAGATCGAATCAAAAACCAAAAGCAGAAACCAAAAGTCCAGGGTTTTCTTTTAGTTTTTGAAACTTAAACAATGACGTTGAAATTGTTCCAAAATGGAATCCAGGTGCAAAACGAACATGATTGGTTTAGGCTCATTACAAGTGCTCCGGATCTTTCTGATTCCCAATTTCCAGACAACACCGGAAACATATGAAATCATGCATCCTTAACAAGAAAAGAACAGCGATACATGGAAAAGGAAGTTCCCCATTTTTTCAGAAATCAAATGGTGTCACTCTGAGAGGGGGTTGAAATGAAATGAGGTACTTTCTTTTCTTATATAGCACCCCTGCAATTAAGAAAATTCACTTCTTCCTGCCACCCTCTGGGGGTTTGAAAATACAGCGGAAGAAGGATACGGTTACGGGTACATTAGTAATAGAACCCGTTGGCAGAAGAACCTACAAAGGCAATTATAAGATGGTAAAAGCTCAGAATCGAATTCTTAGATATAAGAAGAAACGAATTTGAAGATTATTTTCTCTACGAAAGTAATCGAGAAAAATATGAAAATCTGATTTTTTCATAGAAACGTAACAATCCAAGAAAAATATTCAAGTTCTCCCGCTACACAGGAACAGAATTTCAGAAATAATTTCGAATTCATAATTTCGGGTAAGCCATTCTATGTCTTTTTAGAGATTTCGCCTTAAATCAAAATAATTTTCCAATTCGGTTCTTCTTATATCGTAATATTAGAAAGGCACCCGAAGAGACGGATTGAAATCAGTCTGATTAGAATCTTCGTCAAAAGTAGTTTGAACACGCCACAAAATATGCTTCAATTATATGTTCCAACAAAGAATGTGATGACCCATTCTGATAATTCAAAAACATTTCAAAGGTGCTGGAAAAATAGAGGACATGCCCTTCTAATACAGATGGTAGGTAGGAATCACTTATGTTTTGAAATTCAATTTGCCATACATACTTTTATAAAGTCCACTAGACCTTTTTTAAGTTTCAAGAGGTTTTCAAGGTTTCCCCGACCCCGGAACGCACTTGTCTGACCAACACTAAACCAAACAAACATTTATTCAAGTAGTATATGAATATGTGAAGAAAATGAGGTGTCATTTTTATTATGAAGACTGGACCACCTTGCAATTATCGGCAGCAAGCATGAACTTTCAACGCGAATTGTTCTTCATTTCCGCCGATGCCGGACGACTTGACCAATGAGTAGTCGCCGAAGCGATAATTGTCAACATGCGCCTGAAGAACACTTTTGATTTTTTATTTTCAATGAAATCGTTTTGACATGCAAGACTATAATGTTGTCTGGAAAGTGAAAAGGAGTGTTTGAACTTGAATTTCGAACATTATTTCTGTAATTATAGGACCGTAAAAAATTATTTGCCATCTCCATTTTTCACCACTGCCATCCTTCTTCTTTCCAAACGTGTTTCATCAACCGCAATGAGTCAAGTCAATTTCAATTTTCTCTCCCTCTTTTCCAAGTAACAAAGAGTTTGTTCCGAAAGCGAAAGTATGCATGGTGTTTGGGCAAAAAAAAATGGGATGCAGAAATTTAGAAACCCATCTTGTGACGCAGATGCGGACGCATTCGCACTTTTACGTCAAACTAGATGTCTTCAGATCGACCGCCGACACAAACCTGGTAGGCTCCAATCTGAGTGAAAGCCGGGGGACAGTTGCCAAGCGCCAGGATGCAGTATCCTTTGTCGTTCACAATCCAACCTGACAAGTTTAATAGGATTAAATGATGACGGAATTTGCCGATCAGAGATGGCAAGATTTATCTTCAAAAAAAAAGGAGGGGTTCTAAAACACACCTGGAAGTCCTGGGATGCCATCCTTTCCTTGATCTCCTTTGCTTCCTGGGAGACCAGCTGGTCCGGTGTCTCCCTTTGGTCCTGGGAGACCAAGTTGGCCAGGAGGTCCAATTGGTCCCATCATTCCCTAAAATTTAAACATTATTTTGAAGTATACACTAGACTAGTGAATTATGTCCTTCTTTTTTTCAAGATTCTGAAAATGAAACAAAAATATAATAAAAGTGGTCACAAATACCGTAAAATCTGTATTAAAAGGGCGCCTTTAATAGAAGGGCACCTCTAATAAGAGGGTACTTCGATGAGCTCTAAAGAAGCATGTTCTTTAATTCTAACGGATTGAAATTATTTTTTATTAGAATCCTCGTTAAAAGTCGACTGGACAAGTCACATAATATGTTTCAAATTTCTTCTCCAACAGATGTTATGATCCATTTTGAGAATTCAGAAATATTTTTTAGGTGATGGAAAAATAAAAAGGCATGCCCTTCTAATACAGATTACGATAACTTTTCAGAGACAGTTGATACAATTTTTGCATCGCGTTAAGTCCACTTTTCACGGAGAATTTATCGAGATAATTTCCAATAGCAGAATAGTTCCAGAAAATGCTCTTTTTGAGCTTATTTGAGTGCCCTTCTAATAGGAAGTCCTTCAATAAAAGGTATCGTTATTGTGGCGGTAAAATGCAGCTGGACTTGCGCCACCGCACTCCTGTGGTAAAAGGTCCCGAAACGGTGATTTTTCCACTGGAGTGCGGTGGAGCAAGTTTACCCACATTTTACCGCCACAATATTACGACTTAATAGTACTTGGTTCTGGTTTTGGTGTGATCTGTAGTTTCTGGTGTAGTTTGTAGCTAATGATGTTTTGTATCTGTCGAGTTATTATCATATTTGCTTACTAACTTCCCTGTCTTCTACAGTAAAAAGGAAAACATAATAATCCACTTTTCACATGTTCCCGATTTTTGACGCTGTGCAGAGAGAAACTAACAAAAGAGCGGGCAAACACAGACAAAAGTAAACTGCATATAGAAATGATCGAGAACATGTTAGTGTGTTTTGTGACATTTTTTTGATAGGTGTAACAATACAAACTTAATCATCAAAATGTCTATGCTGAACACAAGTCACAACACAAGTACATACCTGCGCCCCCGGTGCTCCTGGCAATCCACGCTCTCCAATCATTCCTGGGACTCCTGGCACACCACCGGTTCCAACGTCTCCTTTCTTTCCTGGGAACCCTGGCGACCCTGGTCTTCCTGGCAAACCATCCTCTCCTTTGCTTCCCGGCCATCCTGGTGCTCCTGGTAATCCATTGGTTCCTGGTAATCCTTCCATTCCCTTCTCTCCTTTGGATCCTGGTTGTCCAGTTGATCCAGGTTCTCCGATTTTTCCCGGGATTCCGGTGTCTCCCTTGAGTCCTGGTACTCCAGAGTTACCACCGTCTCCTTTTTGTCCTGGGAATCCCTAAAATTATTGTATTTTGTAGCGTATAGCCTTGTGTAGCCTACCATTGAACCCTTATCACCCTTCATTCCTGTCGGTCCAATTGGTCCCATATCTCCTTTGACTCCAGGAATACCTTGCATACCATCTCTTCCGCTCATACCTAAATCAAAAGAACATACATTTCTGATAAGAAAATTAGTACGTGAGTTTTCCTACCATCCTCCGCACGTTCTCCTTTCTCTCCTTTTGCTCCCGGGAACCCTGGAGATCCGTTCATTCCTGGTGGCCCCGGGCGTCCCAAGTCACTGACACGAGCATTCAGGTTTTTCACATGCTGAAAACAGTCAATGTTATACAAATATTTAACACCTGAAAAGTGAACTTGCATCAAGAATCATTTCAATGTCGGCGCTGTGTTTGTTGATTTCAGTTTGAATGGCAATAACTGCCGCGGTGTCCAGTGCACAATATGTGGCATGAAAAGTTAGTAATAATAGTAGGATTAGTCGCATTGTCTGGAAAAAATAACTCACGTGATATAGTTTAAAAATAAGTCTAAAAAATGAGTTGAGTTCTAATTGTAAGCTAGGAAAACGAAAAAATCCGGAGAAATTTGATCTGAAGAAAACGAGGTTGTGTTTTGTGTAATGAAGACTCGGCCTATCTGCTGCTCAATAAAAATTGTTGTGAATACTTTATTTGAGATCATGATAAAGGGTCATAAAATAGAAGAATAGAAGAAGCAACAACTGAAGGATATAGTGTAATGCAAGTGCATTTTTCCACTTTCTCAGCTCCACAATCATGAAACAGGCGCCACGAAGAGAGGAGCTCTCCACACTAATTGAATCTCATTTATCACTTGGAACGGATCAGCTTCGCTTCTTTTCTTCGTTTCTCTTTCCATTGAACCATTTGATGATCAAGTCTGGAAAGGTTAAAAGTGAGGAGGAAGAGAAAAATGAGAAGATATAGGGGGAGATAAGATAAGACAAGATGAGACCACAATATCAAGGGATCATTCGGAAATATGGAAACAGTGAACATTTTTTAATCCAGATCAAAATTTGTTTCGATCTTATTAATCCCGGGATTGATCTCCGATTAATATTTATTACGCAATTTTGTTCGATGTTAGTACTTCCCGCATACTGGACAAAATGAATGCGCGCACTGTTGTTTTTTGTAGAAATAGGTGAACTTTGAGTGTCTGAAAAAGTGGTTTACAAATGTCGACTATTTCTAAAATCTTTTCTGATTTATAGAGCAACTCAAGGACTCTATTTTTGTAGTTGACAACTTTTTTGTAGGACCACAATCCAGTTAGTTAGAATCAAAAGAGTTCAAAATGAGACTAAATTCGAGGTGGCTTTAGTAATCTTAGCCTAACTGATTGGATTGCAATCATATCAAAAAATGGTCAACTACAAAAATATAGTTCTTTAGTTGCTCTATACATTTGCAAAATTTCAAAAAAATCGGATTTCTGGAAATCATTTTTTCGAATCATCAAACTTGACCTATTTCCACAATGCTCTCATTCATTTTGGCCTGTGTGCCTAAAAGACCATAACATCAGTTTAAAAAATTTCATCACAAGAGAGTAAGCACAAAGTGAAATGCAAACAATACAGTTTTTCGAAACGAGACGCAGACCGCGTTGAATCTACACCAGGGAAGTCCCCCCCGCCATAGTCTCTAGTGATCACCTAGGGGTATCACTAACATCTATTCAAAAACTTTAGTGGTCTATTATCTTCTATTATATGGGTTGCGTTCATTGAATATGATCTAGTTGTGTTCTCTTATGTGTGTTTTTGTTTGAGATCAACGACTGGTGTTGATGTTTGTCTCATTTTCCAATATAGTTTTCATATCTCTGAATTGAAGATATTGAATTGGCAGTTTGACAAATTGTACTAAACTGCAAACAATTTTTCTTCTAGTGTAGCAGTTGAACTTTTTTTGTTAAATTGTTTTTTGCTTTTTTTGTCTATACATCAACCCTAATAATGACGAAATGTCATCTTGCAATAGATCAACATCGTTAGGCTCATCTGTCAACTTGCACAAATCACAAAACTGCCACATCTAGATCCCCCCAGCCATTCTTATCTCTATCTTTCCGTACTTTCAGTCACGCACACAAAAATTGACGTGCACACTTCTACTGATAGCATGATAGCATTAGCATCACAACAATTGTTCTCACTTTCTGTATACGGTCTCTTTCTCAATCTAAATTTGTACTTTTTTAATTTTAGTTCCAATTAATAAGAAGTATTTTAGATGGAAATAGACCAATTTCTAAACTCCACGGGGCCGCCTATAAGTGTGGACCTTCCCAACAGCTATGTTGTTGTTCCCTCCATATTCTTCTGGATTCTCACCCCAGTCATTATTCACGATTGTAAAACAAGTCGACTAAGTCCTCTACCATGGTCCACCCTAATGAGTTTGAAATGGGTAAACATAGTGTAGTCGCGACCATCTAATCGTTGTTTCGTTGCAGTTTGTTGCCAGCCTGCTGATCATTGACCGACTGTTCGTCTTTCTACTTGCAGTATGGGAGTCTCTTTTTGAACATAAAAACGTGACTGCTGACCTGTTCATTTATCCCTTTTTTCACAGTTTTACATTGGTAAGATTTTATGTAGCTAGTATCTAAATTTAAAACCTCATTCAGCTTGCATTGTTAATCGCAACAAATGAAGTTCGACGCGCCGGAATCCATTCCTCCGGTTGTCTCTTCTGCATTTGGATGCTCTTCGCTGTATTCGCCGCTCCAGAATTTTACCAATGGATGAACACTGGAAGTCAACCAGAAGTGAGTTTGTTTATATTTCCTGAATCATAACTGATATCGAATTTCCCTGCAGCTTGTTGCCCGAATCGACTTCTTTCGTTACGTCGCCTACTTGACGTACTTTCCCTTGGTAGTCGCCGAATTTGTACTACACTTTGTCTCTGATCCCTTCCCAATGCCAAAGTCGCATCAGGTAGATCGAATGAGGTCATAATTTTATAAAAATTGAGACTTTAGAATACAAAATGCCCGGAAGAAAATGCAAACTTTATCAGCAGACAACTTTTGCTTTGGTTCTCCCAGATTATAGCATTAGGAAGTAAGAGGACTTTGGAAACTGAAGATGTTTTTGAATTGGATAGTCAAATGGATCAAGAATATTTGAAGGCGAGGTGGAAGACAGAGTGGATACAGCAGTCAGAACGTAAGTTACATTAGAATCTGTATTGGGCATTTCAAATAGAATGGCACACTAATGAGCTTGACATGAGCACATTCTTGAGGTTCAATCGGATTGAAATTAGTCTTATTAGAATCCTCGTCAGAAGTTGACTAGACAATTCAACAATTGTATTTCAAATCTCTTCTCCAACAGATATTATGGTCCATCTTAAAAATTCAGAAATTTTTTTAAGTTCTAGAAAAATATAGAAATATATAATACGAATATTACGATAATTGGTTTTTCAGAAGCTCACGAAAAACAAGTAAAATTAGATGAGAAGCGTCAACGATCAAGAACGGGGAGTGAGAAAGCTCCACTCCTTGGAACATTCAATAACTATGGTGCTGTTAATCAACCTGATGCTGGTAATTTATTTCACATTATCTTCAAAAATTCATGACTTGTTGTAGATCGTATTATTGTCCAGCCATCTGTCATAGTGACTTTGTGGCAAATTATGAAGTGGGAGCTTCTTGGAGGCTCCTTCATCAAATTTTTGTCCGACTTGTTGCAGTTTGCTAATCCGACTTTCTTGAAGTGAGTTTCCTTGTTGTCTTAAAAATTTTCAATCTCCTTTTCAGCTACTTGATAACCTTCATCGAGACCCCTGACGCACCATTAATCTATGGTATCGCTCTTGCTCTTGGAATGTTCTTGGCTGGACAAGCAAAGTCACTATTCATGAACACCTACTTTATTACAATGAATCGAATCGGCGCGAAGATTCAAACGATGCTCAGTTGTGCAGTTTACGAGAAATCACTTTTGCTATCCAACTCGGCAAGAAGAGAAAGAACAGTTGGAGAAATGGTGAACATTCTTTCGATCGATGTGGATCGCTTCAGAATGATCACACCGCAACTTCAACAGTACTGGAGTAGTCCCTTCCAGATTATTGTTTGTATGGTCTTACTCTGGCAAACTATTGGTGTAGCTGTATGGGCCGGTATTGTTGTTATGGTAGATTTGAATCAAACTAAAAACAGAAGATAAGTCAAATTTCAGATCAGCATCGTTCCTATCAACATCGGAGTGTCAATTATCACCAAGCGATGGCAAATTAGACTGATGAAATATAAAGATGAAAGGATCCGCTTGATCAATGAGGTACTCAATGGAATCAAAGTTGTGAAACTATCAGCGTGGGAAACTGCTATGGAAGAGACAATTGAGAAAGTGAGAGATAAAGAGTTGAAAATGATCAAGCAAAGTTCTCTTCTCAAAACTTTTGCGGATTGCTTGAACGTTGGAGCTCCAGTTTTTGTAAGTAGCTCTTAAAACTCCCTGTAATATCTCCTTTCATAGGTCGCTCTTGCCACATTCACCGTCTTCGTCCTGATTGACGAGAAAAACGTGCTAACTCCAAATATTGCTTTTGTATCATTATCTTTATTCAATTTGCTCCGCGGACCACTCATGATGGCTGCTGATCTAGTTGCTCAAACAGTGCAAGTTGTGGTATCCAACAAAAGAATTCGTACTTTCTTGTGTGAGCGAGAAGTTGATGTGAACGCGATTGACAAGGAAATCCGAGGAGAACGTTAGTATTTTCCGTTCTTTTCAACTTTGATGACCCCAAAATAATTTATGACCCCATAAAATTAAATGGAACCCGAAAAAATTAATTATGACCCCGTCAGAGTAGTTTTATGGCCCCAAAAATTTGTTGATATCCCCAACAATTTTAGCCGACTAGAAATACGGGTTCTCCGATTAACTTTGTTGAGAATTTCACTGGACAGTGCTTCAGTATGTATTTCTGAAGTATTCTGTAAAAAATGTATTTTTAAAAAGTGTTTGAAAGCCATCAAAGAGTCCGCAAAAAAGCATAACTTCAGTTGGCTGAAATTATTAGGGCCATAAATCTATTCAGACCTACCCTTGGCGACACATTTAATTTTATGGGACCACTTTTAATTTGCTGGGACCATGAAAACTTTCGGGGCCATCAAAGTCAAAAAGAGCCCTATTTTCTTAGAGAGGCTCATTCTAATATTTACCAATTTAGTGTACCACAATACTGTCGAAGTTCATTCTGGCTCATTCTCATGGGATGCAGCGGAGGCTCGTGTGTTGAGCGACATCGAGCTTCTAGTAGGATCCAAGGAACTAGTTACTATAGTTGGATCAGTTGGAAGTGGAAAGTCAAGTCTTCTACTGGCTGCTCTGGGCGAGATGGAGAAAATTTGTGGATATGTTGGTGTCCGAGGAACCGTTGCGTATCTCTCTCAACAACCATGGATTCTGAATCAATCTCTTAAGAAGAATATTCTGATGCAAGCTGATTTGAACGATGTGCTTTACAAAAAAGTTGTGGAGGCTTGTGCTCTTAGTGATGATCTGAAACAACTCCCGGATGGAGATGAAACTGAAATTGGAGAAAAGGGAATTAATCTCTCTGGAGGACAAAAAGCTCGTATCGCTCTTGCACGGGCTGTATACCAAAGCAAAGATGTATACTATTTGGATGATCCCTTATCCGCCGTGGATGCTCATGTAGGAAAGCACATCTTTGATAATATCATTGGACCCAATGGAATGTTGTCTCACACTACAAGAGTTTTAGTTACAAATTGCACTTCCTTCCTACAAGAATCCGGAAAAATTATAGTTATGAAAGGTATACAAAAAATGTAAATACATTTATATTGATGTTTGATTTTCAGATGGAAGAATACGCCACTGCGGTACATATGATGAACTTCTAGCTGATGATGAAGCTAGAGAGTACCTTCAAGAAGTCGATAATGAATATGCACAAGCACATGAATCTAGTGAGGAAGAGAGTGGTGATGAGGCAGAAGATCAATTGCCAGGAGCTATTGGGACTAGTAGCAGAATGTCAAGGCTGTCCAAATTATCAAAGGTGTCTAGGAAAAAGTCGAGGTCAAGCATTGTTGAAGTAAGACTTCTTTTAACTTAAAAGTTTCAAAAAAAAGTTTCAGAAAAAGAAACCAGAAGCCCTCATTACAAAAGAAGAAGCTGCTGTAGGAAGAGTCAAAGCTGGAATCTATATGCTGTACTTCAAATCCATGGGACTTGTCAAATACGTCCTGCCATATTTTGTAGCGGTCATGTTGAACATTGCATTCGCTATGGCCCGAAGTTTGTGGCTTACTGCGTGGTCCGATGCAAATATTGACATGGCTCATCCGGATTCAATGTCTGTTGGAGCCAGACTTGGAGTCTATGCGGCGTTCGGTTTTACTGAAGGTTAGTTTCGACGCTGTTCTGAAGTTATAAAGTATAGTTTTTAGTGTTCTTCTTGTTCTTTTCCCTATCCCTTCTTCTCCTCGGAGGTGTTGCTGCATCTAGAAATCTTCATCGGCCATTGCTCCATGGTGTTTTGAGAAATCCACTGTCGTATTTTGATGTGACTCCGATTGGAAGAATCATCAACCGGCTCGCGAAGGACATGGAAGTTGTGGATCTTCGTTTGAGCAGTTCTTTTAGATTCTTGGTTATCTCGTTTATGAATATGATGCAGGTAAGGGAATTACTTTTGCTTTATGTGTACCAATTACTTTTGCTTTATGTGTACCTTCGAATTTCAGACCGTCATCATTGTCACCTACACAACTCCACTATTCATAGTAATCATCATTCCGGTGTACATAGTTTACTACTTTGTTCTCAAGTACTCTATCAAAAGTACACGGCAACTTCAAAGAATCGCATCGTTGACTCGTTCTCCAATATTCTCAAATTTCTCTGAAACATTGCAAGGGATATCTACAGTAAGAGCATTCCAATGGAATGATGAGTTCATAAGAAGAAACGATATGCATGTAAGATTCAAAGAGTTGAAATTTTTATATTCTAATGAGAAATTTCAGTTGAATACACATGTCAGATGCAACTACTACTCTCAAATGTCGAACCGTTGGTTAGCGATTCGACTTGAGCTTTTGGGAAATATTGTGATCCTCGGTGAGCTAGTTTTTGAGTTCACAAATTATTTAGAATTTCAGCCGCCTCTATTCTCGCTATCCTCGGAAAAGAATCTGGATTGACTGCTGGTATGCTTGGTCTTTCGGTTTCATACAGTTTAAATGTGAGTCCCAGAATTCTTTACATTTCTAACAATTCTATTTTAGATTACATTCATGTTAAACATGTTTGTGAGAACTATCAATGATGTAGAGACCAATGTGGTCAGCGTGGAAAGAATCGACGAGTACAGTAAGACGAAAAGTGAGGTACGGTATAAACAAGCTTAGGATGGCATAATAGCTATGGATTTCAAAAAAAATGAATTACAGGCTGAATGGCGTATGGAAGGCTACACACTTCCACAAGCTTGGCCAATTGGTGGAGCTGTCAATATTGAAGATTACTCGTGTAGATACCGTGATGAGTTGGATTTGGTGCTCAAGCAAATTAGCTTGAATATACTGCCGGGACAGAAAGTTGGTGTTTGTGGAAGAACTGGAGCAGGTACTAGTTACGGAATTAAGAGAATTTTATACTAAATTTTGAATTTAAGGAAAGTCATCATTAGCCCTAGCGCTTTTCCGTATTGTGGAAGCAGCGGAAGGGCATATTTCGATAGATCAAACGATCACTTCTCACATTGGACTTCATGATTTGAGAGAGAAATTGACGATTATTCCACAGGAAAATGTGTTGTTCGCTAACACTTTGAGGTTTAACATTGACCCCAAGAGTCAATTTACTGACCCACAACTTTGGGCAGCATTGGAGAACTCTAACTTGAAAGCAGTTGTGGAATTGCTTCCTCAAAAATTGGAGAGTCCTGTTGCGGAGGGAGGAGAGAACTTTAGGTAACTTTTATTGTTTTGAACAATAATCAAACAACGAAACTGACTTTCAGTGTTGGTCAAAGGCAACTTCTTTGTCTCACTAGAGCTTTGCTTCGAAAATCGAAAGTTCTCGTGTTGGACGAAGCCACCGCTGGCATTGATAACAGAACTGACGCCATGGTGCAAGCAACAATCCGAGAAAAGTTCGCTGACTCAACTATTATCACAATTGCACATAGATTGCACACTATTATGGACTATGATCGGATAATTGTGATGGAGGCTGGAAGAATTGTGGAGGATGGAATTCCAGGCGAACTACTCAAGAACAAAAACTCAAAATTCTATGGTCTCGCGAAATCAGCAAAAATTGTTGGTTGATTGTATGCTTGTTGTTGTTTTCTCTAATTGTTTACTTATTCATAAAACTTGTGAGGTCGTTGTGTTTTTGTTGAGAATTTGTTTCAGTACGCTGTGAAAATAGGAATACAGTAACAATAGAAATCATATTATTATGCTCCGGTTCTTTCAAGTATCCAAGTTACACCATCAGGCAATAGGTAGGCACATCCAAATAATGAATACTGCGCACCGGCAGTTCCATTGATTCCCCAAAGATTGGTAGTTGGATCACATACTAATGTCGTGAATAGTTGCTCATTTGGTGTTGGATTAGTCTGAAAAACGATAGTCAGTACTTTAGGCTAAAATATGTCTCACAATTTGCAAAGGTGGCAGATTATTTGCTGTTTCAGTTGTATAATTAACCGCCAAAGCAATGCGGGCTTGGTCGGTTACGTTTGTGTTACTACAAACATAAATCAAACTTTGATTGCAGTTATTCCATTGGCTCTGTATAGGCATGACCGAATTGACACCAGTGTCGCCGAATGGCCACGGGCAGCATTCTGTATAACATTTAAAAATTTATAAAAATATCAAGGCGTTTACCGTTTCTTGCTGCTGTTGTAGTTGATTCCACCGGTGAAGTTGTTACGTTGGGAGATAGAGTAGTTGTGGTTGAAGTCACATTAGGTGATATAGTTGTTGTACCAACAGGACTTGTAGGTGCACACTCCTGAGAATAGGATATGAGCACAGCAAGAAGGTAGAAAAGGAACATTTTTGATTCATCGCAACATCTGTTACCATTTTATAGAAGGACTGCATCCGCCTAAAAACAAATTAGATTCCTAATTAGTTACAAACTTTGAAAAGGAAAATGAAATCGAATTTTTGACAAAAACTTTCTCCTAAGAAAGTGAAATAAATTAACGGATCTCGAAACAGTATAAAACGGAGTACTATTCTACTATTATTCTTTTGTGCTCTCGCTATGAGAGAATTATTGTTAACCTCAATACTGTTTGCAATATCCCACGGATGTGCTCCTTCAATCCCATCCGATGACCCTGTTATTACATCAACTATCTTATCTTCAACAACTGCCTTGCCAACAACAACTATCAATTCTACAATTACCAACACTACAATTACTCCGATCTCCAACACGACTACAATCACTATCCCAACTACAACGCCTACAACCACTACTACACCGCCGCCACCAGGTTTGTTTTTTTCTCCATCTGATCTCAAAAGCTCGATTACAGGGTGTTGTCAATGGCCGTTCCCGTCATTTGGTATCAACACTGTTGTGCCCCCGAAAGCAGATTTTATGTGTAACACTACACTCACAGTAACATGCCAATTAACAGATCCTCGAAGTGGAAATTATATGGAAGTGAGCGTGGTTGGAAATTACGAAGGTGCGCCGCCTGCTGCTCTCGAAGGTCTCAAAGTGAGTTGTGTTGATTGTCTTTTTCTGTAAAATTCATTTAAAAAATCACAGATTGTAACCGCTACCGAGATCATCACACAATCGTTCATGTGCAACACTACCTTACAGAGATGGTACGCTGATGGCAAACCGGATACATACTCAGAATTGACATGTGGATATAAATTCTCAAATAACGGAACTACTGTTATACAAATTCAGAATTCAACTTAACCTTTTTCGTGTTACCAAATGCCCTTATTGGTATTCCTTGCTAATAAACTTCCAAACATTCACAATATAATTTTCCATGTTTATTCAAAGAGAGAAAATAATTATAATAAAAGCAAAGCGTTCAGAGATCAAATCGGAGCCTAAAGCGGTGCATAATGATCCGAATGAATGAATCAAAAGAAAGAAGATAGTGAACCTTGATCAGAGCTTGGCAAACAAATTGATAGAAATGAGAAATAGAGACCCGGTAATATGGGTGGAAAGTTCAAAAATACAAACAGCAATAATTAGGGATACAAATAATTATTCAAAGAAGAGTTGAAAGATTCGCACGTGAGTTCTGCCGACGGGAGCTTCGAAACGAGACGTATGGGGAGCGTGACAGCTTTGTAGTCATTGTTTCGTCAACACATTCGTATTCTGATTTGGTGAACGATGGGAACAGCCAGCAACAGAACGCGGACAGTGCGGCGGCGGCATCTCGAAGGCGTAGGCGGAAGTGACGGCAACAAATGATGTAGACGATGGGATTGGTTGAGGAACTGGAAGAAAATTGGTCTTGTGCTGGTCATTTCATTCTTTGAGTTGCATTTTGAGTTATTCTTCGAAAATTGAAAAGAGAGCTAAATGCGTTTTCCCTTCTACTTTGGGCGCGCACACGCTTTTTGACCTGGGGGCAAAAATCAGAAGTAATAGTGGGTTTAAACTCAAGATAATTGAAGATGGAGAAACGCAGAGATATTAAAGTGTAAGAAAAAGAGAGACAATTGGTGTGGGAATTCGGAACTCAGATTCACCTCATAACTGAAAGTACGTTGAGCAAGAGACGCAGCCATTGTGGTAGTTGGACGTTATGGCCCAGTAGTTTCTCCATCATAAACACCACTGAAAAAAGTTTGATTTTTCTAGAAGTTTTTTAGAATAAAATACCTTGAATTGGAGTGTAGCAGAGGAAATAAAGGAGCATAGAGATAATGAGCATTTTGACAACCGATCGTCTAAGTTTAAGGATAGCCTCCTGTTGACTGTGGTTTGCAATGTTGTGATTAGCACCTTCCTTTCCCCAGAGAACACGACACATGATGGAATAGAGTGTGGTGAGGAAAACGAGTGGAATCGCATAAAGGACAATCAGTTCGCAGTACTTGAAGTAGGTTCTGCAAAAGGGAATAGTGTTTTCAAAAAACTCCATAAACAAGGGGACTATTAAAGTACCTAGTTTTAGGCGATATTCCTTTCCAAAAACAGAAATAAAACTTGTGGTAAAAAATTCCTTGATACAAAAAGTAGGGAGAGGCGAAACACGCGGCAACACACCAAACACCGGCGAGAACCGAGATCTAAAACAAGGAAAAATTATTCTAAAATTGTAGGGGATTAGCATACTGTAGTTTTTGTAGAGAATCTTTGCATCCTCATCGGTGAACAGATTGCCAAGAATCTCTCGACTCCAATTGCCATCTGAAAAAAATGTATGATACCGTAGGTTTTATGCATGTGACTTCTAACTTCTAACATTCAAAATTTTCATGAATAATAACCGTGTCTAGGGAAGTTTTTTGTCCCCTTTTTTCCCAGTACGTCTGTGTTCATAATTGAGAGAAAAAGAATTTGATCAAAAATTATATAAATGTCACAATTTCATGAATGACTTGATGTGGATATTAAAGAAGAACTTTTTTTGTTTCTTTTTTTGTTTCTTTCAACGATCAAATGCAATGACAACTCCGACAAAACAGTTGTGACGGAAACGGCGAATATATATTCGTGTTTGAACACAATATAGGAGTGTGGGAAAACTTCTAATAGAAAACATGGTTATTTTTTGCTTCCTACGTGGATTTTTTGACTTTTTGTTAGTTACCTGAAGGAGAACACTGGCGTAGAGAAAGTATTCTTGAAGGAAACGAAGGAAATGGCAGGCGAAATTGGGAAGTAACCATCCACGATCAATCAGGACTAATATGGCATCCGGGGAACAGAATATGAGATTCCCGAGATCCGCAATAGCCAGATTGAGAAGGAATTGATTCACTGAGGAGCTCATCAACTTTCGATCCATCAGAATAACAAATACAATAAAGACGTTTCCGATAACCCCAGAGCAGATGATAATCATGAAGACGAGACCGAAAACGATAAAATAGAGTTTGGGGTGGCATGAGAGGCATTGTAGCGGCGATGATGTGGAGGCCAGGACACTCATCAAGGTGGTGGTTTGTTCGAAGAGTTCTGTGGTGGCATTGTTTCCAGAGAGAGCCTCGATGACAGTAGTAACGTTGTTAGGATCGGCAAGCATTGTCTCTGGAAGAAAAAGAATGTGATTGGTTCAATTTTTGAAAAAAGGGAAGTAAAAGTACTTGAACACAAAGAAAAGTAAAAGTTATTGAATTATTTTAGCCACCATGGAAGATGAAAAAAACATCTAGATGAAGAAGACCTACAAAGGAACGTTTGCCCTTTGAAAGTGTTGAGAATCCTTACACGAACGCTTGGATATTTAATTACATAAAAAAGTTCAAAAATAACAACAAAAAAAGGCAGAAGATTTCATCCCGATTTCTCCACTGACAATAACACTCCTCACTAAGAAAAATAGAAAAAGAGAAGAGGAGGAGGAGGAGGCGGAGCCTAGAATGGAGAGCAAGGCGTTTGTGCATTCGGAAAAAAAACGAAGCGGTTTACGCGAAAGGAAGAAAAAAGAAACGTGCATCATGAATTGGTAGGGGGGGGGGGGGGGGGACCCCGGAGAAGGAATTTCGGAAATTTGCCAGCGATCATTTGGCACTCTTGATGAGCGTTCTTATGAGGGAAATTTTTAGTCCAAAGGGAAATTGAAACCTTTTTAGAATCCATTGGAAAACTCATCTTTACTAAGTGTTTTTGAGAAGATTCGCCTTTGAATGTTTTTTCGTAACTGAGACGAAGAATTGCTCCAAAATAGTAAGATAAAAAGTGAAATAAACCAGAAATAGATTTTACTGTTCTGCTTGGTTTGATTTTAAAAACTATTCAAAAGGAACGAGAAAAAATATTGTATTTTGAGCCCGTGCTGAGTCAAACAAAAGAAAACTAACTTTGAGATTATTTCTAGTTTTTTTTTCTGGCCACCCATCAAAATTGATATTTTGAGGATTGACAAAATGACAAACAGGAAGAAGATGAACGTTTTTTCTCTCAGTTCATCTTCACATTTGCCCCTTGAATGGATTTCAGAAATACATACGTAAAAACCCATGGATGTTCAGTAAAACAAGATAAGCAAAATGAAATCACTAAGTTTCCTATCCAACGAACTTTTTTTGCTTGCTCTTTGCCGGCTGCTCAATTGCCTCCCTGAGGATGAGAAAAAGCATGTGTTTTGCTTCACTTTATCAGAACAAAAAAAGTGTGAACAAGTTTACGAGCTCCTGATATACTTGAACTTTTGCACGTCCTTACTTTTAAAAATGATTCGGAAAAAAATTTTCTGACTGTAGACGGTACTTTCACCATAGTCTCAAGTGGGTAAAAAACAGTTGGTTTTTTTTGGAGGATTTTTTTTGCCCTGAATGACGCAAGTGGTTTGTGGTCGAATTTTCCAGAATTACTAAGGACCAGTGTTCTTTTTCTACTCGTTTTCTGCAAATTGAGAAAAGAAGGACCTCCTAAATGAAGCAGCAACTTCCAAAAAAAGGAAGACACCACTCTGTTTGTTTTTTTTTCCGTCGTCCTACGCGGTGGTGGTGAGGTAGACTAAATAGGTTTTTCGTTGAAAACGACGAAACAAGTTGCAGATAGTGCACCAGAGGAAACTTGGAGGTACATCGAGTAGGGACTCCCGTTGGGAATTCAGTCGCGTGAAATCATTATTCAACCTTTTTTCGACCAAAGAATGCGGCTTGGAAGTTTTTTGAAAGTTTAGAACCATGTCTGCAGTTTTGCAGTTTTCTAAAACCAAAGAAGAGTGAAAGTTCAACGAAAAGGAAATCAAGTCTGATTGAACCGGGACCTTCAAAACAAACCCGTCTTCATTTGTTTTCAGTTTTTCAGCCCCGGTTTCCGGCGGCTCACCGACGCGTCATAATTATCGCGTGCCCTGGGACGGGGCCTGTCACAAAAACGTGGCCCTTTTGAAAGTGTGATTGGAAGAAAAGCCGGAGGGGGAAAATATGAATAGTGAGTAACGAAATTTAGGGTAGATTTCTGTTCGTGTCTGTTTCCCAGAGAGAAGAAAAACAATGGAAAAGGAAGAAGAAGAAGAAGCAGTTTTGATTGTTCTGTTTTTGTTTTCAATTGTAGATATTTTCACACAGTTCGCGTTCTTGAGACAGTTGCACTTTTCGGGTTTCACAGAAAGATTATGGAACTCACACTTTTCTCTTGAATCTCATGTGATCACTGATTAGCGAAGTAAGGAGAGTTATGGGGCCCTGGAAGGTTAAGATAGCCTCTAATAGAAGGGCACCCCGATGAGCTCAAAAAGAGCACATTTTTGAAATTCAAACTGAAATTGAAAAAGGATTGAAATTAGTCTTATTAGAATCCTCGTCAAAAGTTACGTGTTAGAATAATAGAGGGACATGCTCTTCTAAAACAGATCTTACGTTCACATAAATGGAACCAAAAAAAAGTGTCTTAATCCAAAAGATCACTGTTTTTTTTTTGCTTTTTATAGCCTACCAGACGTGCTACGCCCTCCTGGGGCCCAGGCAACGTCAAATTTTAGAAATGAAAATTATAAAATTTTGAAAAATAATACCGTAAACTCTCTCCCATTCTACTAAAAAAAGGGATCCGGACACAACACAGACAGACAGACACACAGAATTTTGCGTTTGTTAATAGTAAAGATAGTCTATCAAAACACAATACAATTGCCACTGATTTTTGAATAGAATCAGCTAGCAATGATTTTGAAAATATACAATTTGCTGCTCAAGAGATCAACGAAAACCAAAAATCTGTTTTTAGCTACAAACAGTACACATTTTTTTCTCAAAAAATTCTCAAAATAACCAAAATTGTTTTCCGTATGAAAAAACGTCAAAAAAGAAATGATGATGGATAGATATTCACTCCGATCCTATTTTCTTTCCCAGAACAAAAAGTCTAAGACAATTCACATGTCATTGTCATATATTCCGACACGACCAGAAAACCATGCTGATGATGAATAGAATAACGAAGATGTTCTCATTTTCCAGTCTAGAATCCCCTTATTTATTTGGAGATCTGGCTTGATTCCAGAAGACGAAATTCCAGGAGAAAGCAAACAAAATTAAAACCGCCACGAGGTTTTTTAATGAAAAGTTTTTTCATCTTTCAGGTTTTGGTCATCCAGATTATTTTTTTGGGAAATAAGGAATCAGAAATTAGAAGTAAAATCATAGTAAAAAGTTAATAGCGATATGGAGCTGACCAACTAGGAAACAAATAGCAAGAAAAAAAATCAACAAAACATACGCTAGAATATTTTCGATATTTTTAGTCGTTTTTATGTTCATATAGTATTCCCCCTCCGCGTCGGCTCCCGAAAAAAGCAAAGAAAACGGATATGATGAGAAAGGGACAAGGCTGTGTCCTCCCGAAAAAAAAAACTAAATTAATGTTTCAAAGTGTGAACATGCAAGAAAAGAGAGAGTGTAATCTGATTGGTTTGTGTCGTTCTTGAAAATGAGATCGAATAGGAAGTACAGGATGTCAAAGTTTAGGGATAGACGCATTGAAACTATTCAAAATTCAATTTTCGGAATATTCGTGGGCGTTGGTCAGAAACATTGTGTTGTAATACTTCAAGCATGTTTTATCTGTGATCAGCGGCGAGCGCGACAGCAGCGTTTGTGTTGGCAGCGACGAGCGCAACAGCAGGTTTTAGTCGGCAGCGACGAGCGCGACAGCAGGTTTTAGTCGGCAGCGGCGAGCGCGGCAGCAGCGTTTGTGTCGGCAGTGGCGAGCGCGACAGCCGATTTTAAGTCGGCAGTGGCAAAAGCGACAGCTGGTTTTAAGTGGGTAAGTGGGCAGCGGCGAGCGCGACAGCAGATTTTAAGTCGGCAGCGGCGAGCGCGACAGCAGATTTTAAGTCGGCAGTGGCGAGCGCGACAGCAGATTTTAAGTCGGCAGTGGCGAGCGCGACAGCAGATTTTTAGTCGACAGCGGCGAGCGCGACAGAAGATTTTAAGTGGGCAGCGGCGAGCGCGACAGCAGATTTTAAGTCGGCAGTGGCGAGCGCGACAGCAGATTTTTAGTCGACAGCGGCGGGCGCGACAAATTTGAAATTTGACCATAAAAACCTTTCTATATAGCTTTGAGCAGCGTTCACGATTTAAAAATTGATTTCCTCGAGTTTCAAGCACAAATATTTTCGAAAAATACTAGAATTGGGACCATCATTTGAGTACAACAAAAAATGACGAAAATCCTAACTGTTTTCATATTAATTTTCAGAAAAATTATAGACGTCTCTCTATCTTTTGAAAACAACTCCAACACAAGCACACACAAACACTTATTCTCTCTCCCTATTGTTGCCCAGTTCTTCCATTCAAAAAAAACTCTAGAATTTATTATTGTATTTCGGATGAGTCGACTCACATTCAACAAGGAAGATTTGAGGAGGAGGAGGAGAAAAAAGAAGGAAGAAAAACAGATCAAGTAGGTACAAAATGTAAATGAAATGGAATAGAATATTAATTTGGAACTTACGAACACTTAGTTTCACATTTACATTTATGATGAACATTTATGATGCCAGGATGAGTAAGAAGTTGTACGGGTTCCGTGTTTCAGATTGCAAAAAAAAAATAGACTAAAGTTTTGGATAAGTGGTCTTATTGGAGCATGTTATGTTCCAGAAGGTCAATTAGCATCGTCAGGAAAGAAGATTTGTGTCTTGATGAAACCGAGAATCAAACAAGTCTGCCTTTGCACGTTTTAGAAAATTTCAGTTCAGAAGAGGGATAGGTTCTGAAGTTGAGAAAATGGATATCAGAAGTGAGACCAAAATAGAGTAGAAATTACAAGTTCTTAGAATTCACTAGAATCTTCAACAAAAGTTGCTCGGAACATCAAAAATCTGGAACACAAATTCAAAGACTGTTTTGTTTCTGTTCTGCAATCTAATCTCTAACTCAATTCAATCCCTTCATAGCACAAAGTTACTCGATTCGTGTCGATGCACACGAAAAAACAACTAAATCAATGAATTCTTTTCCACTTGTTCTGGTTCCTCCTCCGGAATAAGAACAGAAATAGAAATGAACAATTGAATTCGGAAAAAAACACTTGTAGCCATGAACTCTAGGGGCCCTTCTAATTTCTACTACTGTGTTTACTTCTGACCCTCAATTAGACTGTGAGCAGTAATCCTGTTGTCGGGGTATCCTTTCTCAGAAAAAGTTCAAAATAATGGAATAGAAGAGGTGACGGGAACGCACATCAATCACTTGGGGTTTTGAAAGGAAGGTCAAAACGGATCTCCTAAATTTTTCCGAGTAACCCCTTTCGGGGGTGGGGCTTAGCGAGAAGTGCAGAATTTGTTTTGAGTTAAAGAGGACACGTGAGCCCTTAATAGAGGAAAGCTACTGTTGACAAAATTAATCAAGGGTCATCTACGATTTTTTTTTTGGCAAAACTTTTTAGTACGTTTGATTTGTTTTTGGATTTGGATTTTACACGTGACGTTGAGTCAACGTAAACTTCTGCAAAAACACTACTAATGAAACCGAAAAACGGGTTGTCTTGGCTCAAATGGTAGCATTCATAAGATATGAAATGATGGCGAGAATGTTTTCAGACAAAGATTTGAACCCAGACCCCACACAAACTCAAGTAATGGGTCTAGTCGACAAAATGGTGTGAGTTTCTAGTTACTCGAAAAAAGAAGTGGGTGTTTCTCGAGAAACTCCAACGCATATCAGGCTATTTTTCAAAGAAACAAATGAAAAATTAATATCCAAAGGTAGACACACTTAATAATGAGGTACTAGATTTCTTTCATCCGGTTTAGGGTAATTCAATACCACGGGCTTTTTTTGACGTATAACGGAAACGAGCCCAAGGGGGCCTAGTCGAAATTTCGAGGGAATGGCAAACTTGAAACGAACGCTTCAGACAAGGAAGAAAAGTTTACCAGAACGATTCTGTGATTGAATAAGGAATGAAAAGAAGGGGAGAAGGGTAGGTGGAAAAATAGCTGAAAAACACCGATGCTCTCCACTTCTGGAACAACGTCAAGTGTTCTGAGTTGTCATCACAAAAACAGACTGAAAATATGGAACGTCTCAAGTGGAGTGGATAAGTTGTAAGGGAGATTCGTAAAAGATTCATAGTTTCAGAGGCGGAAGTTGGGAAGTTATGGTACCGTATTTCTTTGTAGAGGTTGTCAGAAATATCGACAGTGTAGGTGTATTGGACGTCGGGCTATTTGAGTTTTTTGAACACTTGATTAGAAAAAAATACTTCGAATTCCTAATTTCGAACATTGACCTACCGTAACCACTTAATTAACAATTGCTAGATTAGAAATTTGCTCAATTTGCAAAAAGAAGGCAAAAGTTCCTATTTTTATGAGGCCCTTAAAATTCATATTCACATTCTTATAGCTAGAAACACAGAAGACTTATTTATAGCATCGGAACACTATTAAAATTCCCAAAAACCTTATGAAACCAACTATGAATATAGAGCACACTCAATGAGAGTCTAATTTCGGCTACCGTAACCTCAAAGCTTCACCCATGAACTTTTAGACTTTGAACCGGTCCATAGTGAATATGAATCTACACCACTACTTTTTTCTCCAGGATAACATCATTTTTTGTCTGTTCGCGTTTATGTCTAAAACACCTGATGGGCGCTGTCACACATCACTGAGTCCGTGTTGCAATACAAGCGGAAAAAATAAATCCCCGAGAAAACACAGAAAAAAGTCTGGAGAGGCACGGAGCCTGGAAATGGAAAAAAAAGAACGCTGCCCACCAGTGGCGAATGAATTTCCGGAGCACATTTACATTTTTACAAGACATGCTATGGGAAATGCAATTATGTAGGCTCACATCATTTTTGATTGAGTCTCCGAAGACCCAGAGGGTCCAATAAGTCTGTGGGTATGTTATTGAGACTAGAAAAAGTATTCTAGGAGCTTGTATTTATATACGTCTTTGGGAAGTGGTCGAAAATACATTTCGAGTTGCTATTTTAAGTACAATGGGAATTCTTTTTCGGGACCCATAATGACCACAAAACATGCTTATGAAGAGAGATTTAATCAAATTTTTTTCTCACGCCCTCCGTTTTGAAGTCATCGTGAGATTGAGTGAACTTTGAAAAGAGCGTAAATGAAGTTGCATCACAAAGTGAGCTCATCCAGAGAACATGAATAGAATATCAGATTTTGTGTTAGTTTGGAAAAGGATTCTGTTTTTTTTTTCGGGTTTTCATTAGAAATGTGGAGACAATGAGTAGAACAAAAAAGTAATCAAGCGTCTAGGCTCCAAACGTGAGAACATTGTCGGGATCTTGCGTTGGTTTCGGAATATCCTTGTCTGGAAGTAAAGGATTTTGGTTCTGTGTCATGTACAAAGGTTCAACTTGACCAGTGAGGCATCAGGAATACCAATTTTGGACGAGATCAAATGTGAATTGAAAAACTTCAAAAAAAAACTTTTTTGTTGACAGATATACACATGTTTACGTGAAATTGATACACAATGCAACAAAAGGTTCTAATATGAAAAATTCGCAAAAAAAAGTGGGGATCTCAATATGATTCACAGACAGAACAATTTTCACTCTTGAGCTATGATTATGTGAAATAAGGAAAAAAAGTTGTCTACGAAAAGTCAAAAACCAGTTGTGAGAATTTCTAAAGTACATTATGAAGAAGGATTTTTGATGTCTTTCAAATTATTTCTTTGTTCCCTTTAGACTAATGAATACTTTCTGACAGCTAGTCAAAGAATTAAATGGGAACGTCAAGAAGGGAGAAAAAGCCTTGAAGGGTAGTGCAAACGAATGTCAGTTAAGTTCGCGAAGACTTTGCTTTAGATAATTGCCTTCTTGACGGCTCGCCGAGCAAACCTAGGCGATGTAAAAAACGAGGAGAGAAATAAAAAGAACGCGCAATTGGCATACTGTCATTAACAGAAGAAGAAGAAGACTCGGAGAGTGACATTTGAATGAAAAATTCGCGAAATTGCTCCGCGTTTTTTGCCATCCTTTTTTGCTGTTTTTTTTTTTTGAGGACATGGAACACTTTGACTTTAGTTCTTAGAGTACATCTTGGAGGGAATGAAGGAATTGGTGAGATTTGTACTTTGGATCATAAACAAGCTATAGAAAAAGTTAATTTTCCCAAAAAACGAAAATATATCATTTCTGCACATCCCTTTCCAAATAAGTCAAATGAGAGAAAGAAATACTGAATATTCATAGAAATTTGATGCATCTGTCTATTTTAAAAAAACTCACTTGGTCTTTTCTATTTCTTTTTCGATCTTCCATGTTTATAGAGAACGCGGGAGAGGAAATTAAGGTGGACGGTTATGGATGTTATGGACTTCCGGCAGAACAGTGATTTATGTCAGATTGTGAAATGGATATCTGCTAACGGGTCTGGGAGAGCTTGGGAATTGAAAATACTGGGAAATTGTGTTGAAAAATGGAAAAAAATCGTGTTGGTAAAAACGGACAACGGCGGAGTGAGATATTTTTTGAGTTTCGAATGCAGAAATTTCTCAAATTGAAAAATTTTACATATGATTGAATATGGATTTCTGAAGGAACGAACGTTTTTAGGGTGAATTTTTCGAAACATTTTTAATTTTTAGTTTCAGAACACGGGCATCATAATTTCAGTTATATTTTTTTTTCCTTTAGATGACAATATATTCAGTTGAGTTGTAGATATAGACAAATTTGAAAATAAGTAATTTTAAAAGAAGATAAAATATTTTACTTTTAGTTGATTATCGTAAATCTGTAGCCTCAACCCAAATTCAGAAAACGTGTGATTACAATACTCCCGGCAAATACATAATTTGAAAAGTTTTTGAGTTGTTTTACGGAAAATCTAAAAAAAAACACACTGTTAAAAGTTCAAAATTTTGGGTACCCCACTGTCACATATTTTAAGAGGACTGTTTTTAATTTCAGATGTCTAAAATTAGTGTTTCTTCAAGGTGAAATTTTTCCTGGCTTCATTTCTCTGAATTGTTCTTGAATCAAAAAATATTGATCTAGCTAATCTCTCCTCTACAAACAGTTCTTGTTATTGTATCTCACACTGCCCCTTTTTTCGTTGCTTATTCACCGTTTTCCTTTATTTTCTATTCTTTAACAATGTTGCCATATATTTCCTGTTTCTTCATCAATCCTCATCTCGTTTGCATTTCTCTTTCACTTTCGCCTTGAAGATATGTTTACCTAGTCAAAAACCTGTGGTAGAAAAGGGCCTACTACATTTCCGCTTGTTCGGAACTGAAAAAAAAACGAGAGAGAAACGGAAAATAGAAGGAAGATGAAGGACAACGTCATCGACGAACGAACCTCATAACTCAATGTCCCATAATATCGTCACCAACGATCTATTCATTCTCATTTTACACTTCGGTTTCCTTCCAGTCATTCTCACTTCTTTTGAAGATATCCCGATAGCGAGTACAATACCTCTTTCTCTTTTCTTTCTTTCAACCCCGCCCTTTTAATTCGCTTATTTTCATGACAATACGATATAATACGGTCTCACTTTGAGAGTATACTTAAGCACTAGCGTTTTCTTCAATTCTTCAATTTTCAAAGTTCAGAGATCTCGATTTGTTTTTGTCTTTAGTTTCATTTCCGTTCGGTTGGTTTCTTTCTTTTTCATCTAATGAGTTTGTGGAAATTCCAAAATGGACCTCATCGATATTTGCAGACAAAATGTGAAATTTTTGAGAGGGACCTGGGGACCATAGAATTACAGTATTTACTTTAATAGACTTTATTTTTCAAAATTTTCATTTGACTGGCGGTCTATGAGAATAAATACAGTATCTTTTTTCGCAAGGAAATCAAAAAAATTTCCAAAAAAAGTGAAAATATTGATATCATGTCACGATCTTCTTCTTCCGAGTGCATGCCCTTGTTATGATATTACATATTCTTTATTCTTCTAATGTTTTGTGTATATCAATAGAGATAAAGCTAGTTTGATTGCGTCTATGGCATTTGTGTCTACATGTGTGAATCTACCGAAGGCAACAGGCCCCCCTCTCATCTCCCCCACAATCCTTCAAACATGTCAGTTTTTTTGGCCTCAACTGTACTTCAATGAATTGCGTCGGAAGAGAATTTTTGTATTTTGTGTTTTTATTTTTATGTCATCCTCAAGTTGAAAAAAAAAACATCCTTGAAACCGAAATCATCTTTGATTCTTATTCTCTTTGTCTGTTTTTTTGGTTCAGTTCCACCATTAGTTACTACCATCGGATAATCTTGGCGCTTAAAAATCAGACTCGTTTCGAAGAACCAAATGTTCTTGGGCAACAAAACTTTCCGAGGCGAAAGGACGGAAGTTTGACTTTCACTCCCAAGCTTTCACCATCACTTTTTGTTGCGTCTTGGCACGCCTGATCTGGCTTTTGGGCTTCTGAACACACGGCGGATAAGAAAAAAAGATAAGACAAAAAAATACGTATTCATTAAACAGTGTGATAGATACATACAGATTCACTTTTAAACACCCCCTCCTCTCCCTCTTTTTTATCATCTTGCCACTTTCACGCTCTCATTCACCTGACCCATTATTGTTTGATCCGTTCACGCCCTTTAAGGATTTATTATAGGATTTGCAGGTGGTGATATGCGAAGGATAGTTTGTCTTCTCAGTCTGATAGGATTGGCATATTGCCAAAATTTGTATGGCCCTTCGCAGTTAGATTTGTACTTTCGCTTACTGAGGAATACGAACCTTGGTGGTTTTGGAAATCTTGCCAATGCTGAGAGAAAAATTCTTACCGCTGAAAGGCAACAATTTTTGGCAGGGTTACCACCACTTCCAATGACTCATGATGAAGGTATATCTTTTTTGCGGGGTTGCAATCCGGGCCGAAGCGAGCCGGCTATTTCATCTACACTAAATTGTGATTTTCAAGTCAAAATATATATCCAACCGTAGAACTCGATAAGATCTAAATTCCATATCTATAGTTTTCACAAAACATCCAAAAGCGACCGGACCGAGTAGACACGGGCCAAAATTTCCGGGCCGAGTGATTTCTGACGTTTTATGAAATATACCAATATGGAATTTAGATATTCTACTACCATTTTGTAGATCTCATCAAATTCTACATTTTTATATAAATTTTCAGTTTAAAATCACAATTTAGAGGAGAGAAAATTACCGGCCCGTTCCGTTCCACATTGCAACCCCGATTTTTTTCAAAATTTGCTTTTCCAAACTGTAATTTTCAGTCATCCGAGTCCTCACAACCGAGTCCCCAACCACAACCATAAAACCAACTGCTCGACCAACTACTCCACCTCCACCAGTGCCTGATCCATTTGGAGCCAACAATATTCCAGAGGGACCTCCCGTTCCAGAAGAAAGGTTTAACTAGATTTTTTTTGTTTTTGCTCTCTGAACTAGTAATTTTCAGCATCGGCGGAACTTACGATGAAGATGGTAACTTTGTGTCTGCCACCAATTTGATCACCGAGAGGAAGAGAAACTTGGCTCGCGGAGCCCGTAACTACCAACTCAGCGACACTGCAACCACTCGCCAATATGGATATGTTGCACAGTTCCATCAGCCGATTCATGTAAGATTTTGTGATCTTTGAAAACTTTTTTGTGTGATCTTTGAAAAAAAGTTACAGCACCCTCAAAATCGAGTGATCAGACAACACACCACACCCCGTCCGTTTACGTATCCTCCATTGGTGTTCAGGTTGAACTTTTGAAATATTTTTGATCTGAAAAATGTAAAATATTTCAGAGCCAAGCCACAGCCAACAAATCGTGATACCTATTTGAACAATTTGTTGTTGGAAATCGAGGAATATGATGATTTTTTGGTAAGTTTTTCGTGATAGGACTAATTGACCATGAGACACTTATTGTTAACATGATATCGCATCTTTAACACACTGTTAACAACTATCAGTTCCACTGTCATTCTACATCTTATATAATTAAACTATTTAGGACCAAGTCAACCAATACAAAACTCGTTATCCTGGAGCCCAAGTGCCAAATCCTTATCGCTCTCTACCTGAAGGAAAACTCCCAGCGTTGGCTCAATACAGAAAGAAGAAGTAGTTTGAGTATTCTGTGAATATCTGTATATTAGAATATGTTTCTCAACTGACCGTTCAAAAGCTTTCAGGCATTCATTCAATGAAGTTAATTTATTTTCTTTCATACATGTCACAAAAATATTAAAATTACTGTTTGAGAAATCAAATTGTCCGAAAATCATGATCTTCTGATGCCAAAGGTAGATTTTACTGTTTTTGTCGCTTTTATCATGCAAATGGACAAATTAATTTACTGCTGACATAAAGCATTGTGAAATACAAAATAATATAAACATATAAATTAATGATATCAAATATTTTAAAAACCGATTTGTACAGATAAATTTGCAAGCACTACTGTAGAAGAAGGTAAAAATGAAAATCTATAAATTAGAAGTGCTTAGACTAGAATTGGATCCAAAATTCTCAATATTCAAAATTAGTTTTTTTTTTTCAAAAACTGGAATGCGGTTAATTGTGATCAAAACTTTTTGGTATACAAATGAGTATCTTATTGCGCCGTCGCCTGAAGTGCAGCCAAAACATGATTCCTTTCAATTGTGGACCCCATGCTGCTCGCAAGATTCATTAACATTTCTTGAGGGCTTATTGGTTTCGGAATCTGTACTATTGGTTTTATTGGGGTTAGCAAGTGTTGCACTGTTGAGAGTTCGGAACCATCTTCTAGCTGAAATAAGGGATTCAGATGACAGAGAATTTGAGTCTAGCTTACCATGGAAGTGGTGATGGATGGACGCTTCACTGCAGGCTGGCCGATGATGTTAGCAATATCCAAAGATCGTTTTCTTCCGGGAATCTCGTCTTCACAAGAGGAAAAATCTGATGAGAGACGGTGCACCTGAGCTTGGCCCTTCATGAGGAGTTGTTCTTCTTTTGCAATTTCGGCTTGTATACTTTCTACGGCCTGGATTGTGTTAACAAAGGTGTCAGCAGCGTTCAAGCTGGCCAACATTTTCAGCAATACTGAAATAAGGTCGTTGGATTCTTCCAGGGAAATTTCAAAAACTCACAATTTGGGCAAGTGGAAATCCCTTTAATCTTATCCCTCATATTATTTATTTTACTGACAATCAAGTCGATTATATTATCGCCTAGGCCAGCGTTTATCATCTCTGCCAACATTTCCTGTGGATTTTGTTCCTGATTCCCAGGATTCCAGAATGTTGAAGGCTGTGGTGGAACTGTTTGCAGAAGTGAACTTGTAGCAGCGGCGCGTTGTTGTTGGTGGAAAATCTGTGTAGCCACATCTTCAGCACTTGTTGTATCATCTTTGATAGTGGTATTGAATAGAGGTAGTTGTGTTTGTGTGGTGGAGGGTGTTGAAAAGTTGTTGTTTTTCATGTTTTGACTAATAGCGACAAAGCGAGAAAACGTTGGATTTTTGAAGAGAGTACCTGCAAACGGGAGATCTTAATAAAAAAAAGAGACCCATGACTCACCTAACGTTGGCTGGGCTTCTGTGGCTACTTGCGTTTCTTTATTCGGTACTGTAAACATACTCGTAGATGTGTTAGGGAATTGCATATGGGAGAACATATTCTGCGGTATCAACTTTGTGGTACTCGATCTTCTTCTTCCACTGAAAACTTGAATATTTGTTTCAATAATAAGGTTATGGAAAATAGTACCTTGGATCAGCAGTCGGGTCCTTTGGTGTGATATAGTTTCTGCTCTGGCACTTGGCGGAACATTGGTTTGGATGATCGTGAAAGTCCAATGACCTCATTTCCATCAAGGTTCGGAGGTTAGACTTTCCGATTCTGATACTTCCTTTCCAGTCCTTCTGCTTGTCCTTGTTGGCTCTGACTGTGAATTCCTTAGGGCTAATGTATTCGGTTTCGCCGTCAATGAGGATACAGTTTTGATGGATTCCGGGGCACGTGAAGAGTTTGGTTACCATCTTTGCTGTTAGGGTTCCGCATTTGACCTGGAAAAAGTTTTTTTTTGTGTTTCAACTGTCATTTTTGTTTCTGCGATCCCCTGAATTCAACAAATGCACACAATGACCAACGGAGCAGATTGACACGAGAATATCATGATGTTCTCGTTCTCGCCGCTCGTGCACTATTTGCGTCTAGCGGCGCGATGCGTGACCGTTCTCGGCTGTGGGCCGCGAGCGCCACTATTTTCACGCTGACCACCGGCGCGCGCGCTTTCCGCAGAGACATACAATTGGCGGTCTGTAGAGAGACTCCAGTTTCAATGCACGTTTTATGCGTTCCAAAAGCCACACCCCAGGAATAGAATCGACGTTCGTTGCGAGCGCCGTCGGCCCCGTATTTTGATGGCAAACAAATACATGAGCCAATGTCGGAGGGATCATGAGTACGCGTCGGGCGCAAGCAGGCAGGCGCACGCCGCGTCCGTCGGCCGTGTGCTCGGTTTTTATTGAAATGCACAGACAGACTAACCGAAATAGAATGACCATTCGGACTTGGAGTGTACTTTGATGGATGGGTTTTAAGGGTGACTCAAAATGGCTTGTTTCTAGGAAGCTGACATCAGGGTCAGCAACTAAAGTTGAAGAAGAGTGGGAACTCAAAAAGAGCGCTCAAGAAAATTGTTACTTTTAAACTAAAAATGAAAAAAAACACGGTACATTCTGAAAAATTAAAAGTACAGTTTTTAATGAAGGATTTTCAAATCTTTAAAGTATGCCAATGTGAACAAAATCTATTTCCAGATGTTCCTCAATTTTCAGTTCTCGTATACTGTACCCCCCCCCCCCCCCAACGACTAGAAAAACAAAGTGAGAAGCATGACTGTGTGTCTCGTAGGTGCGCGCGCGAGCGCTTGGAATCGGAAAAAGTCTCTTTGCAAATTTGCGTGTTACTATTTTTGTCTTCACAACCCCGTTTTCTCTTTCTCTCTCTTGGCTCGTACCGTCCGTGGCTGACCGTCGCCGTGCTGGACAAACAGTCTCATTTTTAGATTCTCTTCTCGTGTCTACAATATCCATATAATTTCTCACGTTTTAGTAGATAAGAAGAAGCATTAAAGGATAATTTTTGGTGGTTCGAAACTTGATTTGAATACAGTTGGAAGGAAAAGACAAGAAAGGACGTGGAAAAGTCGGTTTATTCTAAAATAACTGGAACTAGAAAATACTAGAAAACGAGATTTTGAGAAAGATATACTCCGTAAAATGCAATATTTTAAATACAAATTTTTTCTCCGGAAACATACTCACCGTTATTACTGGAGGAAGATCCACGCTGGCTTCTTTTGTCAAACCATCATCGGTTCCAATTTGAATATCAGATTCTTCATCAGTTGTTTCTTGTGGGGATCTACGTTGTGGTGAGACGTTTTCAGTCTCACGAGATGTTGCTTTCGGGAATATATCTTTAGAATCCTCAGGGATTCTATCTTCAGATTGTTCTTGTTTGAGCTCCAAGGGCATTAAAAGGCCACATTCAGTCATAATACCTGAAATTAATTAGGTTAAAAAGTTATCGGTTAGAAAGAGTAAACTACATAAAGATATAAAACTTTGAATCAAAATGGCGTGGGCTAAAATAGCACGAGAAGTGACGTATAGTTGTGAACGGCGATAGGGATAAAGAAGTGAAAATAAACGAAGAAGAAAAGGCAACACACACTGTTTGTAAGCGCAAAAACACAAGGCGCGCACAGTGAGCAATGCACTACCCCGATGAGAGCCACGCCTCCAAATTGCGAATGCGAGACTCGCGCGAGAGCCACAGAAACGGCGCGGGAAAATGACTACAAGGGAATTGAAAAGTGAGAAATCAAGGGGTCAAACAGAATGCGCAGGGCAAACAGTTCTCATGGAGAAATTTTGGGAGTGACTAAAAATGCAGAAGAGCATGTGCACAATTCTAGAGTATCATCTTCCAGTCTTGATGGGCACAAAAATAGTAATCAGTCATCATAAACCAACTAAAAAGCAAACGCGTGATCGCTGTGTCCGCAACTCGATACGAGCCGCCGTGTCAGGCTCGTATCCATGGACCACCACTCACGTTTGACCGACAACTGACGCGTGTTGTTTTTTTCGTCTCGATGTGTCCGTAGCCTTCTATTTCTCACTTTCACTTAGCGCGGACGTTCGGCATCAAGCTCTCCATCTTTTCCGACGGAGGCGTAAAAAGAGAGGAAGAAGGGGGAGTAGTGAACACGGAACGGTGAGAAATAAGGACACACACGGAACGGGACTGTATGCGTGAGGCTGGATGCATGTCTCACGGTGTTTTCTGCTGCAGCAGTAATCGTCAAATCACTGGTTTTCTATTGGACCCCCTGGCTTGTTCGCAGCATGGCGGGAAGCCTCTCTGTCCGCGGTCGACCAGTCAGTTCGTATTTATTGCGTGTTTGCGTGTGCGTGCGTGTGGTGCGTGAGACGAAATTTTGGTGCGAGATATATGTGGAACAAGTCAACTTTGATCGTTGTCGTGTTATCTCCAAATTAACTATTCTAGGAAAAAAGCACACAAAGAATGAAGTGACCTTTTCTGTTGGCACTGGAAAAATGAAAACCAAAGAAATCGTATGCCACATTTGGCGGATTATCTCACGTCGGGCACACGTTGTTAGTCCGTAAGTCCAGCCATCTATACAAAAAGTCACGTGAAAGATACGTGAGGATGCAAGGGAAAAAACAAATAAAAGTTTTTGAGTAAGAAGTGGGAGGGAGAGATCATAGGGATAGACATTTTGAAGATTAGACGGAAAAAAATTCAAAGACTATTGTGGGCCTCATTCCGACTCCCATTTATGAGGGCTCAGAATTAGTAGTACTACGCATTCAGCAACAACATAAATTTCTTTGAAATCTTTTTAGGACAAGTTCATTTGAGGGAAGTGAGACTCCAATTAGCACTTTTTTGAGTTTCAGGAGTCCCCTGCAAGTTGAAATCTCTGTGAAAAAAAAAGACTTTCCACTAATAACTTTCATACTGTTCCAAAATATAAAAATTGCAATGAATTTTCAAATCAGATGGAAGAAAAGTTTGTATGCTATCATTTACGCCTTTGTCATAGATTCTCCAAAAAAAAAGCCTTCGTTACTTCAGTTTTAAAATACTTGAAAGCTACCACCCAGAGAACATAAAAAGAACATGAAAATTAAGACGGGGAAAGTAGGGGGGCAAAATCGGATGAATTGAAACGTCAAAGATTAACGTGAAGGAAAGAAAGAAAAAGGAGAAGGAAGGCTGATGAGTGAACGTCACCAAAACTTCTGTTTCGGTTTCATCCGACGGGATTTGAAGTCAAAACGTGTAACCTTTTTGCCTATTTCTAACGGTGTCCTTTTTCTTGTTTTCGTTCAAAACTACTGCTGCCGTCACCGTCACAGGGGGGTCCACTTCACTTTTCGTCCTCATATCTAGTCGTATTCGATCGTAACCAGGAAGGCAGCGATGAAAAACAACACTACTAACCATAGACAGTAAGAAACACGTACAGAACGTGTGACGTGACGGTTTTTTTTTGTGTTGCTAGCAGCAATTGACGCGTGTTGGTTACCACAAGAAGAAACTACATACCAGTTGTAATTAAGAATGGAGGACATGCAAGGAGAAAATGCCAAAAGGAAATGTCGAATGAAGCACGCGAACAGTTGCATATATTTGTGAAGAAGAAGAAGCCACACCACCCAAGTGTACTTGAAAACAGTTCTTCAGAGGGGAAAAGGTGAGAGTTCTTATGTCAGAAAAAAACACAGACAAAGTGATTCAACGTCGAGTGTCGTCGGGGGGTACAAAATGAAACAATGAAGAATCGAAAGAGGGATAAGGGCTCCGAAGGACGACGTGCACAAAACAGAAAAAGAGCCGAACACGCGTGGACACTGCGAAACGTGTGTTTGCTTATCACGTTTCGCATCGCCCTCCTAACGCGTGAACCCCACCCCCCATATCGCTTCTTCTCCTTCTTCTTCTTCGCCCATCCTTTCCGAGACGACCTCCCCCCCCCCTTTTTGCCTCCCAGGCCACACGCTCCTCTTTTGTAAGCCTATATTTATTTTATGGAATGTCAAACCACCGACTGTACACCTACACCTGTTTGGACTAGAATCGTTGAATCAGAATTTCAAATGATGAGGCCGGGAACGGAAAAGGCAGAAGGTGTTATATTTGAGTATAGGAGTTTAGGGACCTCTATTTTTTGAAGGGAGGGCCAAACCGCTATAAAGCCGAACAAACTGTCATTGATTGCTGCTCAGAAACTTGAGATTTATAGTAGAAATTCATTTGATGGAGAATTGGGTCTTCGAAGTTAAGGGGATCAAGGGAGATGGATAACAACTTCTGAAACGTATTCAGAGATATCAGCAGATGGTTGAGCCAAAATGACCAGACAAAACCAAGGCTTTGGCCTTTGATGGAATCAGCAAGGCTCAAAAATTTAGGCATTTTTTAGAAGTCTTTTTCCTGCGATTTTCCCAATTTACATATTCGCTTCTGAATAAACCTGTCATTTCGTTTTCAAGTCCTTTTCCACAGTTTCTTTCAGAACTAAACATAATCTGATCGTTTTGTATTCTGCCCTAACAGGCCACCATGATTTTTTGTTGTCACCTAATGGCGTCCAACTGAGAATGAGAACCCGATGTTTATCACACCAGTTCATTCCCTTCAAACCGTTTTTTTTTTTCGGTTGCGCTTATTCGTGTCCGTGAAAAGCTGTTTCGAGGAATTCGCTTTGGAATTGGAACTCCTGATGATGAATTACTTGTGAGAGAAAAAAACAGAAGGGGCATCGGTATATTGTGATTTCACGGAAACCGGGAGGTTTGAAAAAGTACAAGCAAAAAATTACAAAAAACTAGAACTGCAGTAGTAATCAATTGACTTGGATAAGGGTGGGAATCGGGAAAAGAAAAACCGGGAGAAAATAAAATTGTACAAATGAAGTGTTAATATTATTTTTCAAGTCTCTCCTTCTTCTTCGAGACAAAGATATTCACTTGCGGCCGATCGTCAATCCACGGCTCTCCAGGATGAGCAAGTGTGTGCTCCAGCGCTTGACTATAAGTAACCGCTTTCTCGCACAATGGTTGCTCTCCTTGAACAATTACAGTAGCGCGTAGAGGTTTGAAAAAATCTAGAATAGCATTGTAGTAGATTCCACTGGTGACCCATGAGATTCTAGTCATCCGAATAACCAATCGTCCATTTCGTTCTCGCCGCAGGTTGCGTTGTCCTTTTTCGGCGAACATTGAGGGAGATAGTTTGCTGAGGAGAAGGATGTGAGATTGAGTAAGGTTCATGTTTCTGTTCAAGCCGTAGTTTCCTGAAATAGGGTGAGTGGTTTATGGGGATTCAGAAGTCGAAGACTATTCAGACATTTAAATAGTAACCAAGCTCTAGTTTTAGTGAGAGATTCAATACCTACAGTATTGGCCAGAATGAATGCATTTCAGTTGCAATAGGTCAACTTTCAGGGTCTGAAAAAGTGGTTTCCAAAAATGCGATTCTTCTGAAATTTTGAGGATGTATAGAGCAAATTAAGTACTTTATTTCTGTAGTTGACAACTTTTTCATATGATTGAAACCCAGTCAGTTAGGGCTAGTTGACTGACGCTATCTCGTCTCTTTCGATCGTTTTGGAGCCATTTACCTTTCTCGCCACCTAACTAACTCTTGTGGTTTTTCCAAAAAAGTGTAAAATGCAGAAATAGAGTTCTAGAGATGCTTGGCACATCCACAAAATTTCAGAAAAAATTGGATATCTGAAAATCAGCTTCCCAGACACTCAACGTTTACTCATTTCCACTGAAAACACCAGGGCGCGCTTTTATTTAAGCCAGTGTTGTAGATATAACGTTACTTCTAATGATAGATTTTTAATATACCTATATTTTATATACCTAATAATATACCTAATACTTATATAGCTCCTTACCTTCAAAAGCAAACTCGATATCATATTTCGGAAACGAGAACAATAACTGTGTGAAATCTGCCAGAACACTTGCAGCTTCTTCCATATCACCAGCGAACTTGCATGTGAATATTCGACCTCTTCCAACACACAACGAGAATTCATCCCGTTTTATAGAGATCTTATTTTTTCTCGATGTGTTTTCTGTGTTTTCCACGATCACTTTCATTAGTGCTGGGCACACCGAGAGTTGACTATCGACGAATCCAGCGAGTGGGGCTGAAATGTTCATTTTAGATGAGATGGGGATTACTTTCTAGGTCACTCACTTCCTTTCACTATTTTTGCAATGTCCTCGTAGAAATCTGAGAAGTCTCCATTTTTGAACAACGATTTGATACAAAGACACAAAAGAGTATCAGGCTCTCCCAATGGTGCATCCCGAAAAACCGTCCGAAACTGCTTACTTGAAGTTGATGCCAATCCAACAGTAGAGTTTATAATATGACTGATTACTTGTTGTACTGGCGTCAACATATTGTTACCCTGAAAATGGAAAATATCGGTTGACAGGGGAGCAGTGGAGGCAAAGATATAAAGATATGCGAGTGAGAAAAACAAGAGAGGGAGCCGCGGAGCCCGACACGAATACATTAGTGTGTGTGAGACATTAGTTTTATTGAATGTGACGATGAAGAGGTGTGAGAGAAAGGGGGGGGGGGGGGTTGAGTGTTTATAAGATTGTAGGGTGCTATTGGAGTCGGTGTTGGGCGAAGGTATAATTTGATGGAGTGAGAAGGGAATAGGGGAGGCAAGTAGACTAAATTTCGAGGAAAAAAATTGGAAGAGAAATGTTTGATGTACAAAGTTTGGCTTCTTAGAGGTTGAGTGATCTAAAATCTAACGATTCGGAATCGGAGGGAAAATCGGCCAAAAATTACTTTAAATCTGGATAAAATCTGCCCAAAATCGTCCAAAAACATCGAAATCATGGCTATTTCTATATGAACAAACGGACAAGAGTTTCGTACCATTATAGGAAAAAATCTCCTCTCAAAAATCTTTTCCCTGAAACTGAAAATCTTAACTTTCGACAATAAACTTCCAAAATTTTTAGGTCCCAGCGCCATTCATACATTAGGAGCTCCAAAGTTCTAATACTTATCAATTACCGTATTCAATCTAATCTTATGAAAAATCAAAAAAAAATAAATAACTCATCGACTAATCCTCATCCTACCTTCGAAAAAAGAAATGAATAATGAAAGTGAGAAAAAATATGTGAAAGTGAAAAGAAACAAAACTGATGTTGAGAATAACAAGGAATGCGTGGAGAGCGGTTGAAGAAATGTCCAATATCTTTTCCTCCAAGACACACACCGACAAAATAGTGTTCACCAGATGGGTCAGACAAAACTGCCACAGAGAATTGAAGATTGTGCGGGTCGTCTTTTGGCATGAAAGTTGAAGCAAACAAGAGAATGAGGAGAGAAAGGAAGAGCTTTTTATGGGGGTTTTTGTTGAGGATCCAAATACAAAACCTTTTTCTTCTAGACTAATGAAATTCTGAAGCTGAAAGTCTTCTCTAAACTAATAGAAGTACTCAAAAAACAAAAAAGATGAGAAAATTTTTCTAGGAAAAAAAATTTTTTTGAAAATTTTTCCAATTTTTTGATTTCAAAAAATATTTTTTGAATATATTTTTTTCCTGATTTTCATCACAAATAACTTCCAAATTTGCAACAATTTACCTGATAACAATACCAGTAATGGGTACCTTGTTTATTATTGTGTGCAATGGAGCGTAATTGCATCCCCGCGGGAAGGGTCACCCGCACCCTCACACTTCGCCGCGTTTCGTTGATTCTTGGTTGCTTTACGTTACGAAATTTTCGCTTCTGCTTTGCCAATTCTTATTTTTCTAATGAATAATCGATTCTATTTGGTTTGAACAGGTAAAGAAATCAATTTTTATATTTTTCGTTCGGATTTTTGGTCTCAATTGGAATTTTATCGATTTTTAGAAAATTGCCTTATTGGAAAATACATTTTTCCTTCGAAAGTTTCTTTCAAACCTTCTATTCCGTTTCTAACAGTTTACCAATTTTCAGGGTAATAATGAGTTTTGATTCTCCCATTTACCTTGGTGACGATGAAGAGCCGATAGATGAACCGGCTTGGACATATTCGTATGAAGGGCAGGAAAGCGACGAAGAATTCGAACCGGATAGAGATGACAAAAATAAAGAGAAACAAAAGAAAGATAGTCCGGAAGGCGACACCGATTGGAAGTACTCTGAAGATGAGCGAGAAAGTGACGGTGGTGAAGAGTATCAGCCGGATAAAAAAGACAAAAAGAAAGCGAAGAAAAAGAAAAAGAGTCCGGACGGCGACGCCGATTGGAAGTACTCTGAAGATGAGCGAGAAAGTGACGGTGACGAAGAATACGAGCCGGATACAGAAGAAAGAAGAAGAGATCGTGGACCACTGCTGCGTGATGACAATAACACGAAAACGTTCTTGGCTCGTCTTGCATCAATACGCGACACCGACCCAGATGATCTCGTTGTGACCAGAAATGTCAAATCTGAAGAGTTCGGGGAATCAACTGCTCCATGGAGAGTCAATCGTCAAATCTGGGAAAAACTTCATGAGTGAGTCTTTTCAATACTTGTCATTGTTTTTAACTTTGGTGTTCAGTTTCCAAAAAGAAGGAGTAAGCTGGCTCCAGAAGAAGACGGATCATCGGAGTGGAGGGATACTGGCTGATGAAATGGGTCTCGGAAAGACTATCCAAACTGCCGTGTTTTTGAGATCCATCGACGAAACTGGAAGAACCCATTATAAGTGAGGAATTTTGGATTGTAACAAATAAGTAGTTATGTTTTTCCAGATACAAGGGTCTCGATACATGCCTCATTGTGTGCCACGTTTCAATCATCGCTCAGTGGATTCAAGCGCTCCACGAATGGTTCCCGAAGGTCCGGGTATTCTTGCTCCATTCCAATAGTTCCACAGGCCGCGGTTCTCAGTGGGAAGAGAGTGTGTTCCGGAAACTGAATCATAGGGATCAACAATTCCCGAATGGATGTGTTGTGCTAACGACCTACGCCATGTTCACAAAGCTCAAAAAACCTCTTGTGAGGCACCCGTGGCAAGTGGTGATTCTAGATGAAGGCCATTTCATCAGAAACGAGGATACCAAATGTTCCCAAGCGATGAAGCAACTGATGACCACGCAAAGATTCATACTCACCGGGACCCCATTCCAAAACCGACTGTCAGAATTCTGGAAACTGGTGGACTTTGTCCATCCTGGACGTCTTTCGGATTCGGCCACTTTCCATAGAAACTTCACGCAGATCATAAACGCTGGTGCTAATCTCAACTGCTCTCCGCAAGCTGCTGCGAAGGCTTACGAATGCCTTGTTGCTCTTCATCGAGCTGTGAAGCCATTGATTCTGAGACGTCTTCAGGAAGATCATAAAGATGTTCTTTGCTTACCGGAGAAAAATGAGCTGGTTTGTCAATAATGTTTGAGCTTTTTTTCATGATATTATTTCAGATCCTGAGTTGCGAGTTATCGAAAAGACAACGAAGAATCTATGAGGAGTACGCCAGCTCCCGTGAAGTTGAAAGTATCAAAGAGGGTCGGATCAAAGCGTTCATCGGAATCACAAAGCTCGGTGACATCTGTAACCACCCTGGAATTTATCGTGGCCTCTCGCCTACTAATCACAAGTTCGGAGGTATCAAGGATAGTGGAAAAGTTGCGATGGTCTTCAAATTGTTCAACGAATGGTTCAAAAACCCCAAAAATCGAGTAGTTTTCTTCACACAGAGAGTCAAGGTTATCGAAATGATGGGGTTCTTTTTGGAACAAAGAGGGTAAGCTACCATACTTTTAACCAATGGCTTATTGTTCTTATTTTCAGAATCCGGTACGTCTCTATGACAGGCTCCGACACCGCATCAGCTCGTCCAAAGACTATCCAACAATTCGAGGAGGATCCGGACATTAAGGTGTTTCTGATGACCACTAGGACCGGAGGACTTGGGCTCAATTTGACTTGTGCCAACAAGGCAGTCATTTTCGATCCGGACTGGAATCCGCAAGCCGATAACCAGGCAAAGAATCGCATTTATAGAATGGGTCAAGAAAGTGATGTCTCCATCGTCCGTCTTATTTCAAATGGTACCATTGAGGATAGGAAATTCTTTAAGTAAGAGTTTTTCATTTTGGATTGTATTTATTCTGTTATTTCAGGCAAGTCCAGAAGGAGACTCTAGCTGCTCAATTGCTCCACAACTCCGATGTTCAACACGCAGTTCCAAATAATACTCTTCATGATCTCTTCCGCCTGAAACCAGCTGGATTGGAAGGATCCGAGATAGGTATTTATATGCAAGGAGAAATAGCACCCGAGAATGCGTTGAAATCCGAGAATAAGAAATCAGCGAAAAAAGCAATGGTAAGAGTTATCATGGTTTTCACCCAGAATTCAAGACTATTATTTCAGAAGAACAAGTTGGCCGGATTCGAAGACAAAAAATTGCTGCTGTCCTTGTTTGACGATGATAAGCTAGTTGCAATGAGACAACACTCCATAAAAGTCCAAAACTCCTCTGATATGAATCGTGTTCAGAAGCAAAAAATGCGTTCAGACATTAACAAAGCTGTTGGCAGCCTGATTCATACGTGAGTTTTTTTGTTTCTCCGTGCAAGTTCCAATATCGATTTTTTCCAGGGAGGGACGTCTGGCGCGTACATGGAAGAACGAATTCCACAAGTTTCTGAACGAAGAGTTTAAACTTCCAGTCAGCGCTGAGTTTTTTGTCGAGAAGGAAGAAACGGACAATTACTGGGCCACAGTGCATTCTCAAATACGAGCGAATGATGATCGACGAGAGTTGAACCGTCTTGTCCAACTTGCCAAGAATATGCATCACTTCCTCAACGGTGTTCCAAGTGCATCGGAGCAATCGATTCATCGCATCTTTGTGAAAAAACACGATCAAGCCAATCCTACACAGATGTTCTTTATCCAAGAAATTATCGCCACTTTGGCAACCTATGATGAAGAAACTGGTCGCTGGTCGATCCGTCCAGAATACAAAATAACTCTCCCTGAAACGCCATTGAAAAGAAAATCACCAGTAATGAAGTCAACTAGTGATATCAAGAAGGCCAGACGCTCGTTGACTCCGAAGTTTGTCGACGAGCCCAGTACATCTGCGGATCATCCAAGTGCTCCATCAACCGCTGAAAATCGTGAGATAAAGGAGTCCAGAAGATCTCTGACTCCAAAATTTGACAATGAGCCAAGTACATCTAATGATTATTCATGTGATCCAACTACTTCTGAAAATCCTGAAGATTCTGAAGAAATCTGAATTTCTTGAATGGATTAGCACCAAGTAATTATCAATAGTCTCTAGTTGTGTTCTTGTTGAAAAATATTATTTTTTCGATCCCAAATTGTAATAAGTGTATCATAAATTGTATAGGCATCCCCAAAACCTGGAAATGATTCCCAGGTAATTTATTATATTGTTTGTTATATTCCCTTTTTACCAGTTTTAGCCATCTCACTTATTTATACCGGGTTATCTATGCTTGCGAGTATTTGCTTTAATTTTTGGCCGGTTCGATAATATTGATAATAAAGAGAAATTTGTATTTTTCATAACTAATTGAATTTGGGATGAGCAATTCTTCAAAAATATGGTTATTGCGAAATTGATTCATGCAAATTTTCTGCTGAGGGTGTTTGCGGAGGTACGAAATTGTTCGTAAGGTCTGGCGATTGGTGATGTAAGAATTTTCGACCCTACCCCTACTTATTTTCAATTCTTACTAAATAAACTCAATAAAAGGACCGAAAATTTTCATTCGGTTTTCAAAATGATAACTCGGATTGTTGGCACAAAATGGGAATGCATAAAACTTTGATAATGACTCGGGATGAAAAACTAAAACAAAACAAAAGCTAGCGGCAAGAATTATTAATTGTGTCCTAACGATGAGCAATGGCACCTAGTGGTTCAATTTGGCAGCCTCCTCGTCCAGCTTCTCGCGATGCGCCTGCATGATTTGACGGCAATAGGTGGAGAGCTCGTCGACGGTTTCAAATTTGGACGTGTCCACTTCTGGAAGAATGTCGACGATGCACTTGCCGCCGGTGAGACGTTTCTCGGCCTGGAAAAGTATAAGGTTTTGAACTTTTTCTAAAACTTTGGGCCTAGACTGAATTGACCCTGAAAAGCCCAAATCTGCAATAATAAGTGACCAGATATGTACGTAACTCGGATTATCAGCTCTCAAAGTGGCAGATAAGGCTAAAATTCCTAACCAAATGGTAGGAAAATTTCAAAATTTGGGCTCAAAATTTTTTAAAAATAGTAAGGGATGTTGTTATACACTGAAGTCTAACATTAAGCTCAAAACAAGAAACTAGACGTTCTGAAAGTGATTTTGAGCAAAGATATGAGACCTCAAAGTACCTCATTTTAGTGTTGGCTGCAACTTTGAGGGCTCATATCTCGAGTTACGTAAACATTTAGCCATTTTTTATCGCGGATTTAAGCTTTTCAGGGTCAAATTAGTCTAGGTCCGAAGTTTCAGAAAGAAGTTCAACTCAAGTGTTCGGGGAAGCCCCTTGTAAGCTCTTACCTGATTGTAGAAGAACTTGTGGGATGAGAAGACGCATGGCACAATTGGGATCTTGGCTTCCTTGGCGAGGATGAAAGCGCCTTTTTTGAATGTGGCCAGGGATTTTTCTGGGTTGCGAGTGCCCTCTGGGAAGATCCAGACCTTTCTCTGGAAATTAGAAGTTAGTTTTTGTGTTTCATCAGCATTCTGACGACCACCAGATAGAGTCCTCTGTGGATTATGTTTCTGGATATTCTCGAAAACTCACCTTCTTAGTTACAATCTCATGGAGGGTGCTGTCCACGGTCTTATGAGCTTTCTCCTTACTGAATCGGTTAATGTAGACGGACTCGCAGAGGTAGGCACACAAATTGAATCCCGGGAAGTATCGGAGACTCGACTTCAGCATTACAATGCAGTTCACCGGCCAGGCGTAGGACATTCCAAGTACGTCCAGTGCACTCTGATGGTTAGCGATGATGATGTACGGTTTCTCGTCCTTCAGAATCTCTCCGTTTCTCAGCTGGAACTCGATTCCCATCGGCCAGGTCATCCATTGGAAGATTGTGAACATTCGGCTGCAAATTTCAGTTTTTCTTAGGATTTTTGGAGAGTAAATTGACTCACAAATGATTGTTCGTTGATTTTCCAGACGGGATTGAGGCGATGCCACCGACGAATCCACCAATCATCAAGCACAATCCATAGTAGACGGCACGGATGTAGAATCCGATGACTGGGAGCTGAGCGAGCAGCAGGATAACGGCAATCGCTATGATGATTTCGACAAGGGTCATGGTACCTGGAAATGAAAATCTATATTTGTGGTTAAGAACAATTTTTGGAAGAAAAAAACGTCGTGGAATAACTAAATTTGCATAGGACCCCAGTAAATCTACACAGCTCGTGGCCTAGAATTCATGCAAAAATTTTGAACACAAAAATAAAGCGTTTTAGAGAAAATTAGAAGCGGAAGTTTATATTAAATGAGACTAAAAAAATTCAAGAAGAAAATGAAGTAAAAAACAAAACAAAATGAGCGACGGACCATGATAAGGAGGGGAGGAAGAGTTTTCGCGCGCACACTAAACAACACGCAGGGCGTCATAGCGGAGTGTCGTTGTTTCTTCTTTTTCTCTAGCACCCTCCGCGCGGTTTTTTGTCTCTCACCACAAATCACGTTCATCCGCATTGAAACTGATAAGTTCTTGGAAATTTTATAGAAAAATGTTGAGTTTCTCAACAATCTTTTTTCTCCTAAATTTTTTTCCTCTCTCCTCAATTCTCCTGTAAAACAAGTTTCCAAAAGATCTTGAACAATGGTTAACGGTTCATTCGGTTCCTAATTTTCCTATTTTTTGTCAACATCAGAATCGATAAAATAGTGATTGATGAATTTGATGCGACATTAGGTCGAAATATTTGGACCGGTAAAAATATTTTGAAGGAAACTTTTTTTTATTCTTTTCAAGAGTAAAATTTCGTGTCTTCTGGTTAATTCAAAATCGTGAAAAACTATCCTATGAGATAATTTTGCAAACGAAAAGATACTAAAATAATTTTCGAGATGAGAGAGAAAAAATGAGAGCGATAATGTTTGTACCTTGTTGAAAAACACGTGATGATAGTGGATAGTGGAAGTGATTGATCAGTTTACAACACAGTGCAATTTGAAAAAAAGGCTCCGAAGAACTTTTGAGATTTCAAAATTTGAATTTTTTTCCATTCAAAAAATCAGAAATCAAAACAAAAGGTGACTCATTGTTGACAATTTCCGTTTTTCTCAATGTTCATAGATTAGCCTTGTTACTCCATTTGTGTTCGCTTTTTCAGAAAGATTTTTCAATTTTTCAGCGAATGTAATGGAAACGAAATGGTATTGCTTCCTATTCTGGTTCAGTTACCGGTTTACACTGGCATGCCTGGCACATTTTAATTGGTAAGAAATTTTCTGAAAAAAGTTCTTTTCTGATTTTGATTTATAGGTGCATGTCAATCTACACGAATTGTGTGTACTTTACCCTGTGGAAAAGTTATGATTTGTTGTGGTTTTGGATGCACTTGATTCTGTGCAGTTGTTTCCCACAATTGAGGTAGGAAAACATAGAGAGAATTCAAAAAAAGAAAGGAATGTCAGACCCGAAAACTATCTAATCGTTTGGACAAATCTAATTATCAAGAAGCTTACAAAGTATCCAGACTACACATTCAAGGTACGCTTACCCAAATATAAACCCACGAAACCCAAAAAAAGTTAAACTTCAGCAACTCTACTATGCCCTCTACACCACCAACCGATCGGCCCATTTCACAAAACGGCTGATGTCACGGAAGGAGAAGAAAGGAGTGATTGAACTGGGTGAAGAGAAAATAGACTAGAAAGTTCTAAACAAATTCTGCTTCAGACTCCAACAGCGATGAAGACGAGAAAAACGAGGCGAGCACGAGTCGAAGGTGAGTTCTCTTATCAGTAGGGTATTATCAAACGGAACTGGATTTTTTTCAGCGCCACGAATGTGGACCCAGAAGCCCCAATTCCTCTGAGAACAATCAACCCGGAAAAATCGGCAAAGTCCCTACCGGCACCTGTGCCAGAGGAACCGGAGCATGATGAAGGTACATTTTTCTGTTATGGTGCTCTAACAAATTTGTCCTATTTTCTTTATGTTGTATGGTATTCTTTATCTTTCTACTATCCTAGCTTCAGCCTTTCCTATCTTTCAGAAGAGGCCGATGCAACCGAAACCACACCACTCCGCCCGCCGCGGCCATCGAGGCCAAAATTCGAGGAGCCAGAAGACGACGATGAGATCATGGAAGTGGTGACTGAAGCAGCGCCAGAAGATGGTCAGGACTTCTATTCGTTTTCGTTCCTATTTTCCTTCGGATTGAAAAGAATAGTGAAGATATTCAAAAATTGCTTTGTTTCAGTGTCATCACCCAAGGAGAGTCCCACCTCAGAGCAGCCGAAATGGAAGTCCTACGTGCCCAACTCGGTGATGAAGTTCCTTCCGCGCCAGGAGAGCTCAACGCCATCAGTTCAATCGAAAGCCTCTACTAACAAGGATACTAACAAAGAAGTGAACAACTCTAGCTCTGCTATTGGTAGATTTTATGATAGAATCAAGTTCAACAGAAGTAATTCCAACTCTTCTACCAACACAAATCGTCCAAACGGTTAGTACATAGTTTTTCAGTCCATTTTGAATGAGAAGTTTTTAGAGATGGAAGTGCTTCGTCCAGACTACACCAATCGATATGACATCCTTGATAAATCAAAACGGGAAGCTCGAGAGAAGCGTGACAGGAAAGCTCTTAGACATCGAATTCGTCACGAGCTTCGAATGGCAATGAAGGCGGATGCGGCTAATGAGAGAGCGTTAGTGTTACTATTAAAATCAAAATGAACGAACCTTTTTCTTTTTAGCCGGAAGAAAGTCACCGACGCTATCGAGCTCCTTCTTCAACTCCTTCGGATGATGTCTTCATTCGCTATGCTCATTGGAACCATCAGGAAGACTTTCATTCCAGCGTCATTCAAATATCTTCGTCCTGGACAGCACGCTTATGACAACTACGAGCTTATAATTCTCTTCCGGTCAGAATTAACATTCATAGTTATTCCAAAGTTATCGATTTCTTTCAGATGCACCGCCTTCCTCGATATTGCTATGTTCTGGATGAATGTCACTTATGCGTACTGCTTGCAATGGCAGCTCTGCTGTCGCCTCGGATTCTTCCGCTTCATTTTCTGGGCTGCCATTCTTGGTGTGGTTAGTTTGACACTATCTTATCAAATTGAAGTGCGGTAAAATTAAACGTGTCCTCTTTCTGCTTCAGGTGTCGACGACAGTCATGTTCATCCCGATGACATACGTCATGAACGATTTGGACTTGAGCTGGTGCCGATTGATGCCCAACACAACATTCGCAAAGTATCAACCCAACTGGTGATCCAGTGAAAAAGTACTTGGCCCTCTTTATCACTTTGTAGTAGCTTAACAGCTGTCATCTCGGATCTTTGACGACTAGTTTTTTTTTAATGTTTCTTCTCTCTCAGCGATTCGTCCTGTACTGCCTTTGCCTATTCTTCCCGAATTTTCCAAACATGTTTTTGTTTTGTTCCCCCCGTCAACGGGTCTATCTCACCAAATAAATGCGTTTATTCCATAAACATGTTTTTGTGGGGGGATTTCTGGCAAAATGCATGTGGGGTGTTAAGAGACAGACAAAGAAAGGTTTCTACGGAATCGCACTAGCGAGAGGGGATTTATCACAATATCAGGATGATGCGAGAGAGAGAGGTGACAAGTTTTTGTTTGGGGGAGAGCCAAGACTTTCTACAATAGTTCAAGGGGGAAGACAACCAGTATTTAATAAATATAGTAAATGGAAGATGACGACGAGCTTCCTTTTGATGACACCGAATGAATTACCATCCCATCTTGACGTAACGGATGATCTCGAAGACAGCTGGAAGGGAAATTGTTCATCAGTGGTCAAATTTTTTAGTCATAGATGCAGTCTACTTATTTTTAAAGAAATACTTACCAGATCCGCAGACAACGAAGACGAAAAGTCCGATGAGCCATGGGGCGGCTGGGTACTTCTCCTCGGCTGGCTTCAAGCTCTTGGCGACATTTCCGCGGTTGTTAACGTTCTTGGAGAATTGCTTGTTAGCAAGAGCCATACGTTGCTTTGGGGCCATGTTGAGAGTTTTTGTTTAGTTCTGAAAAAAGAAACGAATTGAGAAAGATTCGAAAAACCAGAGTGAACGATAAGAGAGTGCTCACGAAAGGGCAAGTGAAAGAGAAGAAGAAGAAGAAAAGAGCTGCTGTCGGCTGGGCGGTGGCCTCGAGGTCGGAATGAAGAGAGGGAAAGGGAGACACAATGAATGTAGGGCGAACGCAACGGGCCCGCCACGCGACCCAGTGCAGCTGTGGAAGCGACCGACGCATCGCCGCGTCCTGTCAGCCGACACTACGGTATTTGACGTTGTGTGGCGTTGATGTGCGTCGAACTGCAAAGGAAAGACGCATGTGGGGAGACGCACCACTTTCCGATAGAAAGAAAAAGGGATAAAGAGAGGAGGGAAGATGGAGACGTAGAGATAAGTAGGGAAAATAGAAAGTCAACACAGATGATGTTTTCTATGTGGGCTAACCAGGAAGTAGTGGAGATTGGGAAAGTTTGATAAGTTTAAAACAACAAATTGGTCGAGTTGACCAATAAGTAAACGAAAAAACAGATCAAGAACGTAAATTTTGGAAAGGAACATCACGATCAAAAATTGGATATGAAGATCTTGAAAAACTTCCCATACATATTTAATTTTAGATTTTCAGTCTGTTACAGTTTGGAAAATAAAAGGGAAAAGAAACTCGAAATTTCGAAATTTTGAAACAATAATTCCGTGAACTTCTCACTCTCTCCTTTCACAAAAAAAACTACAGAATAGTCCCAAAATGAAGGTTTTTGCGCTGTTGTGACCTCATTTTTTGACGACTCGAAACACAAAATAGACGGGCATCATCCTCAGATATTGAGGAACAAACTGTGAAATTTTCAAGAGAATCGGTCAACTTGGAGTATACGAAAGGGTTAGCGACACGATACCAAAATTAGTACTAAAAATTCACGGAAATAGCCGTGACTTTTTCAATTTTTGAGATATTGAAAATCTTAACATATGTGCATCAACTAATAAAAATTTCTGATTTTTCTGTAAAACTTTCATTCAAATCGGCTCTGTTTGGGCTGAGTTACAGCTAGCGACATACAAACGAAAATACAAAGTTTTCAAATATTTGTCATGCAATTAACAACAATTCAAGAAGAAAACCCGCTTCAGACTATTTTTCCAATTAATTTTCCCTTGTTTTCCCTTCAGAACCGATCGATATACTTCACGCTATATCTGCGTCTACAAAAATCGCATGGTGATAACATACAAACAAGAATTCAACGACTGCATTGTCACGTTCACATTATGGTTTATTTCTCCTGTTTTGGATTTTCCATCTGCTAGAAAGTGTATTGGTCCATTTTTTCATTAATAAAACTTTGGTCAGAGTATACTACAACGTTTTCCAATAATTTCCCCAATTGTTCATAATTGTAGTATAGTGTGACTATCATACGCTATCTTTTAGTTTTCTCCCCACCAATTGTTATCAATTTTAACACGTACTGTCTAATGTAGTCACAACTATTTATTAGCACTTTTTAGCCATTGTTTGGTTGTATTTTACTCAACTTTTTTGGGATACTTCATTTTTATAATGTATTATTTTCATTTCAGCCTTCAAAATGAGTCGTTGGATTCAAGAAGGAGACAATGTGGACATTACAAACGAGCGTAAGAAGGGAACGTTTGATACTGAGAGAATGTCAGCATGGATTCATGGAGGACCCGAAATTTTGAAGGTTAGTTGGGGAAAAAATTATCTCGATTTTCTGACATAATTTTGTTCAGCGCCGTCGTGAGATTCTGGAGTTTGTCAAGTCTGTGGACGATTTCAAAGATCCAGTTCCAACAGAGTTTATGTCTCGAGAAGAACGAATTCTGAACAATGCTCGGAAAGTTGTGGCAATGACAGATAATACTGATCAAATTGATGGATCGGACTTTTTCGGAGAAGGAATGTATTATCAAGCGTGAGTTTTGATACAATTATTTATAAAAATTTTTTTGCTTCAGATTGACAATGGGTCGTGATTTGCATGCGATGTCTCTTCATTATGTGATGTTCATCCCAACTCTTCAAGGTTTTAGATTTTGTTCGATTTTTATAAAAACTATGAAATTTTCAGGACAAACTGATGATGAGCAGCTTGACGAGTGGCTCACCAAAGCCATCTCTCGTGCCGTTGTGGGAACTTATGCTCAAACGGAGCTTGGCCACGGAACAAATCTATCAAAGTTGGAAACTACAGCAACTTATGATTCGGCCACAGAGGAGTTTGTTTTGAACTCTCCCACTATCACTGCCGCCAAGTAATACTTTCGCTTCTGATAAGAGAATTTGAAGGATGGTTTTGTTTTAGATGGTGGCCTGGTGGACTCGGCAAGTCGTCTAACTACGCTGTGGTCGTCGCACAGTTGTACACAAAGGGAGAATGTAAAGGGCCTCATCCGTTTATCGTGCAGCTCCGTGAAGATGATACACATCTTCCATTGAAGGGAATCCGTCTGGGAGACATTGGACCAAAACTTGGAATCAACGGAAACGATAATGGTTTCTTGTTATTCGACAAGGTCAGAGTTCCAAGGAAAGCTCTTTTGATGAGATACGCTAAAGTGAAACCAGATGGAACATATGTGGCTCCAGCTCATTCGAAATTGGGGTACGGTACTATGGTGTTCGTGAGATCTATCATGATCAAGGATCAATCTACTCAACTTGCGGCTGCAGCTACGATTGCAACGAGATATGCATCAGTCAGAAGACAAGGGGAGATTTCTCCAGGGTAAGGCTAAATATAAGATAAAAGTATAAACTAGAAGCTTGAATTGGAATTTCAGAAAAGGAGAAGTTCAAATCCTGGACTACCAAACCCAACAATTCCGTGTTTTCCCACAACTCGCCCGTGCCTTCGCCTTCATGGCTGCTGCAACTGAAATTCGTGATCTCTATATGACGGTCACTGAACAATTGACTCATGGAAACACCGAGCTTCTTGCTGAGCTCCACGTTCTTTCCTCTGGTTTGAAGTCTATAGTGTCTTGGGATACGGCACAGGGAATTGAGCAGTGCAGATTGGCATGTGGTGGACATGGATACTCCCAGGCCTCGGGTTTTCCAGAAATTTATGGATATGCTGTTGGAGGATGCACCTATGAGGGAGAGAATCTTGTCATGCTTCTTCAAGTAGCCAGGTTAGATTTTGCTCTAAAGACTAAGTACCGATTCAGTGTTTGCTATTCAGATTCCTGATGAGAGCCGCAGAAGACGTTAGGAAGGGGACCGCGAACCTTGCAGACATTGGTGCATACATCGGAAAGACCGGAGGAAGAACATCACGTTTAACTACTCATCATCAATATACTGACGCGGATCTTGTGGAAGACTTGGAGCATGCTGCTCGAAAACAAGTGTTCCGTGCTTACGACCGGCTCAAAAAAGCACAAGAACATCTCCGTCCTGAAGATGCTTGGAACTCGGTGTCAGTTGAGCTTGCCAAGGCATCCAGATGGCACGTTCGTGTCTATCTCGTGAAGAACTTCTTGCACAAGGTCTCACTTGCTCCACAAGACTTGAAATTTGTGCTCGTTGATGTTGCTCGACTATATGCATATGATATTATCACTTCTTCAATTGGAGCATTCTTGGAGGATGGGTACATGCGATCAGATCAAATGAACGAGATCAAGGAGGGAATTTATGAGTGAGAATTCAATCTTATTATCTCCTGAAAGACTATTTCCAGATGCTTGGCAAACATCCGTCCAAACGCTGTTAGCCTTGTAGACAGTTGGGATTACGATGACAAGGAGCTCAAATCAGTGTTGGGAAGACGTGATGGAAATGTGTACCCGGCTCTCCTCGAGTGGGCTCAAAACAGTCAGCTCAACAGGTCGGAAGTGTTGCCATCGCATACAAAGTATCTTGGTCCAATGATGAAGGATGCTCGCTCAAAGTTGTAAATAATTGGGAACATTAATTATTGTGTATTTTTTTGACATAGAAAAATAAATATTTATTGCTATTCGTGTTGAAATTATAGCACTTTTCAGATTGGTACATTTTGAAGATTAGTTAGAAGAGGATTCCGGGCAAAATAAGTTAATGGTTTCATAGATGCAAAATTTCATGCTGATTCTGAATATCGTAATGAAAAACCTCAAAAATAATTCTCAGGCCCGAAAAACGCCTTTAAAGTTGCAAAAAAGTTATCCCTCGTGGCCGAATTTTTGCCTTGTTTTCCATGTGAATTACAATTTTCGTAATGTCCCCGCTAAAGGTTAGGCCGCAAGGAATACCGTTTCCTCAGCTTTTGCGGCGTTTCTCGGGTCTGAGAAGCAATTTTGAGCGTTTTCATTGTGATATTCGGAATCAGCATAAAATCGTGCATCGATTGAACCATAAACTCATCCTTTATGAATAGTTTTAAAGACCCTGCCATTCAATGTCAGCCCATGTTTGGCAAGAATTCAGAAGATGAACCCCTTTTTAACCCTGCGGTTAAAAAATGTTCCTTAACCTCAATTCACACATACAAAACAAAACATTTTTGGATTAGTTAACCCACAGACAACTGATATGAGGTACTCGGAGGATGATGAAAATGTGTATTGTTTCGTTATCAGATTAGCTTTACCACAATGTCAAAAAGTTAATATTCTGAAAATCGTGGTATACTTAGCTCCCTTCGTATAGGTGGGAGTATTTTCTGACATCTTAATTGTTTCTTTTGGTTTCATTTTGATACACTTTTCTTGTTCAGATGTACTTTGAGCAAGCTGAAATTGAATAAAAGTCTATGATGAAAAAAACAATTTCAGATAATTGACCCTTCTATAGAGTGTTCTCTCTACGTTAAAAATACTCTTAGGCTGGCCATGTGTAGAGTATTAGAAGGCATTATACAATGGCACCGCTGACCTTACATTCCAAAAAAACAAAAAAAATTCATTTTCTGTTTTTACTTTGAGCCTGGTACTCTCACTGTTATTATATTTTGAGTTTTACTATCTTCAGGTGTAGGCAATCATAGGCAATCACAATTGTAGTTCTACCGAGCAGTGAATCATGCAATAGTACTATAAAAGGGAAACGTACCTGTCTTTTTTTGAAGAAGTGTGTCCATTTTGTATAACACCTGAAACTTTGTGGTATCGCAGAACCAACCAAAGTCCAAATAGTTTAGGCACTTTTAACTTTTGCCAAAGTATACTTTATAGACTTGCAACACAACTGTTCTTCTGCTAAAAAGCAAACATTTGCCAGTGATCAGTAGGTAGGAGTAGATGAATCGAAACACACTTTCTTCTTCTTCTTCTATTCTTCCTGGTACTATCTTCTGAATTTCAAGGCCAAGAGAGAAGCTTTAACAGCAAATAAACATAGTTGTGGATTCCATTGAATATAGCATAAACATGTCCCCCGATTTCTTTTCTTTTCCTAATGTCGTATTCTACCGTATTTGCGCATGAATAAAGAAAATCAACAAAATTTTCTTTCCCATTTTCCTCAACTATTCAATATATAGAGAGACCTCGATTCATAAACAACTCACCTTCTGAAAAGAATTGTTTGATTTTTTTTGTCTGCTTTTCTTTTTCCCCTTTGCCTAGCATCTACAATTCTTCGGAAGTGATTCCGATTGCTCAATTACTCACAGACAAAAACTACTTCCTTACAACTTTTTTTTGTTGATGTTGACCTCATAGTCTTTTCGTCTCAGGTCAGCATTCATGTATTTACACAAACTGACCACAGACTTTGTGCTGCTCCCCAGTTTTATACCTAAAACTCATTCCTTACTCACGGTAATACACGCCGTGCCTCTCTGAGCTTCTGTGTGTGCGTGAGTACTGTCCAGTTCCGCCTAATTCGGTCTTCCCCGATCATCTCATTTTGTTAAGAGCCCCTGGTGTTTTTTATTCTGATGAGAGTCTATCTAATTTTGAGGTTTTTGTGCATATTACTCTTTAAATAATTACAGTACACAGTAGTAGTTTTATTTTGAGTTCTTTATCATTACTATTTTTGACTGAATATCGTAATACAGTAGCAACCTAATTATAAGATCTTTCTCGTTGCATTTCTTTGTATAAATACAGTACACTAATAATACAGTAGTAGTGGCTATCATGGGAAATTAATTTCAAGACTGTACTTCTTTGAATTCTTAATTTTAAACAAGTAGTTTTTTCGTAATGAAATGGGTCCTTTTCAGCTATCTTGACTTTTATGGAAAACACTTCCCAATTGTTTTATTAATTGTTTTTAAAAAATTACTAATTTAATATACAGGTAACAATAATTTAATATACAGGTATACAGTAGTTTTGGCCATCATGAGAAATTCATATCAAGACCCTACTTTTTTGAAGTTGACAATTAGTTTTTGTGATGAAAAGGGCCTAGTTAAGCTTTAATGATTTTGATCAGGAAATTCCCAATTTTTGAATTCCAACTTCCCAGATCGATGGTTCTAATATTAGTATTAGCTATGCCAGAGAACATTTTTCAAAAATTGTAACTATCAGATGTTCGTATTTCTCTTTAGAGTTTTCCAACCTCCAATTTTCGGAATCAAACTCCTATATGTTAAAAAATACCACCCTTGTGTATCTTCACTTTCCATGGATTTGTTTGTCTTCTGTTCTTCGACTCCACAAATCAAAAAATGAATGAAACTCGAGTCTCTAAAAATGGGCACGACAAACAGGGAAAAATGTGTAGTTAGTAGAAGTCCGGGCAACTCATCATCTAAAACTTCTGTACATATTGACTCTGAGGGGGATGGTGGCAATGTGCGTGTAGCGTGGTGGGCACATTGTTCGAGAAATCAAAAAGTGGCCGAGTTCAAAGTTTAACCACATCACCACCATGCGCTGATAACATGTTCGTGATGTTTATGCTTCCGGGGTCGGCCCCAGACATAAACGATCTGAAAATCTGAATCATCGTCATCATTTTCATGAGAATCTTGAACAACAAAAAAAACTTCATGTCCATCGCAACCACACCCAGTCTCAGCGTAGGTGGGTGGTCTGGTCTCGACGATGGTTTGCATATTCTGGACAAGAGCGGAACAGTTGGAAAATGATGTATACATTTGGTAAGGTATTCGAGTGGGAGGAGGAGGATGACATCCTTGTGTGAAGTCATCGGGGAGGTATAAAGGTTAGCGAAAGTTAAACCGAGTTCAGATTCGAGATACCAAAAAAGGGGCCCCTTTCCAAAAGAAAAAAGAATTTAAAATTCATTCATTGCACTTTCCTTTTCTGTTCCTGATGAATGAGTCTGCATAATTTCTTTCAATTTCTAAAGCGAACTACTTCTTATGGTAATTTCTATTCCGCATGGAACGTCACCCCTTTGTTGCATATATACGAATATTCTGAAGAGAACTTTTCGAGCATCCACTAATACCTGTTCCTGTAAGATTCGTGACTCACTTCACATTATTCTCAAAATAAAAGAAAACTGGTAAATGACGTAGAGCACAATAAGCTTCTTGAGTAAATTTTGAACCGTACTACTATAAAAGAAAAACGATACGTGTCATTTACAAGAACCGATCCATTTTGGTCTTCTACCTCAGTTTTTCTTTCCCTTCCTTCAGTTACGCCATCCGTCGGCTTCCATTTCCGCAATTAGACCGAAAATCTTTAGAACAAACATTGCGGATTACATAATCCCGATGTCTCACTCGATTCAGTAGTGAAAGTGTTTCTTTTGAATGAATTGAGAGAGAAGGAGGAGAAACTATTTGCATCTGGTTACAGTCTCAAAATCCCACGATTTTTTTGGGGCGGTATACAAGCTTTGTTTGAAGTTTTAGCGATGTCCAGGGACATTTTCGTGACTGATGTCTACTGACTCACCCCTTTTTTGTCCTTTTTTGCCATGCATCTAGATCATATAACTGTTTTTTTGATTCACAATGGTGGTGGTCAAAATAGGTAGACATGTTTGCAATTTTTCAAAGTTCACTTTCATTTGTGTTCCCATTTTGAGAACCTCGATTCTAGGTTAGAATATCTAAGCCTCAGGTGACCGAAATTGCCCATGTATATCCTCCCACTTTATTTGATCTGCCCCCGTGATTGCCTCCCGATAAGAAAGTTATGTCATTTCAATTTGAACAGTTATGAATTTCAAACCTTTCTTCTTCTTCTTCTTCTTCTTCTTATCATCTAGTTCCAGAAGTTTATTAATAACACAAATGTGTTGAAAAGGCGTAGGGGGCAGAGAATAAACAGTATATCGATACAGTACACATTTTGATAGAGACTGGAGACGGGGGGCCTACGCCATAGTCAACAAATGGCGTCGGTGTCTCCTCCTAGCCCAAATCAGCCATCAATCTTGTCCTCCCCGGGTGTTCATCACATGAACAAGTAGACCCGTGAAAATATTAGAAAAAAAAGACCCTACTAATCAAATATTTTCCAATCCCCTAGCTTTTCACGTAGTATAAAAGGTCGTCAGGTTTTCGTGGCTCATTCAACTATTCCTTTTTCTTTTCAACTTATTTTTCAAAATTGAAACTACTTGAAAACTGTACTAATATGTACTACCTCTTCTTTTTTCTATGCTGTAAAGTTCTAGACGTCAATTTCTCATGTTTTATGTTTTCCAGACGATGGACCCGCAGAAAGAATGCGTGTTCGTCTCGGAGAAATCCAAAATATTCCCCTCGACTCGACTATTCTTCTCGTTCCTTTTATGTCTTTGCTTTGTTGCACTGGCTATTGGAACATCGAACATATCACAATCCATGGTGTGCATGGTCAAAAAACCGGACGCCAATTTTTCGTGCCCCCTTGCCACGGAGCCTGAAGTTGAAGCCGTACCCTGCAACAGTCCGAAACAATTTGCATGGAGTTCTATACAACAAGGTATGTTCGAAAAGTTAAATTCCAAAAAGAAAAAGGTGTTCATTGAGAACTTCAATTTTCAAACATTCAAAAAAATTTTAAGATAAAAAACTATCTCTCAAATTCCTTTCTAATAGTTTTGTAACTTCAAGGTCTCATCTACTCGGGACAAAACTTCGGGTCCCTGTTCATGTTTGTCACCGGATGGCAAGCAGATCGTTTAAATGGAAAGTGGACAATCGTGGCGGCCATGGTGTTCATCATCATATCGAACGCTCTTCTGCCAGTGTCAGCTGGCGTCTCTTTTGCCCTCGTCTTTTTTCTGAGGTTTGTCTCTTTTTTTCTCTTACTTTTGCCATTTACATACAGTGTATACAACTTTGGTTAAGCCGACGTGTAGATCACACTCTCATTTCTTTTTCATTTCATATCAAAGATTAGTAAAAATGAAAGTGAGATTTCTCGTTTCACGTTCCATCTATATCAATTCAAAGTTAGGTTTAGAGAAAGATACAAAAAAATGAAGGAATGATTGAAATTTATGGGAACATATGATTCTAGGACTTGTGATTGATCAAAATAGATAAACAGATGGGTAAAATAGAAAGAGATGAAGATCAGAAAAACATTAGAATAGAATACCATACTAATTGTGATGTCATTTCATAGAACTTTTTTTAGTACGTTTGTCTTGTTGCCACAAACCAGAATCAATTTCAGATTCCTCACTGGCGTTGGGGATGCCCTTCTATCTCCAGCATCTTCTTCAATGATCACTCGATGGTTCCCACCGAAAGAGCGTCCCAGTGCACTCGGAATCGTGACCGGAGGTCGTCAAATTGGTACGTTATCTTTCCTCTAACATGATAAGTAAATGAAACGGAAAATCGGAGTAAACAAACAAAAACAACCAATTTTTTCCAGGCACCCTAATTATCTTACCGGTCGGCGGATGGTTGTGTGGAAACGATGGCAGCAAATTTCTTGGTGGTTGGCCAGCGATTTTCTATCTCTCTTCAGTGGTGGCCGCCGCTGTACTGGTCATCTGGGTGGTCTTTTCAGCCGACAAACCATCAAAGCATTTGTGTATTTCTCATGTAAGGGGTTCACAGGAACAGAACACAAGTACAAAAATGAAATTTCAGAACGAAGAAGCATATATCAACAGAAAGATCGAAGAGGAGAACATCGGAAAACGAAAAGCTCGAAAAAGTACACCTTGGAGAGCAATTCTAACTTCGAAACAAGTTTGGGTTGCTGTGGCAGCCCTGGTGTGCCATGAGTTCCCATTGGTTATCATGCTTCAATTTCTTCCAAAGTTCTTTTCGGATGTTCTGGGACTATCCAACACTGTGAATGGATTGGTGTCTGCGCTTCCAATGGGAATCCTATTTTTATCGAAGTGCCTATCATCAAGTTTAGCCTCATTTCTCACGGCGAACGGAAAATTGAGTGAGGATTTCGTTTGAAAAACGTTATATGTTTTACATGTTTTTACAGGGAAAACTCAATCTTGTAAAATATTCAATTTTATCGCTTCTCTCGGACTCGGAATTTGTATCGCCATTACTCCGTTAATGGGGACTCTTCAGCAGTCTGTTTGGGCCATCATTATTCTCTGTCTGGCTAACGCATTTGCAGGTTTCCAATTCAAAAAAACTTAACCCAACGAATTTTTTACAGGACTTCACACCCCTGGTGTACAAACTGCTCTTGTCCAACTTGCTCCAGCCTTCTCTGGAATCATCACAGGAATTGCGTTCACTGTTGCCGCTTGCTTTTCTATTTTCAACAAACTTCTTATCAGTCAGATTCTTGTGTGAGTTTTTTACAGAGATAATATATATATATCTCTTGCTATCTGTTTACATATGAACTGACACTTATCTCGTTCTTCTTTTCAGGACCGGTTCTAAACACGAATGGACTATTGTTTTCGAGATTTCAGCTTTTGTCGCTATTCTACCAACAATCTTTTTCACAGTGTGGGGGTCTGCGGAAAGAACTGTGAGTTTTTTTTTAAAATCAGAATAGCTTATGATCATACATGTGATCCGGGCCGTGTTGGGCCTTTGCGGGCCGTCGATTTTCTCCGCTTCAAATTTAATTTTTTTGGTAAATTTTTACACCAAAGTGTAGAACTCGATGAGATCCATGAAAAGGTACTAAGATCACCAAGATTGCATGTCTCAGTTTTTCGTCTAGAATTTGTAGAGCACACATGGGCCAGGCCTTTTTGGCCCGTGTGTTCTACAAGTTCTAGACAAAAACTGAGGCAGACAATTTTGGTGATTTTTTTACCATTCGATAGATCTCTTTGAGCACTACATTTTGATGTTAAGATTGACCAAAAAATTTTGAAGCGGAGAAAATCGACGGCCCACAAAGGCCCGAAAAGGCTCGGATCACATCTATGCTCATGAGCAATAATTGTTTTTAGGAATGGGCTTCCAACCGGGTGTCTGTCCCAAAGGATGCCGATCAAAAATCCAATGACTCTGACTCTTCAACATCATCCACAATTCAAGCTTTCGCCAAATATAGCATGTTCCTCTCTCACGATCTCACGAATTCCGCCTAGTCTTGAATCAGAATAGCTTTATTATTATTTTCCAACCATACTTTAGAACTTTTCTATTGCCAGCTTTAGATGTAAATCTCGAATCGACGGGCAACTTTTGATATGTATTTACGATATCATTTTTCTTGGCTAGTTTTAACCCATCTTTCTTTCCATGTTTTTTCTGTGAATATGTTTTTTTTCTTCTCCACCTGACTCCGGGTTATGGATCAAATCACTGCATTTCTCTTGTTTTAATTTATCTGTAAACTTAACCTAGGTTTCATTTTTTGTTTACAACACAGCTTTATTGAGACTTGGTTTTAAATAAAGTTTTTATTCAGTAATTATTCATGGGCACAAGAAATGAGGAAAAAATCCAGGTGAATTATAGGAAATATCGAAAAAAGTGTGTATCACCTGTCGATAGAGCTCACAAGTTTTGTTTGTGGCACTTTCCATCTCATTTTCATCAGCATCGACTACTATTATCCCTAAATGCTATGAAATGAAAGGAAAATGATTCCTATGCTAGTTTGGTTCATCTTCATTGTGCTCATAGCACTGCTAGCATGTCTAGCAATCAAATTTTTGGCTCTTCGGATTGTCTTGGCTGTGATCCTCACTCTCCCCATTCTCATCTCCGTTGCCTTCTGTGTCCTCCGCCGAAGTCCAGTCACTGAGACCAATGTGATATCCTATTTATAATATTTTTTTATAGTTATTAGCTTTAGAAACTCGTCTTCTTCAACTCCACCAACATTGTGTCAGAACGTGGAGAGGCTCATGGCTTAATTCACGAGAATACCATTGCGGCGTTCCGTCAAGCTAAGCTAAATGGCGCCGACACTATTAAGATGGATGTGAGAATGACTAAAGATGGAATGCTCATCATACTTCGTCCGGAGAGCATTGACACCGACAATGCCACTTTTGTTATAAGCGAGACTCATTGGATTCAGATGAGTCAGCTTAACGTCTATGGGTTAGTTATGTAATTTTGAGTTATAAATCTGAATGCCGATTTTCAGTGGCAACAACGGAACCATTGTTCCTTTCGATGATGCAGTCTCCTGGTGCAAGGCGAACAAGATGAATATGATCTGGCATATTCCTGACTTTTCGTCCGACGTGAGATTAGAAATTAGTATTTTCTGGAAAAAAGTGTGTTTCAGCTGCTCACATACCTCCGCAACAAAATCATGCAGGACAGCTTGTATGGCAAGGTTGCCGTGACAACATACCGCGCGCTGGTGGCGCTGAAAATGCGATGCACGGATACACAATTGTTGATCGGTAATCAATTGTGACTTATTTGTAGGCTATAACTACACATAACTAATTTTAGGCTTGGTCTGGAAACACAACGAATTTTCGGTCTCCAATGGAACTGCTGTTGGAACTATGTACACATCTTGGTTCTTCTCAATGATGGATTCATTCACCTATTGGGGTGTCAGGTGAATTCCTTGGGGGCGTCCAATAATCCTCCGATCACAAATTTCAGATCTTTGCTATCCCCTACCTTCATTGGAGTTGACTTTCTAGTTACCAGTGTTGATGATGCCGACCGGTAATTAAAAAAACTCATCTTCAAAACCCATGTTTTCTTTCAGTGCTCTGATTCTGGAATCTGCATCTTCTGGAATCCGAACCTTCATCTACGACATGGTCACTACTCAAGAACGAAATTATTTCGCTCGTCAAATGCATCTCCCTATTATTGTGGATGATCTCGTTGAATTCTTGGGAACAACTTCTTCGAATTCTAGTCGGAATTCCAATTGATTTTTGTTGACAATAAAAATCTCAGTTAAAACGACTATTTCATTTGCAGTGAAATCATACTAAAAACATTTTGGTTTACAACCAGAATTAGTTGAACAAAAATCACATTCAGAGTATCATGGAGGAACCGTAAAACAGATATAAATACAGAAAACTAGAAACTAGTGAAACTACAGTAATCAACGAACATTATGAATAGCATTTAGTGTCCATTGCTCGATATCATATACCGCTTTCGATGCTTCATAAAGTTCACTATGAAAATTGAGCATTGCATGGAATCCATTTTCATAGTTGATGGTTGTCGTGGGTACTCCGGATGTCTGAAAATGTCTGATTATTACATCCGAAATTATCAGGATTCTTACTTCTAATCTGTGAGCATAAATGAGTCCTTCATCTCGTAAAACATCAAATTCACAAGTCACAACCATCGTCGGTGGTAGATTGGAAACATCTTTCCTCATCAAAGGAGAGAAATCAGGATTCGTCAAAAATGGCTCCATGAGTTGTTGAGCTTCATGGCTTGGCCGTACAGCCCATCGTTCAGGAATACTGCTATTCTTGTATCGCAAAGTGGATTCTATGGCTTTTTCATAAGACATTATCTAAAAAAAAGAAATTTTCTAGATCGATTTAAAGTAGGATCACACTCATTTTTTAAATTTTCTCAAATGATCGTCCTAATTCCAGTATTTACGGAAATAACAATATTTTTGCACAAAAATCGTTAAAACTCGAGAAAACGATTTTCAAAACGCCAACTTACATTTTTTCTAGCCTATTTCAATGAATGTAGATTTTTTCGGTGATTCGAACGCACCTAATATCGCCGCTCAAAACGCAATAGAACACTTTTTATGATCAAATTTTCAATTGTCGCGCCGACCACTGCCGACGTATGAGCCGATAGCGGCAAGCGCGACAGCAGATTTAAGTCCGCAGCGGCGAGCGCGACAAAGTGCAAATTTGCTCATAAAAATGCTTGTATTGCGTTTTGAGCAGCGATATTAGGTGCATTCGAATCAGCGAAAAATTCTACATTCATTGAGATAGGTTAGAAAAAATGTAAGTTGGCGTTTTGAAAATCGATTTTCTCGAGTTTTAACGATTTTTGTGCAAAGTTATTGTTGGGACGACCATTAATTGGGACGACCATTTGAGAAAATTAAAAAATGAGTGTAATCCTACTTTAAAGTTATTTTGAAAAATTACTCACCTCACTGATCTCATTTTTCAAATGATCCGCGACGTGCCCATTTGACATCACACTTGGAACCAAATACGCCTTCTCATCCATGTCGATTCCCGCATAGAACATGTAGTAGTAAGCCACCGATTCAGGATCCACTAGTGCATAACCGTCCAGCCGAGAATGAAAATATCGGTAGGAGACGGTTTGTAAGTCGGCCATTTGAAGAAGTGGATAGATTAGAACTTGTCCCGCTAGTTTTGGTAGTGCATTTCGTGCCGCTCTACGCTGTGCAATAACAGTTGCCAAGTTTCCTCCCGCTGAATCTCCCATTATGACCATTTTCGATGTGTTGATTCCAAATTGTGCGGGACCGAATTGTATGAAATATTCAATCGCCGCTTCACAATCCAAAATCCCTCCAGGGAATACGGTTTCAGGGGAAAGACGATATTCAATAGAGATGAATAGAGTCTTCGTCTCATATGCCATTCTTCTAACAAGCGAATCATACATATCCACATTTCCCAGTGCAAATCCACCTCCATGAATAAACAGAACAGCTCCATCAGTGGAGGTTTGATTGTTCAAAGGTCGGTAGGTTTTCACCGGTGTTCCATTCCATTTCTGCCATTTGATCTCAATTTCACCATGTGTATTGACAAGAAGACCTAGGGATTTGGATAAAAAGTTGAGGGCTCCACGGGTCCACTGCACCATACTGCTGGCTTTGGAGAACATGTGGCTCTGGAAATTGATATTAAAACCAAGATATTTTTGAAATTTTGGCTCCAGGACATTTTGAAAGTGAGCAATTAGAACGCGGACAATTTCAAAAAGTGAAATCGCGTTTGTTCCAATTTTTTGAATTTTTCAGTTATATTCAGGGGTGTGCGGAATGAAAATTTTCGGAATTTTCGGAACTCCGAATTCTGTTCCGCACATAACACAGTGCCTTATTATATTTATAAAACGCAAAAAATATAACTAAAAAATTCCAAAAATCAGGAAAAACCGCGATAAATCTTAATTTCAAAATTTCCACTTTCGAAATGTCCCGGGGCCGAAATTTTCAACTCACTGGGTAATAATATGCTACACGTAGTGCTGGTTCAACAATATGCATTACTGTCCGATCCCATCGGCTAACAGTGAATCCATCCGGTAGTGGTTTGTACAATGAGTATCCGGTTGTTATTAGAGCTATAGTAGCTATAGCAATTATTAAATATCTCAAACGAGTCGAGTCTCCTTTCGTCTTGGACATTTTCTGAAAGTACAGTAGTGGGTAGACCGGGACCAAAAAACAATGTAGGCTAGCAAGGAGGCCTCAAGGACAAAGAGAATAATTACCACCCTATGAGGACCACCAAAACGGACGAGAGAGTGCACATAGTGAAGAGGATTAGAGAGCTAGGTCAATGAAGGTGCAGGTGAGGATATATTGATCTTATCCCTCACCATACAAAAGTGAGAGATGCACGTACAATTTGATGGTTCACGTTTGCATTTGATATTTTTACCAAATACATATTTTTCACCTAGGATCTTTAACATCATGTGAAAAACTTGAAACAACAAAAAAGTAGGAACTACAATTTCAGACAAATGTGTAAATGAGGAAAACAATAAAATGATAAGATAAAATGATACAATGGGGAACAACACCATTTTGGAACGAGAATGGTCAAGACTACACATGTAGTTTTAAATGGCATTTCAATTTCAAAAACTGTTACTAGCAAGGTCAAATAAAAAAATCACGAAAAAAAAGGAAAAGATAGGATTAGCAGAAGTCACATACGTGGAACGCAAGACATCAGATTATTTTTCCTTTTTTCCACCTTCAGGTTTTTTTTGGAATGACTTCCCGGGTGTTCGTGAAAAAGTGTCAGTAAAATTGATAGTGAAAATAACAGGGAAATAAAAAGACGGCATTCTGAAAAAATCTAACAAGATCAACTTTACACCACTGGAATTTTCTAGAATCTGGTGAAGAAGGCGGGGAGAACTGATTAGGGGTCAACAATGGTTTCTAGCAAAACTTTTTCAAGGTTGATGACCGGTACAGTTAGTTGAAGTGTAAACTGTAAAAGAAAAAGCTTGGGAAAGGGAGGAGGTCAAAATTTCAGTGTAACAACTAAAAAGAAAACCAGAAATTGATGTTAGTTCTGTTTTCTTTTCTTTTTGTTTCAGTTAAAATAACGTTGAAAGCTTGAAAAACATAGATTTTTAAAAGAAAAAATAACTCTAGCAATATTAATTACTAAAACTATCTTTGAAAACCAAGATGACTTCTATAACTAAAACATTCCCTTTTCACATAAAACAAAATAATCAAACACAGATTGGTTGTAAAATTGGAAGCAGGTTCAATGAATTAACGTCATTGCCAAAACATTTGATGGACAGCGTCGCTGACAACTTCTAGAATTTCGAATCACACTTACCGTATTCGTTAGAGAATTCCTTGAGGGTTTTTCTATTTGAAATAAACCTTGAAAACTTTCTGACCAGTGAGAATATGCAAATCAAGTTGGTTACCATCAATTGTACGGTCAAGTTGTGTTTACAGGGCAAACACAGTTCAATTGCAGAAACTGTAGTCTAGGCGCCTGAAACTACGCGGAGACTACATACAAACTGTGGGATTACGAAACAGATTCTTACAAGCATCAGTTTTTTTCTTACATCAAATGCAAATGACTCATGCGATAACAACCTCCTCCCACGTCTCCTTTCGTTTTTATCCCATTTCTCTTCTGAGAATAAATTCTTTTCTTTTTGAAAACCTTCAAGATAAATGCATTCATTTATAGTTACAAACACTGTGTGAAAAATGGGGAAATGCAAGAGAATGACAAGAAGGCAAAAATAATATGTTTTTTTTTGATAGTGAAGAAGCATTAACAAAACGATAAATAGGCAAGCTTTTAGAATGGATACTGACCAACATTGATGAGAATCAAGAAATTGGTTTCCTTGGGAGCATGCAATTCGTTTGTCGCCAGATCCGAGTGTGCTTGTACACGAACTTTCCGGTGATCTCCGGCGGCAAGAATTCGGTTGGTCCACACTTGAGCGTGTCCACCTCTCACTTCTCGGATGTTGAATGGGCCAGAACTCATTCTTCCTGGAATAAGTGATTTTTAGGTTGAAGAAGTTTGAGGGAATGAAAAATCTGAACAGATGGTTATTACGCCAGTCTCATTTTTTTGGCTGCGACATCTCGACACGAAAAGGCTACAGTAATATATTGAGAATCACAGGAACATACCCTGTTTTTCAGGTCAATTTTTCAACTTGTCACGGTTTTCGAACGGTTTTCAATAAATTTCGGAGCGAAAAGTAATGTTCAGGGCAAAAAATAACATTTTGCTTCGAAATTTGTTGAAAATCGTTTGAAAAACATAAACATTTTAAAAATTCTCCTGAAAATCAGAGTATGCTTTTGTGCCAAGATGTCGCAGCCAAAAAATCAGGGAAATTCAACCAGGACTGACATTGAATGAGACTGGCATAATATCAAGTAACAAAATTTCTGATTTTTCTGTATAATTTTCATACAAATCGGTTGAGTTTGGGCTCAGTTTTGGCAACATGCAGATGGACATACAAAAGTTTTCGAATCTTATTATTAAATACCAGCCTGCTTACCGCAGGCTGGTTATTAAATATTACCTCTCGCCAACGGTCCATCCCTGTCAGAGATAGCGTATGTGGTGTCATTCAACACTTTTCCGCTCTTGTCGTATGCGGTGAGAGTAGCGATGTGGGAAACTAAAAAAAATATATTGCTTACTGTAGTCAACTATGACAACAAACCTGGCAAGCCACTCGGAATAGCCAGCATGTAAACTTGAATCGGTGTCTCTGTGCAATTCTCGCACATCGGCTCACAATAACGATCGTCAACAAGAGTGTAGTTTGCAGGGCATGGGTCTTCAATGCACTCGTATCCTCCGAGTTGATTGAAGCATGCTCGGCCGTCTTCGCATCTCACGGACTCACATTCGTTGATGTCTGGAAAAGTGGTTATTGATTTGAAGAGGGCAAGACAGCTCATAAAATGGAGGCTGACTTTCATGCCTTCGGCCGGCGCGTCCGTGGCCCAGCCGGTAGTAGCGCATTACCAATTCGCCAGAGCGCCCACAGGTTTGAGCCCCACTAAAAAACATCTTGGCAAGTCTTGAGGCGTCCTAAGACCTTCAATGGCCGAATTGAAACTCACCATAACATCCTTCCTCAGCAAGCTCATATCCTGGTGGGCAGCGGCACTCGTAACTTCCTTCGAGATTGATGCACTCGAAATCGCACGGCAAATGGAACTCGCACTCATCAAGATCCTCACAGACGTTTGTGTGAGGGTTGATCGCATAACCCTCTGGACAATTGTTCTCACCGGAAAGAATCTTCAAACGGTGTGAAGTTCCATTTCCTTCAACACAATCTCCATTCTCATTGATCTTTCCTCCACAGTCTGGGGTGTCAACAACATTGGCGAGGGAATGTAAATCGGTTTGTCTTTCAATCAGAACATCATGTGTTGTTGGGCCGAATTCTGGATAGTTTGCACTTCCGTCATACATGTCCTCGATGGGGAATTGTGTTGCTGACTTGATCGTCAAGACTGGAAATTGAGATGTTTACGTTATCATACAACATAAAAATCACATACCTTTTGGTAGTGGAGTCGTTGTAGTTTTGTACTCTGGAGTTGTTGATACTGTTCGTGCCGACTGACTGTTCTCCTCTGTCTCCTCGTCGATCGACGTGTCTCCATCTCGACGCGACGGAACTCCTGGATTTGAAGGCTCAACATTATCAACGCCACTTCCTTCGGAACCGGTCAGCGGAGAGACTTCACCGTCTAGAAACGTTATTACGTCTCAACGTCCGTTGAGATACCCCCCACCGACCGGAGCCCTAGATAGCGGGATGCAACAAGAAGAACCAAGTGAACCAAGTGAGAAACGACAGTTATAAAATGAGTATGGACGAGAAGGGGTTACGGTCAGTGAGGGTTTCGTGTAGGTGTTGGTGTTGGTGTTGGTGTCAAACGTGTGTTACTAACTAAGAATTGCAAACTTACCGTATACCGAGAGTACAGTGTCATCGAATGCAATTCCCATGGAATTGGAAGCGACACACTTGTAAACTCCCTCATCGAACTTCTCTACCGACATTAATACCAAACTATTATTGGGAAGTACGTAGACTGCATCATCGTCCATCATCTTCTGGTCATTCTTGGTCCATACAACGTTGGTGGTCAATGGTTCACTGTTGACTTCACAATTCAAGACCACAGAATCTCCATTGTCCACTTCGACTCTATCTGCTGTCTTGACAGTTGGAACATCTTCGAATACAGACTTCATGTGAGGAATCGAGTAGCGTCTTCGGTTTCTGACTTTGCAAGTGTACAAATCCAGATCTCCCTGCTTCAAATTGCTGGTATCCAGAATAACCAACGATCCGTTGTTCATGAAGTGAATACCAGCCAAGTTCTTAGGCAATGGTACACCATTGTATTCCCAAGTGACTCCACGACTGTATGCGATGTTCTTCTCGTAGCAAGTTATAATAGCAACATTCTTTCTGACATTGGTTGGCATTGGAGTAGGGAGAACGATGTTGTCCACAGTGACGAATGCAGAAACCTATAATAATTATTATTGATTTGTGTTCTTTTTAAAGGGGAAATATACAATTTCGCAAAATTTCGAGTTTTTGGTACCATTCGATGCAGAATTAGGGCATGGGAATGGGAAGAAAATTCTCTTGGCCCATGATCTAAAAATGCCTTATTTTCAGAATACAGTTCAAAAACAGCCCAAAAAATCAACTGTGAGGGTGCAAATTGGCTATTTTCAGGGACGCGTGAGTCGTTGAGGGTGCACGTGAAAACAGGGCACCCTCACAGTTGATTTTTGGCGCTGTTTTTGAAACATATTTTATAGATGAGGCAGTTTGGGACCATGGTCCAAGAGAATTTTCTTCTCGCTCCAATTCTGCATCAAATCATACCAAAATCTCAAAAATCCCAATTAGTGTTCTATCCCTTTTAAGATACTATAACTTACAGTACTAGTTCCGACACTGTTCTGAGCCAAGCATGAGTATTCTCCAGAGTCCGAAGTGCTATTAAGTTCGAGTTTCAAGTGTGAGTAGGCATATTCCGTTTTGTCATTTTCTATCAACTTTCCATCCTTAGCCCAAGTAATGATTGGGTTAGGTGGGCCTGCTGCTGAGCATCGCAGTTCGATGATTGCTCCAACGGCAGCCGTTGTGTTCTTTGGTTTGACAATGAATTGTGGTGCGGCATGGAGAAGAACAGTTCTCGAAGATCTTGGTCCAGGCATGCAACGGTAGGCAATGGATCCATTGAGAGAGGAGTCTTCAACATCTTTCCATGGAAGAAGTTGTGGATTGTCATCTGGAGTGTCTCCTCTGTCAATCATGTATTCTGTCTTCTTCGGTCTTCCCTTCTCGTCACATTCTACCCAGATTGGAGCTGGTCGGTCAGATGGTTCTGAAAAATGTACATATGTCTGTGGCTCGTGTGTACTCTACTTACTATTTACTATAAGCTTCCTTGTTGCAATCTTCTGCCCGGCATCCGATTTCGCAATACAATGATAGAAACCATCATCATCAGGAAGCACATTTCTAATTGCCAAAGTGGTACCAAGAATTTGGTATTCTGAAATTCTCATGATCAATTTAGTAATAAATTAGTTCGCATTTGATGACTCACTCTCATTGTTTTGAATGGCAATGTTCGAATCTCTCATCCAACTAATAACTGGTTCTGGAATTCCAGTAGCATTACAAGAGAGGAACACTGTTTGACGAGGGTTCGTTGACACGTTCATTCGTTCTGGGGAAACTTCCGGAGCAACTGAAATTATTGTTTGAAAAATATGAATTTCATTAATGAGACTCACTCATGACAATCAAGTCAACGTCTTCTTCAGTGGCTCCCACCCAGTTTTCAGCCTTGCAAGTGTAGACACCGGCTTGAGAAGGAGTGATGGAAGAGAAGATGACTGACTTCTTCTTGGTTGTGGCGGTCTCATCAATTCCAGCTGAAAAATCATACATGATTCAAAATTTATGTTGTTACTTACTATTGGTCAAGAGCTCATCATCCTTGTACCAAGAAATCGACGGTTGCGGGACTCCAGAAGCTTCACACCATAGTGTCACTTGGTCTCCCTTATGAACCACTTGGGTGCTTGGTCTCTCGAGAATCTTCGGAGCAACACCAACGTTCAGATGAGTCATTTGAGTGGCATTTCCAGCCTTATTAGCAACTGTACACTTGTACTCTCCTTGATCGGAAAGTCTTGTAGAAGAGATGGAAACGACGGTTTTCTTTTCTTGAAGCTCAACTGTGGCAGATGGTACGAGTGGAGATCCGTTCTTGGTCCAAGTGACTTCCGACTGATCTGCTTCAATGTCACATTTGATTTTGGTTGGCTCTCCTTCAGATCCATTGAGAGAGCGGACTCCAGAGCTGCCGATCTTTGGAGCAACTGAAAATTTGCAATATAGATGTAGTCATTTATCAGAAACTAAAATGAAACTCACTGATAGTATGAACTTTGTATTCCAAAGTGTCGGTACCAGCATCATTCTTAGCTGTACACTCAAACACCATGTTACGTTGCTCAGCCTTATCAACATGCAAAGTTCCATCGGCATCTGGAAGCTCTCAACTTTTACAAAAAACCCTCTGAATTTTTCTCACCGATATTGTATCCCATTGATCCACTTCTGATATTCTTTCCGTTAACAGTCCAGCTGATAACAGGTCCCGGATATCCTCGCACAGCACAAGGCATTGAGAAACCAGCATTGGAAGACGGTGTCAAAGTTTCTGGAGCCACCGAGACAATCTTGGGGAACACCAAAACTTCAAGAGTGTAGGCTTGTTGAGCAGATCCAGCCTCGTTGGTAGCAGAGCAGAGATAGATTCCAGAGTCCAAGGATCTAGCTTCGATGATGGTGAGCTGTCTTCCCTCAGCCATAAATCTGAGACCTTGAACACCAGTCTCAACACGGTTTCCGTTTCTGAGCCAGGAGACTTGTGGAGCTGGATAGCCCTCGACGAGACATTCAATGACAGCAAGTTCTCCTTCGATGACTTGTTTGGTTCCACCATTGGAGATTACTGGGGCTTCTGAAACTCAAGTTTAAAGTAAAGTATTTCAACACTTTTTACTCACGAACGACGTCGACATTATACATTAGCTCATCTCTTCCTGCAACATTCTCAGCATGGCATGTGTAGACTCCCTTATCACTAAGAGACACGTTTGTGATTTGGATGAATGAGGCGTCAGTTCCCACGGTGATTCCTGGGTTGTTTCTAGCGACGATTTCAGTGCCATTGAGTCTCCAGGTGATCTTTGGAGTTGGTTTTCCTTGAGCAAGACATTGAAGGGTGAGGCTCTGAGAAGCTGGGAGTCTTGGTGACATGTCGATGCCATCTCTGTTGATCTCTGGAGGCACCAATACATCGACTGAGATACTGGATTCAGATGTTCCTGCGGCATTCATCGCTTGACATGTGTAATCTCCAACGTCATGCTTTTTCAGATGTGGGATATCGAGGCGAGCTCCTTTGAGAGAAACTCTTGGTCCATCTGGCGAATCAAAGATCATTGCTCCACTCTTAAGCCACTTCATTTGTGGCGGTGGATTGCCGGTGCTGTTACAGAAGAGAGTGATGGTTTCTCCGACGGCCTTGATCGGGTTTTCTGAGTGCACGGAGACTTTTGGTGGGGCTGTAAACATTGGATTTGTGATCGGAGAATAGGGAAAAAAACTTACTGAAGACATCGAGAAGCATCTCCAGCTCCTTCACTCCTGCATCATTCTCCGCAACACAACTCCACTTTCCAGCGTGAGCGGAATCGGTGAGGAGGATTTGGAGGGTTTGGCCTTGCTCAACAATTCTGATATTATCGTCGGCTGAAAATCAAATATTCTTTATGTGTTTTTGAGGCTCCGGGACAGTTCGAAGACAGACATTTAGCAGCCGGAAATTTTTGAGACGGACATCTCGCGTCCGGACATTTCGTAGCAGAACTCACGCAGACCAAAATGCATGATTTTTCGAATAAATTTCCTCAAAATAAACAAAAATGGAAAATTAACAAGGCTGACAGTCATTTTCATACATTATAGTCATTTTTGCAGTCATTTGAGGTATTTTATGCCAAAAATAGTGCACTTTAAGCTGCGAGATATCCAGTTACGAAATGTTCGGCTGCGAGATGTTCGTCGGCCGAATGTGTGGCTGGGAATATCTCGGCTGCAAAATGTCTGGCTTCAAAATGTCCCAGAGCCGTTTCTGTAATTGTATCTTACATGTAACCTCTACACCATTCTTCAACCATTTGATAGTTGGGAATGGATGTCCTGTGACGGGGCATCGCATGATTGTGGGTTGATTGACGGCCACTTGAGGCTGAGCATCGTTTCTGGTAGTGTCAATGACAGGTGGTGCTGAAAAATGGATAGCCCTTTGTAAAAGGGTTGAAGTTTATCACAGCACATCACTATATACAATAAAGATTTATTAATCCACACAACACAACACACCAGAACACGAGAATTGAGGTATTATGGAACAGAATAGTTACCCACGGCACGAAAAAAAAAGAAAATATAATAATACAAGACAACGGACAAGCCAGAGTCGCATGAATAGAAAATCCTGGAAAATGAACAAGATCAACTGAAAAATAAATAAGGAGGACAGAAACACATAGTTATTTCAGACGCTTAACTCTAATATTGTTCAGTGGGTATTTAAGGAAGCCTTTCTTATTCGGGGGGAGTCTTTCTGAACTTTTTTCACGAAGGAATACATGTCTAATTGGGTCGTAGAGGAAGCAACGGAGAACAGGTCTAACTCGTTTCAGACGGAAATTTCTAGTTGGGTGTTGTACGGTGGCCTTAACATTCATCACCCCGTTAGACCCTGAAGGGTGGCCTAATTTAGGATTATATATCCATGGAAGGGGGACCCTAGGAGATGTGGTAGTGCTAGTTGGCTTAGGGGTTGTAGTCGTCGTAGTAGTAGTAGTAGTAGTGGTAACAATATTGGCACTCTCCTTCTTAATTCTCATTTCCCAATACTGCTTCTGACGTCTGAGACTCTCATCTCTCTGCCGTCGAAGTCCTTCTTCGTACTGTCTCAAATACTCCTCATATTTTCGCATATGCTCACGATACGCTGCATCGGACTGCTGCGATTCTCTGGTTTTGGTTACTAGTGCATGCGGCATATGTCGAGCAATATAGTTATTTTCGAGCTCACGGCACTTCAGGCTTGCAAGATTCGTACACAGAATTTCCACTTTGAACTCGAGGGTGGCTTCGCCGGCACGGTTCAAAGCGATGCATGTGTACATTCCGGCGTTGTCCAGGGAGGCTTTGTCGATGGTCAGTTTTCTACCGTCATCCGAGATCTATAATAGCTAAATTTTAAAAAAATCACTATTGGGTTCCCGTACATGAACATTATCAGTGTCAATACCCTCCAAAGCAGTACTATCCTTTGTCCAAGAAACATCCATCACTTGATCAGCGACATCATCAGCGTTCCTGATAGGGCATGTCAATGTTATAGTGTCTCCTTCTCGTTTTATCGTTGGTTGGGTTCCAGAGAGTTCGAATGATGGTGGAGCTGGAATTTAAAAAAATAGATGAAATATAACCACATAAATTTAAAGTAGGATTACACATTTTTTTATTTTCTCAAATGATCGTCCCAATTCCAGTATTTACGAAAACAACAATATTTTTGCACAAAAATTGTTAAAACTCGAGAAAATCGATTTTCAAAACGCCAACTTACATTTTTTCTAACCTATCTCAATAAATGTAGAATTTTTCGCTGATTCGAATGCACCTAATATCGCTGCTCAAAGCGCAAGAGAAAATTTTTTATCAGCAAATTTTCAACTGTCGCGCCGACCGCTGCCGATGTATGAACAGGGAGCGGCGAGCGCGACAGCAGATTTATATCGGCAGCGGTCGGCGCGACAAAGTGCAATTCTGTTCATAAAAATGTTTCTATTGCGTTTTGAGCAACGCTATTAGGTGCGTTGGGATCAGCGAAAACTTCTACATTTTTCGAAATAAGTTATAATAATGTAAGTTGGCGAATTGAAAATCGATTTTCTTGAGCTTTGAAGATTTTTGTGCGAAAATATTGTTATTTTCGTAACCAATAAAAGTGGGACGATAATTTGATAAAATTAAAAAAAAAGACTGTTATTCTACTTTTAAAAAAGTCTTACAGAGAACATCCAAACTGAAATCGTGTGAAGTCCTTCCTCCACGATTGGTAGCTGTACAGGTGTATCTTCCTTGATCGGTAACTTGCACCTTCTCAATTCCAAATGTTTCGTTGTTCTGTGCATAGATGATTCTGCTATCAGAAGAGTCGATGGTTTTTCCATCCTTGGTCCAGATGACACTTGGTTGCGGGATTCCAGAGACTGGACACTCCAAATAGATGTTTCTGGCAACAATAGCCAATGGATTTCCAATGATATTCGACTTGTCGATTCTTGGAGGAACAAGGATTCTGAGGATCAATTCAATGTCAGAAGATCCAGCCTCGTTTGATGCACGGCAAGTGTACTTTCCACCATCTGACAGTCTTGCTTTGTTGATAGTGATCATTGATCCGTCCTCGGAAATCGAGTAGTGTGGTTGGATGTACAATGGTGTATCTCCACGATACCAAGCGATATTTGGAAGTGGGGCGCTAGCAAGACCACAATCCATGGTGATATCCTCATCTTCCACAACTTCATAAATATTGTCTCCCGATCTTCTGAACGTTGGTTTGCCAATCACATCCGCGGCATAATGAGTGGTCAAAGTACCAGCTTCATTGGTTGCAACGCAACTGTATGCTCCCGAATCTGCCACGGTTACTGTGTTGATATTCAGAACATTGTTGGCCAGAGAGTAGTGCTGTCCATCTGGAGTGATAACCTGATCTCCCTTCTTCCATGTGACCGTAGGCTTGGGGTGTCCGAGAACTGGACACTTGAGTTCAATGGTACTTCCTGTCACTGACTTTGGAGTTTGATCAATGGCTTCGTCAATGTATGGTTTAGTGTAGACATTTACCTTGAAGTCTTGCTCATTTTTACCGAACGCGTTTTCGGCAACACAGGTGTAGAGACCAGCGTCGACTCTCTTCGATTTCAAAATCATCAAAGTGTCTCCTCTCGGTGACAAGATGATGTTGTCCATACTAAGTGGTCGTCCTGCTTTGAGCCATGAGATGGTTGGCTTTGGATGTCCATCAACCTTGCATTCGATCTTGGCATTCTGTCCTTCCACAATGTTGAAGCCGGTTACTTCAGTGTTGAAGGTCGGTTTAGTGTGGATGTCCAGCAAGAAATCAGCAACGGCACTTCCAGCTTCGTTGCTCACGGAGCATGTATACTTTCCTTCATCGTCTCTGGAAGCGTTGGCGATAACAAGCACACTGTTGGTCTCCTCTGAAACATTCAAAATTACTGAAAGTTCAATGATTTCTAGTCACCAATTTCTTTTCCATTCTTCTTCCATGTGATCGTTGGATACGGTACTCCATTTGCTTTACAGTTGATGGTCACCGATTTTCCCTCTTTTCCAGTCACTACTCGATCTTCATCCTCGATTGTTGGCGCAACTGCAAAACGCTTATCATTTTCAATTCTGAGCCAGAATTTGATATTTTACGCAGAACTGGCGTGCCACACGCGAATGAATAACTTTCTTATGACATACCCAGAATCTCAACTTCAGTAGTTGTGCGCGCTTCGCCAGCTTTGTTGGTTCCGATGCAGGTGTATCTAGAAATAAAAAAATCATCATAGAAAATAAAACAAAAAACACTAACCTTCCACCATCTTGAAGAGTGGCTTCTCTCAAATGGAGATAAGAAAGTCTGGTTGAATGTTGCAACAAATCAGATGTATATGGTTCTCCATCCTTCAACCATGTTACCTTCGGCTCCGGCTCTCCGAACACCTAAAATAAAAATCGTAATAAATATAAAAAACATTTCTGGAGGTATGGGGAATTGAACCCCAGCCCTCTCCCATGCTAAGGGAGCGCTCTACCACTGAGCTATACCCCCGCACGTCAATGTCTCCATAGGATAGCGTACAAATGACAATTGGCGGCGGCAATGTTTCAACAAAATTTTCGCTGGAGAAATAGAGAGAAAAAAATAGTTTTCTGGAGGTATGGGGAATCGAACCCCAGACTTCTCGCATGCAAAGCGAGCGCTCTACCCCTGAGCTATACCCCCTCACAAGAGAAGATGGGTGAACCGCAATGAAGAAGGACTAGGGAGACGCAGTTGTCGCAGAGGGAGAGGGGGGAGAAGAGACCCAGGGGACGGGAGGGAAGTCTATGTGTTTGTGTGTAAAGGGAACGTTCAATAGGCATTCAGGCGCAGTATTGCAATGCGACCCTGTTCATAACTATTTTTTTAAATATTAATTAGGTTGAATACTATCAAAAACCATAATTACCGTTAAATCTGTATTAGAAGAGCACCCCAATGAGCATCTCTTTTCAAACAAAGGTTATGATCCGTTTTTAGAATTCAGAATTGATTTTTTGGGTTATTGAGGCCATCTAATGCAGATTTTACGGTTATAGCGATTCGCCTCGACCATTTCTATTTTTTTCATGATTTTCGATTCCCCAACTAACCTCACAACGAATTGTTGTCTGCCGTCCCTCGACAACTCTCATCTTATCGGAAGCCATAACAACTCTTGGCGGCTCTGAAACCTCATTAGACATTCCCCATTTGTTTTTCCTCCCTCGTTCATACCTGATATCTCAACATATGTATCCTGTTCTGCTCGTCCAAGCGAATTCTCCGCACGACACGTATATCTTCCCTCTTGACTTGGCTTGATGTTCTCGATGGATAGAATTGTGTTTCTGCTCTCGAACTATAGAAAAATTTGTATAGAATTTTTGCTGTAGGAAAGTTTAACATACTCTGACACCTGGCATTCCAATGATTGGTTTTCCATCAAGGTACCATGAGATTTCTGGGGTCGGTTTTCCAGATGCTGAGCACTGGAGATTGAAAGTAGTGTTGGCAACAGTCTCGGTAGTACTGAATGCATCACCAAAGATCATTGGAGGGTCTGAAACTTCTTTATGATTACTGCTTCAAAATGGTTTCTCACATAGAAGGTGTACTGTAATAAGAGACTCAGCAGATCCAGCCTCGTTGGTTGCTCTGCAAGTGTACTCGCCACTATCTCCTGCGCGGATTTGCATGAGGAAGAGTTTGGTCTTATCCCCAGACATCTAAATTTTTGATTCAAATTTTCGTTTCCTGTTTTAGATTAAGGTGTACCTGATATTGGTTACTTTCAACTCTTCCGAATCCATTTCTGAACCATTCCACTGTAACTCCATTCGAGTTCTGAAATTTGAATTTTTCGTCCCATTCTATTTGGGGAAAATTTTCCTCAAAGTGACTAAACAATCCGTTAGCCTCTCGAAGCTTTCAAAGTGCACTTAAATATTTCATGTGTGCCGGGGGCTCCCGAGCCATTTCGTGGGCCCTATTCCTTCTTCAACCATTCCTTGCCCCAAAAAAAGAAAAGAAAAAGGAGAATACGAAAAAAACGACGGTGCCCCATCTTTTTCTAGCCCTATTGTTTAACCCCCCCCCCCCCCCCCCCCTATTTTCTTCTCGTTTTTCGTATCGGTCCCTCTTTTTATATAGAGAGCCGCGCGGTTTTTAGAAATTTAAAACGAAACAAACCTCAATAGGGCATTCAAGAGTTATAGTACCGCCATCTTCCACTTCCAGAACCTGGGACTCTTTTTCCATTTTTGGTGGCACTGAAATATATGGAATTTTTTAAGCACTATTCTCTAGGAGTACCTTGAACTTCTACAATCATGTCCTTCTCGGCACGACCGGCTTTGTTCTCAGCGATACATGTGTATCTTCCAGCAGCGTCGGCCTAAATAGGAAACGTATTATTTTGAGCAAATTTTTAACCTCAAAGTCTGGTCAAGAAAATTCCTGTAATCTCTCCTTACCCCTGGCGACTCGATGACCAGTCTGTTGTCATTGATGCTCACTTCATTGGTCTCGTTGAGTCGTTTGCCATCCTACAAAATAATATAAATTGATGATGGTTGGGGGCCACCTATGCGTGTGTGTGTTTTTTCTATTGAAACATTGCGTGTTCGGTTTTTTTTTTGCGGGCAAGATAGAGATTCCGACATGTTTTCCTCTGGCACACTATCATTCTAGCGGCGACAGCGGCGGGGGGCCCTCTGGTTGAGCGAATGACGCTTGTCACTTTACAATTTGCCAAAATGTAACAAATTCAAACATATGTATTATTGTGTTCGTCTGTCTTCTAACAAATGCCCGAAGGCACTATTTCGCACCCTCACAACCTTGTCATTCTAGATTCTCATCAATCTACCGCCCAGTTGCAACACTTCCCCCTTCCCCCTCATTTTTTTTGTGCTCTGTTGTCCCCACATAGCAGTTTCTTCTACAAATAATTGGATTTAAAAACCGAATTCCTACTATTTTGACACCAACAACAAGCTCATTCTTCTTTTGGACGCCAAGGCTCAGCGTCCCGAGGTGCGATTTTGGAACAGAACAGGATTTGAGAAATTGAATAACTGGCCGGACAAAAGGGGAGCCTAGCTGCTCCGGCTATAAGCATATACTTTTCAGTATACTTCGAGTTTCTGGTAGTATAGCGAGTCATAGGTTACTGTAGTTTTGTTCTAGAAACTATAGAAAAAGGTTTTTGCAATAAAGACAGAGCGCGTTTTAACTTTTATGATTCATCAATCTCTCGCCCTTTTCTTTTCTCGCCTTTTTCCTCCATTCAATGTCTTGTAAGCTGACCAACAACCTCTCGATGTATGACATTCTTCATTTTGCTTGTTCTCTTTTCACAATAATTTCAATGTGTTCCGTTTGATCTCATCCAAGCCCTTATATTGCAAAGAGCAAAAAACCAATAACAATACCTTTTGAATGTATTGTGAATTATATGTATTTTCTATCTTCTATTCTCTTCATCCGTTTCTATTCCTATTTTCCTATTCTTTTGCTGTTTTGATCTGCTGCTTTCGTCCCTTAGCCTCTTCAGATGAACTTAAAACTAATCGAGTTTGTACTCCTACGAGGACATTGATGAAATCGAAATGAGAAGAGGCTTAAAACAACAGAGAGATAATCCAAGATTAGGGGGTGATCTTGCCAAATGACAACAATTCTCACTAGTTTCTTTTCTAGTTTCCTTTTTTTTTTCTTCGCCCCACTTTCATTCACCAACTCTTCAATGATTGTCGGTCGCGATGGAGTTGTTAGATAAGGCGAGAGAGAAAAAAAAATGTGGTGTGCGAGACAATGAAAAACGATTACTACCATTGGGAATTTTTCTAGAAGAATCAACGATTCAAAAGGTCACAACTATTTGGAAAACTACTTTCGGAATAGGAGAAGAAGTCATTATGTCTGCAAATGCTATGCACTTGGAGAGTTTTATAGTTTTGCGATCTATCGACGTCAAAAAGGGGGAGTGGTTTTCGAATTCTCTGGAAATTGAAAGTGTTAGGGACTGAAATTTGGAGTTGCAGTATTAGAGTACTTATTTGCCTTGAATTCCCCAATTTTTTAAAGAAAAATCACAGAGAATTCATTGTATGCGAATTACTCATAACGCTTTCACAAAAAATACTGAAATTTCGGGCACAAGGCTCGTTTTTGGCTCGAGGCTCAACATGTTTTGGTCCAAGGCTTACAATTTTTTGGCTCCAGGATCAAATATTTTTTGGCTCAAGGCGCAACCATTCTTTGGCTCAAGGCCCGAAACTTTTTGTCGCAAGGCTGAAAAAATCAAATAAAAATAAGTTTCTGGGTATATTCCAATGAATTCGCCTTTGATTTCTGGGCAAAAGTAGTCAGTTTTTTTTCTACCCAAGGCCCAAAACGTTTTGACTCGAGGCTCAAAAATGTTTAGCTCAAGGCTCAACAATTTTTGGCCCAAGGCTCATTTTTTGGCTCAAAGCTGAAAACTTTTTGACTCAAGGCTCAAAAAAAAACGAGTAAATGCATAATTCGAAGTATTCCGGCAAAATCCGTCTAAAGGTATCTTCTTCTTCTTCTTAAAACTTCTTCTTCTTAAAGGTATCTTCTTCTTGTTCTTCGCAAAATCCGTCTAAGAGTTTTTGGAAAAACTAGCCAGCTTATATTCTAGACCAAAATTTAAAATTCATTTCCATTTTTTTCAGATCTGTACTCTCTAATTTTCAGAATCCCATTTTCTGAAGCACTTCAATTTTCTTGAATCCCTTCCCTCTCATTTCTCTCTTCCTCAAACCCTACCATTTTTGGTAGATGACCTTTCGAGACATGGCTCTTCTGAACTATCCATTAATCAAACTTGTCCTTCTCCTAATATTCCCCGTGTACTGCAAAAATTTGCCCCATTCCTAACCCCTCTATCGCTTTCTCTATTCCTCTTCCTCTTCCTCGAAATGCGTGAAGGATTGGGGCGTGTCACTTGCGTTTGCCACTCTGAGTCTCGTCGCCTTTCTCGATCTCCCGGCGCTTCTCTGTTGCCGGCGGCCGAGCCCCCCTCTCTTCTACATCAGCCATCTACTCCTCCCCATCCCTCCCCCCACCACACATACACCCGTGCAGCGCCTTCTCCAAGCCATCTCCAATTTTTTTTCCATTCCCAAGCCGCTCCCACACCACGTTTTTCCCATGCTCGTGTCGTGCCCTATTTGCACTCCTAATCACGTCCTTTTCACTTGATAACCCCAACTATTCATCTTAATCAGTCCTGGAGGTCACAGTATGATGATACGATGGAAGTGGAATTCATGCGTCTTAGCTCTTCTCATCTCGATCGTCGCTATCTGCTCAGGAACCGAACACGAACATCGCACCCACATGTGTTCAACGGAAGGAAACATCTGCTCTGAGAACGCGGCTACCGTATGCCGGAACAACACGTAAGTCCCTTTTTAACTCGTTTTCAACTCATTTTCAACTCATAATGTGTCTTTTTATGGGGGCTCGCCGCAATGAGCCGCCCAGTTAAAAAACCGAAAAAAGAGTTCAAAAATTTGGGTGTACTATTAGTTTAGCTAACAAGTAAACTTCAATGAATACATAAAAAGTACATGTACTATACGTATAGTATGTATGTATAAGACTTTGTATTCACATCGTCTGGGAATAAAAGAGTGTGAATTCAAATCCAATCTATTCTATTCAGAGAAAAATTGTTATAAGCCAAGTGATTTTTGGGTTTTGAATTCCTTAAAAGAATAGTTTACAATTTTCATTTTCCAAACATTTTCAAAGTTTGAATCTCTAAACAAAAAGTGGAATTAAGCAATTTTTGGAACAAAAGTTTCTTGCCTAAAAAGGAATGAACAAAATTTTGGATTGAGATAGATCCTAACACTTGTCATGTCAAACTCGACAAGCCCCCGTTGTGCTCTATAATCGGGACTCTGCGATTTTAGGCGATTTCACACTGCAGCCACCATTCAAAGGTTTCGAGAATCTATTGTCCTCCCGTGTGCCGGGTTCCATTCTTCGCCGCGTTGGAGCAACACTTTAGAAGAAGTAGTGAAGTGCAATTGGCGCTTTCTTTTTTCTTCGCCTTCCCACAGCTTCCGCCGCAATTAGCTTCGGCAGGGATTTTTGAGAGCGAAAGTGGAGAAAGGGAGCGTTTTTGTCTTCGTTATCTGCATTTGATTCAGAACCAAAGTGACTAGCGTGTTCCTTGAATGCCTCCGGAGGGGGAGGAAAATAAGAAGAAGAAGAAGAAGATACCTTGAATAGCAAAGCAAATGGGTAAGCGGTTGTCAGATGCTCGGGCACAAAGTTTTCTTCCTTTTTCTACTCCGTCTGACACGAGTTAATGTGCTCAGAATTTTACGCATGGATAAAGATGCGAAGTCATGTCATGGAGGGGTTAGATTGGGGGGTACATGTATCATCCATGATATTTCTAGAGAAGGGAACACTAAAGTGGACGAAAAACGAGCGGAACGTGTTCGTGACACGTTCGCGTTTCGTTTACAATGAATCGTATAGAGAGAAAAAACCCATCATTTTTACTTGACTCTTTTCTTTTTTCTACCACCACAAGATTCCTAGCCGGACTCTCTCCCAAGGGCATATCAAAACTCCGATGGTGTGCCCCACAGAGCCGATCATGAATGATAATTCTTCACTCTTCTCCTTCTTCGACCCCTTTTCTTGGCACTCACTTCTTTAGGAAGTAGGGGACCCCTCTCGCACACTCTCAGTCACTTCCACTAACCTCATATATACGCTCACTTACACTGAGTCACTGAGAGAGAAAAAAGGGGAGAGTAACCTTAAGGAGAATATCCCCTGGGAACATTTTGGCGTTTTTTCGAAAGCTAGATGGGTCCTCAAAGTAAGCGAGAACAGGGAGAGCCATATGATTTTGGGTTTATTGCTCAAAACATTTCAAAACATAGTGTGGCTACTGGATTCTGAAAATAGTAAAACAAACATTCGCTTCTCTTCATATCAAGTTACCCGCTCTCATAATCAGAAGAAAAGTTCCACTTTCGGATTTTTTTCCCGCATGACAACGCAACAGGTGTTATTGATACTACGCGAGGACGATATTTTGTGGAAAATCGAGTGGGCACACACGCAGACATTCGGGGGGTGACACATGACGCGCTTGGATCTAGGCGGGATATATAACTTCAATTAATCTTTGACGACAAAAAAAAAGTGTTGTCGGACAAGACAAGACAAGCCTATGTGTTCCAGATGCAAAATTGATGACTGGAAGGGAGTCGAGGGATCGATTCGATTTCCAGTTTTATCCCTCTTGTTTTCTTTTCATTTTGCTACCGTAATCCAAAAAAAATTCATCGGTATTCAGACTTGAGTTTACATAAGCAGAAAACTTCATATCGAATTCCGCATTATATTTTCAGCGTGGTAGATGAAGCGAGACACGCCACAGAGCAAAAAAGTCTTTTTAATTGTCAGTCACCTCTCTCATCCATTAATCGTATTTTAAAACCGAATGAATTTCTCTCTTGCTTCCCAGGCCTCGGTTTCTTTTTGCCTTTTATTTTTGCCTTTTCCTCCATTCATCACAAGACAAATGAGGATTGGCAAGCAGAAAAAACGAGTGGCTTTGAAAAGAAGAGAAAAGTTATAGTAAAAATGGAAACGCGGAGGTCGAAGACCGAAATTGGTTTTTTTCGTTTACTCAATTCCCAAAAAAAAAACCAAAAACAAAGTATACCCAAAAACACCTGTTCTGAATAAACTAATTACTGAATAAATCAACAAGGTACGGTATGTAGACTACTAAAGCCACCCCCTCACATCAATCTTCTTAATGAGAAGTTTTCTAATGAAACGAGCCATGAGCCATCGTAATGGAAATTGGCTTTCCGTTGGATACGAAGGACGGTGCCATTGAAGAAGAAGAAAAGAGAGATGGGGCTATTTCCACATTATAAAAGAGCCCTCCACGGATGACTTATCCTTCCTCTTCTCCATTACACCAAACAGCTTGCAAAAAAGAAAAGAAGGGGACTATGTAAATTTGGGCTTTGCACTATAGGGGAAATGGAATACGGCTCGGCTCTCTTAATAAGATTAGTTTTTTTCTAGATGCGTCTCCGCATGTTCGTTACGAGGGATGCAAGAGTGCGAATGTGATGCGGAAGAGGACAACTATTGCTATCTATGCTGCGGAAACTCGGAACATCAGTGTATGGCAGCCCATCATCATAACATCCTTCGGTTAGTCAGGTGGTGGTTGGTTCCCACGAGTATCACTATGCCTTCACTATAGTATTCCAAAGACACACTCCAAAACTCTTCGTTATTTATGAATAGAAGGCAGACACACAAACACACACAGCATAAAGCTCGAAAAACTCATGTTACATTACAGACCCAACGGTGAACGATGGGAACGAGAAGCGTGCTCCAGATGTCGAATGCATGGCGCCGAGCTCGAAGGACTCCCTTGCGATGATACCGACTCAGCGAGACTTTGCATTGGTAAGGGTCACCGATCATCAATTACAATTTCATCACACTTTTTATCTAGGCGGCCGCTGTTCAAACTCCGTGTGCCACACTAAATCATCGGGTTCCGTGTGTGATCGAAAGTACGTTTTCTTATTTTGCGAGCTGATCAAAAATGAGTATCTTTTTATAGAATGGAAAAGTTATGCGTGGATAACACGTGCGAGAATCCATGTGCCAGATATGCACCTCATCTTATGGTATGCGATTGTCCTTCGATTGACCAGGATACTGGATTCGCATCCGAAGATCGGTGTCAATTATGTTGTTATGACTTTAACTTGGTTAGTTGGACAGCATAGTTATTACATCGAGAAAAACTGAAAATTGCAATTTTCAGAAGCCGACAAACCGAAGGTGTCAAAACGCCTACAGGAAGTACAAAATCATGGATATGTTCCAAAAACCAATTTGGCGAGTTGGCCTCGAATGTGCCGGCGGAAAAGTGTGCAACAAGTACGGTGTCTGCTCATCATCCCATCTTTCCTTCCTTCTCCCATTCTTTTTTGTAATTATTGTCTCTCTCATCTCTCTGTGCTGATCCATTTTCCCCTCTTTCCCCCCTATACCGGTTTTACTATGCAAAATTACGTGGCCTTTCATTCTTCTCCCTCCCCCCTCTTATCCCGATCCCTCCCATTGTCATAGAGGTCTGTGATAACGAGTTGCAATTACTGCCAAATGACTCACTTTCATCCAGATAACAAATGGTTCAGGTGTTCCTGATGCCGAACAATCAATAGACAACGTTTTTCCAGATACAATCGGGTAGAGTTTTTGCCTATCGTAAAATGATGGTGGCTCTGAAATCAAGAGTCTTTCTTTGTATAGATTCTTTGTATAGAGTCACATACCGATTACTTGAATTCGGAACCACTTATTCGTTTGTCCAGCCTCATTGTGAACTATGCAGGAATAAACTCCTTCATCATCCATATTCACATTTGTCACATTCATTGTTTTTCCAGTAGTACGGTATTTGACATTTTCTGGGTCCACCTCCGACAATCCTTGATTCTTCACATCCCATTCGATTGATGTGATTGGAGAACTTGACTTTGCGTTACAAGTAAGGAACACAGAGTCTCCAACTTTGACCACATAGGTTTCCTCGAGTTGGTCGAAACTTGGCGGAGCGGTGAATCTTACGAAGAAGTCCTTCTTGGCTTCTCCAACAACATTTTCAGCTTTACAGGTGTACGTTCCAGCGTGTTTGTCCATAGCATACTTCAATTTCAGTGACTCTCCATTGTTGGAGAATTCATGATGATCACTCTCCTCGACTTGAACATCATTGAAATACCAAGTGACCTTTGGATGTGGAGAACCAGCAACAACACAATTGATCTCCAACACTTCTCTTGAAATCATTGTCAAGATTGGATTAGAAGAGAGTTTATCGCTGATGGTTGGTGGATCGTTAACAGTGAAATCGAATGTTTTTCTGGCCTCTCCAGCGGGGTTTCTCATGATGCAGGTGTATCTGCCAGAGTCGTGCTTCTTTGGAGACAAGAAGCTCAGCTTCTTTCCAGATGATGGAATTTGAATGAAGCTATCTCCACGAAGAGTTTCCTGGCTGATGGAGAGCCCGTCCTTTTGCCATTCTACATCCACATCCGTACTATTACTCTCACAAAGAAGATCCTTTGCAAATCCTTCAATAACCATGATGGTCTCTTCCTTCTCTCCGTTAATGGTTGGAGGAATAATAACCTCCAAAGTGTTCTCCAAATCATCAGATCCCACTGAATTCGTTGCGATACAAGTGTATCTGCCTTGATCTCCAGCTTCAGCGGAATGGATTTGAAGTTGTTTTTCAGAGTCGAAGAAAACGTATCTATCATTTGGAGCAATCGCAACACCATCCTTGAGCCTGTAAGTTGGTTTGTTTTTGTTTTCTTCTATTCTCTGTTACTTAAAATTCCATTCAGCTCATTTTAGGTAATCTGTTTTGTTAGGAAGGATTGAGAAAAAGCCAAACCAAATAAATTACCAATTCCACCATAGGATTTTTTCTCAAATTCAATTTACCATGTAATCGTTGGAGTCGGGCTTCCTCTCGCGGGACAATGAAGAGTAGTCGGACGACCCGCGTTGACGGTGATACGACGAACAATGTTGGGCTCATCGAACGATGGAGCAACCAACATGCTGACTTTGAAGTCTCTCTTATCAGATCCAGCGTCGTTCGTAGCGATGCAAGTGTACTTGCTGGAATCACTGGCACGAAGTTTGAACAGATATAGTTTTTGTCCGTTGGCACTGGTCTTGACGTATCTGTCGGACTCCAGAGGCTTTCCTGCTTTGAGCCAAGTGATTTTGGCTGCTGGCTTGGCGTACACGGGGCATGAAATGACTACACGTTCGTTCTGCTGAGATTCGTAGTCTGATGGGATTCCGTCTTTTTCGATTCTTGGGACAGCTGAAAAGAAGTTTTAAGCTCAGTTCACAAAAAAGGAACTCACTAATCACATTGAGAGTCACATCTTGCTCCGCTCTTCCAGCACTGTTTTCTGCTTCACAAGTGTATCTTCCTGCATCTTCTTCCAAGACTCTCAAGATCTTCAGTTCGTTTCCAACCAATTCTCCATTTGGAATCAACTGCTCGATTGTTTCCTCGTTGATAGGTTCTCCATCTTTGACCCAGGAGATCTTGGGTTCTGGCTTTCCGGTGGCTGGGCATGACAAAGTGACACTACTGCTCTCCACAATTGTCTTGTTCTTGTCTTTGTCCAACATCACAATCTTCGGTGGCACATTCACAATGACTTTGAAAGTGACACTGCTCTCACCGGCATCGTTCTTGACACGACAACTGTACAATCCTTCGTCAGCTTCAGTGGAACTGAAACATAATAGTCTGTGCATGTAGTCACAAAATAATATTCTTACTTGTGAATCGACATCCGACGATCATTGGAAACATGAGTGACTCTTGTATCATTCTTGGCAAAGTCAATGCTCTCTCCACGGAACCATGTGATTTGTCCCTTGAAGTTCTTCTCGTCATCAATTGGGCACTTCAATGGAATGGTCTGTCCCTTGACAACCGTTACAGTATCCTTGATTCCTTTCTGGAGTTCCGGACGGGCTGAAAATAGAATAACGAACAGTTCTAACTTTGCTAACTAAGACTCACTTATAACGTCTACATCAAAACTGATCTCAGCGGTTCCGACGTCGTTTTTAGCCATACAAATATAGGATCCCTTGTGAACAATATCAGCGTGTACAATCTTGAATTGTTGGCCTTCTGAAAGCACTTGCACAGATTTCAAATCTCCGAGCGGTTTTCCATCCTTGGTCCAGGTGACAATTGGGTTGGGTTTTCCGGTAACCTCGCATGGAAGCACAAGTGAGTTCTTCTCAATCACACTATACTCTCCTCCTTCGTTCACAATAGTTGGAGGAACTTGTACGTGCAATTTGAAGTTCTTCGTGGCCACTCCGGCGTCATTGGTGACGGTACACGAGTAGTCTCCGTGATCCTCAATCTTGGCAGATACAATATGAAGGAATCGACCACCGGCGAGAAGTTGAATTCCATCGGTATCAACCAAGAGTGGTTTTCCATGGACTGTCCAGGTGATAACAATTCCAAGGGCATCGTCAGTATCGCATTCCAATGTTACAGATCTTGTCAAATTCGCAGTCACATCTGATGCATTCGTTCCAGATTCGAATCTTGGTCTCATGCGGACATGAACATTGATTGTTTTCACCGCTTGACCAATATCGTTTGTGGCGTAGCATTTGTAGACTCCACTGTGATCCTTGCTGACATTAGAAATGACGATTTTGTGATTGTTGTTCAATGAAACACTGTTCGCCGGGAGTTCATGCTGATCAAAGTCCCATCTAGCGGTTGGCCATGGATTTCCTTCGGCATCGCAGTCCATGATAATCTCATCGCCTTCATTCGGTTCCAATGTCTCTATCACATCTGTGATCTTCGGAGGAACTTGAACAATGACATCGTATTCCTTCGATACTTGTCCAGCGGTGTTGTTAGCGACACAAGTGTAGACGTCTTCATGTCCACGGTTAGCGTTGAGAATGGTGAGCCGGGTGTTGTCAAGGGTGAAGATGGCATCCTTGTCCTAAAATTGTCTATCAATTTTTTTAAAAAATCTTTACTAATAACATTTGAAAACTTTGTATGTCCGTCTTTATGTGCCAAGCTGTAACTCAGCCCAAACACAACCGATTTGGATAAAACCTTTACAGAAGGATCAAAAATGGCGTTACGTCAATGCCCATATGTTTAGAGCTTTTATATCTCAAAAAGTGAGCAAATTACAGCTTTTTTCGTTAATTTTCAGTACTAATTTCGTTACCGAAAATGTGTTGCAAGTCATAACTCGCTTTAAAATTAACCGATTCTCTTGAAAATTTCAGTTTTTTCTCTTGAAAATTTCACAGTTTGTTGTTTTTTGATTCATTGAAAAATAAGGTCACAAGAGCGCAAAAACCACCATTTTTTATACCATTCAGTTTTTATTATGGAAGGGGAGAGAGTGACGAGTTCATGAAATTATTTTTCAAAATGTCAAAATTTTCATTTCTAAAAATCTCACTTGGCCCGAATGGCCCTAGGGGCGTAGCCCGTCTGGCAATAAAATTATCACTTACACTTAGAACTTCTCCTTGCTTCATCCATGTGATCTTGAAATCTCCCAAAGCCACAGGACAATCCAACACGATAGAGTCAGTTTCACGGAACTGAAAACTTTCCAATTCTAAACCAAAATACGACTCAGAAACTCACAGTCTTAGTTCTTCCTGTATCATCTGTGAGAGTAGGCGCTTCAATGTTCTGAATGAAGAAATCGCGAGAAATTGTGCCGGCCTTATTCTCAGCAGTACACGTTATCTGGGAAGATCTTGTGTCGAGATTTTCAATTCTCAAGTGAGTTGAATCTCTGGAAAAGTTAATTAGAAATTGTTTTCGATTCAATGAACACTCACAATAGCAAACTCTGATCAGCTACAGCTCCATCGATTTTCCATGTGATTTCTGGTTCTGGATTTCCTGTGGCTACACAAGCGAGAATCACAGGGTTTTTATCTCCGATAAGTTTGTAGTTGGTCTCCACTTCTTGCTCCACAAAAACTGGTGGCTCCAAAACATTCAAGTTGATTTGTTTCTCAGCTTTTCCAGCAGAATTGGTGACTGAGTTATGATATAGAAGATGTAATTTTCATTTTAATTCGTACTTACCTCTACATGTGTACTTTCCACTGTTCTCCGGCTTGGCATCAGTGATATACATTCGATGTCCGTCACTCGGAATTTGAGCATTTTCTGGGCGAGTGCTCTCCGAATCATTCTGAAATCGGGCGTTTATAAACAGGGCATTCCAATCGTGAACCTACAATAGACCAAACATAGGTGGTCTTATCATCAGACTCGGTCAATAATTCGCAAGAAAGAGAAATGTCTTTTCCAGCCAACACTTCAAGATTTTCATCTTCTCCGACAATTGGAATCGCTGAAATTTTGGAAAAACCTTTTATGATTCTAGAAACAAAACGAATTTTACACTACTCTTTTTTGAAAATGGTTCTGATTCCGATTAATCTCTTTTTTAGACGGATTCTGTGTACAACGTTCTCTCCTGTTCAGTACATTTCAGTTCAGTCACGTGCATTTTACTCCGAATGTAACCTAAAAAAATAAATCAGTGCATGTTTATTGAGCAGCAAAAGGAAAAAGCAAGCACAATAGGGGTGTGTGGGGAGAAACAAAGTGAAACTAAGGAACTAGAAGGGGAAGACATGTTATGGAAAAGGAAATTAACCCTGCATTACAACTGAAGAACTACCGGAGTATACAATGGCACCGAGCGTAGGGGGGAAAGATGATTATGAAGGATCTATACAAAGGAAGACGTACACTATGGAACACACACACATTTTTCATGCAAACACACATTGCTACATAATCATGCTTATAGCTTATACATAATATATTTTACTTCTATTGACAATAGAATAGGACATTTAAAACTATTAGGCTATACTCTATGACTAGGTTAATGACTTCTAGGAGAGGTCAATAGCGAGATTGTTAGCAAAATTCATTGAGCGATAATCTTGATTTTGCGCGGCACAAAATACTTCTTCTTCTTCCCCTTCTCCGGCATTTTCTTTCTCCATTTTTTGGCTGGCAGCCGTGGCGGTGCTGTAATGATGTCCTCGAGAGTGATATTGATAGTGGGAGGTGAGAAGCGATTGGGTCCGTTATCTTTTAAGACAGGTGGTGAGAGAAACTTAAGATAATCTACATCATCAAAATTAAAATGAACTTGATGCGGTACGAAACCGTACAATCTGGGTGAGAGCCCAGCGTTAGATTCGAACGAACTGAGAACACGTTTGGGAGAGGCGTTGTACACAGAGCCGCGTTTGCGGAAACGTATATGATTTTCAAAATGTATACCCAAGACAGATAGTTCCACGTCGACGTCCAATGTGCTTCCCTTGCTCTGTGCAATACAATGGTAGTTGCCCTCTTGTTTCACAGTGACACTATCGAAATGAAGCTGGAATGTAGGCTAAGAAATAGTACAACTAAACACATGCTACAACTTACGACAAGTCCATCATCTGACAATCGTGCCCCTTTGTACTCGCTTCCAGGCTTCACAATGTTACCATCGATAACCCAGTCGATCTTTGGAGTAGGCCATCCGGAAACTGGACAACCAAGAGTGACTTCTTCTCCTTCTTTCGCGTATACCTTCTTCTTAAAATTCGACTCGTCGAGAGTGAGTGGAACTGAAAAACAAATGGGAATTAATTAATTCTAAAAAATTTTCTCACCAATAACCTCCACTTGGAACGACTTGCTTCCCTCACCAGCAGCATTACGGGCAACACATTTGTACACTCCCGAATCGGCGATCTTGGCCTGAAATGGTTTGAAATAGAGTCTAGTCGTAAAGTTTTGAAATAGAGTCTAGTCATAAAGAATGATGAATCGTTTTGAAGTACCTTGAAGACATGGAGTTTGCGTTTGTCTTCGGAGAGTTTCCAAGTCGCTTCGTTCTCAAGGAGTGGCTTGTCGTTGAGGTACCAGGTGATCTAGAATTTTCAATTTTAGTATTGAAATTTACATGGAAAGTAGGATTTTTTAATGGTACAGTAAATTCCATATTGAAAGAAGGCTTTACTAACAGTAATTTCTCATCTTAAAATATTTGAAATATTCTCACCTGTGGAAGTGGATTACTGAAAACCGGACAGTAGAGCGAGAATGGATTGGACTCCTTCACAGACTCCTGTGTCACTACATTCTGATCTCTAATGTTTGGAACATCAATAATAGTGAGATGAAGATTGGTCTCTGCAACACCAGCTGGATTTGTGGCCTTGCAAGTGTAGATAGTCGCATCCTCAATAGTGGCACTCTGGATAACCAAGGTACCATCCGATTCAACATGATATCCTTTGGTATCTGTTCCAATTGCAATTCCTCTTCTCAACCAAGTGACACTGGCTTCTGGAGACGCTTCCACGTAGCACTTGAGCTCAACACGGTCTCCAACGACGGCGGTGTTGTTGATTTGAGTGTTAGGAGAGATTACAGGGGGTTCCTGGACATCCACATTGGTTGTCATTTCACTCTTTCCGGCTTGATTCTGTACTACACAGTTGTAGTTTCCGATGTCATCTCTGGTAGCCTCGTAGATTCTCAAAGTTCCCATGTTATCCACAGAAAACTTGGAACCATCCAATGCAATCTCGATACCATCTTTGTTCCAAGTTCGGATTACTTCTGGAACACCAGTGGCTCTGCATGGAATTTCAATAGTGAAGCCGCTGACAACATCAACGAATCCAGGAACTTCGGAAATGATCTTTGGCTTATCGTAGACCGCGAGAGTGTAAGAAAGTGAATCTTCTCCAGCGAGATTAGACACTTGGCATGAGAACACTCCAGTATTTTCCAATTTCACATTGTGAAGGACCAAAGCACCATCTTCACGGATTGTATGCTGAAAAAAAAAGTAGAAAGTACTCTAGAAACACTAAAAACTCACTGGAATCAACTGAGAGTCAATCTTCTCTCCCTCATATGTCCACTTTCGGACAGGTGGCGGAAGTGCTTGAGCCGGGCATTCCAGAACGACCGTCTCGTTTTGAAGAGCCGTCTTCTCTTGGTTCTGCAATATTTTTTAGATTTTTGATGCTCTAAAACTTGCAATACCTCTGCACTGATAGTAGGCGTTGTGTGAATGGTAAGTGTCACAGAACGGGTATCATTTCCAGCTGCATTTTGAGCATGACAAGTAAAAGTTCCTCTGTAGTTCTCTCTGGCACGTTCAATCGTCAGTGAGCCATCCTCGTTCACAATTCCATCATAGAATGGTTCTCCATTCAGAAGCCATGTGATCTTTGGTGGTGGGTCTCCATAGACATCACAGGGAAGAATGATCTGATCATCGACAACCATGTTGAACGAACTTTGTCCGGGGGAAATGACAGGGACACTCAAGATGCGGACAGTAGTCTTCTGTTCACTCTCTCCGGCACTGTTGACAGCAGTGCAAGTGTATACTCCGGAATGGGATTTGTCCGCGTTTCTCACAACAAGAGTATTGTCCGACTGAAAGTTTTTGAGATTCATTGAAGTAGGATTACAGTCATTTTTTTAAATCAAATGATCGTCCCATTTTCATTACTCACGAAAATAACAATATTTTTGCACAAAAATCGTTAGAACTCGAGAAAATCGATTTTCAAACGCCAACTCACATTTTTTCTAATTTATTTCAATGTAGAATGTAGAATTTTTCGCTGATTCGAACACACCTAATATCGCTGCTTAAAACGCAATAAAAAACATTTTTATGAACAAAATTGCACTTTGTCGCGCCGACCGCTGCCGACTTAAATCTGCTGTCGCGCTCGCCGCTGCCGGCTTATACGTCGGCAGCGGTCGCCGCGACAATTAAAAATTTGTTAATAACAATATTTCTTTTGCGTTTTGAGAACCGATATTAGGTGCATTTGAATCAGCAAAAAAATTCTACATTTATTGAAATAGGTTAGAAAAAATGAAAGTTGGCATTTTGAAAATCGATATTCTCGAGTTTTAACGATTTTTTGTGCAAAAATAGTGTTATTTTCGTGAATACTGGAATAAGGACGATCATTTGAGAAAATAAAAAAAAAAGTGTAATCCTACGAATCTACGTCTAGAACTTACCGCAATTGTGAACTCCTTATTGTTCGGAACAATACGTCTTCCATCCAAATACCAAGTGATTGCTGGTGGTGGAGTACCAGAAACCGCACAAGGAATAGCAAATTGATCACCGTCGAGCACGTCATGAGTGGTGTTCACATTGGCAATCTGCTTGTCCTCGAATCCAGTGACAGTCGGTTTGACGACATCGCCGCCTTCCATGTTGAACACGAACTCTGGCTTCTCTGAACGCAAAAACGCCACATCATCATGCAATAAAGACAAAATGAGAATGGGAGGTAGGTTGGAAGAGAAAATTGTTGGGCAGAAAGAATAGGAGTAGAAGAAACTCACTCATCATTTGTGTTTCATCTTTCACCCATGCAGCATGCGATTTTTTCACTTACTTATTAATTGCACATTGATGTTGATGGTACTGTTTCCGGCTGGCGAGGAGGCGACGCAGGTGTAGCTTCCTTCGTCTTTAGCTTTTCCTCCTTTGAGACGGAGAAGTGAGCCGCCTCCGATGATCTGAATTAGGGATTTTCTGGCATATTGGTTTTCTAAAATGTACCTGAACTGAATCGCTCTCCTGCACTGGCTTATTATCCTTCATCCATGTAACAGTTGGTTTTGGAGTTCCAAGCACCACAACACAAGAAAGGGTCAAGTCTTGTCCTTCAATCAATTGCTCCTCTGGTGGGACGTGTCCCAGTATCGGAGCTACCAATCCAGTAACCATCAAAGTCGTTGTCTGAGATTGTTGCCCATAGGTGTTCTTAGCGACGCAAGTGAACTGTCCTTGATCCTCAATTTGTGCATCGTTGATTTGAAGGTTTCCATCGGCAAGTTGTGTGTATCTTGGATTCTTCTCGGTTGTGATTGGGATTCCTCCTTTCTGCCACTCGATTTCTGGAGTTGGAATTCCAACGGCGAGACATTGAAGAGTAACCGGTCGTTCAATGTTCACACGGACTGTATGTGGAGATTCAATGATAGTTGGAACTCTTCCCACAGACAAATTGGCCACTTGAACATCCTTTCCAGCGATGTTCTCTCCAACACAGGAGTATGCTCCGGCATCCTCATCCTTGGCTCCCATGATGTGCAATTGTCCTTCATTAACCCTGATGAAGTCGTCAGTCTTGATAAGATCCTTTCCATTCTTGAACCATCTGATTTTAGGAGTTGGTTTTCCTCGAATGATTTTGCATTCAAACGACACACGATCCCCTCTTCCAACCATCATCTTGTTTTGAATAATGTCAACTTTCGGTGGAGCGGCAAGGACAACATCAGAAGTATCACTAGCTGTTCCAGCTGGACTGAACGCTTTGCACTGGTAGGTTCCTTCGTCATTAGGAGTGGCATCACGGATGAGAAGATACTCTGAAAGGAAAATTTTTGTATGTTAAAGTTAATAAGAAATCTTACTGGATTCTGGTGCAACCATGTACTTATAACCGTGCATGAGAAGCTCTCCTCTGAAGTACCAATGCATTTCAGGTTTCGGATCTCCACTGGAATCGCAAGTCAGATTGAGTGTGTCTCGGATATTGAAGAAAATCTCGTTGGGAGACACTTTCACTGCTGGTGGTTCCATGATCTGAACAATGCACTATATGTTTTTGAAGTGAAAAACTTAGAATTCAACTCACCGATAAAGTCATTTTCTGTGTGCTCATTCCTCCTGCATTTCTAGCCATACACTCATAAACTCCAACATCTGATCTTGTAACATGATGAATCTTGAGTGTTCCATTAATAGGATTCCTCTCCGTGTTTGGACCATTGAAAACAGTGGATCCAAATCGAGTCCATCGAATTTCCACATCTCCTGCTGATCGTGTGGGACAGTGCAAGAATGCTGTCTCTCCGACTGGAACCGACACATTTCGGACACCGAAAATTTGTGGTGGTGATTCTCGGGTTTCCACACGAGTCTTGACAGAGTAGTTTCCGTTGTTGGAGATGACACGGCATTCGTATTCTCCGGCGTCCTTGAGGGAGAGTTCAGGAATAGTCCAAACGGAAGTGTCAGTGTTGCTGGAAATTTAAAGGGTACTAAAGTGTTTTAAAAAAGTGTTATGTTTTTAAATGGATCGATTCAGATTGTTGCAGAAAAGAAAAAATCCTCCTCGAGACATATCCAAAACTTGGCCAAAATCAAGTTATAAGCGCTCAAAGTGCAAAAAAAGCGTTTCCGTGCTCCTATTTCAGTTCACGGAGGACCACGGAATTTCGCTAAGTTTTTTCTTCACTGAAAAAGGACCATGGAAGCTCTGAGATCTTATAACTTGATTTCGGTCAATTTTTATATATGTTTCCAAAAGGATTTTTTCTTTTCTGTACCAGTCTGAAGCGATTCATATATTATGGCAATCTCAGTGAATGTCAGTCCTGGCTGAATTTTTCGTGGTTTCGCGCCAGCGATATCTCACGACGAACAAAATATTTAATTTGAAGGAACAACCGTAGTTTGTAGGTCAATTTTCAATTTTTTCTCGTTTTTCGTCACATTTGTTGTATTTCGCGCCAAAATATGTTGAAAATCGTTCGAAAAACGAGAAAAAAAATTGAAAATTGACCTACAAACTACGGTTGTTCCTTTAAATTAAATATTTTGTTCGTGGTGAGATATCGCTGGCGCGAAACCACGAAAAATTCAGCCAGGACTGACATTCACTGAGACTGGCATAATAAAAATCAAGCATTTTGGAATTAGCGGACGCCCCCTTTAAAATAAAAAACTATTCGCGCCAAAAAAAAAAAACCAATAAAGACAAGGATGGGGTGTTTGTCTGTGAACACCGTTACGGCATATTGCGGACCCTTTGTTTCTGCCCAGCGCGGGCCGGTAGTTTTCTCTACTTAAAATAACGATTTTCCCGTCAAATGTTATACCAAAATGTAGAACTCAATGAGATCTACAAAATGATGAACAAATCAATAGCATTTACAGGCTTCTCGCTTCCGTAAAACACTCGGACGGCTCAGGTTTACTATGGGAGCTAGCTTTTTTTCAGACTCTGAATGTTATTGATTTATAGACCATTTTGTAGATCTCATTGAGTTCTACATTTTGGTATAAAATATTATAGAAAAATCTTTTTTTTAATGGAAAAAACGGTCGGCCTGGTTTGGACATGTACGCCCGGTTATTATCAAAATGCAAAGTGTGAGAAAGCATACTATCAATATTCAGACAAGACTATGATTCACTCACTGATAGAAAAGTGGGCCTCCAATGATCTCTTCACCGGCTCTGACCCAATAGATTGTGTATGGTGACGCACTCTCCACAGTACACGAGAGGTTCAAATCTCTTCCAACAAATTCTTGATGCATCGGAGACAGGAAGGCACGTGGTCCACCGACAATCACACTTCCAATAGCAGTTGGCGCGATACGAAGGAATTCAAAGTTATCCTCATCATATCCCTGGACACGAACGAAGAAAAGTCCTTTTGGAGGGATGAAGGGACCGGCGAAGTAGATGTGGGGATTTGTGCGGTGAGGGGAGGCAGTGGCTTTGTACAAACTGTGGCCTGAAATAATTAAAGTAGAAGTAGATTTTTGAAAAAAAAGTTATGTACCATGATAGTCTACAAGGTCAATTTCTCCAACGGTTCCTGGGGGTAGAAGTCCGGTCATGTTAACCAAAAGGTACGAATTTTGGTTCAAGATCGGTCTTGGTCTCGCCAACTCAATTCTATCCAATGGACGGGAAGCGAATCCATATTTGAAGTCTACAGCGCCATGTCCGAATACACGAATAGTATGCTTCAGCCTTGAATTGGTGGTCACTGTCCATACTCCGGGAGTAGGGTCCTTCAGACGAATCAGCTTCACGTTTTTCAAGTCAATCGTTCCTCCTTCTTTTGTGTACAATCTCTTGTCTACAGTTCTACCTTCTGGGTCCTTCAAAACAATATCCAAATTGTCAGAGTCATCTTTGTCTCCAGAAAGGGAAATGGTGAGTTCTGAGAGATGCTTGTCGACTGGAATCTTTCTTGAAACAATTCCTCCACGATCACGAGCCTCGTACATCAAGTGAACCTTCTTTTGTTTCACTGCATGTCTCACATATTCCAAGACAGTACTGACGTCACTCTTCTCTAAATGGAACACCTGTCCAAATGACGCGGCGGCGATTTTTTCATAGGTACGGAATCCAGGATGAGTGCGATTTCCACAGTCTCCAGTCATCACAAAGACAACGGAACTTTGTTTCTCTTGAATAATGTTGAGCACTTCATCTTCCAAATGGTAATCTTTTGAGCGAGCATCAGTGAAGACATAGATGAACGAAGATGGTAGAGAGATTTGTAGAGCTTTCAGAATTCCTGAAAACAAACTTTTGAAAGAATACCCCCCTTTTCAAGAAAACATGACAGCTGTGTTGCGCAACTAATATTCTAGACACAGTTGTAAACTGAACAAATATTATTGCTGCAAAGGAAGGGGGGATTTACAACCACTTTGTTTTCTTTTGATGTTCCCTTCCCCTTCGTTTTATATGTCTAACGTTTTCTTCGTCGAAATGCACCTCGAACCTAATCTCCAGTTTCGAAATAGTTACACATATATTCAACTTGGATAAATTAAAGGCGAAATTTCGTCGAGACCCCCCGATCAGTTACATCTGTGACGGTTCACGGTGTCATATTTCAATCGAGTCGGAATGCGGATTCGCTTCCGTTTCATCAGTAATAGCTACAATATGTGTGGATTAGAGATAATTGAAAATTGGGAGAGAAGTGAAAGTTCAAAACATGAACCATGTGGTTTTGATTTTGGATTTCGAACGTTCAGAAAATTTGAAAATCGAGAACAACAGATTCGTGATCCGTGCCGAAACATGCCGGGGCGGGCCGGCGAATTTCTCATCTCTAAATTGTGATTTTCAAGTCGAAATTTATATGAAAATGTAGAACTTGATGAGATCTACAGAATGGGAGTTAGAATATCTAAATACCATGTCTATATTTTCCATAAAACGTCACGGGCCCCGCCGGGCCGAAAATACGGGCCGAAATCTCCGGCCCGTGTGCTTTTCGACGTTTTATGAAAAATATAGACATGAAATTCAAATATTCTAACTACCATTTTGTAGATCTCATCGAGATCACAAGTATGGAGAACGAAATATAGGAAAATAAGCATTCGTAGGAAATTCATAAAGAGAGGAAACTTGTAAGTCAAAAAGTGTACATCAAACTTTTTCTTTCTCTCCGAAAATTGACCCCTTGCACTATGTCCCCTTACGATGTCTACTAGTACTTTCCTTTTCCGGATCCTATGACAAGTTTCGTTTTTCCTTTAAAAAATGCTCCCTTACATAACTAGCAATTAACACTTTCTATTCACTAGCTCCAATACGCTGACTCAACACCTTTTGACCGTTTTCGGGAGGGTGTCGTGGCCCATTGCTTCTAATACCGCGTTTCCAATTGCAAAAAGGCAATTGCGCGAAACGCTCGCGTTTTCACACACAATTCTCTCTTTCAAAACTTGGCAACATTTTGGAAAAGGAATAGGATCTTTTAAGAAAACAAATATGGGAAACGAAAAAAGGTGGCTCCAGGAATCCTCACGTACCCGTTAACGTCTTCTCCGGACAATCTCCTCCTCCATGAACGTACACTTTGCTGAGTTGTCTCATGAAGTATGTGGAATCCGTTGTATTGATGATCTCTCCCAAATCTGAAAATATATTAAGATTCGCGGTCCAAGTGCGTATGTTTTAGGTCCCCATAAATTTTTGTGGTGTTTAGATTGAAAAGTCATCAGGGTCAAACTCCGATCCCGTTTCCTGCTACCGCTTTCTGTTGTAACATAGTTCGAGCTTGGCGCCCCTAGGTAGCGGGTGTCACTTTTTTTTTTATTTGGCAGTGCAATGCGACTGATAAACTGCGACGCAGTTGTTGTGGACCCGGCTATATTTCAAACAGAAATTGATGGGCCCTGTTCGACAAGCGAACAATAGATTTTAGATGTTTCTTCTTCAATCTTTTTTTTCTGGGAAACGGCTCCTCAAATCAAAACTCAATGTTTTTGTGTACAGATTATAACGTGATTAGATATTGAATCTTCATGTTGCAAAATGATAGTAGGAGGAGTGCAAGATTAATTGCAGTTGGATCACATGAATCACACGAGTGTGTGTAAAATTTTCATTTTTTTTCCCGCGTCCCCTCACTCTCACTATTGAGACAAACAAACTTGTCACTTACATGGATCATGGAATGGAACCATAATGTAGTTGTAGATCAGCTTCTCTCGTTGGGCCATTACTGTCTTGAAGATCTTTGCGGCTCCTTCTCTCACTTGAACCAAATCGTCGAACATAGATCCAGTGATATCGAAAACAAAAGCAAGCGAGGATTTTCCAGTGGGGTCATTTTTGTCATCAGAAACGGTTGTACATAGAGATGCCATAAGAAGGCATCCTATGACCCATAAGAGCCATTTAGGACTCCGTCCCATTTTGGCTGATTATACAATTTGCTTGTAGCTTGTTTGAAGATCTTGTAGAATCTGAAAATCAGTGATTGTGATTTGAATACAAATAAAAAATCGTTGATAAGAAGTAGAACTGATTGCAAGTAATATTGCGAACTGAAGTGTCTCCGGAATGAATGTCTAAGGAGGGGGCGGAGCGAGGAGGTTGTGCTTTGTATGCCAGGGAGGAGGTGTGGCTAATCGAAAGGCGCCCTGTCTGTGGAGCATCGGAGAGGAAATGGATAAGATCTGGAGGGGGGAGAAAAAAATTTGAAAAGCCAAGCGTTTGATAATAAGAGATGTCGAGTTGATAACAAGAGATAAGAGAGAGAGAGAGACACGTTGCATTGAGGAGGGAAAAACCGAACTCATTAATTACTAATCGCGGGATCTTCACACTTCGCTTCCTCTCAACATGAATCCACTTTTTCTGAGAGCCCATGGTGGCGGGACCCTTGGTCCCCTTTCTAACTGGAGGAGCAACTCAGATGATTCATTGTCGACGTCTCCGTTTTACAAAAAAAGTACTTGATGATAGGGGAGCGAAGATTTGTGGGAGCTTCGGGAGAATGTGACTTTCACCTTAGAGAAATGATTAATAGAGGTTGAAGGACTGCTCAGAGGAAAATATTGAGAACCTTCCAGCAATGGGCGGGAACAGTAAAAGTGCGTTTCTTTTGGAACGATAACCATAAAACGAGAAAGTGATTGAAAACGAGAGTTTTTTTTAGAGAGGGGAGCCAGATGTGCATCGACCGTTTTAGGGATGACCCCAGATGAAAATTTTACGAGCTTTGAAACGATAAATTTTATGAGATAATGCACTATTAGGAAATGATTTGGTACTAGGCACGGATTCCGCTGAGCACATAACTGATTCTTGATTAGAAACAAAACAAGTAAACGAAAACAAGTCGGATACTGGTCAGTCTGAGATAAAATTACCGGGGGATAGGTGAAAAGTTAGGGGAGAAAGTGGAGAAGGAAACTTGAGACGACGAATTGAAAAGAATGTGTATAAGAAGAAGAAGAAGAAGAAGAAGAAGAAGAAGAAGAAGAAGAAGAAGCAACATCGACGACCGTTTTGTCGTTAAGAACGATGAAAAAGCGACACGAGCATTTACGACCACTTACCGCCAATTCCACAATTAGCCGCAGGATTTACGGGGGTTTTTAAGATGTTCAAGGGAGGAAAGAGCACTTTGAAACGTAAGGATTTTTGAAATGCTTTTTTTGCAGATGCGAAAAATTTTTACAGGAGACGTGAACTAACAAAAGAATCACTTTGAGATAATACAAGTTTTGTTGGTAAAAATATCTCAAAATCCATCCGAAAAAAGTATAAACTGTCGAGATCATGATCCTTCCATTGAATTGGACTCATTCTTATAATTAGAATCTTTTTTGATAATTTATTTTCTCAGCAATTACATTTTTCAGGTAGAAGTGAATGTAAATGCTACTTTGTATGTTGGTCCGAGTTGAAAATTGTACTCTCCACTAAATTCTCAGGTAGTCTTCTCCAATGTACACTTTTCTGTATTATTGACTGGCTCATTAAGCTCCCCAAGTCACTTGTTTCAGTTCCCCACATTTTCCCCGATAGCCTCACAAATCTTATTTCCCAATCACCCCATAGATCTTATCACTGACATATTTTTCGTCGTTATCCCATCGTTTTTTTTTATCGAACGAGATTTGTCCTCCACCTAGTGCTCGGTGGTGCCCTTGTTTCCGAGTAGGCCCAAGCAGCTGCTGTCCCCCATCTGAACTAAATCCAATTCAGCGCCGTGTCCAATACTCAATTGAACATTGCGATGTCCAATTGTCGTCTCGGATCAATTACATCGATGAGGCGCCACGTTTTGCAGAATTGACAAAAATATTGAAGTAGTTGTATAGAAAATGTATGATAAGTGGGAGGAACTCAAAGGGAGCGGAAGAGATGTTTTGCAAAATGGAAGGGAAAAGTTGTCCGTAGAAATTCGAGATCACAAATGCATGTCAGAAAATTTGAACCATTATTTTATAAAATACTCGAAGATCAGACAGAACATTGGATTATCAGATTTTTTTAAATTTTTGACGCTAACTTTTTTTCCAAGACCAGTCCATCCTCCAACCATGTCGATAAAAATGATGTACCAGCTTGCAACTCTCATCTATTTTTGCACTTTTCGAATCGGAGAGCTCGGAACATTAATCTTCACTGTCTACCAACTGTTTAGAGACGTTTCTTCTGGGAACTGATAAATTGAGCTTCTGGTGATAAAAACATGATAAAAAAATGAAAGAAAATGGGATAAGAAAGGACTTCTGAAACTGGAGGATGACTTTCAAACAAAAATGTGATAATCGTAAACTTTTTTCAGATTCACTTTTGCAGTTTCACGTTTTCCATTCCTGTGTTTCTTCATGTAGGATTATCTAAAGTTTTGAACAATTTTTATGTCTAAAATTGTATTTTAAAACATCTATCTTAAAAATATCCTTTTTCAACTCAGTTTGTAATTTCTAGTTTCAGTTTTTAATCAAGTCCAGATTGTGTGTCCAATTTTCCAATCGCCCGTGTCGATCCTTCCGTAGTACCTTATTTTTATGTTCCTCGAAAAAGAAAAAATCTGTCCAATTTTTTTTTCTGGAACCACATCAGGTGTTGGTCAAAGTTTTATCATGATAGAGACACCGATGATCTGAAGAAGATAATAATGTTGGTAAAATTCTCCAGAATTGTTTCTCTAGTTTTCATGAAATATGCGTATACCAAAAGGTGTCTATTTCGAAGAGGCTCAAGTCACATGACACCGGAAATTGCGGATTATAAGGCTCACAGCTGCGCTTGGTTTCATTTCACACCTTCTCTAACTAACATGGAGTTTCCAAATTCTCTTCTGAACTTGTCTAAAATCGATGACTCAGATGTTGAAACTCGCCGGAATTTTGAGTGTTTTAGTGAGAGGTCTAGGGTGAGTTGGTTGATTTGTAAATACCAAAAAGTGAAATTTCTAGAAGAGCCATCCAAAGCAACAATTAACTAGGTGGTCCTCTGAGAGTGATTTGACTAAAGCTTGCTCTTATGACGTATCGGTGGAAACAATGAGGAGGAATTCTCTAGAAGAGGTAAGTTACCTTTAGACCTATATTTTTAATCCGAAATTTCCCAGGTATCTAAATGTATGCAATCTCGTTTGGATGCAGAAACAACAAGTATCTTGGAAAATGGAAAAGTACTCGATGAGAACTCGTTGAAAAAGTGAGGAGAAAGTGCATACAACACCTGCGATATTTATTGTTTTTTTTAATAGAAAGACATTCTTGATGAATATGTTCCGAACAGCTGTGCTGAAAGTGATGACCGACCCAGCTGGGGATGAATGTGAGGGTGAGTGTTCCTTTGCACTTTTGATGTCATTTTAGGTTTTGTTTATTTTGAAAAAAAAATATTCATACCATTATGCTTGCTAGAAATATAGAGAGTGATAGAAAGTAGCAATGATACAAAAGTTCGAAGAAGTGTTGTACAAGTTGTGAAGGGAAAATTCTAGATGATGGAGATTGGATTGAGGAAGCATAGGATTTGGCAAAAGTGAGATTTCGGCCTCATATAAACTTTAGAGAGAGGAGAAAATGAAAAGCATCGATAAAGCAGTTGAAGGGGTAGAACACAAATTTGGATTTTTGAGATTTTGGTATCATTCGATGCAGAATTAGGGTGCGGGAAGAAAATCCTCTTGGACCATGGTTTTAAAAATGCCCTATTTTCGAAATACGTGTCAAAAACAGCCCAAAAAATCAACTGTGAGGGTGCAAATTGGCTATTTTTGGAGACGCGTGAATCCTTGAGGGTGCACGTGAAAAAATTGCACCCTCACAGTTGATCTTTTTGGGTTGCTTTTGACCCGTATTTCAAAAATAAGGCGTTTTTGGACAATGATCCAAGAGGATTTTCTTCCCGCGCCCTAATTCTGCATCGGATGATACCAAAGTCTTAAAATTTTGGGAAATTGTGTACTCCCCCTTTAAGGATAAATTTATGGTATGAATATTCTTGATTATGATCGAACAGTAAAGATGCTCTCATTCTCCACGGAGTTTTTCTCTCTTCCACGGCAACACGAAAAGATGTGTACCCAGATGCTCATCCGTTGACGAACATCGGTGCGTGTGACCAGGCGACGGGCACGGATGTACTTTTGGCGCGAAACCTGGAAGAAAAAAAATGATGAGGAAACGGGTTGAGAAAATTGATGCTTTTACCGTATTTAATCTAAAAGTGAGGCCCTAAAATACGTGAAAAATCCTTTTTCTAAATCCCCCACTTTTGGACGATTTTTGCCCGATTTTAAGGCTGACCTAGTTTCAGTTAACAAAATGAAATGCAAATTTGCACCCCGGGGTATTTTTGTAATTTAAGACGAATGGCGTTAACAGATTCTTGATTTTTTTCTTCTTGAGCGATATTTAAAAAGTTCTACCTTCTCAAAATTAAATTTTCGAATTTCACAATAAGGCCTACATGTAATAGATTTTCGAAAATCAATTCAAAAAATGTTTTCTACTACTATTTTTTCCAACGAATCTTTTGAGACAATTTTCAGCTACATGTAGATCCAAGAAAGTGCTTTTTTTGAGATCATGCCCATTTCTTAGATGTGCCTATAACTAAAATATCTTACATATTCACAACGTGGGTCGACAGAGCTTGTGGTAGTAGCCGTAGTCGCAATCGAGGTCTTGGTGGCAATCGATGACTTTGTGCCACTAGCAGTCATTCCTGGCGAGGAGGCCTTGAAGATTTTCGATAATCCGGACATGTCTAAAAAATATAGTTATGTAGTATGGAAAATCAAAAAGGAAGAAAATGAGAAGATTTTGAAACCAGTAGACATACATCTGACCGATAATTATTTGCCAGATTAACTATTCGTATGTTTTCGAAATGGGTTTTAGTGATGATTTTGGAATGAATAATCCTTTGTAATGCACTTTCAACTAACTTATTATTTTTGAGATGGCGAAATTCAAATTGGAATCTGGTGACCAATCCCTGTTGACATTATGATGAATTTGAAAGCTTATATGACTTGTGGAAGATTTTGAGATGCTTGAAAAAGTAGAATATCAATTACTCTAGAAAGTTTTCCAAAAAGAAGAAGACTCAAAAATTCACGAAATGTAGATACAAATTCAATCAAGAAATATGATATTAAACTAATTTTTCAGATTGCTCAGCCTTTTTGATGCTCCTTTTACAGGTCCCGTGGCTCCGTTGCCCAACGATCCCTCAACGAATCTCACCCTACTCCCCACACAAAAAACCAAAGCCATCTATCTATCTCAAGTATTCAAAGTGAGTGTCTCAAGTAGAAGAATAGAAACTCTTGATTTATTCTACACCAACTACAGTATGCCGTGAAACAAACTATCATACACCAACGGCAGGAAAAATCGAGTGGCGACCCCTGGGATGAGTTTTTCTATCGAATATACAGGTTTTTGGATCATATTGTGATCAAATAAAAAATTTTTATGATTATAGTGCGGAAAAACCACGTATGGATAATGCTAGACAGTGTCATAGTGCCGGAGTCAAATTGAATCTGAACAAAGGTACTGAAAATTTGGGTTTAGAGAAGAGAAACGCTTGGCCAGCAAAAAAATCTAAAATGAGCCAATGAGCCGCTCCAACATTCTCAAAAAGTTTCAGAATTGAAAATGCGCCCTTTTTTTGTAGAAGATGTGGAGGCGCATTTGACATTTGGAAGCCTCCCACATCCTCTTAAGTTTATGATGGGTCTGAAGAATTCTTTTTTGGTTTCCAGTTGGGGCTAACTACCGTAGTTTCAGAGCTTCAAGACAAATTGACGTTCACGGACTACGATAGCAGTGTGAAGGACAAACTGACTCCGTATGTAAGTGGAACCTACAATCTTCGTTTCTAAAAGGAATATCACATGACGTGGTGCATCTTCCATGCCTTTCAGATTCGATTCATGTCAATCTAGGCTGTCTAATTTATATTCAGAAACCGAGCACCTCGGATCGCGGCAAGCGCGCGTTCGATAATTTGAGTCGAATCTCGAGCAACATCTCGAAACGTCGGCAACAAGAGATCAGTGAGAAAGGCGGTTGGTTCGACTCTTTTTTTTTGGTCCCCACCCTTGAATCAGAAAGTCAGTGCAAAACGTTTTCAGGCGACGAGCACTTGTCTCAACATGCGACTCTTCCGAAATTGCCACCCCGACGACGAGAAGCGGAACGGACCGATGAGCGAGGAGGAGGACGTCGGTTCCGAGTGGAAAAAGTGAGCAGCAGCCGTTTTCTTTTTTGGGCCGTCGATGTGTGTGTGTGTGTGTTGCCCTCCACACAGCCATTTTTGTGTCTCGTCATTCGGAAACAGTGGGGTTCCGGTATTAGGGATGGGGCGGATGGGTTGACTAGAAGACAAAAGGTTCGATGTATGGGCGACTAAAAAAAGATCTTGCGCATCTTCAAGAAATCAAGAATGGAAGCTATTCTTTTCACCCAAAATTATTCTTTTTTTCGGAGGGTACACTCCATCGAGCCAAATGAGAAAGGATTGAGGACCATGGTCTTTTTCGGAAGAAAAATCTCGATGCTATTATAATTGAATTAATCCAAAACGCAGGCTCCAAAAAAAACTAAGCGGAAATGATGTTTCTAATTTTTTTCGTTTTCTTCTGACCTGTAGCTTTTTTGAGCAACGTGCTCAGAAATGAGGAGCTGTTGAACTTCGAGCCGGTATTGCGGTGGTGCATGTCGTTTTTCGTTCGGCAAGATTGAGCAGCGTTCTGAAAAAAGTATGTCTAGTCGAAGAAAAGCATCCTTGCAACAGAAAACTAACAAAAAAAGGTGGAGAAAACTTTGGCTCTGGTCTCCAAGGTAAAAAAAGATAGAGTGCAAAAATTATTCTTGGGCTTGCAATCCGGGCCGGCGCTTTTTCGTCTTCTAAATTGTGATTTTCAAGACAAAATTTATAGACGAAATCCTCGGTGGTTTCTTATGTTTTATGGAAAATATATATGGAATTGGGATATTCTAACTTCCATTCAGTAAATCTCATCGAGTTATACATTTTCATGTAAATTTTGACTTGAGAATCACAATTTGGAGGGAAGAAAATCAGTATGCCGCGGCTGCCGGTTTCGGCTCGGATTACAACCTTGATTATTTTGGAAATTTTATAATAAAATATGTTTTTTATATTCAAAAGAAACTAAAAGCCATTTTTGGTAGTGACAAAAAGGAAAAATAACGAAAATGGGTGGAAGGATGAGAAGTGCAAAGGTTCCGCCTATTTCTCGACTCTACGTGGCTTTTTTCTTATACATGATTTGTGGTAGATGCCTGTCAATCTGACTCTACCATTATTTCGTTTTTTTTGCCGAAAAGAAAAAAGTAGAGGGAAATAATTTTGAGATTTTTTATGGTACTAAAACTTGTCAGCTGTTTTAGGAGTGGCTAGCAACGTCAACGGAGCAAAAGTTCTGTTTGAGCAGAGGGATAAGGGGAGAGATATTTTCACAGTACTCAACTTGCCAATGGTATCTTAATGTGTGCTTTTGTCCACTTGAGAGGCTTACTCTCTCAGTTGACTTTTGGTTTGCAAAAAAACTTAAATTTAGCATAATTGAACTCGAGAAAAAAACTAGATGAGTAGACAGACTAAAAAAAAGAGGATGAGATTGGAAATTTGAAAAATGAAAATGTCAAGAAAAAGAAAATCGAAATCGAAAGCCATTAGAGTCATCTTGATAGTTTCCATCATCCTCTTCTCTCCTCCTCTTCTTCATCTTTTTTCTTGAGTAATGAATAAAATAGAGCAATGTGACTCAGTAAGAACAAGACGCTTGTCTAAAAAGCAAAAAAACCGATATGTGAGCATCCGTTTCTTGTGGGGTGGTAGCTCGGGGGGCCTGGCTAGATGGCCGTTTTGCTCGGTTAATTTTCACCGAAAAAAAAATTGTCTTCTTGGTCGCGTCTTTATGACAAATTCGTCGTTGTGGTGTTCATCCCAAGATAACCAAGAGGGGTGTCCTTTTGAAAGCGGACCCATTTATTCCATTTATTCATGGGACCTCCATCTCTTACAAGACATTTGGAGCAAGAAAAAAAAGAAGTGATGAATGAAAGCTAAAAGAAGAAGACACATAGGGGAGACCTGAGACTTATGAAAACGTTGTGGATCGGAAATTTGAATTCCGCAAGATTTTTAAGATTTTCATCCGCTGAAACATATAGGAGTTCAAAGTAGAGAAGGTGGGCGTTAATGCCATTCAATAAATTTGGAGGAATCTTCAGCCCTTTTGAAGAAGGAAATTGTCTTTTCTTAAGAAGTTGTTTCAATACGACCCTAAGTGAGGCTAATTTCTTCATATCTAGAGACCGAGAGCACTCTCTAATTAGTCCCTTTCATTGATTGATTCCCCTTATTTCAGGTACGTCATTCTCCAGATGGCAGGTCCCCATTGAGTCGTCTATTCTACCTTCCTCACATTCCTTCAAAATCTGGATCTGCAAACTTGTAATCGCATTAGATCTGGAAAATGAACTTTATTCGTTTGCATTCGAAAAAAAAGAAAGAGAGAAAATAAAATTATGAATCTGGGGAAACATCGGCACATGGGTGCGCTCGATAGTTTTTTGTTGTTGTTGGGTAAATTAAAGCGGAGAGAAAAATTAAAGGCAGTGATGAGAGAATTAGGCAAAGTTATGGGTCGACACCTTTCCAACGTTCGAGCCAGCTCCATACTCATTCTTGTAGGAGTCGTCCGTTTTCTTGGTTTCGTCAGTGATTCCGGTGTTGAAACGAGCGATGAGGTCGCTGACGCGCTCTGAAAATAGTTGGTAAGTTTGGTTTCTATAAGGTTTCAGCGTAACAGCTCCTCGTAGCAAAAAAACGGAAAAACCTGAGGTTAGAAAGGATTTTTTGAGAGCAGCTCAAACTGTAGGTTTTAGACCAAATAAATGACACCTAATTGTAATCTAGTAACGATTTTCGAAATAAGCCATGATCAGAAAGCTTTATATTATGCCAGACTCAGTCAACGTCAGTCCTGGCTGGTTTTCCCCGATTTTTTGGCTCCGATATGTCGGCACGAAAATGCTACAGTAATATATTAAAATTTAAAGGAACATACCATTTAGGTCAATGTTTTAAGTTGTCATGTTTTTTGAACGATTTTCAACAAATCTCGAAGCGAAATGTATTTTTTTGCGTTGAAAGTTTCATTTCACTCTGAAATTTGTTGAAACTCGTTTGAAAAACATGAAAAATCAAAAAAATTGATCTCAAATCAGGGTATGTTCCCTTAAATTTTAATATATTACGGTAGCATTTTCGTGCAGAGATATCGCAGCCAAAATATCCGGAATAATCGGCCAAGACTGACATTGACTGAGACTGGCATAATACTGCAAGGAATGAAGCAGTTCAAATTTTGATTTTCAAACTTCTAACCGATTTTCCTCAAATCAAATTTCGTTAACTTCAACTTTAACTAACATTAAATTCTAATCTTTCTCTATCATTCAAGAGCCAAAATCCCAGAACTATTCTTTCAAGAACACTCACTCTTTGGAAGAACTTCGGTATCCCCTCCCTCCTTCTTAACGTCGCTAGCCTTTGGTGGCCATGGAATTCCACCGAGCTTCTGAAAAACAACCAACTCATTTTCAACCCTCCACATCACACTATTACCTTAGCATTGAGCACAGTTGGGCTCGGAGTACGATTCTCCGCCTCATTTCCGTTGTCCTGAGCAAGAGTGTCAGCGGCGAAGCTGACCTTGACTGGCGAAGCAACTGGCGAGGCCACTGGGGACGGAGAAGCTTCGCGGATTTGAGTACTCGCGGAGAGCAATTCCTGAGCCTTGCGGATCTCATCCTCATCGTCATCGTCTTCGGTCTCTTCCTCGACTTGCGATTCGAGAGTCAGCTTGACTTCCTCGACCTCATTGGCCTTGTCATCCTCCTCAACGAAGTCGGAGATTTGGCTCTCCTGGAGAACTTCCTGGTGAGAAGCAGTTTCTTCGGTTGGAGTAGTTGGAGTCTTGGCTGAAAGAAATGCTTTGGTATTAAATTTTCTGATATTGGCTCAAAAGTTATAAGTTTACTCACCATCGTAAGAGAGCTCCTCGATCTCGTCCTTAGCAATTGGGGCGGCGGTGTAGTCTTCCATTTCTAAAATTATAACTTTGAAATTTTAAAAAGTAGCTAACAAAAAAGAAACAAAAAAAGCAGAGAGTAGAAGAAGCACCCCAAAAGATTTTTCTTACTATCAGTGGATTTTCCAAGATCCGTAGAATATTTCGAAGCATAACTTGAATACTTTGGTCTCGATGAATAGCGAGACGATGAATATGAGGTATCTCTATCTCTGTAACTACTATCCCTGTCCCGACTGCTACTGTAGGAGCTGGAGCTGGAGCCGTAATCGCGACCACTTCCGTATCGAGAAGTATACGACGACGTGTATCGTGAGGACATTTTCAGAGGGAGGAAAATGTCTCAAAATCGAGAAGCAACACAAAAAGCACGGAGAGCTTTTATGGTAACGGAAAGGCGGGGTTTTTGTGGGGCTGACTCATTTTATTGTTTTTTATTCGAGAAACAATTCCGAACGCCCCCCTAGGGCTATTGATCGATTGCCGCGTTGACTCACTATTTTTTTTCAATTTTTTTCATGTAAAAGAAACAAAAATAGAACCAAAAAGGAGGAAAAGGGGTGAATGTTCACAACTTGTATTTTGGAAGACGAATTAGCACTATCTTATTATGTAACAAGAGAAGGGCTTGCTTACCACTTCAAGTGGAGTCCAATTTCAATTAATCAACAATGAATGGAGTAGGCGAGAGAAAACTAATAATGGAATTGTTCATGAGCTGTACAATTGGAATAAGGATATCTATAGTCCGAATCCTTCCAAATTGGCAAATATTGTTACATTTGTGGCTACTAGTACTAATAAAAGTGGCGGTGGAAAAGAAAAATATGAAACCTACGTTTACGGTCAGTTTTTTGACTGCGTAGCTTCGCGAATAGTTTGCTAGTGTCGAAGTGTTTCGACGAAATGCTACCGTGAATACGAAGAAGGTGTGAACTGCGTTCCATTGTTTCTCGCCGAAAATGAAGCGAAAAGGGAAAAGTGAGGGCAACTACTACTCGTTAGTTATTCATAAAATCTTTATTCTCAATTGCGCCGGCGAGAAAGTGAAATTTATCATGTTTCTCCGGGACCCTAAATTTCCAATTTGACCCTCTTTCGGAAGGTGTGGAAACGTTTCGCAACTTCTGAAGACCGAGAATTCCTTTCAAAAGAATGGGGAAAAAGACGTAAGCTGGACAAATCACGCGGGCGCGCTCTACTATGAATGGCAAAGCCAACTTGTATTTCGTAACCTTCTGAAGAAAAATGGACTCCTCCTTCTCCTTGTTTTCAATTTTTGGTTTCCCGCGCAAAATGAATGAAAACAACTCCTACTGTTTTGTGGTTGACTCACACAACACCTGTCAAGATGAATAAGAAGGGTCGATTGACAGATTTGATAATGAATTCAAGTGGAGGTGTAGAAATGAATCGGGGGAACACCTCATCGATGATAATGATAATGAGATGACACATCGGTTATCTTATCAGTTGGTGGTTGTGAAAGTGGCCATAATACAGTTTAATCTAACAGAATTGCTGGATTTATGAAACCAAAATAAGAGACGTTAAAATACATTGAAATTTTTTATAGAAGACTTCCGAAGATTCTGTGATTTCGTTACTTTAAAAATCTATTTACGTTGATGTTCCGGAACAAAAGTTTGAATTTTTCTAACTTTTCCTATTTTGAATTCTAAAAAATTAAATTTGAAATTTCACATCTTTTATTGTATGAAAAAATTTAAAATCTCTCAGAATAGAATGAAAGCCACATTCGACCATCAAAAGTTTACCTAAGACGGTCAAATACAAAGACCAATTTTGTTTTTTCGTCCCTCTCAACCTATAATTATTTCTTTATATGATTGTTATGAAAGTATGGAAAGATTTTGGGTATTTAGGGAAATGAGGACCGGAAAGATGGGCGATTGTGACAAACAGGCGATTAGGGGGCCCCCCACCACAACATTAGATTGTGGAGGGCTTCGAGGGTGGTTCGGAATAGGAATGGCATGAAAATAAGAGTGACCAATTGTGTGTGAGGAAGAATGGAATAAGAGAGAGGGTTCAAAATGAAGGGAGGGATGGAGATGGAGAAGAAGAAGAAGGGCAAGTCTCGGTTTCGGCGAGTGAGATGAAGGCGAGAACGGCTATTGAAGTGGTCAAGAAAGAGGAAGAAAGGCAACATAGCCATCATTCCTTATTCTGCTCATTCTTCTACCACATTTGCATTTCCATTCATTCGTTTCGCTTCGATGATGCCGAGTTGAGAAATATGGAATAATGGAGTCCCCAAAAGAAACTAAGAAGCTGAACCCGAAAAAGGTTGAAAGCAACAAAGAAGGTTGGAAGCAACAAGCTGGGCAAGGGTGTTTAGCTGATGGTCAAATAGAGACCCGAATTGGGTTAGGAGTGTGCACTAACAAGAAATTTTTTTTTCTTGGCTTGGGGTGATTGAAGCATCATTTTTTGACAGAATTTGAACTGGAGAGGAGGACAGATGGCAGAAGATTTTGAAAAAAAAAACGGAAGAGGAATGGACGATGATGACTAATATTTCGTAATCGAGTGACCGCAAATCGAATTTTGTTGTTTTTTTAGCTTGATGGTTGTGATGAAATGCTTCTGATGGAAAATTTGAATATGATTCATTAAAAAACATTGAAGTTTTCAAAACCTCATGAACCATATTCTGAACGGTGATAAAAAGAAAAAAAAAGTCTTTTGTTAGCTAAAATCAAAGCAAAAAAGAAGAAAGAGAGTCTCAAATGTGAAAGTGTTTTTGTATTGGCTTTTGGCTGGGAAACAGTTTCGTGGAATGGGAATCAGGGAACAGTTCCACGTATAGATATTGATTTGCAGTTTGAATTTGAGGGATAATAGAAAAAGGTAGCCAAAAAGTTGAAGATCCGGACAAATGAAGTAAAGACTCTCAAGAAAAGTAACTCAAGATTTTCACACATTTTGAAACTTGAAGAAGTTTGAAACTTGAAGTTCAAGAGGATTTTTATCCGAACTTTCAAGAGAGGATTTACGAAAGTTAGAAACTAAAACTGAATTCTCGAGAATTTGCGATTCTAGAGCTGCTTCAAGAAGTACACTGCTTCTTCAGAACTAAAATCTTAGAATCCAACGAAAATCAGAAAAGAAAATGAATCCAAAATCGACGGGCACAGCCGGAGGATAAAGTGTTCTCCTGACAACAACATCAATCTTGAGCGAAAAGAGGCGACGGATGGTTGGTGGGCCAAGTACGGGCACGCTCAAGTGACAGATGGCCAAAATTGGTTTCTCGGTGATGCACACCAAATTTCGACTCGACTCGGCGCCACCACCCGTCTGTCCTCTCGATTCAGTTATCTCTACTCGATGGGATTGGCAGCAGGAAGCAAAAGATAGAGAGAGAGATTGGTTGGGAGGAATTGGAATTGGAAAGGGAAGGGAAACGTAAATGGCAATGGAACACTGGGGGGATTGTAATTATCATAATGTGTGGGAGGCAGCAGAAATAGGCGAGGGAATTCTTCTAGCGTTCAAACAATAGGAAAAGAAGAAGAAGATCGCACTTGAGGCTTTTTCTACTGTTCTGAAGGCAAGAGGAAAAATCGAAGAAGAGGTACACACACACATGCATATTTCATCGCTGTCCACTTTTTTAGGTAGACGGAAGGAAGAAGATTAGTTGTGAGAGGAATAACGTCAAGGACGCCTCGAACTAAGCACCAGAGGAACTGTGAGAGAGAGTGTGAGGAATCTAATCCGATCGGCGTTCTCTAATATAATAATAATACCAAAAAAGGAGACATATAACAACCAAGAAGTACTTCAATTACGAAATGACCTTAGACGTTCTATTATAATAAGAACATTAAACTTTTTTTTTACTTTCGAAATTTATAACTTTGTGAGAAGACGTCTACTAGTATTACTCCAGTCTGTATAAATCGGGTTCCTGGACTAGCTTTTGCAGCTGGCCGAACTCTTGAACCCGTCACAAAAAGTGCTACGGTAGCCTCCGTGAATCGACACAAAAATTATTTGAATTTTTCTAAAATTTTTCCTGTTTTTTTCTCCGTTTTCGACCGATTTTCTTGATTTTTCTTTCGCAATTTTCAAGTAAATTTAACGGAAAGGAATAATTTTGTGCAATTTTTTCCGATTTCGGACTCTGAAGTTTAAAAATTTTCTATGATAAAGAAAAAATGTAGCGAAAATTGTAGCGAAATCTTTCGTTAAATTTATTCGAAAATTGCGGAAAAAATCAAGGAAATCGGTTGAAAACGGAGAAAAAAATTTTAAGAATTAAATTCAAATAATTTTTGTGTCGATTTACGGAGGCAACCGTGGCACGTTTTGTGGCGGCTCCAAGAGTTCGGCCAGCTGCAAAAGCTAGGCCATGAATCCGATTTATAGAGACTAGAGTAATATTTATGTTACATATTTTTTATGAGTCATTGAATCAATTTATTTATTTCAAAATCTAGAGAGAAAAAAAATTAACAACCCTTTTTGGGTGATGACAAATGAGATAAGAATAGAAAACTGCAATTTATATTGGTCGGAGGTATAATGAGTATGAACGATCAAAAAATGAGATAAGATGCCTGACGAAATAACGAGAACGAGAAGTTACGACAGGATGAATCATATTATAAGGAAGAATTCACTATTCATGCAACAAATCGGCCTCGTTAGATCAAAAACTAATCAGATTTCAACAATTAGTTTTGGGGGGTTTAGGAAATGAGGAATAAATCAAAGGGAACAGAGAGAAATATGACGAAGACTAATGAAAGGACCGTGTAATCAGAAAATGAAAGAAATTGAGGGCGTAGATGAGTACGAGTGGAATTATGAATACGGTATTTCATCGGTAGAGACTGTCGACGGTCGCGTTGTATGCGGATCTTTGGTAGTGCGAGTAGGTGACTGGCATGCTGACAGTTGGGTTGGAGAAGGCGGACATCATATCGAAGGAGTCTTTCTGGAAATTACTTGTTAGCATAGAAAAAAGAAAATGTAGGCCCACCTTCTTGATATTTTTTAGCTTGCAACCAAAAAAGATAGCGGATCCGGTAGCGAATATCAACAGAGATGCGAGTGCTCCAATGATAGCCAGTGGTACGAATCCAAAGGCAGAAGATTTTTGACACGGCTCCTCTCTTCTTTGTTCACTTGGAATGCTGGCTACAGAAGTTATTGGTTGAAGTTGGACTGGAGCAGAGGCCACTGAAAATTTAGATTTTTAACCAATAGAAGTTGTAATTTCAAACTCACATTCCACGGATTCTGTTTGACTAACTACCGTAATAGAATTCGTCAAGTCGAGTGATCCATTATCATCTGTTGGTGTTGATCTGGCTTTTCTCACTGGTAGATCCGTGATACTCCGCTTGTGACGGAAGCGAAGTCGTTCGGCGGTGAGATTCGAGTCGCTCACTTTTTTGTAGCACGTCTGTAAGAAGTTTTCCCCGATGACACAACCATAACATCAAAAGAGAGATGGTGATTCACCTTCGAGCATTCTTCCTTTTGAAGGCATACTTGTACTTGACAATGGACAAATACGGTGCTTTGGTTGCCGAAGCGGAAAGTGCGGAACTTGGAGAAGTAGATCTGAACACATTTATAGAATACCCTTGACTTGGCTCATTTCACCCTTCAGGTTAGAGCTCAAGAACATAAATCCAACTCACTTGGTCGTTCACATTTGCCAATGGGTCAATTATGTCGTTCATGCCATTCACTGGACACCTGCCAAATTTGCACCAAATTTTTATTAGGTTCACCACTGGGTCGTGCGCGCGCGCGCGTTAACGACGCACAATTCTAATGGGGCTTCTGTATCACCGGAAAGCTAGACACTACCATTTCAAAATTTAATGAGACGTGTTCAGTTTTGCGGGAAAATGTGAATGCGCGGGTAAGGTCAGAAATGGTTTCACTCACCCTCCTTGAACGAATGTGATTTTCTTGGCATCTGGCGCACTGATATCCTCACGATCACTGAATGTACATTCCTTCGGAGAGATTCCATGATAGGCGGCTGTAATTTATAATTGAAAACACATAATTAGAAAAAAGCCAAGAAACATACAATCTGGAGACAGGGCAATGAAGAATTCAACGTATTCGTTTTCCCTTGCTGCTTGCAACGTCTTCCCACTATCAGTGCTTCGGAACAACATCTCGACTTTGGGCTTGGGTTTTCCTCCGGTAGAAACCATTACTTCATGGCCACTGAAAACTCATTGTCTTATTTCAAGGGAGTCATTTAAACCAAGAAAGCTTGAAAACTTACTTGGAAACATCACTGAATCGAATAGTCTTCACACTTCTTGTATACAAGCAAAATACATGGTTCAGTCTTGTAGTTTTTCCAAACGAAAGATCCGAGTTATCCTCCAGGACTACTGTAGTCTCGGCGTAACGATGGAATGGCTGAAATTTTGAAATCCCAGTCACATTTTTATGCTCATCAGCTTACCAAATCGGTGAGTGTTACATCGCATTCACTTCCATATGGTATGGTCAGATTGTAATTAGTGAGTCCCTTCTCATCTTTCATTGAGGTGCCACATGGGTGGCGCGTTTTGTGACCGTATACGTAGACCTAGAAAAGCGGAAGGTGATTTTGGATAATTTTGGGAAGTTGAACTCACAACTGGCTGAGCTTTCGGGTTCGAAATCATTCTCATCACTTCGGGATCCGATTTATTCAGCACTACAGTAAAACTGTCAGCAATACAATCTACTCTTTCCACTGAAAATAAAACGAGCTTATAAAAAGAAGACTAAAAATGAACCTACCAAATCTTTCTTTCTCCTTCGCTTGATTCTGATGCATTAATAAAAACGAGATGAGCACTTGAAGGCATGAAGATCTCCACAACTTGTTCATGATTCTTACTGCAGAAAGGAATCGGTCAAAATGTGAACAACAAAAACAAGAAGCAAGGTGGTCCTCCTCACAAAGGTTTCTATGGTATCTTGAGAAGAGGGGACAGGGAAGCTCGTTAAGCTTTTTAGGTATAAAGGCAAGGTGCACCCTGGTCGTGCCTACCACCCAATTAATCGTGGAGCGCCTATTGTCTCGGGGAAGGAAGAAGACAAGAAAGAGGTCTAATTTTGTAAGGGGAATTGGGATTTGGTGATTTGAAATAAGGAGATGATAAGAGGGATAGAATAGCTCAAGGATCATTCATAAATTCTGAAGACAGGATCGTAAAATATGAACTTTGAAACTAGTAGTTCTAGAGGGTATAATAAGACAAGAAATTAAGGCTTTTTGAGTTTAAGAGAGCTTTTTTCAAGGAAAACTTTATAAATGATTTATTCAGTTCAAAATTCCCAAAGTTTACTATGGTCTAGTTGGATACAGTTTCGAGATATATTCGCTAATGTCTCAGTTTTGAATAAACAAGCTAATAATCATAAGCCCAAATGAAACGAGAAATGAAAACAAAAGGGATACTGTTAGGAAGATTTCCAGAAAAGTTTAGCACTAAACGATTAAGAAAAACTCCAAAAACAGTTCGTCTCCCTGACAGGCGAAATAAATTATGGGCCAAGCTCAAGACTGTCCCTCCCTCCCACTACCGGCTCAATTCTCCCGGTGGGCGGGAACTAAAGGTGAGCAATCCAGACAAAGGCACCTGCCACGGAAGTGGCGTATGCCAACAGATGGTCGGTATGGTTGTGGGGCGAGAAAAAAGGAGAAGACGGGAACGAATGAGGGCCAAGAAAATGAATAAGTGGAGGTGTTCGCTTAGGCCCCATTATGAAAAACATGACGAAAAGTGGAGCAAAACGCAGGACAGCAATGATAGATAGTCGGGAGTGGAAACGACAAGTGACCTACCTTCGACAAGTTTCTGTGACACGCGAAGTGGGCGGGGCATAGAGAGGGATATGAATAATTAGCAAAGGGTACACGATAAGTGTTTATCACAAGCACACTCTCTTAATTAGAATGCGACCCGACTGGTTAGCATATTCAGGTGTACATTGTAAATTCGGCGAGGTCAAAGCAAAGTTGTATTTCACCTCATAAGTAACCGTTAATGAGCACCACCTGGAAAATTCTTACCGCCGGAAAAGCCGGGATCATCTCTATCGCGGGGTAATAATCTCAAGGGACCAGATGGTTGGCAAGACTGTCGAGAGGGATCTGTTTGAATGCATTGTTTTATTTTGTATAATTTATTTTTTGAAAAAAAAAACGTTTACATTGGAGAGATCTTTCTGGGAAATATTATACATAACTTTGGCATTTTGGATTTGAAAAAAAGCAATGAATGGATTTACGAAGAAGATTCAGGAAGCAAGATTTTTTTTTGCAAAAAATGGATTTACAGAACGACAGAATCCGTGTCAGGAGTGATCCAATTGAAGATGTCGTTCTCATCAACTGCAGTCGACATTGGCATTGGAACAACAGTTGTTGCAGCAATCTGAGTGACAAAAAACGTTCAACTTGGCATTCAAGAAATACACAAAAAATTAGAAAGCGTGACTAGCAGAAAGTGTATGTGAGATGGTTTCAATCAAAGTGTGCTGTGTGTGTGGTAACGAGAAGCAATGGAAAATTAGCCAGATTAGAGCAAGTAAGAAAAAACACAAAACGTGATGGAGACGAAAAGACAGGAGACAAAAATGGGCAGGAAATAGATTCAAACTCGTTTTGGAGCCGTCGATGTCGACAGGTTCTGAGTGAGTGGAGAGTGCTCCGAGTTGTTGTTATTATTGGCGGCTTGCATGGCAGAAACACGAGAATTAGTCGCTGAAACACATACCAAAAAATGGAACGTTAATGGGTTTTGAAACTTACGGATAGTCACAAGCTCACTGTATTCTGGTCTAGTGGCAGTGGTTAGTCCATGAGATGGTTGACGGGTAACGCCTGGTCCAGTTCGGGTGTACTTGCGTTCCGGAGCATTGTGGAGCTGAAATACAAAAAATGGTCTCAAAGGAGATAAGACAGCCGGCAAAACGGGGGCTCATTTTGTGCCGTCTCCTATGTGCCCTCGGTCGGCCGCGTGGCTCAGCCGGCTGTGGCGCGGTACCAGTTGAACTGTGTCCACAAGTCATACCCCACTGGAGGCACATTTTGGCAAAATTAAATCTAACATTTTTTGAGGTGTTCAACTACCTTTAAAATTGTGCTAAAATAACTGTTATTTTAAACCAACCTGACGATTCAAGAGTCCATAAAGAATGAAGTTGGATGCCGAGTTGATATATGGCAGTGCGTGTACCCCGTACATGAAATAGATGAAAGCATATGTTGGTGGAGCACCCGAGCTCTTCTCGTCTTGATAAAGCTCCTCGTAAAGGGAGTACAAGATTGAGATCCAATATGGGGTCCTATAACAGGTATTTTGTAGGTTAGATTTTCATAACTTTGTAGTCGTACCAGCAAGCAAAATGGAACAAGCAAATGGCGAGGGTATAAACTGCGATATGCCCCACTGGAATTGTCAACTTCTTTTCCTCGCCAACACCTCGTGCTCTTCCGCCATTCAACGTCTTCTTGAGAGCCTTCGCTTGCTTGAACAACTTCATCAACATCTCGTAGTAAAAATAGATCATAAGAAGAAGCGGAACGCAGTACGCCTAGAAATACGCACGTTTTTTGCTCATTTTCATCTCACCCACCAGAACAAAAGAGTACAATGTGAAGATGACGAATAGCTCGCGGCCAAGATCGTCAACACATTTGTAGAGATGCATCCGTGTGATGACTTCTTGATCCAAGTCGAATTTCTCATGCATGACGAGTTCCTGTAATACTATTTAGATAATAAATTTTGGAATGTAGTGAACCTTTGAATGAGCATAGAGCAATATTGGTAAGAGCATAATGCAAGTGAGAATGAACATTGCAGTGAGGAAATAGAATACCGATCGTTGTTTACGAACCTCGAGCTAAAATTAGATTATCAATTTTTTCAATTAAAATTTTGGGATTCTTACCCGAAGAGGATGACAAACTGCGCAGTAACGGTCAATGGAGAAAGCAACCAAGATGAAGGTACTGAAGATTTTTCCAATATGTTCCAGAAGACGGAATAGCTTGCAAGCGAAGGTATCAAACATCCAGAATCCGAGAATCTAGAAAAAAATGAATTATACGTTTTTCTATTGCGCCTTACCTGATCAATAATCGTCATTGGTATCGGGAGCATGGACAAAAAGTCCACAATGCTCAGAATGCAAATGTAGGTCAAGGTGGTGTTATGACGAGAGCGTGGATCCTGTCCGCGTACATGATGAACCACAGCAAGGATAGCAGCGTTTCCACAGGTACCAAACATGAACAATAAAGCGTAGAAACCGGCGATAAGCATGAGCGACGAGTTGTCATGGTTGGAGAGTGGAAGAGCATACACCAAGGTGAACTGGAAATAATTGGGTTGGATTTTGAAGGAGTACTGAAGTGTTTTCATAAAGTCGGTTACTTTCATAAGGTTCGATTTGAATCGTTGTATGCACATTTGGAAACTTACCTATTATGGCAGTCTCAGTCAATGTCAATGTCAGTCCTGACTGAATTTTCCGGATTTTTTGGCTTCGATATCTCGGCACAAAAATGCTACAGTAATATATTAAAATTTAAAGGAACATACCCTAACTTTTAAGTCAATTTTTCAATTTGTCATGTTTTTCGAACGATTTTCAACAAATTTCGAAGCTAAATGTTAAATTTTAATATATTACTGTAGCATTTTCGTGCCGAGATATCGCAGCCGAGAAATTCGGAAAATTTAGCCAGGACTGACATTGACTGAGACTGGCATAATAAATCAAGTTACACGCACTCAAAGTACCAAAAAAATCGGTTTTTGGGCTCGTTTTTCATTAGTTTCTTTCTTACAATATTTTGAAATAACTAACTAGGGAATGACTTGAAGTGGGGGATGGAACTTTGCTAAGAGAGTGGTACCATTGGATAGCTGACGTTCTGAAACGTAGATTTCGAGAAACAATTTTTGCAAAACACCCCAAGAAGACGTGAAAAAATTCTTCTGAAATTTCCGAATTTTGCACTGTTTTTTCACTAATTTTCTGCATTTTTCCCTGATTTTTCTCTCCGAAAGCGCGCATTTGTATACGCCCTCCGACACCAACGAAAAATGTGGCGCGATGGTGCAGTGGCGAAGGGGGTTGTCCAGTGAGCGAAGCCTATCTGGTTCGACTCCCTCCGACGTCAAACTTTTTTTCTTTTTTTTTTGAATATGTCCAAAGTTCAGAAAAATCAAAACACGAACCCTTTTAAATTTTTTTCTGGATTTAATCTACTGATATTTCTCTCGAAAAAACGTTTTCCTGTTCCTCAATACAGTGAGCTCAATACAACGTTGGTTCCACAGGAAAAACTTCCCATACCTTTCGATAGCATCAGTTATTATATATTTTACTAAAGACTACCTTTTTTCTGAACTTTGGACATATTCAAAAAAAAAAGAAAAAAAGTTTGACGTCGGAGGGAGTCGAACCAGATAGGCTTCGCTCACTGGACAACCCCCTTCGCCACTGCACCATCGCGCCACATTTTTCGTTGGTGTCGGAGGGCGTATACAAATGCGCGCTTTCGGAGAGAAAAATCAGGGAAAAATGCAGAAAATTAGTGAAAAAACAGTGCAAAATTCGGAAATTTCAGAAGAATTTTTTCACGTCTTCTTGGGGTGTTTTGCAAAAATTGTTTCTCGAAATCTACGTTTCAGAACGTCAGCTATCCAATGGTACCACTCTCTTAGCAAAGTTCCATCCCCCACTTCAAGTCATTCCCTAGTAAAGAGTAAAGAGTAAAAAATTGGTCCCAAAAACTGTTTTTTTTTTGCATTTTGAGCGCGTGTAACTTGATTTCCGTCAATTTTTGGATCTTTCTCCAAGGGATATTCGTTATGTTCATCTCACCCACACACATTTTAATGAACCAGGGAAACTTCAGAATCCTTTTCCCACTATCACGTCATCTAAATCATCCCACTCGTGACACTCACTGATTTGCAAAAAGAATGAAGTGGTCGCGCGTCGGGATTTTCCCATCATATCGTATTCAAGGGTCCCGCTAACTTTTTATCCCACTTGACCATAGTTCAACATTGTCAATGGATTACGAGACTCACCGCTGTCATAGAGAATCATGCACTTACAAGGGAAGCGTTTTTAGAGGGGCTTTGAGAATTTTCTAAAAATTTGGACACTGGTACATTTAGACCTGCTGAAAACGATGCAAACAATATCTCATCCCCCTTGCCCCCCTGAAACGTATTATTTTCGTCTGAAATTTGCAGCCAAATTTAACACACTCGCACTATCTTCAACGCACGCGCGCGCTTTCCCTCCATTCGCACTCTTTTCAACGCTCTCAGATCTAGTGGTTTCCGATGGCAGCGTGGTGTAGTGGTAAGGGGTCGGCGGCAAGGAGGCAGGGTGCGAGTTCGATCCCCTCAACCGATTTTTTCTTTTTTTTTTTCAATCGGGGTTTCGAGGTGCTGTAACTTCGCTTCTAGACACTTTCAGAAGTTCAAGTTTTTTGTTTTGGAGTCAGAACTGAATGTATAACAATTTCCAATACTTTTTGGAGAAAATAATTTTTGAGCAAATCTCCGAAATTTTTTCACCATCTGGGTGCGAAATTTTTCGATCGATTTGGGTTCATCGACTTTTTTCTTTCAAATCGAAATATTTTGATTGGAAACAAACGTTATATGTGTAAAACAAAGTTTCTAATCAATTTCAGTTATTTTTGTTCAAATTCGAAGCTAGCTAACTTAATTAGGTTCCAAAGTACATCCCATTATTTCAGCCATCATTTGTCCTCTGGAACTGTCAAAAATCATTCAAAAACGATTGAGATTGATCAGGAACTTTGTTTTACAGATATATCTTTTGTTTCCAATCGAAAAATTCCGATTCGGAAGAAAAAAGTTGATGAACCCAAATTGACCGAAAAAATCCGCACCCAAATGGTGGGAAAAATTTCGGATTTTTGGCTCAAAAATTTTTTTCTCCAAAAAGTATTGGAAATTGTTATACATTCAATTCTGAGTCCAAAACAAAAAATTAGACCTTCTGAAAGTGCTTAGAAGCCAAGTTACAGGTCTTCGAAAAATCCCATTTTTGTACTGAAATCAGCTTGATTGGCTGATATCTCGTTTCACGGAGGCAAGGGGGATGAAAAAAATTTACCATGTTTTTCAGCATAGTCGAAAGTACTAATGTACCAATTTTCATAAAATTCTCAAAGCCCCTCCGAAAACACTTCCCTTGTTAGCTGATTTTTAATAAAAAGATTATGCATACGGGAAGATTAGGGAAATGGTGAATACTAGAAACTGAGGGGACATGTTTTTGGGAAATGTAATTCTTCTGGTTTAAGACGCTATTTGGTAGACTGTTCAAATCTCAAGAGTATCCTCTTCGCTTTATTATTTTTGGCTCTATTTCAGAGCATATTTACCAGTAAATTTTGTCTAGACAATGATTTGAAAACTCTTCAGACTTTGATTGTCTAAAAGTCATCTTTGGTATTTCTATCTGACTAACAAGAAACAACATTTTTCAACCGCAACGAACTCATTAAGATAAGATGCCCTTTTCCAAAAAATTTTTATGACGAAAAACATAATAAGGGATAGTCTTCGAAGATTATCCATGGCTTTTTGGATTTCCGCCTGGTTTATCATTTTTTCATTTTCTGTGCAGCTGATTTGTTAGTTGATTGAAACATCTATACTTCCGCCTACAGTTTCTTTTTTTCTCTCTGAAGACGACCCTGAGACAACTTCAGGTCATATTGAAGAAGTTGTGACTGCAATTTCTCCACATTCGAAGAACCGATGCATTCAGATATTCATTAATTTGAAGACTCCTTCTCATCCCATTCTCATTCCAATTTGTGTTTTTGTCTCTCCATAAAAATAATTCAGGAAGGAAACCGAGCAAACACCCACATCACACTTTTGAGAGGGAGAGAGAGACATAGTTTAGTTTTCAGTTTTTAGAATTCAGATTGAAGGCCAATAAAACAAACATCAAAGAAGACTCACGTTCTCATAGATAGTACCCTTGAAGGATTCGCTTTGTTGCATTGTTTTACGACCTACAGCATACGTATCGATCCTGTAATAAAAGAAACATGAAAATGTAATAACTATAGAGTTATTCTAAAACTCAAATGAAAAAAAAAACGTAGAAGGAAATGAGACTAGACCTTCTTCCCGAAAAAGAGTATTTTGTCAAGGGCAGATGTTTTTGTTTCAGATTGTTAGATGTCAGAAGGAAAGTTTAATTATCTGACAAAGAACTAATTTGTTAGATCCAGTTTTCAAAAAATTAGTGTACCGCTCCCAAGCAAAACACAGAAAAACTAGCAGAAAACCAGGATGAAGAGCGATAATGAGGTGAAGGTGGGAGGAAGAGAAAACCCGCTTTTTTTCTCACAAAAATTTCTAAAATCACGCGAGAAAGTGCATTGAAAAGAACGAGAACGAAAACCGTATAAATTATTCACAGTTGCGCAGCGCCTAACCTAACCCAGTTGGACCCTCATTTTTTTGGATACCGCTCACCTCATCTTGTCGCCATCTGAAATCAGAAATTTTGCTTCATTATAGAAACTTGACATATTATAACTAGTGTCAGATATTCAAAGTTGGGTGGAACGCACTAATGACTTGGGTCATAGAAAAAGACGCAGTCTTCGAGTTGATAGGGGCGGAGTCAGTGCGAGTGGGCTGATTTTCCCCTGCAGAGACGGGCGTGAAACAAAAACGAGAGATAATGCTTGGTTAGAGTGCAGAGAGAGAGAGAGATGCTCTTAGCTTTTTTGGTTCACTTCATAAACCATTCGAACAGATAAGGATTTTGTTTTTCTCAAGGGGAAAGAGATAGAAATTGATATGGGTATCTTTTTCCAACAAAAAGGATGGGTTGGCAATTGAGAGTTCAGACCGGAAGATGCTCAATTTTCGATAACCTTTTCAATTCGCATATTTCCGGATTTAGCCTTCGTCATCTGGACGACACAAAGAGAATAACTTGAAACAATCAAACACCAAAGGTGTGAAATCTGGGTAGAGGTGTACTGCAGTGTTCCAAAATTAGGAAATTTTTATATGGTTAGATTTTATTTGTCCTAGACAAGAATAAACATCTTCATAGAAACAATTCAAGATAAAATCGGCTTGTGATCAAAATGCCAAGAAATTAGATGGGCTCAAAATGCCGAAAAAATCGATTTTGGGGTACTTTTCCGCTGAAATTTTAAGAATGAGCAATAGGACCCCAAAACCGGTTTTCTGACTTTGGCTTTGGTCAACTTTTGGATATGTTTCCAAGAGGAATTTTTATTTTCGAATCGATCCATTATTCCAAATTTCAAATGTCAATTCAAGTTTTCAAATTCTATCGCTATAAAAGTCTATAAATGCACTTCTCAAATTTCATAAATTTCTCATTATGCGTCATAAATCACCCAGGGAATCAAATTGAAATACTAAAAATAGTGAAATGATACCACATGATTAACTATAGTTTTCAGTTTTCAAATCTCTACAAAGACACCAAAAACCAAAAACATCCCAGACATGGTTCTGCTAGAAAGACGAAAAAAGGATAATGGAAAAAACTGTAATTAAAAAATAGGGAAAACTAGAATTAAGGATAGTGGTAATCCTTATGCACATTCTATATCCATCGAACAAAGAATACACGAAAATATAATGAAAATTTTGAGTGAAATTGAGTTCCGCAACTCGATTTTTTAGTTCAAAAATGAGCACTCTCAGTGAGGAAGGAAGTGAGAAATGGGACGTTTAAAAGGTTTCCTTAAGTGGATCTCATGAAGAAGTGAAGAGTTTTTTTTTTCTCTCGGAGCAACACTTAAAATGTGAGAATTAGGGATCTACTTTTTTTCCAGGAAAATAGATCAGTAAGCTTTCTGACTCATAATGCACAGGCAGCTGGTCCACTTTAAATATTCTTGCGTCTACTCTCACCCATCCTCAGTCAACCAATTCGAAACCAAATAACAATGACGGACAGCAAAAAAAAGGAGCCGAAAAGAAAAACAGCACGAGCAATCCATTAGAATTGGAAAAAAACAGGAGAAGAATCTCGACTGATTCATCATTTGATCTGGTTATGCGAAGAATTTTAATTTTTTAGGGTCTTATTATCGATATTTAAAAATTTGGGTGATTTGAATTAGGCGCCTTTTTCAGAGTTTTCAAGTGCCGCATTTAAGGGCCCTGTGATAAATTTTGAAACAAATAATTCAGAATTTGCCTGACTTCTAAACTGGAGCTCCACAGAACCCGTTTTAGAGCAAAAGCGCAAAAATCTGAAATTAAAATCGCTGAATTTTTCAAATAGCTATTCATATTCCAAATTTTCAAAAAAATCAAAAAATTGAAACTTAAAAGAAAAAAAAAGTATAAAAGTCATTCATTCATGATTTTTCCGCACCACTAGGCTCCTCAACTTCCTAGATGTATGAATTTCTCCATTCTTATATTTTCATATTCTCAGCGTCGTCTCAATGTCGCAAACTGCTAATTACCGATGAGTAATCATACCTCTAGACCTATCATCACTATACTAGACATCAGCTTTGAAAAATAATATGAAATGTAACCTCAAGAATTCTACATCAAATAAGGCTAACAATGGGAGGAGCTTACTGTAGAATGAGGCATAAGAAATGAGGAACGGGAAACCTCAAAGATGATTCCTAGAACAACGAGTGAGAAGGAGAATAATGAAAACAACAAAGTCTATCCTTAAGTAGTGTAGATGGGTGTACTAACCAAATTTCGCATCCCTATTTTCCCCATCTCCATAAATGGGATTCCTGATGGATGGATGGCGTGCAAAAAACGCGATGAACAACGACAGTTAGGTAACAAGTCATAACAAAAAAAGCCCACGCGTTTTTCTTCATATATTTCTTCCCTGATCATCTTCATTTTTCACACTCTATTAGTTTCATGTTCAAGAAACCGGGTGATGAGAAAAAAGCGGAACAAAATTTCTTGAATTTTAAAATTCAGTTTTCTTTTAGTTTGACGCCTGATGACAAAAATGTGTGAACACCAGTCTTCCAAGATACTAATTTGTCAAAGATGAAAGGATACCAGAAAAAACAAGACATATGGGTGTTTTGTGTTTATAAGGCTTTGTATAAGGTTAGAAATTCAAATTTCTAATATGTTCTTTGGAATACAAAATGAGTATACCCGTAGAAACAAGATGAATTTTTCAGATATCAAAAATTGATTAGAAAAAGTGATACGACATATTTTTGAAATTTAAATAAAGATACAGTAATCTTCAATGCCTCAAGTGGAAAATCACATAGGGATGTCCTGAGTATTATTGTAAATTTTACCAATAAAACAATTGTTTCTATCAGTTTTTTTTGGAAGTTACTCTACAGTATTCCTTATTTTCAAGTTCAGTAATAACTCTGCAATACTCCCTGTTTTCAGATTATTAATTAATCTACAGTACCCCTTATTTTCAGTTCAGTAATTATTCTACAGTACCCCATTTATAGTAAGTAAATACTCTACAGTAACCCTCATCCGTAAAACTAAAAATTTTTCTTATAGAATTCTGATCATATTTGAAGTGTTCAGATTCCAGAACAATTATAGTAATAGAAATATTTCCAGTTATATGAGCAGAAAGTTTTAATGTAATTTCTGAATCAAATTTTTGATTACCAAATGTCAGTAATCAATCTACAGTACTCTATCCATTTGAGTAAATATTCTACAGTAACCATTTTTCGTAAATCTAGATTTTCTTATAGATTTGGATCATCTTCGATGTGATAGGCTTCCTTAAAAGAGGATACCGGGCGAAATGAGTTTATGGCTCTACCGATGCGAAATTTCATGCTGATTCCGAATATCACAATGAAAACGCTCGAAAATGATTCTCAGACCCAAAAAACGCCGTCACAGTTGCAGAAAAGTTATCCCTCCTGGCCTAACGTTTTGCCTAGACAGTGCGAAAATTGTAATCCACGTGGAAAACACGACAAAAGTTTGACCACGAAGGATAACATTTTTTTTTTGCTACTTTGGCGGCGTTTTTTGGGCCTGAAAATCATTTTTGATCGTTTTCATTGTGATATTCGGAATCAGCATAAAATTTTGCATCGATTGAGCCATAAACTCATTTTGCTCGGAATCCTCCTTTAACATTTGGAATTATCATCAACTTTTTTCCCAGTTAAAATGAGCGGAAAGCTATGATATTTTATTAAAATGTTTGAATAACATGGGTCTTCGGTTACTACTGTAGAACTACAGTGACTACCGTAGTGATAGTTTTTTTTTTTTTAAATTAAGAAAAGGAAGTCAAGTCAGCGACACTACACGTCAACTGAATCAGCGACACCGAAAAACTGAAAATTCGAAAAATGAGTCTACCTGTTCCGTTGTTCAAGTAATGAGAGCATACTTGCGAATGTCAACCTGTAGAAGAAATATCAGAAATGACGTCGACTTGAGACAAAAACAACGACTGACTGAAACACAAAGGCAAAAGCACACCCACTAAGTACAGTAGTGGGATGCAACACTTCCAAATCGACTTACCAGTTCATGGAAAACGACCACATTTTGAACGCCTTCTAAGCGGGGGGAAGAGAATAGGATTGAGATCGCTTGCAGAGGGTCTTGAGAGAGAGTTTATGCAAAAAACTGGGAGGCACTTCCGAAGGGGCTGGGCAAAGCTCGTCAAAACCATGACATTTTGGCAGCGAAAAAAAAACGGGCCCCTCGTGCTCTTTTCGTTAATGAAGAATAAATCTTTTGTGGCTTTTAAATCTTTTTTCCTTTTTGACGGCAGCTCAATTCTGCATCGTTAAATGGCTTTGTGAAATGGAAGGATAATAGCTATACGATTTTGATTTTTGGAAGAATCTAATAGGTCAAGGCCAAAAATTGAAATGAATCTCAGTATGACGATGAAAATTACGATATACCAGTTTTTAAAAAATAAAATATTTCAAATTTACAGATTTTCAAATTGAAGAAAACTCCACAGTCTGTCCTCCAACTAATAAAGTTTATATTCAAATATTGTTTCATTCAATTTAATTAGGGCATTCAATTTAGATTCTATTCATGAAGGTAATTCACAAAACAAATCAATTTTGAATTAGGTACAGTATACTTTTTCAAATTTTCAGTTGAAAAAAGTCTTAACAGAGTCTACATTGAAAATAGAATGACACATGGTTCCGTGTTCTAATTCCTCATCCCACTCCCCAGTCTGACTTCACTGGAATTAGAAAAATAGAGGAGACTTGAAAATGGACAATGGAACATTTGGGAGCAAGTCACATGCTCATTTTTATCTCCAACTTTCTACTTTCAGAAAAAAAAACGTTCAGCCTCCCAGGAAAGTTGAATTTAACAACCATACTTTATGATCCAGTACTCTTCATTTTTTAACTTCTTCATTTCATTCCTCCTGTCTTTTTCTCGGTTTTTTCTAATTGAATTTCTGACGAATTCATCCGAAAGAGGAAGCACAGGAAAAGACAAATGAATAAACGGCGCGCACTTTTTCGAGAAAAATGAATAAATTTCACGAAATTCGTTTTCTTTGACAGCAAATGGTGACGTCGTCAAAAAAATGGCTGGCGGAAAAACGAAGCTGGATTCCCATCCATTCCAACCTCTTCCACTTTAACCCCGTCTTGTTTATTTTAGGTTTGGGTTCCGTTTTTTTTTTGGTGGGAAAAAAATTAGGAAGGGTCCGATCTCAGAAATCAAATGAAACAGAAAACCAAGAAATTTTAGTGCAAAGATAACCCATCATTAATTCTGGTTATTTTATGAAATAAAAATTGTTAAAATTCGGTTTCAAAACTCAAAAAAAAGGAAAATTACACCTTATCTTGATATCCATGAAATCATAATCAACACATCATTTGTAATATCAGTTTTTCGAGATCAAAGGTATGAATAGAGTTGTTAGGGAATTCGGGTACAAAAAGCAAACTTTTTGGAGAGGTGTTTTTTTTGAGTCATCTTTCAAAGTTACCTTCAAGAGAAAAGCACAACAAATGTTTCTTCATTGAACTATGATCAGTTTGTTCGCCTTTCTGAACTCTAGAGGAAAATAATTAGTTCACTTCATTAGCAGCTATTTGCATCCTCTAAACGTGATGAATGAGACTGAACTCTATACACTCGAAGAATTGCAAAGTTGAAATCAAAAAGTGAGTCGGAAAATTGAGATTTTTTGAAAAACATGAATTTTTATACTAGTTTTGACCCCCCAGTAATTGGGAATAGAAGAAGTCAGGTAAATGGTTTTCATATTCTCATTATTGCTCTCAAAGATTTGAATATTTCTATAAACTAGACTTTATAAAAGTGTCCATTACATTCATTTGAAGTTTTTCTAGGTTACTCGAGAAAAATTGAGCTTCTGAAGGACTACTGTATTTCTTGGTACATGATGGTCAATTCAAAATCTAATGATAGACAAAAATTCATCCTTACTAGGGAATGACTTGAAGTGGGGGATGGAACTTTGCTAAGAGAGTGGTACCATTGGATAGCTGACGTTCTGAAACGTAGATTTCGAGAAACAATTTTTGCAAAACACCCCAAGAAGACGTGAAAAAATGCTTCTGAAATTTCCGAATTTTGCACTGTTTTTTCACTAATTTTCTGCATTTTTCCCTGATTTTTCTCTCCGAAAGCGCGCATTTGTATACGCCCTCCGACACCAACGAAAAATGTGGCGCGATGGTGCAGTGGCGAAGAGGGTTGTCCAGTGAGCGAACCCTATCTGGTTCGACTCCCTCTGACGTCAAACTTTTTTTTTTTGAATATGTCCAAAGTTCAGAAAAAAGGTAGTCTTTAGTAAAATAAATAATAACTGATGCTATCGAAAGGTATGGAAAGTTGTTCCTGTGGAACCAACGTTGTATTACAAATGCGTATACAAATGCGCGCTTTCGGAGAGAAAAATCAGGGAAAAATGCAGAAAATTAGTGAAAAAACAGTGCAAAATTCGGAAATTTCAGAAGCATTTTTTCACGTCTTCTTGGGGTGTTTTGCAAAAATTGTTTCTCGAAATCTACGTTTCAGAACGTCAGCTATCCAATGGTACCACTCTCTTAGCAAAGTTCCATCCCCCACTTCAAGTCATTCCCTAGTGAGCTGAATATTTAAGCACAGTTAAATTCTAGGAGCTAATAAAAATTATTTCTCCGGTTTTTTGTGGACCCGACTTTAGAAAATTTTAAAAATGTATGTGAGCTTATGTTAAACTGAGAAGGCTAAAAATATTGGAACGTTCAAAAACTCATAATAAAATAACATCACAGTTGCTTCCAAAATTTTGCCAAAGTTCAGTTTTTCTAATTTCTCCCCCTCTTTTTAGAATCCGTTCACAGGTTCACAGTTTCAACAGGTTTTCTTCTCCAAATTGTCCAAGAAAATAAACTAAAATAACTGCCTTTCTTCTCCCAGCCATCAATCAAAAATCATAACGATCTACCGTCCGCTCCCAATAAACAGTTTGGTCAAAAGTTGCTGTCACATGTTCTCGAAAGAATGTTTCTCTTAGCGTTCTCTGTCAAAAAATACACACCATCACATCAATTATCTTTTTTGCGGAGTGTGACACACTGCTTGGATAATGGGGAGGAAGATTTTCTGCTCTCTAATCAGCTAGCAAAAGTTCTGAAGAAGAAAACGAAAAGAAGAGAGCTAAAGGAACTACACAAGTGACAGGATATCATATTTTTAGAAAACTTGTCTCCTTCAGAAATACGAGCCAGGTGTCATAACAGATCGGGAATACCCGATCTGTTAGTTATTCCGAGGAACGGTACTAAAAATTTTTGAATAATTTCGAAAAATTTATAGTGTCAAATGCCTTGTCTTGAAAAAAAGACTATCATTTTTAAAATTAACGTTTTAATATTTCCAAATTCCATTCAAATTTTCGATCTATGTGCTCAAAACAAGCTCAATGATAAAACTTGAACTATAGATTAACCAACTTCCCCTATCGACCCATAAAACAAAAATTAGGACCAAACCAATTTCCCTGGTGAAAAATGAGGACAAAAGCCAACATCGCTTGATGTGTTTGTTGTTGGTATATATTATGCATTTAAGATCATGTGCTAGGACAACAAATGAATTCCGATGAGAATTAGTGCCTTTAGCTAATTGGAAATAATATAAAAGCCAATGTGATGTAACGGAAAAAGTAAGAATTTTTGCAACACTTCAAAAAGAGTTGAAGGGGCATAAGTTTGAGAGAAGGAACAAAACTAGAATTCTCCAGAACTCATTCGAATTCAGATCATTCCATTGGAGTCCAAAAAAAAATTGGGGGGCCCCGGCATTTCCGGGAGATTCACTCTACACACGAAAAATATTGGAAGGCAATCCGATGCTTTTATTGTGCTCTGTTATCCTTGGTTGTATTATTGGTTGTACATGCTCCACAAATAGGCACGTAATAGCAAAACAAGCTGTTGCTGATCCAAACAGGTGTGGTATCAATTTTCAGAAATTGATAGCCTTGTTAAAATTGGCTTTGGTTTTGGGGGGGGGGGGGGGGGGGGTAACTGGAAAACTTCTTACTGGGAATGGCAAAAATAGAGAGAAAAAATGGAACGTTGGGAACTAACTGTGCCACCAAATATTTGACTGATTGAATGAATGTTTTGACTTTTTTTTCATTTTTTGCCCCCCTGCATATAATCCAAAAACAAATATTGCAACAGGTAGGAGGGTATGAAAACTGGAGTGAATTTCGAATCCTTCAGTGTCGGATCAAACTAAACTCACATTACAAAATGTCATTTTTGGGAGGAGAGGGATCACAAAAAACACGGAATTGTAGTTGGTTCGGAATACTAATTTCGGTTTTTCCAAATGTGGTGACGATCGAATGGAAGTTGTGAAATAGGGAAAGGAGTATTCTTTGATGGATGTACTTGGAACCATGGGGAATAAAGTGCTAACGATTTTGTTGGTGATATTGAGATGTTTACCAAGTAGAATGTTATTGGCGACGTCTTCAAGAACATCAGGGAACATAGTGAGTTTCAATGTTCTAGGAAAAGATATTGGTCATTGGGAATGATGAGTCTTCATGTCCTTAAATTTACAGTGGGACATGTGAGGAATAATTTTAGAAGAAAATAAGAAGGATTGTAATCACAGAGTCGTAAAAGTAGCCAGATACCTTTTTAGATTTAGGAAAACAATAAAACTCAAATATTTTATTATGGTATTTATTGTTTTGGATAGTAGAACAGAGAATGAATAATTTTGTCTGGATTCAGATTTGTTGGTTTCATAAAAGGATAAGTACACAATTTTCAGAAATTTAAATATAATTTTTTGTGAAAGACAGGTACATACAAGTTACATTTCAAAAAGGATCTGAGGGTCTGAAAAAATTCAATGGAATCTGAAAAAGAATCCGAAAAAGTGCAATTAGGGTTTAATAGAGTCCAGTTACAGTTTGTTATCATGGAAAGATCAGTAGCCAAAGGGTCTGAAAATCAAAAAAGGCCCAAATCTGGGTGAAATCTGAGAATCTGAACGGGTCCAGTTCAAAAAATCTGAAAATCACAGGTGTCTAGATGGGGAAGCACCTGAAAAAGTTCAGCTTCGTATCTGCAAGTATGCTAATTTTCAGCGTTACGAAAAACTTTAGTGTGTTGAATTTGAACGATTCTAAACGAAACGACGGCGGTTTGAAGTTGAATTATTGAAATTTAAAAATTTTGAAAAAAACTCGTTTTTGTCAGATTTTTGCAGTATGCGATAATTTTCCATGCGATTTTCTCTAGAAGACTTTTTTCAACCTCTAACTTTATTTGACATTATGATTCAGATTCCCCTGCTACCACTTCAATGATTCATTCATTTCCACCTACATACAAAGAAACATGAGCATTGTCTGTACAGTTTGCTGTGCTCCACGTCCATACTCTATAATCAGTCCCCCTCCTCCCCCCTACTACCATCTTCTCCTACTCCTCCCCCCATGCATCCATCTGCTCTCATTTCTCGTCCACTGTCTTTATTTCGATAGTGATAAGAAACGTGCTAAAGTACCGCCATCCAAGTGAAACACATACTCACAAACATTCTTCACCCTCGTTTACTATCACAATGGCATGCCATCAAAAAGTTGTAAGAGCCGATTTGGGTTTCCTGTCATCACACTTCGCGGCCGGCTTTTCACCTTCGCTCACACGTTTTTTTTACTCTCACCTTTTCTCGATTCTGATAAGAGCTTTCTCACTCATTCTGCAAGTACTTGCCCTTTCGTGTTGAACTTTCCTTCTCGGTCTTTTTCTGAAATTACACCTCTCTTGGAAATTTCAATGTTTCAGGACCCCATGAACTCCGCTAACGCGAGGGATTGTCTACTGCACTTGTCTAGAGCCAAGCTCTCTGAGCGTGAAGATCTAGTTCGACTCAATGACCAGTTTGTAGACATCATTGAACATGTAAGTCTGGTTTTCAGTTTTATTAAACCATGATTTTCCCTTTCAGTTCCATTATGTGGAAGCGGAGCACGCTGCATTGGAGCACGACTACAACTTGCTCAAAACTGGAGTCCAATCGGATAGTAGTGGAATCAATGAGATCTATGAAGTGGAGATTAGAGTGAGTCAAACATTCCAGTGCCCACTTTCCCATCATTGTTGTTATCAGTTCCAAGTCTCAAACGTATTTACTCTCTGTGTGGGCAAACTTTTCAGCTCACCAAAAGTTTTAATGTCCATGAACATGAACTACACTTTTAATAGTTTCCATGTACCGATAAGTTGTGCTGAAAAGTACTTTTGCAGCCAAACAACACCCGCGGCGTACACGTCGGGAAGTTTTTATGACACACGATTATCTTTACGGCCAATTGTTTCTAGCGTAACATATATTTCTATAATTATCATTAGCGGTGAGGGAGTGGCAGGTTTTGGACTTCCAAAACTACTGATATCGAAAAAATACGTATACACATATGTAGTGGTCAGTCGGCGATTGAAACATCTGCAAGCGATGATAACGAAGAAGAGAGAGGGAAAAAACCAAAAACTATACTTTTCAGAATGTCCGATCCGGAATCGACGATATTAATAGAAATCGCCAGCAACTTTTGAACGAAGAAACTCTTCTTTCTCAACAAGTCAAGGAAGCCGAGCAACAATGGAGACATACTGCTCAGGCGGCGTTCGGAATTCCGAAGGAAGTTGACGAGGAGTTTGCTAGAATCTGTCAGATCAAGTACGAGAACTGTATTACTCTCAAGAGAACCAAGTATATGGAGGAGAAGAATAGGGTGACCAAACAGAACAACGGACGTATTTTTGAGCAGATCAATTTGATGAGAATGGTATGTTCTATCTAGGGAAAGGGTATAGGATTCTTATGTTTCAGAGAAAAGATCAAGCCGTCAGTCTCCAACAAGAATATCTCCTTCGCAAGAATGAGCTTCTCAACAGCATCCGTAATATGGAGGAGGACAACAAGAAGATCATCATGAACGAGCACAAGTACTTCACCCGTGATCGTACCGCCGATCGTCATGTCTTCCGTGATCAGCTCCGTCAGAGCATTGCTGACATTCGTGCCGACTATGAATTCAAGAGACTGAGAAACGAGGAGGAGATCCGTGTCCGCCTTGAGAGAGAAGTTGCACGTATCAATTCCAACCCAACAATCAGTGTTGTGTGGGATAAACTGAAGGATGAGCTTTCTATTGTGAAGACTAATTGCTCTGGATTGCAACAGCAAGTCTCGAATGTTGAGATTAGGGTGGGTACAAAGATAAAATTTTGTTTATTTTACAATAACTACTATTTTAGAATGCAACTCTCACTCAACAGATTGAGCTTCTCCGATTGGAAATCGCGGAGAACAATCAGTCCTTCGAAATTAGTTTGGAATCCAAGATCAAGGAAATTGAGAAACTGAGAGAACAATGTACCTCAATCAGTGTTGAGTTGGAGAAACTTTGCGATTTGAACATTGTAAGTTTTCAATGAGTGCGGACGTCAACTTTATTCTGAGTCTTGCAGGACCTCGAGAAAGAAATCGCAGTCTACCGTAGACTCCTCGACAACTCTGGACCTGTCAATGCACACACTGGAAGCACTTCTACCCTTGTGCACAACCTCAACCGTCATAACAACACGTTCGTGAACGAAAGAAGCAGCATTCGAACTGATAGTGTTGTGGGAAGTGTGACTGAAAGAATAGTTCCTCATCACACTCCATATGTTCCACCAACTCCACCTCCAGCTCGTCCGATTGAGCCCGTCCGCCAAACAGTTATCACCACTGACTACAACATCCACAGAGATCGCAGCCCAATCCGTCCTATTTATTCACCATATCAGTCTGAGAGTGCAGCCTCTGTAATCGACACTCACTCGGTCAACTATCCTCCAATTTCAATTCCACCACCGCCAACTATTCCGCTTCCTCCAACACCACTTCCAGCCGCTCCAATTATTCCTCTTCCATCGGTTCCAACTCCTGCAGCATACAACAGCTACGAGAACCGTTCTCGCTTGGATACTCGTGACTCTTACATCAATCACTCTCGTCCTAGCTCCGTGCACAGAACCCCATCGCCAGGATATGGTTTGAGAAGAACTTATGATCACATCTATGAGCCCCACACACCAAGCTCGCCGCGTCCAGCAGTTGACACTCGGATCGAGTCCACCAATATCAAAGCTACGACTACCGTTCAAGAGGGTAGTAGAGACGGATATCGAATTGGTGACGGCACATATGTTTCACATTTGTCTCAGCCAGACACCGGAAGACGATCTGTTATCAACGAACAACGCATCACAACTGAATATCCCCGAACCTCATTCCCCCCAATTACTCCAATTGCCGATAGAATCCAAACCAGTTACGATAGATACGGACCTGGCTACAAAAGTAACGGATCTGGCTACAAAAGTCACTATGATCATGTGAGAGAACAAACGTCCCATTCTGTCAGCAGCAGTGTCAATGACAGTCTCCATTTCCGCCACGATTCACCCGCACCCAAGGTTCCATTTAGACCAGAAGCAACTCAAGACTATCAACATGGGCGTATTGAGGAGAGCAGCAGTAAGTTGAGCCGTAGTGATTTTTGATTTTCAGCTGTCAAACTTGAAAGTTTTTAAGAGATTTTTTTAAAAGCTTAAAACCCCCCATTGTATCATTTAGTTCTCGCTTCGTACAATAGTTTCCAGATTAGTTTGAAAAATAGTGGCTGATAAGGGACAGTGTTTACACAATACGCAAAAACGTACAAAAAATTTTTTGTGATTAGGCTTTTCAACATTTTTATGAGTTTTACGGCTTTGAAACAAAAAGGCACTAAAAATCAAATGATAGGGGCGCAGTGAAACCGGATTTTGATTTTTTTCAGGTACCGACAGCGTTGACGAGGACAACTTCCAGAGATTCACTAGATGGTACAAAGGCCGAGTGAAGATTTCGGTATAAAAAAGATTATGTTAAAATCTGAAACTTTGTATTGCAGGATGTGACCCCAGACTACGTTCAACTTGTCAACAGAAGCTCCAAGAAGCCAGCGGACATCGGTGGATTCCGACTCATTCATGAATACGGCAAGAAGAGTGTCTACGTTGATCTTCCAAGTGGTTTCATCCTTAAGCCTAAGGACTGCTTGAAGGTAATATCTTATCCAAGATTTGATTCTAAAACTCTTTTCCAGATCTATGCTCGCAATGCTCAACATGAACGAGGAGCAGTGGTGGCTGAAATCGACCAGTTCGATACCACAATCCACACCAACACGTCAATCAGAAACACGAATAATGAGGTTAGTTTTTGTTTGATTTATAAACCACCTGTGATTGACATCTGGCCGGGTGCCAACAATTTTTTGATGTAAATTTTTTCCAGGTAAAATCGTGGTTTGTTTACACCAGCAACACTGAAATTGGCGATGCTGATCACCATCATCATTAATTTTTTTTGAAAATTCTTCTACTATTCTTTTCAAATTTTGTTCTAACCCCCTAATTATCAACCAAATAAATCTCCATATTTCTTATTCCCTTCACTCTTTCTCAAGAAACGAATTATATCCTTCTTTGAAAACCAACTCCTTTCCTCTTTTTTCTTTCATATTCTCTTGAAAATAAACTTATTATTTGGAAATGTTCTCTCTATTCCTAGCAAATTGAATCATGAACAGCTGCACATCTGCAACATCTGCCAAATTTTGAATCTAGGAATTTTTGGTACTCCTCAATTGTACAGTCTTCCTTAAGTGACACCACAAAAAAACATTTTAGACCCAAAAAAAACTATTTTATTAGATTTTTTCATATTCATTGCCTGTCACTTTTGATTTCCCCAACCATATCAATTTTATCGCGAAAAAAAGAGTTATCCATTTTTTTCTTGTGTAGGAGTGTGTGGGTTGAAGAGAAACATACACCTCGTATCATAACTCATCATCATAAAACACTTCGGTGTCACTAGTCTTTCACCATTTTGGAAACTTTTTCTTACCATTTGGATTTCTTTATAGACACATATGTCCCAGGTTTCCTTTTCTTGGATCCTGCGTCCCCCTTGGATACAAATTTTTGGAATTCTTTTTTGTCCTTCTCTTTTTTATCAGTCTCCAAGTTCATTCCTTCTGTTTTTGCTCTGTTATTCTGTTTTTCAGTGGCTGTAATTAATAATAGCACTTGTTATCAAAAACAAGTAGAAAAACAGTGGGCGTGTGAAGGGAATATGAGAATTTTCGCTCAGTATGAATCAGATTTCAGATTTGGTTTCTTGGAAAGATGTCGGAAAACATCATCGAAGAATTGCTAACGAAGCATGGGTACTCGAAGTATGTTTGAATACTAAAACAAAATAAGAGTGGAAAATTTCAGATTTGCTTTGGATTCTGAAATAGTTACAGAAGATATGCTGGATGATATGTTGCCTCAATTTGCCATATGCACTACCCCTAAATTTTTCGAGAACAATAACGGACATGGACAGTGCATAATGGTTCAAGGTGAGAGGATTTGTCTTCCTGACAGATGTCTATATTATTCCAGCAGATGGTAATAAATTTGACAATAAGTCGACACTCGTCAAGTAAATTTGTGGAACACATCACTTCCTAATCGATTCGTCGGGACATGCGGTTTTCAGATAAGAGTCAAACCATGCATAATTTTGTATTTACTCTAATTTTGTTTCGTCAACAATTTTTTTTGTAAACCGATAATGACAGTGACATTTTTCTCGCCTCTGGCGCCAAATTTCTGTATGTTCAAAGTTCTCGTGAAATGTTTGTAGATTTTGTTGTTCTTTTGAACCCGATGAATCTGTCATTTTCAGAAGTTTATTTTTAAATACATGTTTAGGAATATGGTCTTACTGTAGCTTGATGATTTTATAGTTGCAGAATTTTTATTCAATGCGTTTGAACACACAATAAGTAAAAGCGCTTGAACCTGCTTCTTTTGTCTATTAGAAATGGCTTCAAATTTTGGCTTTTCGGCTCCGCGACACATCGATACTGGCCATTTCGCAAAGAACGGGAATTTTCTAATGTAATAATGCACAGTAATTTATGCCTTTCAAGCTCATCTCTAGCTCATTTTCAGTAACTTTTCTTGAAATTTGAGGTGTCCTACTACCTATTTATTCTCATCTCTCTAGCAACTGTTTCCAGTTTAACCTTCGGCGTTCTCACACATATATCAAAACCTAAACCCAAGACAAAGGACCAACTGTCTCACTGTAATAGACCTGACCTTTGAACAGCTGTTTGAGGGTCCGAAAGAGAAGACGAACGTCTTCCGAAGAATATGAATAAGAAGAGAAGAGCATAGTTTAATGCAAATTGTAATGTGCCTGTTCTCTGTTTAAAGATCTTTTGAGTGGTGCTCCTTCTACAAAATCCTATCCACTTTTTCCCGTTCTGAACGAAAACCTCTTGATTTTGTTACAATACTTGAACCTGTTTGTCCACCGTCTTATTTATTGCAAGCAACGCAAAAAACCCATTATCACCATTTTTCTTCTCTGTGGAACGATGTTACAAGGTTTCTGCGAGTATTTTTTATCTATTCCGTCAACTCTCCAAAAAATCAATCATTGTTGCGCGAAACCGTTTCCTTCTCATTTGAAACTTTTTTTTGTTGTTTGTATGTTTGTTCGAAGTTCTCCCTCAATTTCGGTGGGAGAGAGAGAGAAGTTTTGGAAAAAAACGGCTAGTGTGCGTAATGTTTATTCAGTCACTGGTGGAGTTGTGCTCCCTCCTCTCCTCGCCTTTTTTTCTTTTTTCAACTCTAAACATCTTTCACCCGGAGCCAGCGCCCCTTTTTTGCCAACACCTGCCTTGGCACGCCATGTATTTGTGAGGGTCCCTCTCTAAACGTCTTCTGCAACTCTCTCCATGTGCTCTCCTCCTCTCTAATACATTATTCATTTCGTTGCGAGAGCTTGAAGAGAGCTCTCAACTTTTCAGTGAGTCATGGGGTTTTTTGCTTTTGAAAAACATGTAATTTCCTCGTCTTCTGATCTATAATTGTTTCTCTTTATAAAGTTTATATTCTCTAATTCTGCGTACAAGAGTAATCCCCCCGTTCTTTTCACCAATTCTTATCAACTTTTTCTTTCACTTTTCACGTTTCTACACACTTCAAAATTAAGATGAAGTAAGTGTCACTCACTCATCCGAAAACTCTTGTTGTTCCCATACTACTCAAATGTTGCGATTTCTGTAGTAAACGAGGCAACTGTTCGTTGTTCTGCTGACCCACGCTATCATCCGGAAAATAGAAAATATAATGAGTTGAACAGATGTCAATGGGAGAAAGAGAAAAGGGGGGGGGAGCAGAATAGATTAGCATCGGAAATTTTACGGATACTATGCCTAGGCTCGTGGTGGCGGAGGGAGCAGCAAGGGTCTGCTTCTTCATTCATGTGTAATCCAATTGGTCACTTTCATGCCTTCTTTTCTCGAATCCCTCTCCTTCTCTCTTCGTCCATGCGGTTGTTGTTGACAAAAATTACTCGTTTTCTTCTGTTGCACACTGGCGTCCGTTTGAGCATGATGGCATGATGACTTTTGCTCACACGCCCGGAATTTACGACGTTTTGTGGAATTGAGAAAAGTGAGAGATATCTCAATGGAACCGCATAGTTTAGTGGTGTCCAGTGTCCAGTGGCAAGCCAAAGATTTGGTCTTCTAATTGACAGCTGTGAGAATCAAAGAATCATACTGTAGCTCTCAAGGCACAAATCACAATTTCGAGTTATCCAAATGGGAACCAGAGCTCATGTGATAAAGCGTCCCCACGAATTCCACTAGAAATTTTTTTCGAGAGAAAAAACAAGAGTGATATCACTCTACAACCTTCTCTCTGAAGAATTGACTCTGAGAATTTGGGAAGTGAAAAGTTCCCCAAGACAGTATACTTTTTTTGGCTCTCCTGGGGGGTGAACTGTAAAAGTACTTCAAGGGAAAAGAATCTGAAAAGCTAGGCTGAAACCTAGGCTTTGTTCTTCCACACTCACTCTGTTCCATCTAGCTTTTTTGAGTTTACTGTATAATCTCTGAGCGTACTGTATATCAAGATTACTGTATATGGGTTGATCCTTCAAATGTAGGTTACTGTACAGTTCGAAGATCAAAAATCGGTATCCAAAAAAAGCTTTGTTCGGTGACATCGTATATTCGGATTAACTGTTCTCTGACTAATTCTATTCAAATTTACAAAAGATTTGAATACGTGAAGATTCCAATTTGTATGAAGATTTACGAGAAATGTCAGAAGCAGATTACCGATCTTTGTACCCCTCATCCAAATCGGGTATATGTTCACCTATTCATCATTCTGGGGAAGTATTTCGGATGTGATGATGAAAATCAAAATCAGAATTGGGAAGCTTCATTACTACTGTACTATCGTACCATCTGTGGGACCTTTCACTGGATTACTGTACTATCGTACCATCCGTGGCACCTTTCACTGGATTACTGTACTTTCATCCAATCCTAGAGATATTTTTTGGATTACTGTACTTCCATCTCATCCTTGAGATCTCTTTCTGGATAACTGTACCTTCCTTTCTTTCGTGAGATCTTTTTCTGGGCTACTGTACTTTCATCCTATCGGTAAGATCTTTTTGTGGATAACTGTGACTTTGTACTACCCGTGAGATCTCTTTCTGGATTACGGTACTTTCGTACCATATGTGAGATATTTTTGGCTTACTGTAGTTCCATCTGATTCATGAGATATCTTCCTGGATTATTGTAATTTCATTCCATCCGTGAGATCTCTTTCTGGCTTACTGTACCTCCATCTTGTTCATGACATGTCGTTCAGCATTACTGTACTTTCATCCCATCCGTGAGATCTCTTTCTGGCTTACTGTACTTTTGTACCATCCGTGAGATCTTCTTGTGGATACTGTATCTTCATCCTATCCAAAAGATCTTATTGTGGATTACTGTATACATCCATAAAATTTATTTCTGGATTTTGGGGTCCTTGAGATTTTACCTCATTTCGGGAGAATCTTGTATTCAGTTGTTGCTCTCTCCGTTTTCTACTCATTAGGAACCTGACAAAGCGTTTTTTTTCCTCTTCCAAATATTTATCAGAAATCTCTTTAGAGCAGCTCAATCTCTAGCTCTTCTAGAAGTCTCCCCCCATAACGGGGTGTTATTTCCCTTGTTATTCTTTTTTCAATTTCCGTAAGGGGCGGAGAAACAGAATTGCATTAATGAAAAGCTTCCTGTTTGTTACTCTTCGAAGCTCCTCCCCTTACTCGAGCCAGTACCTCATTCACTCTTTTGGCTTTATTCGACTTGAGCTGCCGACATCTGTTGAGGTGAGTGAGTGGGCTCCACCCATATAAAAGGTCGCTGGAAAGTTAGAATTTCAACATTTTGAGAGAGTACCTCATTATTAAGAAGAGCAATTATGATTCATTGTTTTTCACAAGGTTGAAATTGCTCTTCCCCAGAAAAAATTATATGTCTTTTTCAAATGTGACTTTTGTAACCCCTTCTAGAGTAATTTGACATCACTTCTGTCGTCTCCTGTTTCCATATGGTTTCGGATTTCTCGACATCTCATTAGCCTTGGAATTTGTCGGCTCCTTTTTTCTTTATCGCGGAATCTGACAGCCCTGGCGTGGTTTTAAACAAACCGCCTCTCCAATTTTGGTTTTCCGTCCGATACGCAACACTGAATAATCAGATAATGAGGTGTGTTGCGCGCACCGATGGGCGATTTTTCACCAGTTATGTGACCTCAAACGCTGCGTCACTTGTTTACAACTTAAGCCTCTCCCTCTCTCTCTCTCTCTCTCTCTCTCTCTCTCTCTCTCTCTCTCTCTCTCTCTCTCTCTCTCTCTCTCTCTCTCTCTCTCTCGCTGCTCTTTCGTTTTTCCATTTTGGCCTCAGAAAACGGGACCCTCATGGCTTCTTCTTCTTCTTCTGCGGGCCCTCTTCTTTCTCCGATTTCAAAATCCCGCCCCATTTCTTTCTCGATCTACGCCCTCTTATCCCACCGTCGTATCTTCCTCCCCGGCTTCTTTGTTTACGCACACGGGGCCTGCGGACCAGCACGAATGAGACCCCGTCCATCGACTCTTTCCCTTTTTCGAGCAAGTTGAAATTGCGTGTGTCGCCTGTTGTGTTGCTGTCTTAATTTGAGGGAGAGTACGGTAAGTGGTGTGAATAAAACTTTATTGCGCATAGTTTTCGAAGACTCGTTCAAGGTTAAATATACTTAATGGGGTGCGGCGTACCAGTTTCTTCTAGTATACTTCGTTCTTGCCAAACCACATAAATGTCGAAATAAATTATCCAAAAGAAGAAAAGTTAATCAAACTCCCATGAATCCCTTTTCAATTTCCTCTATTCATTGCTCTCTCTTTCTCTCTCCATCTAACCATCCATACTTGGTACCAGGGCGTGCCATGGGATTACATGAATAACAACTCGGCTTCTTCATATCCGTTCTGAAAAACAAGAGTGACGAACGGTGGATTTGAGAAGAGAAGAGCTCACACCTTCTCTGAAAAGAAAAACATCTTCTGAATTTTCAAGGGTGCGTCACTCAGTAGATGAATTTGTAGTTGTTATTCGGTTAGTCAGAATGTATCCGGAGCTGAACGCATTCAAAGTAGAAATTGCTTGTTATGAAAACGGGAATTCGTTACAATTTCCTCTCCAATGTTTTGTTCCTGTTTCTCGCGCGTGGCGTGCGTAGCAGTAATCCTTTTTTCTCTCACTTTATTCACTTCTCTTCGCAGTCAACTTCGTTCCTCCCCTCTACCATTCTATCTTCTCTCCTCTCAACACGGAATCTCAACGATTCGAGGTTGTAAACAAGTACTCAATACCGTTTCAACCTAGTTGACCAATCTTTTTACGTTGTTGAAACTTTGGAGATATCGCAATCTTTTATCTCATCTTTTTCGCGCGCATCTTTTGGATCCGTTTCATCCCGATATTATATAATATATCCTCTCAGAAACCGAACTGTTTTTGTATACATTCGGTATCGAAAAATGATAGATAGTATCGTTGCCATTAACGAGTAAATAAATCAAGGTCGCACCCAACATTCGGTAGTCTATTCCATCCTCCTGGTGACCGGATCCTACTCATATTATGTCTTACTGTAGATGATGTACGTTTCATTTTTTGCCATTTTACTTGAGTAACTTGCATGGCTGAATGACCCTTCTCCACATTCAATTTTGTAGTTTTTTTTTAATGCTACCTTTTCAGGACATGGCGTCTCATGGGGAGCCGGGTAACAATCAGAACAGACGAGATGCCGATTGGAGATTGCTGGCCGCATCAGAATCGGAAGATTCCAGCGACTTCAATTCAGATGAGGAGGCACAGGCACAAGCACCATCAGACATTGAGAATCAGTATTCGGAAAACGATGAGAACAGCTACAACATCGCTCAACTGATGGCCACCAGATTCGAGGCTCAACAAGAACGCCGTCAGATTCTGGGACTCATTCCGATCTTCGATGCTCGTGAGTAATTCAGAGATAATACTTATTAGAAAGCAATAGTGAATCCATTTTTAATCCTTAATCTTATAGTAGTAGTAATGAGTCAGCTATTTTCAGTGAACTCCCAAGACTTCATCATGGACGACAACTTCCATAACGTCTTCCCCCATCTATTCTGGGCAATCACAACTATCCGAGCACAACAAGAACGAGAAGGGAAAGTGTGGTTCCAGGAGGTCAAAATCCCACATGACTGCTTGGTTCTGCTTGAAGAAGCGATGGAATTCCTTCTCGGACAAACTAAGCCAGAGGGACCATACGATAGTGACGAAAAGGCAGAGGCTTTGTGTAACTGTAAGTTACAAAAACCTACGGGGAAAAATCTGAAATTTTGATTCCAGACATGAACCTTCGCAAGGAAGTTCTCATCGGAGCCGCCAAGGAGTACCACGAGGGAAATGAAAGTCGCCCAGGATATGATCATTCACTTGGACATCTCTTCCCAACAAAGACATCCTTCGAAATGATCGAATATTTCCGAGTGGCATTTGCAAAGCTCGGCAATCCTCTCCCCATGAAAACATCTGACAGCGGTGTCTTCTACCCGGAACTTGACGAATACAACGGTGTAACTCGAACAATGATCCAACAGTGCATTTCGAATCATAAGACTCTTGAAATGCGCGAGGAGATTATCGCATTGGTTGAAACAAAAACCCATCTCTCGAAGAACAACAAGGAGACTATCAACAACTTGATCAGTAAGACTACTGAAGCAGTATATATTTTCATATAAAACTTTTTCAGGTGAGATGAACTTGATGTTCAACCGCAATCTCGAGTACAACGTCATCCGAGAAGCCGAAGAACAGCGAAATAAACAGAGAAAAGAGATGCTAAAACTGGAACGTGCTCAAAGACAACGCGAGATGCAAGCCAGAAACGCTCGACGTGCCAGACCTCGGAACCCAAAAGTTGAGCCTCCAGTTCAAGTTCAAGCCCCTGTAGCTCAGCAATATGTCGAGGAAAACATTCCAAGTTCGAGCTTCGAACAATCCACCCGTTATACCTTTGATGAGCAAGAGCCATCCACATCTGCCTCTCCTCTAACCTATATTCAATTGTAAAGTTGTATTATTGTATCACAAATAGGTAGTGGTTGTTATTTTTTCACATGTTAATATTTGTTTCCTTTCTTTTCTTTCCTTGTTTCTTTTTTAATACCAACTATTCTACCTCAAAAATAATCATTTGTGATCTTCAGTCACCTCCCCCCTACCTCTTCCCTTTTCTAGCAGCCTCTATCCTACCTCCCCCTTTCTAGTCGATGTGATTTCATACAACCAACCCTACCTCTATAATCCCCCCTTTGATACAACCTACACCTACCTCCATTTCTATCCTACTATCTCTATATTCCTTTCTACCTCTCAATGTTCCCTCTAGTCATCCCTCCTCCCTCTAGTTATAGTAATTGGATTCATTCCGGAGCGCATCGAAGTCATATGTGAGACTCGACGGTTTTGACACCTCGAGTTGGCCCTTATAGAGAGCCCTGTGGGCTAATTGTCATAGGAAGTTACGAATAGTAAAGGTGGTCACTTCCCCTTCTAGTCAAGCTTATTATCTCTTTATTTTTTTCAAACTTTTTTCCTACTGCAAGTCCCGCCAGTGTCGTTGCCGAGGTCCGTAGGACCTTATTTTTCTTTCTTATTTTTTTCAGTCGTGCAGACTTTTTTCTTCCTGGCCTCCCTACAAATGTCATAGCGCAACCGAAAAGGTTGGACGCACCCTATTATTTTCCTTTTTCAGCTCCCTTTTTTTTGTAAACCAAACCAACTCTGGAAAATTATGTCGGACACATATCCGAGGGGATAACCAGAGTTAGTTTGGCTCCATTTTTTTCTTCTTTTTCATTTTTTTTTCACATATATCAAACTTCCTCCCAAAAAGTGACATCTCAACCTACCTCAAATGTAACAGAAATATTGACTAGTAGACAGGACCAGCCGCATATTGCACAGGTGGAGTCGCTAGCTCAATTCTGTTAGTCATTGCCCCCATAATTTTTTGTAATACTTTTCTTCTGTTTTTTTTCGATCATTTTGCAGCTTTGATTTTTTCTTTGATTTCAATTTTTATTTTTTCAACTCAAAAAACCCTTAAAAACGAAAAAAAATTGTATTTTTTTGTACTCTTTGATATATTTGGACATTTCTCTTTTTTCGAGCTTATCTAACTATTTTGTTCCCATATTTTTTCTTTCTCTCATTCTCTAAATCTCTCTCGTTTACTTTATCTTCTACTCTCTCCTCTGCAGTGTATTTTTATTCGATCTACTTTCCAGTTTCAATGTTCCAACCCTAGTATCATGTAGTTTTTTATCTTACTGAATAAAGTTAATATATGTTCCAACTTTTTTTGAATTGCATTGCAAGAAATTTCAGATAAGACAATCTTGAGTCAATCTTGTGAGAAAAGTGACAAGAAAAGGATTGACAGAGTATTACCAGTTTGCAACAGACTAAACCGAAAAAAGCGGAGAGAACGGAAAGCAAGAAGAAGAGCATTTCGGGAACTTTCGCTTCACTGGATTCTTGAGTTTTGCTCTGTTTGACTGGTCTTCATGCTTTATGCAGATGCAGTGGTTTATTCCAGTTATTTTCATGGGTTTTCTAGAATTTTCTTTGGATTTGAAAATTTCTTTGGATTTGAAAAATAAAAATAAAATGTTGAAAATAGAAATGATATCTTTCTTCTTTCTAGAAAATATTGTTCAAGACTTTGTTTATTGTAGTTATGGAGTCCTTAGTTTCAATTCATTGAGAATGCTCTAGTTACAATCTAAATTCTGAAAAACCACCAGAATTTATTTCAAAATTTCACCCATTTTCCACCGTGTGAATGATGTATAAAATGAGGTGATATTCGAGACTTGAGATCTTCGTTACTCTTCTATATCATCGAGCTAAAAAAAAAGCGAAAATCCAAATTACTGTCTCTTCACAAAAGTTCTTACATTCAGAATTAGTTTCTCTATTCAAAATACCTTGGTATTCAAAAGTTGTTTGAAAATCATTCTTATTCCAATCATTTTTTTATGAGAAACATTATTCTGAACTATTTTGAACTATGTAACCTGACTCGTGTCAACTTTTACATTCAAACTAAGTTTTGAAACTTTAAGGATTAACTAAAACTTGAAACTTCTATACCATAAACTATGGAGCTGTCCAATATAAACAATATATCTTAAAATATATGTATAAACCGTAAAACCCCTAATAGAAGGAAACCTCTATTAGCAGGGCACCCCTAATAAAAGGACACCCAAGTGAGCCCACATTGAGCACTTTCTCAGATTTCAGTGCATCTGAAAGTAGCCTCAATTGATTCCTTGGCTAAAATAGACTAAGATCAATATAAAATACGTTATGAATTGATTTTAAACAATTAGTTATAGATACTTTTGTGAAATTAAAATTTTGGTTTCGAGGGGGTTGAACGATAGAAGGACATGCCCCTCTATTAGAAGTTTTACGGTATTACTTTTTGATACCGAACTTCAAATCTAGCGACCAAATTACAAAACCTCAATGCGTGATATCCCCTTTGTAATAAATTTCAAATAGGAAAATTTCACTTACAGCTTCACTTGCGATTGAGATTTAAAATAAGCGTAGGAAATAGGTAATAAATGAAGGGAGGAATACCAAAGTCACCCATCACTCCCGAGGACCACCAATAAACTGACGGACCATTTGCCCCTGTCCTCATCTCCACCTGGGAGAGGGCGGAGCCTGCAGGTGGTAACAGAGGGGGTCACTATTAGATCTTACGGAACGCTAAGCAATAAGAATAGGTCGTAGATTTCCCCTTAAAAACAGAGGTTTTGAATCTCTTATTCACAAGGTTGTTACAATTTTATTCGGGCAGTCATTAGAAGAAGTTTTCAACAATGTCTAGAAACATCAGCCATTATTTGAATGCTTCACTGTACTCAAGTGAGAAACGTGTCTGAAAGTTTGAGATGTCCCCAGACATCTCTGATTTTTACCTGAATAACCAATGTGCTGAACGGTTACCCAAAAAAGGGACCCCTATCTTCTTTATTTAAAAGTTTGGGGGTGGCTGCTGCTCCTGCGCTCCAAATGACGCCAATTGTTTCGTAGTGTATTGTTCGACGGTGTGAATAGCCCGGTTGAAAACGAGAGCCATAAAAGTTTCATTGGGTTTGCTCTCAAAAATAGAGATGAGCTCTCGAGAGCAAAAGGACCCCATTCTCCTGCTGAGCACAGGAGGCAAAAATGCACACATGCAAGCAAGGAACAAACGTTTTTTGCGCCCCCGTGTGCCCATGTGCTTCTCGTTTTTTTGTGTCCCGTATCCCATCAGAATTTACTCTTCATAGCGATGAAAAATCAGTTTGCATTTGATGTTGTTTGGCGTGCCTCACACACTCTTGTAGGAGAATGACATCTCCTCCTCGACGTTCTTTTCTCTTCTAAGTAGCTGCAGTATTTTTGTTCGAGTCGTGTATGTGTGTTCCAGAGACTAGTTAAGCATGTTCTTCTCTTTAAGTTATCCTTTTTTGTTTTTTACTTTTGAGTGAGTTCAGCTATCTGAAATTCTGGAATTTTTCAAGCACAAAGATTACTAGAAACCGCAGTTGTTGTTTTTATCACTTTAGGTTCAAAATTTTGGTGAATCTTTTCAATGTGTCAGGGTTTTTGAGATATCATAGGAGGTTGATAATAACAATATGTGACAGAGAGAAGGCAGTTGGCAGTTTGTCTAAACCATAGGAATTTTTTAAAGCCTAAACTTAAAAAAGAGACAAGGATTAGAAAATCCAACAAGTTTTGTTTTAAATTAAAACCGAACAACCCCTATAAAAAATTAGGCTCAAATACCAACTTGAAAATAAATTTATAACCTAATAAAATATCGTGAAACTTGTAAAAATAGGACAGTCATGTTTTGACCAATTTCTATTCTTATGTTTTGGGTTTTGGGCCATTGCTACCTCAAGATTCGAGGGATTTATGTAAATACATTTCTTCTGAGGGTTTACGATATCTGATTTGAAAACCGTTTTGTAGAATCCAAGTTTCAAAATTTAGAAAACAGGCTCTCTAGTTTACTGCCAATTTCTTTAAAAATGCTTCATAATCATTCCTACTTTTTCATAATCACTACCATCACTATCAACATTTTTTCGACAACAAATTTTGTTTGTTTTCATACAATTTACACAAGGAATTTTTCAGTATACATTTTATCATTTACTCATACTTCCGTCACCCGCCCATTTTCTCTCTGCAAAAAAAAACCAAAAATGCGTGACTAGAGTCTCACTTTTCATCCCGTTTCGTGATAACCTTCCTTTTTTCGTGTTGGCAAAAAAAATATGGATATGGCATTATGGTCATAAGAGCACGCAATGCTTTGCAAGCTCAGATTTAAAGAGATAGAGGAATGAAAGGATTCAGTTTTGTTGCAAGGAGAGCTCACACGCACTTCTGCTTCTTTTTGAGTGATAGCGGAAAAGAAAATCTATTTTCAATGTGTGGGCTTCTGAAGTCAATCTCTATGAACTCTCACTCTCACAAGATTGAAGACTTATAATAGATTTTCTAGAATCTTCTTGTTTCCCAAATCTTTATGTTCTATTCCCGAACACTTTCTCTATTTTATGGGTCTGAAAGATGGGTCCCTATAATTGGAGCCTACACAAACAAGCGCTTCATTTTTCTATCAGATTCTAGGACAGGAAGCCATTCTCACTGAAAGTTTTTCGAATTAATTTATGATTCTCTTTTCTGAGAACTGTTAAAAACACCTAGCCTGTTTTCGCTAGACAAGTTACTCTCTCTGTAATTTAGTTTTCTTTGAACGGAAATTTGATAATAGGGGTTTCTATTATTCGTCATCGCTATGTATTGTCAGGTAGACTTTGAATCTGTTTCCCAGAAATTTCAAGATAAACAAGATTTTAGATTTTCCTCATTTTCTTGATCCTAGAATCAAAAATTTTTACCTCGTGTTTAACTTTTTTTATATATTCACATATCCATCACCTATGATACATCCTTCCTCTATTGTCCATTATATCACGTGCACTGGATTAGTTCATCCTATTCGAACACCAAACGATTATTAATATCCAAAGCAATAACATGAAAACGGAGAAATAGTCGCGGGTCTTGGCAACAAAGTGCACTAGCATGTGATGTTCCCACGACCCAAAAACAGCCTTTTCCTTTTTCTGCAAAAAGATTTCATTCGGACCCAACGAAGCGAGTTCATTTTCCCACATTGGTGAATAATGACTTCCGATGATGGCGCCATGTATAAGTTATTTCTAGATTTATAGAGTTTTGCGTCGGGTCTATTAAAATGACGCAAATCCTTGTTGGATCCTATTAAAGTAGGATTACAGTCATTTTTTAATTTTTTCAAATGATCGTCCCAATTCCATTATTTACGAAAATAACAATATTTTTGCACAAAAATCGTTAAAACTCGAGAAAATCGATTTTTAAAACGTCCACTCACAGTTTTTCTAATCTATTTCAATGAATGTAGAATTTTTCTCTGATTCGAATGCACCTAATATCGCTGCTCAGGACGCAATAGGAACATTTTTATCAACATATTTTCAATTGTCGCGCCGACCGCTGCCGACTTAAATCTGCTGTCGCGCTCGCCGCCGCCGGCTCATACGTCGGCAGCGGTTAGCGCGACAATTGAAAAATTGTTAATAAAAAACTTGTTTTTTGAGCAGCGATATTAGGTGCATTCGAATCAGCGAAAAATTTTACATTCATTGAAATAGGTTAGAAAAAATGTAACATGTAATGATCCCCAAGTGTTGCCTCTGAATTTTTTTGAAGTGGCCATAAATCGATACTACTCATAGATGTAAGGAAACCCACGAAGCGATTTTTTTTTGAGGGGCCCCCCTTCCTGAGATATGCCGACATAAAGTTTTTTCGGCGAGATGGGGCATCTCTAACTTTGAGAAGGCATAACTTGAGTTGTAGTTGAGCAATCAAAACAATTTTATTATCAAAATGTGCCAAATTTACTCGACTTTAACTTGATAATAATAAAAATAACAGAAAACTTTTTTTTGTCTTGAAAATCAGAAATTTGTCAAAAGTGTCATTACCAAGTACGTATTTTTGACGCTACACAATTTTGAAAATATAACCAAAAAAAAGAGCACAATTGATTTAGTATATATGCAGAAAATTAAAATAGGTTGTCGGTCATTTTCGAGAGAAAAAATTAATTTTATAAGAAAATTGCTTGTTTTAGTGGTACTGATGTGACTTAATCATCCACTATATGTCTCAAACTACTCCAAAAGTTCCGAAATTTTGTGTACACATTAATCGTAACACAGTTATCACATATCATTGTTGATTTTGAGATTCGAATTTTTTGAGATACCTTACAATGCCCCTTAAAATCGATATATGGTCAAAATGACAAATTTTTTGTTTTTGATGATAGCCTAAAAATCTTTTCAGAATTTAATTGTACATCTTCTATTTACCGTTTTTAGTGTCAATGCCAAAATTTTATCGGTAAGGTTGGGTGTGAAAAAATGGATTTCAAAAACTTCGAAATCATAATAACAGCCTTAAAGAATAATCGATTTTGGACATGATCCAAATCAGCTAAAAATTGATAATAACATAAGAAATTATGAGTAAAAGATGTACAATTAAATTCTGAAAAGATTTTTAGTCTATCATCAACAACAAAAAATTTGTCATTTTGACCATATATCGATTTTAAGGGGCATTGTACGGTATTTCAAAAAATTCGAATCTTTAAATCAACAATGATATTTGATAAACTGTGTTACGATTAATGTGTACACAAAATTTCGGAACTTTTGGAGTAGTTTGAGACATATAGTGGATGATTAAGTTACATCAGTACCACTAAAACAAGCAATTTTCTTACAAAATTAATTTTTTCTCTCGAAAATGACCGACGACCTATCCTGATTTTTCGGAGATATACTAAATCAATTGTGCTCTTTCTTTTGGTTTTATTTTAAAAATCGTGTTGCGTCAAAAATACGTACTTGGTAATGACACTTTTTACAAATTTCCGATTTTCAAGACAAAAAAAAGTTTTCTGTTATTTTTTATTATTATCAAGTTAAAGTCGAGTAAATTTGGCACATTTTGATAGTAAAATTGTTTTGATTGCTCAACTACAACTCAAGTTATGCCTTGTCAAATTCAGAGTTGATCCATCTCGCCGAAAAAACTTTATGTCGGCATATCTCGGGAAGGGGGGCCCCTCAAAAAAAATCGCTTCGTGGGTTTCCCTACATCTATGAGTAGTATCGATTTATGGCCACTTCAAAAAAATTCAGAAGCAACACTTGGGGATCATTACATGTAAGTTAACTTTTTAAAAATCGATTTTCTGAAGTTTTAACGATTTTTGTGCAAAACTGTTGTTATTTTCGTAAATACTGGAATTGCGACGATCATTTGAGAAAAAAAGTGTAATCCTTTTTTAAACTCTTAGGAACATTCAAAAACCCCTACTCGCTTTGGACTCTAATGGTTCACTGCATTCTAAATCTCGAGGTACACCTGTTCTTCATAGAGTCCATTTTTGCACACATTCATTTTTTGCTCATTCTTCCTCCTCCTCTGAATCCACAATGTCAAGATCATTCTCCTTGCGTCATCATCAACCACTCGTACTCAAAAAGCCACCTCTTGAGATGTTGTGTGGGCCCATCGAAAACCGCATAACGATTTATTTTCAGTTTAATTTTAGCTGACTGAAACTGGAGAGTGGAGCACTTGAACAAATGTGGCAATGCTCTCTCTTTCTTTACCCCTTGCTCTCCCGGACATTATTGCCAATTCTCAATGTGTTTGACGTCGGAAACGGGGTACCAAGAGGGATGAGAGGGCGGCTCATTCTCATTTTCAACCAGATATTTTGTGTTGTATTCCTCCTGGTTGTCGTTAGTTTCAGAATCATTGGTCTCTTGTTTTTAAGATCTTAGCTTAGTCTTAGCCTCCCACACCCAGTGATCTTGGGAATCCGATAGTCCGGATACTTGTGATTCACTTAGCAACGTTATAAATACATATATACCAACTCTTGTCAGATTCAAAACGGATGTGTGACAAAGTCACATCATGCCCTGTCTAATGGAAGGAATACTTCTAGAATGGAGCTAGAGATATAAAGATAAAGATATCACAATTTGTGTCCCTCTAATCCCTTCCGAATGTCATTGGAAAATGTTAAAACAGATTCCCTACATTGTTCTCTCCGAAAATAGAAGATGGCACGTCCTACTAGGAAAACTTTTTTATTTCAAAAACCTAGTTGGCTGTTTATCCCTTCCTTGTCTGCGTGCCCACTTTTGACCTCGACCTCCCATGCTTTATTGCTGTTGGCTCGAGTAGAAGGATGAGCAATAACAACGTCTGACCATTAGAACTTTAACTGTTGAGGGATCAGATAAACAAGTGGCTTCACACCTTTTCGAACAACTTGTATCACTAGAGCTACTCTTCTAATTACCGGAAGTGGTCGCCTTCTGAATCCTCTTGCCGCGAATCTGAATGGAAGACCACTAATTGAATTCCTCGTCTCTCAGTCATACAGATGATGTTTGATGGAGAGACACCAGACTCATTTTTTTTCGCTTCTCATATAGCCCCCAGGTTTTCTGTTACTTCCGGAGAAGAGTTCTTGTGAAGAATAACAATGACGGTTTTAGATTTTTCTGATCAGAATAAGGTGGTAGTGTTCATGTGTTGGTTTTACTTTTGGCAATTGGAAAAATTTCGTTAGAAAATCTTCTGCAACTATCTGTCAAAAGAATAGCTTGAACAAAAGTTGAAAGTTTGAAAAAAATGCCCACAGATCTATTACTAACATCTGAAAGCTCCCGAGAAACTGAATCCGATACGAAAAAAGATTTATAATAAAAAGAAAGCAAATGAACCCCTAATTAGGTATATATTTACAACTGGAGTTTCGAAGTAAATATGAAAATTAAAATTTTTAGTTTTTTCACGCAAATAAACCGCGATTTGAGCACGAAGTTTTCTAGATAACAAAATATTACTTTTCAGCGTTCCGTTAGCTTTCAGATGTAATATTTTAAACCATTTCCGGGTCCCTAGCTTCCTAACTAATTCCTCTTCCAATTTCCTTAATGTCTCGCTGTTTTTCCTTATTAGAACAAAAGCCAATCAAATTTCCGAAAATTCCATCTAAAAAATGAATTCCGAACACACCCTCGCGCACATAAGCAAATTCTATTGAATATGTTGTTATTCCAACCTCAACCGGACCACGGACAAACCGCCCCCTTCACAAATATATTTTTGTGACGTGTCTTTTCTGTTTTTATTAGCCGCCCATATGGACTCACTTCCTGTGGACACTTCTGATAGTTGCCTCTGATTTCTTGGTTTTTTTTTCGAGGTATTTTTGAGTTGAAGACCATTGGTGCCAGGAGCCTAGCTTCACATTCTCACGCCCGCTACAGAATTCAATCAATCTCAGGTTCACACGATCCGGTGCGCGAGCAACTTTGATGAATAAGAAAAGTGGCCAAAATAGATACTCGAAAAAAGGGGAAGGTTTCACATGACGGCGCTTATGACGGCTCGTCCCTCCTCCTTTTTACACACCCATTTGTTTCTTACTCTTATTTTCTGTTCAGTGTTGCGGATCAAACGCTAATCGTAATCTTCAGTTCCTCCTTCTTTGAAAATGTTTATAAAAAGTGTAGAGAGATTTCATGGGTCAGATCCGGAGATATAAAAATAAATCCATCTGGTCGTTGAATTTTTCGGGTGGGGCTTCGGAAATAACTTTATCCAAACAATTCCGGGCACTCGATTTGAGTCCATTGACTTTTATTCGATATTGGAAGAACTTTTGAAGCCTTTTGGTTTTTTGTTGTTCTAGAAGATTCTTCAAGTATATGATTTCATAGCTTGCTAAAAATGTATTCAGTTCCGATTTGAATCAGTATGAGTCTTTCGAAAAATCACGCACCCTTGCAATACTCTTCTTCCGATCTGGAATATACTCTTTTCATCCATCCGCATCTCATTATTCACTTCTTCTCCTTCTCCTCCCTTCTCATTCTTTAACTTTCAATATCTATTTTCAGCACAAAGTCCAGTCACCTATATGTGTCAATGTTCATTACCACCCTATTCAACTAATCCTAGTTAGTTTTGCACACCTCTCCCAAAATGAAGTGTGCTCATAGCAGAGCACAAAGGAAGAGCATAGCCTCTTCGAGAGAAGAGCACTGTGAAATTGGATTTTGGTTTGAGCTTTTGAGTTCGTGAGACTTTCGAAGTTTTCTCAGAGCTTTCTTCGCAACTCTTCTCCAAAAATAGAACGAAATCTGAATATCCAGGTTCCCAGAAAAAAGTCATTGTTCCCCAATTGAAGCAGAAGAGGCTCACGTCATCTCATTTAATTAAAATCTTCCTCGTTTTTTTCTCCCTATTTGTCATTTGTTCCTTAAGTTTAGTAGCCAATGATTCATAGAATATGCTAGGGAAAAAGACCCTTGCAACTGTTACCTACCGCCAACGCAGATTTTTTTTTCCATTTGAATTCTTAATAGGATTCGTGGGCACTGGCATAGGCACGTATTGAGGGCTCGGTCCTCGTTAAAAAGGGACTAAAGTAAATATGAAAAAGCGAAAGGATAGAATCATTGAGAGCCCTTTGTTCTAGAAGGTTATTTTTACATCTCTCTTCTCATTCATTACCGTCATCTCTATTACGTGCTCATTGGTGTTCTCAAATTGCGTGGGGCCCCCCAACCCCAACAACGGCGGGAGACTAGAAGTCAAGTTTGAAATTCATCGTCTTCCTCCCACATTTATACAACCTTTCGTCCATTAAAAATGCTGCCGGGAAAACCTGAAAGATTCATTCGACAAGTGGACCATTTTGTGCCCTCTGCCTTCTTCTAGCAAAGTAAAGACAACAAATAAAACCGCGGGGCTCAGAGCCACATGTCTCGGAACGATTTCTTCGTGTCGTGGTTTCGAATCGCAGACGATTCTAATTAGACATTTCGCTCACTCATTTCCTTCATCACCACCCGTATTCCTATTCCTATTCCTATTCCTTGGTCCCGCATTTCAATTGATGTCACTAAGACTCATTTTGGTTTTGTTGTTCTGGATATTTATAAATTTGGCATTAGGTAATGTAGTCTAAGAGTGTTTGATGTCATATCATATTTCAGGGATCCTTAATTCTTTCTATTCTATTTTTCAATGGTACCCTTTACTGAACACAGACCAAACTAATCATGCTCTCATCAAAAACCATGAAAGAAATAAAAAACGCTCGGTGCGAGTCATCGGAAAAAGAAAAATAAAATAAAATCCTGCACCGCCCTCACAAATTAGGCTAATAACCGTAAAACTTTGAATCGTTGTTGGAGAGAGCCCTGGCACGTGTGTAGATACAATTATCCAACATGCAAAAAAAGGTGGAATAGATTTTTGCTCTGTATCTGTAGTCTCTATATTATTCGGACACAAAAAAACTTCTTCTTGGGCACGGCTCAAGTTTCAATACTCATTTTTCTCACTTTCTGGAAAAGGAAATGTATACTTCTTATACTTACGTATATTGGCAATTGACGTCATTTACCATTGACATGGGATTCTGAATCAAGGTTTGAAATTTAACAAGCCTATCAAAGTAATCCAATTGTTCCACGCCATTGTTCTTGCTCTGTTTGTGACACTCTTTGTTTTTTTTTCTAGGGAGCTCACTTGTATTTGGACCATCATTTTTTTTTTTGCTTTTTTTGCACTTTTTTGCACTTCTTCCGCGTTTTTGCAACTTCGGAGGAATCTGAAGCGTTCTCTTTCCTTCTTGTGCATTTTTAGCACATTTTCCTAATTTTACATGCATTTTTCAGAATGAATTCGTCCGAAGTGGCGACCAACGACACCAGGGCGTTCATAGAGGACTTCACAATAGGAGAAACTGCGTTTTATGTGAGCTGCGGGATAGTGGGAACACTATTCAATTCGATTGTGCTATGGATCGCATTGAGATACATCAATACGGAAGACAAGCCGAGACAAGTATGTTTGTTTTTCTTGTTCCAGAACCGGAAATGAATACAAATTGGGGAAAGGATCCACCAATCTTTTATGTCTTGTTTTGTGTTTTTCGTGACCATCAAATTCAATTTTCAGATCATTGTAATCAACATGACGGTGGCGGATCTTCTGATGTGCATCGTCTACATGAAAACACGTCCATGGCTCTCATACTTCAACGCGGCTCTCTGTCATCCATACTATCTTATCATATGGACATGTCAAATGTGCAGTTGTTTGAATCTCGTGTGGTACGAAATAAGAGGAAAAATTGACATGATGTGGAATATCTATTTCAGGTTGAATGTGGATAAGCTAATCTACATCCAATTTCCGCTGCATTACTATCAGATTGTGACCCGGAAAAGGCTTTTATGGATATCTGCAGCCACTTGGGGAGGGTTGATTGCACTTAACATTGCTCTTGTGAGCTTTTTGAAAGTCTATGTGAGATACGGTGCAAGGGAGGCTCTTGGAGCACAATTTATTTTTCAGGAGAGCTGCCTTCGTACCATTCTGAATCCATATGTCTATCTTCTCAACCCAATCTTTTACGTTGTCATGATCATCACATCATTTTCACTATCTGCTTTGATCTACTGTATTGCTCATAATCTTACCCATATGGAAGAAAGACAACGATCGGTAGATAATCTTATTTTTTTTCTTATAGCAAACCAATTACAGAAACTCTTCCGTCGTCTTTTCTTCTTGTTCTCCAGCACCCTATGGACTTTCTTCACATGTCTACCGTATCGTCTTTTGTACCTATTCAGCAGCTTCTGTGGAGAGTACTGTCGCAACAACGCTTACTCCTTCGCCACCACCCTATTTTTCCGTCTTCTGATCGTTGGGATCATGATTAACCCCGTGATCACCATTTGGACACAAAGAGTTGGTTCCCACGATGTCATTCATCTCAACTTTCTTATTTTTAGATCTACCGCCTCCGACTTATGCGTCTATTTGGCCGAATCCGTGAGAACTCATCTACCGAGGTGTTGATGGTCAGTAACCGAAGTGCTTATGAGAGACCGCCAGAGCATACTCCACTTCGATGTGATATGTAGTGTCGAAGGATCGAAAAACATCACCCCCAGTGTCAATACAATTGTTTTCTGATATGACTTCATCAACGGTTCCCTTCCCCAAAATGTTCACCCCTTCCCAAAAAAGCCATACATAGTTTCCGCATAATTTATTTCTTGCGCTCTCGGTGAACCTTCAAAATGCACTGTGTTTTTTTCTTCTTGCAAAAGATTTCATGTATCATAATAAAGTTTGTTCTTACGGAATCTTGAAATGAAAGAACAAAGTAATGTTGAATTGAAAAAAAGATATAATCGAATCGTCAAACTTCAGAAGTTGTAGGAGTCCAAAGAAATCTAGAGAGTTTTTCGCCCGGTAGGCAAGTATGAAATGGTCAGAAAGATCAGAGGAGAGGAAAGATAAATTGTAAATTGGGTTGTTTTAGAAAATTTTTTAGAGAGATGGGTGAATGATGACAAAAGAAAAAGAGACGAAGGGATGATAAAAACAGTAATAGGTATTTAGCAAAGGTTGACAAAACAGGGAAAGAGAAGAGCAGACAATTTCAAAAAGGCCCATTTCTTTTAAGTGTGACGTTTCGAGAGTGCTACTTTTCGCAAGTGCGATGTTTCGAAAGCAAAAATTTCGAATCATTGTGTGGAAAAATACCTTACAGTACAGTGCTGAGTTTAAGCCCGCTTCGCATGATATTCAATCAAAAAGCTTAGAAGCACTTGCGAAACGTCTTACTTTTGAAATATCGCGGAGCCTCATCACCCCTTAAAGGAGGATTCCGGGCAAAATTAGTTTATGGTTCAATCGATGCAAAATTTCATGCTGATACCGAATATCACAATGAAAACGCTCAAAAATGCTTCTCAAGTCCAAAAAACGCCTTCGAAGTTGCAAAAATGTTTGTCCTCCTGGCCTAAAATTTCGCGTGAACAGTGAGAAAATTGTAACCCACGTGGAAAAGAAGACAAAAGTTCGGCCACGAAAGATAACTTTTTTCGCAACTTCGAAAACGTTTTTTGGTCTTAAGAAGCATTTTTGAGCGTTTTTAAAGTAATATTTGGAATCAGCATGAAATTTTGCATCTACTAAACCATAAAAAAACGTTTTGCCCGGAATCCTCCTTTACAATCATAAATAGCAAACAAAGGACACAAAAATCGGATGCACAGTTCCCATTGGAACTTCAAAAGAACATCTGCTTCACATGAAATTTTGAATGGCACCCTTGACCTTGACAACAAGAGATTGCACAACCTTGGAGTTAGCCTGAAAACAATTCCAGCTAAACACTAATTCATCGCTAAATCTCTTACCAAATACGACTGATAATCAGTGCTCCTTTGAAGAGAATTGTTGATAAGAACGATCGAAGCCACTAGCTCCGTGAAATGCTCTTTCATTTCCACTGGCCCATCTTCTATGACTTTCCGCATGAGACTTTCCGAATGATGGAGTAACTCCTTTAGAATGTTCTGTTTGTCCTGAAACTATCACTATAATTGCAGAAAATTAAAATTTTCGGGTACCGCAACGTTCCCCGGGGTGGTCTGCAGAAGATGATGGAACGAATCGCACAGCGGCAGATGACAATATTTGTGCTCCTCTGTGTCTAAATTTGGCATTTACATGCGTCGATTGTGTTTTGGCGAGTCAGAAGGAACACTACTACAAAAAAACGAACTTCTGACTTTCGACTCACCACTATTGTTATTCCCCTGAACACCGACATCAATGAAGTCCGGAATCGCACCATTTGGATCCCGACGCATGTTGTATTCATAATCCGCTGCCTCGTGGCCAGGGCTTGGTGGTGGGGAGTCGTATGCGTTGGTATGGAATAGGAATGGATCATTGGCTTGTGGTGGCTCAAAGTAATGTGGAATCGGAGAGTGTGGCGGAATTGAGGATAAGTTTCCGATATCATGCTGAATGTGACTTTGCGAAACGGAGAGTGGTGAGATGAAATTTCTCTGGAGAAGTTGATGCAAAGACTCTGGATCTGAAATTGAAAGTTTATGTTTTTATTTGAAGTTGAGATTGCTCACCAATCATCTTTCCTTCAAGATCACCAATTGGATCCCCAGTTTGTAGAGAGTTGAGCCAAGAAGGAATCACTACTCTTCGCACGATTCGGATGGTTGGTTGATTCTCCAAGGCAGCATTAGAAGAAGTGGCGCAATCCCAAACACTATCGCGGTCTGTGAAATTTTATTATTAGCTGTTATTAGATACCAGAGTTGGGCGGAATTCCGACTTCCGACTTCCGACTTCGAGATTTTACGTCCGACTTCTGACTCAAAATCGAAAAGTCAAGGAAGGGGAGAAATTTTGAAAAACAAGGCCGTTTTTCTAGATTTTAGGCTTATTATGGCAGAATTTTTGAAAAATTGACCAATTTTTTGGAAAATCTGACAGTCGGTAAGGTCGGTTTAAAATCGTTACTTCCGACTTCCGACTTTCAAAAATTTCATTCTCGCCCAACTCTGTTAGATACCGTAAAACCTCTAACAGAAGGACACCGAAAAAACAAATTTGTAAACCTTATCATGGAAATATAATCAACTTTCGGAGAATCACATATAGTGCGTTTTGTAGCTATTATTGTTTGCAGGAAGTTATACCGCAAGAAAACAAAAATTACCATCGTGCGGACTTTCGAAAGTTGGCCTTCTGGGTGTCCTTCTATTAGAGGCTTTTCGGTAAATATAACGTACCTAGTAGACGACTGGCTTGCAGGATGTTGCTGACGTCATTGAGAGTCTTCTGGGATTTTGAATCCCCACCGCTGACCGTTTTCATGTTGATGGTAACTTGGTTGACAGGATCGACAACATCCGAATGTTCTTCTTTGATCAGATGGTAGATGCAACCAAGGCTGTTGTTGACATCTTTTAGAGTAGTTTCCCAGGAACTCATTTCTGGAAACTGGAGCATTCACCGAGTGGTCAGTACTAATATAAGGGAAACGAATGGAGAACAGAGATATGGACGTTCTATTATTCTAACATTCCCAAGTTTGCTACCCAATGAGATTAATGGTGAGATACTAATTTTCTTGAGAACTCCATTAGAAGAAAAGGGAGAAAAAGTACTAACAAAAGGAGAACACTAGGGCTGAAGGAGGCAAAAAATGTCGCCGAGATTGATACAAAATGGTGCAAAAACAAAATGAGAAAAGGGTAGTGGGGAGAAGGAGAAAAGGAGGACACACAGAGGAGCACTCATTTTGGAGGCACACACCCGAAACAAGTGGAAAAAAAGGAGAGAAATGGAGATGATGTTGGAGTGATGGACGCGAAATTTCCAATGTTTTATGTTCGTCAACCACGTGAGAAACAATATATGGCAAGAACGGAAATCCTGAATGGGAGGCCAGGAACGGGCATCAGGAATGAGCATCTGGGAGTCCATCTCAATCTGGTTACTGCCCCTTTTGGCAAAAAAAATGACGTGGTTCTTAGTGTCTCAGTAAGGTTTAAAGGAGGATTCCGGGCAAAATGAGTTTATGGTACAATCTATGCAAAATTTCATTCTGATTTCGAATATCACAATGAAAACGCTTAAAAAATGCTTATCAGGCCCAGTGAGAAAATTGTAATCTACGTGGAAAACACGTCAACAGTTTGGCCACGAGGGATAACTTTTTGCAACTTTGAAAGCGTTTTTGGGCCTGAGAAGCATTTTTGAGCATTTTCATTGTGTTATTCGGAATCAACATGAAATTTTGCATCGATTGATTTATAAACTCATTTTGGCCGGGATCCTGCTTCAATGTGCCTCCCAGCTTGGGCAAACTCAAAAGAAAACATGACAAGTAAGAAAATGCACCTCCTGTAGCCATTAACCAGAAGCCGCTTTACCTAATCCTAAAACTAATCTGCTTTGCAAAAAAGAAGGCCATAACACTCATAAGGGCCTTTTATCATGCCGACGAACCCCACTTCAGAATTTGATAGTCACAAGCTATCACTAAAAACAAAAAGAGGCCAAAAAAGGTAGTTCGCGCCATGGAATGAGAGTAAAAGGGGGGAGAAGGGGGGCTCCGGAGAGGGCGTTCGGATAACAGAGGCTATTTGCTTGTGGGCGCGGAGACAAAGGTAAGGACCGCGAGCGCGGCGGCATTATCAGTTGGTCAGAAGAGAGATGCGGCGCCATTCTCTCCCTTCTTGCTCACTTGCCAAATAGAGGGCGCCGCGAGGGGCGAAGAATACGTGTTCAATGTACTGGGGGTCAGAAGAGAGTGGTAGAGAAATGGTACTCTTGCTTTCTCATGTGTTGTACGAGTGATGTAAATTAGCTGTGGTTATATTCACGGTATAATAAGAGTGACCTTTTTTTGGCTCAGAAGAGAGAAGGACTCAAAGATTGTATAATGGTGAGAGGGGAAACTGTAGAGAGCAAACTGATACATGTAACATGCTATGGACTACTGTAGGAAAATCAAAAATTCAAGCTGACTTTTCGGTCTAAATGTAAACCTTCTACTTGAGAACTCACGTCTTCTGAAATCTTGCGCAATAGCACAATTTCACTTTAGACTATAAAGAAACTAAAGAAAAATTAGAAGAGATTTTTGTGAAATGATGAGAAAAGTGCAGTACAAAATCATTGACGCGTAGAAGTTCTGTCTCATTAGCAACAAATAAGATATTAAAAAAATCTAAGATGTAGCGTTCTGAGCAAACAAAATTGACCGTATTAGATGAACCAAATAGTAATTTTTTCGAGGAGAATCCTGGCAAAATGACTATGGTTCATTCGATGGAAATTTTCATGCTGATTCCGAATATCAGAATAAAATCGCTCTAAAATGCTACTCTGACCCAAAAAAACGGCTTCAAAGTGAACAAAGTTATCCCTCTTAACCCTAGTTATCCCAACTTTGAGGGCATTTTTTTGGGTCAGAGAAGCATTTTTGAGAGTTTTTATTGTGATATTCGGAATCAGCATGATATTTTGAATGAACGATAAAGTCATTTTTTCCCGGAATCCTCCTCTACCTGGCACTAGATGGTAACTAAATAACAATGATATGACACTATTTTTGAATTTCTATTCTTACGGAAATGAGCTCAGAGAGTTTTTGTTTTGTCAATTTTCAGCCAAATTTTTTTTCGAAAGCGTGATTGAACACGTTCCCTTTTTTGAATCTGGAAATTTTCAGCTCATAAATTTCACTTTTGGGAAAAACAATCGAAGTGAGAAGCTCAATTCTGGACGTCAACATTTTCATCAACAAATTTCTATCCCATATCATTCTTTTAGTTTATGAAAAAGGGAAAAAGTTTTGAGTTTCACTTTTGATTCAATTTCAAATATAAACAAAACAAAAGCACAGAATTTGAAATATGATCCCAAACTTTTCTGGAATATGTGATACACAAATTTGATTTCTCAATCAAAGTAATTTTAAAATTGTTAACTCTCTATAGTCTACCAAAGCTTATAAATTTGAAAATTGGCGCGCGAGTGTGGACCCCGGAAAGTTTGACCCCTCTGTTGAATAACCTTGAAAAGAAAATTTGAATGCCTATTTGTTGTTTTTGTATGGAGGACAAGAAATTTCGTAATACCCGGACATTATATGACTCGTGGTGCAATTGAAAGGGAATAACAAGGTACCTAAAAATCTTTTGAAATTTGGAAAAAAGACACATTTGAGGGTTTTTCAGTTCTCAAAAACGATCTTAAAATAACGGTCAGTTGAGATTTTCGACGCATTCTTGGTAGCTGTAGTTCTTCCTCTTTAAAGAGGGAGTGCGCTATTCCAAAAGCGTTTGATTTTTTTTTGTATAGATCGACTCCGAATTACGAGATAATGGGTGTCTTAGTTGAGAAAAAATACTGAAAATTTGTCCAAAACAAGATATAGGCTGTCAAAGGTGCTGAAAAAGGTCCGTTCCGGTAGCTATTTTCTCAAATTTTCAATTAAAAATCGGTTTCGGTAGCTCGTGAAAAAATAATTTTACTTGAATCTCTTTTCAGTTCAAAAATCAGAAAATCAATTCTGATCGAATTGAACAAAAAATCAAAAAATTTTAGAATAGTTTACTCAACCTTTAAAGTTTGGGTTGAATTTTTCGATTCGAGTTTTTTTTTCATTTTAGAATTTCCGAGAAATTACAGGAAATTGTTATGTTTCTTCGAAAGTTCTCAATACTGTATGTTCTCCTTTTTTTGAACAGTCTTCCAGATTCTACTCACATGTGATACTAGTTTTTTTCAGAAATTAACCTTCTCAATCCCCATTACCAAAGTCATGAGTTACAAACCCATTGGTCAGTTACTTTGTTGTTTTTTTTTATTCTCATCTCTTTCCTTCATCTTTTTCTCTCTTTTTTCTTTCTCCGTTCCTATTCTCCTTTCCTTCCTTCCAAAATACTCTTCCTTTGGTGGAAGAGAAAGGTTTTTCTCCGAAACATGATGATGACATGTGACCGACGTGCTGGTTTCCTTTTATTTTCTTATGTTGTGGGGTGTCGACTGCGTATGCGTTGTGGAGGAGAGAGAGAGAGACCCCCGTAAGTGAGTGGAGAGAACCAACGGATGAGGAAACATTCATTTTTGGGGGAAGGAAACATTTTCTTGAACAAATATAGAGGGTGTTTGGAGGAGACCGTAACTTTTTTTGTCAACTGTATATATATTTTTTTCTTTCTCTTCAAAAGGCATCATTTTCTCCCCAATTCTTTTTTTCACGTCAACATGCATACCAATTTACTCTTCAAACATATACCAATCAAGGGTTGTATGTGTTACACTTTCAGAGAGAGGAAAGACGTCGTTATTCATCCGCACTTGCACTCGTTGTACATGTTTTACTTTCTTTTCTCTTTTTTTTTGGGTCCGGTGGGTAAGGTACCTATTCAGAAGCTCATAAACCCAGTACTACTCTCAGTTTCTAAAACCTTCTCTTCAATTTGGTTTGCAGATAATAAATTACTCCTAATCATTTCAACGCCTTCTGTCGATTTGTATGTGTTCTCTTTCTTATCAGTATCTTTCTTATCATTCATTTAGCACCATACTGGGGTCAAACTACTCGAGATTTCTGTTTTGTTTTTTTTTTTTAACTCAAAAAAGAATCCTCGCACCCCGACAAAGAAGTGGAATTGGTTAAAAACAAAACTTTTATTTTTCGAAAAAACTTTGCTCACTCGAGTTGTTTTTTCCAAGTTTTTGAGAGCCAGACAGACAGAAAACACCATTTTGAAAACTCAAAGTGTTGGTGAATACTACTAACTAATTTTCAATTTTTTTTGTATAGTCCGACTTAAGATTTCGAGATTATGGAAGTCTCAGTTGAGGAAAAATTTAGAAAATTTGTCCTAAAAAAGATATAGGCTGTCAAAGGTACTACAAAGAGTCCGTTTGGGTATCTAATGTCTCATGTTTTCAATTCAAAATTGGTTTCTGATAGCTCGTGAAACAATTAATTTTCCGTGAATCTTTTTTCAGTACAAAAATTGAAAAATCTGCTACCCAAACGGCCCCTTTCGGCACTTACGACAGCCTATAACTTTTTTCACAAGTTTTCAGAATTTTAACAAAACTGAGACTCCTACCATTTCGAAATTCTGAGTCATTTCTAAAATAGTTAGCCCCCCCTTCAAAATCGAAACTTTTTCTTTCTACCCGCGTTTTTGTGAGCCCCATTCATAATCGTCTTCTTTTTGTGAGCAGCCCCCCAAATGAAATACAAAAGACAGTGAAAAGCGGGGTAATAAATCGAACGATCCCATTTTATTTCATCACCAAAAAGAGTCGGGAAAAAAGGAAAAAGACATTTCGTAAGAATAGACTCTTCCCTCATGCCTTTTCCCGGTTTTTTTGCGGTATCTCTAAATTCATATGCCGTCCAATTGACTACGGACTAAATTTATGGCACAATTTGCGGTCGCCGCCTATTTTTTTCGTGCCGAGTCCCAGTCAAAACATTCGCTCCCCATAACCTCTGCTCTCCTTTCATTTCCGTCGCTTCCTTCCTACTTGAGATGGCTCGGTTCCACTCGCAAATCATTCGTTCTTCTTTTTTCTCCATTTTTTTGCGTCTTTTATAAAGAAGAAGAAACACCACATCGTTTTGCTTCATTTTTTCAGACGCACATCTGCTCAAAGATCTCATTTGCTAGACATGGAGGACGCCACTCAAAAAAGTACGTTTCAAGGACACGTAGAATCTAGAAAAGGGAAACGAGTTCAAGATTGTATCTATGTATCACGAGTGTAACTATTCCATAATGACTGAAATTTCGGAAACTTCATCTTTCTGCAAGTGAAGGAGAAGTGAACGAAAATGTGAAATGTGATCCTTTTCTTTTTCCAGTCTTTTAGTGACTCTCATCATTCTTGCAGAACTTGTGTTTTTTCAACAGAAAGTTTTCTAGAATGAGTATCTGGAAATTTGAAATTTGAAAAGTTTACTTCTGAAAAGTTTTGTAACTTAAATTTGATTGAAAACAAAGAATTAAAGAGTAAGAACTCCGCACTACTTAATTTTTTCTATTTCGAAAAACCGTCTACTGATAATATCACAATTACACTTTCCAATGATTTATCAGAGTGAAAATTCATTTTTTGCTCCCCTCCAAAAACCATTCCAAATGAACTTTATCCTTTGTTATAACAGATCAAAGACCACCCAGACAGAATTCAAATTTGCATTCTGTAGAAATCTCACGAGGTACTGTCTCTCTCTCTCTCTCCCCTTCAAATGATGTCACTTTCTATAAACATAACGTCCATTGTGTGTCCTTTGACGCGCAGAATATGGAGAGGAATAGCCAAAACAAGAGCATGGTCATTGTATAATTGGTGTGCGAAGTGGTGGATGTGGTGTCCCCTTTGATGCTCGGTTTTCATCTCTAGTTGAAAACGATTGTCAGTTTTTGAGGCCCCAGTTCTTAATGAAACTCTAAAATTTGCCAACTACTCCCGAAACACAAAGATTATTTGTCTCGGGGTCAGAACAAGGGCGCCAGCTGCCAGCTGACCCTCTCGTAACACATTATTGTGAGCATTGTAAAATCTTGTCGCTTTCGCTCATAAAATTTTACACAATTTCGTAGTACAAGCGTTCAAGGTTGATGCTCATTGGATTCCTTATTCAAATTTTGATTCTCTCTGATTCTAGACCCAATTTTCGATTCTAATTACAGGTTTGAAAGTAATCTTGGGGCGCATTTCCAATACATACTTCTTGCTCTGCTACTGCTTTTTAAATAAATTTTGAAGTTTTGTTTTGCCTCATTTTGAAATCGTTTCGCAATTTTTTTGTTTTGAGGAGCTTGTACGCACTGATTCATATTCCAAGACCATTCCTCCTTCGAAGGAGCACAAGTTTTTTGATAAGGAAAATTTCGGTTACTATTCTGTATGATACAAATTTTCAAATCAAGTAACTCTCCTAGAGAAAGTGAGAAATTGAAAAGAGAAAACAACTTCCGCAGTGTTACCGCACGGAAGCGAAGGAAAACAGGTTCTCAGTCAGCTGGCGTCCGATCTTTGCAACATTGTCGCCTCTTCTTCAACACCCGCGACCACTTGTTGAGACATGCGGGGGTATAGCTCAGTGGTAGAGCGCTCCCTTAGCATGGGAGAGGGCTGGGGTTCAATTCCCCATACCTCCAGGAACTTTTTTTAGAGTTTTTTATGGGTTCGTGATGAGTTCACTAGGGAACGTTGTAAAGAAAAGGTGACACACCATTCGAAAGATCATGTTTTGAAACCAAGAAATTCATCTTCTATTTTGGCTTCAGGTCGGACCTTGGTCAGCTTTTGGTCAGACGTTGACCGTTCGTCGGCTTTAGCGCAGACGTTTGTCAGCTTTTGGTCGGAAGTTGCAACTTCCGACCCGTTCAAATTTGAAGTTGACCTTGGTCGGCTTTAGTAGCGGTCTTGTCCGGAACCCGACCAACCTCCGACCTAAAGTTGCCGGCGACACCCGAGTTGGGCCTGAGGCTTACAACTTCAAGCTTGAAAAAAATCATGCTCCCGCTATCCTGAGTAAAAATATTGTCAACTTGATCACAAGAGAGCCTCATAATTGTTATTCCTAACTCTCTCTCTCTCTCTCTCTCTCTCTCTCTCTCCTCTCTCCATTCCTGTACTCTTCCTCAACCGTGTCGACGCTGCTGACCGCACACACACACACAGTGTTGTTCTTTTTTCCGCTCATTTCCAAATCGTTCGCGCTCCGGAGGTCGATCCTCCGTTTCCCCTCTCTTCTCCCTTCTCTTTCTGTGTGTGTTTTTTTCCATTCCTCTTCCCCTATTCCTTGCCGCTCCTACGCAGCAAAAGGCTAGTTGTGTTGTGGCGCGCCACCAACACCGACGGCCACAACGGCTGGCAGCCGCCTCCGGCATACATACACACAACACTTTTTGCTTCACTTTATTTTATTCATTCATCATTTCTTCGGAGCCGTTCGCTTTTAATTTTTTCGCGGGGGTTTTTTCGCCCCGATTTACCGCATTATATCATCTCTTTTTTCTCTCACTGAATTCTTGATCGTAATCTCCCCCCCCTAAGCCCTCTGTTCCGCGATAATCCCATCGATGCGTCAAGCGATAATTTATTATAATTAGTAAGTGCAAGCAAAGTTTTAAAAGTCATCGTTAAAAAGTTTAATAGGGCATGAATCCACTTGAGAATAATTGATTGTAGTCGAACCTCAAAAATTTGTGCCTATTCCTCTGGAATTGGAGCATCTGGTGGTGGTGGAGGAGTGTTGTAGAGGATGTTCATGAGCTCTTGGTAGAGGACGTTCATCTCCTGGTACTCGGTACGGTAGTATTCGAGCTTGGCCTGAAAATCCAGAGGTTTGGAGGGATCGGAATCTTTAAAGGTAGAAGAACTCCTCAAAGCGTCATAACGTCATACATGTCCAAATCCAGCACGGTAGGCCCGGGTAGGGAATTTCCGTGGAACATTTTCCGAAAAAAATTCAATTTTTCATGATAAAAGTTTCTAAATTGCATGATAAATCATTAAAGTACTAAAATTATGAGACATTTCTAATTGAACTGAAAACAATCAAAAAATCGATTTTTCCAAAAAAAATTGACCTTCGGAAATATTGGATTTGGACATGTATGCGTCGAAGAAAAAAATGCCCTTACATGTATTGTACCCCAAATGATATTGGGCTTTTGGGTCGAGTGTAGACCCAAAAGAACAAGCACAAAAAGTTATCTAATTGGGTAAATTTTTTTCTGGAGGATATCAACGGTGTTCAAGAAAATCCACTTTTTCTAACATTTTGATGAAACTCAAATTGCGCAACTTCAAAAGCTCATTTCTCAGCTCATTCTTGACCGATTTTCAAAAACTAAGATGTATTATAACAAGCAAACAATATATTTTTCAATTCATAAACAGAATTACAGTTATCAATTTTCAGCTCACAGTTATAGCTTGAAAACTGGCAAGTGCCAAGTCCCAAGTGATGCCTAACAAAAAAGTGTGCTGCTATATTTCTCTAAAAACAAATTAAAATGAAAGATAATAATCAAATTACTACAAAAACATTTTAAAATATAGGGCTCACCGTCCATTTAAGAAAAATAATTTTGATTGAAAAATTTTTTTTCTGGATTTTTTTCGGAAAACGCATTTTTTCTACTAGAGTGAAAACTAAACATTTGAAAAATGTTAATGTAAATCGATTCAGCTTGTTTTGGGCTTTCAAAAAAGTATTGAAACATAATTGTATCTTCAATATGAAGCATTTTGTGAGTGATCAAAGTTGCCACATTGAATTCAAGCGAAGCTCAGTAGACCACAAATGATCGGAGTTTACCATTTTTGATTTTCTCAGTTTTTGATGTATTTTTAGTTGTTTTCAATTGTTTGTGACGCATTTTCAGTTCTTCTGGTCGATTTGTTATGATTTACTGGGATTTTCAATTTCTAATTTCTCATGCTATTTTTTAACAACCGCCAAAGGGCCTACTGTGTGGCGAAAATTATGACTAGTGCTAAACCGAACCGGAAAAACTGAAAGCACCTCGAAAACGATTGAAAACAACAAAAAATCCGACAAAAACTGAAAAAATCAAAAATGGTAAACTCCGATCATTTGTGGTCTACTGAGCTTCGCTTGAATTCAATGTGGCAACTTTGATCACTCACAAAATGCTTCATATTGAAGATACAATTATGTTTCAATACTTTTTTGAAAGCCCAAAACAAGCTGAATCGATTTACATTAACACTTTTCAAATGTTTAGTTTTCACTCTAGTAGAAAAAATGCGTTTTCCGAAAAAAATCCAGAAAAAAAATTTTTCAATCAAAATTATTTTTCCTAAATGGACGGTGAGCCCTATATTTTAAAATGTTTTTGTAGTAATTTGATTATTATCTTTCATTTTAATTTGTTTTTAGAGAAATATAGCAGCACACTTTTTTGTTAGGCATCACTTGGGACTTGGCACTTGCCAGTTTTCAAGCTATAACTGTGAGCTGAAAATTGATAACTGTAATTTTGTTCATGAATTGGAAAATATATTGTTTGTTTGTTATAATACATCTCAGTTTTTGAAAATCGGTCAAGAATGAGCTGAGAAATGAGCTTTTGAAGTTGCGCAATTTGAGTTTCATCAAAATGTTAGAAAAAGTGGATTTTCTTGAACACCGTTGATATCCTCCAGAAAAAAATTTACCCAATTAGATAACTTTTTGTGATTGTTCTTTTGGGTCTACACTCGACCCAAAAGCCCAATATCATTTGGGGTACAATACATGTTAGTCAAAGAACAGAAATGGGATCTAATCGATAGACGGTCTTCTGGGTACCACGCCACTACCGGCCAGAGTTTGGCGGAATTCCGACTTCCGACTTTCGAGTTGGAAATTTTACTTCCGACTTCCGGCTTAAAATCGAAAAATCGAAGAAGTGAAGAAATTTTGAAAAACGAGATCATTCTTTAAGATAGGTCTATTACGGCAAAATTTTCAAAAAAAAATAGACCAAATTTTGGTAAATCAGAAAATTGGAGTTTGGTCCAAAATCTCTACTTCCGACTTCCGACTTCCGCCTTCCGGGCACATTTCAACTTCCAACTTCCGAGTTGAAAATTTTTCTTCCGACTTTCAAAAATTTCACTTCCGCCCAACTCTGCTACCGGCTGAGTCATGTTTCCCCCCCCCCAACGACACCCCTCACCCTAATCTAAACCATCTTACCTCAAACGGAGCCCGCTCATTCCGAGCCATATCACTCTCGATGAGCTCAATATTATCCACGATGCGTTGATTGAGGCTTCGAAGCTGTCCGACCACAGTATTCGGAATCACACCGAGTTGAGTAGTGACGTTGCGAGAAAGTTCTCGATAGTGGAACACAATCGTGTTGATTTGTTCCTAAATTTCATAATTTTTTTTTCCGAGGAAACTTAATTACTTACGATATGAGTGAAATCCAACACTTGACGAGATGGTTCGTACATTCCGTCGGTTGAGCAAGAGGCAGATGATGAATCTGAAAAAGTACTCTTACATAAAAATCTGTACTCTATGCTAGAATTTGAAACTGAAACTCCAGTGGGAGGTAGAGGATGAAACAGAAACGTTTCGTTTTATTGATGTGAACAGGGGAGGTCTCACAGTGATTGTGCGAGTGAACACAGGACAAAAAACCATTCGTCTCTCTCTTCTTTTTTTCCGGCTTACCATTTCCACCCAAATTCAGTAGGTCTTTCAGGCAGTTCAACATTCTGATAGTAGTAGTAATAGAAGTTTCGAAGGTGTAAATAAGCCGAGTGCGCGCTAAAATACGGTGATGACAATGAGAAGAAGAAGTGAATAAAAGTGCATCTATAAATGCCCTATGGAAAGTAGGTGTGTCAAGTGTTGGAAACCTTGGTGATAGACATTCAAGTGTTCTTGAAAGTATAGCTGAAAAAGTGGGGATAAGATGAGAAATTAGTCTAGATGGCACGAATTGTGTCTGGCGTTGATAGACATAGAACATTGATACAACAATTGTAGGAAAGAAATTCATGCGTTCTGCCTTGTGTTGTAGTGTGCACTTTGAATATATTCTTCTTGATCATGTTATCCACTAAAACCTACAATAATTCATGCAATATTTTCAGCCAACATGGACCATCCAGAAGTAAAGGCTGAAACTCCAGACTATCTTGCTAGAGAACCCAGTCCAAAACCATTAAAGGAGGAAGTTCCGGACGAAGCTTCTCAAGCTTCCCCAGCCACTGACAATGACTCAAAGAAGGAGAACGTGGCAGTTCAAGAAATCAAGACTGAAACACCAAAAGCCGACTCGCCAAAAGCTCCAAAAAGATTGTCGGATGGGTTCAACGTTGATTCTCCAGAAAGCCCGAAGCAGCCCAGAGTCGAGGACTACATGCCGATCGAAGTCTTGCAGACTATTCAGCAACTATCTATCCCGAAACTGGGTCACAATGGAAAACCATGTCGTCCAGAAGCAATGACAATTGTCAATGGAAGACTAGTGATTCCAGAGATGGGACCATTGGAGCAATGTCAACAACTTCAGCAGATCCAGAGTCTCATTCACTATCACGAGCAACAAGTCAAGTATCGTTCGTACATCCAATTGGATATGCTCCGCAGTCTTCGCAAGCAACTCAACGATCAAATGATGGCTCACCCACACAAACACAACTACGAAGCATTGAAGGAAGCAGCGTTGAACAATCGTCTGACGCCGTTGTCGCTTGCCGAGAAGACCCAACTCGAGTACTACAGTAACATGGCGGACTGGACTTTGGAAGCACGGGTTAGTTAAAGGGGGGAATGAATGTGATAGGTTTTGTGCCTAGAGGGAGGGGACGGCGGAAATCAGAATCGTCGGAGGGTTTCAGAAAAAAATGGTTAATTTCCGTTGGTTGCAGGCAATCTTGCACAATAAGGAGTCGCCGAGCTATCTCAATCTTCTCGGGAAACAAATCACCGAGTTCAAGGCACGGTTGAACGAGATTACCACTCATGAGGCATTCCAGGTGAGTGTTGGAATGAAAAACAAATTGAAGCTGAGTACTGTAGTTTTTCAAAAAAGTTAGATATCTAAAAAACTCACCTAAATCGAGTTATTGGCTCAAACAGGTTTTTGGGGGCCTATCTTCATTAAAATTAGGAGCTCGTAATGTTTCAAGGAAAAATTTTGTTAAAATTAGGTCGCCAAACCCGTTTTGTGGCTTTCGGTTCTTAAGAAAATCAATTTTTGAAAAAAAAATTTCAACAAAATCAAGTTTCGCCGCTTCAAATTTTCATAGCTTCCTTCAAAATTTACTAACTTTGATGAGCTAAAAAATAAAATGACCTTGTTTCATTGAGTTTTTAGAATACCGTGAAATCTGTATTAGAAGGGCATGCCCTTCAATTTTTTCATCACCTAAAATTTTTTTTTGAATTCTCATAATGGATCATAAAATGTGTTGGAGAAGAGATTTGAAACAAATGTTGTAACCTGTCGAGTCAATTTTTGACGAGGATTCTAATATAACTAATTTCAATTTTTTTTTATTTCAAGAATGTGCTCATTTTGACCTTCTATTATATACGGTATCTTAACATCTTTACTCAAGATTCAAAAAAACCCCGTAGTACCCCTTTAACTAGTTATTATTTCCAAATATATATTACAGGCTTACGGAGCCATGTTCGCTGAGCGCATCGATTATCACCGTGAGCTCATCAACACTCTCCACCGTCCATCACTACATACAATCGTCTAAAAGACAAAAAATCAGTGCCAAGAAACTGACAACAATTACTTGTAAAACATTTCATGCTTTTTCTCCGCGCCCCTATCTTGCTTTCGCTTTTAAAAACCCAAACTTGTACGATGTAACTTTTCCTTAAACTTTTGATCAATTTCCGTGATTTCAGCCTCTCCACTCCTTCTCGGTTAAAATTCCAACTTTAAATTTTCCAAATATGACCTTAGAAACAATTTCTCCTTGCCTTTGTTGAAAACTAAACCACCATTATCTAATTTCTTTCAATTCTGTACTTGCATGCTTTTAAATTTTTCACTGTAAAATAAAACACACCTTGGGTATGGAGGATTCTCTCAACTGATAATTTGAACTTCATTGAAGCTATAGAAAATATTCTGGGGAAGAATACGAAATAATGGTTTGGAACAAAAGGTAGAAGGGTAAAATTATAGGGATTTGCAAAAGGGTGGGAAAATTGAGTATACGAGAAGAATTCCAAGGTATATTTTTATTTTTATCAGATACTGCATTTGTGGCGCATTGGGGTGTGCTCGTTGGACGAGTACAATTGTAAATTTAGAATCTGAAAACAAGACGTAAAAACAAAGATTTGAATGGGAGCTCACAGGATTACGGTAACTGGTAGCAAGATTCAACAATTAGTTGAGCTAGATGGTTCCAGATAGTGAGGAAGGTTTCACGGTTTCGGGGGAGCATTTCCTGGAAAAATTGTATACTTTAAATTGTAGATTCAATTTTGTTCTGGATTTTTGCAAAGTAGTAGAATAATGTTAACTCTACTCCCTCTACTCCTAGTATCCCAATCTCAAGCGTATCAAATTAGGTCCAAACAAAAAGAAAAAAATAACTTTAACTATTGCTACGGTAATCTACAGTAATCCAGCTTTTACAGTAGTGTGCCTATAGTGATACAATGATATATTATATATTATGCTGATCTCACTGAATGAGAGTGCTGGCTGAATTTCTCCGATTTTTCGGCTGCGATATCTCGTCAAAAAAATGCTACCGTAAGATATTAAAATATGAAGGAACATGCCAAAATTTTCAGTTCAATTTTTAAAATTTTCGTGTTTTTCGATCGATTTTCATCAAATTTCCTTGCGAAATGCAATTTTTGGTTCGAAATAAAACATTTTGCTTCGGAATCTGTTGAAAATCGTTCGAAAATCAGCCAGAACTCTCATAAAAAAAATTTTCAGCCAGAACTCTCATTCATTGAGATCAGCATAATACTACTTATATCTGTCTAAAATAATCCAATGATCTGAACTACAGTAATTTCTCTACAGTAATCCAAGGATCTAAACTACTGTAAACTGTCTACAGTAATTCATTGTTCTAATCTACAGTAATGTGTTTACAGTAATCCAGCGATCTAAACTACAGTAATCTACCTTAAATGGTACTGACATATCTGAATACTTTCTAAGTGCACCAGCTCTGCTATTTTTTGTATTTACATCAATTCGATTCCCCCAATCTTTTCACTTCCCACTGACCTTAAACTTATCCTCATCATTACTTCGAAACTCCCCGAAAAGTTCTTGCAATTGCATCTGAATTTGACATTGGATGACGTCGCAGCGCGTCGACGCACTCAACGGGAACCGTTGACGAATTTTGAGCTGAAATGTGAGCTGGTCAATTGGATGACCACTGAAGCAGATTATGTTCTCACCAGAACACGATTACTCTCGTTCAGAAGAACTATCATGGAGCGAAGTTGGTCCTGAAATAGGAAAGTTGAGGATGAACTCAATTTGCAAGAGATCTCACTCTTTCTGGCAAAGTCAATGGCGTCCTTGGAATCGAGCCACTAAGAGGGTTAGAGAATACTGTAGAAGTGTCCCTGATGTCTAACTGGGTCTCATCAACGTCGCATGATTGTCTAGTCATTGCTTCTTTCGAAATCCGAAGCAAAAATGTTGATGTGAAGAATAGAGCACATTTTGAGTCATCAACTTCTATCTTCTGCTCAGAACTTTTGAACTCAAAGACCACGTCTGCACTTTCCATAGAATCATCTTTGAAAGCGAGTTCAAGAGCTTTAGCAAGATGGTCAGAATGATCAGGAACCATTTTTTGGTGTTCCATGCCTAGATTGTTGTTTTAGGGCTCTGAAAATTTATTTCTTTATTTGAAAACCAAAAAGAATAAAAATAAGAAGCGAAACTAAGAAGCTCAATGAAATCAGGAAGAACATTTTTTATTCGAGAAAAAGAATCACATCATATTATTTGGATGGTTTGCAGCTTGAGACCAAGAAGAAATTCATGAGAAACAGGCGGTTGGATGATGAGATGTTTGAAACGAATAAAAAGAAAAAAAATGGAGCCCAAAAGTTTGTTTTGTGAGATAAGATGAATGTATTATTTCAAAATGGAATGTGCATTCGGGGGGTTGGTTACGATATGGAGTACCACAGACGGTTGAGTAGAAAATCATTGTTGGGTGAGTTGGGCGAGACGCAGCTTCAACTGTTGACTGTACCGCTGCTTATCTTCCGGCGCCATTGCGTGGAGAACACCTGGAAGCGGATAGAAACGTTTCCAACGCGAAACACTCCTCCTACTGTAGGTGCGATATTTCCGGTACTTGTTTGGCATGGCACGGTTTACCCAGTACATCTCGGCGCTCCGACGTGGCACTTGGATCGCAGATTCGGCATCCATAAAGCCGGCACCTGAAGAAAGGCTCAATAGGTCGAAACTTTTAGGCTAAAAAAGGTCCGAAACTCACTCATGGTGTGATGGAAGCATAGAGCGAAGAGTATTATGACTGCTACCGATGCGTTGCACATGGCTGAAATGAATGGAGTCACTGGAAATGGAAGAAATGAGAGACTTAAACCAAACAGACAATAGAAATCGAAATTCGAAAAAAAAGGGGTGTCTATAAGAATGGAGCTTCTGTTTTTTTTATTCAAAGAACAAGCTGCAGTCAATTATAAATGAATAGTAATGACGAGTGGTGTTCACACCACGCTGGATGCTAATGCAGAGAGAGAATAACACGGAACCGTTAAGAAATGGATGGAAATGTTCTATCAAGGGTCACTAACGAAGAATATCTAGAAATACACGTTTCAGCACTCGTGGTTATTTATATGTTTTGATTTGTCTGATTGAAACATCCTAAACTTCCGGAATATCCCTATACGGGGGTTGAGTCAGTGACGGAAAAGAAGGATAAGAAGTTCTTAGAGTCTTTCCAGAGAACGCTGGAATCGAATGCTCACGATTTGAAATGACTACTGAGAGCATTATTAATAGATAGAGCATCGGAAAATATATGGGTCACGTGACCTACTTTTAAGTAAACTTAGCCTACTTTCAAGAAAAAGTGAACAGGAACACTTTATATAACCATAACTCTGCTCAAACTTATTCAATTTGACAGAACTTAATAGTAAAAAAGGCAGTCTGAAGAAGGGAAGAAAATTAATGAAAAGTAGATCACTGCTTTTCGACACTTTACTATAGTATTATATAGGCGCCGGGTAACGTGTTTACGCCAGTTTGAAGCACTAATCCGGTGCCTAATTAAACCTCCAGGGAGCAAACCGACGCATGATTCTGACATCTATGACATCCGCTGTCACATTGAAAAACGTATCGTTATGGGAATAAATGAGGTTTGATTTAAGAGAGATTTTTGAAATTAGAATACCGGCTAGAAGAAGACAAGCCAAAACCTGAGAGCAATGCGTTTCACTAAACTGGAATTCACCCTAATCCACGTTCGCAACCACACTAGTCTCACCAATTAACCCGTTATTCAACCCCATGTTACGTCAAAGGTTCATTGAATTCACATCTAATGATTTCTCTTGTAAAAATAAGGCTCTAGAAGCATCGAAGGGAATGTTTCTCATTTTACTGAAAAAGTTTGTATTGGAAGTTAAAGGTATGTGAGAAAAGTGTAAAAGAATAGGGAACCCCTGGCACGGCAATTGACTCGAAACAAAAGACATTTTTTAGAAAATGACGAAAATGTTAAATACAGAAAAAAATACTTGCATGTTTCAGGAACTAGGTGTTTTAAAGAACAAACTAAGCAGGTGAATTTTCCAAAAAATATGGGATCAAACCAAAGGTTCATGTTTCTATAAAACCTTCCTAGACATCCAGCTCTTTTTCTTTTTGCAATTGGCATTTGTGTCATTTGAATATCTCTTCGGTCTTTATTCGCCCAGTCAGGAAATATTTTCCTTATTTTTAAAGACTAGTTGTTGTTGTTAACAAGAGGCTCCCCCCGGAAATAATACCCCATTACAGGAAAACAAGTTGACAATATGGACGAAATTGATGGATCCGAAAATATGAATGCTGGAAGATTGAGAGATTACCGACCGAATGTGATTCACGAAAAGAAAGTTGTCTCGGTTTTGAATGATCATTTCTTTTCTTTTTTATGGAGACAGAAATAGTAGGATTATGGTAGTCGGATTTGGTATTTCTGAGGATGGGAAGGTGTGCAAGTGCATAGTTATCAACTTTAGTTCCTTGAATAACAGGATTTGAATTTTTTCAAAAGAAAATGTGAAATCAGGGATAATAGCATGGAAAAGGTTAAAATATACTAGTCTACCAATAGCCAAGGTGTGTCTTTTGAAAAATCTGCAAAAGTCAAGAAATGATATCATTCGTTATAATATTATTATTGATGGGGTATTCCTCAAAAATAAAGTTTTGCAAAGTCAAACCCTAAGAAATCGTAGGTGTAACTTGAATAATTCACGTATGTATGTAGGTACGTAGAAGGTTCCCTTTTTAGAACTCTCTCGGTGTATGATCAGCTTATCTTGAAAGCTCACTCATCCGGAGCTCTAAAAAGCCTAAATCTATAAAAAGGGATTTTGAGATTTGATATCAGTAACTGGAATACCTAGCGGGGAGTGCATTTCATGGATGATGTGTATTTCTATGAATGAGTGTGTGTGTGGGGTACTACAAAAAACAACACAATAGAGAGAATAGACATACCTGGTGGGATCTTCGAAAATTGTGAGATGAACAATGGCTCGACGCGTTTTTGCAATGTATGAGTAACAACGATAAGCAGTGTATAATGCATAGAGTTTGAGAAGGGTGTAGACACATGTGAAGATCATTTTGATAATAAGGAAGCGATGGAAAAATTGATCAGAGTTTTCTTGATCATTGTCGTCTGGAACCATCAGTGGAATTATGAATTAAAGTAAAACTACAGTGATTTTTTGAATTTTTTCAAACAATATTTTTGCACAAAAATCGTTAAAACTCGAGAAACTCAATTTTTCAAGGATTCACGCGTGCCCCAAAAGTAGCTAATTTGCACCGTCACAGTTGATTTTTTAAAGTAGGATTACAGTCATTTTTTTTATTTTCTCAGATGATCGTCCCAATTCCATTATTTACGAAAATAACAATATTTTTGCACAAAAATCGTTAAAACTCGAGAAATTCGGTTTTCAAAACGCCCACTTACATTTTTTCTAACCTATTTCAATGAATGTAGAATTTTTCGCTGATTCGAATGCACCTAATATCGCTGCTCAAAACGTAAAAAAAAATTATTAACAAATTTTCAATTGTCGCGCCGACCGCTGCCGACGTATGAGCAGTCAGCGGCGAGCGCGACAGCAGATTTGAGTCGGCAACGGTCGGCGCGACAAACTGCAATTTTGTTCATAAAATTTTTTCTATTGCGTTTTGAGCGGCGATATTAGGTGCATTCGAACCAGCGAAAAATTCTACATTCATTGAAATAGGTTAGAAAAAATTTAAGTTGGCGTTTTGAAAATTGATTTTCTCGAGTTTTAACGATTTTGTGCAAAAATATTGTTATTTTTGTAAATAATGGAATTTGGACAATCATTTGAGAAAAAGTGTAATCCTCCTTTAAGTTTCCCCTTGCCTGTTATAATGAAGAAAAAGAGTAATGTCAAGAAGAACGACAAGAACATGAACATTCTGCAACACACTCCTATCATGTAGACTTCAATGTAGGCCAGACGAAATGTGCGGACTCCTTGAATCAAGAAGAAAACGAGTACTGTAACAAGAATAAAACTCTAAACCTTTTCCGTCAAAAAATGTTACCTAATTGGATGCAAGTGAAAGTGAAGCCAGCAATTATGACATACGGAGGGAACGCCTCTCGTACTATACTCTCCGCCGTCCAAAACGAACATTGAGACACTATCCACATTATTTCACAGTAGGCAATCCAAAGGGTTCCGGTCTAAAAGGGGTACAGTATAATTGTGATAGATGAGAAAATTACCCGAATGTGCATGACTTTGAAGCAGCATAATGGGGAGGGCAGTTTTTTGACCACTGGGTACACACCGTTCTCGTTAATGTGTAGTTCCTTTTCATGAGCGATACTCATCTGGAAAATGTGGAATTAGTTTATCATGATGTCGAGAAAAGTTCTGAAAATTTTTGATTAAAAAAAAACGCAGTTAAACAGTTTCGACCTGAAGGTATGCTAGTTACTGGTTAGAGTTAAGATAAGGTAACTCTTTGTTCAATCACAATCAAAAAGAATAACTTGATTTCCTATGTTCCCATTCTTCCCCTCAAACATCTATTGCCATGAAAAAATTCAACACTTCTCCGCTCGCCGCCGCTTTTGTGTACTCCTCGTTACGCAACATCTCTTTTTCACTCGCCCCTCGACACTCACTTGTCTATCGCCTCAAGTTTCCTATGGTCATGCGGGGGTATAGCTCAGTGGTAGAGCGCTCCCTTAGCATGGGAGAGGGCTGGGGTTCAATTCCCCATACCTCCAGAAAGTTTTTTTTTCAGTTTTGTTTTTCTGGAATTTCTCATCAAGACATGTCATACCGAGAACAAAACAAATTGTCACAATACTAAGGGAAATTAAAAACATGATTTCATTCTTTAGCCGGAATCCTTTCTTGCTAGAAAATAGGAAGACTTGGGAAGATTGAGAACGAAACAACGTCATCTTCTCATCACAATTTGCGCCTGTTTTTTTATTTCAATTCCAATAAAAATAGCCTTTACCTTATCCGGATTTGTATAGACTAACGAAATAGACAAAGACATTTTTTCTTAAAAAGATGAGACGGAATTGAGTGGGTGTTGGAGGACAAATAAAATATGAATGAAAACACAAACAGAAAATATAGACTTCCTGGATGTGACAATGACATTTTCAGGTCACATTTGTTTGCAGACCAGCCCCCATTCTAATTTGTCACATTGGACTAATTTGGTTAGCCCGTTTTTGCACTTTTTCCAAGAATTTAGAGGGGTTACTAAAAAAAAACTTTAAAAAAAAGAGCAGCGAACATTTTTCACAAGATCGAAAAGAAGCTAATGGCTGAACTTTTAGTTTTCCGAGAGTACAAAAAAAGGGAGAAGAAGTGCGGCACAACTGTATTCAGAATTCGCAGAATAGCTAAAGGATAGGTCTGAAGTAGACAGAGGCCTAGCCCCAATATTTTTATTATTGAACGTTAAAAATATCAATTTCAGCCGTTGAAGACCCGAAAACACTTCCGTCTTTTGAAAAATAAGAACAGAAAAAAGTACATCAACTCATTCCAACTGGAAAAAGAGAAATGAAGAGGAGGAAAAAACCAAGTTGGACCCATCAATTTGACTCAATCTGAACACGGAGCACAAAGTTGTCTACACCGCAGCTGAGTCCCCTCTCTATCCCCAAAAAAAAACGAGTAGTGAGACACACGGTCAAATTGGGAAATGAGGGATGAGAAGGACCTAGGGACATAAAATCATGACTACGTAAGGGGACAGACGAACTAATTTCGGACAGAAATCCATCGTAAAAACGTGGGTTTTATTTGTTCCGCTTCTTTTTCTATTCTGTGTTGCTCATTTCTGTTTCTAGAATAAAAAAAAGAGAAACAGGAGAAAATAGAATAAGAAAAAAAACGAAGGAAGGGAAAATTTGACATGACAGCTCGATTTCTCGATTCACTTTTCTGTGTGTTTTAATGTGATTTTGGATGTTGGATGTCCCTGCGAAACCAAAAAAATAGAATGGATATTCTTCATTCATCAAAGCTTAACGATCAACCAACCTTTGCCCTTAGAACACGTAGAAGATGTAAACAGAATATAGTAATTTGGCTGAAGAAATTAGTAATCGGTGCAAAAGTTTTGGCGAGCATTTCGAAGAATATTATTATTCGATGAGTCTTGGCCACGTACACCATGTTTTGCAGCAAATGTTCAAATCCGACAACCACTTCCAGAAGTGGAGACAAAGAGTTTTGTATTGAGTTGAGGGTTGAAGTTGTTGATCAGTTATGAGCAGACATGAAGAGCAGAAATGAAGTAATTGACCGCCAAATATTTTGATGTCTCCTTTTTCCTAATGTTCATCTCTGAATTTTGAGTTGTCAATCATGAATTATTAGTTTGTAGTGGAAAAGAGAAATGAATACGTAATTGCAACCGCATCAGCTGACGAGACAATAATTTTATTACTTAAGGTTCCAGGAAATGTCTTTGTTAGGGATTCCAGTGTCTAGAGACTGAAGATGAGTCAACCAAAACAATGGGTTTTTTTGCAGCGTAGATGTTTAAAAAATATTGACCGTTGTTCTATACACGTACACAGCTATGTACCTAAAAGATTGATCTCAAAAACCAGTTTGGAAAGATACAAAAAGTTCATGATAGATTTGAAAGAAAGTGAGGGTTCATTGTTCTTTGGTTACTGTAAAATCTGTGTGAGAAGAACATGCCCTCTATTCTTCCAGCATCTGAAAAAATATTTATAAATTTTTAAAATGGATCAAGACATCTATTTGGAACACATTTTGTGAGCCAACGTTTGACGATGATTCTAATAAGACTAATTTAATCCGTTCGAATTTAAGGAATTTGATCATTTTGAGCTTTTTGGATTTTCGAGATTTTGGTATCATTCGATGCAGAATTAGAGAGCGGGAAGAAAATTCTCTTGGACCATGGTCCAAAAATGCCTTATTTTCGAAATACGGGTCATAAAGAGCCCAAAAAATCAGCTATGAGGGTGAAATTTTTTCACGTGCACCCTCAAGGATTCCCGCGTCCCCAAAAGTAGCCCATTTGCACACTCACAGTTGATTTTTTAAGCTGCTTTTGACCCGTATTTCGAAAATAAGGCATTTTTGGATCATGGTCAAAGAGAATTTTCTTCCCGCGCCCAAATTCTGCGTCGAATGATACCAAAATCTCAAATTTTGGGGAATTGTGTACTCCCCCTTCAAGACTTCTTCAAAATTTTCCAAGTGAAATTTTTTATTATTCTAAATCAGAGAAAATGCAGATTATAACTGAAACATTGTGTATTTTCTTGTACCTCCGGATGCCCTTAGCACATTATTATATACCTTTAAAGGGGGAGTACACAATTTCCCAAAATTTTGAGATTTTGGTATCATTCGATGCAGAATTAGGGCGCGGGAAGAAAACTCTCTTGGACCATAGTCCAAAGATGCCTTATTTTCAAAATGCGGGTCAAAAACAGCCCAAAAAAATCAACTGTGAGGGTGCAAATCGGCTATTTTTGGGGACGCGTGAATCCTTGAGGGTGCACATGAAAAAATTGCACCCTCACAGTTGATTTTTTTGGGCTGTTTTTGACCCGTATTTTGAAAATAAAGCATCTTTGGACTATGGTCCAAGAGGATTTTCTTCACGCGCCCTAATTCTGCATCGAATGATACCAAAATCTCAAAAATCCAAATTAGTGTACTCCCCCTTTAAGACTTATTCAAAATTTTTCAAGTGAAATTATTCATTATTATAAATCAGAGAAAATGCAGATTATAACTGAAACATTGTGTATTTTCTTGTACCTCCGGATGCCCTGAGCACATTATTGGATAAAGTTCTCACTATATCCTCGGTAGCAACCTGCAATAAGATTTTCAAAATTATAAGACCCAAGAAACCTTACAGATGAGAACACGAGGCACTTCAATCTATTATGATTTCCAGCCGGATAGAAACTAATCGAGAAAATATTCCCAGCTTTGCATACAGCTTTCAAAAATCCGAATCCAACTTTTATGTTCTAAAAGTTTTTTGTTCTTCGAAAAAATTTAGTGACTGAAACTCACATCTCTCCTTTGGAATAACTCAACTGAATTCTGTGTGATTTTCAAGTCAATATTTCCGTTTTCATTATTTCTTGCTGCTACTGTATGAACATCGTATGTCATTTGCTTTATGTGTTGTGCGAAATTTTCGGGTGGCAAATTATTCAAAACCATTTCGGCTTGGCCTAGAAATCTCAATGGGAATAACTCTACCGAATAGGAAAGTCTGAAAAATGATGCGTTTTATGAGCTACTTATGAGTAAGACGTTTTACCTAGTCTCTGGATGATTTGGTGGAAGATTTTCGAATACACAAACAATTGCTTGAGTTCGCACCCTAGCCAAGTGTTGACTTCGTTGCTCCAGAACATTGGGAAGATTTGGCCTTTGAGAAGTGCTTGGTATCTGAAGTTATGCTCATATTGTCATTTTTAGATGATCAACTACATTCTCCGGAGCAGTCGGTGGCAAACGTTGGATCACAGGAACACCGGTTTCAATGATTTCCACGGAAGGAGTGTCTCTAGTTGGAGGATTCTCGTTACCATTAGATACTGTTGAAGTTGATGGACCAGGTAGATTAGTAGAGATCAACGAGGGTGGCAAAAGGTTTAATACATCGGCACTCAATGCAATCAAAGAAATCGTATCCAGTTTAGAGACACGTGGGAAAATAGAAGGGTCGGATAGTAGAGCAAGAGCAACCGAGGAAGTTAATGGATTGGCTTTCAATAGAGCCATAGCAGTAGTGAATGGATCTTGAGCAATAGAGACAGTGGGGTCCTGCTCAGATTCAACAACAATCGGGCCTGATGTGGAAGCTTCAGAAGTGAAGGGGCCCACATCATCTTCCTGAGACGCAGACCGCGAAGAGATTCCACTATCCGATTCAAGTGCCGACACTTTGAATTCAACTGGCTTCGATTCACTGCTTTCGCGACGTCTTTTTTGTCCAGATGGTTTTTGGGATTCTTGATTCGTTTTCTCCTCGTTCGCTTGCACAACTCTTTCATACCGACTGGGTACGGAGCATCGTGGGGCTGCGTAGAAGATACAGGTTTCGGAAACACTGCTCAAGCTGGAAACGTTGGTGGAGAGAGTTTTGATGAATTTGGTATCTTCCTCCGATACAGAAGTCGTGGTCTCATGGAGAGCTGTAATAGTTGTTTGAAACAGACTTGGCAAATCCCGGGTAAAATTTTGCCGGCCCGGCCGGCCCGGATAGGGAAATATAGGGGAAAAATTTCACATTTTTAAGTTTTTTTGTGATTTTTCGCTGTCCAAATGACACAAAATACTCGATCATCAAAAAAATATGGCTTATTCAGGAAAAATTCACACCAAAGTTTTTCACACAAAACATCCGGGCCAAACCGGGCCGTAGCGGGCCGGGCCGACAGAATTACTGATTTTGGCCCGGCCCGGCCCGTAGCATGTCTGGTTTGAAAGAGTTTTAAAGACTATTTTTAAAAAATAGTACCTGAACTGGTGATAACGTGTCGGCTTGCATCCAGAAGTTCTGATTGGATTGGTGCTGGAATACAATCAGCTTTTGGAGCTGTCAGAAGATCCTGAGCAGTAAAACTTGTACAAGCGACTTCCTGGCGTACACCAAGGTTTCCATGGTTGGGCTTGAATATCAAAAGGGAAGGCGGGAGGGGACACGAGAGGTCATCCGATAATCTTGATGGCACCGTGGATGTCTCAGGTTCCACTGGCACAGTTATTGGAGCATCAATCGAATCCTCGACAGTAGTCCTGCCGGCATTACCTTCACGTGGGGAAAGCATGGCTAGATGAGAATCACACTTCTCTCCGCTGTCCTTTTTATGCAGTCCCCCGGAGGGCGGAGTTCATCCATGTTTTTTTTGTCTATTAATTGTACTCAGTTCCCTGTTATCTTTTTGCCATCTTCGTAGCCGAAAATCGTCGCTATGCCAAAACGCAATATGTACCCGCCTTTTTCGTCAGAAACAAAAAAAAACGGTTAGAAAGAGTCGTTAGAAAGAGGGGAGAAAAACGAAACCATTCTCGTTGTCAACCCAACAGAAAAAAATTAGAAAAGAGCGATAAGGCAGTTGAAGAGCGAGAGATGGATGGCAACAAGACATATTACAGGAATGCTGTTTACTGATCATTGTGTTTCCCTTGACATCGAGAAGAGAATTTTGAAAGAAAAAACATAGAAATGGTCACAAAATTAAATACTGTTTTTCAAAGTATATCCAGCCTCATGACAACAATCCAATCGACTAAATCCAGAAATAATGAAAAACAGATTTTTTAATTGTCCATAGAAAATTGTTATCCAGAATCTGTGACAGATACTAATTTGATATGGACTTCAAAGCGCTTATTTGACAGAATGATTGTTTAAAGGAACATGCTTGCGTCCTAACCGAAAAAAAGAACATGTGTTTGACACTTGGACTGGATCATGAACATGGACTTTGATATCAATCGAAAAAGCTTATCAAGTTTTTTATCTAGACTTTTGAACTTTTCTAGCTTCTCCACTTTCCATTCAGAGAACACAGTAAACTTCCAGGATGTATCTTTCCCAACTTGATCATAGTTCTTCATAACCCTTATTACACATATTGCCTTATAGGTTCACATCGAAACGATTTTCGGGACTTGTTCTTTGTCGAATACCTCTTCCCCCTGTATCATTGCGTTGCCCTACGGTGACACTTTTTTCGGAATGATTTTTCGCCTCAAAACTTACTTTGAATGTATCGTTGATGATGACGGTAACCCATGACAGAGGAGGAAAAGATGCAAAACGTTGCCCCGTCGACGAAACCAAAACGTTGATGAATGAAAAAGAACGGACTTTGCCCCAAAATTCCAGAAGATGGTGGTGTTATGCATAGATCATATGTTTTTTTGTTGTAATAGACAAGAGGATATTGCATATCGGTATATCATGAAAAATCTTTTGGTAGAACCTGGGAAATACAAAATTACAGCATTCGTCTTCGTTTTCTCAATTTTCAGCTGCGTCTAATTCTGTTTATAATTGTTGAGCAAACGCACAAAGTATCGGTATTCTGAAACTTTTTGTTCTCGATTTTTCAATATAGTTTTGGCTCTATTCTCTTTTTTTGGACCTTGAATACAGATGAAATTATTCGATTTACTTCTTGTTTAACCAATATTATTTCGAACTCGAATTCAAAATTTTTCGTAAGATTTCAGAAGCATTTCATTGACAGGAGGCGTGTCGAATCTGTAAATTCGAACCAACAATTAATTTTCTTTTCGCAATTTTTAGACGTTTAGCTCCTTCTTGAGCTTAAAAACAGAAATGTATTAGAAAAAACGTTGACGTTCACTCAATTGAAGTAAATGTGCCAAGGGAGACCCTTGACGCATTTCCCGATCTGTTTGCGCGTTTTCCGTTTTCTTGGATAAATATATTGTTTTAAGAAAGAATTTCAGCTTTTGGATAGTTGAATAGTGTGAAAACTGTTATATAAATAAATAAAAAAAATTTTCTGCGGTATTCATCAGACAGTTGTACCAATTTTGGTCGATTTGATATGCTGAATTTTTACTAAACAGATTTTACAGACGGAATCCAGAAGTCAAAACGTTGGAGGTTTTGCCGCTCCGAAGTTTCTTTAAGTTCTCGATTTGATTGGTATGGAATTTTTAGTCATCCACTTCAAATGTTAGCTAGCATCCAAATTAATACCAAGATAATCGATTGGCAGCTTGGGGTGAACGAATGGAACGTATGATTTCTTTGCAGTCAATCTTCCATCTCGATTGGGTTTTGTTTTAGATATTCGTGGAGAATCTGCAACTTTGTGGAACAATTTCACATCACAAAAACACTGAACCATAATAATAATCATCGTCAGAATACTGTTTATCGATTATCATAACTTTCTTGACATCAAAACGACCAATTTCAATTGTAAAATCAGAAAAAATATGGAATGAAATCTCACGAGCTTATTCACAAACAAAATCGGTATCAAAATAAAAGGTTAATCATTAAAGTTCCGGGCGAAAACATCGGGTGGGTTTCTTTTTTCAAATGGGATTTTTACAATAAACGGGTGATTGGAAGAGTAGAACTTTAAGTAACGTTACTCGTAGCATGCGCCGAGTTCAATTCGAAATCGGAAGATACTTTAGGAATAAATTTATCTTTGGAGTTGAACACTCGATAAATCATTTTAGTTTCTTTGGTTTCCATTAATGGTGTTGTTGCCGCTCATGTGCTTGCAACGAACCATTGTGCCGTCGATTGGCAAGTTCTTGTCCATTCTGCTACGGAGTTCGAACATCATTCCAATCGTCGTGATGATTTCAGCAGCGATTCCCTGTAGATAATATTTGTGGATGAACTCTGAAGTTATAAAGCTTACCGAGGTGAGCACGCAGAATGTGTGACAGAAGAATCGGTTCTCCGGGTCACGGGCGACGAAGCAGAAGAAGTTGAGATCTTTCCGGTCCTGGCAAACGACACGGATCGTGTAGACGCCATATCCATCGAGCAGGGTCTGAAAGTTATTTTCATAGTTTCATTTGTACTGATGGTCTGATATTGTGTTTTCGTATTCTCGACACAAGAATCGTTCAACTTTTGGTACGGTGATTTTTGGTTGCCTTTGCGTCTCATCAGTTCATTTTTTCTTTCCTGATTCTCAAAACGAGTTTTCCGTAATGATACAATTACTGCGAAAGTGAAATGATGTCTATCTTTTGTTGTTCAAACGACGAACCCATACCTTGAATGTATCGTCGAAGATGGTGATACCATTGCAAGTCAAGTCCAACGTGACGCGCGGAATCGTTTCCCAATCGACGATCGATTCCTTGATTCGTGTCATCGCAGCGTGCGCCTCGTCGGAACACTCGGTCTCTCCAATCTCCAAAACACCAAGGTGGTGGGCACGATAGACGACGTTCCCCTGGAGAAGCTTGTTCTTGATCTTGTCAAAATCGCCTTGTGGACACTCAGCGCAAGTGTTTCTGGAAAAATGAAAATGAGGGATTGCTCATCGTTAAGATTAGGGCTTACTGTCGGACCCTTGGTGGGAGAGGCGGTGGTGACATCACTGGCTTGAGTTGCATACGAGTGTTGTATTCCTTTCGCTTCTCATCTTCAGCTTTTTTGAAGGAGTGAAGGATACGAGCGACATGTCCAGGGCGAGTGATTCCGAGTTGCTGAAAATGAGAGTTGAGAAGGTAACTTGGTTTTTTCAGCGAGCCGACTAACAGGCTCAAGATGGCTTAGGTAAGGCTCAAGGCCCAACCATCAAATTACCGATACAAAATGTATAAATGTAAGAAAAATCACGGAAGAGAAACCACCACGACGGCCAAGAGACCCTGGGGGTTTTGCTCCAAAGATTATTCTTGAAAGCCCTGGTAAATTTAAGAATCCAAATATGATGGCCTATTTGCCACTGAAGGCTATTTCAATCGAAACACTAACCATTAGTTTCGATGTATCCCAATCAATCTCGGTCATCTTTGCCATATGCTTATACCCGGCGCCGACAAAGTTGGAAATGTAATCCTGCAGTCCGATGCTATTGAGCCATTCACTGACATAGAAAAATCGTCCTGCACTTGAAACCTCATCCTTGAGCTTCTCAATCTCGCTCATGATCTTGAACTTGGTCACATCGTCAATGCCAATTTCAGCAAGAATGCTTCTACTGATGGTTCCCTTGAGTTGGTCCAAACGATCATAACCATGGTCTTGTAGGAGAGATCCGGAGACATCGGCGACTCCTGGTGCGAGCATCACATCGCTCTCCAACCATTCAATGATCGTTTTTGGTTGCTGAAGATTTTTCATGTTACTTTTCAACTTTTCAACAAAAAACCGAGAAAAACTAAATACCTTCTTGACGAGAAGCGACTTTTGATCTCTGAGCTCATCTTCGACGAGAGTAACGCTCAGCGCTTTCGATCCACGATCACGTAGGTAGACAGCGACACGGGGCTCATATTCACGTACAAATACACTTTCACGACACGGAGCTGCACCGAACGAATCAAATACGCTTTCCACCTGTAAAACCAAATGAACTGAGGATGGTTTTTTCGCAATTTTGGTGTCTTTTTTGGTAAGAATGAAGCTTCCCAACTCTTAAATTGTTGTTTTTTTGTTGGAAAACTCAAAATGCGCCTTCCAATGTTGTTGACGTGTTTTGTGCAGTGCTTGCGCGTTTATGGATTTTGAATCTTAGACAGGATTTTCGTCAGGACGGCGGATGATTTGCGGAGTGAAGGGGATTTCGGAGCATCGTTGCGCATTTTGGCGACAAGTCAAATCAGTCGAATGCAATTTTTTCTGGAATTCCGCGATGAAAATAGAAAAAAACTTTCATAAAAACAAATAATTTGATTGTCAGAATCGTTCTCGGTGGTTTTTATTTCGTAAAATCGCGTTTGAACGGAAATACGCACGGTCAAAATTTTTTGACGATTTTTGAACATTTTCGGTGTGGACCTGTAGAAACAAATACACGCCGTTGTATTAAAACTATTATTGTTACTTTTCGAAACAGTTTAGCCACAAAAACATCGAAAAATCGTCAAAAATTTTTAACTGTGCGTATTTCCGTTCAAATGCGATTTTACGAAATAAAAACCACCGAGAACAATTCTGACAATCAAATTATTTGTTTTTATGAAAGTTTTTTCTATTTTCATCGCGGAATTCCAGAAAAAATTGCATTCGACTGATTTGACTTGTCGCCAAAATGCGCAACGATGCTCCGAAATCCCCTTCACTCCGCAAATCATCCGCCGTCCTAACGAAATTCCTGTCTGAGATGGAAAACGAAAGATTTTCGGACAGAAACTGAACTCAAAAACAGATTGCAATTCTAGAATTAAATAATATAAGCTAATTTCAGCTCTGGCTGACTGTTAGCTCTCACGTACCCTATCCCAGCTAGGTTCTTCACTCGTCGAATCCGACTTCTGATCCGACGACGGCGACGACAAGTTATCTGTCGGCGATAGTGAGTTGAGCATCAAATTCGTTGTTCCATTCTGTCGACGGATACGAACAGGCTCTTCGGGCTCATTGAAGCTACTATTCATTTGCACCTTCGATGTGGACTCTGTGCTGCTTCCGTTGCTGATATTTGATGGTGAGGAGAATCCGGAGAAGAAATCACTGCTTTTTGAGTCTATCAAACGAGACTTTCCACATAAAGCGTCGAAGATGAAGGCCTTCGAAGTGTTTGGAGATGGTGGGCTCTCGACGGAAGGCTTGGTGATATCCTCTAGGAATATTGCAGTCACATTTTTATCATTCTCATAGGTTCCGTTTCCGTTTGCGTTACCATGACTGTAGATAACACTTCCTGTGACAGAACCCGTGATTTCTTCAGGCATCGCCAGTGGCGCACGTCCGTTGTCTCTTTCCCGATTAAACTTGTCTGGAAAAAATCAAATCTTTTGTTGGGTGCTTCGAAGGAACCAACCTTTGTCAAGGGTTGAGCAAGCGTATGTCAACGAAGACGTCACACTGCTAGCTCTGGTATCCAATCTTGGGCTCTGTGTAAGACCAAGAGACTCCTCACGGTCGCAGGTCGTTCGGGATAGTGAGAACTCTGAAAACATTTGTTATATCAATAGATTTTCAAAAACTCACGATGACGTTGCAGAGGCATTCTCTCGGGCTCCTGAATAAACGCTTCATTCAAATTCGGACGAGTATGATCTGGAACCCGAGGTGAGTATGTGGTCTGTTTCGGGAGAGTGGAAAATCCATTTTGTCTACGAAGAGAAGACGATCTGGTTAGTGGAGATCCTGGGCGTGCCAACATTGCCGAGTTATGGGGGACGTTATCGTATGGAGCTGGTGGGCGACCACTTGTGAGCTGATTCTTCTGCCATTCATTGAACTTTGGTGGGGAGTTATAGGCGCAGTTGTCTCCGGGAAGGACTGATGCTGGAAAAATTTTGATATAACAAGTTCAGAGATCCCAAAAGCTTACCAATTTGCTTCTCAGTAGGCCTGCTTCGGACATTCTTTAGCCTTGTTGGCAGAGTATCACTGGATCTTTGACAAGAATAGTGCTTCGAATGATAGCTTGGCGATGTCAATGGGAATCTTCCAGTCCTTGGTCCCTTTTCGTACATCGAACTGTTCCAGGTGCGATTGATGGAGTGAGTGGTGTATGGACCTTCTGAGCGAACACTGTTGAGAGTTTCCGGGGAGTCATCTGGAGACAAATCACGAAGTCTAGCGGAGATGGATGGTGGTTGGTAGATTGCATGGTTGTTGCGGCGTTGGTCCGGGAAGACTTGCACTGAAAAAAAGAAATCATTGCTTGCGATTTTTTTAATCCTGGAACTCACCACTAGCTTGACTTGGAAGAGGTTGCCATATTGCTTCTCTCTCATTATCGCTTTGACTCCCTTCCGTTTCTCGCCCAGAATCTCTCCTATCCATTCCCTCGATAATTATTCTACATTCCTTCCATCCCTCGGGATTCTTGATAAAGTGAGCAATCTCATTGCGACGATTCTCTTGCAAGTCAATGATCATTTGAAGAACAGTTTGTCCATGTTGATTCTTGATATCGGTGTTGACTCCGATTTCCAATAGATATCGAACAGCGTCAGCTTGTCCGCACGCCGATGCAACATGGAGAGCAGTGCCATCTTCAGTGGTGTAGTTGATTGAGAAGCCGTGTTCCCGAAGAGCCTGAAATAGTTAAATGCAATATTAGAGCGTTACAAATTAGTTGTTGGGAGCGTAAAATCCAAAGCGCGCAAGTACAGGAAAATCAATAATATGACTGTCCACCAACCGTTTGGTGTTTGTTGGGTGTGTGGTGAGAGAGAAGAGACGTAGACACCTGAGGTCAACTAAACGAACCATTATCTAGGACTACATAGGCATTGTGTGCCAACAATTACGTCAGGTTTTCTTTCCCAATCTTTTTCATGGAGCGACGTAAAACGACAGCGATTTTCAAACTTATTTTCGCGTTCGAAAATTTTCCGAAATTTTTCAATTTTGAACAGGAGCCGGGAATCGCGCAAATCGTACTCGTTTGAAAGACGTTTTTTCATATAATTCCAATGTAGTTTTTTGTTAGCTTTTTGATTCTACGTCGATCCATGTAAAAACCTCAATATCTTTGCAATAGTATACTATCATGCCAGTCTAAATCAACGTCAGTCCTGGCTGAGTTTTCTTGATTTTTCGGATGCGATATCTTACCACAAAAATGCTACCGTAATATATTAAAATTTAAAGGAACATACCCAGATTTTTGAGTAAATTTCGAATTTTTTCTTGTTTCTCGAACGATTTTCAATAAATTTCGAAACAAAATGTTAAATTGCGACCGAAATTTGTTGAAAATTGTTCGAAAAATATGAAACCTTCAAATTTAAATATATTTCGGTAGCAGTGTTTTAAAATCACTGGTCTATACACTTTCCAGCTTCCGTTTACCTTATCATATAGGTGTTATTTGCATGTTTGCTTACTCATTCTTCTAAACAACAAAAACCTATCCATTCCCTTTCACTATTTATAAACTGCTACCAACTATGACACACAACCTATTCTGCACCCCCCTATTCTCAATGACTGAATAATGAATAGAATAGTAGCACACAACTCACTTGCATGCACTCAACATGATTGTATTTTGCAGCTAAATGAAATGGATAAATTAATGGACGCTTGATGTCTGGAGATCCCACACGAAGTGACTCATATGCGGATTGAACTGGAAACTTTGGCCATTTTTGACACAGCATTCGGATGGCTTCTGAACATCCGATTCGAGCGGCAACGTCGATGACATTCTCCTTGTTTTCATTGCGGATGAAGGGGTCAGCGTTCTTCTGGAAATCAAAAACTTGGAATCTCAAACAAAAACTAACTGCGAGTCAAAATATTTAGGGATTTTCAAATATCTCACCTTAATCAAATAGAAAACAACTTCAATGTGACTACGTTGTACTGCTAAATGAAGTGGTGTCTCATTGAAGATGTTAACAGCGTTCAGAATATCTGCAGGTTTGTCCAACGGCTGTAGTAGAAGCATTTTTACAATCTCCAAATTTCCATTCCATGCCGCCAAGTGAATAGGCAATATATTCTTGGTACTTTTGCATAGAAGTAATAATGGTTCATAATCCATTAAAAGTTTGCTGATCTGGTTCTGATTCTCGAGGACGGCATGGTGCAGCAGGGTAAAGTCTGACTTGTCATCCCTGTAGTCGGCGAGCCAGTGACTATCGGATTTTGTAGTGAAAAACCTGTAAGTTTATTATTTGGAAAGAAAATAGGAACTATTCTCACTTCAAACCACTGCGGATTTTCTTGCCCCGCTTAGAACTAAGAAACAAGGCGACTTTGTCATACTCGCCCTTTTTGCAGGCTTCTATCACCTCAGTTTTGGATATGACATAATCCTTCAGGCTCATTTCATCGGACCTCCTGTATAAGTTGAAGATTTTTGGATTTAGAAGTGAGTGAGAAAAAAGGAGAGGACTGGAAAACCAACGACAAAAAAATGGATAGACGAAAAAGGAGTTGTATCAGATTTCTAGAACAGATAGAACATGTTTTCCCTAGCCTCGTAACTCAATTTTGGGATTTGTGTAAAGCTCAAAAATGAACATGGCTGACAAAAGAGTACATAAAATGATCGGAAGTGCAAAATATGTAAAAGGGGCTCGGCCGGGAAGTGAGGATGAAAAGGGGTGCCCGGGAAGAAGAATGTCTCGTAATGTATTGCATTTTACTCGCTTTTCACCAAAATCTCGACAAGAGTGGTGAAAGAAGAGGAAGGGGGGAAGGGCGCTGATGTGGGTGGCCCCCCTCCTCCGGTCACTCTCACAACTCACCCCAAAACTACACACCCTGGGTGGTGGCCCCGGCGCTTCCTCCGTTTTTGTGTATTGCAGAGTGCATTTAGATGCAACAACAACAACAACAACAACAACAAGAAAACTAGAGCTAATAGTACTAATGGTTATGTGGGTTTTTCACGGTTCTGAGGGGCCAAAAAAAAGTGAATAACCGAAGAGCAGTTTTCAGACAAACTTAATTACTACTGAGCACACGAGGTTGGGTAATGCACTTTCGGAAAAAAGGGAGATACACCAAACTAAAGTTAATAATGAAAAAGGAGAATGATAATATGTTGGAAGAAAGAATAAGAGGAAGCACTTTTGAAGATGCAGTAAAGGGAGGGAGAAGAATTGATAAACCCGTGCTGTTAAGTTGTAATAATGTGTTGCATATAATGAACACACATCAGGTTGAACACTTTACATTGTTGACAATTATATGAGATTTTGTTGAATGTGATACTATAAGTAGTTATTTGAGCTTCTGAAAAGGCTCTTCCAATAGATCGATCTATCAAAATTAAAAGTGTGAGACGGGAAGCGATAGCATGATTGGGAAAGATATGTCAAGTTAAACGTGCATTCATCCATCTTTTTTCTTCTCTTCCTGTCACCTAGGCCCTTTCACTTCTTTCCCCATTTTTTCGGCAATTATCACCTCCGTGCTAAGCCAACCTATCAGTGGCCTCATTTCTTTACAAAATGTGAAGTTTGGGATAGATTTTTGATGATGTAATGGAAACCATATATGATATGGATAGAGGGGGAAATGAAAATGTTGTTGATGATGACTCGTCAATGTGACACGAATAATAGTATTAATAATGACGACCGCGGGTTTTTTTTTCAGTTGAGTGCATACATATATTCCGCTAACTGGTAATTGCTACGTTGTGGGAACCGTGTCAATGGGAAAGTGAGTTCATGAAGAAGACAAAATAACAATAAGATGCGCTGTACGGATCTCAGAAGACCGGAAGTGGGCAGAAAAATCTAGAGAGGGATGAAGATGTCAAAAACCAACAATATGATTTTTGATACCGGTACGATGACGCAAGAACACATACATTTTGTTTTTGTATCTTGGTTATGACGAATTCGAGACTCATGTTTCTACTTTAAGCCAAACTAAGTTAAAGGTTGTCCCCTGCTCCCCAAATAGTTCTTACAGCCAACTTCAACCTATCCCTTCAGCCCAACTCCCTCCAGTCCCAACACCTACCGAAAAAACCGAGTCCACCAAGACTTCTTCACTTCCTTGCCCAACAACGCCTTCTTGATAGCCTTCTCGATTTGCTCAACTTCCTTCATTGCCCTCTTGCACTCTTTTCTCTGTTTTCTTAACTTCTTTTTCAGAGCCTTCTTCTCCATTTTCTTCCTCTTCTTCATAGCCTTCTTCTGCTTTCTTTGGATTCTCTTAAACGCCTTCTGTTGTTTTCTTTGGATTCTCTTTAACGCCTTATTTTTTCTTCTGCTGTTCTTCTTGGGTTTACGGAATTCAGAAGTCTCCAGTTCTGGTGCTTCATCTTCGTTTGGGATGGGCAACTGACTGCTGAGAACGGAATCAGCGGAATATGTATCCACACAAACTCCAGAATCGTCCTGAGAGACTTCTTCGATAGTTCCTTCAATGGTGAAAACAGGGCTCGAAGAATCCAGATCGTTCTTGATTGTAGAGATGTTCACAAATTGGGAGGATGAATCACTGGAAGAGTCAAGTTCACGAACTGTTTTCCATAGATCTCCCACAATTGATCCGTTTGATTCATCTTCATGATCCAATTCAACCTCTTCAACTGCGAAAGATACCTTTCTGGAGTTATGGGAACTTCTAGGAATTCTTTTCACATTGATGGTAGCGGAAGTTCTAGGCGTTTCATTATCAAGACGTTGAGAATCCTTAGATTTAGCGCTCCCACAATCATAATTAGCGAATAGAGCCAAGAATTGAGGAAGCCTTTTGATTGACACAGGTTCCTCAATGAACTCCTCATCGTCAGAAAATTCTTCCCAAATCGGTTTGAAAGTGCGATTCTTGTTGAAAGGAACCATCGGACGAGAACGGTAGTACGGCATGGCGAATGAGTGTAAGAACTATTGGAGCTCCACGCCGGGGACAGAAGGCGGGGCTTGCGCCGGACGCCGCCGGCGCCATTCTTGGACCGTACTCCGAATTGTGACACGCCCCAAAAGAGCATAGTTGAAGAGTTTTGTTGTGATGGAAAAAAAAAACGGTGGCGTGAACCGATGGAAGGTTGTTGTTGTAGAGAGCAATATATTTCGAGTGTGAATGGCCCAAGATTTTGGTAGTATCGTTGTGAGAAAGGATCTACCAACGGATAGAGTTCACTTCGTACAATCTTTGATGGTTCGATGTTTGCTCCAATAGAATAAATCTCAAAATACAACGATGGAAGGTTTTGAGGAAGCGAACCACATTAGAATGTTCACTATTTCCCCGTGTCTCCACAAATTTTGGAATGGATCAGCTACAGTGAGATCTAGAAGTCCTCACTCCCCATTCAGTTTCACCCTCCTTCAGGTCATGCTCTATCATCTTATTCGGCGCTTTCCCGTTCGTTTTTTCTCCCATAGTCAGAACAAAAGTTCGAGTTCAAATTCCAATTCAAAATCAAAAGTTTGCCCTAAAAGTGCAAGAGAGCCACTACTTTCGGACACCCAAGAAGAAAAAGAAGTGAATCACTGTGCGCCTCCTTTTGACGGCAAAAATTAAAAGGGAGATGTGCTATAAAGATGACGTGTGTTTTTTGATTTGAGTTTGAACTCAAATTTGAATTCAAATTCGCATTCAAACTTCTTCTCATGAAGAAGAATCGGAAAGGGGGGGGGGGGGGGGGGGTTGGAGGAAGTGATTGGGAACCGTATAGAAAAATGCCTAAATCAGATCCATAATAGTCTCCGTAGAAATCTAACTATATATTGATAACACTGATTGGACCAATCTAAAATCGAATGTACGCTTTTAAGACGGATAAACAATTTTTCGTTTTTTCGATTTCAAATACTCAGAATTTCAGCAATCCCATCGGAAACTTCAAAACCAAACCAAAAATACAACTTCTGACTAGTAGAAAAAGCATGAAAAAGCAAAGGAAATGAAAGTGAAACTCGTGTTTCAACTAGCAATCCTATTTTGTTTGACTTGTCAATTACATGTTGCTATCTGTTTGTTCGAGAGTATATTGATAAGAAAGCAAGAATTTTTGGGCGAGAGTGTTGGGAACGTGTCTCCGTATAGTCTGTGAAGTGACAAGTTACAGCGAGACACCTTGGAAGCGTACTGTTTTCGTACTGTAGTTTTTTTTGGCTACAGTATCCTTCCAGTTCAATCGTCCGAAATAGAATACATGGCCTTGTTTTAAATTAGCTGTGGTTTCTTATAAAGAGTGAGTGGGCTGAAAATAGAGCTACCGTATTCAGAGAGAATTTTTAGGGAACAGAGAGAGAGAGGAGAAGAGCATGGTTTTAATTGGCAGAAATTTTTCAGAGAGTGTCCTAGGAAAGTCTTACAATACTAAAATGTGGCTAATTGGAAGAGCGCGCTCGCGGTTTTGGCGGCAATTCAAAAATGAATTTTTTGACTTCGTGGTTTTTTGGGATAAAAATCGATGATATTTAAAAAAATTTCCAAGAGAGATGATCTTATTAAAACGTGGCAAATTTATTTGGAAGTGAGCATGTGAAAAATCGTCAAGCGCTCACGAAAAACATGCAAATGTTGACATTCCAAAACTCCTACCATTCCCAAGGCCTGTGCATACACAAACACACGCACTTGTGCATCCTTCCTCCTCTTCTTCTTTCCCGGGCACTCCCGACAAAGGATGGGAAGCGATTGAGATGCGCCGGCGACGGCACGGAAACACATTTTTGGGTTGGAAAACCGCTTCGAAATTTGATATCTTCTCTCTGTTTGGTTGATGTGACTTTGCAACTAACTTAGTTTTGAAAGATACATTTTGGTGGATTGCATGTAATTCAGACAAAAATTCACAAGATTTTGAACGGGGTTTGAACGGAAATTTGAACCAAAACAAAGAAGTGAAACATGAAAGGGTGGGAAAACAGAAAAAGTGAGGAAAGTGCAATTAGAAAGCGGAAAACGGGGCCCCTTCAAATTATTCACTAGCTATGATGGATCACTGACAAGGAACATCTGCTCTCTTGACGAAATGAAATAACTTACCGTCTCGCTTTTTGTAACAGACCTGACAGCAACCCGAACATCTTGTCGATGAATTATAGAAAATATTATATGGCCAAAAAGAAATACAGAGCTACTACCGTTAGGGAAACTTCTAAACTGAACAAACAGTCGAAATGTGATTGGTTTTGTCGTGTCGTTTTTTGCCAACCATTTTGTGTGGGAACAATAGATGTACCTCACCAAAAAAATTCGATTCATTTTTTGACAGTTTCCTATGAAGCTAAAGGAGTGCTTCAAAGCATACATCTAAACCAGGGCCGGCCCGGACCGGCGGAGAAATTTCTAAGGGCCCGGCCCGGTGGGCCCGGGATTCGAGACCCAATTTTTCCGAAGGTCAATTTTTGAAAAACAGTCTAATTTTTTGACTGTTTTCTGTGCAATTTTAATATGTTTCGTACATTTTAGTATTTTCATGATTTTTCATAAAAACTTGAATTTTTTCGGAAAATTTTTGATGGAAATTTTCTACTTGGGCCGATCAGGCCAGGCCGAATCCCCCGGGCTGGAATTAGACATGTATTTTTAAAAGTGAAAACATGTGTGTAAGGGAAAAATATGGAGGCGTCCAGGGAGCCAGTGCCATGTACTAGGAAAGTGATTAATAGCCAAGACTATAATGCAAGGGTCACATGAACATGAGCCTAAAAAATGACTTGAGAACCAAGGATATACAAAACTTGTTTGCAAATGAAGTGTCCTCAAAGCTAGAAGAAGACATCTTCATGAATTTTTAAAACGAGCTGATCAAGAGAATGGGAAAGCAAAAGGAGAGAAAGTGAAGAAGCAAAAAGGACAGCTGTTTTTCTCATCACACTATTCGTCGAGAACTGACAAGTGTTGCCTGGGCGAGGTGACACGGCTGGACGTAATTACCAAACAATCGTTCCATCCGAGGAAACGAAAACGAGAAAAAGATGAGAAGAAAAGTAATAGTTATTTGTTGTTTTGACTAGTAATACTAACTTTTTTCCGCCGGTTCTCCCTTTCTTGTTGTGTTGCATGATGCTCGAAAAGTCCCACGGGGCACGACACGCTCGACTGTTATGGAGGAAAGTGTGGAAAAGAGTCGTTGCGACAACAAAAAGTCATAAAAAATGGGAGGAAACGGACCAAAAAAGTGTAGCAGGAAACCAGTGGAGAATTTTTGGAAAAAAGATGCGCGGTAATCCTGACAGAATGATGGAATACAAAATGGGCGCGAGATGCTAACATGTAATGTACCCCAATTGTCCCCCGGGGTTTTGGCTGAAAGTAGGCTCATTAAAACAAGCACAAAAAGTTATGCAAGAACGCGAAGCCTTTTTTGCTACCGTTTGGTACTTTTTGAGAAAATCGACTTTTTAATAAAATTTTCGAAATTTCAAAAATTCAACTTCAAATGATCGCAGTTTTGTTCAAACTTGTTCAAATTGAATAAACTAAAGTGGGTTTTGTAGCTAACATGATGAAATTCACAAAATCATTTAAAAGTGTTTTTTACACTTCGTGGTCTCCCACTTATGACCCAAAATGCAATGTTGCTCCACTGCCAAGAAGTGCATAGCAAAAGTTTGACGGTCGAAAATTTGTTTAAACTTATTTTAAACGATCCAACATGTAAAAATTACTAGATACGCAAAGTTATAAAAAAATTCAACCGTGGAAATTTTTTTTATAAAAGTTTGAAAAAATGAAATTTTGAAAAATTTTGAGAAAAGTCAAATTTTCAAACAGTATTTGTACAGAAAGTTTCAAATTTTTGATGTTTTCTAATTTACCGTTTTATGCCCTTTTAAATAAGCTATAAATCGTTGATATTGCGCAATTTTGAAGCAACTTATGAAGGTTTCAAAGTTACAGCAGTGTTTTTAGTGGTGAGCCACAAATCGAAAAAAATGAAAATAGAGCTAGAGACTCAAACTTTGTTGTATTTTGTAGGAAATTGTGATACAAACCAAATTGTCAATTGCAACTTTTTTCCAATTTTTCACCCAAGTCTGATAAAACTGAAAATAGTGTTCGGTAGAGGGCCTAATCGAAAAACTGTGTTTCTACGACCTGGATGAAAAGTTAGAAAAAAGTTGCAGTTGACAATTTGGTTTGCATTAAAATTTCCTACAAAATACAAAAAAGTTTGAGTCTCTAGCTCCATTTTCATTTTTTCGATTTTTGGCTCGTCACTGAAAACACTACTGTAACTTTGAAACCTTCATAAGCTGCTTCGAAATTGTGCAATTTTGATGATTAATAGCTCATTTGAATGGACATAAAACGGTAAATTAGAAAACATTAAAAAATTTAAAACTTTCTGTACAAATACTGTTTGAAAATTTGACTTTTCTCAAAATTTTTCGTAATTTCATTTTTTCAAACTTTTATTTAAAAAATTTCCACGGTTGAATTTTTTTTATAATTTTGCGTATTTAGTAAACTTTACATGCTGAATCGTTTAAAATAAGTTTAAACAAATTTTCGACCGTCAAACTTTTTCTAGGCACTTTTTGGCAATGGAGCAACATTGCATTTTGGGTCATAAGTAGGGGACCACAAAGTGTAAAAAACATTTTTCACTGATTTTTCAAATTTCATTATGTTAGCTACAAAACACACTTTAGTTTAGTAAATTTGAACAAGTTTGAACAAAACTGTGATCATTTGAAGTTGAATTTTTGAAATTTCGAAAATTTTATTAAAAAGTCGATTTTCTCAAAAAGTACCAAACGGTAGCAAAAAAGGCTTTGTGTTCTTGCATAACTTTTTGTGCTTGTTTTAATGAGCCTACTTTCAGCCAAAACCCCGGGGGACAATTGGGGTACATTACATGTAAGCGTACGAGGTGCTCTCGTTTTTGCTCTCGGGGTCATTTTTCATGCAGTACACCACACTATAAGTTCAGATGTAGTAATGGATACTCCAACCAGAAAAAATATGTATATAAATTTTTGTGGGGGGTGACTAAGAAAGTGAAAAATTGAAGAAAGGCGGTCAATATAGAGACTAACTGTTGTGATGAGTCATGGGGAAGGGCTATGAATGGAAACGAAGTGTCTTGACCGTATAGATACAAATGAACGAATTTTATAACAGAAATTCGAGCTAATCTAGAAGGGTACTGTTCTTGCGAAAGAAGTATAATATTGTATAGAAAGGAACACTATAACAGGTTTGTTTCATCACACTATCAAGAACACTATTTGAAAAATGGATCAAAGTGTGTGTTGCAAGCAGGCTCAGTGTTCATATAATAATAAGGGGCGAGACGGTGTAATGCGGTTGATGACAAACGGCTTGCGTAATGTGAGGTCTCGCGGAATGTCCAACGAGAACGCGGAGAAGAAAACGGTGGGGAAGCTCTCTCGTATGTTTGATTGTTGCACATGAGAATTGGGAGGATGGAGAGTAGGGGAAAGACATTGATTAATGAACACAAGATTGAGGTGGAATTGGATGGGGGAAAAATGTGTCACAAGGAGTAATACTTGGGGTTCTAAAAAAATTTTTTTTTGGAGAACTTGGTCTTTTTCAAAATTTGGGTGGTTTACAATCAATTTTCATTACGAATGTTATAAAAGAGGTTATAATAATAAATGTATAATAAATGTTATAATTTGTCGCGTTCTTAAAAATTGCAAATGTTCTGAAAACTTATAAAGTGCTAGCCAAAATAAATGACGTTTTCAATGGAAATAGCTGAACTTTGAGGGTCTGAAAGAGTGGTTTCCAGATTTCCAAATTTTGCTAATTTTCCGTGTATGTATCAAGCAACTTAAGAGCTCTATCTATATACTTGATAACTTTTTTATTCAGTTATAATCCAGTTAGTTAGGTCGCGTGGAAGCCAAAAGAGTCCAAAATGAGTCAAAATTTGAGGTGACATCAATCAACTTAGCCTTACTGTCTAGATTGCAATTTTATGAAAAAGTTGTTAACTACAGAAATAAAGTTTTTAAGTTGTTCTACACTTCCTCGAAATTTCAGAAAAATCGAATTTCTGCAAACCACTTTTTCAGACCCTCAAAATTGACCCATCAAGTGCAAAACGTCCCCAAAAAACACATCCGAGTTTTATGAGTTTTAGTAACAATTGTTATAGTAATTTACTTTTCTGAAAAAGTGACTTTTCTGAAAATACAGAAGGTAATGGCTAAAACTGGCTATTTCATTGAAAGAAGATGAACTTTGAGGGTCTGAAAAAGTGGTTTCCAGATATCCGATATTTTTCTAAAATGTTGTGGATTTATCGAGCAACTTTAGAAATCTATTTCTCTAGTTTACGCTTTTTTTATAAAGCCACGATTCAGTTAGTTGGTTGCATTGAAGCTGAAAGGCTTCAAAATAAGACAAAATTTGAGATTACTTGGCCTAACTGACTAGATTGCGATTCTATGAAAAAGTTATCAACTACAGAATAACCTCCCCCCTCCCCCCTTACATCCGCCAAACTTCAGAAAAATCGAATTTCTGCAAACCACTTTTTCAGACCCTCAAAGTTGACCTATCAAGAGTAGAACGTGTCCCAGAAAAAAAAACATGCATCTCAAATAAAACAAAGAATTCTGAACGCATCCTAAAACACATCCAAAACACGAAATGAGCGAAACAAAAGAGAATTCGGATGAGTGGATCTGAGAAGGGGGCCGAGGCGGGAAAAGGAAATAAAAGTTTTGGTGCGTGCCGGTATCATAAAATACCAAAATTGGGCACGCCAATTGGATGTCGTAAAATGTTGACAAGGCGACTATATTTTACGACAAACGGTATCTCTCCTCCAAAATTTTTGCATTCTTCTTTTCAATCAGTTTCGGATGGGATTTCATATATTCGAAATGACAACATGCCGACAAGCGAGAGACTACACTCGCATCATAAAAATGTGATAAGAAGCTAGTCGTTCTTCTGTTTTTCTTCCAATTTTTCCATGTTTCTAACAACTTTTATTACAAGACATACTTTTATTAGTATGTTTGGTGGAAATCGGGTTTTCTGACTGATATCTCTTTCTTATTTTTTATCTTTATTTCGAAATCAAGAATTTAGTAAAAGTGAGAAACTTGAAATTCTAGAATCATAAAATAATTTCTCAAAGTCATATGCCTAGTCACATTCTCTGAAAACGTGAGAACTGAACAGAATAGGTTAGTTTTCCTACATTCTAAGACCATTGCAAACAAACAATTGTGGGCAATTAGTCTCAGAACAGATTGACAACTGGTAGATACCGAAAAACCATATTGAAAGACCTTGAGAATTTGAAAAACCATTGGCAAGAAAAAGAATAGAAGTGTTGCAAAATATTTCCTGATCTGAGCTTTTCATGCAAAAAGTCAACAAAGAAATTCGAGTGGAAAGAAGAAAAAAATAAGATGCGACCTCTTTTCACTTGTTTTTTCCGCTTATTGGAGACAGGTTTCATGGAAAAAATGAGACCACACACATTTTTTGTGGCATCCAATCAAATAAAATAAAACATATGAAATGATGGAATGAAACAAATGTTGTTGGGAAAAGCGCGTCTAATCAAGCAATGTATCACTTCTTCTCCCTCTTATTCTTCCAACAGCATCCTATCACTATCAAATCAAGAATATTTATCTTTACGGAATGGAAGTCTGATGAAGATGATTGTTTACAGCTGGCCGACACCCAGTATAGTTACAACAATTGGTTCTAGAAAACAATGGACAGAAGGATTTTTTTGATTTCTCGAAAATATCCTATCCCGTTCCCGGGAGGAGCCGAGACAGGAAGAAGAAAAAGAAGATGCTCTTCGGCGGCAAGAACGAAAAGCGCGGGAGGAGATGGGATATAACAAGAGAGATGGGAGCAACTGTTTGCTTCGAGAGCCAACACATTAGGCAATTTTTTTTGGTGAGCCCCCCACTTTTTATTGGATTGCCGGCGGTTTCTCAGATTTTTTTGCGTCTTGCGTTCCTGATCATGAGTCAGATGAGATGGTTGGATAAAAAACAGGGATAAGATTTTGAAACATGATGGATACTCTAGAGTGGAGTTGGTAAGGCTAGTTGTTTGGATAGTGAGAGTAGGATTTGAGTGCAAAAATTGAGAGTTCAAAGTATCAGGCAAATGATGATGATAGTCTATTTTTAGAATCGTTTTAAAGGGGGAGTAAACTATTCCAAAAATGTTTGATTTTTGTATAGATCGACTCAAAATTTTGAGATAATGGGAATCTCAGTTGAGAAAAAATTCTGAAAATTTGTCTAAAAAAAGATATAAGCTGTCAAAGGTGTCAAAGGTGCCAAAGGTGTTTTCGGGTAGCTAACTTTTCAATTTTTGTACTGAAAAAAGATTAACTTAAAATTCATTTTTTTCACAAGCTACCCGAAACCAATTTTGAATTGAAAATATGAGGAAGTAGCTACCCGAAAACACCCTTTTTAGCATCTTTGACAGCTTATATATTTTTTAGACAAATTTTCAGATTTTTTTCACAATTGAGACTCCCATTATCTCGAAATTTTGAGTCGATCTATACTGAAAAATCAAAAACTTTTGGAATAGTTTACTCCCTCTTCAAAAGGATACTATGAATCGACTTGAATCATTCTAGAAAAAAAGTATCCGAAAGTTGATGCTGATCTCAAAGAATGAGAGTCCTGACTGAATTTCCCCAATTTTTTGGCAGCGATATCTCGGCACGAAATCGCAACCGTAATTTATTAAAACTGAAAGGAACATACTCTGATTATCAGGCCAATTTTTTAAAATTTTTCTTTTTTTCGAACGATTTTCATCAAATTTTGATGGAAAAAGCAATTTTTGAGGCGAAATAAAACATTTTGCTCCGAAATTTGTTGAAAATCGTTCGAAAAACACGAATAATATAAAATTGACCTGAAAATCAGATTATTTTCCTTTAAGTTTTAATAAATTACAGTAGCATGTTTGTGCCAAGATATCGCTGCCAAAAAATCGGGGAAATTCAGCCAGGACTCTCATTCATTGAGATCAGCAAAATACAGGCTCAGATTGTCAAAAAAAACTTTGAGGGCTTATTTTCAACATATTAGGATATAGGACTTCAAAAGCTGTTTTTGGAACTTTGAGAAATTTAGAACTTCATGCTTTAGAACTATGGATTTTTGGAAGTTTTGAAAATGCACTAATTACGCTTTAGAACTTTGGAACTTTGGGACTTTTGAAACTTTACGCTATTTCCTCAAACTTAACCAGTTTATCTGCAGGGCTAACCTTTTTTCATTAGAAATCCAAAACAAGAATCTAAATTCTTACAAAAAAAAAACTACCAAAAAGTTACCTTTTGAAATAATCTTCCCAAAACTATCACAACTAAAACAATGAAATTCAATCATTAATAATCGCAATCCGGAACGAGTACGAACTACTTGAGAAACTAGTGTATGGAGAGTTCAAGTGGTTTGCGCTAATAAAGTGAATGCACACGGTCAAAAGGCGTCTGTCTTTTGTCCTCTTGAGAAGGAGGAGACAAAACCATATGGACACGGATAAATGCGTGTACAAGCACATGAATGTTGACCAACGTGATGATTCTTTCTAAATCTGCGGGATAGTGGGCCTTTTAGAAATATTCAATTTCCGGTCTGTCAATTTTTGTTTATGCAGGAAATTTGGGAAATTTGAAAAGCGGTTCATTATATAGTTTCATGAAGCAGGAATAAACACATTTCGCCAAGCAAAATTAAACATGGTGGCCGGGGTAGCAGTACTTTATACATTTTTATGAAACAAAAGCAGCTTTAGTAGACAGAAGATAATCGGTTCAGACACACCGGATTACTAAACGGTACTAGGGGGCAAAACACATTTGGATAGAATTACTGCTTGTTACTGTTTTGATTGTAAAGTGGATTCTCGCGTGAACGGTCAATGTTACGGAGTCCCCAGTGAGGAGGGAGATCAACAGAGTCAATGACTGTGGAAACTGGACTCGGGGGACTGGTTGCTATCACTCGGCGGCTCAGAGTTGCAATGTGCTCTTTGGAGATGGACTTTTCTGGTGGATAGATGTTGTTGGAATGGTCGAATGTCATGGTGGAGCGAGGATCTGAAAGAGACAATAAATGTTTACACTTGAAGTAGGATTACAGTCATGTTCTACTTTTACTGAAATAATTGTCCCAATTCCAGAATTTACAAGAATAACAATAATTTTTTATAAAAACGTTAAAACTCAAAAAACGTCGATTTTACAATCGCGAATTTACATTTTTTCTAACCTATTTCAAAAAATGTAGAATTTTTTGCTGATTCAAACGCGCCTAATATTGCTGCTTAAAACGTTACAGAACCATATTCACGAACAAGTTTTCACTTTGTCGCGCTCGCCGCTGCCAGCTTACAATCTGCTGTCGCGCTCGACGCTGCCGACTCACAATCTGCTGTCGCGCTCGCCGCTGCTGACTTACAATCTGCTGTCGCGCTTGCCGCTGCTGACTTAAAATTTGCTGTCGCGCTCGCAGCTGCCGACTAACAATCTGCTGTCGCGCTCGCCGTTGCCGACACATAAGCTGTTGTCGCGCTCCCCGCCGGTGACAAAGATTTCTAACCCTACTTCATTTTGATTTTCAATGTACGATTTTTTAAAAACTCACAATCATCAGACGGATGAATTTTGCAAAACGGAAACTTCTTCTGTATATGCTTCTTGGCAAACATAAATGCACCGTGGAATCCGTAGAGAACCATTTGGATTAGTGTAATTATAGAGAGACCAAGGAAAAATCCAAATTGACCTGAAAAATTTTACTTAAACTTTGTATTTCCTTTCATCTAACAAACCTCCAATCTGGGACATAAACCCCGGAATCGATGTGGTGTAAATTTCTTTAACGTACTCGTACTGAAACTAAAAAATTATTATGTTCTCAAAATCCCTTCAAACCTGCAAGTCGTTAAAAGAAGCTTCCAAATTGAAGGTATAGTCTTCAAATGGGGAAAGGGTTTGACTCTGTTGAACGCTGGTCTGGTAATCCCAACGGTTACAGCCGGGGGTGCACTGAAAGACGCGAAGAGTAATGAGAAGAGGTCCAAGTCATCTATAATTTTGACGAGAAGAAGAAGAATGACAGCTCAGTAAATGGAGCAAAAAAAATGAATGATGAGAAGGAGTCATGCTTCTCATTTATATTTTTCTTTGGGGAAAGATAAATAGCTCCACATAAAGTCAAGGAACTAGAAAAGGACAGAAGAATAAGCAGAGTGTTCTATTCTGAGCAAGAAAATTGAATATGAAGCACTCGGCCAGAAAAAAGAGCTCTCAATTATATGTGGATAATGGCTTTTCATAAGAAAATAGCTAGCTGAAATTGACTTTTAAACAAAGAATACTAGAGCAGCCCCCACACAAACACAAGTAAACGAAAACAGACCTCCTCGTTGACTTCAGCGCTGTTCCACACATATTGTATTTTGTCCAAATAATTATCGGCAATAACATCTGGCTTGCAAACACCGCTCGTCGGTGGCAGTTTTGTTATGCTCTTGAGATATGGCAGTGTGCAGTTGAATGGAATGATTATATTTGATAGATACCACTTACGAACCATGCATTCGGCGTCGCGGCCAAATATCTGGAAATTTAATTTTGAATCAAGATTTTTTGGTTTTTGAGAAACTCACATGATTTGTGCAAACTCCTTTATTTTGTATGAGCTCTATCAATCTTGCAGTGAACCTCATTCGATTCCATTCATTTGGATACAAATAAAATCTTGGGAACTCCGTCACAACATTGTGATTATCAGTTATGTAAACAATCAATTGACTTTGTGTGTAATTGTTTTTTGCACTTGTATAACTGGATGGAGCCTTCAGGCTGAACACTATTCGACCAATGTCGTCAGCTTCGGACTGAAAAATTATTATTCTTTAAAGTAGGATTACACTCTTTTTTTATTTTCTCAAATGATCGTCTCAATTCCAATATTTACGAAAATAACAATATTTTTGCACGAAAATCGTTAAAACTCGAGAAAATAGATTTTCAAAACGCCAACATACTTTTTTTTCTAACCTATTTCAAAAAAGTGAAATTTTTCGCTGATCCGAATACACCTAATATCGCTGCTCAAAACGCAATAGAAAAATTTTTATGAACAAATTTTCAATTGTCGCGCCGACCGCTGCCGACGTATGAGCCGGCAGCGGCGAACGCGACAGCAGATTTAAGTCGGCAGTGGTCGGCGCGACAAAGTGCAACTTCGTTCATAAAAACGTTTCTATTGCGTTTTGAGCAGAGATACTGATTGCATTCGAATCAGCGAAAAATTCTACATTCATTGAAATAGGTCAGAAAAAATGTAATTTAGCGTTTTGAAAATCGATCTTCTCGAGTTTTAACTGTATTTGTGCAAAAATATTGTTGTTTTCGAAAATACTGAATTTGGGACGATCATTTGAGAAAAAAAATAGTGTAATCCTACTTTAAGATAAAACAAACCTGATTAACATCCCTCCTGGTCTGATAACATATTCCACGTCGCATCACAACTCTTCTCACCATCAAATCGTTACAACAATCTAACACCTTACCGGCTAACTGACATTCATAGAATAAATCTTGACACTTGTATCCGTATTTTTGCTGAAAGAGTATGTTTTTTTTTGGATAAAGAAAAATGGTTAGAGAAAATCGGCGCCACGACATTTCGAAAGTGTGACGTTTCGCGAGTGCAATGTTTCAAAAGAGTCGCACTTTCGAAAATGTCGCGGAGCCAAAAACTCACCTGAATAATTTCAAAAAACCCATCCACAGTATACCCTTCTGACCAGATTTTATAGTAGTTGTTCAACTGACTCAAATAAGTCCTGTTGAAATAAGTAACATCGTTCATGTTCTCTAATCCACTACCCGCTACGAAATATCTGAAATTTGAAAATTCTCTATTACACTTGGAATCCTTCCTACTCTAATAAGTCATCCGCATTCTCATCGGAAATATCCGGTAAACTTTCTTTGATATCTCCTCGAATAGCAGATATATTGAAAGAATCCGGCACCTTTGGACATATTGTAATTGCTGGGAACTCTAGGGAATTCACCTAAATTTTGAACATCTTTTTCTTTTTTTCTGGGAAAAGGCTCACTAGTCTGATCGTGGTTGAAGTGGCGGTTGGTCCTTGAATGTACTCTATGATTATGAGAAGCGTTGTGAATGCTCCAAGACTTATGCATATTATAATGACAAACCACCAGAATATCCTCATTCTCAAAGTTTTACTCATGAGCGCTTGACTCAACCCGTGTACTTCTCCAGTCCAAGGTGGGGGGTCATCAACATGGCAATCGCATTGTTTTTGAGGTTTAGGGAGGTACATACGAACCTAAGAGAACGAAATGAAAATTCAACAATTCATCTGAAGACCTACATGTTTCCAACCAGCTGTTGTGATTCTATCGGGCATTCAGAAAGTAAAAAAGAAAAATGGGAAGAAAAAAAACTAATAAGGCGAGCAAAAAAACATAGAAAGACACATATAAACGGGTAACTACTGGTCAGGGCCCATTTTCTGATGAATAATGCAAATTGAGGGCAGACTTGAAATCGGATACCATTTTGGGGTTGGAGGTTGTGTTCTTTGTAGTATAACATTGTTGGAAAGTGTTCGTTAGTTTTGAAGTATAATTTTTAGAGGATTAGATTCTTCGGCGCCGGGACATTTCGAAAGTGGTCATTTCGAAAGCGGACATTTCGATAGTGTGAAAAAACGCATTTTGGATTTTTCAAACCTTTTTTTTGCATTTATTAAAAATAATACGACACTGTTTATTTACAATAGATCACAAACGCAAAAATATATATGAAAAGATCCAAGAATAAGGCAAAAACGCGGTTTCACACTTTCGAAATGTCTCACTTTCGAAATGTCTTGCTTTCGAAATGTCACACTTTCAAAATGTCCACACTCGAAATGTTCCAGAGCCGAATTTTTAAAGGAGGTGTCCGGTCAAAAATGGGGGGCGTGGGAAAGTGGGCGGAGTCAGCCAATGAGCGTTCTCTAACGCGCGCGCGCAACACTGCAAACGCGTTTGCTGCATTGCGCGCGCCACTTCGGCGAAGTTCGGCCACGGCCACCCAAGGCAACTTCTTTATTTTTGAAGCGATTTTTTGGGGTGTTGGAGGCATTTTTGAGCTTTTTCGTTATGATATTCGGAATCAGCGCAAAATTCTGCACATTCTAAAGAAATAAAAATTTTTGACCGAACACCTCCTTTAAATGTTTTTTTTCAGTTTTTGAAAAGAACATAATTACGATCGGAGATTTTTCGAAAGTTCGACATTTCGAAAGCGAAAATTTCCAACCGTTCTGACAAAAAATACCTCAAAATCAGTACCGTGTAGCACTTCTGAGCCGCTTGATTAAATATCCTACAAAATTGACTCAAATACTGTACTGTACTGAGAGGTATTATTCCCCAGAACGGTTTGCAATTTTTGATTTCGAAACGTCGCACTTTCGAAATGTCGCTTGAGCCATTTTAATACATAATTCCAAATAATGAACTTTTGCCAGACAGTGTTCTCTCACAACTCGCGTCTAAATATCCTATCTAATTAAACTTTTGGCATATGTATGTTGATGACGTAATGATGTATTCGATTATGATACCATGTGACCCGCGAGACACATGGTCCCGTCACCTTTCCGGTGGTGGCATTCTTGTTAGATTCTTATCTTTACTCTCCATGATGAAGAGATGCCGAGTATTGCATGGTTTATTGTTGCGTCAAAATATATAATCAAAAGAGCAGGTGGTTTCACAAATAAATGAGACAAAATAGATGCGGTGGGAGGATAAGATGACATGGGGTATCACAAAACGAGATCACAAATATTAGGATGGTGATTTCAAGAAAATCAGTAAAGCATAGAAGCAGGTGGTTTCACAAATAATGGAGACAAAATAGATGAGATGGGAAGACAGGATGACATGGAGTATCACAAATTGAGATCACAAATATTCAGTGGAGCATTGAAGCAGGTGGTTTCCCAAATAATTAAGACAAATAGATAGGATGATATCACATTAGGTGCGTAGATCACAGCAAAATATCATGGAGTCATATCAACAGGACAAATACATATTAATAATAGAAGGATACAAAGCGCACAAATAAATATATAAAATCCGATCACATTGAACTTCAAAAAAATTGAAAACACATTCCAATTAATTGATGAGTTGACTCATGTGATTGAAGATTTCTGCAGCTCGAGACCCAAAATCGGAATACATAATTTGTGTCTCCCGAGTTTCCTCTGGTTTGCCCTGTAAATTTGAATTCATTATTTTCTGAATGTCAATTAATTAGTTTACCGCAGTACGCAAAGCTGGATTGTAACCATAATATCCGTTGAGATACTTCTTGGTAAACCCGTTCATTTCCACGTCATCCTGAAATAGTAGGGTTTATCGAGTGAGCACGACTAGCAACTCACAAAAGATGGAATATCCCCCCGTCTAGTTTCAGCTTCTGAAATGACTGGGAACTTTTGAATCAACCGGACACTAGCGATGATTGGATCCTCTCCTGCTTTGACGAAGTGTTCGAGGATCTTTTCTTGGAGACGTGGTTCTGGGGGAGCCTGAAATGAACAGTGAGCACAATAACAACAAGAAATGATACCAGCTTCCGCAAGTGGTTCAGGATCTCCTCAGCTCGTTCGACACAGTCCTTCTCGTACAAGAGATCCTCCTTTTTCTGATCATCATGATGATACTTCAACCCAAACTCGAGACTCGCAAATTTGTGTGCACGGAGGTGAGCACGATAACTTCCGTCACGCATTCTGATAATGGAACTTGACCTCTTCTAAAAAAAACCGGAAATCTAGACTCCATAAACCTCAAACTCGCCTTCTTTTTTTTAGGAATGACGATTGGGTATCGTTCGGCAAACCTCATGTTCCCTAGTATGATATCCTCTGTTTTGTGCTTTCGAAGACGACTCATGTAGTATTTCTGATCGGGGTACAAGCGCTAAAGAGAATTGGTTACAGGATCAGAGAGAATAGTTCCATACTTACCCTCATGATGATAACCATTTCATTTATGCATGGACCTATTCTATATGTAGAATTTTTGGGAAGGACAAAGTTTGGGTCATCTGCATACAGAATGTACATTAAGCTACGGTAAGCTCTCAAAAGTCCTTACCTGAATAGCGTTCTGACATGCCCAACCAGTACTTCTTCAGATATCGTGTGCTCACCGTCCAATCACGCTGTAATGTTAGAATCAGAAGGTGAACCCTACAATATTTATCTCACCTTTTGGATCCCGGGCTGATGGGCCCCGTTGGATCCTCCAGACTCATTCATTGTAGCAAGTAAGCTAGAGACCAAGTTTTCGATGTGTAAATCTGAAACGTTTCCTACGTCTTCCGGGAGGCATCAGAAATAAGAGCCGCCAGCTAATGAAAGTGAGACGTGGGGCCAACTAAATAAGAAGTAAAAAGAGGAAATTGAAACTGGAAGGGATGTCCGGAATTGAAGAAAAGAAGAAGAAGAAACAAAGAAAGGAAGGAGCGGGTCTGGAAGTCTCTAGGAGCGCAGAAGAAGAGAAGTAGCGGGCGGATCATAAAAAAATCCCACGAAGACGAAAGACCAACTGGAAGCATGAGGTGAAGCATGACTTTGTGTGCTTCTAGAAGTTGCTCTTCTTCCAGTTCTCACATGATCTCTATCAGGACTACACAAGTTTCCATGGAGATGGAGCCGCCCAAAAAGGACTCTGTGGTGTTTACGGACATCAGCATAAACAACTTGAGTAGAAAGAATGTACTCGACACACCGGAAGAGCCAAATGTTATGAAAGATCAGGATATCAATCAGCCACCCACGTACATAGGGGAGAATAGAGTATCAAAGGAACCATAGAAGTTAAAGGGATAACAAAAAAAGATCGAAAATTTTTGAAACATACAGTTTACGATAACAGAACATCCCCCTAGAGAGAAATACGGTAAACTCCTCGAAATGAGTGTAGTCAAACTTCTAAGACGAGAAATAATAGAAGCTACAAATTAAAAAAAACATAACAATTCATTTAAAGTATCCTACCACCTTCAATGGGTCATTTTCAGATACGGTCCTCAGAATTGTTTGGTCTCTTAAAAATCCTGAATACAGGAACTTGAACGTTTGTTTTTTAGACCTACAATCTTATTTTTCTACACGTGACAATCTTCCGTACCCGGTTTTCTTCTGGGAAAAGGGCCCATTTGTTGGGGGTCTCCTCATTCTTCTGGTTAGTCACCCTCATTTTAGTACCATTTGGTATCTGACCCATTTGTATCGAATCTTATTGTTTAGTTGTTCTTCTTCTTCTCTGTACCTATTCCTACTGCTGCCATTTACCAATTTTCATGTTTTCAAGGCATCGGCCACACCACAAGGACACCTCTAACCGTGGTTTGTGGGTTGGGATCGTGTGGATAAGGCTTAGGTAGTTTTTTTTGCGTTTTCCTATCTTGAATTCATATTTTCGATTTTTCAGAACACGATTGGGTCGTCCTTCCACAGACGGCATTGGCGTGGATTCAGAAGGATCAAGAAGAGAGGGAATCGCACATATAGAAAAGAAAGGTTTGTGTCACTTACATCACGATCAGAACATCTCTGACTCATTGTAGACATTTCAAAGGTGGTAGGATTCTTCAAAATTAGTGTTGCTCTAATTTCAACAGTCTGTCGTCAGCTCAGCAGGCGCATAAAGTTTTTAAAGATATGTCTCGTTGGGCACGAAATACCCGCCAGTTGCAATTCTTTATTGCCCGATAATTGCGTCAACAGCACTTCTCTATTGTACGAGAAATGCGCCGTCACCAATCTTCTACTGCGCGAGGGATGCGTCAGCATCACTCCTGAGCGCGCCTCCCGTTTATAGTAAAATCTGTTGACGCGTTTCTTGTGCCCTAACAATATGTCTTTTTATAAACTCTATCACACCGCTAACTGTCAGATCGCTTTATTGGCGCACGGGATAGTGTGGCGATATCTCGTAAGGGTGCAAACACGGTGCCAGCAACCCTCGTCTATTGCACGAGAATAGCGTCATGCTGCACCTGTGCGCCCTTCCCATTATAGTAAAACCTGTTGACGCGTTTCTCGTGCCCCAACAATATGTCTCTTTATAAACTCCATGAGGCTTTGAGCGGTCTGATAGCAACGTAATAATACCGCGGGCTCGATCATGCTGGCACATGGCTTTGAGTTCTGCGCGACCACTTTCTGAGCTAAAAGATCACGCTCGTCTATCACGTGCATATATGAAACAGCATTGAAATATAATGATGTTTTCCAGATTCCCCGAATCAAGGTAGCCAGCGAACCGTGGGAAAATAACGACATGGCAAAATGGGACCGCCAAAACAGCTGAAATGGAATGTGAGTTCGCACGTTTCAAATACTTTTTTCCAAAATCAAGTTCGTTCATGTTAGAAAAGACAGAGGATTTAAACGAAAAAAGGTTTCAAAAAGGTTGATCAAGAGGTTCAAAATTGAAGGTTGTAAAGGTTGAAATAAAGGTTTCAAAATGATTTTGAAAAAGGTTTAGAAAAGACATTTTAAAATGCTCGAAGTAAAAATTAAAATATTCAAAATGTAGGTGAAAAGGTTGGAGTAAAGTGTTATTAAGGTTTGAAGGTTTCATAAAATTAGAATTTTGATAGATTTAAAATCAAAGAAAAAAATTGAAAAGGTGAGAAGTAAAGTTGAAAAGGTATAAAAAAAAAGTCATGATTGTTCAAAAAAGGTTTTAAAAGGGGGGAAAAATATGTCTCAGAGTAAAATAGAAGAATAGTTACAAAAAAGTCTGCTCTAATACAATTCAAAAGAGCTCTGAAAGTGTAAAAATGTGTTCTGAGAATGTAAAAAAGTAATAAAAGCGTTGCGATAGGTTAAACAATGAAAAATGTCAAAAAAGTATCAAAAATAGTCGTAATCTGTTCATAAGAATTGGTAAAACTTTTCTGTTGTCCAACAAATTGGAATCAAGATTTGAAGAAAGTGCATTGAATGTTTGTAATTTGTCAGATTACTGTTCTGTTATTTAACATAATGAAAAACGATATATAATCAAGGTAGTTGTGAAAACTTATCGAAAAGGGTATTACTGAGATAATGAATGAAAATATAACCTTCAACTTGTGTTAAACATTGGCAAACGGTTTCAAGAAACATTTGAGTGATTGACTGTTCACATTTTTTGGAGGTCATTAGTCTCTAATCAGAGGCAGAATATCTCATGCCACAAATTTTAGTTTGACATATTCGTTGTGAAGTTTCTCGTTAATAAAAGTAAAACTGAGTAGAAATAGTCTTCTTTCCAAGATTCGGAAAGTGCTTTTGGGTTGAAGTTCAGAGTGAATGTGCTTTCTTTAAAAAAAAATAGAAAAATAAGTTCTTTTTGAAACTACCATGCTATCGCATTCTTTTTCAGTTGACAAAATCAGTTTTTTTGTTTCCGTCGTAATCACTTTATTGAATGTTCAAATATGTTACAAGTGTTGAATAAAACTCAACCAAGTTTTTCATAAGTACAATATAAGATAAATTAGTTGGCACGCTCAGCAAGAAGTTGCTCAATGAATGGAGTGACGACTTCTCCGTGGCTCCAGGCGGTTGGGTGGAAACGGAATCTTGGTTGTCCATTTCTGTCAATCAGGAACTTCTCAAAGTTCCATGTGATATCAGATGTGCGGACTGGGTTGTACATCAGCTCTTCTGTCTTTCCGATTTTGTCAACAGTTTGTGGGCAGGATTCCTGAAAAAAATTAAGGTTCCTACTGTAATAGCTCATTTGGTGTACCTTGACAAACTCATAAAGTGGGTGATGATTATCTCCGTTAACATCAATTTTTCCATAGATGTGGAGTTCTTGGTGTGGCACCCATCCGTTTCCAGGACGAACATAGGTGAGTCCATTCATAAGCTCGTGGTTCTCAGCTGGCTCTTGAAGGTAGAACTGATTGCACGGGAAGGCAACCATGACAAGTCCCTGTGCTTGATATCTCTCAAGCATGGGATTGAAGTCAGTGTATTGTTGGGTGTAGGCTGAAACCATAATTTTAAATGGCCATCTGGGAGTAGGTACACTTACCACAGAAAGTGGCGACATTAACAAGCAGGATCACTTTTCCTCTGTACTGGCTAAGATCAGTGTAATCTCCTTGCAAAGTTTCTACTTGAAAGTCGTAAATGCTCTGGTTACTATTTGTGCACTGCTTCCAGCGTAAGGTTTCATCAATTTCGGCATCTGGAATGGATCGAAATTTCAAATTTTCTCTATTCAGAAACTCACTGCAAGAAACATTCAGAATAGTTGCCAATGCAACAGTAAGAGCCAGAGCCCAAGAAGCAGAAGGAGCCATGTTGGTTGAGATGTATTGTATCTTGTTTGCCACCCCGCCAATCCTTTTTATACAGACACCCTCGTGGGGGAGGTAGGCGTGTCAATGTGATCACATTGTTTGAGCAAGTACCTATCGGGGTGGTGTTGGCATTCGATTTTCGAAATAGTTACTTGTGAACAAAAGTTGGTACAAGAGTTCATACGAGAATCAAAAACCACTGGAATTTCAAACAAATGAACACTATTTCTTTTTTGTCTTGCAGAGATCGCCAGTTTCTTGAAAGTACAAACAAAACATTGCGGGTGAAATTTGAGAAAACTTTTAGAAATACTCTTGACTTTTTGTGGCAAACGTTTTCTAGTCTTGGTTTAGACAAGAATTCGATGAATTTTTTGATCTCTAAAATTGTGTAGTCAACAAAATATAGGTGAATGGAGGGTCTTCTTAAGACATTGCACTGTAAAAATGTACCGTAAAATAGACAACGATTCGATTAAGTATTCTCGACGATGGGAACAAACTGTTTTCTAACGGTAGTGAAATTTGTAACAGTCTAATAATTTAAACTACTGTAGTTTTTGTGTAAAATTTTTTCCCGTGAAAATGAATACTAAAACAGAAACAGATGTAAATGGGCTCCAAGTTAAAAAACAATTCCAATATTTTTAGTGATACAATATATCGTAACATAATAAAAATTAGAACTAGTGTTGATGAATTGGCTCCGCGACGTTTCGAAAGTGAGACGTTTCGAAAGTGAGACATTTCGAAAGTGCGACATCTCGAAAGTGCGACGTTTCGCAAGTGTGAGGTTTCAAAATCCAAAATCTCAAACCATTCCTCAAAAAAAATAAGTTTTTATTCGGAATTCCATATCATTTTTCGGAAACATATATTAGTTTGAAAATGCTTTAGAAATGGAGTGGCCTCTCTAAATGCTCTATAATTTAAAAAAAAAACCTTCTTTAATATATTAAAAAAAACCTTCTTTGATGAATTGCAGTTTCCATATAAGAGACGTGAAATTTCAAAAAAAAATTTAGAATTCAAAATAGGAAAAGTTAGAAATTTCTGTGGATTCACACTATTATTCCGGAGAATGTGAAAAAACCTATCAAGAAACAAAATCACACAATTTTTGAAAGTCGTTTGTGAGAAATTCCAAAAACATTTTGAAATTTCAAGTCTCTTTTATGATCCTTCAGGTTATTTCGTAACTTCTCAGAAGTTTTTAAGACTGATGAATCAATGTAAAAATTGAATTTTCTTCAAAAATTTATTTTTCTTCTCTAACTGTTGTTCGTTTATCTTTTTGTTTCGCATTTCAAACGATGAATTAAAATTCAATATTCTACTTCATTTTCAATGGAATCGTAAATACAGTAAACGAGAAGAAGTGCTTTGAAACCCGGAGGCAATTAAAACGACGCAATAGCTTATTAAGTCGGCTATACAAGAAAACAGTCAACCCCTGATTGACATGTGGGTCGGTACTACGAAAGTATACACACACATTGGAATGGAGAACAGAAAAAAAATAAGTGATATTGATATAAACCAATTAGTTAGCTGGCTCAGCAAGAAGTTGCTCAATGAATGGAGTGACGACGTCTCCGTGGCTCCAGGCGGTTGGATGGAAACGGAATCGTGGTTGTCCTTTTCTGTCAATGAGGAACTTCTCAAAGTTCCATGTGATGTCGGAGGCACGAACTGGGTTGTACATCAATTCGTCAGTCTTTCCGATTTTGTCAACAGTTTGTGGGCAAGACTCCTGCAAAATAAGAAGAATTATAAGGGGAAGGTGAAGAAGACCAGTGCCATTCGAAACCTGAACACAATGCCATCCCTTTTATTGTGTTCTATTTAGTTTTTGTCCCCCTCTTTTCTTTTGTTGTTCGGCCTTGGCAGTCAAGAAAGAAATGACCCCTTGGAGGGGCTGTAATCTTTGTTGGGCATAAAGTATGAAACTGACCTTGACGAACTCGTAGATTGGATGTTGGTTGTCTCCGTTGGTTTCAAGTTTTCCGTAGATGTGCAAGTTTTGGTGTGGCTTCCATCCGTTTCCTGGACGAACATACATGATTCCGTTCATGAGCTCGTGGTTCTCAGCTGGCTCTTGCAGGTAGAACTGATTGCATGGGAAGGCAAGAAGAGTGAACCCTTGGGATTGATACTTCTCGATCAAGGGGTTGAAATCGGTGTATTGTTGGGTGTACGCTGAAATCGTATTTATCTGATAAGAATCGGTCTGAATGGCGCCACACAGTGTTCCACGCTAAGCGATCAGTCATGTGGTTGAACTTTTTTCTATCCGTTTTTTTATCGAAAATAAACTATCCCATTAAAATTCCGTATAACGGTACCCGGTACTCGTCAAAAAATATCAAAAACTTTCACTTTCCTATCCGATCCCATCCTATCTAATAGAATGACCAAGTTTTGGATTAGGTTTTTGAATGCGTTGCAGAAGCCAGACGTCAGAAAAAAGAAGATCTCGTAGAAAGTGATAAGATATCTTGATCTCTCGAAAACTTACCGCAGAATGTGGCAACGTTGACCATGAGAAGCACCTGCCCGCGGTATTGGTTCAAGTCGGTGTATTCTCCTTGGAGAGTTTCTACCTGGAAAAAAAGTTAAAACTTGAATGTTGACCAAATAAAAAGGGAATACCTGGAAGTCATAAATCGATTGATTGGTGTCTTTGCACTGGCTCCAACGGGTGGTTTCATCAACCATTTTAGGTCCTGAAAAGAAATTCTAAAATCAAAAGAAGATAGATTCTAAAAAACATACCTGGTTGAGCGTTGGCCAGGGCAAGAAGAGCCGCAAGTGAGAGCTGCCAAAGTGCCATTTTTCGATGAAACCTCGAGACGATGATGACTGCTACCTATCAGACCGCTCGTCTTATATACCATCTTTATACCATCTGTACAGTATCCATTGAGTGGGAGTGTTTAGAGAAAACATAGGGAGGCGGGAGATTGTGTGGTTTATTGCAGCGCGCAGAGGTGTAGAGTAGGAATGGAGAGGGCGTGGTGGATGGATGGAGACGAGGATTGTTTGAACAATAATATCTAAGAATTGTCTGTATTCGAAGCTCCGAAATTTGAATATGCTGGAATAACAAACCACCCTGTTGTTGTTGTTATTGGTTTCAGCAAATCGTCTATTGAAAAAAATTCAAAAACTTCTAAAATCCTTCAAAAAATAATACACTGCACCTGTCTAACAAGTTTGTTTGCTCTGTCAGCTTGTTTACTGTGAAGATAGTGCAAACCAATGGGGATCTATTTCAGTGAATCCACAATACAAAATTAAAAAGAAGAGTAAGAAAATATTGAAGAAGCTAACTAGTTCTTTCTCATTTTTAGCGATGAAGGAGTAGGCAAAGGATAATCATGTCAAATCATTGTCAACATAGGCATTAACCCGGAAAAAAACAATCTGGAATGGAAGCAGAAAAATCGTCTCGGGAAGAACATTGTATAATGATGGATGGTAATTGAGGAGAATTTATCATTTCCTTTTTGGTGATGACCAATCTCTTTATCGTTTTCACTTTTTCTCCGTGATCAAACCTCTCGATCTCTTGAGACAAAGGTTGAAATGTATCTTCTTTTTGATTGGGTTTAAGTGATTGATCCGTTCCCAAAAAGTTTCAGGGTTTTCCGATAGTCTAGTCGTTGCTCTTGCCATATGGATGTCTCAATTTAATTTTTAAATTTTGATTCATTATCTTTCAAATTTCATTATTCATCTTCGTTATTAAGTTTTCAACCCGATTCTTCCAGATGTTTCGATTGGATCTTTGAAATGGAACAACGACAACAATTCAATTCGAAATTCATTCGTCATTTTTGCCCCCACCACATTAACTTGTTTTGTTTCATTATGCACGTTTTCATTCCTTTCCTTCATCTATTTCTCAAATTCAAATAAACTTTCAAGAGGAGTGAACAACTCCTCGTCAACCTCCTACTGTCTCGTCATAAAAAAACTGGATTTCTGTTAGTACTACGTGATTGTTGTGGTTACTATCCTTGATGGTGTGTAGTCACCTGGTTTTTTATGAAGAGAATGGAACAATAACATTTCAAAAAATCATCTTCGGATCTCTCGGGGGTTTTTCTTAAACTAAAAAAGACAAATGTTTCAACAACTGTCCAATTGACAATAGAAAAGTAGTAACGCATAATTTCCTTTGTGTTTGACCCTCCCTCCAATTTTTGACAATGTCTCTTTTTTTCTCATTTTTTCTAGAAACATTCACTTTCCAAAAAGAAACCTTATTGTGGTGAAGAAAGAAGCGCAGGAACTGGAAAAAATGAGACGAGGGCAATTGTTGTCTTGTGTACTACTTCTGGTACTACGGGGGTCAAACTGTACATAGTGTAACTAACTGTTGGCAAGGCATTGGGGAAACTGGATGTAAGGGGAGCAGAGCACAAACATATGTTTCCGAGAAGAAAAATGAGTGGGAGAAGGAGGAGAGGTGATTTTGAAGGGACCAATAGGGTATGAATAAAATATTGTAGTTCCTTCTTTTGTGCTCTGTTGATAGCTTGAAATTTTTCTTTTTTCTGTATGAAAAACTGAAATTTTTTCGAACTTCGTAAATTCAATATTTCGGAATATTTTTCTTTCGAGACGTCACACTTCCAAAATCTGTTTTGAAATGTCCCGGAGTCTGAGAGCCATTAATTGTTCTTGAGTGTTTTTGTGTTTTTGTATTTTTGATTCGATTCACGTGAGAAAAATATCGTAAGAAAATATGTCAATTCACAGTTACATTGTTCAAACAAACACATTCTTAGCCTTTGAAAGTTGCCCTTTTACAATTCAAACACTAACTATTTTCTAAGATAGCCAAAAACAAGTTACTGTATTTCAATTAAAAAAACAAAAATAGCCCCAAAAAATTCCTGAACTTTTGAGCTTCACCTCAAGGAATGTGCTCATTGGTACCTCTCTGACCTCTTGCTAAAAGTATAATCCCATTGAGACGGCTACACCAAGACACACTTTTCTCCTCTTTTTTTTGCTCGTTGAGCACTACCAAACAGTAGTCTATCTGGTCTTCAACTGACCTTCCGAGGAATTCCCTTTTGCCAAAGTTTTCTTTTACAAAACCAAAAATTGTAGTCACATGTTGAAATTTATTTTATGTACAGTAACAATTTGAAAAGTTCAAAGTCATTGGCACTTCTCGATTGTTGACTTGGAGGAAAGTAGAAAAATATGAAAACGAAACTATTACTGACTCCAGAAATAAATTACCGAGCAAACAAGAACTGTTATAATAAGACTCACAAACAATTTGATCGGAATATGAGAAGGGGGATAAAAAAAAGTGAAACGGGAGCGGTTTATTTGCGTTCATGTTGCATGCCCTTTGCACCCACCACAAAAAGAAAAAAGCATGTGGTGCACGTAGTTGATATTGTTTGGAGTTAACAAGTTATACTCGTCTTCAATGCTTGACATTGGCGTATTTACAAACGGGATACACTGTTTGCATGAAGTGAAGAAAACTGCTTTGTGTTGTAGACTTTGTATTGCAAATTTACTACTCGGATCTTCTCAAAAATCAACAAGACAATTGCTCAAATTGACTAGGGGGTCTTTTGGATGATCAAGAACAAGGAGGATTCCGGGTAGAATAAGTTTTTAGTTTAATCAATGCAAAAAATCATGTTAAATCTCAATATTACAATGAAAACGCTGAAAAATTTTTCACGAACCCAGAAAATCAAGTCAAAGAAAAGTTATCCCTGCTGGCCTAACTTTTCATAATATGATTTCATGGCCAAACTTTACATGATTCTACTGGCCGAAATTTTTAATGAAAATTGTACTCCACGAGGAAAACGCGAAAAAATTTTTTTGAACCCTTTTTCTGGGCCAGAAACCAATTTTTCAATATGACAGTCTCAGTCAATGTCAGTCCTGGCTGAATTTTCCCGATTTTTTGGCTGCGATAACTCGGGCCGAAAATGCTACAGTAATAAAATTTAAAGGAACGTACAATGATTTTCAGGTTAATTTTCAATTTTTTCAGGTTAATTTTTAATTTTTCGGAGCAAAAATAACATTTCACTTCGAAATTTGTTGAAAATCGTTCGAAAACCATGACATATTAAAAAATTGACCTGAAAATCGGGGTATGTTCCTTTAAATTTCAATAGGTTACTGTAGTATATTTGTGCCGAGATATCGCAGCCAAAAAATTCGGAAAATTCAGCCAGGACTGGCATGACTGAGACTGCCATAATAGCATTTTCAATATGATATTCAGAACCAACATAGTTTTTTGCATCGCTTGAATCAAAAAATCGTTAATCTCGGGATCCTTTTCATTAACTGCGGACTCTGAAGGGAATAATTCCATTTCTGAAAAATGGGTAGAAGGCACAAAATTTCAACTGAATCAGGCTGACTCATTTCAAACTATTTTAAGTTATTATTATACTCTTCCGGAATGATTTCAGTTCCGGTCCCACAATATTAATTATTTTCTGATGTGTCTTTTTGAATTCAGAAGCCATAGAATCTCAAGAACTATGAGATGTTTTCGAATGATCTACAACCTAGATGAAATAATTTTCTGCATCATGCCCTTCTAGTTTATTATTAGATCTTTTCTACCACTGACCTGGTATATTAGGACAAAAAGTGCAACCCAAATTTGAAATGGTAATGAATTCAGGGATGAATTGTGAATAAGTGTGCACCAGAAAAACAAGTAATCATAAATAGAATTATGAATTCTGACAATACAAGTACCACCTCTGCCTTTTCAAATGAAATTTCGAGAATTTTTTCGGGAGATATTGTTGTTTTTCGAATAATTTTAATTTGGTGTAGAATAAGATATCAAAAAAGGCGCCCAACAACAATTCTCCTTATATTTCCCATTTCTTCAAATGTCATGAACTCATGAAATATAAAATCTTTCTATAATTGATCATTCAGAACCTTTTCCCTCCTACACACTTGCACCCTTGCAATTTCCCATGTAAATTCCAATGCATTCCATAGTTGACATTTCCCATGAAATATCGTCATGTACTCCTAGCTCTTCTATACGCGCAAAAAAGTCATAAATAACTTGGAACGTTCTGAAAAGTGCGATGTGATCTGTGATAACCCAAAAGAAATGTGCGCGAACTTTTGCTCCTTCATCTTTGCAGTGGCACTTTTCTGTTGACTTTATGTCAGTGATGCCATATTTACAAAGTGTGGGCAGTTAAGAATTTAACCAATGATACTGCAAAAGAACATCATTTGGGGTTGATCATTTTGGAATTGAAATGGGTTTTGAAAATCTTATAATGAGCAAGACGCAAGGTACATTTTAGTGGGGCTACAGTACTGGCGTTTTCAGTTGAAATAGGTCAACTTTGAGGGTCTGAAAAAAATAGTTTCCAGAAATCCAATTATTTTGAAATTTTGCGAATGTATAGAGCAAATCAAGAACTCTATTTTCGTAGTTGACAATTTTTTTCATAAGATTGCAATCCAGTTAGTTAGGCCAAGTTGATCAGTGTTAATTTTGATAATTTTGACGGTTTTTGGCTTCAAGGCAACCTAGCTAGAATTGCGATTATATGAAAAAGTTGCCAACTACAGAAGTAAAGTTCTTGAGTTGCTCTATACACTCTATTTTCAGAAAAATCGATTATCTGGAACCACTTTTTCAGACCTCAAAGTTGGCCTTTTTTTACAGAAAAACTTATTTTGACCAGTACTGTAGATGAATTTATGCACTTTTCTGTAAAAATAGGTCAACTTTGGTGGTCTGAAAAACTGGTTTCCAAGAAGACAATTTTTCTGAAATTTTAAGCGATTATAGAGAAATCCAAGGATCTATTTTTGTAGTTGACAGCTTTTTCATAAGATGGCAATCCAGATAGTTAGACCAAGTTGATTGACGTCGTTTCAAAAATTTCGATTATTTGGGAGTTTTTTGGCAACTGGATTGCAATCATACGAAAAAGTTTTCAACTACAGAAATAAAGTTCTTGAGTTGTTCTATACACCCTCAAAATTTCAGAGAAATAGGATTTCTAGAAACCACTTTTTGAGACCCTCAAAGTTGACCTACTTCTACAGAAAACGCCAATATACGAATTGATATTAGTAGATGACTTTCTACAGTATTTTGCTGAACAGGAAATGAACACAAAGGAACGAAGTGAATTTCAAAATTTCAACATAAAACGTCATCTATAGTTTTGACGCAACATTCATTTGAACCCATAATAATAATAAACTGGAATAAATTATGACTCAAGAAATATGTGTGGCCTCGTCTGGGATGAAAAACGTTTACTCCACTTAATTGCCATTTCCGTGTGTGTGTGTATGGTTAAGATATAAACTTCCTCAACTTTGAGTTTGAATTTGAATTCTCGAAATGCATCCCCCCTCTTCAACAATTACTTCTTCACTTTCACACTTTTGCCATCGTCACGGGCACACGATGTAATTTCCGCACTCAAGATTGGTATTGGATTCGTTTCATTTCTTCTTTTTTTCTTTTTTCTTCTGTTTTCCTATCAAAGGTCGTGGTGGAATTTTAAGTCTTCCTATTAGATGACACCGTCGTCGCAATCAGAAAAAGAGCTTTAGAGATTTCGATTTTCAATTGGCAAGTGACGTCGATAATTCCATGTTAATTGGTTTGTAGTTGACACCACATTTTCAATTATTTCTGGAATTAAATCGGTAATCCACGCGGTCAACGAACCCCGCCTATTCAGACGGAATCTTCTCATTCATTCATTCTACCATCGAGAATTCAGCTCTTCTTATTCTTTCCATTTATTTTCTGCTCTTTTTTTCTGGGCCAATTCTCAATTAAACCAAGAGTTTCCAATAGCAGAGTCTCAATTTTTGGAATGGGTTTGGTGTTTGCACTTTCAACTTTATTGGCTAGACTTTTTACTTAATAGAATTAGAATTTCGTGGTTTTTGAGTCTCCCACGTGAGAAACATGAGAAGCATTTTCTTATTTTAGACACCATGACAACAATGAATATTTCAATGAATGAGTAAGTACATCGGAGAAATGGGAATTTTTGATATCAGATTTTTGATTTTCGAAGAGTCTTTGCTCTTTTTTCTTGGAGTCTCTAATTTTCCGTAATTTGATTGCCCATCTTCTTTTTCATATAGCCTTCAAATGGCTCGAACGTTAAAAGCAAGTTCATGTGAAGAACGTGGTGCACAAAGTACCTGGAATAGCCCCCGGTCGCCAACCTCCTTTTCATTTTCCAACTCTATCAAAACTCCCTCTATCCCAAATGAATAATTCATCGCGCAACGAGAGAGCCGTTTGAGGTGTGAAGCATTGATATTTCTAATATCCTTGACATTTCCGTTCTCCTCCTTATTATTCAATCGTTTACATTTTAAGCTGAAACTATTAGAATCAAGGTTTCAGACTGTTACACATTTTCAAGATGGGTTTGTGCAGCAGCAAGAAGCGTATGACCACCGAGATGTCGGATGAAGAAGTGTCAGCGATTCGGGAGGTTTGGATTCGGTTAGTTTTAAAGGCGCAAGTGCAAATCGATTTGGGACAGAAAATTCTGGGTCTTGAAAAAACGTGACACTCCAAAACCAATTTCATACCAGACATCATTCTTAAGAATGTGTCACAAGTAAACTGAATTTCATTAGAGAAGCATCACGCGTTACGTCTTAGCGCTGGCGTCCGCTACTAGGTTCTGATCGCTGTCCATTAATCCTTGCATAATTAGTTTCTTTTTTTTTGAATTTCGATTTGGAATTTGCAGCGCTAAAACTGACAACGTTGGAAAGAAGATTCTGCAGACTCTGATTGAGAAGCGTCCAAAGTTTGCCGAGTATTTTGGTATCCAAAGTGAGAGCCTGGATATTCGTGCTTTGAATCAAAGCAAAGAGTTTCATCTTCAGGTGAGCCATTCTTCATGGGGCCACTTACATATTTGTATTTAGGCTCATCGTATCCAAAATTTCTTGGACACCGCAGTCGGATCCCTCGGATTCTGTCCGATCTCCAGTGTCTATGACATGGCTCATCGTATCGGACAGATTCATTTCTACAGAGGAGTCAACTTTGGCGCAGACAACTGGCTCGTCTTCAAGAAGGTTACTGTAGATCAAGTGACCACTGGGGCCACGGACAGTTCTAAGGAAAAAGATGAGACTAACAGTAACGGGACTGCAAATGGAAAGGTTGACACGGACACCAACCTCATTCCAGTAGGGGTAAATAATTAATTACTGCAGGCATACATGTGATCCGGGGTTTTTTGGGCCTTCGCGGGTCGTCGCTTTTCTCCGCTTTAATTTTAATTTTTCCGGTCAATCTTTACACCAAAATGTAGAACTCGATGAGATCTATGAAACGATACTAAAATCACTCAGATTTCTTGTCTCAGTTTTCGTCTAGAACTTGTAGAACACACGGGCCTAGACGCACTGGCCGAAAGTGCCTGGCCCGGGTGTTCTAAAAGTTCTAGGACAGGAAATCTGGGTGATTTTAGTATTATTTTATAGATCTCATCGAGTTCTACATTTTGGTATAAAGATTGACCAAAAATTTTAAATTTGAAGCGGAGAAAATCAACGGCTGGCGAAGGCCTAGAAAAGGCCGGATCACATGTATGACTACATGGACCGTTCTATACCCTCGTATTTCAGATCGCCGACGTTAATAACATCTACAGCGGGGAGAACTGTTTGGCCCGCTTGGGATGGAACAAGTTGATGACTGTTATTGTTCGTGAAATGAAGAGAGGTACGGAAACATTGATAGATTTAGAATAATTTCAAAAAATTGTTTCTCAGGATTCTTGGAGGAGGCAATGCGCAATTGCAAGGAAGAAGACAACAATGGACTTCTTGGTGCATAATTTTTTTGTTAACAACTTATCTCCAACGCAATGCATTTTTCCCGCTTCACATCAATAAGGTACTATTGATTTCAATAGTTTCAGGTAGCTCCATCCTTCCATTTTTTTCAAAATCGCACATTTCTTATTACTCTGCTTTTTCATTGTCTTATTTTTGGATTTCAAATAAACTTACAAAAAAATGCAAAACGGGGATAAGGAGTAGATCAGAAAGTTAAATAGGGAATTTTTGGAATGGAATTTGACAAGATTTTGGAATTAGTTTATGGATTGACATATGGCTCGGGAACCCATCCGGTTCTGTTGGAAATCGAATCTCGCACAAACACCCATCCACGAGATCCGCATTTCAGAAGAATTACCTGAAAATTTAGGTGATTTTGCTATACGCTAACGCTTCTCACCTTATCTCCACGATTCACTGTCATTTGTTCTCCAGAAGACGCGTTAAAGTCGTCGTTGACAATTAGAATGCTTCCGTATTGAGACGGATTGAAGTACGATGGGACGGAAATGTCGGTGCTCTCGACGCGGCTGTGTTGTTGATGATGTTGTTGTTGGTGGGATGGTGATGCCATTGGAACGTAGCTAGCATCAACGTGGAATCTGAAGAAATCTATAATTTGAAACAAAAAACTGTGATTGTTTACTTCTTAGCATTCATTTGTTCCTCTGTCACTGGATTATCGACGACTCTTCCAACGCGAATGTGATCGCTTGTCACAACTTGATAAGGCGCGCCATTCTGAAGGATTATGACACGTTTAATTGAGAGAAAAAACATGACAATTAAAGAATACCTGGACTGGTGTATAGCGAACATTAGGTTGTGCATTATTGGCAAACCCGAAGACGTTGACAGCTCCTGGAATAGTATTCCCAGCACGACGTCCACCGCCTGGAGCACTGTTGACCGGTTGTTGAGGCACTTGCTGGAAACGCATGACTTTATCAAACTGGACAAATAACTCCGGAGCGAGGAAAGAAAACGATGATTACACACACGCACCTCGGCGACAACATTATTATGAGGGGCGTATGCGCTCTCATCATGACGTGTTGCTGGAACCTGCTGACGAATTGGGGCATATTGTTGTTCGACGACGGGTTTTGGTGGGAGAACTGGTGGCGCGGTATAGGTCGAGATTGGACGTGTAGCTGGTTGGGGAACTGGGCGGATCTGAAACAGAAACTTTATTATATATGAAACCTTCTTCAAGATACCTCAATTGACTGACGACGATGATTGCTAACAAGAGTCACACCACTAGCATCAGCGGTATCTCTCCGTGGAAGTTCTTCAAGGGTAGTGGCTACAGAAGACGTCGAGTTGGAACGACTATCTTCAATCGCTTCGTCGACAGTCTGAAAATTTCAGGATCCTAAATTTCTAATTTGTCTTTTTCATTACAGTGATAGCTTTCTCTTTAGCTTCCTCGGCAGCGACTACCGCAGCATCTTCATGCATCTCATGGTGCCAATCATGATGGTGTTCTTCTTGAGATTGAGGTTCAATCACAACAGCTCCGCCAGCAATAACTCCACCAACGACTGGTGGAGCTAACAATCCCTCGGCCTGGAAGAGTTTGCCAATCTCGACGTATCTGAAAAAGCGCTCAAAAGTGGGTAGGGCACCTCGAAAAAAGTTTAGCTCTCATTTCGCTAAAGGTGTGGGTCGAGCCTGTGGACACTGCGTGACTACGGCTCCGAAACCTTTCGCTACTGTGACGTTTCGCAACTAACGTGAACTTTGAAGTTGAGATTTGTATATATTTTTACAATCCAAAGCTCACGTTAGTTGCGAAACGTCACAGTAGCGAAATGGTAAGTGACGAAAGGAGCCGCCACTACCGGCTGAGCCATTAGAAGGGAAATAGGGGCGCCATCGAGGGCATAAAATTACTGACCCATTGATCCAGGAGTGAAGCTTATCATTGAAAAACTTGTATCTCAACTCTTGCTGCTTCGACCAATTCGCCGCCTCCTTCCTATGGAACGCCGTAATATCCGCTTCAGTCTCCCCATTCTTCCTTTTCATAAGCTTCTTTTCCTTTGATTTGTACTCGGTGAACTCTGCTTTCAACTTCTCCTTTTCCTTGTTACTATAGTCATGAACCTTGTGTGCCAACGCGTCAAACTCCGTGATCTAAAACAAGGCAATAGTTTTTTTTCAAAGGGAAAGTCGACTAGAACATACAACTTTCTGATGAGCGTTGACTCCTTGTACAAATTGTTTGAAGACTTTGGATAGCTCTCTTGCTTCTTGTTTGGATTTGTGTCCGGCGTGGTCAGCGGACATGATGAGCTTGTGAGTGGCATCACAATAGTTAGACAACGCTTCTTGGAACACTGAAAGTTTTCAATTATGAATCATCAACAAATTTCAAAATACTCACTGTAATATGTCTTGAGAAGGTGCATGCCAGCTTGCCCGAGATTCTTGGCAGCTGAAAAATCCCTAATTTTCACAGTATCCCATAATCCTTACCTGGCAAAAATTGAGAAGCAAGTTGGTCATGAACCAATTGTGGAATGTTGGCTGCCATTGAAGGCGTGACTTCCGGTGGTACCGCTTGTTCGTCGACCGACATCGGAATAGCTGGTGAGTACCGATGGGAGACTGGAATAATAATAATAATAATAATAATAATCAATTAAAGTTTTGAGCTTTCGAAATTTTCGAATTTAATGTTGATGCGGTGAAGAAACGCTTCGCCAGAAAATTTTTATGTGTGGTATGCCGCAGATAACAGTCAGTATCGCTTGCCAAATTTTGTTAGTTTTGAGAGTGATAAACTCAAAAAGTATATTCTGACAGAGTTTCAAAGCAAAAACTCAATCACAATTTTTTTTTTCGATTTTCAAAAATGTTCCACACAAAAATCTAGACAAGCCAAAAAATGCCCTCGAATGGAATTCAGGCTATAAAAATAGTTTTGTTTGCCAAACATTCTTGGTATATTTCTCTCCTCCTAGAGCGATTACGGTTATCAACTAAATGTGTCATAAGAAAAGAATGAAACAAGGCGAAAAAATAAGTGCTTCTTCTCAGTGTCGAGGTACAAAATTATAGCACTTGATCGGAGGGTCTCGTTTTGCACACATTGGACAATCAAGCGTACAGTTAAGTTCATGGAAAGAAGCAGGGCTGGGCTTTTCGAAAAAGAGAGAGAGAAAGAGAGTTGTGCAAGTGATAAGAGCACCGTCTTTGGTATGCTGCGTTGCGTTTGATTATGTACATTACCCGGGCAATGGCGCCGTGGGGGAAAGACAGAAAAAGAGAGGGAGAGAATGGCGAGAAAAAAAATGTGAAACAAAACCAAAAACCGCTTTGGCATTTTTGAGACTCTTGTGTTAGGGAACAATCTGTAAGTTTAGAGTGTCCCAGGATATTAGACAAAGGGTGGGCTTTAATTTTGGCTCCAAATCCTTCTGTGACGTTTCGCAGCTAGCATGAGCTTTGGAATTTAGATTTGTATAAATTTATATATTTAAAAATTAGTTGCAAAACGTCACAGTTGCGAAATTAAGCCTTAATTTTTGAGGACTTGGCTAACTAACCTGAACTGAATTAAAAGAAAACTTACACATCATCAATTTCTTCAAATCGACATTTTCACCCTTCAAATAGTTTTGTACATTTTTTAAACATCCGGAATCAAAACAGTAGGAGATGTTTCTTCATAGGAAACTACGCATGAGTCATAGGAAAAATCGGCAGATGCTTACGCATCAAAAACTAAAGTTAAAAGGCGAGTAAACTATTTCAAAAAGTTTGTATTATTTGGTATAGTTCAACTCAGAATTTCGAGATAATAGGGGTCTCAATTGTGAAAAAAATTCTGAAAATGTGTCTGAAAAAATAAATAGGCTGTCAAAGATGCTAAAAAAGGACAGTTCGGGTAGCTAATCTCTCATATTTTCAATTCAAAACTGGTTTCGGGTAGCTCGTGAAAAAATGGTTATTACGTTAATCTTTTTTCAGTACAAAAATTGAAAAAGAAGATCCCGAAAAGATCATATTTAGCACCTTTTACAGCCTATATCTTTTGGACAAATTTTCAGAATTTTTTGACTACTGAGACCCCTATTATTTCGAAATTCTGAGACCAACCATATATACACATCAGTATTTCTAAAATAGTTCACTCCCCTTTTAATTTTCAGTGGACTAAAAAAGTTTAAAAGAAACTCACACATCAAAATTCTCCTCAAATTGGCATTTTTCAGAAATTTTTGAAAACAAGAAATAGTTTTGTATATATTTTAAACATCCGAAACGGTAGATGTTTCTCAATAAAAACATCAAGATGATGACTCATATGAAAAATCGGCAGATGCTTACGCATCAAAAACTAAAGTTAAGTCTTTGATTGAAAAATTAAAGTAGGATTACAGTCATTGTTTTTATTTTCTCAAATGATCGTCCCTATTCCATTATTTACGAAAATAACAATATTTTTGCACAAAAACCGTTAAAACTCGAGAAAATCGATTTTCAAAACGTCAACTAACATTTTTTCTAACCTATTTCAATAAATGCAGAATTTTTAGCTGATTCGAACGCACCTAGTATCGCTGCTTAAAATGCAATAGAAACATTTTTATGAACAAAATTGCACTTTGTCGCGCCGACCGTTGCCGACTTAAATCTGCTGTCGCGCTCTCCGCTGCCGGCTCATATGTCGACAGCGGTCGGCGAGACAATTGAAAACACGTTAATTAACATTTTTCTATAGCGCTTTGAGCATCGATATTAGGTGCATTCGAATCAGCGAAAAATTCTACATTCATTGAAATAGGTTAGAAAAAATGTACGTTGGCGTTTGAAAATCAATTTTCTCAAGTTTTAACGATTTTTGTACAAAAGTATTGTTATTTTCGTAAATAATGGAATTGGGACGATCATTTGAAAAAATGAAAACAATGAGTGTAATCCTACTTTAAATTTCCAATGGAGCAATAGACTGTCTTATAAACAAAGTTCAACCAACCTTTCAACATCTGGCAAAGTTTTTTAAGAGGAAGAGACGACACAACACACAAGCATGACTAATGTCCGAAGTTTCTATTCCGTTCTCTACTAGCAAAAAAGTCCTGGACGGCGCATTCGAGGTCGCCCTTGAATACGGATGTATCCCCCACAGTACTTACCGATGTTGATGCTTTTGAAACGCTGATTGAGGATATGTTTGTGTCCATTTGTATTCAGAGTTTGGCTTGGTATTTGTTTTTCGAGAAATTGGGATGCGGATTCCCTTTTCTGGCTCGAAACAAGGGCAAAATACATCGAATTCCAAAAAAAAAAAACGAGAGAATAAAGAAGCTTTTCTCTTTTAGCTTTTTCATCTAGAACAAACAGCGTCGTCTCGAATGTTTCATTCGCTTGAATTTAAAAATATTTCAAATCTCAAAAGCGGCTCTTGTGAGCTCCGTACAGTTGCAGTCTTACCAGCATTTCTAACATTCCAAAGTAATATAAAAACTCACGTCTCCAAGTCCATATTTTCATCCCAAGCCGAGAAGGTCGTCGAGCGCCACGGTTGAAGATGCCAGCTGTAACCAACTTGATGTGTTGTAAAGCGTCCCCAACAAGTGCCCTTTAGCCCATACACATGGTCAACGCTTCTATTATACAGCGTGTAAATTACAGGGGTTGGGAAATAGGGGAGACAGAGGCTTGTGCAATAAACTTTTTTGCTTGGGTCACTCACCCATCATGATTTTTGTCTTAGAATGTGCTTGAAACTTGAAAAAAACTTGTGAATGGATATATATTCCATCGTTGTTTTGTTTCGAGACAAAACTTTATGTTATCGTTGTCATGTTTCCGTTTTTGGAGCAAAAAATATAAATATGGAAGATTAAATGGTGTTTTTCACTTTTACAGTTTTTGAACAGGATTTTTTTCTGCAACATTCCATTCTGAAAGACCAAAAATCAAATAACTTTGATCCTGTTTCTTGTTTCTCATGAGCAAAAAATCCCTTTTTTTTTTAACAGAACACTTTCCAGATTGTTCCATTTTCTCCTCCCCTTCACTTTCTCCTTGATCTTTCATTCTCTACATACTATTGGATTTGAATTGCAAATAAAAGTGTATGGGTGATGACAATACATGTCGTTCCTCTCCACGAAGTGATTTTTGTAGTTAGGTTTTCCCCCATCTCTCATTTTAGTTCAATCAGACAACAGCTCTACCCATCACTTTACAGCGTATCCTCTCTTTTTTCTCCTTGATTTTTCTTCTTTCTCTTTCTTACATCGCATTTGTCTTATTATAAGAAAAACAACTTACGAAAGATTTTGATATCAAATTTCAGCAAAAAAAATGAGTCGACAGCTTGGTAAACTGGTAAAGTCTACCACAGAAGAAATTGTGAAAAACTTGACTGTTCCACTAGCAGAACATGCACAGCCGTTGACAATCTTGACACCAGATGAAAAGAAAAAAGCGATTCAATTGAAATTGCAAGAGGTATCTTTTCTCAAATTTCGGAAATTATTAGTATTTTGGAACAGATTGAACACACAAAAGGACAACCCCCATTTTTCGATATGTTCATGAGAGAGCACACTTATCTAAGGATATCACTCACGGAGAAGTGTAATTTTAGATGTACGTTGAAGTTTTTCGTTTCAAAAATTATTATTTTGAGTTCAGGTTTATACTGCATGCCAGCTGAAGGCGTACCTTTGAAGCCAAAAGACAAAATGCTCACAAACGAAGAGGTTCTTCGATTGGTCAAACTGTTTGCGGAGCATGGAATTGACAAAGTTAGATTGACCGGAGGAGAGCCCACTATTCGAAAGGATATCGTGCAGATAGTTGGTGAGACTTACAGTAGTCTAGAACTGTAACAGTAGTTCAAGATTGCCTTGTTACAGTAATCCAAGAGTTCTGTTACAATAGTTAAATTCAGTAGAGTTACAGTAGTTTAAATAAGTTTTTGTTACAGTAGTCCAAGTTACTAATATTACAGTAGTCTAGGTTAGTCATGTTATAATAATAATCCAAGAGTGCTGTTCCAGTAGTCCAAGATAGTCCGGTTACAGTAGTCCAATTCACATCAGTACTGATACAGTAGGCCTATTTAGTGCTGTTACAGTAGTCTAACCAGGGAACGTTCTCCAGGGGGGTCAAAAGTTTTTGATGATATTCTGGCAAAAGATAGTAGGCAGTGTGCCAAGAACAATCACAAAATATTAGCGGCCCGTTTTGAGGTTCCGAGGAAAAAATTGAATTTTTGTGATTTTCGAAAAAAATTTGGTTCGAGCTGTTCTAACCCCGATATTTTCGTTCATATCAAAGATTTTTGCGATTTCTTTTTTGTGTTGTGTAGCTGATGTGACGTTCTTTAAAAAGGCTCTTGGCTCAACATTCCATCATGCACTGGAAAAATGATATTGTACAATATGCGGAGTCATCCAAACTACCACTACCTCAAAAATCATATCCTAGGGATAGGAGCAGTGGTGGCATCATGTTAGATAGAAAGCTCATGGCTAACAAAGCATAATAGCACACAAAAACATATAGGTCACCGCGAAGTTACGAGACTTTTTTCGATTTTTTTCTAAAATTTTCGAAATTTCATCGTATACCTATACGTTGCATTTTGTACTAAAATTCTCAAAACCGGAAAGTTGCTGAAATAAAGAAGTGGCGTGCTTTTTTGAAACAAATAAGTGCTAGTTAACCACAAAACGCTAAAACGGAGTAGCTCTGAAGCGATTCAATTTTCGCAGTTTTTTCGACAATCGACGTATAGGTATACGATGAAATTTCGAAAATTTTAGAAAAAATCGAAAAAAGTCTCGTAACTTCGCGGTGACCTATATGTTTTTGTGTGCTATTATGTTTTGTTAGCCATGAGCTTTCTATCTAACATGATGCCACCACTGCTCCTATCCCTAGGATATGATTTTTGAGGTAGTGGTAGTTTGGATGACTCCGCATATTGTACAATATCATTTTTCCAGTGCATGATGGAATGTTGAGCCAAGAGACTTTTTTGAAGAACGTCATATCAGCTACACAACACAAAAAAGAAATCGCAAAAATCTTTGATATGAACGAAAATATCGGGGTTAGAACAGCTCGAACCAAATTTTTTTCGAAAATCACAAAAATTCCATTTTTTCCTCGGAACCTCAAAACGGGCCGCTAATGTTTTGTGATTGTTCTTGGCACACTGCCTACTATCTTTTGCCAGAATATCATCAAAAACTTTTGACCCCCCTGGAGAACGTTCCCTGGTAAGTTAGACCGGTTACAATAGACCAAATTATTTTTCTTACAGTAGTCCATATTAGTGCTGTTACAGTAGTCTAACTGTTCCACTAATTCAAGTTTGTAAATTTCTAGAAGCAATCGCGACATTCAAGTTTTTACTGTTACAGTAGTCCAATTTAGTACTGTAACTGTATTGTAACTGTCATAACAGTCCAAGGAAGTACGGTTACAGTAGTCTAAGATAGTATTTTTACAGTGTCCCAACTAGAGTGTCGTCTTGCGAGACAATTCTCGCAAGACTCGCAATTTCTCGCTTCGCTCTCGCAAATGCAGTCTCGCTTTGTCTCGCATTATGTCGAGTCTCGTCTCGTTCTTGTCTTGTCTCGCAATTGTCTCGTCTTGCAACGTCTCGTTCTCGCAATTTCTTGCAAAAGTTCATTTCTTGCAATTTCTTGTCTTGTCTTGGCAAGAAATGCGAGACTCGATTATTATCCACGTGGCCCCTGATTTCATCACATTTCTTCGAAAAATTTCAATTTCAATTTTCAATTTTTTTTTAAATTATTTTTTTTCTCGAGTTGGAAATGAACTTTTTTACGAAAATTCTCGAAGAAATGTGATGAAATCAGGGGCCACGTAGATAGTAATCGAGTCTTGATTTCTTGCCAAGACAAGACAAGAAATTGCAAGAAATGAACTTTTGCAAGAAATAGCGAGAACGAGACGTTGCAAGACGAGAAAATTGCGAGACAAGACAAGAACAAGACGAGAACAGAAATAATGCAAGACAAAGCGAGACAAGACCATGCGAGTCTTGCAAGTCTTGTGATAATTTCTCGCTTTTTGCAAGAATCGTTTCTTGCAAGACGACACTCTAGTCCCAACTGTTACAGTAGCCCAACTTTTACAGTAGTCCAAGTTATTACATTTCCAGAAGGAATCGCATCAACTCCAGGTATCAAAGATGTGGGTATAACTACGAACGGGTTAGTGCTCCCCCGGTTTTTGCCAGACTTGAAGAATGCTGGACTTACCAAGGTAGGATTTCAAATTACATAACGAATTTTCGATCCAAACTTCAGATAAACATCAGCATTGACTCTTTGGACAAGCAAAAGTTTGCAAGAATGACGAGAAGAGATGGATATGAAAAAGTGTGGAGGTCCATTGAGCTTGCCAGAAATTTCTTCCCAAAAGTGAAGGTATGCTTTTTTCCTAATTTCCCTGGCAGATTTCTATTCCAGCTAAACGTTGTCGTGATCCGAAACCAAAACGAAAACGAAATCGTTGATTTTGTGGCCCTCACTGCTGACCGTAACCTGGACATCCGGTTCATTGAATTCATGCCGTTCGGAGGAAACGAGTTCAAGAATGATCAGTTTTTCGGTTATCGAGAAATGCTCAACTTGATAGTGGACAAGTTTGGAGAGGATGTGATTCGGCTATCGGATTCTCCAAACGACACTACCAAGGCTTACAAGATTAAAGGTTTCCAAGGACAATTTGGTTTCATCACCTCGATGTCGGATCACTTTTGCAATACGTGTAACAGATTGAGAATAACTGCGGATGGGAACTTGAAAGTGAGATGTTTACTACAGTTTATAGTACACATGACCTTTTAATTTTCTATTTATTTGAATGTTCTCTTGATTTTATTACCGCCGAGAACGTTTCACATGACATCGTCATTATAGCTCGTTTTTCTTCGTTTTCCTTCCCGATGCCAAGGACGCCTATGATTTCTCTTTGCTTGCACTTTTGTCTCCTCCTATTTTCTTATTTCCTTCTTTCTATTCTGAGTAACAAAATCATCCTTTGGAAATGAAATGGAATCTGAATGGCGGCACATGAGATTTTGTGCCACCTGCTTCAGTCTCTGCTCATTTTTTGTTGTCTCTATTTCTCTTATTTTGATACCCTCGTCTTCCTTTGTTTTACTTTCTCACTAGAATAACGTTTTTTTTCTTTTTGATAAAAGAGACGTGAAATTTTGAAAAATGTTTATTTGGATTTTATTACAAAAGATTTTCAAAAGTTCTGTAATTTTGTTTCTCAAAAAGCCTCTTCACGTTGATTTTATTTTTTTCTATTTCTGTTCTCCGGAACAAATATATGAATTCACAGCAATTTCTAACTTTTTCTATATTGATTTCCAAATTAAAAATTTTTGAAATTTCACTTCACTATAGATCATTTTCGCTATCAAAAAACTAGTCAAGTATAATAGAACCAAAGTTTGATTTTTTTCCTTTTTCTTTTAATCTATCTAGTTCTCACAAGATACAATCGTATGCTTCATTTGCCTCTAAACTTTTGCTCATTAGACTTTTAGTCCCTATCCACACACGTTTCACCCCTATGTGTCATTCTTATTAAAATGTTCCACTCCAAAAGACAAAATTTCAGGTATGCCTTCATGGTAACTCCGAGGTGAGCCTTCGTGACAAGATCCGCGGTGGTGATTCTGATAAACAACTATCAGAAGTCATCCAAAAGGCTGTCAACAATAAGAAAGCAAGACATGCCGGTTAGTTTTATTGTTGTCAGGGGAAGTGGTAAGGGTAAAAAGTTTTAGTTTACAGGAATGGATGCCCTCAAGAATTTGCCAAATCGTCCAATGATTCTGATTGGAGGTTAACTTCAGGTTTGTGGTTTTGCTTTTTGGTAGAACTAACTTTTCTAGAATTGTTTATTCCACCGCCATCTTTCTCTAAATTTGTACTTTTCCTGAAGTTGAAAAGCCGAAAGGTCAAAAAAATGTTTTTAAAAAATTTGAATCATCATAACTTCACTCCAACTTTAATTTTTTGGAATCTGAGAAAGTGTTTTTTTCGGGCTCACTTGGGTTGGCCTATTAGAGGTTTCACGGTATCTTCTGCGATTAAATAACCAACAAATCAAATAACGCGACGCAACTGTGTCCAGCTTCTCGACAATGAACTAGAAATGGGAACAAGAAGATTTGTACTGATTAGCCAGATGCAAAAGCATCTGTGGAACCCTTTCGCCACGGTGAGGCTCAGTACGTGAAAGGGAAATTTTTTTTGACATGGGGAAAACTAGAAAAACCCTAAAACCAAAGGTCCCCCACGACCCACCGGATCATTCTGTGAAGAAATCTCCGAAAAGAGAAAACGACGGAACGAGAAAGGTCCCCCACGACCCACCGGATCATTCAATGAAGAAATCTCCGAAAAGAGAAAACGACGGAACGAGAAAGGTCCCCCACGACCCACCGGATCATTCAATGAAGAAATCTCCGAAAAGAGAAAACGACGGAACGAGAAAGGTCCCCCACGTACCACCGGATCATTCTATGAAGAAATCACCGAAAAGAGAAAACGACGGAACGAGAAAGGTCCCCCACGACCCACCGGATCATTCAATGAAGAAATCTCCGAAAAGAGAAAACGACGGAACGAGAAAGGTCCCCCACGACCCACCGGATCATTCTATGAAGAAATCTCCGAAAATAGAAAACGACGGAACGAGAAAGGTCCCCCACGACCCACCGGATCATTCAATGAAGAAATCTCCGAAAAGAGAAAACGACGGAACGAGAAAGGTCCCCCACGTACCACCGGATCATTCTATGAAGAAATCACCGAAAAGAGAAAACGACGGAACGAGAAAGGTCCCCCACGACCCACCGGATCATTCAATGAAGAAATCTCCGAAAAGAGAAAACGACGGAACGAGAAAGGTCCCCCACGACCCACCGGATCATTCAATGAAGAAATCTCCGAAAATAGAAAACGACGGAACGAGAAAGGTCCCCCACGACCCACCGGATCATTCTGTGAAGAAATCTCCGAAAAGAAAAAACGACGGAACGAGAAAGGTCCCCCACGACCCACCGGATCATTCTGTGAAGAAATCACCGAAAAGAGAAAACGACGGAACAAGAAAGGTCCCCCACGACCCACCGGATCATTCTATGAAGAAATCTCCGAAAAGAGAAAACGACGGAACGAGAAAGGTCCCCCACGACCCACCGGATCATTCTATGAAGAAATCTCCGAAAAGAGAAAACGACGGAACAAGAAAGGTCCCCCACGACCCACCGGATCATTCTATGAAGAAATCTCCGAAAAGAGAAAACGACGGAACGAGAAAGGTCCCCCACGACCCACCGGATCATTCTATGAAGAAATCTCCGAAAAGAGAAAACGACGGAACGAGAAAGGTCCCCCACGACCCACCGGATCATTCAATGAAGAAATCTCCGAAAAGAGAAAACGACGGAACGAGAAAGGTCCCCCACGTACCACCGGATCATTCTATGAAGAAATCACCGAAAAGAGAAAACGACGGAACGAGAAAGGTCCCCCACGACCCACCGGATCATTCAATGAAGAAATCTCCGAAAAGAGAAAACGACGGAACGAGAAAGGTCCCCCACGACCCACCGGATCATTCAATGAAGAAATCTCCGAAAATAGAAAACGACGGAACGAGAAAGGTTCCCCACGACCCACCGGATCATTCTGTGAAGAAATCTCCGAAAAGAAAAAACGACGGAACGAGAAAGGTCCCCCACGACCCACCGGATCATTCTGTGAAGAAATCACCGAAAAGAGAAAACAACGGAACAAGAAAGGTCCCCCACGACCCACCGGATCATTCTATGAAGAAATCTCCGAAAAGAGAAAACGACGGAACGAGAAAGGTCCCCCACGACCCACCGGATCATTCTATGAAGAAATCTCCGAAAAGAGAAAACGACGGAACAAGAAAGGTCCCCCACGACCCACCGGATCATTCTATGAAGAAATCTCCGAAAAGAGAAAACGACGGAACGAGAAAGGTCCCCCACGACCCACCGGATCATTCTATGAAGAAATCTCCGAAAAGAGAAAACGACGGAACGAGAAAGGTCCCCCACGACCCACCGGATCATTCAATGAAGAAATCTCCGAAAAGAGAAAACGACGGAACGAGAAAGGTCCCCCACGTACCACCGGATCATTCTATGAAGAAATCTCCGAAAATAGAAAACGACGGAACGAGAAAGGTCCCCCACGACCCACCGGATCATTCTGTGAAGAAATCACCGAAAAGAGAAAACGACGGAACAAGAAAGGTCCCCCACGACCCACCGGATCATTCTATGAAGAAATCCCCGAAAAACGAAAGAGAAAAGGCAAATTGTGGTAGACTGACGGTTTCTTAGTCCTTATATACCCAAAGAGGCTCAAAAATGAGGCCAAAAATGGGCGGGGCCTGTCGGTACCCTTTGTTTTGACTGCCCTAATCCTGATAATGTCATATTTACAATCTGTTTATTTGTATTTATTCCTCACAATATTAGATCGTAAACAAAGATAAAGGTGTTTGTCCAGATGTCCCTTTTGTCTGTCATTCAAAAAATCTTCACATATGCTTAGGGTCTCAAGGAATTAGATATTCACTTCAGGGGGCATACGACTTGGCATTCAAATCACAATAATAACTTTCAATTTCAGAGTCTCCGTACCCTTCTCAACTTGGTCACTTATCAACTAGTTCGCTTCACCTTAGTCACTTCACCTTCCAGTCTCAATTCCAAATTCGAAACTACTCTACAACTCACCCAAGTATGTTGCGCCAAAATGCTTACATCAGCTATTTTTTGCCAGCCTTATCATTTTTTTTCAGTATATTCCATTCCCACATTCACACATGTTGATAGTAATGGCCGTGCAACACAAGTCGATGTTTCTGAGAAGTCTATCACAATAAGAACAGCGATAGCAAAAGGAACCATTAAAGTAAGTGAAAAAGTGGATTTCCGATTTCTACAGAGATTTTTTCACAGCTTGCTCCAGAAATATCCCGCCAAATAATCGATAATACCAACAAAAAAGGCGATGTGTTAACTGTAGCCAAGGTAATATAATAACTAATAAAAAATTTAGACTAACATAATATAGTATATCCTAAAATTTCAGATTGCCAGCATCATGGGTGCAAAACAAGTTGCAAACCTGATTCCATTATGTCATCCCATACGTCTTGATTTTGTCGACACTACCTTCGAGCACGATTTGGAAAATTTCCAACTTCACTGCGTTTCCACTGCCAAATGTGGTGGTAACACTGGAGTGGAGATGGAAGCTCTAACAGCTTGCACGGTGAGAACTTCTAGATTTTTTGTTCCCCTAAACAAATATGAATTCCAGATTGCTCTACTAACTGTCTACGATATGTGCAAAGCAGTCAGTCAAAAAATGGTCATCTCTAATATCCATCTAGTGCACAAGTCAGGCGGCAAAACGACGTATAATATTGACAATGTTAATCAGATTTGAACTGCTAGTCCTTCACTTCCATTTTTTCTAATAAATCTTTAGATAATTCAGACTATATTTTTTTGATTCGGGTACATTGTAATTATAAGGAAAATGGTTCCCGTTATCTTATGCACGTCACAATGGGAAAAAAAATGAACGAAACTTAGATAAGGTTGATTAGAAAATCGAACCATAAGAATGAGAAAAAACTCTGAAAAGAAATGAAAAAAATTATATGGAGAAGTGATAAAGTTTTCACATAATGAGGTACTTGTGCGTGCTGACAATTTTCACCAAAAAGTTGAGAATCTGAAGACGAAAATCTGAAGAAATCCATCAAGTTTTTTTATCTCCTTGTTCTTTTTATTCTCATCTGACAACCACTCCAGTGGGCTCAGAACAGTCATATACTGTAAAATCTGTATTAGAAGAGTATATTTTTCTAATACCTGAAAAGATACATTTAAAATCTCAAAATGGATCATGAAATATGTTGGAGAAAAGATTTGAAACATATTTTGTGGCTTGTCCAGTCAACTTTTGACGACGATTCTAATTAGACTAATTTTTAACTTCAAGAATATGCTTATTTTTAGCTCATCGGCGTACTTTTCTAAAACAGATTTTACGGTATCTTCCTTTTTATTTCCACTAATCTTCAAATTGTTGTATTTTTTTAGGTAACATGAACATACTATTCCTCTGTGTGATTCTCAGTGTCGGGATTACGGTTGTTGGCTCTTTTCCCACTCCCAACTACAGATTCGAATTGAGCGGCACTGTTCAGTGTATCTCTTCAAGTCCGCACAGCTTCAGACTCACATTTCTTGAATGGGATAGTTCGTGAGTAAAATCGCCTACCGTAAAACCTCAGATAAAACGACACACAGAAATTCGACTTTCGGAAGTCCGTAAGACCGCAATATTCGTTATTTGCTGGTTGAAATTTTAGTAAACAAAGCAGCTACAAAACGCACTAAATATGATTTTCAGAAAGTTGAAGATATTTTTAAAATAAGTGTTATTAAAATGTTGGTCCGGCGTCAAGAGGTTTTACGGTATCTAGAAATCATCTTGTACTTTTAGATATTGGACGAACGAGGCAACTGATGAGATGAAAGTGCTCCACGTATATGAAGAAAAAGAAATTTACACAATTTTCAAGTACTCTCTTCAGCATCACTACTATTCGGAAGATTCATTTGATGAGGTTGACGTTTTTTATTAGAATCTAACAACTTCGAACATTTTCCAGACCACCTCATACATTTTGGCGTATAATATAACTTATAACTGTCCCCCGAACTCTGGATTCATCTTCTACGAGAACCATCCTCAGAATGATATGTATGAATTTTCAAATAAGTATATAGGAGAAAAGTTGTTTTAGGAGATATGGCGAGGAATTGTTCTTCGATCTGAACAAGAGAGAAGTCCGCAAAATTCACTCGTGGAGAGCCCGACTCGAAATAGCTGCCGATAGTGATTATCCTGAAGATACGAACTAGTGGACACTGCATTATTTTTGGGTTTTCTTTTGTTTGGAATGCTTTTTCGAATAAAATTTATTCAGTGAAGTAATATGTTTGATTATTATTTGTTGTTCATTTCTTGGCTCTACTCATAGTTCTAGGGTTCTCAAAAACTCAAGTTTTGCTCTTTGCCCCTCAATAATGGTTCCACTTTTCAGGTGACACTTCTAAATTTTTTTGGTTCATAATTGTTTCTCGAAGTTTCACCGAAGTGAACACTCTTTTTGGCTCCATTATCATTCATGAGTGTGCCAACAAACATCTGTTCTTATCTTTCTCAAAAAACGTTTATGAGAGTTGAAAAAAAAATTCATAAAAAGTAATAGAAAAAAGTGTACGCACTCAAAATTCCACACTGAGGTAACAAAACACGCTCTATTACACTTGTTACACATTTTTTCTCATCCATTCGTTTTTGAGAACCTCCGGGCTTCATTTCACTTTGTAATTTTTTTCTTATTCTAGAAAATGAAATTACTACTACAACTCATTCTTCTAACGACATTGCCAGCGCGACTAAGCTCACTGAAAATGATTTTCAATGGTACTATTTCTTGTGAATCGGAGGACGATTGGGCTGTTCATTTTGAAGTACGAGAGCACCATATGTAAGCTTTTAAGCTTTAAAACATCTAAATATCAATTCTCTGTTTAATTGTTCAGGCATCATCGACACTTCGGTTTAATTGTGAACAGCGATATAGAAGCAGAGACAACATCTTTTGAATACACACTGACTCCGCCAGATTTGGAAGAAAAACAAACGTTCTCGGTAATATATATTTTTTTAAAGGAGGATTCCGAGCAAAAATTTTTTTCTTCTAAAATATTCAAAATTTTGCCCTGATTCCGAATATCATACTGAAAATGCTCAAAAATTCCTCTAAACACCTGAAAAAAGGCCCAATTCCTGGAGGTGTTCCGGCGGCCGCGTGGCCTAACTCCTGGAGGTTTCTCTTCCACCAGGCTCGGCCAGCATTTTTACGCCGATTTTTTCACTTTTCACTGTTTTTTTCGGTGAAAATCAAATGGAAAGCAAGTATTTCAACAAAAATTCATGGAAAAAATAATAATTTAACGAAAAACGACACTGATTAGACAAAAAAAGACGACGAAGTGCAAAAAACGGAAATGACAACAGAGAACCCCATATAAACACAAAACAAGCCAGAAAATTGTATATTTACGCGCTTTTCAGATTGTTCCTTTTTTAAATTATTATTTTTTCCATGAATTTTTGTTGGAATACTTGCTTTCCATTTGATTTTCACCGAAAAAAACAGTGAAAAGTGAAAAAATCGGCGTAAAAACGCTGGCCGAGCCTGGTGGAAGAGAAACCTCCAGGAGTTAGGCCACGCGGCCGCCGGAACACCTGCAGGAATTGGGCCCTTTTTCAGGTGTTTAGAGGTATTTTTGAGCATTTTCATTATGATATTCGGAATCAGGGCAAAATTTTGAACATTTTAGAAGAAAAAAAAAATTTTTACTCGGAATCCTCCTTTAAAGTAGGATTACAGTCATTTTTTAAATATTCTCAAATGATCGTCCCAATTCCAGTATTTACGAAAATAACAATATTTTTGCACAAAAATCGTTAAAACTCGAGAAAATCGATTTTCAAAACGCCAACTTACATTTTTTCTAACCTATTTCAATGAATGTAGAATTTTTCGCTGATTCAAATGCACCTAATATCGCTGCTCAAAACGCCGTAGAAAATTTTTTATTAACAATTTTTCAATTGTCGCGCCGACCGCTGCCGCGGCAGCGGCGAGCGCGACAGCAGACTCAAGTCGGCAGCGGGCGGCGCGACAAAGTGCGATTTCGTTCATTAAAATTTTTCTATTGCGTTTTGAGCAGCGATATTAGGTGCATTTGAATCAGCAAAAAATTCTACATTCATTGAAGTGGGTTAGAAAAAATGTAAAATGTAAGTTGGCGTTTTAAAAATCGATTTTCTCGAGTTTTAACAATTTTTGTGCAAAAATATTGTTATTTTTGTAAATACTGGGATTGGGACGATTTTTTGAGAATATTAAAAAAATGACTGTAATCCTACTTTAAATAATTTGTTTTTTCAAAATCGAGAACGTTTTTCAGCACTATCAATTTGTGTACATGCTAAATTATAACTGTAATGGAGAGACAGTAAGAAATCACTTTGACGGTCCAGAAGTTTCGGTGACCGATGAGTGAGTTGAAAGTTGTGCAACTTATTTGGATGTTTTTTTTTCAGATTGGTCATCGAGGAGTTGGAAATTAATCTGAATGAGGGAACCGTCCATGCCTACAGATACGTATAGCCTGCTTCGAAATTATTTCTGTGACGCGAAACTAACGTTTTTGGGGTTCATTTCTTCTTTCAATAAAAGTCCTCAAATTCCTCTCAATTAACCAAAAAGAAACACTCGAAAGTCGGTTGAAGTTCAGTCGCTGTTCTTTGACTACGACAAGCCCGAAAAACTTAACCTCAACACATAAATAATTTTGCTTTTTCAGTAATAAAAGCGTTTCAAGATCGTTTATATGAGTTGAAACCCAGTTTCTTATTGCCTATTCAGAGTCCGATCAGACAAATGCTTCTTCGGTCTTGAAATCTTTATTATTCCAAGTCACACTTGTCATTACATTCTCTTTTATTGCGTTTCTGAAGTTTCTAAAGTGATACCCTCTATCGTGCTCTGGCTGGAGCACACATAACATCCAGCGCTACCTTCTTAGATCACCCAATTGTTAATCTTTATTGGCTGGGTTCTCTCATTCAGGCAACACTAGATGGAAAGAGGTTGGTGTCCCGCGTGACAAAGAAGGATCACAAGAACTGACTCATAATAATCCATAAAACGACTCCGGAATCCTCATATTTTCTGATTTTGAATATACAAAGAGAAAGGGATTTGAGCCAAGGATCACTGAAGTCCAAGTGTCTCTCCTCCCATTCTTTTGTATGTCAATTTCCAGGTGTCTGTGCGCCAGGTGAAAAAAAGGAGTTTCTATAGGGACATCCAATCCTTTCAACTCCAACCAAAGCAGTCAAGCCAAATCAATCGGATCCAATACAAATCTAATCTCGATTATGGTAGTCCTACCCATCATCTTCTCTGCTCCATATCTGCTTCTCGGATCTCCTCTTCTCGTTGTTTCGTCGTTCACGGCGTCTAGCCAGAAGACTGTGTGTCGAACGGAAGATCCCAGAGCATTCCTTGACAGGCTGGACTAGAGCAAGACTAGACGAGTCCTCCTACCCAATCGGGAAATGTAGAGACTTATCTTGTGGGAGAGACTTACTTTGGGAAAAGACTTACGTTGGGAAAAGACTTACTTTTGGGAAAAACTTACTTTGAGTGCGACATCCTTGATTCAGAAGTAGACAGGAAAAAACTTACTTTGGATAAAAGACTTACTTTGGGTGAATAACTTACTTTGGACGAAATACTTACTTTCTTGGTCGGAATATAGTGGTCCTGCCTTGTAAGACTCTCAAAATGTGTGCAAACTAAAAACCCGAAACACCCCTTAACAGGCATATAGCCTGGACGGTCTGCTGCCCATTCGGGGAAATCACGGTCCGGGGCTTAAAATGGCAGATGCGTTATTCAAGTGTTCCGGGCCCTAGTCAGACAATCAGAGTGCACATGTGTTTATTTATTAGCCGACGTGTCTCGAGACCTCTTCCAGAGTTGTCGCTGGGCAAGGATTCAAGTCACAAGCCAATAGATAACATGCATCTCCGAAGACCCAGAACACCCCTTAACAGGCATATAGCCTGGACGGACTGCTGCCCATGCGGGAAATTACAGTCCCGGGGCGTAAAAAGGCAGCTGCGCTATTCAAGTGTTCTGGGTATCCTATAGGTCAAAAACAGATTGCAAAAGTATGCATCTGTGTGGCTGGAGAATCCGAATCGACAATTTTTATCATTGTCGATAAAAGCGATACATTTTTTCGCTTTTAGTCATTTTGCCAGTATTAAAAAATAGCAAAAAATGACTCGAATTCTCTAATTTTATACCCGAAACACCCCTTAACAGGCATAAAGCCTGGACGGTCTGCTGCCCATTCGGGGAAATTACGGTCCGGGGCTTAAAAAGGCAGATGCGTTATTCAAGTGTTTCGGGCCCTAGTCAGACAATCAGAGCGCACAAGTGTTTATCTATCAGCCGACGTGTATTGAACCCTCTTCCAGAGTAGTCGCTAGGCAAGGATTCAAGTCACAAGCCAATAGATAATATGCATCTCCGAAAACCCAGAACACCCCTTAACAGGCATAAAGCCTGGACGGACTGCTGCCCATGCGGGAAATTACGGTCCGGGGCGTAAAAAGGCAGCTGCGCTATTCAGATGTTCTGGGTACTAGAATCTTAAACAGACTGCAAAATTACGCATCTGTATGGGTAGAGAATCCGAATCGACAAATAAAGCAGCGACATAGTTGCAGTCATCTCCATCGAAATAGTAGGAAATGTTTCTTTTGGAAGTTGAAAAATGTTTGCAACATTGTCGATTTTCAAATGTCGATGAAAGTGATTGACTTTATCACTTTCAGCCATTTTGCCAGTTTGAAAAAAGCAAAAAAAAAATGGCTCGGACTCTCTCTACACCCGAAACACCCCTTAACAGGCATATAGCCTGGACGGTCTGCTGCCCATTCGTGGGAAATACCAGAGAAGTGAACTCTGTAAAAACATCCACGGGGCGTAAAAAGGCAGATGCGTTATTCAAGTGTTTCAGGTTGGCCTAGTCAGACAATTATTAGAGTGCACACACTTGAAAGCCTAACCTAGGTTTTTGTGATGATCCATCGTCCAATCGCTATCCATCCAATCGATTGATCACCAAGATTCGAAATGAGAAGAATATCGACCTGAAAAATGATATATTGCAAAGTTTGCACCAGGGTTGAGCGACAACAAACGTTGGCAAGCTCTTTAAGTGGGAATAACTTTTTCAAGGGGTCGAGTGAATTTACGGTCAACATCAGAATGTTTCTTATTTAAAAACCTATCGATTGGTTAAAAAATCGTCAAATTTCATTGAAATTAACAAAGTTACGCCTTCTGTTGCCGAAAAATTGCAATTTTTTTTTAATTTCGGCACCAAAACTCTCTTAAGTTTCGAGGAAATTTGACGGATTTTCATTGAATATTCGTAGTAAGACTTTAACTTTTTCTAAAAGTACTCACCTGCCTCGGGATCCTCTTGAAAACCGGAGCAATCTGGACCGCAAGTATTGAGTTAGAAGTGATCTGAAAAAAAAAAAACAATTTTCATGAAAATGATGGGAAGTCGATAATAAACGAAAAATACAAAAAACGGCTTAATAACTCGCCAAAATTCATCAAAAACAATAAAGAAAAATCGAATGAAACAAAGAAAAGAGGAAGGAAAGAAGAATGAACAGAGACAAAAAGAATATCGATCGATTTTTCCAGGAACAATGGTAAAACAATGTGTCCCACAAACAGTGGCCACTAAAAAAAAGGAGGTATTGGTGTGGCACGGGGCAAACGCGCTCCGTTGTGTTTTGCGCGGGAATTCAAAAAATTGAAATTCCAGACGCTGTTTTGAGCTTTTTTGTCGAAAAAAACTTTACAAACGACTTTCTCTGTGAAAACTAAAGCGGACATCCTGAACAAAAAACGGACAAACTTTCTAGCGGATTATACAAGTAAGATGTAGTTGTTTCCATTAAAAACCAACAAGCATATCTCAAATGTTTAGTTTCTATTGTATAAGCTCCTTTTTTATTATAAAGATTTTTGCTCCCAGTATCCAGTTTTGCTTTATTTTCTAGAAAAATCCTACAATGTATTTTATCGTTGATTTGTAATGCTTTTGTTCAGAATTCCGTGTGAAAAAATATTTCAACAAGAAACGTTTATTACAAACTTGAAGCGTGTCATTAGGCGGAGAGGCAATTCCAAAACGAATTACAGTACACTTATGCGCACAATTCAACAGGAGAGCAAGAGAAAACGAAACCGAAGAGCTTAGGAAGTAACTCTTCAGCTTCATCTCTACACAACAGGAAATTAGGCCAGTCGCCATTAAGATTTTGACAGAACGGAAAGGAGCAAAATGTGGAGAGGGGGAGAGGGATAGGGAGGAAAAGACAAACCGGTCGATGTACTTAAAAATGAAACACACAAATGTCAACTAATGCATTGGTACAACAAGAGGACCAAGGACCTCGTAAAAGCTGTAATCGATTATTGGGATATATATGGGGTCAGAGGATCTAAGTGGATGTGTGTGTGTGTCTACGGAAGAGATTCTGTCGGGTTGGGGTGGGCTGGATTAGTAAAAATGCGTGTCAATTTTATATTAGCATCAGGTTTGTTTGAAAGGATTGTGATCTGCGTAGGACAAAAGACGAAACGGTCAAAGCATAAGCGTGGTGGTGGTGGTGGGAAAATTAGAATTTAGAATTTAGATTTAAACATGAAAAGATAAACATACAAAAGAAAAACAAGGGAGACAAATGAAAGGCTGAAAGCTCGTTGTCGCTGAGGCTGTTACGTCATTTATCCATTGCAGATTGGGGGGAGAAAAAGTGGAAACGAAAACAAAGAAGAGAGAAAACAAACAAACAAAGTAATTTTGAATGAATTGATTGAGTTTGTGTTGGGGGGCGGTGAAAGCGACGGGACCGATTACAGCGAACCGACATGAGGATCAGAGGAATGGTTGCATGGAAAGCTTGAAGGCATTGGAGCGGGCGGGGTAAGCAGCTTAGTGTGCCTCAGCAGCGATGACTTCCTCGATCGGACGGTTCTCCTCCTTGGCGCGGAGGTAGGTTTGGTAGTGTTGGGATTCCTGGAAAGTTACATTGTTTTGGGATCTTGAGTTCGTAGGATTGTGCAGACATTCAAGTTTTATGTTTCTGTAAAGCTTTCATCCAAATCAGTTCAGCTTGGGCTGAGCTACTATATTACTAGTGAAACGCGGACGTACTGTTAGAAATTCCTGTACGTTCGTGTTTTACTAGCTGCAACTCAGCTCATACTGAACTGATTTGCGTAAAAATCTTATAGAAAGATCAGAAACATCGTTACGATGATGCACATATGTTTAGTTTTCAGATTGCTCAAAAATGGAGCGAGTTATGGATCATTTTGTAATAATTAAGAAAAAAATTTGAAACCGAAAATGTGTCTCTAACTCTATCAAAGCTCAAAGTTCATCGATTCATATAAAATTCTCACAGTTCATTTCTGGTTATCTGAAGAAGATGCCTGTCTAATTTGAAACCTTTTATAGCACTTTTTTTGGGCGACTGGTATATTAAAAACAGGTAACTTTGATTCTATAGCTAAATTGATATATTGAGAGTGAGCCCTTTTCTCAAATTTGTTATCCTCTTGTTCCTATGTGCCTACACCCCAATGCTCACCTTGAAAATACGGATCTTTCTTTGAAGGGCACGAGAGGTATCCTTGAAGATGTTGCGCTCGTCAGCAGCCATGGCCTGAAAATTATCATTTTTACAACTTAATCCAATAAGAATTCCTCTTACAGCGTAGTTCTCTCCATGGGTATCAATGAGTCCAGCACAGAAGATGATATCCTTTGGAAGCAACTTGTAGACACGATCGCGGCTTGGAGTCTGTAAATCAACGGGTTATTCGGGAACACACACTACAAGATTGTTATGAACTGAAAGAGTTGGTTTGTTTTCTATCTAAAGGGGATGTTCAAATACACTACCGATGGGCGAGAGATGTGGAGTTCCATTGGCAGTGGCTTGATGTAGTTGACGTGCTCCATGACCACAGCTGGCGCCTTCTTCTCCGACAATTTGATGAGTTGAGCGTCGATGCGAAGTTTCTGAAGCAATCAGAACAAAATCACTAATAGTTCTAGGCTAGTACTGCATTTCACATCATTATGTAAAATGGAAAGAATAAAATGTTAAAGATCGTCTGAAACTCGGCAAACCACTCACCACAGTTGGGTCAATCTGGACGATATCGTGTTTGGCGAGTTGAGCTTGGACGAGTTTCTCAACATTCTTCTGGAATTGGGTCTGGGACATTTCCGATCCATCAATGGCTTGGGTGACTTCGATGGTGGTCTGCTTCTCAACTGAAAAATCAATAACTAGATTGGCGAACTCTTCCATTAGAAACTCACTAGTAGTTCCGTTGGAGTGTTGCTCGGAGCTAGTGACCTCATGAACTTGGATTGGTGGAGAGTGGGATCCAGCAGCGCCAGTGATCGCCTGAACCTCATCATCAGCCAATTGATCCAAGTGATCTTGTTCGAGATGAGCGATGACTTGAGCGTTCTCGGAGATTGAGTTGGAGTTCTTTCCCTTCTTATTCTTCTTCTTGTTCTTCTTATCGGTGGAGACATCAGTGGTTTGTGGAGCGACTCCGTAGTCCAACTCCTCAACGGACACTTGTTTCTTGGCGGTTCCATTGACCTTTCCAGAGTTTTCCTTGTCGCTTCCTGGGGACCCCTTTCCTCCCTCAACGGTGCTTTGTGGAATCTCAACGGTTGGGGCTGGAGCGGCATCGTGCGATTCGGAGCTTCCGGATCCCTTCTTGTTCTTCTTGTTCTTCTGAAAAAGGGAATAGTGAAGCTAGCAATTCAGGCTCAAAATGTGAGGGACATTCTTGTCAAGACAATTAGGGTACCTTGGATGCTGGGGTTGGTGCTGGGGCAGCGGCGGATTCAGTGGTGCTTGGGGAAACGATTTTCTTCTCGAATACCTCTTCGACGACTTCTGGAGTGGCCTCCTTGACTGGCTCAGCAGCTGGAGCTGCGGCCTCGCTCTCACTGTTCTTTTTATTCTTGTTCTTCTTGTTCTTCTTCTTTCCACCCTGCAATGTTAGGAGGTAATGGGCGAAATTACAGTCGTTCAGAAAGCAGTAAGTTTTCTCTCAACAATTAGTAAATCAAACTGAGTGTCTTGGGGTAATTTTTTCGTCACACCATGTTATAATACTCTCATGTGTTATCTACCTCCTCCTCTTCACCAGGGGACACCAGCTCTGCTACCTCTTGAACGTCTATTATCTCAAAGGAATCTAGTGCCACATCTGAGTCAACCTAAATGAAATTGAATTTAGTTGACATTGACGCAGATTTTGGCACATTTTCGGGGGAAGTGCAAACTATCTACTTTTGCAAGCGGTTTTGTGGTTAGGAGCATACCTCATTCTCAGCATGAACTGGCTCGACAACCTTTGGAGCTTCGATGTGCTCCTCAACGGACTCAGTCTTCTGAAAATTTTCCAGGTTTTGTGGGTTGGGATGACATCCTTTTACCTCTGGCTTAGCGGTGACAAAGTCCAAGAAGTCCATGTTATCAGCGGTTGGTTTCTTGGATGGCTGAGCCTTCTCAACTGGGGCTGGAGCCGCCTCCTCGACCTTCTGAAATGACACTTTTAAAACTACTCATCCCATCTACAACTGAAAATTTGAAAACAACCAACTAAGTAGATCTATCTAAGCTAATAGTAATTTCTATATTAATGAAAACAAGGATGACGTTTGAGACACACAGGAAATGTGAGGGAACTGAGAAGCGGTTTGGGTAAGTTGTCGTTTTTTTTTTTGGGTGATATAGTATTCCACGCGTTGTTTGGTTATGAAAAGCTGCATATCAGACTGATGTCTAACCTCCTTGTGCTCGGAATGCAGGAACTCGAGGAACTCCAAGTCCTCCTTGCTGGGCTCTTGGGATTGCTCACTCTCGGTACGCTTCTTGTTCTTTTTATGATGATGCTTTTTCTTGGAACTCTTTGGTCGATTGAGCAACACCGAGTTGGGGCTTGGCGTGGAACGCTGGGTTGGAGTGGTCAACTTCTCTTCAGCTGGCGATGCATCAGTGACTTGATCGTATGTAACGATTTCCAAATCATCAATGGATTCTGATGGCTTTGAGACAGCTGGAGCAGCTTCTTGAGCGCTAGACACCTCTTCTGGTTTCGGAGTGACAAAGTCAAGGAAATCCATACTGTCAGCGGTTGGCTTCTGAGATACAGCAGCTGGAACAGCTTCAGCACTTGGTTCCTGGGGACGTTCATCCTTAGCGGTAACAAGGTCCAAAAAGTCCATGCTATCAGCAGTTGGCTTTTGAGAAACCGGAGCAGGGGTATTTACTGGCTCTTCGACTTGGGATTCTTGAACTTGAACACTCTTCTGCTCAGCAATTGGTTCATCGACCTGCTGTTGCTCAGTAACCGTTGACCCATTCTTAAAATTCTGTTCTATACTAATTACCCAAAAACAAAACAGAAAATGCCTATTTCCCTGAGATAAAGTGCTCTGTGAACATGCATTCTAATACAAACCTTTTCGCTCTCACTGTGCTTCTTGTTCTTCTTGTTTTTCTTGGATGGCTGTAAATGGGAAAGGTTTTCGTGCAAACGGTTAGTCCTATTTTACCTTCTCCTCAGACTTCGCTGCCTCCACAACGGCTGGCTTCTCCTCAACAACTGGATCAGTTTTCTTGGTCACGAAATCAAGGAAATCCATGCTATCATCAGCGGTTGGACGCTGAGTCTCACTCTCGCTAGTCTTCTTTCCCTTCTTTTTGGACTTCTAAACGGGACATATTAGACAGGGTAAATGGTATTCAGGACAAAGAGCTATACGTGCAACAGACATTACAACAAGACAACATTCATCTGAAATCACCTTCTCCTCTTGCACTGGAGCAGCGGATTCTTGTTGTTGAACAGCGACTGGCTCTTCAACGCGTTCTTCCTTAGCAGTGACAAAGTCCAAGAAATCCATGCTATCGGCGGTGGGCTTCTTGGATGGAGCTTCAACTGGAGCTGGAGCAGCTTGCACTGGCTCCTCTACAGTCTTCTCGCTCTCGCTCTTCTTCTTATCCTTCTTATTCTTCTTTTTGTTATCAGATGGGGTAGACTCCACTGGAGCTGGAGCAGCCTCTTCTGGAGCAGAAGGAACCTCGACTTGCTGTTCAACGGTGTTCTCGCTCTCGCTCTTTTTCTTATCCTTTTTGTTCTTCTTCTTGTTTCCAGAAGCTGGTGGGCTTGTCTCCACTGGAGCGCTTTCAGTTGGGGTAGCCTCAACTGGATCAGTCTCAACTGGAGCAGCCTCCACTGGAGCAGCTTCTGGAGCAGAAGGAACCTCGACTTGCTGTTCAACGGTCTTCTCGCTCTCGCTCTTCTTCTTATCCTTCTTGTTCTTCTTCTTGTTTCCAGATGCTGGTGGGCTAGACTCAACTGGAGCAGTTTTCGCTGGGGAAGTCTCTACTGGAGCAACCTCTTCTGGAGATTCGACAACCGAGGACTCTTGTGGACGCTCTTCCTTAGCGGTCACAAAGTCCAAGAAGTCCATGCTATCAGCAGTTGGCTTCTTGGATGGCTCAGCGGCTGGGACTGGAGCAGCTTGCACTGGCTCCTCTACAGTTTTTTCGCTTTCGCTCTTCTTTTTGTCCTTCTTATTTTTCTTCTTGTTACCAGAAGCTGGTGGGGTGGTCTCCACTGGAGCACTTTCCACTGGAGATGCCTCAACTGAAGCCACCTCTTCTGGAACAGAAGGAGTTTCAACTGCAGCTGACTCTTGTGGACGCTCTTCCTTAGCGGTCACAAAGTCCAAGAAGTCCATGCTATCAGCAGTTGGCTTCTTGGATGGCTCAGCGACTGGAGCTGGAGCAGCTTGCACTGGCTCCTCTACAGTTTTCTCGCTTTCGCTCTTCTTTTTGTCCTTCTTATTCTTCTTCTTGTTTCCAGAAACTGGAGCACTTTCCACTGGGGAAGCCTCTACTGGAGCCACCTCTTCTGGAACCGAAGGAGTTTCAACTGCAGCTGACTCTTGTGGACGCTCTTCCTTAGCGGTCACAAAGTCAAGGAAGTCCATACTGTCAGCAGTAGGCTTCTTGGATGGCTCAGCGGCTGGGGCTGGAGAAGCCTCAGCTGGAGCAGCCTCCGCTGGAGCAGAGACAGTCTCAGCATGCTCTTCAACAACTTTCTCACTTTCACTCTTCTTCTTATCCTTCTTATTCTTCTTCTTATTCTCAGAAGCTGGTGGGGTGGTCTGAAAGAAAGCCTTGCGGGTGATGCGTGCAAAAACGTGCAGAATGATTGGAGCGGGTGCGAACTGTCATACTTTATGCCTATCATTTTATCTCTCTCAGCTGTTCTCTTGAACTCACCTCGACAACTTGCTCAACTGGAGCTGGAGCAGCTGGAGTCTCCTCGCTCTCACTCTTTTTCTTGTTCTTCTTGCTCTTCTTGTCCTGGGAAGCCGCTTGTGGCTCCTCGATAACAACCGCTGGCTGCTCGACAACCTTCTCAATGGTGGCTGGCTCAACAGTGGCCTCACTCTCGCTCTTCTTCTTGTTCTTCTTGTTCTTCTTTCCGGTGACCTGAAACACAACAATGCAATAGAAAGCTCGTGAACTTTTTATTTCTGTTTGATACCTCTTGAACCTGCTCGGCTGGCTCAGCTGGAGTGTTGGTTGGGGTCTTTGGCTCTGGAGCGGCTTGCTCAACCTTGGCGACCTTCTTCACAACGACTTCCTCTTCGACTGGAGCGGCCTTCTCGGCCTTCTTGGCCTTCTCAGCCTTGGCGGCCTTCTCCTTCTTCTTTTCAGCTTGAAGCTTCTTCAACTCGGCTTCTTTCTTCTCTTGCTCCTTTTGGATCTTTGCTTGCTCAGCCTTCCATCTCTTGTCCTCTTCTTCCTGAGCAGCACGCTTCTTTGCTTCAGCCTCGGCACGGCGAGCTTCCTTCTCGGCGGCCTTCTTGGCAATCAGCTTCTGTTCGGCTTCTTGATCCTTGGCATTCTGTTTTGGAGCTTTCTTCTTCTCGGCCTTCTTGACCTTCTCAACCTGAAAATAATTGCATTGATGACGCCATCATCATTTTTGATTCCCTTTTTAGAATGGCCTTCAATTCTCACAGGTTTTGTACTTAACACATGTTTGAATTGCGAGAATTGTGTTCGAATTGAGTCATACCCTCAATACAGACACAAACGCCCGACGGAGGAGGAAGCGAGGCGCAACAAAAAATTTCACTTTCGCAATGATAACGGGCGCATTTTTGGAACCATTGTGCGTGGGCATTGAGCATTTTGCAAGTTTTTGGAAAAGCTGAACTCACTTTCTGTGGTTGCTCGGTGAGCTCGAGAGAGGCGAAGACTTCCTGGCGCTTGTCGTTGATTGAGTTTGGAAGCACAGCGGTCAGGAGCCTGAATTTTTAAAATGAGCAAGATACAAGATTCCAGAAACCTTACCATTGGTTGAACTGATGACGTTGGGACTTGGCCACGCGTCCCAGATTCTTTCTGCGGTTCGTCAGTTGCACTCTGATGTGTGGACGTCTCACTGATTTTGGAGACCTCATGTTTTATTCTTTGTGGATTTCGAGATTCACTTGTTCACAAACAGTGATTAGCTGAAAAATGTGAATTAGAATTTTGAGGAAAAGAAGATTATCTGAGAAACGTTCCAGCTTGAAATAACAAAGAAAAAAGTTTTTGGGCCTAAAATCTGACCGCAACACGACAAACATGCGGAGGGCAACCTGAGGGAGGAGAGAGAGAGGAGGCGGGATCGGGGTCTCGTCACACCGGCGAAGAGCGCCCGGGCGCCCCTCGTCTTCTCCCGTTTGCCGGACGATAGATATGGTAATGAATGAGACGTAGAGTGAGAAGAGTAACCGTTGGCGGGAGTGTCAGAGGTGAGGTGGGGGGACGTCGAAATTTGAAACGTGCGCCCCATGGCGCAGGATTTTTTGTCAGAGGACCGACTTGCAGAAGATAATTTGATAGCGCCACCTGTGCGATAGAGACTAGACAAAGTACATGTACTTAACAAGATGATTGATGATTTTTGAAAGAAATTTCCGCTTGCCAGATCCTAGTGTCAAAGTCCTGTATCCTTTCCCCTACAAAAACAGCAGGATGTGCGCAAATATTTACTAGTTCGATTCAATTGGAGGGTATTGGCGGCTCATTTTTCCCCTCCTGCTCAATGAGCCCCGATGAGTTCATCTGGCTGAGCATGTGGTGGAGGTTGTGGCGAAAAGAGAAAATGCACAAAGCAATAGATTGATGAGTTTTTGAGCGCCGGAGCCCGCTGACGTCGGAGGAGAAGAGGAAATTGGAAGATGCGAGAGAAGAAGAAGAAAAACAACAAAAACACATCTAGAAGAACCTTCTTGAGCTCACGGGGATTGCGAAGGATACGGCGATAAAATGGGCGTTCCAAAAGATTTTAGAAATGGGCGGTCTATTTCTTCGTTGGGTGGTGACAGGGACAGCTGGTTCGCTTTAAAAAACTGTGAAATTATCGAGACAGATGTGTGCCCTTTTACCCTATGAAAAACCAAGGGACAGGTGCCACTAGGAAAAAAACTAGGATCGTTTCGAAAATGGGCACAAATGCAGCTGCTCTATAATTTCTTAATAGTGATCCTAAATCTACATCTGGAGGCTCAATTTTAGTAAACATGTTTTTAGATGATGTGATTGTTTTGAAATTGAACTATTGTTCTAGATTTTTAATTACAATTTCGAACCGAAAGAACAAATTTCGAAACCGAATTCAAATCATCAACGTAATAGTTCTATTGACCATTTGAACCTGCTCATTCCAAATTAACAATAGGGCGGCGGCTCATTCTCTTTTATGACGTGCACTTTATTCTCCTCTCCCATTCGAACGATTCTCCTATTCTTTGGCGCCCACTGTTGACAAGTAGAGAGGGGTCGGTTTTTTTTCTTGTGTGCCTCCGCGTGTTGCCTTATGTGGCATGCGCATTGGTCGGCTATTTGTGTCACGTCGCCAAGGCAGTGCTTTTTCAAGGCACAAGAAAGACTCGTAAACAACCCGGGGGCCGAAGGCGTCGAGTGAGTGAGTGTCAAGAAGAGAGGTTAAGGAGGCTAGAATTGAGCGCGCACGGCCAAATCGAAATCGAACGGCCGTGAAATGAGCGCCGAGATGATTCAGAGAAAGAGGCAAAAAAAATTGGAGGGGAAAACAACACGCGTGTGCATTTTGTGGGGATGGTGACAAAAAAAACAGTAATCGGATTAGTGTAAACACACTGTTACAGTACACAGTTTTGTGTAATGTTAGAATTGTGTAACATTTGCCAACTCGCAGGGCCCCTATGGTTAAGTTTTTGTATCTTAGAAGATTTTGAAATTCAAAAATTGAAAACAACAGTTTCAAAACACCTTCTGAATCCTATTAGGGAGAATAGCACAAAAAACCTCTGTTTGGGCCTCGTGCCTCAGACAGCGCCGAGACGTCATCGAACACACCTTAAATTGGTGATAAGAGAGCAACAACAAGATTTGCTCGATTTGTCATTCGGATTCAAAATCCGTGAGGAACAGTTGGCGACCCGTCATGTCATGAACATTCAGCTCATCCATTTTGTGAGAAGCTCCGTATTTTTGAAAGGTCATCCGAGCACACAAAAAGAGAAAAAAAGAAGAAAGAAGAATGGAGATGAATCGTCTCTCTCCCTTCGATTTTATGGTTTCTAGGGACCGACTGGCGCCTCATAACAAATGGGAAGATGAAGTGAGATAGTTGAGCAAAAGGGAGAAGACATACAAAAATGGGAAATGCATTCATTCATTTCCATTGATCGATGCATATGCACATACATAAACAGAATAGCTGAACGCTTCGGGGAGAGAGAGAGAGAGTAGAAGGCGAAAGAAACTGATGTTTTCTGTGTTTTTTTTCTGTTTTCCTTCTCTCGCGCCCCGTTTCGAAATACTTGCAACAACAAGGCAACTGAAAGAGGAGGAGAAGAAGAAACTGCAACAAAAGGGAAACCATAAAAGAGCTGCATTGCCTTCCGAGATGGCTTTTCTTGGGCTCAATTGTTGCTGAAGAGCCAGGGCTACTGAATTATTGAAAGCACAAGAAAAATGAAAGGAGGAAAACAAGATCAGGAAAAGGAGTGATGAGGCTAATATGTTTTCTTGTTTTTCAGGTTTTCTTTCTTACAAAGCTTTAGCCAACAACAATTTTTATGACCTATTGTGTCTTTTGAAAAAAATTCAAGATTGGAGGAGAAACACAAAATGCTCGAAAAAATTGCAGTTTTTTTTTCCAAATTTCGAATCTTTTGCTTTTCCTGCAAACTGAAAATGAAAGTTTTAGAAGAATTTGAAGGTGGTTTGAAACGAAAAAAAAAAGATGAAAAAGCAATGTGAGAGATATCTCACGGAGGCGACATTTCTAAATGCTCAAATCTTTTCCGACGCCCACACTTTTTCTTCCTTCATTTTTCTTCTCGACCCTCAAAACTTTTTTTTCTTGAATCCGACCGCCTGATGAAAGGAACAAGATGACGAAAAAAAAAGAAAAACTAAAACAAGTATATAAAAACCACTGACATTTTTTTCTGCCACCAATCTTCCGCACGATTTGTTTTGTGTGTGTGTCTATGAATTTGAGGGAGTGAGACGAAGAGGGAAGAAAAAAAACGACATGCAAAAAATTGGAAAGACCCCCGGGAAGGACCGACTCTGTCCTTGAAATTAGTTGTCGCCTAGAAGAGAAGAGAAGGCTTGAAGGTCAATTTATTCGAAAGGTGCCGTTGTTTGTTTGAATGATTTTAATGAAGAGGGAATTTCTTATCCGTTGTCTCAGCTGATTGAAAATTTAAATAGCTGATAAGCGTGTCAGAAATCGAAAGTGACGGAGTGTTCAAAATTAGTGAAAGTATTATTATTCTTATTGAAAAGTGAAAATCGTTTAACGAACGTTTCGCCTTTGTACACGCCGCTAAAACCTCGCGCGACAGGTAAACAAAGTGAGAATGTTTCGAAATGGCACGAACGTTTCGGTTTTTTTTGCTCGTAGAAAAACTTATGGCGTTGAAATCTATTTGTTTTGGTTTTTTCTTCTTCGAAGGCAATTTCGAAAACGGGTCGAATTCGAAACCCAGCGGTAACTTGATCATCAAACACGTCTTGTTCCGTCAATTGTTTTCCTTTTAAAAAGTGTTCTCATTGAAGGAATCGAGGTCAGCGTTGAATTAGGAAAAAAAAAGTGCAGGGTCATAAATAACTGTGGCTGATCGGAGAGATCGACTCGTTTTGAATTGAAGGAAAAATTCTAAAACGGGGGTCTGGAATGGAGCCAAAAAACTATTAACTGGGTCGCATGCCAATAATGCAACATATGAATGTAAATAGATTTTTTTTTTGGTTGATAAGCACTGAAAATTGCAACAATTTTGTTCCGTTATCACTTAATGTCATTTCAAGTGTGTTTTGTGCGGAATGAGTAGATTCAAATGAAAACTTTCAAGATTCCAATGAATCAGATAAGAGGAGGCAAAAATTAAAAGTCATCCATGTCCTTGAACCATCAAAATGTTTGGCATGACAGTGATTTATCGATGTGGTTGGGGAGAGATGAAAGGAAGCGCGCGGCCGTCGTAGGTAAATGTTATGATACGCTTCTATAATGTACAAAGTCGTCAAACGATAAAAAAAGTCATCAGTTTATCGAGAATTCATCCATCACTTTGATATTTGATCAAGACACCTTGACAGCGCCATAATTCACGCCGGGGGCCGCTGGGTTTTATGGGCTTTTCTTCTCTTCTTCTTCTCATCATCCCATCAGAACACAATAAAAGATACTGTTTTGATGAAGATAAAGTGGTGATAGATAATTGTGAAATCGTATTCACCCAAAAATAGATCGAGGGGTTAGAAGGAAGTGTCAACGACAAGATCATCGTGTGACAATAAATATTGGGAAAATGAAGGGAAAAAAGAAAAGAAAAGTTGAGCAAAACGCATGAAACCTGATGTGAGGATCATATTTCAGATGGGCGCGAGAAGATAGCGAAAAGAAATGGATCATGAGAATGTAAACGATTGTTGTGTAAAAAAGAAAGGGATTGTTGAAGCCTTTTCAGAAATATGGCTCGCCATTTCTTATTCTCCTCATTTCCAAACCATTTTTCACATTTCAATCGCTATGTTTACATCAAACAGGACTTCAGAACAGAGTTGAAGTGATTTTTAGTTTTCCAACCACGTGTCGGGCCTTTGTTTTTCGAGTCGAAATTCTCAATTCAAAAACAACATCCCTCAGGCCATTACAACCTGGTGGCTGCCGAGGACGGGGGATGTCTTTTAATTTGTTTTTTGATAACAGATGAAAGAACAACAGAGAATGTGAGGAAGTTGGAATTGAACGGGCGAACGTGGTGAATAGGAAGGGAGGGAATTGGAATAGAAAAAACGCAAAAAAAATTCTTTAAACTTGAAGCTCAATATTATCTGAGTTTTTTACCTCCAAAAATGTGAATTGAAAACTCAAAAAGTTAAAACCTATTGCAATTCAGGGAATCCTTTAAAATGTCTCCAGAAAATAGAGGTTTCTTGAAATTTCCAGAAACAATCCTTAAAGAGTTAAGCAAGTTTAGGGAATCCCGAATAGTGTTTTGGTTAGCTTATTCTGGACCTTTTAAAGATATAAATAATTCGAAAATTTGAAAAAAACAGGGCTCTATTGCAGTTAAGGAAAACGGGGATCTACTGCTGTTTAGTTTTTCTTCAAGACTCTTGAAATTTTGGAGCCCCTAAAACTTTTACAAACCAACATTATACAGTACAGCAAGTTTGGAAAGCATTTCTAAACTTTTGAGGTTGGACAAGAGGGGTTGTGTTTTTTGTACAATCTGAAAGGACCCCTTTTTTTTAAAGGAAACTCTAAATTGCAACAGAGGCGATGATCCTGTGTTTAAATTTTAGTATCAATTTCCAATCAATTCTTTCGACTTTTTGAGTACTGTATAGGATCTGGAAATTGAACTTCCAAAAATTGGGGTTTCACTAAAAATAGTAATATCTTGAATTCTCATTTTCCAACAAAAAAAAACAACTCCCAAGTTCTCAGATCATTATCAAAACTTACCATTCTTACAAAACCATAAGGGAAATCCAAAAAAATGCTTTTTCTTTCCTACAGTCGCCGAAACTTCATGAGCAATAATAATAATTCTACTATTCATAAATGATGACACATCATTTATTTCGGAAAATATCTAAAACCACTCGCACAACCAATAAGGCTAATTTCAAAAATTAGCTACCATTTGCTTTCAGAAACAACACATGTTGCGTTTTGTTATTGTTGTTTTCAGTCTATGCTAATTCTGTCACATGATTATTCCAGATGATCTTTCGTATTACAAAAAACTGAATGTTCCCCACTAGAGAAAGTCAAATAGTTCAAAGTAGCGCCTACAACATATGTTAAGCCGACAAAAGCACACTTCTCGGAACAAAACACTTGATAGTTTAACAGCTAATAATAGAAAATGATGGTTGGCATTTTGGGAAGTGGTGGGTATAGGTTTTTGTGGTATCATAGACCCTGCGGAGCCTTTCTATTAGAGTAAATACGGTGTTTATGAATTTTTAGGAACAGTATGATGCTCAGAGCTAGTAGAAATGATTGGTTTTATGCAGCCTCAATTTTGGAAATTTTAGAATTGTTTTTGTAATTTTTATTTAAGCTTTATCCTAAATTGAACAGACTGTGACAGTTAGGACGTTAGAAGCTAATAATAAAATTACAGTTGAATTCCCAATTTTTCCTTCAAAACGTTTTGTTTCTTTAATTTCTCCCCCTTTTTAGAATCCGTTCACAGGGTCACAGTTTCAACAGGTTTTCTTCTCCAAATCGTCCAAGAAAATAAACTAAAATAACTGCCTTTCTTCTCCCAGCCATCAATCAAAAATCATAACGATCTACCGTCCGCTCCCAATAAACAGTTTGGTCAAAAGTTGCTGTCACATGTTCTCGAAAGAATGTTTCTCTTTGCGTTCTCTGTCAAAAAATACACACAATCACATCAATTATCTTTTTTGCGGAGTGTGACACACTGCTTGGATAATGGGGAGGAAGATTTTCTGCTCTCTAATCAGCTAGCAAAAGTTCTGAAGAAGAAAACGAAAAGAAGAAGAGAGCTAAAGGAACTACACAAGTGACAGGATATCATATTTTTAGAAAACTTGTCTCCTTCAGAAATACGAGCCAGGTGTCATAACAGATCGGGAATACCTGCTCAAACTGTGTAATATTTATAAAAGGTGGAGTTTTTGTAACTCTCAAGTGCATTAAAATGAGTTGTAAAGAACACATGCGGGGTGGATTTGTCGGGTTCAGAAGAACATACTTGAGCCCGTTTTGTTTATTGACTTTTGACGTGCTTCCGCTGTTGATGGAAGAGATACCAAGTTCCCAACAAACAGTGTGATAGGAGAATAGGTTTCACAACAAAATAAAAAAGAACAAAGAGTAAAGCGTGGAAAAGAGTTCAGAGAATAGGTTTCTCAAGAGGTAAGCTTATCAAATCTTCAATTTTTTGGATTGTAGCTAGCAAGCTATTTAAATTATAGCTAAGTTTTCAAGATATAATAATTATTCTGTATTTCAAGCTGGAATGTTCTCTAAAAAGATTAACTCACCAATCTGATATTTCGTCGAACAAAGGTCGGGAGTAGCTGGATTTTTCGTTTCACAAAGTTTCGATTGGGAATAACGGAATATTTCGAATCTGGTGGGACGTTGGTGATGTGGCCGTTCCTCTCTGTAAAAAGGAATAAAATGAAGTGTATATCAGTTGAAAATGATAAGAAAAGATATCGCGGTAAGAGAAATGAGAACCCCCGGGGCCCGAAATGAGAAAGAAACAGAAAGAGATGAGGGCGGCGGCATCACTCTCTTTCTCTTCCTCTGCGCCATGGCCCCATCGAATTTGTAAAACATGAAGAAGGCAAACGAATGTGAGTCGGTTGTGGAAGCAGCAAGAAAAATGTAACCAGGATGGGATGGAAATAGAGGGAAAAAATGAAGAAGAAAAAGTAGGAAGGGTAGCCAGTGTTGATTGGTTTTGTTTGCCTTGGGATTACATAAGTGTCTTTTACCTTCGATTAACCTTTGAGTTAGTTAATCAGAACGTGCTCAAACACTCATCATGGCACCCTCCGACACGTCGGCGCTTTCTTTAGGGTGGATGCAACGGGTCGAAAAAAATTGACAGAATATTTGAAGAATACAAAAAGTGATAGTGAGGGTGGAGACGAAATCAAAGCAACACAAGAACGACAGAAATAGTGTGGCAGAGGAAACAAAAGTTATTAGCATTTTTTGAATGGTTCTGTTGGCATGGGGGTTATTGAAAATCGATAAGGTCATGAATGTATTGATTTTTAGATACTCAATCCTGAAAAAACCACGTTGGTTTTTGGTGTTCCGTTTTACTACAAGCCCACAAGCCCAATGTTGACACACACTGATTTCATTGAGTGTGAAGTGACAAGAACACAAACTTCGACAAAGGGGATCGACAAGCCCCGCCCATTTTTACCTCCGCTATGGTCGCGGGGATAATAGTCGATCACTCAGGTTCGGAGAGAGAGAGAGAGAGACTTGAGACTAAGTTTTTTGGGTTTATTGTATCTTATTCAATTGGAATAGTTTAAAATTAAGGTTAAACTTTTTTTGACCAAAAAAGCTCGTAGTTTATTTTTTTTTTAGTTTTAAAAAATGTAAACATCGAAAAAAATTATAATCTTAGACCTGAAAATAGTCGAGGATTCCGATGGATGGATCTCTGCCAAAAAGTAAGTTTTTTTTCCCATTATCAGAAAACATTTTTTAGGGTTTTTCGAGCTTTCCCCATGTCAAAAAAAATTTGCCCTTTCACGTACTGAGCCTCTCCGTGGCGAAAGGGATCAACAGATGCTTGCATCTGGCTAATCAGTACAATTTTTTTTCAGTTTTAACCAAATATTGTAGAATCCCCAGGCCGGAAATGCCGTACCGTTTTATAGGTCTCATCAAATTCTACATTTTGATATAAACATTGTCTAAAGAATCTGAATGGTTATAGCTGGGAATCTAGCCATGATGGAACAACTGAAGCCCAGATGGCAAAAAAACGCGAATGAAGGAGCTGGCTGAAATTAGGTAACGATCGAGATTAAAACTCGCATTAGCATATCTTTGAAAACGTTTCAGTAACTCAACACAAGAAAGGTTTATCAACAGAACATTTAACAAACACAAAAAAACAACAATTCAACAAAATGTCGAACACGAAAAAAACATTAACAGAAAATGAACAAAAAACAACAAATCTTAGACAAAATCAACATTTCAAGGCAGATAAAGGGCGAGCGAAACCCAATTATCCTCGGAAATCCGAGTTGAAATCGCGTGGCCACACGAGAAGTGCAAAATACCAGAGTCCGTATTTGACAGATGCATATCTTTTACTGAGATTTCTGTGTTTTCGGGCAACGAAGGATGCGGTTGAGGTTCTGTACACGCGATATGGAATGTCGCAGGTGATGGAATGGCCGAGACTGAAATACTTGTAATAAAAATATCTCAATGTTAATTTTGATAATAAAACTCACATGGAATCGTCCTCGTAGTGCGATGGGATTCTCATTCCGTACTTTTCGGCAAATTGAATTCCCGAAATCGCTGCACGAGTATAAGTACGAGGCTGAGTGTAAGAAATCACCAAGGTTTGGAGTTCGGTATTCTTTCCTTCTATCCATCGCTTGACAATCGTGTTCAGTTCTTCTTCAGTTACAGTAGACTCTCTGAGCCATGCGTGGTTTCCAGTGAACTTCTCGAGAAAACGTCCCGCCATGTTGCCGGATTTGTACAAGAGCACATTCGGAACTTGATAGAGTTTTGGAGGAATATCGGTTATGTTACCCATAACAGAAACGAGCTTGATTTCACTGTGTAGAGCCAGCAAATTATCGAGTTTATTCGAGCCAAATTCGAGAGAATCGATGGCCACATGCTCGATTGGTATATTTCCAAAGTTGAACCACCCTAACAAGGCGGCGGACATTAGATAGGCGACAACTTGGTTTCCACTGATTTTGAAAACTTCTCGGAGATGTTTGAGCAATTTCTGCATCAAAAATTGCACGCAATTCTCCGGGACCGTCATACAAAATTCTCCGTTCTCGTTGCGACGCATTCTGAAACGGGGAATGATTAAAAAATCATAATAGGAAATAATATAACTCACGTTGACAATACACCCAAGCGTTCTCTGAACAAAACTTCATGACGTTTGTACTCGTTTTCGTTCACCCAGTAGACGTGACCAACAAGTTTTAGTTTCTCACAAGTTATCTCCGGTCCTAGCAAATACACATCGAATTTTGGTCGCATGGTTCCATCCATCTGCATTTCGTTTCCAAGGTGCATCCAGATGCGTCCAATTTCAGGGATGCGCATTTCCATAACTTCTTTCTTCATTCGAGAATTCAAAGACTTCTGGAAAAAATCGTAGTAACCAAATTCGTTGAAATCCGGTTGAGAGGTGTCTGGTTGCGCCTGAGTGACAGATCTGGTCGAATCCATCGCTGAAAAACTTTGAGGATTACTCAAACCATCAAAAATCATCTTTTAAAAATACGAAATTCCAGTGGCCTAAAACTTTTTCGATAGAATCATACTAAAACCCACTGAATTGTGTTCCCCGGTACATTCTAAACGATTCGCAATTTTAGAAAACCTACAAAACCCCGTTTTCAGCTTCAAAACTCTGTTTTTTAGGCACAAAACTATCAAATCCTAAAAAACGAACGGCGAATTTCGCGCGTTCCCCTCTTCGTCGTTCATAAGCGCTTCGAGACCAGCGGCTTGACAAAATCTGGTGTCCTTTAAAGAGGGAACAGACAGAGAAGGGCACAGGGAAAAACAAAGGAGTGTCAATTAGAATATTTACGACTGTTAGAAGTACACATGTGCGAGATGTAATAGAGTGATATGGGTATCAAATGAAAGAGGAGAAAGTGGTTTAGAAGATGGTATAAAAATAATCTGAAAAATGACCCTTTATGATGAGTTTTCAGAAATCAATTTTTTAATTCAATTTAGAATTGATTTAAATTTTTGAAATAGAAAAAAAAGTTAATGTACAATATTCTTTATTCATAAAAAACATTAGGCACAATTATTTTGAGTTGCAATAACGCTATAAGCCTTCCAGAGGAACGTACTGCTGATGCATGTAGTACCTCCACCACGGACATATTGAGATGTCTGAAAATTTTGAAATCGTTTTTGTATATCTGCTAGATTCTTGCCATTCTATTGATATCTCCGATGCACACCCATGGTTTAGTCATATCTGCCGAGTGGGCCATCTTTGAGTGATCCTTGGTGTAGGAGAATGCAGTGGTGCCGCCGACCTAAATTAGAAATCAGATATTGTGATAGAATAGAAACTGTAGCTTACATGGATAGAAAGAGCATCGTTGGCATGGTAGGAGAGTTTACAGTCAAGAGGGACCTCACTTCCTCTTCTCCATGTCTCGACGACCAAGTCGGTTTTGAGGGTTGGCGCAACCAGAGAGTCGTAGAGATCTGGAAGAATTGAGAGTTGGATTTTATATGTTACCAAACCTGACGGGCTACGCCCCCCTAAGCCACGTGAGAATTTTTTTCAAAATTTTGAAAATTTAAAAAATTAATTCCGAGAACTCGTCACTCTCTCCCCTTCCATAATGAAATCTACTGAATGGTCCCAAAATGGAGATTTTTGCGCTCTTGTGTCTTAATTTTTCCATGAATCAAAAAAACAAGATTGACATGCATTATCTCCAGATATTCCGGAACAAACTGTGCAAATTTCAAAAGAATCGGATAACTTTGAAGCGAGTTATAACTTGCAACGCATTTCCGAAGCCGAAATTAGTGCTGACAATTCACGAAAAGAGCCATAACTTGCTCAATTTTTGAGATTTCGAAAATCTAAACACATGGGCATCAACGTAGACAAATTTCTGATATTTCTGTAAAATTTTCATCTAAATCGGTCCAGCTTGGGCTGTTACAACCTGCAACTTACAAACAAACATACAAAAAACACTGGTTGTTATTAGTAAAGATTTAAAGACAAACATACCAGCATTGAATTCCTTGGATTTCGCAAAACTGGTGAAAGAGTATCCTGCCTTAGTCTCTAGCTCAAGCACACTAGAGTATGGTTCTCCTTTTTGGTATTGTCCAGCGATAGCCTTTGCAAGATCCGCATTATCAGCAGCCATGTTGGTTGGAAGATTCGATGAATAGATGTTTGGACGATTGAAAAATAGTTGAGTTCCAATTTTCTTCAACTCCGAGTACTTGAAAGTCATGCACAACATAGTTTGCCCATAGTCATGTCCACTGGTTGGATACTCGTATTGAGTTGGATTTGGGAAGAGTGGGACACTGTGAACCAGCCAGACACCAGAGTCTCCATCGAAGAAAATGGTTCCCTTGGTGTGACCGAAGACAGTAGAGGTGCTGTCCTCTTCATGACTGTAGTTTCCGAAAACTCGGTTGCTGAGAATCTCTTCCAGGCTGACACCGCTGCTCGACTTTGATCCCCATGGCTGTAAGAACAGTTTTGCAACGTTTTGCTCTTTCTTATCTTATCTTAATTGGTGCTGGTCTTGGTCAAGTGAGTATTTATCATCGCCAAATTAGATTATTTCTTGATTTCTCTACTTCTCCGTTTACCTCATCATTAAACATCACGTGGAAGATGCTTTTGTCGGCTTGCTTGTCATAGTATTGTTGGAGAGTGTAAGCGAGAGCCTGGAAATAGTTGCGAGAGCTTATCAGAGGGAACACGGTAATATTGAGTTTATGAGACTGCATACTGTATGTTGAATTGTAAAAAAAATTACCTGATCCTTGTCATCCAAAGTTTTCGAAGATGGTACCAGAGCCCCTTTCTTGTTCACATCCACATAATACCATGCGATTCCTCCAGCCAACCCGGTCACTGAGCCATCATCCTTCTCGATGGGCATTTTGTACACTGCGAACCTATAAGATACCGTAATCTTTGTATTTGACATCTAGTAGAAGGGATGAGCTCAAAATGAGTAAATTCTTAAACTTCGAACGACAGAAATTAGTTTTATTAGAAACCTCGTCAAAAGTTTACTTTACAAAACATGTTTCAAATCTCATCTCTAACAGGTTTTATGATCAAATTTGAGAATTCGAAAATAAGTTTTCGGCATTTGAAAATAAGGGATTTATTTAAGCCCTTCTGACTCTTCTGAATAAATTAAGCCCCTTCTAATACAAATTCTACAGTAGATACTAAAACATACTACACTCATAATCCTACCTACCAATCAACATCGGCTCCAGATTGATCCTTGCAGGAGAATGCAGCATAAGTCAACGAAACTCCTGCTAGCAGAAAAACCAGCAAAGCATCACGGGACAAACTCATTTTTCCGCTGAAAATGACAAGAAAATTGGAGGAAGTGAGAGTTTGAATCGGAAATGTGCGCCTTTTTATGAAATCCTTATCAGTAATTGCAAATTGATCAAAAGTTGACAGCTGTCGTCAAACGGGGGAAAATCGCTGGAATACTTCTATTCAGCGATTTGAATCGAGTCATTCTGACAATGACTAAGATGGTACAATGTGTATTTTCTTTTTCTCCTTTTTCCTCACCTGCCAGCAGATGTCACCCAATTTCCCATCTATTCCTCAGTCTTTCTTCTTCCATCCTCACTCCAATTTTTTATGGTTCCAACCTTTTAGCACCTCATTCAATTATAGTTTTTTCAAAAACGAACAGATGTTTTTCGTTCTGATTGACACGTAGTTTTGTGTACTTTTCGTCGACACATTTTGTCATGTGGAGGAAAACGGAAGAAAGCAAATACACAAAACTGGGGGTCTGCCGTTTTCAAACTAAAATTCATAGAGGGAAAATTATGTTCATTGGTCTTTGAGAGACCCTATAAAAGTTGAGGTCTCTTTTGAATCACAGAATTTGAAGTGATTTCCGTTACTTTTTTTATTTGTACTCAAATAATCGTCCCAATTCCAGTATCTACGAAAATAACAATACTTTTTAAGAAAAATCGAAAAAACCTCTAGAAAATCAATTTCAAATCGCAAACTTACACTTTTTTACGTTTTATGCGAATTTTAAATTTTCGAACCAAAATTTAAGTTTTTTTGAAAATTGCTTAAAAATTTTTCTATATTGTTTTGAGCGCCGAAATTAGGCGCATTGGAATCCTTTCGACACCATTGACCAATTTCTTGCAATTGGATCAAATCAAAGGTTTCACCTTGAGATTTCCTCTTCAACCCATTTCCTAGACCAGTTCTCTTTTATTATCCTCTAAAAACATTTCACGTGCTCCATTCAGTGCTCTAATTTCCAATCCGATTTCTTGTTCTCTTCTCGTCTTCCAAAGTAATAACAGCTAAGCCGCCGCATTTCTGCGTTTTTCTCTCCAAAGGGAAATGCATAAAAGCGTGAGCGAAGAATGGCCAAAATCCAGTTTGTCCGCTATCATTTCCTCCGCGTCTTTTCGTCCTCGCCCATATCGTTTTCGTTCGTTCTTCACGTGTTTCCCTCTGAATCTCGTTACTATTTGGTCTGCTGACGTGACTTCACAATGCACTCAACCAATTCTTCTTCATTTTCTTTAATGGTTTTTGCCACATCACCCCCTTTTAGATCCATTTATAAAGGAAAAAAGAGGAAGGTAGATTGTCAGTTTCCCGTCTTTCATCATATCTTGCAAATCTTCATTGTTTTTCCATTTAATTTTTCTGTATTTCTTTCTTCTTCTTATATTCGTTCCCTATCAATTTTTCTGCTGTTTTGTACCCTTTCATTCTATTATTTCCAGATTTCTTCCCTGATCTGAAAATGCGAGAATCCCAGCAAACTTCATTCATCCGTCGCTATGAATCCAAAAAAGACTACGACGCCGAAGACGAGGAGCTTGTTTACTGGTACTACGATGACTGATCTCAAATGTTCGTAACTTTCATTTTAAACTTTCAATATCCAAATAAACATTTAAATCAATCACAAAGAATTTTGGACTACGTGTATATATGATGCCGAGAGGTGGTGGGGGTAAAGCGTTTTGTAGTACATTATAGCCGAAGACAATCTTAAAGTCGGGTGACGTGCGATGCATTACGGTTGATCAGCGAACCGATTGATTTTGACCAACTTTTTTTGCCGTCCTGAAATTATATAGTTTTCTAGTCTTGTACAAATATTTATCTTGACCATATAGGCACCTAATAGTTTTTCTACTTTTCAGATAATAGTCTCTCACCTTATATTGGTCTTCCGAGTGGTGTCTGTTGTTGGATGGTGGTCTCGGAGACATGCGATCTGAACCAAAACTTTAGGTACATGTTTTCACATATGTCCAAATCCGGCCCGAGCCGCCGGCCAGGCCGGACCGGGCCGGAGGGAAATTTCCCTCTATGAAACATTCCAAATTTCTTTTCCAAAAGTTGACCTTCGGAAAAATTGGTTCTCAAAACCTGACCCGGAATTGGACATGGATGCATATCGTACTTTGGACTTACATAATGGTGAATAAGAATTGTACTCGTTTTCAATCATATCATCTCCAATATTCAGCTGGATTACATATTTCGATGATGGCTCATGAATAATGCTCTTGCGATTCGGTTGAGGGCTATTGACCTGGAATTGAGGAACCTTGGATTTTCAGGGACAAGGGGGAATTCTAACTGGGAAAAAGTCAATGACTTTGGCGCGCTGCTTAACGTTGGGTCGTTTGATGGGAGCAGTGGCGGCTCCATTTGGATGTCCATCGCAAGGGACAAGGGAAAGGCCACCGAATGCTTTTGAGATGGATCCTGGAATTTATAATTATTATAAGGACTTAAAGTGGTACTGAAGTGTTCCAAAAAAGTATGATACTTTATATGGATCGATTCAGATAGTTGCAGACAAGAAAAAATCCTATTGAAGACATGTCCTAAACAAGTTACAAGCTCTCAAAAGTACCAAAGAAGCGCGTCCGTGGTCCTGTTGTTCTCCACGGAGGACCACGGAATTTTCCTTCTTTTTCGCTGAAAATAGGACCACGGAAGCCCTTTATTGGCACTTTGAGAAACTTAATTGAGGTCAATTTTCGGACATCTCCAATATGATTTTTTCTTTTCTGCAACAATCTAAACTGATCCATATTAATGAAGCATACTTTTTCGAAACACTTTAGTACCACTTTAAAACTAACTTTTAGTACAAGCTTAACCTACTCACCTTTAATAGAAATCGTCTCATAAAGATTGCTACCAGTCGCTCGGCTCAGAGTTTCTCTGATTGGATCCTCTCTCTTCTGCGTGAGAAGAGAAGAGACTTTGGTAGCGAATCTCCCCCAAATGCCAATATCGTAGATTTGAATTTCTATGGCACGTCTCCAAATTTCATAGTCTCTGTCACTATTTGTAATCAAGTATACTGTGGATGCAGGAATCTCATTGGTCTCATCGGTTCTTAAAAGGAACGTTCTTGGAGCAGCGGTTGGGACAATACGGCTTCTCTGAAAATTAAGATATTTTAGATTAGGTTTCAAATAGCAGAAAACTCACGCTACTCAAGGGAATCACTAAAACAGTGTTCTTGGAACTATTGGCTATATCACCAATAGAATAGAAATGAAGATTTCCAGCTTGTAATCTAGCCGATGTGTTGTCAAGTTCCACTCCTTCCTCAACATGTTGTACAGTAAGAACTCCTTCAAGAATTGGACGAAGAACTGAATGAGGTTGGATGGCCAGTCGGCAGATGATATGTCCATAGAGGGGTGGTCCAGAGAGATCGGCTGAAAATTTCAAGAATTTTTAGAGCCTTAGCTTCTGTTACAAACCAAATGCGCTCATTCTTAAATTATGGATTGTTGCTTCTTCACAGGCATCGGCAATACATAATGTTGCCTTTGCAAGAAGGTTGTAGTGGGCTCCAGAAATTGTTTGATCGAATCTTGGGCTTTTTGAGATTTCTGGTGTTGTGTTTTGGGATTTCTGAAAGAATAATATGTAAGTTTTGGGCGTTTAATTCTCTTTCAAAATTCGCTTACCACACTAGCCCCAAATTTTCTCCCAATAGATCTTGTGATTCTGCTTTTCAAACTTCCTCCAGAATTGTGTTCAAGACCGTAATCTGTTCTCGCTGCATAAATTAGTATATCCACATGGAAATCTTCGGGTTCATTGTCGCTGAAAACAATTATATTCACCACAATTGTCAGAACATATGAAGTTTGACTTACAAGATAAATGAATCCGGGATAATAACGTCTGTCATGTTTTTGTCAACGTGGGAGATTATTTTAGTGTCAATGACTCGGGTTTTGCTTTGGATAACCAGGAACATTGAGAAGGTGCGGGTTTCTGAAAAAAGTTTGAATTCAAAACGGTAATTCTAAAGTTTAAGATTTTGGTACCATTTTTAAATGTGAAATTTTAGAGAAATCAATACATCTTCTTGGAGCACAGTTTGAAAGTCACTTTTGAGGACGGTACAGGTTAAAGACGGGAAAAAATTAGTACTGGGAGTGTGAAGTTTTTGAGGTTGCACACTCTACGGATTTTATATCGAATAAAACGTGAGAATTTGTACAGTCGTTGCACTAATTTTTGCCTTTTTTTGACTTTTATCTTAGGTAGAATTAATTTCAGACTATGCTACAAGACAATGTCTTGATCTCTCAGAAGTTTTACATTTATAAATATACAAGGGTCTAAACTTTTCGAATTGATTTGTAATCAGATTTTTCTAACATTCCTAAACTCCTCACTTCTACCCTATGAAAATCAACCTCTCCAATAATATTTCCCAGTTTATGTCTTCTGTGCTCTTTTAACTCTCCTCCGAGACACTAAATTCTCAAGTGATCACAAATTGAGAGTTCTCGTCTTGAACATGATCTTAAAAATCGAATGTTTGTCAATACAACCAAGTTCAATGCGGCACACACTCGAATAGGGAGGCGATAAAGCGACGAGTACGACATAGGAAGATCAAACAAAAGAGCCGAGACTACCACACCTTAGCTAGGTTATTTTGAAAGATAAGTGTTTGAGCATGGTTTTTGTTGTTTTGCAATGATTTTCAAATTTAAAAGCTTACCCTTTGGCTTCCATGCAAGAGGGAGAGAGATTTGAGATAATCCGACATTGGCTCGACTTGATGTGGGGGATAATCTGGAAAACTTTACAATTGTATTAACTGCAAATATATTAACTTACCCCAACCCATCACCTGGGAGCATTTCTTCTTCTTCTAATGGTAGAACGTTGTTGAGCTCTTTCACTATTTGAATCTTATCCTCATACAGCAGATGGTACTGCTGACACGATTTCTTTTTCTGCAAAACTTTAATGTTTCAAAATAAATATATTTATAAATAGGAATGTCCCGGGGCCTTATCAGTTATTCGACAAGGGTCGTGTGCATTGCCATAAAACGAGGAGTCGACAACAACAATAGTCTCTAACCAACCTCCTCCTCTCGATGTTTCTCTTTGTTGGATGTGGTTGGATTTTGGCAATTTTGGAATATGAATATTCAAATGTATGGAAAGCAGGGGACAATGGAGAAAAAATCAATTCACTCTTTGGACTCTCACATTTGCAATTTGAAGAAAAAAAAACTCAAAGGAAATTTGCGCTTCCGTTGCAAACAGATTAGTGGAGGTTATCAGGGGAAGACAACGACGTACTTTTAGCGGAGGAGGGGAAAGAAGTTTTACAAACATGGATTTGGAAAAGTTCGAGTTATGGGATTCTAATGGAGCTTGCAAATTCAGGTAGCTCTTGATGAATAGAAGATTTTTCTTTTTTTACTATAACACATATCTAACATTCTAAATCTAATGAGATAGATACTATATTTTGGCTTCGCGACATTTCGCAACTAGCTCGAACTTTCGAATTTATGAATCTAGTCAAATCTCGATTCCTTGCGAAACGTCATAGTTGCAAAATGGAGCAAAATCGCGGAGCCTATATTATAAAGCTATTTGGGCTCTATTTTTTTGAGCCTCTATAAGCCAGGACGAAGGGACCCCTATTTTTTTAGAAGGACTTGAAGGGACCCCTATTTTTTTCAAGGGATCTGAAGGGACCCCTATTTTTTCGAGGTACTATAACCGAGGACGAAGGGACCCCTATTTTTTTCGAGGGGTCTGAAGGGACCCCTATTTTTTTAGAGGGACCTGAAGGGACCCCTATTTTTTTAGGGGACTTCTATTTTTCGAAGGGACCCCTATTCTGCAATAGAGCCGTTATTTGTTTTCACCTCGAGTTTTTTTTTCTGTATTCGCAGATTTGCCCCTTCTGCCAAAAAGGGCCTTAAAGCCGACAGATATAATTATGACAGTGTAAAAGTTAATCGTGTTTTCTCTTTATCTTGTCATAAGCCCCATGAAAGATACCTGATTCAAAGTAGGAGAAGGCATAGGGGAAGATTCAGAATGTACGATGAATACGAAAAATTACCTTATATAGGACTTGTAAAAAGAGGCGGAACGACAATACGAAATTGGATTGCAAGGAGAAACAAAAAATGGGGAAAAGGCGCGTGTTCTAACCCCAATTAATCAGGTAGAGCCGTCAAGAGAATTAGACTTAACACGCAATGAATCGGTGGGGATGCATTCCGAAATTTAGGTTACCACACACACACACACATTCATAAAAGAGAAACGGATATGTTCGATTGTTATTTCCAATCAGCGTAAATGGATAAGCGTAACGTTTAAAAAAGAGAGGAGGGAACACAAAGGGGCTCTTGGGGAAACAAAGAACGAGAAAAATACAGTTATATGTATGGGAGTGGTGACTGGACTCGAAAATATGTATGGGAATTTACATAATCGAGAGTTGGAATTGAAATTTGAAATTTTCGTACTACGCTCTGGAGAGAAAGAGAGAAATGACGAACAGGTAGGTGGTATAAACAATATTATTCAATGGGAAATTCGAGGAACTAACTAATTTCGATCTGAATTGAAGTCGAAGGTGATTGACACCTTCACAAAACGAATGAATAGATTTTGAAATCAGGAACTTACTGAATTGCATACTTCGCACACGACGCCGCCGCTCATCTTCCTGGGTCTATCTTTGTATTTCTATGTATTTTTTCTTTTCCTCCGTCCACTACTCGTTTCACAAATCGTCCAGTACTAAAAAAGGCCACGTTGTAAATCAGTTCAAAGTCGTTAAAAGCCTCCCGATTGAGAGAGAGAGAGAGAGAGAGAGAGAGAGAGAGAGAGAGAGAGAGAGAGAGAGAGAGAGAGAGAGAGAGAGAGAGAGAGAGAGAGAGAGAGAGAGATCGAAGATAAAAAACTGGAGTAATGGAGAACTTTTCGCGAGAAGTTGAGAAGCCCCCCTCGTTCTCCGAGAAGTGTATAAAGAACAACTGTCTCGGGACAATTGGGAAAAAAAGTGGCGAAGAACTGACATGGAAACAAAAAGGATGCGAAAAGGATAGGGAGGAACGGTGAAGGGAGAGACAAAGAAGGTACTACTTTTTCTAATGTCTCATGACACCATGACACCGATTGATATTTACAATGGAGGAAGTTTCTGGAAGTTTATATGAGAATATGTTTTGAATGAATATTATAGCTGGAAACTTGATATCTGTATAAACTTTTTCGATTGGAAAAATTATTGGAAATACAAAGCTTTCAACATAAACAAGTTGGTTTTATAGATCCTAGATTCTTACTAATCTAAAAGTTGATCTTATTCGTTGGCATCTCCAGTTCTAGAAATTTCGCTAGATTTTCAAGTTTCAAATCTCAGCTAATAAATCTTCTCTAAACTTCATTTGAGGTTAACGCTCGTAAAAAAGGGAATCAAAAACACATCTGATAGCAATATAGAATGCGGTTATTGCGCGGTCGGTCAAAAATGCTTTGTGTGTTACAATCAGTGATTGGCAGGTATCTGCCGCCACTTCAACCGAAGTTCATTCCGCGCACACATGCTTTAGCCACTTTCTCTTTATTTTTAGCCGCCTTCTTTTTTTTCTGTCTCTACACCAATTTCGTTTATCAAAAAACTGAGGTTACTGCCAACAACTACTATCAAAACGAATTGAACTTAACTATGTTGGGGAAGGGAGGACAAATTGGAAGAGAAAAACACAAAGAAAGGTTTGGAAGGCAGTACAATACAGTTTCAAGTAGAAAACAAACGGAGGCTTCAAAATTGGGATTTTTTGGAAGAAAAAACTCCTTAGTGTAACCAAATTGAAAGAATCACGAAAAACGAAAGTAGAAAATTGAGTTTTTATGTGAATTCAATTTCAAATTTCAATCACTTTTTGTTTGACAAAATGAGTCGTGGTTTACCTTTTCGGCACCGGGGAGGCTTAATCCGTTCTTTGCGACCCCCTACCATCAGTACACATATCAGTGTACTTGAGCTGCTAGTGAGAGTACCTGAGAACGAACTTTTTCGAATAAACAAAAAGAGGAGTAAGAATATTCAAGTGCGAACAGGTTAGTACAAGGATTCAAAAATAGAGTAAAAGAGTTTCTCAACTGTATCATCTTTATTGCATATTTCACAAGGATGACTCATGGAATTACTTATCATAACAAAACGAGTCACAAGACGTTTAGTGTTATAAGGTGCAAAAGAGAGAAAGGAGGCAAATTTTCCTCAAAAGACACTGTTTGATATGTAGTTTGCTGTCCACTTAACATGGATATCCGTATCATAGAGCATTTTCAAGGACGAACGATGGAGCAAAAAAGTGAGTGCTCTGCGGGGCCTTGAACGCCGAAGAGAACAATAAAAATAATTGTTTCTTTTTGTTATTGCCGTTTTATCTAAACCCGCCTGACTATAGGGCTCTTATTGATATTAGCATCACAGTGAATGAAAAATAAGAAGAATAGTGATGTTTCAAGAATAGAAAATAAAATTCTGTTGTCAAGTTTCACAGATTGTAAAAAACAGTTTCGAAGTTTACGATGTCAACGATTTGTTTTCAAAAGAAAAAGTGATCCAGGAACTAGAAGAGAAAATGAATCTTCAATAAAGCAATTAAAAACATAGCAAATTTAATGACTACACAGATGTTTTCTTCTGTTTTATTTTATCAAGTTACCGCAAAATCTCAAAAAATGACATTCGAAGGTCACACAGTTAGCTTGTTGCGAAAACAGAATACAGGTGTAAATGGTCAAGAAAACCTCTATCTTCTATCTCATCTCTTTTCCTCTCTCAGTTGGAGGCAACGACGGAAATCGGTAGTTTTAGGCATTTGGTTGGTCGTTAGGAGGGTTACGATGTGCCGTGTGTCAGCTACATGCTTGGCAAATAGGAAATCCACGTCATAAAAAAAGCGGAGGGTCTTTTTATGGTGATTCTCTATGGAAGTTAGGATGATGGGGAATGGAGGATCAGAGGGAGACTGCAAACGATTTTAAAACACAGAATAGACTTCGTTCAAAACAAAATTTGATAAAAAATTGGGGTTATTTTCAAAATAAGCGCGCTAGCGTACCGCGGCCGAGTTTGAAGGCTCACATGGCCGAAGTTTCTCCATGCGCCTTTAAACTCTTCCATTTTCTGAATCTAGCTGTTTTTTGTACATAATTCATGGTTTTATGGCGATAAAACAGTATGGATAGATTATAATCACGTCCAGAACATTTAGTGAGATTAAAAAGTTTGAAGGCACAAACGGCCAAAGTTTCTCCATGCGCCATCAAACTCTTCCATTTTCTGAATTTAGCTGTTTATCGTACCTGGTTTTTTGACTATCAAACAATATAAATAGATTATCATCCCGTCCTGAATATTTGAAGAAATAAAATAGTTTAAAAGCGCACATGGCCGAAGTTTCTCCGAGCGCCTTCAAACTTTTCCGTTTTCTGGAACCTGGTTTTTTTGACAACGAAACAGTGTGGATGCTCTCAATTTCCGCCCTGATCGTTTTTTTGCAGAAATGGAACAGTTCAAAGGCGCATGGAGAAACTTCGGCCATGAGCCCCGAAGAGCGAGTCAGAGACATTCTGCAAGTGGACATTTCGAGCGAGATATCTCGAAAGTAAGACAATTCGAGCAAAAATATACAAGAAAAGTTTGAAAATAAGGCAAAATGCGATTTCAAACTTTCGGCTTCTCACCAGGGATGTGCGGAACGGAATTCGGAATTCCGAAAGTTCCGAAAATTTTGGCTATTGTCGGAATGAAATTACGACCGGAATATTCCGAAGGAAAATTTTCAGAATCAAATTCCGATCTTTAAGGAAAAAAGTAGCGAAAATAAAAATTATTGTAAGTCGAATATATATTTTCAAGTGGTTTTCGCTTGTCGAAACAGTTAATTTACCGAAACTTTTCAGCTTTCAGAAGGCTTTTCCCGAAAAAGTATTTTTTAACGAAAACTACTGTAGAAAATGACAATTTTCGATATTCCGAAAATTCCGACTATTTTAAACTCGGAAAATTCCGACGTTCCGAAATTCCGAAAATTTCCATTCCGCACACCCCTGCTTTTCTCTTTCGAAATGTCCACCTGCGAAACGTCCCGGAGCCCAGAGCTTGGCCCAGCTATAATTGTTGAAAATTGGAATAGAAGAGTTCAAAAGAATTCCAATTTTTGAATATTCTTTTCTCCCGTATTCAATTTTCAGGAGTCTCAAGGCTTCTGTTTCTTTGTTTCTGGTCAGGAAGTTTTTTTTCCGTTGCAAAAAGTGCACCAATCTGACCTGCTCAAAATACTTCACATTTTGAGATTAAAGTTATATAGTTTGTGATTAAAATGCTTTTCTATAACACCTGTCGATTTTTGATCAAAACATTTCTCACCACTTTTTCTTTTGTTAGTTTTGTTTCCAGATCTTCATCCCTTACATATTCTTAGGCCCAAACGGAAATTGGTTGGTTTTTCGGAGCTTCTTCTGTTATTTTTTTTTGTATCCAACGACTACGCATCACTTTTTTTTGAAAAAGTTTTTTATGTTGTTTCGTTGAAGTAAGAAGATCCAATCTCAAGAAAAATGACGAATCGCCTTTTTTTCGGACCTGCTCACATGAGAAGACGTCATGGCATAAAATTCGGAGTTTTGTGTGGGGGCCATAAAGTATACGGTAGTTTTTCTGGAAAGCTTTTAGTGTATTGCTTCTTCAGGAAATGATTTTAATGGTAGGTTTGAGATCCGTCATTTTTGGATCAATCATGTTGAGCTCGTACGTCAGCTCGGTTTTTTTTTTGAAAAGAAGCAAGCAAAGAACACGTGCATGACGCTGTTCTTCTTTTTGCAATCGTTTTTTAAACCTCCGTTGGGATACGAATAGATTGATGAACCCGGAAATGTTGTTCCCTTTATTTTACTTTTGCTCAGCTGTGAGTAGGAGTGCATTCAGATTCCAGCTAGTTTTTGTTTCTTTTCTTTCAGTTTGAATGCAAAAATTGAAGGAAATTGCCCAAGAGATGATGCACTTGTGCGGCAATCTACACTCACGAGGAAAATTAAATTGAGTGGAAATGAGAAAATAGGGGAAAAAAGCGTTCGGATAATGAATGGGTGCAACAGTTGATGAATCGTTTTTTATATTTTGCTCAGTTTCTCAATTTAAATTTTTGGAGAAGATGCGGAAATTGAAGTTTTCTGGAAAGTTCTGGGAGGAAAGTTGGTCAAATTGGTATTTTAGTTTATATCAATGATCTTAAATTCAAAAGGTTCTCCAGAGGAAAAGGATCAGAATCACTTTTAAGTGAAATTCTAATTCAGTAACATGCTTTATAATGTTTTGTGTTTTGATTGTAAAAAAACCGACACAACATTATTTTAGTACTATTTTCAGCTACCAAAATCATCATTTTTCGAAGCTTCAATCATTTGCATTGAAGTTTTTTTTCCAATTTCTGAAATTTCATTCCATTCAACTTTAAATTCTGAAAGTACTCTTAAAGGGGAGTAAACTATTCTAGAAATTTTAGTGTGCACATATGGATCGACTCAGAATTTCGAGAAAATTGGAGTCTCAGCTGTGAAAAAATTCTGAAATTTTGTCTTTAAAAAGTTATTCAAGGGTGCTAAAAAGGGTCCGTTCGGGTAGCTGATTTTTTGATTTTTGTACTGAAAAAAAAATGTCCAATTCATTTTTTCACGAGCTGTCTGAAATCAATTTTGAATTGAAAATATGAGGAATTAGCTACCCGAACGGACCCTATTTAGCACCTTTGACAGCCTATATCCTTTTTTGGGCAAATTTTCAGAATTTATTCTCATCTGAGATTCCCGTTATCTCGAAATTTTGAGTCCGACTATACAAAAACCCAAAACTTTTCAGAATAGTTTACTATCCCTTTAAAATTCAACGACCCAGGTTAAGCTTTCCATAATCGTGATTTCATTAAAATTTCGGACACATCCAGAAACCTTTGAAGATGTGTTACTTTTGGGATTAGTTCAAATTTTAATCGGGAAGTGCGTAAATTTCAAATTTCAAATTTCAAATTTCAAGAAGCCTTATTTCTATAAACTTCGTCAGTATAGTCTGATTTTTTTCCACCAGATATTCCATATTAATCTCCAATTATCAAATTCTCCATTCATTTTGCATGATTACTCATGCAAAACTTGTTTCTCTTCATCTTACATTAATTTTTTCTTTTGAAAAACATGCGATAGTGATCACACGCCTCCCCCAAGTTTTTAATCCTCTACACATTTTTTGAGCTTTGACTTTCACTACTATTTCATCTTCCCGCACTTCTACAGTACTTTTTTGATTTTTCAATCTCCTCTGACATCACACGTGGGCTAAAACTCATCGAGCTAAACGCCTCCGGTTTCATGAGTCTGCCCGTACTTAGAATCAATCTAGAAAATCACTCTCCAGACTCATAACCGGCGATTTTGTCTGGTCTCTCCGACTAGGCACATACTATTTCGCTAACAGACCCATAAAATATGCCCAAACGACCGGTACACCAGGACCAATTTCGTTGGGCTCCGCCTAAAAGTGGGCGGGGCAAGCGACGGAGCCACAGAAGGCGTGGCTTCGGGGAGTTGGGGCCGCCGGCTTAAAAGTCTCCATTTCAGTTTTCAAAATCATTCCGTCTTTGGGACACTTCTACGAACTTTGCCTTTCTCTCCTCTTTCTTCCAGAAGTCTCTCTTAACATTGAACTAATTTATTTTTGTTCCAGATAAAGTAAACTTGAAAGCAATGGCATCCTTCGCTAAAGTCTCCGTCGTTCTCGCCTTCGTGGCAATTATGGCCTTCAAGGGTGAGTTGAGCTTATCTTACAGAAGAATTAGTTTAGAATAACTACAGTATAATATGCTTAAGTAGAGTAATTTGCAGTTATTAGTGGAGACCTATATCATTTGAAACCTGATAAAAAGTTAGGCAGAGATTTGAGTTTATAGCTGCCTGATACCTTTGTGATCTAAGTTATTTGAGTAAGAAGTATCCATTTTCACTGTTTTCACTACATTTTTTCAGCTAAAAATACACATAAATTACATCAAAAGCCATAAATCCAAAGATCTACCTAATTATTTATCAATAATATAGGTTTCTACTAATAACTCCAAATTATTTCGAATTATTCCTTAATTAGAATACCTAGCTCTCAGATCAGAGTATAAATTCCATTTTCAGCCGAGGCCTCATCAACCGTCATGCCAGCCATGTGCACCCCATCGGAGGAAGCCAGCATGCCTTGCCTGTGTTGCAAGAAGAGTTGTTGGTTTGGTATAGCGGAGGTTAGTAATGGGATAATATAAAAGGAGGTTTAAAGTAGGAACTAGAAATAAGAGGGATATAAAAAAGACAACTAGACTCAACTATAGTTATCCAACTATAATGACTAAATTAAAAATAAATATTTTGCAGATGACCACTGCCTACTTTGGGCACATGCCCGGCGAGCGCTCCGACGCGGAGGCAAAGTTCACCTTGGCCATGATGCACTCATGTTTCAAGCTGGAGTGCGGAGAGACCTGCCCAGCATCTCGTTAACTTGTCCCCCTTGACTGATTTTCTCCTAATCTAATTTTCAGACTGTTTGTAATATTCTAGGACCCCCACACCCATCCTTGTTTTCCATGTCTTTTTGCTAAACGTCTAGGTGATTCTCGTTTCTTCTGAGGATAGCCCTTGATTTTTATGCTTGGAAAACAATTATGTTAATAAATAATGCCACATTCAGCTGTCTAATTTCCGGACTAATGAGTAATATTAGTCTGGGAGATTTGGGGGGGGGGGGGGGTGACAGGAAATGAGATGGTTGTCATCTTGACAGTCAGCAGATTTTCAGAAAGGGGTTTCAGGTGGCGCAGGGGGTCGTTGAGCCGAGGAAAGTGGTCACAGGGATTCTTAGAAAACAGATGAGTAGTTGGATGATCAGGAGCATTGGGGAGTCAGAAATTCGGGCCTGAATGAGGATACTTTATAGGAAAATGTCAAGTTTCCAAAGAAGATATTAAATATTTGAGTGGATTTGCAATTCCAAATCAAGAAAAATGGTACATCAAATGTTAAACCAAAATAGAAGGTTATCAGTAAACTTGTCCCAGAACTACTTTCCAAAAAGGAAAATCATACTCTCCGAGTTTTTAGGGTTACACTCCTTAGTTGCTGTAAATCTGTTCATTTTGGCATTTTTTGCTCAGATAGTTTTTTATTCAGTTTTTTATAAAAGTCCTTTCAGAGATCTCAGTATCATAACTAGATGTTCTTTTGGTTTTCATATTACGTGACTACCACCAAAACCGTCATCTTCAAGCACTCTGAAAAATTGACATGCCCATAAACTGCTTCCCCTTGTTTTCCCTAAAAGGTTATGAATTGAACCATAAAAAAATTGTCATACGACAAAAAGACGGTTATACCTTGGTAGGTAACGACTCGAATTAAGGATAGAAAATGGCTCTCTTTCCGCTTTCTTCGATGACGTCTATGCTTTTTTTTCCTTCGTTTTTTTTCTTGTACCCCCCAACAGAGTGGTTTCAAATTGGCTTTCACGGACTCGAATTGCAATAAAAATTGTGAGGTCAGATGTTCCTGTTTTGGCCACAGAATAAGTGAAACGAAGATGGAAACTTTATGATGTCTTTGAGTTTGTGGGGATCGAAAAGCATATTCAGTTAGTTTTCTACAAAAAAAATATGAAAACTATGATGGTATCGTGAGGGCCCGAACAAAATTTTTGTGTCCATGTATACCAGAAATCAGAATGGATAATGAAGAGAGTAGTAGAGAAAAATTAGAGAAAATGAGAAGAGTAAAAAGTATCAAAAGTTGTTGTTAGAGTCATTCCCCTTTTTCGGTGGAACATTTTCCTTGTTTTCCTGCTCCGGCTCTTCCTTGATGGTTTCCAAACGAGGTGTTCCGCGGCGATACTGCAATTTTTTTGGGTTTTCTTGTCAGATGAAGTACTTAATTTTGAAAAACAGTTGTTTTTTATCCGACAAGACATCTGAATTCTAGCTTTTTTTCTGGAAGTCTGCTTAAACTATTTTTGATACTTCAAATGTCTGATTTTTGAATTTTTCCGATAAAAAACGAGCCGAAAAATGTTCTATTTGCTTCACTGAACATTAAGATTAAAAATTGTTGTAAAAAATGATTTGATTGTTTTTATTCTTAATGTTTCAGATTTAATTTTTAGACGATATGACATCTCTAAAAATTTTTATAATTAAATTACATCGAATTTTAATATAGACAGACTTGAGCATTTTGGCGCTTTTTTTCGGGTACAGAGCCTCTGCCTGTTAAAGGGGTAGAACACTAATTTGGATTTTTGAGATTTTGGTATCATTCGATGCGGAATTAGGGCGCGGGAAGAAAATCCTCTTGGACCATTGTTCAAAAACGCCTTGTTTTCGAAATACGGGTCAAAAACATCCCAAAAAATCAACTGTGAGTGTTCAATTTTTTCACATGCACCCTCAAGGATTCACGCGTCCCCAAAAAAAGCCAAATTTCACTCTCACAGTTGATTTTTTAAGCTGTTTTTGACCCATATTCTGAAAATAAGGCATTTTTGGACCGTGGTGCAAGAGAATTTTTTTTCCGCGCCCTAATCGAATGATACCAAGATCTCAAAATTTTGTGGAAATTGTGTACTCTCCCTTTAAGCCACAACTATAGGAAAATTTATATAAAATGAATTTCAAATTTGATTGAAACCCACCAAACACTTTGGACGATCCCGTGTTGATCCCTTCTTCACCATTGCGTAATAAGTTCCGTTGATATAGTATCCGTACTTCTTGAAGACTGGATAGTTGAACGTGTTGACTGAAAAAGAAACAAAAGTTGAGAAAGTTTTAGCGCTTCTTCATGTGCCAAAATGCTTCTCTACCAAATCAATTAAATCTTGCCTTCTTCCCATACGTTGTTTAATGTTTTTAATTGAGATTTGAGATTCCCTCTTAAGAAAAATGGGCTCGTAAAGAATCGTAAACATCCGTTTCATTTTTTGACTTTTGAATAAATGTAAAACCTTGAAAAAGAAAGAGAAAAGAAAGAAATCTAAAAAACTTGAAATATGTGCGACGGAGATTTTCGAGAGCTGTGTCCTTCGCGAACACTAAATTTACGACATAATTTCATGTTTCGTTTTCTTCTTCTCTTTTTTTTCTCGTTTCCCGCTTGAATTCAACCACGCAGAAGAGAAATATAAAAGTGTTCAGTTGCCGGTGGGCATACCCGCCACCTCATAAACCCTTTCTTACGGTACAGCGCCCCACTCGCAACGACGCTCCGCTGTTCCGCTGATGCCGTACGCGTACAGCCCGTCTCGCCGACGACGGGGCAAGTCGTGGTTTTTTAGTAGTTTTCTTTTAGGGTTTTGACAGTTTAAGTTTTTGAGGTGTTTTTAAGGGTTTTGCTGGTTTTCCATTTTTGTTTTATATCTTTTATTACTATTTAGTCCTTGGATAAGGATAAATTTGTAATTATCTCGACTAAATCTCGTTTTATCGTTTACAAAGGCCACTGAATCCGAACCATCGGATAACTGTTCTTACAATTTTGCGAAGCTTCCATCACAGCTGGGTCAACATCGTTACGTTGATTGACGAAGATGTTGCTTGAGAAGGTCGGCTCGCCGAATGAAATGTAGCTTGAGCTTGTGAATTCCGCAGAGGTCAAGTCTCCAAAATCAGAGTCATCTGAATCCGAGACATCATCTGGTGGATTGGATTCCGGGTTCTCCATGATTACTGGTAGACGTGTTGGTGAGGAATTTGATGAAGATGGTGTAGATACTGATGACGATGGTAGAGAAGCTGATCTATCATGGACAGGCATTCTGAAACATACAAATTTTGGGATTAAGAGTGACAAAAAGACCAAAATTGAAACCAATCGGTTGGAGTAATGGGGAAAAGAACAAAGAAAAATTGAAAACAAAACCAGACGAATAGTTGTTTACCAAAGTTTTAAAGGTTAGATTTTCCCGCCAAAGAGTTTTTGAATTCATTTAAAAAAAGGCTAACAAACTTCTGATAACCAAAGATGTATCACATCGAATGTGAGCTTCTCATTAGCAAGGTCGCATGCTGCGTGATTCGCAGAAAAAAATTCAGTTACCGCTTCACCGCAACTTCCGATGGAAAACATTCGCAACATACATAACAGCAGGAAATCGAGAGAAAAAGAAGAAAAAGAAGAAGCATAGATTGCTTTTCAAGGACATATTGCCAATATATTGGAATGCCCCCAAAATTCAAAACAACCTATTGGTTCTTTTTGGAAGGAATGAGTTGCCATCCATCTCTTTATTTATCCTTTTTTGACCCTCCGCTTTGAAACTGGAGCATGAAAAAAGAAGATGAAGAGGGAATATGTCATGTTCTTTTATTTGATGACACAGAGAAACAAACAGAAAATTAGCATTTCGAAGGAACCCTTCAATGTTTTTTAATGAAACTGGTGCAGAGCAGCAAAACCGAATCAAATATGTTGTAATGTGAAAAAAAGATGAGGAGTCTGCGCGCCCTTTTTAAGCTGAAAAGAGTGGAAAATCCTTTGAATTCGATTTTTGCCGGATAACGAAAAGATATAATCGAATAGAGGATGGAGTGGTGATATATGGAGAGACAAGGAGAAACGGGAGAATTGCAGGTGATAAAATGTGAAATGCGTGATCCACTAGAAATACGCAATTTCTTCTTATTATTATAACACAGTAATGAGAATCTGACGTTTGAACATTCCTAATTACAAAGAACCCCGAAAAAACCAAGCAAGAATCTTCCCCGAAAAAAATTCCCCCTAAGGCTAAGAGAAAAGATTTCGTTATGAGAACATGTATCTTTTTTCCGTTTCCTTTTCTTCCCCTTCAAAGAAAAATGCGTACTTTGAAGCAGCGGTCCCTAAGGACACCCAAAAAAAAACTATTGATAAATGACCAGTACGTGTGTTTCAGCAAACAGAACGCAAGTTGTAAAAGTGTTTTACGACCGATAAGATACACAGGGAGGTGAACGCAAACATATTGAGATGCATCATGGGATGAGCTAGCAATAGTTGTTGGAAGAAAAAAGAAGGAAATTGTACTTTTTTGAATACCGAGCGCAGAAGTGCTTGAAGGGAATATTAAAATTAGTAATTATCAGGAGATTTTTCTGTTTTTTTTTTTTATCAAAAAGTGGAAAATAATCGGATGATGAAGGATTTAGCAAAGGATGTTTTGTTTTGATATGGAGAGCAACATTTTTTTTTCTGTAAGGAGGAGGGGACCCCTGTAGCATATAGAAATTGAAATCATTCTGTAGGTTTCAGGTGTAAGAATACCGTATTCTCTCGAATATTGATGCATATAACCTAACCCCCTTGAAATTTTAAAAATTTCTATTTGGAAATCAAAATAGGAAACGTTAGAAATCGCTGTGAGTTCTCATATTTGTTCCGGAGAACAGAAATGTGAAAATGCCTTTCAAGAAACAGAATCACAGAATTTTTCAAAGTCTTTTGAAATATAATCCAAATCAAAAATTTTGAAAATTCGCGTCTCTCAAAAATTTAAGATTGAATTTTACAAATGTATCCATAATTGATCTCGGAAAACCAATTCGTAAGATTTTTGCATCGAATATAGTCTACTTTTGACCAGGAATCAATTAAGACTACGTTCAGTGACACTGTAGTCCGAAAAAATGCAATTTTTGAGCTCACTCGGGTGTCCTTCTATTAGAGGGGTCCCACTATTGCTACCTGTGCTCAATTCAAGTTTTTTTTATTCCGGGGCTTTCACATCCGTCGAAAAATCAGACTGTATTCCCACCCAAACCATTTCCATCAATCTTTTTGAACTTACAAAGAAAATCGTATCCTTTCCCATCACCTTGGGTTTTGCTGTATTTTTGATTCTTGTCAATCACTCTATCACTATCAACTACGGCCATAAAATCGGCAGGAGAGAATGACCTTCTGTGAGTGAGTTTTTTTTTCACTAGGGTTTTCGCAGTGATCGTCCGTTCAGAAAAAAAAAGTGGGGGTGATTAACTCGAACTGTCAATTGATAGGGGGACGGTAACCCGGTTTTCTGTGTGAGATCTAAACACACCTTCAGCTAAATTGGGTGGTTTAAAAGTGATTGAGTTTTCTCGCCAGCATTCAGTTTTTTTTAGTTTCTGATAAAGGTTAAGTGTCCTTTTTTGATTCCGAATTTCAACTATGGAGATTCTGAGCACAGATGCGATGCGAGCAGTTCTGGTAATCTAAATTCAGAAGAGTATTAGCAATCCCTCATCATTTTTAGGACCAAATGGAGAAAATTGAAATCCGTGCCATTCAAATGCTATCACTTTTCCGGGATCCTCATGTAAGCTGAAAAAATTTTTTCAAAAGATTTCAAAGAACTCCTATTTCAGAATATGAATGAAATCTTCTGCGACTATTCCAACATGCTTCTGGATATTCAAATCAAGATAAGAGACTTTCGTGTGATTCTTAGCAAGAATACCGGTGGCTGGAATCGTCGAGTTTGTTTTTTGAAGTCATGATTTTGGTTAATAATGATGTTCCAGATTTATGAAAACTTTTTGAACTATTCCTCCTCGACGTTCAATCAATGTGACCAGGCAGCGTCTCAAAAGTATTCCCCGGTTTATAGACAAGAACAACCACAGTACTTCTAATTTAATTTCTGTTGCTTATGTCGTGATAGATTTCTTGAAATAAACTGGTATCATTTTAGTTTGAAACTTTTATATATTATGCTCATAATAAGAATCTTTAAAAAAAGTTCCCAAATGGAGAAAAGAAAGCGTAAAGCATTAAAGAGTCGCCACGGCGACAAAGTGTATGTTGTACATCGGAAAAATAAATGGAGAAGAAAAATGGAGAAAATCACAAGGAAAGACCCTCTAGACTACTGTAATAGAGACGTTAATCTACAGATAAGTTTTTGGATGGGCAGCGTGTGTACTGAATATAAAGAGAGACCAACGGGCTGGGCTGGGGGGTGGATGACAATAGAAACATTTGATTATTTAGAACATTAAATTGAATAAATAATTAATTGATATATCGGCAAAATAATCAGTTCTGAAGTCCCACGAGCGATGCGCGAGATGGGCGATCGAGAGAGCTCAAGGAGTCGTAGGAGTCTTCGCTGGCTCCACTGTCAGATCTCTGGAATTGCAAACATTAGTAAGACTGGATCGAAAGAAAAATGTGCTACCTTGGAATCCACAAGTTTTGTGGAAGACATTATTTTATTTTTGAGCTCCAAGTTCTCTCTGGTCAAACGTTCGATTTCACGAGCTTGGCTTTCGATCATTGCGTTTTGCGTTCTGTACTGATCGATTTGACTGTCACGCCAATAGTCGCCTTGTCTGAAAATAAGCCGTTGAGGATTTTGCGCTAAATACCATTTCCGCTCACCTCTCCCAGTCATCTGGAACATTCACAATGCTCGGGCGAAGAAGTGTTGACGTTCTCGAGGCACGTGGATTGGTTCTCGGGAGACTCAGGCGGTTCTGAAGGTTTCCAGTCGATTGCTGGGTTCGTGGCGACACTTGACAGTCTGGTGGCACAGCGTAGACTTGCATCTGAAAATGGGTCAAGTTTTAGTCTGATTTTCAATTTGACTCCAAGGCTTACCGGTTGATAGTGATAGTTGCGAGCCTCTGGATCATATGGTGGTGGGCTGGAACGCTTCTGATAAACAATTTCTTTGGGTTCGGCTGGAATAGTGTATCCTGAGGAGGGACCTGGTCCGAAGACTGGGTTAGCGATGGAGAGTGCTGCCATACGTTCGACTGGAGATGAGCTTGAGGAGTTGGAGTAGCTGGATCTGAAAAAATGAGACGTCATATTCCAGAAGGCTGTACTGTCACAAAGACGGACCGAAAATCTATAGCAGCAGTTGCTAGCCACCAAAACAATATAATATCTCACCTTGATGGATTATTGCTCATGTATCCACTGGAAGCTTGTTGACTACTCGACGGGGAAGCATCGGTACGTGGAAGCCTCTTGCGATTTCTGCCCCCACGGCCCCTATCCTCACGCATCTCGAAATCAGAGTCGGTATCGTCGCGAATCTCAGCACTGCTCGTCGTCTTATCACTAGTACGACTTGACGAGGTTCCAGTCTCGTCACTCAGCCGAGCGCCGGTTCCACGAAGACTCGGCGTTTGGAAAGCAGATGAGAGAACATAGTCGTCCGCTGTCAAGAGGTGAGTGGCTGGACGGTTCATGGAACGGCCCATCACTGTGGCTTGGCCAGTTGGAGGAGTACTACGGTAGGCAGGCACATTTTCATGACGAGGACTACAAAAACATAAGATACTGATTTGTAGAAACATAATGAGAGTCGTGCATCTAGTCTACTATGCCTAAATCTTTAGGAGGGAGAAAGGTTACTTACACAACATTTTGCTGTGGACTATTTTCATAGTCTGAAGAAGGTTGCTGAACCATTGGTGAGTGGAAAATGGCACTATCCGGACGTCTCTTATACTCGGCCAAATCCGTGAGAATCTGTTTAACGGAAGATAATGGTTGGTTGGCACCATTCTTCTCCTGTTGCAGTGGAGTCCATGCCTCATCAAGGTACGAAGCGATCAATGAAAGTTCCTTGCCGGCGTCCACAATAGCATCGGCATTCTTCTCTGGTCCCGATTTTGATCTGAAAGAAGAAAAGTTTGTATAGTTTATATTGAAAAGGTGTCAAATTTAGCGACCCGAAAATATCTTTTTGTAATTCGACACCACGTTTTGTTTATTTCTTTATTTCCAAGGTTTGCTCGGTCACGGAAAACAAAAAAGATAAAAATAAAACTCACTCTGTCGAGATATCCAAAAGGAACTCGTGCATGCGATCCCACTCTCGATCAACAAAGGCGTTCATGAACTCCATGTGTGGCTCTTTTCCTCCAAACTTGCTAAAGTTGGCGAGATTCTGAAGTGTCTTCGCGATGAGTGTCAAGTTGCGAGCGTTGGTAGGCGATGGATATTCGGAGACCAAGTTGAACAGACTTGGACTCAAAATGGCTGGACACAAGAAGCGAAGGAAGATCGAGGAAGAGATGAGGGTTTCGGCAAGACCCACACGATTCTCGGCTTCCAGGCGGACACGGAGAGTGGAGAAGACGTCGCGAAGGATCTTTGGCAGTTGATGAATGCTGTTCATGATCTTAGCCCATGCAACTTCCACATATCTCATGAGTAAAGCTCTGTTTCTCTCGAGAACTGAGTTGGAAACGTTTCCAAGCTTCTGTGGGTCCACCTCGCACGAATCCTCGCATTGGAGAACGGTTTTGATGAAATCGCTGAGCGTCGAATCGAGGTAATCGACAGCGATGAGCTTCATGAACGACTCCATTGCCTTGGTGGCAAGTGTGTTTCCACGGAACATCAGATGGTCGTTGTCCAGTTTTGATACCTCTTTCATGATCAAGTCGGATAAGAAATCTTTCGCAAGATTCTGCTTGTACATGATGCGCACCAACGATGTGGCCAAGTCTTCCTAAAATTATAAAAATAAAATTTTAAAAACTTTTAAAGCATGCTCACCTTATCTCTGACATTGAGCACTGGCTCCAATTGCTCACAAAGTGGCAAATAGTTGTAAACCAAGATTTCAAGGAGAGCATCGTAGGCACGAAGTGGGAGAATATCCACAGATTGCCAACGAGCTTTGATTCTAAGCGATGGTGTATCCTGATGGCTACTCTTCCCGCCAAGGGCTGAAGCGAAGCGACTGGCCGATGATGAGTCTTGATGTGTGTTGTTCACAGTGTACCTGGAGAAAGGATTAGTTCGTTTTGATATGTCCTTGACTTCGATGGGATTCTGATAATCCTATTCCGATTTTACTACAACTGACCTACAATACTCTCCAAACAACGTCGAAACTCTCACATAGTTTTTCTTCATTTTGAAAGACCATAGAAAAGTTTTCAGCATATTTTTAAGCTTTCCATTTTCATTTGAAAACTCTTCTGGCAAATTTTCAATTGACGGATAAACAGAAGCCAGTGAATAGGGAATTATAGTAGAATCATGAGACGAGGGATCCCAAGGATCGAATTCACCTCTCATGACAACACCTGAAGGCGTAGAAATGGTTGATTGTGAGACAAGAAAAAAGACAAGATAAGATTTAGAAGAGCGCGAAAAAAAGTTGGCTAGTTTGGAGATTGAGTCATCAGAAAAACGTCGTATCTAATTGGAAATTGAAATCGTCCGTACATAGATAACATCTGGTGGCCCCCACAAGATTGAGGGTGGCATCTGAGTGATTGATAGGGAAAAAAAGGAAAAAAAGAAACTATAAAGTATTGGATGGTCATGTGTTTTCATGAAATCGAATGAACGACGTAATAGCGTCAATGTTTGATTAAGTCTTGGAGCAAAAGCGAACGGAAAGGGTCTGGCCTGTCAAAATTTGATGCGAGGCCGGATTTGAGTCGTTTCACACGTCTCACGTTTTTGCCTTTTAGGAGAGAGGAAGAACTATTGTATGTTGAATTTTTTGGTGGGGGGAGGGATCTAAAGGCGACATGGATTAGAACTACTTTAGGCCGCTGTCACTTAACACAAAACACTTTGGACGCGGATGTTTAAGAAGAAGATGGAGAAAGTGAGGAAAGGCAAATTTGGTGGTGATTTGAGGGGGAGAAATTTATAGTAACAGCGAAATCCATGTTTATTCAACACTTCTTCCTACCCATTTATGCAAAAGTAATGGGATTCCAAATCCGCGCGATTCCCCTAGACAGTGTTCGGCCCGCGCCGCGAATAAAAATCCTGAAAGATATAGGTTATGAAAACGATTCACGCTTATGCGGCATCCCATGAATTATCGGGGTGGCGAGAGTCGCTGTTAGAGGAGTGAAAGTAGTGACTTTTGAACCCCCCCCCCCCCCAACAAGGAGGTTAATGTCAAGTTATACAATAACAATGTATGTCTATTCTGATGACTAACAAATAGAATAAACCAAAACGTTCGCTTTTTTTTGTGCGCGAGAATGGTGAATCGTTTTCAGAAGCGAGGGGAGGGCGGCATAAAATGAGTGTTAATAGTCATTTCTTGCCTCCTCAATACAACCAAATAGTTAATTGACGCCAAAAGGTGGAGGCAATTAAAACGATCTTCTTGCCTCGTCTCTTGTTTTACCTCACATCCTGCTAATTCACAAGTGTGATTCGGATTCGGATTCGACGTTGAGAGATGAGTATCGGAAGTGGTTTGTAAATGGGGGACTCACCATCGTTCCACAGGATTCTTACTGGCAAGCTGGTCGATTTTGATGACGATGTATCCGATTAGGGTGTCCTTTTTCTTTTTGGAATCTGATTCGCGGAACAGGCTCACACAGATCTCGTCAATCTTTGGGAGCATTCTGGAATAATAATGGTCTTCTATCATACTTTTTGGAGATTCAATTAGAATATCATAAAATCTGTATTAGAAAGTCAAAGAGAAATTTCTGAATTCTCACAAAGGATCATAACATTTGTTGGAGAAGGTTTTTGAAACATATTTTATAACGTGTCCAGACAACTTTTGACGAGGTTTCTGATAAGACTAATTTCAATTCTTACGAATTTCAAGAAAGTGCCTTTCTATTAGAGGTGCCCTTCTAATACAGATATCACAGTAATTTAAGAAAAATTCAGAAAAAAAATCTGTATTAGAAAGGCAGCTCTAATAAAAGAGCACCCTGATTACCTTAAAATGAACACTTTCTGGAAATTCAAACAAATTGAAATTAGTCTTATTAGAATCCTCGCCAGATACCTCATGAAATATGTTTCAATTATCTTTTCCAATAGATGTTATGATCGATTTTGAAAATTTAGAAATAATTTTTTAGGTGCTACGAAAAACAGATTTGATAATCTTGAATTACTATTTTTTCTATCCCAGAAACTCACGCAAACTCAAAGTTCTCTCCCCAGAAGATATTGTCGTTGCGAGCCTTAGACGACGTCCTTCCATACAATGTCTTATCGAGGGTCATCTCACAGTAATACTTCCTTTTCGCCGGCAAACCCTTGGCTTCCAGAACCCAGATGAGCAGACTGTTCTCTGTGCGTCTCTGAAGATCCCTGCGAGGGTTCATGGTTCTGCGCAGGCTGAAAAATGGGAACATGTTATTAAGATTATCTAGATCAAATTATCAAGATGTGGAAAGTGAGGACGCTGGACGAATACGTGTAATCACACTGATAACAGTGGGTGACAAGTAGATCAATCAAACGCCTTTCTCTATCAACTCTATTCAGGAATAGATAGCATTATAAATTATTTAGGGATTGTGAAAGTCGAGAAAACTATTTTCGCTACGACGATAAGTGGCCCCGGAGAGTCAAGGGTGCACCAGATACACAACACCACCACTCTCCCAAACAACATTGCATATTCTGGCCCGGGTCCGTAATTAGGTAATTTTATTTGCAAGAGCGAGAGCGCACACAGAGAGAAACCGGAGAGAGCAGTGGACACTGTTATGTGGAAACCATATAAAGCAGGTGTGCCTTTTGAGGAAGAAAGGGTTCGAGGGGATGGAATGAATGGAAAAATGAGCTGCGCTAAGATGAAAGAGACGTGGTGGTGCTTGTGCACACGCACATTTTGGCTGGCGGTATTGTAATGAACAATGAAGTGGAGGGAAAAACCGACGAGATTCTAATATATATATATATGGGACTACTACTACTGTGTGAGGAGGGGCGATTCTTGAACCCAACAACAATAATACAGACAAGTTTTCGATAAAAATCTTTTTCAGGACTAAAACTGAATGGAAAAAACCCAAATGATTCCATAAGGTGTGACTTCTAAAGATTCTTATCGAAAATAGCAACTTTAAAAATAAAAAAAACGAACGTCATACTAACATTAAGAAGGGATCACTGACCACCACCGCTAATTTAGAATACCAGAAGATGTTCTAGAATGGGGAGAAACAAAATAGTGCAATGCATTGAGGAGTTGACAATGATGGATGCCCTTCGATCTGTATTTGGAAGAAAGGAAGCGACCCCCCGAGAATGAGGAAATTGGTAGTGGAATAGAGTAAAGAAAAGGAAACCGTGGGTGTGTGGAAAATTCTAGCAATCCTTAACAAACATACACAGATCAATGTACTTTCCAGACAGACAAGAACCGAACAGGGGGTGGAAGGTAGAGGCAAATGAGAAATCGCCTCCTCCTGTGTATTATTTGTGTGCAATTGTTGTGTGCACAGGTTGATGATTGTGCACTCTAGCGTCCATAACCGCCGAGAGCAATACACTATTTTGTTCTTCACCTTTTCCCACCATATAGTTTTTCTTATTCTATATCTTCCACTAGATTTTTGCGATTCTCCCACGCAAGAAAATTTGGAATCCGGAATCTGATGGGAGAACAAAGGTAGTAAAACGGAGTCTATTTCATGGGAAAAACAGTGACTACTAGAGTTGACGGTACATCTGGGTGGTAAGGCCACCTGCCCCTGAAACTTATTAAGACTGACAACTTTGCGAGAAAGTGACACATCACCAATGTTAAAAGATGAATGTGAGACGACGGAATATGGAACATAGAAAATGCCAAAAAGGAGACGGGAAAATCGAAGAGTTTTGCTTTTTATTGTCGTTGAAACACAACACAGTCTCTTCTTCCCTTTTGGGGGGCCTCGATTTTTCTCTCTACATCTCTTACATTTCGCACTTCTACCTGCGCTCAAAATAAACAAATATAGCGATTCCTTATAAAGGAGAAGGCCGATCTTTTTCGTCACCTCCTCCACCAACGCTATAGTTGAGACTCAAAAGATGGTTGAGGTGAGGAGGAAGCAAAACGATAATCACTGTAATTAGTATGGAAATTCGTCAAGATTTCCGGAGACCGATTTTCTTATTATCCTCTTTCTGTCTTTCTCGAAAGAGGTAACTGAATAGAACAAGGCCGAATATGGAACTAGGCTAAGGATGGAGGCCAAAATGAGGCAAAGAGAGACTTCTTCACTAATTAGGTTCTTGTTTTTGATCTCTTGCTCCAGGATTCAGCTTCCCCGGAAGAGCATTGGTGCGTTAGGTAACTTTTACACGGGGGTGGGAAGCGAACGAAATATGAGATGATGAGAACTAGCTTCATTTTGACTCCTGCCGACCGCTCATCCATCACAAACATTTGCATTTGACATGGTATACATTTCGAAGAAAATGAAAAAGAAAAAACGATGGAGACGAAGAACAAGTTGTTCTTTGTTATTACCTATTCTATTCTCTATGGACTAGATTTTTTTTCTATGGGAGATTTTGAAATCATAAAATTTCGAAACGAATAAAAATCTATGGGAATGAAATAGTCAATTGTCTTCAGGACCAAAGATTTTTGTTCCTGAAAGACTGATGAAGATTCAATTTTAAGTTTGAGACTTTTCAGTTTAAAGGAGGATTCCGGGCAAAATGAGTTTATAATTCAATCGATGCAAAATTTCATGTTGATTCCGAATAACACAATAAAATCGCTCAAAATAGCTTCTGGGGCCCAAAAACGCCTTTAAAGTTGCAGAAAAGTTATCCCTTGTGGCCGAACTTTTGTCTGGTGTTTTCCACGTGGATTAAAAAATTTGCACTGCCCGCGCGAAAAGTTAGGCCAGGATGGATAACTTTTCTGCAAGTTTAGTGGCGTTTTTTGGGTCAGCGAAGAATTTTGAGCGTTTTCATTGTGATATTCGGAATCGTCATGAAATTTTGCATCGGTTGAGCCATAAACTCATTTTTCCCGCAATCCTCCTTTGAGACTGATAAAGATTCAGTGTATGATGCAAATGAACAATTGCTATGTTCGGTAAACATAGACATTTCGCGGTTGAAGTCAGGTGGGCGGAGTGAGAAATAATATAAACACTCACTATTTTTAGTTGGGCCCGGAAATTAGTGATCTTCTAGAAAAACAGTAAGAGAACGGAGTCACATGGCAGGAAGATAAGAAATACAGTTTCTAAGATAGAAACTTGTTCGCCAAAAGATGGTCTACACAACCCGAAGCCAATCCAAAATGCAAATTTTCTTCGAGTGCGCCAGAAATTGAAAAACAAACAAAAGCGAGAAATTGTCAAGGATCGTTTTCCTGGACGCATCATCATCATCATCCTTCCTCATCATCATCATCCCTCAATAAAAGATGGCGAATAGCGGGGAAGAGGGGTTTTGAGGAAGAAGGGAAGGAAACGAAAAGGCCAATGGAAAAAGGGTGAAGCGAGTAGAGCGGGTAGTAGGAGTAGCGCAATCAGATTAAATTTCGCGCGGGGCGCTTCTCTCTCAGTGTGTGGTCACGTCAGTGCACACGGGGGGTGAAACAACCCACCCATAAACTCATCAACGAGCTGGAATTGGTATCTTTTTGGGGTTCAACCCAAAACTTGAAAAGAAATAGGGACAAGAATTGATAATTGTATGGAATTCAGTGACGTCCGAAACACACAATGTAATGGCCTTCTTCTCTTCTCACTCATGTTGGATTTATAATTGCAGCCACACACACGGTGAACAGTACAACAACCCAGAGGTGGACGAATATAATCGTTGAGTGGGAGGGGATATCCGAATTATGAGGGCGCATCAAACAGAAAAAAGAACTAACTGAATTGATCGCTTTTTGTATTTGAACTGAAATCTCAAACAAGGTCGATGCATTTCTCCCCTGGAGCACTCTATTGAATTATGCTACTCATGAGGAAAATTGGGAAGCGAAAAAGCGAAAATCGGAAATGGTAGGCTTCAATGACAGCGCCACTTTTCAAGTCAACCCATGTGAAAAGGGGCGAAAAAAAAACATCCTAAAAGCGATGAGGTGTGAATACGACGAACACATCAAGTGTTTGTTGTACATTTGACCCTTCTTCCTTCCGCTCTCACTAGGGGAGGTCCATTGCACCTGCGAGGCTATTGAAAATAGTTGAAAATTTGAATTTTCAAAAGGAACCGATCGAGGAGGAGGAGAAGAAGAAGAAGAATCGTTGAGTGGATGGACGAAACCGAGAAAAAAAAACGGGAGGAAAGCGATGCATGTACATGTTCTACCTAGATTCTTATCTTTAAAAGGTGTCGGCCATTTTGTTGCTAAGATCGTAAAAATAAGGCGAAAAACTAAAAGAAATACTGTAACAAAACTGAAAAAAGTAGTCCAAAACCGATGTCTTTCCTCTTTAAAGGGGAGTTCCGGGCAAAATGAATTTATGATTCAAGAAGTGAAGAAATCATGATGATTCCAAAAATCTCAACGAAAATGCTTGAAAAAATTCTCTGACCCCAAAAAAAGACGTCAAAATTGGATCAAAAAATATCCAAAAAAAATTGTGCTCTACGCGGAAAATACTATAAAAGTTCGCCCCTTTGACAGCGTTTTCTTTGGCATAGAAATTTTTTTGAGTGTTTTTATTCAGATATTCAAAGTTAGCAATACTTTTCCATCGATTAAACTAAGAATTTCGCCAAAAAACCTCCCTCACCTATCTCCAAAATATAAACAAAAACTCACTGTTTTTCATAAAATATAGCCATTACATTAATAATAATCAGAAAAAGAATATGCTTCGAAAACGATGCTACCGGAAAACCTTATGCCAAAACAACACAGCGGACAGTGTACGTAAGATAACTCCTGGAGAGAGACCCCAGAGAAACAAAAACACCCTCACTGGTGGCTGAGGGGTCGCCCTTCACCACAGGTCGATACGTCAGGTATTGTAGGATTTGAAGAGAGTGTAGTGAGCGAAGAGACCCAGGTGGTTAGAGGGGGAGGACGTACGGACGGTTCGGTGGTCCGTGTGTGTGTGTGTGTGTGCGGAGGAGCACTGTTTACAAACAGAGGGTGGTTCCTCCGACAAGTGGCATCAAATTATAACTAATGATGGTTGGAAATCACTTGAAATTTCAGATGGGCCTTTGGCGTGACACCATGGCGCCGTACAGGTTTTGAACAAAAGGTTTGAATGAAACGACTCGACAGGTGTTAGAAATGAGGTCTCGGGACAGGTGAGTTACCACCAACAATTGGTTAATTATCTCTATTTGGGACACAAAAATCAACCTATTATCGGCCGTCGTTGAAGACAACTGCATGGCACTGCATAGAGGGCAATGAGGTGCACTCAGAAGACTGAAAAATCAGATTTTACTCACAATTCAGAATCTTCGGGACCTATCTGCTCATAAATTTGTCATTAGGGAGCCATTATTTCCGAGAACAGATGTAAATTAATCTCAATCAGATATGATCTCTCACAGTGGGACAGAAAATTTTGGCGAGCATGACGTTTGTGTCACTCGTCACGAAAACAATGCTAATTATACATGCGCGCACTTTCCAACATAAGAGAGAGAGAGAAACATGGGGAAGTGAATCGAGAAAAAGGAGAGAAGGCCTATATAATCTTATGCGGATCTCATTAATGGTCTCTTGAGAACGGCATTGCCACCGCCTCCACACTAGCCGGATGGATGGTGGAAAAAAATGAGTGGAAGGATGGAAGAGGCTATTAGTCAATTGGGGAGAAGCGGTGGAAAAAAGAATAATGGAATTTGCTTTTTATGGGAATCTGGGGTGTGAGAAATGCACATCGAACTTACTGCTCCATCCACTTTGCTCTTTCTTGGGCGGTACGGCAGGCGTAGTAAGTGTGAGCCACGCGGAAACAGTGAGGCACGTCGACCAGGGAAGCGTGGATTGGTAGGAAGTGTTTGTCGTCGTCTGGAAAGTACTGGTGAAATGAACTTATACAGATGGGTATCGAAGAACCTAAGTTATACTAATACGTCGTTATGAGCACCCCACTAACATATCGTATTACATAATGTTGCATAGGTTTCTTTACGTCACTGGATAGGTAGCGGAAATGAGAAGAAAACGAGGAAAGACAACAGGCTAGGTTTAGAGCAACAAGTGTTCTCAAAAAACCTTCTGTGTGTGTGTGGGAGGAAAGTTGAGGCACAACAGATACTTTGTCAGTGTGTGCTGTCTTTCTGTTTTCTAGTTAAAAACATAATATCTAGGTATTTGAGCCGAGAACAATTGGCATTGTATCCGGTGGCATGGCGAAAGACTCAGAGGGAAAAATGACGGTTGGTTTCTAGAATACTGTAGCTATACTGTAGCTCATAATTTAGCTATACTGTACCTATACTGTTGTTCACACTGTAGTCATACTGTAGCTTATAGACGTGAAATTTTTATTTTTAAATTTGAAATAGGAAAAGTAAGAAATGTTAGTGGATTCACATTTCTGCTCCTCAGAAAATCCACGTGAAAAGACCTTTGAAAAACAAAAACACAGAATTTTTGAAAGTCTTTTCTGAGAAACTTCAAAAAAAAAAAAAAGAAATATCACGTCCTTTTTATGGAAACTGTGGCTCATAAGGATACTGTACCTCACAAGGATAATGTAGCTCACTTCACACCTACTAAACAGATTGTTCAAGTTAGATACTAAAGGTAAGTTTCAGAAATTTCAGAGCCGTTTCTGTTCCCACACCTCCAAGAAGCGCAAACTACTTTCTTTTGATCTCAAAATTTTTTTCCTCTTATATAAACTATAATGCTTTTTTTTCATTTTCTACAGGGACTGTGGCGTTTCTGGGTACTTACATACAAAACTAGGCTCAAAATTGAAACTGTTTCAGAAAAATCATAACCATCAAAATCATAAAAACCCTGAACTCACTCAATTCGATCATATGCGTTGAATGTGCCGAGCTGAGCAATGATTCGTGTGAACGGCAAGCTCTAAGACTTCCTTCCCGAGCCGGTTGGCTTAAATGTCGTCGAGCCACCGGCGGTTGTGCATACAGACTGCTATCTCTGCTTGGCGTATTGGCATCCACTCTATGAAGAGAGCTGAAAAATAGGTTGTGTTGGTTTTTGGAAGACGATTTGTTGAGAATTTGGCAATTCCGAAACCACTTCAACTTCTTCAATCTGTGTCAAGTGGGAACATTGGAAAAGAAGGTTGTGTAGAAATTGTATCGTTAGATTTTACCTAGGAAATTAAAATTATCTAGATATAATATTTGTTCAATTCATTTTAGCCTCAAAAAATTTACCTTTGATTCACAGTGTAGGAACTGGAACGAATAGAGAACATGTGTTTCATATGGTTTGTTTTGAAAGTTTTTTTGACTCTCACAAGTTCTTATCTATTGAATAATATTATTAAATTAGGAATGTGAATACTGAATAGACAAGTCAATATAAACATTCATGATCCTTGCTTCTGTAGGAATAAGGGAACTGTTGAGGCGGAATTCAATATATGTACACACAAAATGAGAGAAGAAGCTAAAAACTTCTTCCCGTGAAACTGTTGTAGTAGTGGGAGAGTGGGAGCGGTTGTCGGAAGAAAATGGGGAGAAATTGACGATGCTTTGCGACTTCTAAATCCGCTCCCGGCCCCTGTCCGCCCCAGGGGTTTAGCACAGTGGGTGGTGTTTAAGGATAATACTGCCAATTCAAGGAGAGGGGAATTCTGACCCTTTTACAGGGAATTAGAATAAGACACTGGTAGCAAAAGAAGATCAAAGAGAAAGGGAAATTACAAGTTTTACGGCTAGACTCTCCACTTGTTCTCATTTTTCAGGAAAACTTACCGCTTCGACTTGTACACAATTCGTCCGCGCACAAGACGCGGATTGGCGTTGTGCTTCTCACGATTCGGTGATAGACACTGCATATCCGAGCAGTCAGAAACGAACGCAGTGATTACACGCGGCAAACATCGTTCGGATCGAGAGCTCGGCAATCGTTCTGAACCGAACATCGGTATGGTGACCGTGTCTAGACGTTTGGGAATACGAAACGAGCGATTGTACATGTTGCATTCAAGAGAGTAGAATATGTAGATTCAACCAAAGTTTTTGATGATTTCAAATGGATAGTGGGGAGGAGGAAAATGAAATTGGATTGGAATGATGATGAAGAAGATGAATACAAGAAGAAGAAGAAGAAGATGTTGCGAAGGGGGCCGCGGTTTTGATTGCTTGCTTCGATGGAAAGCGCTAGAAAGATTGAATATTCAAATCATTGACGCGCTTCAAAGTGACAAGATGAACGCGCCGCACAGGTTATTGTTTCATATGTAGACCCGAAAGCGAAATTATCATTTTATCACGACGATGAAGCGATTATTTGAGAAATCACAGGCTAGGACGATTTAGTGGATGGATTTTGGTTTGTGGTACAAACAATTGTGATCGTATAGTGGGAAGGGAAATTTTGTATTCAAAAAATGTAATTTTTCGAGAAGGAAAACTTCAATTTTCCTGAATTTGTCAAAATCGGTTTTTTTCTGTAAAATCTACTACAACTTGACAGGAAAAAGTGTTATTATCGTGAAAATCGAAATCAAAAATCAAAATTTGAGTGAAAAAGTGAGTAAAATTAGATTCAAGGTTTGAAATTTGAGACAAAAAGCGGAAGTATTTAGCTTCGAAAGAAAAACGTGTCAAAATGAAAAATCGTCTCAGTTTTCCTACAGACACTACAAAAACTTTGGCAGATTAGTTAAAAATACAGTATTTAGGGTTTTTTGGTCTAAGAATATTTAAATTTTTTAGTCAAACTATCCTCAGCTACCCGTCAAAACAAAAAAAAAAACTTCTGATCTGCACAGGTGGCATTCGAAAAGTTCTAAGAGGGCATCAGTGAGGGGCTCCGAAGAAAAAAGAGCACAACGTCGGTGCTTGCCGTGCCCCCCTCATCAACAGATGGAGCAAAACTTGTGGGGACCCGACCTGCTCGGAGTCAAAGAGCCGGGCGGAAGGGAAAAAATGAGGGGAACTAGAGAGAGGGATGAGGTGTGCGGAAAAAATGAAAACTTGAGAGAGATTTCTCGGGACAATTACATAAAAGTTGGTGTAACTGGCACTAACTCGCACTGATCGTTTTTTGATTGAGGGGAAAGCGAGAGCTATAAGTGCTCAATTAGAAGCAAATCAAACAGTATTACTCACGAGTATTACCCTACTGATAAGAACTTTCGAATATGGAAAAACAGAACAGAACGAATTTTGAAAGCAGTTTTTTGTAGTTGTTGTGTTCGAATTCCTTTCCAGATAGAAATAAATTCCGAACCCATTTGTTCGCTTCTGAATGCGGCCCATGGGAATCCGCGTCTTGTTTATCAACGCAACATGTCAGCTAAATGCGAAATCAAAAGAATACTGACGAGGCGGACATATGTGATGGGTCCGAAAAGACTTTGGACGTTTTGAAGGACAATTTTTAACTTTTTTGATGAACTTAAAAGTTTCACATTCAAGGAAACTTGCAAATAATGAAAGATGAGTCATCAAAACTTCTTATCACCAGTGGAAAAAATGTTGCGGTCCACCTGACCATTGCGAAAAACAAAGGATACAAGATATCATCGAGAAAATAAATATCAAACCATAAAAATGTCATTTGATCTCGATTGGGGTTATGCAATAGCGTTAAAAGTGAAACTACAAAACCAGTTGGATCTGTTTGGGAGAATACCCCCCCCCCCCCCCCCCCTCCTTCAAAAACTTCAACTTTTCCCTTTGACAGGTTCGAAATCGGTTTAACCTATGATTATTGGAATGTGAAACTGGAGGTGAAACAGTAATGAAAAATCAGAAAAGCTTTTGAATCTACAGTACTTGAAATCGTTCATAGACAATTATTCTTGGAAGAAATATACAGTATGCTCACTTCGGAAAAAAAAAGTTTTTGATTTGAATCCTTGTATTTTAAGGGTTGTTCAGAGGGACTGCAAGTGTGGCAGGGTTTCAACCTACCGACTAAATTCGTTTTCTTTTACAGGCTCTTTGATGAATCCTTTGAATTTTTATAGTCGTCAATGTTTCATCATATTAGAAGGTTGAAATTTAAAACTTTTTAGTTTTTCTTTTTTTCTGATTAAAAAACGAAATCACTGCACGTTGCCACGTTTAGCAGAAAGTGCAGAATTAAAGCTGCTGTAAAAATGGCAAAATGGCTTAGCTAACCCCTGTTTTGCCATTTTTACAGCAGATGTGGATCTGCAATTTCTGCTAAACGTGGCAAAGTTCAGTGATTTCGTGTTTTAATCAGAAAAAAATGAAAAAAACTAAAAAGTTTTCAATTTCAACCTATATATTTCAGATAACAATTTTGTAAAAAATGAGCTCATCACAGAGCCCATAAAAGAGCATAACATCGAAACCCTGCCGCACTTGCAGGCCCTTTAAAAAAGCTCAACAAAAAAGTTCAAATCGGCAGAATCGTTAATGCCAAAACTCAAAACATGTTTCTCCGATCCATTTGCACTTTGCCACCCCAATATATTTCATCAACAGCTGTGTGGATGTGTAGATAAAGTGTGAATGACTCCACACAAACACTCAAAAGATGAAATGTGAAGAGGTTTTTGAGGAAGTAGTAGGCTTTGGACGAAAAATGTCTCCAATTATTGGGACTTTACGATTACAATGGAACAGCTGGAGTTTTGATCGTTCTCAGGTTTCAAGGGGTCTTTTTATCATACCGCTGGGATTTTATTGGGTTTTCATAATGTTTGAGCCTAGTTTCTAGAATTTAAAATCAAAGGATACACTTACTGTTGATTTGTTTCTGTTGGTGGCTTTTCCATTTTGCTAACACTTTTGGTTCGTTTGAGTGCATTAGAAGAGCGGAATGGGCGAGTGATGTCTTCTTTAATTTGGCCAGCAAAAGCAACAAGATTCTGAAACCAAAATCCAGATTTTCAAGTGTCAAAAAATATGAATAACCTACCGCAATACGCGTAGAAGATGAAGAATCCGATGGGTTATTGGCAGGTGGCACAATTGGGAACTGTAAATCCCACAATGCATTAACAATATCATAGACATCGTTTGGTGAGAATGCAGTCGCATCGAACATTTTCATTTTTTTGGCTGACTAACTGCTCCGTGATGGGAGAAAAAGAGTTATCAGTTGTGTTTTCTTTATTTGGCATGTTAGTGATTCTGTGAGTCATTCACATACACTCCCACTATTCGATGTTCTTTTTCAAATAATAGCCAAGTACTTTTTTCTCCTATTCTTGCCTCTACCTGTATTTATTTATGAATGGATTTGGTTTTCTTGCATGAAGAAAAAAAATGTATAGTGAAGGAGGTAATGGTGTTGAAAAAAATAGTTGGGCTTTTTGGTGAGTTGTAATTTTTCACAATTTGATTTTATTTGGATTACTGTACAGAAGAAAAATTATCTTGGAGACATCCAAAAATTGACCATATTCAAGTTGGAGACTCTCAAAGTGCCAAAAAATGTTTCGGTACTTATTTTTTGAGTTTGAAGGCGTTAAAAATAATTTTTTCATTAAAATTAGGCTCAGAGGATTTTTTGTATGAAAAAAAAACTGTATGTGGGAGAGATAAAAGTGTTATGAGTAAAACATAGTTATCCTTTCGGTGTTGCACGGCGTCCTCAAATGGAAATTCAAATTTAATAATTTCCCCGTGAACTTTGAATTTAGGGAATTGTTCAATCTACACTGACTTAAAACCTAGATATCAGAAAGTATATCAGTCATAGTATAATACTATAAATTCAAAATTCTTAATCATGTTCTTGTGATCATTTTGAACCTAAATTTGCCCATATTTGCTTCTTTGAAACTGGAGATATGTTGACTCAAAATCTTCAAGCTGAAATAACTATGCTCAAGCTGACCCAAATTACGAGTTCTATATATCAATTTGTAGGTCTAACATGGGACTACAATTTAATCTCAGCCGATTTTTGAATTAGGTCTTTAAAAACTTTTTTAGGTCGAAAAACTTAATTTTCAGTACATTTTTTGCCGAAATTTCAAGCTGAAATAACTCAGTTGACATTAGACGTTTTGATACAGTTTTTACACCAGCAGATAGCTCGGAAAACCCTTAGCACTTTAATCTCAGCCGATTTTTGAATTTATTTTTTTGAAGGGATTTATAGCTGAAAATCCAATTTTTCAGTGGTAATTTCAAAAAGTTGAGATGCCCTAGACACGTAAGCAGCCGTGAAACGTATTTCCATTTCAGGGTGCCGTGTGTTGTAATATTTTGGATTACTATAATAAAAAAATATATTATTTTCAAAAAATTGACTTAAATCGACTAACAGACTCTTAAAATCTCTAAAAAACTGTTTTTCGGTATTTTTAATTGTAAAAGTTTCGAAAACGTGTACAGTAAAACTTTCATTGAACAAAATTGGTCAAAATTGATTTTTGGTGCTCTAGGAGCATGTAACTTGATTTATTTTCAATTTTTCACATGCCTTCACGAGAGTTTTTCTACTCTACATCAAGTTGAATAGATTCATATGAAATAACCCAACTTTTTCAAAAAAATTTCACTACCCCTTTAATAACTTCTTCCAAAATCACCAAATCATTCAAAAACTCACCCCATAGGCATTTGTTGGCTGATTCAAGTTCTGTGAAGAGCCGGATAGTCTAGTCGATAAGTTGTGACTAGACGATGACATCCGTCCATTCATCAGATTATTATGTACCGATGCAGTCAGTGTCGTTCGGTTTCCAGTCGACGCACCGGACCATCCCCTTCGATCCAGAGACTCTCCTCCGACCTGCGCGCCACCAGTTTCATCGTGGATGGCGTCTGAAATTCAACTTGTGTCAATGTTTTCTAATCAACAGTGTACTTTTATATTTGTTCACTCTTTTGTTGTCTGCTCTCAACCTATTCCCTCTTATGCACACAACACACTTTCGCCCCGTTTTTGGTATTATTCTTGTTGATCACAGAAGTGCAAGTAAAACAATGGAATTGTTGTGTTGAAGGAGAAAACAGTGCGCGAGAAAGACGAAACGCTTGAATTAACGCGTCTAACCCTATCGCATTATTGGAAACCTGAAGCCGTCATTGGCAATGAATCCAAAATTATGAAAATTGTCTCGGCTTGGCATAATGGATTCGAGAATGTGAAAAATGTGTGATAGGCGTGAAATTAGGATGGGGCCCCTTTTTTCCAACACTTAAAAAATATTTCAGAATTCTCACAATGGATCATGATATCTGATTTGAAAACATATTTAGCAAGTTAAATTTTGACAAGGATTCTAATAAGACAAATTTCAATCCGCTTGAATTTTAAAATTGTGCTAACTTTGAGCTCATTGGGGTGCTTATATTTTAGAGATATCCTACGGTTAAAGTGTATTTCTATTGGAAGTCTTCTTATAATACAGATTTTACGGCAGATAGACTTTTCTAATGTAACACTAATGTTTTTCAATTAGATTAGTCAATCAGACAGAATAAGCTTTTCTATCAATCAAACTGCCACTTTTTTTCATCACACCATCTGCGTGACCGTATCTGTTTTCTTATCCCTCCCTCTTAGAACAGAAATAGTGCAAGAAACAAGGCAAAAATCTTGTTTTTGCCCTCCTCGAAACAGATACATCAAATAAATTTTCCGACTCACTGAAGATTCATTTCAAAGTGTTAGTGTTAGCGTTGCCTATGTAAACATAAATGGGGTTTAGAAAAAGCACAAGAAAAAATCCAGAAATTTACCACGGAAATCAATATCATAGTCCACAGGTGGCACATACTCTTCAGGAATAATGTTTAGAGAATATGTACTTTGAGAATACCAAGGCGAGACTCCATAGCGTCTCATGTTTAATGGGCAAAATCCACAGACAGTGTCAAAAGTAAGTTAATCAGTGGGTGGTCCGTTCGCAACACATTTGGCCTTGCAACACGCTACGCCACTCACTGATAATAATAGAGTGGTAGTAAGAATCACAGAAAGAGATAGAGAGAGAGAGACAGAGAGAGACTGAGTGACACAAAGATTATTAATGAACGAGGAAAAAGGGAGGAGGGACTGATGGAAGAGTGGGGGATGGCACTGTCTTCTCTTCTAATGTTTCCCTCTCTGGGTATTGCTATCTCTCTCTCTCTCTTTTTATTTCTCTTCAGCTTCTGCTTGTGCCGTCGCGCAACCAACTGAGTGACAATCGTGTACGATTTGATTCAAATCGAGGCGTGAGAGGGAAAAATGCGCGGCCGTTGTTCTTGATGGTCACTCTTGCCTCCGCCCACCCCGGTGTTCCTTGAAGGCTTACCCTTCCGCGTTCTTTCCGCGCGGGGCCTAAGCCGCAATTGTTGTTTTCAGGGTCTGCGTCACTGTATGCATAGGTTTTTGATAATGGGTTTCTCCATTTTCTGCGTCTAAGTGTGAATACTTTTCTCGGAAGATGGTAAGAGGAAATAATCACTGTTACGATAACAGTAATCCTTGAGGTGTGAGAATTAACACTTTGAAACACCCACTTAACGTTTCACTTTTTCCTCTTCAGATATTGGTCTTCAGATATTCATGAATGAAAACCAAACTTTTGGAATCGCGATTCAATCAGATTTTCTTTTTTCAAGGACAAGAAACGGAAGATTGGAATCTAGAACAAGGACCCTTTTTTCCTGGTCCCAAATTAGAGCAAACAATGCCTTCTGATCGAGGTCATTCGTAATGTTTGAGCACAGGAACAGAGACCACCAGGAATTCTTTGTTCGATATCAAGATTCTGGATTGTATTCGGATCCTTGATATCAAATCTCGTTGTGTCGTTTGCTCATCACCTCAAAAATCCACAAATCCACAAAGCTCGGTACCACTTATGTGACCACTTGAATCGGAAGGGACAGGCGCACCTACACATACTATCTCTCAATCATCACTCAAAAGAGAACACGACATGTCATCTTTTGCCGCCTAACCGTATCATTGGAAAGGGCAATTTAACTAGAACAAAAACTTTGGAATGGAATATCTAAGGAATCTGACATTCAATTAGTGTAATGGTTGTGATGCTATTAGAAACGAGGTGTGAGAATGGGTTCTCATCTGTCTCGGCTAATTATTCTGAAGTGGAGAAGAATGTTTCTCATTTCTCGAATTACCGAGGTATGAATAGTTTCTAGGGAACAAAAATATGGCTTTTTGGTTTTTTCTGGGCTTAAAAATCTACAAGTGTTGCTTAAACATCCCCAATATACCGTAAAATGTGTATTATTATGGCAGTCTCCGTCAATGTCAGTCTTGGCTAAAATTTCCGAATTTTTTGACTGCGATATCTCGGCACAAAAATGCTACAGTAATATATTAAAATTTAAAGGAACATACCCTGCTTTCAGGTCAATTTTTTCATGTTTTTCGAACGATTTTCAATAAATTTTGAAATGAAATGTTATTTTTTGCTCCGAAAATTACATTTCGATCCAAAATTTGTTCCAACACCTAAAACGATACTTCTGAATTTTCAAAATGAATCAGAACATCTGCTGGAGAAGCGATTCAAAACATTTTTTGCAAGATATTCAGTCAACTTTTGACGAGGATTCTAATACGACCAATTTCAATCCGTTAGAATTTCAAGAATGTGCTCATTTTGAGCTCATTGGCGTACCCTTCTTATACAGATCCTACGGTAATCATGCCCCTTCTACACTAGCTCTTCATAACTTCAAAACTCCACGTCTCCAAAGCTCTTTTTTGGCTCACTTTTTACGACTCATATAAATCCATGTGGAGGACCCTAAAAAGCCAAAAGCAAAACAAGAGAAACGACTATAAACTTCGATTTGGGCTCAACTATTATCCTCGGTATTCCGAGAATATCTAAAAACTTCAAAACTCACGGAGACCTGGGAAGCCAGAATCAGAATAAATGAAAGGTGCGCGCACCAATTTGTTCCAGTTCAGAGTCTCAGAATGGGGTGGTGCTTAATGGACAGAAAAGGAAAAGTCGTGGTCCCTCAAGAGGAACCAAATTTATATCAACCTAAAGTTAGTGCAATCCTTTTTTTCTTGAGCTCCTTGAGCATCTCATTATTCAGGATGAAGTCAACAGGCAGATGGAAGTGGATGGATTGTATTCACTTCATTTCCCGAGGAGCCATTTTTCTTATTTCATCGAGATTCCAAACCAGCTGAATCCATTTATAACTCAGACTAGAAAATCATCAATTTCCCAGAGTTTTCGAGTGTCAGTCCTTTGAATTCTATCTTGGTGATGTTTAGACTACTGATAAAACTACTGTACTTTCTATTGTCCTTTCCCATGTTCTCCATAGTCCTGAAAATGCATCTACTAAACAAACACAAAGTGTTAGTAGTCCAGTATCCTGCAATACAAATTGTTGTCAGTCCGTTAGAAAGTTCATTCGATGACATTCATGACATTGTGTAGATGATGATTCCGGTGATGATAGTTTGAATGTGTCAAAATCTGTCAAACCAGTTTGCAGCCCCCTTCCTCCCCCTTTTGAGAAAGAACCAAAAACGGAGACGGTTTTTTTTCAACATTATCATTTATATCAGTAAAATAAAGCGAGCTGCTCGATTTCAGACAACCAATCCTTTGAGAAATTCAAAATCATAGAAGTGTGAGATGTTACAAAGAAATCAACGCGAAAAATTTAGAGATCTGTTGATCAGAGATGGGGGGACGGGATGAGAACATAAAAGTGTGAGTGGAAATTGTTAGACAATTCCAGAGAAGCAGAAATGTTTTGGCGATGATTGTGAAGGTTAACGTTAACATAGAAAAGTTAGATAAGATTAGGTTATTTCGTGTGAAGAAATTTACATATCCGACTCACAACAGGCTCCATGATCTTCTTTTGGCTCATCCTTGACCAAGAACGGCTGACGCTCGGCATCCGTTCCATCCGCCCGATCCGGCTTGGATGCTCCAGACGACGTCAACTCCATTCCAGCCTCCACGTTCTCCTCATTGGCCTTCTTGCAGCAGCAGCCACAGCAACGCCGGAAGAATCCCGAGATCTTTCCCCATGCCGCGAAGTAGATCATGCAGAGCCAGGCCCAGATTTCCCCGATGATCAAAAGTGGGCAGTAGCAGTAGTTGATGCACGACATAGTTGAGAGTTCGCTTTTTCAAGAATAGAGCTCGAAAGCTTTTGTCCTATTAGGGGATGGGAGGTGGGATCGGAAGGGGCGGACCCCTCGATGAAAGCGAGACGGAGGAAAAGAATACGTTCAGTTGCAGAAACGTATGAACGAAACCTAGGAGAGGAGATGAGAGTGTGTGTGCGGGCCGGAGCGTTTGGGAATGACTGCCCAAAATTCCAGACTCCGCCCACCTTCACTTTGTAATCGGCGAGGAGAAGAAGAAGACGTGGTTTTTTTTTTGGTTGGGAGGTGCAGCCGTTTTTTATTCCCGGCTACTCGAGTGAAAAGAAGAGGAAACCAAGGGGGGGATAGATGAGTGGGAGAAACAAGATATTGGGGTGGGGGGATCAGAACGGAAGGGTTATCAGTCGCCGAAGAAGACGCAGACGATGATGAATGATAATGATTGCAAAGGCTCTGGGCATATCACTTTTGTTTTCTCTTATTCCGCCTGTTCTCCTCCTCTTCAGCCACCCCGGGGTCTTCTTCTTCTCCGATTCGAGAAACCGAGAAGAGAGTACCTGAAAAATCCCCCAAGGGAATATATCACTCATATATCATTGGGTAATGACTCTTTTGATTCTGAATCGGTTGGGCGTATGTGCGTGTGTGTGTTATTCTCGTTTTCATCTCTATCAATTTTTCTTAAGAGTGTGATAAGATGAATTGCTTGATAACCAAGCGGGTGTTTTGAAACCTTTGGAACAGGCGCTTGGAGCCTGTCCACAGAATGGCTTTTCAACAAACCACTGAAGAGGGGGGGGGGGGGGTAGGGGTCATCAGATCCAGGAATTCGATAACTTCAGATGTAGGTTTCCTGATATCCGCCGAACGGTAGTCTAGTTTTCCTGTCGCGTGTCATCTTTCAAATCGAATCGAAATCTTCAAAATCCCGATTATTCAAATTGAATTCTAAATTCTATCCTTTTGCGGGAAAGGTGTGAAATTATGTGCGTGTGAAGGGTGTATGTACCGTTTGCATATAGTGAAAAGTTCTCGCAATGGTCTCGTGGGGCAACTGAAAGGCGTTTTCCATGTATCGCATAGATGGTCAACACATTTATCATGTATCTTAATGGGATTCTCTTAATTATGTTTCCATTTGAAGATTTTTGTCGAACTTGATTCGGTTTCTGTTTCCCCTTGCAGGTATGATGATTGCATGATATTGTTTTCTCTATTGAAGATAGATAGAGAGGGAAGTTTTTGACATTTACGCAAAGCATTTTTTGGTAATGATAGCAATTTTGGTTCGCCACATCATCGACTTCCTACAATTGTCTTGCGCATCGTCAATCGAAATCACCAATTTTCGTTTCAATCATCTGAGATTCGGAGATTCGTAAATTATCCGTCGGAGTTGACTTTTCTATGTTGTTTTTTTTGTTTCCCAACAAAAAAACCACATGACAAAAAGTTGAAACGAGGGGACCACATTTTGCAGGAATACTTCTGACACTTTTACGTCCCTTCACTCCCGGAAATTGACAGTTTTTCAACTGCGGGGTTACGGGTTACGGTGAAAAAACGAGGAAACGGGATCGAAGAAGATTGAGGACTCGAGGGGGCCCCGGAAATTAAATATTTTTTCTTGAATTTGCATTCGAGTATAAATCAGAAAGAGAAAAAGAGCAAGATTGATAGCTAGGAATTTCATTTGGATTCTGATATCATGCTCAACATACTACTGTAGTGAATATGTAGGTGGACGTGATTTATAGTACTAAATCATGCTAATAAATAAAAAAAATTTCCGAAGAGAAACTTGAACTCACAGGTGGGAGAAAGGAAAATATCTTGGGATTCTCGAAAAGAAACCTGGGATTCTTACAAAGAATTTTCAGATCCTTTGTAAATGAAGCCCAAAATGTTAGAAAATAATGCCCAAAATCATAGAAAATGAAGTTCAAAACTTAAAGAAAAAAGTCCAAAACTTGACTCACCTCGAACACTTCCATATTTTGAAGGTCGAATCTCAATGGTCTCCATGGAACAACCCCAATATTTTCTAAAACACGTATTTTTTTGAATAAGGAAAAGCTAATTCAACGGTTAATCCAAGAACAATGTGAACATGAGAATACTGAATGTAACTGTGACAACAATCAAATGGTGTAGGAGGTCAGAAAACTGTGAAAAAAACGACCAGGAAACTGTGTGGTCTGGGAATCCAATTGGATTTCATTTCAGTGACGGTCAAAAGTGTGAAGAAGAGAAAACCAATGAAAACGAAGGATATTAGAGGGAGGAAGAAGAACAGAGAAAAAAACGAACCGAAAGAATACCTGTGAAGGTTGATGGTATTCTTCTCACCTCATCCTTCATTTTCATTCATTTCTCACATTCAATATCAAAAGCAAAAGAGATTTCTCAAAAATCTGACCGGTGGTCTGCTATTGCTGCCAGCCGTCAGTGAGATTGCCGAAATTAAGAAAAAAAAGGTGAGAGGAATGAAGACTCGTTTCGTTTTCACACACACACACACACAATGCCTGTTCATTTGCTCAATTGAGACCAAATATTATTGTCTGCGTATCTTTTATTATCTAATCTCTATGATTACGATCGGATCAGAGATAGCCAATTAGGAGTACAAAAATAGAAAGGGAGAGCAGGATTTATTACAGTAGCGGAAAAAAAGCTTTTTGAAACTGAAAAGTCAAAGTTGAAAAATCGAATTTTGTGTTATGTTTTGTTGCTATTTCTTATTTTTAAAAAATTAGAAAAAGAAAATTATATAATTCCTTGGTACCGTAAATACGTGAAAACGGAAAAATACCCAAATCTATGAACATATTCTATAATGATAATAATGAGAAAATTTGTAGAAGATTACAGTAGCGGAAAAATGTCTTGAAACAGAAAATTCGATGTTGAAAAATTGACTTTTGTTTTTCTGTTAATATTTTTCAATTTCAAAATCTAGAAAATGGACATTCTGTAGTTTCAAGGTACTGTAAATAGCGCAACAAATGTGGAAATAGCAAAATCTATAAACAATTTCTAAAATGATTTCCGAAATAATAACTTTTTGATTTCAAAAATATGAAATAGAGTGTCAAAAACTAGAGATGAGAAAGGGAAAACAGGTAATCCAATTAGCAAATAGTAAAGTGTCCAAATTAATAACAAGTGTTGGAAATTGAATTCCTACAGTTTCCGGGCGTGACAACTTCAAAAATTGTATCCTAAGATGAACTAAAACTTTGACAAAACAAAATCCAAAAACCCTTTCTTTCTCCAATTCAAATCCTAGTAGTTGACATTGAGTCACCGTCACCTGCCAATTTTGCAATCTGAATCCTCCCTAAGAGTTTCAACCCCACCCATCGTCTATTTATTTACACAAAACTTGGTGGGTTTTTCTTTGATTGACAAGTAAGGGAAGATGATGAGGAACACAGAAACGAAAAAAAAGCTAAATCTCATTAGAAAACTGGTAGCAAAACTGTTTGTTGGCAGAAGGGGCGAAAAAATGAAGTGAAAAGAAGAAGGGCGAAGAAGCTTATCGTATTGCCAAAACGGGAGACGAAGAAAATGAATCGAAAAATGTAGGTTATATATCTTGGAGGAAACGATATCACGGGAAAAATCGTGAGGTAACAATAACGAGACCATGTACAGGAAGAAGACAGTGTGAAGGCGAAAAAAAACGGTTTGATTTATTATAGGGTTTCTTTTCTTCATTGTATTTCTTTTCAAAGTACGGTTTTCCGAGGACAAAAGTGCGCAGGTAATAATTATTTAGAAGGAAACTAATTAGAAACTGAGAGGTGTGAACTTGAAAATTGGCGTGAGGAACTGTACAAGTATAGAGACATCTGGCATGGGGTCGTAATTGTCAATGAGTCCTTCGAGAAGGCATCTGCCAATCGCATTATCCTAGCAGATCAAGATCGCTTCTAAAGGGCTTGGCTAACAAGTTTCCAAATAAACCTCTTTTAGCCTTGACTTGCCGTAAAATTATGCAAAACTTTTTTCTTTTCTTTCCAAAACCTTCTTCATCTTCTTTCATTTCACTTTCTTTCCTAAAATGTGGATGGCTTTACGCTTAACGCAGACACCATATGCTCTCGTATTCAAAGATGGGGATCTTGAAACAATAATAATTGATGAGAATAGAAAAGAAAATAATTGAAATTTTTGGGATCACGCTATCCTAAAATGTCACGGCGAACTACATTTAGGAAAAAGAACTAAAGTTCTTTAATAATTCAGAATAGTGGTGGTAGATGAGAATTCGAAATTTGAGTAATTGAAATTTCGAAAAAGATAGTATCATAAGATGCCGAGAGGTGTCAAGTGGTTCTGACTGGTTGAAATAAGAGTAAGGGAAAGTTACGCGGAGTTCTGTTTTCTCTCATGCTCTGCCACACACACTTATAACAAATAAACTCTGCTATTGAAACAGACACAAAAAAGTAGGAAAAAAGTCCCAAAATTTGAACACCTGTTTGTTCCTGAGCTTATTTCAACTGAAGAGTGAGTAAGAAGGTTAAGAGCGAAATAAAACTGACAAATTACTTCTCTTTTGTTTGAGGGTTAGAATGCTTGATACGGTCATAAAACAGAAGTAATTGAGCCAGAGGGGTTGGGTTGGGCGGTTAGGAAGAAGAAGAAATGAGACCACCTGTTCCATTCTCAAGATGGAGGATCAAGGACGAGAAATGAAAGGAAATAAAATTGAATGACACGCATGTAAGATATTTGAAAACCTAGAAGAAATTTTATGGTTTTATTTCTCTAGAGGAGGATTCCGGGCAAAATGAGTTTATGGTTCAACAGATGCAAAAAATCTTGCTGATTTCAAATATTGAAATTAAAACTTTGAAAAATGTTTCTCGGCCCCACAAAAACGTCAAAGTTGCAAAAAAGTTATCAATCATGGCCGAAATTTTCCATGTAGTTTTGTAACTGTTCACGTGAAAAGTTAGGCCAGGAAGGATAACTTTATTGCATTTTCACGACGTTTTCTGGGTCTAGGAAGAATAATCGGGCGTTTTCAGTGTGATATTCGAAATCAGCATAATTTTTTGTATTGAATGAATTATTAATTCATTTTACCGGGCCCCCTTTAACGGAGGATTCCGGGAGAAATGAGGTTATGGCTCAATAGATGCAAATAATTATGTTGATCCCGAATATCACAATTAAAATTCTCAAAAATACTTCTTTGACCCAAAAACGACGTCAGTGTTGCAAACTTTTATCGTGTTTTCCACGTGGACTACAATTTCACAACGTGAAAAGTTAGGACAGAAGGAATAACTTCACTGCGACTTTCACGGCTTTTTTTAGGCCTGAAATGTATTTTCTAAAGTTTTCATTGTGATATTCGGAGTTAGCGTGATTTTTCGCACCGGTAACCCATTTTCCCCAAAATTCTTCTTTAATTTACAATATGAAACCAGGAAATTAAAAACCACAAGCATGTTTACTTGAGAAGATTCTAATTTTATAGATATCCAATTTTCTAACCATTAACCTCCGAAAAAGTTCACCAAACAAAGGTTAAGACGAGGCTATTTAAAAATCACTGTTCCATGCCAATTCGGTTTTGGTTTTGATTTCGGTTTCAGTGGCGTGTGACTAATTGTATAATGGGAAAAGGAAAAGGAGAAGAAAAGAAGTGAAATTTTTGCTGGTACAAGCAACGGAAAAACGGGCGACGGTTTTCTGGGAAAAAGTAGAAACGACGACGCCAAGACTAGTGACAAATGAATGATGACAGATTGCATATGTTGGCAGAAGGGGGTAAGGAATCGAGGGGGCTCGAGTTACAACTGTGCGCAAGATGGCGAGTTTTCGCGTGTTTCTATTCAATTCCTCGGGTTAATGACGCTCTTGTTTCACTTTCTTTCTTGTTGCCAGAGAAACTAAAAGAAGGATAGAGGTCCTAGAGAGGATAAACCAACACTGCTAAGTCGGATTTTCTAAATATAGGAAAACTGATTAAAAAAGCTCGACAGGAAAATGAGAAAAATAATTGTCTGGCAGTTCCGCACGCCAAGTACTTCAATTCAATTCAAACAGAATTCTGAATCATTCTCACGATAACCGGCACTAGCTCAAACACACAACAAGCACCACTCCACACCTCGATTCGTTTCGTCACTGATATGTCCATAGATTGTTCTTCAAATGCAAATATCCAGAAGTGAAGAAAAAAGAAATGGAGTAAAATGCCTTGAACCGTGACTACCTGGATAGAATGAAAGGGTCGACTGACCCACTCGTTTTAAAAAAAGATAAAAAGATCAGACCCCCACTTCTTTTTTGATTATCCGATTGTCGTTTGGAAAAAAGGTACAAATAGTTGTTACGTGGGGGGTCGCTTAATGACCCTTTGAAGTTTTGTCGGCAAACATTTGGAAGGGAAGATAATGGATATTTGAGAAACTGGGTTGGATAATTGATAATATATAGCCATGTAATTAAGAGAATACGATGTTCTGAAACTATTTTTGGATTTTCAGGAAGTGAAATTTCTACTAGAATTTTGTTTCTCGACTTCCGGAGAGACAGTATAAGTATCTGAATTGTTTTATAATTGCTCCCTCGTACTCAATTCCTATTCCATTTTTCAAGTTCAAAGGAACAACACTAATTACATATGTTTCCATTTTTGTTTAATCTTATGTTTGCAAATACCTTTTTCGGAGATTCACCGCCGACCCCCTCCCCCCACCTACGTTACAAAAAACACACAAAGTGTTGTTCAATCTAATCCCCCCGCCGCGGTGAATACATGTTGCGGACACTGTGCCTTCCTTTTGAGCGGTGCGCCCACTTCACATAATGTGTTCTTTTAGCTTATCAGGCATTAGCAATACGAAGAAGCACTCCAAATGAGAAACCGAAAGATGATTATATAGTAAATATAGCGTACCGTGGATGACCAGTGATAGTGTAGATGGTACATGTTTCGTGGGTTTTCTCCTGATCGGCGGTAATCTCGGACTGAAATTGTTGTCGCTTAGGTGGTCACAACTTCGGCTCAATCGTTTTCGAATGCTCGCTGTGTCGTCTCGTGAATCGCGTTGGAATGGGCGTCGAGATTGTGCAAAGTGCACGTGCCTTGGAGAATAGTTTTGATGAGGTTGTTGCTGTGATGGATGATGTTGATACTCCAGTGGGATTGGCGACGGAGTATGCATGTTCTCACGGGATAAATACCTGAAAGTACGATTGGAATTTTATATGGCTCATTGATGAAGCGAGAAAGGATGAATAAAAACAGCTAGTTTCAATTTGAGATAATTTAAGTAAGTTCTCAATCAAAAATGAGCTCAGAAATTTCAAGACAACTAGCATAGAAAGCTTAAAAACTCACAAGCAATATTTTCCAACGTTTTTTGTCTAGTCGCTTAGTACGAATGAAAGGTATAAGCAGATTTTTTCAAGTGCTGGTAATACTCTACTCTGCTGCTAATATGTTGACAAAGTTCTTGAAAAAATCCTCGGATAACATATTTCACAGGTACTATTTGAAAAAAGGAACACAAGGTTCTAAATTCGAAATGTGACTTTGTCTGATTTAAATTCGTTGGGAGGGAAAAACAGAACAATAGCCCGATACTGGTTTGGATGCAAAAGATATGAAGAAAAAAGGTAACTTCCAAATAGCAATACGTAGATTCCAGAACAAGATAAAAGCAAAAGTCTAGGTCTATTCCGGGTCAGTCGAGTGTGAAATGGCGACTAATTTGAGTTAGAAGAAAAAAAAAAGTTGAACCCCTTTCAACACTTTCACTAGTAGGGAAGACTTCCAAATAAAAAAACGCACCTCTCTAAAAGACTCATGTCTCCAGTATCACAACGATGCAACTTTCGTGCATGCAGTCCACCGCCGGTCCTCAGCTGAACCGATGAGGAAGATGGTTGTTGGGCAGTGATGGCCGGTGGGCGGCCGCTCATGTCGAGATCCTTGAACGACACTCGTTTCTCGGCTTTCGGTAGCTGCTGCTCAGCCAGAGCCATCACTGCTTGCGTGTTCACATATAACGGTATGGGTGACGTGGCACTTCCACTACTGTAGGCGCTGTATGATCGTGGGGTGGATGATGTGCTGTTGTGAGCACATGTCGTCGTGTTGCTCCTTTTCTTGTTAGCTAGCAACAAGTGGTGCAGTGCGTTCGGATGAACACCTTGCCGGTGCATGGAGCCCGTCGAGGAGTGCGACGATGCCGACACTCGTCGCTCGATCGGGCTCCTGGGTTTCAGGGCGGACGACGTGGCTGCTGGCGAAAATTAAGAAAACTGGGTGAACGATTCGAAGGGAATGGCTTTAGGTAAGACCGGCGGTGTGTCCGTGTCTCTATGTCCTACAACACACTTTTTGCCCGATAACTTTTGGTTCTCCCCCTTTTCGTCTTCTTTTTAGTCTCTCTTTAGCCGCCTGCCTGCCAACCGTCCTTTTTTCCTATTGCTTATCGTTTTGTGAATGGCGTTAATAACCCGTCCTATCACAATTCGACCAGCTTCTTCTTCTTCTCTTCTTTCACGTCGCCTTCTCCTTGCCAACGTTCGCTTGCGCAATTGAACAGAACAAAACAGCGTTCTGGATATGATGGATATATGAAATTCCGAATTGTATGTAAGTTGTTGATTTTCAACAATAGTATGGTTTCCTGCAAAAAAAGTTGGATTGGCTTGTCCGAGAAGAGAAGGACGGGAGGACAGAAAAAAACATAAGTACTGAATAGTCAAAAAAGGTTGGGAGAAGGGTCATAAAATAGATGGCAGACATTGAAATTGTTTACCGCCAACAGGTTATCTCTATGACAGTTTTTTGATTCCAACTTGACCTCATGTTCGTTGAAAAATTCTTCTTTGAGGAACGGAACAGCACAGTTTTCTTCGCGTTAGACACTATTGTCAAAAAATTAATATCAGACTGAAGTTTTAAATGAAAAAGAAAACTACAGTAAGACATTTGCGACGAAATCATTCACAATGTTCGCAAGCGTTTAGTTTTTTAGGGTTCATGAAAGGCTAGGATTAGTACTTTTTATGGTCACTAGAAGGACGAAATTGTAGATGAGTAGATCTCTCAAAAGGAATCGAAAAAAAAGTTCTGGTCTTAGTCGCTTCAAAGCACGAAAAAAAGTGAAGAACAAAATCTCGAAGGAGGTCGGAGTCAAGGGTTGTGGAAGGAGAGACATACAACACCTTGAGAGAGAGAGACTCATGTATGCTTAACAAGCCTACCGGAGAACAACACATTTTTTGGGTATAGACGAAAAAGGAGAGAGGGAGCAATAAACGGGGAGCTCTCCATCGTGGGATAATCCGTGAACCACGAGAGACTGAGAAAAATAGAGCAGTGGGAAAAAACATGTGTGGTAGTCTGAGACAATGGAGTGGTATCGAGAAGAAGTTTGTACTTGGGATTAAAACCGTGCCTACTAAACCGTAATTTTTTATATTTAATTTTCTCTAACTTTTTTTCGAAATGATGTCTCTTACTTCCTCTTGCTCATCAAATCAACATCACCCCCGTATTGTTTGCAGATTCCGCTGAGGAAACTTGTCATAAGCAAGTGAAACAAAAGATCAAATTATGAGTGTAAGAAAAACGAGATAATATAAAAATTTTTTAAAAAAGACAGGTCACAGGTAAAGGTTAGAAAAAGTGACAAAATGACGCTAGTCTATTGTAGCCACTCACAACTGCGCCCCGAGCATTGTTTACAAATCGACACAAAACTCAGAAAGACCATGTACTTTCTAGAAAAATGCTTGCAAACTAACCGAAAAACTCTACAGGTACTCCTCGGACAGTGGAAAACTTTGTGAGACGACTCGGGATTCTGGAGATGCTAAAGAATCGCTCTTTAGTAGGTATTCTCTCTTTGGGATGGCGTGTGTAGGATCTTGCAATTGTGTGGGGCCCCGTAATCGGTGGTCCGTATTGTTCGGGAAGAAGGCCTGGAAGTGTTCTTTCTATTCTTGATATACATTTCATATTATGTTTGCCGTCTCATGTTTCCTATACAAACGGCGAGAAAATCATGAAAAAGAGTGGACTACTTACCCCAGTGTTTAGCGAATGCCGAACGATCTCCATCCATACGAACAGTTCGGTTACGGTGGAGCATACGGTTTTGGAATTGGTTCTGAAAAATAGAATTCATGGTCAGAATTATTACTGAGTTAATGTCCTTCAAAATATATTAAAATACTGGTCGTATAAGTTATTATGCCAGCCTCTGATTTTTGGCTGCAATATCTCGGCACGAAAATACTACTGTGATATTTTACAATTTTAAGGAACAAATCATGATTTTTAGGTCAATTTTTAATTTGTCATGTTTTTCAAACGATTTTCAACCAGTTTTAAAGAAAGATGTTATTTTTTGCTCCGAAAATTACATTTCACTCTGCAATTTGTTGAAAATCGTCCTAAGCACATGAAAAATTGACCTTAAAATCAGGGTGTGTTCCTTTTAATTTAATATATTACTGTACCATTTTCGTGCCAAGATATCGCAACCAAAAAACCGAAAAATTCACATTGACTGAGACGAAACATTGCCTGTGGGAAAAAAAACTCAAAAAAGGAAAAATCAATATAATCAAGTTTCATTATGTTTCCCAAACAAAGAAATATGCACTGTCAGTTTTTCTTCTTTTTTCTTCGTCATACAGAAGCAAGCGAAATTTTCATTTTTCCCCAAAAACTATACAATTTCGTACAGTTTTTTCTAAATTTTCCTGTGAATGAAATGCGACTCAAATAGTCCTAACCCAAATAGCATCTATAAGAATTTTGTAGTCATAACCGAAATACTGACATCTATGGAAACACTTACCGTAACAAATGGATACTCCTGTTTGTAACAGCTTATTGTGCTCTGCCTCGGATCGAAAACACAGTATCCCGCATGCCACGGGAGTTTCACTTCTTTGTTCATCATTCTTGTTGGTGTACCCTCTGTAAATTTTAGGTTAAATGAAAAAAAAATAATAAGAAAAAAGTTCAGATTGTTTATAACAAATAGAAAATATAGGATAAAAAGCCGCGAAATGATATCTTCCCGGAGGCACACAAAAATGATTGATTTTCAAGTGGAATTGGCAATTAGCGGGTAAGGAGAAGGACACAATGAGGGTAGACAGAGAGTCATAGTGTCCCGAGGTTGGCACCATTCTCCCCCGAAAAGACCCACTTTTATAGCAATTAGTGGATTTTTTGTGTGAGGAGAAAGTTTACATTTAGTTTTTGGTTTTTGCTGCAAGATTGAAAACGAATTTGAATACGACTACTAGACATTAGAAATGACCGCCACAAGATATAGACTCTTTCTTATTGGATATATATTATTATAATATTAATGCGAAAGGTGCTAAATCAAACAGTCGAGCGAGGGGAGGATTGTCGACAGGGGGAATATGCAAAGTATTGTTTGAGCTAAATAGAATTTGAGAAGTCTATTGGGATCAGAACAAGATGGAAATGAGAAATTTACCGTGAAATTTTTCCAACACATAAAAATATAATTCTGAATCCTCAAAATGGATCAAAACATCTGTTGAAGAAGAGATTTGAAACATATTTTTAGCCAACTTTTGATGAGGATTTCAATAAGATTAATTTCAAACTGTCAAGTTTTCATAAAAGTGCACATTTTGAGCTTAGATGTGTGCCCTTCTAATACAGATTTTACGGTATTTTTCGAATACTATATAGAGTTGAAAGATGTTAATATAAAAAATCAAAGATTCATAAAATCGATTAAAAAATAACACTGAATGAAATAAGACATCTAACATAAGAATTCAAACTCCAAACATATATATTATTTCAAAAGTGTAATCCAGCCTCTATATATTGTTTATTCATACGGATTTAGAACTTGGGTGGTGGGAAGAACGAATATGTTTGTATTAAGAAATTTCTATGCAGGGTCGTCTCGCATTTCGGTTTTCTCTTGCAACCCAACTTGTCAAAAATTTTATTGGTTGGAGGTGTCAAAAGGCAAAAGTAAACAGAAATGAAGCTGGGAGGAAGATTTCTTTCGTCGGATTTCACCTTTCACTCTTGTTTCGAGGACTTCTTCTTGTGTTTTTTGTCCATTCTAATTTTTTTCCGCACTTCGTAAAATTTTAGGATGAGGTCATAAACAATAAGAGGCCGCCGTCGGGGAAATATGTGTTTAATGTTCATATGACTCAAAACTAGAGCCTTCAGGTATGTAGAAGTGAAAAGAAGTGAGAAATTTACTGAAATAGAAAATGTCAAACACGTTTTTTGTATGAATTAACAAATTAGGAGAAGTGTGAAAGAGATCAATTAGATTTAGCAGGTAGATAAGAATAATTTATTAGCGGTAGTTTTTCATGAGAAAGTTTTAGACGGAAATTTATGGAAGTTCGGATTAATATTTTTGTTTTATAATGTACTAACCATAAAATCTGTATTAGAAGGGCACCCCAATAAGCTCGAAATGAGTACATTCTTGAAATTTAAACAAGTTGAAATTAGTCCTATTAGAATCCTCGTCAAAAGTTGACTAGACAGAATACAAAATATGTTTCAAATTTCCTTTCCAACAGATTTTATGAGAATTCTAACAAACTTTTTAGGTGATGGAAAATAGAATGGTATTTGTCAGATTTACTACGAAAACTTCTAATCTTATACACAGTAACCCAAAAATATTCAAGACATCTCTTCTAAACACAATAGTTTGGATCAAAAAGCGTCGCAAATGAAAGAAAAGAATAGTGAAGCGAAAGTGTCACAATAATCTAGTATACTATACCAATGGACTTGATGGCTACTACTACCGTCAGAAATTATAATGAGTCTATACTTTTTCGTGAGAGAGAAACGAATCTGCCAAGAATTATACAGTACCAATGACAAAAAGAAGTAAGACAAGAAGAAGTATACACTTACCACAAACGATAAGCCAACCATGACAAATAGGCCGAAGGTCTTCACTTTTTTTGGTGCATCTTACTTCACTTTTTGATTCACTCGCCTTCATTTCTTCTTCTTCCTCCTCTTCCGGTTTCTCGTCAATGACTTTCATTTCTGGAAAAGTGGGTAGTTTCGTTTTTTTTTTTCAAAGCTAGAAAATGAGGTCTGTGAGGAGACGGGAAAACTGAAATTGACTCTTGAAAAGGGGCTAATTGGTGGTGGAAAATTTGTTCCAGAAAAAATTGCAAGAACAATGAAAATTGCTATACGAAATTTATACGATGGATTAGGGGCCTTCTAAATAAGATTACAGTAAAGGGCATACGAAATGAAAACAAGATGACATACGGAAACACGCGGATGAGATGAAATGGATACAAAAAGAGATGGAATAAGAAATATATCGCGCCTTTATTCCTAATTGAGTTACCGCCCATGACTGGCGAAGAGGAACAATTAGCTTAGGATGGTGTGGTTTTCGAAATGGTTTTCTTGTGTTTTTTTCTTCGAGTTCCCGCAATGACCTACTCGGACATTTTTTTATGAGGACCGCTTATGGAGATTCGGAATTCACTCTCCGAGATCGTTATCTTCTTACCTAGACTGACATATGGCCGTGATATAAGGCCACCATTTGAGTCATTTCTGAACCCTTGATGGTGAACAAAAGAGTCGGCAACTTCAGAGACTCGTATTCAGGCAAAAGCGTCGCATGAAAAGGCACCAAAACGTTTCAAGTACACAACACCTCATGGTATTTTGAAGATTTGTTTACTTTACGGTTCCGAAATTTTTTCACGAGCCTATGTGAAAAAGGAGACAATAGAAAATGAGACAAAAATGAGATTCCTTTTTTGACACTATTTTGAAACACCGGGGACTTTAAGAAAAGAAAATAGATTTTTGGTTACCATATTGTATTAGAACACTTTACGTTCAACCGCACCCCACCTACTTGTATTTGCACTATTCGCTGACAGGTAAGATCGAGCACTGTTCTCATGATATGTTAAGATGAATGTGAATGTCAATGGTCAATAACATAGAACCTTTGGAGCAGGTGTATGTATTGACTGTACAAAAAAATAGGTCTTGAGGTACATGTATGTGAGGGAAGGCGGTACGGGATAGCTCATAAAGAAACGGAAGCAACTCACATTAGTCATGAAAATGGGGAATAATTGATTTTCGTTTTTCTTTTTAAGAAATGAACAGTACTATTATTCTGATCTCAATGAATGAGAGTCCTGGCTGAGTCTCCCCGATTTTTCGGCTGCGATATCTCGGCGCGAAAATGCTACCGTAATATATTAAAATTTAAAGGAACATACTCTGATTTTCAGGTCAATTTTCTACATTTGCATATTTTTCGAACGATTTTCAACAAGTTTCGAAGGAAAAATTGCATTTCGCACCGAAACTTGATGAACATCATTCGAAAAATATGCAAATTCGGAAAATTGACCTGATAATCAGAGTGTGTTCCTTTAAATTTTAGTATATTACACTAGCATTTTCGTTCCGAGATATCGCAGCTGACAAATTGGGGAAATTCAGTCAGGGCTCGCATTCATTGGGTTCAGCATAATATTAACAGGACTATTGTAAAATTGCGGCACCAGAACTTGAAGTACCCTAGTTTTTGCTTATTTGAACTTAAAATCTAGCTGACTTCATCTTGAAGAAGATATATCGATCGATAGATAAAAGTTAGCAGAGAAAGATGAAACTGTTAGAATCTAACAAGATAACAAAAGAAGTTTCCCAAAGGTTGCATAACAATACATCCACACGCAAAAAAAAAACTGAAACCAGAATTTCAAAACCACAAAAACCACAGAATCTCAACATAAATCTAAACCCAAAAAAAAGAAGACGTTGAGAAAATAGAGAATCTCTTGCGTGCCACGAGATGTGGGGAAGACAGAGGTAATGACAAATCTGTGGACGAACGCATATTACTTCTTTCCGATGCATCGTCACCCTAAATTGTCCCCTCCGGACGTTGAATTATTAGTCAAATTTCGCGCCACTCCAATTACTCGTAACCATGAAATGACCACTGTATTGAAAAGTGGCAATGCGGTTGTTTACTGGGAAGGAAGTCGACGGGTACAGTAAGAAAAATCATAGGACTGATAAAAATAGAAAAAAAGACCATCCACAGACAAAGAAGATGAGCAAGTTGAAATCGAGCTCTCTTTGCCACCTCGAATTGAAAAGCTCTTACTCAAACACGTTTCCCACCTTTCCCTCAACCCCAATCATCTTAGTACAATCAAAAGAGCCTGTTCACACGCACCGATATGCCTCGATCACTTTCATGATTTCATTCGCTTTTTGTCCGTCCGATCCGCAAACAGCGGAGAGGGAAAAAAAATGACCGCCGCCGAGACGCATAGATTGACGACCAACGGGTGTAAAATATGAACACATGTGTGTAAAGAAAGCTGTTGTTATGTCTATGTTATTGAGAAATGAAGAGAGTGTGGCCGAATGGTCTAGTGGTATGATTCTCGCTTTGGGTGCGAGAGGTCCCGGGTTCAATCCCCGGTTCGGCCCATTCTTTCTGCCTTTTTTTGAAGACTATGGTTCAGCCAATTGACTATGGTTGAGAGGCAGTTTTCAACCACAAAACAGTTTTTTGACGCTTTTTTCTACAACGCAGTGCTTCCAATTTTTATTTTATCATTGTGAAAACATTATTATACAACTTTAAAAGTTTCTGAACATCTTATTTGAACCATAATAAGAAAACTGATTTTGTGGCATTTCCAGAATAATCCTTGATAGATTTTCATTACAATAAAGTTTTTTTATTTCCAACTTTAAATATCCAGTTTGTACTCAAATTTTGAGTCCTCTCATTTAAGATCAGTTTTTTCCATAGTGTTTCTGAAATTCTGCAAAACTACGATATTTTACTCATTTTATTATACCGTAGATAACTATAAAACTTTCATAGTATTCTACCTTGAGATTTTTGAAATGTTTAAGATCCCTTTATTACTTTAGACATTTCTTCAACTTGAAAACTGACAACTTTTCATAAAAATGCATTTTCAGTGTCAATTTTTCATATCCAGTTTGTACTTTGCTTCATTTTTTCCACAGATTTTTGCATATCACTTCTGAAATTCTGCGAAACTACGATATTTTACAAATACCTTTCTTGTAATACACATTTTCAATAGAGACTATGACAAAGTCAATCGCACACAATGTTTGTTTGTTCTTTCCCCCTTTTTTCAGTCTCAACGAGAAGAACTGAAATTGGGGTGTCTTTTTGAAAAGAAGATATGGGAAATGTCTATTTTCTCTTACGTATCTCTCATTTTCAAAGGAGAAAGTTCATAGCTTCTTTGTTTAAAAAGTTATTGAAAGGAAGCAAACATAGATTGCGAAGCTGAACATTAATAGTTGATGTAAAAGGCTCTGAAAAGTGAACGAAAACTTTAATCGTAAATTATATCGTTTATTGGAGATACAACGTTTTCACATGCTAAAGAATCTAAGCTAATATATCGTATTTTCTCTAATGGGGGGACCTCTAATTGAATGGCGCTTTTTCCAATTCTTGCAATTGAAAGTAGAGCCAATCGATTCCTTCCTGTCAAAGTTAGACTCAGTTATAAAGGAATGTATTGAAATTCGAAAATCTTGAAATTTCAATTAGAATAGATTGATTGGCGTATCCCACTATTAGAGAAAATACGGCAAGTGTGCAAAAAACGTACTGAGACCATCAATTCAAAGTTACAGTAATCAATCTGTTCAATCCATTTCGTCCATTGGGTCGACTGGAGCACTGATTGGAGCAATGGATCCGCTGAATGGTTCTCTGTCTTCTGGCAACATTTTTGGTCTGAAAATGTTAGCCGTTAAATAATTTTTCAACATTATTTCATACCTTGAGTAATATTAGTGGAGTGAGCCTGTTTTGTAAGTGGATGACAAGAAGAAAGTATTGATCTGAAAAATTTGAGTCTATGAATCATTTTTCAGAAGACGTCAAAGAAACTGAGTCAAAGCAACGAAATCTTCTTAGAGGAAGGTAATCCTGTCATGTTTGGAAAAAACATAGAAATTATGAAACTAGCTCCTAGAGGGTGTCATCACGTGGAGCCGACGTTGCCATGTGAACAATTTGAAAAAAGAGAGCGAAATTTGCTACTTATTCTTCGGCACGTGGTAGAATGTATAGATATATAACTTTGAAATCCCTTTCTGAAAGGCTTATACGGTTTTCGACAAGATTTTTGATGATGGATTAGAAATGGATTTCAGCTTTGCTGTATTTTCAACGATGGCTGCAGGTTTGAGAATTCTTTATGTACTGGGGATTTTTAAAGATTGAATTTTTTTGCAGGAAGAAAAATTTAATGGAAAAGGAAAGCCTGGAGTACCTAATATAATGATGCCTCGGTCGAAAAAATGAATCTTCCCAGATTCTTCTTAAAAAATTGACGGATTGTTGAATTAGAGCAACTAGTACGGTAGCTACTACTAGGAAATCAAATAAATAATCAATCCTATAAAAAAATCGATATTATATCCATCGAGATTGTTCATTGGATATATAATAGGATTGATTGTTTGTTTTGAAGTTTATCAATTTCAAGTTCAAATTTCTCATCCATTTCGGACAACTTTGAGATCAAAAGAAAGTGTTTTTAGTGCTTTTTTTTCAAGATGTTTCCCGATAATACAATTTGTAATAACACGGTATGCCCCTCTATTTTTGCGACATCTAAAATTATATTTTTTTAATTCTTGAAATGGGCCATAACATTTGTTGGAAAAATGATTCGAAACTTATTTTCTGACAAGTCAAATCAACTTTTGACGAGGATTCTAATAATATCAATTTCAATCCGTTTGAAGTTCATGAATGTGCTGATTTTGAGTTCATCGCGGTGCCCTTCTAATAGAGGTGCTTCTTCAATAAAAATTTTGAGACGGTTCCCTTGATTGTTCCAAAGTCGTCAATATCAGTTTTTCCTTAGCTCTTTTACCCTCACACCACACTCTGAATTCTCAAATCTTCAAGGTTTCGACCTCAATTTCCCACCCCGTGGCATTTTAGATAGCCATCAATCTTCAAAATGCGCCGAAAAATGTTTGCGGTATACGCAAGAAAGATCGAGATAGGAATCGTTCCGTATTTTGACAAAACCCGCAAAAACTGAGCCTAATCAGAGTTGAAAATCAGCAAACCAGCCACCCATTTCATTTGCTTTGTTAAAAACAAAAACGCTTTGGATTTGGTCTTTGAGAAAATATGCCTTCGGATGGTGTAAGTTGTTCTTCATAATATCTTAATCTTTATGACAAGAAATTTAAGAGAGAATGCGTTTCAATTCACATCGGACAAGCCGGTGCACAAATCGGAAATGCTTGCTGGGAGCTCTATTGCATGGAACATGGTCTAGATGAGGCTGGATTCCAGAAAGAAGAGGAGGAAAATAAGCAGCAATCTCTTCAAGCATTCTTCTCGGAGTCAATGAACGGGAAACATGTACCACGTGCGATTTACGTGGACTTGGAGCCCACTGTCTTGGATGAGATTAGGAATGGGGTGTACTGTAATTTATTCCATCCGGATCAAATTATCAATGGAAAGGAGGACGCGGCGAATAACTATGCTCGTGGGCATTACACGATTGGGAAGGAACTTATTGATGTTGTTTTGGATCGGATTCGAAAGCAGGTAAGTACCTATTTTTAATTTTTTTATAAAGTCTAGTTGGAGGGGTACTGAATTATTTTAAAATAACTAGTTTTATATAAATCGGTTAAGATTGTTGTAGACAAGAAATAATCCTCTTGAAAACCTAATTTTTTGAAAATTGTTTTCGAGAAACTTCAGTTTTATTTTAGGAGAATCTTGACAAACCTAGAATTAGTTCCTTACAATAATTGAACTTCCAATTTTAGACCGAAAACTGTGAAGGACTCCAAGGCTTCCTCGTCTTCCACTCTTTTGGAGGAGGAACCGGCTCGGGATTCAGCTCCCTTCTCATGGAACGACTTTCTGTGGAGTTTGGAAAAAAGAGCAAGCTGGAATTCAGGTTAGCTTATATTTGTGAGCTCATTACTAATGTCCTTAGATAGTTAGTCATGAGTCCCTATCAAGGCTATCACACGGGCCGTTCCTGGGCCGCGGCGTGGGACGTGAGTAGGTTGCTATGGTTGAATCCGGCCGTAGTTTTAAAAATAAGCTTTTTGGATCAAAATAATGTCAGGGCCGCTGGATTCAACCATGATAACCTACGCACGAGCCGGGTCACGACACTAGGGCCGGCCCTGTGATAGTTTTGGTCCATATTTACCCATGTCCATTTATAGTGTCTACCCTGCTCCCCAAGTCTCCACATCCGTCGTCGAACCCTACAACTCGATTCTAACCACTCACACCACTTTGGAACTATCCGATTGCTCGTTCATGGTTGACAATGAGGCGATTTACGACCTTTGCCGTCAAAAACTTCACGTCGAGGTGGGTTTCGAAAACGAGATAAATTAGAAACGACATTTCACAAGATGGTAATCTCAGAGACCTTCCTACTCGAATCTCAATCGCCTCATCGCGCAAGTGGTTTCCTCAATTACCGCCTCGTTGAGATTCGATGGAGCTTTGAATGTGGACTTGAATGAGTTCCAGGTACAAATAATCTCCAAAACTGTGACAGTGAAAAATAAAGTTTTAGACTAATCTGGTACCATATCCCCGTATCCACTTCCCACTTGCCACCTACGCGCCTGTTATCTCCGCAGATAGAGCTCACCATGAGCCACTATCTGTTCAAGACATCACTCATATGTGCTTCGAAAAGGCTAACCAAATGGTCAAATGTGATCCTAGTGCTGGAAAGTACATGGCTGTGTGCCTACTGTATCGAGGAGACGTGGTGCCGAAAGATGTCAACGCAGCGATCTCATCTGTGAAGGCTAAGCGTGGAATCAACTTTGTGGACTGGTAGGAAATCTCTAATGACAAAACTATACTAGAACTTTGCCTTCCAGGTGCCCAACGGGTTTCAAAGTTGGAATCAACTATCAGGCTCCTGTTACCGTCGAAGGCGGAGATCTCGCTAAGGTCAGAAAATCAGAATCTCCCGATTCCAAAATAGAATTTTCAGGTGCACCGCGCTGTGTGCATGTTATCGAATACAACTGCCATCGCCGAGGCGTGGGCTCGTCTCGACCACAAATTCGATCTAATGTACTCGAAACGCGCGTTTGTACACTGGTTTGTAGGAGAAGGTACGGGGATACGGTAGATGGATTAAAAAACATTAGGATTTTAGGAATGGAGGAAGGAGAGTTCGTAGAGGCTCGTGATGATTTGGCTGCTCTTGAGAAGGACTATGCGGAGGTGAGCAGAGACACGGCTGATTTGGAGGATGATAATGATGAATTCTGACGGAAATCTATTTTTATAACTATTTTTTCGAACTTTAATATCTCAACTAATAAACTATTACTAAGTTTTTGGAATTCGAAGGATTGTGTTAGACTGAAAAAGAGTTCAGAATTCATTTACAAGACAGATGGGAAAAGCAGGAAACTAAAACTGAAAAAAAAGAGATTCTAGAAAAAACACAAAGGGTACAGATACAGGTAAAAATGAAGAATGGTAAGTGAATGGTTTAGTTCAAAAATTTGGGAGGGGATTTTATGCGAGTTAGACGTCCTTCAAGTGTCAACGTATAGTGCAGACAACAAAAGTGGTTGTCTCAAAAGGTCATCTGCTCAATTCTTCTCATTGCCACCCTGTCGTTTTTTCGCCTTCCGCTTCTTGTTCCGTTCACGCTCTTGATTGGCATCTAATCCGTCGGCTGGAATATAAAAGTACATTTTCACTTTCTCATCTAAAAGGTCAATTCGAAAGGCAAGCGAAGGTTATCTATTCGACTCACAAGTGCTTTCGTATTGAAGAACTGGAAGGTCGAATCCGTTCTTCTTGATTGGAACCCGACCGCTTCTGGAATTCTGATGACGTTTCACCAGACGCTTCCGGCGAGGCTCAGGATGGGTGTTCCAGACGTTTCTGCATAAAAATGTTACAAGAATCTTACAATTTCCAAGTTACCGTGTTCCCGCTAGGGTCCTAACTTGAGTTCCCGGAGTCATCAACTCCACAGTAAGAGGAACATCTTCATGGGAATTGTAGCCCTCTCCTGATGAACTGGACGAAAGTTTCGAATCAGTTGTCCCTTGAGACGCGGTGTAGAACTCCTCTTCGGCTTTGGTATCTTCCTGAGACTCACATTCAGTGGGCGGTGGAATCAGGTTGAAGTCGAAAATAGGCCTTTGGCCTGATCCCATTTGTGGCTCTGGAGTGAGCACAACTTCATCGTCTTTAAAGTTGACTGAAGCCAGGATTCTTTCCAAATTGGTTATGGGACGAGAAGACATCTTTCAGAGCCAAAAAAAAAAGAAGAAGCAGAAGATAAAAAATAATGTATCTCCTTCTATGTGAGATGATTTTATATCTTTGTTTTATCCAAAGCTACAAAATTGGATGGATGGGCTGGAAGACACCTCCGTCAATAGAGTACATTTTTGGGTGTCCTGCTGAGAAGATAAGGGTTCGAAAAGTTCAAGAGTAACTTCAAGAAGATAATCGACGTCTGGAGAATACTTGGAATTCTAACAAGTTACCCGTACCATAATTGCACCAAATCATAAAGTTTCTTCCGATTAGGATGACAGCTCCGACGAAGGGGATTAAGATATTTCTTTAGTTTTTCTCCGAGAAAGGATACCCTGGAGTCACATGGATGCGCATGGCAAGACAGCAGAAGAAGGAATGGCGGAGAATCATGACTCCAGCGAGAAACGACGCCTGAACTAGAACTCCTATTTCTAAATCATTCTCTGAATATCTGGTTAATAAATAGAATTAGTTTTTCTATGCAGTTTATAGTTCAATCGGAGAGTTGTCGTTTGGTTCTTGCTTACGAATTTCAAACTACCAAATCTAAGTCTGAGTTTGGAAAACCGTTTCAAAATTAGCCCTTGTGACCCGCAACTTAATGTGAAATCCTCATGTTTTTTACAAAGTTTATGAAACGCATGTTTTTCCTGGGACCAACCCCCCCCCCCCCTCCTCCAAACAATTTTTAGAATCTAAAAACTGTTCACATCCTAAGTAATCTAAGAATCGTATTGTTTGTCTTTCCAGAAATAATTTACGATGTGAAGAATTCCTTAGTTTTAGGCCTTCCGGAGAGTTCTTACCAGAATGATCCGATGTGTCCAATAGGGACCTGCATTTTTTAGTTTTAGGCCTTCCGGAGAGTTCTTACCAGAATGATCCGATGTGTCCAATAAGGACCAGCATTTCTTAGTTTCTTAGTCTTACGCCTCCCCCCTCCCTGCCTTTTTTGGGGTTTTTCTAGTTTTCCCCGTGATAAAACAAAAATTCCCCTTTCACGTACTGAGCCTCACCGTGGCGAAAGGGTTCCACAGATGCTTGCATCTGGCTAATCAGTACAAATGTTTCGTTTTTCTTTGTAAGCAGCCTAATTTTCAGAAACATTACCAAGTAATCAAATCTCTATTTTTTGGTAGTTTTCAAGCCTTTTTGACTCTGTTGAAATTTTTCGAAAACAGTTTTTTGCCAATCTTTATTGAATTCATAGTATATCCATACAGAAAAACGATTGAGATTTCTAGAACACCAACTGATAACTGGGCTTAAGATGAAGCTAGAGATCTCAAACAACTCCCAGACGCTTCAAAACCGTGTTAGAATTATTCTGGACCTACGTGACTTAGAAATCCAGAAATTGGTTTTCTCGGCCAATGACTCATAACTCGGCTCAAAATGAAGCTAGATAGCTCAAACAAATTCCAAACGTTCAAGAATCTTGTCCCTGTCTTTTTAGACTAATTTAAATTTGATGGACTACTATAATTTAAAATGGAAATCCACTGATTGTTGTGTTTCACAGAATCTAGTCTATTTTGTTTCTTTATCTTCAGGAAATTTTGGTTCTATCAATTATATACAGTTTTTGTTGATAATCAATCGGTTTCCTTTTGGAAGGGACAATGTACAGATTATGAGAATCCTTGATCTGAAATTATCACATATGGCTCAGCATTACCACATATGTCTTCTAATTATTATCTTCTAATTATTACTGCTGTCTTAGCCATTAGTCTCTATTTTTTCTACATTCAAGTGTTAGTGGTTTTTTACCCTTTCGAATAAACAAACAAACAAACATATACTTTATTACATATATTCTCGATATAAAATTTTCCATTCCAGGAGAGCAAATCCAAGTTACAATTGCCGTACCACTAACACTCATCCCTCCCAACATGTTTGTCTACCATCAACATCTTCTCCATTGGTCCACAAGATGAGCGGAACGGTCTTCCCTCCTTCTCATACCTTCAAATATTTATTTTGCCCTTGCCAACCTCAACCATCGTTCATTTCTTCGACTAGTTTTCTCTTCTACAAAATCTTTTTTACGCATAGTTATCAAACCGTGATTTCTGTGTTTTCTGCCGTGTTTCTTATCAACATATAATTTAATGATAAAGAGACGTGCTTCTAGAAAATGATCAGTTTGTTGGCAGAACGTTTGCGGTGTGTGCTGAACAGAGTTATTTTCCGTTTGAAAAATTTGATTCTTTATGCTTAAAAAATTGATTCTTCATAAAAAAATATGATTCTTTTGGTATGAGAAAGAGGGAAACCCGTTCCGCTCATCTGGTCTTACTAGGGACTTCTTTGATTTGACAGAAAATATATTTCATGTTTTCTACGTTTCTCTTTTCTGCCTTTTTGCCTCTCAGAAATGGTCACCTTCGAACCTATAAAAACCATAAAAAGAAACGCAGACCGCTAGAGTAAACGAAGAGCCCGCCGACGTCCAAAAGAGACGTTCGGCCGTTCTCTTTTTTACTTCTACTTGCCGTCGTGTACTTGTTATGTTTACCGATGTGGCCACGGCTTGCTTGCATATCGATTGAGGTCAACTGCCCAAAGGGACGCACTATCACAACCGTGCACACACACACATACACGTCGACATATGCATACGCACACACACTGCCCCAAAAATGACTCATTCTTTGGACCCTGTGAGGAAGTATAGGTTGTTTTGGGGTATACTTCTTGTTTCTCTCTTGTTAAAACTTCGCTTAATACCATATTTTTGTTTCAACTTGTTTATAGCCACGTTTATTTCTATTATTTTTTTCCTCGACCATTTTCAAATTGATAGCCAACGTCACTGAATGTGATTTTTTTCAGAAATGGACTACCTTATGGACCGATACGTTTTCGACAACTTGCCCTTTGACGTGGGACCGGAAACACGTAAAGAATGGGGACAACGAGCACTCCATGCAATTCAGGTAAGCCTTTTTTTCCATCTGCTTTCCTTATCAGTTTTTTTCAGTGGTTCGATTGGATTTGCAAATACCAAGAAGTCACCAAGATCTACGAAAACCACACTTCATTCCTTTTCGGTGAAATATTGTTCTTCATTCTTGCCGGACTCACATTCGCTCATGCCTGGAGATCTGGAACTCGATTTGTGCTTGTTTGGTTTGGAATTCTCGTCCATGCACTGAACGTGGAGAATCTTTGCTATTGGATTCCGGACATGGACAACTTCTGGCAAGCTCAGGGGATCCTAACATTCTTCGGAGCCCGTGCGCCACTCTACATTCTGATCGGAATCTACCACATGTTCGACTACACTTCCTTCGTTCTCATGAGCAGGTATTTTGACCTTCTGTAGTATTTCAAAGATATAAAGAAATTTTCAGACTTCATTTGCCATGGTGGGCATACGGACCGGCCGTCGGGCTCGGAGCCGTTATGTTGGATATGCCTTACGATATCATGGGAATCAAGCTGGTTTGGTGGACATGGCACGATACTGATCCAAACATCTACGATAGAATGAATTGGGTACCATGGAACTCTTACTACTTCCATGCTTCTTTCGCCTGCTCGTTCACCTGGATTCTGATGTATGCTAGAAGCAAATTGGTCGACAAGGAGTATGATTGGAGAAAGTGAGGGCTACACAGATTTTGGGTGAAGTATATGGATTTTTTTAGACTTCCAAGAGAGATCCTTTGTGTTGTGTTTGCTGGTATGGGTGCATTCTGGCTAGGAACTATTCAATTCGCTCTTCTCTACCATCCAATGCATGATATCTTCAAAGTAACCTAACATTTAAGTGCCCAAGCCGAAAATGAATTTCAGGTCCACTCGGAATACACCACCATTGCTTTCTTGTCCATCTACGCTCTCATCGTCATCTTCGCCGATCGTCAAAACAAAAACTCCAGTGCCCGTACTGGAAACAAGTATTGGTTCGATGAGCTCGCCGCCGCTATTGCCATCGAGTACCTCTTCTTCATGATCGCTGTCATAATTTCCGACCCAGTCAATATTGTCAGTGATGGTCTCCATCAACCAATCGGACCATGCAATGAGACACAAAAAGTGCAAACCCCAACAGGACTTGTTCTCCAGAAGCAAAAGTACTTCTGTACGGATGACTACGATGAGAAGTACATCGATTTCCATTGTGTGCCAGGAGGCGCTCCACAACAGGTAAATCCTTTTTGCAATTCCACTGTTTCAATGATTCTTTTCAGCAAGAACCTGATATGCCTCTTGAATGGTACGCAGTGTGTGGTACGGACTATGAGAACCGAGCCGAGTACATTTTCATCATTTGGTTCATCTGCATTCTCTACGGATGTATCTGGTATCAAATTGCGGCGAGATCCGGAGTGACTCCAAAGGATCCAGTTAAGCAGTTCAAGAAGCGTGTGGTTGCTCAAAAGGATACCGAGTCAAAGAAAACTAAGTGAAAATATTTGTTGTCATTATGAATCTAATATTATTTTAATAAATTTGAATTACTTATAAGACAGATGGTTTCGAAACGAATTTGTCTCAAGGAACTTTGTGCTTCTGTTGTTCCAGTTTCGTAAGCAGGTGTGGAATTATATGATTGTATAGGGTTTTTGTCTCTATTCTGCAAAACCAATAACTGTGACTCATTTTCTATTGAAAAACTTTATCAATGACATTAAAATATATGTCATAAAACATCCCAATCAAATTCGTCGACGTTCACGCCATTCAAATATCCTTGCAAAACCCCTTCGCAGATTACTGGGATTTGCTCGGCTTGCGTGGGCTCTATATCCGTCAAAGTCGTTTTCCTCAACCGAAATTGTTCGTCGTCCCACACAAGCCCACACACTCGTATACAACCATATAATCTTCTCAAATCTGAAATCGATGCACACAAATGTGCAGTCGGTGTTAGGTAGTGTGGTGAAGTGAGACGGATAGATAGAGACAGAAAGATGTAGGTGTATGTGCGGCGGCGCGCTGTTCTTGCTCAGAATGGCTCCAACTCTTTTGCATTGATTTTGGAGTCTCGAATTGCTCTTTTTTTGGATCCCCTTTTAGGAGTCATATGCCAGAGTATCTGCTTCAAGTTTTTTAGTTATCGTAAACACCCACTTTTTCTTCAAAAAATTGAATCTCTTTCTTCTTCAAAGGTTAGTTCTATAATGTTTTCTAGTAGACTAGTAATCCTTTTGACGTCAAAAGTTGTCTGAAAAATTGTCATTTTGGGATCCTTGATCTTACGAATTACCACAAAAGTGCACCCCACAAATCCGAAAGTACTTCGAGTCATATGAGTCTTAGATTTCTGATACCGCTACCCTCAAATTAGATATGTGCTCAATGCTCAGTTTTGTTGTTGAGTCTACTCCCACAATCATACGACTCCTAATACTCCTGAGACTTAATTCTCTCTTTCCGTTTTTGAATATACGAATCTAATCATACATTTTTTCGTTTCGCTTTTTTAGACTTTACAAATCTTACTTTTAATGGGTAATGGAGGTGTTCAAAACCATTGCGAACATCACTGCAAATGATATCTCAGCTGCGAAGGTCTCCGAGGCTTTTCATCAAGCTACATTTGTGAGTCTTCGGGGGAAAAACCTAAAAACCGTCAAGTATTTTTGATGTCTATCGCGTGAGAAGGAGCAAGTCACAATTACACCTAGCAATTATGTACACTCAAACGTTTTTATGGGCATCCGGTAGATGACTTGTCCAGTACAAAGAAACGGATCATGATGGATATAATGGGTGACTTATCTATTTTCAGTATTCTGGACTCCTCTGGTTTATTTCAAACTTGATCGCTGTCGCTGATCGCGCTTTGATCATGGCAGATATCTCGCTGATTCAATGCTTCAAAGTTTACTCGACTATTTTCCTCGAGAAATTCGATGATATCATGGTAAACCAAAAACAACTTATTTTTCGCATGAATTTTCGTTTTTCAGTTGTTCTGCATGAAAATGAATCCACTGCTCTTCGGTCACGATGAATCGGAGGATACTGTTGAGGAGGAGCCAGAAATCGGATCAACTCAGGATGATGACTCTTCGGATGAAGCGATCGCTGAAGATTATTCTGTTGGAGAAGAGTGGGATCTTGGATCTGCCGACGATACCGATGAGTACTTGACTGATTTGGAGGAGGAAGATGAGATGATTGTGGACCAAGTGATTGCAAAGCTTATGACTGGAGCCATGCGCTCTTATGCTCAGAGGTTCGTTAGAGAATGGGAAAAATAATTGAAGTTTAAGTTTGTTTTCAGCAGCAACAAACAATCCATCATCGCTAATACAATTCACGCCGACGAGTTCCTTCTTGATGAGGGGCTCATCAATCCTTCTCAGTTTGGCGAGACCATCATGACGGATATCTGAACCGCAGAAAAGTTCTTATTAATTAGTACCGCTAATCTAACATCCAAATATTCGTGCTAATCATTGAGTACCCATTTCTCAGAAACAAATAATTCTTAATTCCATGTTTCAATCCGAAAAAAATTCATCTAAATTTGATAACTTATATTGTTTGTTTTATAAAACGTCGGCAAAATTCGGGAATTATTGGACACGCCCCTTTTCACGTAACTATTGAAAAAAAAGTCGATCTACAAGAAAACGTGAAAAAAGAGGCGTGTCAGTTTTCACTGAAATTCTACCGACGATTTATTGAAGAGACAATAGTATCCCGAATTTCTCATTCTAATGGCTAATTTTTCCCGTATACTTGAGCCTTCTTGATGTTTTTTCTCATTAAATCCGAAAAACGATCTCTTTGAATCCTATCCATTCCCAATCTGAATGGATACTCACTTTTTCCAAATCTTTGCTTCATAAACTTCCCACAAGCCCCGGACCCATATTTCCAAATCTCCAGTTTAACCCCTTCCCCAAATGTACCCCCAAAACCAAAATGTATATCTTCATCTTGACATATGTTGTCATTGATTTCTTCTATCAAAAAAAATGTTGCCAATAAATCAGTTTATTTTTTTTAGTTCAAGACACAAAATTCAGACGAATGACGATGGATCACAATCATATCACAATTATATCGGAAAGTTTTTGGTTTCTGGATGGCACCGGTGGATCTTTCGTTGACCAGGTTAAGATTGGCTGGTAGATTCGGTCGATGAGCAACTAAAATTATGAAAGTTTTAGATTGAATGGAAAAACAACATTGCAAGGCAACATGCGGGGTAATTAGCAATGAAATGTGTTATAGAAATAATCATGCAAAAGTGTATCCATCACAGCAAGCAGGAAGAAGAAGAAGTTATAACCGTGTCATTTCGAGCACTTGCTCCGCATCGCTGGAGTCTTCTGAATCCGAGCGGAGCACATGATTGATGGTGGCAGGCATGTAGGGAGACTTGTGGTCCTCTAATTCTGGCTCCATAAGGACTGTACGGGGATCACGAGCAACTGGAACCAGAGGAGCGGGTTTCTGGAAAAAAAATTGCAGGTTGTCTTGAATTACTCTCACTACACTCTGTTTCAAAATCGGAATCTAAAAACCGTAAAAACCGGACGCCCATAAAAAGTCGGAGGCCCACACAAATCGAAGGCACAAAAAATCAAAGGCCCAAAAAAATTGGAGGACCTCAGATTTTCTCATGAGCCTCCGATTCGGAAAATAACTTACCGGTTGCTCTATCTTATCGGGAAGTCTACAGGCTGGCCAAATCACATATTTCGCAGTGTCCTTGTATCTCATCTTGATATATGCCGCTTTCTCGCTATCCACAACGTTCTCCACGTTTTTTGTCAAAAACTGCGAAAGAAAAAAAAATTGTGAAAAATAACACTCTAACATACTTGAAGACTAATGGCCCGTTTGAACAATGATGTTGACGATTTGGATCGCTCCAAGTTAGTGACACTGGCATGTTTCGGGTTGGAAGGTCGGGCAGAGGAACTTGAAGTTCCTGGCTTCTCCTCATCTGAACGCCACATTGCCCTGTAAATGAATAAAGGATATTCGGAATTGCGAGAGATTTGGAGACGGAGAGAAAACACAGAGTGTTTTTATTGATAAACGCATAAAAACGTTGAAATATTATATCATGCGGGACACGCGACATTGATCGTTTCGAGAACAAGAAAACAGAAACGTTTTGGGAGTAGGATAGAAAATTGAAGGGAGAAAAAAGTAGCAGAATAAGAAGAAGAAGACAAAAGATGCTATGTTCCGATAGCCCGGTTGACAGTAAAAACAGAACAGTAGTTGGGAAGAAAGAAACAGAAACGAGAGGAGAACCTAGAGATGATGCGTCATAATTGCGGGAGGAGGGAAAGCGAGGGAGAAGAAGGGCAAAAACGACCAAGGTGTTGAAACATCGAAGAGATAGGAATAGAGAGTATGATAGCAGAATGTTATCGGGAAAATAGGAATGAATGGCAGAACACAAAAACAAAGATACTAGAATGGAAATATTTATGGACAATCATTCATAATACATTGTTATTGTTTGTTTCTGGACATATCAAAACAAAAATATCATTACTTTCCAAAAAGTATAAAAATTCTCGACTGAAAGTGAGCTCTAGCCACTCCCACACACGGAAAAAAGATTTGATGGGCTCGGCGGAGCAGAATAATTGGCTAGGCCCAAAGCGAGGCACGTAAACGACATTCTCGCTTCCTTCCTACCCCCACCCGTTTCTCCTGGAAATCAAATGATGGTTTTAGGAGTCGGTGGCTCAACGGGTAGTGACAACTAGAAGAAACGGAATTCAACAATTCGAAAAGAAGAGTCAGTGGCCGATGTGAATGAAATTCGATTCTCCGGACCTCGTTTCGCTTTGCTCGTCATCATGGGGAAGCGGGAAGAGCAATGGAAATGGAATAGGGAGAAGTTTTGGAGCAAAAAAGAAGAAGAAAGCGGAAAGTTGGTGATGTAGTGGTGAAAGAAAGTGAAGGAAAAGGACGTAAGAGAGAACAGATGAAAACTCACTTGGTGAATTATTTATCAGGATAAGACATAGACTAGAAAGGATTTGAGAAATCTAGAGACACACATTCAATGTCCTTACATGTTTAGCTACATTCATTACGAATTCGAGTGGTGAGAAGAAGAGCCCTTTGCGGGGAGGCAATGCAAATTAGTTTGCAGTCCTCGTAAATTGAAAAACGTAGAAGCCTAACACACACTGACATTTCAAACACACACACATATCAGTGGCACACAGCTGTTTGTGGGCTCACTGGGGATGAGCACAAAACGAAATTGCATTCGAAATGATTGGAGAAGAACAACTTCTTGGCTTTTATTGCTTGAATGGGATCAGATGAGAGGAAGCTTCAGACAAAAAAAAAGTTGGCGAAAAAAAGAAAAAAACATTGTTGTTTTCCTTTGTTGTCTATCTGTGTTCTCTTTCCTCCAAAATAAGACACAAAAACTGACACATTTTGTTTTGAAAAACGAAAAAAGAACCAAAACTTTGTGGAGTTGTCCATTAAAATAGATGAGACTCAAAATTGGGTTGGAAACCGAAAACGAGTCGAAAACTTCAAAAAGAAAGATGAAAGAGAGAAAAATAATAGGATTACACACATGTTACATTTGTAACAAGAAGATATTGCATTCAGAAGTTGAAAGTTTTATATGGGAAGATGAAACTATGAAACTAATCGCTCTTCCTGTTTGCAATACGCTTCACTGAGGAAAGAATTCCTGTGTTTACTGTTTGGGTAAAGCAATGCTGAGCAAATAGGCGGCTGTCACAAGAAACCGAAAGATGATATGATCTTAGGAAAAGGGTTTTGAAATAATAGTGGAAAATCCATGCTAATTGACAAAATAAAGTGGCAAAATTTAACAGTAGAAAAAAACAACAACAAATTCTTTCCGAAGAACTTTGAACATTCTATAGTCAATAAATCAAGTATTATTCCACACTCTTTTCCCATATTGTTTTTTCTCTCCTAGTTCTCTTTTATTCCTCCTTTCCTCCCGATTGTGGCATTCTCCTTTATTCCCCTCCCAATTGCCGTTCACATGCGAGGTGACGTCACATAGTGCACTTGCGCGTGGTGGTGTTTGCAGACGACGACTCACCATTTGCTTTTTCAATTTTTCAAAGGATTATTCGGTTCTTCTGAGATTTTCTTCTAATTTTTTCATTTAAAAGCTGATGTAAAATTGATTTTCAGCCATGGAAGCTCTCTATCAAAGTACCAACTTTCTTCTACAAAAGGTTCAACATGATCTGGGACGATTAGAAGGAACACAAAACGAACAAGACGCGCAAGTGGTTGTGCAGAGTATTTATAACGATATATCGTGAGTTTTTATCTTTTATCAACCAGAAAAATGACTTTTGAAAATTTTAGAACACTGAAAGACAACCTTCAAACATTGGACAGTTATGTTTCTCGAGAACAGGCTTCACGACGACAAGCGGTACAAATCCCTTCAGAAGAGTATTAAAAATCAATAAATTGCATTACAGGCTCGTATGAGGGTTGATCAGCTACGGGTGGACGTTCAGAGAGTGGATATGGCAGTCTCAGCAGTGCACACAAGAATGACACAGAAATGGAGAAGCGCCAGTGAGAGGGAAGAGCTGCTGAGTGCTCGGTGAGATTTTGCTGTTGAAATTTTGATGGAAGAGATCTTGTGCAGGGTTTCTGGAAGGTTTTAAAGAATTGGGAGTACGTGATAAACTTTACTGTGAGGTGGAAATTTGAAATAATCTTCATTTAGCTGGTAATGATCAAGTTTTCCAAATTGAGAAAGATTCTTGACTGAAGAAAGCTTCCGTAACTTGAAAAGCATCTGGTAAAATTGCTGATAGCTTTGTCTCAGAGCAAGATTCACAAATCGAAAAAAGAAAACTCGTCGAACGTATCAGCCAGTTTGAACAAAAGCTACATTAATGGAATTTGGAGGATTCAGAATTCTTTAAATAAGAAAAAACCTGATATTTTCCAGTCAAAATAATCGCATGGCAAAATCGATTTGAATTTCACTTTCTCGCCTTTTTCAAATCGAATAAAAGCCGATCAAAATTATGCTCTTGTACGGAGTCTTTGACGATTTTCTGAACACTTTTTCACGCAGAATTATTCAGAGTTACATCCTAAAGCACGTGCGAGTGAAATTTTTAACAAGATTCATCAAAGAGCTCGTAAAAGAGCATATTTCCGATTTCTGATCTGAAAAGGCGCGAAAGTTAATTTCAAATCGAGTCGATTTTGCCGTCCGATTATTTTGAATAGAGAACATCAAAAAACACGTCAAAAAAATTCAAATATTATTTTTTGAGTACCGGGAAAGAATACAGGGGTCCAGACATCGTTGTACAAAACTCTCCCGAATCTTTAACTATCCTAACACCTAAACTATGTTCATTTTTAGTTACCGTCCCAACGACACAGCTCTCTCAATCGGCGACCACGAATTATTGCTCAACGATCGGCTTCACTCCTCTCACAATCGTGTAAGTTTTATAAACATTTTTTCCATTGAAAAGTACTGAAAAAGGTATATCGATTTTCAAATGAAGCGTACTTGTCAACCCCCGGTTCGGCCGGGCCGGCGCGGGCCGGCAGTTTTCTCCATTTTAAATGATGATTTTCCAATCGAATTTTATTCCAAAATGTAGATCTCGATGAGATCTATAAAATGGTACTAAAATCACCAAAATATCCTGTGACAGTTTCTGGCCCGGCCGAGCCGGGTTGGACAAGTATGAAATAAAGTCGTCGCTAAGATTCATATAAAAACTGATTCTTCAAATCAACAAACGTCGATCATCTTTACTATTACCAAACGCGAAATTCTGTGTGTCTGTCTGTCTGTCTGTGCCGTGTCTGTAGCCGGCCCTAGCTCAGTTCCCACTGGACCGATTTTTTTCAAATTTTGACAGACTATCAGAAATTCCATCGAGATGATGCCCGTCTATTTAGTTTTTCTAAATTTCAAAAAAAAATTTCGAAAAATTTCATGTTGCCCGAAGGGCCCCAGGGGGCGTAGCCCGTCTGGTTTGGTAACAATAGTTACTTTCAGCTTGACGACCTGATCAACCAAGGCTCGGCAGTTCTGGATAGCCTCAAATCTCAACACTTCAGTCTTCGTGGAGTCAGCAGAAAAATGCATGACATTGGACAGGCGGTAAGCTATTCACATTAGCTCAGATTCTTGGAGAATCCCAATTTTCAGCTCGGTCTCTCCAACTCAACACTCCAAGTCATTGACCGTCGTGTGCGCGAGGATTGGATTCTGTTTGTGATTGGATGCATTGTCTGTTGCATATTCATGTACGCTTTCTATCGCTTCTGGAGAGGATAAAAACGCAAGGAAAGTATCAAAATTATCTCTTTGACGTCGACACCAAAAACCACGCCATTAGTCAATTCCTGTCATTTAAACTATTTATTTTGTGATTTTTTGTAGGCATATCGATTATGGTCAGTTTTCAAATTATTACTCGTAAATTATTTGCTCTTTCATATCGAAATTCGCTACATTTTGCCTCAGTTTTTTAATCGAATAAATGATGAATTCTGCGTAGTTTCTTGGACTCAGATTTTTTCATAAGTTCGAAGAAAATTTTCAGCCAATCCATTATGAATTGATGGATCTTCACGAAACATGATGATAGTTTTTTGGTATATTCAGATTTTGCTCCGAATCGAACCAACATGACGAATTAGCATCCTACTATCCACAATTTCAAATTTCCCCCCTAATATGCAGATTTTTTGGTTTTCCCCAAGATTGAGTGTCAACGATGTGACAGGAGCAACATCTCTCTTTTTTCTCCAATTTCTTCTCAAAAAAGCCAAAAATAAAGGCGGACCAGTACGATGGTAATGGATGAGACTTGACGAGAATGGTGAGATGAATGAGTAATTTCCTGTCTCATATAAGATCGTTTGAGCTTTTTGCTTCTCGCCCCAAAAAAAAGTATAATATTTGAAAGGCATATTGACTAGCCAATAAAATTTAGAGAAATTGGCTCTAGTAGTATTAGCTCACATTTAGATTGATTTTTTTCACATTCTTGAAATTTGTTATTACTACTGTAGCTTTTCAAATCACAATTTTTCTTTGGGAGCGGGAGCTTTTTTCTCAAATCCCTTTCTTTTATGAGAATTGTAGATCCCATTAGAATATCCATTCCGAAAATTTCTCATTCGAATTTATGGCCAAAAAAGCCCTTGAATCATCTCGCTAGGAGACCATTTTCCCTTCATTCCTTTTTCATTTTTTTTCATTTAGTGTTTTACAGAAGTGAGATGAATCCACGGTACCGAAAAAATACCAATGTTATCAAACCATCAAAGTTTCCTTTTGGAACAAAGGGTAGGTTTTAATTTAGGTTTTCACAACTTCTTTTACAAAAATGTTTTTCTAGAAGAAATCGAGAAGAGAATGCTGACCGATATGTTCCGGCAGGTCACTCCAAGTGAGTAATTTGCCCAAAAATTTGAAAAAAAGTCAAAATTTCAGAAGAGCATTGCTACTTCTGCTCGCTAGGAATTCCAGAGGAGAATCATTTACATGCAAGCTTCCTGAGTAGGAATTGTTCGAATGTTCTGATTCTAGTGATTCTGAGTTTTCAGATCTTATTCCACGATGTGAGCCAATAGTTATGCGAAATGGAAAAGCTACCTACGATTTGAATGAAAAGTTCCTAGATGGGTATCGTCTAGTTTTGATCGTAAGTTCATTTTTCCATACTAGATTATCATTTGATTTTTATTTTTTCCTACTAGATTCTGATAAAACTTTTAGGTAGATACCACTCGAGCAGAAGAGAAGGATCGCGAGCTTTTAGTGATTTCTGAAAGCTCTGGTTACTCTATTGGCCTACTGACATGCTCTCGAAACTTTGTCGAGTTTGTAAAAATGCCTATCATCCCGGAGGAATTTGTTGGGAAAACTACAGACTTTGAATGTAAGATTCATATCCAAATTATATGACGAAATCAACTGTTTTCAGTTCAAGTCGCTGTCAAGGTGAACAACGAGGATCCTTGTATTCTGAATCTCTCTGGAAATGAAAACTACATCAGCGTTCCCTCCGATGCCGTTCTTGTCACTGCTCACTGGAAGAAGATTCCACTTCTAGCACTTTTTTGAATGTATTGAAATTTTGTTATGATCTTAATAAAATTTCAAGTTCAAACTTTATAAAATTCCTTTCACATGGAAAATTCCCAACACCTCCAACACCACCTCTTTTCCTCTTGACGGAAATGGAGCATGTGAGCAATTCGGAGAAATTTGTATAGCGCGCAGCCAGCACCGACATAAACACCGCCCCAAGTAATAGCTATGTGTGTGTGTGTGTCTCCACGTTTTGTTGGCTGACGTTGTCATGGTAGCTGGAGGGGCACCCGTTAGGCATCGATCGACAAGAGCACAAGCGCACATACACACACGCTTCAACAGCCAAGCAGCTGCCCGACCTCCGTCCTTCTAGGACACACCCCATGCATTCTTTTTTTTGCTCATTTGTCCTTGTTCTCCTCTATTCTTTTGGTGTTCTCTTTTTGTTAAAGTTTTGATTATAAAATTTGTTTTCAGAAACTATGCGTGAGATTGTCCACATTCAAGCCGGCCAGTGCGGTAACCAAATTGGAGCCAAGGTATGGCACGATTTCTGAAATAAAAAATGAGATGGATTTTCAGTTCTGGGAAGTCATCTCGGATGAGCATGGCATCGACCCAACTGGAGCATATAATGGAGATTCGGATTTGCAGTTGGAGAGAATCAACGTCTACTATAATGAAGCAAGTGGTAAGTTAAGGGCTACTGTTTATTATGAAATGCAATTTTATTGTAAGTGGTTTTTAACCTTAAAGCTTAACATGCTCTAGATTCGCGAAAATTTCAGAAAAATCGGAGTTCTGGGAATCCCTTTTTCAAACCCTTAAAGTTGACCCATTTCCACTAAAAACGCCGGCGCTCGCATTTATTTTGGGCAGTACTGTACTTACTACTTTCAGGTGGAAAATATGTGCCACGCGCTTGCTTAGTCGACTTGGAGCCCGGAACCATGGACTCTGTTCGAGCCGGTCCATTCGGTCAACTCTTCCGTCCGGACAACTTCGTCTTCGGACAAAGTGGAGCCGGTAACAACTGGGCAAAGGGTCACTACACTGAAGGTGCCGAACTCGTCGACAATGTTCTCGATGTGGTCCGTAAGGAGGCTGAGAGCTGCGACTGTCTTCAGGTGAGCATTTCATAATGTGACCGGAAACCAGAAAACGAGTGGGGGAATACGGTTCAACGCCTTTTGCGTACCTAATGTGTTGTTTCCTGTTTAGTGGTTGGCACCTGTTTCTTGAGATTCGCTGACGGGAAATTTACGAATAGCATATGTTGTACTGTAATAAGAAGTAATTACATATTAGATACCGCCGAAAAAGTCACAAGCCGAGACTATTATTTTTACAGGGATTCCAAATGACTCACTCGTTGGGAGGAGGTACTGGATCTGGTATGGGAACTCTTTTGATCTCCAAAATCCGTGAAGAATACCCGGACCGTATCATGAACACCTTCTCCGTTGTGCCAAGTCCAAAAGTGTCGGACACCGTTGTCGAGCCGTACAACGCCACACTCTCCGTTCATCAACTTGTCGAGAACACCGACGAGACATTCTGCATTGACAACGAAGCCTTGTACGACATCTGCTTCCGCACTCTTAAGCTCACCACTCCTACATATGGAGATTTGAATCATCTCGTCTCGATGACGATGAGTGGTGTTACCACCTGTCTTCGCTTCCCAGGACAGGTTGGATGCGACATAATTAGAATTACCTAATGTTACCTTTCAGCTCAACGCCGACTTGCGTAAGCTGGCTGTCAATATGGTGCCGTTCCCACGTCTTCATTTCTTCATGCCTGGATTTGCTCCTCTCACGTCTCGTGGAAGCCAACAATACAGGTGCTCATATTTCTGGCACATTATTCCAAGCAAAACCAAATTTTCAGATCCCTCACTGTGCCAGAGCTCACCCAACAAATGTTCGACGCCAAGAACATGATGGCCGCTTGTGATCCACGTCACGGACGTTATCTCACTGTCGCCGCGATTTTCCGCGGAAGAATGAGTATGAAGGAAGTCGATGAGCAAATGCTCAACGTACAGAACAAAAACTCCTCGTATTTCGTTGAATGGATTCCGAACAATGTGAAGACCGCGGTGTGTGATATTCCACCAAGAGGAGTGAAGATGGCCGCCACTTTCATTGGAAACTCCACTGCTATCCAGGAGCTTTTCAAAAGAATTAGCGAGCAATTCACTGGTTTGTAGATTGTAAAGTTATTACTGTTAAAGTGTAATTTTCAGCCATGTTCCGCCGTAAAGCCTTCTTGCATTGGTACACCGGAGAAGGTATGGACGAGATGGAGTTCACTGAGGCTGAGAGCAACATGAACGACTTGGTCTCCGAGTATCAACAGTATCAGGAAGCCACTGCTGACGATGAGGGAGAGTTCGACGAGCATGATCAAGATGTGGAATAATTCCAACATTCTAAATCAGTTCTTTCTATAAGTTTTTTTCGATTGCTATAATCAAGTGCATGCTCCAAACAGTTATTCTCGAGAATTATGGCCACTTTTTTGACATTTTCTAATCTAATACATTGACACGTTTATTTGGTTTAAGGAACCCATAAAACTTCAAACTAGAAATAAATAGTCTTGGCCTTTTTTTTTACAATAAGATCATCAGCATCGATACAGCATTATCGATTTACTTGTACTTGTAGAATCCCTCTCCAGACTTGCGTCCAGTCTTTCCAGCGTCGACAAGCGAGTCGAGAAGTGGGCTTGGCTTGAACGCGACCTCATCCGGGTACTGCTTGTGCCATCCGTCCATGATGAACTTGCATGTGTCGAGTCCGACGTAGTCGCTGAGCTCGAATGGTCCCATTGGGTATCCAGCGCCGAGTTTCATGGCGACGTCGATGTCTGGCATGGAAGCATCGCCGCGTTCGTAGAGGCGAAGAGCTTCGAACATGTATGGGACGAGCAAACGGTTGACGATGAAGCCGGGGGTGTCCTGAAAACAATCACAGAGATAGGGAATAGCTCTGGAATTTTCTGCTAACCTTGCAAGCGACAGTGGTCTTGCCGACGGATTTTCCGTATTCCATGAGCTTCTGGAAGGTCTCATCGGATGTGTCGTTGTGGCGGACGACTTCAAGTAGCTTCATCATTGGCACAGGATTGAAGAAGTGGAGTCCTCCAAAGCGAGTCTTGTCCTTCAAGTTGAGACCAATGTCGGCGAGACGGAGGGAAGAAGTGTTGGTTGTGATGAGAGTGGTTCTGGGAATATTAATGGTTTTTTGGTTAGGTTTCGTGTTTACTTACGGCTTGGCAGCTGCCTCCACCTCGGCGAACAGCTTCCTCTTGATATCAATATTCTCAACGATGGCCTCTATCACCAAATCAGCATCCTTCACCGAATCCGACACATTTGTTGACATCTTGATACGATCGAGAACAGAACTGACCAGAGCGGTTTGAGCCTGTAAGATCCTTCCATTTCCAAAACGATTCTGTTTGGTTGAAATGAGAGGAACTTACCGCTGCATCGTCGGCATGCTTCTTCTTGGCGACACGCTGCAAGCTGTTTTCAATTCCTTTCTGAGCCTTGTCAAGGGCCGATTGATTGCTGTCGACTACGGTGACGTTGAGCTTGGCGTTGGCGGAGACTTGAGCGATTCCGGATCCCATGAGACCGGCGCCGATGACGGTGACATTGTTGATTTTAGAAAGCTGGGCAGTGGTGGAGAGTCCACGAACAGCGGCAGTGCAAGTTGAACTGAGCATTCTGAAAAAAAAACTGTGTACGAATATAACAAAAAATAAAGAGATGAACAAAATGAAGAAGATGAAAATAACTAAAGAATGAATGAATGGTTCATGAGTAAAAACGATCGATTGAAAAACGTCCAGGGGCACACACATACAAAAACGGACTGCGTGTAGAATACTCTTCCACGTAGCCCGCCACAAAACAACGCGTCCCCTGCCTGTCTGCGTCTCTTTGATCAGCGTACACTCTCGATGACCCTGTTGGTGGACTTTGTTCGCTACATTGTATCTGCTGGGTAAAAGAATGAACCGAGAAGACAACAAGGGGAGATAGGATTGAGAGGAAGATAACACAACGAGCGAGAGAGGAAAACAACGGAGAGGCGCAGAGAAATTAGAAAACAATTGGCTCTCTATGATTTGACGAGGGTTTTGAGAATGGACAATGTTTTTGGGAATTAACGGGGTTTTAATCAAGCTAATACTTGTTGGAAAACATAACATATTGAGTAAAATATGCTAAAAATTACGATCCTAGAATGGTGAATATTTTTTGGATCGTTACTGTACTTTGACCGTTTACTGTATTGAAACTTCTCCGAAAGGTACAAATCGTTGAAAATTACTATCAATAAGCAAAATTTTATAGTTTCATTTTCATACTTCATTTATTTTCATATATTTAAAAGAAAATGTCAAAGTTGAGAGACGACGGACCGTCTAATCTCAAGACGATCTTAAGCATGCAGGCGATCAACATCAATCTGATGATGAGTCTCTCTTCAAGTAGGTGGAAGAGAATGGTCCGGCGAGTGTTCTGAAAAATTGAAACTCCGAAATGAAGGTTGTAGTTTCCAATTGATTACGAAAATAGCTTCCGAAGCCAGACTATTTCAAACCGAAAATACATCGAAAAAATGAACTTACAATCATTGTAAAGCTGAATGCCGTCCACCATGGCATCGCGGTGTGGTGGAACGGCAATTGGAACAGACTATCGATTCGGACCTCGAAGATGCTCGCAGATCTCGGTGCTCCATTCCGATGGAGGATTGATGGTCGCTGGTTAATGTACTTGTACCTTGTCTCGTCGATGCTGAAAGTTTGAATATTCGTATTTTCACTTTTCTTGTTGACACAACTCACTTAAAGAGCTCGGCCAACGAATTTGTGCTTCTCGGGTACAGCATATGGAAGACAATGATGTATACTTTGATCTCGCCGATTGGTCTTGCGATCAGCGCATCAGCTTGCCTAACTTTCTCCTCAAGCTGAAAAAACGGGAGGTTTTATAGAGCTTTTTTTCTTTTTTTTCCCAGAAACTTCTCGAATCTACATACCTCGAGATTCGACAGATTTCTCATAGTCATCGAGTAGATGATCGTTTGTGTGCTAAGCAACATTCGGCCGTGGTTTATTTTCGAAGTTTCCATTTTCGGTGCTCGACGTTTCTGAAAACGAATGGATAACCATTGACTTTTTGTGTATATCATTTTTCTTACGTTTACGGGCGAATCGCCTTCGGATGTCGCTCTACGACGACGAGATCTAACCGACACTATAAGCACGGGAGCCTGTGGAATCAAGCTAGCCTGTGGCGGAGTTTGGACTGGCTGTGAAGTCTCGGGAGCCAGTAGAATTACAGGAGTATGTGTCGGAGTTGGGACTGGCTGTGAAGTCTCGGGAGCCAGTGGAATCACGGAAGTCTGTGTCGGAGTGTAGACTGCCTGTGAAGTCTCCGGAGGCCTTGGAGTCACGGAAGTCTGTGTCGGAGTGTAGACTGCCTGTGAAGTCTCCGGAGGCCTTGGAGTCACGGAAGTCTGTGTCGGAGTGTAGACTGCCTGTGAAGTCTCGGGAGCCAGTGGGATCACTGGAGTCTGTGTCGGAGTTGGGACTGGATGTGAAGTCTCGGGAGCCAGTGGAATTGCGGGAGCATGTGTCGGAGTTGGGACTCGTTGTGAATTCTCGGGAGCCAGTGGAATCACGGGAGCCTGTGGCGGAGTTTGGACTGGCTGTGAAATCTCGGGAGCCTGTGGCGGAGCATTGACTGCTTGTGGCGGAATTTCCAATATTCGTGGAGTTTTTTCATATTCTTCTGTGATTATCTGAAAAATAAAATCTGTGCATTTTTTATCGTCTTGTCATTAAAACAGCAAATTAAATTGATTTTTCCTGCTCAAGAAACCCTCTGAAACCTCAAAAATCGGCTTCAAAAATGTCGATCGTAACCATGGCCCGTTTCTCTAGAGGAGGGCAGAGTCGGCCTGTTCATTGGTGAACTCCGCCCGTTTATGAAAAAGCTTAGGCAGCAATTTTCGGTATATTCTAAACTCACAATCCGTGTGCCCTCCGTCACAATGGTTCTTTGCACAAGGGCGTTTCGAGAGGCCTTCACCGGGGGTTGAATCCTGTTTCGATGTATCAGTCCTTGATCTTCTCTCTGCTGTTGGCGGCGCTAGAAAAATATCTATTTCGAGTTTTGATGTGTTCCAAAACAAACCCATGATCGTCCTCTGAACATGTTCTTTTAGTTTTGAGTTCGAAGGGAGTACCTGAAAAACAGAAATAAGAGTTCAAAGAGAAAAAGAAAGATTCAGCCGAAAATTAATCACAGGGGCATTTCGCAACCCCAAAAAATCAGCTTTTGTAACTTCAAGTGAAACAAATCAATGATAAAATTGCAAAACGTCCAAAAAACTTCAAAGAGAGTGGAAAAAGGCAAAAAAATTAGGGGTGTCTGCCGGACAATCGATAACAGCACCGTCCCCCGCTTTGAAATTCGAACTGCAAGCTACAGTATGCCGCAATTCTTGTAGGGCAAAAAATTTTTTGCAGGGCAAGTCTGAAGAAAAATTGCAACATTCAAAAAAAAAACGTTTTTCAAGCAAAAACTTGACAAATTTCTGTCGTAAATATATTAGAACGGTATTTAGCGTCTTTTTATCGCGATCCAGTGCTTTAAATGTAAAAATACGGCCTGTGTGAATTTCACTTTTTTGAAATCTTATTTTTTAATCAGGGTTTTCAATTCTCAGCATTTTCAAACACTATACAACTCAAAAGAACCGCAATAAAATTCTCTACAACTTTGTTGGATGATTTTTGAAATGGTTCAATAGTTTTTCTAAAAATGTTCAAAAACCGCCCGATTTTACGAAAAAAAAAAGCAATTTGTGGCGGTTTTCGAACATTTTCATAAAACTACTGAACCAATTCAAAAATAATCCGTCAAAGTTGTAGAGAATCTTATTGCGGCTTTTTTGAGTTGTATAGTGTTTGTAAAAAAATATTGCAGTTTTTCTTCAGACTTACCATGCAAAAATTTGTTCTGCCTTACAAGAATTCCGGCATACTGTAGCCTGCAGTTCGAATTTCAAATCGGGGAGACGGTGTACAGTTCAATATGTCTGTGTGTACATACACCGCCCCTCTTGATTGGTTGACCCCTTTTAAGTACTTCGAGACTGAATGGACCATTTTTTTTTGAAATTCGGAAGATGTGCTACAATAATTACGAAAATTCGAAAACGCCTGGAATTTTTCTGAAAATGCTACTGGTTCCATGACGTTTTGCAACCATGACATTTCGCAACCATGTCGTTTGGCTACTATGCTATTTCGCAACTTTTTGAACTTCCTCTCACTGTCGAATTTTGAATGTCGCTCTCATTGTCGAAATTTTCTCCTCGTTGTCGAATTTAGGTAAATTTTATTGGAAGATTCTCAGTGACGTCCGGTTATGAACAGTTACAACTGTTTGGAAGCTGAGAATTCTTAGCAGTGAAGTAGTTCTTCAATATCTACAGTACCGTATAGTGACATTTTCAACCATATTTGAGGATCTGAAATGTGTTCACCAGACATCCGATTTATCTGAAATTTTTGGATGTATTAAACAACTCTAGAACTTCATTTCAGTAGTTGATAACTTTCATGTCGGAAAGTAACATTAAACTGAAATTTGAACAAAATTTGAAGAAACGTGAATCTGTTTAACCTAAATGTCTGGTGTGCAATCCTACGAAAAAGGTATCAACTATCAGAATGGAGTTCGGAGTTCTAGAATTTCTTCATATACCCTTGAAAAATCAGATGTCTACAAACAATTTTTAAAGGTCCTCAATGTTGACTCTCATTTATCTTAATGAACTGATAAAACCTCATTCACCAATGTCTTAATTTTATTTTCAGCAATTTAAATGTAATTTCATGAATACACCAAAAATTACAGTCTTCACATTTTCGACGGCTTCACAAACTTCGCTGTCAATCTAGCGATAGTATCCTCATGAGCAAACATTCCGTTCAATTGAACTTCCTCCTTCCGATTAACCGTGAGCAGCTCGTCTTGGATTTCAGTAGTTCTCATGAGCTCCTTTGCAACTTTCATAGTCTAAAAATTAACTTTTCTGAAGTTGAAGGAGGCATGTTCTTACAATTGGAGACAACGTCGCATATCGTTCAATAATTTTTTGTGCGTCTTGGTGGAAAGTGGCCGCTGGGAGAACCTTTGTTACTAATCCAGCAATATATGCTTCTTGTGCGGTGAACTTCTCGCTAAACATCATCAATGCCGCCGCTTTCTGATGGCCAATAATACGAGGTAAAGTGTAACTGGAACATGCTTCTGGGCACACTCCAATATCCGCGAATGGTGTCGCAAACGTTGCCTGGAAAAATACAGTGTTTGGGTGCTAAGAATTTGGCATTACTGTATCAATAGCAATCACAGCATCCATCACTCCTAGCATTGTGACAGATATACCAACGGCGTGTCCGTTAACGAGAGCAATTACAGGTTTGGGGAATGTGATAAGGACATCAACCAGCATCTTGTAGCCATGGTGCTCGATCTCTCTGAAAACAGAATCAATATTCGAAAAACTGGAAGAGTATCTTACGTCAAAGTGGCTAGCTCGGCGGGTGAGAAATCACTTCCAGCACAATAATATGGTCCCTTTCCTGAAAGCAAATTTCAAAATTTAGAAGAAATTATAATTTCAAGTAGGATTAAACTCATTTTTTTTCTGAAATAATCGTCCCAATTCCAGTATTTACGAAAATAACAATAATTTTGCACAAAAATCGTTAAAATTCTAGAAAATCGATTTTCAAAACGGCAATTTACACTTTTTTCGAACTTATTTCAATGAATGTAGAATTTTTCGCTGATTCGAACGCACCTAATATCGCTGCTCAAAACGCAATAAAAATAGTTATATTAACAAATTTGCAATTGTCGCGCCAACCGCTACCGACATTTGAGCCGGCAGCGGCTAGCGCGACAGAAAATTTAAGTCGGCAGCGGTAGGCGCGACAGAGTGCAATTTCGTTTCTAAAACTGTTTCTATAGAGATTTGAGCAGCGAAATTAAGTGCGTTCGAATCAGCAAAAAAATCTATATTCATTGGAATAGGTTAGAAAAAATGTAAGTTGGTGTTTTGATTCTCTCGTTTTTTAATCGATTTTCTCGAGTTTTAACAATTTTTGTTCAAAAATATTGTTGTTTTCGTAAATAATGGAATTGGAACAATAATTCGAGAAAATTTTAAATAATGACTGTAATCCTACTCAAAAAAATTATTATACCTCCCGTAAAAACAACAAAAGCGATATCATCTTCAAGAGCAGCATCCTTAAAAATGGTGCACAACTCTAGGAACATCTGAAAATCAGTTTTCTACATCAAAACTAACGGCGTATCTAATTACAGTTCTTGTAATGGCATTGTACTTCTTTGGGCGATTCAAAGTGACCCATAGAACGTTCCCCTTGCGTTCGGATAAAACTAAGTTGGTGGCCATTGAGCTGGAAAAATGAGTTCAAGAAAAGTTCAATTTAATGATAAGCGCATAACAGGTTATACAATAAGAAGCGCAGAATGACCGAGAATGTTTACGCGACCATTTGTATATATCAACCACGGTGTAGTCTTTATTATGGTGGTGACTGATAAGAACTGTCTTGTTTTCCCCCACTGTCTTCCTATCCGTAGTTTTGAATGTATCTCTTAGAACACAAAGGGATAGAAAATCTAATTTATCAGAGAGAAAGAGAGAATAAAAATTCTTCAGTAATGTTTTACAGCACAGGATGGTGTTCATTTTATTAATGAGCATTGAAAGGGAGCTAGGTAAGAAAAAAAATAGATGGAAAACATCTTGGCAGGATTAAACAAAACAAAAAAGTAAGTAAAAATCAGAATGAGCGGGGGAAGGGGTTTAAAAGATGCGAAAGATAGATTTTGTGTCATCATCAGAGAAAGTATCACAATTTGGGGGTAATGGGGCATTTTGTATGACTAAGCTGAATCTTTGATTATGAATAGTAATAAGCTAGAGTAGCAACTGTTGCTTCAAGTACAGAATCCAAAAAAAAAACATAGCACGAAAAAAGAAATATTATACTTTTTGGGTAGTTGAGGTATCAAGACAAATTAATGATTGCGTCCTTTATGCTTGTTTGGTGGTGGTACTGATCCATATGGGCTTGGCACACCCATTGGTCCGAAATGGCCTGGTGGAACGAATCGTTGCTGTCCTGGTTGCATTTGGAACATTGGTGGTGGTGGGGCAACCCATCCTGGTGGGATGAATGGAGTTGCTGGGGTTGGAGATGGAGCTTCTCCGCGGAGGAATCGAGAGAGTTCCTTCTCGGTGTCGACGATCATGACAAGGAATGGACTTCCTGGGACGTGTTCTCCGTGCCATTTCACTTCGACTTGGTAGTCTCCCGGCTCCTTTGGCTCATACTTGCAGTGAATCGTTCTCTCGTTCTTCTTCTCGCGTTGCATCTCCACATTGAAGGCTCCTTTTGGTCCTCGGACACGGACAGTAAGCTGGCCTGCTCCGGCTCCTCTGGTTTCCACGACAAAGTTGGACTTGAACAATGATAGAATTCCATGCTCAACTCCTGGTCCATAGACACGGACCTTGGACGGATCTGGAGGCAAGGAGACGTGAACGACGAATGGACTTCCTTTCACATGCTCGTCGTCATACTTGATGACCAATGTGTGCTTTCCGATTTCAGCTGGTCTGACACAGAGGGCATAGGTACCGTCTCTATGATCATATAGTTCACAGTAAGCTGGTTTGGTGGGTCCCATGCACAGAGCAGAGAGTTGTCCTGATCCAGCACGACGTGTGTCAATGACTGTCTTGATGTTCTCGTTGATAATTCCGATCTTGAGTGTGGAAGCGTCAACATCGATAAGGTCAGCAAGATGGGCAGATGTGTCAGCGGAGACAGCGAATGGAGATCCTTTCACATGCTTTCCGTTCCAAAGAATGTGAAGCTCGTAGGTTCCACCAGTCAACGGAGTGTATGTAGCCTTGTACACATTGTGTCCGAGCTGTTGTATTCTAACAGGGATGTCTGCTTTCGAACCGAGAAGAGTGGCAGTGATACGTCCCTCTTTGTTAATATCACTTCCATCGATAATGAACTCGTTGTGCTCTTTGAGAACCGCTCTGTGAAGTCCATCTCCTCTGACCATGATTCTGCTGATCTCATCCTCGATACTCGAACCGGACGACTTTTCACTGAAATTCAAGGGTAAGAAACTATAGGAAATAGGGATGTACCGTGTGTGGTATGTGGTGGTGGTCATTGGTGGTGGAATTGGCTCTCTGACAGCACGTGATGTAGTCGGTAAGTCTTCGGCGGACGATCGGGCTCTAACTGGGAATGCGCTCTCGACTGGCAACTCGTTCCAGTACAAATAGATTGAGTACCTAGAAATATTATTAATGTTCTTGATTCCTTTTCAGACAACTACTCACTTTCCGGGTTGATCCGGGTTGAAGCGAACGCGGTATTTTCCCTGTCCCATGTCCTCGACAACCGGGCCATTACCGAGCAGTGTACTGTCGGCATCTCGAACTTCCGCGCGAAGTTTGCCTACAAGAAAAAATAAAAGTTATTGGTCTCATTTAAAAAAAAAGTACCGGGTCCGGCTGCCGTCGCGTCGACATCAAAAGAGTTCGAGTGTCCGAGTCTGAGAAGAAGAGTTCCATCGCGGTCCATATCCAGATCATTCACAATAACTTTGGTTGGATCGACGACGTTGACAATGAATGGACTTCCGGAGATTGGACGGTTGTTAAAGTCGATGCTGACATTGTAAGCACCAGTCTCTTCTGGGTAGAACACGACTTCAGAAGTTCCGTTTGGACGTCTCATAACGTTGTGATGAATCTTCTGTCTGTCTGGACCAGCGACATGGATTTTGAGTCCTCCGTTTGTCTTCTTTGGATCGAAAATTAGAGAAGCTGGCTCGCCGATCTTGATCGATTGATCCACGGCGGCACCATAAACCGCGGGTTTTTCTTGCTCGCTAACCAAAATGGTTTGTGGATATCCTGATAAATTTCACATTAATTTTGATCATTTTTTTGATTTTTGCTCACCAGGGAGCTGGAATCCAGCCACTTTCACATTGACTTTGTGCTCTCCAGTTTGATTTGGCAAGAAAGTGATACGGTCTTCGCCTCCTGGCGACTTGAGAGTTTCAGTACGAAGCGGAGATCCAGATGGATCGGTGATCTCGACTTGGAGTTCTCCGTTTCCTGCATTCCGACGATCGACATTGATAGTAGTGGCGTGACGGAGCAAGATTGGGTCTGAGAGTCCACGAACTTCCACATTCTTCACATCGATGACTTCAGTCTTGAATGGAGATCCTGGAACTGGAACATCACCAAAAGTGACTTCGATGGTGTGAGTTCCGAGGTGTTCTGGAGTGAACTCCACCCAGTAGCTGTCATCTTGTTGTTTGTAGCAACGAACTGGAAGTGGTCCTCCTTTCGGATCTAAAAATAAGATGATAATAGAGGGGAACTGAGTTAAAGATAGTAGCAGTAAATCTGAAACTGAGTTTTGAAAATTAGATAGACAGAGAAAGACAGACATGCACACAACAATAAAACATGCACAAAACAAATCTGAAAAAAGGATATTAAAAAGTTGGTATGGAGATGATGTCAGTCGAGTTTCTGCATAGTTTTGTAGAAGGAAGCGAGGGGATTTTGGGGAATCGTCGCATTCTTCTGGTGTCTTTTTACCTGACACCATCACATCTAGTTCACCACGATTCTGTTCAACATTGATCACTTCAAAGCGAGCCGTTCTGGCTCTCTGAGCTTTCTTCAGTGCATCGCCGGAAGCTCGAACTGTTCCGAGATGACTGATAAAGACTTCATAAGGGCCTTCTGGAAATTGAAATTATTTGAAAGGTTACATCAATTTTTATTGGCTTACCGGTCAGTGGAACACCGTCGATGATAACATCAACTTGATGGGGTCCGTCTACGAATGGAGTAAATGTGCAGAGAAGTTGTCCGGGTTTCATTTTCTTGACGGTTATTGGAATCGCTTGATCTCCATGTCTCACTTCTACAGTAGCAATCGTAGCCCCACTATTTGAATAGTCGACACTGAACTGTTGTTCAACTCCAACTGGAGCATTTTTCAGTCCAATAACTCGTACTGCAGAAGGATCCAAAACGTGGATAGGGAATGGAGATCCGGGGATTTGTTCACCAGCGACCAGAATCGAAAGTTCATGTTCTCCTTCTACTCTAGGGGTCCAGACAGCTGACCACAAGGTCTCGGAGACTTTCTTCATAAAAACTTCATTATCCTCTCTGTCTGGTCCTTCGATGATGACCTCGACTTGAGACTCGACACCGGAATCAATCAGTATCTTGAGCTCGGTCTGCTCTCCAACGATTTCACGTTTCGGCTCGGAAACCAATTGTGCTCCATTAAGTGGGTCAATCACTGTTTGCATTTTGCGCTCTCCAATCGGTTGGTCATCAACAAAAACGTCGATCGAGTGGATTCCAACTTCCTTGAAACGAGACGATACTCGAACTCCGCCGTCTGGCAAGTCTTCCATTTGAACTGGTAACATTCGTCCAGATGGCTCCCGAATAGTAACACGGACTTGATTTTTGTCATCAGAGTTTACTGAAAAAAGCTTATTGAAAGAATGAACTCAAAGAGTTGACTTACCATCAAACGAATACTTCTGTCCCGCAAGACATACTGGTGGAAGTGTATGTCTCTCATCTTTGATCTTGATGACAAACTCATCAATAATTTCATGATCCAAATAAATTTCCACAAGGTGTTCTCCTATAAAATGTAAAAGTTCCATCTAACTTGAAATATGTTAGTCTCACCAATTTGTGTTGGGATGAATTCAGCATACGCTGATGTCGACGACTTTTGAATTGTCACAGGAACCATTGATCCGTCAGGAGCTTTAGAACACATAACACACATACATTCAAGAGACAAAAAAAGAGACAAGGACGACAAAAGTAACCCAAAATTAGATTAACCCAAAATAGTAAGCACTAGGCGTTAGAACCCAGGAGTGTTTTTGTTCCCAAAGAGCTTGCGATTGTAAAGCAACGATTCTCTATTCAAGACTCACCTGTGATAACGACATTGCAATCTGATGACTTGTTGATGTTATCAATGGTGAATCCCTTCTTCTGTCCAACTTGAGCCGAGTTCAACTCTCGCGCCAAACCAGTCTTCTCAACCTTCTCCTTGATTTCTGGTGTCTTCTGAAGCACGGTGGTGGTTGTCTGCTTCATTGGAATCTGTTCCGATGAGTGTTGTGGAGTGTGCTTGGCCACTGCTGCTCCAGTTCCGATGGCAGCTGGAAGAACAACTGCGGATGGAACAGAGCCTGCTGGGCTGACAGAGCAGATGAGTGGAGATCCGGGTACGCTGATTCCATTGAACTTCACACTGATCGTATGGTCCTTGGCGTCTTGTGGAGTGAAGGAGACCTTGAAGCGAGCTTGTCCTTCAGCTTGAACAAAGTTGGGGACGTTTCTATTGTCGACCGAGACGATGATCTCCATGTTTCCGGCTCCAGAGCGGGCGGCATCTGGAAAAGGAATTTTATGAAGAGTTTAGCTTCTAGTTTATTTCTATCACCAATCACAAAAGTTGCTGGTTTCCCAACAACAGCTCCAGTTGGTGGGGAAAGTACTGTCTTTCTGGCGTCATAAGCCTTTGCGGTGAATGGAGACCCGGCGATTGGCTCTCCAGCCAAAGAAATATCAACCAAGTGGTTTCCGACACATTTTGGAACATAGGTAGCGATGTGAAGGGTTTCGTTGTCGCGGCTACGGGTGACATTGACTGGAAGATCGTTTCCTTGTGGATCACGGACTCTGGCTTCAGGTGCGATTTCGGTTTCTGAAACTTTAATGAAAAGTTTGATAATCCGAATGATTCTTACCATCAGTCAAAATTTGAATTTCAGTCTCTTCGTCGACTGGGATTCTTTCGATCCCGGCACCAGTTGCAGTTGCTTGAGCGGTGGCTACCAATTGACAAATGAATGGGGATCCTGAAATGCGTCAGTGAAAACATGCTTTGCGCAAAAAACTATACCTGGCACAGGTTCATTGTTGAAACGAACAGTGATGGTATGGTCAACATCGTCTTTGGGGATGAAGGAGATGTCGTATTTGTGGTGGCCCAAAGCGTGTGCCATTGATGGAACACGCCCATCGCAGACAGCCACTTCAAGGTTTCCAACACCAGCTTCCGAAGCGTCAACTAAAAATTCACTACATTTAAATATTATTCCAAGTAAAAGTATTCCCACCAGTGAAGTAAACTGGCTTATCAAGAAGTCCTTTTGGAATTGCGCCGACTTTGATTTTGGCTGGATCGTAAGCACGGCATGTGAATGGTGAGCCGGTGACTGGCACACCACCATATCTAACATCGATCTCGTGATCTCCAACTTGAGCCGGGGTGAAGTTGATTTGCATGTGTCCAGGCTCGATTTCAACGATTTCGGTACCAATTTCGTTTTTCTTGCTATCTGAAAACCCGAGGACTAATTTATATCTCTATGTTTTGTTAGAAAGGGGCAAGTAGTTATATAGTTTTCATGCAATAGGGGAAGAGGGGGATATTTTTTCCAAAATTTTGATGCTGAAACTATCTGAAAAGGTCTAAGATTGTCACGATTATTAGTGAACTTACCAGTGACGAGAATTTCAAGTTGATCGTGTCCGGATACCTCAACCACGAGGGAGGACGGTTGTCCTACCCGTGAAAGTGATGGAATTTTGGAAACCGTCGTTTTGGCGGGGAATCTATGTGTCTTGCTCTGAAAATGGTAAGTGTAAAATTCACGAGATAAGATTTCAGGGTTTGGGGTAGACGGAAGGCATGCTTACCATTGATAGGGTTTCAGATTATTAATTTCAAAAGTTTTGATTTGCTTTACTACTAAAAAAAGAAAAATCAAGCGGAACGGTGTACACTAATTTGACGAATTGAAACTGACAAAGGTTAAAAGTGTTCGAAACGCTTATAAGAAGACACCGGAAGAACCAAAAAAAATGATTTGGAGTGATGGACAAGGTCGTTTTCTTATTTCTATCCCTGCCCGTTTGTCTCCAATCCTTTTATGGGATTATGTTTGGGAACTGATCGCGGGGAGGTATGCAGAGAGAGGCGCTTTCTAACCGTAAACAATTAGGAAGTTTAGGATGAGCAATTTTGAGAAGAGGAAAAAAGGTGCAGATTCACTTCAACTTTGTGTAATCTAACCTGATTTTGACATTACTGAGAAGTATTAATGTATGAAAATGCACAAGCAGCCTTTTGCAGAACTACGCCTCTTCTCGCTCTTCTTGCAAAAAAACCAATGCATTCGGAGTGGAACCAAGACGGAAATGGAAAAAAAAAGCTCACCTTTTTCTCTTTTTTCAGAGTAGCTCGTTCTTCTTTCTCGCGCTTTGCACGTTCCTTCTCTTCGCGTTTTTTCTCCTTTTCCTGTTCCTTCAACTCTTTTTTGCTCAACGATGGAGAAGCAACGGCAGCCACTCCGACAGGGGCTTCTAGGGCAACTGGAGGAAGTGGAGCGTCGACAATGTTCACTTCGAATGGAGAGTCTGAAAAAAAGTATGTAGTATTAACTAAAAACCCAAGATTCTATTGGAAGAGGACTTCTAGAAAATATAAAACTCACTCTTGAGAACTTCCTTATTGAAAGTGATATTAACAGTGTGCGCTCCTCTAGTAGCTGGAGTAAACGTAACCAAGAACTTTGCAGATCCACTTTCCAACTGGGCAACGTGAGACGGAATAATGACACCATCAGCATCCTTAATAGCCATCTCAAGATTTCCAAAGCCAGCGCGTCCGGCATCAACTGTAATACTCCATTATGAATAACATTCTCATGACACATATTTCTCCTACCTGTGAACTCAACGGTGTCATTGAGATTTGATTGGTGTGGAATTTCGCCGACAATGATTTCCGATGCGTCATAAACACGGACAGCAAATGGACACAGTGGATGTTGAATCTCGTTGACATAGGCGAACACTTTGTGAGTTCCGACTTCAGTTGGTTTGAAGGTGATCTCATACTTGCTGCTGCTCTTCTTAACCTTTGGATCCAATTCGGTTGGAGGTCCACCGTTAGCTCCAGGAATCATTTTGTTTGCTGGTGCTAAAAAAAATCTCATTATCACTGTTAAATAATATTGTGAACTTACGCAAAACGGCAACACGAAGAACATCCTCTTTTCCCAATTTGATGCCTTCAAGTTTCACCTCAACTTCCTTTCCTCTCTTGATAACATCATGTTTGCATGTGAACTTGCTCTTTCCGAAATCGAAAGGCTTTCCGTCTTTTCCATCCTTCTTGAATTTCAAAGACATTTTTGGAGTTGTTGCTGGAGTGGACTTGGAAGATGGAACTGGAGAGTGTGGGAGCTCATCACTTGGTCTCAATGGTACTTCTGGTGCCATGGCGGCTTCCACAACGTCGTCACGGATTTGTTCGGTCACTGGCTCCTGAATCTCAATGGATGGCTCTGGCTTTCTGGTGAATCCATGCTTGGCAAGAATCTTGTCATCTTCAGATTTGACGCGGAGGTACTCCTCGGTTCTGCGAGCTTGTTCTGCTTTGCTAATCTCGATGACTGGTGGCGGTGGGCAGGATTTGTCTGCTGGCTGGTCTCCACTCTTAGCATTGATGTACTCATTCTTAGTTTCTTTCAAGTCATCAGATCTCAGAGCGATTTCTGGTGCTGGTGGGCAATCTTCGATGGTACCATATGGATCTTCCTTGGCGCGTGCGTAGTTATCACGAACCACTGCTTCCTTGCTGTCGGAATATGCAATCTTTGGAGCTGATGGGTATTCTCCAACGACTCCATAGTGGTCTTCCTTAGCATGATTGTAGCTACTGAATTCTTCTTTTCTATCAGAATAGTCAATCTTTGGAGCAGCAGGGTAGGAAGTGTTGCGAGATGCCTCGTAGATATCATCATCACGTCCTCTTGCATATGCGTCACGAGCCGCAGTTTGATCCGAGAGAGCGATGGTTGGCTCTTCTGGATACTTGTGAAGTTTCTCTTGTGGCGGAAGGTCATAAATGGATTCCTTCTCGTCGGAACGATGAAGGTGAGATTCAACTGGCTCGAAAACTTTCTCCGATTGGGTTCTCAAGAAAGATTGTCTGTCTTCATGGTTATTCGCAGGCTCGACATGTCCTTCAGGCGTTGCTGCTCTCTTCTTTGGCACACTTGGTTTCTTGTCAATGTTCTCATATTCGGTTGTTGTCGTGGTTCTCGTTGTCGTTACTTCAGAATAGACTGGCTCGTATCCCTTGTAGCTGGCGGATACATGTCCTTCGACTCTTGGTGGTGGCAGCTCTGGTTTATCATGTTTCTTCTCATAGCGCTCATAGACTGTGGAATATTCTGGAGACGTGGATCTCTGAACAGAGGAGTAGTATCCAGCAGATGGAGGACGATCTTTCTTATCAAGAGTGTCTCCAAAGTATCTTCTCTCTGGAGTAGAACGACTATCCCCGTACTGAGCAACGGTGTATCCTAGAGTGTTCTTGTTGTCTCTTTCGAGTTGAGCTCTTCTTTGCTCACGCTCCTCCTCATCAGCCAATGGATCCATTCGTTCCACCTTCTTCACACGTTCATTTGTATCAAACGGAGTGTCCATTCCTTGGATTGGAGACAGTGGGGTCTCACTGATATGAGAGTGAGCCACGCTAGAGGTTCTAGCTGGAGATGGGGATCTGTATGTCGTTCTCTTCTCAACGTATTCTCTTTCGTAGCCTTGTGGAGATGGGGACCGGGCGATACGCTCAGCGAACTCTTGGGTTCTGAAATTTTTGAGAATCAAAGATGAAACTTTACAAAATCAAAAAGTGGTCTACAAGCATAGGAAAGGACAGAAAGGCTCAGTACCTGACACTTCCGAACGATGTGTTGGATGCTCCTCTCGGTGGTGATGGAGAACGGTGAGTGGTGCGAGTGATAGTTTCAGTGATTTGGGTGGATCTGCAAATAATGACAGTGGTTACGAAGAAAATAGTTACTAAAACAACGCAAATCAAATTGATTGTTGACACCAGTTAGCAAAAAAACGAGGGAGAGGAAAAATAAATGATGACGATGATTTGAAAACACATGCCAACACAGACAAGGGTTGAAAACGCCTAATTTGTTGTGTGCGGTGTCTCAACGACTACTAGAAAGAACAAATCGTGTCTTGAATTTACCTCAAACCAGTTGGCGACGGAGTTCTATGAATCACAGTATGGGTCTCGCGAATGTTTCGGTTTCTCGATGGATCACTTGGAGACAGTGTACGCTCTACATCGCTTCCTGAGCCGTAGACTCTATCGTAGACGGTTGAAGCGCTCCAGTCACGATGGGGAGACTGAGAGAATGCGTTGCGAGATGGTGATGGAGCATAGGACTGTAATGAAGGTGTGAGCTATGTCTTATAAGGTGAGCAATACCGATTGCCATGGTTTGTCGGCTTTTCTTGACTCTCTGAGAAGTTGGGGACTTCTGAGCATGGTTTCCTCGCTGCGTTGACGAGCATGTTGAAGGAGAGTTGGAGAAGTTGGACTTCTGGCGGACAATGGTGAACGAGCAGTGTCACGGAAGGCTCCGGAGATTGAAGATGTTCCTCCTGAAATCACATTCCTCTTCTTGTTTACAAAGCAATACTTTGTATACTATGCATATAATATTCATGAATAATTTACATTCACTAAAAATTTTCGGCGCAAGAGATTAAGATTAAAACTAGCGTCGGTTGAATTGAAGATCCGGTTTGATGCCTGCAGTTTGTAACTGTTTCTTTTTCCGCTCAATCACGTTGACCTTTGTTTCTTCTCTAGCGGGAACCAACACAAAAAAAAGTTCATCATGTCAATCTATGGTCAATGCGTTTGTTCGCAATTTAGTTCGTTTTCTTAGAAGAGGACAAGACAAACCTGCTGAAATAGCGGTCGAAACAGCGGTCGGCGTCAAATTGGCGTGAATTTGCTGACCTACTTGTTTTGGCAGAATCTCCACTTTGATCGGGCAGCCTGCAATTAATAAACAATGAAGTGAGGTCGTCTTCCACTCTTCGCAACCTCATACAGTTTTATGTCTCATCGTTAACTTTCATACTTTCATACAAGGGGTTGAAATCAGAGAATCAACAACCACTTTTACCGATGGCAGTGTGATAATCTGACAGGATTAGTGTTGTATACAAAATGACTGTTTTTGTTGCAATACAGGTAGGACTGGTACAAAAATTCTTACCATGGACTTGCTCTCCATTGAAAGTAACGTCAATAACATAAGTGCCAGCGTGTTGAGGGATGAAGGTGACCAAACATCTGGAAAAAGAAATTGGTACTAAAAACAACAAAAGTTTCTTACCTTCCAGCGCCTTGCATTTGAACATTATTTGGCACCCTTCCTTGATTCACGGAAATTTCGAGTTGACCCTTTCCAGCTTCCACAGCATCCACTGCAGGTATAACATATAATTGTGAGTAATAGCTAGGCTTTTCGGGTCTTGTTGTGTTTGCCACTGCGTGGACGTCTTCCACAACCTCATCATGAGGCGGATGACCGTCACTCATCACCCTTCACCGCTCTACTAATTAGCGGTATATGCTAATCTTGTATTGGAATAGAGTAGGTTGCCCGAATAACAGTTCACTGGACTTTTGAGACGTTGAAAAGGAAGGAAGTAGTGAAAGGAAGTAGAAAAAAAGGGAATGCAATTCGTTTTCACCGAAACCGACTGACAGGCTATCAGAATTGGAATACGAACTGAACTGTGTAGTTGTGTTGTATACGCGCTACTGCTTCGGAAATTTTCGCGCTTTCTCCTCTTTACCCCGCAACGCCTACTCTTTTCCATTTTCCCTCTCACTTCTTTCATGCCCTCCTATTTTTGTCTCTTCCTTCCAACTTACCATAGAACTGTACTGGCTGATTTGGCGATCCTCCACCCAACGGGTCTATGCGAACTTTCTCGGTTGCGTAACCTGCAAATGTGTTTTTGTTTGGAAAACTGTTCATGTGACATTCCATCAAGGAGAGATAGGAACATATCAAATTACCGGGACACAAACTTCAAAGGGTTCTTACCTGCTACTGAAAGTGGTGATCCATCGACTTTCCTTCCAGCAATCCAGACTGTCAAATGATGCTCTCCAACTTGCTCGATTTCATACTCTGCTGTGTATTTCCCGGAGCTTCTTGGGATTATTCGAATCGGGAACTCTTTGTTATCAGGCCCCACTATTTTCGCTTGAATATCACTGAGCTCGAGTCCTTCTCCTGTGATATCGAAATGAGCGATGCGGTTTACTGGAGCTCTGACAAGTCCTGGTCCGGAAAGCTCTGAGTAGTAGGACATGGTTCTGAAAGAGATGTGTTTTGTGTGTATTCACATGTGTTGTTTTATTGTTTTATTGCTTTTTGTCTCTAGGTTTCGCATTGGAAAATGAGTAATAAAAATAGAAAACAATGCGCGCTTCTGGCAAATGTGTCAGCATGTGTGTGTAAGCGTTTTCTGTGTGGCAATGTTTCGAGTAGTATGTACATACCTTTCCATTTCCTGTCGCCTCTCGCCGCGATCCTCAACTGGCAGTTTCCATGGACTCCCCGAGACGTGTTCTCCATTAAACCTCATCTCGATGGTGTGCGTGATGGACTGAAATTGAATGGGGGGTTTTGAGATAAAGCAAAAGTAATAGGAGTACCTGTGTTGGCGTGAAAATTGCCATGTACTGTCGGCTGCCAAGCTCTCGAACTCGACATGGCACTCGGCCGCCATTGATCATAATTTCAAGATTGCCGGATCCGGCAGCAGATGCGTCAACTGAAAACGAAAAATTTTCAAAAAAGGTATTCAAAATCCTCAACTATCCGGGTAAGGAAAATATGCGTATCGTTTTGGCAAACCAAATACACTCTATATTTATGAAGTCTACATTCAACAAACATCGGAAAAAGTCGAGAATCGAAAATCGGGGTACAAAATTGTTTGGAAGAAAGATGACTATTTCAATGAGACGCGCACCTCACACACGCACACACACACACAAATAACTATTCTTGTCCAGGAATTACTACTACCTACAAAAATACGAAGCCATATGACAATTGTGCCTTCTCAACTTATAGTCTCTATACCCAAGGCATTCGCAAACATGTGGCGCGGCTGAGTTACTTGGCAAAGGTTAGATGGTTTTGTTTATTTGTTTTAGAAAAAAGGGATTTTTGAAATTTTATGAGACTTCCGAAAAATGAAATAAGGATTTTTTTTTGTTTGCATTGGCGAAAGTTTGGGGTTCTAGCAAAATGCACGGATTCTTCAAAAACTGATTTGGTTCACAAAAAAAAACAGGGACTACCAATTGCAAAAGCAAAAAAAAACATGAAGAAATTCCAACAATTTCCCTACTAACAAAGTGTTCCAGGGGTGTGCCGCACGGGGAAATTGAAAAGTAAGTAAATGCGGGCGCGCAACCTCTGCCACTCAAACGAGCAAGTATGATTTTGGATACAAAAAAAGTCAGTCAGTCTTCCTCGTTCATCCCTCTCCTCAACTTCAAAGGTAAACAAATATTGTATAACTGAATGAGCATCTCTTGACTTTTCGCAAACTCTAGTCCTCGTCACTTTTTCTTTTTCTCCCCCTTCTAAAAAGTCTGTGCCAAACAGAACGGGGTAACCAACCGGTCGTGTAGGTGAAGTTCGGCATCTATATTTTCAAGTGTCTCTTCCAAATTTGAGCATGAATATTGAATACTAGGAATATCGAAAAAACTAGTGGTAGGTAGGTTGGTTTGACTGCGGGATATGTCGATTATGATGGAAAATGAGAGTTTTACGTTCGTTCTGCGCAGGCACACAATTATAGGGGTTGAATACCGAAAAAACGCGTCGAACTAGTGTGTTTATTATGTACTGGTTGTTTTGCTGTCTCCAATTCCAAACTGTTATCTTTTTCTCCCACATGATTTTCTACATAAAGCTTGCGAAACTCGGAGAGTTCTCGTCTTGAACTGCTTGTTGTTCAACATCTCGTTCTACCTCCGGAGGTTACGCAAATCGAAAATGTGGGTCAGCGAATTGACATGTCGTCATAAATGTTTGTGTCTCCCTCTCTCTCTATCTCTCCGCCAAATGACCGGTGTGACTAATATTTGAAAGGAAAGGAAATTTGTCAAATTGTTCGGTTTTTTAAAATAAAAGATCGTATCTAATCTGGCAGGTTGGCAAAAGGGAGGACATTAGTGATTTAGGAAGGATTTCAAAAAATTTTGGAGAGGAAGGAGGCATGACTAACATCTTAGAAGAATAGAAAATTAGGAAGGATCTAATGTAAGAAGTGATCAAAAATGAACAAATAACTTTGAAAAGAATGTAGAAAAGGTTACATTTTACATTTAGGAACCAAAGATTTACTGATCGAGATTTTTAGACCATGAGCGAAACTTGGAACACGCTGGAGGCTCAAAGGCTCTCCCTTCCAAAAAACTGATTAAAAAACTCACTTTCAAAAGAATGATCTGTGTTCAACTTGGACGGCAAGATCCTCCTTGGCATATTCCGCACGTGCACCAAATCCGGTGCTCCGACATTGCACGCGAACGGTGCATCTGGTACTCGTTGATCTGCCAGCATCACATCCACACTGTGTTCTCCTGAAAAATCTGACTTTAGAAGAAGGGTTCTCTGGCACTTGAGACAAAAAAAACACTTGAATGAAAAATAGGAACCGAGAAGGGTGGTCTAATCAAAATCGTTAAATCGGCATGTGTTGTCATCAACAAATAATCGATGGTCGGCAAGGAACGACAACATTCGAAGACAACGACGACGACGACGTCGGAAGAAGGAGGAGTAGTAGAAAAGAGACAAACGGAGAGTTTTCGGGGCCATCTTTCTCTTGGTCGAGACGATGGCGAGAAGAAGGACACCATAGGAAGAGAGAAAGATATTGACCGATAACATTAGGCGTAATGTCGATTACCCCCCACCACCACATACACACCGGTGTGCGGTTTCCTTTTTCCCCTACTACTCCTCCGATTCTGATGCCCATTTTCCCTTAAACCTACTGTGATTGCATAGAGTGAACAAAGTGGGTGCTATCAGTGACTAATTTCTGTGGGACTTAAAAAATGTGTGGGCCGTGAAAGGCCACCCCATGTGGGCTTATCAGTTTTTTCTCTCCGGAAGTTTGTTCACATATGGTTATTAGGCGTGAAAGTGATTGAATGGCAGCGATTAAAATTGGCCAAATGACAAAATAGAAACCTTGCAAAAACAAAAACACACACAATCAAGTGAACAGGTTTATAACAATGAAGGAATGTGGTCTGAAATTCGATTGTGTATAAGTATTCTATTTTTGATTTCTGAAAGATGAAGTGGAGAGGAAATTGGAAAACGACGGAGAAGGGAATGTCGAGGGGGAGGTTGATTTGGCTTTTAGGCTAAATGTAAACCACACCCTAATATACCAGAGAGACAAGTTGACCAAGAAAGGCAATAAGTGGTTAGTATTGAAACACTAGGGTTGATAACAATAGGTGTTAGTTTTGTATGATAAGAGAAGAGTAAAAACTGTTTGGGAATACATAGAGAGCAATAAAATGTTTGTTACTAATTTTGTTGTCTAAAAGAATCAGGCAAAATATGATGAGAAAGATGCATATATGTTTCTTGGCAAATCAAATTTAGGTTCACCCCTCCCTCACAAACCTGGTTCTTTAGGCGTCCATTCGATTTGAAACGTGACATCGTCCAGTGTGACAACTTTAGCCGGGAATTTACCACCGGATGGGGCTAAAACTCAGATTTCAAAAAATGAACAAAGTGATAGCAGACATAAATACAACGTACCCATGAAACAAAAACTTTGAGACATTGAAGAACAGAAAAGACGTTGAGCACTTGACGAAGACGGACACATAGTTTCGTTTTCTTCCTCGTTTTTTTTTTCATTATATTTTTTGGGATAGTTAGGTGAAAAGGAAAACTTTGGAAGAGTGGTGAGAGTTAGTAGACAAGATTCACATGTAAGATTAGTACTGGGGATATAAAAATACCTGTAACATAAGCACTGATATCTTTGGCATCTGCTCCGACTGCATGGACCATGAAAGAGGCAGTTTTTCCAACAGAAGCTGATCTCAGATTCTCTCCGTAGGTTGACACTGAGGAGGCATCAGCAATATCCAAAATGAATGGAGAACCTGAAGAGGAAACTAGATTTAAAGTCAAATGGCTCCTGCAGAACCTTTGATTTCCATTCTATTAAAAAGCACGTGAATTTTATACTGTCCTGCTCCGTCAGGAATGAACGACACTTGATGAGACTTTGAATTTCCCTGTTCCTCAATTGTCAACGGGATCTCTCGTCCGTGACGCACGACAGTAACCTGAAATCAACATCAGTAAACTTGCTTTGAAATCATTTCTCAATCTTCTCTTTTCTGGGTACACAACAACCGATCGGAAGCGAGGGTAGAAGAATGCGTGTTTCTCATTCTTCACACAATTCGCTTCCCGTAATTTCTCATTGACAAGATATGATATGACTGGCATTTCTCTCTACTCACACTAAGATTTCCATGTCCTGCTTGTGATGTATTCACTGAAAAACGAAGTTCTTGTCCCACGAGTCCCACATCAAGACCGTATACATTTACAAGACCAGAATCAAAGACCTGAAAAGCGAAAAGTGACAATTATCATTGCTATCAATTGATGAACCTGGCATGCGAACGGGCTTCCTCTGATGTGTTCTCCGTCGTACAAGATACCGATTCTCCATAATCCTGAAAACAAAACATCTCCATTTACCTTTTTCCCGTTCGACTTCTTCAATCCATCTTGTTGAATATATAAAGGTTCTCTGATCGCTATCTTTTTGCCCTGGACTCGGTTTATTATACGGGATTGCAGAGTAAGGCCCCCCCCCCCCCCTATTGGTACCGGTGTGTCATCAAAGATACGACCCGCCGATTTGCGACCACCGCAAGATTTTACGAATTGATAAAGAGGGTCCGAGGACACTTTTCTGCATACTCACCAACTTCCTGAGGGGTAAACGTGGCCATGTAGGAGTTGTTCTGATGGCGAACTGTGCATGGGTGAACGGTTCCAGACGGGGAAACCGCTTCAACATAGACTGATCCAGATACTGCATCTCCGTGAGCATTGATCTGCAATAAGAACTTAAGCAAGGTTCATTTTTTAATATTTAGCATACCACAACTTCCACAATCGATCCAACTGAGCATGGCTCGGAGAGTCCTGAGAACGAAACCAATCCAACATCAGGCGATCTGGTCAGAGGCATTTCTCTGTACGCTGATGCTTCTAAGACAGCTGGGATTGGAGGCGCTGGTGGAATATGAGAGCTACTTTGAGCTGGAGTTGGCGGTGGTGGTGGTATGGGCTGAAAAAATAGTTATGAAGTGCTTGATAAGGGGTATGTGTTGTTCGTAAGCTGATACAGAAGCGCGAACAAAATGTAAGTAGAAAAATAAACAAAGGCATTTTTTTGGTAGATAGCCGGGAAATGTAATTGTTTTGAAACTCTAAAAAATGGATGCCGTAAAGTTTGTATTAGAAGGGCACCTCTAATAGAAGGGCACTCAATCGAAATTAACAGTTTCGAAATTAGCATTTACTGCACGACTAGAATTTTTTTTTAAATTTTGAAATATAAATTTGTGATTTTTTAAATATAAATTTTTTTGACTTTTTTAAAATAGAAATTAACTTTTTTCACATAAAAATTCTAACTTTTGCAGCATTAAAGTTTTATTTATCAAGCTTTGCAGATTTCTAATTTTAGATAGAATTTCGAATGCTTACTATGATTCATATTCATTTTACCCTAAAACGAAAAAAAAGGTTTCCTAGTCTTTAAAATAATGATAAGCTTACTAACAGACAAAACATGGTAACGCTACGCTTGTTAACGGAAAAGTTCGCCATTTTACAACAAATCGCTGTAAAGGGAACCGTTCAATGTGACGAGAAGACGACGAAAAAAAAAATTAATCGAAAGTTACAAACAGATGTCACGCGCGAAGGTTTCCGTTTTTATTACCATCACACCCCTGCCTACTCTCTGGTTGTTTTACTAACTTACCTGCACAACTGGAACTATCGACGATGGCTGGTGATGTTGTTGTTGTTGTAGCTGTTGCTGAGGTTGCTGATGATGTGATTTCGTCTGAAATGGATTCTTAACTTTGTTGATTATTAAGTGATGTAACGATCATTTTATTTATTTCAAAAAAAGAGGATCTATCAATCTATTAACATTCCAAACTGTTCGCATCATCAATTCGAAATACTATTGGCCAGGTGCCAAACAAAAAAATAAACTTGACAGATTGAGATGGATTACTCAGATACGCCTAGCCTTCGCTGATATATTTCACGCTCAAGGTTAAACAGTTCCAATGCCTAACTATCTTTCATTTGGGATACAGTAGTATCTACGAATTTCTCACCTGCGCTATATGATTGACGTGTTGCGCTTCAAGCTGTTTGATTATGTGGAGACGTCGCTGCGCGAATGATTTGTGTGATATGTCTACCTGAAAAACTTCCAAGTTTTTAAATGATAACTTTGTATCCAAGACTTACCTCAGTTTCCGATGATACTTGTGTTACTTTTCCAGACGGTGCGTTAACTGGAGATACTGTAGTTTGAACTGTAGAAGACGTTGATGCTCCAGGATTTCTGTTTTCTGGATGAGCACGAGATGCAGCTCGAGATGAGCTACGAGTCTCTTCTTGGGTGTGAACTTGAAGAGAGATTGGGCTCGCTGGGAGTTCCGAGCCCTGGCAATAGATACGGACCTGAAATGAAAGATGAACGATTTCAAGTGAACTTGGAGAAGTATAATTGTATACTAGTGGAATTCACAAACAAAAGTTTTGAAATCGCTGCCCTAATTAGATCAATCACTTTCCGAGATGTTGATGATATCGCTGATTGCAACATAACTTGGAATGTGTTAATCAGTTTATCTTCTAAACGATTTGACCTTATGACTTGATTCAGGTTCATAGAGTTTAGTATTATAGAATAATCTCACTGACTGAACAAGGTGTTACTTTTGTTTTTATTGCGCGAAATTTGAGAAAAAAGAGGAATAGAAGGAAACAACATGCCATCGTTGAAGGTCAAGCATACCACCGGAAAACAAGAAGAGAACAGCTAGAATTTACCAATCGACTTACTGTATGATAAAATTTAGCCTGTAGTTTTTGACGGATACTTTCATATCCTTGATTTTCAGTCATAGTTCTCCTAAGATAGATCTACTTATTGGCTACTAGAGGAGAAATAGAACAAGGTAAACATTTCTAAGAAGCCGAGAAGTAAAAAAAAGAAAAGAAAAAAACTTTAAGCAATTATCGCCGAAATTCATGCATCCACAAACACATGGAAACATATCCATCTTACGTTTAGAAAAGGTAATTGCTAGAACGTCGCGATCTCCCCTCCGAATATCACGTGTACACAATAACAATGTTGCGGTAAGCAGCAGCGAGAGAAAACGAATCGAACGCATGCGCCCCCCGGAGGTCAAGGAGAATAGGAGGATACAGATATGAAAAGAAGTGGTGGTGGTGCCTGCGTGTTGAATGCGACGAAACCGTAAGCGGAAACCAATATGAATGCGATTTGGAGGAGGCGGCTTGTAAAGTTTGGAGAAAATTGAGAAAGGAAATAACTCACTTCTACGGACAACATGGCAGGCAGTAGAGAACTAACAGAATTGTTGTGAAGGAAACTACTGAACTGTTGGAGGTTGGAGTGGAGTACAAGCGGATTTGAGGCTTATTTTTTATTGTGGAGGGTGCCAAAATAATGAGATAGGTAACCAATAACAAACATAATAGTGAGCCTAATAGCTAATCTGAAATGTACCCGATTCGCGGTATTATGCCAGTCTCGGTCAATGTCAGTCCTGGCTGAATTTTCCCGATTTTTTGGCTGCGATATCTTGGCACAAAATGCTACAGTAATATATAAAAGTTTAGAGGAACATACTCTGATTTTCAGGTCAATTTTATTATTTTTCATGTTTTTCGAACGGGTTTCAGCAAATTTAGGAGTGCAATGTAATTTTCGGAGCAAAAATAACATTTCGCTTAAAAATTTGTAAAAAATCGTTCGAAAAACACGACAAATTCAAAAATTGACCTGAAAATCAAAGTTTGCTCCTTTAAATTGTAATCTATTATTGTAGCATTTTCATGCCGAGATATCACAGCCAAAAAAATCGGGAAAATTCAGCCATTAACTGATCCTGGCATAATACTGGGTTATAATTGAACTTATAAAAACTACGGATTTTTTTAAAGGATTTTTTTTTAAAAGGATTTTTTTAGGGATATTTTTTTAGAATAAGGATCTGGATTACTGTGGAATTATGGAATTTGGATTTTTATAATATTAGGATCTGGATTATTATGGAATTTGGCCTTGGAATGTATAGAAGTAGGAACTGGAATATTATGGAGTTTGGATGATTACAGAATCTTGATTTATTTTGGAAAATGTCCTTGCTATGGCGTGTTATAGAACTTCTATGGATCTAATCTAATATTTCTGTATATATGTCATTCGTATCATGTATAAGTGGCCTGTGGTCCTACAATGAATAAAAATCAATCAATGCTTCGGCTTCAGAGCGATCTTTTTCGACCGTTTTTCAACCAATTTTTGAAAACTAACATGAAATATAAAGCTAAAAAATTGAACTATCAGAATCTGGCAAAACGTTTGAGACCAAAAAAGGAAAACAACAATGATCGACTTGCTATTGCAAACCTGAGAGGTAAAAAACGCTATACTCGTATAGCTAGTATTCCTCCATATTTCTTTCAAAAACTTTTTAATATTAAAAAACGGTTTGTGACTCAACCATGCTTGTCCGGTCCCGCTATCTTTCTTAAGCATCTAACGAGGCCAGCGCCCATAGTAGAAAGGAACAATACAGTTTTGTTGTATCTAATTAGAACATACCTCTACACGGGTCTTAACTTTTAGCCGCATTTCCAAAACCTAATATTTCAGTAGAAAAATATGAATCGTGTATCGATACAGAGTGAATGTTGTGTCGTTTCGTTCTTTTTTTCCGGACAAAAAAAAGAGTGTCATCAGTTTTATACTGTGTATTTTCTCACATATTGTATGGGGTGCCAGAATGGTTTCGAAACGGGGCAGAGATAGTGTTGATTGTGCAGAGAGAAGGTGGACAATAAAACGATGAATATTGTGTTCGGTTGGAAAGTTTCCGGTGAAGAAAAGGAGAAAGCGTTTTATATTAAACAATACACCTCACCTGAAGGAATCCTGGCTCCACTGGAATCAAAGAAAGGTTTGCTCCCTGAGTCGTTCGACTTTTTCGAAGTTGAATCGCCTCGTTCGAATAAACTTCACCATTAGATCCAAAAACTTGAACATCCAATTCTTCAATCCTCACTTCGTTTCCAGAGGTAAACGCTAGATCAAGATTGACCTAAAATATTTTTTTAGACACTTATTTTTAAAAAAAAATCAATACCTGCTGATTAACATAACAATCGGTGTACTTGACTTGTTGTTCCAAAGGAATTGAACACAACGCGGCCACCAGTGCCATTGTACCTTTAATTAAGTGTTGTTTTTTTAAAGTTTCATTGTCTTATTCACCTAAATGTTCTCCTTGAGGGTCGGCAATGTCATCGGCGCCAATAAGGGATCCAACACCAATGTCTGCAGCGGCATCGAGCACTAAAAATATTTTTTGAATATAGGAAGTTTTGAATCTTGGAATCAAAAAAGGAAAGTGCTTACCAACTGCAACGTTCTCCACAAAATCGTTCAAATTTTCAAATCGCATTCGCTCGAGTTCGGGGACGGACCCTCCGCACGCTTCGACAAGGTGAGCAAGAAGGAATCCGTCACTCCATGAGTGCTCCAAATCTTCCACATTGCAATCAGGAAGTAACTAAAATACAAAACTTGCTCTCAAGCTCGAAAACGGAAGCCTTACCAATGCAACTTTCTTCAGCGTGGCTCTGTATCCAGGAGCTCCTTTTGTAATAAAATATGACAAGTAGGTAAGACAAGAGAGCTCATCCAGATGTGGAGAAGACAAGTGATCCGATGAGATGATACCAGGCACTTCTAAATATCTCTCTGCTAGCACTATTGCTCGGTGACAGTTTTCTCGAGCAGCTGAAGGGTCCAAATTTCTCCACTCCGGACATAATCCAGGTTGACAGTACTCTAAAAGAGCACTTAGAGCAATACCATCGTTCCAGTTGGTTCGGAAGTTGGTTAGTTTTAGTTCTGGTAGAGCGCTCTGAAAATTAAGTTGAAAAAATGAGACTTCAAACCATACATGTGATCCGGGCTTTTTTGGGCCTTCAATTTTCTATACTTTAAATTTGAAATTTTTGGTTGAATTTTATACCAAAATGTAGAACTCGTAAAGATCTATAAAATGGTACTGAAATCACTTCGTTTGCCTATATCAGTTTTGTCTAGAACTTGTAAAACACATGGACCGGCGTTTTCGGCCCGCATATGCTCGGCCCGTTTTACAAGTTCTAGACAAAAACTGAGACAGGTAATCTGAGTGATTTTAGTACCATTTTATAGATCTCATAGAGCTCTACATTTTGGTATAAAGATCAACCAAAAATTTCAAATGTGAAGTATAGAAAATTGAAGGCCCAAAAAAGCCCGGATCACATATAAAACTGTGCGTGAAAGTTACCTGTATCCAAGCCATGACCAATTTCTTCGGTGGGATTTTTGTCTTACACGCAATTTGATACCGTTGAACGAGACACCAGATCAAACCCAATATCAGCTTCTCATTTCCATCTACTATATCATGACTTCCAATGTTTACAGTTTTTACACCGTCTTCCCGCAAGGCATCCAGTGCCATTTGTACATTCATCAGTTTTTGAATCTCCGTCGGCTCTTGATCGTACACTTTTCCATAGTACCGTCTTCCCTGGAGAATTTCCACAAGTCTAATGAGATTCACACCATCCGATAAGTCCTGTGTCAAGTCTTGTATCACATTTCCTTGAAGCTGAAATAGATAGAAATCACAGTCTCTGTTTACATTCTTTAGAAAAAGAAACGTCAACATGTATTACTAATAATTTGTCTAACCGATTATGCGGATCCGGTCAGCGGGGGGCTACACTCATGAATTCGCTTTCAAAGTGTGTTATCACTGAACATCACAGAAGCGCTCTTTTCTTTTCGGGGGGTACCTTAAGGTGTGTCTACAAATACGGGTGACAGTTACCAACGCGAAGTGAACGCGGGGGAAACTCTCTTTCCAAGTGGATTGGCAAATATGGGTAAACACTTTGGCAGGTATGGTACACAACTCAAATTGTATAGTCAAAATGGGGATAAGCGAGAATTATCTACTAATTGGTTCAAGTGTTTTAAAAAGAATAATTACCTGCTCATTGATCCAATTGGTGAAAGTATGAAGTTGAATATCGATCCATTTCTGACGAGCTTCTTCCCCTTGCTTGCCCATTTCTATGGTCAACGCCCCGAGAAATGAATCGTTCTAAGATGGAATTGCTGAAATCATGTGGAGTGGACACCTGCTGAGAACATGTGTCTCCTGCTGGACACAAAAGGAGAAAAGGCAATAAAAATGTGAGGACTTTGTCACGGATTAAATGATTTGAATAATAATGAGTGGGATGTGTTGACGACATGGAACGGAAAGGTCCTTTGGGGAAAACAGGAAAAAAACTGCAGAAAGGTGAGCCTACAGTACTGGTCAAGATGAAATATGTCAACTTTGAGGGTCTGAAAAAGTGGTTTTCAGACATCCGATTTTTTTGAAATTTTGTGCTTTCATAGAGCAACTCAAGAGCTATATTTTTGTAGTTGACACCTTTTTCATAGGACCACGATCCAGTTAGTTAGGTAGCATGGAAACCAAAAGGTCCAATAACGACAGAAATTCAATCTGACGTCATCCAAATAAGTCTAACTAACTGGATTGCAATCATAGGAAAAAGTTGTCAACTACAAAAGTGAAAAACTTGAGTTTTAAAAAATCGGATATCTGGAAAACATTTTTTTCGATTCATTCGAAATGAGTCAATCGAAAACAAAATTAAAATGAAGAATCCAAAGAAATTGTCTTCAAAAAACTTTTGTAACATCAGACTTTTTGCACTTTTGCACATTACACGGAACTGTGTTTTTGTACCATGTTCGCTGGGGGTTTTTTCTTCATTTTTTTGAGAGTCACCGCAAGTAGGTAGTTTTAAAGAGCTGTGAAAACAAGAAAGGGCACAAAAACAAAGTAATGTGGAAGAAAAATTGGAAAAATAGCAACAGTGTGTGCCTCTAGATAAAGTATTTAGAAGTGAGAGACAAGTAAATAAAAAGTCGGTAAGAGAAAGTTGAGAGATAGAGAAGAAGTCCAAGATCGGGATTAGAGAAAACGGACAGTATGAGGAGCTCGAGACGCAGATAATCAAAGCGATGGAGCCCGTGAGAGGGGAGATAGGCAAATACGTCGAACGGCCAAGCCCTGCCGCCCAGCCAATGCGGGAAAATGACGAAAAGACTGTTCGTCTCAGGCTCACGAAACGAGCTCAAACATGCGCGAGCATCCACAATGGGGAAAAAGAGCTTGATGTGTTTGTGTGTGTGTGTGTTCATGCTGGTAGGCTCAGTGTTGGATGCATTGTGTTGACATTCTGCGAATGTGTTGCCATTTTTTATTTATGAATATTGGCGCTTGTAACAGATGCGAATTGCCTCTGCGCAAAAGTGTCAAATCTGACGCTGGCTACTCTTGCGAGCATATATTTTTTCGAATTTATTTTTTCAAGTGCCAACTTGACGCGCAATACATCCGGATATCAATAGGAGATCAAGTGATCATATCACATGGAAAATGAGGGAGTCTGAATAGGGCTCTGCGACGTTTCGAAAGTGTGGTTTCGAAAGAACTCGTGAAATAGCGCATTTTCGAAATGTCATACTTGCAAAACGTCAAACTTTCGAAACGTCATCCTTCGAAACGTCGCACTTTTCAAACGTCACACTTTCGAAACGTCACACTTTCGAAACTTCACCTTTCGAAATATCGCGGTGCCCTCAATAGTCTTCTGAAAATAATTTTGACCACATATCTTGATTAATTTTCAGTTAACTTTGAATTAATACATAGAATTCATCATAGAACAACAGACATCACCTAGCGGGTTTTTGGGGAATTACAAAGCACAAGGGTTGGGTTTACAAAAACTGGGAAACGAGGATCATTACTGGGGCACAAAGAAAAATTACAGGGGTCAAGAGGTTGGCAAAATAAAAGTGAAATAATTTAAGTTATTTTAGTATGAAATGGTCTTAAAGATATGCCTAGGCTCATGGATTTGAATTACGTTCCTGAAAATTGATTGAATTTGGTGAATGAGGAGGAGAAAAGAAAAATCAATTAGTGAGGACTGGAAATCAGACAAAGGGGAAGTGGGTTTACTGGATTTCTAAACACGAAATTTATCACATACTGGCGATTCAAACTTGACTAGAAGGAATCTTTTGACTATTTCAAACGACAGGCAAGGTGAAGATCACACATCTAGCTACACGCAAATTCAAATTGAAAATAATGCTTTGGGAGGTGAGATATTAACGGATATGAGAATTAGCAGTGAATTCAAACGGAAAACAATCATGGGAAATGGCAATCATTCTTGTTTTGTTTTGGTTTGTTTCGGTTTGATCTGAAAACAGTGGAGGGTTTGAATCTGAGACATAAAATTGGTGAGTGAGTAGAAAGTTAGTTGAAAGAAGCATGCAGGAAAGAAACGGAGGACAGGAAAAATCAACAGATGGGAAAGATAGGAATGACATCAGCATCGTAATACAAATCTTCTTCTACCTCGTAGTAAATCTCGCCATTTTCTTCATAGATTTCAATGTCATCGTCATCAACGTTGGTAAGATCTTCTTTGACTCCATGGACCTCTTCAGCTTCTTGGAGAAGTAAGGGTTGAGCCGGTTTCTCTTCGTTTTCTTCTACCACCCCCCAGTCATCACCATATTTGTTCCATTCATTGAGTAATTCTTGTTCCTTATTTTCTTCGACGAGTTCCTCTTCATCTTCATCACAAACCTCGTCCACCAGGGAGCCAATTTCTGCTTCATCAGAAACACTGGTTGGTTCACTATCATCTGGAAAAATATATGTTACAGCGATGTTCCAAAAAAGTGTACACGGACCAATTTACAGTGTTTACTCTAATAGCGGAGCAGCAAGAGGGCCAAAAATCAGTTTTTTTCGGATTCCTATACAACTTAAAGTTGTCTCTATTGAGTTCTTGTGAACAATTGACTCAAATCAATACAACAATTCTAATAAATAGCTTCACAAAAATTTTTTATGGGTACAAAGTTCGCACTTTTCGTTCGAATTTTGAGCCTACGCACGGCGTTCTCAAATGGAAATTCAAATTTTACAATTCTCTCGTGAACTTTGAATTTTTGGAATTGTTCAACCTACACTGACTTAAAACCTAGATATTAGAAAACATGCCAGTCGCAGCACAATACCAAAAATTTAAAATTCCTAATCATGTTCTGGTGATCATTTTGAGCCTAAGTTTGCCCTTATTTGCTTTTTTTGCTGCAAGAGATCTATTGACTCAAAATCTTCAAGCTGAAATAACTAAGCTCGGGCTGACCCGAATTACAAGTTCTATACGTCGTTTGTAGGTCTTACATAGGACTACAGTTTTATCTCTTCCGATTTTTGAATTAGGTTCTTTTAAATCTTCTAGGTCGAAAAATCTTAATTTTCAGTACATTTTTTGTTGAATCTTCGAGCTCAAATAACTCAGTTGACATTAGACGTTCTGATACAATCCTTACACCAAAAGATTCCTCGGAAAACTTTGAACATTTGAATCTCATGCGATTTTTGAATTTATATTTTTGAACCAAAAAAAACCTGATATTTTCAGTGTTGATTTCAAAAAGTTGAGATGCCCTAGACACGTAGACAGCCGTGAAACGTATTTCCATTTCAGGATGCCGTGCTACGGGAAATTTCAGAGCAAAAAACCCCTAATATGATTTCAACGAATTCTGAGCGCGTGTGACTATTCAGATATATATTTCTAGATATGTCTCATTTAATTTAAAACGTACACTCACATTCCACAATAGAAGGACATCCACTGTATGGACCCTCATTATCCTCATGCACTGTCTCCATTGTCTCCAACAAGTAGAATCGGCTTCCTTGAGACCTCTCAGCCCTCTTCAGCGCTTGTTTTTTACGCTCTGCTATTACCGCTTGTTGAATCTTGTAATCTGTGTTGAACTGTTCAGCAGCCTCAAACAATTGTTGCTCTTCCAAAAGTTCTTGTTCCTTTTTCGCCGCTTCCATCGCAATCCTCTCTTTCTTCAACTGATTCTTACGGTTTTGCATTTCTTTGCGCTGAGCTTTCTCGTGCTTCTCCTTCTCCTTCTTCTCTTTCTCTTCCTGTTCACGACGGGCTTTCTCAAGAGCCATCTTCTCTTGATTTTCAGCTTGGCTTCTGAGTTTGTCTGCCAACTTTTTGGCCTTTTTTGCTTCTTCGTCAGCCTTCTTTTTTTCCTTCTTGCGACGGTTTTCGAGTTCCTTCTCCTTCTTCTTCTCTGCAAGTCGACGTTCTTCGGCTTCTTTTCTGGCCTTTTTCTCGGCGGCTTTTTGCTCACGGAGTTCCTCAGCAGTTGGAACTGGGATAGGAGCAGATGCAACTTCTTCTTTGTGGTCCTGGCTTGGAGTGAAAGCTTGAGCGGAGGCTTCTGTGGTTTCTATTTTAACAGGTGTCATTGCTTCTGGAGCAATAACAACTTCTACTAGAATAGCCTCTGAAGATGCATCTCTAGATTCATGAACAACTGAATCCACTGGAGTTTCATCTACAGTAAGAGCACTTGGCGGCTCCTCTGATTCCTCAGTTTTAATTGGAGCCGCAATCTCTTCTGGGTTGGAGCAATCAGATGGTTTTTGACACGGCTCCGGCACTTGGGCTTCATTCTTATCCTTCTTTTCCAATATGGTCACACGCTCCATCAGGGAATTCACTTGTTCCTTGAGCTCTTTGTTCTGTTCAGCCAACCATTTGTTCGATTCCATCTTCAGTGCATTTGTGCTATAATTTTTTGTTGTTTTTAACACGAGAATCTGAATGTCTTACGTGATTTCAATGGCTTCCATGTTGTTCGCAGGAACTGCAAACTTGTGTCCGCTTTCATGTACCACATTGATTAGGTCTTTACCCAGACGCTCAAGGTGTGTACCAGTCTGGGTTCTTACCACCTCGGTAGACCTGGAATGATTCTAGGTTGCTTATCATATTAACCTAGTATTCTAGAATAATTCTGGATTGTATTTCATTGTGGTCTACTCACTTTTTCTCCTCTGCCATCTCCACAAAACCACTCTCTGCTTGTGAAACACTTGTGTTCGCTGATGGACTGCCTCTTTGCATTTTTTGAGCATCAGGAATCTCTATTTGGGGTGGAAATTGACGATAATCGACATTCTGCTGATTGAAAACCTGGTCATGCGTCGGTTGGTTCCATGTCATCATTTGTTGGTTCTGAAGAATGAGTTGAATTTCATGAGTTTTCAAAACCAAGGTTCTTACCGGATGAGGATACATGTTCATTGGGAGTGGTGGGACTCCCTGAGGCATCTGGTTCATTTGATGAATATCATTGTAGTACGGAACCACTCTTGGATTACCATTCATTGGCATAGGTACACTACCATTCCAATTCATTGGAACGTTCTGCGGATACATGCCTTGAACTGTTGGCGCTTGATAGGGATTCATAGCGAACTGTTGCTGCTGAGGGGGCATTGGAACCATTTGAACATTTGGGTGTTGATGTTGTTGGTAATGATTATCATAGACTTGAACTTGCTGTGGAACATACTCTTGATTCGGAACAATTTCCTGTTGGGCGGGACCATCTTGGGCCGGCTGGCTCACTGATCTCTCTGGCTCTTCCATTTTCACGTTCTCTTGGGCTTGTTGATCCGTTGGATTTTGTTGGTTAGACGATTGTTCGTTTGGGGACTGTAGTTGTTCCTGTTGGTTCTCCATTACAAAATTTCCCTGTCCTTGGTGCTCCGCGTAGTATCCGGGATTTTGAGCCATCATAGCTGGCGGCGGTGGTGGCTGCTGTTGCTGAACAAATCCATTACCCGGAGGAAGCTGTTGAAATTGTTGGGGAACCATCTGCTGAACATTCCCTGGATGTGGTGGATATCCCTGCGACTGCTGTGGGTGGTACCCTTGATACGGAGCAGGGTTCCCTTGATACGGAGGATCCGGATTCCCTTGATACGAAGCAATAGGGTCCTCTTGATATGAAGCAGGGGTCCCTTGATACGAAGGTTGCGGATTCCCTTGATACGGTGGATTCGGATTCCCTTGATATGGCTCATTACATGGCATTTGAGGTTCTTGCTGGTTGTACTGTTGTGGTGGATGCTGTTGATGACCCACATGTCCCACCACTTCTGGCGGTGGTGGCGGTGGATCTGGATATACCATCTGAACCGGATGCCCAAGGTAGCTATTTTGTTGGTGATATGGGATGGCAGCTCGGAGTGTAACATTGTTGTAATGGCCATCCCACACATATTGGGTCTGTAAAGAAGACTACGTGAAAATGTGGGCACTTCTGACGCTGAAAAAGTATCGTGTTTTCTATACTCTATAGGTCATTGTTTTATTAGTCTGGTTAGAGCGCATTCGCGACTGATCGAATTGATAGTTCATTCTAGTTATATAAAATTAGGAATGTTTTTGAGCTAAATTTTAAGTTTGACAAGCTTCTAGCTAAATGTTGAGCTTTTTGGCAAGTTTTTGAGCTAATATTCGAGCTTACTATCTGATATCTCGCCACCTTTCATATCATGAAGGGGTCTCACCCCTTCTAGTCTCAAGTTAGTTTATGCGTCACTTCATATGTATCATTTGACTACGTGCATAACAAGTACTCTCCTAATTTCCCATGCTAACCTTTTCCTTACCAAACATTAGTAGTAAAACAACTGGAGATGATTCAAACGAAAACGTATTGCTCATGAAGAAAGCAATAGTATTGTCAAATGAGGGTTTACTAGCGCAGGCATTTTTTCGATACTAAAAGTTTATTGACGATTAGGCTTTTTACTGCTAACATTTATAAACGAATACTATGTTTGAAAATTGGGATCAAGTTTTGGATACTTCTAGACTTCGTTTTACTCATAAAATTCCCTTCCCTTTGGTGAAACTCACGAAATCTCCTCTATTATTAGATTTCTTTCCTTTCGATCCATTCCATGTCGGTGGTCCATTTGGTGTTCCATTGGAATATTGTTGGCGATTTTCGTACTGGCGGTTGCCATTATTAAACTTTTGCTTCGTATGTGGCTTCCCAGTTGGATTTGACATCTGAAAAATGACAGTATAGCATGAATTCCAGTCAAAATAAATTCAGAGACGATGAAAGTATAAGAGGTCCCTTGCATAAGTTGCCGTAGAGTAGCTAGTAGAAACAATTGAAGCCGCGCGAGTGCATAAATTTCAAAAAACGGCCAAGAAGGGGGGAAGACGCAGCCGCACACACACGCGGCGTTCACCAGCAAGAAAAACGGTATGAATGAATGGGGACGGTGTTAAGACAGTGTTAAGAGAGAGGGAAGGAGAGCAGCAGACATACACACAGAGCGCCAGATCTTTTCCTCTCCCCACGCCCCTTTTCTTTGCCTCCACGAACGCATCCTGGGGGTCGCGCCGAAAGGCAACGCTAGAGAGAGAAAGACTGTTATGATAGTAAAATATAGATTGAATAGAGGACCAGGACAGCACGCTGGGGCGAAAGAACAAATATGAGATATGACTTATCTGGAAGAGGAACCCTGGGATTTGAAAAGAAGCAAGATCAATCAGAATGTTAGAATTTTGGGGGCGCCAGTAGGCAAAATGTGAATTTTAATTGGAACTAAAACCATACCGAAAGGATATCCCTGAATTACAAAGAAGGGTATCGGAGATTAGGAATGCCCAAAGAGGACCAAAATCGCTTCTGAAGCAGCTTTTTTTTGGGGTAAGAAGAAAAAGAAGCTCAAAAAAGAGCAACTGAATTGGGAGCTCACATATTACTTCCTATTCCTGATGCCTCTCAAAATGAAAACGTCTTGGCTGATTTATGACTACTACATTGATTTATAAGACAAGCCAGACCAGAGAGATTTTTTCTTAAGATTCTATAATTTAAGCACGGCACCTTGACACTGCAATTGCTTGATCAGAAATGAGCGGAAAAGTATTTTTGAAATGGCGGAAAACGGAATGCGGAATTCTCAAAATTTTGGCGGAAGGCCGAAGGCTGAAACCGGAATAGAAAAACGATCCGAGCCAGATAAATGTGCACTCCAAAAAGTACTCTATATGACAGGAAGGCTCTTCTCATGATTGGTCCCCCACTAGCGCAATCTTCTCGTCTCATGCGCTGGGTTGTTTCCCCTCGTGAGGGGGACACCCATGCCGTTTTTTTTTGGCGCGCGTTTATGTGTTCTACAGGACACGAGGGGCCACGGCATGGCACTCTAGTGCCATGAGCGTTCAGTTTTGTCATCACCCCTCGCACTCTCTCCGATGGCAACACTATTTCTTGCACTATCCAGGTCTCCCCAGAGGGCAACACCGCAACAGTCTTTCTGATTTTGATTTAGGACGCGAGGGGCCATGAGCGTTCAGTTTTGTCATCACCCCTCGCACTCTCTCAGATAGTAACACTATTTCTTGCACTATCCTCAGTGGGCAACACTGCAACAGCCCCTCTGATTTGCCCTCGTCTTCCTTTTTGTTTCTGCTATCTTGTGATGCCTAGAAGAGGAAAGAGGAGGAAAAAAAAACGACGAGGGTGCTTCGCTCAATAAACATTCCCATAATTTGAATATAGAGAAAGAAGAGAAGACCGTTTTCTGAAGGTGAAGCACTGAGAAATGCCATACATTATAGGAATACAAAGACCACTCTGTTGGAATAGCTTTCTCAAATACATATGTATGAATGATAAAGGACAGAAAGGTGAGATTCCGCCTAGAGGAAATGAGATAGCTGGGAGAGCTCAAGTACTAAATTGGAAAATAAACGGAAACATACTTCTAACTAATCTAAAAAGTAGAAGTTGTCTCTGATTTCAAAAAAGGCTATACCACGAGCTATCTGAAAAGTAGAAGTTTTCGCTCCACTGATCTGAAAATTTCGGATGAATGAATATTATCAACATTTTATTTTGAAGTTTTGAAAGAACGAGTAGTTTCTACAAAAACATGAGATGAGTGAATACTAAAAAAAAGAGAGATGTTTTTGATCTAAACCGAGTGAGCAAATTTTGATACGAGGGAGTCTAAGAAACAAAAATGAAAACCTTATTAAGAACATGATAAATAATACTGGGGGAAACAACGAAATTGATTATTGTGGTCCTTCGATGGATAGAAATCCTTCCAGCTCGCGACGAATTTCTCTCTCACTTTCTTCCATGAACGTCTGCTCAACTTCCTCGCTGATATCATCCAACTTTGGCAACTCGAATTCAGGAGTATCCGGAACAGCAAAGTCTCCTCTCCATGAATGCTCCAACTGTCCAGATTTGAAGAGATAGTCACAAGCCCAAATGAATTGCAGCTCGATTTCGTCAAAGTCCGGTTCGTTTTGTATTCCGGAAAGGAAGGCGAGCTCTCCAGGTACTTGTCCGATTTTTTTGAAGATCACGACGTAGTTGGCATCCAAAAGTGTGTAGAGGGCTCGAAGGACGTAATCTCTGCTGTTCTTGTCGTCGGTCTGGAAGAAAAACGGTTTTGATTCGAGATTTAAATCTTGATAAGTCATACTATCAAAAATTCCGTCACTTTTCAAAGTTCCGATTCGTCCTAGAAAGTCATATTCATACTCGAATGATTCGGTGTCGCTCAGTTGTCGATACTAGCTAAGCGACTACAAATCACTTGAGTATTCTGATTTTTGTACTCACAGCTTATCTACGTATTCAAATTTTACGTGACACGTGACGGATCAGATTACGTGTCATTTGTAGTGGAATAGAACATTAGAAACGGCTGGTTGATCTTGTCAACAATTGTTAACGTGTAAAATGACTTGGACAGAAAGATAATCCAACAAAAAAGGGCTGAGAACATAAATCACTTTTGTTTGTAATCTAAAGGGGGCTCAGAAGGGGTCGAAAAAGTTGAATTTATTCAGGCTAGGTGTCTTCATTTTTATTAGAAGTTAGGCTAAACCTTCTTCACTCTAAACTTTCCTAGGCTAATCTTTCTTAAAGTAAGATTACAGTCATTTTTCTCAAATGATCCATTATTTGCGAAATAACAATATTTTAAAGAGAATATCGGTAAAACTCGAGTAAATCGATTTTCAAAATACCAACTTACATTTTTTCTAACCCATTTCAATGAATGTAGAATTTTTCGCTAATTCGAACGCACCTAATACCGCTGCTCAAAACAGCAATATTGACATTTTTATGAACAAAATTGCACTTTGTCCCGCCGACCGCTGCCGACGTATGAGCAGGCAGCGGCGAGCGCGACAGCAGATTTAAGTCGGCAGCGGTCAGCGCGACAATTAAAAATTTGTTCATAAAAATGTTCATATTGCGTTTTGAGCAGCGATATTAATTGCGTTTGAATAAGAGAAAAATTCTACATTCATTGAAACAGCTTAGAAAAATGTGAGTTGACGTTTTGAAAATCGATTTTCTCGAGTTTTAACGATTTTTGTGCAAAAATATTGTTATTTTCGTAAATAATGGAATTAAGGCGATCATTTGAGAATACAAAAAAATGACTGTAATCCTACTTTAAGGCTAAATTTTCTTTATGCTAAACTTTCCTTAGGCTAAATCATAATCGTAATTTCATTCTTATATATTCATTAATACGTATTTTTATTTAGCGAGGTATTTAGAATGTTACTCATTTTAATTTTTCTTGCAAAAACTAATCGAAATCGCATTGCGAAAATTTCCCATCAGTCAAAAAATGTTTTCTAAGCATTTGAAATCATTCGCGCTGCTTTTTAATATAATTTGAAATGTAAAATACTCACCACTGGCAAATCTCGGAGACGTTTCTTGATAAATACACGAGCAGCGACTTCTTCTGCTGGAAATTCCAAATTGAGTAATTACTTTTTCCCTACAATAAATTGTACCTCTTGGATCTTTTCCAGCTGCCTCTGCTGAACTTCGAACTTGTAGGGTGCCAAGAAGAAGGTATGCACAGGCTCTGACTTGTCCTGAAAATTGGCGGAAAATCATTATTAAACTCAAAAATTTGTTTAAAAAGACTTACGAAGATTCATAAACGGTGCATTTATCGGATCGACCGATTCTGGAATCTCATCTGCAGGTACCAACGACATACTGTGATGTATTAGTTGAGTAATGAAAAATGCGACGATAAGCGAGAGGTAGCAATTGGGAGAGAGGACACACTGCCGGCACGCGACGCAGACGCATCGCGTACCCTCCCAACAACTAACAGAAGACGGGAATAGTACGTTTCTTCGATATGCTAGTTTTTCGTTGTTTGCTAGTGACGGAGACAATCTAAAAATCATTTTATCATCAATAAATACTGATTTTCAATTTATCACAAACTCACTAATCAGAATGGAAATTTCTCTTGGAGAGTTTTGCATCGAATTTTTGTTGTTGGCTTTCTTTTTATCAAACCAATATTTGAGTCCGACGTTATATTGACCAAATACTTACTTATAAACAAACTTTGAAAGCTGGTAGTTGATTTTAAAATTTATTTCAAAATTATATGACGAAAATGAGAAAGTTAAGAGTTTCGTATACACCATACTAAATTTTTATAAAAAATGAGCAATTTTCGCGAATTTATCAGATTATTTTGGATTTCCTTTCATTTTTAGTAGCCTACGCTCTGTTATGCTTTATTGTCTTCGTTAGTTTTATGTTTTCAGAGTTCCGAGCCAAAATGAGCACAGGAAGAAACATTCAAAGGGAACCAGGACACTCTAAGAACATTCAATAGCATCAATTTTCATCGGAAATTCCCTGTAGTATCATGATCAGATGGTGTGGACCTCCAAAAGTCCACACTCGAAATTCAGCTGGAAAAACTGAAGACTCCACTTAATTAAGGTTTAACTCAATTCAAATTCCTGAAAAACGCTGAGCAATCACTATATTAAAGGAGGATTCCTGGCAAAAATTTTTATTCCTTTAAAAGATGCAGTTTTTTGCGCAGATTCCGAATATCATATCGAAAACGCTCAAAAATGCCTCCAACCGCTTCAAATAGTCCCCCGAAACCCGGAGTGTCTCCGGTGGCCGTGCCCGAACTTAGCCAAAGTGGTGCGCGCAATGCAGAAAATGCGTTTGAAGTGGGCGGAGTCAGCCAATGAGCGCTCTCTAACGCCGCAACGCGTTTGCTGCATTGCGCGCGCGACTTCGGCAAAGTTCGGCCACGGCCACCGGAGACACCTCCGGGTTTTGGGGGCCTATTTGAAGCGGTTGGAGGCGTTTTTGAGCGTTTTCGTTGTGATATTCGGAATCAGCGCAAAAATCTGCATCTTTTAAAGCAATAAAAATTTTTGCCCGGAATCCTCCTTTAAACTTTGATCCGCTAAAAACAATTTCGGATATTTTCTTAATTTTCCTGTTGCCTGAAAGTTTCCTGAAAAGAAAGATCTTTATTACAAAATGAAGCAAGAAGAAATAATACAAATTTTACAGTGGCGGAAGAAAAAATCTCGGGGCATTTTGAGAATTAGTGAGTGCAAAGCGGCAAATAAGTGCACTGAAAATCAATTTTTAAAACTCGGAATGTAAAAATGAGAAAAGAAATAGGCAAAAGACTAGTCAGTTGACATCGGTACAATTTTTGTGGGGAAGAAATTTAGCACGTCTACACCGGAGGCTCCGAGTATGTGACACTATAGATGTTTCTATTGGGTAAGTGTGGAAATAAATTAGAAGATTTGTTTAGCACTCTTGAACATATTCGGGATTGACAAATGAGAATCCCTCGAATTCGGTTTGATCCAGATTCATTAGGAAGAGACGATCGATGGGAGTTAGTTTGGGAACTTCGTGAGTGAATTCGGAATCGAAGTTGGATGTATCGTCGGCGGATTTCTGGAATTGGAAGGTTATCGTGTGAAATGGAAATCAAATTTCAACTTTTTTTCATATCATTCTGAAGCCTGAAATTCGAATATCTGAAAGTGTGTGTAAGTGCCATGATTTTCATGCAAATATCAATATCATGTGGGAGCTATCGGGGAAAAACCACGGTGAAAATACGACATACCTGCTTAGTGAAGACCAATTCACGATGAGGTTATGAATATGGATAATGAAAAATATGTAAAGCACGAATATCTAGATTTCACGATCTATTCTAGAACGGGGTAAATATATACCACAAAAAATGGTTTTTTTATTGAAAAAAAATATCAAAGCTTTTTATAGATTGGAGAAGCGGGGAAAATGGAAAGGGACAGAGATAGTAGTAGAGAAGTGGAATGGCAAAAGAAAAGTTTTCTCCATGGATATGAAGATAAGTGGATGGAAAATAGAACAGAGAAGAAGCTGGAAATAAATAGTACATAAAAAGAAGGAAAATGACTAGAGAATTTTAAATTTTTTTTCATCAGAACAAAATTTTTGGTTAAATTTTTTTTGGTAAAGAAATCTTGATGAAAAGCATATTGCACAGTAAGCGTTTTTTGGGGGATTTGCTCTGACAGGTGTTGGAAACAGAGACTATACTTAAAACTGAATACAATTGAGAAAAAAAAAACATCGAGATGTTAAAATATCGTTAGTATACGAATATAAATATTTACGCTTCCACATCCTTGACATAATACGGATTGACAAATGAGAAATTGATGAACTCGTCGCCTTTGAGATTCTCCAAAACCTCCCAGTCTGGTGGTGTCATCTTCGTCGGGAGCTTGAGGAAGTTGTGATCAAAGTTCTCCGTGGATCTGTCTGTCTTCTGAAATAATTCACAACGATAAAACATGCCAGGAGCTGACGGGTGTGGGTGTGAAAAGGTTAGGACATTCATGCGGAGTTTTTCATGCAAAACATTCAAGGAAATGAAGTAATCGTTTTTTGTTTAGTTCATAGAATTGATGAAGCGATAGTTTTTTTTATAGCAGATACTCAGTGGATAGAGAAAGTTTTTCGACATAGGTAGAATCGAATGAAGCAAAACTGGTTAAGCAGCCCTGCAGAAATCTGAAATCAGAGACACGTACCAGTTTCGGCTTGAAGGGCGGTTGAATTTGACGAGTTTCAATTTTGTACCAGTCGATTCTTCGGAAGAATGGATGCTCCTGAAATTCATCATTGTTTGGGAACCCAATTTGTGCTCACCTTGATATCTCTCCGAGCCAAGTCATCATCCCCAGTGCATCCCAGACGTTTGGATGGGTTCTTGATCAGTAATGCTTTACAAAGAGAAACGGCTTCTTTCGACAAACTCTTTGGATAGGAAACATTGTGCTCGGTGATAGCTGAAAGTTTTTTGTATTTAGCTTCGACTTTCGGCGTCCCTGGGTACCTGTAAAGAGCTCATCCTCATCTTCCCCATCAAACGGCGGCTGTCCGGCGAGCATCTCGAATAGCAATACTCCATACGCCCACCAATCCACAGATTTGCCGTACGGCTGATACAAGATAATCTCTGGCGCGATGTAGTCCGGTGTTCCGCAGAATGTTTTTGTGGTGGCGTCACCGAAGATGTTTTCCTTACACATACCGAAATCGGTGATCTGAAATAAAGTAGTTATTGTTGATTGAGTGTTCCGAACAAACCTTGATATGGCCATCGCGTTCGAGCATGACGTTATCGAGTTTCAAATCTCGATAGATGATTCCTTTGGAGTGTAGGAAGAACAAACCGACGGCGATCTCGGCAGCATAGAACACGGCAACTGGCTCTTTGAATTTTCCAACTTGCTGGATTTGGTACATGAGGTCTCCGCCGTTGACAAACTCCATGACGAAGTAGAGACGATCCTAAAAATCGAACACAGTTCAACAAAAAATCTTTACTAATAAAATTTGAAAACTTTGTATATTCGTTTATGTGTTGCAACCTGTAACTCAGCTCAAACTTTACGGATTTGAATCAAAGTTTCACAGAAAGATCAACAATTTTTATTAATTGATGCCCGTATGTTTTTATTTCTGATAGCTCAAAAATGGAGAAAGTTATGGCTCTTTTCATGAATGTTCAGTACTAATTTTGGTACCGAAAATGTGTCGCTGACCTTTTCGAATACTCTAATTTGACCGATTCTTTTGAAGTTTTTACAGTTTGTTCCTGATTATCTGAGGATGATGTCCGTCTATTTTGTTTTTAGATTCAGGGAGAAATGTGGTCACAAGGCCAACAAAAACCTCAATTTTGGGACCATTCAGTAGTTCTTATTATGGAAGGGGAGAGAGTGACCAGTTCACGGAATAATTTTTTCAAAATTTCAAAATTTTCATTTTTAAAATCTCACGTAACACTCTATTTTTTGAGCGACGTTTTCTTTGTCGCTCTATTAGAGTTGTTGTTCTATTATTAATTTTTACGGTATCTCTTGTTTTCTTTGGTTTGCAAATCCGAAATTCCGACCCCTTTCTTACCATTGTTTGGAAGCACGAATGAAGAGCAACAAGGAATGGTGGCTTCTCCGGAAGCGCAAGAACACGCTTCTCGGTCATTGTGCATTCCACGTCATCGTCTTGAATGATGACATCCTTCTTGAGCACTTTGATAGCGAAGAGCTCTTTGGTTGTCTTTTGCTCTCCCAGTAGCACTTTTCCGAACGATCCCTTTCCGAGAACAGTGAGGAAGTTGAAGTCTGATGCTTTGATGACATCACGATTGGTATTGGTCAGGGAGGCTGATGCAGTTCGCGGTGTTGTTTCGCGTGGTTTTCCAGCGCTTGAATCACGAGAGATTTTCTGGAATCAAAATGTTCACTTTTGAAAATAGGGACTGAACTCACAAAGTTGTCATTCATCTTCTTGCGAACCTTCTCCATGTCCTCATCATATTCCGGAGTGATGTTGATGTTGTAGAACTCTCCTTCTTCGGCGCTAAGTAGTTTGTACCATCCCGATGCGGCTTCTTTCATGAGCTCCGAGATTCCGAATGATAAACTTCCCATGAAGTCGTTGCGAGATGTACGATCCCAATCCCATACCTCGATGGATAGACGACGATCCTTGTCTCCGGGGAGGAGTTTGCTGGAAAAAAAGTTTACATAAAAGGTTTTACATGGATATTTTTTTTTGAGATTTTTATATAGTTCCATGCAGAATTTTTGTGAGAACAATAAATCCTCTTAGAGCATAGCCTTAAAATGTCTAGTTTTTGATTTATAAGCCAAAAACATGCCAAAAATTAGTAATGAGCAAGTGCAGTATAAAACTTTGAGCTGGATTGTTCCAGTTTTAGTTTACAAATCCAAAACTAGGAATTTTCAGACTATGCTCCGAAAGGATTTGTTGTTCTGACAAAATTCCTGCGTCGAACCATCTAAAAATCTCAAAAATATAAAATATTTACGCCGCCTTTAAGAGTTGAAGTAAATTTACTTATATACTTACTAGGTGAATGTCTCATTCCATTGTGGATTCAATGTGGCTCTCAATGTCTTCGTCTTCTGTTTCGACTTGCATCCAGAGTCCTCCGGAATCAATTTGCACTTGACGTATGGATCAGACAACCCGTTGGGATCCATTGGAATCAAGTTCTTGGCCTCGAGGACTGAAAAATTTTACTGTAAGCGTGAATCACCGACGCTTAATCTCTGAACACTACACTCCAATTCAAATTTCCTGCCAATTTCCCGTTTCCACTCACTTTTGATGGTCAATTGATCATTCTCGATGTGAGCCTCGATTCGGATTCGCCCTCGCTTCTCCGTGTTGTCGGTTCCGCACATGTTTGGAACATTCTTCACGCATCGATGATGAACGTTGGTGTCACACGACTGACATTTCATTCCCTGATGAATCAAACCGTACAGAAGCGATCCACAGTGATCGCAGAATGTTGGTGAGGAGTAGGTTTGGACTTTCCATTTGTGCTGTTGGCGGGGATCCTGAAAAAAAGAAAGAGATAAATTGTGAATATATAATAAGAGAGATGTCATACATCTGTATCCACTCCTTTATCGGCTCCCGGACACGCAAAATTGACAAACTCGTGACATCTCTTATGCACGACAAGGGTGCATACTGAAAATTGCATTTTTTTGAAAATTTATTTAAAAAACAAGTGATGATACCTTGGCACTGGAATCCCTGTTTGGTTATACCCCACAAAAAGTCTTTGCAATGTGAGCAGAACGTTGGTTGTTTGAAGAATCTCGCGATGAACTTGTGCGATCTGATAACGATGGGTTTGCAGCAGAAAAAGGTCATGTCAGGAAATGGTTTCTTTCTAGACGAAATTGAATTCTCTTTTTTTTCTTTTTTCTTTGATCATTCATTCATACAGCTTCACGAAAGGAAATGAAATTGGAATTCTTCAAAAAAATACGAGAAAAAAGAAAAAGAAATGACAGTTCTTTTTTCCCAAGTTTTACGACTTTCAGTAACGACTTTGACTCTTTTTGACTCACTTGATTTCATGCACATTTTTCTGACGAAGTGCTCCACGACGAACAAACGCTTTGCCTTCAATCCGTTGAGCTGAAATGAAGACAAACATGAATGTGAAAGTTTTGTGAGTTTTGCTCTCCTCGCACCTCGCAATTATATCTCCCACACCATTTTTCGCCTTTTGTTGGAAATGAAATGGAAAGAAAAAAATGTCTTTCTTCCGTGTCATGAGGTCATAAATTTGCTAGTTTTTAAAACTTGACCGACTGGAAGGGAATAAAAAACCTACAAATTCGACGTCTTACACTTTTGACAAATGAAGATGCGCGTTTCATGGGGCGAGGGAATACAAATGGGAGGAGGTTGGAGGTTGAAATGAAATTTTTTATCATGACACATTTTTTTGTCTTATTATTATTACCCTCCCTTTCTCTGTCATAGGACAATGAGGGACGCTTTTGTCTAGGAGGTCCTCAGAAACTTGCTCAAGTGCCAGTATGTTTTATTTATTTATTTTGTACTTTTGCAAAACTCACCCTGTTCGTGTAATCTTTTGAGTAAAGGTCGGATAGAGAGATGATGGGAAAATTCGAATCTAGGAAAATGAATGAAACCAGCAGTCTCATGTTGTGCATGAACTCTTAGGCTGGACGGATTCGAGATAGATTTTCGAATACAAAGTTGTTGTCCTCCACCTCCACCGGTCGAGTTGTTTTTGACAGGACTGATAAGAGCGGCAGCCGATAGAGATTGTGGCTGTGGAACGTCCATCTAGAGATGGGGGGTGTTTCTAGGAATACGGAATAAGAGTCAATCGAGTTGGGGGTCTCTTGAAAGAGCAGCAGATGATAGCTAAATGAGTTAAAAGCCGAGTGAGGGGGGTGGTGGTGGTGGAGGAGAAAAAAGGATGGGTTCTTTTCTCTTCTTCTTTTTTTTTGGCAAAGGTCCCGGAATGAGATAGGAGACGAAACGACGACGACTACCCTAGCAAATGAAAAGCCGAAGCTGATGGCGTCGTCGTTCTCCACATGAAAAATAGAACAATTCGGGATGGGGACCACATGCCGTTTCACTCCTCATCAATGCAGCGCCACTCCACCCACCCATCCCAATTTCAATTTCTCCATGTGTTTTTTTCTGATTGACTCCGCCCACTAATGCCTAATTTGCATAAGGAACTTCCGGAGTTGGAATGGGAATGAAATTGCTTTCTTTTTGGAAATGCAAATTTAGGATAGTTTTTTCCTGGTTAGATACTATTTCAATTTTTGAAGACAGAACCTAGGGAAGATCAAAAAAGTAGAAAAAAACTAGTTAGGACAGCGAAAAGAAGATTGGGGGTGATGTTTGTTGCCGGTGGTTAAACTAGACATAATTAAGAAAAAAATTGGAAAACACAAACGTTCCCAAAAAATAGAAACAATTCTGAGAACCCAATTCTGAAATTTTTGAAAACAATGTTAATTACCAGATTTTAATGTTCATGTTTATCTATTCATTATTTTTCATTTTCAGGTTCCCATCTATGACCTTTCTATCAGAATTCAGCCAACGACGATTGAAAGATCATTGACAAAAAGAAACTGGTTTTTGTTTTTTGAATGTGATTTTTTTCGGACTTTCCTTTTTTTTGGGAATTATATTTTAAGGTTTCCTAGAATAAAGGGCCCCAGAAGTCAGATGTTTAGCTTTTAATCAGAGTACCGTTTGTTCTTCTTGTTTCTGACGTCAAATGTAGGCGAATGTCAACAGATTTTTCAATTAATGGGGCGATAGGCATTCTAAATGAAATGAATCACCAATGAAATGTTTTTTTTTTCGGTGGAAAATGAAAAAAGGGAAGAAAAAGAAACTATGGGTCCGCAGAAGGGCTTAATTTGCACTTTTAGAGCCCAAGAGGGAGATTTGGGGTTTAGTACGTAATAGAAGAAGACAAGTTGTGGTACTTACCGAACGCTTCAGAAAGTTTTCGAAGAGCAAGGTTCGACTCGAGCATGGGATCAGAAGACAAATCAAGACTCGGCCGAGCATCCGCGCTATTTCTGGGACCACCTCCGATATCGGTCTCGGATCGTCGACGCTCCGCACTATCCATTGTTTCGCGCTTTTTTGCCTTCCTTCACAATGCAATTTACGATGGTTTAATTAAAAGAGAGAAAATGCGTCATGGGAGGCAAAACTCAGTAGGAAAGAATGAAAATTCACCTCAAGATATGGGAAGTCAATGAGAACTTGTGAGATTTCAGGAATACTGAAGTGGACGACGATTTTTGCTTTGGACGGAGACTCATTTTGGATTGGAAATATAGACAATTTTAGAGAATAAAACGGAAAAAACCGAGTAGGTAGAAGTGAGACTCTTCTCGCAAAGACACACAGCTTCTGCTTCCTCTTCTAGCTCGGATTTGTGGCGGGTATCATATTGCCCAATTAAAAAGCGGCGCACAAGTATCAAATCCGGACATAGGCTCCGCCTCCGCCTTCCGAAGAAATCCAGGGGGCTTATAAACAGAAGGGAATTAGGGGAATGGCACAGAAAGCCGTTTTTCACCCCGTCTTGTTCTCCTTCTTATATGAGCTCAATTTTGGCCATGAGATGAGGTGCTTTCACATTGCCTTCACACCTTCGGAAGAAGCACGCAAAGTCGTTGACAGTCGAAAAGAGCTTCTTTTCTTTTCCTACTTCTGAATAGAGAACGAGAAGTAGAAGAAAAGGGAGGAAAAAAACGACGGGACGTGGATCAGGTTTCCAATGGCTTCTCTCATTATTTTTTTTTGTCGTGTGTTTGTGAGAAGGAAGGGCAAAACTTTTCAGCTGTTGCTTGCCATCGGTGTCCACTTTCTTTTTCAGATTTTTTTTTGAGAATATCTCAAGTTCTTGATCCTAGGGAACCTACATGAATCTGAAGTTCATTTCATATTCACTACAGTAATCCTACCCCATTTTTTCAGACCGAGAAGAAAATTTTCTTTGCTTTAGGATATTAACGTCACTTTGAGCATCTCTTTTCAAAAGAAACTTCCCGAACCCATCCATATCTTAAGAGCATTTAGTACGGATGTTCCTACCAAAGGATTATCCAACAGATCAGATCCACAGGATTTCTAGACCCGTTTACGTGCAAGCATGACATTATTAAATGTCCTCAGTTCTAGTTATTCTTGGCACTAATAACTGGGAGAAGGACTAGTGGGAAGAGCTTTAAAAAGAGATGATCCTGGATTTGTGGTGGTGCAGAAAACTGAAGGGTTGGTTTTCGTCTCAACTCGCCTTGGATAAAACATATTTGAAATTCAGAAATTTCACAAGTTTTTTCCTTCACAAGTTCTCACATGATTCACTAGGATGGAACGGAATTGTAAATGAGTTGTAGCAGATATTTATGAAATTCTGGGAAGAACACTTCTATTTCGGATGAGTGATCGGAGAATCGTCGGGAATTCTGTTTTACAGAAAAATAGATCTGGGAAACTGGAAAAAAAACTGGAAAAGCTCAGAAGGATGAATTTTAGACAAAAATAAAAAGAAAAGAAAAAAGAAGCCACATAAGAAGCTGTTGACGGAAAAGGGTGATGCAAAAAGTGAAGTATGAGAAGAAGAGGAAAGTAAAAGGCAACTAGGTTAGACTCCTCTTCTAGCGGACTTCTTCATGAGCACATGCTCAAACGGGGCCCTACAATCAAATCACGGACAGAATAAGAGATAGGCAGAGGATCCTTCTCCCCTGTCACTTCGACTCAAGATATTACGTAAAACTTGTCAAGATGCAACGAGTGTGAATAAGAAGAAGGAGGAGGAGAAAAAAAGGGAAAATGGAGAACAGAAGGTGACAAAATTCAGGTGGAAATTGTGGTGAAGTAAAATCTACAACATCTGCAGAATTTGCTATTAGAATAGGTTATTAAAAGCACGTAAAAGCAGTAGCTTAGCTTCAAAAAAGTTGAAATCGAAAAACGATATGTGCCGTTTGAAATGTTTTTTTTTTCTCTTTCATTTTCACCTATTCTTCATATCTTGCCACAATTTTTTGCTCGTATTCTCCACCTTCTTCTTCTTCTCTTCTCAAATTTTTTTTCTGTTGTTATTTGTGCTCTCATCGCTGAGAGATGACAACAAAGAGTGGACCACTTATTACAGCAAAGAGGGCAGTGAACCGGATGAACATTGAAGAGCTGCTCTTTTTTTTTCCTTCCGATGAGCAACTTCTTGTAAGGACCATATAACGCAACAACTCATCATCATCTTGCCGAGTTTTTATAGGCGATTCCCAGGAGAGAGAGAGACTTTTTTATATCTTCTACTTCTTTTTGGTCCTTTGTGTGTTTGTTGTTGCTTTTGAATGGACATTGCAAAACACATGACGGTCAGTTGAGATAAGCCGTGAACTTGGAATGACTCGAGTTTTTGTGAGAACTTAGTTATTCATGGAGTTTTAGACAAGACAAGTTGAAAAATTCTGGTTTTATGCTCATTGTTTTGAAAATTCGGTTTGGGTAAAATAGGAAAATGTTTCAGCAAAATTACTGTAAAAACATTTTTCAGTGCCAAAATTCAAAATTTGTTTTGTAATTTTTTGAGAAAATTTTAAATGCTTTTTTTTAGAAAAGAGCTTTTAATAGAAAATTACCAGTTCTTTGTCTTTAAAAAGTTCCGAAGTGGACTTGTATTAGTGATTTTGTTTATTGCTTTCGAAATTACTATTTGATAGAATTTATAAAATTTAAAAAAAATTAGACTAGCCTCTACTTTTTATGACTCATCCTTGTACCCATTCATTTTATGAAGATCCTAAAAGACTCTTTTTTCTGTCATTTCTAATCAAATACGTCTTGATTTCCATTTCATCGGCTTTTGTGCAAATTGTATTTGGCTTCTGCTACTACATCTCTTCTTTCCCATTTTCCTTTTTTTCTTATTTTGCATGAAGCTTCGGATTACGGATCCTAGTAAAACAACAGCTACCAGGAAGAAAACCAAAAAGTGTGGATCCGAACACATTTTGCATACAAAAAGAAGCCTCTAGAAAGTCATCTTTTTTCATCTTATTGCAGGAAAAGTATGAGTTTTTCACATTCTTATGATATCAGTCCATAAGTGTACAGATTAGATAGGGGAAAAACGAGTGAGGGGGGGGGGGGGGGGAAGACGAAATGTTGTTTGCCTTCTTGACATTTCAGTGTGAAGAGTATATGTGTATACTACGTATGAAACTCTCTATTCGAAATCTGGACAAAAATTGGAGGTTAAAATCGAAAATTTGAAACAATAACTACTATAGATGTTGCTGGTTCTGAGGTTCTTTTGGGTGCGTCTCCATAATCTCTAGACCAAAAAAAAACATACATCAAAAAGGAAGAAACAAAAAAAAAACGGCTCCTAGAACTGAAAAACTGACAGAGAAGCGAGTTATTCTTGTTTTTTTCTCACTCTTCTCGTGGAATACAAATGAATTGCAATGTATATTTTATAGCCCCCAAAACGTATGCAGACCCACAAACCTTCATCCTCCTTGACGGAGCTGTTCGTGCTCAACGACGTACTGTTCGTGGACATATACGACTGTGATTTGGCTCTCTCTGGCAAAAATATGGAATCAAATAGTGAAGATGAACAATTGAGAAATAAGAGAGAACGCGGAATGACCAATTGCAGTTATGAGTACAAAGTGGAAAGCATTAAAAACGGGTGACACACAGGATGACGTTTCGAGTTTTAGTTTTTCTTGTGTGTTTTGATTTTTCTTTGAGCCAAAATAGGGATGGTACGATTTTGGACTATTAAAGATAATTACTTTTTTATGATATTGGAAATAGTGAGCAATTTTAAGAGGGTATGAGAGAAAGAGAGAAAAAAACGTAGAAAATTCGGAAGTTTTATGTTAAATGACACTATTCTAATCAGTATGTGGCATCTATTTGTTGATGAGAGGTGTTTACGATATTGGAATTTGAAGTTGGGGTAATTTTGAAATTGCTTCAGCTAGAAAAAAGAAGTATACCGTAAATAGTGGATTAGAAGGGCCTAAAAAATATTTATGAATTTTCAAAATGGATCACAACCTCTGTTGGAGAAGAGATTTGAAATATATTTTGTGATGGGTATATTCAACTTTTGACAATGATTCTAAAAATAATAATTTCATTTTTTCGTATTTCAAGAATTTGCTCGTTTTTGGCTATTTGGGGAGCTCTTCTAAACTAGAATTTCGAAAAGTGTAGTATATCAGCTAGAAAACATGAATCTCATAAACTACAAAACACTTTTTTGGACACATGTGCCTTCTGCTTCAGGAAACTATATTAAAACTTAAAAATGAAAACTTATTCCAGAAAAAATTGTCAAATTTTGAGCTAGACAGTTAGACAGACACAACACAGGTGTCAAGCGAATCGTAAAAGTGAGCATGGGGGGTAGTGACGATGTTTGTGAAAGTGATAGGCACCGATTGCAACGAGAAAGGAAAACGAAAAATTGGGAGGAGACGGTGTTGCACAATCGTCTTCAAGACCCCTTCATTTGTTTTCTTTTGATTTTGAGAAGAATTGGAAAACGGAAACAGAAAACATTAGTCACCGTATTCGCTGACAATGGAAAATTGAAATTTTCAGCTTTAGATTCAACTTCAGAATCCAGTGTGAGCACGGCACACAAAAAAGGCGGAGAACAGTTGCGACTGGAAAAGGGAGGAAGCCAAGGGGAAACAATAGCTCTCTTTATTGGCGCATGCATTCATAATAGCTCAAATTATATATTGAAAATGCTTTTTTCCTCTTTTTTTTCTTCTTAGGTAAGTAAAATAGCATTATTGTTTACTAGTGAGTCAAAAAATAGGAAGAAAAAAGTCGACGAAAAAAAGGTTAGATCAGATCAGAACATTGATCTGGGGTGATCTGATCGAGAGGCAACCAAACTAGTTCTCATTTTCATCGTAGAAGAAGAGAAATTAGAAAAAAAGACGATGATTGACCTTTTGATATGAGAGAAAAATTCGGCATCAGTGTCTGTAGGTTACTTTGGGTTCACTTACTTGCAGTTACAATATTAGACAGAGGACCGATTTGGTTAGTAGGCGGGGCGCAAAATATCGAGAAACACATTGTACTTTTTTTTTGTTTTGGTGCCTGTTCCAGTAGGGAGAATCGCGTGTGATGTAACCATCAATTTTGAGGGGAAGAAAAACGAATTCGCCGAGTCTCTAATGGGTTTTGCTTTAATTTGCACCTTGAAAAGTGAACCAGTTGGTTTTAGTAAAAATCTAAATCTTTGAAAAGTCTTCAAACCAACCAAAAAAATATATGTATACGCTGTAGACAAATGAGGGGCTTCAAAATTGAAATTTGAAAAATTTAAAGCTCAATGTTCGCCTTTAATCTTTTTGAACTTTCAAGGAATCAAAAAATGCATTTCTAATATAGGAAAAGCCCGCAAAAGAATTAAACATCGGTGGTCCCCAATGCATAAAATAGAGGGCACACCGGATTTCCGCCTACATTAGCAATCGTCTAACGACATCATTTCTCAATGAATATTTGAAGACCATTGAAACTAGAGTTAGAGCAAAAACTCGAAGAAATACTTGCTCATCGAATTTTGAGTTTGATGTCCTTGTGTCACAAGATGTAAAAAAAACGGAGAAGCTGTTGAGATTGAGCCAATTTTCTTTACGACTATGTATAGAGCATTTCAAATCAGACAAAGCCTTTCTAAAATCAATCTGTTAGTAAGCCTCTACTGCGGAAAAATCGAGCAAAAAAGAATGGAAAGATTGATTTGAAAATACTAAATAATAGATGACTCTAATTACATAAGGCTAAGCGGGGGGGGGGGGGGGGGATAATCAAGAATTAGATTTTTGTGTTCCGTTTGAGAACAAAATTTTAATCCCAAATCCCTTTACGCTGAAAACGAGCTGCTTCTAGCAGAGCACAAAATTCATATTTTTGATGTTAATTCAAATGAACACATGGAAAAAAGAAAAAACATAATCTTATCCGTCATAAAGTAGTATCAAGATTTGAGGAACGCGCGACGCGAAAAAAAGGAAGAAAGTGAGGAAAAAAGTAAGAATTTCCATTCCATGTGTTTACTGACTTGAAGAAGACTGCAATTTGATTTAAAACTGACATTCAATAAGAGGAGGGGAGGAAGAAGAAGAAGCAAAGTGTCGGCGGAAGAAAAAAGTGAGTTCTTCAACTACTAGAATTACACAAATTTTCAGTAGGAACTCAACAAGTAGTATTCTATTTTGTTATTCTCTTAAATCTTCTGGGAGCCAGTATGGGTGGCCAGAATAAAAGGTATTCCTTGGAATGTTGTTAACCAGACTAAATCAATTTATATTACCCCAAAGAACATAGATAACGAGACATCATACTTCAGTACGCATCGTTTCTTTTTTCAGTTGTTCTTTTTTCCAGAAAACCGGTTCAAATAATACTCACAAAGTTGTGTACCAAGTCCATCGCCAATTGCAGCAGACATCAATGGAGCCGACGCGAGCACCGCAGATGGGACTGACGTTTTCCGACTCCCATTTGAAGCTGAAATTCAATACTTGAATATAAATTACTTAAGTTATTAGAACTCACTTGTCGAACTGTTGCTGAAGAGCCGGACGACTGAACGGTGTTCGAAGCTCATTCTCGATTCATCAGACTGAAAAATCAACGATTTTTTGAAAAGTTAAGAATTGTTCCCCTGAAACGATCATTCAAAAAATATGAAGCTATGGGGCGGAGCGCACACTTAATGAGATCATGGTAATCATCACTTACTCTATCCATTATTATTGGCTTCGTCTAAAACAAAGAGCTCAGTGAACCGCCTACTCACACACAAAAAAATGGTGAGAATAGGTTTGAGAGTGAGCACACTTTTGGCGGGGCTTCTACAACTTCAGCTCTTTTATTATATGCCTGTGCCCTTTAGGCCCCTCAAATTGGATTTCTAGATTTCGGAGAAGAGGTTTTCTAACTACTTTTTTGACACCCACCCCCTTTTCTGCACAATAGGAGGGGTTGAAGGTCAGGCTCAAGTGACACACGAAACCCGCTAGGGGAGAATTCAATTTCGATGACATTCTTTTTAGATGAACTTTCTTTTGAAAACAAATCTGTGTCTATTTAAGAAGTCATAACCTGTGCACAAATGTCCCGAGCATCCGTCCACGTGAATTTTCACACCTTCAAAGTGTGTCAAGCTCATAAATAAAACAGTTTGTAGCGAGTGTGTCTGATAAGTAAAGCTCATGGAAAAAAGACGAGATAACGGTATTAGCGAGACGGAGGCTTTGAGAGAAAGAGGCTTTAACACGACTTTTTCTGTTGCCGAAATCTGTTTATCAGCAAAATGATGTGATTTTATGATTATAATTCGCTCATCTTTTTACTAGGAAAATCAAATTTTCCAAAAACGGCTTTTTTGGTTTTTCTGGACTATCCTTTTGATCTTTTCTAGTTTTGAACGCCTTCAAGAACATTGATGCATGTAGGTAGACTAATGAGAAAATTTCAGCAAAGGGCTTCTTATAATCGAAATGATCTGCTCTGAAACTCGCTTTTGATGCCTACTACAAAAAATTCCAGAGGAAAAAATGAGTATGGTAGCAAAATATAGTCTCAGAATTTTTTCAAAAAAATCTCCTACAAATTTTGACTACAAAAGGATGAGCACCCTATTGAGAGGTTCTTGACATGCTTTTTTTATGAAAAAGAGGGAATAAAATGAATTTTTCATATTTAAAATCTATGATCTTAAACTTCGAGCGAAAAAATTGAGATTGAAGAAACTTCCAAAGAAAGGAAGGAGAAGCTTGGGTAATTGTCATTAAACTCGATTCTACTCAATTGATAAGTTATCAAATTAAGAATTGTTGCCGACTGTTTATTTGCTCTCACGCCTCTTAAGAGCACTAGACGGACGGTCTAAGAAATTAGAATTGTAGTTTTTATATAATGAAAATCGATGAAAGAAGAATTAACTACTTCCAAAACAAATGAAAATGACAATTATTGTCAGACTTTCTTAGAACTTTGCCCCTATAGAAAAGTCATCAGGGCAAAATGAAACATGGAAAAATCAATGAGTGTTAGCATGAAAAATAACGAATTGATAGGAGGAAAACCAGAAAAAACACACACACATAGACGGTTTGGTAATCCCCCATCATTCTTTTTTGATAGGATGGCAAATAAACAACAATAAGTCAAGAGCCAAGACTGAAAAAAAAAAACGAGGAGAGAAACTGGTTACAAAGTGTATTAGGCTTCTCGAACCAATTGGTTTTGGTAAAATAGAGACAAGAGAAGAAACATCACGCGAGAACGAGAACTGCTCAAGATCTGGCTTTCCGGATAAGCGAGCAGTGGAAAAACTTGATAGACAGCTCTCAATTTCCGCCACCAAAAATTGGAAGAGAGCTGTGTTCGTATAGATGATAAGATTAGACATTTGGTTTTAGGGGAAACGATTTCTTGTTTCTCATTGAATGCTCTTTTCGACTCTTTTCTATTCGGGGCTTTTGAAATGAAATGGAAGATGAAGATGAATAGGCATGTTGAAATGTCATGACGACGAGAACGGAGAAATCATTATAAGACTAGACAAAAAATTAGACCCTTTTGAGTCTAGCTTTTTTCCCAAAACATCAAATTCAAAGAAAGCGAGACACATGAGAAAATGAGGAGGGGGAGCCCTACTCATAGTTCAAATCACTAAGACACTTGTCCCCATTTCCTCCCATTTGAGCAGCTTCAATCTTTTTTCGTGTTGCTTCGTTTTTTTTCTTCCTCCCTCCTTCCCATTTTTTCTGCTTAACCCAGCCCCTCCTTCTCAAAAAAAAGGCCGTTTTCGTCTTTAATTCGGTTGCGACCCGCACGGGTTAAACAAGCATGCCAAAATGGGTGGAGAAAAGAGGACTGAAATCAAATTTTCGGTGCCGGCGCCCCGACAAAGGGGTCTTTGAGGGGAAAAAAAAACGTGTAGACAGGAGGGGAGAGAAGAGCGAGAAAACCGATTACCAGCTTTTAAGACATCACTTTAGGTAAGGATCGGTGTAAAATACTTGGCTCATTTTAGTTACCATGAAATCTGTATTAAAGGGGGAGTAAACTATTCTAGAAATACTGATGTGTATATATGGATCGACTCAGAATTTCGAGATAATAGGGGTTTCAATTGTGAAAAATTCTGAAAATTTCAGTTTCAAAAGATATAGACTGTAAAAGGTGCTAAAAAGGGTCTGTTCGGGTGGCTGATCTCTCAATTTTTGCACTGAAAAAAGATTCATGTAAAAATCATTTTTTCACTTACTACCCGAAACCAATTTTGAATCGAAAATAAGATGAATTAGCTATCCGAACGGACCCTTTTCATCATCTTTGACATCCTATGTCTTTTTTCAACAAATTTTCAGAGTTTTATAACAATTGAGACCCCTGTTATCTCGAAATTCTGAGTCGATCCATATATACACAGTAACATTTCTAAAATAGTTCGCTCCCTCTTTAAAAGGACACGTCTTCTATTTTTCCAGCACCAAAAAAAATATTTTTGAATTTTAAAAATGGATAACAAAATCTGTTGAAGAAGCGATTTGGAACATATTGTTTTACAAGGATTTAATAAAAAACTAATTTCCACCCGTTTTAATTTCAAAGAAGTTATTATTTTGGGCCCGTTAGGGTGCCCGTCAAAACTAGAATTTCAGAAAGTATATTAGCTATAAAACATGAACCTTAAAAGCTATCAAACAAATTCTTGATCACACCATCAACATCAAATTTCAAAGTATATCTACAGTATACCTTTTTGAATCTAAAACTCCTTTTCAAACTCATTGTTGTTTTCCGCAAGGTGTTCGTCACTGCCGACGCTCTGGACACTGCCGAAAGCACCGGTGGAGAATCCGGCGTAGTCGTTGTCGATGGATCCATTGCGCAAGACCGAAACCAGGAAAGTGTTAGTAAGATTGCATGTATGAAATGATGACGACGAAGGGAAAAGGGTAAAGCGAGTAGGTTGGACTTGGCTGGGAATCGGGAATAAGGAGTGTGAGAAATTCCGGCTGATAGAGGCACGAGATCTCTATGCGATTTATTCAGCAGTTTTTGACTCCTTACTTTTGGCAATTTTTTTGGTACTGAGAAGGTAAAAAAGTGGGAAAAAGTGAAAGTTTATCTCATCCGGAGAAATAGAGAAATAAAAAAGAGGGTAATGATGACTCGTTGTCAATTCAGCAATTCAGAGGAATTATCTAAAGAAAAAGTGAAGGAGAGAGTGAGTGTCCAAAGACACACATAACTGAATAAGATTGGGTATAAATGTCTCATGAATGAGAAGCGTTTTTTTTCTATTATTGTTTTATAGTGTTTAATCCGATAATAAGATCAGATCAAGACTCAGAAGAGCAAGGATTATCTATAAATAAGAATGTAGAGGAAAAATGGTCTCACAAAAAGTTTGAAGGCGGAAAAAACTTCTTCTAAGCAAAAAAAAGGTCACATGTGAGAAACAATAGAAGTGAAGAATATTCATTGAATATTCATACACCTTTTATTTGTTTTTTGGTGAAGTCGTCCCAAGTTTTGAAGAAAAAAGTAGGCTTCATCTTCAAGTGAAAGTGAACCGGATGAAAATGGAGGTATGCACCGGATGACGAGAACTACTGGTTCTTATGGAATCTGTCAAGAACAATTTTAGTACGTGAGAAAAGTTTTGAAGTAACGTGAGCTTATTTCCATCAAACTTTTTTTTCTGGAAAAAAATGTCATGAGAATCTGACAGCTTGAACACATCTTCAAGGACACTTCCTAATGTTATTTTGAAATTCTAAACATCGTACTTCTTGAGAGTCCAAAAAAAGGCAATTGTTTATTTCACTTTTACGCAATCTATTTATATTCTATTCATTTTTTCTCTATTCAATTTGCACGACGCCTTCAGGAATCAGGAATCTCAAAAATCGAGAATCAAAAGTGTGTGGTTCCGGGTTTTTTTTGAGCTGAATATGCCCTTGAAAAAAAATAAAGGATTCCCAGAAAGACCGGAAATAGAGGGATCATTAAACTGGGAGTTTATTAATTAGAAATGCCAAGCACAGAAGCTATGGGAAAGAAAGTTTTTTTCTTTGCTAGAAAACAAAATTGTTTCCTGACGATGAGAGCATAAAAAAGGGATGAGGCGAGAGCTCGGAATAATTGGGTGTCTTTTCTCGAGATGTGAGAAAAGGATGGGAATAAAAAAATTGCCGGGATAGAAAAAACAGAGGCGATTTGACACGAGAACACAGTTCGGATTAGATTAGTGCACATATGAGAATGTAGATTGGCTTTATAGCACATGAAGAAGTTTTTTTGAACATAAGGATGGAACATTCATTTACAAAGTATTTCAGTCATTCCATTTGTACTGTGGTTGAAAACGCTGTAGAGAAATTGTAATTTAAAAAATTCACTTTGTCGCGCTCACCGCTGTCGATGGACAATCTGCTGTCGCGCTCACCGCTGCTGACAAAAAAGTGACTAAAAAAATTTACTTATTCAAAGAGTCCGAACACTTACTGAATTGGACTTTCTGACTTTTGAAAATTCCAGAAAATGTTTCTTGAAACACTGTCCCTCTTCCGGTTGCAACAAAACTTTAATTGCAACATAAACTTGGATAAAAGCCACAGAACAATACATTAAACCGTGACAGTTTTCCATTTTATTTTACAACCTCACCTTTTTCCCACTAAACACCATAAATCAGATCAGATTTTTCTAGAAATTTAAAAAAAAACTTCCCAATCGGAAGCTCTTACATCTCAACGATCAACTTGATGTGTTCTGATCTAAAAGTCTTTAAAAAATAGGAAAAAATCCTCACCTCTTTGAAACTGTGCATACTGTTGTTTCTGGAGATAGTTTTCAGAAAATGAAACATTTTGTAGTATTTTGAATATATGTTGTGACGCAAGAAGTAAAAAACCGATTAGTCAGCCAATTGGATAAGTTGAAATGTGGTCGTGAGCACACTTGTCTATCAACGCAACTTTCTCATTTTCTACTTGTTTTTTGGTTGACGAAAAAAAACGAAGAAATAGAATGTTCCGACGTCAAAAGGAAAGTGCTCTGGAGGGGAAGATGGAAGACAGAGTTAAACAACAAGTGACACGGAGGACCGGAAGATGTGAGAAGGCGTTAGAGCAAAGTGCGACCCCGTAATTTGAATCAACTGGTGAACTTTCAGACCTTCCAGAAACATCTAATCAACGTTGTTGACTCTACTGTTATACGTTACACCAGATTTCTAGATATTGTAAAATAACATACCGATGATCGATTCCTTCGGTTCTTAACTTTCCGGAAGATGGACATGATGCTGGAAACGCAACACATTACTGATGACAATCAGCAGGTTTCTACCTGCTTTTCAACACTTTTCGAACAAAAGAATGTGTTATAAGAAATGCATAATACAATGACGTAGGAATTGAAATAATCAAAGAAAAACTGTGTTCTTCCTTCAATATGTGCTAAAACAGAGCAAGTACTATGGAGTTTTACTGCAAGTATTCTATGCTTCTAATTGTTGTGACTCTTGCAGGCGCATCCGCGCATTCTTGAGTGGGGCCCCTTAGATTCCAATCGCCTTGTGTTATGAGCCTTTCAGTTATTGTTCAATGACCCTTCTATTTAGAAGTTGTTTCAGATGCTCGTAAAATTTGGGTTATTCTACATATGTTGCTGGAAGCATATCTTGTGATTAGATCAGTACAGATCTTGAGGATAACAATCTGAATTTCCGACGGCTCTGTATGACTCAATTCAATTTGAAGAGATCCATCTCCGAAAATTCTGTATTTTGAATCAATTTTTGCTGCTCCTAAATAATTAAAATGTCACTCCACAATCAACTTTTTGAAAAATAAACAAATGAAGCTTTGGAATACGTTTGTTAAACAGTTACATTAATGTTGACTGTGCACACTTTGGAATAAGTTCGGCCTTGCCTCCCCCCCATATGCAACTTCAGTTTAGGCGCGGACCCCCTTTGGTCGACAGGCGTGGGAATGTACCGTCTTCTTTTACCGTCTGCTCATCTTCTCTGAACGCGTTCCAATACGTTTGACAACCAGTTACATCAACGCATTCATTGGTTGACTGTGCACACTTTGGAGAGACCTCGGCCATGGCCCCGGGTATGCAACGTCACCTTCGGGGCGCGGACCCCCTTTGGTCGACAGGCGTGGGAATTTACCGTCCGTATTCATTGTCTGCACACCTTTTCTTTCTTTTTTTTTTGAACTTCTCTCTCCCTCTCTTGTTACCCGCCAAAAAAAGGCGAGGCCATTCAGTCCGTAAATCACCATTTTCATAATTACTTTTGCAACTCTGTTTTCCACCGACTATGTTTCTCTAAACCGTTCATTAATCGATGATTTTCGATTGAATTTTGCGAGGATTTCGATTGATTCATTGATGAGTCATTATTTCTTCGATTATCATATGTATATTAATTTCTTCTCCTTTTTTTTGCTTGAATGACGTATTATGCCAATCTTTGTGAATAGTCCTTTTTTTCGGATTTTTCGGCTGAGATATCTTGTCATGAAACTGCTACCGTAATGCATTCAATTTTAAAGGAACATACCCTCATTTCTAGGTATATTTTTGAAAATTTTCGCGTTTTTCGAACTATTTTCAACAAATTTTTGCCCGAAATGTAATTTTCGGGTCAACGTTTTGCTCCAAACTTCGTTGAAAATCGTTCGAAAAACAGAAAGAAATTCAAAAATTTACCTAAAAATCAGGGTATGTTCTTTCAAAATTTTATATATCATGGAACCATTTTTGTGGTGGGACATCGCTACTCTCACTCAGAGAGAATGGCATAATATCACGACTGTGATTTTTTGAAGCTCAAGGCGATTTCGAAGCTAACCGCAAAACATCTGATTGCTCAACGTCACAGTTGCAATACGTTCCGTTTCCTTTGTTTCTCTGTCGATAGCTATTCCTAATTCTGATTTTCATTTCAGCTATGTTTGCTGCGATTGACGATAGCGCCAACGACGTGACCAGTCTTCGATTCCACGAATCGGTCAAGGGAACCAAGAAGAACCGGATCCCGCTAAATAAGTTTAAGGCTTGTCCCGCTTCTTGCAACTGCGACGATGAGTTGTGCCCCAACTTCTACAAACGGAGGACTTGCCCGCCGAGCTGCAAAAATTGTGAAAACAATTTTTTCCGCAGAGCGAGCAACGTCCCAGTGGAAATCAGATATTGTGGAGCGAAGGGTCATGGACTCTTCACTTTGGCCAATATAAAGGAGGATACATTTGTGATTGCGTTCTTGTCGGATGTAATCACAAAAGAGGAAGAAGAACGCCGTCGGAAAATTTACCAGGACGAAAACAAACATTGTTATTTTTTCGGCACTGGTGCATACACTCTGGATGCCACCGTCTACGGCAACAAAGCCAAATTTGTGAACCATTCATGTTCTCCGAACATGATTGTTGAGCAATGGCTTGTTCATGGGGCCCCCACGGACTTCAAAGCTCTCGCTTTTGTCTCCAGCCGAGACATCAATGCTGGTGAGGAGTTGACCATCACCTACGGAGACGACTACAGCACCGTCATGAAGTGCCTCTGCAATGCCAACAACTGCGCTGGAATTGTCGGCCAGAAACCAATCGATCCGAGATTGGTCAGGAAGGCTCAACGCGAGGCGGAAGCTGAGGAGAAGCGGAAGAAACCAGTCAAGAAAAGAGCGGCCAGAAGAACTGTTGTCATAGGTGAGAGCAAAACAACCAGTGAAAATATTTGCAATTATAAATTTTTAGAGCCCGAAATCGTCGAAGACACTCAGCCAGCCGATGCAGGAGAACGCAAAGAGCCCCTAATCGAAGAAAGAGATCTGGATGATGAACCCGGTAAGCATAGCAACCAGTACTCAAACTGGACTTGAAAAATTTACAGAGCTCGAAGTTGCTGACGCCATGGAGCCAGTGGACGCTGAAGGGCCAGAGGAGCCCTTGATCGAAGAAAGCGACTCGGAGAATGAGGATGACAAGGAGCCTGGTAAGATCATTATAACCAGAACATAAATTGGATTCGAAAACTTTCAGAGCTCGAAGTTGCCGGAGACATGGAGCAAGCCGACGCTGGAGCATCCGAGGAACCCCTGGTCGGAGAAGGCGATTCGGAGGAGTCGGATGATGAGGAGCCGGGTAAGAGGATATATAGATTAGATAGATAAATTTATTGAATTGAGTTAATGGTATGTTCCTCTTTGAACACCCAATGTTTGAAAAAATTGAAAATACATATACAGGAAAAGTTTTTAGAAATATTGTGAGAGTTTAGAAATAAATAATCTGATAATGAAAAAAAGGATAAGTTATTTCGAAAAGTTTTGGGGGAGGGAAAAAAGTGCATAAAAAACTTTCAGAGTCCGAAATCGTCGGAGACGCGAAGCCAGTCGATGCCGGAGAACCCGAAGAACCCCTGATCGAAGAAGGCAATTTTGAGGAGTTAGATGATAATCAGCCGGGTATGAGCATAATAACAAACACACAAGCTGAAATCGAAAAACTTGCAGAGTTAGAAATTGTCAAACATTTGGATCCAGCCTCTGGAGCACCCGAGGATTCTCTGATCGATGAAGGTGATTTGGCGGAGGAGCCAGGTAAGAGAATAATAACTAGTACGCAAACTGGAATCGATAAACTTTCAGAGCTCGACGCTGCCGTCGACACGGAGCCAGCCAAAGCTAGAGAAATCGAAGAGCCCTTGGTCAAAGAAGGCGATTTGGAGGAGAAGCCCGGTAAGCGCAAAGCAACCAGTGATCAAGCTGAACTTGCAAAACTTTCAGAGCTCGAAGTTTCTGACGTCATGGAGTCAGCCGACGCTGGAGCACCTAAAGAGCCCATGTTGCAAGGAGACGATTCTGAGAAGTCAGATGACAAGAAAGCGGGTAAGAACAAAATAATAAGCATTTAGTTTACTAAATTCGAAAATTTATCAGAGTCCGAAGTTGTCGAGAGCATGAATTCAGAAGACGCTGAAGCATCCGAGCGTGTTGCTCCAGAGATTAACACATCTCACCTGCGCGATGACATTGCTGAACCAGCCAACGCTGAAGAACATGATGAGCTTCGGATGGAGGAAGACGCTTTCCCAGAGCATCAAGAGGCGTCAGATAGCAAGGAGCCGGGTAAGAGCTTAATTAACAGTACGCAAACAAGATTCAAAACAATTACAGAATCCGAAATTGTCGAAGAAATGGAGTCAGTCGCTGGAGTTCACGAAGAGCCCCTTATCAAAGAAGGCGATTCTGAGGAGCCAGATAGCAAGGAGCCGGGTAAGAGCTTAATCAACAGTACGCAAACAAGATTCAAAACAATTACAGAATCCGAAATTGTCAAAGAAATGGAGCCAGTCGCTGGAGCACACGAAGAGCCGCTGGTCGAAAAAGGCGAATTGGAGAAGGAGCCCGGTAAGCGTAAAACAACCAGTACTCAAACTAGGCTCGAAAAAACTTTAAGAGGTCGAAGTTGCTGACGGCATGAAGCCAGTTGATGCCGCAGCACCCGAAGAGCTCTTGATCATAGAAGGCGATTCTGAGAAGTCAGATGACGAGGATACGGGTAAGATTAAAATAATCATTGCATAAGCTGATTTCGAAACATTTTCAGAGTCCGAAATCGTCGAGGAAATGGAGCCAGCCGACGATGGAGCACCTGAAGAGCAGATGATCGAAGAAGGCAATTTGGAGGAGGAGCCCGGTGAGCGCAAAACAACCAGTACTTTAATTGGACTCGAAATAACTTACAGAGCTCGAAGTTACCGACGGGATGGAGCCAGTTGATGTCGGAGCAGCCGAAGAGCCGTTGATCGAAGAAGGCGATTCTAAGAAGTCAGATGACAAGGAAGCGGGTAAGAGCTTAATTAACAGTACACAAACAGGATTCAAAATATTTACAGAATCCGAAATTGTCGAAGAAATGGAGCCAGTAGGCGTTGAAGCATCCGAAGAGCCCCTGATCGAAAAAGGCGATTTGGAGAAGGAGCCCGGTAAGCGCAAAGCAACCAGTACTTCAATTGAACTCGAAATAACTTACAGAGCTCAAAGTTCCTGACGTCATCGAGCCAGTTGATGCCGCAGCACCCGAAGAGCCCTTGATCAAAGAAAGCGATTTGAAGGAGTCGAATGATGAGGAGCCGGGTAAGATCATAATAACCAGTACATAAACTGCATAAACCAAACATTTTCAGAGTCCGAAATTACCAAAAACGAAGCGATGATGACTGCTGACGAGGGAGATGAGGTTCGATTCGGTGAAGATAATTCGACTCCGGGAGAATCAAGTGAAGATTCGTTTGGAGCCGGAAATGAAGATTTTGCGGGCTCCGATGAAGCAGCTTCTGCTATCTCGGAACAAAGATCAGTTTCAGTAGTCCATGCTTCTTCTGCGATCTCTTCTGACTATACCACACAACTAGACACAGTTGGAGATCCATTAGAAGCACTTGAAGAGCCTCCAGAACTGAAAAATCAAACCATGAACGCTCTTGTGAGAGTTGATGAAGAATTAGAAGACCTGCCAGATAACTCAGAACCTAGAATCGCTCCTGCTATGGATATGGATTATGGAGACGACATGGATTTCGGGGAGGCTCCAGAAGAAGATGAAGACACTGATGGAAGGGCTACTACTTTAGAAGAAGCGGCAGTAGAGCCTGAAGATGTTATCGATTCATCAGAAGACAAACAAGTGAATCCCGGAAACCCGGCCACTATGGCTCTGACAACTGAAACATCGGACCCCGGAGAAGATACAGAAGATATCAATCATCAAGAAGCTGATACAACACACACAGAAGGCGTGCAGGATATAGAAGCTTTTCAAATTCCCACGACAAGTTCCGAGCGCCCGAAGAGAGCTTCTCGGTCAATGCGGCACGTCACCAAAGCTACTGTGGCTCGAACGACTGAAACAATGGAAGCCAGCGAAGATTCAGAAGATATCAATCGTCAAGAAGTGCTGGACCCAGAGCCGGCGATCGCCGAACGCCCCAAGAGAGCTTCCCGACCACCAGTAAGTAGCAATTCACTTTAAGTTGAACCTTTTATCGATTTTTCAGAGGGAATTTTATTATCAAGCTTCCGAGGCTGTTTCACGACCAAGGAAACGAAAACCCCGCTCATCATCGTCAAAAGCACCAAATGCTAAGAAGCCAGCGCTGTGTTTTCACCAGCCTCCGCCGTTCATCCCGGAGCCCGAATTTGTGCCCAACGCTAAGGATATCGAGGAGAAGATGAGAGAAGTGGTGGGTCGATTTTTGGGAAAGTGAAAATGTATGTATAAAAATTGCAGTTTGATCACTGTGAACGCACGGAGGTCACAGAAGCGGAGATTGCACAATTCGAGGCTAACATGAGCAATAAGAAATGGGACTACAGTACTAAATCAAAGGAGTGTAAGTTTCTAGTTTGCGGTATCATTTTAGCATGGGTATTTTTCTAAATAGATATTTCTGAATTCTCAAAATGGATCGAAAAATCTGTTGGAGAAGAGATTTGAAGCATATTTTTTGGACTTTTCCAGTCAACGTTTGACGAAGACTGATGTGAAAAATGTGCTCATTTTGAGCTCATCGTATACTTGCTTTTCAGCTCGCCACATGTGGGTCACTATAAGTAATGGTGTGTCTTTGGAACCAGAGTTTGCAAAAATCGAAGAAGAGCGACAGGTGGGCAATTAGTTGTTCAGATTAACAAGTACTGTATGCCTTTTTCAGAAAAAAAGATTGGAGCGAAGACGAGAAAGATGGCAAAGACATGGCGATCGGTTTTTGTAGGATTCTTAGCTCACTTTTGAATTCTTACTGTAGTTTTTTCCGTTTCATATTATAAGTCCATTTTTTATTGTTATCTGTTTTATCGAGCATATAAAAATATAACTATCAATTGCAATTAGCTTATTAGTACCGTCATAAAGAACGAGGTACTGAGCTTTGAGGTTGAAAAAAAATAAGATTTTAGGCCGAAATATTTTAACTCTAATTTTGAGCTATTCTAATTGAACGGAATAGCATAAATCGGGAAAACTTGGTCTGGACTAACAGAGGATTTTTGGTAAGAATGGTTTTGAGGAAGTACTTTCGCTTATATCTCGCTTCAAAATCGTTTCTATGAGTTGAAATCTAGTTTCTTATGGGTCTATTCATTCATAGTCCGATCAGACAGGTGCTTTCTTCTAAAGTTTCTACAGTGGTACTCCCTATCAAGCTCTACATCCAGTGTCACTTATATAGATCACCCAATTGTTAATCTTTATTGGTTGGGTTCTCTCATTCAGGCAACACTAGATGGAAGGTTTAGCGAATGACAAAGAGAAGGATCCCAACTCACTCATAATAATAGGAACTCACTCATAATAGTCGATGAAAAACTCCAGAATCCGCACAGCTCCTGAATCTGACTACAAAGAGACGGGATTCAAGTCTTTCTTCCTTCTTTCAGTTCTTCTTTCAGTTCTGTCTTCTTTCTTCATTCTTCATTCTTCATTCTTCATTCTTCATTCTTCATTCTTCATTCTTCCTATTCTGTGGAAAATACTTACCTTGGGCATACCCGAAACACCACAACAGGACTAGTTCGGCCGAAACTAGATCAACTGCCTCCAACCCAATCTCGAGAGACACCTATAAATAGGGCTCCTACCCAATCGGATCACGATCCGAGGGGCGTACATGGAAGGTTGTTATAACTGGTCGTATTAGAGCAACCGTGCCCAACCCAATCTCGCGAGACACCTATAAATAGGGCTCCTACCCCGAGGGGCGTACATGGGAGGGTGTTATTCGGGTGTTTCGGGTTCGCAAACGATAAAGAGCATGCAATTTGAGAGTTTGATCCATCCATCCGAAGTCTTCTTCATCCATATCTTGATCCGACCGAAGTCAGCCATCCAACTCATCGGTTCTAGAAGTCGCCACGAAGTCCTGAAAAATGATAATTAGGACAGTTAATTCATCTTTTAATGACTTTTTAGTAACCTTTCAGAAGTTTCGAATATCGAAGAGAGCCCAGAGCCTTAGGGTTAATATATGTTTCAGTGACGAAATTTGACAGGAAATTGCAAAATGGGACAGTTTTAGAATATCGCATTAAAGAAAAGTCATGGTTCGCTTTTTCAAAATTTTGGAATTACGAAAAATGCCTGATTTCCGCACTCTCAGAGCTTTACAGTGACAAAACGTCAATCCGAAGTTTCAACTTTTCAAAGTTTCTGAATGTCACAATTCTGAGATAACTGATTCCAAAACACATATAATTCTTGTCTCCCAGATTTCAAAATTTGAAGATACCGTACCTCCGTTGAAATCGAAATTTCCGATGATGCTCCTGGTGTTTGTCGTTGTCCCTGACTAACTGAAAATTGAACACTTGCCTTAATAACCCTCAAAATTTTTTTGCAGATTTAAATATCCCTAATTTTTTCACAAAAACAAATATTATCCAACTTTCCCAAGTTTCATCGCGCTCCATTGCGAACTTGGTGAAATTCAAAATTTTTAGCTTTCCCGCTCACTTTTTTCTTATGTAGGTCACGTCAAATATGATGATTTTGTTGAATTTGTGGTTTTGACGTGACCTACATAAGAAAAAAGTGAGCGGGAAAGCTCAAATTTTTGAATTTCCCCAAGTTCGCAATGGAGCGCGATGAAACTTGGAAAAATTGAATAATACTAACCTGTTCTGCTGTACACTTTGATGATTGAGCAAATCGTACCGCAAGAATTCGAGTTTTGTGGATCTAAAAAAAAGGAAAATTTGAAAAAAGTTAGGAGAACGAGTGAATAGCGGATTCTAAGAAACTGAGGGAAAACATTGAACTGGTACGATTTGACGAATATAACAAGTGGAAAATATCGATTGAAAACCTCAGGAGCAAAGGTACCCGTCTAACCAAAGAAGAGGGACATAATGGCGAGTGGGTAGGTAGGTAGTCCGCCCACTCAGAAAATGTCCTTCCCGGAGGACAAAGACTGGCGCGCGCTGAAATGTAGCGGAGTGTCGTTGGGAGAGTGTTCATGGGGTGGCGAATAGATAATATAAGAATTTTTTTTGAAAAAAAAAGTTTATTAAAAGTCAATTATGAAAAGCTGAATTGAATGCACGAGTTGAATTACAAATCAAATTTGAAACCTAACAATTTCATGAAAAAAATCGGTAAAGATGTACAGTCGAAATTTTGTGAGAATTGAAAAGAAAATTTGGAAGGAGTACCATCTTCGACACGACTATGGTCAAAACAATCATAAAGAATGTTGCTCCGCAGGCTTTCAGTTATTGTTGCCAGAGACACTTCGAAGGTCATCAAGGAAACAAAAACAATACTCAATAATGACAAAAAATCTAGGGTCTAACAAGATATCCTTTTTTAAAAACCGTAATAGAATTTGTTCTAAAGCTGACCATTGGTAGTACTGATGGCGAACTTTCGAACGTGCGATGTGGCTAACTGCTAAGATTCCTGGAAGTGACTGAAATGTTGCGCTGAAAAGTGGTCTTTTGTAAATTTTATGTGAATTTGGTCCTTAACTATTTATTCTTATATATTTTCTATTTTAATGTGGTTTACTTTTGATTTTCAAAAAATTCTGATTGCCTTTCATTATTGTGATTTTCTAGAGTACATAATAATATAAATATCAATTACAAGTGTCTGTTTAGTACTGTTATAAAAACCAAGAATTCCTTAGCTTTGACAGCAAAGATAGAAAAGAATGCTCAAAAATTTCAAAAATGAACTTTAGTCAAGAATAAACTTTTCATTCTCACGACAATCAGCAGACTAACTTTCATAATTGTGGGAAATTCAAAAAGTATAAAAGTGTAAGAAGAAGTTTTAATGAGCGCCAACTTCAACGTTATGTTTTTTTTGCAAAAAAAAAAGAGGACCCCTGGAGAAAAAAACAGATTCCAATCGTGTTCTCTTTTTGTTCCGTGTCTCTCAATTATTGTCAAATGAGCCTTTTACTTTTGCTCCCCTCCAAACTTTTCTCCCTTCAAAATGAGCTGAAAAACGTTCACTGTTTTTGTGCTCTTGGCTTTTTTTTCGTTTTCCTATTCCTTTCAAAACTCACGTCATGATTTGATTGATACGGGCCATCAAATTTTGGGCGGGCTCTTTTATTCCTTTGTCCATGAAAACCCATCATCGTCATCTTCACAAATGGGGTTTTTTGAAGACGTTTGTCATCTGAATACGATTTCCATAGAGATTCACCGCGCGGGCGCGCCCACGGGATTTCATATTGAAGTACCCCCCAACGGCAAAAGACCATGAGCTCCGCGAAAGTCGTCATTTCTATTTTCGATGTCCTTTTGGTCTTTGTAATGAAAAAAGAGCGATGAAACTTGGTATGATGAGGATGACGAAACGACCTCTCCTTATGAATCTATGAGTTCTTGTCATGAAGCACGCCAATTTTTATGAGCGAGACTCTCACATATGTATGCAGGAATCGATGGTGAAACATCAGCATCTTTAGCCTTGTTCTCTCATTATTCATAATCTTCGAAGATTTTTTTCTTCTGCTCCAGCTTTCTAGTTTTTTTTCTTCCAGACATGTTTTCGACATTTCGTATTCATATCTTGTTAAAGTTTCTTCGTCTAGCCTATCAAATTCATGTTATCCGTGGTTTCATTACCACAGACATCTGACCGACCGGAAGGAAAGGCCCGCCTTAGTTTTTATGACTAATCCAAAAGTCATTTGGGGACTCTACTAGCTCCTCAACTTCCATTCGACTTTTGGGGTTGCATATTTGGCTCAGCCAATCCAATATTTTGGAGTGGATAAGATGACTATAGAGTCCATCATTTTCTTTCAACGATCTTGTTTTTTTTTCCAATAATTCAACTCCAAAACCTCTTATTTTCACGCTCGGCTCCTCCCAGAAAGCACTTTTCGAAATGGTTTCGAGGAAAATATTCTCTGACTATGCCCAAATAGTTAGGCCATTTCCTGCTTTGATAAGTTTTTATGAACAGCTTCCTTCAGTTAATCCGATTTTCAGAAGTTTTTCTTTTCAGTTTTTTCAAAAAGGAATCCTCCGATCATTGCAAGAAAGCTTTACATTCTTGAAAGTCTTCATTTTGAGAAATACTAACCGGAAAGTAGTCGTTTCGGTAGTCGTCGAGCACATAAAACTAACTACTTTTTTGGTTCTGCCCCAACTGTCTCATTTTAGTGGTTTCAAACAATTTTGTGTCTCTTGAGACGTCATTGGAATAGGGTTTTGCATAAAATATAATGTAAGTGAGATTTTTCAAAATGTACTTGGCTTCTTGATCTGAATCTGAATCCGCTACGTGACATTAGATGATCAATCGGTTCTGACTTTCGCACAAAAAATTTCGGAAGATCAAACTGGAAGAAGACCTTAATAGAAGTGTGTCGCCGCAACAAAATAACGTCACGAATTCCTTTAAAATGAATGGAATCCGTTTTTCACTTCTTATAGTCGTCCTCTATAGTTTCTGTTTTGTAACTCTAGACCGCTCATTCGAAATGAATTCGTGAACTGTTCGTGTTTCGAGCGCCCCTCCCATTCCTCTTTTATGGAATAGGTGTGAGATTCTGGATTCCAGGATTCGTCATTGTAGCTTTGCTCTCGCAGAGCCACTCCTACTTTTTTTATTTCTCCGTGCCGATAGACATATTCCGATGAGTCTTCCAGAAACTTTGAATTGAATAATGAGTCGGAGTTCTGAAACTCTATTCGCATTACTAGTTTCTTTTCGAATTTCGCTTCCTCATCCCACTTTGTTTCCAGCGGATAGTGTGCAAATGATGGGTCACTCTCAATCTCGTTTCGTCATCGCCTTCCTACTACTCTCCGTTTTGATTGCTATCTGTGTCGCTGCGCCACCAGCAGCGTTCCCAGCTCAGGAACTTCAATCTGGTAGGTGCAATCGAAGACCCTGAAAAAAAGGAAGTCTTGAATTTCAGAAGATTATCCAATCTTCGCCGAGGAGGCGTTGGAGATGCCAGACGATGGAACTGACGGGCTGCATGAGTACGTGATTTTTGAAATCTACAAATTCGATTATTATATCATCATTTTCAGAGAAAAACGCGCCGTCTTCCGTATGGGCAAGAGAGCCATGATGAGATTCGGAAAACGTGCGGTGATGAGATTCGGAAAGAGATCGGTGTTCCGACTTGGTTAAGTCATGTCAACTTCCCTCATTTCAATATTGCACTTGACCCGGGCTTCTGATTTCTGATAAATTCCTTTAACTTCTTCTTCTGTTCCAAAACAATTTCTCTTGGCCCCTTTTCTAGACTTGACCGCATTGTTATTCCATCTTTCTGTGTGCATTTTCTAACGTTTGGAGAAATAAAATTTGTGTTAAAAGTGCGTCCAAAATACAATTTCTATGAGATTGTATTGTGAAGGGAATGAGTAAACAGGTAGTCATTCAACTACAACTCTACCACAAAAAATGTTCACGAGTGAATTTCATTTTCAGATGAACTATGTTTCCGTTTTTTAGAATAGAAAGCTTGAAGGAGGAAGAAGATCATGAGAAATTCAAAATGCTGTCACTTGTTTACTGTTGTTGTATTGTGAGGTTTCAGGACAGAAACAAAATGACGTGAAGGAAAATTGAAAATTGTTGATAGTTTGAAATTTTGATCCAAATTCATGATTGACTCAGAGCATCTGCAATCAGGGTTGTCATCCAGGCTGCCGCAAGCCGACAGTGTTTTTCCTTCAAAATTGTGTTTTTTAAGACAAAATTTATATGAAAATGTAGAGCTCGATGAGATCTACAAAATGATGTTAAAATCAATAAGGTTCCGTTGTCCTCAAATGCTTATTAAACACCCGAGCCGTAGATTTTCGCTCTGCGAGCTTGGCTCGGGCGCTTTGTGACATTTTATGGAAAGTTTATTCACGGAATTCAAATATTCAAGTAACATTCTGTAGATCTCGTCGAGTTCTACATTGCCATATAAATTCTGACTTGAAAATTACCCAATCGAAGGAACGAAAAGTCGAAAAACCATTTGTTTTGCGACGCCCCTCTCTCCTTAAATTTTTCAAGACTTTTTCAAGAACAGAATTCAGTTTTTACATGAATAATAATGTTAGAATCAAATGACCCAAACAAATTCCATTTCTAATTTTTTAGTCTTATTTTTTCCAGTACATAAATTTCCGTGCATCCAACAATGATATCATGCTGCCATTTAGTATAACATAAGAATGTCAACTTTCCAACATTGCAATTTGAATTTTTGAAACCTTGAATTAGTGCCCTTCCTATCAATTTTTAATTCGCAATCACAAATTCCAGACCCAGTATTTTTCGCAGATTTTCCCCCGCAGAATATTGAAAATTACGTCAATTCAACTCGCGGATCAACGTCATCACACTAGTTCAAAACAGTTTTGATTCACTCCACCCAAAGAATGTTCTAGAACCCAAAAAATCGTTGGTTGGTGTCTTACCCACGAGAGCTCGTAAACAACAACCATTCGTCTATTTCTCTTTCTCTCTCTCTCTTTCTCTCAAAGCAAACGAGCGGAAGGGTGGTCTTGTGGCCGTCACAAGACCGTTGGTGGGAAACAAAGTGGGGAAACCTAGTCCCCGGGCCTTTCATTTCTCTTCCATCTCGCAAGTTCTCACTTTCCTATTGATTCTCGTTTTGCCATTGGAACTTTTTTCGTTTAGAATTTCTTATCGAGAGAATTTTTTATCATCTCACTATATCAAGTTAATTATCTTTTCTCTCGATTCACTTTTTCTTCCATTTCCCTGTGTTTTTTCGTCGCTTTCACTTTCTAACAATTCGCTTTTTTTCTCGCGGAATCGCTCCTTCTTTCAGACTATAAAAGGTTGATGATAATCTTCCCGGATTAGTTTATTGCGTGTACAAACGGAGAAAATGAAGCAAGATGAGAGGTATTTATAGAGATTATCCGATTTGAAAAAAAATATTCGTTTTTTTTAGCTTCAATCGTCGAGAATCCATTCAAAACAGCTCCTACATTTGTGGAGTAGTAGAAGGTGAGAAAAACTCTGCCATATTAAAGAATATTGTTTTGTTTAGGATTCTACGGCAGACCATGGACTTTGGAACAACGAAAACATTTGTTCAAAAGGCAGAATCACCTGGGATTGACCACATATCTGTATGCTCCGAAGGATGATATCAAGCACAGGTCATCGTGGCGGCAATTGTATAGCAATGAGGAAATGAGTGAGCAATTATTCTTATTGGCCACTTACAGCGCTGATTAGCTAAGCCTAATGACTGAGCCGTCTTGATTAGCTTGGCCAAATGAGCATAGCAAAGTAGAGCGTTTTTTTCTCAAAATATTCTGAATTTTGATCCACAACAGTTTCAAAAAGTCATACAGGGAAATAGTTTCTTCACTGTCTTATAATCTTATCTTATCAACCATTTGGTCAAAGGCGAGAACATCAACAACAAAGTTTGATTCCAGCACTACTTCGAAGTCTTGTGGAAAGTGCAAAAGACAATAATGTCAATTTCGTCTACGCCATTTCACCTGGTTTGGATATCGAGTACAGCTCGGAAGAGGAAATGAACGTATTGAAAGAGAAGCTAGATCAGGTATAGAGTTTGAAAAGTTTCATACAAAAAATGCAATAGTTACAGGTAAAAGGAGCTGGCTGCAATTCATTTGCTATACTTTTCGATGACATTGAAGTTGAGATGCAAGAAACTGACAAGGAGAAGTTCAAGTCTTTTGCTCACGCTCAGGTAACTATTATAAAAAAAGTTATATTCACTGGCAACTAAAAAGTTTTAGGTACACGTGGCTAACACAATTTTTCAATACCTGGAACCAAAAACATTCATGTTTTGCCCAACGGAATATTGCCAGACGCGAGCGGTCCCTGACCTTGACAGTTCCCCATATCTGATCACTATTGGAGAGCAATTAGCGGAAGAGATTCATATCATGTGGACAGGTTAGGAAAGAAAGAACCTTAAAGTACTAAGAGCCATTTCAGGACCTCAAGTCATCTCTCGATACATAACGATTGAGCACTTGGTGCGTGTTGGCAAAGTCATGCGACGAAAGCCGCTTATCTGGGATAACTTGCATGCCAACGACTACGACTTGAAGAAAATCTTCATGGGGCCCCTCACGCATCGATCTGTGAAGATAAAGAGTGTCACGTCGGGATTGCTTTCCAACCCGAATGGAAGATATGAAGCTAACTTTATTCCGATTCACACTTTGTCAGATTGGAATGCTGCTGATCGTGATTTGTTAGCACGTATGTTACCAAGGAAAGTCTATTGTAAAATTTAAGGAGCTTCAGATGAAAGTGGATTTTCCGAAGATAACGGTTTCCTTTTCAACATCGAATGCAATACCGAAACCGTCTTTATCCCTGAAGTATCCCTAGTGAATGCGGTCACCACTTGGATTGATGAATTTATAATTCCATCGGTGATCCAGTCGACACAGTGAGACTTTTTTTCATTTTTGAACTATAGTGTTTAAAGAGCCTATTCTTTTAGAGCTCCCATTCTAACAGCAGACGTTATTGGATGCGTTCCAAATCGACGCGAATCAGTTTGGCTTCTAGACCTTCCCCAGAATCACGGAGTCATTGTTCCGGAGCCCGTTGCTTCTATCGAGGTCCCAGAAGAGAACATCGTGCAAGCTGCTATTCCAACTGAGGAGCCAATGCCTTCAGAATTGAACTCGATGGCTCCGGATTACTCGCAACCCATGGAGACGGTAACAATTCTTCGAAAATCACGAAATATTATTATAGAGAATTACAGGAAGAGGTGACGGAGGTTGTGGAAGATGAAGCAATGTTGGCCGCGGATGACGATATGGCTGGGGCATCGGTGATCTCTGGATTAGCTGCCAGTGAAGAGGAAATCAGAAATCAACGGATAGCTTTGCTGACTACGCTATGTGAAATTTTCTACCTGCCATTTGAAAATGGACCACGTGTTGTGACGCTGTTCAAAGATTTCACTTGGTTGATGCAAAACGCTTCTGTCATGAAGAAAAGTTTCAAGGAGATCGAGTAAGTAGAATATGAATTGAAAGGGCACGCCAAATAAACTCAAAACGATTAGATTCTTGGAATTGAAACTGTTTGGAAATATTCTTAATAGAATCCTCGTCGAAAGTTGACTCAAATAATGTTTCAAAACTCTTCTCAAACGGACATTATAGTCTATTTTGAGAATTCAGAAATAATTTTTAGATGTTGAAAGATCCTACGGTATATCTGAAATCATCCATTTTTCCAGAACCCTCGATCCAATCCAATCTGAATGGCTTGTGAAATATGACGGTGTCAACGAATTTTTAACAAACGCCATTGACGCGTTCTTCTTCATAACTCAAGCACCCAACAAAACCGTTGTCGCCGAGATCGTTCCGTACGCATTTGATGCTCATGGTTGTTGTGTGGTCTTGATAGCGGTTGCTAGATGGATGATGCAGGGTCACTCATTGGATAATATGGAGAATAACATTCTAAATGATTATGGTTCACCAGATGAGAAGTGGATCGGTCATACGGGTTTTAAAATCAACACGATTAGGTAAACCTTGAAAACTTAACAAAAATAAAATTACCGAGTTTCAGATTATTCTCCATTGTGGACCAGGTTGACAAGATGTTCACGACTAGAATCTTCCTTCCTCTCTGTATGTTTTGCTTTGATATCCGACCATTCACCATGGCCGACACCGACTATATCGCTGGAATGGTAACTGTTATGTTGACCAATAACCAGGAGTTGCTGCGTCATAGAGCCAAAAACTTTGCTGATCGGAATATAATTCCATTTTTGAATGGTGGAGCGAAACATAATTTCTTGTGCGAGAAGGTTGATGAGACTGGACATAAGGTTAGTTTAACATGAATTTCTATGCACTAATCAACAATTTTCAGCCAGTATGCTACGCTACAGCTCATGAAGATGGAGCTGCATTCAGCAACTTCTTAATCTCCTACAAACTACAACTCAAAGAAAAGTACAAGAGCCTTATCGAAGATTCGAAAGTAGGATCGAAAAAGTTGTCTGAAGAAGATATCGAATTCATCCAAACAAGCCAAACACCAATTGACATTGAAGATTGGTATCCAAAGATTCCGGAGCACATTTTTGAGAAATATCCAGCATGGGTGGAGACGTACTTTGGATTGGATGCTTCTGACGCGTATCCGATGCTAAAAGTGATGCATGTTACTGCGATCACCTTGGCTATGAATGGTAAGAAACTTTTAATTTTTAGAAACTGTAAAACTAGAAGTTTTTAGGTCTTCCTGGATACTTTGTCACTATTTCCAAGAAGGACGTTCTCCGGCAGAAGTATTTCTACGCCTGTGGACTTGACGATTTGGGTCTTTCCGAGTGTCAGCGATTCCGTATTATGGGACGGACCCTTCGTACGTTTTCAAGAACACCTTCATCTTCCTCTTCAGAGTAATAATTTATATGTAAAATATGCACTGTAATAATTTTAAGCACTTTCATTTACACACTTCTCTTTTTCATATGATATATAGTCCAGTCATTTTTTATCGGGATATATACTACAACAAATTGCCTTTTTTAATTTTATGTACGAATAGTTGGCTGGTTGACTTTCTTTTTACTTTGTAGCTTGTATTCTCACCTTCATTCATGTTCACTTTCCCATTGCTTCAATGTAAAAAACAAAAACTATCTCTGAAATTCCATAATTCACTTTCAATACAAATAAATAAACTGATTTTATTCTACAAAGTGAAAGGGGCATACAAAATAAGTCAATAAATTACTCAAAAAATAAGTTAATCATCTATTGCTGTTAAAGGCCGATTAGTGGTTGGGAAAAAGTGCAATGAAAGCGTTTTGAAAGATTAGAAAAAAATTATGCAGAAGGAATGTAAAAACCACTTATAGATAAATTATAGAAATATATTGTGAAAATAAAATAATCAATAAGTTACATAAATGTTTCTCAAAATGCAATCTATGGGAACGAAAAAACAATTATCGGGAAAATGGTGTAAGTGAGTATACGACACAGAGCATTGTTTTAAAAGGTGATGGCACGAATTCGGGTGGAGTTGACTTGAGCTTAGAATTGGTTCGCCAACAAGTCAACAAGCGTCTGCACAACGGTATCCTTGCTTGAGCGGATTGTTAGGCGGTACATCTGAAAATTGTATTATCTATGTTGAGCAAGCGATAGATCCGTCATGAGCTTCAAGGCTTAGACCGGCCGGATTCAACCACGGCAACATAGCCACGGCCCACGCCGCCGCCGGCCGCGGCAGCCTTGATTAGCTTTCTGCTTCTAACGAGTTACCTTCGCTTGCTTATTCGGCTCCAATCGAATCAAAACTCCAATTTGTTGAGTTGACGTATGAATAATTCCAGCGCACACATAATTGTCTGGATTCGGATCCACATCCGTCAAAAGATTGGCTCCAAATCCTCTCAACTTTGTTTCAATCGTGGCCAACTCCATTGGTGATTGTGCGCTGAAGATTTTCTGAGCCTCTTGAGAAGCGGCTCCCAGTGACTTCCATCTATTGAAGAATTGCTCGGATGTCATCTCGGTGGGCTCGAAGAATTTGCTGACGAAGAGTGGAAGATAGAAGTTCTTGTCAAAGTTTTGGATAGCTCCGGCACGATCACTGAAAACTTTTAAAAATGATATTGTTCATTGCTGTACAACTTACGTGAATGTGAACTTTATGTTCATGATAGGCATTTTCTGGAATTCATGAATGCAAACAAAGTTGATGAGTTGTTGCACTTGAGTTCCGGCAGCAACCACAGGCTCTACTGGTTTCGCTTGACATTGAAGTTGAACGGCCAAGGCTCCAGGGCAAGTGATAATCGGAGTGAACTTGTTGAATGGCTGAGAGGTCTTGTTTCCATAGAACATTCCAAGTCTACCCAAATGCGTGCGTGTCTCCAACTTGCATCCAACTTGAATATAGTCATCTTCCCATAGAATTGCATTGCTCTTGGTGACAAACTTGGAAATGTCCGCCTTATTGACAATTTCCACTTCATCACTTGGAACAGAAATCACGGATGGTCTATTGTCACTGTTGCTACCAAATACATCTGCAAGAGTAGCGGTGTTATCTGTCGCCGAGTCAATGTCCACGAGAGATGTTGAGCCTTCGCTCATGACGGCAGATGGCTTCGCGCGTTTTTCCTTCTCTTCTCGTTCCAACTCTTCCAATTGTGGTTTACTCTTCTTTAGCTTGGCAAGAAGACTGCTCTCCTTCTCCGGGAACGCTGGCATTACTTCGAGAATCTGAAACTCAAAAGTATGTTAAAGAACAATAGAGTATAACTTACTGTTGCAAGAACGTCTCCGGATGCCAACTTTGTCATTTGCAGGTACTCAATGGATCTTTGTTGCAATTCAGCATCCGGATTTCTCAAATTGTGATCAGTTTGGAAGACTTGCTGCACCAATGGCTTGACTTCAGGGAACAAATTGCAGAACTTGATGTAAGTGGTGAGAAGAAGACATCTTGTTGTAATACTGCACAAATGGAACTTTGAATGCAATAGCTCGAATTGAATCTTAGCTGTCGAGCGTTCATCGCCAGCGATGAAATTTCCAAACTCTCCAAGAATGTATCCACCGACTTTGACCATGTTCTCATGGCACGCTGGACGTTGAAGAGCCTCGAAGACGGTCTTGGCGGCATAGCCTTGTACGTCTTCACGATTCACCACGATTTGAATCACACGATACCAGACTTCTTCGCTAACGTAGTCACCGGCGATTCGGATCAACTTCAAGATGACGTCGACGTACCATGTGTAATCGGTAGCATATTTTTCAGCAAGAATAGCCACTTTGAGAACCATTTCCTCTCGAATTGAGTAATCAGCCGTTTCCAAGTAAGTCAGCATCTCGGCAACGATTTGATTCGCATTGGAGCGATCACACATGGCGTAGAGAAGGTCTACAGCTCTTTGACGGACGGATACATCTCTCTCGGTCTTCAAACTGTTGATGATAGTGTCTTGATGCTTTTTGACGGCGTCGTGGGAGAATTCAGATGTAGCGAGAAGGCACATCGACTCCAAAGCAAGGTATCTCAAGTTGGTTTCACGATGAGACAAGAATGTTCCAAGTTGATTGCAAGCGCGAACAAGAAGCTGTGGCTCTGAATCCATATGAATGATAAGTGCAATTGCTTCGAACAAAACAGCGTTCTTTGCATTCGAATGCTGAACTTTTTTCGACTTTGGAGCATCTTGAGCCTTGTTCAGAATCCCCTCCAAACATTCCAAGAGACGCGCCTTGTTTCCCGGATCATCTGGTGGTGGGTAGTTTTGAAGAAGACGCAGCAGCTTGACACACAGCCATGGAGCCGGCACAAAGTAGTACGTGTAGTCTTGGAGGTCGGTGTATGTGGCGGTCACGATTCTGCTGAGACGAGCGATGGCCAAGGGCACGGCTCCTTTGTATTCCTCGGGCCACTTCTTGGAAAGTGCCTCGATGAGTGATGCGGCTGAGGTGACGACTCCCTGGAAAATGAAAAGTTGAGTCAGAAAGATATGTTTTTTTGTGGATGCAAAGTCAGTGTTCAGTTTTTTCGAATCTCAAAATAAACCACACTAGCAATATGGTTCATTTTACGTAAATAGTTTTGTATAACACTGAATCGAGCGAAAAAATGATTTTGTGGTTCAATCGATGCAAAATTTCATGCTGATTCCGAATATCACAATGAAAACGCTTAATAATGCTTTGCTGACCGAAAAAACGCCTTCATAGTTGCAAAAAATTATCCCTTGTGGCCAAACTGTTGTAGTGTTTTCCACGTGTATCTCAAAAAGTTAGGCCAGGAGGGATAACTAATCTGCAACTTTGAGAGCGTTTGTTGGGCCAGCAAAGCATTTTTGAGCGTTTTAATTATAATATTAGGAATCAGCATGAAATGTTGCATGGATTGAACTATAAACTCATTTGGCTCGGAATCCTCTTTTGCCATACTAACCATATGCGAGTCATTGAGCAGATGAACAATTCTACTTGCATAATCCCCTGGCTGGAATGAATCCGGCGAGTTACGGAACAACTTCAGAATGCATAACGCAGCCGACTGCTTGACAAAGTCAATGGTCTCTCCCGACACCAACAATTTTGGTAAATCGGTGCAGAAAGCCTCAACCATTTCGCGAGATCCCATGTTTGAGATGCACTGGAGAGCGAGGTTGACGTGAACTGGATTGCGGGACGTCAAGTCGTTTCTGATTCCCTGCACAATCAGTTTCATCAGATCTGATTGTTGCTCAATCAGAACGGAGATGAAGAGATAACCCTGAAAACGAAAATCAATATTTTCAAAGGAGCGAAAGGACTCACAATCTGCTTCTCGGTGTACTTGTTAGATGAGAGCAAATTGACAGCCTCCAAATGGCCAAAATCGATGTCATTTCCTAGTAGGAAAATGAAAAGAAGTTTGCAGACGTACTTCTTCTTTTGGTATCCATCTAGAGTCTTGTCACCTAAAAAATCAATTTATTTTTCAAAATATCGGAGTCAAAATCCATACCTTTGAATTTGGATCGTATGTTGGCCAACTCCTTATTGATTCTCTTCAGCTCGGCTTCTTTGCTCTTGCAGTTTCGGATGTCGCTGATGAAGACTGCGAGCCCTCGCATTCCATCTCCTTTCACCGCCGGCATCTTCTGTAACAACATTCAATACCCTCTGAAAAATAAGGAAGCGTTTGCATGCAGAAAAAAACGAACAGTGACAGAAGGGAAACGAGAAACAATTAGTGAAACGTACAGTTAATCCGCTACTGCCGAAATTTCGCTGGATCTCAAATATAGTATAACCTTGCATTTGATTGACACGGACAAGAATGGAAGTGTGCGAGCAAATGTCATATTTGAGAGAATATGGGTGTATAAAAATGCAAATCGCTTATTTTGTTGCGTTCCGATCATAAAGTGTCACTAAAGATGCAACTATCGATTTACGAAGAGCGGCAGCGATTTCGGTGTGAAATTACGGGAAAAATTGATGCAAAGTGACAACAAACAAAATGTAATAGAGAGAAAAAGTAAGCGATTATTGTGCAAAAAGAAAAGAGAAGTAAAGAAAGACGCATTCTTTTTTCGGGCAAGGGCACGCTAACCAAAATCCGATACGCGTTTGTCTATGACTTGCGGCCCCCTCTCTCTCTCTCCGAGGACACCACAAAAGAAAGAGGACGCGCGGTGCAAACACCGCGACGGGATATTGCGGACCCATGCGAGGGCATTGATTTTGGGAAGGGTGCGTGTGCGCATTGAGCACTCGTTGGGCCCCTTTTTGGTTTTGTGTGAAAACGGGTCCTTGTGGCCCCCCGCTTTGGCTGGTGCGATTAAAGAAGACGCGAGTACGAAAAGAAGAAGGGCATGCAGTGAAATCAATCCTTTTCTTTTCTTTTTCCTAGGCACATACTTTGGGGAATTATTCAACACACTTTTATAATTGGGTTTAGGGAACCCATGGTTCTGGAGTTTTTTTCTATATTACAAAAAGAAGAAAGTAGAAAAAATATAATAAAGAAAGTCGAGGGAGGAAAAAACGAATGATGGTGGACGACAACGTTGTGCACGTTTAAACAAAATATTGGAAGAAAAAGAAGCGAAAAAAGTAGTCGCAAGTCGACTAAGGAAAGATACGGGTGCCACTTTTTGGTCCCTCCGAAGAATTTCTCTTTGAAGAATTGTGGGAGTTATTTGTGCTTTTCTTTGAGACATGACCTCATGAATAATTTGAAAACTGAAATTCGATTCCATCAAAATGTTCATTTTTGACATTACAAAAAAAGCACACGGAAAAATAGGTTCCCCTATACAGAAAAAAGAGCGATAGGATCTTTGGTTGTTTTTGAATGAAGGCATCTCGTTGGCAGTAGATATTGACAGATAGCGAATGATATGGAAAACAGAAAGAAAAAGACAAATTTAGGTGACGCGTGATGATCACTTGATTGATTTTCAATCCTGGTACAGCGGGTTTTCCATCAAATACGCGCACTCGCTCGGACGACGTGAAACGTGTGGAGAGTTGTTGCTGTTGTAGGAGCGAGCAGAAGCGCTGAAAATGATAAAGGATTAAGGGGAAATAAGGTTATAAAAAACCTTGAATATCTATCAGGTTGAACTGGGATGGCAACTTCGAAGGAAACTTTTTCAGTGTATGGAGATACTGGACGGCCATCATGGATTGATACCCATCTTGATTTTTTGGTGATCTGAAAAAATTAATAAAATTGTAATGTATAACTATACAAGAGTAAAGGGTTGCAAAAGTTATATTGTAAAAAACCATTTTGAAAATGAAAATTTTTTTTTGGCTCCGCGACATTTCGAAAGTGTGACGTTTCGCATGTGCGATGTTTTAAAAATGTGACATTTCGGAAGTGCGACGATTTGAAAGTGTGACGTTTAGAAAGTTCAACGTTTCGAATGTACGACGCTCGAAAGAAGACACTTTGAAAGTGTTAAATTTCGAAAACAAAAATTTCGAACCATTTTGGAAGAAAAGTACAGTGCAGCACTTCTGAGCCGTTTGATTAAATATATTACGAAATGGGCTCAAATGTTTAAAATTTTTGCATTGGAAACTTCGCACTTTCGAAACGTCGTACTTTCGAAACGTCAAACTTCCGAAACGTCACACTTACAAAATTGTTGCTTTCGAAACGTCGCGGAGCCATTTTTCTTCTGTCAGTTTTGTTCTTTTGTACATTGATTTCATGTTAAAAAACGGATTCAGGTCTTCGAAATTTTTGTTTTCGAAATGTCGCACTTTCGAAACGTCACGGAGCCTTTTTTCTACTAAAAAATTTTTGATCTTTTGCACATTGTTTTCGATGTGACAATGCTACTCAATATGTGTAGTTTGATTACAATTGTTGACAACATTCACAAATTGCACAATAAAGCATCCATTTTTTTCACAACGGAAGTACGTGAGCTAATGGAATTTCCAATAGCTCCCATATGACCAAAGTTGGTTTGTTAGTCACTTTCACACCACAAAACCATTCCATTTTTACCTGTGTACCGACCTTTTTCATTGGAAGGTTTGCGGAATTGACGGATACATTACTCTGTCTGGATCCTGCTCCAGATCTGGAAGAAGCGGAATGTCCGGATCTTGGAGAGAGCATGTTGATGGATCCCGATCTTGGAGAAACTTCATCTGAAACTTTTAGAATGTAGTATGATGCTGTGACGTCTTTCTAACAGCTCATTTAACATATTGTTGATGTTGACACCGTGAGAAATTGCTACTCTTCTGAATTCTTGAATTCAGAAGGCAGTCGTCTGGAACTAAGAAGATGTGCGTTCCCCCTAGTTTGTATCTACAATGATGTCATTTTCTTTCTTGGCCCTTTACACCATTTTTCTTCCATTTTTTTCGATTCTCATCAACTATTCTCTTGTCTTTTTAGTATCAAATTCAATTGTTTTTTCTTCATGCATTTTATTTCGAGTAATATATTCATGACTCGTTTTTTTTCTCCCTCCCTTACCATACTGCAGTTTATGTCTTGGCGATGCGTGTCTCGAGGAATTGGCTGGTTGAATGTCGATGCGTGGGATATGGAGCGGTTGAATAGGCTTCAAACATCGTGGTAATTAATTTAATTTGCTCAACTTTTTGCTGAAGTTTCTCTGAGTTTCGAAACTGCACTTCCAATTAGGAACAAGATTTTGCATGTTTCTTCTACTTACTTGGAGCAAATGGCGGCTCAAGGCGTTTTCTCCACCGACTGGGGTCACTGGTCGAACTGGTGATGCTGGACGTACTGGTTCCGCTGGCTGGAATGAGTATTACCGATTAAAAACTCTTTGAAGCAGGATTGCGAACCGGGCCGGCGATTTTTTCCCTTCAAAATTGTGATTTTCAAGACAAAATTTATATGAAATTGTAGAACTCGATGAGATCTACAGAATGATGTTCAATTCAATGAGGTTACGCTGTTCTTGGTTTCTCAAAATTTTGTTAAAAGAGATTTTGACCCGTGCACTATCTGAAATTTCCTGGAAACTATAAATTTGGAATTCAGATGTTCTAACTACCATTCTGTAGATCTCTGTATTTCCGTATAAGTTTTGATTAGAAAACCATGATTTAGATAGGAGAAAATCGCAACCCCGCTTCAAAGTTCCTCGTCTAACTTCCTTTCCTCGGTTTTTTCAGAAACTTTTGATTCATGATTCTGTTTTCTTCTGTTAATCAAACTGTAAACACAACATTACAGTTTCACGTTAAGTAAGCAAACATCTTGTGAGCAATTGTTTCTAGCAACCCCCCCCCCCCCCCCCCCCCCCATCTTATTTTCAAAGTCAACTAGTTTCCGCTCATCAAGCAAATATTCCGAAAATAGAATTCTCGGAGTTTGATGTTCCTAGGATACTAATGGATTTTTTGCGGGAAGAATAAGGACTTGATTGACATATGATGACAGCATCAATACAACCTACTAATCCCATAAAGAATTGAAAACAAAGGGTTCACCTGCTCATAAAACGGTGTGGTCTTTTTTCAGACCTTCTTCTTTATTCTGGAAATCCATACTTACATTTTTCTCGATTTTCACCACGATTTCTCCATTCTCGTCACGTCCGTAGGTTCTTCGTTCGGTATACTGTTTAGAGGAGACTTGTCGTTGAGGCTAAAATTGAAAAACATTGAAAAGCGATTCAAAACGAAACTACAATATTTGTTATTGTCAGAACTGAAAAGATTACCTCACTATGTGGTGTTCCGTGAATTCTTCTTTCAAACGTTTCGATTGTGTGAGCTTCCTCACTTCCGATTTTCTGAATCTTGATTCTAGTGATGTTTTTAATATTAATCTTACCTCGAATCGTCCTCCCTCATATGGTCGTACGTCCATGATAGCTAACGCTAACTATTCAAAAAAAAATGTGAAAAGTTGAAAGTTCGGAAAATGAAGAATGCGCAAACTGATGATTCAGTATTCTTTCTTCCAACCAAAAAAATCCTCTTTGCCTAACTGTTGCCCTCCCACTTTCGACTACTCTAACAATCCCATCTCTCCGATTCCCCGAAGCTATTTCGTAACTCTTTGCTCTACTTTAACATAGCGCCTCACTTTTGAGCAAACAGTCAAACTGAAATACAGTTGTGCTCTTTTTCTTTTCCTCTCGCATCACGCCGCACACAGAGCTCAATGCACCGCGAGCCGCCACGCACGAGAAAAAGAGAGCAAAAAAACTCTTGTTGAACTCGATTCAAGTGGAATCCACTTCTACATTTTGATGATCACAGGGCGATGGAATAGTAAGGGCGAGATAAAAAACGGGATAACTGAAGAGTGTAACTGGTTTTGAGTTCACGACTTCCAGGTGATAACTGCTTGGTAAATAGGTAAATACTTTTGGAAGAAGAGTTATCAAGAGGTCAAAAAACAAGAAACTTGAATCGGGTGTAGAACTATTTGGTAGTAGCTTCTCAAAACACAAACAAGAATGGAAATATTTTCGGTTTCAAACATTTTCCAGAACAAAACAATCGAAGTGTTTTTTTCCGCAAAATCTCAAAAGTGCGACGTTTCGCAGATGCGTCGTTTCGAAAGGAAAATTGTTTAAAAATCCTACAAAACGGGCACAACGCACTATGCTGTTTCCCTAGGAGAGTTTGAAACTTTTACTTTCGAAATGTCGCACTTGTGGGACGTCACGCTTTTGAAACGTCTTACTTGCGAAGTGTCAAAGCGTTAAGTGCGACGTTTCGAAAGCAAAAATTTCAAAAAATTCTGGGAAAAAAAATATTTCCGTACTGTTTCCAAATTTTTTCCTTCGAAACGTCGCACTTCCAAAATGTCGCGCTTTCCAAACTTCACACTTCAAAAATGTCACACTTTCGAAATGTCCCACTTTCGAAATGTCACAATTGCGAAACGTTGCACTTTCAAAGCGTCAAATACGACGTTTCGAAAGCAAAAATTTCAAAAAATTCTGGGAAAAAATATATTTCCTTACTGTTTCCAAATGTTTTCCTTCGAAACGTCGCACTTCCAAAATGTCGCGCTTTCCAAACTTCACACTTCAAAAATTTCACACTTTCGAAATGTCCCACTTTCGAAATGTCACAATTGCGAAACGTTGCACTTTCAAAGCGTCAAATGCGACGTTTCGAAAGCAAAAATTTCAAAATATTTTGGGAAAAATACATTTCCATCAAAATTTTCTCTTACGAAACGTCGCACTTTCGAAATGACTTGTTTTGAAATGTTGCGGAGCCATTTTTAGAAACATGTTTGTTATTATGAATGGAGTTATTATTTTCCCAAAACTTGAAATTTGATCATCGTGTGCTCAATCAGGAACAAACCAGACACATCCTTTGTCTTCCGGGAGACCATAACATCTATTTTTCCCCAATATTCCTTTTTGTGAATTATCCAAAAACAGAGCACAAAAAACAAGCACATCAAAAATTCATAGCTTCTTGAGTCATGGTTTAATCCGACGTTTTTCAAAAACAGTTGTTTTCATTTCGAATATTCTACCACCAACTCAAATCCCGTATTAAAGCCCACCAAGATTCGAAAAACCATTTTTCATCCGAAAAAAAACGTCTATTATCCAGGATGAGCCCAATTCAAATTGAGTTTGATCAATTTAATTAGCGTTTCTTCTCGTTTACTCATTTTGAATTCTGAACTTTTGAAAAGCGACCTCTTGCTGATGTCTCATAATAGTTCGAAGAAGCTGTCTGTGAAGTTTAATTCGTCCTCATTCTACACTCACATCACTTTTTGCACCACAATTTATTTTTCATTTCCTTGGCTCCGCCACCGCTTCTATATCTCCTTCTATCCTATGAACTCTCTTATTCCGTAATCGGTCGAAGACGATAAACTTAAATGTCGGTTGAGATGTTTTTGCAGTTTTCGTTTCTTTTAATCGGAAATATTATGCACTCTCAAATCCAAATCCACAAACATTTCCGATTTAAAAATCGACTTACAAGGAATCCATCAGACAACTCAAGTTCAGAATTGGCTGAAATTTGGAGGGATGATTAAAGAACATCTCTTCAGACAGGTCTAAAAATTTTGGAATCCGCTGGACCCCGAAAATGAGATATCTCGGTTCAAAGTTTTAGTACTGAAATGCACTGATTACAGTACTTTCACTGTAGAAACTCCTCCTCTTTCTCATGCGAGCTTTGCCGCTTTTATCACCGCCCCCGCTCTCTCTAGATTTCAACGGTTGGATGGCGCAAGGGTAGTGGTGCAGGGTGGTAGGCGGACGACAGTGGTTCGATTCCGCAGAAATGCTAAACTTTTTTAAAGGTTTTTTATTTGGTTTTCCAAGTTTTTGAGATTGGTAGGAACTATAGGGTAAAATTTTTTTTGCAATTTTTTCCAAGTTTTCAGTGTTTTCCTCAGTTTTTCAGCAAAAAAAATTTTTTTGAAAAAATTTTCAAATTTTTGCCCACTATGTGTATGGGCATCTAATTTGGTCAAAATTTTTTTCGAATTTTTTTTTTTTAAATTACAAAATAGAATAGGGCAGACAATTTTATGTGCCCTTGCAAAATTTCAGCTCGATATATAGGCTAGAACTGGAGATAATGTCTTCCGAAAACGCTCAAATTAGTACTGCAAAAGCACATTTGGCACTTTGAGCACCTATATCTCGGCTCCGGGTGTCGGGCGGAAAAAAATATTTTGAGGGGTTTCTAACTACTATGAGATAAACAAATGGTAGAAGTTTCAGCCAATTCTGAACTTGCGTGGTCTGACGGATTCCTTGTTAAAGAATGTCTAGAAGTTTTCCACTTTTCCTTCCTGATCAACTTTCATATTCCAAAGGCAGGCTCGGTTGCTAGAATATTACATCAGACCTTGTTTGGTCTCATTGTTCTCCTTCTTCAAAGATTTCACACCTCATATTCAATGACCCCTTTTAGGCCATTGTGTGTGTGTGTGCGTGAAAAATGTTTACCAAACGAGCCACCTCATCGACTTAATGCCTTCTCCCTATAAGGATAACCCGATTGTCAGTGTTACGTAGAAGATCTCTGGAAGATATAAAGGGCCTTCTCGAAGGGAGCATGACCTCAGAGAGAGCCCTTCAAATCGTTATTTGTTCTTGGGGAGATGTTCTTCCTTTTTTTGGATTTCTTTTATGTCTAGTTCATTTGTGCTGTTACAGTAAGATTTCTATTACCGTATTTTCTCTAATAGTGAAGGTCTCTTTATTGCTCAAACCTCTCAAAATCTAAACTCGAAGTTTACAAAAACCCGATAACCAATTCTTGAGAAGTTTTGTATCAGCTTTAGTCTACTTTCGACAAGGAATCCATTTAGACGATTTTTCTTGGTTACAATCCGGGCCGGCAATTTTCTACCCTCTAAATTGTGAGCTTCAAGTCAAAATTTATATGAAAATGTAGAACTCGGTGAGACCTACCAAACGGTAGTTGAAATATCTAAATTACACAATTATAATTTCAGTAAAACTTCTGAAAACGACCGGGTCGAAGTCACACGGGACAAAATCTCCGGCCCGGGTGCTTTCTGACGTTTTTCAGAAAATGTAGATATGGAATCCATTCAAGGGCATCAAAATTCAAGATGGTGTTTATTTTGAGCTCATTTGACTGCCCTTCTATTAGAGGCACCCCCAATAGAACAATCTCAACTCTTGAACTATTTCAATAAGTCCCGAAATAGGCTAAAATATATCTGACAAAACAATCCACGTTCCTGGTTTTAGCTATTTCAATCAGCTCTTAAGTGTTATTTATTTTGACTTCCATCCCAAGCCATATACAGATTACTGTTGCTTTTCTGATCCGCATTAGCTTCAGCATTTAAAATCTTATTTTTCATCATACAAGCCTGTCTTTAAAAATTATTTTATATCAGTCCGGATCATAGCAATTTCTCGAAACTTGCTTCCTCCTAGAGTCAACGTTTCTCTTTTCTCAGTATCTCCCAATTATTCAAATGCATTTATCTCCCCCAGTTTTCGTCATGTTTCGAGTCAGAAACACGAAAAACGACTCATTGGGCTGGCCCCGGCTAAGGACATGTGTATATGTCGCGCGATAACAAGATTACAGACACACTTCCGTTTGCAGATTCGATGCGAGCACTTTGAAAAAAGGCAGCTTCCTCACGGCTTAGAATTTAATTTCAATTAGACTTGGGATCAAATCGGAAGATTTTTTTCGTAATGTGTCTCTAACTAGAAACAGATATATACATGACGCTAGGCAGAGAAGTCTCAAAACAAGGAAGGAATCAGAAAGTTGCCTTTTATTTTTGAAAAGACTAGACTGATCCGGATAAGATTCTTTTCAACCTGGCATTGAAAAACATTATGTCATATTAATAATAATACAGAATTCTCTACAGTATCTCATCAAGGAATGCAAGCTTGCAGAGCATTGAAAGAAAAGAAAAACAAATCTTTCTTGTTCTAAGGTTTAAGAATGGACCCTCCACAAAAAAAGGGGAAGGCGGCTCTCCGGCAGTGACAAAATTTCCGCCTCATGGTTTACCCATTCGTGAGAAAAGCTTTCAGCGGACGGGTAATGGAGAACACAAGATCCTTTTCAAAGTTTCTGACGAAACTAACTTCTCCAAAAGTTTTTCCTCCGAGGATTTATTGCTTATATATTATTCATAAGCCAATTATCTCTATCCTTCTTTGGATCGTCTTTCTTTGGAAGTTTGATGTTTTTTAAGGTACCTTTGGAGAATAGACAAAAACAACTAGAGAGTATTTTAAATCCCTAAATCCTTGAATTCTCTATGTAGGGTCCTTGAATACTTCCGACCCCAAAAAAATTAGGAACTCTCAAGTGACACTTTGCATATTTCAACTGTTCGAGGAAGTCGTAAAGAACTTCTTTTCTTATCTTTTTTTGCTTTCTCAACCTCACTTGAAATTTTTATGACCCCTTCTTCTTTTCCAAGTTATGGTTCCTTGGAGTCCAATTTCTCATCTAATTCGACAAGTGGATAAAGGGTACATATGACGCATTGAACATGTCTTCCGTCCATTTATTTCCCAACTCCCCAACGGCATGCGTTACAGTAATACCGGAAATTCGAATTATGTAAAAGAGGGGTTACATCAACGCCTCTTTCTTCTCCACCAAATGAGACTGATTTCATTTCGCCTAGCCTCTCGTTTCGTGCAAATACGAATGAAAGGTTGGCGGTCCCATCCGTGTTATCTATTAATGGAAAATCGAGAGCAAAAAAATGTGTGCGTTTTTTTTTGACTTCGCCCTTCTTAGACGGAATCCGAAATGAAATTAAATTTCCATTTTTTTCCGGAATTTTTTTTTCTCTGTATCAAACAAGGAAGAATCCGGGAATCTAGAGAATAGTTCAAACTCATCGACATCAAGATCAAAGTTTTGTTAGGGTACGCACGTAGTCGTCTGCGTTCGTCATTATCCCTAACTAAGAATATACTTGACCCATCAAAAAGTAATCCATTGAGCATTTTTTCCTTCTGACTCAAAGGAAATATCTTTATAACTAAATTTCCCCAAAAAAATGACTAAGATATAATCAAATTGTAGCTTTTAAAAATGTAGTTGTTGTCTACCTCTGGTAACTTGCTTCGAGAAATCTCACTTTCCCATCACAATCTGTTTCTTCAGTGTAATTGAGTCGAAACATTGTGTGAAGAACATTATGTGATCTTCAGACTTATCCTTTCTTCTATCATCTTTTTTTGTTCTCGTTTTTTATGTGATTTGAGTTTTGCTCGATCCCTGGGACCTCAAACTAAAGCAAACTTTAATTAGTTTCTTTGCGCCGGTCCACTTCCAAGCTTTACGTTTTTAATTGCAACATGTATGGATCATTTCTACAAATACGTGAGAGAACTTCTAACTTCAGTGCCGGATCAAGAATCAATATGAAAATTCCCATGCTCAAAACCTTGTGAGCATTGTTTCACACGTAGTGTCGAATTCTCAGCCTACAAAAATCCCATTCTGAGTCACAAAAACAAGGAGAACGCTACGTGGGCTCATGGAGCACATCTACGAAATTAAACAAGGATTCATTTATTTTCAGTCTTCCGCCCGGGCTTTTTCGCGTTTATTTCCACACAACAGGAACACGTAGACCTCTTAATCTCGTTGGGATTAAAATCCACGTCTTCAAAATATTGAGGATGATCTCGAAATTCCATTGTTCTAGAAAGATCAGTGGATGGAAAGAGTCGAAAATCAGGAACTGAGTCAAGTTGAAGTTGTTTTTCCATCATTCACAGACTCTTGCAAACATTTATTGAACTCTATTCATTTCGAGATTCAATAGAATGTTGTTACTCACCAATCTAACTATATTCATGTGATCTCTGTGTGTGTGAAAAATATGACCCTGGAACAATCTATTACGTTCTGGTACCTCCTAACATTTGAAAAATTTGATTTTTCATGTCTTGCTTTGGTCCCTTTATCTTTATTTATTATGCATATACACCATTTGAAATTCAATATTTCCCGGAATAGTGCAAATGACTATTGGGTAGGATTTTGGGGCCAACAAATTGGAAGAAAAAAAGCGACCCTCTCCACCCCCGTTGTGTAATGAATCTAATTGTGTTAGATTTTGTTCATAACTCATTTTTCGTAGAGAAAAAAAAACGTTTGGAGCGTATTTTGGAGTACGTATCATTTTTACAATAGATTGAGCACTTCTCAATAGAATCCTAATTGTAAAAGTGTAACCAAAACCCGAAAAAAGTTCTATTATGTCTATTCGCCCCCAAAGAAACGTGAGAGTTTGCAAAGCGTTTTCTTTTCCGGAAGAGTCCCCCCTATTCATCACAAAAAATTCCGAAGGATGAGTGCAATTGGATCACTTCTCTTCAAAAATTACGATCAAAGAAAAAAAATAGAGAAATGATCAGTCTAGTCGAATATAGTTTCACCTGTCCTACGCTCTGACCACCCTCGCAGAGGTCAGTTATAGACACCATGTGACGGTTCTTTTTTCAGGCTCTATTTGGTTTTGTCTATATTTCCTGATCACCTAATTTCCAGAATTCTAGATAACTATGACATTTCCTTGATTGAATCTAAATCCGTTTCCCCCGGATTTCTACAGTATACTTTTCAATTAAATTGGAACTGAATACAAGAGTCCTTCTTATTCCCATCCTTCTTCCACCCCCTCTTCCTCCAGAGACGCAGAGCCCCTTTCCTTCGTCGTTCAACCCTTTTGCTCTCTTCGCCCCGCCCACTTTTTCTGACGAGAGGAGGTGGGGACGCAGCCGGAGATTCATTTCTCGTCTGATGATCCGGTCAGTTCCTAAGGGGGTCCTTCCTTATTTTTTTGATTTTGAACTTTTCTAACATATGACCTTTTTTATTTCATTGTTTTTGACACTTGCCATCTAATGGGGAACTGAAAGTTCTGAGATTCAAAACAAGAATGATACATACTTGAATCTTCCTGTCTAGTAATTTAAAATGTGTCTAATCGCCTCCTAAGTTTCCTGGTCAAGGAACCTCGAGTTCCAAGAACCCTTTCATTCAATTTCTTTCTTTCATTGCACAAGGCACTTAATTCTTCCAATTTTTTTTGTTGGTCCCCACCAATTGTATACCTTTTGTTGGCGCTTATAATGATCAAAAACCTACAGAAACTACGAAAATGAACCCGGTAATTTATTTAAAGGAGAATCAAAATCATTCGACTTTTCCGTAATTGTTAAGTATAAAGTTCTCACATTTCAAAAAAAATCTCTACCAGTCACGCCTACATTTGAATTCGTGCAAACTGATGCTCGTCACAAAGTGTTGCAATTGTCAGTCTCATATTTCCTTCTTCCACGTCTTCTGACATCTGTAGACTCTTCCGTCACTTCCAGGAAAAGGGTTCCATTGTTATTTGTTATTTTTTTATTTCAGATGAATATGGACGCGAACTTGACAGATATTCAATGCGAATACCCTGCTATTGATATAAATCTGCATATAAAAATTTGTGAGTGTTCGAAAAATAGAATAACAAAGTGAAACTGTTCATTACAGTACTTGCACTTGCTTATGGACTTGTCGGAGCTCTGAGCTTAGTTGGAAACTTGGCTGTATTGCTCATCGTAATATGTAGACGAGAAATGCAAACCGTCACAAACATCTTCATCAGTAGCGTTTCAGCGGCAGACTTGGTAAGGAATTTCCGCTCTTTGTTGTGTTTTTCTTTTTTTTTCTCCTTCGGATCAAAAACATAGTGTCTTGTTACTAGAGAGTAACTTGAGATAAGATGATGTTTTCTCATTAGTGAGTTTTATTTTGGACTCGTTCCAAAGAGATGACCATAGAGAACGTTTTTTCCAGGTCATCACCGGCTTCTCCCTATGGGCCACCCCATTAGCCTACTATCAACGTGTTTGGCACTTTGGAAAATACATGTGCTACTTGGTATCAATTATTCAAGGATTATCTCTCATGTGGGTCCCATTAACCCTAGCCGCCGTTGCATTGGATCGCTACCTCCTCGTTGCATCTCCGTTCCGGCAACCCATGTCCAAAAAGTAAACACTAATTCGGAAAACAAGTGACTTGCACCTGCGTCCTTTTTTCAGAGCTTGTCTATTGATAATTGCTGGAATCTGGATGGGTGGCTTTGCAGTTCTCTCGCCAATGATTCGTATGGTGGACTTTGTGGACAGCTACGGACCATGCCATGTAAGCGTTTCCCGGAAATCTAATATTTTCCAATGATGTGTTTTGTCCCGAGTGCTCAAGATTTATTTTCCATTTCCATTCCGGTTCCGCGTTTGCCTAATTGATGATGAGAGAATGCCATTATATGCTAATTTCTGAGCTTTTCACTGAAGCCATACAGGCATTGTAAGCCTCTAATCCGCAAGACTAACCAAAAATAAGGTTTTTTCGAGTGGTGTGGGATAATGTATTCAAAACGAGCTTAGGTTTTTTGTCTTGTCGAAAAGCTCAGTTTGCCACCCCAAGACAAGTGGCTGCGCACTACATACAATGAGCAAACAGCGATTTCACTTCCTCTAGTAAAAAGAGGAAGATTGCTCAGTTCCATTACGAGTAATATAACTAATGGGGTGTCGTGGGCTCACAATCGGATCAGGGGTTCTAAAGTGCAACTGGAAGGCGAGGGAGAGATCTCCGAGTGAAACTTTTTTGCAAAAAAAAAGCATAAAGAAAACCAAAATCTTGCTCTTTTTTCCTTCCACCCACTAATCCTTTTGCTTTGCTTTCATCGGAGAATAAAATATGAGAGGTCGAGTTTATTTCATATGAATGTGAATGCTTTCCGGTCGAGCTCCATTCTATGCAATTTGAAAAATGGGAGTGGGAGATTCTTATTTTGCAAAATAAGGGAAATCAAGGTTTTTTTTGCAGTTCTGCCTGGAGTCTTGGGACCATGACAAGCAACACTACAGACTCTTCTATGGACTTTCGGTTCTCGTCATCAGATCCGCAATTCCTTTGGTTCTTATTTCTTTGTGCCACTGGAGAATCGCTCACATTTTGAACACCCAAACAAAGAAGTTTCAAACTCTTCGTAGTGCCAGGTTTGTTATGTTCATTTCGAATTCTTAGAATCTGGAAATTTGCCCTTTTTTCGTTCCAATTCATTTTGATCAACGATATTTACAAACGGGGGAGAGAGATGAAAATAACCACGATTAGATAAAGTGTGTTTTCGTGAAGCATAAAAATTCTAAATCCAGAAGGCTTCTTTGTGCAAAAAATGGGAAGAATGAGGGAAGAATGGAATATTTTCAGCACGGCAACTCAATCAACCGATATTCGTCGTAAGCAACGTCTGCAGACTCTTCTTCTAGCTATGGTTGTCATTTTCGCTGTTTCCAGTCTTCCCTTGGATCTTTCCAATGTTTTACAAGACTTGATTTTCGTTTATCAGGTTTGTTATGGGAATTTTTTTTCGTGCTTTCCAAGTATTTCTGTCTTAAAATAGATAGGCGTGGGAAATATCAAAAAATCAAGGAAACCCAAATCAAAGAACAATTTTCCAATTTTCCAGGTCCGTCCTGTCCCTGACAACGTTCGTCACTTTATTTTCTTCTTCTGCCACTGGACCGCCATGGCTGGCACCCTTCTCAACCCACTTGTATACGCATATTATAACGAGAATTTTAGACGACAAATTCAAGTAAGTACCCGAACTCCCCGGAGCTCTTATCTATCCTCACAATAGTCTTTCCAGACGTGTTTTGGCGAAATGCGAGGTCAAGGAGAGTTCAAACGAGGGCTATATTCTATTGTTTCTGGAAGATATTCCTACCGGTAAGAGTGTTGTAGAGAAATCAGAAGATTTCATGTTTTGTAATAGGGAAACTTTCAGAGGAGATGGAGAGGAAGGCGCAAATCAACAGAGACAAACGACACGTGTAGAATTGGCTAACAATCAGGATGCTGATATTGAAGTCATCCGTACTGATCTTTAAATTTTATATTGTGTATTAAATTATGCCTTCTTTTTTTGTATTTTAGAGAAAGTTCACCGAAAAGTTACCCCCCGGTCTCACTTATCCCCTATGTCAATAGTAAAATTTGACTCGGTTTGGTTTCCTCTCACACTTGTCCATTTTTTTTTCAAAAAAAGAATCTCAATAACCGTTTTCGTTTGCCTTGTCTGAATAAACCGTTTGAATGAATATTGATTTTTAGTTTTTTGAAAGAAAAATTCAAATAAATACCAGCTGAATCATCAAAACAAAAATGACGTCATCTAGAAAATGGACTTTATATTTTGCTATCAAAGCTTTCCTTCAAAGTATAGAAATTCGGCGAATAGTGAATCTTTGAAGATTGCAAAGATTCATGATTGGTTTTTGATATTTTCATCTTTTCACTACTTCATAAAGCAAATAGTATGTATATCCAATATTTTTTAAATTTCATAGATTATTTTTTGTTTATCTTTGTTTAGATATTACCAATATTATTCCACCCACACGATTTCATAATTGTTCTTGTCGAAATGTTCTGGTTGAGAGACCTTCAAACTTTGTCTTTATCATCTTTTTTTCATATTTGTTTGTGCTTTACATCCTTCTTTTTGCCAACATTTGTCACTTTCAGAAAATGGAACAAACTCTCTTTATATTCCTTTTATTTTTCCCATTGGTTTTCCCTTTCCGTGACCAAATCGTCGGTGTCAGAGGAAAGTTAACTTGCAATAACCGGATTTTGCAAGGCGCTACAATACGATTGTTGGAGAAAAATTATATTGGTGAGTTACATATTTTTTTGGAAATTTTGAATCCGTTCATTTCTTGGAAATCCGTCTGGATTTCTTGCAGGTCCTGATTTGGTGTTGGCCGAAAACAAAACCAATTATCAAGGAAGCTACGAAGTGGTCGGGAGAGGGAGAGGGGTGCTGGAAATGAATGTGTTTTTGAAGCTCTATCATGATTGTGATGATACTGCAATTGTGAGTTTTATTAGTAGAAGAGCACCAAATTGAGCACAAAAAGAGTTCTTGAAATTATGTGAAGCTTAAAGTTGCCTTAATTGATTCCTTGTAAAAAAAAAATTCGGAATAATACAAAAATTTTGTGAATCGCTGCTAAAAATGGGCTTTTCTACATTTCGAAATTGCAAAAAGTTCGAAAACGCGCTTGCGAAACGTCACACTTTCCAAATATCGCGGAGCCAAAAACAGTTGTGGGTACTTCATCATTTTGAGGAAGTTGAACATTTGTCTTTTTAAAACCAAATTTTTAAGTGAAAGTACCGTAAAACCTCTAATAGAGGGACATGCCCTTCTATTGTTCAAGCTCCTCATAATCTAAATTCGAATTTCACAAAAGTACCCATAACTAATTTTGGAGAAGTAATTCATTAGATTTTTTGTATTGAGCGTAGTCTATTTTTGACAAAGAATCGATTTGGACTATCTTCAGAATCTCAGAAGTCTGAGAAAGTGCTCTTTTTGGGCTCACTTGGGTGTCCTTTCTATTAGAGCGGTAATAATCAAAATATGCAATAAAATATTTGTTTTTGTTTTCCAAGAATTTCCCTCTCGAACTTTCGAAATTTTCAAAAAGTTCTTTTTTCCTTTCAGCCGTGTCAACGAACAGTCAGTCTCCGCATCCCATCCAAATACATCAATCGAGGCACCACTGTCAACAATTATTTCGAGGCGGGCACAATGAATATGGCGTTCCGGTATCCAGATGAACAACGCTCGTGCACCGACAGGATATTCAGTTGAATGACAAACTGACATTTTCTTTGTGTTTTTTGTTGTTTCTTGGAATACCTATGTCTGTATGTATTTTGATAAAGAGGAAGTTTTTATATGGTAAAATATACATCACAGATTTTGTCGACAATGTTTGGAAAGGCGAAGATTGACGCAGAAAAAAAGAGAAGCGGTAGAAATAGAAAGACAGACCAGCCAAGATTTACAACAATTACCCATCATCAGATTTTTTCGGCTTCTTTGGACTCTTCTCCACTCTCATCTCATATTTGCGATTGGAACTGTCAGAGTCCTAAAATCAATTATTTTATATGTTGATTAGGTTCTTATTTTTTTTCTTATTTTATGGCTCACATTTTTTTCAGATGGAGGCTTTCTTGGCGGAGACATGGATATCCTGAATCGAGGCGGGCGTGGTGTCTGAAGAAGTTCTAATTTTTGATTTTCATAGTTCAAAATCTCTTACACTTGGTTTACTTCCACTTTCTGACTGGTCCTTTTCCCGTTTCAATCTTTTCAGCTCTCTCGGTGAGTGTGGGATCGGTGGTCTGAAAAGCATGTAAACATGTACTAGTTTCCGGGAATAGGAGTGTGGGAAAAACAAGGAGTATTTTGAGGAAGTGAAATAGCTTATGGGAAAGAAATCTCTTACCTATCCGGGATCAGACGTCCTTTCTCATCGTCCGTCGTCTCGTCATTTGACATGAACTCATTCATGATTGGAGACATCATTGCAGAAGTGTAGCTAAAAGTACGTGGGAACTTGACTTTTTGATTTTGAGCTCACTCACCTGCTATGCGGATTCAGATTCGCCCATAAAGGATCGTGAAGTGCGGGATCGCCAAGAGAATCATCTGTGGATGGGGGACGTGTGGGGTCTTGAGACGAGTTTTCTACAGTAGCCACTCTGAAACATATAATATTTTAGGAATTGCGGATTCAAGATTCAGGATTCTCACCCATAGCGAATGTTATGTGTGGTGCTGATAGGTTGAAGGAGTCTTCTGGCCGCTTGTTTTTCAATGGAAGATGATGGTTGCTGAGAACTACTTGAGGAGCTTGCAGAACTTCTAAAATAGGGAAATCAAGGGAGAAAACATTTTTGAAAACTTACTTCTTCTCAATTCTCAAAGGAGTCACATAGGTGTGCAGTGGGTTCTCGGTGATCTCACTGTAAAATAATTATAATTATTTATTTTTATTCAGCCCAGCCAACACAAAAATCAAAATTGAAGGTGGTATCAGGCTTCTAAAAAGCAGGCAGCCCTTGCACCGCTGCACTTGCCACAATGGAAATTCGGGAAAGAGAATTTTTATAGGCCACCTTTGTATTTTTCAAATTTTCAGCTTTCCCGCCTTTTCCATTGTGGCTCAGCACAGCGGTGCGCGGGCTTCCTGCTTTTTAGAAGCCTAATAGAACATCTCAAAAAAATTATGCTCTAATTTAACGAAAATGTAGCTGAGGTGGGCTCAAACCTGTGAGAGCTCTTCTATGAGTACCGGGCTCCGACTGATGGCATATATAAGACGGCATAAAAATTAGCCCCCATTTTGCCAGCTATCTTACCGCTTTCAATATCAAAAATCGCTTCAAACTTACATTCTCATTTCAGAATTCGAAGGAGCAGTTGTTGTGGATTTTGAAGAAGAAGCTGACGCTGACTGCGAGTTCTGATCGAATGACTGAATGGCGGTGCGATAGGACATGTCACGGTTACTGTAAGGATTCGATGCATGTCACATTATTTCAAAATTATATGTGGGACAACGCATTAACCCTTACCTGGTTCTTCGGCTTGCTGAACTTCTCTTACTGTGGTTTTCAGATCGCTCTCTGGATGCTGGGCGAGAACCATCTGGAGGGAGTAGATATCGGCTTTCAGAGTTTCTGAAACTCAAATAGTCAATCGATCCACTGACGACGTAAATTAGTCTTACCTCTTGTCACTATCCTCATCTTCTGTATCACTCTCGGATCCAGTTGATAGATCGCGGATGCGCCCTCCACCTTCTTCCATTTCAATATCATCATGTCTTCTATCATATTTCCTTGGGTCCGCCCAACCTATACAAACCAAGAATCGCTGTCGAATAGATAACTTTGGTGGAAGCGATGATGTTGTAGATTCAGAATCCGAGGATTGTTCTTCACCAGTACTATGATCCACTTCTGACACCGATCCAAGTGAGGGAACAAACTGCCGCCCGGAGACACTTTTCGCAGTTGACCGATTGTTGTGTTGAGAGTCATCGTCCGAGGATACACCTTTTATTGGTGGAGAGAGAAGTTGTTTCGGTTTCTGTTTCCCAAATGTGTTATCTTTGCTCTTTTTCTTCTTTCCTCCAGCTAATTCGAATATCTTCTTCTTTTCCTCAGTTCTTTCCTGAAATGTTATTGCTTTTATTCTAGAACAAATTTTTCGTTTTTAATTTGTATAATACAAAAAACAACACATACCACCATCAACTGGAACGACAAATCCTGATTAGCTTGCGACAAACCGGTGACCATTGCGATGAGGAAGTATATTACCAGTCTGAAAATTTGGACTTGTAGTTTTCTTCTAGACTAATAATACTAACGATAACAAGACAAGAACAGGGATAATGATTCCTGGAGACAAGCTGTACTTGATTCCATTCACCAGAGTTTTGTCGAGATTCTCATGAAGGACATCTGTGATCACACTGTAGAAGAATGACTGGTTTCTGAAAAATTCTATAAGTTACCACCAACAAAACTGAGAATTGGCTACCCAAATGGTCCACAACTCTTGCTAGGGGTCTTCGAGGCTATCACAAAACCAACTGGTAGAGTACAAAGAAAGAGGAATAGTATGAGTAGGGCGAAGAAAAAGTTGGAAGATCTACTGGCTCGGAAAATTTGGCTTGCTGGAACGTTACACGTCATCGCCGCCCATCCACGGATGTACATAAGGATGATGAGTTTGATGTTGTTGAGCATGGGAAGTAACGGGACAAAGAATAGTCCCAACCAGATCATCCCTGAATTATTGTTCAATTAGTAGTACTGTTTTTTGGGAGTAAAATTACCTTGATTGTTAACAAGATGCAGAACGTTTTCAGCAACCTTGAACTCTCCGTACTCTGGCTGAAATTTGAAAAAAAAACTATCGTTGAATAAGTTTCAAAACTCACAAATGTTCTTTCCAAATCCCATGGCCAGAACAAATTGAAATAGCGACATGCTAATCCACGTAGAAAATCAATAAGGAAAATGGATGCCACAGTCATAATCAAATCCATTGTTACAAGTTTTGTGATTTCCTGTCCGATAATAGTCTCCCAACACAGACCTCCCTGTGACATTCTTAGCGATGCACGGGTAGTCGCTCTGAAATATTTTTAACTTTTATTTTCAGATTTTTAGATCCTATGATCTTACCCAGTAGGAGTCACCGCATTTGGCGTGGTCTCATTCCAATCCGAGTTTGGTCCAAATTGATGAGTTTCCACAACCGGTGAAGAGAACACAGTGTCATCCTTGGTAACCGATGCTTTTGGGTTGTAGACTCCGAAGGGCCCGAAATCCGGTAGTACTGTAGTCCATGAGCTTGTTGATGGTATTGGAGTAGTGGTCACAGGCGTATAGGAATAGTAGGTGTGGGGAGTGTTGTTGACGGGGTATCGTGGGAATAACGTGTCACGAATCGTCCTAAAAGTTTGTTGATATTTATTCCAGATTCACCGGAATAAACAAACCGTGCCAAGGTATCAACATTCGGGTCCGGGGCTATTGTCGTAGTAGTAGTGCTACTAGGCCTATCAATTTCATTCTTCTCTTTTTGCAAATTCTCAAGTTGTAGCATCAAGGAATAAATCAATGTGTAGTAATTGAGAATGTACAGTACCAGAACTCTGAATTTCCAATTGGCTTTTTTTTTCAAAATACTTATAGTTTATATACCTTCCCAGCTGGAATCTCAGAGCATTTCTTGGATGCAACTTCTCAATCTTTCCCAGAAGATCAAAAATATTAGGAAACACAAGGGTGATGAGTGAAATTGTGATGGCAGTTGCGTTCTAAAAACAAAATATAATTAAAAATCGTTCAAGAAATACTAACCTGAGCGAAGAAGTGCTCTCCTTTCAAAGTACCACATTGCATGATAGCCCAAATTGAGAACACGTACATTCCGCAAATGAACAGATTTGTGAGCACACGAGCGATGAATCTGATCCATGGGTGTTTGTCACTTGGTTTTTGCTTATCGTCGTTGATGGCTTCGCGAAATTTGATTACATTTGCCATGTATACGTTTCCAGCGGTTTCAGGGTTACCTAAAAAGAAAGCTTCTTTAATAGAAGGGTACCTTATTGAGCAATATCTTGAAATTCAAACGGATTGAAATAAGTCATCAAAAGTTGACTAGACAGGTTTCAAAATGTGGCTTCCGGACATTTCGAAAGTGGACATTTCGAAAGCGAGACATTCGAAAGTGGAAATTTTTAGCGTTTATGGTCCATTATGTTTCAATTAGTGTCTTAATAAATTTATAAAAAACGCAAAAATATATACGAAAAGTTTCAAAAATTAGGAAAAACGCGATTTCTCACTTTCGAAAAGTCTTAGTCGAGAATTCAGAAAAAAAAAGTCGAGAATTCAGAAATATCTTTTTAGGTAATTAAAGGTGGTGGGACAGCAAAAATTTAATTTTCCTGAAACTTTTGTAAACTAAAGCTATGGATAGTGTAAGCAATTTTTGAAATGCCAACTGTTCTATTTCGGCTGATTTTTGTCCGAAAATCGGTCGAAAATAAGAAATGTTGTGAGGTATGATGCATTGTACGCATACACCACAACTGACACGCTCACGCAAAAATGCACGAATTTCCCCCGGAATTTCCCCCGAAAGCTGCTGTCCCGCCACCTTTAAAATATACAGGAGCCCTTCTAGAATAATTCTGGAAATCTCTAGCTCACCGATAGTATAATCCCATCCAGTGAACGCTTTCCAGTTGAACAGATACTGTTGTGTTTTTCCCGATGACAATGTTCCACGACGATTGTTTGCAGCCATTCTGACAAAACTTTAGAAATGAAAATTTCAGGGAAACTCACTTTCTGAGAATGATGAAAAGTGAAAATCCTAGAATAAAAATATTGCAGAAAAAGTAGGCGACAGGAACGCGATATTTGATTGTCTCGCCAAAGAATGTTTCCTTGGAGTAAAAACCGTAGAACAATAGTGAGTATTGGAAGTAGCCCTGGAAATTTTAACTACTGTATCATCATTATTTTATGAGCTTACTCCAAAGTCCCAGACTGTAGAAAGCTCATCGGCGCGAGCACGAACAGCGGGTGGCATGACTTTGATCGCTTTCGTTTTGTTATATCTATCATCTCCAAATTGAGTACGAGAATCCGCGAGCCACTGAAAAATATGCTATTCAATTTAAACACAAATCCACTAAATAACCTCCGGAATAACAACAAACATGCACATGATAAAAGTGATAGTGATATTGACACCGAGAACCCATCGATGAAAAGTGAAATATGATGAAACAACGGAACCAAAATGACTTTCGATTTTTCGAATCTTGGCCTCCCAGGGAATAAGATAAATTTTCAAATTGTCCAACCATCGACTGGCTTGGGTCAACCGCCGTCCCGCTTCTGCTTTGTACAATCTCGCCTTGGACACTTTCGCTTCCTGTTGTTGAAGATGTTTCTGAGCGACTCTGAAACCCATTTATTATTATAATTTGTTGATAATTTTTTATTCTACTTTAATGTCCTCCTCTTCCTTCTCATGTACCATGGTTGACCACGCAACTTTTGTATAATCTCTTTCTTCTGTTGAATTTTCTTAAGTATCCTATCTTTCGACGCCTCTTTATCATCCTCTTCGTCTAGATCGTCATCGTCACTGAAATTTTGGACGAAATGAAAAATTTCAATGAAGCCATTTTCTGTCGAAACGTGTAGTATGTATCACTTACTCGTCATAATTCGGGTTTCCTAATCGGGTGTGTGGGCGAACAAGAACGCTGGATGATCTTCGGAATAGTGAGATGAGGTCGGCCTGAAAATTTGAACTTGAGATTTGAGGGATCGGCAGATACCGTGTTCTGATTATGGGGCACATGGGTACTGAAGTGAGCTTGAAAAGAGCCCTTCAATGAAAGTGATCTCAATCGATTCCTTGTCAAAACTATACTAGATTGGAAACAAAAAAATGTGCTTTCTGAAATACAAATTTTATTTTTGAAGAGGTTGAAGAGCATGCGACGTTTCGAAAGTGCGACATTTCAAAAGCAGACACTTCAAACCGTTTTTGGAAAAAATACCTCTCAGTACAGTACATCACTTTTGAGACATCCAATTTAATATCCTACAAAACGGGTTTTTCCCAGAATGGTTTAAAATTTTTGCTTTCGAAACGTCTTGCAAAAAGTCGAACATACGAATCGTCGCACTTTCGAAACGTCACAATTTCGAAATATCGCCAAGCCCTTATTTCACTACAGTATCTTGATCCACACTCCAAAAACTCACAATAACTGAAGACCTCCTACTCATCCGGCTGTCGATCTCTTCTTCAGAAACATCGGCCAACGATTTGACCGACTGTCCCGTTTCAGCACCGTCATCCGTGTCATGTCGAACCAGAGGCTGATGAGCGCCCGACTTCGGCATCGTGCTTCAGATGACTGCACGCCGACTCGTCCACTTCTCAATCCGTGACAACAGCTTCTGGAAGTGTTATCTTTAGCACTAAATCGTTAAAATGAAAAGAACGGAAGACGCGGGTGGTGGTGTGTATGAGTAATGGCGGTTGCGATATGATTAGGGAAAAAAGGTTGATGGGGAGGGGAGGGGAACGACTGGGGCTCATTTTTTGCGCGTCTGAGAAACTTAACGAGATGAGAGAGTCGAGGTTTCATCTGATGGCGGGGCGGGGATAGGGGGACCATGTGTCTGGTGTGAGCCACATTATGTAAAAATAGTGATATGAAACAAGTGATAGTGAGTGCGGCCAGGTGCTCGAAATGCAACAAGCGATGTAATGAATGAAATTTTTGCGGGTTGGCGACCGAAGAAAAGAAGAAGAAGAAGAAACACACAGAGGTCCGTGACACGAAGACACAGAGCAAAGACACACTTTATGCCGCTCGGGCCAAAGAGAAAAAAATGAAGGGAAACAAGAAGAAGAAGAAGAAAAAGAAGATGAAGAAGTCTATGAAAGATATTGATAACAATTGATGAGAAAAGAGCAAATTGGCGATGAGTTTGCAACAACCTCACGTTTGATTTTGATGGCGATGGCAAATAACACGGGGCACCTCCTGTCTTATCTCTCGTTGATTGGCCAATGTGGTTTTCTATTAGATTCGAGGCCAACGAGGAAGAAAATCTTCAAATTTCAGTTGTTCTTCCCCAAAGAAAATAGAGAACACCGCTTGGGAAAACATTTGGAAGAGGAAATGAAGACGGAGGGATATACGGGTCATAAACTTAAGAGGGGAGTATGAAAATTTGAGTCTTTTTGTCATAAAGTTTTGTGTTGTTTTTGTGGAGATACTCCTGGAGATGATCAATTAGCGTTTTCCCTGGCTGAAGTACTTAAAAAATCTAACGATCCTAATTTTGAGATGATTTAGAATTCAACAGCTATATACTAAAATCGAATAAAATTACTGAATTCAAATAGTAATAAAGTAAAAACCAGAACAGCTACCGTACCGATAAAGTATCCCCCAATGAGACAACAAAAAAAAAATTAAAAGCTCAACACTTATCACCTAGAAATAACTAGAAATATCTTGAGGGACATGAGGTGTAATGCGATATCTTCGAACTTTTTGGACTATCATCTTGAAAATAAGAACAACATATCTCTCAAATATCGGAAAGGTCAGGTGAAAGCGTAAAGCATAAAAAACTAAAAGCACTATCCAAAAAATAGCAACCAAAAACTTAGAAACAGCTCGAACCCTTCCCATCAACTATGTTCTCTCTCTCTCTCTCTATCCCTTCAAAGTAGTGTCTCTCTCTCATTGAAAACCAACGTTAGTTACATCCCGAGACACAAATGCCTCTCTCCGGTGGAAAACGACGCGGAGACCATTGTCGAGAGAATGGATCTGCGGGAAGAGACAAGGGTCCGGCTGTCTTGATCAAACTTGTTATAACAGGACTTGTCTGCCTTCATTTCGCCACAGACTACTCATGATCCCCAACTCGTGTTTTTATTTTGAGCATGTCATCGGGGATGAGAGTCGGAACAGCGAGAAAGGTTGTCAAAAAATGTGGCAGATTGGGGGGAGAGGATTGTTTGTGAGATGTTTCACCCGGTGACGTAGTCTTATGTTTGAAAGTCAAGACTAATCTATCATCCTTATCATAACTTACGTGGAATCAGACCTCATAGCACAAGATGTTCTAAATGAAAGTGATCTTTCTGGTGATAATGTTGAAAACACGTAAAAAGAGAAGATAATTTTTCGACTTGAGAGAAGAGAGCAACCATTAACAAGGAACAGATATCAGAAGTGCATTTCGTATAGAGAGATATTGAGAAAAGAGATGGATGAAACATTCCAAAGTACAATTGGTTTTGATTCGAATTGGATTCTTAGATTGAAACAAGTGTCAAAGGTGGCTGCCGACAACAAGGCGTGAGGTGTGAAGATTCGGTCATTCGAGATTTATCGGTTTTTGATGGGTTTCGGAATCTGATTGGGAGCTCGGAGGGGAGGTGGAGCAAAGTTTAATTAGGGGTTATGTTTGGTATTGTAAATACAGTAGTAACTAAAATAGCACTTTCATAAAGTCAGAATAATAGAAAGGCGTCTTGAGCTCGAAATGAGCAAATTCTTGATATGCGAACGGTTTCATAATAGTCTTATTAGATTTCTCGTCAAAAATTGAACAAGCTCATCACGAAAAAATGTTCAAATCTTTTCTCAAACAGATGTTAAAAAAAACTACACTAATTGGGTTTCATATTGGAAAATTAAACTAATCAAATTTACGACTGTTTTTTAAAAAATTTAATCATAAGCAGTATTATGAATAGTTGTATAGGGATACTGTACTAACATAAACTCAAACAATAAAAAAGAGTCCCGTTCCATACTCCCAATTGAAAAAAGAGCACACCAAAGATGATTGTCCAGTATCAACAACCCAACTGATCGTATTTTTTTAACTCTAGAGAACCAAATAGTATCACTAGATAGAACAGAACGGAATGAGAGGTGTGAGTATAAATGTTACACCAGTTGTGTCGTCTCTCTCATTGGTCCTCGGGGGGCTCCATCGTCTCCTCCTCATATCACCACCAAACGAGTTGTCAGTGGTCCTCGCGCCGTCCGTTTACACCTCTTTGTGGCGGAAAGGGAGGGATGCCTCTTGACCAGTTGATACGTCTATCTCCGTGCTCATTCATCGCAATTATTCAGACGCTGTGTCTTTGTGAGCTGACCAGTTGCTCCGCCATTCCCGCGCATAGTTGTCCCCGAAACCACTTCCGTTGACATAAAGTCCTATCAATTGTTGTTGGTGTACTGCGCTAGGTGTTGGAATCAACACATTGAGAATTTGTGTAATACAAAGGGACTGGTAAATGTTGCACTGAAAGGTAGCGTGTTTGAATGTAAATTATCTATATAATTTTTGTTGTCAAGGCCTTTTTTCTAAAGTTGAACTCATTTTTATACTTTCTTTTCTAATCCAGAAAAAAGATAACTACATGGATTTGTTAACAGTACTTTATTATTATGAAATACCAAAGAAATTTGAGACATTTTATTGAAAATAAAGAGGAAGCTTTTTAAAGAGTGAGAAATTATAAGAATGTAAACTTTAACATTTTGGCGTATCGGGAGTAGCTGGAGATCGAAAATGGAGAATCTTGAAGAAATGACCCTCTATTGATCATCGTCACTCTCATCTCCTGGGCGCTCGAAGTCACGGTACTGGCGACGAAGACGGCACTCGCAGAAGATTGGAACCTTGACACTTCCCATGCGAAATGGACCGTGGCTTCCGGTAAGACGGACCATAGCTGGAGCACCCTCGTAGACAGTAACACACTCGCTGATGTACCTGAAAACTCTGAATTCGGATTTAGAGATCTTGTAGTAATCACATGTCTTCTTTGACTCCATGGCATGGTGGACGGTTTTCTGCAAGACAGCGGACGAAGGTTTTGGCGAATCGATAGCCGTTGGATTGGAGGATCTCAACGCTACTGCCGTTGACTACTAAAAGTCTAAAAATGTTGGGGATACTACTAGACGAAGGTTACAGTGCCCACTCATTGGAGTGCGGTTTGGAAAGACAGCAGTTACGCAGACTTCTTCAGTCTTCTCACTGAAGCCCACCAACATCGAGCGTTTGGCGATGGCCAGGTGGTTGGCGCTGGAATCGGCCGCCAGTTCGGACACGTTGGAGCCTGCGTAGAACCCTTTGTCTAGAAGAGCCAAATCGTTCTGCGTTGTTTCCAGAAGTGACTTACAGGTGAGCTCGCCGACGAAGAATCCTACAAGGCAGCAAGAGACAAAGGAGACGAAATGCATCATCTTCGGAGCTTGGAGTTCAGAGGAAGGTCGGTGCTCGGAGGGGTGTAGATGGATAGATATGAAGCTCTCGAAATTTTTTGGAGCTATTTTTCCTATCTTTGATATCAAGGCTCCGCCTCTTTCAGGACACGCCTATCCATAATTGGAGCTCGGGTATCAGGTGACGCGAAGCACCGATTATCCCACATGGAAATCTTCAAATGCAGTAATTGTACCTTGCCTTCTTTTGATCTTGTGCCGCGAGAAAATTGGGATGACAAAAATCCAGAATTGGTAGTGATAAGGAAGTAGCATCGGAACAGGAAGTGAATTTCAGAAAATGGAAGAATCAAAGAGATCAAGATGGATTTTGGGCCTCGAATACAGTACCAATGAAAGGAATCTGAAAACTTTAGGTGGACAGATATGAAATCTTTGGGTTCTGCTTCATTCAAAGTACATTCAGAATATGATGCATTGGCTGAAATTTCAGATCTCGAGAGATGTTCCGGAATATTCCAGGTTTTCTCTGTAACTCTCCTTCTGACTAAAAATATCGTAAAACTTCTAGCAGAGCGACACCCAGAAGACCGACTTTCGGAAGTCCGTACGAGCGCAATTTTCGTTATCTGGCTGTGAAAATTTCAGTAAAAATTTTTTCAGCTTTACATGATTCCCAGAAAGTTGATGGTCCGTTAACCATTCGATCAGGATTCGCTCTATTAGAGGCTTCAAAATCTCATAAAGTTTTGCAAGGTATCAAAAAACCTTTATCATGTCTATTCCCCGAACCGTTTTCATTGATGAAGTGTTCAGAAAAGGAATTTCCTTCAAATAACCTTGACTAACAGTACATTTCCGTCTGAAAAAGGTTATCTACTCGTCATCTCTCTTTTTATTTACACTAGCCTTTAGTATCATCACGAGACTCTTCCTCTTCTCTTCTTTTTTTGTAGTAGTTCGTAAATCGCAATTTTCGATCTTACAACGAGGCGGCTACTGACGGTCACGGTCACCGGTTGGGTCATAGCATCTTGAAAAACAAGTTCTCAATTTGAGTTGATTTGTATCTCTCTTGGGAAACTTTAACGCAGATACTCTTTCATTTTCACTTTGCAATGCGATTCCTAAATTTACTACTATTTGTTTCTGTTTTGATACTCGGTGTGTTCTGTTATGAGAACAAATTCCGTTTTTCGGGTACTATTTACTGCAAAAGTGATAAACCATGGTGTATTCGAATTCGGGTTGTGGAGGTGGACACTTTGTGAGTTTCATTGCTATTAATAGATTACTGTAATTTCACGTTTTAAAATTCAGAATTGATGATAGTATTGCTTCGGATGACTTCTGTTCCAGTGAAACAACACGAACCTATGATATTTCTGGGACCGACGAAAATGATGGACTTTTAGATGTTAGTCTGGTATCTGAATCATGATAAAAGTAACGTTGTTCCAGAGAAACTTTGAAATTCAAATGATCGTCACTCACAACTGTAGCCGAAACACGGATACGGTATTCAAAACTGGTATTAAGAGGATTCCACTACCCAAAGCTCCAACTGAGTGAGAGAATTGAAAATGTGATTTTTTTAGAAATGTTTGTTTCAGGCATGCCACAATTCGACAACATCTTAATCTGAATATGAACAGTTCGCAGTGAAATTTTTTAAATAAGAATTGTATAATGTTTTGAAATTCACTTTTCGCAGTAATTGTCGATGTTCTTCTTGTATCAATTTAGTCTTTCCTTAAACAACATTTCATTTTGAAATTATGTTTAGATTTGATCAATAAAAGTACATTTTCTTCCTACAATGTTCAATTTTTGTTGTTTTAAGGTTGATTTTATTTGGAAAAAAAGCAAAAACACACAGAAAAACATAGAAGACTTTCTCATCTACAAAAAATTGCATCCGTTATAGAAAAATTAAACATTTTCAGTGAAAATTTGAACAATTCTCCTTTAAAATTGATTTTCCCCACAAAATCCACTTCGGAATTTGAAATATATTAATTTTTGACTAAAAAAATACTAGATTAGAGAAATCCGAAGATCTGAAAAAAATTTTAAAACGATAACTTTTCCTCTTTGCTGCTGAATTTTATGCTCTTTTTTACCCATTTTTTGGAAATGAAATGTTTTCGAAATATTGTCAAAAAAATATTTCCAGCCACGAATTCTGAATTCTGAATGAAAGAAGTCAACCTAATATTTTATTTTGATCGATTTTTCAGACAACAAAAGTTCTATTCCGTCCCAATTCTATTTTCCACTTATTGAAAACAGAGTGGCTCCCCGGAAATAAAGAAAAAGAAAAACCAATAACCCATGCCGCACTCTTGCCAAACAGCGCGCGGTGGGGTGCGCTGGGCGGAGATTAGCAATGGGGCGCACTTGCATGCAGTGGAAACCACGTCAAACACTTATTAATAACTGATTCCATTCATACAGCCATCTTTTTTTTTTAAATTTTTTGGAGAAAACTTTTTTTGTTCGAAAAACTATGCAATTAATTTTTCAGGGCGAATGTATACATTCTCAACATGCAAACGGTGACTAAACTTTTTATCGCATTCATATTCGTTTTCATATTGTGGACACTTTATGTAGAAAATCAAATTACAAATGTAAGTTGGTCAAAAAAAGTTGAAAAAAAAATGAAGGATTTGATTTCAGAGATCCAGAAATACTGACAATATCGATGATTTATTGGAGTCGGCAACAAGATTAGAGCGATTATTGGAGTTTGAGGCGAAGAAAATCAAAGAGTTAACTGAAGATGTGAACCAGTTGAATTCAAGGAAGAAGTCGCGGAATATGATGATGGAGGAAATGGTGAGGATTCAAATTTTTAAAGTTTTTCTACATTAGTAATTTTGCAGGTTTCCCCGGAACTGAAACATTGGAACGAGCCAATTCCCGTCTTGGTAAGCCTTTCTTTGCGTACCCCCAAAAATCGATATTCTTGCAGGTCTTCTCTTGTAATCGCGCGCAGGCCGTGAGGGACCACGTTCAGAAACTCATCAAGTTGGTTTACTTCAATCAAATGTTGGATTATTAGTTCAATTATTTTCAGATACCGACCAAGTCAAGAAAAATTCCCAATCATTGTCTCGCAAGACTGTGATGATGAGAATGTGAAGATTGAGGTGCTAAATTTTGGTGACAAAGTTCAATACATCAAGCACTTGGCTGGCGACAAGGCGAATATCACTGTCCCGGCGAGTCATCGACAGTGGACAGCATACTATCGTATTGCACGTCACTATAAATTGGCTCTCAACCACGTTTTTGTTGATAAGGGTTACTCGTCAGTCATCATTACAGAAGGTTTTGATTTTGATTCTTTGATCTTCCAGTTGAACTTTTGAAAGTTTAGATGACCTCGACATTGCACCGGATTTCTTCTCGTACTTTTCGAACACTCGGTATTTGTTGGAGAACGATGAGAAACTGTGGTGTGTTACAGCGTGGAATGATAATGGAAAGGTGGGTTGGATGAGCGCGAGTATAATTGTCTTTAACATTTTTTTCAGCTAGAAAACATTGATATCAATGCTGCATCAAAGTTGTATAGAAGTGATTTCTTCGCTGGCTTGGGGTGGATGATGTCTTCGTAAGTTTTCAGTTGAAATAGGTCAACTTCGAAGCTCTGAAAAAGTGGTTCACAGATATCCGGTTTTTGTGACGAACTCAGAACGCCATTTCTTTAGTTGATCACTTTTTAATAAGATTGCAATTCAGTCCGTTAGGCCAAGCTAACTGACGCCACCTTGAATTTCGTCTAATTTTGGAGCTTTTTGACTTCCACGTGATCTAACTAACTGAATGGTGGCCTTATGAAAAAGTCGAGAACTATAAAGATAGAGTTTTTGAGTTTGCCTAGAAATCTGTAAAAGTTCAGAATAATCGGATGACTGGGAACCACTTTTTCAGGCCATCAAAGTCCCGCAAAAAACGCCAGTACTATGAGCCTTAGAATCATATTTTTTCACATCTTTCTATTTTTCTTCCAGAAAAACATGGCACGAATTAGAACCAATCTGGCCTGCTGGATTCTGGGACGATTGGATGAGGGACCCCCTACGCCGAAAAGATAGACAATGCATCCGTCCAGAAGTCAGTCGAACTGGAATGATGTCGTATGGAAAAGAAGGTGCCAGCAAGTATGTTGCTTGAAAATTTACAGTACTTACAGTACTTTTTTTTCAGAGGCCAATTCTTCAGTAAACACCTCATCAAAATCAAAGTAAACGACAAGTACACAGATTTCGGCAAGATTAATCTGGATTATCTTCTACCGGTATGTCGAGTAGTGTAGTTTTTCAAGTACTAATTTTTTATTCATTGCAGGGAAATTTCGCAAAAAAGACACAGTTCGAAGTGAGACAGCAAGCCATTGAAATGAGAATTGATGAGGTGGCTTCGTTTGTGTTGTTACCCGAGAACAAAGGGAAAAGTGTCAGGTTTGTTGTTGAGTCTGGAAATATGAGTCAGATGGGACAAGGCAAGGGGCACCTCTAATAGAAAGGCATTCAAGTGAGCTAGAAATGAGCACTTTCTGAGGTCTCTGTGCATTTGAAAGTAGTCTCAACTGATTCCTTGCCAAAAGAAAAAAAATGAAAAGTGTTATGAATTGCTTCTTAAAAATCAGTTATGCGTACTTTTGTGAACTTGGCATGCCCCACCATAGAGAAATTACGATACTCAAGAATATTTTTTGGAGTGAATTTGTAAAGCATTGAATGATAATCTAGCTTGCACCATTTCAGAGTCGTCTATGATGGAAACGTGGACTATATTCAAAAAGCCGACAAACTCCATGTCATGCACGATTTCAAAGCAGGGGTCCCGAGAACTGCCTACGACGGAATCGTCACTTGTTTCATCAACGGAGTCCGAATCTATCTGGTTCCCGACAGAACAAAAGTACCAGGCTACAATCCGGATTGGGCAGTACCACCATCGTTTGGAGAATGAGGAATTTTTGTTTTTAGTTTTTTTTTTCGATTGATACGGGTAATTTGTTTTTCTAGTCAAATTCTGTAAGCATTCCTATTACCAGTGTCTAGTTCTATCTTTATTTTGGGACTGTGATGGTCTGATATTCATATCTTGCCTGCGCAGAAAACGTGATGTTGAATTCTTTGTTATAATTTATTATTTGAAAAAATGATTCATTTGGCCGGGAGAGAAAAATACAAGAAAAGCGGACAAGTATTTTGTAACAGCAACATGCTAGTCACTCGTGAAGATAAAGGAACCCGATATTGGAAATATAAACGTTTGGAAAAATGTGTGTAAGTGCAGACTAACACAGAGCTCGAAGATCACGCGAAATTATCAGCAAATTTTGAAAAAAAGAAATGGTAGAAGAAGCAGCTAGTAGAAGTGGCGACACACAGTGTTTTTGTGTATTCTCTACTAAAACATCATACGGTTAGGTGACACATCATCTTGCGACACTTTTTGATTGGCCTGAAAAGGAAAAGTGGGTGAGTGTGTGAAGCGGTGAGCCGGACGTGATGGCGTTTACCTCCTTCAACATGTGTAACGTCTCATCAACCTGAGAAATAAACAGAAAATCAATGTAAACAACGTGAGTGGTCCAAACTAGAGGGGCAAGAAGCAAAGCTAAAAGTAGACTGCAGCCCAGGAGCACTGAAATTTTCCAGGGTTAATTGAGCTGTCTTTAAAGGGACAAACTTACCTTGGTCCGTCCCAAATGGAATATCTTCTAGGGGTAACCTGAGTAACGCGGAGAGAAACATCTTTGGAAAAACAACAGCCAGTAACAGAATCGCTATTAAAATTAAGTCGTAGATAAGGAAGACTAGCTGTAACTTTTCCAAATTTCAAAAGATGTCAAGAAAATTTGCTTAAACTCTTACTTGTAATATTACAAATGGAATGAGGCACATTTTGGCCCCTCGAAATGCTCCGTAACATGTTGATATTACTACGGACCCTGGAAAAAAGAAAATGTATGTATTTTTCTTCTCGAGATGTTTACCTAGAATTATCACGGAAAACATGACGGACGTCGCGTTTCCAAAAAAAGAGATGAAGATGACGATGGCGATGTAGAAGGGTATCGTCAACACGCTAATCAACTTGGTGAGTAGCTGAAAACAATGTAAAAGCATTTTTTCTCGCCTAAGATAAACCCTGTTTTTTTTGAGACTTTGAGACCCCTTTGTGTGGTGTATGATCACTCACCAGCACATGAACCCGTCCACCACAGTATGAGAACGGATCGTAGCCAAGCTCGTGTACTTCGGTGTCGAGTTGATTCACCCGACGCCTTCGTTCGGCTTCGGAGACGAGAAATTCGCTGAAAATCGCCCCAAATTGAATCGGAGACACAACGATCTTTGGTTGGTTCGATTCATTTGATTTGATTCTGTTTTTCTCAGAATTCAGTGAGTGTGAAGAAAAAAGTAAGTCTGAAAATGAGAAGAGAAGGTCAAAACATACATCTGATTATCACATCCGCTTGATGACGATTCGTGGTTGTCTTCATTCATTTCACACTTGCTCTATCCCCATTAGTCAGCACCCAATAAATGGTAATTTATTCGTCGATTTTCTGCAAAATGATAACGAATAACAATGGATGAGTGTTCATGCATGAGGAATGCATGAAGAATCGGACTTCTTAAATATTCATAAAAAAAAAGTCAGAAAGGCAAAAACACATTTATCAGATGGGATGAACAAGAAGCATCAGTTTCAAAAGAAAGGAAATAGAGCGGCGTTTTTTTTTTTTGTTTTTGATCGAATATGATCGAGAATCAACATACTGACTCAACTTGTACAGAAATTCTGGCTTCTTCCCATGCTCCAAATTGAATACAGATAAGAACCAGACCTTCTAGAAAACAAGTCTGGAACTTGACTGTTTTTGGGTATTGATGGGAATGGGAAACGGAACAAACCGAGCAGAACATTCGTCATTTTCAGCACACACAATGACCAGAAATTAATGTGGCGAAGAATCAGGAGGCGTTTTTTGGAAACAAAGAACACGGGGGGTTCCAAACATTGGAACACTGACCGAATACTGCGTCTATTCTGGGTATTCTGGGAGACCGGAAATTGAATGACATACCTTGTGGCGTATTCGACGAAAAGATAATAATGGGTGTACGTAGAGTAATTTATGAAAGAAAGGTTAAAGCTCACATGTGTGTGATAAGTGTCTTCTGAGAATTTCGAAAAAAGCTATAAAAAAGAGAAAAAAAGAACTCCATGAAAATTTGCACAAAGGTTCCGAAAACATCGAATGATGGAAAAAGGGAACAAGGAAGCTAGCTTTTTGCTTTTTGTTCGCCGTGACAAATACTTCAAAAGACAAGCGAAGACACCTACACCTTTTGTCTTTGGCTCAAAATTTGGAATAGAATGAAAACCGTCAAAGGAATCTAGCTCCGCCTCTTTCTACGGAACACAAGTCTTCGTTTCTGAGAATGTCTTAGGAAATTGAAAAACTGAAATTGGACGCAAATTAAGACTTTCAAGGTATTCGATTAAATGTCAGAAAGGGTAATTATCGATATAATTGAAGTGGTATTTGAACTATGAAAAGTTTAGAATAGATGGAGGAAGGCGTGCTTCAAAATAGATGCTTCTGGAAGGGGACACAAAAAAATAACACGCATGGAACAGCAAAATGGAGAGAATAAACGTTTATGGAGTTGTCACTAGTACTTTTTTCTGTTTTTTTTTTTTGTCATGAAGTTATTTTAAATGGAGGGAAGGGTATAGGATGGAAATATGGATTTTAGGTTCATAAGGAAATGAATTACATTTTAGTGCTAATTAAAAATTAGAAATTCAAGCTTTCATATTTAATAAAATAAAGACTATAACAGAGACCAAATTTTTTACAAAAGTTTTTCTAGTTTCAGAGGGACCTTCAAACAAATGACTCAAAAACAGATATGGAAGTCAAAAGTAGTTTTCTTGATCATGAGATCCAGTCGAAATGAGTCTTGTTTGCTTCAAAAATACCCCATAATCATACATTTTTGAAACCTCTTTCTTCCTCCTGTTTACCACCTAAAACTACGAACAGTTTTGCCTCTAGATAAAAAGAAACCGCTGGAAAACCAGGAAACTGGTATGGACGCATCAATTTATCACTCGAGTAAATCTCTTTGTTTTTTTCTACTGGGGGGACCACCTAAACAAACTTCTTCTAAAGCCTTTCGTCTCTAGAATGAGTATTAATGCTGTGTGCATACCACTGTGCTTTCTTTTCTTTCTGTTCGATCATGTCAAAGACCAAAGAAGCTCACGAAAAACAAGAGAAAAAAGGAAAGAAAGATAGTGATGATGTCTGACAAAGTCGCGCAGTCTCCGGAAGATGGCAAGAAAACGACATTTGGACATTGGCTAATTTGAAAACGTATTATTGTTCCTGTGGCCAAATGAGCTGTGTTTGGTATGGCAGAAAGGGATAAGGAACATCCATATAAGGAAAAAGGTTGACGATGCTAATAGAACTTTTTCACGACGATCCTTGAGACAAAAAGGGCGGTAAATAATGATTCAGAGAGAGGATAAAATTCTAACGCGAAAAAAAAGAGAATCTCAAATCTCATTTGAACGTTCTTGTTGGAGGATAGAATACTTCATTTGGATGAGTGTAGGAGGAGGATTCTTCGCGTGCGTTCGGGGTTTGTTTTTCTGTTTTTTTTTCAAGTTTCCTCCGTACATTTTGAATATTTGATTGGAATTGGCTGGGAATTCAGAATTTTGTGTTATGGTTGAAATAACAAAAAATAACAAAAATAATGAGAAGGAAAAATTTGATAAAACTTTCCTAGACATTTCAGAAAGTCATACGTAGACGATTTCTGAATCTCTAATATATCGTGACACCCATTCATGACTAGATTGCTAATTTGAAAAAATGACGCATCAACGCTCTGGTTAAAAAAAGTTATGCGATCTTTCGTTTTTGAAAGTTGACAACTTCTTCAAAGTGCATTATGCAACCGAGCTGTGCAACAGAGTCCATTGAATTCAGAAATTCCTCTTTACTCAACGTTAAAAAGTTGCATTGGAGGGTACATGTGACGCCTCCCCTCTTGAAAATTGCGGGGCCCCGGGAAATTCTGTTATAACCTACGATGGAGGCGCAAATTTGATGCGGAAGCACACCATGGATGAAAAAAAACGCGGAGAGATGTTGCATGGGGAAAGTAAATTGAGACTAGTGCTTGGCGGCCTCATCTGTTCGGGTCCCAATTTAACTTTTATACTCCTGAGAATTCTGACACCGGAAGTTTATTTTTAAATGAAAAAGGGAGAGAGAAAATATCCAAAAAGATAGGAGACAGGAATAGGAATAAAAGTAAGAGCAGCGGAAGTTTGGTTGCTTGGGGCAGTGTGCGAAGGTATGAATTATTTCGCAAATCGAGGTACATAAAACTCTGAACGAAAAAAGAAAAAAAAGAAAGAATTCGTTGGTTATTCGACCGGTTTTTGACTCGTGCGCCAAAGCTAATCTCTTTTAAGGGCGTCGGAATTAGACGGATCTATTTGTGAATAAAAAAACAAACTTTCAAAAAATGAAATGTGAATCAATCATCATAAAAAACGTGTCATCTTATAATCGGACACGGATTAGAAAGTTCAAATTTCATTAGTTTTTGAACGAGAAAAGTTGATGGTTCGAAAAGTGAAACTCAGCCGAGCAGAAAAAATGAGAATGAATTTTTAGAATAATCAAGCACTCTAACACCTGGAGGAACGAATATAAGCACCTGCTGTTCCGAGAAATATATTAAATTTCTACTTTTATTTTTTATGTTTACCGATGCTCACCCGACGATCGATCAAAATCCAAAAACAACACATTAAGCTAATAAACAAGAAAACTCATAACGATGATGTGTACGTCTTCTATTTTGAGGGGGCCCCCTGAAATAGAAGTACACTTGAGTTTGTGTTGTTTGCCCCTTCAGAGAATAATTAGAGAAGAACATTGAAAAAGGTAACACAAAAAAGTTCAAAAACTCCATAATTGCTCTAATTGAGTATGCAAGACGGTTCGAGTTCAGAGCTCAATTTAGTTTTCAGATTCGGAGAACAATCAGAGAAGTGCAAAATAGTACATAGGAAATTATCAAAAGTTCTCGGAACCTTCTCGGCTATCGGGAATAAGCCAGAAAGATGAGACTTCTCACTCAGATACCTCCTGCTTTGTTTTCAAGTGATAAAACACAATTGTGGTCGGCCTCGGATCGAGTTACGTCGAAAGTTCGAGCTATTTGTTACCTACTAACTCTTGTTTTGAGGAAGTGAGGAAAAAGATAAAGACTTAATTTATTGCCGATCGTTCTGGATTTTTATTTTATTTTTTTCTACGTTGTTCTATTTTTAATTGGGTTGTCTGTAGAGCAGCTGAAAATTGAAGGTTCACAAAGCGATAAATCAAATTCAGATGTTCACCATATGGCCCAACAAAAAAAAGAAACAAAAAAAGGCAACCTAAAGTGAATCTTCTTCCCCAAATTCAATATCCCACCCACGAAAAAGGTCACAAAAACATCAATGTTCATTTTCAGAGAGAACAAAGAGTCAGAATCATTTCCGAACACTTTCAAGGCTTCATGTCTGTTCAACTTTTCATTTTTTTTTAGAAAATAAAAGAAGAGAAACCCAAAATTGAATGAGAAATGTGAGAAGAAAGGAAAAAAGAGAAGAAAAGTTTGGAATTCCAGCGAACTGTAACAGATTGGTTTCACAGGCTTGATTCATTTTATTAAAATTGCATTCTTCTGGAATTCTGATATTATGGAGAAAGACAAACAAGAGGAGAGGAAAAAAAAGAGAGTGATGTTCCAGAAACTCATAGAGGAAAGTATTGTAAGTGTTTTCAGCTCTATAAGGAGGCCCCTGGAAGAGCAGAGATCTCTTGTTTTTTATTTTGAGCCATATTTCCAACCATAAAAATTACTCAAAACTGTCAAAATCGCTGAAAAATCACCAAAATGTTCACTACTTTCTCAGAGTCATTTTCGTCGTTTTTTGGAAGTTGTTCAGGGATTTTTAGTCGTTTTTCAGCCATTTTTGTCAGTATGAAACATTTTTATTTTGGTTTTTGATTAATTCTTCATAAAATTATCTGGTTTTCAGTTAACTTTTTTTAATTTTTGAGTACTTTTTTATATAGAATTCCCGTCCTTTTTTTCACCGTAGAATGGGCTCAGGCAAGTTACGCAGTTAATGAATACCTGGAAAAAGTTTTTTGCCATTTGAGGTTCCCTGAGCTTTTTTTCAACTGTTAGAAAATAAATAGTATATTAAAATATCAAGGGACCAATTTTCCGGTCACTAGTCTTCAAGGTACCCCTAAACTGAAAAAAAGTCGACCAAAAAAATTTCGTTCCCAAACTTTCAGAAAATCGGTGGAATCTGGCCCGCCGAACCTTCCAAAGCAAACCGTGAAGAAAAACGAGAGGACGATACCGGCTCCTCGGCAAAGTCTTCCAAATTCTATTGGAACCGCAAATGGAACTAAATTCTCCGTAAAACGACTACTAGAACGAAGAAAACCAATTTTATGGGGGCCACAAAAACATGGTCACAAAAAAGTTCCATTTACCCAATGAACATTTTCACTTTATTCTGAAAGGCATAACAAAAAACACAGAGGAATCTGGGCGACGAAAACACGAGTTTTATGGGATGCTAGATGTGTCATCGGATACAGAAATAGAGAAATGGAAAAGTTGAACTCCAGGTTGGAAATTGTGTTTTCCACGGGCCATGAAAAAAGTGTTCCTGTGGATACACCAGAGAAATAAAAATAGAAATAACTTATTCTTTATAACCAACTCTGGGTTATTGGGTGGAAAACATTTTCCTTTTTGGAAGAGTGTTCCCAAAAAAAAATAAGAAAAAAACTAGGGGAACACAACTACATTGAGTAAAAATACATTGCATCTAAAAAGAAAAAAAGAACAAAAAACAAGAGAAAAAAATAGTTGTTGTTGATATGTTTGTGATCGAGGAACTAGTGGGGGGACCCTCGTTGAATTGGAAAAATAGTGACTTTGACTTTCGTGCTCCGAACACCTTTTTGATGGACAACTCGTCAGCTGGTCCGAGAATTGAGCAAAATCAGTGAAAGAAAATACTCAAAGTGACAAGTAAGCGAACTTTTTTTTGACAATTGAGAAGACATTGATCTTGGGGGAAAACCAACCAACTTCCGGCTCTTTTCTAAGAATCAATTTTCAATTCTCTGCCTCTTCACTGTTTTAGAATGCTGACCAATTGAATAAACAATAACATGGATTGTTTCTCATTCGACACGCCGTGATGATCCCGACATTTGTGAAAGATGTTTGATACTGAAGAAAAAAACCAAACGAATTCTGAAATTAGATTAGCACTTTTTTTGTGATTTTTTCGTTTATTTTGAGTCTTGGATCATAGATGATAGAGAAAGAGATAGGAACGAACAAACAACTGTTATCACTATTACCAGTTTTTCTGATCTTTGAGAATGCACTTTGGTGATGTCATGTGGTCCTTTTTTCCACTTGTTAGTTCTCATTCAACTGGTTTTTGGCAGGGAAGTCATTTGAGCCGAGACGGGTATTTTTCTCACTCGAAAGTGATATTTTTCAAGTCACAATTTGAAAAAAAATGTAGAACTCAATGAGATCTACAGAATGGTAGTTAGAAAATTCAAGCTCCCCATTTAAATTTTCCGCAAAACATGATAAAGTGCACGGGCCAAGATCTCCGGCCCAGGTGCCTAGCAAACATTTAAGGATAACTAAATTGCGTGACCTTATTGAATTTGGTATCATTCCTTAGATCTCATCAAGCTCTACATTTTCATATAATTTTTGTCTTGAACATCACAAAGAAAAATCGCCGGCCCGCGCCGGCCTGCGACCCGAACGGCAACCCCTATTTTCAGTTTGAAAAATTCTCGAATATTGATTTTCTTGATTCTTATGTTACCACTTTGTTTTCGATGTGTCCTTTCCTTCTCCTTCTTGTATTGTTCGACTCCCCACCCTCCTGGACCTTCCAACTCACCATGTGTGTGTGTGTGTACGCGCGACAAGTCCGCAATTGCGCGTGAACTCTGGTGTGTACACCAACTGTACTGTTCACTCTCTGCAGGCTCTCCGTCGCACTCTTATCGCTCATTCTCTCTTCTTTTTCCGATAGGTTTCCATTTTACTTCTCTTTTTTCTCCTTTTTCGGGTGATAGTCATGCTGGTTTCTTGGCACTTTTGGTCGCTGATAAGGAGGTTTTTACAGGCCTAAAGTTGGGGTTTTTGCAGAGGTTTTTACTGAGGTAGTTGTTTTTTAGAAGGCGTAAAATCGATACTTTGCCACGAATTTCTCATTTTGAATTCAAAAGAAAGCAAAATTTTCTTCTTTCAATTCTCCTGCATCTTCTCGGATGACTAGTTTTTTCTCCTTTCTCCTCCAGAACAAAAAAACCAGAAGAAAGAAAACTCTCTTTATCTTTTGTGCTCTCTAATTTTCGAGTTTTTTTCTTCTGCGACGCCTTCCACCACTACTCCCAAAAGACATCGAAAAAAACACTGCACACACAGCCGTCTCGCTACTCTACATATATGTGTATTTCTCCGAGCCGTGTGTCGCTTCCTCTTCACGTTTTTCGTGTATTTGTCTTTAATGGATCAACTGTTCCGCGTGGTGGCTCTCGTTTCGAAATAGCTACAAGTAAAACGACAGTTTGTTCCTTGAATGTCATTCGGTTGCCAATCTGGGCTGATGTACATAGTACGTGTCTTTTAACTTTCTTTCAAATTAAAAAGATGATGGATGAGGCACTGAAGAGACCTACTACCCTGAAAAGATGCGAGAGATTGGATGGCGTGATTAGCACCGAAAAAAAACCAAAGTCGTTTGTTTGGCGGGATTTCTTTTCTTCTATCCCAAATTGAATTTCGAATTCGTCTCGTTTTCTGGTTGACGATCAATAGTAGGGAGAATGGACAAACAATGACTCATTTCCCAAGTTTTTTCTTACATGCATTCTTTTTGGGTGTGTAGGCCCTGTTATTGATTTTGTTCTCTAGTCATCTGCGCATTATGTGTTGCCCGTGACAACTCTTCTTACTTCAATATCCCTCCTCCTTAGGCTCTTCTTCAATACATCCATTTCAGGGTAACATCTTCACTCAGAATGGGCGCTGACGACGGACCGATCAGTGCCGATCAAGTCGACATTCGACTTCAACCGCTCAACAAATCCGGAGAGCCGGATGCCAATGGAGCTGACGAGGAGGTCGGCGAGCAGATTCAGCTTCGCGTCTACAAGCAGAGATGGATCGTCTTGCTCACGGTGGCCCTGCTCAACAACACCAACACAATGTCTTGGATTGGATACGCGCCGTCTGGAAACTATGTGAACAGCTTTTATGGAGAGAGCAGTGCTGCTTGGTGAGTCGTTTAGGAAATTACAGGTTCCTAACAAGGTTGTCACACGGCCGGCCCTGAGCCCCGGCCGGGCCGTGGGTAGGTTGTCATGGTTGAATTCTGCCGTACTTTGAAAAGTAAGTTTTTTGGATCAAAAAAGGTCTTGGCCGCCAAATTCAAGCATGGAAACCTACCCGGGCCGCGGTCCTAGTGCCGGCCGTGGGCCGGCGATTTGACAGCCTTGGTTCCCAGAATACTGATACCTGAGCGAACTGCTCAGGCGACAGCAATTTTCTGTTCCTTTCACACCCTCAATAATCAATTTACAGGCTCTCCATGATCTACATGCTCTGCACCATCCCTGTCGGACTCTTCGCCATGTGGGCTGGACGTGAATGGGGACTCCGAACCGCAATCCTTATCGCTGGATGGACCAACGGAATGGGCGCTGTGATCCGAGTGATCTCATCGCTCGACTTTATCCCACCAGAGTGGCGCTTCCCGATCTGCATGACTGGACAAGGAATCGCTGCCATCGCCTACCCATTCATCATGTTCCTTCCGACCAAAGTCGCCGGATCCTGGTTCCCGGATACCCAACGCGCCATTGCTACCACAATCGGAGTCATGTCCAACCCGCTCGGAGTCCTCATGGCCAACTTGATCAGTCCAGCTATTGTCAAGTCTCCGGATCACGTCATCTGGCTCAATGTCTTCACATGTTTGCCATCCCTAGCTGCCATGCTCATCGCTACCGTAAGATTAAGATATGAGAAGACTAGGCTTAATAATTTTATTTTCAGTTTGGAGTCAACCGTAGTGAGCCGAAGATCCCACCAACGTTCAGTGCCAGCAAGCCACAGATGGACTTTGTCTCTGGAATGAAGTCTTGTTTCTCTTCGAAACAATACATCATCCTGTTGATCGTCATGGGTGGTGGAATCGGAATGTTCAACTGCCTCTACACCGTTATGCTCGAGCTGTTGTGCCCATCCGGTTATTCCAACTTCTTCTCGGGAGTCTGCGCCGCCTTGATGATCGTCGGAGGAGTGTTCGGAGCTGCTGCCAGTGGAATCTTCGTCGACCGTACCAAGCTTTACGAGGAGACCCTCAAGATTGCCCTTGGAGCTGCCGTCATCTTCGGACTCATCTTCCTTCAACTCACTCTCCATCAAGGGCTCTCCGTTTTCCTGGCCATCACTTGCCTGTTCTTCGGAATCCTCGGACTCGCGACCTATCCTATTGGACTCGAGTTGGCCTCGGAGTGCACGTTCCCGGTGTCTGAAGCAACGTCGACTGGACTCATCGTTCTATCCGGACAGATTCAGAGTGTGATCTATGTCTTCATCATGAAGAACTTTGCTCGCCCACTTCAACCAGATCGCATGCACATTCAAGTTTGCCAGCTCAACGCAGAAGACACTATCAACACGCCAAAGGATAACACAATGTCTATCATGGTAAGTTGTTGAATAACTTTCGTCTGTCATGAGATTCTAAAATAGAGGACCGGATGCCTGCCTCGTTTCCTACGGCTCTAAAAACCATCTCACGACATCACTAACCAAATAACTATTCAAAATTCAAATAATTCCAGATCTTCTCCCTCCTGGCCACCCTTCTCGTTCTTGCCCTCGTTGTCCTCTTCAAGCCTGTCTACAAACGTCTCGAAGCCGAACGCGGTAACCGTGCCACTGCTGACAAGGCCAAGGAGCTCTCGAACCAAAATAAGGAAAGAGTCACCCTTCCAACAGAAAGCGCCGTCCAGCCACTTCAGGAGAAGTAAACCTTCTCACAACTCTCACCATAATTGAACTCCTCCCGATCCCTATACAGCTCTAAAAACTTGTACAATTCTTTACAAGCATTTTTCGCGATCCCACCACCCTAATTCGTCTTCTCTAATTAATTTATAATACGTTTCCCTATTGCTTGTTTTACACCGGGCCTCCAAAACCTTGTTATTGAGCATTTAGCTTGGTTGTGTACGTCTTGAAATCTCAGGCAGCCTAAAGTCGTCATTGACCGTTTGATTGTCAAAATTTGAATGCTTTAATTTAATGAAAATCGATTCCTCCAGCTCATTTGTTTTTGTGATTGCGTTTTCATTAAAGTTACAAGGACTTTAACATTTATGAAAAAGGGCTCACAACAAAATTCCTTGCCGGCTCACTTTCCATACTCTGGTCCGTAGAAGCTGAAAGTCTCTGGTGGTCCACGGGCGTGTTGGCGATTTCCAGTGATGACAGCATGGCAGTGGCAACATAATGGTTTTCCATCATTTTCAAGATGCTTTCCGACGACGAGAATCTTCTTGCACTGCTGGCACTTGAAGCATGAGGCGTGCAAATCCGCTCCAAGGAACGTGGTCTTCTCGGAGAAGAAAATCTCCTTTTTGCAAGCGGTACAGACGGCCATGGTCATATTGAACTTCAAACTTCTGGAATGATGAATTTTCATACACCGTATCAAAAAAAAGTACGCTCACCTTTCAAAAAAGAGAAAAAAAATGGGAGAAATCTGCGCTGGAATGCGCCTCCTTGCGATTGAGGACGTGTACGGGGAGCGAGGAGCCATAAAAACTTGCATATATTTACGAACTGCAAATCGTCCGTTTTCTTCAATTTTTGAGGGATTTGTTAATAGAGATGAATAGGATCTCTAAAGGTAATAAAGAATCATGGATCGACCTGTGAAGGTGTAAGAGAATCATGGATCGATCTTGGAATGCGATAGAATATTTATTAAGAATCTTGTCAGAACACAATTAGAACTTCATGGTGAACACTTTTGGAGCCATGGTAATGCGGATGGTCATTGTTTTAGTAGTTGAAATGATTGCATCTTGACATCCATGTCCAAGTGGACCACTCAACGATCCACAAGTGTTCTGAAGACGTCCGAACAAAACCGAATAGCAATGAGCACAGTAGAGTTTTCCCTGATTATCCAATTGCTTTCCAAGAGTCAAGACTTTGTTGCATCCCACGTTCGAGCATTTGAAGCAGGACTTGTGAAAGTCCGATCCGAGAGCGGTGATTTTTTCGGCGAAGAAGACTGGTTTGTCGCAGATGGGGCAAGGGGACATGTTTGGGTCCAACTTCTGAAGATGAAAAATTGATAGGGAACAGAAACATTGATGCTAGCTCACCTTGGAAGAATACAGCAAGAATGGAATCGAAGGAGGAATGGCACCGCGATCGCTACTGAAAACACATTATTCCCAAAATCGCATTTCAGATTTGCATTTTTGTTCTCCCGTTTTGGTGTATGAGTCATCATTTTTATGGTAGATCCATGTAAGGCTGAAAAATAAGCAACTGGAAAAACTGATTGGAAGGAACAGACCATGTGGAAATCTGAAACAAAAGGATTTTCCGAGAAATTAAAAAATCACCTGAAAAAAAAGTTTCTGAAAACTTGGCTTGCAACGTCATATGACAATTTTCAGATGCTTAGAAGGGTTATCTGATAGGTGAAATGATAGCAAGTGAACACATTGAAAAATTCCAAATTTTTCAATTAGTTGATATTCAAATACATTAATCGTGTTAAGCCCAAACGGTCCCCTGGATGCTGAAATAGGGCCAAAAATCTGAGAACATAAAAAGTTTTCCTGATTGATATATCGATGTAATCTCGTTTGAAATCGATTTATGACATGTTTTTGACCATTTTTTTTTGTTCAAGGCAATTAGATCCTTTCACTCGTTCATTTAGAAAAAACGAAAAAAGGTCAAATTTGTGACTTTTTTTCATAAAAATGCATTTTTTTGGCTCGGGGAGCCATGAAGACGGACGTTTTTATTTCAGGTTAAGAATCTAGGCTGAATTTGCTACAAAATTCATATTATGCTTTTTGTATGCCCTTCATGCTCTCACATGACTTTCTGATCTGCTATCCTCAATACATGCTTGATCAACATTCCTGGCATCGATGCTCGTTCCACAACACCTTTTCCCCTCTGTATCTCTATCTATCTGATAAAAAGTGAAATCCCAAGTTTGTTCAGTCTCGACACGAAGAAAGTAGACGCTGCGCCCCCCTCCCCTCTTCCGTCATCATATTTGTTAAAACAATGAGCGCGCAGATTGCGAGAGAGGACTATCCCGACAGTCCGTCGAGCCGTCTGCGCGTAGAAAAAACGGGGCTATCTCTTTCTCGGGGTGCCGGGGGCTCCCCCCTTCGATTGTCTTTGTCTCCTTTCTTCAAGTTATCACTAGTGTTGGCCGTTGAGGAAACTGTTCGCGGGTGAGTTGTGCCGAGGCATTCGCTTTTTGTCGAACAGTTTCAAACTCAAAGTTTTCTATCCATGTCTATTGTATCCAGCGGAACAGTCACATCATGTGACTAACATGCACATCTCAGTGTCCCATGACATTTTCAGCTGGTATTGACGGCACAAACCGATAGTTTAAGAATCGTTCGACTTGAAACCCCATTGACAGCCTTCAATTTGTTTCTTCTCCTATTTTCAAGCCTCACAATTTTTCTTCTCTAATTTTTTTCTCGAAACACTTTCGTTGTTCGTTCTTTACATTCCAACTCGAATGTTGCGATTTATCGGTAAATTTTTGACCGATCTGGTCTTTCCTATTCACGTGAATTTCATTGGTAATCTGTAGTCTCCGGAACATTGTCTTCTAACACCTATCTATGTACACTTTGAAGATGAAGAAAAACTGTTGTTTAAGAAGAATGAAAAATTGAGAATCATCACAAAGAAAGTGTCAAACAGATTCCTTTTTTCTCTGGCATTTCCGTTTTTCTCTTCTTCTTCTTTTCATTTTTTCTTCTTTTTCTTTTCTTCGGTATGGAGACAATTACAAAGATGAAATCATCAGTTGATCATTCTTGAATTTAAAATAATTCAATTTTAATGCCAAAATTATATTTGAACTCTAGATTCTCACGGTTCAAAAATAAATTAAAACGCATTACTGAATCTGAATCCGAAACTTGTGACCAATTACTTCGACGTTCGAATTCAAAAGTTCGAATGAAAATTCCTTGATTCTTATCTTCTACGTCAATTCAATTCTTCTCTAATTTTCATGCTTTTTACAGTAATGACCGCGGGTAAAATGGGTAACTCGAGTGCGTTCTTGTGCCGTCACGTGGTTCACCGCCAGGTGACTGATAAGCCACAGAAACAGCAACATATTACACTATCGATATACGAGGAGGAGCACTTTCTGCCCGTTTTTTTTTCACTTTTCATTTATCCATGTCCGAAACTTTTAGAAAATGATGAATGACGGGGCAGAGATTGATAAATGAAAGCAGGGCAAGAAGAGTTCCTTTTTCCATTTTTCATTTCTTTTTCGGACCGCCGTTAGGGCCACCAATCTTCTTTTCTTTTCTTTTCTTTTCTTTCTTCTTTTTTTTCCATTCCATCTCATCTCTTTCACTTTATCCATGCGCCTCATTTCTTTTGTGAGCATTCGGTGAGCCGTGAGATTCCCATTTTAATTTCCTTACTTTTTTTGTCATTTTCCCATTCCTCAATCATACCCAATCTATGTGTCAAGATTGGACGACAATTTCAAAAGAAAATTGAAGAATACTCAAGCACAGAAAAGAAAAAATGAAAGTGGGCGGAGCTATTCAGAGAAGTTTCTTACACCCTGAATTCACTCGTTCTTTCTTCTCGTCTTTTTTCTATGGTTTTTTCGAACCCTTTTTTCTCACTATTCAATTTTCAGGATCCCAAATATGACTGGGGACCACAACGAAGGTAAAACAGCTCCCCGTCAGAGGACGGAGTGGCCAGATGAATTGGAACTCGTTGGTCCTGGACCTACAGTAGTCTACAATCAGTCTCGTAAGATGTCCATCTATGGACCGAAATTCCTTTGTGGACCACCACAACTTCGAAAACAGAGGTTATGGACAAAGGTAAGCAAACTGTTTTGAGCTTTAAACGAGGCAATATAGTTCTATAACAGTCTAGTTGTACTTCTTATCATTAATACAGACTTGGTCAAAGATCATTGTACTTTAGCAAGTACATATTAGAATTTCGGCTTCAAGCACATTCCTTGATTACAGATGAAAGACGAAGCTGAAGCAGCGATGGCTGAGAGAACGGCACAACTGGTATCCGAAGATGAGCAAGAGAAAAAACGAAAAGAAGAAAAGAAACTGAAAAAGGCTGTGAAATCGGATAAAAGCGAGGAGGAGAGTGTGAGGGTAGGTGGGAACAGTACAGGCCAAAATAAATGCAAACACTAACATCCTCAGTTGAAATAGGTTAACTTAGAGGGTGTGAAAAATTGGTTTCCAAATATCCGATTTTTCTGAAATTTTGTGGATCTTTACTAATAACAACCAGTGATTTCCGTATCTCTGTCTGTATGTTGGCGGCTGTAACTCAGCCCAAACTGAACCGATTTGGATGAAAGTTTTACAGAAAGGTGAGAAATTTTTATTAGTTGATGCCCATATGTTTAGATTTTTAATAGCTCAAAAATTGAGCAAGTTACGGCTCTTTTTTTGAATTTTCAGTACTAATTTCGGTACCGAAAATGTGTTGCAAGTCATAACTCGCTTCAAAGTTAACCGATTCTTTTGAGATTTTCACGGTTTGTTCCTGATTATATGAGGATGATGCACGACTTTTTAGTTTTTCAAAATTCCGATTTTGGAGCCTGCTGGAGTACTTTTCCTGACCAACTGGGTTCATTTTCACTTGCGCGGCGGCAGAGAGGCAGCGCACACACAAAGTATAGTGGCCGACGCGAACCCGGTTGATGTCGGCCGCTTCTCTGAACTACCCCGCCGACGAGAGAGGGGAAGACGGTTCAATTACCCAAATTTGGGGTGAACTTTGTGAGGGAAAGAGATAGATTGGTTGAATTTTATATCATTCTGTTCGTCTCGACGCGAGGAGACAGAATATTTAGTAAAATTTTGGAATAGTTGAGGTTGAAAGGGTGTTATCGTAGTTTGAAGTTCCAAAGTGTGTCTAAACTGATTCCAAGAAGTACTAAATGTGCCGCTTTGTTGTTCTGAAGGTTCACAGTTTTAAGAAAAAGAGCCGAAGGCTCTAAAAACAGAAACGAAGGTTCCCTGTTTTAGGAAAAAGAGCCGACGGCTCTGAAATTGAAACCGACGGTTCACAGTTTCAAGTAAAAACGGAAGGTTTCCTGCATTAAAAAAAGAGCCGCCGGCTCTAAAAACGGAACCGAATGTTCCCTGTATTAGGAAAAAGAGCCGACGGCTCTGAAAATGGAACCAAAGGTTCCCAGTTTTAAGAAAAAGAGCCGAAGGCTCTCAAAATGGAACAGTAGATTTAAAACCTAGAGTAAGCGAAGGCCAGGTGGATGAGCCCCGAAGGGGCGACATCCACCTGGTATATAGAACAACTCAAGGACTCTATTTCTTCAATTAACAGTTTTTTTGTACGATTGCAATCCAGTCAGTTAGGCTAAGTTGACTGACGTCGCCTCTAAATTCCCCTTTCAAAGTTTAGTTCGGCAATTCTGATGATTTTTTCCTACTGATGTTTTAACGAACTCCTGAACAGTTGACCCCAAAAAATGATATCATCTAAATTTCTAGAGCCAAAAAATCAGCTTTGAATGTTCGAAATGACCTCATAGTTATGATTAAGAGAAACATGTCTGTGACAGGTGAAAAAAGTTTTGAGACACCGCGTCAAGGCAAAAAAATAGTAGTAATTGAATTTGTTGGTGATCATATTTGTTCACTTTCTATGAACACAAAAAATTGGAAGTCTACACAAGGGAATTTTTGACTTGAAAGGTTTGAGGGAACCCTGATGCTTTTCTGCTAATACTGTGAAAATTACTGTACAAATGCTAGTCTAATTCCAGAAAGTCGGAGTTGTATTCAATCACCACCAAGCGCCCCAATCACAAAATGAAACGCAGAAGGTCCAGCAGTATCCACTGCAACAATATCAGCCGCAACAACATGCATACTACCATCAATACCAAGCACAGCCATACCAAGACCAGCAATATCACAACTATAACTACAATCAATTCCAAGACTATCATCAATACCAACAGGAGTTCCATCAATACCCATTGGTCCATCAGTACCCGGAGCACAATGCTCAATACGCCACCAACCAGTTTTAAGTTATTTGAGACAAAATCGTTCATAATAATACTCTCGTTCCTATGCAACTTATTTATCACCCAACCCCACGATTCTTAGAATCATTTAGAAATCGCCGCATTCTTGCATTGCATAACACTTTTTTCTTCTCTTTTTTCTGTCTTGATTTATCACCTTCTCACAACCAATTCCGTTTAGACCCCCAGTGCCCTCTCTCTCTCTTCCCCCTCATCGTTCCCTGAAAACCATTTTATTGTATTTCTTCGTTTCTTGTAACATAAATTATTAGTGTGGTACCGATGAGATGACAGATTCTTATTTCGTACTGTTTTCTTGCGAATTTATACCCATGACCAATGCCATTGATAAAGTTTATTTGTGTTATCACATTCATCATTATCCGGGACAATAATAAAAAAAGTTGAGGAGTTGTCATTAGAACTTGCAAGCTGCATGAGCATGAGTTTGGTTTTTGGGTTCCGTGTTTTTCTGGAAAATATTGTTGGAAAAATTTTCGATTTTTTTATATCAATCGATACCGAATTTCTGAGAAATCAAAATCTCTCTTAGAATATAGTCTGAAAATCACTCCTAGAGAAGATACAAACCGAAAATTGGCGAAAATTAGTACTGAGAGAATCAAACTTGCTCGTAATCGGCAAATCGGAGTGTCCGATTTTCCGATTTTTCGACTTTTTTTGGAAAATTTTTCCGACGGGAATTGTTTTTCGATGAAAAAAAAACATTCGATTCTAGGTAATTCACAGTCGTTAAGGATTTAATGCTGTTACTGTTGTTAAACTTTGATTTTTTTTTTGCTTTATGAATTTAAAGGTGGCGGGGCAGCAGTTTACGGGGGAAATTCCGGGGGAAAATCGTGCATTTTTGCATGAGCGTGTCAGTTGTGGTGTATGCGTACAATGCGTCATACCTTACGACATTTCTTATTTTGGACAGATTTTCGGACGGAGATCCACCGAAATAGAACAGTTAGCATATCAAAAATTGCTTAAACTATCTATAGCTTCATTTCACAGGAATTTCAGAAAAATTAAAATTTTGCTGTCCCACCACCTTTAATAAATACAATTTTCGAAATTTTCCGGAATTTACTGATTTGTCCGAAAAATAAAAATCGGAAATTTCCGATCGGGATTTTTTTCCGAAAAATAAAAATCGAAAATTTCCGATCGTAAATTTTTTTCCGAAAAAAATTGGAATTTCCGGTCGGAAAAAATTTTCCGAAAAAAAATTCGGAAAAATATCGCTTTTCGATTTTCCGAAAGTTTTTTCCGAGCAAGCCTGAAGAGAATGCAGATTTTCACGTTGCACCCTCTACGATTATTGCAGTGGGAAAAATTGAGATTCTGCATCCCCTCAGTAATATTTTTTATTCAAATATGTCAAAAACAAACTCACCTTTTCCAATTTTCCAGTAACTTTTCCTCCTCCATTTTGCATTTTTTCATTTATACCATGTGAATTTTGTCCGAACTTCGATTTATTGTTTCCCACGTCCTCTTCATCCTCTTCTTCATCCTAAAATGCTCAATCATTTCTACAGTTCTTTTTCCTTGTCTTACATCCTCTGGGTATCTCCGGTTTGGCCCATATTTGAAATGAGGAGCATAAATACTAATTCTCCTCGGTTCAATGTAGAGATGCAGTTTTCTGTAGTTCTCGTCAGTTTGACTATAATCCATCGTATCCATTTTCACTGTTGAGTTCTGAAAACCAAATGGTTTTTTAATGTAACTACTTGAAAAATACAAACTCACCACATTCTTTGATGCCGAGAAACTACTCTTTTCAGGCTTGGTGGAGCTTGCTGAAGCCATCTGAAACATATAATTATCACCAGGGGAAAGAAGACAAAAAAAGAAAAACTGAGCTCGGCATAAGAGAATCAAGCGTGTGTATGGCCAGGAAAAGGATAAATGCGACGGAAATTGGACTATAACATAATACTTGATAGCTCAAGGATATATTGCGTGTGGAGATAAAGCCAAAACTAAAAAAAAATAAAAGAAAATGTGTCTATGGTATATAATTTTCATTACGTTTTCCAATCAACCTTGGGGTTCTATATTCGTGAGAAACTCTGCTTACAAAAAAAAAGGACAAGAAACAAAAACATGTGTGTACTAGTTGAAAACCTCGTGACGTGCCACTTCCATTCAAAGCAAGCCGTTCAAATTTCGGGATCGTAAAACAACACAAACTGACAGATGTTGAAGCAACCGATTTTTTTTCATGTAGAGAAAAAGAAATCGGAAATGCAAATTTTGGGCCCTTTTGAACATTTTTTGAGAAACTTTGAGAAACTGAAGAGTTATGCTAGTAACAAGAAAATAAACTTGCATTTCCACCCCTGGTTGCTATGCCATTTCCATGGGAAAAAACTTTGAAATTCGAAAATTTATGTGACATCGAAAAGGGCATGTAGCGTTTGTTGTTATGCAGGTTTATTGGAGCAAAAAAACGGATTAACAGTAGTAAAAGAGATCGAGTAACTTTTTAACACTGCCGTTCGGGAATAGTACTACGAAATACCTCAAAATACTTGAGATACTGTATTCACTCTAATAAGAGGGCACTTTTTATTGAAGAGAACCTCTAATAGAAGGGCACTCAGGCAAGCTCAAAATGATCGATTTTTCGGTATTTCGTGCATCTGAAAGTAATCTCAATCGATTTCTAGCCAAAAGTAAATTAGGCTCAATACAAAATTTGGATGGAATTCCTTTTCAAAAAACAGTTAAGTGTAGTTTTCTGAAACTTGAATTTTCATTTTGAGGTTTTTTTTTCAATAGAACAGCATTCCCCACAATTTAAGTAGATACGGTGTTCAAAATATATTAGAAAGTAAATCCTAGAAATATCAGCAATAATTCAGTCTTCACGATTTCTGATCTCTGAAACGATCACTTCTGCAACTGTCGATCTCTGATCACCACCCGAGTTCCCATCCACTTAGCCATGGGAACCCCAAACGGGCCTATAAAAACTGCCTAATTCGATTAAAACCATGCACATATATACCCCACCACCTTCTCTCTCCCCATCATTCTGGCTTCTCCTCAGCGATCTTCCTCAATGCGACTTCTCTTCCTTCTTCCTATTCTCCTTTCTGGAACTGTCGCCAGACAATGGCCCACGGCTCCAAAGCTTCTGAATATTCAAATCAATCGATGCCCAACCCCAACGCTTTATGATAATGAAGTGGAGGAAGAAACGTTGAGAAGCAATCCGTTCACCGAGACAGGAAAGGTTTTTCTGATGTCGGAATTCGAGGACTCCGTACGGATGCTTCCAAATGAATCTGGCACTATTCAATTCTTCGTTATCGGAAATGGATCATACAAGTAAGTTGGCTAATATTTTCAGGTTTCAGAGAAAAACTTTCAGCGTTGTTATTCAAAGCGATGAAAAGGTTCTAGAAGGTGTTCACGGTAACTTTACTGTCAAAGGTGGAAGGATCATCACGCTGTCATTTACTGTTTTACAAGCTGTTCGTGAAACCCTAGTCCTGTTTGTGATCGACAATGGAATCTGGCAGAAGACCACCAGCATTTATGTCAGCACCAAGTCTTTGGAACCACGTTAGTCCCTCCAACCAAATTTTCAGGAACAAAAAATATTTTTCAGCTCGTCCACCATCTCTTTACTCTTCCTTCATCTTCACCGAAGAGGAGCTTGATGCCATGGCTGCAAATCCTCCAACCTCTCAACAATCTGACATCAACAAGGATATTGAAATTCCTGCCGCCGATACCAATGCCGTGGAGTCGGATGGATCATTGAAGAATATCACGGACAGTCCATCGGTTATCGAGAGCATTCCAACTCCTGCAGTCGAGGATTCATTGAAGCCTACCGGGAAGCAAAGTTAGTTTTGAGGGGTTTTCAGATGGAGAAACTGAGGTTACTTTCAGATTCTATCGTATTGGAGAACATCACCTTCAACCGAATCTCTTCCAACAAAGCTACAGTCTATCAATCTCCTTGTAAGATTTTCAGACTTATGTAATCAGTAATCTTAAAAATTTCCATATTAGCCGACGTCTACAATAACGTCACTATCAGCAAGTTTGAGAGGGGACAAATCATTTTCAACGTTAGAGGACATGGACATTTGACGTGAGATGTCCTATTCTCAAAAAAAAAAACAACTAGAGAATTATAGTGTCACAATCTGGTCACTAGTCGAGAGAGCCATGGCAGCCAAGGTTATGAAGGTGGTCAATGGATATGCTGCATTCTCCTACCGTGGTAGGCCTTTTCTGAAAGTTTAAAAATGTGTAAAACCAAATTTCAGACGGACTCGATCGTGTCTCAGAAGACAAACTTCTCGCCAAAATCTCCAACAATCTCAACGAGCACCGTTTTGCCTATCTCACTGTGAAGCGTGTTTTGTGAGTTTGGTTCAGATTATGACACATAAATTATTGAGCATTAGAAATTTTATTGAAGCAATTGATAAGAATTGAAAGACAACGTAGTGATCTGAAGAAGCAAAATGTAGGAAAGAACAAAAACGCGGTTGTGGCAAAGTAGAGAAAAGAAATCAGAAAGTGAGAATAGAATTTTGAAGAAACTCGAAAGACAATAATTTGTAGATAAGTAGAATGGGGACCAGATGATTTATACCGGAAGACTGTGGGTGTAGGTGGCATGATGGTACTCGTCTCCTCTCATACGCTCCTCGTTGTCATGGTCATGGTCGTACTCTCGGGACTCGGTGACATATCTGAAACATAATTGGCTCTTCAATTTGTAAGGGGTGCAATTTATTACCTAGTAGTATGGGTTCTCTTGATGTTCTTCTCCACAATCTCCTGATCATCATCGCTCAAGCAATAAGTCCTCTCGCGGGTCTCCACCTCATCGAATCCATCCATCGGCTCTACCTTTCCCATATCTCGCTCGTAGGCAAAGTTACGGTAGCTGGAACGGTCGGTGAATTTGTCCTGGCTATGACGCTCGAAGCGATCGCGGCTGGCATAACGGTCATTCACGGCATAGACATGGTCTCTTCTGGAAAAAAGTCAAGCATAGAAGCCTTTTCTGGATTCTAGGAAACTCACGGAAGAGTTCTGGTGTACCCCTCATGGATCATTCCTTCTCGAAGAGAATACGATCCTCCGGCCATCACAGATCCTTGATCGTACTCTGCTTGGTTTCGAGAGTATTGGCTCTGCTGATGGTGGTGGTGATGTTGTTGCTCGAGGTTTTCAGCTCCAAGGACCAACTGAAAATCATTTATGCTTTTCTGGTAATAACTAAACCTTATTACCGCTGGTTGAACTTTCACAATATCCTGTGTATCCGTTGCCACACAAGTCGTCGTCACTTGGTCCGTCCCGACTGCACAATCCTTGCCATCAACGACAGTAACGCTGCAAGAAATGATATGTAATGTACAATCTATGTTTTGCATTCAATCCAACATATTTGTTCTGTTCACTGCGTACATATGTTTGGACTAGGGTGGAAGAAACAGAAACTAACTATACGACTTCGTCACCCGAAAAAATAAGAAAAAAATGACAGTATCACATTTGTTTTGTTTTGTACATATCTAGTACTTACGCTGTAGTGGTCTTCTTTTCCTTTCGTCGTTTCATGAAAGCAGCGAAACAGAGTGCCAGAAGACAACAGAGGAGGAGAAGGAGAAGAAGGATGATGAGAAGCCACAGCCACCATGGCCAGGCTCCGGCACCACCTGGAATCGAGTTTATTAAGGATTTGTTTTTCACTGAACCAGGACCGATTAGAGAAATTTTAGTACCCAAAGTTCTAAGTCATGCTGAAATGTTAGTTAAACATACCGCTATACGCCACCGGTGGAGCAACTGGTGGAGGCACTGGTGGCGGGATTCCAGGCGGAGATTGGGGAGGGCTATGGAAACCCGGAGGAGTTGGATAGAAGTTATGAGGAATAGGAATAGGGAACGCTCCTGCTCCTGAATCTCATGCGTAGAAGTTATTAGAAAAAGAAACGTTACAGTCAAAACATGCACCGAAAAACAAACCCAAATAAAATAAAACTTACCTATCGGGGCGATCGGGTAGCCAGCCGGTGGGTACATGTACAAGTTCTGGCGTGGAGAAATTTCTTGGAAATGAGTCCATGGAATCATATCGTGGCGTTGGCAGGAGCGCTGGAAGAAAAAAAAATATAGGAGGCGGTCCTTCGGTTTTCTTTCTTCTTATTTCATCAGGCTTTGTTAGTCACTGTGTTCACTGTCCACCCCTCTACGTTTTTACATGAGAATTCTATGGTTCGGAAACAAATTGTATTATTTGGGCGTTCACGTTGTCTCGCCTTTTTCTCGATGATGGCTTCTATTTTTCCTTATTTCTTCGTTTTCTCTGACACGTCATTTCAGGAATAGTATTCTATTCACTCACCTCGGCACACCCAGAGCAGCGGTATCGGCTAATGTCACATTTGAATTGAATGAACTGAAATAAGTGTTTTTTCTTCTTTTGAAAAACTTTCCAATAACTTACCGATGATCGAGCAACAAATTCCACTAGCGTTCTTTTGATAGCTCCTGGTTTGTTATACGACTCGGTTTCAACTGACTTGGAGATGCAGTTTCCACAATCCACACATCTGAAACCTCGAAGATATTTGGATTCAAAAACCCAAGAAAACTCACCCATGGGCTCCAATAATCTGATCATCATTCATGGTGCAACTGTTGATCACATAGTCGTGGGTGGTGGTTTCATCAAGGAAGACTTCGAATGTGTAGGTCTCGCCAACGGAGTACTCGGTGATTGCAACATGAGTTTGTTGGGGTACTCTCATGATGTTGGCTTCTCCTGTAAGAGGAACGTTGAGATTTGTAGAAGATATAGTTTGAGATATAGCTCGATATAGCTCAAAGCATAGCTTGAGGTATAGCTAAAGATAGAGCTTAAAAAAGGGCTTGTGATATAGCTTAAGTTACAGCTTAATGTAGATTCAAATATAACTTGAGCTATAGCTAGAGATAGCTCAAGATATTCCTAAAGATATAGCTTCGTTAACACTAAAAAAGACTGGATGCTCTTTCTTCGCTTCTCTAATTTCTAAACTTGGGTTTTTGTAGTATCCAAGAATGCAAAAAAAACTACTATATTTTGAAAACAGTACCATATGCTCTAGTTACAGTAATCATGAGCTCTACCATATAAGATCTAGTTACTGTAATCGTGAGCTCTACCATATGAGATCTAGTTACTGTAATCGTGAGCTCAAGCATGTGAGCTGTAGTTACTGTAATAGTAAATTATGACCAGTAAGCTCTACTTACTGTAGTCAGATAATTCAGAATATGAGTTCTAGTTACTGTGACAGTTTAAGACTTTGCTAAAAACTGTCTGAAAAAACGATCTAAATGGACCCTTCGTTGCTCTCCAAATCCTTACCTCGAGTAACCCTAAGTTCAGGGACTCCCAATTCCGCAAAAACTGCATAGAACACGAAGAAAAGGCTGAAATGCCTTAAGGAGAGCATTGTGAAGTGACAAGAATAAGAATAAGTGAACCGTATCAGTGGTGACAACTGAAAGACGTCGATGGGGAGGAAATGTTTGAACGGGGGTGTGTCCGTTTCTGTGCAGCAGTGGCTACTATTATATACAAGTGTCGTGCTTACCAATATATTCTCGCTCTTCTCTCTCTCCTCCGACGTCGTCCTTTTCCACGCTCCAAAATTGGGATGAAAGCACGCCTCTTTTTGGCATGAGTCACGGCCCAAAAAACATACACAAATCTTAGAAGAGTGTCTCAAATTCTTTGCTTTGAGGGACACCGCAAGGATAACATTGTACAAGTGTGATATTTTAAAAAAATGTAATTAGTAGAGCCACGAAATGGTACCAAAAAAGTTGTGTAATTTTTTAGTCATGATATTTCAGATTCCCAACAGTACAAATTTGACCTTTATCAAAAGTTCACGTTTGTATCGTACTGTAGATGGTCATTTTTATATCATTTTTTCGTTGATTCTGTCAACATGAAACTTCCTCGAAACCATGTGTATATTTGCCAAGTTCTCGAGTTTGAACACACCTTGAACACAATTTTTGATACAAAATTGCAACATCTTTATTATGTCTATAAATATGCTCAAAACGATGAAAAAATAAGAAGGAATTGCGTTGAACTGAATCACATGGACAAATAAGATTTGGATCATTAACTGGCAGGAAACCCCTTTAGAATCTGAAAACAAAATGGATCTCTCACTGCATCATGAGAGTTTTCAAGTTTTGCTCCAGAATACTTTCTCGAACATCTCGGAATACTCGGCGAATGTTTTCCGTGTCGACGGCGGTGGTGAAGTGATAGAAGAATGGTCGAGCACGATCACGTCGGGATGCTTCGAATTTGTCGACCAGGAAGAATTGTACATCTCGAACCTGAAACGATCTATTTTTTGAAAAAATATTGGAAAACTGAACAGGGTCACTTTCAGCAGCCATAACTCTGCTCAAACTTATCCAATTTGATGAAAGTTAGAAACAAAAGAAAGCCAATAATTTGAAGTTTTGGAATATTGATGTTTATATCATTCTGTATACCAGTAATCAATCAAAAATACAGATACATTTTTGATAGTAAGGCATACTCCCCTTGTATTCTTCAACTATCTCAGAATGAACATTAGAATTTCAGAAAAGTCTGGATAACTAGTTTTTGAAAATCAATGCATATTATTTTCAGTCTTATTCCAGAATATGTTTAAAAAGGAATCGATAAAGACAGTTTCAGTTTCAAAAATACGACAAAAAGCCCTTTTCTTCTACAAGAGTAAATACGGTAATTCACTCAAAAAGATTTCAAACAAACTCACTAATGTATGATCCCCAGTGAAATCCGTAAAATACTGTCGAATATCCGACTTTGGCACCTTTTCTTGCAATAAATCATTCTTGTTCATGAACAAAATAATCGACACATTGGAGAACGCTCTGTTGTTGACAATTGTCTCAAAAACAGACCGTGACTCGACGACTCGATTCGTCCGTCTGTCTTCAAGAATCACCTGAAATCGAGACACACAGGGTAAACACAACACAAGGTGATCTTCAACCTGATCGTATTCGTTACTCGCCACCATGAACAAAATACTCGTGATGTCTGTGAAGCACTGGAACCACTTCTGACGTTGCGACCGTTGACCACCAACGTCGATGAATCTGATTAATCGAATGATCTTTGAATTGACAAAAAGTAAACTTTGACTTACCTGAATGGTATCTTGTTGATCTCAAAAATGTGCTCAGAAATGCCACGCGTCGCTTTTCGGCAAAACAAAATGTCTCTATTGGTCGGGTAGAAATCAGGCATAGCAATTCTTGGGATGTGTTCGAAAAAGTACTGACAGGAATCACTCTGGAAATTTGAACATGAAAAAAGTGCAAATTTTTAGAATGAATCTCACAATCTGGAACAGATTCCTTTGCTCATATGTTTTTCTAATCGCTGCGTCATTCCAAAAGTCACTGATAATCGGAGCGACCTCAACGAACGTTGTGAAGTCGATTCCTTTGAGTAGATCTCCGACAGTAAACCTCATAACTTTCTCCACCTCCACTTGTCGTTTCGGATCTTCCCATGCTATTCCTAACTTGTTTCGTGCATCTAGCAAAACTCGCATCGCACTAATCGCATTCTGAAATTCTCTCTTTCCCAAAAATCTATCGTAATCCCATACCTGATAAATCTGCTGTCTATACGCTCTAACTTCGTCTGCTGTGAACTCTCCTGCTCCGTGAATAATGTGCATTTGTTTGACAAATGTGGATTTTCCAGATTCTCCGGAACCAAGGAGTAGTAGATTGATCTGAAAAATATACTATTTTATAAACTTATTCTTATAAGATAGTACCTGTCTTCTCATGATTTTTCGTTCTTTGTGTAGCTCTTTTTCAATCGTTTTGGTTCGTTCATCCTTTTTGCCAAAGCAGCATACCATGTTGAACAACCTGAAAAGAGGAGAGTGTTTACAAACTTTTTTGATTTTCATGGAAGGTTTTCTCAAGGTCGCTTAAACACTTGAATATGAGAACACACCGTCTCTCACAACTATTGTCCTATCTGTCAAGAAAGAAAGAAGACCCCCACATGAAAAACTACCCAATTGATAGATGATAAAAAAAGAGGTTATAAAAAGTACAACAACCGGCTAAGCAACCAGAAAAGTGCGTCCTTGTGAAGTACTTTAGACGGAAAAACGAGACGTTTTGACCGCAAAATATTTGTTTCGAAGAAGCTTGGAGAGAGAAATGAAAGTCATGCGAAATGCAAATTGCAAACAGTGGCAGGAGGAGGGGTCATAGGTACAATAGACGGCATTACGTCACAGTAGAGAGACACGTTTCGGTGACTCATGAGGTACTATTATCAAAAGATTGTTAAAATAAAGCAAAAAACGTTACTGAACTAGTTAGCGTGAGAAAACTACTGAGGCTTAATTTTTGGAAAATTTTGGAAAATTTTGAAAAAAAGTTGTTTGGCTTATAAAAGACTGGAAATCTTGCTAACAAATCTCAGCAATCGAGAGTACGAAGACAGTGAAAAAAGTCAAAGAACTATGTCGAAACATAATAGAACATATTTAAAAACCAAAATGTTTAGCCTTGAGTTTCTCACCGAATTGCACAGCTGTATTTGTCAACACGAGTACAAACAAAAGTCACCATTCCACCTACGCTTGCCTAATCTTCTGATTCTCTTTGAAAAGAGCTCCGAAAAATTGCTCAAAAACAGTATTTAGTCGGAATAGAACCAACTAGCTTTTTGTTGGGCATTGGAGATAAAAAACTGCGATTAAAATCGGGAGAATGTCACCTTTAGGTTATAAGCGTGAGTCACATATGAAAAATGTAGAAAGTACAAGTAAAAAGCTATAAACAGTAATACCTGTCTAGAAGAAGAAAAAAGAGAAATAAGAAAACAAAACAAAGTGAGAGTACTTTCTCTAGTGGAGGAAAGCGAGAATTGGTTGCGCAAATCAAATAAAGTTGTCAGGACTTTAGACCGTATTGACAACACTTTTTCCGTCGCTGTCTCTCCTCCTGATCAGAAAAAAAGAAGATTTGTAGAGAGATAACCAACGGAGAGGTTACTTGCAGAGAGAGATTAATCGATAAAAAGGTGAATAGTAGTGGAGATGAAGAGGAAAAAATTAATGGAGAAGAGAAACAATGATACCAATTTTCAACGGACAATTGTGAAGAGAGGAAAGACGGAGAAGAAGTTACTTTCACTTTGCGTTTCTTTTTGTGATGTTAATGACCAATGAAACAGTGAAAAAGTAGTTGTGAAAAGTTGGAATTTCTAGAATGAATTTCAGGAAAGTTGAAAAAATATACATATATTGTGGCTATTTTTTTCCAGAAAAAGCGCGCTCCGCTGCACTAGACGGCGGACTAGCGTTTGGGGAAAGCTCTTCCACCAAATTCAGGCCTTTTTGATGGAAGAGCTTTCCCCAAACGCTAGTCCGCCGTCTAGTGCAGCGGAGCGCGCTTTTTCTGGAAAAAAGAACCATAATATGAATCCAATAAATGTTCAATTAGCAATACAAAAGTAGTTGTTGACTTGACTTCATATTTTTTATCCTTACGATTGAAAGTTTTCTTTACTTGCTATAAATACTTTTTCTCAATGAGGACTTGTTGTAAAATTTCAAGGTACTTCAAATTTTTCTGAGGAATCAAAAAAAAAAAATGCACAAAAATGTCTTTTTCAGTCGACTGAGGTGGTTAGAAACGCAATGGTAACTTTTCAGGCACATTTTGATACAGATATTGTTTGAAATATATCCTGAATCTCTAGAAAAGGAGAATTTGCAGCGAAATTTCCTACAGAGCCCGTAAAAGAGGACTACTTCACATTTTTTAAGACTGCTTGAAAAAATTACTAAACTCTAAAACTTAAATCGCCCAAACTTGAGGAAGAAACTTGAGAACCAATATGAAAGAGTATTCCTATTTCTGGCACAAAATAATTCAATCTGATAAAAAAATATGCATAGAGTATTTCTCGACAGATAAACCCGCCTAAAATAATTTTTGCGCAGGAATATCTTGTCAGGATTATCGGCTTTTGAAGAACTGAGGAAAAGTGAAGACTAACCGATAAAGTCGATTAGTGGGTGTGGAGCAAAAAATCCAAAAAAACTCACCATGAGAAAAACGACCGTAGCCATTTGAAGACCAGCTTCATGTTGGAGACTCTGAAAGGTTAGAGACTCTGTAAGAAACTCAAATTCACAAATTCAAAATTTTGATAAAAGGATGAACAGGAAGACAAAGACCTGAGCGACGTTTTACCTTCGCCGTTGCAGTGGCAAACAAAAGAGGACGGAAATAGGGGGTGATAAGAGGATGAGGAGAAGCTCTGGGGTTGGCACAGGATCCTGCTCAACACAAACATCCTCACTAGTGTATATACAACATCTTGAAATGTCTCAACAGGTGGAAGAGAGAGAGAGAGAGAGTGAGCATCCCCACCCCGAAATCTCTTTGTCTCCCAATCTCTGCGTGTTTGTTTATGTAGGATGACTAATTTGTTACCTACATTTTATCACAAGGTCTTTTGTCGAAGATCCAAATTTGAAGAATGGTAACCAACGATTAGAGACCAAGGTAGAGTTTGTCTTGAAATTAAATAAAACCTCTAAATTTAGAGGTGGTACTGTTCAAATTTTATTAAAATAAAGAATGTGCATCATCGAGAGATAGTAAGTAAACTCAAATAAACTTACTATCACATATTACTGGTCAGAATCCAACAAATTCTGCATGTAAAAAACTCAGACCAGTAGTTTGCCGAAGATGGAGTAATTTTGTTCTTACGAAAAACCGGATCGCTACATCTTGGTAACTGACTTTGTAAGTTGTCAGGCTTTAAAAAAAAGAAACCACATGTAGAAATGTAACTGGTTGAGCCTGTAGCCCGAAAGATTGACTATAAAATCTCGTTCCTTTGAATTTTAAAATACTACGGTAGTATTTGCGTGAGAAAAAAGTTTTCAAAAAAGGGTTCATATATTTGAAAATTACCTTCTGTTCAAGGAATATAATATTTGAGCAATCCCATTCATGTTCTCATGGTTCAACTAATTAATCACACGGCTCTGAAGTGCTGCATTGTACTGAAAGGTATTTTTTTCCAGAATGTTCTGAGATTTATGCTTTCGAAACGTCGCAATTGCGAAATGTCACATTTTCGAAAGCTCTGCTTCCGAAATGTCGCGGCGCCGTCTTATCAATCTTTAAAATTTGAGGATACCCTTACAGGAAGAATGTTGATGTTCAGAAAATTTGAGAATCCTTAAAATTTCAACCGAACGGTTTGTAGCATTACTGTAGTGAGCATATTGTTGTCTTGTTTATCAAGTGATTTCTATGCTCCTGAATCCGTTTTTGTTGTTTTCATCGAATTCTTTTTCCAGATTCAGGTCCATGCTTCCATTCCCAACTAGTCAACAAACGCCCCGGTAAACTTTCGAATCAGTGTGACAAGAAAACAAAATATGAAACTAGCTGCTCTCCCAACATGCCTTCCTCTCTCCTCATCCCGGACATCCAGACTCCGCCTTCTCTCCAACTCGTCGAGCCGTGCCACCGTTCAAAACTTGCTCGTCTCCCCCGTCTTTTTCTTTTTTTGTGCTCTCTTCCACACCATCACATTCGCACTCCGCGTCACGTACGTCAGAAGAGAAGACCTCCTGCTTCTTCTTCTTCTTCTTCTTCTTCTTCTTCTTCTTCTTCTTCTTCTTCTTCTTCTTCTTCTTCTTCTTCTTCTTCTTCTTCTTCTTCTTCTTCTTCTTCTTCTTCTTCTTCTTCTTCTTCTTCTTCTTCTTCTTCTTCTTCTACTCTCCCCTTCCCCGCCCATCCGTCCTTCGACGTTGTCATCGTTGTCGTCGGCTTCTCCAAATTGGCTACCCAGCCCCATTCCGTCGGCCTCAAAATATTCTTTATGGTCATATGTTATTCGTGTCCAACTTTCTGTATTCTCCTAATCATTGAACTTGTACCATGTGGAATAGTTGGAATGGAGAATGTCGAGAATCGGGTTTTGTTCTCATTACTGGATAGTAGACAGGCAAATGATACCGATAAGAAGACAGAGCATTTTGAGATTGCAGAAGCGTAAGGGGTTCTAAAAGTGTCAATGTATGATAGAATTCGATTTTCAGGAAATTCAAAATAGATGCTTCCATAGGTACAAGTACAGTATCCAAATTACCAGCAACAACAGAAGAACATGTTTCCGCAGTGGTACCAATGCCAAACTTTGACCCGAATCGATTGGAGAAGGCTCTCCGAACAAGTGAGTTTTCGTTTTCAGATATGTCAAGTTCTCTCTTCTGTCATTTTTTGATATGACATCAAGTCAGAATCACAAGATTCCCCTCTTCCGAAATTTTTATTCCAAGCCCCCCAATAGCCTTCGTCTATTTTCCGGTTCTTCCACTCGTTGTTGTTTTTGAGCATAAATAGATTCAATATCCTTTGATGTCTCTTCTCCCGAAAGCTCATCCAACAAAATTGTGACGGGCGAGTTGAGGACTAGTAGTGGTAGAAGGGAGAGAGAGAGAGAGATGAACCCCCGGAAAGTGAGAATATAGGTGGGTTAAGAAAAAAAAATGCATTACTCTAACTAGTTTTTTCTCAGTTTTTATGGGTCCTAGATGCACCATGCAAGGGGGGCAAAGTTCAGAAAACAACGAAAACGATGTAATTTGGCAAATTGGATTTGAGGGGCAACACAGTAGTAAAATCCTCACAACAAGTTGTTTAAAGGAGAGTCGGAAGAAAAGTAAAAGCAAAAGATTGTGTTGTTGTGATAAAAAAATCGTCGATGTTCATCATTATGATCCCTAGGGACAAATTAGGTCGTCTAATGCTTCCATAAAAGCCGCGAACCCCCGAAATGTTCCATTTCTCTTGTTTCAGAGGGCTCAATTGATGGAACCGAGGAAGCCTTGTATAGGTCACTTTTGGATCATACAGTATATGAAAAAGATGTTCGACCGTGTATCCATCATTCGCAACCAACAAATGTCACATTTGGTTTCCTCTTGAATCAGATTGTAGAAATGGTGAGTTGAAGAGAGAAATCTAGGGTTTGTAATTTTATTTTTTTACGTCTTGAGTGTTTTGAGGGTTTCCCGATTTTCAAGAGTTTTTTTTCATATTCCGCTTGTTGAAGGGATTCTAAAATGTTGTAGCAATTTTTTCCAGGATGAAAGAAATCAAGCTCTTACGACTCGAAGTTGGCTCAATATCAATTGGATGGATCTAAGGCTATCTTGGAATGAAACTCTATGGTCTGACATTAAAGCTATCTATATTCCACATGCAAGAATTTGGAAACCAGATATCATCCTGGTTAATAAGTGAGTTTTTCTTTTTTTGGACCCAATTCATTTTGGTCTTGAGACTTTTCCCACTCTGAGTATTAGAGAACCTCTTCATAATTCTAATGAATAGAATGCAAATCTTCCGGGTTACGTCTTCATATTTTCCTTCATCCCAACCCTCGTTTTTATCTCAGAAATAATTTATTGTTATGATCACAGCAAAGCTCATAGAGCAAATGGCACCTGAAGGCAGGAAAAAATGGAATATCCTGAGAATATGAGCAAAACGTAATTTTAATCCGCGGGGTTTTCCGTCGTTCTTTTTTGGAGAGCTGTTAGTCAAATGAAAACAAAATAATTACTTGTTTTCGGCTTGTGAACGGTTGCATCATCCCTGACGAAGCTCCTTCTTTTCTTTTTGCTCCGCGACTGAGCCAACAACACAGAAACTCGGCTGCCGGGCTCATATATCGGATACACCACGTTCATTAGAATACATATTTTGGTTAGGTTTTCAGAAAAAAAAAAGACTGAAACGATGTTCCATTTTCTAGAGTTTATATATGATGTGGATGCAAATTAGAATTGCCTAAGGCGTTCTAGAGAATTTTCAAATTTTTCTTTTTTTGCTCATCCAAAACTCACAAAACCTTTTTTCTAAGAATGATTTGCATAATTGACACAATTTCTTACTACACTCCAAGTACATTGAATTTGCATTTATTTTATTTTCCTCTATGAAAAATCAGAATTGAGGGGGAGAAAAAAGGAAGATAGAGCGGGAAAGTTCATTCATTTGAAACATAAAAAGTAGACATAAAAACACAGAATATGATATGAAGGCCATGAATATATGAGAGTAATTATGGGATGATGATCTTTGCAATGACATATCTGTCTAGGCACTTTTGAAAAGATGATGTGTTTCATGGATGAGTGCAGATCTGGAGAAAAGAAAAATGAAAAACAAAAAAGTTACCTAATATCGTCGCTCAAAACGATTTAGTAAAATGTTGAAGTCAATTTTGTGTCCGCAGTGGCGAGCGCGACAGTAAATTGCAGGGTTGCACCAGGCCGGGCTGAGAGCAAAAATTCTCGGTCTGGTCCCAAACCCTGAGCAGTCCCGTCCGGCCCGTAGGTCGGTGAGGGAAAATTTTGATGAAAATTGCTTGGTTCTAATTTCTAATTTCAAGTTTCAGTCGCTATTTTATGTATAAAAGTTTGAGTAACTGCTATGACACAATTTTTTATTAAAATTTTGGCAATTTACCTTTAAAACTTCGGGAAAATTAGAAAAATTTAAAAAAAAAATTGTCACGAAAAATGCCAACCCGTCAAGTTGCAACCCTGGTAAATTGTAAGTCCGTAGCGTGGACCACAAGACAAAAAAAAAAAGATCTGGAGGTATGGGGAATTGAACCCCAGCCCTCTCCCATGCTAAGGGAGCGCTCTACCACTGAGCTATACCCCCGCATATCTGTTATGAAAGCTAATACACCTATGTTTATGTCTATCTTCTCAATAAAACCTGCTTTCAGTGCGATCCGCGAGTACTACGCGTCTCTCGTCTCTACAGATGTGATGGTGACTAGCGATGGAAATGTGACATGGTTGTTCTCCGCACTATTCAGAAGTTCATGTCCAATTCGCGTCAGATACTATCCTTTTGATGATCAGGTAAAGCCGAATCTCGAAAAAACATAATAGTCTGAATCATATTTAGCAATGCGATCTCAAATTTGCATCCTGGTCACACGACATCACGGAAATCAATCTCGGCCTGAACACGGACAAGGGAGATCTCTCAAGTTACATGAATAACAGCGAATTTGATCTTGTGGATATGACGGCGGTTCGGGAAGTGGTGAGGTTTCCATCTGACACCAACAGTGATTGGCCTACTATTGTCATCAGAATTCATATGCATAGAAGGCCGCTTTTCTATGTTTTCAATCATGTAAGCTTCGGAAAATTGTGAATTATCTTACAAATAAAGATGTTGTAGATAGTTCCATGCGTCCTCATCTCATCGATGGCCGTACTAGGATTCCTCATGCCTCCGGAAACTGGGGAAAAGATCAACATGATAATCACCACATTGCTCTCTATGGGAGTCTATCTGCAGTCAATTACCGAGTCCATTCCTCCCACATCAGAAGGAGTGCCCTTAATTGGTGAGTGCACTTGTTTACAACAACATTTACAACGCTTTTTTAGGAATGTATTATGTATCTTCTCTTCTAATGGTTTGTCTTGCAACATGTGTCAACGTCATCACACTGAACATGCATCGGAATGGAGCAGCGAATCAAGGACGGCATGTTCCTGCGTGGATGCAAAAATGGATATTAGGATATTTGGCAACATTTATGAGAATGTCTATCAGAGAGCCTGATAGTATAGCGCTGCTGAAAGCATCGCAGAGCAAGAAATCTACAATAAGAAGAAGTTCCATACTACGAGACTTGAAGAGGGTGAAAAACATGTCAAATGTGAGAGCAAAATCAAAAGAGCAAAATGCAAATCGAGAGTGCGAGTGTATGGATCCACTTGTGGTAAGATCAATTATTACTTTTTAAAAATATAGAAATTTCCAGCACATTTACGCTGAATCCATTATGACTTCATTGGTGGCCGATACAAAACCAATGAATGGAACGATTAGGGAAGATTTCGCTAGCGAAAGCACTTTCCTTGGTCGAGTTGTTAGTGATGGCGTGAGTTGTTTTTTAAAGAAAAAAGTGACAGTTTGTTTTATTCAGATAATGCCTAGGATATCTGCATCATCGAATTCGGTGTTGACGGAGTTTGAAACAAGGTTTAGGAGGATATTGAAACGAGTGTATCGAAGTCTTCAACAACATGAGATTCGAGAAGAAGTGAGTGGGAAACCTCAAGGACAAAGTTGTCGAAATTTTACTTTAAAATATTTTAAAACTTTCCACAAAAAAGGCTTTGTGAAGAAATAGAAAAGTGTATTACTAGAATTTTTCTAAGCTTCAGGAAAAGTTTCCCTAACCTCCCAAGGCTTTCTCAACTCAATACGAACCCACAAAAACCTCCAAAAAATATTTCTGGAGGTATGGGGAATTGAACCCCAGCCCTCTCCCATGCTAAGGGAGCGCTCTACCACTGAGCTATACCCCCGCATGTCTCACTCGCTTCGACGGCAAGTCTTATGCAATCAGGTTTCGCGTCTTTGTTGAGAGAATGGCAGAGAAGCAGAGTGTGTGTTTGCATACTGTCGAAAAACATCAGATGCCTTTTCAAATAAAAAAGAAAAGGAAAACACCACCAAAATAATTCCAGATTCTCGACGAACGATCTCGAATCCAATGGCAGTGGCAGCAACTAGCCTCCGTCGTTGACCGACTTTTACTATGTCTCTTTTGTACAGCAACACTGTTCACAATCATCTGCCTCCTCATTGTACCTGTAGCCTACCGTGATAATAACTCGATTTTGTCAATTCTTAACTTTTTCTAAACTGTTCCTAATAAATATCTCAATCATTTTACAACAAGTTGATTCGAATCAAATGAAGATATGAGGCGCGATTCATTCGCCGCTGAGTTTTTTTTTTTGGAGGAAGCGCCGCCATCACGGAATACTTGATACCCAGGACTACTTTTTTCAACGTTTCGCTTCCCATATAAAAGACAAGGGTGAATACCTCATCAACGTCTTCTGACGATGACATTCGCTCTTACAGTTTCCTGCGCTACGAGCGTAGTGGTTATCACCGCTTCGCTATGCTCGGTTCTTGTTATTATGAATGATATCAACAAGCTTAGCGAGGATATTTCCTTGGGAATGGAGAACTTCAAGGTATGTTGGATTAGCTTGCAAAACAAATTATTGGATTTCAGGATGTGTCTGATGTGACCTGGGGGAACATTATGGTTCTCCATGGAAACTCTCGCCAACAATCAGTTTCTGGACACCGCGAGGTTAAGAAACTCATGGGAATCAATCTCCGCAACAAGAGAAACTCTGATAGCTGTCAATGTGAGGCTCGTGCTGCCGCTTGTCCAGCTGGACCACCAGGAGAGAAGGGAGAGCCAGGACTTGGAGGACTTCCAGGACCAGACGGAGAGGATGGAAAGGATGGAGCTCCAGGAGTTGCGCTTCTTGTCACCCACGACATTCCAGGCGGGTGCATCAAGTGCCCAGCAGGACCACGGGGACCACGCGGAGACGCCGGACCACCAGGACCACCAGGAAACGGTGGACGTCCAGGACAGCGTGGAATTCCAGGAGAGGCCGGAACCCCAGGACCACAGGGCGAGCCAGGAGACACCGGGCCACAAGGACCACAAGGAAGACCAGGACAGCGTGGAGAGAACGGAGAGCCAGGCACCGTCTACACACTAGGAAATCCAGGACGTCCAGGACCACAAGGGCCACGTGGACCACAAGGAGAGCCAGGAAAGGATGGATCGAAGGGAAATCCAGGAGAGGACGGACGTCAAGGACATCCAGGAAAGAATGGAAGAACTGGAGCTCACGGAAAGGATGGGGCACCAGGAAAGTGCGGAAAGGAAGGACCAATCGGACCAGATGCCGGATACTGTCAATGCCCATCCAGATCCAACTAACTTATTCATTTGTTTTTGTATCTTTATCTATAAATTTTCATTTCTGGAAGCTTTGTTTTTGAATTCAAATTTCAGATTTCCGTTTTCTACTTTGATCCAAAACACAATATGAAAACGAATCAAAACAAAAAACGTTTTTTTTTTCTATTCGTGGGAAACTTGTAGAACGTTATAATTGGAAACATGGAAACCATCAAATTTTGAGGTTACCTTTATCAGTTTTCTGTCATATGCTTCTCTATCTTTGCTTTCTTCTACACACACATACACATTTCCATGTTCAGGCGTTTCTTTTTTTCATGCTTCGTCAGAAATTTTGTAGACTGTGAGACAGGTGCTTTTAATTTTCTCAGAAACTGAATGGGCAGATGGAAAATGATATTTTAGCATTTTGAGAAAAAAAAATTAAGCCTTCAGATCTTTTCTCGCTGGATAGGATTATACAAAGAGCGTTTTCTAATTTCCATTCTTCATATTTTCCCCCAGAAAAGCGTGCCAAACGATGTATAGACATAAAAAATTCGTACTTTATTTTTTTGTGCCGTCCCTTCTTTTCGTAACCCTTCTTTTCCCCAACTCTTCTCAATTTTTATTCTTGTTTCAAATGTTCCTTCTCTTGTTTTCATGGAAGGGTTTTGTGTGAGCTCATCTTTTAAATTTAGATTTTTCCAAAACCCCAATCACATTGATGGACTGATAATTAAGTCAGAGTATTGAAATGCCGCGGAGGAGCACAACACCCAGTAATTCTGGATTCAGTTGGAAGCTAGTCGACGTTTTATCCAGTACTACCAGAGTCTTGCAGGTTAGTTGGGCTCTATCGGTTCCCATGATAGTATGGAAAGTACGGTTATCGGAAATTTTAAGGCAGTTAGAGGTGTAAACTGATAACAGGCCGAAAGGCATGTATTGAAATTAGTAGCGTTGTATTTTAAGGGGTATTGTTGTTATTGTTTGCTTTTCCTTTATGACACCTTACATTCCTCAATGTGTTTGTCATCATCATATACATTTCCACTTTGCTCAAAATGTTCCTATTCTGTTGTATACATGTTCCAAATTGTGATAAAGGAGTTAAGATGGTAGGTTTTTTTTGGTTTGAGTTCTGGTGACGTTAGTTGTCAGATGTTTTGTAAGGAACAAAATGCAGGTTTAGTTTTTCGTAAGATCGGAAGAAATTACCGGAAAAAAACTGTATTAGAAAAGCCTGTCATTGTATTTTTTCAAGGACTCCATTTTTTCAGGCCTGTCACTCTATTTTTCTAAAAGTGTATACCGTACTCTGATAGACCGGCAGTCAAATGATAATTTTGAAAAAATAAACCGGCACCCCAAAAATTAATAAATTTAGAAAGTGCTATTTCTAGAAAATTTGAATTTTGTTCAATGTTTTTTCGCACAAATTTTGAATTTCACATCATTTGAGAAGTTTTCACCAACCTATTATAACTGTTCGAAAAGGATTTATCATACATACTTTCCGGCAAAAAGGACCAATTTTTGTTAATTTTTTTTATAAATAGAGTCTTTGAAAAATAAACCGGCATCGAAATGGGGACCAAGAAAAGTATACCGGCATGCCGGACTATTAGAGTGAATACGGTAATTAGATCTGTTGGAGAAGAGATTTGAAACTTATTTTGTGCCATTTCCAATCAAAATTGGACGAGGATTCTAACAATTTAAATTTCCAGTTTGAATTTCAAGAACGTGCTCATTATTAGCTTGTCGGGCGCTCTCTAATACAGATTTCACTGTAGATATGGCCAGATTGAATAGCTAAAACACATCACCAGTTATTTTTAACCAATGACTCATTGAACCTTATAGATAAATTAGTCCCCAGTACTTTGTACACCGCGAGGACTCATTCGAACTCCCGGGGAGAGCCTTCCCCCCCGCGGCTTCATGATAAATTTGCTCTCGTGTGATAGCCCACCTACATGCGTCTGAGTCTCTCAATGGCTCAACTGATCTATCAACAATAAATGATGATGATAGAATGAAAGGGGAAGAAAGAGTGTCATTGGATTGGAGGGGTCCACACTTGATCTATTGGTAGAAACGCGCATAATCTGTTGCTTTGAGACTGTGTGTGTACTCGAAAATATGCGTTTTAGGGGGGTCCACCCTCATCCATCTTGCCCGGTTGACAGTCGCATATTGGGCTCGGGTACTTGACCTAATCTGCACATTTGCCTTATGTGTTTGTTATTATTAAATGAAAGTGTAATTCTCTAGGAACTTAGGTGTTTCTGGATATTGTAGATGTTTTATGCTTCATCTACAACACCATGATCCTTTTAAATTTCCAAAATTTTCATATACACATACATACACATACAAATAAGCATATTTGTTTGTATTAGAAAATGAAGAGAGGCTGAGCACCAAACGTTCTTCTGCTCCTTCTCCTCCTCCTCCTTTTTTTCTTATTCACACATCTGGCATAAGGGGTCCCTTTACTCTTCCCAAACCAATTGCCCTCTACAAAGTGTCTTGGTTCAATTTCCTTCGCACCACACCCATACCACATTCCTCATTTTTTTTCTAGTAATATACATTATCTCACTTTTCCTTTCTGTATTCTAATGCGGCTATTTTTTTTGGCGGAAGCGAAATCTTAGCAATTTTCATACATTCTCCCTAGAGACACCATATTCTATGATTTTCTCACTCTCTGATTCTCTTTTGATCCACCTTCTCCACTTCATAAGGACGCATAATTGTGGGGCCTCTCATCGTCGGCAACCGTAACTTGCCCTATTGTTACACACCTCTTTTTCTATCTCGCTTTGGAAGATGGAAAAATTCGGAGTGAGAGAGAATTTTTTGGGTTAGTTTCATTCGGCAACACAATCTCTCATTCTCTCGCCTTTTTATTTCCCTTTTGCCCTTCTGCAAACAACACCTAGATACTACCACCTTTAACCGATTTCGCGCGTTCATTTCGTTACTGAATATTTTATTATTACTGTATTCACTATTCGAATTACTTTTTGAGACTGTGAAATGTCACACTTAAGATGACAGAAAAGCTATTTATGTTTTTGCTGTTTATATAAACAAACACTCTTTTTCTTGGAACATATGCCAATCCATTAGTATAATGTCTTTCTATAAGAATCCATAAACATTTTTTTCTATCCTGACCTTATTCGGAGATTTAAAACGTTTTAGATTATGACAACGACTTCAGATTTTTATTCCATTTTTAATTTCTTTTCCGAAGAAATCGATAGATCCTAATCTCGACAGAGTGGCTACTAGCTGATTGCGCCCGATCGGTTTCCACAGAGAGTGGAAATTTTGCGGAGGAAAGGAGAACAGGACAAGCGTGTAGATATGGGGAGAGGATAGTTTTCCGAACATAATTGATTTCTATCGAGATTTGAGGTGTGTATGCCGGGATTTGAGAGCCGTTTTTCATTTGGATTTAATTTCAACTATTCGAGATTAGATCAGATTGGGAGGGGAGATAGAGTGTCTTTGTATCTCTCATTGTAGAATTTACTTTAAAGAGAATTAGTACTTTAGTCAATTTGAAAAAAATCTAATTTTCAAATTATCCATGAAAATTGCAAGAAAAAGTTAAATAGGAAAACAATTTTTCGAAAATTTTTCAACATTTTTTTTCCATTTTTCCGTCTCGCTAAGTTTTCTGTATAATATCATGCATTTTTTGGATTCTCAAGTCATTTTTCCTCAAATTTAGAGTTGAAATGCTATTCGAATTCTCTACATTTTTTCACTTCATTTTTCCTTTGAAAAATTCAAGAATATAATCAATATTTTAATGTTTTGTCTTTAATTTCAGACCCATCAAAATCTAACTGCTACATTTTTTTCTTTCTTCCTATCAATTGATACATATCTCATGTACATGTTTTCCGTGACAATAACAACAAAAATCTCAAATTTCAATATCCCTGATGGGCCCCCTATACCTCCCTGTCTCCACTCTTTTCCCTCCCAATATACTTTGTTCTTCTTTAAAAAAAATTTTTTTTGACTTAACATTCCATCATCCCACGCGAATTGGGGAACACTTTCAGATTTATTAAATTTTTTAGTGGATTTCTAGAAATTTCCTAGTTATGAAATATTCTCTTGTTGTTTTGTTCAAAAATATTTCGAAATTATGAATCATTTTGTGTTTTCCTTGAAACGCAAAGGGAAATGGAAATCCTAGGGTTCCCGTTCCAAAATTCTTATCACTTTTCATTTGAAATCTGTTATCTAAACATTTTCGTATTCTCTTTTCACTTTTCTTCGTTCCTATCTCTTATTATCCTTTGTCTGACCGCTCATCATCGTGTTATATCATTCTCATCTTCATTTTGATTTCTGGCGCTTCCAAATCCCTTTTCAAAAGTTCAGTGAACTGTGAAAATAATCCACCAATTAATGAAATTGTTCAGAAATATACTATCACTACTTCCTTTTTTGTTTTTGGAAGAAAAGTCGTTATTTTCTCACGACTAGGATCCTAGAAAGGTGGCGGCGGATAATGCGCTTTTCTCGAGTGGACAGTGGAGACATCAAGCCTGTGTTGAGTGGACGATTTGTGTATGTATGTGTGTGGTCGCGGGTGAGAGCCCCAACACAAGTAGGACATGATCCTGAAGCTTGAGTGCTCATTCTTTTTCGATTAATGATGCAGCGAATCCGAGATAATATGGGTATCCTAATATGTTAATATTTGTTCCTAAAGTCGTATTTCATTCCGGACTTTTTGACTAGGCATTGGATTTTCTAAATTTTTTGCTCACCGATTCTTTCCAAACAGTCCAAGCTACATATGGAAAAACAGCCTGAACAAACACGCTCTGAATTGTGCTCCAAAAAAGTCAAAGAATAATACCCTCTCTTAATACTTTTTCTCTATCTCCGAACTATCTCTCTTCTTCCGACAATAAAGTGTGAGGAACGACCTGATCGGAAGGACACCCTTTAGGCATTGTGCAAACTTCTTCTCCATTCCCATCTGTGTCCTTCTCGTTCTCTTTACCGGGGCAGCAGCAGCATGGTAGACTCAAGTCCGTGAGGGCACCCAAGAGACTTTTTCTCTCTATGAGCGTGTCAAACTGTGGAGAGAGAGAGAGAGAGATAGTGCATTTAATCATGAGTCCACAGACAGTCTAACCGGTGCGACATAGTGAGAGTGGTGGAGGTGAGCGGCAGCGTGTGTGTTATACCGCTATGACATTGCGACGCACCCTCCTGTATTGGTCCTCCTCCCCGTATCTGTAATCTCTCTGCGTCTCTTCTAACCTGCGTACTCTCTCGTCACCCTTTGATCCTCAGCACTCCTAACCTCCCCCCCGCTCTCCGTTATAATGGTCCACACAACAATTAGTCGGTCTGTTGTTTCTTCTTCCGCCACCAAAAATAGTCTTTAGCTTTTTATTCTGGTCATGGCCTGTCTGGAGGCCTTAAAACAGACGCTTCAGAGGCATGATAGTTGCTATCTGCCTCTTATTCCTAGTTCCAAAAAGGTAACGTTTTGTTAGTTGTTGTAATTTTAATTTGAAGGGGAGAAATTGTGACTATAAATCGCAGGAAATGACTTTAGATAAGAAATTGGGTTCACACTGTCACTTTTTTTGTATTGATTTGGTTTTAAAATTTTTTCTGAATTGAGAAACGGTTAATTTTTAAAATTTTAAAAAGATTTTGAATAACTTTTCAAGGCACTTTTCAAGGCGTTTTTTTAGGGCTCTATTTTCGTACTTTCGGCTGAAAAATTAAAATAAAAACTGATAGAAACTATTATTCTGAAACTATTTAGATTTGAAATAACGTTTTGACTATCATAAGAAATTTGCGTCCCTTTTTGAACCATAATAAAGGGGGAGTGAACTATTCTTGAAATTATGTGTATACATATATGAAACGACTCAAAATTTCGAGATAATGGGGGTCTCAGTTCTGAAAATTTGTCCAAAAAAGTTATAAGCTGTCAAAGGTTCTAAAAAGGGTCCGTTCGGGTAGCTCATTATTTGATTCTTGTACTGAAAAAAAGATTCTCGTAAAATTAATTTTCTCACAGGCCTATAACTATTTCGGACAAATTTTCAGAATTTTTTTCCCAACTGAGACTCCCATTATCTTGAAATTCTGAGTCGAACCATGCAAAAAAATTCAAAACCTTTTAGAATAGTTTACTCCCCTTTACTGAATTCCTTTTTACATCACGTCATGGGGTTTGCTCATGAAATAAAAATTGTTTTCAATTTCTTCAAATCGTACTAAAATACTAAAATAGTGCAACAGCCGTTCATGCTTGAACACCTCTCCATTTCTTAGACTATCTCAGTTTGTACTTTAGCTGCTCCCCTCAAACATTGACCCTTAATTTAGAAACGCCTCTCATCAGATGTCTTCCGCTTCATCAAATCTTAGTTTTTTCTCCCCATTTCGAGTCCACACCCCCCGTACCTCATAACGCCCTTTTCTTGTTCTGTGAAGCTAGACTAACCAGCTGCTACTCTGACCTATATTACGGAATCGTAGCGATAAAAGATTGAGGGAAATCATAAAAAACCGTCTTGAACTATTTCATATTCGCTTCCTTCTTCCTTCCATTCCCATTCATAGCTATTCAATTGGGTCGTGTCTGACCTTTACTATGAAAATCCGAGTTTGTCCAACAACACCACCACATCACTGACTCATATTGGTCCCTTATCGTTTCGGCCAATATACCTCCTCATGGTTCTCTATGTCAGACTCGTCTATAAAGTAATGTTTACCTATTGGCGAACACACGAACAAGGGGGGTGTAGGAGAACAGGCGAATAATACACTGCTCTATTCTGTTCTGATGCCGGAAACATGAGAACTTTCCATTTGACAGAAAACTACTCCTTTTATAAACACTTTTTCCAGGTACCCATGAGTGTGGGGAACGAGAGCTGGAAGGGGTGTTCCCAGTGGCTCCGGGAACTCAAATTGATCACAACAGACAAAAATGGAACGATAGTGGAGTTCGCTTCTATTTTTCGGTGAGTTAGGAAAACTTAGTTAAACTTAGTTCTAAAAAATATATATTTTCAGCGATGGAATCCTCCTCTGTCGCCTTGCCAATACATTAGTGCCAAATGCGATCGACCAAAATGACCCTATCAGAGCTCAACAACAATCTCAGGTAAACCAGATTCTTCCAATTTAAAGATTATAATTCAAAGTTTTTTCAGTTCTCAAGTATACACAACATCAAGTTGTTTCTAAATTTTTGCCGGTCACATTTTAATCTTCAAGAATCTCAATTATTCGACCCGGAGAGTTTATATCATATGGTTGGATTTCCTCAAGTATTGAAGACCCTTTCTATTTTATCCAATACAGAAGAATCGATCTGTAAAGGAGCAAAGTGAGTTTTTGAACAAATTATTGATTAAAAAAAATATTTTCCAGCCCTTTTCCGGAAAGAGATCTGGGGGTGCAGAGTACTTCGAGTAGTCCGGAGTTTGTGGATGATGAGGATATCTATCAGTCATTGCCAACGAACATTGATTCTGTGAAACCGGATGAAACGATTTACGGACCTATTACAAGGTATGAAATTTCTGAAACGACTTAGGGTCGGACCTTTGACCTTGGTCGGCTTTTGTAGCCGTCTTGCCTGGAACCCGGCCAACTTCAGGCCTGAAGTTGCCGGCGATATCTGAGGAAATTCAAGAATACTTTCTCTAATTTTCAGTGCCGATCCGGAAGACAAGCAAAGTGAACAAGTCTACGATCGAATAGTGACGAATCGAAAGCCTAGTATGAACGAAAATGATGTAAGCTTTTTGGTAGACGGGTTGGCAAAATTCAAGCTGAATATTTTTAAAAGAGGATTCCATGGCAAAATGAGTTTACAGTTCAATCAATGCAAAATTTCATGCTGATTCCGAATATCACAATAAAAATGCTCAAAAATGCATCTCAGGGCCAAAAACGGCGTCAAAGTTTTAGAAAAGTTATCCCTCCAACTTTTGTCGTGTTTTACACGTGGATTACAACTTTTGCACTTCCCACGCGAAAAGTCAGGCCAGCAGGGATCACTTTTCTGCAACTTTGACGCCGTTTTTCGGCCCCGAGAAGCATTTTTTAGCGATTTCATTGTGATATTCGGAATCAGCATGAAGTTTTGCATCGATTGAACTATAAACTCATTTTGCCCGGAATCTTCCTTTAAACAATTTTTGAATCAAAAATTTTTTATTATAAAGCTTATTCATCAGAATTGTTAAATAGCCCATATTTGTAAATAATTAAAATTTTTAATCACGTTTCTCTTTTCAGCTGCAAAACACACCGACACTAAAAAGGAATCGATGTATCCGAGAACTACACGAAACAGAAGCGAGATACGTGAACCAAGCACTCGCTACAATCATCAAAAACTTCTACGAGCCACTGAAAGGGATCATTCCAACCGACCAGTATCGGATAATATTTGGAAACGTTGAAGAGATCAATCGATTCCATATGGCTCTTCTTGAAGACCTGGAGCATCCAGTTCAAATGGCTTGTGGTACGGCGGATGAGAAAATTCAGAGGCCAACGTCGCTGAATGGTACTGATGCTCCGCAGACTATTGGAGAGGTTTTTATTAAGTGAGTTTTTTTAATGATCTGAAAAGAGCGGACTATTTGAATTCTTTGCGCAGAACTTTGGATATCAAAATCTCATCGAAGACAAATATTTTTTCAGATACCGAGATCAATTCCTTCTCTACGGAAAATACTGCAGCAATCTTCCGGACAGTCGAACGTTGATGACGGAGTTGATGAAAAATAACGAATACATTGCTCGAAATATCAATGAGTTGACGATTCATGGCAACTGTAAATTTAGTATCAACGATCTGCTGTGTGTTCCATTTCAACGTATCACAAAGTATCCGCTATTGCTGAAAGTGAGTTTTATTGGGGTTGTATCGCAAGGTTGACACGGCTGAGTATCAAACTTGCTGAAATGCAAGAAGCCAAATAATGATTTAAGGTAGGATTACACTCATTTTTTATTTTCTCAAAGATCGTCCCAATTCCAGTATTAACGAAAATAACACTATTTTTGCACAAAAATCGTTAAAACTCGAGAAAGTCGATTTTCAAAATGCCAACTTGCATTTTTTCTAACCTATTTCAATAAATGTAGAATTTTTCGCTGATTCAAATGCACCTAATATCGGTTCTCAAAACGCAAAAGAAAATTTGTTATTAACAAATTTTTCAATTGTCGCGCCGACCGCTGCCGCCGTATGAGCCAGTAGCGGCGATCGCGACATCAGATTAAAGTCGGCAGCGGTCGGCGCCACAAAGTGCAATTTTGCTTATAAAAATGTTTCTATTGCGTTTTGAGCAGCGATATTAGGTGCATTCGAACCAGCAAAAAATTATATATTCATTGAAATAGGTTAGAAAAAATGTTAGTTGACGTTTTGAAAATCGATTTTCTCAAGTTTTAACGATTTTTGTCCAACAGTATTGTTATTTTCGTAAATAATGAAATTGGGACGATTATTTGAAAAAATAAAAAAAAAGATTGTAATCCTACTTTAAAAGATTTTTCCCTGACTTTTCCCTTACTATCTTCAAAATGCAATCTTTTTCAGGAATTGCTAAAAAAGACAGATGTCAACAGCCCGGATCGAAAATCATTGAGTGAAGCAGTAGAAGTGATGGAAGATGTTTGCAATTATATCAACGAGGAATCCAGAGACACCGAGTCTAAAAAGGCCATCGATGAAATTGAAGCGAGTATTGTCGACCTAGCGATGCCCCTGAATGTGAAACTCCATGATTACGGTCGGGTGAACCACGATGGAGAAATAAAAATGGCCGAGTCAACTGCAAGTAGCTACGGGAAACCAAAGCAACGATATGTGTTCCTTTTCGATAAAGTGATCGTGGTGTGCAAGCTTAGTAGTAAGGTGCCCTCGAAAGACAGGACCCCCTCGTTTACCTACAAAAACGCTTACGTTATGTCGGAATTGAGCATTGATCAAAACGTGTCAATAGATGCCAAGTCAGGAGGAACCATCACGCGGAGGACACAATTCGTGATACATATGCATCGGGATAGAACCGATTCGAATGAGATTACCCAAGTGTCGTTTTACTTCAAGAATGAAGCGAATCGAACTAAATGGATGAACGCGTTGTTGCTCTCAAAGTCGAATGTGGCTCCAACAGAAGCACTCCGCGACAGTAATCACAAAGTGGCCTTCAGCAGTTTTCGTGTAGACGTCGAGAAGCCTCTGACGTGTCGAGTGTGTGATAAACTGATGAAGGGGCTGCGATATCAAGGATACAAATGTGATGGTGAGTTTTTAAACTTCATTTCTAGATTTGAACTTTATGTTTCAGCTTGCGAGATGATCATGCACAAAGACTGTCTAGGACTCAAGAAGTGTGAAGCGGTACGACGTTCTACTCACGAGCCAAGAGGTTCTCAAAGCTTTAATTCTAACCGACCGCGTCATTATCAAAGTATGACTCTGCAAAAATATTAATATACAAAACAAATGTAATTTTCCAGTCAACGAAGGAGATATCGTCACCGCTAACACCAACTTCACACCTTCTGACCTCTCATTCCTCCAATTCACAAAAGGCGACAGTATTGAAGTTCTGAAAATGCAAGGACATAATCGCTTTACCGGGTGCCTCGCCAACAATCGCAACCGGACTGGTTTAGTACATCTCGACCAAATTTCGAGATCACGGGTGAGTTATTTTTTCGAAGTATTATCATAATCTTTATTAGATTTCCTCATATTACCTACAAACAATGAGCAATGGCTCGCTGTGTTTGCAATGCCACACGCGATGTACTTGATGTTTAGACACTAGTTAGTGTCATTTGAACACCTGCTAAGTTGAAATGAGCCGCATCAAATTTTCTTTTCTCTCTTTCGTCATCTAACACTCTTCAAGTTTTACACTGTTTCCCCTCCACCGTTGTTTCCCACATCGATGTATGCCTACATGTGTGACTCATCGCGGTTTTCTGCACACTTTCTTTGTAGGCGGAGTTGTGTCTCTGTCTTGGTGGGACGATTGAGGAAGAACAGCGTTAATATTGCACATTCTATAGCTTTTTCCAATTGAACTTTCTTCAGACAACTTCGATGATTGGACTCAGCCCGATGGACTCGCCAGCCGGATCGATTGTTCCTCGCATCGCGCGAAATGAATCGACTGTCCTGCCCAAGAAGGTGTTATCTGATCCGTAAGTCGTCGTCGTTTACCTATAATTGTTTCGCGCCTTAGTTCCCACATTCCTCGGTTTTATTTATTCGCCCCTTTTAATTTGCAAGCCCAAATGGTTTTTATAGTTGCCACGTGAGTGCCTAGTACGAACCGCTTATTTTTTTGTTTTGGTTTCTGTATTCAATTCAAACATGAAACGTGGCTTCTGTATTTCAGTAGTGCGAGAAGCTCGAGCGTTCCTGATGCTCTGTCGTCGAGATCGTCGCGAAACTCGTCCTCATCGACTATAAATGGCACCGAAAATGGGCGGCAGCAACAAGATTACGTTAACACTGAGATCAGAGGTTTCAGATGGTACATGGGGGAGATGGAGCGAGCCAAAGCGGAGAGCACGTTACGGGGAACGCCCAACGGAACGTTCCTAGTACGATACAGCAAGAATAGACAGCAAACTGCTATTAGCTTGAGCTACAAAAACGATGTGAAACATATGATCATTGAGAAGAACAAGGACGGCAAAATGTATCTAGATGAAGACTACATTTTTAATTCCACAGTGGTAAGTTTTTTTTTGGAAAAAAATCCGTTTGAAAAACAATTTCACATTACAGGAGCTTGTGCAATATTATCGAGACCACAATTTAATTGAAATCTTCCAAGCACTTGATACAACCCTCAAAACACCGTATTCCCAATGCAAGGTGAGTCATTCGATCTTGAAGATGATATGAGAATTGATAAAATGGAAGACGCATTAGTCATCAGATCGGAAGTTAGTCTTCCGATTGAACTTCAAACTTTTTGATAAGGAATAATTCATAAACTGTCGCGAATGCGACCGCGGCCTGCCACGGCTTGCGCCATTTTATCGAAAAAAAGATAATTGATCAGGACCGCGCGGCCGCCGTAGGTTTCCATGATCAGACGTACTGTAACCAGAATCCCGCGGCAGCCTTTATCGGAAGTGAATTTTTCAAATTTTTATAGGTGTACAAGGCGATCCATGACTACGATCCACCGAAGCCAAACACCGACGGCAAATTCCTTTCATTCAAAATGGGAGACGTTATTGTGTTGTTGGACACTGTTGGAGAGGACCGTGGATGGTGGAAGGGTCAGGTGAATAACAAGGTGAACAATCTGGTTGTGTTGAATCACCCTCAACTGTTTTATTTCAGACCGGATTCTTCCCTCTCACTTATGTCAAAGCTCTTGATCAACTATCTGGCGATGAATTCGAGTCAACCCAACTCACACCGACGACCGCTTGACTATCCTTACAAACAACTCCTCTTGCCAATAGTATATTGATTAGTTTTTCACCTTGAATCTCTTCCCTTCCACGTGTTTAGAAATGTTAAGTTTTTGCCCCGATCCCTTGATATTGAAAACAAATGCCATTGAAACTTGTGATTCCTCGAAACGTCTCTTCTATCTGTGAATATTCCTTCAAACATTGCTAGTCATAATTCTCACTTTTCTGACTTCACACTTTTTCTTCCTATAATTGCCAATATTTCACATCATTCACCGTCCGGTTGTTGTACGTTTTAGTACTAGTTTCACTTTGTCTTTATCTCTATTTTTCAGTAAATATTATTAAACATTTTATTAAATAATCAAGATGAGAAGCACTTATTTGTGACACCGAAAAAAATGTACATGGAAAAGCAGGAAGAAACTCGAAATATTTATGCTACCGTGAAAAATATACCAGCACACCAAATAACTAAAACTATCTATTGCTCATTCTCCGTCAAATTGTGGTGTCCAGCGGAGTGTCGTTTAGAAATACAAATTTAAAAATTATGACCAATTGAGAGGTATCGAAAGGGTTCCATCGCTAGTCACGTAGATACTTGGACTTGCAGAAATAATCAAAGAAAGTCCTGACGCCAAATTCCGAACTTCATCAGGACAGTGAGTCAACCGGTAGATGCATTGCAGAAGGGCTTCTGGAGTGAACGCTTGTTCCCATTTTAGCCCAGTGAGTTTTAGTTCTTTGATGCATTCATCGCGAGCGAATTCGAGCTCATTCTATAAACATTCATTTTGATTTCGCAATTCGAAACTGGCTCACCATCAAATGATGCATTTGCTGATTAATCTCAATAGCCTTCTTCGCATTCTCCTCCAAAAATTGCACCAATGACGGCACATCAACATTGCAAGGGATGTACAATCTTCCATCGACTCCTATCGCCAATTCGTCGTAAGAAGTGACAACCTGCAACACGAAAAGTTAGTTTGATTGATTTGTACTTCGGAAAATCATACCTCCAGCATAGAATTCCTGGCAGAATCCTCTACTCTTCGAAGCAACGCCTCCTTTTTCCACACTCTTACTGTTAGAGTTTGAAGTTGTGTGAGTGTCTGAGCCAATCCTTTGTAATGTGGTAGAAGGATTTGCGCACCTCCAAACGTTTGCTCCAACTGTTTCGCGGTCTCTTTCAGAATCGGGATTTGATTTTTTCGAATTTGATATTCCTGGCACGTTTGCTCCCATTGCTCTGGTACATGGTCAGCTCCGAGTTGAATCGATCCATCACAACAGATAAATGACCCCCTTCCGAATCGAAGCACATTCTTGAAAAAGGCCTTCTCCAAAATGATTCTAGTTTCAGGGACCGCTTGATCCAGCATTCGGTTGACGTTTGCAATGCATCGACGCATATGAGATTCTTCCCAAGTCATTTGCCAAACTACCTGAAAAACAACTCATCATTCTTTCATTTCCACCAAAAATGACTCACATCTTTCAACTGTGTTCTGTACTTCAAATCAGAAATATCTTCTTGAATTGAGACACGAAGGGTTTTTGCTTCTTTTCTCTTTCGCATCGCCTCATCTCGTTGATTGGTCAGAGAATCGTAGAGATTCGTCACAACCGTAGCCTTCTTTCGTTTCAGATACCTGAAAATTTTTTAGCATGAGCAATATATTTTTTAGCGTTGAAAATGAGAAGGCGCTACTTACGATCTCAGCAAATCTTCCTCCACATTGCTCGTCGAGAATCCCAATCCTCCCGAAGTTTGCCTGGAGCCTCCCGGCGATCCGGCGGTATTCTTGAACTTGAGTTCCGATGTACTCAACTCGCATGATTCTAATGCGTCTCTGCAAACATTCGATCATTAAAACCTGATATCAAATGACGTGCCCTGACTGACCTTACTATTTTCGCCGGGTCAGTGCCTGTGAGATTGATGTGAATTTTACGAAACGTTGTTGACTGTTTGTCAGCGATTGAGAAACTGACCTGAAATATTAGCAATAAGAAAATCATTAAGATTTGCACCCACTTTTGTAGGCTTCAAAGACGGAGAGACTGGGAACAGGTCATTCATATAGCCATTGAAGATTTGCAAGGATTTCTCGTTTTGCGTTTGGATTTCGGGAAACTTTGCGTACCTGGAAACCCCAATTTGAAATTTTAAAAAAGATCAAAGCTTACTTATCCGGGTGTACCAGAAACAAGAACGGTCGGAGGGCCTGTGCAACCTCATTGGAACTAATGCAACGCTTCGAAATCTGCCACAAACGCTGATGTTTTGATGGGGAACCAGCAGTGAACATGTGTCTGAAAATGATCACGTCTTATCAATTATTGCAACGGAAGGTGGTAGCAACCATAATAACAAAAAGGGTGATTGGTCTTAAGGAGATTGGAGACTAAGTGCATGTTAAGTCACATGACCGATTCCAAACTAAAAATGGGAAGTATTCGAATAGAAAAATAAAAGAAGACAAGAGAAAAGAATGGTGTTAGCTACAGAATGGAGGATGAAAAACGCTGTCCGAATGGAGACAGTGAGATGATCAGTAGTCTCTTCTCCCAATTTCTCTCTCTTCTCTATTCGCCACGTGAGAAAATGAAAACAGACGAGAAAACCAACACTGATAAGAAAATGCGCGCGGTTTTGGTGCACTGAATTAAGAATGTAACATGTTAGAGTTTATCAGCATAGGTCGATGATTCAGGTGCATATGGCAATTTTTTCGAATAAAAAACGATAAATATAAAAGAAAATTTTGTCTTACAAGTAACTTTACTATCAGTGTTTTTCTACACTTATTATAACTAAAAAAAAATTAAGACAACAAACATCATTTTTGGCATGCGAAGCATGTGAAAACTGGAAAACAACTTCTCGTAAAAACATTGCCGTGGCCGAGTATTTGCACAATGGCCGAGTGCACCCGACCTCGAGTGTGACTCTGCTAAACAGAGTGCATGCGGGATAACGGAGTGTTGTTGTGGAATCCAGATTTCTTAACTTTGAAGAATGTTGCTTTGTGGTCAACTGGAAACTAGAAAAATGAAGCTTCGTTTTTTGTTTTAATTTTCTGTTGCAATTTCAACAAAAAGTTATGCAAAAAAAACGAAAAAAATCAAGGTTTACTGCCCTAAATAGAATCAGAAACACAAAAAAATGGTGTCATTTCTTAAGTTGAATTCCGTTTTCATTCTCAGTCACAATGTGTGTAAACATCACATTGCTTATCTGCTCAACTCTTTGAAGGTTGTGCTCCTGCCCACGGAAGAAAAGAAATTCTTGAATCAAACACTCATTTTTTGTACATAATCGTTTATTCGAGAGCAACGGAAACTATTACAAACTGTCATGCGTATATGGAAAATCCAGAAAGAAAATGATGAAGTAACGGGGAACAATAAATACACATAAAAGGCGCCCAATGAATTTTCGATGAGTTTTCTTGTTTCAGATTAGCCCTTCCAAGTTGGGCGGTTGTAGATATGGTAAATCTTTGGCATGATGTTGCTCTTCGAATTGAGGACGATATTCTCCATGATTTTTCCTGCGATCTTTTACGTATTTGAATGCGAAGAAACCAAGGACGGCAATTAGAAGAACGCCAACCTGAAAAAAATTTGAGTGGCGAAGAAAAAAGTAAACCTTAGGAAAGTTTGTGGCAAAATTTCCATTTTTTGGCTCGAATTTTTTTTCAAAAAGGATAGAATATGTTATATATAGGAAAGAAAAGTATAGGATAATATAAATTCTAAATCCAAAAAAGATATTGGACCTTCTGAAAATGATTTTGAGCTGAGTTATGATCCTTCCAAGTATAGCCTTGACGGCTGTAACCTCGAGGGCTCGTAATTCAAGTTATATTAACTTTTAACGGAAATTTATACAGGTTTGGTTTTTTTAACCCGATGTATTTTGAGATCTGTTTTGAATGGTCATGCTTCTCAATTTTTCCAGAATATGAAAAAATGTTTAGGAATTCTAAAAAGAAGAGATATGAAAAAAAAAATTTGATTCGTCTAGCCAACTTCTGACGAGGATTTTGATAAAACTAACTTCAATCCATTTGAATTTCAGAAACGTGCTAATTTCGAGCTTATTGGGATGCGTTTCCAATACAGATTTTACGGTAGTCTAGGACAAAAGTTTTACAGTAGTAACTTCCCTGTCTATTGGTTTGAAAAACTAACAAACCGCTTTGTTTGAGTACTGACTAACAGTATTTTTCTAACTCCAATTCCTAAATGAGCTCTGAAACCCTTCTATGACTCACCACAACCGCAATAACAATACCAGCAACTGCTCCACCACTCAGTCCACCGGAACCATTGTTAGCTTGATCAACTTCTCTTACAGCTTCTATCAGAGACACTTTCGAATCATCTACCAAATTATTGGCACTCGTCGTATTCGTTGCCATTTTACGGTAGAGTAAACGTCTAGGTGGACATATACAGAAGATGTCTTCTCCGTCCAAACGGCAGCCAGAAATAATCGGAGAAAGTGTTGATGCTGAAAATGGGAATTGAGAATGACGGGGACACTTTTGAAATAGAAGTCAAGAAAGGGCATTGAATTTTAGAAAAATGGGGTCCAGAATAAGAAAAACTAGTTGCCGTGTTTTCAAAAGTAACCAGAAAATCTCAAGGGGGAAAATAATAGTGCGCAAAGTTATTTATGAGGATGGGTGAGTGGGGGTGTTTTGATTTTTGGAGCATTTTCATAGGACCATCTAGAATTTCAGTGTATATAATTTTTTGTGTTATAAACAAAGCTAATGTGGAGGAAAACAAAAATGAGGGAAAATGAGTCATTAGGAAGAAAATTGTGATAAAAAAGGAAAGCAAAAAACTGATTCATTTTGAAAGGAGATTTTGAGTTATTTCAAAAAGTATGTCAAAACTCGGTTTCAAAGTTTTCATCAAATAAAAAGTACTAAAATTGAATGAAAAGTACTAATATGTACTTAAATTTGTTAAGCTCTCGCTACCCTCTCTGTTTATTTTTTGAATCAAAAACTAAACCTAAAACTCCTTTCTTTCAATCGATTTGATACCAAGTACAGTTCAATAACAAAACGAATAAATAAGAGTCTCGATGTTTGCACGGTTTGTTTGGCAGAAGAATAGGAATGCCAAAATTTGGAGACGTCTCACCCCTTTTGTGATAGAAATGATTGTTATGAAATTATGATATGCAATTTTGTATAGAGAAGAGGAAGAGCATAAAGGTGTCCCGGGTGGGGGCAGAAACGTCAAACAAAACACGTTGAAACTTTAGACAAATAGGAGTCGGGAATTGGACTCAACCTAAAGAGGTTTGGTGTTTTGATGTAATGATCATAATAGCCATGAAATTTCAAGTGCTTCTACTACAATTGAATTAAAAATTGTATCAAGAAGCAATAACAAAGTAATTCATGTGATGCAATAGAGTAGCATCATTAAGTTTTGAGATGATGGGTGGTCACAATAAGTAAAAAAGGAAAAAAAAGAAGATATACAAAACTAGTTTACTACTATGTGAATGTGGAAGGGTTACCTAAGCCTGGCAAGGTGAAATTTGAGTCATTTGGTTCCAGGTTTGGGTATTATTCATTCTGGAGTAATAAGAGAGACACAGACACAGAGTTTTCATGGGCGAGTGTGTTTGAATATTGAATTGCCTCTCGGCATGAACTGAATGTGTTTACAGACGAGGAGAACGTTAAGAAGGGTATTGTATTGAACTTGTTGATATTTCACACTTGAATGCGTTGAATGGTTATGATTTTTTTTCTCTTGGAAGTTTTTTGCATTTCTATTCATAGTTGGAGAATGATGTATGCCAATAGGGTAAATGAGTTTGTTATGAACGTTTAGAAATGTGAAAAGTCAGAAAAATGTCGAAGTAACAGTCTGGAATAATTTTGAATTGAAAATCTAGCTAAAATAAAAAAATGAAGTTAAAAATACTACTATTTACAGAATTTTGAAATCGCCTTTTGAAAAATGAGTATTTTCTCATAAACTTCCAAAAATGAGTTCTTCTAAACAGAAAAAAATAATTGAATCGATTCAAGCGACATGTTCAAAAACTCTGATAAAAACATACGAGATTTCCTTATATTTTTAACATTATAGCTAGCTACAGACATTCCCTTCAAATTTTGAGATATTGAATTTTATAAATGAATGCAAAAATAAATACTCAACTGACCCCAAAAAATACAAAAATCTTTCCACCAAAATTTTTTTCTGGAAAAAGTAGGAGCATGAACTTTTCCTATGCAAAACGCGGAAAGGGTGTATCTACCATTACGTAGATAAGAAAAACCCGAAAAAATGTGTCAAGGCGTATATATTTGTATACGGTTGACAGTTATCATTTTTGCATGACTAACTAACAATGTCGTGGGAAGAAGGTTATCTTCCATTGGATAAAATAAAAATGAACAAATGTAAACGAACGTAGGAAATTGATATGAATTAATTCAATCAGCCCACGTGTTTTATGATTAGAATAGAAAATAGGAAGGAGAGGAAAACAGGTGGTAGGCACTAGAAAAAGAGAGAAAAGAAAAACAAGAACTGGTCATTCAATCAGTGATACCAGACCCTTATAGCGATCTGGATGTTGAATTCCATGATATATTGACAGAGTTGAGATCACGCCAATTCGCACATTTTGGCTTACGTATCGCGTTTTTTTTTCTCCTCAAATCTCTTGAGCATGTCTTTTTGTCAGGGATAGGGGGAAACTAAGAGTTGGCAAATATTAACAGACTTTTTCATTTTCACTCGTCTGTTCATTGGGGGTCACAAGCAAAATGTTGTAAGTAGAAAAATAAAGTGTTTACACTTTTTTTTATAAAATGACCTTTCACACGACGAAACCGGAAGCTTTTAGTGTGGTTCTCATCGTCGCTTTACTATACGGCTTAGTTAGTTTAAACAACACCCAAAAAATATACGCCTATTATAAAATATCTCGTTTTTTGGTAACCTTGGCATGTTTCCAAGGTGTGAAAATAGGCGTCAAACATTGGAGAAAGATAATTTTGGGGACCAGATTTTCAAAAAGAGGAAACAACCGAAGAAAAAGACAACAATCAAGACACAAGGACCTTTTTTGTTGCAGTGTCTCAAGGGGCGCATTAATTCCGTCTAACAGCTACTTTGGAGAAGACAAACGTTTTGGGAAAGAGAGTTGTTTGGAACCAAACCAATTTGTTGCTCATTCAGTTTTCCTTTCGATTTTGAGCAGGTAAAATTAAGTTTTTTTAGTCCAAAAATGGAAAGGAATAGGCGTAGGAAATGGAGAATGAAGAAGAATATTTATGTATCAAAAATTGAGAATGGAATTTGTAAAAACCTGATTTGCAACTAGCGCCCGGAGGTCTCAAGGACAATACACGATGTGTGGAGAAAAATGGTTACTTGAGAAAACCACAAACCTATTTTTGAATGACCACTGAATAATTCGAAATATAGAAAAAAATTGCGACAAAAAAGTTTTTGAAACCGTTTCCAAACCTGATCTTACGCCAGAATGCGCGTATATCATCTTGGAATTTTTTCATATCCTTTCTTTCACTATTTCATTGATAACACCGCAAGTGCTTCTCATAACATTTCTCGTCATAGAGGAATTTTTGAAGGGAGAAAAACGATAGAATAGAGAAATGTATCAAAAAGGTGTGGATATTATATATATTTCTTATTTTATCTCTCATCCTTTGCCACTCATGAGGTTTCTATCAAGTACTACACAAAAAGCACCCTACCGTTCTATCGGATGGGTAAAAAGTGGAAATGCAAATAATGATTGAGTATATTGAATGGAGGGAAAAGAGGAAAGAGGACTGTTCAGAAATCAGAAACAAATAACTGAAGAATAATAGAGGCATATTTTTAACATTTACTTTTAATTTCAGGAGTATCGGAAATTTTAGTTGGGAAAAAATTGGTGTTAGTTTGGGCTTATTTAGGAAGCAAACAACATGAAAACTCTTTTTTTTCGTTATTCAGAAAATTCACTTTTAGAAGCTCATAAAATTTCAACAATTCAAAATAAAAGCTCACCTATTAGACAGTTGAAATTCCTCCAACAAAATATATGTGAGCATGGAGGTGATTCTGCACAGCTTGTCTGACTAGAAATAAGTACGAATGGTTCATGAGTACAATTGATTTTCTGCATCAGTTTACTGTATTTTTCGGTTTTTCAAGTTTTGAAAATAGGGAAAATACGGAAAAATGAGGCTCTCAAGAGTGGAACAAGAGCAAATCGGCTAAACCCTTGAGAGATACCCCTGTCTGCTGATTGTTTTAAACTGATTTTTTTAGGAAAGTGAGGAAGACATGAAAAGAAAACAACAACTGGACACAAAAAATATCGAGGATCGTCCGAAACCACTCACACTCGGGAGGTGTCAAGGTTAATGGCACTGAGGAAGTTGAGGAATGATTTTGAGTATTATGAGGTAGATTGAAGAAGATGAGGAAAGTCGCAACGAGTTATCGAAACGTCATCTTGAATAATTTCACATTTTTAGGACATGAACATCTTTCATGAGTGCTATTGTATCTTATAGAAAGGACACATGAAGGTAGAGGGATAACAAGGTTTCTGAGAAAAGTTTCTTCTTTGAATAACTGAAGATTATTGACTTGAAGAATGTAGTCATTAGTTTGTAGTGTCGTGGTTTCAAAATGCCCTGATTTTTTTTCTGAAACTTCAGCGTCAAAAGAGCAAGAACATTAGGATAAAAGACAACTAGTCAACTTGTAATTTTTCGAGTTTTTTCAAAATTGAGCTTTTTCTAAAAGTTGTTTTGAATTAAAATTTTTATCCATTTACAGATTTATTTTCGGAGTCAAATAAACAATAATCATAATAATACGAATACAAAAATTATCAAAAAAAATTTCAAAATTGATTCTCGTTATACAATTAGTCCTAGATCGATTCCTCACTTGTGATTCCAAGGGACTGCATCTCCAAGGCTAGTTCGAACGATGCATCGGGACTCAATATCTGAAAAAATATATTTGAATTTCTCGGTTTTCTAGATTATTAGTGTTTTTCAGAATCAGATGACGCACGGTTCGGAAATTTGCGTCGAAAAAACTTTCAATCTTTGTTACTCACCGAATACACTCGAGATCGAACATGTGGATTTTTATAGGCCTCTCTGCGCAAGTCCATCTGACCGCAAGCAACGTGGGGGTTTTTTGCACGTTCCAACACTTGAGAGGATTAACCTCGACGAGGCCAGCAAGAAGACACATGCGGTAGACCTCTGAGTTTGAGACAGCGTGGTACAGTGTGTTCTCTCTGTTACGCTGTAAAAGAGTCAAGTTCATACTGTAACATATGGTTATCAGAAAAAGTCACTCACCAACCCGTGTGGGAAAAATAAGTTCATCCAATGCTCCGTGGGTGGCACAGCTCAACTTTGAAGAGGACTGTGAAACCCATGGCTCCGTGGCTGTCACACTGGGTATATCCGATTCTGTTTCGATGTCAACTTTGAAGATTACTGTCAACACGGGGTCCCGGTGGTCGAGGAAACATGGCGTTTCCGACACCTTTGTCCATTTTCTGGCTTCGATTCTGAAAGACCTATTTTTATTCGTATATTTTATAAAAAACTAACTTGTGGCGTGACTGAAGTTTTCGGAGACAATCGTCCGGATGTCGTACTGGGAAGTACATGATGTAACATGGTCTCGAACCAACATGCTGCGTCTCCTGGTTGGAATGTCGCGACGAACGAGCTCTTCCCAGCAGCTAAAATAAGTCACTTTAACAACCTTGTGGATATACAATAACCTACCCATTGGTTGGTTTGTTCGTCTCGCGCACGAGGCATTTCGAATGTGTAGTAGATCGGCGATCTTCTCGGGTGTTTTCGAACGACGCCGGCGTCGGCGTGAGTTGTTTCCGTCGTTCTCTCCTCCTCCTGTTGACTGCCCACCACGTCCTCATCCTGCCTCTGAGTCGAATTTTCAACGATGGAACCTGATTCCAAATGCTCCGGAGTATTCTGGAAAATAAAAATAATTGAATTTAAATAAGCTGTTCTTGGAGTTTGAAAACATTACTATGATTTTGAGATTCTGAAAATATGAGTTTCTAAATCTTTTAGAAGAAATCAATTTGAGATTTTTGGGGAATACAAAAGTCTCTTTTACCAAAAACAGAAATTTTGATCGCGCCGAAGGTGCTATCTCTGTCGGTATAAATCACTCACAAGGTTTTGTTGGAGCGGACGATCTCGCAGTCTTGATGTGACATGGCTGTTGGTCCTGCGCTCCTGACGTGTAGGCCTTCTGCGATTTCTAACCGGACCCAACATGCTGAAAATGAAAAAAAAATTGATTTTAAAACTTTTCAATAACTCGGTTAAATTCCGCAACTTTTTTTCTCAGAAAACGGAAAACGGAAAACATATTTTTTTTACGGAACACGGAGAACGGCAACAAATTTTTCTCTCGGAAAACCGAATACAGAAAACGGAATAGATTTTTTAACAGAAAACCGGAAGGAAAATTGTTTTGATTTTTATACTCATTTCGTGAGAATATTCGTCTAAAAAGACTTTTTTGTAAACATTTTTTGTTGAAAAAGTTTAGCGGAAAAAAATTCAGTTTCCGGAAAATGGAAATAAATTATTTTTACGGAAACGGAAAGCGGAAAGCGGAACGAAAAAATAACGAAAAACGGAAAAAAGAAAACAAAAAACGACGACCGCGACGCGGCCGCGGCGCGTCCACCCACGCTTGTGGGAGCACTCGTGCGCAAAATCGAACTGATGCTTTGCCCCCTTTTTCTATCCTTCCTCCCCCTCTTTTCATTGTCTTTGTCGATGCGTTGCAACAACGAATGGATGGCGCAGGGGGTTGTGGCGTGGACTGGTGAAAAAAGACTTGTTGGTTCGATTCCACCTCTGATCAATTTTCTTTTGAAATTTTTTTGGTTACTATTCCACTATCAGAAAGTACCACAAAACCTGAATTCTCAAGATTTCGAGCATCTTAGCACGACATTTGTGTAAATTGGAGTAGTTTGAGTTCGTGAAAAGTCAATGTAATTTTTCGATTTTAAAAGTTCATCAAGGGACAGACAAAATTTTCTAAATTTTTTTGAAGATTTATGTTTTTTCGATCAAACAAGTTCTTATTCAATGTATTCTTTTAACTTGACGACAACAACAAAAAATAGGGGAAGAAAAATAACGTCTATATTTGAGAGCTTGAAATACGAACCGGTTCGAGTTCGGAGAAGCTTCACGCGTGGATGAGCGGTCGTTTATTCGACCTCTAACATTGGTCAGGAGGTGTGATTTTTCATTTCAACTGATAATACAATCTTTTTCTGATCTTAAATTTAACACAATTTTCCATCTTTATTCACTCTCTTTGTAAAATTAGACAATATAATTCTAATACAGTATTATGATAAAAATTACTGCAGACACATGGGCTAGTTGCACAAAAGAAAAATATTTTGATAACTAAATTAGTACTGAGGTTTGTATGGATTGAAATTAATTCAAAAAGGTCTGAGATTACACTGGATTTTCAGAATTTAGTATGGGACTCGGGATCCTCTCAAAAACGATAACGACACCGGACTCTCTCGATTATGATCCGTCGAACTACATTGGATTTGCGACGTTTTCTCTGCTCTGATTCTGATTCTGGTTTCTGATCTTCCAACGGAGCATTGGTTCTCAACTTCTCAACAAGCTCTTGTTCCTGAGACAGCTCCCCCAATTGGAAAATTCCTTGCCACATCACGTCAATCCCTTTTGCCAGCATTAAGGACACAGCAGCAGTTATTCCAAAGATATAGAGGTGGAAGGCTGTAATTATTCAAACTTTGCTTCGGCACGTTGGTTTGGATCTCTGTAGCGTTTGTGACTAACCTAGAAGAAGATGTTCACCTTCTGGAATCTCAATAATTGCATTCACCAGGTATCCGGACATAACAATGAAGAGTGTAAGGGCGGAGATCTGAAATGTATTAGTCACTAAAAATTGTATCAAAATTCTTACCGTAATCGACATGAACGGTACAAGGTAGACACCTCGACAAGTGTTGATTCCATGATCGAACAAGAAGACACTCAGAACGATCAAGACTGTAACGGAAAAGTGCGCAAGGAGTCCTTCGTGTCTCTGAAAAGCACAGTTTTTTGTCGTCCGGAGTTCTAGAATCTTACAAATTTCATTGTGTTGGTAGACTCCGCAGATGTGAACAGGAAAACATATGAGAAAAACATGAAAGAGATCAATCGCTGAATAAAAATATCGTCTAAGAAATTTTGCTTAAAAAGCTCACCCTTTTTCCAAGAGCCTTCATGAGCCGAAGTTGCGGGTACTTATCCCAATAAGTTCGCTTCCTCCGTTTTCTTTTTTCCGCTCGCGGAGCCATCTTTTGATACAGTTGGATGTATTAGGGAGTTTTAAAAGAGAAAATTGGCTAGAATTTGAGTTTTTAAAATTAACTACAATTACAAAGAGTCGTCGCGAAATGGAATCTTCTTTTGTAGTCGTACCCTTTTTCGAATCCTGGAAAAAAAGAGGCGGGACCAAGAAAACGAAACGAATTGGGTATTTGGGATGAGATTGCTTTTTTGTCTTTCTTGCCGACGTGGAAAATGGGAGAATTAGTGGGTAGAATAATGGTTCGAAAAGGCCCCCCACCACCAAAATGTCATCCATTAAATCAAAGGAAAAGGAAATTGAAAAAAAGGAAAAGAAGAGGTCCTAAGATGTATATCCGTTTCATCCCCCTAGATTTGCTATAATTAATAGAGAAATCGCAAGACTGGTACGAAATTTTTGCAGGGTTTAGGGTAAAGGACATTCGTCCTAGTCGGAGCCGTTTCAGAAAATTGAATCCGTTTTTGAATCCGGAATACGGTAAAGTATGAAATGAAAAGGGATACGCTGTTGAAAATTGTAAAGACTATATAAAAAACATTACATCTGAAGACAACGGGCATCCATTTAGTACATTTGTCGTAAGCCAATACAAAAAAAACTATAAGAATCTGTGGCGAAAATCCCAGAGAAGTATAATAGAGCACACCAATGGAATCCGGAAAAGCATAATATTGGTTTTATGTCAATCCAATTTGAGAATACGAAAGGAAACAGTAATGGTCCCAAATAGTCTCCTCGGAGCAAATTGGCGTAGATTTTTATGTACCAAAGCTCATTTTTACGTCGAGGGAAGATCTGGAATTCTGTAAAGTCAAATAATAGACTAATTTCATTCAAAACTGAAAGACTAATCAAGTTTTGAAGGAGATGCGGTCCCGTTACATGGAAACTTTTTTCAGGATTTTGATGTAGAACTTTCAGGTTGCTGATATCTGGAAACAAGGCATAGGCTTTTAGATTTCCAGACCCTTTTTCCTCAGTTTTGAAATGAAAGATTTTCGTTACCTGCTCCTGGGAAAATTATAGATCATTTGCTGGAGCCAAGTTTTTTTGATGGCACTCGAAAAAAACCTCTAACATTTGCAATAAATAAAGAACCAATAATTTCAGCAGTTTGAAATTTTCCAACCCAGTTCACTGATATTAAAAGAGGATTCCAGTCATTTTTTTTATTTTCTCAAATGATCGTCCCAATTCCATTATTTACGAAAACAACAATATTTTTGCACAAAAAATCGTTGAAACTCGAGAAAATCGATTTTCAAAACGTCAACTTACATGTTTTCTAACTTATTTCAATGAATGTAGAATTTTTCGCTGATTCAAATGCACCTAATATTGCTGCTCAAAACGCAATGTAAAAATTTTTACTAACGAAATTGCGCTTTATCGCGCCGACCGTTGCCGACTGAAATCTGCTGTCGCGCCGACCGCTGCCGACTGAAATCTGCTGTTGCGCCGACCGCTGCCTGTTCATACGGCGGCAGCGGGCGGCGCGACAATTGACAATTTGTTAATAAAAATGTTTCTTTTGCGTTTTAAGCAGCGAAATTAGGTGCACTCGAATCAGCGAAAAATTCTACATTCATTGAAATAGGTTAGAAAAAATGTGAGTTGGAGTTTTGAAAATCAATTTTCTCGAGTTTCAACCGTTTTTGTGCAAAAATATTGTTGTTTTCGTAAATAATGGAATTGGGACGATCATTTGAGAATATGAAAACAATGACTGTAATCCTACTTTAATTCCTTCCAAACATGGATATCCCCTCTGACCCCCTCACCACATCTTTTGATATCTCTTCCATTTCCAAATTTCAACCGCTGACCTTTCGTATTTTTGTATTTACCCACACCTCCCTGTCCTGTCCATTTCATGACAGGCCAGTTGCGCACACCGGGAGAGTGTATCTTGACGAGCCAACACCGTAATAGGAATCTTATCCCTACACAAACGCATTACACCTTTTAATCATCCTTCCCAAAAAATGGATCCAGCTGCAGAACAAACGCTGGATATTCTAACTCAAGGCTCTGTGATATTCATCGCGCTTCTGATCGTAATGTCTGTTGTATTTGTAGCGTATAGGTGAGCACAATTTTTTTAAAAATTGAGTACATCTGTTCTACAATCTCTTTGAGCTCCGGCGAGCACTAGAACACATCTGGAGATTAATGTAGGGTTTGAAGATTTTGTCATCTAGGGGAAGTGATGGAAGATTGACTATTATATTTTTCAGATGCATCCAGAAAACTTGACAGGCTTCAATGCGGAGAATGTTTCGTCACATCTTCATATCTCAATTTTATGCTTTAGTTACTATTTGAGCGTTGAATGAAAAATTATTTGTCATTTTAAATAATAAATATTCTTCGATAATTGTTAGTTGCTACTACTTCCCCCTCAATTCTCAGAATTCGAAAAAAAGTTTGTCTTATTTCACTTCTCAATCTTTTTTCCTTCTCCTCTTCACAGGATGTGGAGTTATCAGGTTAGTTTCATAAATTGAATGTAATTTGTAGCACCCACTCGAGAAAAAAAAACGGGGAGAAAATCAGACAAAATCAGCTGGCGAAGCGAATGGCGTTGGTGAGAAGTAAGTTGATTCCACCGGTTGGCTTCTAATAGAAGAACTCAATATATACATCATGTCATATGAATTTTGTTCGGTTTATTTTTTCTATATTAGTTTACTAGACGAATGAAAAATAACAAAAAACGATTAGTAATGTTTTTTTGAAAACTGCTTTTTTATAAACTTCTAGAAATGATTTTTTGAAGATTTATTTTTGCTGTGGCACTGCTCGAGTATTTCAGTCGTTTTTGCAGCAAAATTTTGAACTAATTCTCGATTTTTGCCCAAAAATTATAGTCAAAACTTTTTGTGTAGTGCTCGTGGACAATCGAGATGCAATACGTACTTTTCACAAAAAAGAACCTTGACCAGATTTATTGATTTGTTTATTAAAAATAGTTAATCTACAGTATACTCAAGCCCATATCACATTGGATTCTTGATCTGCCTCTCACATCACTTTTAAACTGTGATAATAGGTTTTTCATTTTCCTCTCAAATTTTCTACATTTCAAAAACTCTCCCACACTCCCACTGATTATGCCTTATTTGTCACTCTCACCATTTCAATTTTGAACTGAGATTATAAACTGAATCTCAGTGGCTCAGAGTACATGTTCAGAAGGGAAATCTAACTTGTTACCAATTTGAACGCGAGACACCTGCTATTTTGTGCCTAGCCGGATTGACCTTTCTTGCAAATGTTCTTCTCTCTATTTGACTGGCTGGTTTCTTACTTAGAAATCCAAGGTTTTGACTTTTTGTTGAGGTCATCAATTTCTTCAAATTGTGGAGATTATTTTCAAAAATAGATCCGAAAAAGTTCATTTTGATATACTTTCATGAAAACCTGCTTATTATGACCAGAGTGATGTGTTGTGGCTGGCATTCAGAATCAGCATAGGCTACTGAAACTAGAATTTCCAACTTTTCTCATAACTTCGTTTCCGGACTTCAAATTTTTAAGATATTTGATCTTTTTCAAAGTTTCTTGTAGATCCTTCTAGAACTTTGCTCCACGTCATATTTTGTGAGAATCTCCTCCTCCCCGTACCTTTTTTTTTCTACCTCCTTCCCTCTCCCTCTAATTAGGAAAATGTTCTGTTATTTTCAAAAAATTTTGAAACCTTTCCAAATACCACTTTTCTCAACCTTTTCATCCACATTTCCCAGAAGGCACACTCTCCTTGATTAGTTTTGAATTTGAATGTTTTTCTATGCGAATTTTCTTTATGTTCTGTCCACAGGTGATAAGATTATTCCAGAGGTATACATCAATTACTAAAGTGTCCGTTCTCGACTTGTGAGTCATCATGGCGAACAAGCGGGGAAGAGGAGGGGAAGTGGTGATGCACTTCCAGCATCCCGATGGATTCAATCCAAATGACAATATCTATAAATCATGTTGCTGTCACTCGAAGACGTTCACGATTTTCATTGGGGTCCTCGAGATTTTCACGATTTGCTTTCTTCTTGTTGCTGGTGAGTAGAAGTTCAAGTTCTCTTTGGCTTCCTAGGGTAGCATATTATATTTTCAGTGCTTCCTGACGTCACCACTCGTGTTTGTGACAAATTGCACCGCAACAGGACCGAAGAGTCAGATGGTTTCTTCGAGGAGTTCTCCCTTGAGTAAGTTCGAAATGTTTCCTAGGCTTAACATCTCCTAAAATTGTCAGTAATATCAGAAATGTCACCTATGTGAGCGCCGCTCTCTGCAACAACAACATCACTTGTCTGGTTTGGGCAATCTTGCAGGTAATTCTTTTAGTTTTTTTAGCCTAGAATAATATTGTTTTTAGGTCATGTCGGTCATTACAATGTTCTATGGTATCAAAACGACTCGCTTCTGGTTTTTCATCCCGCACTTTATCTTCAGGTGAGGCAATGACGTCGGTTTTTTTATAATGAGCTAGAATGAGTAATGAACAGAGGCACATGGTGGTATAAAAATAACGTCAGAAACCTTTGCAGAATTCTGTGCCTCTGCATTCTGTGTACTATAGAAACCTGGTTCATCATCCGCGCAACTGGAGCCAACCAAGAAGTTGCTTCATATCTCACGTCGATCATTCTCCTTGGCCTAGCTCTACTATTTTCATTCTACGCTTCAGTGAGTTTCAAAACATAACATTTCAATTTCTAAAGATGTTTTTGCAGTGGATCGAGTTTCGATGTGCTCATTTTGTTAAAAGGTCACGCGACACTGGATTCTCTATCAGTATTGCTCGGCCAATGGCACCCGCAACGGTTTCTCTCAGTGACAATCCGCCAAACGAGCCAGCACCACCACCGGTCAGTTTTTTGAAGGGGGACAGCAGGTTTTGGGGAAAATTGCAAAGTGTTTCTGTAGATTTTTGTGTGAGAGTGTCGGTTGCAGTGTCTGCGTACCGTGCGTCAAACTGTACGACAATTCATATTTTAGTCCTGTTTTCGGTCAGAAATAATCTAAAACAGAACAGTTGACATATTATTATCTATCAATTTTCAGCCACGAATTCTTCCACCACTCCGTCACACCAATCAAAACAACTATGTGCTCAATGAATTGAACCGGCCAGGAAATCCAAATGAAGCTAGATGAAGGTCTATTCGAAATCAGGCTCCGCGACATTTCACAACTAACGTTAACTTTGGAGTTGAGATTTGTGTACACTTCTGTAATTCAAAGTTCACGTTAGTTGTGAAACGTCACATTCGCGAAATGTCGCGAAGTCCGAAGTCAAAATCATCTTTATTCACGACTTCTGCTTTTGTTCTTCATATAAGAAACGTTTAATTTCAAAAATCATTTTCTCAACTCAAAGATTAAATAATTCCATTGGAATTTTCAAAAGAATATTTCTCTGGAGCTATTTTAAATGATAAAATAATCATGTAGTTTTATTGGAAAACAAACATTTCCTACTACAGAAAATGAAATTTTGAAATCTCACGTATCTTATCTCCCCCGTTCACATCTTATTTGTACTTTTAAGTTTCTGTCTTTGTATTTATTCGATTCTCCTCTTTTCCCCACATAATAAACATTTTTTCTATCCTCTTCTCTCCAATTTGAAACATTCCATTTTATCAATCTTCTCTTTTAGACTTTCAGATTTAATTGTCCACATAAAAATTTCCGAAAAAGTTTCACTAAAACTTGAACCAAAGTTTATCTTGGAGACGTTGTAAAATGTTCTTTTAGGAACAGGTTTCCCAAAAAAAATATTTTGTTAAGGTCATTGGTTTTTCAATCTTCAGTGGCCTCGTGTTCTTCAATCCAAAATTATCTTTTTTTCATTTCAAAATTGCCGAAAAAAGAAGAGACGCATCTCGGCACGCCTACTTTCATCGGTATAAAGTTTTCCGTGCCGAAACTGATAGAGATCTTCTTTTCTCAATTTACTTCCTTTTTCAGTTCTTGATCTATATTTATTTCAAAAATTGTTTTCAGTGTCTCCCCGAAAATGTTTGAGGAATACCTTACTGCACCAAGTGTGAGTTTCAGAATTTTTATTTTCCTATCAAACTACATTTGTCTTGAAGAATGTGAGAAGAAATCCATTAAAAATAGTGAAAGTCTTTAGAGATAACATAGCGTTTGAAGATAGTCTTTGAGTTTTTCGCGTCGGCGACTTATATAATCAATGCACAAAAGAATGTGTTTAGGTCGATGGGAAGGTTCAACAATTGATCGGATTTTTGATCCAGCAACCAGCCGATACTATTGACAATAACTTCAACTACAAAGCGATTGATCCAGAGCGTGCTGCATACTTTGACACCATGATTGCAGAGGCTCTTACTAGCTTTTTCAATGTTCCAACGGAGTCATCTGATTGTGAGCAATTCAGCACTGTTCAAGATGTCGTCAACCGTATCAACAACGCCTAATTCTTGATGTTTAGACATACTGTAGTTTTTTTTTTCATAGCAATAAATCTGATCAAGCCAGTTGTCTTCCTCGTGACTTAAAAAAGATAATCTCTGAACGCATATACCGGTTCATTTCAAGGTCTCACTTTCCCTTTCTGACTTGAATTGTCTCGGTCTTCCTCTTCGTACTATCAATTTCAAACAGTACAGTAAAAATTAAAGTTATTGATAAGAAAACTCTTTGTTCCAGAGTTCCGAATGCAGTTTGTCTTATCTGGTGACGTTGTTTAAAAGTAACACAATGAAGAAGTAACTATAGTTGTGATAGTGGTTATCAGATGATGATACGATGTGTTGAGATGGACAAAGGAAAATAAATGGACTTTGACTATATGAAATTGCGTGACTATACGAAAAATGACCAACTGATTTAGTGGTATGGTCAATGATTTGATTTTGCGTCGTATAGCAAAAATTAATTATAATAGAGGGTCATCTCTATTAGAATGGCATTCAAAAAAGCTTGAAAAAATCACTTTTTTGAATCTCTTTGCAACTGAAAGTGATCTTAATCGATTCCTTGTCACGGACTCTTTCATGGACCTTGTATTTCACTCGTCGTGTGAGGATGTATTTCTGAAGTGTAAAAAAATATGTAGTATTTGGAAATTCATCAATGCCCGTAAAAAAGCATACCGTTTTTACTCTAATAGACCGGCACTTCTATATGTCCGGCACCTTCTAAATGACCGGCACTCTCTAATAAACCATCATCAAAATGAGGGCCACGAAAAATATACATGCCGGTCTATTAGGGTAAATACGGTAATTCTAGCCGGCCGGTGCCGCACTTGGAAAAAAAGTGAAATTTAAGTATAAACTACAAAAAATACATTTTATGGGCCATACATACCGTAAAAACTCTATTAGATAGCCACCCCTATTTGAATGCCAGCCTCTAATATAGTGCCACCTCAGACCACCTTTGAACAATAGAGTGCAGTTTTGAAAACAGTTTTTTTTTTAAATTCCACTCTGCTCGAAGGGCCCAGAAAGGCGTAGCCCGTCTGGTTTATCTTGAATTACTCTTCCTCACTGTGTGTACACATTTGCCCCAGTTGAATTTTACGCACGCGACGCAACACACAAACGCATTGAGCAAGAGATATAGGAAGAAATTCGTACGCAGAATGAGGAGAGACAAAACCGCACTCTTCCATTAACCTTTGTGAAAGAAATATTGATTTCCTTTTTTTCTGTATTGCGCGTTTACTTTTCAATTTGTATATGTTTTGAAATAGCGTTTAATTCTTGGTGTTATGTTTCATATTTTTTCAACTATTTTTACTTACGGATTAGACTTGCTACGATATTGAGTTTTACACGTAAAAATATCATTTAACGATTCATTGTTTCAGACCATGCCTGACAACCTTCCACAAATTTGGGAGCAGTTTGTAACTGCTTCTAACATTGGCAGAGACAAACGAAAACCAAAAGCCTTGAGAAGAAGAATGTGCCTTACAACACTAAAGTTGTCGGATAGACTGGAAGAACACGGCTACAATACTGGTGAACGATTTGATGAGTGGACAAAACTAATTACTAGCGTTTGTACCTATTTGGAAGGTAGTCAAGAATTCCTTGAACGTAAGTGCTAGGAAATGTTTTTTTAAGAAAGAGTAATTTTTACAGAGACCGTTCGGGAGTATTTCATCAGATTATACACAGAAGACCAGGCTGAATTTTCGATCAATTTTATAGGTAATATAATGTTTATAAGTGGCATGAACACTATATGTTTTTAAAAAAATTGTTATAAAACATTCTGTTCCATTCAATCATTTTTTAAGTTCCAAAATTTTAATTCAATTCGTTTTTAGAGAAAACAGAAGGAACATCGATTGGGGCAATTTGTGATATACAGTGTGGAGGAGTTAACAAGAGATACTACATCAAGAATCATCAGCGGGGTCCAATACCAATTTCCCTCTCACCTTCAAACAGCATGACTGACGCCCACAACCCATTCATCCAAGAACTCTATGTTTACGAGGTATTCTAGTGAATTAAGTAAACAAAACAAAAAATATATTTTATTACATTATCGGTTTTTTAAAAATTTTCAGTTGTTCGCTCTGATCAAAGTCGGTGGGTTGTGCCATTTCCCAGTCCCTCTAACGGATACCCGCAAGGAAATTTATATAGCAACGGAACACATTGAGTTCACTTTGGCCAAAGACCTGACAAAAGAAACTGCATCAAAAAAGGCGTTAGTTCTCATCTATTTCCTGCAGTGTGCATTGCAACTGGAAGACCTTCTAACGAACGGTGGAAACTTTGGCCAAGATGAAAATGGAGATCCAATAGTGGCGGACTTTTGGTAATTTTTGTTTCGTTAATAATTCTATCATCTTCAACATGTCTTAATAGAACCTTTTTTTTTTAGGATCGTACCCCATGAATGTTATCAGCTCAGTGACGATATGTGCAGAAAGTTCTGGAAAGCAGAGCCACAATGTAACTCAAAAATGATCCATGATGCATTAACGATGGTTTCGTTGGAAGAAAGAAAAGAGATTGTCAAACAAGCAGTCCAACAGTGGGAACTGCTAAAGAAAATGGACGAGGCGAAATACAATCTAGAACAGTTTACCGTGAAAAATGGAGGTAGACTCCAAGTGAGTGGAGACTTGTCCAGATATGCTTGTGATGTCAAATTCAATGTCGAAAAGCTGGTTGAATAGACCTTGTGCATCTTTCCACTATATCATTCGCTATTCGATTTTCTCTGATAATTTTATTTTACGCTCTTCTGTGCTAGCAGAAGGTGGCAACTCTTCAAATTTTATTGTTGTTTATTGACTTGTTGTGTTTTTAACGGATCGAATCTTCCCATAACTCTCGATCTTGCAAGAAATGAGCTTTATTCTTTTTTTGAACAGTTTTTTCTGATATCATTCGCTATCTCTGACAATGATAACAATTTCCTGACACTTGATTCCTGAAAAAAAATTCTAGACAAAGTAAATGATGGAGAAAGTGGGAATTCTTGCTGTCGGATCGTTCAATCCACCAACTTATGGGCATCTTCGGATGCTAGAGGTAATGTGATTTTGTTTGTAATTTTTTATCGTATATTTTGCAAAAAAAGGTGAATATTATATGAACGGGTTCGAATTGTTGCAGACAAAAAACTTCTGAGAAAATATCCAAAAAAGCTCAAACTGTTAAAATATAGATTTTGAGGTAATGTTTTTTTGCTGAAATTTTACATGGAAACATTCGTTGACAATAGCACCGCAAGCGAGGAGTTTTAGTACGTTATCTCGATTCAGGTGGTTTTTCGGTTATTTTTTCAAAAGAATTTTTCCTTGTCTTTAACGATAGAGATCAATCCATATGAAAATATTTCACTTTTGAAGACCCATCACTATCCCTTTAATTATGTTTTTTTAGGATGCAAAAAGTTCATTGCAGTGATCTGGTAAAAAAGTTATTGAAGGTTTGATAAGCCCTGTAAGCGATGGCTATGGGAAGGAAACTCTCATAGGTATGTGGAATCGGCTGCGAGGGTATCGTGCTTGACGTATTCAACAACCCATGGCTTGAAACCGTTGTTTCCGAGTTGTCCGAGAAGGGAGAGGGCGACGGCGGATTGGTCACGGACGACGTTGACTTAAAATATTTCGAAGTATCTTCATGAAACCCGTGAATCATTTAAAACTTCTTATTTTTCGATTGCACCGTTATTTTTCGTCGTTATTTTTTCTGTAGTATCAACGACAAACATGTAAGCATTGATAGAGATTAATGTTTTTATGGTTCATGTATAACTCATAGGTACAGTTTCAATACGAAGAATCATCAAATTATAGGTGTGAAAAAAAAAGAAAAAAAAGACTAGAACAGACAGAACAGCGGTTGGGGAGGGAAAAATGGACACAGTGATGATTTTCAATATATAAATATAATCTCAGTTCAAACGGAGGGGACGCTAGGCTTATAAATATTGAGAATGAGAAAGGAAATACTTGTATTCTATATACACCATCATCTTCAATTTGAAGCAAAAAGGATACGTGTGGCGAAACTACCAATTTTCGGACACAATTTTATAGTTAAAAAGGAAAGAATGGAGGGTATGAGATATTTTAGAGAAAGAGCATGATTTACAAAGATGACGGCTCACAAATCGAGATTTGTGTAGCCACGTCTTCCATTAATTTCTCATGCTGCTCAATAGGTGGGTATTCTCCGCTGGTATCTGCCGACAGACTGTCCGAGCTGTTGCTGCCGGTCGAATCTGAAAATTTGCGTTGTTTATGGGGTATTTTTAATCATAAAATGCTAAATTATTGGTTAGTAAAAAAAGTAAGCACCCGTTAGTGTATGATGGTGATGGTGTTCCATTTGAATAAGATCGTGGATATGAAGATTCGCTCTCGATTTCTCTCTTTCGTTCCCTTTGGAAGTCTCCAGCAGTCCATTGATTGTAATCTATGTGAAGGTTAGTTGTGAGATGGATGTTAATGAAAATTCAAGCAAAAAGCTACGAAAAAGTTCAAGATCTTACCTCCGGATCGCATCTCATTATAGGTATTCTCCGCGGACCTAACATCTGTTTTCATCATTTCTATCAGCTCCTGATGGCTCAAATCTTCCACTTGCATCATATCTTTCTTCACCTGAAAATTCAAAAGTTTACTTTGCTATTCAGTTAACTATCTTACTCTAAATGGACACTTCTTTTGAGATCCCATAGGTTCCACAACTCGTTGAATATATGGATGAGCTAAAGCTTCTTGAATACTGATACGCTTTGTGGCGTCGTACTGGAAGAGTTGTTTGACGAAATCGATAGTGTCACAGTGTCCGCGAACAATTTGCTGAAACTCGTTTTAGTCTCTTCAAATCCAATCATCTACTTACTGCATCTCCTCTAGCTTTGCAGAACATGATATCATCCCATTCTGCATCTGCTTTCCTTCCATAGTCTTGAATCAATTTCCGCGTACGATCACATCGAATCTCATCAATAACATGTTTCGGCGGATGTCCCAACATTGTCAGAAGCATCTTGATCTGTCCCTGAACACTTCTTCCCGGCAATAACTCATTCCTGGTGACCATCTCTCCAAAAATACATCCAACCGCCCACATGTCGACTGCTGTTGAGTGTTCTGGCAGGACAAACAACAGTTCTGGAGCTCTGTATGGGAGAGTGGCAACATGTTGAGTCATATAGTAACAATGCTCCTCATCGTCGTGTTTCTTCGAACTGTTGTCTGTGAATTTGGCCATTCCGAAATCAGCTATCCGAAGGGTTCCATCTTGATTCACAAGGAGGTTCGATGGTTTTAGATCTCGATGAGCAATTGACGCGACGTGAAGGTACTGAAAAGGCTAATCTGAGAGTTTGAACTTTTATCTTTTCTTCTGTCTATAATTAGTTATTCAAGTTTTTACGAGCTGGCGCCCGAGTAAGGACGTCATCCCTGCAATTTTCATGTTTCATTCAATTTTTTGGGGCGGTGGCTCGCAATGTTATAATCATATGTTTGCTTTCGTATAGTACACTTTTGGTTTCCGCTCAGAATAGGGCAGGCTATTTGATTAGTTGTTATCAATACATAGAAGAGATGAATACATAAATTGTACGATTTCCTCCTTTCAAAAAACATACTTCCAATCCTCTCAAAAGTTGTCCCAAAAACTGGTTGATGTAGTATTCATCCAATGGTTCCTCGTTTCCATAAATAATGTGATGAAGGTTGTTTTGCATGAGATCCATGACTGAAAACCCGTACTGTGTTAAAGTATACTCTCAAGAGCTGATAACTATTCTTTGGTTGGTTTCACGTAAAGAGTATATTTATAGGGTATAATGCAGCCAACTCTACGCTTATCAATTTTCTAAATTCAAAGTCGTAAACAATCAAGCAACTTACCAAGAAAGACATCGATTCCGAGTGGGCCCTGGGTTCTAAAGATATCACGGAGAGCGACGATATTTGGATGATCGATATAACGAAGAACACGAATTTCACGAAGAGTCCGTCTGGCGAGTGTAGGGGTGGCGGACGCATGAGCGACTTTCTTAATGGCAACCTGGAACAATTAATGTCGACATTTTCAATTGTCATTGTGAACTCACTTTGTAATCACTTGAAGTTTCTACCGCTTCACAAACAATTCCGAATGCTCCAGACCCGATATTTTGAATTGGTTCATAGGTCTCCGCGGCACGTTCAAGTTTGAAGTCATGTTGTAATTGACGCTTCTTCAAACCGTCTAGCACACGGTTGAAACCCTCTTTCTTGGCTGGCATTGAGCCTGGAAATGAGGGAGAATTGAGAAGGGAGGTGGCATCTAATAACATTATAACAACGGGAGAAGAATGAATGAAAAAAAGACATGAGGAAAAGAACGAACATACGAATTTTAATTAGAGAGCATGGACGACAAAATATACATCAAGATACAAAAAAAAATACAACAGAGATAGAGTAAAGTTTGAACTGATACAAACAAAAGTTGCGGTTTGAGTAGAAATTGCAATAAAAAAAAAGCAAACGCAACACAATGTCTCGATAAGGAACTTTTCTCAATTTGCATAGACTTTTGACACTGTGGTCTGATGGACAGGAGGAAATAAGAACTGAGAAGGTTGGGACAAAAACCAGATGTCTGATTTGATCAAAGTCATAAATTAGGAAGGACGCTTTAACGAAAGGGAAGTGAAGTAGCACTTTTCGAGGAACCAACAACAAAGGGTAATAAAAGTAGGTGAACCTTATTACACACCTTGAATGTTCAAGTTAGTTTCTCCAAACGGTTTCCGTGGTGCTTCATCGGATCCTCTCGCTTTGTAGTAAGTGTTATTGTTAACTCTTGGACTGCAACGATTGTGGAAGCCTCCCACCGGAGAACGCTGGTTTTCTTGTGGTGGTGACATGGTTTCAGTGATGTGATCCTTCTCCTTTCCTTGGAATAAGCTTTTGACCTGGAAATGTTAGTAAATATGCTGAAATTTCAGAAGAGTTAGAAGAATACGTGCGGTGAATTTTCATTAGGTTCCTGTTCACAATGCATAATAAAAAGCAGCGGTCACAATGGAAATCTATCTTTGTAACATTTAGTGTGATAAGACTAATTTATTACCAACTGTATAGATGCTTTCGTTTCGGTCTCACTTGAATATCAAAACAGTACTACTGCTACTACTACCATCATCATCTATGCCAAAGACAGCCGCAGCAAAAAAACCAGCCAGACCCCGTCACCGGTGCCAACGAATGATAGTTTTTATACAACGCATATGATAAGCAGCACAGCGTCGATGGGGCAAGGAAAAACGCAAAAACCATAAAGTAAAGCAGAAAAGAAAAGAGGAGGAAAAGTTTCGAGGGGTGGGCGGAGCCCTTGGGGTGGAGACAGGCTCCGAGGAGCGTTACGTCAAAAAGATAGTATTTTTCTATTTTTTCCATGAGAGGAATAGAGTTGGAGTGCGTGCGAACATTCAAAAACATAAGTGGATTATCTTATGTGTCAGAAGAGTACGAGTTAAGAAGGTGGAAGGGTTTTGACGTGCAGTGATAACTCGGAAACGAAACGGAAATGGGAAATTGAACTGATTTTGATTCTGATTCGGATTTGGGTCCAGGTGTGTGACTCACGGAAGTTGCAAAGTGTCAAATAAACGGTTTTTTATTGCCGTCAGACAACGGTGTGACACAAATTGGCGGCGGCAACATCATAAAGAACTTATTATCTTCTTCAGAATTACGAATTGACAGATTTTAATTTGTAATAAAAAGTGTTCTTGTTTTATGTTCTGTTCTTTGCACCAGAAGCTGTAATTATGTAAGTGTCACTTCTGGAAGCACACTTAAAGTCACCAAATGTTTGACAGAATCAAAATTACTGAGTTACAAAGCTTCAAGATTGATCAGAGCTCTCTCTTTCTGATATTTCGAAAAAGTTCAAAATTGCAAAGAGAAAAGCAAAAAAAGTACAATTGAACTAATAAAACATGAAATAAGCCTATCAATACAATGCCAGCTGATTTCAAGGCATGAAAGAACTAACAATTGGACGACCATTATCTTACAATCATTTCATTATAAAGAGCAGGAAAAGCAAACTGAAATTAACGTGATTCACACTCCTACGCAGAAGCCCTTAAGAAGGTGTGAAATCTAAAAAAAGATTGATAAGAGAACGTTTGTTTCTAAAAATAGCATCGGAAACCATTTTTTGGTAAAGATGTTCCTGAAGCCGTTTAGAGTCTATTGTTCTATTGCAAAGTTGTGTTCAAAATAAAGTCTAGGGTTTAATGACACTATTTGCAAAACGTTTGATAAGGCACTAAGACATTAAGGCCTTGACAGGCTGAAGCATAATCGACCGAATTGGTTCCGGGCCAAGGGAAATTTTGAGTGTTGAACAATTGACCTCTGTGATTAATCAGTTTTCATGTGAGACTGCTGGCAATTTGATGGACAGTTCCTATGGTTTGCTCTTTCTGGGAACGCGGTGATAGAGCGGATGTAAATAAATTAGAACTGGGAAGGTTGAAATTTCAAGGAAAGCGGAAGATAAAAAACACCATGTAGCAGAGGACCGCACCAATAGCTGTTAGAGTCTTCATTTTGGGACAATGCCAGAATAAAAATTGAGCCAAAAAAAATTGCTAATTTTTCCATTGCTCATTGCGCGGAAACAGTGCTCATTTTATAATAAAAAGTTCAATTCTGGAAACAGAAGGGGCAGCATTTCAAACATTGTTGAATTAAATGACGCTCATAAATATAAAAAAATCTGAACACAAAATCGGGAGTTCTGAACTAACGGAATCCAAAAAATGAAGTTGAACAACTTTTTAAAATACTTTTCAAAATTCCTACTACTTCGCTGAAAAAAGTTCTACCTGAAACCACCCAAGACGAATACTAGACCTCTTCATCACATGATAATGCAATTTGATAACGAAATGAGAAAATGAAAAACTGTAATGAAATCACATGACCAGCTCTTCTTCCACTAACCGGTTCCAGATTTTTTTGGATTCTCATTCCGATTTCCTTTGTTTCCATTCTACAAGTGTTTAACGAAAAAGTTTCAGTTCAGAACAAGTGACACACCCAATTTCGCAACTCGCCTGATTTCGTCGTGTCCAGGAAATTTTGTGATAAGCTCCCTTGGTTTCTCTAATTCTCTTACTCTTTTGTTCTTGGTCTGGTCCTGGTCATTCATTGTCAAAAAGGAACCTAGTTGAATTAAATAATAATGGAAAAAGAACGGAAAGGAAAACCGAATACTAATTACTACAGGTTTTTGATGATGAGAAGTTTGGGAAAGATGAAGGAAGAAGAAAAAGAAAAGGTGTGATCACAACATGAATCACCAGCCAAACTATTACTATGTATTCAGCCACCGTGTTGTTTCTGTTCAATCGGGTGTGTCTTTCCTCAATCTCTTATTCCTATTTCTTCTCATTTTCAGAAAAATATACTACCGTAAAATCTGTATTAGAAGGACATGCCCTTCTATTTTTCCATCACTTAAATTTTTTTTTTCTGAATTCTGAAGATAACATTTGTTGGAGAAGAGATTTGAAACATATTTTGTGATGCCTTGAGTCAACTTTTGACGAGGATTCTAATAAGACAAATTTCAATCTGTTTGAATTTCAAGTATGTGCTCATTATGAGCTCATCGTGGTGCCCTTGTAATAGAGGTGCCCTTCTAATACAGATTTTACGGTATATTAAAATCCACTGAAAAATATCCCGAAAAATTGACTTACCTTTATGACAATTGTATCGATAATACCCATTATGCCTTCTTTAAGAATACAATATTTTAGTAAAAAAATCGAATACTGGTTTAGAATGAAAATGCGGGTAAGCGAGGTCTGTCGTCAGCGGGGGAGTGAGAACGACGTTATCATGAACTCAAAAGTGAAGGGGTGATAATTGGAAAAATAGTGTGTTTCACAATAGTGTGCTCTTCTAGTGACAAATAAGAAGGATCTATAGATGTTCTGAATGACAACATTACTATTTACGTATTGATAGTGGAAGCTATTGTGTTATTGTTTGAACATGAACGATATGATTAAACAACAAATAATAAATGAGCAATATTAAGGTTGGTTTGGGAGAATACACGGAAAAGTACTAGCAATATTTCATTAGTAAGATTTGCTTGCACGAAAAAGTTCAAAAGGTTGGGGAAGACGCGGAAAGATGCGGAAAGTGAAAAGAGAAAAAAAACCTAGAGAGAAGCAAAAATGATCGCGAGGGCAAGCTGGTAGAGCGGAAAGAATAAGATGAGTAGCAAGTTGTACTGTTTGCCGTCGATTTTCACGCGCGTATTCTGCTCGTCGTATACGTGTATGTAAACACTCACGCTCGTCGAGCCACCACCCCCCGAAACTTTTGTAGCAACAGAGATTGATCTCTAGGCAGTTCGAGGGTTCTTCGGTTCTTTACCTTATTTGCATAACGATACCACCCGCGGTGCTTCAAAATTACGATACGTCCTCTATAACACCCATTCTTCGAAAACCACATCTAATAGGGTCATTTTCGAATCTGAGCTGGTAGGAGAAGGAATTCTTCCAAATTTTCAAGGTTAGCCACGACAATTACCTTTAGGACTTCAAAGTTCAAAACTCAAGGGCCTCGTTTTAATATGAGATAAGAAGAGGTCTGTCTCACAAGTCTGCCATCTAGGTGTCATATCTATGCCTATATTAAACTGAAGGAAGTGACGTTAGCACCCCTCTGATTGCTTTTCCCTCCCTTCTTAACAAAAAGAAAAAGGTTGGCTTGAAAAATAGGGATGTTTTTCTTACTTTTGGTCTGAAAAAAAAAGGAAAGCTCTACTGCAAACAAGGTCTAAGCCCCCTAAAAAGAGGTAAGCCCAGTAAGCGAACATCAAATAAAAATAAAAAAGTCAAATCCCTTTAGAGGATAAAGAGGAGGGCCTGTATTCTGTCTGATTATCATCCGCTACACTCCGGTAATTACACGCTCTTTTCTTTTTGGCCATACTCCTACCTCATCGTCGTCACTATTTATGTATGAGATCCCTTCATATGTATACAGTCAGACCAACCAGTTTTTTTCGCCCTCGTTTTCTCCTTTTACATAAAACATTCTGGAAAAAAAAAGGAAAAGAGGGTCAAGGCTTCTTTTGTAAAATTCAACAGGTAGAAATCTTGCCAAAAAGGTCGATCAGAGAATAGTGAAAAGTACGGTTTAAACTATGTATCGAAACTATTGAGACTAATCCGTATGTAATTACACTGGTTGGCAAAAAAATGCAATAAGAGAAAAAATACAAAAATGATTCAGGTTTTTTTTGGTTGTGAAAAAAAATATTATCAAAGTTGAAACGCGGAACAGACAGATAGGAATATATGCAAATATTTAGGAGAAAAGAAGGTTGCCACAATCAACGGGAGGTCTGTCTTTCTAGCGGCAAAACGACGAGAAATGAGACGAGAATTGCGGATGCCTAGAAACAAGAAGCATATGATCATGATATTGATGACAAAGGTTAACGGAAAGGTCTTCTTGAAAAGTGTCAATAGAGGCAAAAAAAAAAACGGGGAAATCTGTCAAGATATCACCTGGTGAGGGCGTATGAATAATGTCAGACGCGCGCATCTGCTTCAGAGTAGTAGGCGGATTTCAACGAAGGTCATACGTCGTGCGCGTACCGGAGGAGGAAATTTTATTACATATCTTGTCGGAAGATACACGACAAGGGGGGCCTAAATGAGATATCTTTTTCCCGTACTGTCCAACATGGTAATTTACGAGTTGGGTAGTGAGTAGGGTGTGTCTAGAAGAAGACAAGATGTTGCAAGGTTACGTTAGAAAGGTAGAAGGTTGATACGTACCGTTATTCAGAAATTTGGATAGAAATTTTACATTAAAATCATCGTTTTTGAAATTAGTATAAGATTTACAACCAGCATATAGAATATTTTACCATTAGAGCTGGTATGACCGTAAAATGAAATAGGTTTTCTCATTAGAGAATCTGGATTGAAATAATGTACAGTATGAAAATTTTGAAAGACTAAAGATTTTTTTCAAATGTGAACATCATTTGGAATAAATTTCCAATCGATTGGTTTGATTTTCATGAAAATCGGTCAACTAGGAGCCAAGATATGACATGCAACATACAGGCAAACAAACCGTAATCAGTGAATGTTTTTGTAACTATTGTAGCGTTTTCAAAAAAATATAGGCATTGTGTCCATCAAATTTCCAATCGATTGGTGTAGTTTTCATCAAAATCGTTACACTGGAAATCGAGATATGACGTGAAACATATGAACTGAGATACAGAAATATTTTTAATGCTTTTGAAAAATACAGTACCCCTCCCAACAGGAATTCCGACTACACTGATCGACTACTGTAATTTACGACATTTCTCGGAAAAATTGACAATATTCGGGGTGTGCCCACACGGTTTCCGTTTTCTTCAAGGTTGTAGGGACGAAAAAATATAAGGAAAAAAAATAAAACTTGAAAAATAAGGCGTTAGAGAGAATAAGATTAGATGAACAAATCTCCGAAGAATCGAAAATCTAGAAGAAGACAAGAGGCAGGGGACTAGGTTGATGAAGAAGGGAGAAGAAAATCTGGATGATGTGAGAGAGGCAGTCAGGCGGAATTGGATTCAAACGAACGCCATAACATTGGGAAGTTCAGCACGATATGGGTCAGTCTATCCCCCCTCACGTTTTAGGAGACTTTGAGAAAAAGTTCTGGCAGTAGTTTCATACATAATTATGATGATGGTGGTGTCGCGCATAATTGCTAGGACATCCATCGAGAGGAGGTCATTTTTGAATTTCGGAAAAGTAGTCATGTACAAAAAATGGGGGAAGTAATTTTTCGGTTTTTGAATTTTTATAGGCAGTGGCTACTGTCGAAGCCCCTCCTTTAGAATCGAAGCTATTTATATTCACATAAAAAACACGAAGAAGCCATAAAAGGGGCTAATCATCAGAAATCGGTTTTGGTTCTTCTTTTCCTCCACGAGGTTGTCTATGGAACACGACAATAATCAACCGGCTCCCAGAGACAAGACACCCCGCAAAAACCGCCTTTTCTTTCCGTGTTTTACACCCATATGACAAATACACACCTTTGCGCTCTTTTTTTTTTTTGGTCTCTCGGCCAAATAAACACACACATTAGCATACATTCATACACTGACCGGTCCCCTTTCCAACTACTTCCTAAAGAAGGTGTCTTGGTTCGTTTTTTTTGCTTCTTATTTATTTTCTGAACAATAGGTAATTGAATATGGTCACGAGAAAGATGAAAATGATCGTGTTCAATGAAGCAAAAATAGGTATAGGGTTTCCTTAGACCATATTTTTTTTGATGTTATATGTCCTTATAAGACAGTGAATTTGATACAGTAACTTTTAACACGATTAGAAACTCAATCAAGAAGAAATAGCAAAACTGGACCCTACAAGAGTAGCGATACTAATGTAAAGTACATATAATAAGTGTTGCCACCCGAACCAAATTCAAATCCCTCGCTGTACTGTCACAAAATCAGGTATAAGCAGATTACAAGCGCGTATGCCATTATTTCATGTATTATATTATGAGACACACTTACTGCACTGACCACGTTTTCTGATAGAACATTTTGGAGGAAAGAGAAGGAGGAAAAGTTGAAAGGACAGTGTAATCGGTAAAGAAAACAAACCATTTAGTTATACACGAAAAGTGAAAGCAAAAGAAAGCAGAGGAATCGAAACTCGATTGCGTAATTTCCAACTAATGCCACAGAGGGTTTCGAGGACAATAGCCCAAACTGTCTTCACACAGTAGTCTACAGTTTCGGGAGTCTCCAAGTACACAAAAAAAAGTGTTCAGTCCTTCAAGAATTCTATTCAGAAAGTTTTCAATTAACTTTTTTTTTGTTGAAAAGTTGAAAAGGAACAAAAAATGTTGTGAAGAGGAACTCAGGAAGAAGAAGAGTCGAGCATGTTACACCGTGGTTTTGGGTCAGTCGTGTTGATTTTTTTGCCAATTTTTTTTTTGCCGGGCGGTGAGAATGTCCGAAGATTTATTGTTCCTTGGCAATGCGTGGAAAATATATTGTTTTTTGGAAGAGAAATGGGCTCTATTGCAGAATAGGGGTCCCTTCGAAAAATAGGGGTCCCCTAAAAAAATAGGGGTCCTTTCAGACCCCTCGAAATAAATAGGGGTCCCTTCAGGTCCCTCTAAAAAGATAGGGGTCCCTTCAGACCCCTCGAAAAAAATAAGGGTCCCTTCGTCCTCTGTTATAGGACCTCGAAAAAATAGGGGTCCCTTCAACTGCCTCAGAAAAAATAGAGGTCCCTTCAGGTCCCTCTAAAAAAATAGGGGTCCCTTCGTCCTGGTTTATAGCAGCTCAGAAAAATAGGGGTCCCTTCAAATACCTCGGAAAAAATAGGGGTCCCTTCAAATTTTTTGTCTAGTTTTCCATTTTTTTAACTGTTTTTTGAAGTTCATTTTGAAAAGGCTTAGTAACCGCAACAGATCAAGTCTCAAAAATGAAGTTAAAAAATAACCATGGAAATAGGAAACTAGAAAAAAATCTGAAGGGACCCCTATTTTTTCTGAGGCAGTTGAAGGGACCCCTATTTTTTTGAGCTTCTTTAAACCAGGACGAAGGGACCCCTATTTTTTTCGAGGGGTCTGAAGGGACCCCTATTTTTTTCAAGGGATCTGAAGGGACCCATATTTTTTCGAGGTCCTATAACCAAGGACGAAGGGACCCCTATTTTTTTCGAGGGGTCTGAAAGGACCCCTATTTTTTTAGAGGGACCTGAAGGGACCCCTATTTTTTTCAGAGGGTCTGAAGGGACCCTTATTTTTTTAGGGGACCCCTATTTTTCGAAGGGACCCCTATTCTGCAATAGAGCCGAGAAATGTATATGTCGTTTGAGATATATTAAGATGCACAGAAAAATGACAGAGAAGGATTAACGGAATCTATAGAAATTCCGAGCTCAGAACTACAAAACGTTGACCTTTCCCTTCAAAAACCAAAAACTGATTTTGCCTCTGCTTGTTTTTCAGATTTGCTCATCTCCGTCATGGTTACTTTTTTCCTCATTGTGAAGCAAAAAAGTTGGGATTACTGTACTCGCCCATTTGTTTTAACTCATCTGCCCACGCACTTCTTTTTATTGCTGGCCCTGAAAAGAAGAGTAAACGGAGAACCCTAAAATGAAAGAAGAAACGGAGGAGAGTTATTTGAGAATAAATGCAAACAAGAACATCTAATGAAAAAAAGAAGGGCAAGATGAAGAAGAAGAGGAAGAAACACGGAGTGTGGAAAATGAAGTGAGAAAAAAGAGGATGGGCGCTTTTGTTAAAGGGAACGGGTTAGAGGTTGAGGGGCATGAAGGGGTCGAACCGGTAGATTGAGGTAGGAATCAAGTGGAGACAAATCTATCGAGTTTCTGGGGAAAATTATTTTTTAAAAACTCAATCACGTTTATTTTTATACAAAGTTATCCACAATTGATTCTGACTAACCAATAAGTTTACAAGATACTTTATCCCGTTTATAATAAATTGACTACAAAAATCTTATAATATATTATCGATAAAGTCGATGTTTCGTGATGTACTCAATTACGGCGTCTGGAGTTGTGTACTTGATAGAGCGATTTTCCTTGATAGCGGCACGCAGTTTGGTGGAACTTATTGCGTTGGAGGCAAGCTCGTTCTGAAAGAAAAATAGCACAATCTAATTTTATTTGAAAATAAGTTGTAATGTTATTAATTTTCCCATTAATATTACAGTAGAAGTGAATAGACCAATTTAAGAAATCGACTCGATTATAGAACGGTACATTAAATTAATTGGATTTTTTTGGAAAAATGCGAAGCGCGCTCTACTGCACTTTACTAGACTTAAAGAAGATCTCAAAATTGATACTACCCAGTTTCTACTACTCTAACTAATTATAGATTCATATAGCAAGCAATTTCAGGATTTTATCCTCATAATAAATTATGCTGATCTCAATGAATGAGAGTCCTGGCTGAATTTCCCCGATTTTTCGGCCGCGATATCTCGGCACGGAATGGATAGAGCGTTTTTTACAGCTTGAATATATTTTCTCGAGCTTAAAAAACCACAACTTTATTTTTTGTATCTCACCGAAATGATATGAACATTTTGGTTTTCTCCCAAAAAATCCATAGACGCCAACACTTTTACTGGATCCGATCCTGGTCTTGGTTGAACTACAAGCCCTATCGAGATCATTTCCTCAACATCCTTTTGTATCCATACAGGACTACCGTCAGCGTTAAATTTGTCAAAAGTCTCCACAACATCGGCTCCCAGGAGCACAACAATTTTCACATTTTCTCCGTGGCGTTTCTAGAAAATGCATTGATACAATATTAAGATTTTTATTGAAAAGCGTACTTTTACTTCTTTCTCATGGTGCTTGAGAACGTTTAGCGTGGTGGTCCATTTAGTCTGGCTACACTCCCAATCATCCGCACGAATCCATGTGGAATCTTTGACTGCTGCTTCGGCCATGGCGAATCTGAGATAGGAATTATTGAAGAAGAATTTTGAGTTAACTAACCGATGAAAAGAACTAATGAGAGTTTCTTTTCCATAGCCATCGCTTACAGGGCTTATCAAGCCTTCGATCACTGTTTTACCAGATCGCTCCAATGAACTTTTGGCATCCTGGAATAAATTAATTGAAGGGGTACTGGAGGGATTGAAAAGTGGGATATTTGATATGGATAGATTCAAAATATTGTAGAATAAAACAATTATTTTGAAGACATATCCAACGATCCTTCTTATAGTTTTATACGTTCTCAAAGTTCAAAAAATAGTGGGTTTGGGATTCTATCTATAACAAGATGTTTTCACGTGAAGTTTCAGTGAAAATGGTATCTTGAAAACAATTTTTGAAACACTTTTAACGAGTGTCACACTTTTCCGGTCAAATTTTGATATTTTTTCAAGACGATTTTTTCATCTATTACAATTCGATTCTATCTATTCTAAAATTACAGAACTTTTTGGAAAAATTCAAGATAAAAAATCACAATCAAAATCTTCGTACCTCGAGCATCCGAAGGTGTCCATAAGTTGGTGGATTGAACGATCCGACAGCGAGAATGACGACTTTCTCCATCATTTACTTAGCCTTGAAATTTTTTTTTCAGGAATCAAGTGACAGAAAATTGTTATCATTGTCAGAGATAGCGAATGATGTCAGAAGAAAAATCATTTCAGAAAATAAATAAAGTTCATTTCTTGCAAGATCGAGAGTTACGGGAAGATTCGATGTGTTAAAAACACAACAATTCAATAAATAACAATATAATTTCAAACTTTGCCACCTTTTGCTAGCATTGCAGAAATGCAACACAATGTTTCCTTTTTCGTTTCTTGATGAATCACCCTCCATTTGTTATCGCTTCTTTTCCTACCTCACTTCTTCCTCTGTCACACTCTAAGTGTAAAAGAGTCCCTATTTACTTAGTCTGTGTGGCCGCTGTGTAAAACCTAGGCCACGGCCTCGGTGTGCAAGTGCGCTCTGCTAGACAGCAAAACGCAGAGTCGGACGTTTTTATCGGCCGCCCAAAAGATTTTCAATCGTTTTTGATTGATTTTTTTAATTTTTTGCGGAAATATTTTTAGAAACGGATAGCTGAGTTTTTTCTCTATCGAAAGATATCAAAAATTTACTAGTTTGATCGAGAAATTTGGGCTAAATTTGGAGAGAAGACATTTTCAAAATTAAATCGCATTTTTTCGATACTTTCACTATTTTAACTATTATTTTTTCGAGTTTATATAAATTGTTTTTCAGGGTTACAAATATGCTTTCGCGTCCTTCCGGAACTGTTGCGGTAAGTCATTTCTATTATTCAAGACTGGTTGAAATATATAACCAAATTCTGTTAAATAAGAATAGATTTTGAGTAGTTAACAAAATTGGACTAATGAAAAGGAGAAAAAAAGTAAAAATATTATGACGAAATGAGAGAAAAAAACAGTAGTGGCACAATCAATAACCCACGACGTCTCATTAACATAAATCAGTTATTTACGATTCTATTGCAACCAACGACCCCTACTATCTAATCTAGGTCAGAAACCAGACACACAGACCCATAGAAACAAAGAAATATCACGACTAAAAATTTCAGAAACGCTTCGCCTCTGCCGCCGCCAAGACCGCCGGAGTCCAGGAGAGAACCACAGTTTTGGACAGCGGCCTCCGCGTCTCCAGTGTTGAATTGAATGGTACGTTCTCTTTTTTTTTTAATTGGAAATCCAAATAATTCAATCTGCAGGAGCCACATCCTCCATTGTGTTGGCGTTCCGCGCCGGAAGTCGTTATCAACCAGCCAACAAGCAAGGACTCACCCACCTCATCCGCAACAGTGTTGGACGTGATGCTCCAAACTTCCCAGGATTGGCTCTTGTCTGGAATACGGCTCAAAATGGAGGACAATTGGTAAGATAGTCATAGTTAACAATCTCTAGACAAAAACCAAACAAAGAAATTTGCAGACCGCCGTCTCGAACCGTGACGTCTTTGCCATCGAAGTCAACGTCGTCCGTGACCAATCCGCCGTCGCTCTCTCCCTTCTCGGACAACTCGGAAACAACGCCTTCAAGCCATGGGATGTTGAAGACGTCAAGCACGACACCCTCGCCGCCGATTCCACATACCTCTCCGGAACCACCATCGCTTTCGAGCAACTCCACCAAGCCGCCTTCAGAAACGGAGGGCTTGGACTTTCCAACTACAGTGTCAATAATGTGAACACCAATGACTTGTCGGCTTTCGCTGTAAGTTTCAGGCTCTATTAAGCTGACAATGAAATATATTTTCAGAAGGAACGACTTGTCGCCGGAGAGGCTGTTCTCGTTGGAGTCAACGTCGACCACGACACCCTTGTTCAAGCAGGAAGCTCTCAATTCCCACTCGGACAGGGACAAGCTGCCAAGGCTGCTCCATCGAAATATTTTGGAGGAGAAGTTCGCAAGTGAGTAATTTTTAAAAGAGGATTCCGGGCAAAATGAGTTTATGGGTCTATCGATGCACAATTTCATGCTGATTCGGAAAATCATTTTGAAAACGCTCAGAAATGTTTCTCAGACCTAAAAAACGCCTACAAAGTTGCAAAAAAATTATCCCTCCTGGTCTAACTTTTCGCGTGGGCGGTGCAAAAATTGTAATCCACGCTGAAAACACGACAAAGTTTGGCCACGAGGGATAACTTTTTTGCAATTTTGACAGCGTTTTTTTCTGGGAATCAGCGTAAAATTTTTCATCAAGTGAACCTTGAACTCATTTTGCCCGGAATCTTCATTTGAAATTGCATTCGTTTTCATCTGGTGTGCCCTCTAGCCAAAGGTGCCACATTCGTCGGCCAGCCGGCCGCTAAAGCCGCCGGCTTTAGAGACGTGAAAATTTACACTGAAAATTATTTTCTTCAAAAATGAAATTTTTATTTTGGGAATGAAAATCAGTGTAAACGGGGATATCTTCAGAAGCCGCGGCCGGCCGCGGCCGGCCGTACGGCAGCCTTGCCTCTAGCGACGGATAGATATAGTGCGCTCAATGTAAACTTTTCCAGAGATGGCCGTGGAAACCGCTCGTACGTCGCTATCGCTGGAGAAGGATCCTCTATCACTTCCGTCAAAGATGTTGCTGTCCAAGCTGTTGTCGCTCAAATTCTTTTGAGCGCTGCCCAAAAAGTCACCTCTGAAGCCATCTCCGTCAACGTTAACTACCAAGATTCGGGACTCGTCGGAGTTCAATTCGCCGCCGATAACTCCAACATCACTGCTGTCACAAAGTCCATCGCTGCTGCTATCAAGTCTGCCAACGCAAATGGAATCGACACTGCCAAGAGTGTGGCTGCTGTTCAGGTAAGAGCCATTTCATAGAAAATCCCAATACGAAATATAATTTTAGGTGCTCGCCGAGGCTCAAAACGCATCCGGAGTCGCTTTGGAGAAAGCCACTCAAGTTCTCGCCGGTGTTGACGCTTCTCCACGTGATATCGCCGACGCCATCAGAGCTGTGACTGCTCAAGACGTTAGCCAGGTTGGTTTACTTCGGAATACAGAGCAATTCAAGCATTTTCATTCAGGCTCTCTCTCGTGTCAATGGAAAACTCTCCTTGTCTGCTTACGGTAGCACATCCCTCGTCCCATACCTCGACGAATTGTGAATGTCATCATTTTTAAGTTAAAACTTTTTCAAGAGCATCGTTTTATGTTGTTTGTATTCAATTTTCAACTTTAACCCTTTATACTCTCTGAGTTGATGATAGAATCAGTTCAGAATACGAATTACTGAATGAAGGAATAAGATTAGTAAGGTTTTTGGTGGTTTTTGAAAAAAGAAAAAAACCCAAAAAATGACGTGGGTTTGGTCGACGAAATTTCGGAAGGGACGCGCCCCGGCACACACCCTCTTCACATGATGTACCTATTGTTGGCGAAGGCTGCAAAGTAGCAAAAAGCAATGCACAGAGAGAGAGTGAAATTATTCAAAACCGAATTTGTCTACGCTGGCGACCCCTTCAACCTTTCTTTTTTTCCTTTTCTTTCTTCAATGTCTTTTCTCTCTTAAAATCATCAGGTCCCACTTTCCTTTATTTTCTTATTTTTCCTCCCTTTCATCATCATTTGAGAGAAACCTTTTTTCAACCTTCTCTCTCAATCTCTCAAAATTTATTATTATTACTTTTCGGTGGGGTGTCTAGTGCTCGTTCATAGAGAGTTTCACGGATTCGATGACCTGGAAAAGAGTGTATATCCGGTAAAATAGGTTTTTCAAAAGTTTATATGATCTATGGGAAAATTTGAATTCAAATTTTTTGAATTTTCCAAAAATAGTGAATGATTTGAAAAAAAATGACTAGCTAGTGACGCGTAGAAATTTTGAGGCTTCCCACATATTTATACTAGTAAAATTCTTCTTTAAAAAATCTGAAATTGTTTGTACTATTATTCAAAAACAGGTGCAATCAATAGTATGAAAATTTCACCTGTTTTTATTTTACTTTTTCAAATGTTTCAAATTCCTCCAACTTTTCCATTATTTTTTGCTCGTTTTTTTGCAAGCATAAATCGCGATTGCATCTCTCCGATTAGCCTTGATTTCCGGGATTCCCAACTTCATCGGCTTTTTCTTTTTTTTCCCTTATTTTTTTCTAATTTTGCTAATTATAAAAACTCTTAAAAGACACGTAAGGGAGAGCTGCTAGATTTCCGAATCCCAATTTGAGCTCATTTTCATTTCCATATGCGGTTTATGATGTGGGAGGAGAATGAAAGAATCTCCAACCAATTCTTTGTCAAATATTCATGATTCTGATGAGAGACAGAGAATGTGAGGAGAGAATTTTTGTTGGGTGCTTCCGGTAATCTGATCGTGTTTCTTCATATTGGGTGCATGTGTACGTGCCTTTGGTGGGTATACAAACTTTTTTCACAGTTGAAGTTTCTGGAAATTTTTGTGGATTTATTTGAAGTGATTTTAGATTATCGGGTTGGACAAAATTAGAATCGTAAGATTTCATGGACTATTCTGATTCAAATACATTTTGAACCGCGTTTTTCAAAACTCAAATACCTATCGTTCTCCTTGATTTAGAAAATCACACTGAACTTTTGGCCAAAAAATTATTTTTTTTTGAATTTCCGGTTTTTCCGCCCTTTTCAGAGAATATGCAAGTACAGCAGGGTTTTCATCATTCAACTGAAGTTATTACTTTTTACGGGTTCCGTTTGGTATTTTTTCGAAAATTTGCACTATTACAGACAGTGGAAACAATGTTGCACTTGCAGACTTTCAAAAAACCCCGCGAAAATCCGAGATTCAAATCGTTTTGAAAATTTTAAAAGCAATTTTTTGTTCGATATGTCAATTCTCTTATTTCAGTCAATAATTTGGAAATTTTTGGTGAATTTTTCTTTGCGTTTTTCATTGTGTCTGTTTTTGAAGAAAAAAGATTACCAATCCCTTAGAAAAATTCAAAAAGCGTATTTCTTTTTAACTTTCAAAGGTCACTTTCCTCGTGACTAAAGTTGTCTAGGTGTGAATTAATGAATAAGAAACATTGTCCGACACAAAAGGAATCGCGATTCTCTTTGACCCGAGCCACCCCTTCCAGACTGCACTCCCTCCCACACCCCTTCTTTGTTCCATTTGTTGTTTTTAGTCTTTTTTGCATCTTCTCGGGGCATGGTTGCTAAGCACTTCCGTTTCTTTTTCACGCCCTCCCGAGACGATGTCGTCACAGGAACTTTTTTGTTGAAAGGCCAAAGAAAAGGATGCGATTCTTCTACTCAGTTTCTAGTATTTTTCCAACACTTCTTTTTTTCCCACCCGCACCCCAGTTTCCTTTTCGTCTTATTTTGCTTTTTTCTTTCTTTTTTCTTTCCTTCTTTCACCATGATGTCAGTGTCAAAACCTCACGCCCAATTTGCCGTGCTCTTTATCCTTTTCCGAGTAAAGTGGAAGCGGTCCTTTTCTCCGAAGATTTCGAGGTTGAAAAAAGGTGGTGCCTTCAGCCTTCAGTTGCCCCCAAGGCATCCCAACTCAAATGCTTCGTGAGACTTCCCCAGTTTCTTCCATTTTCTATTTCCAACACCACCATCTATAAACCATCTTCCCACCTCTTCAGACAAGTGCCGAAAACTGATATGCTTTCAGTCTGTGACGTCTTCTGTTTCTGGTTCCTGTGAGCTCAGAAGAGATGAACACATTCTAGACATTTCCCATTCTTTTTGGCTTGTTTTTGACACCATACTTGTTTTGCCAGACAAGCTCTTCTTGTTTCATGACCGTATCGCGAAGAGGAAGTGTTCACGTTTTCCAAGAAGCCGGAATCGGAGCTCATTTCCGTTTCTGATTCGGTGTCTATCTTACAGTACCCAGTCTGCTCAGAAAGTAAGATTCCCAAGTGTTCCATCCGGATGTTTCTGGAATTGTTCAGCTCTATTGTCGTAGTTTTTCCATGGTTGGGAAGGAGCAGGGCCCCCCGTTGTCCCATCATTCCGTTTTTCGTCGCGAGTTTTTCAACTCGACACATAACACATACACACTCAGTCACTTGTGCTTCTCCACTACTTTCTTTGGAAAATCTTTTGTTCGTCCCTCCTAGGATACTTGAATCACATACGCACACATAGACACAGTCTGAGTATGTCTGCTTTACGGGTCCTCCTTTTTTATTGTGGGCCTTGGAGACCTGGAGTTGAAAATCGACTTTTTTATGATGCCCAATTATATTCGAACTCTTTTATGATCTAGATGCGATTTTTAACGATTCAAAATTCAAAATTTAGTTTTGAATCGTAAAAATTTGTATATTTAAGGCTGTACCTTATAATTGCTTCATACTGTATCTCTCGAAGGTTCCCTAAATCTCAATTCACTAGCTCCACCCACTAAGGTATACCTATTCTCATTATTCTGTTTTCCTATTGTCTACATACCCATCTCTCTCTTATTTTTCGACATTTTTTCATTTCATTTTGCTAGCCAAAAAAAAGAGCCGTAGAAAATATGGATGTGGAGTCTAAAACAGGAAATGAAATTGGAAATTGAGCGGCCTGGCACGCAATGTTCTTCCACCCTCGCCAGTCAATCGTGAAAACATATAAATCAAACCAATTGAATTAAGTTCAATTCATTCAATTCGGAGATTGAAGGTTGCAATTTGGTTTCAGATTTTGGGCAGTAAATGTTTGGGAAATGAGTTGAACACTACTAGATCGCAATTTCTTTCACTATTTTTTTGTTTATGCATATCTTGGGATATCCGATTTCATTGATGCTCTCTATTAGACTAAATCAACAGAAAGAAATTCACTTTTTCCCCCACCAAATGAAATAAGATGCAAATTGCATAATTCCAGCCGGCTCCATTTTTTCTTTCTTCTCCTTCTTGTTGTTCATTTTTTTTGCGTATAGAATCAATATAAGTACCAATTCAGTTAGTAAAAACACCGAAAAAAGTAATTACTCCTTTTTTCACTTGAACCAATTTCTCGGTGCACGCGATGTTTTAAAGGAATGAAGAAACAAAGATGAAGTGAGCGTCCAAGTACTTTCTAACGCGTTTTTTCCCACACTTCTTTACGTCATACCCGTGGTGTTGTACGCTGAAAATCGCACCCAGAAATTCCAAAAAAAGGGTTCAAAAACCTGCGGATCCATTGTTCTCCAACCCCACATAGTTTTGCTTCCTTCTTTTTTACCCTTAGGCATCTTGTTCTCTAATATTCTATTCATGTTAAATCTGCGATATTTTTGTGTTCTTCTGATCCTCTTCTTTTTCTTGCTTTCATGTCAAAAGAAAATCTTTCAGAAAAGTACCGAAGCAAAGGCAAACCGCATCTGAATGTCTATAAATGAGCGCATTTGAGAGGTGGACACGAGTATCCGTGATTGAGCAACTGCGACTCATCGCCGGTTGACCCGGGAGTTACTACCCGAATGTGTTGCTGCACCAGATTGCATCGACATCAGATTCATCTCATAAGGTGAGAGAGATTCAATTCAGACAATTGAATTCGAGGGGTTGTTGTAGAGTTGAAAGAATCCAATTGGATTTCTTTCTTTTTTTTTGAATTTCGAACATCCCTTTTTCAGCTATGGAATAGTATCATGCGGACTTATTACGACGGGTTTAGTTTTCACTGTTTTTGCAATTTTCCAAAAAGAATCACAGATCGGAAAGGTGAGGAAATTTCAGACTAATGTTTTGAAAAGTATCAAAATTCAGGTATGGCTTGCTGGACCAACAACGATGGTAGTTGGATTGGTGTTAGCTGGAAAAGTAGTGATTGATTGGGGACCAGCGATGCTTCATGCAAGAGAGGGCTCTATAGATTCCAGAATGTTCGATCAGGTACCATTCAAAAAAAAACAGAAATAACAGTTTTGAGCGTGATTTTCAGTTAAACCAACCAGCCCCCAGTAGATATCCCGAACCGTTACGGCCTCAAGCGGTTAGTCAAATGCGAATAGAGCACGAGCCAAAGTGCAATGGATCCGGGTCGTCGGCAGCTAGCTTTGTACAGTACAACAATAATAAAATGCAATCACCAATAGGATATCGACCTCCAGTTCAATTTATACATAGTCCAGTATCGGAAAACGGGATACCAAGGATGGTACATAATGGTGGAAGGCTGCCGAGAAGTTCGATTGGGTGCATTCCACCGAGACAAATTGAAAGACAGTCTCCAGAGCAGTGTCTGATATACTCGCAGTATAACTCTTCATTGAATAAGTTACCGGTAAGCAAGAGAATTCTCAGACAAAGTGAAACGGGCCAACAGAGCCGACGCGGGCCAGCTATTTTTCCCAATATAATTTGAGATTTTTTAAACAAAATTTATATGAAAATGTAGATCTTTATGAGATCTATAAAATGACATACAGAATTACTATATTTGTCCGCTTAATTTTGTGCTAATTACCAATAAGCGCCCAGGCCGGCAAAATGAACAAAAGTCAGGTGGGCCCGGGTGTTTAATGGTAACCAGCACAAAATTGAGCAAATAAACATTATAGTATTATCAAATCAGTTTCGATTAAAAAACTCAATTTTTATGGGAGAAAATCGCTGGCCCGCATCGGCCCGATTGACCCGATTTTCCATGTCTGAGAATACCAGTTCAACATTTGTTACCGTAAAATCTCTATCCCGATGAGTTCAACATTTTTGAAATTCAGACGGATTGAAAGTAGTCTTATTAGAATTCTCGTCAAAAGTTCACTCACAAAATATGCTTCAAATCAGATGTTATAACCCATTTTAAGAATTCAGAAAAATTTTTTAGGTATTAAAAAAAGAGTATCACGCCATTCTAATACAGAAATCTTTGTTATAGTACCACGACGATCGTTGCTACGGTCTGCCTCGTCATATGAACAACCACAAGAACTCATCGTCGCCTCGACGGAGTCCCCGACCGTCCATCTACAACACCTACTCCAACTATTCTTCGAATCCATCCAACCATTCTGGTCACTCGAATCATTCAGGACATTCTCATTCTGGAGAACAGTCTATAGCATTAAGTGATGTGAGTACTCCCTGCTATTGTGGTGTCCATGTTCCTCAACCCCTCTTGTCATCCGTTTAGTCATCTTACCCTCCTGTACTCTATTACTTCCTATTATTTTTTTGAAGTGTCCATGTTTTGTTTTGAAATTCAAGAATAAAACTGTGTCCGTTTAGACGTGCGAGTGCACACAGTACGGCTCGATGCGGAGATTCACCCCACCTGTCTCGAGTCCATCGGTAGCCGTCGGAAACGATACGACGTACCAGGGTGAATCGTTTGTGCTCAACGAACGCAGCTATCTAATTTGAATTTATATACATTCATTCATTTTCTATAATTTTTTGTTCAAACTTTTGTCTATTTGTCAATCTTTGGGTCGAGCATAAAACACATTGTTCTTTCAGTACTTAAATCCAAAAAGCGACAAGAATAGAGAGGGAAAAAGAAATAAAAGAACACTTGAAAGAAACGTTTTTTGCTCATTTTCGAGAGTAAAAATAGACAAAAAAGGCAAGGAGATCGACAGGGGCATAAAATGTCGCAAATCTTGAAGAAAGCCATGGAATCGTTGAAAGGAGTGAAAGGACAATTGAAAAGGCAAAAAAAGGAATTTTTATAATGCTAGTCATGAAACTGAAGTTTACAATTGAAAATAAATTGGAGAGTTACCGTGAAAAGTTCTAAACCCGAATGCCGGGCCTAAGTAGGAAGTTGGATTTTTTCAAATTAAAAAAATGATTTCAATCAAAAAGATGCATCTCTTGATCATAATGATCTTTGAATGGATTCTCCTCCTCATCATCGTCACTTTTGAAGCATGCACAACATCCGAAGAGCAAGTTGGCCAAGTGAAGAACCATTGAAGCGGCGGTGACGGTGAACAGGAAGTTGAGATTGTTGTAGACTTCTTCTTTGAGGAACGGCAAACACCCCTGGAACAAAATAGTTAAGTATGTTTTGGTCCTTGGAGCAGTTTTCCAGCAAATGACGCCATTTTTCTATTTTTCAGACCTTCTCTTTGAGGGGAACAATACTCACTCTGTAGAAAATGTTGTTAGGGCTATCACTAAGAGCACATCCCTTCCTTTGATGTGGACTCTTGCAGCATGAATCTGGCACGTATTGGACACGTTGCATAATAGTCTGAAATTTCTATATTGTTATATATTTGTATTAAATATTTTATCACCTTAGCATATGGTAGATAGTGATCTTCTACTTCTGGTTTAGGCCAATCATTGTAGGCGTTCGACCCACAACACTTTGCATCCTTCTGTAGGAAATTCACAGCTCTTGTGATTTTGATGTCATTGTTATAGTTATTAAGCATATCATTTGGAAGGGACACTTCAAGCTCTTGGATATATGTAGAGTGGTAGGAGAAGGTGAAATAGATTAGACATCCTTCAATGATCATGGAGCCGATCAACATTAACAAATACTGAAAACATTTTCCATTTAGAAAAATCGTATCGTTCCAACTCACTAGTACAAGTACACATCTGCTGTTTATAGCTGAGTGAACCAAGAATCCAATGATGACGTTGACGATGCCACATATTACAGCAAGGTAAATAGAGTAGATGTAGAAGTGACTTTGGATGAGAGGAATCAGATCACCGCGGAAGAAATATAGCCATATGGAGAGTGCGAGGAAGAGAATACCAATTATCTGAAATATTTGAACTTTCAAGTTAGTGTTATGTCATATGGAACTTGTTTCTGACCATGTTCACATGACTAGTTCCTTATCAATCAAATTACCCCACAAACCGAAATACTCTTATATTATGTAAATATTGAAATATTCCTTAGAAGCTGATTATTAAAAGAAAATTTTAAGTGTAGCTTCAAAACATGCAGAATTTCAATAACAAAAACTCTCAAAAATCATTGAAAAACTCAACAAAAACGGCTTCAATTAGGGTCAAAAAGCCGGAAGTTGCCTTGGATGGAATCCTCCTTTAAACAGTTCATAGAATCTTATTTATTTCTTACTATATTACAGTATCCAGAAGACTACTCACCACAAGAAGATAGGAAACAAACAATTGACATTTTGAGCAACATCCACTGCAGCTCCTGGATCGTCGATTTCGAGCCGGTGGATGTCCACGGTGCTGAGGCACCGGACGCATCGGACTCACGTACTTTAAATACTGTTCCATTAGAAAACTAGTTGTTTTAGAAGAACACGTAAGAAGTACAGATAGTAGAATCGAATGATAAAAAGTTTTGTTGGTAGGGGGGAGAATGATGCTTGATGGAAAAATGTTTTTTTCTGCTGTAGCAGACAAAAGTGAGAGATAGAAGGACAGAGTGGGAAAATAGGAACAAAAAAGTTGGAGGACAAGAACGGTTCGTCAAAAATTCTTTTCTCATTTTTTGTGGTGGAACATTTTGAGAGATAGAAATAACGGTCAAGGCTAGATAAAAGCATTCGAAGAAAAGTCGAATTTTTGATTTCGAATTTTTTTTTGAAACTTGAGAAGTGAGAGAAAAGTAGAAGGGTAAAGAGGACGGTAAGGAGGAAATGTTGAAAGAATGAGTCATAAATCTTGTGCAACTCCAACATGTCAGCGGTTGGCCATGAGTTTTTGTTTGGGATCAGGAAAGGTCAAGTGAGTGTATGCCATGTTGGTTGGCTTTTTTGTTATGTGATAATATTGCAATATCATATAAGATTCTGATTGTTCGTTTTATTAGCTTTATATTGCATTTTAGTTTTGAAAATTGGTAGGAAAAAAGCTGAGAAATATCCCACTGGAGATGAAATTGATAAAATTCCCAAAAATAATTCAAAATTAGATTTTCTCAGAAGCTGATAGAAATAAGGGAGACAAGTTATCATACTTTCAGACAGCTTTTAATGCTCTATTAATTTGACATAGTCTTAAGCAAGACAAACTGGGTAAGTTATCGGTCAGTCTAATAAAGAAATACTAGAAATTATATGTTTTTAGAAACATATGTCCTTAAAATTTTTTTGGCTCAAATTGGTAGTATATCCATTGTCTAACTGAACTTTGCATGATACCAAAAGAGTGATTCTTGGAATCTTAATTTATTTTATATTATTCTAGTCTCAGTCAATGTCAGTCCTGATACGAAAATAGTAAAGTAATAAATTAAAATTTAAAGGAACATACCCTAATTTTCAGGTCAATTCCTTTATTTGTCATGTTTTTCGAACGCTTTTCAACAAATTTAGGAGTGAAATGTGATTTTCGGGACAGAAAATAACATTTTGCTTCGAAATTTGTTTAAAATCGTTCGAAAAACATGACAAATTAAAAAAAATTGACCTGAAAATCAGAGAACGTCCCAACAAACTTTAATATATTACTGTGGCATTTTCGTGCCGAAATATCGCAGCCAAAAATCGGAAAAATTCAGCAAGGACTGACATTGACTGAGACTGACATAATACTTTCCACAACAGTTGAAATAAGACGTACAAAATGATGTATGTAACATTTCAAATTGAAATGACGTTTTCGTCTCAAGAAGACACAGACTCTAAGCAAGCTAATAACTGAGCACGGATTGGGTAATGCTGCCCGTTGTTCGGGACGTGCGTCCATGAATATTTGAGAAAGTCATGCGATCACTGTCACCGTTTATAATGACGAGACGAACAAGAGGGGATGGATGCGTGGCTTTGTGCCACGCGATTTGCATCAATGGACATGTTAATTAGCTACATCAGGTGACGATACCATTCGATACATCAAACGCCTACATTTTTAGGAAAGTTCAAACAAAATCTTTATGAATTGAAGGAGAACAAGAAAAAAGGAAAAGAAGCTACACGAAAGTTTCAATAGTAGCGTAAAAACCTGGACAAAAAATAAAGACAAAAAGAAGAAGTAGGGACTTGCACCTGAGAGAAACTCCGGAATCTATGATCATCTAGGTTTTTGGAATTTTGCAGGGGTGCTTTTTTGGGGTTCAAGGGATCTAAGATTTTCAGATATGCAGTATAAAAGTGGAGTCTTAATAACCATTAATTTCTTTAAGATTTCATATATAGAGCTCCTACAAAAAAACTCTTTAGCTTTGAGATATTTTTAGATCCTACGATTCCTTCAACTACAATTTTTCCGCTCAACACAATTCTATATAATTCTATTCAGAATTAAGGTGGATTGAAGAAAAAAGAAGAAAAGATCGCCTCACTACTTCTGTTTACTTGCTGAAAATGGAAGCGGCTGAAAAATTGAATCAGACTCGTGCAAAAAAGAGTTTTCAGTTTTCAAACTGTTCCGTCAGGATTATGAGCAAAAGAAACAAAACAAAACAATCTAGACAAAGTCTTCTTCCCGGTTTCCAGGAGAGGGGGTGTGCCCCCCCCTTTTCTCACTAGTTGCCGGTTTAGAACAAAACAAATTATAAATTCGGACATTTAGTTTGGTATGGGGGTGCGCGACAGAAGGCCGACGCTCACTCAATTGGTTTGGAAGGGGTCGAGGAGGAGGGTATTAGAGAGATGACGGAAAACGGACGAAAAGATTCGGTTTTCCATTCATGTGTCAATTTAAGGAGCCACTGACTGACCCGAAGAAGAAGTAGCCGAGAAGATTTCCTTCTATTAATTAATCCGCTTTTCTAAACCGGATTTCGTACTCCAGAATAGTGGGTTTTTCTCACGTTCAATTCATATGGTGCCAAATATGGTGGTTCCGAAATTTCGGAAAATCTTTTGTTTTCATAGTAAAAAAAATGTTTTTTGAGATATCAAAAAAAGTATCTCTATTTAACATTTTAGAGGTCATAATTTCTCATTTTCTATAATATGACTCATTCATTTTGTCCCAGAAGCTTCTAGACCATCAAAATAAGCTAATAAAAATTCAGAATATCGTTTTGCATTCATTCATCAACAATTTCCCTCCTCGTGCCCAGAAGCCATTACAAAAACGATCTATATGAAAAAAATTAGACCGAAAACCTAACAAAACGAAGTCAAATAAATTGGTTTGGTCAATAGAGGGTGAAGGTTCAAAAAAATTGATGATGCCTGAACAGAGACCTGGTTTAATTGAATGGAAGACACGAGGTACCAAAAAAGTTGAAGAAACACTAGGAAAGTGAGCAAAGAACAGAAAGCCATATAGAATATTTTCAGTCTAAAATTTAGCCTATAAAGCCAGAGCGTCATCTAAAAAACAGGATGAGGTCATATTGGAGAATAAGAAAAAAGAGAAAAGCATGTACACACTCAAACTAAAAAAGTGTCACAAGTGAGAATAGGAAGCAGTGGCGAAAAAAAAGAGAAAAGAGTTGCACATATAACACGATTTTTGATTTGCATATATATTCCGGGTTAAAACTCATGCTCTCTTCTTGTTCAGAACATGATGTTGCTCTTGGGAGAGGGTACCCGGCTGTTGCTTTTCCATGCTCACATATAACAGATTGTCGCTTCTTAATCAGTGTCAATTGTTCCGGTTCCACTCAAAAGCGGTTCATGCTCATATATGGGTTATAAATTTAGAAGGGGAGGGATTATATGAGAAGAATAATTCTGAGAGAATGCATCAGGAAGTGAGCAAGTATTTCGAATGATCAAAAGTGACTTGACTTTTGCTCAAAACATGTGAAATCACTTTGTCAAAAAAACTACTGAATGACATGTGTTTTAGAACATTTGTCATGTTGTAGCACTTATTTGAAAATGATATTTTGACTATCAATTTTAAAATGTTAATATCTATTTCGCTTTGACGGAAAAAAAACTTTCAACTGGAGATTTGAAAAAAGGACCCTAAGCATCTGTGTAAGTGTTATAGGCACCGCAGAAAAAAACTCAGAGGCTTTTCGAAATCCAAAATTTCAAACTACCTTCTATACTGATACTAGAAAACATCTACAGCTGCTCCATTTTTAAATACAGTTGTTTTCCTTCGTAATCCACTGAATCCAGCAAGCTTTGCGTCTCTAATTCATCCCTTGAAAACCAAAAAAAGTGGAACGGATAAGATATGCTACTATTCATTTGGAAGAGATTAGAGAGCGTATGACGGGGAAAAATGCAAGTTAGATTGTCACATGGAGAGAAACCGACTTCCGATTTGATTTCATGAAAAAATTCAGAAAACGAACAACGTCGAGGCCAACAGAACAGTATTAGGAAATTAAAAGGAGATCATTATCACATTATAACTGATATTGTTGTGACCACCCCCACGCCGACATTTGATATCAGTGTTGAATTATGCGAGACCTTCGTCTTCGACTCTTTCTAATTGATAGTTGTGCGGGGAGGCGAATGAGTGATTGATTATAGCAGGAAGGGCGGGAGATAGAGGGGAGAAAGAGGAACGTCGAAAGTTTTCCCAGGAAGATAAGAAAAAGAAATATGAAGAAGAAGGAGGGTTATTATTTCTTTTCTCAGTATTACGTGACCAGGATTAAGAATATGAAAGTTTGGAGTGAGCCTCGTGAGAAAGTCTAGAAAGTCATACTAGCCCAACTCAACCCGGGCAGTTTTCACTAATTAAGGGAGGAGTGTAGTAATTCTAAAAAATTGAAATTTTCATATGGTTCGATGCAGAACCCATTTTCGGTTTGAAAAACCTTTTGCTGAAAATTGCTCCTTTTCGAGATATCCTCATAAAATTTAACCTGTTTTAGGATATCTCGAAAATAAATTGCACAAGAGAATTTTCGAACCAACAGTAAATTCTGCTTCGAGCCATATATAAATATTCCTATTTTGGAATCACTTCACTCTCCCTTTAAAATTATGATTTTCTCATTGCATTTTATACCAAAATGTCAATCAGATCTACAAAATGATGTATAAACCAAAAAGATTTTCCGAGTGACTAAGTTGTTGGCTTTCTTCAAACACCCGGGGCAAGAAACATAAAATTGAGCGAAGTTTCAATGAATCCAGCATCTTATTCAGACTATGAATGCTATAATTTTATATTCCATTCTGTAGAGTTTTTCAAGTTCTACATTTTGGTATAAAATTTAATAAGAAAACCATTATTTTAAATGGAAAAAAACTGCCGGATTGGATTAGTCAGTAGAAAATGAAGTGAACTTCAGAACACAAAGTTATTCGGTGGTCAAAGATGACTGTTATGTACACCTACCGTAAAGTATAATGTAATTTGAGTCTCGAATTGAAAACGACGGTCCGAAAATAAACAAGTCGAGCGAGAGAAACACGAAATTCGAAATCAAAGGAATCACTAAATGAGGGGCGGAGACAGGATGCTTCTTCATAATGTGGTTTTATGTGTTTAAATATGACTGATATAATATCATATACAAACGGTAGTTGCATGATGAGTGTCTGAGGAGAGGGGAGCGAACGCCAGCGAGAAGCCCACGAAACTCCCCGGTCGGTATCATTTGACCACCAGAGCAAACAAAACAAACACTGAAATGGATGGGCAGCCGAGTCACGGGGGGTCAGAAGTTTCGGTGGGCAAAAAGGGATAGATGGTTTTGGAGAAATTGAAAATGAACTGAACAAAAAGTTAACGAGTTAGCAAAAGTTTGCATCCGTTTTTTTTTCTATCTCTAAAAAAATCGAGAGAAAAATGAGTCGAAGGCTCCCCCAAAAAGTTGTTCTCTGAATTTGAATCCCGAAAATCCAGACAGAATCAAAATCAAAACTGAATTTGTGTGACGGAAGAATAAAAGAAAAAACAAGAGACTCACGTCTCGAATTTCAGAGCAGCATGTGTCAAAAGTTATTTTGACATTCAAGGAAGAAGAAAAACTGTTGAAGACGTCATATGTGTGATGGAACAATTTTTCATTGAGAAATTCTGAGCTCATAACATCGGCATATCCGGTATAAGAAGCGTGATATTGCAATATCAAAGAACGTAGTTTGTAATTTGTGAGCATCGAAAATCAGGATTTAATGCACAATGTTTATTGAACAAAAATTTTACAGAGAGCGATTCTGGGACCCGACGAATTGGCGAAATGAAAAAAAACCTTTTGGGCCAAAAATAATGCGAAAACCAAGGCAAGGACATTTTTTTTGTAACGTGTCTTCATCTTCTCGAGAGAAGATGTATTAGGGGAATGACTAGAGGAAAAATTGGCAACACATGAATAATACAATCAGAAAAACAGGGTTACACTCGGGAATAAACTGTGGGCTCATAAAGACTAGTTAGAACTGTTACCCGTGGCACAAAACACTGAGTTGAAAATGTAAGTATTGGAACAAAGACCTAAGCAGGAACAGGATACAAATAATGGACACAACTTCAAATCAAAAGCGACTGTTTCATTTGGTCCATTGCTGCCATATCAAGTGCTTTGATGTCACGAGCGGTGTCGGTTTGGAAGAGACCGCGGAGATCTGAAGCGGATGGACGATTCCGGGGATTCAAGCATCTCTTGGCAGCATCTTGTAGAACACGAGTGGATGGAAGATTGTCACTGAAATAATTATAAGGTGAAAGACAAATACAAGTATTACATACAATTCTGCCAATCCTGAAGTGGGAATCTGCTTTTGTGCTTGATACGGTACACCCAAACTGCACATCTCAGCTAGACACGTTCCAAACTGCCAAATATCCCCCTTGGCTTCATATTTCTTTCCCAACGCCACCTCGGGTGGCTGAAGACTTTGATCAACGACTACATCATCCGCACTTCTAGCAGCGTTTCCAAAGTCGCCAAGCTTTACCATCTGGTCACACAACATATCAAGTGGATCCGTGTAGTCTCGAAGAAGATACACACTGATTGTGGTGACCCGTGTGTGCACTATGCCAGAACGATGAAGATGCTCCAAAGCTGAAGAAATTTGCTCCGCGAATTGTGTGAAACGAATCGACACCCTTCCATAATGATGGATAAGTTCTATTGCTTGATTCGTCTCCGGTGTCTTTCGATCTTTACTAGAGAAACTGTCATAGCCAGATGATGGATTCGGTGATCCATTGAAGCTTCGATCATCGTTTTTACTTTGTCTTCCAGTAGCCTCTGGAGTTCCAATAACATGTCGCCGAAGTGCAGATCCAACAGAAATTATATAATTGTGAAGAGATCCACCACGAAAGCATTCCAAAAGCATTCCAACTATCTGATATTGGTTATTCTCCCATCTCGACAAAATCACTCCTTCCGAACTGACACAGTTTTGATGGACCGGAAGGGTCTTCAAGAATTCCAGCTCCTTGCGCATCGCAGTCATTGTTTGCTCAGCTGAAACATCATGTTATATTTAGTGGCACTTCCTATGTAACTAACAATAATCCTTGGCGATTTTCAGTGAGAAACATTGTCCTCTTACGGCATCCATAGCAGTAGTCATTATCCAGTATTGACTCCCAATTGGCTCTGCCGGCTGGCGGATACGAAAATCTTGTAATGGATAAGCAGTGAAGCTATCAAAGTATTCATATGGAGCAATTGGAGGTAAAGCGCAAAGTGATGGAGATTCACTATGACTGGAAGATGATGAGTCCTGAAATTCATTAAATTAATAAAACATCCCGATTCCAGATTGAGAAGTAGTCGTAGAAGCACACTCTATACCTCAAACACCTCCTCACTCATATCGGTTTCACTACGAAAATCCAAAATCGTCGCATAAGTGTGATCGTTTCTAGACAACTCCACAGTGCTTCTGGGGATACGAGGCTCCCGTCGGAACGGATTCTGTGGTTGGTAGTAAGGATAGAGTTCGTTCTGAAAAGAAGTAGAAGTGAAAAGTTAGCGTTGGTTTCAAGGGTTATTACTTGACACATGGCTCGTCGAGTTCCGCTGTGTAGGTTGTATCCGTAGGTACGTTGAGCTAGCTGGAAAGGAGTGAAGGGTTGGAAAAGAATAGCGAAAATATAGAAGAAGAAAAAACGTATAACAAGCTTACCGCTGCTTCAATGTTTCTATTGATGTTCTCAACAGGTTCCAACCGGAAATTCAACGGTCGTACTCCGATAACTGTCTTTGATGCATCTGTAGCATCCACATATGCATACACCATCCGCTCTCCGGTACCATAACTCTCATCGTCGATTTTCTTGGTATCTTTTCTCCGTTTGTGAACGAAGAACACAACGATAAGGATTAGCACAATGATACTGGAGACTAAAAGTGCACCGAGTCCCACTGAAGTCGAGATGTCATTGGAAAGAAGGAAAGACATGTATGAGGGCTCATTGACTCTCAGGATCTGAAATTATAATAGAAAAATTGAAGGGGTTGCCTTTCACCTTGATTTTAGTCGATTTACCTTGATTTTCTTGACTTCACTATTTCTCTGCTTTGTATCAAAAGCCGACACCTCCACTTCATAGTTGCATTCTGCATCTGGCACATAGAAAACGACTTTTCTATGTGTATAAGTAACATCTCTCCGAATAGGCTCATACTTCCCGCACTTTTCGTTGTTAGCCGTTATAAGCGGATGAACGAAAAACATGAAGTGGGACATTGGAATAGTTAGGTTGGCCATCCCGTCTATAAATTTGTAGAATAGTATTTATAATGCTTTTGAGTTTACGAACCTGAAAAATAAGACCATTCCATCACAAGACCATAGCCATTCGTAGACGACAAATTCCAATGTGGTGTCAAAGACATGACCGGCGGAGGAGCTGAAATAAAATTATTGCAAGTCCCTTTTCCATATCAAACTTTAAAGCAGTCCCAAAACCACACAAAATAACGCTTCGGAAGATAAATGTGCAAAGACATTCGGCTCATTCATCCCAGATTTCTTCTACTGATACCGAAATTTGTGGTGCGTTCAGTATTCCCATAATGTAGCTTACCACACATGCTCAAGTCGTTAACCATGTCTCTGCACGCCGGAACTTGAAATTTAGTGGTTGCCAGTGCCGTTGATGGGCGATTTGAGTCGCTAGAAGGGACCAAGCGCATTGTGTAGGTTTGATTGAAGTCCAATTTTTTTATAATGATTTCGCGGGTTCGATCCTAAAGTATTGCTCATCATTAGTAAAAACTCTGAATATAATTTTATACCAATTGAAATTTCAAATGCTTGTACTCGGCACTCAACGCATTCTTGTACATCATTTGAAGGGAACATGACGGTACATGTACACTTCCATCCTGGTCAAACGCCATTCGAGCAGCTGCCTTGTCATCATTCCAGGCGATAGATTTCAATTTCATGTCAACCGAGGTGTTTGCCAAGATGTGATTGATGTTGTACCATCTGGAGAGAACGATTCCTCCAACTGCTCCATTGTCATCGAATGTTGAAACTCTAAGACGAACTTCCAACCCGGTAGATGTCTCAATCGGAGTGTTGAAGGTAAAATTGCAGTTCGAAGAGTAGCACTGAAAAAAACATCCCTTTTTTTCTCAAGTTGTTCAAGTATCTAAAGAAGCTGTCAACCTCATCGTTAACCCCTTCCACGACCTTTTAATCCTTGAGTAGTGGAATGTCTAAAATATGCATACTACAACTACTATGTAATACTTTTTGCTTTGTGACCCCCCTGACATCGAAAAAAGACAAACGAGTGTCATCTAAGAAATGCCACGGTCAACTCATAAGATTCTCCATCATGATGATGAGTTAGTGCACTTTCCCACGCTCGCCTCAACATTCAGTTACCATTTCTAGTGAGCCCCTTGACGTGAGAGCTCCGGAATTTAAGGATTGTACGACTTCAAGTGGGTAAAGTAGAGTAGGCGGGATACTACGAGTTTTTGAATTTCATCTTCTTCTAAAAATTGATGCACCTTGGGAAGGGGACATGTACACAATCAGCAACAACCACTTGAATCCATGTACCCGTTTTTCCATTCCCTGTGTCCGCTTCAGTTGTCGCGCTGTCTTCATAACTCGACGACGACTACTAACTTATGCAAAGCTGGCTCAAGATGTCGTGGAAATCACTAATTTGACGAGCGGCGCCCACTTTGAAGTGTGTAGTCTCCGCTTGTCAATCGTGGAAAACTGAGGAAAAGAAAACAGCGAAAAGAACGTCTTATCTACACAACTTCTATAGCCACCTAACCTTCGCTTAATAAATTGCTTTTGTTCTCAGACCCTCCGATGAGGCAACGATTGACAAATTAGACACTTACCCAATCCTGGTACACAATATATGTATCCTCATCGTCCGCATCCCGTGCAACAACTTCTACAAAGTAGATATGATCCATTTCAGAGACTCCATCATCCAGAGCCAACAAGATTGTTCCAGTGAGAACTCGCTTCCCAGTAGTTGTGGAACTATTCTTTGTCATGTATGGAAAGTTGTCCAAACAAAGGATATTCACATCTTTGACAACACTGACACGGCTGGGTTTCTCTGTAAAATATATCTTTAGATCCCTTAACACTTTCTACTCATCTAATAACCCGAAACTTTTTTATCTTCACACTTGTCACTCATAAATTACTCTTTTTCTCGTCACGCAATATCCGACATCAATCAATGTATCTTCGATTCTCCGCCACCAAAAAGGTTGCGACTTTTCGACCGTGTGTGTGGAACACTATTTTTGATGAGAGACTCGAATTAGGCTGGCTTACTGATTGACCTTGTACTACGTCAAAAGGAAAAGAAATTGGGCAAGAGAACAGAAAATTGAGAGTAATTTGCAGAGTTTTGTGTTCAGAAACTTCAATCCTACAGAAGGTTCATAAGGCTGTATTTACTCTAATAGAGGGACATGCCTTTCAAAATTCAAATTTCACAGAAGAACTCTTAACTGGAAGCAATTCATGACATTTTTTGTATGGACTATATTATCCCTTCCCCAGATCTCTTCTTACCATCCCTCTCTGTTGAAATCTGCTGATACGCTGATTGCCCAAACCGAAACGCAGGCAGGTTCAATTCGGTGTATTCAGGGCTGTTGCATCCCAATTTGCACTGTAAAATGGAACATGTTTTTTTTTCCTTCATGTTCAGTTTAGTTAATTAGCGGGAGACTGCTAATCAAAAAAGACAGGAACCAGATTACATCATCACTAACCAGCGAGAACTCAGTTTTGTTGAATACGTCAATTTCGCGGTATACAGTGTCGATGTTCGTGGTGCGTTCCTTGATCTCGCCAAACTGCAAAACAAAGTTTCTTAATCCCAGGAAGAATTTGTTGGGAATCAGTGACCCGAATTGATTGGATCAATGTATATTGTAATAATACCAACAATTGGATTAGGCTACACATGTTCCGTTTTTTTTTTGAAGAGCCTATGTGACAGATGAGTGTTCTCATATAAATTATGCGGACATGTGGCTCGTCTGAGAAATTGGCTTACCTGGGTAATACATCGCTTTTGACATGGTCCTAGGAACGGGAATAAGGGTGTTGCGACGGAAGCAACTAATGATATCAGATTAGATATCAGAAGTATAGTCAGAAGATCAAAGCGTTTCATTTTGACATTTGTGAAGGTTTCTGGAAAAAAAAAAGTTTGTAGGAATTTTTTTAGTAGAAAATATTATAGTTGGTTTATTTGAAGAGCATCTGACCCGCAGATGTTTTTACAAGTTTTTTTTTCAAAACTGTTTGCGAGAGAGCAAGCCGCCGAGCCAAACAAAATTGTGCATGTCGTATCATGTTCAAGAATACAATTTAAAATACGCATGTTCAGAAAAGAACCTTTTGGGGAGAAAATGTCAAGTTGAGTTATTGACATGTCGTGTCACCAGGATTAATCAGAAAAGGTGAAGTTTTTTTTTTGAAAATTGAGCAAGAAAAAAAACCCGAAACATTCTGAGCGAACAAATTGGGAGGGAATACGAGTAAATCAACTTTTCCCAGTTTCCGACCTGATTGGAAAAAAAGAGTGCACAAAAAATCTAACCAATAGAATTTGGGCAATACGAGAATAAGCTAAAAGAGTTGGAAGGGGATAAAACTTTGCGATGAGTATGCTTTTCGAATTAGATAATGAGGTGGGGTGGCATATGGTATCAAAGTGGATCAATTATGCTTAGAGAGATCAAGCGAGCGCAAAGACACAGCCATGTTATTATTGGTTGCTATTATGATGGCTTACTAGTTGCTGAAAAGTTGGAAATGAAGACACAAAAAGAAGGCATGTATTTGGAAAACGCTTTGCAAGACACTTATTAGGCTAATTCAACTCTGTCTCTAGTTGGAAAAAAAATGAAAACACATGGGATGTTTCAAAATTTCTAGAATGGGCCCGGGTAGTTTTGGGACAAGTAATGGATAGATTGAGTGGAGATAGGATAGGCAACGGATGGGATGTGGTGGTTGGGAATGGAAAAAGAGAAACAGAAGAAGCGAAAAAGGAGAACATCACGAAAAAGGCGTAAAAGTTCTGGGCGACTCTCTCACTCCAACCCGCCCCTCCTTCCGTTTCCTTTCCAATTTAAACGGATACTCTCAATCTGACACATTTATAGTGGGAAAAAGAAACCCAAGTAGAGAAGCAGTTAGACTCTTCATGGGAACGCCAAAATAGTATCACTGGAGCCTCTGGATTATCCCACAAACAACTGCTGGGAAGCTCCAACGCTCCTCTACTTTTTTCGTGGGAAGGAATCTGGGGCGAAGAAGAAAGGTGCGGATGATGAAAAATTCAGGATTTGAGAACTTGTTCACCTTACAAACAAAGCAGTGCCCTCATCCGATTTTTCGCGCAAGACCAGGTTTGGACTCAATGAATATCCAATAGTAGTGGTTGGGGGCTCAAAAGTTCCAAGAGACCAAAATGGGAGGGAAAAAACTAAGTTTGCAAAGAACAGATTTCAGAGAGTATGAATACTTTAGACTTGATCAAAAAGTTGGAAAAAACCCGAAATAGATCTCCGAGTCTGGGATGAGAAAGCGAATGAAATATTGAGGGGTGAATTACGAGGAAAAGTGCCCTCCCACCTCGCCCGTGGAGCCACTTATTTATATATATTTAACTCATGATGAGAAGGGAGGAGTAAAACGCAATGATGATGATTATGAGCACTCTTCGTTTTCCCTCATAACCATCTGGTGCCAACCCCGCCAACTACCTTTCGCCCTCTCGCATCCATTTCATATTATCAAAACTATTATTGCTTTTCGATTCGAGTCTCCCCCTCGAGCGCCCAACCACCTCGAGATCATCTTTCGATGAACAAAAAGCTTCTGGGGTCCCTATTGTTCAGTCATGGACAGTATCATGTTGTAGGGGTAATTAACTGGGGCTCAATTGCCAGCCATCTTCTCGTTAATTACAGGTTCAGTGTATACATTGGAAGAGGTCAGATTGTCTTGGAGAAAAAGGAGGACCACAATAGAGGGGTTGAAAACTATAGGTAGATACCAATCTCTCCTTGATTTTCCCTTACAAAAGCGCTGCGCGATCAACCAGAAGCGAAAAGGAGAATATGATGAGAAGAATAGGGGTATCTTTATGGGGAGACGAAAACAAGAAGAGGAAAGTGGAAGTATACATAAATCAACTTGTAGGGTTGAAATGGTACATGGTACACCTTCCGGAGGGCTTCAATGTCACAGCCGGACAGTATGTGGATATATGAAAACAAGGGAAAAGGAAAAACAAATCATGTGGTCGTGAAGTTTCTCCACTCCTTTTTTTCCGACATGGTTAGGGCCCCCCTAATGAGAGAGGTGGACGGAAGCCGACTGGTTTTGGAGAGGGAAGAGCCCCCGTAATTATTGGCACCCCTTAGCCTCTAGGACAACGACGCGGCGGCATGGCGCGACTCTTTTTATGTAATTGGCTAGGTTTGGGGTGTCGGATGTGGGAGAAAATGTATAGGGGGAAGAGGAAATAGAACCGGAAATTGGAATTTTGAAAGGTACCAAAATTGATAAAAAATTGAATGTCTGCGTCAAATCTTCTTGTTGCAATAACAATCTTTAGCAAAAAGGAGGCTAGGAGGCGGGGCCAGAAGCCCATCAGTCTTCTTGTTTCTTCTGAAGACGCGGGAAAAAGGGGGACATACGCACAAGCCACTCCCATGGTGGAAAAAAATGGGTCTTGGGAACATATCATTTCTAGAAAATTGATCAATCCACTTTGTCTACAAAAATGTCTACAGAGGTGAAAACATTCGGAAAGAAGAGCACGTGGGAGGAGAATTGACTATATCTTCTTTTCACTTTTTCGAGTAGGTGTGGTGGAGAAAGTGAAGGAAGAAGGGTCTAACTTTTTATGACTGGATCAAAACGAACGGCACTATTCATAAAATGACTAAGCATGTTTGAAAGTGTTCTTGGAAAAGGAAAAAGAAGTGCAAATGTATCAATGTGTTTGGTTAGACTATGCTTACAAGTTTTCCAGGGGTGGGGGACAGTTCTCACAACACCTGCTGACGCATTGGAGTACAAGGACATTCTCGATGAGAATTTAGGAGGAAGATGTTCAAAAAAATGGGGAAAAAACTTATTTGAAAATGTTTATAAAGTGTTCCGGCGGCAATGTGTAAACTCTGGGGCTCGCAAGAGCAAATGGTGTGAAGGGAGGGCTCACCAATGAGGTGTCACCAAATGATGGGGGCTCGGTGATTCAGGCCTCTATTTGCATGCCATTTTTTGACACTTGGGTGTTTTTCTTGAGTCAACCTAAATGCAAGATCTATATTAACCAGTCGAGCCATTTGAATGTTGTGGGCTGTTGGAGCAAAATGAGCGAAATAAGCCATGAAGTAAAACTATTAGAGATGAAACAATAAATAAGACAGAAAAAGATGTTTCAAGTGGTTTGCACACATTTACACGCGAGAATGTAAAGAACACCTCTAGGGAGTAGACAAGAAATCAAGTGGATCACAAAAAACGGTTCTAAAAGTCTCGAATTATAACAAATCCTTCTTCATTTCTATTGAATAAGACCAGACTTGTCGGCACCCTTCTTTCCGTGAAGAACAAAGCCTATAAAAGTGCCCGTGGAGGGCGCGAACAGTACGCGAGGGTACACGGATAAAAAACATACATAGAGACACACTTTTATAAAAAGTGGAATAGAAGAAGGAATATGTATACCGTTAGGAAGATCCGATAACCATCCCAAAGCACTAGGTGCCGAAGAAAAAAAAGGAATCAAAAACGGAAATGCCGACAGACAGGTAGGCAAACGAACTGCTACACGAATAAGGTTACACGAAACAGTATGAGGTTACTGTCAATTATGGGCTTTCCCGCGCGTATATATTCAAATAGTCTCCTTTTCAAGCTAATTGCCGACAAAAACAAGGACACACAATGGGTGATGATGATGAGGATGACAGTGTGCCAAAAAGCGAAACTCGAGAAGTGAACGATCCCTTGACACGTGCGTGGGTAGAGGAGGGAATCGGTAAATAAGCCATCAGGTACAAGTACACATTGAGGCTCTTTAGAACGTTTGGAGAAAAAGATATCTAAAAGAGGATTTCGGGCGAAATGAATTTATAGCTCAATCGATTTAAAAAATCCTGAAAAACGCCGTCAAAGTTGCAAAGACGTTATCCCTCGTGGCCGATGTTTTGTAGTGGTTTCCACGTTCTAGTACAAATTTTTCATTGTCTAAGTGAAAAGTTAAGCCAACAGGAACAACTTATTTACAACTTTGACCGCGTTTTTTGGGGAATATTGGGAATCAGCGTAATTTTTTCACCTACTGAACCTAAAACTTGTTTTATCCGGAATACTCTTTAAAGCTACAGTACTACCCAGAAAATTACTATCTTCCGTGCGTATTGGAAACTCGAATAGAACTCAAAATTATATTTTCTAATATTAGTATCACTAGACCAAAAATAGCCGGAAGTAGCCGCACGCATCCTTTCTATATTCTTCATAACACAATATCCTAATGAAATCTGAGAAGGTGGCAACAAAAATAATGACCACTTTCTTTTCTGGTTTTGGTTTTAGTTTTCTATTCTGACCAGAAAAAGTAGAAGAAAAGCACCCCGAAAAGAGAAAAGGTGTATGAAAATGTGCCCCTCCCTTGAAACCGCGCGTCGCATCGTAAATCAGAGGTTCCGGAGGGAAGGGAAGCCGAAACGAAGAACCCCAAAGACAAGTAAATCAAAATCGTGAAGCCAAAAGACGACACGTGTCATTTGGCATCGGTCATGTCGAAAATGAGGGTCGTCGCCCAACCCCTTTTCTTTTTTCGTTTTCGCTCCCCACACAGGAAAAATTGCAATTTTACCACCATAACATTCAAATCAAATGGTGTCGACTGGGGTGGTAACGACAGATGCAATAATGCTCCATTCAAAAATGTGGGGTGTTTCATAAAAAGGCGCCCTCTTTTTGAGTCTTTTGTATGCACAAGTTTTCGGTCATCGCTTTCCTTTTTTCTACCTGCCCCGTCTTCTTTCCATTGTCACTCAGAAGCCCCCCTCTGGCCATCTGCAACCATTCTTCATAGCTCAATTTGTCATCAGCTTATGTTAATTTCAATTGAAGACCCCCTGAGATGACAAGAGGCATTGTATGGCTCTGTGTACTACTGTATATGAAATCCTGAGTGACAAATCTTGTAATCCTATTTGCTTGCCTAGCAGACTCACCTTGGCAAGAAAAATGATGAAGACGTATGTCCTGTGCGTGTCGACAATGCCTCCCTGTAATTGGATTATTTTGAGTTTTTGTGTGAGGAAGGTGATAACAGATAACAATCAAGAAGACCGGAACAAGATTGAAGCGAAAAAAAATGAGAATTGCATTCACAATATTATTGTGACACCAAAACCAAGATTGATATGCTGGAGAGGGGGGGCAAAAAGTTGACAAATAGTTGACGAGTCTGCAAACAATGCCTCCAAAAAACAAAGGTGGGAAAAGATATCATAACTGGGGAAGTAGGGGAGGAGAAAGTTTTTTGGAGGGTTTTTTTTATTCTGGAGAAGATTTGTTTTGGTTTTTAGATTCAGAAGGGATAAATGGGTTAGGACGTTGTATTTATTTTTTGGAGCAAAGAGAACATGTCTGAAATTTGAGTTTTTGGGCCTTCTCGAGATCCTTTTGTACTCCCCCTGGACAATCAAATATAGCTCAAATAATTTAATAAGAGAATCAAAGCCCAGATATTCAAATTCTAAGGAGCACGATGAAACTCAAAAAAAAAAATCGCTAATGTCCTTCAAACTTTTTTCAGAACAAAAAAAAAAGGAAAAAAGATGACCAAATGAATCAAACGGAACACAAGTGCAAGAATGGAAATCCTAGAGACAATTGAATCAATTTCCACTTTTTTTCTCATAGTACAAACGAATCAAGACTAGATCTTAAAAATTCCAAAACAAAAATCTAAGATCCTATACATGGGAAAAAAACAGAACAGTATTCATGTCTGCCCAATTATACCCTTGAAACTGGCATCCTGCTGAGTCTGCCAAAGAAGCCAAAAAAGGAACAAATTGCCGCCGCGTTCCAGACGGTCAGTTTCAGTTTCAGTTTTGCCCTACTGTCAAAAATTACTTTGTTGTTTTGGAGGGTATGAGAATCGGGTGTCTGCTGGTACAAAACACTTCCCTAATAGCTGGCAATTTGTTATGAGCGCGCTAGCAGCGAAAGGACGGGATACAGTGTCTGTGTGAAGGGAATGAAAAGAGTTTTGAAACAATGCGACGGACGGGAACAGCAGTGAAAAGGGAATCCGAAAATTGATGGGCAAGCTATGAATGATACTTGTAATTAAGTGAAATTGAGGTGTGTAGGAACCCGCTAGTTTATGGGAATACAAAAATTGGATCATGAGAAAAGGCTAAAGAAGTTTTTTGAACTTTACAACAATTTTCGAGTTCTGATTCATTATTACATTACTGCAAAATGTTACAATAATTGAGCAAATCATTCAGCCAAAAAACAAAGAAGAACACTGTCTATCAAGTTCAAACATCTACTATATGATGCATACTTTGAAATGAAATGAACTTTTCGAATCTTGTTTGTTTTAGGATTACACTTACTTTCACCCATCAGAAACACAAGAAAAAAGCTACACATTCTCATGCTTATTCCACTTATGCTGGCAACCAATTAAAATGAGTATACGTTTTCATCGTCATCATACCTCATTTCTCTATCCTTCTATTCCAACATGACGTCGAAACCTGATGGAAAACTTTAATACTCAGGGTCAGGAAAAAACGGTTAGTACCATAATTCGATTGGGATCACAGGAATAAGAATAAGAACCGTCACTATTATATTCACACAGACGCCGGCATCTCTTCACTGTTTGACAGAGGCAAAGTTAAAGCAAAAAGTGTTCGTAGAAAAGGTGTGGCTACTTTTCTTTGCTATTGAATACATTTTGGTTGACCAAGAACGAAAAAAGAATACATATGGTATATACGGCTTCTGACTACATACAAAACGCAAGCAACAGCTGATCATCGGCTCACTGTAACAGGGCACTTCAAATAGAAGGAAGAAAGGAAGAAGAGACGAGATGCGGGAATGGCAGCTGGTCTTGTGCGGTAAGATGATGTTGTACATGTGTTTCCCGTGTCACTGTGCATGGGTGTCTGTGTGTGTACACCCAAATAATTAGACCAAAAAGGTTCTTGAGAGCATCTTTTCGGGGTGGCGAAGAGTTAATGCCCATCGGCGAATTTATGAGAGGGGAAGTCTATAGTGTCAATTAGTTACACGCATATGGAACAAGGGATTTGTTCGGGAGAGAGCTCTAGAAAGGATTAAAGATAGAAGGGAATGGAAAATGGAACAACAGGCTGGTAATAACATATGGTACAAACAAAAAATACAAGTGTAAAAGGATAGCTCTTATGATCTACTGATCTCGAGATATGGGCTTGTAACAAAAATTAATTGACACAAAAATTTTGCTTCTGGAAACTGGATTTTTAGCGGTTTTAAACCAACCCAAGCGTTATTGTTTAGGCTAGTTATGATACTGTAATTTAATACAATTTTTAAAAATTTGAAACGAAAGAAAACAATTCGAAAACTGCGAATTTTGGATTAGCTAATATTATCAGTCTTGAGATATGGGCTTGTAACAAAAATTGCAGTAATCTTCTCTGTAAATTGACACAAAAATTTAGCTTCTAAAAATTGGAAATCTTTAGCATATCCTGGGTGTTGTTTCTTTACACTAGGATACTATTGTATGTAATTTAACACAAATTTATAAAAAAATTGAAGTTGAAGAAAACAATTTGAAAACTGTAGATTTTGGTTTAGCTAATATTACTAACCATACATCAGCTTGTAGCTAAAGTTACAGTAATCCTCTTTGTAAATTGACACAAAAACTTTAATAGTGTTTCTTAAAATATAAATTTTTCCGATAGATTCCGAGCGTTATTTATTTGGAAAATACTCTAATTCAATACAATTTTTAAAAAATTGAAGTTACGAAAACAATTCAAATATCTGATTTGGATTAGGCTCTAAACATGTCAATCAGTTCAGAGCCGGTAACATTAAAAATTTAAAAATTTTGGAGCTTATTTATTTAAAAAAAAATCAAAACTAAACTAATACAAAGTTCCTCAAAGAATAGAAGACCCAGCTATATTTAGTAAAACCAAAAATAGTGGTGCGAAAACTCTCGCCCTGTTTATCACTTATCCCACACAGTCCGGCAAGTGCATCTTCACAGCCTACCGGCTGGAGCAAACAGTCTTCTGATAAGTGGATCTTTCACACTACTCGGCAAAGACTCTCTGTCTGCCGCCGTTTTGATATAGGCTCTCCATAATTGTTGTTCAATCGTCCATGGAATCCATTTTAATATGGAATATGGACACCCCCCGAAAAGTCGAACATGCAGCTGCCCCTTTTATGTTCCTTGATCAAGTGGTTTGATGGGGAGAGCAAGAATTGATGTCTTGTTCTATTGACTGGTCGGAATTTGATGAAGAATATGAAGAATGTTAAAAGGATTGTAGCTTGAAAACAAAACAGTTTGCAAAAAATTTTCTGCAAAATCCTAACAGGAAAGAAAAACAAACCAACACGTTACTCAATGGATTCCGCAATAGCGACCTTATCACACAAATGAGGTACATGGGAACCATGAACGTGTCGTTATCAACTTCATTATTTACCTGACCTCCCCTCAACACGTTCCTATGAGGTGTTGAATAGAGATGGGAGGCCGGATGAGGGACGGAAGAGGTGGCGAACAAGGTAATTAATCAAGGTTTAATGGCTATGGGAAACTAAAGATAGAGAGTAAGGCTGAACGCGGGTGAGGGCAAGAAATACGAGCCGAAAACTACCCCTGCAAAATAGTATGAACGGGGTGAGAAGGATTCACTGGAAAATGAGGAGAAACAAGAACATGAGACATGATTAGAGGGTTCTGGAGAAGGAGGGGACCCGCCAAAAAGATTTTTGTCTAATAATAGTGTACATAAGGTGAGGAAACAAGGATTAGATGTAATCAGGGGACCATTGATGTAGAATAACAAATCCCGTTTTCTCCCGTTTTTTCCTTATTATAAATGAAGAGAAACCCATTGGCCTCAAGCATATTTAATTGTTTGGTATACATAGATACACAGAAGCTGTACGGTTAGATCACGGCCAATTTGAAATGATTCGAGAAAAACTGATCCATGTGTCGATGTCGACACATTTCATTCACCTCTTCTCGTTTTTTTTGTGCCCTCGTTTTGCCTTCTGTCTGTCAACTGACAATTCGAATAAACGGGTGTGGAACGATGGAAGGGTGGATAGTTTGTTTGGAAAACGAACGAAATGAACATCTATTGCCTCTTTGCAAGCTAACACTATTAGCAGGGATGTAAGAGGGAAGAAATGAAGATCATGGAGACACCGGAAGTTTACAAAAAGTTCTACAGTAATCCTTGATACAAATGTTATGTTAACTTAGGGGATTATATGGTCGAACGTTTGTATAGTCATTAGGTTGGTGCGCGATAGGGGCAAGAAGACATTTGTCACCTTTGTTTAGTGTGGCAAAACTGGAAACAATGAAGATGATTTTGAAAGGGTCGTTTACATTAGACTTTTCGAATTGGGATCAACGAAAATTCAAAATTCTCTTCTCAATTAATTTAAAGAACTGACCTCCATGCCTTCAAAACTGAGTTGAAATGGAGCTTTAGAGAAACATCAATGCATAAGAAATGAATCCGGAAAAGAAGAAATGCCACCACTTCTATTCAAGTTGTCCACTTCTTCAGGATGCGTTAGAGGGATTGTTGCAAATAGAAAGGACACCACCACCACCGACAATAATTTACTATTCTTATGCACTTGTGAATGAAGCGCAATCCATCCGGACAATAGAGACACACCGTATCGGTCTTGAAACAGAATTCGTAGGGGGAATTAAGATGTAGGTCGGTCAATTAACAAGCGAGCGCGGATTCCCAGATTCACAAAAAGGTGGGTATGAAATTGAGGCGTGGGAGAGTTGGGAATCTCAGCAATTGTTCGTTTCATGGATTATCTTCCTCATGAAATCGAAGGGAATGAAAAACGATCGGAGGAGCAATAACTATCTCATAGATTTTTGAGCGACGTTTAAAATATTACTACTTTTCTTTTGTTCTCTTATTTTTCAAACACCATCAATATAATAGATCTAAATTTGAAAAAAAAATAGATTTTCTTTCAAGAAGAATAAAAATAGAATCTCTGAGGGTAAGGATGTCAAAAAATCGTTTTATCTTGTCGCTATTATTTCTTCCAGGTGATGAGTAACTTTTTATGGATGGCATTTATGGGGATCTTCCAGGTAAATGTTTTGAATATATACCAATTTCTCAATTTTAAAGATCCTCATGCGACGTTTCGAAAGCAAACATTTCTAGTCATTTTGGGAGATTTTTTCTGTATTCAAAATTCCAAAACTGAACTTATTCTTTACAATTTCCAGATCATTAATTTTTAGTTTTCTGCGTCCACAAAGCTTGAATTCCCTCTTGGATTTGAGAGTGTATGAGATTTAACTCCGTGGCATTTCGAAAGCGCGAAGTTTCGAAAATTCTATGTTTCAATAGCAAAAATTTCAAACCATTCTTGGGAGAGCCTTTTGTTTTTCTTCTGTTTTTAAAATTTCAAAACCCGTTTTATTTCATTTTTTGTATTTTTTTCAGATTACCAGATGTGCATATTCTGGAAAATAGGGTGTTGTAATCTAATCAGAACTCAAATTTCATTTTTCAACGATAAATCAAGAGTTACAGTAACCCTTTCAAACTCTCAGACGTTCTCATTTATCTCATTGCTTTCAAATTCCCGCCGTTTTCCACACGACGTTGTCTAGAAAACGACGCATCGAAAGACATCTCGTATCCATCTAACCACCTGATCCTCCGCGTGCCGTATGCATATTTCTTTGGCACTCCTGTCTGCGTCTATCCTGTTATTTTTTTCCCCAGGAGGTAGAAACGGACACACATTCAGAAACAAAAAATCTATAAGGCATCGTTTTTTTTTTGCTAATTTCTTCGTGATGACAGCTCTGAAACCGGTGTTTCGTTTGGAGTCCCTGCCGGATGTTGCTCGAGATCACTATATACGTACCTGTTCTATGCAAGAAGCGTGAGTTTTTTGATTTTGAAAGTTGTGAAATGATTGAAACTTGAGCAGGAATGGGGGTTCACATCACTTCAAACTGAAAAGTTGAAAGCAGTCTTCAAATAGTTCAAAAATATTTGACTATCGAGAAAGAAGCTTAAATTTTGAGCTTTAGGTTGAGGAGTCTTTTTCTGGCCTCGCGGACAAGAAGCATTATTTTTGAAAATAGCTGTGGAGAATAGTTAGCAATTTTGTTTATTTAGTCCATGAGCCAAAACATCAATTTATAAACTGTTAGAAACTGTGATTTGCTATTGATGAGAACCCTTGTAAGAAATATTTTTGAAATAATGCTACGTTAATAACAGTCTTATGCATTTCAGTATCGCATTCTCCATGGTCAACGACGACTACAAAAGACGCGTCCGACGTGCTCAATTCAAAATCAAGCAGCTCAAAGTAAGCGTTGGAAACAAAATAGCCCGAATCGACTTTGGCTCACGATGCGATCAAGTTTGGATGGAATTCCCAAAAGAACACCCGGTTGGAGCTCACGCCATGTCGATTCCTAGTACCGTTATGCAAGAAGATATCTGTCTCAGCAGAAACAATCGTGATATGACGTTCCGACAATGGTTGGATCATTTCATGGAGCTTTTCCATTGCAGGAATGTGATACTAATTCTAATGGATGGATTTTGTATGACCTACTCGGAGCTTGAATCGATGTTCCGTGGGTTGGATATCAAAGATGCACAATTGATGGGAGGACATGACGAGGTTCATGTTGAGATTATAAAAAATCCGTCGATAGAATTCTTGTCAATAAATTCTAAACCCATTCTGAGAGCAGCGTTGGCTAAACCATACATTCGTTTGACGGTGTCCACGGTTTTCTTCCCAGGATCAGATTCTCAATTTCTAATGAGATCCAACTGCAAACATGTGGATTTTGTTGGCGGCCAACATTGGATTGAAGACGATATCAACTCATACATCAGAATGTTCCAAAACACCGATAAAGTCACCATGGATTCAGTGTACATTGTAGGGAGAAAATCGTGCCCGAATTTTCTCGACATCGCGTTACGAGGAGTTGAAGTTCGTTTTTTTCCGGAGGACCAAGCCCGGAACTACCCAAGTGATATCAAACGAATCTACTTTAAAGAATGGCCTCACTTCAAAGGTGGATTTGATTTCACAATGAGAGATGGGAGTGACGCTACTCTTATCTACAAAGTGCTGGGAAATTATATACATTATATAATCATGTTTTGGCATTGAATAGGTGAGTGTGATTTTGAAAATATAAAAAATGAGAAATGTTTGTTTTTTTCAGGGAAACTCTACATACATTTCATCTTCAAAAATGCATGTCATCTCTGGAAATCCCGTCAAAATCTAATTTTGCTTCGGTTTATTTGTGATGTGTAATAAGTTTCTAAAGCATTATATTTTCGTCGGTATTTGGCGTAATTTCAAAAATAAAAAAATTTGAATTGAAAAAGAAACCTTTGCAAAAAAAGCTCATACTTCTTTGGGTTGTTGAATTGTGTACTTTTCCTTAAACTAGTTTCAGTAGCGGGCTCGGAGAACCTCAAAGAGTTTTTTGCAGATTTTGTGAATGCTCATTTACAGTAAAAACTGTATTACAAGGGGCTCAAACCGCTGCAAAATACCTATAATTACAGTAGTGGTCCATCTATTACAGACTTTATAGTATGCGTCTAATTGATTCAGAAAGCATTCAAATTGAATTTTAAAAAAGACACCGTATTTATTGTTCAATCTCTGATATACATTTTCAAGATCAAGATTCAAATCTCAGTTTGGACCGATTTGCGGTCGCTCAATTATTCCACGATCCTGATTCGGCTCGTCTTCGCTATCCTTCTTATGACCATTTCTAACCGTTAGCTCAATAACTCCATGCATTCCATCGTTTACGTCGGCTCCGTTGTTTTGGGTCTATAATTTTATTAGCGTGTTTTTTCTATATGGTCTCTAGAAACTCACATAAGCTGTTTGCGGATCAAATCCAGTATCGATGTCCACTTGAGTTGTTCGTATATGGAATGGGAAGTTTTGATTGTTATCTGTTGGGCGAGAGAGGTACTGAAAGTTTGATTGATAAGATTTTTCGAGAAAATAGAGGACAAACCAAGAAGACAAGATATCCGTAGAGAGTTACAGTATTCTCGACAATGTTCACAACTTCTGCCCTCACCCAATTGTTGAGCAAGAAATTCGCAACAAATGTGAAGATTGGTGGAGCCCAGAACCTAAAAACAGTCATGAATTTGTTGAACGCTAAGTGCTAAGCATACCAAGGTGTCATAAATAGAGCAAAAGTGGTGAAGAATGCAGTTTTCTGTGGTGCTGCATTTTTTGATAGCTGCGCGGCAACCACGAAGAAGACCCACGCGGTGAGCCGCCAAACAACTAATAGATATCCTGGTAGGGATTCGGATTTGGAGTAGACCATGGCCGGATCAAAATACTGAAAAAACTAAAGATCATATTCATGTTTTTGAAATGCAACGCTTTTCATGACATTTGATAATATCTCAAAAGTTATAATTAAACTTCCGATTTCTGAATTCTGCTGAAAACCAAAAACCATATTGCATGCATGTATATTTGTCAACCAAAAACACCAATTTCCTACCGTACCTTTATTTCCCAGAAATGCATTCCAACGTAAGAAAGAATGAAGATGAAGAACATGACAAGGAGGAATAGTTTGTCAGGCTGAAAAACAAAGGTCCCTCAAAAATCCAAAACTTCTACAGTACCTTGGTCAATCGCATCTTAGTGACATTCAACCCACGGGCAAGTACAAGACACATGTACATAAACAGCATGTCTGCCATTGCGCTGCAAAACCAATTAACAAGATTGTTATCATAATTACCTCTTCTTCTTCTACCGTATAACATGTCCCGATGTCAGTATAAGCGGTAGTCCGATTCCGTCGATTGCGTAAATGACATAGTTGGTGACCAAGAAGGCTAATCCAATTGTGTTCATGGTGATTGACTGGGAGCACATGCGATAAGTGTTATGATAGAGGCGGCGGGCGGAAAGACTTCCTGGGAAAACAAGATATATTTAAAGTTAGTACTGGTTATCACTTACTCCCCATGAACAACACGAGAACTATTAGAATCATTTGTAGTGCCAGGAAAAATGTATCAGATGGTAAGATTACTGTAATCAAATAAATCAATCAAAAGTTGCTAACCCTAAATCTTACGCCATTCATCGATTGAAAATTGATACTTGAGAATTTCAGACGATAAACCATTTGTCATGGTAAGCGAGAACTCCGCAAAAATTCCAAAAGTTTCATTGTTATACAATCTTCGTTCCTCATCTTCAGAAGGGTCACAATTTGCGAGTGCTAAAAACCACCAACGACTTCTAGCAGATCTAAAATAGCGATATTATGAATCATCTTAATTTAATTTCCCACCGGAAAATGCGAGATCCGGTGCAATGTATCCAGTTTTCTTGAAGCGCGTCTTGTTTTATCTCGCACCTCCCGTTTCCAGAATCCTGTCTATAAGGGCTCAGGTAGATCTGAAACTCATTTTCCTGTTTTTTTTTCTCTCTTCGCACTTGTGCTTACAATTTGATGATTTTCCGAGCGGTTCGTCAAAAGTGTCACGCGATCCTCACATGTCTAAAACATTTTCGAAATACTTTTCTTTTTTTTCTTGTGTGGTTTTAATGAATCCCTACACTAACCGTTAGCTCTCTCCATGCTCTTGGCCACTGATCTTCCGAGTCAAAGTATAGTAGGAGCATCTGAGTTGGGTAGAACTGAAATTGAATGGATTTGAAGATGAAGGGATGTGTTTTGTTACCAATGGATACTTGAAAGAGTAGTCCAGGGCTCCGGTGTCAGATTGGAAACAGAATCGGTCAAGATAAACAAAATCCTGAATGAAAAGTTGATTAGAGAAAGCTGGGTGGCCCAGACCATTAACTAACCTTTTTTGAACTCAAAACTCCCGCAGATTTCTTCCCATGGACATTATACTGATGATAACAGATAATAGTGACCATCAGAATGAACTCCCGGTTTGTGAACATGGTTCTCAATTACACCGGATAGCTATTTCCGCTTTGAGATTCTTATTTTCAAGAAATGAGAGATCTTTTTACAATAATAATAATAATAGGAAATGGCCACCCGGTGGAACGTCAGAAGAGCTGAAAAACAATGGGTGTAAATGGAGATAAGAAAAATAAGTTGAGGCGGAAAAATGGAGAGGAAAAATCTGACGGTGTTTGTGTTATGAAGAAAAGGAGTGAGAACTGGTGCCACTCTTCTCAGGCTTCTCTCTTCATCAGTTCGGCTGGCTGAAGCCGTTGAGGGAAGAGAAGCAGAGAGCAGTTGCAATTGAGGCCCCATGGCCGAGGGAAATAAGTTGCTAAGCGACATGGACGACGGAAAACGAAACGTAAATGCACACCCTCTCACCAAAACCACTTCTTTTTCATATTGAAATCCGGAGCAAGAAGAGATGGGAAATTGAAAAATTATTCACATGTATGATGAAAAAATTTTCTTTAGATTTGCGAGTGATTCATTGGGAATTAGTACAGATTTTTAAGGGGGATTTCCGGGCAAACATTTTTTTCAATGCAAAAACCACGAGAATTCAAAGTGTCACAATGAAACCGCTCAAAAATGCTTTTCTGTCACCAAAGAGAACGCCGTCAAATTTGCAGAAGAGTTATCTCTACTGGTAACTTTGCTGACATTTTTTGGACCAGAAAAGCATTTTTAAGCATTTTCATTGTCATATTCGAAATCCGCAAAATTTTTTTTGCATCTTTGAACTTTAAACTCATTCTGCTCTTAGTCCTCCTCTAATTTTAGTGATGGAATTTTATTTAGAAAGAAATTATAGCGAAAAAATAATGATATAAGATTGTTTCAACATAAAAAAGTTTATTACAAGAATCTGATATTGCAAAAAGACTGCTGCGAAACTTCAGAAAGCAGTCTCTTTTCTGAAAATAACATTTTAAACCAACTAATCAACTCTATATGGATGTAATGACACTCCAGAAAAGCGCATATATGAACATTCAAATTCTTTGCAGATTTATAATTTTAATGATTATAATGAGTATTATAGTTTCACTAGTTAATAATTATCTCTTGCACTTTCATATGATCTTAAGATGCAAAAGGACAAGAATCCCTCAGGAAACTGAATCACAAGTGAATTCCAAGAAATAAAGTTCATATCACTTTTTTCAAAAATTTTCAGCACTTTGCTCTAAAAACAAAATCCAATAACAGGCAACAAATTCAATTCCGGAAATGAATCTGACTTGTTTTTGTCCTTATCATTTGAATTTTTTTCCGGATATTCTTGGATTTATTGTGCTTTTCTGATCCATTTTGTCTGAAATTCGTCATTCAAATCCAACCGACTTGTATTCTGTAATTTTCGGTTAAGCTCAGAAAGCCAAGTTCTGTTTCCAGACCAATCCAATTTGTCTGAAAACTCTGAAAAACAAAGAGCCAGTCAGCAAAAAATCTGAAAAATAACACTAACAGCAGAATTTTTTTTCAGGCTAATTTTATTGAAGCGATTACAATAAACCAATGATGATTACTTAAGGGAATCACAAAAAAAGGTGGAGCACAGAAGCAGTAACACTACATGAGTAAATAGAGCAATTTTTTGGGGGATATACTGTAGACAAAAAAGGATTGTGCTTGTGTGACGTGGCAGCGGACAGGAACTTTTGGATGGTCAAGAAGACATCTGAAAATTGAATGGTTATGAATCGGCATACTGTAGTCGAGCACTTACCCATAATGGCAACATTGGCCTTGAGCAAGAGTTGCTATCCACTGCTATCATGTCGCATTTAACACATTGGGGGAGAATAAATGAGAAATAGGTTAAGATTGAGGAAATAATTGAGTGAGGGTCGCAGCGCAGCTGACATTGGGTATTGGATCAACCATAAAAATAAAGTACTCAGGGATCCATGAACAGAAAGGAAACCGACGAACAGTTGTTATAATTTCCATTGGAATTTGGAAATCAAAAGTCGATTTTGTTTCTGTTCTCTGAACGCCCGAGAAGACAACATGTAATACTGGTTCGGTGGTGACGGAAATACTAGGAAAAATGAGATGAAAAGAGGGGGGAAAAGTAATGACTGGAAAAATGAGGTTGTTTCTAACTAGATTGGGTGAGAGGGGAAAGGAGATTTTCATTGGGAAAAAAGAAGTGACATGACTATAGGGAGAAAAAATGAACGGATAAAGCCTTAACCAAAGACTGGGTGAGAACTGAAATAAGGGAAAATTTTCAGAACTGTGATACTTTGAAAAGAAACTGAATAATGACAAGAGATCTCCGTGGGGGAGCTAGTATGAGTGGGAGAGATGTCATTTTCATGACCTGGTTACTCAGTTTTAGAAAAAAATCAAACGAAAAAGGTAAAAATGTGTTTTTGGGGAATTTTGTAAATTTTTTTTGGAAAGACTACAAACTACCAGAGTTGATTTTCATGGGGATGGAAACACTGGATTAGAAGCGCATGCGCTGACTAAAAAAGAGAGCTGTGACCATCGACCACAAACTAATGATGCTAAGAAGATGAAAAAGAAGAAGCCATAGGTGAGAAGTGATGAAGAAGGGGAAGCTTGGTGAAAGCATGAAAAAAATGAAAATGATTAATTGCTGTCTGAGGGAATGATAACGCGTGCGTCGAAAAGAGCCAGAGTGCTCATGCGAACGTAGTCGATGCCTTGTAGTCTTTCGGCGTCTTCAATGTCCTGGCTGATGGTACGGATGGTTTCGGAGAGCTCTTCATGGTCAACGTCGGTGCTTCTGAGTTGGCGCTCAACTGTCTGTAGAAATGAAAAAGAAAAGTTTGAGTACATTTGGATAAGTGAATTACCCTGCGTTGATTGATATCCGTAGCCGAGGACTCGAAGAATTGAGAAGCAAAGTTCTGATCCACAATATCTGTCGACATATAATTGTAACGGCGGACATAGATGACCTCACGATCCATCAGATGCTGATAGTACTTGTTGCGCTCCAACAGCTGTTCCGGGGTGTCACGATGGAACTTGTCTGGGACGGATTGCGCAACACTGTTGTTCACAAGATCGTCCGGCTCGCAGAGGCTCAACAAGTTGACCAACTCTGACTTTGTAACGAAGCTAACAGTCTCGTAGTCAAAGTAGAAGATGGTCTCGTCCATCATTACGACTGGAACAAGTCGCCCGCACATGTATCCACAAGTGCTCGACATTGCCATGTTCTCCATCATAATGAGCATTGGTTGTTTTCCGAATTTTCGCGTCCGTTCTTTGAATACGTCGTACATTCTGGAAATAGGAGAATGATTGGAATTCTTGTTATTCAAGAAGTATCAGTATTCAAATCCCTGGTCAAACGGCAGCAATCAATCTGTCCCGCACATGCGCATTGCTCAATAATCACTATTGTTGGAATATTGGAACAACAGGATGTGCGAGACAGAAAGACGCTTGAATTTCATGCTCCAACTGCACACGTTTCTAGGCCACAATATGAAGGTGGGAAAGTGTTACAATCGCCATGGCAAGAATGTTATTAGGGACACTGGAAACTATTAGATTCATTAAAAATTAAGACTAACCGCTCCGCTATAAGCATAACGTGTAGATCAGTATTGCCGCCGAAAAAAGGAAACGTTGGCTCGCGTGGTGGAACAATGTCAATCGGCTGACTGCGTGGAATACGAACACCCTGAATCGAGATGATCCCAATCACCGGATCGTACTCGTTTGGAATATCTGGATTCAGTCCCATCAATGGTGGTGGCATTGCGGGTTGTGGCTGATTGTACTCTGGATAGTCACGAAGGATAGCGAGATGCTCTTCGTATGCCTCGTCTTCAGAGTCCCACTCGCTGTCGATTGGTGAGAATCCTGGAAGATCCTCGTCGGGCTGAAGAACAAAGTCTGGCGCGAACATGTCCCGAGTAGGAATGTTGAGAGCACGGCTATTCTTCTTCTTTTTTGGTTGTTCTTCCTTTGGCTTGTCCTTCGATGAGCTCTCCCCTTTCTTGCTGCTATCATCAGCGGTTTTCTTGCATGACGATACAACAACAAATGGCGATCCAGCACCGTTCTCCGCCGTATAGATTCCGTCCTCGCGAGCCTCGCGAGCAACCAATGGTGATGTTCGCGCCTCCTCCGAGGTCAACCGAACACACTGTCGATTCTTGGCTCGATCCCTTCCACGTGCTCCGGCTCTTGATGTTGAAGCGGAAGATGTTGTTTCCGTGGAAGTGACCGAGGTGTTTGTTGAGTTCCTGCCTCGTCGACGGAACACTCCGGTTATGTTTTCCTTCGCAAAACCCGTTATGTCGCTTCTGAAAATTCGTTGCTGTGTAATGAAATATTCATTTCATATTTTTGGTTACAGCCTACTATATAAAAGCTTTAAAGGAAGTAATTTAATATTTTGTTTATAAGGAATTTGAAATCGAGAACTATTTATTTTTATTTGCTAGTTAGCTTTTAGCATCCCCCCCCCCCAGCTCGATTATGCGTGCTCTCAGTGACTCTGGCATCCTCTAGAAACAAAAGTATACAAATTTAATACACTTGAAACACCACTCTTGCTCTCTTTTTCTCACCCTATTCCCCCCTCCCCTCCTCTCGAATCCATTCAAATGTTAGAGTGTGCGAAAACGAAACGAAATGAGATGAGAAACTGAATTTTACGACGAGAGATTACATTTCTAATTGGAGCCATATGTACTAGTGACTTGATTCTCTAACCTACTCATAAGCCCAAGAAATATGACTTACAACATTCCCTTGTAGTCAAGCATGTTTGTTTTTCCCGTATTGGAGTTCACCAAGTTGAGGTAGTATGAAGCTTCTGAAAAATGAATTAAATTTTTTTCTGAAATTTTCTCTATATGAAGGAAGACGTGGGAGAAGGGATAAAAAGATAGAAAATGGGTGAGAAGATGAAGGGAAAAAATGATGAAGAGAAGACGATGGAAAATAGGAGGAGGGGAAGGAAGTATGCAGGAAAAAAAGAAAGGCCGGCATCCTTCTACGGCCAAGTGGGTTTGGAACACGCGAGATGGCTCTAGGTCATTCTTTTATGAAGGCTTTTTTGGCCTTTGCAGATTTCCCAAAGAAAAGATATGTAACTATGCTGTCAAAGACAATGAGTATACACTCTAGAATTGCGGGGCCACCAGAGGAAACTAGGCGGAGTTTTCAAGGAGAGAAGAAAGTGAAATGGAAGCGAGAGAAAAATGAGAGGGAAAGAGAAACACTTTCCCGTCATTATCATGACCTCCACGCTGCTGGTGTTGGGAGAATAAGAATAAGAAGAAGAAGAAAAAACGAGGAGGAGAGGCTTAATAGGAAATTGGTAGAATTTCACTCCTTTTGTGATAGAGATGGAGGAAACACGAAGAAATATCAAGACGACAAATGGAGGCAGCAGCGGGTGAGAAAAAGAACCGAACTGGCCCCGTTGTGTTGGTAGGCAAGGTTTGGTTGGCAAAAAAGTGAAGAGAAATTAGGAGGATTCAAGGTGAGTGGCCTCTTCTCAGTTTTTTCTGTTTTCCGACCCCCCATACAGTTCATTATCAAAGGGAACATTGTATCCTTTGTTAGTATGAGCTAATCAAAGATGTGAAAGGCTCATCTAATTTTCTGTAGATAACCGAATCTTCTTCTGCTCGAGCAACACCGAATTGAGTCAACGCTCTCTATCCTAATCTTGAATCTAAAGGATGGGGGATGAAACGTAAACAATCACTACCTACAAAAGTCCCTGGAGAGCTACTAGTGTCAAGAAGTGGCCGGCCGTTTTTCATGGTTCTTGTCGGCAGGCCAATCAAAACATGTTTAGGAATAGGCCCTCGCAATACGAGAAGGAGGATATTCTCCAGAGAGCGGCAAGATCCTTTTGAGATGCCATCATGTTGATGTGAAGCAGAGAAAAAATATTGCGGAACCGAAGAAGAAAAAAAGTTGAGAAACCCAAAACTCGAAAAATTGGGATTCGAACTTTCCTAGTCTCCTCAGGTGAATCGTGGCCCGAATCTAGCACCCCATAAAATCTTCCATTTTGTTCCATTTTCCGTCCTGGTCAACAAACAAGTGACTGAATAAATAATGGAGAAGAGTAGGGGCGCGAAGAAGGAAACGAAAGAAGACGTCGGTGGTGAAGTGAAGGGAAACGAATGAAGATGTTTGAGTGGCGTCGCCACAATATTTGACTCACTTCACTGTATTATATGGATCATTAGAGTAATTCGAATGAATAAATGGAGTGTTGAGAGTTATTATTTATATGGGGGAAAAAAGCTGAAGGCGGAAATTGAATAAAAACCGAAATTCGATGAGTTGTAAACAAGGCTAAATATAGGAGGAAGAAGAGGAAGGCCGAGAAAAGAGGGTCAAGTTCCCAATGGTACCACCTGCTGCCTCTCAATCATAGGGGTGACAAAGGTCATGCCTAATTATAGGACAGCCACCCGGATTCGGTCAAAGGCTTTTTTCTCCGAAGATACAGTAACCCATGTAAAATGGATGTTGAGAAGTTGCAGTTGCTCTTCAGAAGTATTCAAACTGAATGAGCAACGCCTTGCTACATCTGTCCCACTTTCTGCTCTCCGTCCAAGTGTATAATTCATCCGGCATGCACTTGCCTCGCCTCCCTTCCAGAACCTTCTTCTTCTTCTCGGCCAACACCTACATATATTAATTTGCAACACTTTTACTCACGGCCCAGTATAAACGGAGCGGTTCTGAGAGTGTGTGTGTGGAAGCGAGCCGCTTGATTAGATTTTCCAGAACCGCTACCAAGGAATGAGCACATGAAAAGTGTGGAGGAGATGGGACATGGAAAACGGAAGGGAATAAGGAGCAAGAAGAAGAAGGAGCAAAAAGAAGACGACGAGGAGGAGAGAAAGTCGGAAATCAAGTTTCGTGAAGAGAGGGGTGTGGCCCAAAGATTCTCGGTTCTAGGCCCGGTGCCAGTGGCCAATGGAGTCGTCGTAAATAAGTAGGCGGCGGTGAGGCAGGCTGAGGCACGAAGATGAAATATTTAAGACAACTTCATTAGACCTCGTTTCAGTGACTCTAGTTTTGCCATTGGGCTCTTCTTAACAATAAATGCAAATGATCTGGATATCTATCGTATGAGAACCAAAGATCAATCCTATAATGATAGATGGTGTCCGGCAAGTGACCTTCTGTTTATATAGTCATTCAACATTTGCAGACACCTGTCCGGCCTCATAAAGAGCATACAATCAAGCTGCTGGAGACGGGGGTTTTGAGTGAGACTAGAGGGACCCTCGAGAAAAAGAGAGACGAAAAGTGAAGAGAGAAACGAAACGGCCTCATACTTGCCCCCCAACCAATTGCTATTCGCTTCCTTTTTGCCACTATTCACAATATTTATAATTGTTGTCACTCACAATTCTACACCGGTCCCTCAATCTACTACCCCCCCCCCCCCCCCCCCATATAATTAGGCGATTGTCCCTGAGATTGAGAGGCAGAAAGAAAATTGCCTTCTTTGGCTTCTCACCGCTTCAGGAGTCAATTCAAACGTTTTTTTTGGTTTCTTCTACAGTACCCCTAAAAAGAACACTAAAATAGTGCAACTCGGATTGGATTTCTAACCTAAATTCAATAAGGATCGGAAATTTGATTAGAATTTGTTGCATCCAAAATTTCTGGCTTTGACACACGCCAAATGCGATGAGCATAAAAACATTGGTTCTCTGAACGATGTCGAGTGGCAAGAAGGAAATGAAGAGAAGAGATCTTCAGGTGCGGCCCACCCAGACTTAGAAGGCATGTAAACGATCCTCTTCTCCCGACAAATGTTTACATTTATATGTAGTTAGGGAGTGGCTCACTCGACTTTTGCGCGGAGGACTAGAACTGACTTCGGGGGGAAATAGAGAAGAGGGAGTCGCTCTTCTGAATTGATATTTTGGTTTCTCACAATGCGCACGCATGTCCATCAGGTAAGTGATGCTTTTCACTAAAAGCGGCGTTGGCTGGGAGAAGAATGGAAGACGAAACTTGACACCCGTACAACCAACATTTATAGAAAAGAGACTAGTTCAGGCAAAGCCTTCTCATTTCTCGTCTCATCCTTCTACTACTCATCTTTAGACCTCCGTGGTTTTCCTCTCTCGATTTTCTTATTCATCATTCACACACTCACACTGTTCTTGTAAAGCATACAAAAGCGATACACACACCGGGGCTTCTCGGTTTCGTTTTCCTTTTTTCACATCCTCCCGCCCCAATACATGAGCATCAAAAGAACCATAGATCAAAAGGGCATACGGTCCTGGGAACGGGACGGACGATGTTTCCCTTTTCTAGAATATTGCGTATATTATGACATTCTAACATCTGTCGGACGTTTTGTCTTTCACTATCTTTCTTACATTACCCATCAAGTCGGAAGGCAAGGATTTTTGAAACAGTAGCGGACCCTTGAAGTGGATTTTTAGATCAGATACCTGTTTTGGATTCTAGATCAGAAAAATCGGAGAAGGAAAGTCTGGTTTTTCATGGGAATTAGGAATTATTATGCCAGTCTCACTCAATGTTAGTCCTGGCTGAATTTTCCGGATTTCTCGGCTGCGATATCTTGGCACGAAAATTCTACAGTAATATATTAAAATTTAAAGGAACATGCGCTTATTTTCAGGTCAATTTTCAATTTGCCATGTTTTTCGAACGATTTTCAATAAATTTCTAAGTGAAATGCTATTTTTTGCTTCGAAAATTACATTTCGCTCCGAAATTTGTTCGAAAAACAAAAAAAATTAAAAAATTGACCAGAAAATCAGCTTATGTTCTTTTAAATTTTAATATATTATTGTAGCAGTTTCGTGCCGAGATATCGCAGCCGAAAAATAGGGAAAATTCAGCCAGGACTGAAATTGACTGAGACTGGCATAATATGAAAAAAATGAAAATTATGATTTGCACTAAAAGATTGAAGCTGAAAATATATTAATCCTAGAACAAACCTCTGCAAGATTTTCAAGGACTTACAAAACATCGTTTGTGGAGAATAAAAAAACCCAACAGAGAGAAGAATACAGATGGATAATGAAGCGCCATTGTTGTTGGCCGATTTAGGGACGTCCGCTAATCCATCGCCTTACAATAACCATTGCGGCGCACGCTCGCACGACGACGGGGGCCTCCGACGGGACTAATGTAATGTTTCCAGGTGACCCGTCGCCCGCCCATCGGCCAATTTCCAGGCTCCGCCTCTCTCTCTCTCTCCCGGTCGGACTGTTACCCGGCGCACGATGAATCGTCAATCTGCGCGCAGGCGATAATGCTTGGGTTAGTTAGGTAGTTTGGGAAAATGTGGGGGGAAAAATGGGCGGCGCCGACGACGCCGTCAGTTCTCTTTTCTCCCCCTTCCACCATATCCAAATTGCGGAGAACAATGAAGTTGTGTTGAGGAGGCCTTCTCTCCTCTTCTAGGCCACATTTCCTCCCGAAGGCCGTTTCAGAAATCGGAACAATTGGCACGGATTACTGTACTTACCCCTATTTGCGTTTTGGTAATTATACATTTGTTCTCGGTATGGGAAATGGAAATGTTAGGCTTGAAAATGAAGAGAAGGAGAAAGAGAAGAAGGCGAACATAAAAAGTGACACGTCCAAGGAGAAGATGAGATAATTCTAGTAGAGGGGAAGACGAAGACTACTTCATTATCCAAAGACATCCTTCAATTTCCAATTTTCACTATTAACGGGAGAATGAGGAAGGATTCTGCCTTAATTTTGATTGATCGGAAAATTTTGAGTAAGATGTATTGAAAATAGTACAATTTTTTTCAATTTTCCCAAGCAATTATTCTGGTCGGTGTTACAGACGATTCTGTAAGAGCAATTAGGACACGTGCGCAACAGTCTCACCTCATCAAGATCCACTCTTTAAACGTGCGCTAATTCCAGTGCAGATGGTCCACATCTCATATTTAGAGAGAGTATTACATCATCCTACGCATTAGATGATTCTTTATCCCCTAGTACTGTAGCTACTGTACAAGCCCTCCACCGGATAAAGGAGAAGATCAGCAATTAATGATGTTGGCTAATAGGATTTGATATGATTTCTGTTTCCTATTTGGTCTCTCTCGTAGATATTTATTACCCATCATAACGGTGATTATTAATTGGACTAGTGGAGAAGAGGAAATCGGTTAACATCTGCGTTTTTGGACTTTTGTGTGAACCAGTAAAGACTAGAGGTGAAGAAGAAGAAGAATGTTCTCTGCGTATTTTCTGAATTCAAAAAAAGTTTATGGAAGTATAAAAAACGTGCCAGTCGAGTGAAGAGTCGATTGAACAAATAAGAACACATAAACACCCCCTCCCAAGGCCTACAGGGCGCGAATTGAAAAGGTGGGGGGGGGGGGGGGGGCTCGGTGTGGGGCCCTGTTTGTTGTGGATACAGTATATTGACACGAGAGCTGTGAAGGGAAGAACAACGAGTACTTGTACCTATTCCGAGGGATGCGGCGTTCAGTTGAACGATGGAGCACAAAGAACTGGTAAGACGCAGGGCGAGGGCCTATAAGCCCCGTATGCTCAAATAGTAGACAAGAAACTCGGAGCATAATGCCCAAAGACAGAGGGGTGTCGGATAGACGGATAGATTACCGGGCGTCTAGAGGCATCATCTTTTGGTGGCTCTGCTCGAGACACAGAATGTTTGGAGGAACATAAACGAATAAGACAGAAGACAATGGTGCTTAAGACTTGCTACTACTGCTGGCTCTTTTTCTGTTGTGTTCAGTAAATTGAAATAGAAACTGAAATGAGTTCATTACTCCGTGTTGATGTTTGAACTCTTACGCCAGCAGCAGGCCTTCTCTTCCTTACATACATTAATAAAAATTTAGCGGTCTGGCCCTGTCTCCTTCCGCCAACCGGTCGAAACGACCTACACCAGAGTGGTAGCAGATGTGCTGAAGATTTTCTGTCGGAGGACGATATTCTAGAGCACACTCCACCTTGGCCCATCAATCGTCTCGCAAGAAAAATGTCTGACACTGTCCTCATCTTCATTATCCTCGAACTGTATGCGTTTCGGGTCAATTAGTTATGCGCATCTGGGCCCAAATACGCGTAACTTTGGAGTGCATGACATGAATATTTGAATAGTGTTTGTACAGTCCTCCTAGGTCTTCCTGATATATCAACGATGCACAAAGACATGTGCACAGGTTAAGCAATCAGAGACGGATTGTCGAGGTGTCAGAATTACCGAAATAATATGTTTTGAGGTCACGCATTGAGTATATCCGGCTGGGAAAGCTAACCATTCCAGTGTTCGAAATATCAAACAATTAGTCGAAATTGAATATCTCAAGGTTCCCAGGCCTTAATCCCGTTTAACGACGTCTTTGTCCTGGATTTTTTCCCAACGCCTTCTGCTAGAAAGATGAATATTGAAAAATAGGGAATAGAAAGATGACAAAAACGCTTATTCTATGAATCATCTGATAAGTGCGGGAAACAAACGGGGACGCAGTAAAAATGGGGAGAAGAACGATGGCTATAAACAGACTAAAGGAACAATGAGTCACTAAGATATACCTTATTGAATAGAGTATGAGGAAGCGTACGGGGACGGAAATGAAAAGGAAACAGTTGGACTGGCCTTTTTATAGTCATACTTTCTTATATGAATTCTTATGAAAAATCGCACGAATGATTGATTTGGATGACTGTTTTCTCTTTTGGCGGTACCGCAGGTATCTAATGGAGAGGAACGGGGCGAATTCAGGCTTCACTGGTCAAAAATCGGACTCATCGAAAAGGAAGAGAGAAAGAGAAGAGAACAAAGAATTATTGGTCTGGAAAGAACCGAGATAAATCGTCCAAGCTTTATGGGTTTTCCAAAGGCACAAAAAACGGAGAGAAAAAAACAGAAAGGGTTCTCAATTTTCATTCCTCTGCCTTTTTTCTTGCCTCCTTTCGAAGTCATCCAGCTCCTTTTCTTTTGGTCTGCTGACAGTTTGAATGAAAATTTTTGACTGGTTACCATATACCCCATCGGAAACCAGAAATTCTGACTTTAATGTCAATAAAACTGCGATTACTCTTCTCTCGCTCACAATATTTTCAAATTTTGATTCTGCAGAGAATTTTTTTCTCTCTGTTTTCATTCTCCATCAACGTAGCTGATCAAGTTTTGTCCACTAATCCAGAGTATCTTCTTCTCTTTTTCAGACCCATAAACACAAATCACTATCAAAAGGTGATTAACATCATCATCATCATTATCGTAAATCTCCAACCCAGACGAGTGGGGGTCTTCAAAAAGCCCGCCAACGAGAGGAGGAAAAAAGAGGTAGTTTGAGTGGGGAAATGAGAAGCAGGAAAGCAGGTCACCCCATTCAGTCTAGCCGACTAATTTATACCGCAAATGAAAATTTCTTTTGCAGAACCACACAATTTTACAGAATAACACAAACCCTCCTACTTCATCTAATCCTAACATTCAATATAAATTGTGCAACTGACGTTTTTGAGGAAAAGATGAGAGATGGCAACGACAACAGATTATTGCATCCATATGTTCCATTCCCCGACCATCATTTTTCCCCTCGAAACCCGAACCCCCAAACCCACATTATGTCTTTGTCACTACTGTCTTTCGAGACGAGGAAAAGATATTTGATGGGTTCGGTCTTCTTCTTCTTCTTCTTCTTCTCTGCCAGACGGACTTATGCACGAACAGACACAAAAACAGAGGAGCAAAAAGAAGACTTTTTGTTCTTCAGGATGGGATCCTTATCCATTTGGTCAAATTGAATTCTTTAGTAGTGTGTTTTTAGTGTTTTCTCAAGTACTCAAGTCGTTCAGCACCCTCCAAACACCATGAAATTAGATCAGTACCAATTACAGTACTCTCCGAGAATGTGATCGTTACCTAGAACCAGTTCAAATGGAACGAGCTAAATAACTGACTTGTTTCATGACGGTCACCGGTCACTGGCCATACACACACACAAACACAACTACTACCTAATTTATTGTTCTGTACATCGAATCAGTATGATTCGGTAATTTGTCCATTGTGCGAAGGGCTCCTATCTGTTTTGCGCAACCAACCGGACCGAGTGACCCGGGCTGCTGGCGTAAAAATAAATGACCAGTGTGTCCGGGGGATACGGTATATGGAGGTTGTTTACGAGTCGCATGAAGGTATTTACATTTTATTTACATCCAGACTATTTGCTTTCTCCCCAACGTTTCCAAAAAAAGAGAGTCATCAACAGTCCTGGGTTTTGGAGTTTTGGATTTCATCATATGTAGTCAACAACAAATCTCACTCTGTTTGAACGTATATTCTTATGGAGTTCTAGATGATGTCTCTATGGAAATACTCAGACAATGATATTAAGGGTTCTAGACAAAAAGTCTAGTTCACCTAACTTTAGAATCTGAAAAGGACAAAGTCCCTAAAAAAATATCTGAGAAATCGAAAGGAATGATGATGCAAGAAAAAGAACCTTCAAGCTTCAAGGTTTTTTTCTGCCCGTTCCCACTTTTATGACACGGTCATGGCGCCGGCTGCATGACACCTGTGTGTGCCCCCCGATAATCGCCATTTTGAACACCAGCTGTCCGCCGCTCTTGAAAAGCTTCGGGTGTCCGTTACTGACCCTCCCACCTGTCGCCTACTTTACCGGAGACATGCGCGCATCGTCTTTCAAGTCTAGAGATCCGAGGTGTCAAGTGGTATATGTATCAAGAGTCTGACTAACCTGAAGATGCGAAGGAAAGCACAAGGAGTGCGATGACGACGAGGCAGTCGACGATGGTGGGCAGCTTGATGTTGATCCTGTTCCTTAGATGGTGAATAGGTAGATGATGATAGGAGAGATTCACTTGGATACAAAGACAATCCTTGAGAAAAAGAGCTTGACGAAAAGTGTTTGTGGTTATGGGGCACCAAACTCACGAATGTCGACGACTGAGGACGGCCGGGCGACGGCGCGGGCAACAGGGGGGAGGGGGAGCGAGGGGTGGAGCCAAGGCACCAGGCCGACATCTACATGTATAGGACCAATTGTAGATAGGCGGAGCATCGAGATTCTAGAACGTTCTTTGTCTAGCGCACTCTTGTTTTTGTGTGCTCTCTCGGATAATCAGAATATCTGTTTAGCACAGACACAAGAAATCATGTAAAAGGGCAAATTTAGTGCGAGCTGAAAGTTGAAGACAATCGAGTTAAAATCGAGAGAAAAAATTATAGAAAATCATAATTTTTTCCCACGCAATCTGCAGTCAACTTTTCAATTTTCCAACACTCTAAAAAGGATTCAAAACAATGAAAAGTCACACGCACTTTTCGATGAAGTACGAATTTGGAAAGTTAATTTCTCATACAGTACTCTTTTCGAATATCTAGTACTTCCGCGAGGGGATCGTTGAAATTTTATTTTTCAAAGGAAATAACTATAATTGTCGGTTTCAGATAATGAGTAGTTTCAGATGAAGAATTGAGAAATTCAAAACAAGATATTTTTTTGAATCGTTGGGATAAAAAGGATACCTTTTGATAGCTGAAGCTCCAAATCATAGAATTTCATTTTCAAATTTGTGTTCCATTCTACAACCATGTTTTATTTTGTAGGTCGATTTCAATCCTTCTTTTCAATGCCCTCTCTGCCCTCAAACCCTTCAATTCCTTTCAATCACTTCACATTTCATCAGAAGAAGCCGAAGCAGCAAAAAAACTCAGAAAAAGTCAACATTACATTTAGAAGTATGATACAGCAGTATACACAGATGTCGGCTCTTCTCTTTGTTTTCTTCTTCTTCACATCAAATTTCCGTTTTTACAGCTACCGTACTTGACAACAGCCGGGAATCCAACTGTCAACATGGTCAGCTTCATTTTTATTTTTAATTTTTTTCTTCCGAGCTCCCCTCTTGTCTAGTTTTGTTAGTCTGCGCACGTCAAGAGGAAGATTTCGACATGCTTTTCTTTGTCTGGTTGTCTCTAGCAACTCGGGATTTTTTTGGATGGAGACGTGTAAAAAGGAAGAGAACGTTTTGAATATTACGAAATAATATTCTAGACAACAAACACGAAGACAGGTTTCGCTTTCTTGATGTAAAACCCATCGGGATTGGTTGTGTAAAAGGGTCGTAAAAGTGTGGAGAAGAAGGTGAAGACGGGGTCCCGTCGATCGTCCATTGCAAAATTGTGCGCGCGTTCTCTTTTCTCTTCTTTTTTTTTAAAGGTATGTAAAGATTGAATGTCTTCCGGAAATGGCAGAACCCATTATAGTAACTTATCTGTCTCTCTCCTAGTCAGCCCTTTTGAAAATGTCATTAGGGTCCATAAACCATCAGTCGTCCCATAATCTGCAACAGGGAATAATGTATGTTTATGGCCCCCCTTACTACCATCATGAGCTTCTGGGCCCAGGCGGCCGCCGCCGGAAGATAATCGTCATTGTTCTGAAATGAGAAATAAGCACCGTCATCATCATTTTCCGCAACCCTCAAAGGATATAGGAGACTGACTTTTACAACCCACTTTTGGTAATAGGGATTTTTTCTAGTTTCCTTTCCTTCGTCTTTCAATTCCTTTTAGGCTGTGAAATGGAGAGACAAAGAAAGAAAACGGAATCCACTATGAATTGAGAGTAATGAAGATTTCTTCGTAAATTATTCGGATATTCCCATTTAACTAATGGACTTTTTTCACCATGACAACCGTCTCACCGGTCATCTTTCGGTAATACCTTTGGTCTTCTCTCATTTATTCTTCCTTTTCCCCTCCGACTTGAAACCAGTTTTATATGGGTCCGAAATTAACTATGCGTGTAGGAGTAGAGTATGCCCGTATACCTCATCTCACCTATATATGAATGAGAGAAAAGAATTGAAAGTGTTTTGGAGTTGGGGCTGCAATGGTAGCAGCCTCCCACCCCCCGCATTTGCCGATAATTATTATTTCACGGTTTGCGAATTTTCTCTGGATTTCGTCGAAGAGGAAGTCTAGGCACGTAGGCACGTAGGACTAGAAACAGAAGGGGGGACAATTATAACAAAATAGTGTTTGTTGGATAAAACGGTAGAAGCCAGTGTTTTTCAAATTGGCGGTTACAGAACGGGACGACGGACAGCCACTGGCCTTTGGATTCAACGAAAACATTTTCGACAAAAACCAATTTTATTGTCAACTTGAGCGATAAATTATTGGGGAGTGTCTGGTGTCTGTGAAAACATCAGGATGTTCCTTTTTCCTTTTTTTGTCCAGGGGATTCCAGCATTCATCCTACTGTAGTTGTTTTCATTTCCGGGCGTCCTCACAATATTTCATTAGCATTCAATTTCCCGTCTCGGTCGCTAGTAGCTACAATAATAAATCAAACGTTGCTCTCTTAGAGTTGATTTCCTCCCCCCTGTCTACTACTATACGATTTGAGCTTTTCTGTGGGGCTCTACTTTGTGAAAAACACAAGATTTGAAGCTGTCACTATTGCCATGCAGTGTCGGTTAATCAAACAAGGTGGCAACAAAGACAATCGAGATGTGAAGGGGGGATGAGAGGATGCAACAAAAACTAGTAAGGGTGCATGTTACCTAACAAAGGTGCATCCTTTGGCGGCTCTGTTCTATGGAACAGTTACGACATAATAACACGAGGAAATGGGAAGAAGGTGTTCGAGTTTCAAGAAGACTAGAGAGTAGGGGTCGAATAATACTAGATTCCAACTATCTGTTTTGCAATACTACAGTATCTTATTGTATTTCAAAATCTAAGATTATTAGATTGAAACTTTTTAGACTTTGCAATACTATGATGGCAGTCTCAGTCCATGTGAGTCCTGGCTGAATTCTCCGGATTTTTTGGCTGTGATATCGCGGGACGAATGTGCTACAGTAATATATTAAAATTTAAAGGAACATTCACTGTTTTTTTAGGTAAATTTTCAATATTTTTTATATTTTTCAAACGATTTTCAGCAAATTTCAGAGTGAAATGTCATTTTCGGAGCAAAAAATAACATTTCGCTTCGAAATTTGTTGAAAATCGTTCCAAAAACATGACAAATTGAAAAATTGACCAAAAAATCATGGTTTGTTCTTTTATATTTTTATATATTACTGTAGCATTTTCGCGCCGAGATATCGTAGCCAACAAATTTCGAGAATTCAGCCAGGACTGACACTGACTGAGACTGCCATAATACAGTATCCTATTGAATTTCAAAATACAAGATTATTAGTTTTTAACTTTTTAGATTTTGAAATACTACAGTATCCAATTGGATTTCAAAATCCTAGATTATTAGATTCAAACTTTGGATTTCAAAATACCATTACGAAAGCATCCCAACAAAAAATCCCATCTGTGATTTCGTAACCTTCCAATTTACACTCAATAAGTAATTTGTCAACCTGTCCAATTCAAGCTCAAATGGACTAACTAGTGAGGCCGTTTCAAGGTTTCTGGCGCAGGTGTCCTGCCTGCCTCATTTGGCTCGTCCCATCCCTCCCGTTTTTTGTGGCCTCTTTTCAACCTCACTTTTCGTTTCACCACTCATCACGGATTCAACCTTCTTCTTCTTCTTCTTCTTGTTCCACCGCGAAAGGTCGTTTCGATATCCAAAATATTTAATTACTGTCGCCCCTGTCCTCATTCGCCTATTTCCTAGTTCTCAGTTACCACCTCGTGTCCTTTAATGGGTATGCAAAAAAAGGAGAAGAAGAAAAACGGGCCACGGTTCAGTCACCGTCTCCCTGGAGGCATTTTCAAAGACAGAGAGGGACCCCATGGCACTCGAAAACAAAAAGGGAATCGAAACGCATAATGAGAATATTATGGCAGGTTTTGATGGATTTGAGTCAGTTAGTAAGTGACACCGAGGAAAGGAGGAACCACACAATGAAATATTGTATTCGTTCATCAACAAAGACATGAATAATGCATGTAATATATATGTGTTATCTCATATTCGAATTAGTCAAGCTGCCTCAATGGGTCGACGACGATTTCAATGGGTTCCTCTGAAAAAGAAAAATTAATGAGGGAAGGGAGAAAAAACAAAAAATAACCTCTTCGTTGGCAGCATACTCAATTTTCAGAACAAATACGTCACGGCGATGGAGTTTATTCCATTGGATCTTAGCCGATGGGATGATTAGAGAGTCGGATTTTCCAAAACCAGTGAAGACAATATCGGTGCCAAGCACTTTGACAGTGGTCTAAAAGCTGGCTTGTTTTTTTATTTAGTGTAGTATTCAACTCACATTCTCCGTGGTTTTCACCGACTTGAGTTCAAAAGTTTCATGTGCAGTATCCAAAATCCAAGCATAAATAATTGTTTGTTTTTCAGACTGTGAATTGAACACCGGTTTACTTTTCTTGGAGATATATTTTCTTAGAATGTCCTTCTTTGTTTTTGAAGTATACCTGAAGATGTAATTAGAAAAATGTGCTTTGAGCTCTAGCAATTTACCAAACATTAGCTTGATTGGTGTCGTTTTGATAAATCCAGGGTTTGGATTCATAGATGGCTTCGGAGTGGAGCTCAACGAATCTGAAATAGAATATTGTAAAAATACCGTATTCTCTCTAATAGTGAGGCATATCCTTTTCCTGAAAATGTGTTTTCCAACTGCACAAAAGTACACTTAAAGGGGGTGTAACATAATAATTTTTTGTTGAGATTTTTATATGATTCGACGCAGAATTTTTGTGAGAACAATAAACCATCTTGGAGCATAGTCTGAAAATGCCTAGTTTTTGATATAAGCCGAAAACAGGCTAAAAATTAGTACTGAGCGAGTGCAGATTTTTCGACGTGGCAATTCTGCACTCGCTCAGTACTAATTTTTGGCCTGTTTTTAGATTATAAATCAAAAAGTAGGCATTTTCAGACTGTGCTCCAAGAGGATTTATTGTTCTCACAAAAATTCCGCATCGAACCATGTAAAAATCTCAAAAAAAATAATTATGTTACGCCTTAACTGATTTCAGAAAATAAATTTAAAACTATTTTTTATAATAAATAGAATGAGATTACTTTCATTCGGACAGGACTACAACAATTTGTGATTCTCGAGCTTACTTAGGTGCCCCACTATTAGAATAAATAGTTGTTACCTACCTTCCAATTTCTGTCAATCTATCTTCAAAGATTGCTGGAATCAACCCATGCATATCGGGACCCACATTGAGCAACAGATTCCCGTTGCACGCGATAGTTCTAGCCAGTTGCTCGATAATCTCATAAGCTGTATGCACATCCGACGCCTTCATATCCCGACGATTTCCCCATGACATTTTGTCAAGTGTCATACAGTTCTCCCATTTCCTCTCCAACAATTTTCCCGGATCGTAGTGGTCCGCATACGTGAGAAAACCTCCGTGCGAACCCATCGTTCCGGTGCCCCATCTATCGTTGACAACTACTTGATCTTTGACAGGACTGGAAATTTCAGGGCAACCGGAAATGATTTAATTATGAAGAGTGTCGTACCTGGAATTGTACAGCCAGGCAAGAAATTCTTTCGACTTCCAGTAATCGTCGGTCTTGTCCCATTCGCCGTCACTCCACACGATTTCCGGTTCATACTTGTTGACAATTTCGAACATTTGAGGGTAGGAAACTTGCTGAAACCACAAACAACTTATTAAACACTTTCAGATCATACATCTCTATAATTAGTTGTATTGAACTTTCCATCATCTACGAATAGAGGGTTAAACCACTCAAACTGCGAAAAATAGAGACCAAAATGGATATCGGTTTTGTTGAATGCATTTTTCAGCTCTCCAACGATATCTCGCTTTGGTCCAATATCCAATGCATTCCAATTCCATGAGGTTCTACTTGGCCACATTGTGAAACCTTCATGGTGTTTGCTAGTGAAGACGAAGTATCTGAAGAAAATGTGACGTTAAAATCTGCGAAAGGGTGTACTGTACTTACTTTGCTCCAGAAGTCTTCACAATCTCCGCAAATCTTGAAGCATCAAAGTATTCAGCAGTGAACTGAAAATCGTTACAAAATACTAATTCCGTGAAAAATGATTTTATAATGCAAAAAATCAAGCTGATTTGGAATATTGCTTTGAAAACACACGGAAATTGTTCTCTGGCTCATAAAGCGACTATTTTTGAGCGACTTATTGTAATATTCGGAATCTGCATTATTTTTTGCATCCATTAAAGGAGGATTCCGGGTAAAACGAGTTTGTGGTTCAATTGATGCATAATTTTATACTGATTCCGAATACCACAATTAAAACGCTCACGCCTTCAGAGGTGCAGAAAATATTATTCTTCCTCGCCTAACGTTTTGCGTTTGGTGTATGCGAAAATTGTACTACACGTGGAAAACACGACAAAATTTCTACCACGAGGGATATCTTTTCTGCGACTTTGACGGCGTTTTCTAGACTGGAGAAGAATTTTTTAGCATTTCCATTATGACATTCGGAAACAGCATCAGGGCTGTGCGGAATGGAAATTTTCGGAATTTCGGAACGTCGGAATATTCCGAGTTTCAAATTTTCGGAATTTCGAAAATGGTCATTTGTTTGCGTTTTTTCGTTAAAAAAGGACTTTTTCGGGAAAAGCCTTCTGAAAGTTAAAACGTTTTGGTAAATTGACTGCTTTGAAAAGCGAGAACCAATTGAAAAATGCATATTCGACATACAATAATTTTTTCTTCGCTACTTTTTTCTCAAAGATCGGAATTTGATTCCGAAAAATTTTCCTTCGAAATATTCCGGTCGGAATTTCATTCCAAAAATTTTTCCTCGGAATGTTCTGGTCCGAATTTCATTCCGAAAAACCGAAATTTTCGGATTTTTCGGAATTCCGAATTCCGTTCCGCACACCCCCGATCAGCATGAAATTTCGCATTAATTGAACCATAAACTCATTTTGCCCGGAATCCTACTTTCAGATCAAATCATTTGAATATTACAACAGGAAAAACCCCTCCAAAATTCAAAGTTTTTTTTCCATAGATTTTGTTCCTTACAAAACCTCAAAAGACCAATAAATCGTGTTCAACTAACATCCTTCGCGAAATCAGCGTAGGTCGTTCCGGGTTTGTAGTTTTTTTCCACAAACTTTACAACATTCGCATCTGGTTGATCGCCCTTCCAATACCACCACATCCACTCGGACCTGTATCATCTCAATCATTGGGTAATCCCTATCAAATCGAAAAGAAATTGAGAGAAAATTGTTTCTTCTCTTTTCACTTTTAGTCATCTTCTTCATTTCCCGAGAAGAACTAAGACAGAAATAACAAATCTCGAATCGAAAGTGATGAAAAAATTGAAAACAGTGTTCTGATCGGTATTTGATAAGAGAAGAAAAGTTCCTTGTTTGCAAACCAGTACTTTCTCTTTTAAACAATCAACAAAATTCCTTTCAGTACCTGATGGCTGGTACCGAATAGAGTCCCCAGTGACAAAAGATTCCGAACTTTGACTCATCATACCAAACGGGCAAACGTCGTTTGTCAAGTGACGGCCAATCAGGCTAAAAAAAAGATGATGGATGTGATTAGTCATTAATGACAACTTACAGTATAATCGGCGCTAGAAATCGGGAGAAAAATTAAAAATAGAAGGAACATCCGAGGCTTGTGGAGTAGTTGGAAACCTGGGAATTCCCGGACAATGAAAGATGTGGAGTCAGTTGTTGATTGGGGTCTTGGGATCCTGGGGTCCCAAGAGCAAATGTGTAAAAAGTTTCGGGTAAACATTGGAAGATGGATTGAGGGTTCCAAATGTTGTTGTTGTTGTTCCAGTGATCACGATTTTTTGATCCCACAGTTCGGTTTCACTTTTTTCCATCAAATTCAAACAATCACTTTGATAACAGCGTCTATCTCTAGAATGGTAAACGCAATCATTGCCAGGAAGTTCACTGCACTCTCTACCATTCGTCTTGTTCCTTGCCAACCGAAAAAAAAACTCTGAGAGAAAGAACAGAAACGGCCACAAATCAGGCGCCATCCGCGTATCACACAGTCATTATCTATCTCTCACTCGATTCTCTCTTTCGAACCCCGCCGTTTTTTTCAAGCCGCTCTTTGTTTTTGTTTCTCTAACTCATGTGATAACGTTGCCAGGACGTATCAAACTGAAAAAAAAGTGATTGCGCGCGGGCACGGAGAGATGGAGAGACGCAGACCGTCTATCCACGAAACCCTTTTTTGTGTAACGTTTCGGTAACTATCAACAGCTACCCACAAAAATGGTTGTGTATAAAAGAGAGCGTCGTCGCATCCAATGTATCAGTTCCATCTTTTCTGGTGTTCTCAAAGGTAATACACTTTCTAATCACAACTTTATTCTCCACAATCTTCATCATTTTCAGATGACGATGGATAAGAAATTCGAAACCGAGAAGGTGAAGAGATTCGCTTTCTTCGGAATTGCTGTCTCCACTGTGTCTACACTCACCGCCATCGTCGCTGTTCCAATGCTCTGCTTGTACCTTCAATCGGTTTCTTCTTCTCTTCAAGACGAGGTCAACTTCTGTCGCGTCCGTGCCACATCTCTTGAGGGAGAGCTCGCCAAGCTCCACGTTGTCCGTGCTCCAAGAAAGGCCCGTGCCGCCGAGGGAACATGCTGCTCTTGCGGAGTCGGACAAGCTGGACCACCAGGACCACCAGGATTCGACGGAACTCCAGGAAAGGACGGATCCAACGGACGGCCAGGACAGCCAGGAGAGGACGCCGATGGAGAGGACTACAAGCCAGATGCCAGCCAATTCTGCTTCGACTGCCCAGAGGCTCCAGCTGGACCACCAGGACGTCCAGGACCAGACGGAGAGAACGGAAGCGCCGGAGAACCAGGACGTGATGGACTCGCCGGACGCCCAGGAGCCCGCGGAGGACCAGGACCACGTGGACCAGCCGGAAACCCAGGAGCCGACGGACCAGCTGGACCAATCGGACCACAAGGAGGATCCAATGTCGTTCCATCTCCAGCCGGAGAGCCAGGATCCCCAGGAGCCACAGGACCACAAGGACCAAAGGGAGCCGCCGGACGTCCAGGACGCGACGGACAGCCAGGAGCCCCAGGAGAGCAAGGACAGAACGGTCCAGACGGAGCTCCAGGAAAGCCAGGAGCCGACGGACAGCCAGGAGCACCAGGAAAGGAAGGATCCCGCGGAGGATGCGACCACTGCCCACCACCAAGAACCGCGCCAGGATATTAATTCCTCTGCTAGCAATTCAATTAGTCAATTTCATTTTTCTCTCAATGTATGTGATCCACACAAAATGAACTGCCAACACTTTCAATCTTCTGTTTTCTTTTTCTTAAAGTTCCAAAAAAAACAAAAAACATCAGCCCAATGCGGGGCTCGAACCCGCGACAACCAGATTAAGAGTCTGGTGCTCTACCGACTGAGCTAACCGGGCGGCAATAGTTGTAGGGGTAGAGGCAAGTGAAATAGTGGCAACATCACGTACGACGCGGCGTGTGTCTCTCCCCCTTTCTCTTCTTTTTCCTTTTCTTTTCTCAAAATTTCCCTGTGCCTCTTCTTTTGTGTAACAAACAAAATGTTCTCTTCTTCTACAACATGACAAAAAAAAAGAAGAACACTTTAAAATTCATCGTCTTCTTCATAAGTTTTCCTTTGATCCATTAAGAAAATCTGAAAGCCAACAAGGCAACAAGAGAATGCAAGCAGTCCTGCTCCAACGATGAGATACATGATTTCCAGAAACTTTTGCTCTGTTCCAATCCAAGAAGGGTGTAAGATCCAAAAGTACTTTTTCATCTTATGCGTGGTTTCATTGAGCACATTTGGGTTATCTAAATATTACAGGTTTTTCCTGATGGGATAAGCTTTTGGCTCCGAGACATTCCGCAACCAATTATTTCGCAGCTGGACTTTTCGCAGCCGGACTTTTTGTGGCCGGACATCTCGCAGCCAAAAAAGGACCGTTTTTTTGCGTAAAACATCTCAAAATGACTGCAAAATGGCAATAATGTAAGACAATAACCATTTTCATTGTTAATTGCTCATGTTTTGTTCATTTTGAGATGTTGTATGCAAAATATAGTGCTTTTGTGGCTGCGAGATGTCCGGCTGCGAAATGTCCTGGAATCAAGTTTTCCACTTACAAATATTGTTAAGGTGTAATCTGTATACTCCAGCTTTCAACCCATTGTGTTTCCTCGTGTCCAGAATTCTATACAACTTTTTGAAATTCTTGTTGGTCGCCGATTCAAGCCACTTAATCAAAGAAATATTTCGAAAACCGCCCATCTCACATATGTGTTGTGACCATCCGATCGGTTTTACTGTATTTCGAAACTGAAAACGAAACGAGTGATAAGGAATTGGTTTCTGAACATACGACTTCAGCATCACACAAGTTCTTCTCTTCAGGTTGGAAAAACGCATCGCGAAGTTTATCAACGATCACTCCTTCTTCTGTCCATGAAATTTCGTTGTCGTTAAGTGTTAATTTGAAGTAATCTGAAGAACGCATTCGTCAGTAAGAAAGAAAAATTGTTGATACCGTTGAACATTGCCGAGGCAGCGCCTCCAACAGGGGAATACATTTTTTGGCCATTCACACAGAACTTTGAGAAAATCAAGGAAGAATCGAGAGAAGCATTCTCACAAGAGTATTTGCTATTCTTGTAAGTATCACAACCAGTATTATCTCCTGACCATAACTGCTTCTTACAGTATGCTTGGTTAAGCCACCGATGCATTTGGAATGACCCACGAAGTTCATAGTAAAAGTAAACGGGGGCCTGAAGGAAAAATTGAGATTTTACAAAAGCAAGAAGTTACCGGAATGAACTTGGTTATGTTAATATCAAGGTGTCCAGTTTTGATATGATCATATCTATGGCGTATTAGGATGACTGAAATATAAGGTCGCTCAAGTCACAGTCCCTTCTTACCTTGCGTATTAGCTGATGCAATAAGTTGAGATATTCCCAAAAACAATAATGCAAAAAATATGGTGATTGAAAGTGCATACCGTCGAGTTACCACAGGGATCTGTCCTTCCAAACGTTGCTGTTTTAGCTTGGAAACTAAGAAGATTGTTAAACCATAGAAATATAAATATAAAGTTGTATTATAATCAGTGTGCTGTCTCGAAAAAAAATTTCTCGAAAAATGCCATGACGAAAAATTTCTCGAAAATTTTTCGAAAAATTTTTTCGAGAATTTTTTCGAAAAATTTCTCGAAACCGTTTCGACAACGCACACTGATTATAATATAAAGTTATTAAAAATACAATAAAACTTACTAAACGGTTCTGGTTTTAAAGGAGTAGGTGAAGAATGAGTGTCGTTGAATACAACGTTTTCGTGAAAACTAACTCCCATTATTACAATCTTTTTGGAATATGAACGGTAGCAGAAAAAAAAATTCACTCTATACTTTTTTGTTGCTATTCTCTGCCTTATGCCATGATTCACTTTGTAACAACACAATTTTGTATGTTTTCGATTGAGGGCTCGAAAAGGAACGGCGTATTCAAAATGTTACAAATACTAGGGTTTCTAGATACCGTATTTACTTTAATCGTGAAATGTACCCATAAATAATTACTTAAATGCAGTTAAAACAACTTTTGTATTGAACCTATTAATTTTTGACAAGGAATTAATTTAATTATTAGGTTGTCTCATAAGTTTTCTACCATAAATGAATTCGCCCTCCTGGCAAGAGATGAGGGAGTACTAGGTTAGTTTTGTATGGCTTTTGTAGCCAATATAATGAGCATTATGTTGGCAATTTTTCAACCCATCATTGCTTTTCAATCCCGAGATACGCCGCAAAAACCGAAATGGCTCATTTTTCGATTTTGAGACCAAAAAAATGTCGAAATTTTTCCAAGAGTTGATGGAATGTCTCTTTATTTTTCGTCAAGCAAGGTGAGATAATATTCTGTAATTTTGCAAAAAGGCTTACAGTTTGGTCGACGATGAAAAGTTTTAGAAGAGCTGAAGTAAAAATCGTCCGATTTTGAAATTTGCCAAAAAATCGTTTTTTTCTTATAAGTTTTTTAAAAAGAGGCTGTTTAGTTTAATTTTTTGGCACAAGGTTGTGAATATTAGTAAAAGTCTAATACCGGAGCCTGGCCGCCAGATTTCGCCTAACGCTCAAAAAAACGAGTTTTTCCGTTTTTCTCATATTTCCGTTCAAAAAACTGTGTTAACCAACATCCGAGTATCATGATGTCAAGTTTATGAAAGAAGAAAAGTTGGGTAATAACATACTAAAAACCCATTTCATAAAACTTCTTACAAAGCAAGATACAAGTGTGCTCAAATATGCGATTCGAAATCTCAAATTTGACCTGTTCAAAAAGTTATCTCGTTTTTCCCAACAAAGAGTACCAAGGTAACCTAAATACCATAGGTGATAGTAGAAACTTATCAGGTACCTACTACCAAAAGGACTTTACCTGATAACACCCCTGTAAAAAATTAGATGCAAAAACATTTATGGTAGAAAACTTATGAGACAACCTAATACTTACATGCAATTAAAACAACTTTTGTATTGAACATAATCAATTTTTGACAAGGAATTAACTTTCCTTCGCATAGAAATCGAAAAAATTCGCTCCTATTGAGCTCACTTGGGTACTGTATGTTATTTCAAATGTACCCATATCACTATACTTCAATTTATTCCAAAGAACCCCAAAATGCACTCGAGTCTCTTATTTTGAGCCCATGATCTTATTCAAATTTGAACCTTTACGTATATTTAGTACTAGAGTGTCGGATTTCAAATGGCCTTTTTGCGAGTCACTTTTTTTCCCGAGTCACGGGGTACTCCCACCAACCTAAATTCCTTTTCCTATTTGAGTTTTGAGATCAGTTTCTCGATATGTCCCTTTTTCGGTTTTTGACTATTTTCTGCATTACTGAAAATTCATATTCATTTTATTATGATCCCCAGTTATACGGTAACAAATTTTAAGTTAAAAATTATCCAAGTTGAGCGTAATTCCAGTGCCAAAGTATCGAGATTACTTGGAAGCTCAGGGAAATCTGACAAAAGACTTATTCAAAAACTATGAGAAAGATGTGTCTCCTGTATATTCCTGGTGTGAGTTTAACCCAAAAAAAAGTAGATGAGCCTAACTTTTTTTTTCCATTTTCAGTTGATACTACAAAACCACTGGGATACGACCAAGATGCTCCGAAGCGTTGGAACTACACTCTTTTTCTGTATAGTCTGAAGCTTGTAGAGGTTAACGAGCCAGAAGAACAAGTTTCCGTGGTTTTAGAACTAATGGAGGTAGTGAAATTTGATATTTGGGTTGCGCGAGATTTTTGAGCATCGGAATATTTGTGTTTTAGTTTAAACTGCAAAGCAAGTAAAAATGACAAGTTTTTTTGCAGTATTGGTACGATCCTCGACTATCCTGGAACGCTTCCGACTATAGAAATGTGACTGCAATATTTACAAGACAAGAAAAAGTATGGAGCCCAACTCTGACTCCATTTGGGGTGTTAGTTTTGAAAATAACCTGAAAACTAAAACTACAAGAAGTTTCAGAAACGAGTTGATTGATTTTCGAGATCAAGATTTCCGCTTGATTTGTGTTGACAATCTGGGATTGATTTATGACTATCTATCCGCCCGGGTGTCTGCAAATTGTAGGATGAATGTAGCAAACTTCCCATTTGACACACAAGTCTGTCAAATTCGATTCTCGCTACCTATATTTAGCTACAAAGAAGTGCAAATTTTCACGGATATTTATCCCGAAATCCAAAATGAGTCTACGTTTGAAAGGATGGTAATGATAATTTGAAATGTGTCGTTATCTGATGAGCTATTTTTCAGGGAAACTCTGAATGGCAACTAGTCAATCTCACCCATCGTGTGGATTTTCTATCTTTCAATGATAGGTTTGATGTAGAGCTGGCGGTATTTGAAATCAAGATATCAAGAAATCCACTCTACTATTTCTATATGATCGTTTTCCCATCATTCGTCATCAACTCAGTTTCAATTGTTGGTGTTTTTCTCAAAGGAGCTGATAAAATGTCAAAGGTAAGTTTTTATAGGCCACACAAATCCTATCAGGGCTGGGCGGCAACTAAATTCGGCAACTCACGCAAATGTGAACAACTTTTTTCAGGGAAGTCAGGTAAAAATACGGTTAACAAAAACATGTTCCTTATAGAAAAAGCTATCGATTGGTCAAAAAACTGTCAAATTTTCTCAAAGATTAACAACGTTACATCATAAGCCGCCCAGCCCTAATCTCTATAAAAAAATACTTTCAGTTGAACGTTGGGCTCACTAATATCATGACAATGACGTTTATTCTCGGTGTGATGTCTGATAAAATACCACGAACCGGAAGTATCCCATTACTCGGTGTCTATATAATCATTAATTTATTAATTATGCTCGCTGCGATTTTTGTGGTGATGGTTATAACGGAACTAAGGCGGTGGGCAGCACCGATGCTGAAGAAAAGGAAATCTTCCTTCAGGTATATTGAATAGTACATAAAATCTGAGATTCTATATCCCAATGAAAGTTTCAGCCGCCAATTGGAAACATTCATAGGATCACCGTTGGAGTACACTTGTGCTGTTGTTCTGGAGTTGATAACCTGTGCCAACTTTTTTGTGATGATTGGATTTTGGATTGATGATTCGTGAAAATGAAAGTTACTGTTTCTAAATCATTGTTCTTTGTTCTTTCCGTATAGTTGACACACGCTCTGAAAATGACAGTTCACATTGTCCTATGAGTTTTTGGCTGAACGAAGGCTCATTGAAACAAGCAAAAAATCTTATGCAAGAATACGAACCCATTTTTACTGTTGTAACTCTTCAGTAAGGTTTATCTATTCGGAAAACCTCAACTAAACCATCGAATTAATTGATGACTTATTAGCATGAAATAGGTTAAGAACCCGTTAATTCTCTATTAACTCGTTAAATCAAACAAAGTCGAAAAGTTCAATCTGAGTCTCGGCAAGTTTTTTTTCTTAGTTGACTGGTCAGATTTAAAAGTCTGATCTAACGAGTGCTTCCCCGGACTGGAAATCTTCATTATTCCGAGAAACACCTTTCATCACATACTTTTTCTGAACATTTTCGTGTTCCTAAATTTTTTTTCTCGAGCTCCAGCTGGAGCCCATCCAATGTCGCCGTCAGATCACCCAATTGTTAATCTTTATTGGGTGGGTTCACTTCAGCAACACTAGATGGGCCTCCGCATGACGAAAAAGTATCCCAGAAATTCGCTCCAATGTACCATAATAAATCCATTAGTAATACTCAACTCCAGAGCCCAATATTTTCTGAATCTCAATGTACGAAGAGACTCATTGTTGTTGAATTGATTGAGTAGGCAGCTTATCCCATCCAAGATCCAATATCTGATCCAAGATCTAATATCCAATCCAAGTTCCAACATCCGTCACCACTCCAATTGATTATAGTTTATTTACCTTGGTTAAACGACTTACCTTAGGTGAAAGATTTACCTTGATAAAAAGACTTACTTTGGATAAAATACTATGGATAAAAGACTTACCTTCAAAAAAAGACTTACCTTCAAAAAAGACTTACCTTCAAAAAAGACCTACCTTCAAAAAAGACTTGCCTTCAAAAAAAGACTTACCTTCAAAAAAGACTTACCTTCAAAAAAGACCTACCTTTAAAAAAAGACTTACCTTTAAAAAAGACTTACCTGCAAATAAAGACTTACCTTAAAAAAAGACTTACCTTAAAAAAGACTTACCTCGGGCAAAAGGCTTACCTTGGGTTCAAGACTTACCTCGGGCGAGCCTTGAATATTCTCAAAATGCATGCAACTCTGACACCCCAGAACATCCCTAAACAGGCTGTACTAAGATCAAGCCTGGACGAGTCTCTTGCCCAATCGGGGTATAGCTAGAGTTGTTGCCAACATCCACTATAAATCGAGTTGTTGCCAACATCTACCTCCCGGGGCGTAGTTGGAGGGGCATTCAGATGTTCTGGGTACTAGAATCTAAACAGATTGCAAAATTATGCATCTGTATTGGTAGAGAATCCGAATCGACAAACAAAAAACGACAGAATGTAAAATGTTGAAAATACTATCTTCCTCATAATTTCCTTCAAAATAGTAGGAAATTTTGAAAAAGTCAAAAACTGATGATTTTTTTGCAAATTGCAAGTTTTCACCACAAAATCTTCGTACTTTTGTTGTTAATAAAAATGATTATTTGTATCACTTTTAGCCATTCTGCCAGTTAAAAAATAGCAGAAATGACTCGGATCCTCTAATGTTATACCCGAAACACCCCTAAACAGACATCAAGGTGCCTGGACGGACCTCCTGCCCAATCGGGAAATCACGGTCCGGGGCATGGATGGGAGGCACGTTCTTCAAGTGTTCCGGGTCTGTTAGAAGGTCAGTATGCTGAATTCAGCATCTGACAAAAAAAAAACTAAACCAAATACACTCCTCATGCGAGTGTTTTGGGTTGGCCCTAGTCAGACGATCAGAATGCAAAATCCAATTACCGCACCTCGAAGTGTAGCCCAACGACACTTCGCTAAGATCAGGTGCACTGAAATTAGCTGAGTATCGTTGGGCTATAGTTCAAGGCACGGGAAATCGATACTATGCAGACTGACACCCCAGAACATCCCTAAACAGGCCGTACTAAGATCAAGCCTGGACGAGTCTCTTGCCCAATCGGGGTATAGCTAGAGTTGTTGCCAACATCCACTATAAATCGAGTTGTTGCCAACATCTACCTCCCGGGGCGTAGTTGGAGGGGCATTCAGATGTTCTGGGTACTAGAACCTAGACAGATTGCGAGTGCATCTGTGAGTAGAGTATCCGAATCGACAAACAAAACACGACACAGTTGAAAAAGTAGAAAGTCGAAAGTTTTCTACTTGTTTGAACATATAATTTTAGTCATTTCCTGTCAAAAAAGTAGTAGGAAATGTTTTTTTTAGTTCTAATCATTAATTGTCGTGTTTTGCTGTCGATAAAAATGATTATTTGTATCACTTTTAGCCATTCTGCCAGTCAAAAAATAGCAAGAATGACTCGCATTCTCTAATGTTATACCCGAAACACCCCTCAACAGACATCAAGGTGCCTGGACGGACCTCCTGCCCAATCGGGAAATCACGGTCCGGGGCATATATGGGAGGCACGTTCTTCAAGTGTTTCGGATCTGTTAGAAGGTCAGTATGCTGAATTCAGCATCTGACAAAATAAACCAAACACACTGCTGCCAGTGTTTTGGGTTAAACCTAGCTAGACTATCAGAGTGCATGCATTCGAGAACCTTGATCCATCCATCCAGAGTCGTCCAATATGCCCATATTCGATAATCTCGATGCGACCAAAACCATCCGTCCAACTTATCGAAAATTGATTGTAGAAGTTTTCACGACATCCTGAAAAATGATAAACATTAGTTAGAGTTTGATCTTTTTTAGAATAACTCACCTGCCAGGGGATCCTCTTCGCAATCGGAGCCATGTGGACCGCAAGTCTTGAGGTGATAGAGGTCTAAAAAATGGGGAAAAGTTTTCAGAAAAAAAAAAGAAAATAATTTCATAATTTACGGAAAAAAACGATAAAACAGCTTAAAACTCGACCAAAATTCATGAAAACTGAAGCAAAAATCAGGTGGAACACAAAAGGAAAAAATAATAGTGAATGAATGAAAACAAGAGACTATCGATTGATTTTCCCAAACAATGTGTTCCACAAACAGTGGCCACTAAAGAAAGGGTATTGACGTGTCACAAGGAAAACGCGCTCCGTTGTGTTCTGCCCGGGAATTCAAAAAAAGTAAATTCCAGACGCTGTTTTGAAGCATTTTTGTTGAAAAAATGTAAAATCGACTGAAAGCTCTAAAAATCACTTCTAATCACAAAAAAGTTCGTTCAGATCGATAGAATCCAATTAAGTTGGAAAGTTGTCTTTCGATGTTATTTTTAATTTAACCTTCCGGAGCACACTAGATTTTCCAAATTCCGCTGTACCATTCTTGATGCTTTTTTGATTAGTTATCTTTGTTATTTCAGAAAAATATTCTGTTCACTATACAAAAAAATTTGTTGTTCTCGTTTTAGTTTTCGATCAGATTTGGAATACATTCGCTTCTGATCTTAATCTTTCACTCTACAGATATAAAATGAGATACAAATGGCCACCTGTGCCTGGAGCTATATACATGTACATGTATAATTGTATGCTGAAAGTGGGCGTGGTTTTATGGAGCTACCTGGCACTGAACGGGCTGAGTCGGAGAATCAGAAGAAATAATTTCTATATAAACTCATTTACTCCGTTCGAACTCTACATCTTCTACTTGTTGTTCTCTCCTTTTCTCTGAAAAATGCTCATTCAAAAAGTTCTCTGCGCCCTGATGCTCTTCTGGCATCTTCCAGCAACCAGTCCAATAAACTGCTATTGGGGCTCCATCCCGTCTGAAACTGACGCTGAAGGTTTTAATCATCACCTTATCAGGGACAATTATGACGCTTGCGTCTTTGTTTGGGATCTTCGAAACAACTCGATTGTTTTTGGAGGGCTCGAAAAAGAAAATAGAACGATGCCAGCGGCCGGATGTACTCAGACCGTAAGTTATACTTTTCTCAGGTTTCTTTCAACATTTACTTTATGAATGTTTCAGGAGGAGTGGATGAAGTGTGTTTGCATCGAAGACCTCTGCTTGCTCCCAGAAGTCATCGAATCGTATTGGAAGTTGGATGCCAACGGTACTGCCTTCTCAGATGACATCTCGGACTTCCACCGTCGAATCCAAATTAATGATTCTGGAAAAACCGGTCGATGATTTGAAAAACGATACAACTGATTCTAACTCGACACTCATTCCAGAATCTTTGTGATTTCTTCTCCTTTTCATGTTATTTCATTGGATTCCACTAATAAAGATACTTGCAAGCAACTGTTTTTGTTATCACATGGAGAAAACTTTTAGAATGGTCAGACTGTTTAGAAATGGTTTTAGAATGGTCAGAATAGAGAAGAAAAGGAAAGACATCGGTTTCAAACCCTGGAAGGTGATAATGAATATCATAATTTGTGAATATGCAAAAACTGAAATGAATTTCAAAAACCTAAAAGTAAAAGTTTCAAAAGTTTAACAACTTTTTTTAGGAGCCCAAAACCGGTACTGATTAGCCAGATGGAACCATCCGTCGATCCTTTTCGCCACGAAGAATCTACATAAAAAAATAATTTTTCTTAGCCACGGGGGAAATAGAAAAACCCCGAAGAAGACAAAAAGTACCTTAGTTCTCCAAAAAATGAGAATGGATTAACCATAGGTTCAAAAAAAAACTGATTGCTTAACGCCATTAGTACCGTAGTTCTCCGAAAAATGAGAACGGATAGAGAAATTTTCACACACTGAACCAGTTTTTTTTATTTTGCATTTTAGTATGGGAACCATTGGATATTATAAGAAACCATTTCTTTTTGCAATAAACACTGAAAAATTATCTAGCCGAAAATGGAGGAAAGTTTTCAATGAAACGTCACCTTCTGGTTCATCAATTTGACAAAGAAGTGACGAGACAGGTACGTTTGACGCCTCTCCGTTTTTTTGGTTTCAGTTGTATCTGCTTTCAAACTTTTCCAGAAGCAACCACTTAACAAATTCATGTACCCAAGAACAATGAATCATCGTCGTTATTTTCTCCCTGATTTATTCTTTGAAACGGACATTCAAATCCCGACGAGACCACCCCGCTACTCAAATGAAATCAGATCCCCACCCTTGTTCTTTGTTTTTTCTATGTTTCATCTCATCCCATTTCATTTTGTTTCATCCCATCCACAAAGCGATTGCCCTCATTTTTTATTCGCCCGAAGGACCACAGACATCGAAACACATACACAATGCAACAAAACTGACTCAAAAATCGTGTCAATTGAATTATGTGGTGCCGGGGGTGCATCGTATGTATATCATTGCTGATGTGGCACTGCTTGCTTCCTCTTTTCTCAATATGTGTAAAGTATTCGAAAATCATCATTTTGATTTGAAAATGATTTGATAGTGAGATAGAAGGATGCTCAGGGGCTCCCACAAGAAGATAATAGAAAACATCCACTCACATGATGATTTCGTAGGAGCGAAAATGTGTATGTCCACTAATTGGTGGCTGAAGTTTTATGTAAATCTTTTGCACTTCACTGCTTTTTTCTTCTCATTAGAAGCCGTTTTGAGTAGGTGTGAAGAGCTTAGCTGGTCTGTTGTTTACTTTGTGTTTCTTTTACTTTTTTATGTTTATTTTCAAGTTCATACTCTCTCGCATGTTTTACTCATGTTCCGCGTATCCATTTCATCGAGCTATCAAATTACTCTTCAAGTATTTTTCTTGTCCTGCTGGGCACCGGCAATAAAAAAACTTTCAACTTTCTATAACATGTGGAAGATGAATAATTGGAGATAGATAAAATCCATTGACCAGACAGATGTCAAGCACCCTTTTTATTGTTTTTTATATCTTCTTCAGTCAGCTCTATTGTTTCAAATCCGAATTCTTCCCCTATCTTTCTTTCCTCTTGTTCTTTTGACAATTCAATCTTTTCGAATCAAATGCCAAAAGTTACACAATTTCATTGTCCACACCGGTGGGGATAAAAACAGCAAGGACATCACGTAACTATCGTTGGTTGTGTAATTTCGGAATGTCCCTATTCCCATCATCACTTTTTTTTTTGCAACGGAACACGACGACTTTTCGGACACTGTGGGTGATCACTAGATCATTTCTTCGAGTTCGTTTAGTTGGATTCTTGTGTAAGACTGAGTGGGATTCAGATCTAAAAATTGTCTGATATCTAAAAAAATTTTTGGTGGGAAAATTTTTCTTATTGTTTCACTCTGAGCCCTGTCTCTTCCTATAGGAATATGTATCTTGAATTTTTTAAATATCTGAATTCGGAATAGACAATAGTATAGTCTTGTACAATGTTTGGTAGGAATTTCCCGGAAAATCGTTACTATCACACAGTTACCATTTTCAACTCTGTTTCCCTACAACAAATTGTATTATGCCAGTCTCCGTCAATGTCCTGGTTGAATTTTCTCGAATTTTCGACTGCGATATCTTGCCACGAAAATGCCACAGTGATATTTCAAAATTTAAAGGAACATACCCTGATTTTCAGGTCAATTTTTTAAATCATGTTTTTCGAACGATTTACAACAAATTTTGAAGCAAAATGTTATTTTTTGCTCCGAAAATTACAAAAATAACATTTCGTTTCAAAATTTGTTGAAAATCGTTGAACCACATGACTTTAAAAAATGACCTGAAAATAAGAGTATGTTCCTTTTAATTTCTATATATTACTGTAGCATTTTGAGGTGAGATACCGCAGCTAAAATTTCGGGAAAATTCAGCCAGGACTGACATTGACCGAGACAGGCACAATAGGTACTTTTTCCATTTTCTCCTTCTGCTATTCTCAATAGATATACTATTATACAACTGTTCTATCTCCACTAATTAGATTATGCGAAAACTGATCCAAAAAGTTGCTCCACTGATTATCTAATAATCGAAACCAGACCACCCCTAGTCATCTAATATCCCCCTAAACAAAAAGTGACACCTCTCGCTAATTGACTAATTGGATATCACTGTCATCTGCTTTGGTGTATTCAACACCTTCGATCCTCTTCTTCTGTTTTCTTCTCGTCAGGCGTCTGGACAGGTGGTGGTCCATTGCCACACCCCAAGGTATCCTGGTGAAGTAGAATAGTCTTCGAATAGACATGTATGTAGATTCGTTATCAATTGTCACTTTCGGGATATGTTTGAGTGATACGCATATGAATATAACCTATATCTTCATTTGATCTCAGATTTCATGTTGTTTCCGTTAGATGACAAGATGTTGAGAAATTGGAAAAACTCTAGCTACTACTGTTTACCAATTCTTTTCAAGTGTGTCAATCTTTCCCTTTCTCAAGACCAAAAAACAAATTACTACCCCAACTACCCTCGTTCAAAACTAACTCTCTACTCCGTCTTCATAACTCAAAGCCAGGTCACTCATAAAAACGACCTTCCCTATTTTTTGTCTTCTAATCCGTTTTCCCCCTCTCTGTTGCAAATATTTATGTTCTTCTCCACCACCCGATGGTGTCTTTTTTAACTGCTGTCGTCGCCCATGGCTGAAGGAAACCGCGAATTGCAAATGACCCCCTGTCTTCACCCCCACCACCGAATATCTTCTTCCGCACATTCTCTCCATTGTCAGCTGTTGTTTTATCATTGTTTTGTGGTTATTCTCTTTGGACCCCCCCCCCCCCCCCCATCTCTCACTATCACACCTTGGTTGATAGCTGGTGGGTCTTCCAGCAACCAGTTTTTTTTAATTTCAAAAGGTGTCAAAATTGCTTGCAATCTACACTCCTTCCTTCCTTTCTCTATGCTTTTCTCTTTCCTAGATAGTACATACTAAAGGTGTTATGAGGTTGAGCACCATACAAGCTTTTCACTATATTGACCGATAGAATTATGACACACGGGTAAGCAAGCCCGTTTCGCATGTTGTCATACTCGACCTCGGTATGTTCCAAAATGGCCCCTCTATTCCCTCCGGCGCATCTCAAAATTTATGAACTGATTTTATCGGGAAGAATGCATCCAATGATTCCTTACGCTCTCGATCCGTTTCTAATCCAAATAGAGACATTTTATTGCCACCCTTCCATATTGAATGCTCTATATGATTCTTTACAACCGAGACACTCCATCTGTCAATAAATTGTCTTTTGTAATTAGTACCGCTATCTCATTCTTATTATGCTGCATTATCACTTGTTGAATAGGCGCACTTTTACGATACGCTCTTCAAGACCCTATATACTAGGATTTTTGACCTGCCAAAGGCATTCACAACAAGCCAATCACATTAGATTTCGTTCAACGACCCATGGTTTGTCATGTCTTCGAATTTGACTGGTTTTGAAATCGGATGAAATTAGTGGGTGGTTTTTTTGTGGCTGGTCGTTTTTTCATTATTTACCCCTTAAAGGAAATGAATCTCTCTTCAGATTCGGGTTGGGTTCATTTGGAAAACAATCATTTCTCAAATCCACACATATATCCGTTCGGGTGCTCCCTCACTTCATACTCAATGTAATACGGGAGGCCCCCCCCCCCCCCCCCCCAAAAGATACAGAGGGTGTCAAGATACGACGCAACAAATGTTATTCTCTTCTTCCGGAACGCTTCAATATTGATGCTTCTAGAAATATATCAGAAATCCGTTTTGTTTTGAGTTTTTCAAAAAAGAAGTAAAAAGAGTGTGTTTCTTTCGGAATGTATCTTTTCCACATCAAAAGACTCGACGCAGAGGAAAAGACCGACTCGTATTCAAATGTAATTTTTCATTCTTCTCAAACACTGATGACCTCCGCCATAGGGGTTGTCTTCCCTTCCCGTTTGGCAACCCGCAATGTTCATTTTTCTTTTTGATGTAATATTTGAACTTGGGGTATCTAAAAATCTACATTTTGCTTTTTTTTGTATTCCCAAGGACACGTTCTCCCACAATTTTCCCCTTCTTTTGTAGCCCACCGAATGTAACCTTCACAGAAGCTGTGATGACTAACTCTCGTGTACTGGGCAGGTGACCAGTGTGTTTGAAAAAAATACACGTCTAATTATACAGAAATCTTTTTTCTGATAAATCTGTTGTGCGCCATATTGCAGACAGATGTTTCATTTTTCGAACGCCGTCTGTGCACTTTTCACTTTTTATTGTGCCTCGATTTGTGCCCCGATTCCGCATAAATTAAACTTGGTGGCTCTTCTAAAGGGGGAGTAAACTATTATAAAATTTTTTGATTATTTGTATAGTCCCAATCAGAATTATAAGATTATAGGTCTTAATTGAAAAATTATGAAAATTCGTCCAAAAAATATATATGCTGTCAGAGGTGCGTTCAGGTAGCTAATTTCTGATATTTGCAATTCAAAATTGGTTTCGGGTAGCTCGTGAAAAAATGAATTTTACGTTAATCCTTTTTCAGTACAAAAATAAAAAAATCAGCAACACAAAAAGCCGCTATTTATCTTGTTTGATAGCGTATATCTTCTTTTAGACAAATTTTTAAAATTTTTTCACCACTGAGACCCCTATTATATCGAAATTCTGAGTCGATCCTTATATACAAATTAATATTTCTAGAAAAATTTTCTCCTGTTTTAATCTTTCTATTTCAGTCACTATCTCAGTAGACAAACATTTTTGAAAATTTGTTCAAAAAAGATATAGGCTGTCAGGCTGTAGCTAATTTCTCATATTTTCCAATCAAAATTGATTTCAGGTGGTGGTCTATAACTAGGGACCACAACATAATTTTCAAACACTGTGTTTCTTCAAAGTTTTTACATAGTTTTTTTCCTCTCATCAATACAAACATGTCTTGAAAAATCCATCAAAAAATGTGCATCGGTTCTAAAGATATAGGTCATCTTCTGTGCGCCTGTTTCTACTGACTTTCTCCCCAAGAGAATTTTTCTAGGGCGGGGTCAAAAATTTGCAATATCAACGCATTTTAAAAGAAGTACTGAATTCACGTGAAATCGAGTTTTAAAAAACTGATTCTTCAAAAGGAATCGAACTTGGATCCATCAAGTTGAAACCATTAATGCTAACCGCTGAGCTATTGGTCACGCTTTTAGTCCATGTTGGCGCCGCCAATATATCTTGTGTGAAAACGTGTCTCTCATTCACATAAATTTTCTCTGCAATGAAACTAGGGCAACCGAAATAACAGAAAAAAAGTTGAAATTGCAGATATAAGCGCTAATAGGAAAAAAGTGCTAAGTCGTGGGAACATGGTTGAAAGTTCATCTAGACCTAAATTTTGCGTAGATTTTAATGGAATTAAAAAAACAGAGGTACCTCGTCAGTAAAGCAACGAAACGACCTAAAATCAGAGATAGTTTGAAAGTAGTTTTATTCTGGAGCGAGATAAAATGGCTCAAACTTCATGAAACTTTATAAAATTTAGCAGTCTGGTAAACGAAGGTTAGTTTTAGAGGTTTTATAACAAGAAATCGTTTTTATTCATAGGTGGAAACAGCAAGCTTACGCGAAGTTTGACCTAACTTTTCAATATGAGGGCCAACTCACTGGGACGTTTCAACTATCTTCCCGTATTCACTAAGCCTAAGTCTTTGAGATAGTGGATTAAAATTAGAGGTACCTCAGCTCTGACACATTTTCGAGGCAAAAAACTTGCCTCGACATTCTATAACTCGGAAACAAGAGATGCTAGGAAAAATCTGGTTGAATATTCGGAATCCCTGTGGTTGATTTGCTATAGATTCCGAAAATGAGCAAGATTTATCAATCGGGGGTCGAGTTACAAGCATCCAAAGTTGACATAACCCACTGAGGAGAAAATAAAATAGGCTCCGCCCCCTCACGTTGTGGTCCCTATCTATAACTTTTAAAAACATACTTTCAGAGTTTTTTTTTCACAAATGGGACTCTTATTATCTTTAATAATTTTAAGTCGATCCATATATACAAATAATATTTTCCAGAACAATTCACTCCTCCTTTGAAATGTAAAAATGTCATTTTATAATTGACTGTGTAATACAGTAACCTTTGCTTGCATTACACTGTAAACTTTTGCTCCACAATGCTCTTCCCCAACTTTTTCAAAATATCCATCTACCTATCCATTTTTCTTTTCAAACTGCGGAAGAAGCTCATAAACTAGAGTCCTTTCCTGTTTTTTCGGCTCGGAAGAAAGTCTCGTGCTCTTCGTATTTCTCCTTTTTCACCAATTGAATTGTCGTGATTTGGCGCAAAAAGCGAAAGCCTAACCCTTTCAACCCAAAACTATCACTTTCTTCTTTTCGTCTTCTTCTCGACAGATGGGATTCAGAGGGTGGGGAGGAGAAATGCACATCCATGGGATTAGAAAAAGTTTGATGGGCATGAAGAAGGCGCATCAGATTGGTACTTTGGTATTATCTCTTCCTTTGATCGTCGAGTTTTTGATTGTGCTGCCAAGCCTCCTCTCAAAACACACCCTTTCTCAAGTACCCCACCCCTTTTCTACGCTTAAGCGTTCCTCTAATCCAACTTGTCAGATTGAAATGTGATCCTATCCCCTTTTTTCGCCTTATTCTCCCCCACATCCAATATTCTCAATTCAATACCGTCCATTTCGTTGTCCGTTTTCAATTCGATTCCTTCTCACTTGCCGTCGCCATCTCGGCTGTTCGTCTCCCCTCTACACCGCAGGTGGTCCAGCTGGCATATTTATTCCGCCTTTCTTTATTGGACACTATATCGTTTGATGGAAAAGTGTGTGCATATTGTGGAACACTAAATGATTGTTCCCTTTTCCGGAGTACATATAATTTGGTTGTCATCTAGGTTATTGATTCTAATTTCTTGCTAACTAGTAAGACATCGAAAAACAAGGGCCCCTCTATCTCCATAAGTCTTTTTCCCATGAGCTCCGCCCATCGTATCCTACTCCCAAAAACCATAAAAGTTGTGTTGTTATTCATGAGACCCATTTGGTATGTATGGGATTCCAGACATCGGCAAAATAGAGAGGGGCGCATCTTTTGGCAATCATTTGAAACTTTTTAGGATCCCAAGCGTTTCCTCCTTTCTCTCTATTTGTTTGAGAGTTTGTTTCCCAAGTTTATCGCTCTTTCTTTTTCATGATAGTTTACTCACTAACCCTATTTCTAACTCCACCTTACCGCAAAACGCCTTATCACGCTTTTCTTCTCTTAGCGTGTCTTGGTTTTTGCATGACTAACAATCCTTGAAATTCGACAATGGTTCATTAAACCCGAGAGAGTGAGAATAGACATTCTAGGGTCAACAATCCATCGCTTCATTTCTAGAAGCGTTGGGATGCAACAAAAAGTGCGAATTCGTTCATGCCTACTGTAATTTGAACAAAAACGATAATTATATCCCTCTATTATCCTATTAGGTGTACTTCGTAACTCTAGTGGAAAAGTGAAATGTGGCTTTTTTTGAAGGAAAAAGTTATGGGGTATTCTTGAAACCTTGGCATCGAATGTTTGTCATGCCAACAGTTAAAGTGGAAGAAGCATAGGGGTCATAGTGTTTGGTTTGCTTTTTTTTCGTTTTTTTTTGTGAAGAAGAATCTAGCCATCTACTTTTTTATGAGTTCTGAAAAAAAACCCAAACTATGAAAATGTTTCATTTTTCATTTTGTTTTTCATTTTCGAGCAAATAGTTTTCATTCCCACGAATTAAGATTAGAATTATAAAATTATTCCAACCGACAAATCTTTAGAGCAAACATAGAGGGCCCTGAATGTTTTGATTCAAGTTTTCTAGATAAGAATAAACATATACAGACAACGTCACTACAGTAAGATATTTTGATATGGAAGACAAAATGGCAAACAAAAAAGAAGGAATTGAGAATAGAAAGTTCTCAATTTCACTTCATGAGCTTCATCGTTTTGGGTTGTTTCATCTTACAAGAAAAGAAGGTCAAACTTTTTTTGTTCTTCTCCGAATGTTTGCTGAGCAAACTGCCAGCTTCTTCTAATTCCACCATAAACACAAGTCAACTGTTCATGTCGAGAGACAAAAAAAAACGTTGCCAATTTGAAAACTTTTGCTGTTACTACTACTAGCCTTCCCGGTACTTCGGAATCTCTGACTCATATTATGATTTCTTCTCGCTGCTTCAAATACAATTTTATCATGTATAGACTTGCCTACTTTTCTGGATTACAGTTTTTATAAGAAGTTCTTTTTTGTATACCTGTTTGAAAGTAAAATTGAATAGTTTTCGTCATCAATCACTTTCCGCAAGTTAGAGTCACAACACTATACTGTTACTATTTCTATCTCTTCTTTTCACTTCCGCTATTTTCACACATATAGTCTTATCCTTTTGATTGAGACAGAGGTATCTGGTTTAAGGAGATACAGTATCTACCTTATCTAACTTTTTTCAAAAACTTTTAAAGTAGATTTTAATAGTAAGTTTTTACCTCCATTAATCGTAAACTCAAACCTAGTTTATCAAAGTTTTTAATACTTTGTTTTGATCCGGAAAATAAGACTGTTTTGTATGTTTCAAGTATGTGGTTTGTGGAGATACAGTATCTACCTTATCTAACTTTTTTCAAAAACTTTAAAAGTAGATTTTAACAGTAAGTTTTCACCTCCATTAGTCGTTAGCATGAATCTTGTTTCTCAAAGTTTTTAATACTTTTTTTTCATCTGTAAAATATGACAGTTTGACTTTATGTCACAATTGTATTTTTTTTCTGGATTTATGTACCATTTTTATCATTTTCAAAGTCGTAAAAACTCTATATTACTCCGAATCTTTCTTTCAAAATGTGATATTTCCCGAACCATCATACCTAACTTCATATTTCTTCCAGATTCTCAATGAGTGAGAAGAAATCACCATTCCTCTCGTTATTTCGCCGAAAGAAGCAGCGAGTCACTGAAGACATGCCCCAGACCGGAGTCGTGCTGTCGCCAGTCAAGAAAAATGTGAGTTTTATGGCGCTTATCCATGGGCTCTTTCCGGAAAAAGAAACATGAAGCATGACAATAGCGTGTGACTTCTTCCTCTTCTTCATTTTCTTGTCACGCCAAACACCAGACCCCCGGCTTTCAAATATCCAGAGAGATATGGCTGACGTCCCCCTGGGATCAGGCCTCCTGAAAAACATAGAGGTTTTTAACAAGTGCCCTCCCGCTCGGCTTTACACCACTTGTTGCCAATTTTTCCTTTTCATCTTTCATAACAAAAACTGAACTCCAACTAGCAGTTTCTTTCCTTCGTTTTTTTAGTTTTTTTTGTTCTTGCTCATCCCACTTCTCAAGTAGTCACCCTTAGACTTAAGCTCTTTGTAAACAGTGTAAACAACTCTGCACTTTAAGATTTTTCCCCATTTCAGGACAAAGAGAAAACTGGAAAGGAAAACAAAGGTATTGTGAACAGCAACACGATGCCTGCTGATATGGATGGAGGCAAGAAGAACAAGAAGACTAAAGCATCGAAGAATGGAAAGGAATTTGGAAAGGTTGGTGCATGATCTGATTGGGATGGAAAATAGAATGAACCTAATTTTGAACATCTAACTTCCAGTTTCTTAAAGAGGGAATAAAATACTCTGAATTTTTTTGAATTTATTGTATAGTCCGATTCAGAATTTCGAGATAATAGGCGTCTCAGTTGTGAAAAAGATCTGAAAATTTGTCCACAAAAGATATAGGCTGTCAAAGGTGCTAAAAAGGTCTGTTCGGGTAGCAATTTTTTCATATTTTCAATGCGAAATTGGTTTCGCGTAGCTCGTGAGAAAATGAATTTTACGTTAATCTTTTTTTTAGTACAGAATTCAAATTATCAGCTACCCGAAGGACCCTATTTAGCTCACTCAGCAGCCTATATTTTTTTTAACACGAATTTTCAAATTTTTTTCACAACTGAGTCCCCTATTATCTCGAAATTCTGAGTCGATCCATTTATACAAATTAAATGAGGATTCCGGGCAAAAGGATTTCATGGTTCATTCGATGCAAAATTTCATGCTGATACAATAAAAACGCTCAAAAACGCATCTCTGACCCAAAGAACGGCTTCAAAGTTGCAAAAATGTTATCCCTTGCGGCCTAACTTGTCGTGTTTTTCACGTGGATTACAATTTTCTCACTGTCCACGAAAAAAGTTAGGCCAGCAGGAATACCTTTTTTCAACTTTGTGGGCGTTTTTTGAGTCAGAAAATCATTTTTTTAGCGTTTTTGTTGTGATATTCGGAATCAGCATGAAATTTTGCATCGAATGAACCATGAAGTCATTTTGCCCGGAACCCTCCTTTAATATTTTTAGAACGGTTTTCTCCCCTCTTTAATCTTTTTATTTCAGTCACTTTCATTGGACGTTCTCCTGGAAGATGAGGCAGCTGCACTTGTTGAAGCGCTCGAAACATTCGGAGATGAGAAACCAACAGTTGCCAGAAGTATTCCAAAGCACGCTCGAGTCGTCAAAAAAGAGGATACCTCAATGAAGAACTGCATCTTTGAGAAAGAAGTGCGTTTTATAGTGTCCAGTTGAATCGAAAAAGAATCAAACTCAAAAAAAGTTTTTATAGGTTTACGACACAATGCTGAGTGATTCGTTGCGAGTGTGTGAAATGCTCCAATCACATTTGGACGATTGCATCGTTTCCGTTCGAGCGAAGAGCCCGGAACCCACCTCGTCGTACTCACTGGATGGTAGGGATTCGGGACGTGGAGCATCTTCGCCTTCTTCAACCATGTCATCTACCACTAGCCCAGGGCTCAGAAGAATCGCTAAAGAGACTCATATGTAGACTTGCAATTGCATACCCAAAAAAACTCTCATTTCATTCCAATCCTCATGTAATTTTTTGGCTCTGCGACGTTTCGAAAGATAACGTTTCGAAAGTGTGACGTTTCGCAAGTGTGACGTTTCGCAAGTGTGACGTTTCGCAATTGTGCCGTGTCGAAAGGGCGATGTTTCAACAGCAAAAAGTTGCACATGTAAAATATCGCAATCTCGAAATTTCACACTTGCGAAACGTCACACTTTCGAAATGTCATCTTTCGGAACGTTGCGGCCAACTTTTCGCTACTCTATCTTTTCGGGTTTTACAATCCCAGCTTTGACACCCCCTAGTAGTACTCTTTTACTTTGTTTTTCAATTTAGCTTTCACAAAAACAATACACCAAAAAAAGTCCACACAAAAATATTCTGCATGATGAATGTATTTAGATCTATACCAATATGTAGTACAGGTTCACAGTTTCCATTTTTCGTCTTTTCTTCACCCCTATTTTTTCTGTCTCAATTCCTACTCTTCCAACTGTAATAAACTTATTGAATAGATCCTGTAGTGTCTCACCTTCCGGACACGGCCTATGACTCATGCTCCCGTCAGCCGCAGACACACTTGAGCAAAGTCTGACGTGTGCTTTCTGTGCCATTGAACATCTGATCGCAATCATTGCTCGGTAGAGGAGAAAAAAATTGGAACAGGAAACCAGCTTTCCGCAACCCGACAAAACGGTGATTAATTTGTTTGAAAAGAGTCTAACGGCGGAAAAAATCTCAAGTGATTTTCAATACAAAGTACAATGTTGTTTCAGAACTGGTATTAAAAATGACTTGGATCAAAATGAAATCTTAATATCCATTTTTGTTCTTTGAAACATTTCCCGACAATCACGTCGCACCGCGCATTTTGTTTGTCAATGTTTTGCGAACAACACAGTGATCGGATGTACTCGGGACGATGAGGAGAAAGATGAAGAGATGAGAACAACGAAAAATGGAGATGGAATGTTGTTTGTTGTTCTAGTGGTTTTTCATCATTTTCAACAAGACTCATTGAGCTGTGTATTATTAGCTTTGAATGGGTACTAGACAGGTTTTTGGATTGATTGTGAAATATTAGGTAATGTTGAAATTTAGGGATCAAGTTTGATAGTTGACAGTGATGACCTAGTTTAATTTTTGAGAATGTTGAAATACAAATCTTACTAACAAAAATTTTTGAACTATCTGTACAATTTTCATCAAAATCGGTTCAGCTTGGGACGAGTTACAGCGTACAGAAATTTTCAAATTTTAATTGTAAAAGACGACCCGAAAGAATATAAAAATGAACCTATGAAAAGCGTTTAATAATTTCTAAAGCCTAAAAATCCTGTCAAAAAACTGAAAGACATGTAATATGACAGTTCTTATGTATTTATGATACACGCGTTTGTACAAAAATTGCCTTATAAAACCCCGTCAAAAATCTCACAACAGTATTAGCTACAGTAGTTGTTATTGAATTTTCTATAAAACTTGTTACAAATTTTTGAGACTGTTTCCAAAAGATGATCCAATTTGGTGATCAAAATATCACATTTCAAAGTTTGATATTTGATAGTAACAACCAGACAAGCTCAGTTTTTGAGATAATCAAATGCCAGTCATCTAGAAAAAATTCTGATTTTTCTGTACAATTTTCGTTAAAATTAGTTCAGTTTGAACCAAGTTACAGCATACTGAAATTTGCAAATTTTATGTTTTTTAAAAATTATTAGCAAAGAAACCCCATCGTAAGAATTCAAAAATAAACCAATAAAATTTTAAAAGAACATTCTACAACCCAAAACTCTGTAATAAATTAGAAAATCATATTTTTTGACGAGTTTGAACAACATTTTTCACAAAAATTGGCTCAATTCATTCTAAAAACCTGAAAAAAAGTGCACACCAGTATTATTTACAGTATTACATATTATATTTTCTATAACTCCATATTTTAATTTCTCAAAGTATACTTCAAAATTTCATAAGATGACCCAATTTGGGATCGAAATATCACATTTCCCCGAACTTCCTGTTCCGTCTTTCCCTAGTTCAATGAGCTCGGCATATTTGGCGGCTTCTTCCTTCTTCCCCACTTTTTTTGCCCCGATTTTTTTCCTTCCCATCAATTTTAGTGCCCTCCCAGTGCGAACCGAAATCGAAAAACAAACGACACAGTGCCGAACAATGCTTCCTCCTCAAGGCATTGCGCCAATTAAAAACAGGCGGTCATCGAAATAGTGTGTGGCACAGCGGAGCCACCATCGGGTCATGTCTCTCTCTCTCTGTTCCGCGCCGGCAGACATGCGTTGAGCTGTTTGCCTGTAGCAGCAGCTCCGGTGGCTTGACCGTAGCGCCTCGGGGAGATTGTGTTGGGGCGGTACACGGAGCCGGTTTCGTGTTCTTGGGAGGAGGGCAGGGCATGTGCCTTCCTACTTGAAGACCGTGTTCGGCCACCTCCATTCATCAGTCATATATATTGTCTTCATCAGGAGGGCCCATTACATCATATCCTTTACTTTTCTTATCTTTTTTTTTCACTTCTTCAAAACTTTTTTTCATTTTTCAGAAACAATGCGCTGGTGTAGTATAAGGCATTTATTCAGTGTAAGAGATCTCTTTGATACTTCTATAAAATTTTTGTTTTAGATATCCACAGTAATCCTTCTCGTAGAAGCCGGGTTGGAGTGTGATCCAACTTCTAATGTAAAAAAGCCAGATCCAGGAAGTCCCGAATCTTACTTGTACTGTAATTTGGAAGGGTACGGTTTATATGCCTCTCTTCATCTCTAATCTTAAAGTTTTAGATCTTTCTCGAAACGAAAATGCGCTAGTGGCAAGATTTTCAATAGTGAAACTGGAGAATGCGACTCATTAATGCAGGCCGACGATCCAATAGACGATATTTTCTCTCAACCATTTTTCCAAGCACCAGATGACTTGTGTGGAGAGGGAATCCCATTGACAATTCTCTCAGCTCCAGTCACCTGTAACCCTTCTATCAGTAGCTGTCCAGATGGTACCTATAATAATTCAGAAGATCTCATCTAAATATTTTATACAATTTCAGGCTACAGTTGTCAATTCTACGAGCGCACCGGGTCCAGTTATTGTTGTCAGAATCCGACACCAACCGCCAAAAGTTCTCATGATAAGATTAACTGCGGCGAGGGACGAGTTACATACATTGAGGTGAGGTCTTCTTCTTGTGTTTGTCCCTTCCGGACTGTTTGCGCAATTTTTCATAAACTTTCTGGGTGGTCAGTCTTAACAAGAAGAAAGACCCAAGCCGGAATTGAAAACAGCGGTGTCCCAGAAGGAAATGATTCTTTGTTCCACCAAGAAAGAGAAAAAAAATACAATAGCCACCAAAAGGTCAAATATTTGTCTACTTTGTTTTTTCCGTTGCAGATGGCTACTGGAAAACCACGTTCATGTGTTCTCGACAGCGACAACTCTTGTCCAACTGGATTCGGGTGTACCCTTGTCGCTGGAACTACCACCAGATGCTGTGCCAAGGATATGGGATGTGCTATCAATTCGGCTCCTCAATTAAGAGGAAGTAACCCGATTGAATGCTCACCAACCGATGGCAGCGCTTGTAAGAGTGGCTATGTCTGCAGCAAGAGTCAATACTTGAATAAATTCATTTGTTGCTCAAATCCGGATGGTGAAATTATGGGTGAGTAATACGATCCGTCTTCATCCACTTGTTTTCTTTTTTTTTTCTTTTCGCGAGAAGAAGACACACTTAACAAAGAACGAAAATCAAAGCAACAAAGGCAATATATCTTTCCTATTTAGGCTCATGTCCTGGAGGTGAAACTCCACTTGAGAACATCCAATGTTCTGCCACCAAGCCATGTCCAAACGGATTTTCTTGCAATGACAAAAAATGCTGCCCCTACGCAAGCGTATGTCCAGCCGGAGCTCCATTGAATAACGGACCAATGAAGTGCAGTGAAAATGCGCCGTGCCCAGATGGTCACTCTTGTATCAGTAACGCTGGCATCCAATACTGTTGCCCTGCTAAAGAAAAAGTGTGTTCTCTCCCAAGAAATGGAGGAGTGCAGTGTGCCTCCACCATGAAATCCTCTACTCGTTACTACTTCGATATTGCCACCGCCACGTGCCGCTCATTCAAATTCACACAATGTGGAGGAAATGCCAACAACTTTGGATCACTTGAAGAGTGCGAGGGATTCTGTGTTGACACTCAATGTCCCAATGGTCAGGCTCATCGAGTCGGCGCGGTGAATGCCAACTGCGCTCTCGCACAAGCGGACACTTGCCCAAATCAGCACTTTTGTCAACTTCCGCTATTTGGCCCGAGCCCTATTTGCTGCCCGACTCCGGAATTGACGTGCAATGAAATGGTGTCAGCGGGAACGCCGTGCTTCGGAAGAGGACTCACTATTCAGAGATACTACTTCAATCCATCCACTCAGTGAGTTCCAATAGACAACTTTTTGTTTACAAAGTTTTTGTTCTAGGAAATGCCAACCCTTCCATTACTATGGTTGCAATGGAAATGGTAACAACTTCGAAACTATTGACCAATGCCAAAACTTCTGCCTTCACTCTGCGGACAATGGTTTGTTTTCTTATTGCTCATCATAAATTACTTTCTAAAACTTCATTTTTTCAGCTTGTGACGGTCTTGTGCCATTGAAAAATCCAAATAGCGAACTCCAAAGATGCAGTGAAGACGATCCATGTCCAGCTGGATATGAATGCAATGATGCTGCATTCTGTTGCCCAACATCTGAAAATGCTTGCAATGCTAACATGTCTAGAGGAAACGGATGCAAGGGATCCACCCAGAGAAGCATGTGGTTCTATGACAAATCTAAGAAAAAGTGCTCTCAATTTGTCTATAACGGATGTGGAGGAACCGCCAACAGATTCACCAACAAAGTTGCCTGTACCGAATCTTGTGTTCAATCCAGTGCCTATGGCCTGTGCCCACGAGGAATGAACCCGTTCACCGAGGAAGGAGAGATCACACCAAAGACATGTACTTTGAATGTTCGTGCCACTTGCCCAAGTGGAGCTTCATGCGTCAAGTCCTCTACCAATCAACCAATTTGCTGCAAAGCTGTGACCGCCTGTCCAAACAACCGTATCCCGTACAATATCCCTGGCACAAATTCCGTAGTTGCTTGTAGTATTGAACGCGATGATTGCCCAGAAGACTTCCAATGTCTTGAATCCGCTACTGCTCCAGGCTTCCATATGTGTTGCTCGGGACCACTTCCATCTTCTCAAAGACCAGTTCGTCCACTTCCACCACCACCGGCACCAAAAACCAGAAGACCATATGAGCCGGATAGCTTTGCTGAACTTCTCTCAAATATCTCCCCATGCCCACCACAACTCTTAAGCAGTGGACAAAGCTGTACTGTCAACCAAATTGGAGACTGCCCAAGAAATCACATTTGCTTCCGGGACGTTGGATTCAAGCAAGGCGCATGCTGCAGAACCACACCACCAAAGTGTAGCCAAAAAGGATACGTTCCAGTGTTCCTTGACAAAACTCAAGTTCAAGTTTGCCAAGTTGATATCGACGGATGCCCAGAGGATTCAAAATGCATGACATCTAGTGTGGCGAAACTCGCAATTTGCTGCCAGAAATATCAGCCACCAAACCCGAATAACCGACCGGCAAACAGAGGAGTCAATCAAGGATCAGCCGCAAACAACAACAACAACCACAACAAGGGAGCAATGTGTGCGAACGGCGAGACACCGTTCCGTGGCGTTGACAACAAATTCCAAGAGTGCAACTTTGTTCACAACACTTGTCCATCAGGCTATCAATGCGAGTTCTCTTCTACCGGACAGGCTGTCTGCTGCACTAACACCAATGTCATCCGTTGTCCAGCAGGATCTTCAGTTTTTGAATATGGAGGGAGACCACTTGCCTGCCCAGCTGGAAGTAACAAATGTCCACAGGGATACAGTTGCATGCCATCCACAAATCCCCAACATCATCTCTGCTGTTCTTCCGGTGCTCCTGGCATGGGAATGTCTCAACCACAATGCCTCCGTGGTGTCGCTTACGTCAATCCTGCCACCAACCAACGCCAATTCTGTTCTCCAATGAGAGCCGACTGCCCGGCTGGCTACACTTGCTTCGAGTCTGACCAATCTTCTCAATTCATTTGCTGCACCCATGGAGACCTCAGTGACAGATTCCAAGGATACTGTCCACCTCGTCAAATTCCATACATCTCCAGAGACGGTTTCCCACCAACTTGCCACATGCAACTTTCTCCATGCCCAACCACTGCTCCCTATGTCTGCATCTATTCTCCAGAGAAGCAGGATTCCTATTGCTGTGCTCCTATTGACACCGCTGTTCACGTCGTTAATCCGGATAGAGGATTTGCATCGCCTGCCAAGAATGTGGATCTTCTTGAAACCCCAGAACAACCATCATCCAATGTTCCAGGAATGACTCAGACCTTCTTAGGAGGGCCAATTGCCTCAGGAATGGGACCAGTCGCTATGCCGGACCCAATTCCAGGAGTTGATAATACCAGATACTTGCCTCCAGCATTGGCTCAAGCAGAGATGGAGAAGAAGATTCGTGAGCAGTTTGCAAATAAGAATAATGAAAATGATAACAACAATGGAGAGTCTGGAAGCAATAGAAATTTCGGAGGCTTTGGAAACTTTGGAACCAACAACAACTTCAACTTGGGAAGTGGCGCTGTTCCAGGGTTCAATAATCAAGCTTCTCAAAGCGGATGTCCTCTCGGATCCCGCCCATTGATCGGTTTCAACCAACAAATCACTGAATGCTCCCAACAACCATGCCCAGACGGATTCTCCTGTGTCTTTGCTGAAAAGGACAACAGATTCCAGTGCTGCTCTTCTGTCTCCATCATGCTTGCTGTTAACAAGCCTGTTAACAAACAGACCACCCCATCTCCAAATGGACAAATCGAGTGCCCACCAGGATTCTTCAACATGGACGGAAAATGTCTGAAGATTCTTTTCGCTGGACAAAAGGGATGCATCTCTGATGAGCAATGCAGTGCACGTGAAGCCAACTCAACATGCGATAATGGATACTGTATCTGTCCAACCAGCAAGCCACTTGTCCATGGAGGAAAATGTATCGCTACGTGCCCAGAAGGATTCGCTAACATTGCTGGAAGATGCTACGACCCAACTACCGTCATTTTCATGGACTCTGTTGACGAGAGAAAGAATGGAACTATTGGTGGATATTGCTTGGAAACCCTCATCGAGGAGAAGAGATGTCTTGTTCAGAACAGTTATTGCTCAGAGAAGACTGTCACATGTACTTGCCAACTTGGATATGAGCTCGAGATGAACTTTGAAGACAAGGATGACAAGGGAACATGCAAGAAGAATAGCGACTCCAAGTACCATGACTTGAAGGCAACAACTGCCTCTCCATTTGACGATGAGCTTTATTTCATTGATATTAGTAAGCCTTGAGACTAACATATTTGATAATAATCTCGCCATTTTCAGGTTCAATGAACCACGAAAGCCCGTTGAACGACACCGGAGTAGAGAGTGAAGATTTGAACAAGTACCTGTTCCAATCTGACGAAATGATTCCTGTTTTCGCTTAATTTTTATTGACCCCTCGATTTCTGTATATTTTGACACATGTTACCAGCTATGAGATACGGGAAAAAATCAACGAAAATTCATTTATTAATTTATGATGACGCATTAATATTATTTCGAATATCTATTTATTTATTTGTGACTTTAATCAGAATCGACATTTCAAATGAAGTTGATCAGAACATGAATACAATCGAATAGCTTGAGAACAACAAGAGTCCAAGAAACCATTACGTCAAAGCTCTTTTCGAAAGTGTGAATCCAAAAAGGGATCATTCGAATGTTAATCCAATCAACTAAAGAATGAAACAAATTCAGAAATAGAAGCGGATTAAAATACTACTTTGTTTCGAAGAGATAATCCCTGCTACAATCAGTGACGTAGTGCAAAGATTCTGATGTTAGAAAAAAAGCTGACAAGAAAGAAGTAGTTCGGAGTAGAGAGGTGGATTGGGGGGATTAGAGGTTGAGAAGGTTATGAGATAGGCTTAGGTATACGGTAGATCAGATGAGTTTTGGTTAAGATTGGTAGGGAGATCTTTGGAGGTGGTAATGTCTAACTAGATGTTACAGAGTATAGGAAAATGTTACAAACGATGAAGAAAAAAGAGGACGGAGTTCACAGGTTCATGGATGCCCCGGAAAAGGTATTAGTTGACATTGAAAAAAGTAGTTCGGAGTAGAGAGGTGGATTTGGGGGGGATTAGAGGTGGAGAAGGTTATGAGATAGGTTTAGGTATACGGTAGATGAAGTGAGCTTTGGTTAAGATTGTGGGGAAGAAATATGGAGATGGTAATGTCTAACTAGAGGTTACAGAGTATAAGAGATACGGCATCGCTAGATACTAGAAAAAATGAAGAAAAGGAAGACGAAGTTCACAGGTTCTGGAAGATTTTCTGATATTAGAAAAAAGGTATCAGTTGACAAAAGAAGAAGTAGTTTGGATTAGAGACGTTTAACGGGGGAGATTAGAGGTGAAGAAGGTTATGAGATAGATAGGTATACGGTAGAAAATGGCGTGTCTGACTAGAGATACATAGAAGTTGGTATACGGTATCGCTAGACGTTAAAAAAAGCAAAAAGAGACACTTTTGACAATACACTACGTAGTTCACGGGTTTTTGGATGTTTGAAAATGATGTCATTTGACAATTGAAGAAGTAGTTTGGAGTATGGAGGTGTAATTGAGGGGTCAGAGGTGGAGAAGGTTATGAGATAGATTCGGTAAATGTTGAGATAGATATACGGTAGCTTTGGTTAAAATTGGTTAGAATGAAGCATGCAGATTTTTTTTGATTTTTTGATGTTTTACTTTTTTTGGAGCTTTGGTTAAGATTGATGAGGACTGAATATGATTTTCGGAGCTGGGAGTGTCTGACTAGAGGTTACAAAGTTTAGGAGATCACTAGAAGATATCACAAGATATAATTGAATGTTACAAAAGATCAAACTGGGACACACAAACATTCACACGCGGTCTCTCTCCTCCAAGTATTTGTCCAGAAACTGCTTCGCTACCTCACGTGTTTCCTCGTCGAGTCCTTCCTGAAAAAGTGTATTCAGTAAATTTCCCACGACTAACAAAACTAACCGCTTCTGGGAGAAGTAAATTGATACGGTCACCAACATATCCGATCACTCCCGACTCAGTGTGATCCTCGGCGTGTCTTTCCCACCAAGGAATACGGTCCCAGTCTTCTTCATCGTCAACGAAGTTGTTGAAGTAGTCGTAGTCCTCGGGAAGAGCGGCAGCAGCGGCCTGAGGCGCTGGCTCCTCTCTCTCGCGCACGAACATATCCAGATTATCTTTGTACAAGATTCTTTCTTCTTCGGTAAGTCCAGGCTGCAAAGAAAAGATTAGCAAACTATTACAGACACGAATAAATTTACAGTATCTGGAAGTGGTAGATGAACTCGGCCGCTATATGCGTCGAAGCCGACGACGCCAGGATCGTCTCCACCGTAGAGATTGGCCTCATACACGCGCTTCCAAAACTCTTTTTCTTGGTCACTCAGTTCAGGGGTCCCAGGTCTGGGAGCATCTGGAGCTGCGTCGATGGGTGCTGGGAGTGGAGCAACGGGAACTTCATCAACAATGTTCTGTGCGAGTTGAGGAGCTTGGTTTTCCCTTTGATCCTAAAAGCAAAGTTCAAATTGAAGAGCTTTCTACATTTACTCTCTACCTCGCCTTCCTCGGCTTGAACATTGTTGTCCACGAGGACAGCGTCAACTGGAGGCGGGAGAGCAGCAGCTGCCTCTGCCTCCTGCCGTTGATTCTCGTCTCTTTCTCTTCTCTCGCGCAAGAATCTATCGAGGTTATTTTGGTAGAGGACTCTTTCCTCTTCAGAGATTCCGGGCTGTAAACATTTTTTCAGCAATTACTACACACCTAAACAAACTCACAGCTTCTGGAAGCATCATATGAACTCGACCGTTATAAGCATCGAAACCGATGACGCCATCATCGGGATCGTAGAGATTCGCCTCATAGTCGTGCTGCCAAACCTCCCTCTCTCTGTCGGTCACTCCTGCAAATGGATTTGCATCGATGGGTGCTGGTGATGGAACACGGATAGCATCCAATGGTGGAACAATGTCAAAGGCTCCGTCATCACCACCAATCTCGACAAACTCCACGGGAGCGTCATCGATATCATCGACGTCCTGTGCTGGTTGTGCTGGTGGTGGGAGATCAGCAACGGCCCTTGGCTCTTGGTTCTGAAAGCAAAACGTTCGAAATGGAAAGGTTCACTTTGCTATCTAACCTCTTGATTTTCTCTGGCATTGTTGTCGACAGCGTCAATTGGCAGTGGGTGAGCAGCGATGGCTTGAGCTTGGTTCTGAAAACAAGGAGTTAGAAAAAACTGTACTTTTACATCTAACCTCCTCGTTTGCATTGTTGTCGACCAGAACAGCGCCAGCTGGAAGAACAGCAGCTGCGTCCTGATTCTCCTCTCTTTCTCTTCTCTCGCGCAGAAACTTATCCAGGTTATTCTGATAGAAGACTTTATCCTCTTCAGATATTCCGGGCTGTAAAAATCTCAATTACCAAACTACAACAGATATAAATAACTTTACAGTTTCTGGAAGAAACATATGAACTCTGCCGGTATATGCGTCGAATCCTATGACGCCATCGTCGGGATCGTAGAGATTGTTCTCAAAGTCGTCCTGCCAAACCGCCATCTCTGCATCGCTCACTCCTGCATACGGATTTTCATCCATGGGTGCTGGAACATCATCCATCGCCGGTAGAAGTAGAGGAACCGGGCGGGCTGGATATGGAAGCGGTGCTACTGCTCGTATCTGCTCAATAACCCGAGCTCGTGGGAGTGGCGCACGTGCGGAAAAATTGTTTTTTCTTGTTTCCAAGCAACATGGAAAGTGACGCGATGTACTTCGGCCGGTGTGGATAGAGCCGAAGCTAATTGATGGTTTCACGAGTTTTCCTTTTTTCATGAGGGGAAAAGGTTGGGAGTCAGAGAGGAGGTAGGAAAAGAAGAGGTAGCAGACTTTTTTTCAGATGAGAGGGAGAAAAAAGGGAAATGAAGATAGTAAGCACTCTGCTCACACTAAAACCACGCCCATCGCGCGGGCTCTACGTGTGAGACATTTAGCCGTATCGCTTCTCTTTTTTGCCTTCCTAATTGAAGATTTGGATTAGGCAAGGAAAGCCGGCCGCTTCATTGTGTGCCAAAGGCAAGAAACGATGAGGAAGACGATGGTAATTAGAAATGGGTACTGTAGCTGGACAGACTCATGAGCCAGGTGGTACCGTAGGTACGGTGTGCAGAAGTCGACGAGGATGTGTGGTAAAACCTGGAATGTAGAGTAGTAAACAATTCTCCACGGACACTTGGTTATACGGTAGCATACTGTTTTCGTATATGGTTTCGTTTCCAGATGCAAGTGTGACTACTGTATCTGGTGTACCTGAAATGACGTGTACCTGAATGTGACCATAACTTTTTCGATCTCAAGAAACTGAAAAATTCCTTTCAAGATCAAAGTTCTAAAGACAATTTTGTTCAATCAGTTGGAGTGCATAAGTCGTTTTCCGCATTTAGTTTCGGAACAGTTCCAAAGTCTATAAGAACTATTTATAAGAACTATAAATCTGTAAAGACTGGGAGATAATCTGAGGGATTTAAACAACGCTGCATTTTTGTTTATCGGTATATCACTTTTGCTCTTCGGAGTTGCTCAAGGGAATGTTCAAAGCAACGAAAAGAAAAATCCATAAGCATTGACGTAGAAAAAAATAATTGGATACAAAACAAGAATCATATAGCGTTAAGGGATATCGTTTTCCATGAACAACATAACTAATTAGCATATGACTAGAGCATCAAAAAAGGAGGAAGACAGATTACTCAAATAAATATGGAATATAAAAAAAGAATACATTAAAAGTTGGGATGGAATGAAAATACAATTGCTGGAATTCGACTGTAAGATAAACTGAGGCAACATGTTCGGTGAATGATTATTGGAAAGCTCAGTGTACAAGGGGTATTCATGAAGTCAGATTCCTCATCTTAGAATCGCTTTGTTTTCACCTTCTTTGTCAGCTTGAAATAGTTGGTTTTCCTCTCCAATCTCCCAGCACCACCAGTCTGTAAAGCTCAATCGATTGATTTCAAAGAACTTTTTTCACGTGTTTTGAATACGTAATGAATGAATGAATGATGGCTTACGGTATTAGAAGAGTGTCGAGGTCTGTTACGTCGTCGATGTGGTCCTGAAGACGTCGACGGTGATGGCACTTTCTGAAAAAATAATCGATGAAAAGGAAAAAGTTGCAAGACAAACTTCTGTACTCCATGCAGATCGAATGAGTTGAAGGTCTTCTACAGTAGTCTGTATCACTGGTTGTTTTTGGAGAGCATCTACCTTGGGAACACTTTCGATCTGTTCAGTTGGCGAATCTTCCTGAAAATATTGTATTTTGTTTCAAAGGATCATTATCATTCTTTTTTACAGGACTTTTAATCCGTTTTTCTGATGACGTCATACTCACATGGTTATCTATTTCATTTCCATCGGAAGCAGGTTTCCGACTTTTGGCATCGACTTCTGGATTTGAAGTATTGGAAGAGTTCAAATCCTGCTCCTCTGGCACACTAGACATTTGTTTCAAAACCGAAATCCAGGGAGATGAAACACTGAGGAAAATATACTAATAGCCCAACAGGTATGAGGGTGCCGGCTAGATAATTAGCCCACCAGGCCCCGGATTATTTTTGAGATTTTATCTCCCTAGAGAAGGCTGGGACCGCAACGTTTCTCAGGTGTCCTGCTAATGAGCAGGCATGCGTGAGACAAAATGCGCAAAGGCGGATTTATTTTGAGGGGAAAGGGGTTTGAGGGACTCCAGGTTGATTTGAGGGGAAATGTAGTTCCTAGTAGTTCCTAGAAAACTTGGAGCTTTGCAAAGGTTCGAATTATGTGACGTGCAACCACTGCTCATGTGGAGTGTGACGTCACTGTTGACTGACTATTAACTTTGGTTACGGTAGCCATATTTTAGCCTAAACTGCTAATCATATAAGAACTTGATAGTCAACCTGACTATTTTAAATAATTAGTGGTTTAAGCTAAAGTTTGGCTACCGTAATCAATACACACTAAAGTTTTAACAGTGACGTCAAGCGCATTTGCATACCACACAGCTCAAATTACTGTACATAGAGTTTTTATTAGACGATATTGTTCCTAATTGGAATATAGCCGTCTTTTTTGTGTAATAGTCTTATTTATTTGAGCCCTTTCCATGTATGTCTCGAGTTTTTTTTGTTTCATAGATCCTATTCTCTTTTTTTTTTCTGTATACTTCCCATTTTCTGCTTTTTGTTTTTTGGCCAAACTGAATTTTGCTTATTTTGATTGTTCGCCACTACATTTCCTACGTGTCAAAGCTCACCTAACCTCTTCTTTTTCTCATTCAAACAATGTTTACCACTGACACCTTTCTCTCCTCAAAAAGCCAGGAAGCTAATCCCCCGATTCGCTACAAAGAGAGACAGAAGGTGCACATGGATTATCTCTCCCGAAAATCTATTTCCCATCAAAGGGGACATCGGTGTGATTGCCTAACAGGTCGCGTCTATTAGGAAACATCATTCATTCAGGAACAATAAAAAAACATATATCCCGAACGAGGAAAGAAGACTAGTTACACAAAAAAAAGGGGTCCCGTGTGGTGGTTGAAGAAAATATCAATAATCAAGGCTAACAAGTATTGGTGAAAGATCAGAGTGGGATTTGAGAAAGAATCAGCATTGCATACGAAATGAATATAATACATTCGAAAAAAATATTTAGTGTTTCAGAAGGTCTGTTGGGGATGACACATCCTCGTTTTTGACATCAGAAATTGGGGTAATAGCAGTGAGATTGCTATCAGAAAGTGACATAATGTGCTCATGGTCGTATTCGCTGCTCTTGGTACTGTAGGTGTGTTTCCAGATTTCAGCAAGGCATGCGGAACTATGAAACCTAAACAATCTTTTGAAGTAGGATCACACTCATTTTTTTTATTTTCTCAAATGATCGTCCCAATTCCAGTATTTACGAAAACAACAATATTTTTGCGCAAAAATCGTTAAAACTCGAGAAAATCAATTTTTAAAACGCCAACTTAAATTTTTCTAACGTATTTCAATGAATGTAGAATTTTCCGCCGATTCGTACGCACCTAATATCGCTGCTCAAAACGCAATAGAAATATTTTTATGAACAAAATCACACTTTGTCGCGCCTACCGCTGCCGACGTATGAGCTGGCAGCGGCGGGCGCGACAGAAGAATTAAGTCGGCAGCGGTCAGCGCGACAAAGTGTGATTTTGTTCATAAAAATATTTCTATTGCGTTTTGAGCAGCGATATTAGGTGCGTACGAATCAGCGGAAAATTCTACATTCATTGAAATACGTTAGAAAAATTTAAGTTGGCGTTTTAAAAATTGATTCTCTCGAGTTTTAACGATTTTTGTGCAAAAAGATTGTGGTTTTCGTAAATAATGAATTTGGGACGATCAACTGAGAAAATTAAAAAATGACTGTAATCCTACATTAATGCTCCCCCATTGTCTGTAAAAAGTTACCTGTAGAAAACTAAAAGAGGCCCAACAGCATAAATAATGTAGTTGTACTGGGTGGCTGCTTTGCTAGAAAACCCAAAACTGGATTTCATTCCTTCGAAAGTGTGGAAGACGAACAAGGTAACATTAGACACCAGTAAAAATGTTATGATTTCCTTTCCCGGTTTGTATTTAATGGAGTATTTTGAGAGACAACGTAGCCTGAAAGCCCGAGAATAAAATGGTATCAAAATGATATTTCCTACCTTGATGTAGTCAGAATGAACGCAGCTTGAACTACCACTTGAATCATCCGTATTACAAAAACAAACGCCGGAAGAGCGCTGACAGTCAAATCAGCGGATCTCCGACAAGTGATGAAAACGTCAATTCCAACAGCACAATACAAGATTTCACCTATTAATCCAATGATGAGCAATATCTCATCAATCACCTCTCCATGTGCGTGTAAACGGTATTGTAATAGTCGCATTCTGAAACTTTTTAGTTGAAAAATAAAGTAAACTGGGGTATTCTCACCTCCACAAACCAATGACACATGCGCCCAGTGCAATTGAAAATAATGAAAGGTCTACTATTCCGAACACCAATTGAGCCCCGGAACTGTTTCTCAAGGTTTCAAATATAGTGTACATTCCCATAGACACAAGTGAGCCGATAAGGAAAATGATTCCAGCAAAAAGACCGGTTGAAGAAGAAGAACAGTCAATCCTCATTTTCACTTTCCTCTTTCCACTGTTACTCTGATGATGATGGTTCTGACCGATTGATTTCCATAAGATGAACATGATCGCAGCTCCAATTAAAGAGTATCTGAAATTATCAACTTTTTCAAACCATCATCCACTTCCCACTCACTCCACAATGCAAGTGGTCAAAAAAGTGGCAACATCCCCAAAGTGCTCGAGAGCAAACAATCTGCTGACCACCGCTGGCTCCACCGTTTTGGTCTCGGGAGTGTTGTTGATCTAGAAAAGAGTAACTTTGAGCGTTTGACTTATGGAACTGCGAAAGTACTGTTGAGTTTAGCACCGCGCTTATGAGATCGTGAATTTCTTCGGATGATGATGACGAGGAGGAGGAAGAGTAGTATTTTCGAAATGTTTGCTTTAATTGAGCTTTTTTGTGAGCTTTTGCTTCCTAAAAATTAAAAACTCGGAGTTTTTAAAAATATTCTTCTATGTTGGAAACTAACCTGCTTAGCTAAGACAAATCGAAACCATGTCCACAAATTTACAGAGATCAAATGCATCATCCCAAATGCAACTATTTTTCGAGAGCTGTTCACAGTGATCTGAAAATTTTGAACTATTTCTATATACATAGAAATTATTCAAGGGTACCTTTGAGTTACAAAAAATGAAATGCATTTGAATGAAAGTGAAAATAATAGCCACAATCATCTTCGCAATTGTCACTTTCTTGCATGTTGCATTTTCAATGCAAAGGAATAATTCCAATCCGAAAAGTACTATCCCGACACTTCCGAAAACTGAAAATAACTATTTTTACAAGAATCTATCCTAACACTTACAAAGAGCACCCAATCGTAAGTACAATGTGCCAGCTCCTTCTCCATTGTGCTGGCTTTGCATAATAAACCAGTCCTGGAAAGTTTTGGTTTCTTGATGAACTCTGGGATTTATTTTTTTAATACCTCGGCGTTTTTGATAATTTTGTATCGTCGGAGCACTGATATCAAATAGTTATAAGGACCAGGATAAATAATGAATACATAGCAATAAGCGAAAAATAATATGCCAACACCATACATGGCTATGTAGAAGATCTGAAATAGGAAATAACTCTTTATTTTCCAAGTTTTTTTCTTACTGTTTCAGCCTGCCACATATCAGTCCTCCATGTTGGCGAAACCTCAACCACGAGCGATATGATAGTGATGATGAGTGCGTACAAACTGGTTATGAGGCGAACGAAAAAGTTGCTAGAAAATAAAATAGTTAATGTAAATAAAATAGCAAACACCAATAGACTTACGTTGCTCTCGGCTCATGGATCCAAGGTCGTCGGTAGATTTCGTGATGATGTGTTGGTGAGGAAGGAAGACTATCACTGTCGCTTCCACCTTTTTCCATATCATCGGCAATTACTATCGCTGAAGACATGTCAATGACTTGTTGAACATGGTTCCAGGAGGAAGGTAAGACTAAGAAGTTTATCCTGTTTGAGGAGGAAACAAGTGCAAAAATAAGTCCTTTGTATTTGTTCTAGAGGGGCTACACTGAGTTGATCATGATCAAGAACTATTTGTAAAAATAAATTCCTAAAAACTCACGATTAGGTCCTGGACTGTACATTGATACTGGACCGATTTTCAGCTGCTCGTCGACCATTAACATTTCCTGAAAATTGAAATAATTATGGCTTAAAATAAATAATAAAAGCATTCCAATAGACAGTGAAACAGCGGAGATTTGGGGTTCAAGAACAAATTTTTGCATTTTCTCTGTCTTTCAAATCTAGTTACTTTGAAAGCATCAAAATTTCATTAAGAACTGTTCAGCTAGGTTAAAAAATTACGAAATGAAGAATATGAGAAAAGAAAATTGACAAAAGATAATGACAGAACAACTAGTTACCGTTTGAAAGTGCAACTATTTTTAACTGACTGATTTTTTCGTTAGTCACTTTTGTTCAGCTATCAGTTCACTAGGTAGCTTATGAGGAACCTAAATCTAAACCCGTTCACAGGTTCTCGAGTGGACAAAAGTAGAAAAGTTAAGAGGCTCGATCAAAATATATAATATGCTGGGTAAATAATAAAGGGGGCGATTGAAAAAAATCCAACTCTTTATTAGTACATGGAATCGAAATCTATGACTTGTAACTTTTGCTCTTTAAACTTGTCGAAAAGCATAAATGACCGGAAGTTTGACCACAGTTTTTATGTTCAAAGACAGTAATGTTTAGAAAGTGCTTCTCGCGGCGGACAAAAAAAAACGTGAAAAGTAGTGTTGTTGTAAGCCGAGGTAAGTGTTTTCCGGGAAGCACAAAGTACTACAACTTCATTAGCAAGACAACTGCTCAATATGAGAATCAAAGCAACAGAAAAAAGGTGCTCAGAATGAGCATCTCCATTAAAAACGAATCACATTCAGCTTTAAAAGAAAAATTGAGGAATGAAGTAAAGTAACTTGGTAGTGCGCTAGTAAGTAGGTAGGTGGTGGGAGGTGAGAATTAATCAAAACTGGAATATATATTTGTACTGTGTACATAGAGCTTGAAACGAAATAAGAGAGAGGCAACGGGGAGGTGAGCGCTTTGGCAATGTTTGTTTGACATCACAGATGGCAACCATTTTTGGAACACTGTGTCTTTTTTTTCTTCTTCCTTTTTTTCCTCCTAGTGACAAATTTCGACAAGAAAAAGTTATAGTGGTATGATCTGCAAATAAACACTAGTACACATTGTCATGAACAAAGAGCATTGGAACATTCTGAAAATAGAACATTAGGGTCAGAGTTCACAAATTTTGGGTTCAATTTTTCTGCTACCATAATCATTCAGATAACTCGTTCTTCAAGTCAATATTTTCATTTGGGTATTATACTTAATAGCTTCTTCTTCTTATTGACAAATGCGCGAAGAAGTAAGCAAACGCAAAGTTCAAAGCATCAATGCTTTTACCAATTAATTTGCAGTGAGTCATGAGCGTGTTCTTGATTTTTGATTTGATAACTTGTGATGCTCCTGTTCTTAATTGTTTTTCGGTAAGTCTTACAATACCCGCCGAAAAGAACGGGGCCTAGTTAACTGGGTCATGGTCCTATAAAAAAATGTCAACTGAAAATAGTGTACTAAAGTTGCTGGATACATCCACAAAAGTTCAGAAAAATTGGATATCTGAAAATCACTTTTTCAGACCCCTACAGTTAATCTGTTTCAACTGAAAACGCCCGTGCTCACATTGTTTTTGTCAGTACTGTAAATACATCCAATTATTTTGTTTTTGCTATACGACACATATCATCCTTTCAATTGGCTCCATCGAAACGCCACACCCCTATGAATATTGGAGCTAATCTCAAATGTCAAGATGATACATCATACAAACAATATGCGTCCACAAGACTTCTTTGGCACTTGACGCCTCACTTTTTTCGAAATGTCCGACTACTACTATCCTAATACCCTATTCCATGAGCTCATTCTGGAAAATGCTCCGAAATTTGGAGAGAGAGCAGCTTTAGTGAGTTTCAATATTGTTTCAATCATATTTTCTCATAGTTTTAGATCCATGAAGACCAAATTATCACTTTCGAGGAAATACCAGATTTGGTTTCAAAAATGGTAATGAAACTTTTGGAACTTGGTATTTCTCAAGGTAACCTTCCCTGTGAAGTTAAACTTAAGATCTAGGTTTTCCAGGAAATATTGTTATGGTTTGCCTTTCAAACTCTGTCTGGTACCCGATTTTGTTCTTGGCTTGTGCTAAGATCGGAGCTATTTTATCTGGAATCAACTCCGAATCTACACAAAATGAGATTAAGTATTGTGTAGAAGAGAGTGGTGCCAAATTGGTCTTCACAAATGAATCGGTGGCAACTGAGAATGCATGGATTCTTTCTACAGTAACTTGGAGTGCAATCAACTAACAATAAGTTATATAATTTAGATGAATGTAAAAGTCGAAGTGGTTCCTATCAATGTGAAAGATTACACAAATAGTATTCTGGAAATCGAGCATTTGAATGTAGAGACCAAAGACATTGACTCTTTTCTCCTCGCTCCGTTCTCCAGTGGAACTACTGGTTCACCAAAGTGCTGTCTTCTGACTCATCGCAATTTCTTGGCTTCTACATTTTCTCTCAAAAAGTAATTATCTTTCGTTGTGGTTTTATTGAAAACATTTGATATTCTATTTTAAGATTTCTGTTCGGCCAACTCCTGGCACAGAGTTCTATGAGAACTTTGGCATTTTTGCCGTTTTATCATGCATCAGGATTTTGGGCGCTGCTTTTGTGTCTTCTCGAGGGGTGTACTACTGTGATAATGTCGGATTTTCATCCAATTGTTATGATGGATTTGGTGGAGAAGTATAATGTAATATTTAGATTTTTGAACAATTTTCTGGATTTTCTGCTATTTTGGGGCCATATTTCACAAATGAGCCGTTTTTTTGGCTCAAAAACAAAATCTGAAAATTCTGAACAGTGGATTTTCAGATTGACACTATCAATATTGTACCATCGATCGCAAATATTTTCCTGAAAATGGGACTCCTTCAAGGAAGATGTCCAAGCTTGAGGTCCTCCATCTTTTTTTTTCTGAAAAAACTGGTATCCAAAAAAATTCCAATTTCAGAACTATTCTCTGCGGATCCTCCGGCCTGACTAAAGATCGTTGCAAACGCCTCCTCGCCATTTTTCCTCAAGTGCAACATTTTATTCAAGGTAATCCTTGAGTTTTTTCTAAAAAATATTTTCAGCAAATTTCCAGGTTACGGTATGACAGAACTAGTGGTTCTTAGTCATGTCACACCAATTGATGACAATTTTGAGCACCTCGGATCTTGTGGACGACTTTTGCCTGGATTTGAAGCAAAGGTGTGTTATCCATTTTGAAAATATTAATCCGGTTTAATCCAAAAATTTAATCCAGCTCTTTGAACATCCCACCGGAGAAGTTGAGCTACTTTTAAAATCTGATGCAATTATGAAATACTACAAGAATGGAACAGCTAATCTGGATGATGATGGTTATCTCCATACTGGCGATGTTGTTGAGGAGAACAATGGATTCTTTTACATCGTGGATAGAATGAAGGATTTGATAAAGCTGAATGGGTATCAAGTTTCTCCTACTGAAATTGTAAGATGGCAACGTCTCCGTGTTTCTAGAATCATCATTTCAGGAAAACGTAATCCTGACAGTACCGAAGGTAGCTGAAGTAGCTGTTGTTGGAATCGAAGACGAGTTGTGTGGACAACTCCCAAAAGCGTACATCGTTCTGGAAGAAGATGCAGACGAGCTGCTATTTCGTAAACATTTGGATCATACAATGAGAGGTTTATAGAAACGGCACATTTTTTACATAGTGCAAGTGATTTTTGTAGAGAAGCTGTCAGCTGTCAAGCAACTGCGCGGCGGAGTGACAATAATAAAAGAGATGCCGAAATCGGCAAGTGGAAAAGTTCAAAAAAATAAATTGACGTACTATTGATTGAGAATAATTGCGAGCTTTTGAATATAATAAATATCATTGTTTGTGGTTGGAATGGTTATGATAGCAAGGGTTGTGACTTTCACTCATCTGAATCCTTCTCTTCTGAATGCTGTCTCTTTTTAGCTTCTTTTTTGCCTTTAAGACGAGAAGAATAGCGAGTTGGAAGTGCTGTGGAAGTACTGGGACCGTTGAATTCGTCTTCTTCGTACTCGAGATCCTCATCGTAGGGCACGGGGTTTTGGTCGATTTTTCTTCTCTGAAAAAAAAAACCGAATTAATTGCAGTATATACAATATTGGCTCAAGTGAAATAGGTCAACTTTAAAGGTCTGAAAAACTGGTTTCCAGTTATCCGATTTTTCTGAAATTTTCTAGATGTATAGAGCAACTAAAAAAGTTTATTTCGATAGTTGACATTTTTTCATAGGACCATGTTAAAATTAGTTAGATTGCGTGGAAGCCAAAAAAAAAAAACTCCAAAATAATCTTGGGACGAAATTCGAGGAGACGTTAGTAAACGTGGCCTAACTGACTGCATTGTGGTTTGATGAAAAACTTGTCAATTATAGAAATAAGTGTTTTTAGTTGCTCTATACATCGGCGAAATTTCAGAAAAAATAGGATATCTGGAAACCATTTTTTAAACATTCAAAGTTGACCTAATTCAATTGAAGACGCCCATTCCTTTTCGCCAGTATTATCATTCCATTGAAAAAGTCTAACCAAATAAAAACTCACCTTGGCTGCTTGCTTCCGAGCCGTGTTTCTACCAACTGGACTATTTGTACCTCTCTTATTTCTAGTTTCCAATGGCTTCTCTTTCTGGTCACTTGGCTTAGAAGTTTCGAGAAGTTTTTGCATTTTTTTGTCGATGGAACGAGTCGCTTTTTTGGTGCGGATCTCCTCCAAAGCATCTGGTTTAACAGGGGAAGCTTCATCTTCTTGTTCAAAAGTTTCTTCTCCATCAAAAGTATGCTCTTGTAAGCCGCTTTCTTCCTCTTCTTCCTCTTCTTCCTCCTCCTCTTCGTCTTCAACTGGATGCTCAATTTTTCCTGTTGAAACATTGTTCTCGTCTTCTGGATACATCTCCTCCTCTTCTCCTTCCGCAATTTCATACTCCTCTTCTTCAAGGTATTCAAAATCGTGATCAGGTATTTGGAAGTCTCCGTCTTCTTGTATCACTCGTTCATACGGATATTTTTGCTCTTCCAGCTGGCTCACCAACTGATCAAACTCCGGATCATCAATTGTGTCGTCTTCTGGATTGTAATCAATTGGGTATCTGTTGCATGCAAGTTGTGCTCTCGGAGCACTTGAATATCCTTCTTCTTCTTCTTGATTCATTGCCAACGGTCTTGTCGCAGCGCCAACGTTGAAAAGGTCAGGGAGAGGTTCGCCGTTTTCGATCTTAAGGGGAACATATAAATTTGTTTTCAAAAAATTAGGCAAACCTTTCTCTTGTACTCTTCCTTGAATTTATCGATTTTTACGTAGATGTTGCGGATTTCATAATTTTGCAAGTAGAATCGGCGATCCGATACACTTGAATTCACACGCATTTTCTCAATAATCTGATCCTCATCCATTCCATTTATCAACATATGAGCGATTTCCATTTTGACGTCTTCTGTCAAGGGAAGAAGTCTGACATCACGTCCATGACCAGAGTGTTTAGTGCAGCCACGAAGAAGAACGGTTCTGGAAAATTTTATAACAAATTTAATTTAATTTTCTTTTTTTAACTTACCCATCTTCATTCTCTCGAACATGGAAAAATGCGGTGCAAGCTTTCTCAAGTTTCTTTGTCCCTCGTTGTCTTGAAATATCCGGAGTCTGATGGAATGTCATTGACTTTGATCTTGCATGAACACCACCGCCAGAAAGTTGACATTGATAGTACCTGAAAACCTTATGGTACTATCCATATCAAGTAATCATTAGCTTACGTTGACTTGCTGTATATATTAGTTCTTCCTGATGTTCTACAGTACTTGGACATGGTTAAACGTTCGAGTTCTGCCTTCCACAACTTGAACTCCGTCATACCTTTGAATACAATACGCTCGAAAGCTAGATCATTTATAAGATGATCGATTTTCATGTGTTTCACTGTTGCAGCAGCAGTATCACAACGAGTATCACATTCCGAAACTGGGCAGAGCATACCAATGGTGTTTCTGGAAAATCAATATTGCAACATTCGCACTTCTATTTTTTCTTACTTGATAATTGGATAATCACGATTTTCATGTTTCTTCATGTGAGTGACTAGCAATGCTTTTTGACGGAAAATGAAGTCGCATTTTTCACACTTTGCGTTATCAGAATTGAATCCAATTTGTTCGGCAGTTACGGTAAGTCGCCTCAGGAAATATTTGTTTGGAAGTGGAGTCATATCACCCATGTGGTCAGGTCCGGTTGGTTCCGGAAAACAAACTGTTCTTGCCCGTGTCCCTTTTTTCACGGCTTGCTCTGATTTGTATGCAATTATGTCTGCATTGGTGACAGGTTTCGGTGGTTTTCTCCTTATTTTCTGAAAAAAATCGGGTTATCACGATCGAAAGATGCGATAAAACTCACAGGCCGAAGATGGCGCCCATATCTGACAAATATTTCTCCATGTTTTGGATAGACTTTGTTTCGAGCCAAGTAGTTCGTTTCGGCCGATTCCTCCGGATCCAATGTGATTCCAGATAATGGAATGTACCGATCTCCAGAATGCTTTGGTTGCCACATGCGTCGCGCAGCAGGTAGATGTCTACTCTCTGGACAAATGTCCAACCTTCTTTCAGTATCAATTTGTTCGAAAAAATCCGCTGAAACAAAGTAGGTCGTTTTGGGTATAGTATGTGAAAATTCTTACGATTTTCAAATATTTCGTATGCCAAATGTGCTTGCTGTTGTGCGATAAAGTCTTGGTTTGTGTTGATGTAATGAGCGTCGATGAATTGGGGGTTCACGTTTGGTGCGTAGTGCGGATTGTTTATGTAGGGCTGGAAAAAGTGAGATTTTTGTTTCTCTTTAGGGAATTTTCATACTTTTCACTTTCATCTCAACTTATTTAAGTAATTTTTTTGTCCGATTACGGTCATCAGACTAGCGAACTCTTAACGACCCCATTAGTGTGAGAGCGTGCACAGGCTGTTGCGTAACTGTACATTCCACACTGGGGTCGACAAACGGTCGCCCGTTTCTTAATGTTGTGAAGACAGATGTTTTTATCGATTGACCATAGTATATGGTACTGGGAACAGACGGACTACGTTGGATGAGAAGAAACTTAGTTGAAATTGAATTTGAAAAGAAGTAGTTTGAACATAACTACTTCAATTTTAGAGTGTGAAACTCAAATTGTCAAATAAAAAACTCACATCATCATCATACTCGTGATGATACTCTTCCTCGTACATTTCATCCATATGGCCCACTTGGTCCACATCATCTTGTTCCAAATAAATTGCATGTCGATACGGGTCACCTTCATGGTGTCCTTGGAGAAGTTCTTCCTCCTCATGAGCGAACTGTAGGAGCTCGTCGTCGTTTAAGTCCAAGCCAAAGGGGTCGTCTTCTTTGGAAACGGAGAGCATTTTTTGACCGAAGAAGCTGCAAAAAATGAGATATTTGAATGGACTAGAGGAGAAATTGGAAAGTTAGGGACATTTCAGGGTGAAAAATAATATAATATATCGATTTGCATTCAAAAAACTATAGAAAATTGATTTGCAAGAAGAAAACGCAGTGTTCGATAAAATCGATAATTTAAAAAAATTTTCAAGATCCAAAAAGTTAAATTTTCCAACTCTAAATTAACCAGAAATACACTAAAATCAAATAAAAATCTGCACAAATTCAAACCCGCTAAACAGCGCTCGTTTTATCGATGCGGAGTGTCGTAGAGGCCTGCATGGCAGAGGCCACTCAGGGCCATTGTGTACACTACTACGCTGTCTGGTGTCTCATCCTACCACCCACTATTTCCACTCCATCTTATCCCACTCTATTATGTTGTGTGACGACACAGACGCACCTTCCACTATCTATCTTCGCTGCCCATCGGGTTCCTTTTCTCTCCGTCTTACACTATTTCTTCTCGTGTTCTTTGTAGTCATACGATTCGGACATGAACCGATAGGATTCAAGTACAATGTTTTTGTATTGATATGTTTAGTACTTGTTTTCTTAGACACTTTTTGTTCCTATAAGAAAGCTTCGTAGAAAAAACAAACTCTCTTCATTATGCGAAATGGCCCTCATCTCTTCCTATCCAATTTTGTTTTCGCCTAATGCCACTATACTGCTAATGCTGTCACTTCTGTCTATAAAAATTACGAACATCCGTTGTCAGTAGCAGTGAAGCGTATAATTTGATTGGTTAGAGCGTTCCAAATTCCAATTTTCTCTCAACTGACCGTAACCCTTTTTGCCCATTAAAAAAGTAGCGACTATTTTCGTTCTTTCTAGTATTTTGTCTTCAGTCTTTCATCATCGTCGGCTAATTTAGAACCTGATCCAATCCCACGTGTTAAACGCGCGACTTCTTTCTCTTCTCCGCCAGACTATTGAAGATTGATGGCGTCGTTGAAATGTTTCATGTCTCTTTTCGACAATCGAAAACCAAAAGTCACCGCAGGTAGAATTATGCAAAAAACTTTCGATTTGTGGTTACATTTTTTCCTTTACTCGGTTTCGTATTACGTGTTTCGCGAGTAGCAGTAGGTTCTCAAAGAATAAGGAACAAATATAAATACACTGAACAAAGTCTACGGGAAACAAAAAGAGTTTGTCTTTTTCCTCAAATTCATCATTTTAAAACCGACTTTCTAATCCCTAGAGATCAATAAAACGAGCCGATTTTCTTTCGCTTTAGAGTCGTTCTTGCCCTATTTTACAATTTCCTTACATATTCTTTTTCCATGTTTCCGCTTGCCAAATCTAATTTCCATGGGACCTTTTTTTGCGTCATTCTTTCCGCCTTTCTAGAAAAAGATTGCTCAAGTGCACATTTTAGTGGGTACGTGCACTTTCCTGGTTTTTGTTCGGACGTACATTGTCCTTCTGTTGCTTATCAATCGATTTTGTTCTCTGTGCGTATGTATGTGTGTGTGCCACCAGTGATATGATTCAGGAAACTAGCCAACACAAAATCGCATGATGTTTCTTTTCCTATTCAAAAAAAAGTGTACCAGTTTGAATAGAAGAATGAAAAGAGGGCGCGTTGAGAGATGGTTATCAAACTTCCTCAACCATAAGTTTGGTTTCCTACTTTTTTTACTATGAGTTTGAAGTCAGCTGTGTTTCTTTTTCTTATGAAATTCCCATGTCTAGTCGCACCAGAGATAGCTCAGTTATCTCTTCTTTTCTTCCGTTTTTTTCTTCCCCTCTCTCTTTCTTCTGTATTTCTCTGTTCTGAGTTTCAATCTATCTCTTTTTCAGGCCCAAGAGATGTCCTCTTTCAAAGACATCCACCACCAGCGAATCAGTCACATGACTGCGTCAAAGTCGACGACGATGAATGAGTCAGATGAGGTTCTTCCGAAAACGGTGAGAACCTTATATTATATTTTGGGTTCAAAGAAATTAATTAATGAAAAAAAATTTCAGCCAAATGACAAGGAAGCGTTCGCACGTCTTCTGTGGATCAATCAGTGCTATGAAGCGATGCCATCGAGTTCAAAAATGGTTGTCTTTGATCAAGGGCTCCTGATGCACAAAGCATTCAATGGTCTTCTTGCTCAGAGCACTCGCCATGTGCTCCTTTCGGATCCAGAATTGGGAGGAAAACTTGATGGAATTCTGAGTGTCACCGATTTCATCAAAGTCATGCTCAAAATTTACAGGTTTGTTCTCCTAAAATTCCCAGAGCTAGCCGTTAAAAGACAAGTCTTAGACAAACAACAATGTTTCTGCACAAATCTCATTAGTGCGTCTCGTTGATGGAATTATTTTCAGAGACAGAGCAAAGGCTGGGAAACCAGAGTCGACGGAGCTTGACATGACTCAAATTGCAAACGAGGAGATTGGAAACATGACGATTCGTCAATATCGGGGTATGTGAGCCGGAAAATGAGCAGGAGATGGAGCAAATTCGACATTCGTTTTGAATTACAAAGATTCCATTCCCAAATTTGACAAAAACGACTGTTCTTTCCAAAAAGTATCGGAACTTGGTCATTCAGAAAAAAGACGTTTCGAAACTTGGTCTTTCTGGAACTCTGACGTTTTAGAACTAGGTCATTGTAAAACTGTGTCATGTTGAAACCAAGACGTTTTGAAACTAGGCCATTTTAAAATTGAGACATTTAGAAACTGGGACGTTTTGAAACGTAGCCTTTTTGAAACTGGAGCATATTAGAACTCACTTTGAAACTGGGACATTCAAAATGTGCTATGTCTTGAAACTTGGCCATTTTAAAACCAAAATACTTCGAAACTATCACACTTAAAAATCGAGGTGTTTTAGAACTCGGTCTTTTCGAAACTGAGACTTTTTTGAACTAGGTGATTTTAAAACTAGATAATTTTAAAACTTAGTTGTTTTGGAACTAGGTACTTTCGGAATAGGAACGTTTTATAACTCATACAAAAATTCGGAAATTCAGTAACTGAGACGTTTCAGAACTCATTTTGGAACTACGATATTTAATAACTGGGTCGTTTTGGAACTGCAGCGGTTTAGAACTCATCTGAAAACTGGGACGTTTTGGAACTAGGTTATTTTGAAACCAAGACTGTCTGAACTAGGACATTTAAAACTGAAACTTTTTAGAATTCATTTTAAAACTAGGTCATTTGGAAACCAAAACGGTTTGGAAGTAGACAATTTTGAAACCAGTCCTACAAGGTTTTGCAAGGTTTTTTTAAACCGACTAAACTTCAAAACTTTAGAACAATAGAGCACAATTACCATGAGCACAAAACCTTCTAGAATTTTTATCCAAGAAATCCTTTTTTTTTTACAGAACTCGTCCGAAAAGAGGGCAATCTGAAAGAGCTCGTCTCCGTCGACGCCAGCTCCAGCCTCCTCGACGCCGCTTGCATCCTTGCTGAAAATCGTGTCCATCGTATCCCAGTCATTGATACCATCGATGGATCCGCCCTCTTCATTCTCACTCACAAGCGGATTCTCAAGTTTCTTTGGCTCTATGTAAGAAATTTTTTCCAGTTTTCAGAAAAAAATTTCGTTTCAGGGAAAACATTTGGCACCACTCGAGTATCTTCACAAATCACCCAAAGAGCTCGGCATTGGAACATGGAGTGGAATTCGTGTAGTTTTTCCGGATACTCAACTTGTTGACTGCTTGGATATTCTACTCAACAAGGGGGTGTCTGGACTTCCGGTTGTTGAGAGAGAATCATTCAAGTGAGTTTTTAAATTCCACAACTTTGTGAAATATCGCTTATTTTTTTTAGAGTCGTTGACATGTACTCAAGATTCGATGCCGTCGGTATTGCCCTCGAGAACCGTCTCGATATCACTGTCCAAGAGGCGTTGGCGTTCAAGTCGCAAGGAGGACCGATGAAAGTGAGTGTGACCGAAAAAAAGGGTTTTGTAATCTTTACCGATTTCGTTTTCACCGAAAAAAACTGGTTTTCCTATGAAAAGTTATCAGCGATTAGCGACTTGACACAAAGAATGCGTTAAAAAAGTTAAAACCAAAAATCAAGATCACACATCAATTGCAACAACGTGGTCTGCGTTGGAAAGGGGATTTGCATAAGTTTAGGTACTTTTAAGTACAACTTAGTGACACTAAAATATACAGTACTGGTCAAAAATTGACGTTTTCAGTCGAAATAAGTCAAATTTGAGGGTCTGAAAAGGAGGTTTCCAGATATCCTATTGTTCTGAAATTTTGGGGATGTATCATGCAATTAAATTACTTTATTTTTGTAGTTGACAACTTTTTTATGGAATCACGTTTTAGTTAATTAGGCCGTGTAGAAGCTAAAAGACTCCAAATAAGGCGAAACTCGACGAGATGTCTGTCTTCGCCTAACTCACTGGATTGCGATCCTATTAAAAAGTTGTCAATTAAAGAAATAGAGTTCTTGAGCTCCTCTATACATACACAAAGTTTCAGTAGAGTGGGATATTTGGAAACCACTTTTTCAGACCCTCAAAGTTGACCTAATTCAACTGAAAACGTCTGCGGGCGCACTCTTTCACTGTAGGAGAATTTATGGACACTAGAAATACTGTAGCACAATTTATGGGTCAGCACTGTAGTATGATTTAGGGGCCAGTACTGTGGCATAAGTTACGGACATTAGAATCAATCTATTTCCAAGAATTACAGTTTTTTTCAGAATGACGAACGAGTTGTGTCTGTTCGCGACAACGAGAGCTTCTGGAAGGCCGTCAACGTACTCGTCGATCACAATGTCCATCGTCTATGTGCCGTCAACGAGCATGGCGGTATTGAAGGTGTCATTTCGCTTTCCGATGTGATCAACTTCATGGTAGTCCAACCTGGAAGCCATCTCAGAAACATCACCCCTCCCAAGAAACACTGGGCTCGTCATCACGTTGGAGATATGAATGATAAGGTGCGAAATTATTTTTTCATGTTAAGTCTGGAATTTGGTTTTTACAGGAACTCCGCGAGATACTTCTCACAAATGCAGCCAACTTTGAGCAAGAGTCCAACTCGAGCAGTGCATCCAACTCGGCTCTGCCGAGCAATCAAAATAGCTACTCGAAACATGCATCTCATCATTAGAAATGATCCTATTTTTCATGTATACACGTTCCACTTTCCCGAATTCTACTATCACGTCAACATTCGTATTCGATTCGATTTTGGAGTTCGTCTTGCCTTGCCATAGGATTTTCCTCTTCTAGGCATATTTTGTCTTTTTCAATTGATTAGAGCTCAATTTTTCTCCGATTCTTTCGTCTTCTTCTCATTTTAAGTTTCCCTCGAGACTGAAAAAAAAAGTTGTGATATATTCCTAAGTCATTCAGAAGATTCTATTTTGGTTTTTCGATTCTATAAATTGTTCTCAATATTTTTTAGTTAATCAGCGTCTATTCGAAAACCAATAAAAGTGCACAAAGAAAAACTGCACTTTGCACTCTCTCTCGGTTCCACTCTCAATTAGTTCAATATCATCGTTTCGCTTCCACACGACAGTTGGATAATTCGAGAACCTATTACACTCCCACAAATCACTCGTTTTCGTTGTCTTGTGAGACACACTGTGTTATCGATCAGTCGAACCTTTTTTTTTTGTGGACAACGAGAGATGTACCTTCGTTCATAATCACTCTCTAGCGACTACTGATAGGAAAGCGAAAGAGGGCAGTCTAACTGTTTTAAAAGTGACTGATCAGATTCTTCTTCGTTTTCTATTCTTTTTTTCAGAGATCTTAAATTTAGCTCGACTTCTAAAGAGTTGAGACAAGTTTTGAGTTGGAAAAAGAAATGATAAGAGTATTCAATTCTTTGCAAACTCTTTGTGCAGTTATCATAATACTGATAGGGGAAAAACCAACGCGATTTTCACTTCAAGCCTTACTTTTTTGAACTTTAAAAAGTTCAGCTCGAAAAAAAACCTGCGTGTGAAAATCCATACTTGGATCTGAAGTTAATCCCACTTCAGGAACTTTTTCAAGAATTTTTCCCAATGAATGTATTGTCTAGTAGTTTTCCCTTTCCTTTCGCGAATTTCAGGTTTTTGACAACTGGAATTTCGTATAATTTTGAATTTCTTCCAATTTTCGTTTAACATGACTAATTTACAATTCCTGTCCGCTTTTTTAACGCGCCTTCGTCGTTGGCTGTTCATCAAAAAAGCACTTTGCTCGTCCCTTCGTCGAGCACATTTACTCTTTTTCCTTTTTCTCTTTTCTCTCTTCTACACAGAGCTCTCCCAAAAACGGGCTGAGAGAAAAGAGCATCAATCCGAGCGGGGTGGGCGCCTCCCGGCGTCGTTCGCACTTTTGTGAGGAGGCAGGAAAAAAGAAAATGAAAATGAGATGTGCCATGCGGTGGCAAAGAGCAACGCAACGAGTTTTTGGAGCCGTTCTTTTGCAGGCGGGAAAAGGAAGCTAAATGGAAATGAAACGGGGCGCCACCACTTTCTTGGAGCACTCCTCTGATTCCTTTTAGTTTTGGAGAAAGGCTCCTAGATTGATGACGTTTTGGGGTCCCTGCCAGCTATACACTTTATTAATGAATCCGCGCTACGGTAGATCAAAATGAAGGGATTAAAACTCTTATTACTTCAGATGCATACTAATGAGCCAGAAATTTCCCAACCTTTTGTTGCTCCTCCCTTTCCTTTCGAAGTTTAATTCCCATGACAACTCTGCGTTTTCTGCCTTCATTTCTCGCTCGCTTTCATTCAACTCTAGACTACTTTTTTTGCGAGTGCTCTAGACAAAATTTGTGTTTGCGTATAATCCATTCTTGTTTTCAGGGGTTTTCGAAAATCAGAAGCACGGCCAACAACTACAAAGAGTACGACACGAGCTAGTGAGGTATGTCAGACAGGTTACTGTAGAAAGCAAAACTTTTGTTATCAGTGGAAATGAAACTTTAAAGAAGCTGCTGTCATCTGTAAAACGTTTGCAAGCGGAATTTATTTAAACAAAACCATAAAGAGGTTCCATTAGATTCACCTTGAATCTGATTGGAAGTTATGCAGTAATAGAAAACCTGTATACCAATAAAAACCCAAAAATTATTATAAGAACAGCCCATAAAATTATTTGTTGTTGTTGTTGAGCATTTGGAGAAGATTGTTGATTCCAAAAATGGCTCCCTCGTCGACGTCTTCATATTGAGGGGTTCCATCCTCCGAACGAGCCATGCTGGAGAAGTCGATGAGTTTGACTTTCACCATGCAATCGTCATCGTCATCGATAATGATGAGCAATGAGCTTCCGAAGTAGCGATGCTTTGGGCTTGTCTCGAGGACCACCTTGATCTTCAGCAATTGTCTTATTGCCGAATAGATTTGCTCGGTGGGAAGATCGAAGAATACAGCCATGATGTTCGTGAACTCTTCCTTGTTGATAGCTTTTCCTGAAAGTCAACTCTATTTTTTGATGATGGGGTTTCTAGTAGTACCAAAGTCTTTCTTCCAATGAACCAATTGTCCATCAGACTTTCCAAAGAATCTGGCTCCGCAAAGACGAAGCCCAAGTGCAGAAGTCGTGGTGACTTTCGACTTGAGAATGTGGTTGGCCTTTTTTTGGTCCGAAATGTAGTCACTATGAGTTCTGGTACCTAGCTTCAAGTCTATGAAACGTGGCTTGCTCATTCCATGAGCCATGTCTTTCAAGATAAGATAGCTTCTGAAGCAATAAAAATGTGAATTCCATTATACTTCAAAAAACTAACCCGGATGGGTCAGCATCAATCAATGACATGACTTTTTTCATTGACGTTGGGTGGCTGCATGTTTTGCACTTTCTCATTTCAGTGAGCACTCCTCGCTGAAATTATTTCACTGAAATGTTTTCCTGCTAATTTATAAACTAACCCCGTAGACAAAGCAGCACTCCGGAGCGACTGCTTCAAGTTGCTTCGACATCTTCAGATAGCTTTCCACTTCGTAGATAGTAGTCGGCTTGAGCAGATGATCGCCGAGGAATTTGACCATCTCAGCGCGTCCGCCAATTTGATTTTGATACTCCATGGTAGACGCGACTGGAAGAAAAAAAATCTGCTGATAAGGCACGATGAAAACGAAGAGGAAAGGTAGAATGAACACTGTTAGCTGACAGTTCAAAAGCTGGGGGGATACGTGTGTACTTGAATATTCATTGTATATCATTGGCATAATAATGATTATCAATGTGGCATTGTGTGGTATATCTATATAGCTAAAGAAGAGAGAAAATGATCAAGAAGAGAATGAAGAGGGTATTCCTTATCAATACACTTGTCGACCTCTCTATCGCCTTGGACATGAGCTCATTCGGTAAGCATCAAAACTATATTGACGTCGGAGAGCAAAGGAGAACTAATCTGTAGATTGAAAAGTGGGGGGAGAAAAGTGAGAAATCGAGTCCTTGCAATTCTGGAATAGTTTTCGAGAGCACTTTCGTCAAATTACATTGGTTTTTTTTTGAGTTGCAGAGGGGGAGGATTCTAGATCCCTTAATCTAAACTTGAAGTCACAAAATTTGACTCGAGACCAGACGTTCCAATGATAAAATAGAAAGTAAATAACTTTTCATTGTGATTTTCTGTCATAAGTCTAGAGCATTGGGTCTCCTTTTATGGAGAAGAGGAAAGTCACACGGATAAAACATTTTTTGACAATAAACTTTGGAACTTTTCGGGTTTGAGAACAGTGTATTATGCTGATCTCGATAAATGTGAGTCTTGGCATAATTTCCCCGTTTTTTTGGCTGCGATATCACGGTACAAAAATGCTACCGTAATATATAAAAATTTAAAGGAACAGACTCTGATTTTCAGGTCAATTTTCTAAATTTTCGTATTTTTCGAACGCTTTTCAACAAATTTCGAAGCAACCGAAAAATGGAATTTCTCATCGAAATTTGATAAAAATTGTTCGAAAAACACGGAAATTTGAAAAAAGACTTAAAAATCAGAGTATGCTCCTTTAATTTTTAACAAATTACGGTAGCATTTTCGTGCCGAGAAACTTTTTTTTCCTGGAAAATTCTGAAAATAGTTGAACTACAGTACTTCCCTTCCCTTTTCCCTGTGATTATGTAATACATGTTTGCGTGCTTGAGAAGTAGGATAATTGCCGAGCATTGCCTTTAAACCGAAATTGATGGTTTTGTATTTTTCTCTCTTCTTTTTCTTTCTAGGTAGCAATTTCCGCGGGGAGTGTTTTCTTCGTTTTTGTACATCCAATTTTACACCGTTTGAACATCTCAACATACAAACCAATTTTCTTGGACTCAACGGATACATGTCCTACTGTAGACACACTTTTTCGATGACGTCTCAATTTCCGGTAGTGATTCATGAGCAGCCTAAATTGAGCAGATGTTTATTGAAGATGCTCTCGGGAGGCGAAGAGCAAGATGGATAGGAACAGGAGTGGTAAAGGGCACCAAATCTTGGAAATGGGTCATTGGGTAGGGGAGCTCCCTTCTTTGTAGTCGTGCATTCACTTTTATTAGGTCAAGGTTTCGGGGGGCTCCTCATTCTTCTTCTTGCATCTGTCCTACTCATTTTTCAGTTTTCTGTCAGGGCGCGGATGAGTTGTGAAGTTGTTAGGTCAGATTTCAAATCCATCTGCATTTTTTTGTTGTTTAGATCCCGCTTTTTGAGTTTGTCATTTAGAAAAGGTCTGACTGAACATTTACGACTCTTTGTCGATGAATTTATGTTTTTGCCGGAGTTTTTTTTTTCTGTTTGCTCTCTTGCTCATTACAAGTACGTTCAGTTTTGGAAAACAAATTTCTGCTATCATGATTCCGTCGGTAGCTGGTAACACAGAGACGCTCTCTTTCTGTAAAAAAATGTGTCATGACGTCACAGAAAACTAAAAATTCACTGAAAAAATTCAAAGAGAAGTGAAAATTATTCATTATCATTTTGAAAATCATAATAGAAACGAAATGTTTGTTGATAACTCCGAGTACAGTTCGAAATTTTGTCCTAGACAAACACTTTTGCTGCCTCGCAGTCTGGAGGGAATTGAACTTTTATGGAAAAGTTCAACAACAAAGAACGATTGGGTTTAGGGTCCTAAAAGAGAGATAATAGGAAAGATTTGAAAGCTGATAATGATAGAAAATGGAATCTCCTTTATGAATTACATCTTCAAAGTTCATAGTGACATTTCAAGGGCTGAATTAATCAAGAAGATAATGTAAACATAAAATTTTGACCAGCAATCTAGACACCTTTATTGTTCCTTCTATCAACGAGATTTCCGTTTCCTTCATCAACACCACACACAGTTGTCTACTATATTATTTTGAGCCCCTTTCCCATTTTTTCTGCCTCAAAATTCTCTCTGTTATGATCTTCTGCCTTTGACAAAGTTCAAATTTTTGTACAATGCACTTCTTTTTGTATTCATGTGCCACGTCAGCAGACAGGCTCCTCCCATTTTTTAATCCGGAAAAGTCCTACTGTAGGCTCTCAGCTACTGGCTGGACCCTCCTGTTTCGAAACGTTTTTTAGTCCCGCCCATTTCTTTTGTTTCTCATCCTTTCCGGGCACTTGTTCGCATCCTCTTACTAAATCATCCAAGAAGAACTCTCCACCTTTTTTGGTTCCTTCTCGTCTCTTATATTCATCTTGATATTTGTAGACTTTCGGGTCTCTCTCTTGAAGGTCTATGAAACTAAATCGAACTCGTATACGTCCAACTCTACTGTTGGTTGTAATTGTGGTGGTGAGTTTGGGATGGGGGTATTTGAAAAGTTTACGGTAACGAAGAAAAGGTTGTTCTGTTGGTTTTGCAGTTAGTTCATAGTAAATAACATGAAAATCTTAAAAGGGACAAGGTGTTTCTCAAAAAGTTTGTATTTACTAGATACTAAAAATGTTATGAAGCTTTTCTAGAAGCATTTTAGAACTTCTAAATTGGAAATTCGTTGTAGTAACCTGTGTTCTGTCCATCTGAAGTATCTATGAAGTCTTCATCAGATAATAATATTAAAAGCTCGGAAATTATCAGGGGTAGTGTTTGACTACTTTTTTGTTATGATGAGCAATTGAATGAGATAAAATTTCATTGTGTGCTTTGTTTGCTCATCATAATCTTCTTCTAGTTATTCCTCTTCGTTGTTTTTTCGAGAAATAGTCTAATAATAAGAAATTATGCTTCTTGCTATCCTAACTGACTAGAGTGTGACAAAAAAGGTAATTTGCAAAAACAAAGTCCGAGATTTGAGTCATACATTCTCAAAATTTCTGAAAAATTGGATACCTAGAAACTAGATTTTTAGGGTCTTGAAGTTGATCTTTCAATTTTCTTTTAATCAACAAAATCAGAAGTGCTCCTGATTTGTATTTTTTACTTTTTGGGTACACTTTTGTTTAAACTACGAAATACTATAGGATTCTGCTATATAGAAGTATACTAATATCGTATAGTTTTCACGAATACAATTTCACATTACTATATTCAGGTTTACCTCCTCGTCACGGCAATGTCCCGCCACAAAGGGAATGTTCCGGATTCAAATGGAGCACCTCCACCGTATCAATACAACTACGGAAACACAAATTATGCACCGAATCAAGGTCGTCATGCTAATGGAAACAGACAAATGAGTTACGAGCAGGCATATTACAATGGGAGCAATGGAAATTGGCAAAATAGTGGCAATAACAATGCCGCTAACGTTCAATACTATTCGCCAAATCAAATAGTCAATGGAAACGCGGGAAACTATACTCATGCTCCACCTCCGGCGTATGTTGCTCCGAATCAAATTGCTGTACATCAACAACAACAATTGGCTTACATGGCTCGGGTCAACCATCCAACAGTAGCACCTCCACAACAATTCTACCAGCAATACAGTCCAGGTCAAGTACAGTACCAGCAGAACTCGCAAGGTAGGAATAGTCGAGGTGAAAACAGACAATTGAAAATGGTATTTTCAGGGCCTATACCGTATTCATCGTATCCCCAGAATAATCAATACAACAATAACGCACCCAGTTACAACCAACAATGTGTTCAACCACCAAGTTTTTTTTCGCAAAAACCAGCAGAGCCAATACAGAACCATCAAAATTCCTATTCTACAAACCCAAAGGAGCAGATCCCTTCCTCAAAATTGTCTCCAAAGTTGACTCCAGTAGAAGATAAACCCATTGGATTGTTTATGAATCCAGCTCTGATTCCAACAACTGCTGGAGAAGTTGTGTTCGTGAACAAGGATGGCTATGAACAAAAAATCACGGTTCATGGAAAAGATACTAATGTTTCAAAGGAAAATGGTACAGAAAAGCGACCCTCACTGAGCCAATCCGAATCCAGTGCAGCAGAGAGTTCTCAAAACATTCAAAATTTGCTGGAACTCTCTCCAATGTCTTCAGTTAGTGTGGAAAATTCATTAACTCCGGAACAGGCTAATGAACCAAATGAATCAGAAGATTCGAGAGCCTCAGAATCTGTTGGAAAACCATCAAATCTCTTCAACGGTATCGATTTTCCAAACATTCCTGAAAATTCCGTCCCATCAGATGCTCAAGAAGACTACAAGCAACTAAAGAAAAACATGGAGATTGAGATCGAAAAGTTCTTCGAAAAGCATCCAGACTGTGCTAATTCTAGTCAGAATTCTGCTGCTACAGTAGTCTCCAATATGAAAGATTACGTTCAATTGGAAGACCAACCTGCATCGTTTTACCTGAATGACAAGGATGGCCCAGTCGAGGTGGATTTATTTGTGCCAATATCAAGTATTTTGGAGCTTGAAAAGGGTATTCGAAGGGCTCGAATTGAAAAGTTTGTTTTGATATCAATGACGGATAGCAAAATGAGCTATTTCAGAAATTCTCAATTGTCAGCGATATTTGAGAAAAAGATCCAGAACACTTTGGAAACGGTAAGCTACTCCAATTCATATTATAAAAAACTATTCAATTTTTCTTTTTAGGTGAAATTTGAAAGGGATGGAATTAAAATAAACTTGAAGAAAGAAGAGCTGGAACAGTTGCAAGAAATGTTTAGACAAGGACGACAGGCCACAATTATCATGTACTCGGAATTCCCACAGTAAGCTTTTAGCTAACTTTTATATTTCTTTAAGTAGGATTACAGTCATTTTTTAAAATTTTCTCAAATGATCGTCCCAATTCCAGTATTCACGAAAACAATAATCTTTTTGCACAAAAATGGTTAAAACTCGAGAAAATCGATTTTCAAAACGCCAATTTACATTTTTTCGTATTTCAATGAAATGTGAAATTTTTTGCTGATTCGAACGCACCTAATATCGCTGCTCAAAACGCAATATGAACATTTTTATATACAAAGTTTCGATTGCCTTCGCCGACTGCTGCCGACGTATGAGCCGGCAGCGGCGAGCGCGACAGTATATTTAAGTTGGCAGTGGATCATTTGAGAAAATATAAAAAAATTACTGTAATCCTAACTTGCATTATTCCTGCAGGGAAGAGAACGGTTCGGATGAAGAGTTCTATGATGCCAATGGAACTTCTGGGACTTCCAACGATGGGGCCCCAAGTACAAGTGCACTCCGGACATCGCCTCGTCGAACTCTTCCCGTCCCACCACAGACACGCTCTTCACGATACTCGGATTTTACAAACAATGGTGCCTCAGCAAGCCGAGAGAGGGCAACAAGTAGTAGGGTTGATTATACCTATAGGCCAAGGCAACCCGAGATGAATGTTCTTGAATGGTCTGACGAGCCAGGGCCATCAAATCGTCCTGTACCTGAGCCTTCCCCGGAGACGCCTTTTGGGAACGAGATAAACGACACTTTCCAAGGCCATAGGCTGAAAACCTACCAGGAGATATTGGCGGAGCGAGAAAATTCTATGAATTACTGGAATTTCCTACGCAAACTTCAAGAGATAGCTCGTGAAGAAGAAGAGAGGTTTCGATTTGAAACTAGTTTTAAATTTCAGTTTTGAAAATTCCAGAGCATCGGATCCACCACCTCGACACAAGTCAATCGAACCACGGATGCGACTGAATCCTGAACACGACACCGAGGAGAATGGAAACAAAATACCACCCAGTGAGCTGATAACCTTTATAATTCCAACTCGGATTGATCTTTTTGCTCAAGTGCCCTTCAAACCGTGGAGAATGCCGTTGATTGGTGTCGCCCGACGAGCGCAAGGGTGAGTCGTTAAATAGAGTAGTGTGGTTTTCTTTTTCTTTTTTCTTGCTTTCTCTCACTAACCAGTAGTTTTCCATCACTAACACTAGGATTACAGTGTTAACTACACACCCAAACGATTTCTGCCAGGCCACAAAGCATGTTACAGAAGAGACACCACAGAGACCGAGGAGGACTCGAACGATGCGAGTATCAATAGAGGTAGGGGTCAGCGCAGCTAACATTCTTGTTGTATTGTGATTGTATTTGAATAAATATGTTCTGATTTGGTTTGGTTTAGTTTTATATAAATATTGTGTTTGTGGCTTCACTATCACTATGTTCTGTGGGATTTTAGATATTGGGCCTCTCACTTTGGAACCAAGGGGATATCTGTTTGCCACGCCAGTTGAGCTGGAACGGTTGGAGCAGCGATACAGAGCATTCATGGCGGCGTATGAAAAGAGAAACGCCAGAAAATCTGAAACCAAAGAAGGCAATCAACCCTTCGTCTGCAACAAAAAAAAAAACAATAATTTTCCAGGACCAGTTTTGCCATTTAATGATGAGGGTGCTTCGGCTTCTTTGAGTCAGCCTTTGTCAGATAAGGAGAATGAAAAAAAGACACGGGAAGCTGCGGAATCCTGTCGTACCGAGTCCTCTTCCTGGAGTTACAATGGCGACTTTGATGACGATGATGAAAACGATAGTCATCAGTTTTCGGGGGCCTCTTCTTCCTCCTGCACCAAACACAATCCAACTTTCTCTTCGGGTTCTTCTCACACTTCTGGAGATCAAGAGAAAACATCTCACAACACTTCAAGAAACACCGGACGGCCAGTTCGAGACACAGCCTGGAAGAATCAGAAGAAAAGAGAGAAGGATATCCAAAGAGCCCAAAGGAAGAAGGAAGAAGAGGAACGACTTCAGAAACAGCGTGTGAAGAAAGAAGCAAAAGAAGCTAAATTGTTAGCTGCCCAGGAGCGGAAAAGGATTGAAGAGGAAAGGTTAGCCGCAGAAAAAGCAATCGAGGAGCAGAAAAAGAAAGAAGCTGAAGAAGAACAAAAGAAGAATGATGAGATAATCAAGGGGCATAAACGGAAGATTATGAATCAATTTAACAAGGATCGTAAGCGTCGAATCAAGCAGGAGAGATACGAAGCCAAGAAGTTTGCAGAAGAAGAAGCGGAGAAGAAAGTGCAAGCTCAAATTGAAATCGCTAGACGAGTCATTGATCCAGTTATACAATCTCAATTGGACATTGCTAAAATAAACTTGGAGAAATCTAAACTTCGTCGCAAGATCGATAATAGATCAGAATCGGAAAGCGAATTTGATGAATATGAATGCGAGGTGAATGAACTGTCACCAGAAGAAAAAGCCAGATTGAGAGCATTCATCGAACCAACTTTGGAGCAGCTGGCAAAACATGAGCATGTTGATACATCTTCTATCAAAAATCGTAAGCTGTTTAGACATTATTCTAGAGTTACTCTATTATTTCAGGATGTGGTGAGATCTCATTTTTCTTTGACTCGGATCCTCACTTCCTCAAGTACCGACAGAAGCATACCTGTGAGGGAAATGCTCTCAATGATGAAGTGGCAAAAGGGATGTGCTCGTGGAGAGAATATGAATTTATCAAGGTATAAAAATTCGGCTCCGCGACGTTTCGAAAGTGTGACGTTTCGCAAGTATGACGTTTCGAAAGTGTGACGTTTCGCAAGTGTGACATTCCGAAAGTGTGTCGTTTCAAAAGCAAAACGTTGCACTCGTGAAATAGCGCACTTTCGATACGTCACACTTGCGAAGCGTCACACTTTCGAAACGTCACACTTGCGAAGCGTCACGCTTGCGAAACGTCACACTTTTTAAACGTCATCATTCGAATCGTCGCGGAGCCAAAAATGCAATGTTTTGAATACTCCAAAATCATACTTTCAGATGTTTGAGCAGGACAAAAACTTGAACTATGCCAGAATCGCTAGACAATATCAATACTGGCAAGAGAACATGTACGAAGATCTATCGATGTTCATCAATTATTGTCTGACAAGACGTGATCCATACTTTCCTACAATCGAGACATTGGAGATGTGGCTATTCTTTGATGAGGAGCAACGAATTGAGACCATGGAGTCGACTTTATAATTTTGAATGCATCTGTGTATCTATCACGATCTCCAACGTTTACTAGAATTCAAACTGAGCTATTTCCGATTTGAGTTCTGCATAATGAATACGTTTTACAGTAAGCTTATTCGGTAGGAGAACTCGTATCGCTGCGGTACACCAGACTTGCTGGGAGAAAATTTTTCGGAAAATCGGAAAGCGATTTCTTCCAACTTTTTTTTCGGAAAATTTTTTCCGATCGGAAATTACCGATTTTATTTTTCAGAAAAAATCGGGAAATTCCGGAAATTTTCGAAAATTGTATTTATTAAGCCATAAGGCAAAAAAATCAAATTTTAACAACTGTAACAACATTGAATTCTTAGCAACTGTGAATTATCTTGAATAGAATGTCTGAAAGCATCGTAAATTGTAAATACTCGATTTTCGTGTTTTTGTCAAGCTCTTCTTTCAGCTTACTGATCATTCTTTCCCCCGATTTTTTTCAGATTTGTTTTTCGGAAAATTTCCAGCCGGAAAACTTTTCCGAAAAAAGTCGGAAATTCGGAAAATCGGACATTCCGATTTTCCGATTCCGAGCAAGCCTGTCGTACACCCAACTTGTTTTTTTCTAAACTTTTTCGAAACGGTGACCAAAATGTTTATGCGGGTTTGGGCTGATCCCGAACCTTCGATATGTTGGATAAACGACAAAAAGAACAAGAACAGAAGACAAATAAGACAGTGACCCATTTATTGAGAGAAAAAAATAGATTCAAAAATATGTTCAGTGAGAGAACGAAATAGATTCAGAGTTCAGGGGATAGTAGCAGGCGGGGAGTTCAAGTTAGTTCAATAACTTGAACTGGTCGGGGGGAGCTCCAAGTTTCACGCAGCATGTTCCAATATTCTTGGTCGAATTGCGGAATTGCGCTTTTCTGTAAAACAAGAATATTCTCAAAATTGAACCGCTCTCCATTGCTGTAAATTGAGTTTTTGCGCCGCTTTTGATACCTGCTATACACCTCGAGTACAATTTGCGTCACACGTGATTACTCATAGAGGGTGCGGAAAGATTCAAATTAGAGCCATGTTCTCATTGAAGCTTTGTGATACTTCAATTGTTTGGCTTTTCTCTCAGTTCTCAAATTTTGCTGTAGTCCCAAAAAAGTGGAAAAAAATAATGAAAAGTTGGATCCCTGCCACCAAGAATTGAAATCAATGTTCTTTACGAACTCACCAATGATCTCAAAGCTGTTTCTTCGTAGGCGGACGTATCGACTCCCATATGTCTTGCGACTTTGAAGAACTGTAAATCATTCAAATTGAAATTCGTTGCTTTCTATATATGTCCAATTACCACGCCCAAAAAGCTCATCGCGGCTCGCGGAGTCATTTGAGAACGAATGTAGAAGCGTTGAAGGGATCCGAATAGCTCGTTGAGAATAATCTGCAACAACAAATGTTTTCAAAGTTTATTCTCATTCAAGTTACCTTGAATTCTCCATCCATTGCAATTCTTTTTCCTTCATTAGAATGGTTCATGAAGCGATTGTTCCTAAAACTCATTTAGACGTCGAGTTTTGTACAGTTACATTGTTCAAAAACACTTACACATAGTTTATCGCATCCCGTGGCGTAGGGAGACCACGGTGGACAACTTCTGGGTGTATTTGGAACAGTTCCTCATACTGGAAAACAAAGCATCAGTATTTTTTAATCACTTCTTTTGGAAAATACTTACAATCGCGTAATGCACTTGATTCATGTAGTTGTTTATATGTTCATTTACTCCATGCATTGTGACATAAAACATATACTGAAAAAATTAATGGTGTTTTTTAAAATTCTTAATCATTAATATCTTGTGTTCTCCGATTTCAACTTGTTTTTGAAATATAAGAAATAAAAACTTGTCATATTCGGTAACTTACGTAGTTGTAGAACAGGGGGGTCTTTATATGAACATGGCCCCCTGTGTGGCACATGCTGGTGTAGGCTATGGTTTCTGCATAGAGCTTCTGAAAAATTAAAAGTTAATCAAAAACTGAAAATTCATCCCTAGAATCTTGACTTACCATCATCGCTTGACAACCCTCATGGGCTAAGTCATTTATTTGTATCCCTGCAACTCTCCTAATATCGTTTTCCGATTCAATTCTTTTGTGTTCCACAAACTGCAGGAATTGTGCGGAGAAAGCAGCGTCTTGCCGAATCCTGGTGTTTAGCAAGTTCCGATTCTCCTCTTCTACAATACCATGCCATTCATTGGCATAATTCATTTTCGTCGCTCCTAGATTTGAAAGCCTTTGATGTTTCTCGATATCGGGGAGTGCAGATAATGTGATCCGTGTCATGCTCCTGTCAATCTCCGAAATGCGAATCTCGCATTGCCTTCTTCTCTCGGCTGGGGCCTGATCCCTTGGAGCTGGATTTATGATCCCTTGGAGCTGGATTTGATCTTCTAGTGGATCCATTTGACCTTCTAGTGGATCCATTTCAGCTACTGGTGGATCCATTTCAGCAGCTGGTGGATCCATTTGACCTTCTAGTGGATCCATTTGGTCTTCCAGTGGATCCATTTGACCTTCTAATGGATCCATTTCAGCAGCTGGTGGGTTTGGAATCGCCGGTAGTTGATTCGGAGCTGCACGATCTGCAAGGAGAGGGTAAGTATGAGCAATGTCAGGATCTTTCGAGCTGGGAACTGACCTTCTGCAATGTACTCTTGCCAAGCGGCAAGATCCAAAATGTAGATTGGAATTGGTCTTGGGAGCATTGCTGAACGTAGAGTTTGTGGTGATCTGAAATATGGAAAGTTGCATGAGTTGACTTCGGATTCAGGCGTTGATTCAAGACTGATTAAATGATTCTCGTAGAAGTTTACGGTACTAGATGACAGGACCATTATACAACAAAAATTGAAGCGAAATCCCAGAAAAAAACGGAAATAGAAATGTTTATTCTTATTTTCTGGCAGCAAATAGGGTTTTCTCTTACTTTTTACGGTCAAAATTGGATAAAATGTGCATTTTTGCAAAGCTTATTGCTAGAACACCTTGATAAATGCAAAAAATCGTGAAATCCGACAACCGGAAGTGCGAAAATTAAAGAAACCGGCTTGAAGTTATGATAAAACCAGATGGCACCCGATCCAGTTTGGCATTCGCCTGCGTCTATGCTTTCCCTCTCGCGTGTACATGAAGCGCATTTGCATACACTACACTGTATACAGTTTTAGGGGGGAAAATGGAATTGCGAAATGAAAATTTATGAAAATGAAAATAAACAAAAGCAAAAAATCATGATAACTCGGCTGTTTTCGGCAACTTTTGTGCGAGACTTGGTCGTCTTCTGAGCGGACCTTGGGCGGATGTCGCCTTATTTTTTTACTAAAGCCGCAAAAGCCTCGCCTAGCCTTCGCTTAACCTTGGCCATTTGCATCATCGGCAGTAGGGGTACCCTTCATATTCTCGCTGAATTTCTTCTAAAAAGCAACAAAAACGTTTTCATTATTGCAATTCATTTAAATCACACAAGAAATACATTGAAAAAAAATTAGCAAATCTGAAAAAAAAACAAAAGATCCAAAATTAACTATAACTTTATCATCGTTCTTGCTGATGCCAGGTGTTGTTGAAAACTCCTATTGTGAAAACTCCTATTGTGAAGATCCTTTTGGTGGTGCCTTCATTGTCTCTCCATTTAACGAATATCTGAAAATATTGAAACAATTTTGTGAAATTGATAGAAAAAATCTGAAAAAAATTGATAGAAATAAATTGATAGAAACTTATTACTGGCATCGAACATAGCATTGAGTTGAACTTTTGGTCGAATTCGGAAACCGATGAGTTGAATAATCCAAAATCTTGATTCCCGCTCACTTCATAATTTATTTTTGTCCGAATCAAAAAATTGTTGAAGTCCTCAAAATTGTCGTCCTCTAGTCGGGACGTAAAGATGTCCAAACTTGAATACATAGAGTGAAAAATATAATTTGGAGGATCACAGGTTTAGAATAAACCAAACGAAAATATGAACAATGAAAAAACTTTACGAAAAAAAATGTTTTGATGTTTTGGTGGATGCGACGCCGCCGCTCGGAGTTAAAGTTTGCCCAAGTTTCGCTCAAGGGCGGACTTCCGCTCAGAAGTTGCCCCATACCATTTCGTGTGTTTGGTACGAAACTCTCGCCCAGAAGTTGCTCAACTTTCGCTCTAAAGCCGCCGTAGCATCGCCAAACGTTTATCTTGCATCAGAAGATGTCTGAATACGTCAACCCTCGCCCAAAAGTTGCTGAACATTCGCTCAAAAGCCGAATTTCGGACAAAGTCTGCCCAATCGTTGCTCAAGTTTCGCTCAAAAGCCGAAAACGGCTCAACCGTCGCCTTAAAGTTGCGAGCATATAGCCGAGAATATACATTCTAGGATCGAGTCCATTTATTTTTCATGAAGAATGATTGGGAAATAATAATAATAAAATTCCAAGTTCCAATTTATCCGTTATCTTTTTTTGAGATTTCTTTTCTTTTGATATCGATAAAGATCAATTAAAAAATCCCCAAAACCGTTCGTTCTTTTTTGGCACATAAACAGCTGGTCTTTTTCTCCATTCTCCCAATTTTTCATTTGAATCGGCAGTTTTCTTTTCTATCTTTTTGGTTCGTATCATCAATTCAGTCTCATTTTATAAACAAAACATTTTTTTAATCTCAAGTTTCAACAATTCACACTGATTGTTTAGATAATGGTGCAGTCTAATATTCTGAAGCCAGTTTTTGAATGAAATGGTCCCCATATCCAAAAATATCAAAATTCCCTTTTCACCAATCCTCCATTAATCAATCTTATTCTCCCAAAAGATGCAAAAATCTCATTCGAATTGCCTTTTTCCAATTTCCGAACGCCATATTTCCAATTTCTCCTCCCACATACATCTCCGTCACTCTTCCCACGTCACTATTCATCTCGAATGCTCATTTCTCCTTCACATCCGTTTTCTCCTTTTTTCAGATCTTTTCTCTGTTTCTCCTCTCCTTCGTTTCAGTTTACATGATCTAGTGTGTGTTCCATTTCTCGGTGTCTTTCCTTGCTTAGAAAATAAACACACATATGTATTGATTTCAAGATAGCGACATTCTCATTTGCGGTAGATTCTGTGTTTTTAAAATTAAAAAAAATTGACAAAGACTATCTTGATAATCATTTTTTCCGATCTAGAATCTTGAAAAAAAAACCAGAATTGTAAACAGATTTTTCCTGAACAGATAGTTAGGATACTAAGTCACAATTTGCTCTTTTAGTTTACCCCTTTTCTTCATGAATTCCCAATTTTTGAATTCCACTTATCCTGAACCATGTTTTCTTTTTCTTTTTTTTTCTGGTCGGGCCCTTCTCCTTTCTTCTCTATCTCTGACGCCTGTGGCCATTTTTCATACACATCTTCCTTTCTCTTCTCGCTTCTTTCGTTTTCTTTTCCTCCTTCCTCCATCCTCTATTTTTTGTTTTTTCTCGAATGGCTCCCCGCTTTGGGGCCTCATTGGAGAGTGTATACGCGCCCCAACGCACTTTCAGGGTTTCATGCAACGTCAGTGTATTGATTATAAAACCACATCAGCTTCACTTCCGATTTCTTATCATTGTTTTGCTATCTCGCCTTCGGACCTCTTTTAAATAGTATTTTCCAGGGTATGGAGTCAAAATTCGAAAAGCCGAAAGGCTATGCAAAAGGTTTAGGATCCGCATCACGCAGCTTGGTATGCACAGTTTTGACGGATGCAACGATTGTTGAGATGTGAGTATTATAGTTTTGAAGTTTTAATTAGTTGTAAGCTTTTTTTAATGTTTTCAAATGATTCTCCCAATTGCAGTATTTACGAAAATAATAATATTATTGCACAAAATCGTTGAAACTCGAGAAAAACGTTTTTACCAATATTTTTTCTAACCTATTTCAACAAATGCAAACTTTCTTGCTGATTCAAACGGGTCTAATATCGCTCCTCAAAACACAATATTGACAATTTCATGGATAAATTTTCACTTGTCGCGCTCGCCGCTGCCGGCTCATAAAATTTTTTGAAGCGTTTTGAGGGCTCCGCGACGTTTCGAAAGTATGACGTTTCGCAAGTGTGACGATTCAAAAGTGTGACGTTCCGCAAGTGTGACATTATTTAAATGCGATATTTCACGAGTGCAACCTTTTGCTTTTGAGACGACACACTTTCGAAACGTCACACTTGCAATACGTCACACTTGCGAAACGTCACACTTTCAAAACGTTACACTTGCGAAACGTCACACTTTCGAAACGTCACACTTTCGAAACGTCGCGAACCCGTTTTGAGCAGCGATATTAGGTGCATTCGAATCAGCGAAAAATTCTACATTTGTTAAAATAGGCTAGAAAAATGGAAGTTGGGGTTTTGAAAATGGATTTTCACGAGTTTTCACGATTTTTGTGAAAATAATTTGTGTAATACTATTTTAAGTTTGTTAGTATCATAAGCTCATGAGTTTCCCTTCAGAATCGATCTCTGTTTGGGAAGCAGTTACGTCCATGAGTGTGCACAATCGGTGAAGCCATCGATCAGTAAGGTGGAGTGGAGAGTCATCGCCCCGAACTGGTATCTCATATTTCTCTACCCATTGGACACTAACCTGAAACGTACCAAACTGTCTATTGTGAACAATGTGAATTTAACGGAAGGACGCGTGCTGGAGAACGACTTCGAAGTCGATGCGGTTCGTTATGCAAACTCCATCTATTTCCGCGGTGGAACATCCGTGAAGGAGAAAAACGACCTTTTTGTCAAGTTGTCCAAGTTTGTCATGAACTTGTTCAAAATCGAAGAATTCACTATGGACACTAATATCGTTGATAACATTGTCGACTTCCATCAAGAGAAGTTCACATCGTTAAAGATCGTGGCAGATGCAAACATGGGATTGTCAGAAAAGGATATTCGCCTTGTTCTGAATCACATCGAGGTCGATAAGTTGTTCATGGACACAGGACCGACATTTTTCGAGCCAAAGCACTTCCTACTGAAGCATCGTCGCATCGAGATGCCAAAGGCCGGATGGCTCACCACCCAATCGATAGAGAATTCTCGCTGCGAGTTCTTGGCGGTGGGACGTTTTGCCGCGGGTACCAAGCCGATGGCAATCAGACCGGATCCGATAAGGACAGAGCGGTTAAATATTCAAACACTGCTCGACGCTTGGTACACTGGTAGATTTACTCTTGAAAGCGAATCTACAATGGAATTCGACGTTACTGATTTGAGTGAGGATAACACGCAGCTGAAAACTATGTTCATCTTTGGTCCAAGAAATCGAGTGGCCATTAAGTGAGTGGTTCCGTATTTTCAGACTTCTATAATATTTGTAAATTTTGCTAGAAGCGATCCTGGAGAGTACCTAATTCGAAGACGCGATGGTGCCAGAATATTGATAATGATCATTGCCATCAATAAGATTGCAGTGGTAGTGCTCACACCATGAATATGTGATTTTGAAGGCGTGTGCTTTCATCGTTATTGCTTTCATTTTATCATTTGTAACTTTTTTCGATTATTTTGATCCCATCTAAATTTAATTTATTTTCCCCGTCCCCACTTGTATGTTGATCCAGCGCTTCATAAGTCAACTCGTATTGACCTTGTATAAATATTTTTGCTTTTTACAGATTCTAATCTTTGATTTCCTCATACTTAAAGGAGGAATCCGGGCAAAAATTTTTATTGCTTTAAAAGATGCAGATTTTTGCGCTGATTCCGAATATCATAACGAAAACGCTCAAAAATGCCTCCAATTGCTTCAAATAGGCCCCCAAAACCCGGAGGTGTCTCCGGTGGCCGTGGCCGAACTTCGCCAAAGGGGCGTGCGCAATGCAGCAAACGCGTTGCGCGCACGCGTTAGAGAGCGCTCATTGGCTGACTCCGCCCACTTCAACGCGTTTTTTGCATTACGCGCGCCACTTTGGCAAAGTTCGGCCACGGCCACCGGAGACACCTCCGGGTTTTAGGGGCTTATTTGAAGCGGTTGGAGGCATTTTTGAGCGTTTTCGTTGTGATATTCGGAATCAGCGCAAAAATCTGCATCTTTTAAAGCAATAAAAAATTTTGCCCGGAATCCTCCTTTAACAAATTCTCTGATTGAATTATGCCTCTAATTTTAGTTTGATAAGAGAGAATTGTGGGGGTCAGTTTGGCACCATTTTATTGCATCACCTGCGTATCTTTCTTTGGCGTACTTTCTCGCCTCTGTCTGCACCCGACTCATCCTTTGATCTTGCCGCTTACCGTAACCCTACCGTAACCCGAAAATCCTGATATGCTTAATCTCCTATGGTTTTAAACTCAATTTGATCCAAATTTCACGCTGATTACGAATATGCCGATCATTTTTGAAGATGTTTTGACCTATATCTTGCTTCAAATTGATGTCTGTGCCTTGAGACAATGTTTTTAGCTTTTCCGAGTTTTCTTTTATAACAAAAGCCGAAATAAAATGTAAATTTTTAGAAAATTAAGCTTCTGATTATGTACGCCCATGATTCTTACGAAAAAATGTCTTTGAATTTCGCATTTTTGAATTTCCTGATTGAGTTTCTAATGTAAGTTCAATTTATTTTTCGTCAAGATTTTCTTTTCGTCGAGAAAATAAAGGTCCTTTGAAAAATTGAATGGCACTTTGGTCAAAAAAACGGTCCTTTGGTAAAAAAAAACAGTCCTATGAAAAATTCGTGAGTTAAACAGGATTTTTGACAAAATATAAGGATACGAAATCAATTGTTCGTTTAAAATTCAGGCTTAGAAATGGTTTAGAGCTCTATAACGTTCATATTTTACTGACAAGACGTTTCTTAGCCTGTTTTGTCGCACTGAATGATAAGAAGAAAAACTAGAATTCTTGACAGACTTACCCCCAACGTCGAAGGACCGTTTTATTTCTCAAAGGACCGTTCTCCTTTTTCAAAGGACCATTTTATTCTTCAAAGGACCGTTATATTTCTCAAAGGACCGTTGTATTACCCAAAAGGACCATTATATTTCAAAAGGACCTTTTGATTTCCAAAGGACCGTCATAATACCCAAAAGACCTTTATATTGACCCAAAGGACCTTTCTATGTCTTCAAAGGACCTTTACATTTCGCGCCGTACCGTTATTTTAACAAAGGACCGCTATCCTGGGAAAGATCCAAAAATCTTTTAGATTCTTAGTCCTAGGCGTATCTTGTTGGAAATAGATATATCTCGGATCAAAATTGATTCCGTGGCTCGATACTAAGAAAGTCCAGTAAGTTTTCGATTTTTCAGAGTCTGATTTGACAGGTGCATATCCCAACTGGAAATCTTTATTATTTTGGGGCCGCACCTGTCATCTCTTTCCCTTTTTTTTAACTCTTCGTTCCTATTCAATCAGAAGTTCCTCTGATTTCTTTTTCTGACTGTCTCCTCAGATTGACAGTCTCACCAGACTTACCAGGATTGTGTAGTAGAAAACTTGAAAAATCTACGATTGTTGCCAAATCGATACATTGATGATTCCATACGGACTCCTGGGGTTTGAATAGATTGTATAGGTAACGAATAAAATCCAATTCATTCAATCCAATATAATCCGATTCAGTTCCAATGTCGATTATGATTGTCGTTCTTGTTCCAAATTCAATTGTTTCTGATAGGCTTACCTTGATAGAAAGACTTACCTTCAAAAAAAGACTTACCTTTAAAAAAAAGACTTACCTTAAAAAAAGACTTACCTTAAAAAAAGACTTACCTTCAAAAAAAGACTTACCTTCAAAAAAAGACTTACCTTTAAAAAAAAGACATACCTTAAAAACAGACTTACCTTCAAAAAAAGACTTACCCTTAAAAAAAGACTTACCTCAAAATAGAATGGTCCTACCTCGAAGACTCTCAAAATGCATGCAAACTGAAAAGCCCAGAACATCCCTTAACAGACAACAAGGTGCCTGGACGCATCTGCTACCCAATCGCGGGAAATACCAGAGAAGTGAACTCTGTAAAAGCATCCACGGGGCGAAAAACATTGGAGATTACGCTATTTAGATGTTCTGGGTCCTAGAACCTTATCAGAATACAGAATTATGCATCTGTCGGTAGAGAATCCGAATCGACAAACAAAAAACGACATGATTGGTCAAGGTTTGGTCATTTCCGTCAAAAAATAGGAAATGGGAAAAAAATAATAGGAAAATCAAGAGATTATTTCAAAAAATTGTCGTACGTTTGTTGTCAATAAGAGTGATTGATTTTATCAGTTCTAATCATTCTGCTAAAAGAAAAAAGTAGCGAAAATGACTCGGACTCTCTAATGTTATACCCGAAACACCCCTTAACAGACAACAAGGTGCCTGGACGCATCTGCTACCCAATCGTGGGAAATACCAGAGAAGTGAACTCTGTAACAACATCCACGGGGCGAAAAACATTGGAGATTACGCGGCGCTATGGTAGTTGGGGGGGCCAACCCAAAATTGGGACTGGGAGTCAGTTTTTCGGAGCCCTTTTTCTAAGCTTATTTTACAAGAGTGCTTTGAATAATTGAGAGCATAAAAAAGGGGAAGCTTCAAAGCCTGTTTCAGATACAAAAAATACAGAAAATAGGCGATTTCGTGTTCCTAGTGCTGAAAATCGACCTGATTACATCTCATTTTCGGATATCTTTTTTTCTGAGGCTGAATGCTTACAATTATTTACAGCGCTCCTGTGAAATAAGCTTAGAAAAGGGGCAACAACAATAGCCTAAAAATGCGAAAAAAAAGTTGGCCCCCCCTAACTACCATAGCGCCGATTACGCTATTCAAGTGTTTCGGGTCTGTTAGGGAAATGGTCAGTATGCTGAATTCAGAATACCGACAAAAAAACTAAACCGAAACACTCCTCAGGCGAGTGTTTCGGGTCCTAGTCAGACTATCAGTGCATGCAATTGAGAGCCTACTATCCATTTAGATTGTTATGTTTGGGAGCCTAAGAATACTCTAAAAAGCCGGGTGAAGACTTCTACAGCCTCCAGATCACCCCTGTAACTGGCGAACCAGGACAACCTACTCCGCTGGGTGACCAGGGCATCTGCGTAGGATTGCTATTCGGGTGGTCTATTTAGATTGTTATGTTTGGGAGCCTAAGAATACTCTAAAAAGCCGGGTGAAGACTTCTACAGTCTCCAGACCACCCCTGTAACTGGCGAACCAGGACAACCTACTCCGCTGGGTGACCAGGGCATCTGTGTACGATTGCTATTCGGGTGGTCCATTTAGATTGTAATGTTTGGGAGCCTAAGAATACTCTAAAAAGCCGGGTGAAGACTTCTACAGCCTCCAGATCACCCCTGTAACTGGCGAACCAGGACAACCTACTCCGCTGGGTGACCAGGGCATCTGTGTAGGATTGCTATTCGGGTGGTCCATTTAGATTGTAATGTTTGGGAGCCTAAGAATACTCTAAAAAGCCGGGTGAAGACTTCTACAGCCTCCAGATCACCCCTGTAACTGGCGAACCAGGACAACCTACTCCACTGGGTAACCAGGGCATCTGCGTAGGATTGCTATTCGGGTGGTCTGTTCAGGTGGTTGTTGGGGAATTATAGGATAGCCTGAGAACTTAAATAAATGAAGACGTGGTGGAAGTGGTTTCTAAATAAATATGACTAGATCAATGTTGGCGGTCTGAACCGAGAATCATCCACAAATCGATTTCCAAAATCCACGTGACTTCGTGAATCACTGACGCTCTTTCACCAAGACCTTCTCTTCAAATCCAGGGAGCATTGAGACGTACCTGAAAATCCAAAATGATTAAGAATGATATAAACACAGAGATTTCCACAAATGAAGTATTCTTCTTCTTCATCTGAATTTTCTTAGTGGCTCATAAGTATACGGATTTTGTATTTGAGGGTGTCTTTAAAATCAGTGACTCATGATGTATCTGAATAGAAAGGAGGGCTATATTTGAATACCCTTTCAGTTTATCATGAAACTTATTCTAAATTGGTTTCACCTAAATTTGTTTCTGTCCGGGCGCCCGCTACCCGCCCGGGTGGTAGGCTCCCCGCTGCCGGCCCGCTCGCCGCCCAACACAATGCGCCAAATTTGACGTACATTCAGTTTTTCACTGTATTTTTTGCAGAAAATAATTTAATTGTCGTAAAATGTTGTTCATTGTCTGCAAACACAAAAATGTATCGGGCGGTAGCCGGGCGGGCAGCGAGTAGCGGGTACGGGCGGGTAAATTACAGGCCGCATGAAAACTACAACGCCGAATTTCAGTTCTGACTTCGATGAAATGATGGTATGGGTTTATAAAGTTTTCCCCACATATTTCTTTTATCTGTTTTTTTCGAACTCCTCACCGTGAAACCATCAAAAATTCCTGATCGTGGCTCTATTATCGTTGCTCTACACTCTATCGATCCATCTGAAATAACGAATAATAAATACATAAATCAGTTTTTTCGAAATTCTTACCTCAAGGGGGGTCCACATTCGTGATCGAGCCATCGATACCGCAAGTGTCGAGTGAGGAGCATCTGAAAAAAAATTATTTAAATTAATATATTAAAAACGAGACGGAGGCGAACTTTTCTAGAAAAACAGTTGAAACGAAAGGAAAAAGAATAATCGATGGAGAAGAAAAATTGAGTCCAAAAATTTCGCGGACAGGTAGGTCAAAAAAAAATTCATCGATTTTTTTCAAACCATTTGAAAAGAGGGTAAAGAGATAAAGGGGGGGGGGGGGGGGGGAAGAGATATGCAACAATTCACATTTTAACTAAATTAGACCATAGATAATAGTGAAAAGGCACCGAATTTTTGTTAATTTCGTGATAATTTGACTCTTTGAAAAATAGTCTGGCATCAAAATTTGGACCACGAAAACTGAACCTGCATGCTCTATTTGAGTAATTACGGTATCTAATAGGCACGTTAAGACAAACATCAGAAGTTGAGCAAACATCCGAAACCATTTTTCGCTACTTTTTTTATCTGAAAACCGTATTCAACCGAGAAGGAAAGACGGAAAATCTAAATGTTTTGAATCAGAGAACAGAACGACGTTCGTTATGAGAGACACCAAATCGGTAAAATAAAAGGAGTGAAAACAAGAGAGACTACTGAATGGACCGTCTAATAGACAAGGACTCAATGGGGTCGACTCTTCCCAGAAGAAAAAAAAGAAGAGGAGTCTATTAGACGGTCCGTTGTCCTCTCAACTTTGACAGATTTGCTTTCAACAACACTAAAAGAAAAGTGATTATGGGGAAACAAGGAAGAGCAGTTGGAAGATGAAATGCCTGAAAAAATTAGATCCAAACTGCAATTCAATCAAAGCGTTTTCAATTTTTCAGATTTTTCCTTTTTCATTTTAAGGAACCTTTTCTTTTTCACCAAATGTTGTCATTTTCTTCCTTTTCATTTCAGGGAACCTTCTCTTTTCCACCAAAAGCATGTTATCGACCGTATACAGTGTTGTGTATGCAAATGCGCTTTACTAACACGCGAGAGAGATAGACGCAGACAAATGCCAAACTTGTTTTGGCGCCATCCGGTTTTATCCTAAAATTCAAACCGGTTTTCTTCATTTTCGCACTTCCGGTTGTCATATTTCTCGATTTTTTCCATTTATGAAGGTGTTCCTGCAATAATCTATGCAAACATGCACATTTTACCTGATTTGGACCAAAAATAATAAGAGAAAATTGTAATTTTAGGCCAGAAAAAATTTTCTACTTTTGTTTTTTCGGGGATTTTCTTTGTACTTCCGTTGTATAACGTTCCTGCCATATTAGAAAAATACCGTACACTTCGGTGATCAACGCTTAAATGCAAAGTCAATTGAGGCTATTTCCAAATTTCAGCTCTATTCTCCTATTATGTTGCCCAAACCTGTGGCATCCCACGTCGACGTGCGAGCATGGCAAAGATACCTTGCCTATCGCAAGATGTTGGCTTACGAGAATCCGAATGGTGCGACTGGTCCAATTGCTGCTTTGGATGCTGGCGCTTATATTGGGTCCTCAGACTTTCAATTTCGTCCAATCCTTGGTGCTCATGTTCAATCTGCGCTGCTCAATGATCAATCAATCAATCCCAATGATCAAAATGCCCCTCTGGAGAGATCGGGAAATCCAACATCTTCTGAATATGATGAACGTATTGATTCGGTCTACAAGAAAGCTCTCAAAGATGGAGAATCCCAACTTCAGAAGGAGCACAAACTGGCCTGCTCGGATGCATCGAGAAATGGAGCCAAAACTCCAATTGACGGAAGACCGACTCAAGAAGCATATGGATCACCAGGAGCTGTTGAGGCAAGTGGAAAGAACTCTAAGAAACTTCAAGAAGATGAAGGGGAGCAAACCATGGCAACCTTTGTATTGAAGTATCTGAAAGAAAAGAAACAGTTTGCCTTGAAGGTGAGGATAAACCATAACCAACTGTAGTCGGTATGAATAAGTACTCACGTGTTTCTCAGGGAGTTACCCGTCGAAAACGGGAGTTACCCGTCCAATTCGGGAGCTTCCCCAATGACCGATGGGGAAGCTCCCGAATTGGACGGGTAACTCCCGTTTTTGACGGGTAACTCCCGTTTTCGTCGGGTAACTCCCGTTTGTGACCCACGGGGGCGATATGGGCAGCTCCCGTTCTCCTCCCGTTCTCCTCCCGTTCTCCTCCCGTTCAGCCCCCGTTCAGCCCCCGTTCAGCCCCCGTTCAGCCCCCGTTTAGCTCCCGTTCAGCTCCCGTTTAGCTCCCGCTTGTATCCCAAAACGAGCACTTATTCTAGCATTAATATGTTTATTATCACTGAATAGTACATGTAAAATACATATATAATACATACATACATATATAAGCATGAAACTACTAAATTTTATAGAAAAAAAAGAAAACTATCATTTTTTGTTTTGTCTTGTTCACAGCGGGTGTATTGTTGTAATTTTCCTGTTCCTTCCGACTTTTGACCAGCCATAGTTTTACCAAATTTTCTGAAACATTACATTTTTTTACAACTTCTAATTAGATTAATTCACTTACATTTCATTTTTGGTTATCCATTCTGTTTCTTTTTCACCTCTTTTTGAGAGCAAATGGGCATGACTTCAGTCGTTATGTTCTGGAAAAAAAATTGAAAATCCATATGAAACTAATAAATAAACTCACTTTTTTATACAAAGATGATGATCGAGCAATCGGTCTGATTTTAAAATAGAAGAACGGGAAAATAATAAATTCGAAACGAAAAAAAAACTGTTTTCTTGCCTTCCACAAACGAGTTGTCTCAGTGGCACTCCTTGCGCTTCCCATGTAGCTCCCGAACAGGCCCCGGATAGGCCCCGATAGCCTCCCAACTTAGTTCCCACATAGCCCCCACAGAGGCCCCGCGTGTATGGGAGGGAACCGGGGATTAGCCGATTCCCGAGTAGGCCCCACATAGCCCCCGAAACGGGTAACAAACGGGAAACTCCCATTATCAGCGGGTAACTCCCGAAATCAACGGGTAACTCCCATAAACAACGGGTAACTCCCATTTTCTCAGGGTAACTCCCGTTTGCTGCGGGTAACTCCCATATACAAGCCACATACTCCCCAACCTGCTCCCCAAAATTCTCTGAGTAGTTCCCACATAGCCCCCACAGAGGCCCCGCGTGTATGGGAGGGAACCGGGGATTACCCGATTCCCGAGTAGGCCCCACATAGCCCCCGAAACGGGTAGCAAACGGGAAACTCCCAGTATCAGCGGGTAACTCCCGAAATCAACGGGTAACTCCCATAAACAACGGGTAACTCCCATTTTCTAAAGGTAACTCCCGTTTGCTTCGGGTAACTCCCATATACAAGCCACATACCCCCCAACCTGCTCCCCAAAATTCTCTGAGTATGTTGCAGAATGCTCATTTGGAAAAAAACAGCATTGAAATGGAGAAGGACATGAAAATGTTTGCCCAGAGCATGAAGGATTTCAAGGAGAAGGCGGAAATGGCAGAGGTTGGAATTGTAAAACTAATTTATATAATTTTTTTCGATTTTTTCAGGACCCATTAAGTGATGATGAAGAGCCGGAAGTTCTAGACGAAGCAAAAAGTGGTCCACCAGGCTCATATGAAAACGATCCACAGCTGCGCCAGAAATGGGTGCAACTACAAAAGATGAAGCAGGAATTGGACATTCTCGGTCAACGTTTGGAGGATCACACAGCGGGAATTGAGGGAGCGAAAAGAGCCGCGAAGGTTGGAGCTCTAAAACTCATTCTTCTCCTAATTTATGCTATTTTCAGGAGCTGCAACCAATGTATGAAAAGCTTCACGAGAAGATGCAATAAAAAAAAGTTGTTTATTTGGTGCAAAAATAATAAAAGTATACAATCATTTTATATGTGTGTAATAATAATCAATTTTATCTTGAACTTCATCAGTGAAGGGAATCGATCCGCAGAAGAAACTGTTGTCCTCATAGGTGGATGTTTTCGAGAGTTCTTGTTCGTTCCAGAAACTATTTTTAAATTGAATTTTCATATTGTTGAACCAAACACGATCATGGTTGGGGAGAAGGAATTGGTAGACTAGCTAAAACGTTTTTATTATTAATAAGATATGAGCTTTTGGCATACCATTTCATGGATACGATGGTTGATTGGAGCTTCGCTGATGATTCCGAAATGAATTGCTCTTGCTAGATACTTCCTTGTCTAAAAACCTTGATGTTTCTTGTTTTTCAATTTTAAACCCACGAATTCCGACTTGTCATACACTTTTTGCAACATGGTGAAAGCCAAGCAGTCAAGATTGTCAGATGACAAATTGTAAACACTTGGCCAAATGTTCTGCAAGTTAGAAAAAAATGATGATTTTTGCACTTGTTCAAGACACAAAAACTCAAAACTCACATCCTGATCACATCCGAAGGGCCTGAAGGCAAAGTATGCAACTGACATTAACTTATTTGTAGCATTGACAAGGCTCTCCTGACTATCTTTGGCGGCATCGATGACTTGATTAGTGAACACTTGCTTAGCGTAACTTGGTACCGATGCATCAAGAGCTAGAATTTCTTCCTCATCGACTTCGGCCTTTGAGCCTTCAGCAAGCTCGAATGCTTTTTGGGTAAGATAATGAGGGATTTGAACGGTTTCGATAAGCCTTTGTAGCCAGTACTCATCGACTACTGGAAAAAAGTAGTATAACAAAAAAACCTACAAATAAAAACTCACAATTCTCATCACCAGATCCTTCGAACAGTTGTAGCCTGCCGTGTGGGAGAACGGAGAAAACGAAGAGCAACCGAAAAAACATAAAGAAGTGAGAATGAGAAGACTAAGCTGTGCTCAGAGGGGGGAGTGGAAATATGAAGATGAAAAGTGTAAAGACACTTGCGAGTAAAATTTAGTTTACATTATCTAGTCACACCCCCCCCCCCCTTTTCCACCCTCTTCTTGACTCATCTACTCCTGACGAACGAAACATGAACTTTGAATGTAAACGATTTCATAGACTGGGTTCAAATGAATGACTGGGAGATAAATGAATGTTTTTTCGAGTTTGTGACAAGTCGAACAAAGTATTTTTATAATTAAAGGAGAGGGGGGGGGGGGAGAGAGAGAAATAAAGGAGTTTTAGGTTGGTTATATACAAAAAGACATGCTGATTCCGAATATCACAATGAAACCGATAAAAAATTAATTTCTGACCCAGAAAACGGCACCAAAATTGCAGGAAAGTTATCTTTTTTCGTGTATTCCACCTGGAGTATTTTTTGAAACTTTTTTAAGTATTCTCACAGTTTTGTCTTTGAAACAAACTGGAAAATAATGAAACATTTTCAGCTCGTCTACCAATTCCTTCTCCCCAACCATGATCGTGTTTGGCTCAACAATATGAAGAATCATTTCAAGAATAACTTCTGGAACGAAGATATCTTTGAAATTGTGATTTTTCAGTGTCGTTTACTTCTGAGGTTAAAGTTTAATGGATTATTATAAACTTTATTTCATAATAAAGTTGTTATTGGGCTACTGTATCTCCAACCTTCACATGAGACATATCATCCATTTGAAGTATAGATTGTAGTTGATTCTAAAAGTAACAAAAACAATTCGATTAATTTTCCAATTTTCCAACCTTTAAGATCCTATTAGCCTCCACAAGACGCTCGTTGGTATCCTTCATGCGCTGCTCAACAATTTCTAATTCCTCCTCACTTACAATTTTATCGGTTGCCAATTTTTTCTCCAATTGGGCAATCTGCAACATCCGATGCTTAATTTATTCTGCCTCTCATTTCCCTTTTTCTCCTTCTGGCTGCTATTGGTAGCTGCAATTGTTATCCTCACCTTCAGAAGAAGCTCCTTGTTCTTTTCCTTCTGAACTTTCCATTCAGTTGTTGCGCGGGTTTGCTCGTTTTCAATAAACAAGGCTTTTCGAACACCTAGAAAATAATTTAAGTTTTATAAACTCATTAGCACATGGTCTACCATAGGCAATAGCTGACTCTAGCACATTTTGATATGCCGCAAATGTCATCCGAATCTCATCCCGAACACGGACCAATAAGAGCCCACGCTCCGCGCAAGAAACACTCACTTGACGGATCAGCTCATCTGGAAAGCGTGAATGATAGGGAACACCTGTTTTTCATGTCCGAAACGCATCATTAAGTGCTAAACGCTCCCCTAAAAAAGGATGCTCGACACACTAACCAAAAAACTGGCCGTAGAGGTCTCGACGGATGGGACAGATTCCAAATGGTTTGGCTCCGCGATCCTTCAGCTCGCTCTCCAGTTTTTCTTCGAGGTTTATCTTAAAATTTGTTATTATATATTAGAAATTCTTGGGACTTACCATGTCCAATCTTGTTGCTGGATGTAGGGATGCTTGTTGTTTCCATAACTTCCCATTCTGTTCATAGACTCTATAAGATATGTGTTTTGTTCCATTCTTTTGTTTGTTTTGGGTTTTCAAGACGCATATGCTAATAATTTATTAAATTACCACGTTACCTTGGCGGAAGTATGCAATCAAGAATGAGCTGAAGTTGATGCTCACTCTCCACGTGGTCGTCTTCAGTGCTCTCCACAATACTTTCAAATGTGATGTTGGTTTCCGCTTCTTGTTTTGTACTTGTTTCTTCCTACAATCGAAAAGTGTATCAAAAAGTGTTCCTCTAGCCATTTTCTTGTTACATCTAATTAGCCCCAAAAAAGGAACGAGGAGTGTGAGAGAAGAACCAATTTGTTTCCGGATAATTTGCCCAGAGGAGGAAGACTTACTGCGGGATTCACATGTAGAAAAATATTGGATGGGGTCTCGGCGGAGCCAAGAATCGTAGAAGTCCATGAGCTTTCGAATTTAGGACCTTCGAACGTCATCGCCGTTTAGAGTAAAGTCATAAAATCTTTTCTTTTTTGGTATGGAGAGCCAGGCTAGCCTTTTTATAGTTCTCGAGAGCTCACTTCGGAGTTTGGAGTTCAGAAAATTTTGAAACAGGATGTTTGCGTGAATTACGTTTTGTATAGGTTCTCGGCGGTCAATGAGCCATAAAATTCTATGATTTTCTTAACTATCTTGATTACATATGGATATTATCTATTCGATTATAATTCTCCCCATTTTCATTTATATAGTTTTTGTACAATAACAAATAAATTTTCAGGAATGGACACGCCCACTCCAGATCTATCGATGCGTGAAGGGAATACACCTTCACCATCGCCAAGTCACCGGTTGTTGCACAAGTGAGTGTAATTGTTTATTAGAGCATGTCGGAAGGAAAAATAAAGCAATGAATAGTTGGAAGGGAAAATAAATGAATCGAAAGCAGACTCTAAAACTCATTCCCATAATGTCTTTGCCATCCGAATGTTGCGAATCGAATAAAGCAACAAAAAAAAACCGCTCAATCTTTATCATCTTTTTTCCTTGTCAAACCACTGACACCCGTGGATTCATTTTTTGTAATAAACAGCGTGTCACGACAGGCACTGCACACGCCGGGGAGCCGAATCGCACCTAGGATTTGTGTTTCAAAAAGTTGAACAAAATTCGAGACTAGTTTTGACCAACACTTCATGCTTCAGTGCATCATCTAAGGAATCTGAGCCTCGGGATTATTTCCATATATTTTTATTCCGGCTCTTCGTGAAAGCTATAGCCATGAAAGACCTACTTACAGTAACCGGGTTTCATAAAGATAGGAGGTGAGTTTTTGGAACAGGATGTTAAAGTTTGAGAGGCTTTCGAAATGCTGTGCTTAACTATTCATTGAAACTAAACATCTGAAAACTGAATCCGAGGGTCCAAAATAGGCGGATCTCTATTTCATTGAGACGCCCAGTCCCTTCACTAAGAATTTTGAGTCCAGCGTTCATATGAATCTAATTTCCCTTCCTTAACTAAGTTCTCTGATGCCCTAGGGTGTTCGGAAACTTTATGAGCACTATTAAAATCTTTCCGGTGTGTGTATGTGTATCTGTGTTTTTTCTGCTCCTTCAGACTCATCCGTAGTTTCTCACGAAACTTTAGAAGATATCTCGTTTCATAGGCATCTTACCCTCAAAAATTATTTTGTCCTTTCTTCCCATCAGCATCTTCGTTTTCCCCCTATTGTTTCTTCCCAATTCTTTTTCCCACACCTTCAATTCATGTGGTTTTCGAATTTTCACATTGCTATGGATATGAATTTTTCTTCAAATGTGATCTCCTTTTTGCATGTTTTTCTTGGTTTTGTAGTAGATGTATGAATGAAAAGGATTCACATTCCATTGTGCAAGTTTGTATGCATGGAATTTCGAAATGTTTCATTTCTTCCGAACAAAGAGAGCAAAAAAGCAAATAGTCAACAAGAAGGCGATGATAGGGGAAAGGAAGTGCAATTCCCGGAGGTGTAATGAGTAACTTCACACCCTTCTTCCCGGGCTTTCCCAGACGGGCCACAGCTCATTTGTGCATCGTCACTTTTAAACAAAAGGACGAGCGCTCGCACTATTTCTGTACATCCTCTCTTTCTCTCCCTGACCTCCTTTAGACGTCTTCCAACCGATTGTGTATGTACATGTTTAATCGGTATAGCTCCAAAGAAACTGATGTGGACCCGGAGAGTGTCCGCGATTTTTCGTCCATATTCTTCTCCCTAATTTGCCGTGCTCCTTCTTCTACGACGTCTTCCCGCCTGAATGACTAAAAAGTTCCAGTTCCATCAGCTGGAAGTCAAAATCAGTAACGAGTTTCGGTATGTAATGAGCTGGGCGTACCTTTACGGCAAAATAGGATATGCAGAAGGTGACGCCTTCTGTTATTTCTCATTTCCGTTGGCCAAAGCCTAGAGGCATAAACTTTTTATCTTGTTTTGAGCTTTGAGGGTCTGTGAGACTATAGCTGATGTCTTGGTGATACCGTAAGATCTATTTTAGAAGGGCATGACTCTCTATTTTTCCGGCTCCGAGACATTGCAAAAGTGGACATTTCGAAAGCGAGACATTTCGAAAGTGTGAAATTGCATTTTTGCTCAATTTTTTGAACTTTTCGTATACATGTGCTCAAAACATAAATGACAAGTTTCAAAAATTGGGCAAAAACGCGATTTCACACTTTCGAAATATCCACTTCAAAATGTTCATTTCCGAGATGTCTCACTTTCGAAATGTCTTACTTTCGAAATGTCTCGCTTTCGGAATGTCCACTTTCGAAATGTCCCGGAGCTATTTTTCCAACACCTAGAAATATAGTTTGAGTTTTCAAAACGGATCATAACAGAAGAGATTTGAAACATATTTTATGAGTCATCTTTTGATGAGGATTCTAATAAGACAAATTTCAATCCGTTTGAATTTCAAGAATGTGTCTATTTCGTGCTCATTAATGTGCTCTTTTAATACAGATTTCATGGTATTTTAGGTACTATAAAACTTCAAACATGATATTTCAATCTACGGTAGTAGTTTTTTTGCTAGATTTTATATTTCTTAGCTTTACTGATTAGTAGATCTACCAAATTTATAACTTTGATTGGATCTAGTTTCAGCTGTCAGTCATAAATGTCATACTTCCCAACAAAACTAAAGTTAAATTCGTAAAGTTTCCTATAAACCTCCAACTCCACTTCTAGCCTCACTAGACATCAGCTACAGATCCACTTAGCATCACACAGCTGGTGTTCTCGATGTAACCTCTTTTACCGATTCCAGGAGAAGTTCTTCAAGAATCACAGCGTATTATTCAATCAACGACATAATCTCAGTGTGCTCTCGTCGCCCTCCTCAACCTCCCCCCACCAGCGCATACTAATTTGGGCCACTCAACTTGTGCTAAACGAAACCGAGACTCGACGTTTGATCAAGTGAAGTAGAAGCTTCCGTCGTCCTTCAACTTTTTGCCCAACCCACTCATTTCCATATCTGCACCAGTAACAAGTGGAAGCGATACTATCGCCGCGCCCACTTTGCCTAAACTATATTTTTTTGAAGTATTTCCTGTCAAAAGTTTCGAGCCGCACTCTTAGGACCAATTCTATACATGAAAAAGTTGGGCCACATAAAGAGACAAAAAAGAACGCCATAGGCAATACCAATTATTCATCTGGACGCGTAAGGGAGAAGAAGAAGAAGGAGTAGAAAAGGAATCTCTCTTGTCGCCAAAAAGTCGGTTTTGGGACGGACAAACAATTACCAAATCGGCACTTCCTTTCGAGATTCCTTCCATAAAGCGGCTCATCAATTGAATGCAATTGTTGAGACATTCTTCGCTATCCGAAACTATTGTCCTTTTTGTGTTCTGACACTACTACTTGTGTTAGCATCTAACCATGCTTGCCTCTTCATCACCTACCTCCTTTTTTCGGACTGTTCGGAAGTCATTTCGAAGGTATTTTTAGCAAGTTTTAGTTTTTTTAGTAATTATTGTGGTTTTTGCGTTGTATCATTGTGATGTGATAGTTGTGCAGTGCAATTCTAATTTGAAATTTTCAGAACCATTGTAAAATTTTTGAAAATCTCACTATTTTTATCACTATCAACTTTTTCAGACATCGAAGTGTTCGAAAACGAGGCATGGCTCATGCAAGCTCCGGAATCAATTTGGAGGTGAGTAAGATATTAAAAACAATTTTGCCGCCTAAGGCTATAAAAAAAGGAACGCGTTGAAAAATATTTGGGTATTATGAGATCTCATTTCCGTATGTCTAGTGAGCTCACCCAGTGTGAGCAAACCTGATAAAAGTGTTATCAGGAACGCAATCAAAACAGATCTCACCTCACGAGCCCATCCTCTTCTCAACGGCATTTCGTGTCTTTTGATTTATTTGTGTCTCATTGAGATGCCATTTGTTGTAATTTTAGTTGCTGGGAGAGTGGAGAAGAAGAGGAAAACCTCACATTCTCACATACAACACCTTTTCATAGAATTAGATGAGAATATGATTGAGATTGTTTCTACCATATATGTACAAATTTGGGCCGAGCCGACGGAGGAATTTTAACAGGCCAGGTCCGGCCCGGTCGGCCCGGGTTTTGAGACTCAATTTTTTCGAAAGTCAATTTTTGAAAAAAAATTCGGGTTTTTGACTGTTTTCTGTTCAATTTCAGAATGTTTCATACTTTTAGGACTTTCATGATTTTTCATGCAATTTAGGAACTTCATGAAAAATTGATTTTTTTTTCGGAAAAATTTTGAAAAATTTCCTACCCGACTCGGGCCGGGCCGGATTTGGACATATATGGTTTCTACAGTACTCCTGATCTTGTTTTCATTTTGTTTTTGAAATTTTTCTTCACCACTTCTCGATAGTACTGCATAGAACTCGTTGGAGTCTTAAAAACTTGCTCATTAAGACAAAAAATCAAATAATTCTTTTTAGAATATTTTTTTTTCTAATTCCCAATACTTCTAACATTTTCATTTTGTGTTAACACGAGTTTTTCCCGTTCACTGTTCCTTCTGCAAACACTTATAGGGAAAAATGACTAGAATAGTAAATTAGAATTACTCACATTTCATATTCTCTTATTGTTCTTTTGTTCTACTCACACTTGATCAAAGTAAATTTTGTTTTTTTTTCTCCCGAAGAACATAAAAAACGTCAACTTTTCCCTCCAGAAAAGTATGCATAATTTCGGCGCCTCCGCTCCCGAACAAGTTTAGAAGACCTTAGACCCACCCGACAAGTTGTGAATGAGAAAATATGTTTTATATCTTTTTAGTTCAACTTTTTTTTATCCGCCCGAAGTCCACTTCAATTTCGAGTGAAACATACCCAAGAAGATAGGATATTGCCCACTTAGAGGAGGTGTGCGGAAATAGAAATAGAAATAGAAATACATACACACACACACACACACGAAACTTAGTCCACACATGTCCGGGGCCACATAATTAAACTGCACTTTTTACTTTGGTTGTCACCATCCTCTCTTTTACCCGTTTTGCGACATGTTTCCACGTAGTTTTCATCCTCCCCATTAAACGGCCCCATGCGGGCTACCCACTGATTTTCACTTGTGCCACTCGATGAGTCGAGTTGTCGTCCAAAAATTTAAAACATGTTACACACACACTCACATTGTCTTGTCCAATACCTCAACACTGATCGACCGCACGGCCGCGGCTGACAAGAAGACATTTGTAGCTCACATATTTTATAACAGCAAAAAGCGAACCCATCTGTTTGGGAACTCGAATCTTTAGATTGGAAGATTTCACTTTCAATTTGAGGACTCTAGAAAGTATTCTAAAGCCAAAAACTCCTCCAAACCCTCCCCAAGTTTAGTTATTTTGACCACTACATTGTACTAGTTAGCCTAGGAGCCCCATTAGTTTCCGGTTCACTAATTTCAAGTAAAAGTTCAAAGTCGGCGAGGCTCTTGCATGAGGAACATGCGTGTTTAGGATTCCTATCTAATTGAGAATGCATGTTTCACTTGACGACTTTAGTACTCTAGACACCTGGGGTTTTACTTTTCATATTTTCTTCAAAAGTTTCTCATGTACATGGGTAACATTTTTTGGATGTTTGAATTTCAAAATGAAGAAAGAGGAATTCATTTTTTTTTGATGGGCCATCAAAGTTATAATCCGTGTTCTCAGACCGAAATTTGAGACTTTTTCATTTCTTCTTTGTTCTATTTCACTATTTTCTATACTAACCACTTCATTACGTTTTTGTTCCTCTTAAGTTTTATGTACTTTTCTTTTCCACTTCCAATTTTCTTTGTCTCCAAAAAAACATTGTCATGATGTAGAATGGAGCGGAGTCCTGGAGAAGAAAGACGAGCAATGCACAAAATGAGCGCCACCGAGCGTCGACAAAGGATCATGCGTCGTATTCACACACTTCAGTCCGAAGACACCGGATATAGTAATGAAGCGGATTCGCGGCGAAGTAGCACGGCATCGGTGAAGGATGAAGCATCGGCACCTCCATCCGCTTCAATTAATCCAAACTTGTTGTTTGTGCCAGATATTAGATCGCTCGGCTTGGATCGCGGTGAAGTGCCACCGCATAAAAGGGTGCGTATATAGAGATGTGTCGTAGGTTCTCGCCCTCATCCTTCCCTTTTTCTTCCTTTTCTCTTCCTTCCTCCCATTTTTCCAACGACGAGAAGCAATAAGGCTCTCGGATTTTTATTTGAAACTCATTCTCTATCAAGGATAATATAATCAATATGAAAATCCATAAAACCTCAACTATATTCACAAGAAAGGTATGATTTTTGAGAGTTTCCGAAGAGAACCTAAAAAGACAACTACAGACAACTGACGGGTTGTGTTTTTCTTCCTTATTTAGAACCCGACAAATTTAATTTCAACTGAAATAACTTCAAAGTGACAGTGAGAAAGTCATTCTAGTTTTTTTCTTGCTTTTCACACTTTTCCACTAAATCTTCAGAACCAAGCACCACATGCCCTGGAAAGGTAATTTATATTTAGTTGACCCTAGGAAAGTGTTGATGTCATTATTCAAAAGCCAATTAAGTAACTTCCAATAATTACTGCTCGCTTAACTTTAAAATATAGAAGCGCTCATTAAAATAAATTAAGTGCAGGCTATTTTCTATTAATGAATTTCTAACCAACTTCGTTTTCCTTTTTCCAGGATGCCATTGAGAAAATTCCAATGCGAGCGAGATCACAGAGTTGGCTGATACGAACGCGGCATCTTCTTCATGAGGAAAGAGTAAGAATTTTCGATTTTGAAGTCCCCTGCAACTAAAAAATTTATTTCAGGAACCACCACCGCTTATTTCTCATATGATGCTTATCTTCTCATTTCTCCTCATTCTCCTCTCATTCCCCTGGTGTCTATTCTTCTGTGTAAAAGTAGTCAAGTAAGATTTCTCTTGTTTTTGATGAGAGTGAAAATACATCTGTTTTGCAGAGAATATCAAAGAGCTGTCATCTTCCGGTTGGGTAGACTTATCAAGGGTGGAACAAAGGGTCCCGGACTTTTCTTCGTGTTACCATGCATTGATACTATGAAGATAGTGGACCTTCGAGTGTTGTCGTTTGATGTTCCACCACAAGAAATTCTTAGTAGAGATTCGGTGACAGTGTCTGTGGAAGCTGTTATCTATTTCCGTGTCTCAAATCCAGTAATCTCTGTAACCAATGTCAACGACGCCCAATTCAGTACTCGTCTTCTAGCCCAAACCACTCTCAGAAACGTTTTGGGTACCAAAACTCTCAGTGAAATGCTCAGCGAACGTGATGCCATTGCCAGTGTATGCCCTTTTCATCTTCATGTCAAATACACAAAAGCCTTATTTCAGATCACCGAAAAGGTACTTGACGAAGGAACCGATCCATGGGGCGTGAAAGTGGAGAGAGTCGAAATCAAGGATATTCGTCTGCCACATCAACTTATGAGAAGTATGGCGGCGGAAGCAGAAGCTGTCAGAAAAGCACGTGCGGCTATCATCGCGGCACAAGGAGAGAAGGATGCTAGCGCGTAAGTTCATTTTCTTTTACTAGTTTTTTATCTTCTTTTTTTCTCATTTTTTCCAACTCTAGATGCCTTCAAACCGCCGCTGACACCATCGCCGAGAACAGAATGACTATTCAATTGAGATACTTGCAAACGCTGACTAAAATTTCTGCGGAAAGGTATTATTCCTATTTGAATAATTAAAATATTCTAACTTTCATCTAATTCATTCAGAAACAACACTATTGTGATGCCCTATCCGATAGAAGTAGCTAAGCATTTCCTGAAGAAATTCCACCACAAAACGTGATGATCAGCGAACGTCTTCTTTTCCAGTTGCACCGGTAACTATGTCCACTTCGTCATCATCAAATCTTTCCTGTTGAATGCACTGTCTTTAATTATATTTTTATGAAGATCTGATAAAGTATACTATTTGGAATAGGGAAAAACTTTTAATGGACAAAAAACTCAAACAAGGAAAAATTGATCTGTTGTGTAGAAGTTGTGTCTGTAGATGTTCAGATAGAAGCATATGAAAGTAAGGTAATTTTTAGTATAAAGAATTACGCGTACAGTTAACTAATGATAAGCCTGAGGTCAGAAAAAATTAAACAATTACAACTTTTGACCCCGCAACTTAATTTGAAATCCTCATACTTCGCAAAGTTTTAAAAACGCATGTTTGTTTTGGGACCCCCAAGAATTCTTCACATCCTAAGTAATCTAAGAATCTTGTTTTTGTTTTTTTTTTCCAGAAATGATTTACGATGTGAAGAATTCTTTTCACAAAATGCCGAAATACGGCCATTGACAAAGGGACACCTGTACACACATCATCACCCTTCACATTTTGACCTCTAGGTCAATTTTCTGCCCCCTTTAATAGTATAAAAGGCTAAGAAATCGTCAGTCTACCACTTTTTTTCTTAGTTTCTTAGTTTTAGGCCTTCCGGAGAGTTCTTACCAGAATGATCCGATGTGTCCAATAGGGACCTGCATTTTTTAGTTTTAGGCCTTCCGGAGATTTCTTACCAGAATGATCCGATGTGTCCAATAGGGACCTGCATTTCTTAGTTTTAAGCCTTCCGGAGAGTTCTTACCAGAATGATCCGATGTGTCCAATAGGGACCTGCATTTCTTAGTTTTAGGCCTTCCGGAGAGTTCTTACCAGAATGATCCGATGTGTCCAATAGGGACCTGCATTTTTTAGTTTTACGCCTTCCGGAGATTTCTTATCAGAATGATCCGATGTGTCCAATAGGGACCTGCATTTCTTAGTTTTAAGCCTTCCGGAGAGTTCTTACCAGAATGATCCGATGTGTCCAATAGGGACCTGCATTTCTTAGTTTTAGGCCTTCCGGAGAGTTCTTACCAGAATGATCCGATGTGTCCATTAGGGACCTGCATTTTTTAGTTTTAGGCCTTCCGGAAAGTTCTTACAAGAATGATCCGATGTGTCCATTAGGGACCTGCATTTCTTAGTTTTAGGCCTTCCGGAGAGTTCTTACCAGAATGATCCGATGTGTCCAATAGGGACCTGCATTTTTTAGTTTTAGGCCTTCCGGAGAGTTCTTACCAGAATGATCCGATGTGTCCAATAGGGACCTGCATTTTCTTACTTTAGTCTTTCGTTACCCCCCCCCCCCCCCCCCCCCCCCCCTCCCTGCCTTCTCCTTCGGGGTTTTTCTAGTTTTCCCCGTGATCAAAAAAAATTTTTGAAATATTTCACCTTTCACGTACTGAGCCTCTCGTGGCGAAAGGGATCAACAGATGCTTGCATCTGGCTAATCAGTACAAATCTTTTTTTTTGTTTCTAGTTTTATGCTAGTTATCAAGGTACGTAAACAGTTTTGGGAATCGAAATTGGGAAACGATTGCTTTTTTAGTTTATAATAGCGCTAGTTATTAGCAAGCCAAAATTTTAGAAAATCACTCTTAACTGTCATTAATAGTCGACGGTCCATTTTTTGATACTATTTTTTGCCACTTAGTTTTATTCAATAAATAGTATATCCATACAGAAAAATAAAATTACAAATGATTCGGTAAATTTCAAATCTTTTTTTTAATCACAAAATATGCTCCGAATTTTTTCTCGTTATAATACATCTAGAAAATTTAGAAATACTTTTTAGAAGCTCAAAAAATAGAGGGTATACCTTTCTAATACAGATTTTACACAAGCTTTTTTATTTTTTCCACTCACAGAAGCTGTCAACATCACTTTTCCCATCTAAAAACTATCTGATTAAGATTCCAAAACCTTGTTGACCTCGTGATCCTTTCATCACCGGGTAAGAAAATAGAAACAGATGTTCTACCCTATGACATACGGATGCGATTGGGCCTGGGGAGAGCACGACAAGTATGCGGATAGACTGTGTACTTGTGAGAGACTTAGAGAAGAGATCTGCCTCCCCGTCCGGTAGGGAGGGCCGTCTGTCCTCCCAAAGAGACACACAGGGAGGAGTAGACCATCGGCTATTGATTGCGCTTTGACTTGCTCGCCCCCTCACAAACACATTGCACAGGAGATACACAAATACCGACGTTTTGAGAGCTCCAAAATCCAGGACATAGTTCAAATCCAGTGATGACGTCTCTTTTTTATTTTCATCTTCACTTTCTTTTTTCTTTTCTCACTTCTTGACTTTCGTTCCTTATCAGTTAGAGAACGTGTCAATTGAAACAAAAGACGTAGAGATTGAGAGAGTTAGACAGTCAGAGAAACATGAATCATTGAATCATGTCTCCTGAAATATCAAAACTAACATTTTTCTTCCCATTCAATTTTTTTCCTAACAAACCACATGGAGTTTATGCTGTTTATTTTCATTTTTCAAATAGAAAAAAATCTTACTATTTGATTCCTCCCATTTCTTTCTGGCTTGCCTTGGACAGGAGAGGAGCAATTATTTACGCGCCCGCGTTCTCCGAAATCGCCTTTGCATTCATCTCAAGTGTGTTTCTTGGAAACACGGCCGTAAATGGAAGAGACTGTCTCCTACATGGATCGACCAATTAGATAATATGCCGTTTTCCCCCTTGAAATCATTAACAATCTAACTTTCTAAAGACAGATTTTAGTTCTCAAAAATTCCCCAATGTAATTTTGAAACCCCAATATTTCGAAATACATTCCTAGAATCCATTATCCTTCCGTTCAATGTCCCCCTCCCCGCTACTCTATGTGTTTACACTGCGCGAGGACTGTGGCCGACCTTTTGATGTAAACGCGCTCTACCGAACACAGGGGGAACAGTTCGCCTGCGGGTCGCAAGGGTTCGTTAGGTATAGGAAATGATTCATTCGTTTTTTCTTCTTCACTTTGTTTCATTTTTTCCTTCCGTTCATGATCGTTGTTTTTTGAACACTTGGAATGATTGCGAAATCAAAAAGTGAATCATTTGCTATTTTCGTTAGTATGTAGTTTCTGAGATTTTCTTTGTTTTCTGTCGCTCTTTGAACAATTTTCGGTCCGTTTTTTCTCATTCATCAGTAACATCGGAATTGACACATTTAAAATGCATCGGAAACGCGATACCTTTGCTTTAGAACTAGTAACCGAAAAGAAAATCCATTCGTACTCCTCAGCCTACAACTATGAACTTACTCTGTTTCTCGTCAAATGATGAGGTTTTCAGGATTTTAGTACTATAAATAACATTATTTTCACAGGAAAACGACATGTCTACCCAAGAGGAGCTTCTGAAGCGTCTGGAGGCTGTGACCGTTCGTCTTGAAGCAATCTCGGGACAAAAACCAGCTCTCGCGCCAAAGCCAACCAATTTGGGAGGACCGAGTGGTGAGTTTTTGAAGGGGTGTTCTGATTGAAAAAAAAAACTGTTTGCTCAAAGTCTTATGACTAATGTACCAAAGTTGGTGTGCTGCATGTGTTCATTTTCCTTTCCCACAACTATCTAGCATCATGGAGCTACGCGTGACCTATCAAAGAGTCACAAATGAGTATGTTGCTTCTTCTGCGCCTAGAGGCAGCAGAGTCAGGAACATTCCGATACGCATCATATGTGAGTTTTATGATGTTTATGAAATGGTCAGTGGCATTTGATGCTACCTGTTTCATTCGAACCGTGTCCGTGATCGTAGCTTGCTTTTCGACGTTAGTATTATTTTGATCTCCATGAATGAGAGTCCTGGCTGAGTTTCCCCCATTTTTGGCAGCGATACCTCGGCACGGAAATTTTAAATTTTCGTATTTTTTGAACGATTTTCATCGAATTTCGAAGCAAAATGTTTTATTTCGACATAAAAATTGCGTTTCCCATCAAAATGTTATGAAAATCGTTCGAAAAACACGAAGATTGAAATAAGTGACCTGAAAGTTAGATTATGTTCCTTTAAATTTTAATTACGGTAGCATTTTCGTGCCGAGATATCGCTGCAGAAAAATCGGGGAAATTCAGCCACGACTGATATTGACTGAGACTGGCATAAAAGGTGCCCTGGGGTCCCTTTTTGAAAGATGAGAAGTGTCAATATTTTTGTTTTGAAGTGAGGAAGCTTGAGTTTCAAGATATTTCCAATTGTTTTTCTGATTCTCGCGAAAAACAATATTAAAAACTACCCAACTTTTTGGAAAATAGTGCACTTCTCTATAGCAAAAACCTTGGCAGATAGCCCCTGAACATGGTAGCTCGCTTCGTTCCGTGTTCTGGCCCCAGCTTCTTATCCTTCAGTGCACAAGTTATCATTTCTAATGGCACCCCTTACCTCATCCTCTCGCCTCTGACACCAGAACCGTCAATCCCTCATCTCAAAGTGTTTTACAGCAGAGAGTCGTTTTTCTCGTTCATCCAGAAGATAGGTCCTCTCTCATCGATGCATGCTCTTTTTCCAATCTTTTGCTCTGTCGGGGGACCCTTTCTCCGTTCAACAGTTGCTTCGGTTGCGTCGTCGTTTTCCGTGTTTCCCGTCCCGTCTAACCTCGATCCTTCATTTCGCCTCTTGTTTCTAGGTTTTCTCCACTCATCGGCAACTCACTCCACACCAGCCGTCATTCTTCTTCTATTTCTTCTTGCCCTCAATTCTTAACAATATTTCTTCTTTTACCCACATTCTCATCGCCGCACATTTCATACCAAACACCTTAATGTTCTAGTCAACGTATTTATCGGTTTTATTCCTTCCCCCTCTATCTTCTCTCCGCAATGGATTCACTTTATTTCTCGGCTCCCAGACCATTCAACAAGTTTCCACGTGGCTACAGACCGGTCACCGACAGCACCCAAGATCTGAGAAGCTTCGGAGGCGGACTACGTCCGTCAAGCAGTTGGTCCTCGTTCCCCCAACAACTTGTCAGTGACCAGCGGTCAGCGACTCTTCCACATTTCTCATCTTCATGCGTATCACCCGCGTCCCCATTATCCCCCGTTGACCGCAGTACTAACTATTGGACTGCCGACGAACCGCCAAGATCTCGTCGTCCGATTCGCTCGGAGAGCAACTCGACTGTATTCGATAACAACTTTTCACCTCGTGAACTTTCGCCGTTGTCAGTTGCCAGTGAATACTGTAACAATCCTCCACCACCACCGGTCCAATCTGTAAGTATGTATGGTCATCGAAGTGTTCAAAGTCCTGTCCCCGCATATCAAGAACCAATGAGAGCCTATGATAATGTGCCCAGACCTCCAGTTTATGAGCCACAAAATCATAATCCACCATCTCAAAGGGAGACGGATTTTTTGAGAAATTTGCAACGACAAAAAGCAGAAGCACACAATATGTCTTCGAGTTGGTATGCTGGTGACCCATCCTCACGTCAGTCAGATTGGAATTCTCATCCGAATCAACAAGTCCAAAATCCTTCATCTAATCATCAGCCAAGACGCTTAGCGAAGACTCAATCCGATTTATCGTTCGATTCTCTTAACAACACTTATTTCAATAACACTTCTGTTCCAAATACGGTTCCTTCCAACAACGGTGGTCTTCTTCATAATTCTATCAACAATTTTGCATCGAATACTAACGGACATAACGGAAACGGTCACCGGCTAGACGGCTTTTTCCGGAATCGAGTAATTGAACCTAATTGGATGACTGATCCTCCACCTCCCAAGTCATTCCGCGAGGATTACATTATCCGAAATGTTCCCCTAAGTTCTTCTATGAATTCTGATTTCGAAAGGTTCCGATTAGAGCCAACATATCGAGAGCCACCTCGGGCTACGTCAGTGGTAACAGAACAACCAAATTTCCGAAGCTATCATCGCGATGAAGCACCAACACAAGTCGTCCAACCCGACTCTCGATACCAAAGAACTCCCAACTACATGCAGCATCGGGAGCCGAGTCCAGTACGCTCTCCACCCATTATCTCCTATGCTCACCAGCCAAGTCCGTTCTCGTTCCCCAACCCGATCAATCAAGTCAACTACAACCAAGAAGAAAACCGAGGAGCAGGCGGTGGGTACCAAGACCGACGGGTGGCTCAAGGGTCAACAGATCAAGCAAATGTCTATCAGAACGTTCCACCGATGGCTGCTGCAGCCGTTGCATTCCGTGAGAAGGAAAGGCCAGCTAGCCAATACCTTGAGTCGAATCGAAACTCTGCAGTTTACTCCAATGAACCAATACGGCTAACAAATGATCGTGTACTTCGAATTCATCCACATCAACCCGAACAAGATCTCTACCATCAGCAACAACCAGTAGAAGAGCCTCATTACTCCCCGCCTTTGCAAACGCAACGCGCTCGTATTCAATCCCCATTACGTGATTTCGCAAGACTCACATCTCCAATCCGCGAGGTAGCACCTCAACCAATTCAACCTGTCCAACAACAGTCTAATCCAGATAGAATATTCAGCCCAGTAGAGTCAAAAGTTTTCAACCGTTCGGGTCCAACTGTGATCAATGGATTCACCAGCAACCGTCACACCTACAATAGTCACACCGATGATTATGACGCCAGGACTCGACGTGACTCGTCGCAACCGCCAGTGGCTGTAATCGAGCCAAACGTCAATGTGCACATGCCATCCGATCCGATTCCCTATAACAAGCCACACTTTGGACATGGTCACGGACACAATGTGCATCCTGTCAAACCGACCTCTCACTACTCGAACCCAACTTTTTCGCCCAACTCGAACTACGACAACGACAACGACAGTGATTTGGATATTGAAGAAATGGCACGGCGTGCGCTGCCAAGATATTTGCGTGATAACGACAGAACGGGAAGAAATCGTAACTTGTACGGGGATAATTTGCACGGGATCCTCATCAAAAATCCATCCCTTCATAGGAGTTCTTCGAAGAAAGTGGTCTTCATTGACCAGGATAAAGGTTACTATTGGGTGGTACTAACTAGAGTTTATTAGTTTGAGCAAACAGTTTTGAGCCTGAAAATTATTAACTATTAATCTAATATTTATTGTTTTCAGCTTCTGCCGGTGCCGCTTCCGCTGGATCTGGAGAAGTCCCAGCGCACGTCCGCGCTTACGATGACGCCATCGAGGAGCCGCTCAGCAATTGGACCAAGCTCACCGACCAACTTGGTGGTGATCTCGCTGTTGTGGTGAGTGTTTTTAAGACACACTCTCTGACAAAGTCGACCTCAGTGATGTACAAAAAAAATCAAACATGGTTTTTCGGATCGGTATTTTGCATAGTAGGTGTGAGGACTGTTATAAACCATTTGAGGCAGATTTTGTGGGGGCCCCCCTCAAACCGGCTAAAATAGGACCCCCTAGTGGTAAAAAAATTAATTTTTTTTCTGAAAGAGGTAATGACTTATTCTCAACAGTAATCTTTCCTATGCACTTTTTCAAGCATTTTATGTGTTCAAACTTTTGTTCTAACTCTTCTCGTTCGGATACAATAAACCATACTCGGGGAAAAAATTTTCAATTTTGTAGAAAAATCAGTTTCCTGGAAAATTTTTCAATTACTTCCAAAAAGTTAGATATATAATCGGAATCTACGCAAAAAATTACATTAGAAACATTGCTTGACCCAAGAAAAAGTTGTTACCTTAAAGGTGTTTCGGGTCCAAATGTCGAATTTCACAACGTATAGGGATACGAGCGACCCAAAAATCGTCCAAAAATGACCATCTCAGATTTTGTCCAAATTTTGTCTGGAAATAGCACAAGTCTCCACTATTGTTCCTGCAAAATATCGAAATCCGATCTCAACGTCTTCATTAGTTTTGGATCATGAACATAACTGTTCTCAAGGCACATCTTGAGCTGTTGTCACTTCCAAAATTGAAGTTCGAATAATGATGAAGACGTTGAGATCGGATTTCGATATTTTTGTTTCCAGACAAAATTTGGACAAAATCTGAGATGGTCATTTTTTGGACGATTTTTAGGTCGCACGTATCCCTATACGTGGTGAAATTCGACATTTGGGCTTAAACCCCCTTTAAGGTCACAACTTTTTTTTGAGTCAAGCAATGTTTCTAATGTAATTTTTTGCGTAGATTCCGATTATGTATCTAACTTTTTGGAAGTAATTGAAAAATTTTCCAGGAAACTGATTTTTCTACAAAATTGAAAATTTTTTCCCCGAGTATGGATTATTGTATCCGAACGAGAAGAGTTAGAACAAAAGTTTGAACACATAAAATGCTTGAAAAAGTGCATAGGAAAGATTACTGTTGAGAATAAGTCATTACCTCTTTCAGAAAAAAATTAATTTTTTTACCACTAGGGGGTCCTATTTTAGCCGGTTTGAGGGGGGCCCCCACAAAATCTGCCTCAAATGGTTTATAACAGTCCTCACACCTACTATGCAAAATACCGATCCGAAAAACCATGTTTGATTTTTTTTGTACAACAGCCAAGATACCAAAACTCGAAAACCTCAGAGAGCGTGTCTTAATTTGTCTTCTTACGAATCCTGCAATTCAATACTAAAGTTTTCGTATTCCAGAAGCCAAAAGTCCTCGCCATCTTCGATAGCGTTCGCAACTACTTGTGGACCGCTGCTGGAAAGCCGGAGCCATCTGCAGATGAGGCGCAAAAGATGTTGACCCCGATCATCAATCTTCTCGGTGAGATCAACAATTTCAAGGAGACGAAGAGAAAGACTCCACACTGGAACCATCTCAACTCGATTGCCGAGGCTCTCCCGGCTCTTGGATGGGTTACTGTGGTATGCTTTTGAGTTTTTGAGAATACAAATTTATTCTAATGTTTCAGAAGAAGACTCCAGCTCCATACGTCAAGGAGTACATCGAGGCTGCTCAATTCTACATCAACCCAATCCTTCGCGAGTTCAAGGAGACCGATCCAAAACACGTTGAATGGACCAAGGCCTGGAAATCGATCTTCGAGGAGATGCAGAAGTTTGTCCGTCAAGTGCACACTACTGGACTCGTATGGAACAGCGCTCCTGGAAGTGTTCCAGAAGCGTCGGCTTCTGCGCCAGCACCAGCTCCAAAGGCCCCAGGAGGCCCAGGAGGTCCACCACCACCACCGCCACCACCACCGGCTGATTTCCTCGCCAACATTGCTCCGCCACCAGTTGATACCGAGAAGTCCAACCGTGATGCACTCTTCGCTCAGCTCAACCAAGGAGAGGGAGTCACCTCGAGACTGAAGAAGGTCACCGCTGATATGCAGACTCACAAGAATCCAAATCTTCGTGGAAACGTTGCTGCTCCAGCGTCCGCTCCACAGGGTGGTGCCTCGCCAGCCCGCGCCGCTGCTGCTCCAGTCAAGAAGCCACCACACAAGGAGTTGGAGAATGGAAAGCAGTGGATTGTGGTAAGTATTTCAAAGACAAACAATCCCTGAAATTTTCTTTCGTTATAGGAGTACTTCGTCAACGACCCGAACATTGTTATCGATGTCGCCGACAAGAAGCAAACGGTCTACATCTACCGTTGTGAGAACTCCGTCATCAAGGTCAACGGAAAAGCCAACTCGATCACTTTGGACGGATGCAAGAAGACTTCCGTGGTCTTCGACGCCCTGGTGGCTCAATGCGAGACCGTCAACTGTCAGTCGGTTCAAATTCAGACCCTCGGAGAACTCCCAACCCTCTCCATCCAAAAGACTGATGGATGCCAGGTCTACCTTTCCAAGGTTGCTCAGGGTTGCGAAATCGTCACTTCCAAGTCCAGCGAGATGAACATCTCCGTGCAGACCACCGAGGATGGTGAATATGTAAGTTATACTAAACACACATGGCAAACCGGGCCAACGCGGACCAGCGATTTTCTCCATTTTAAATTGAGGTTTTTTAGTCAAAATGTGTACTAAAATGTAGGTCTCGATAAGATCTACAAAATGATAAAATTTATTCGCTCAACTTCGTTCTGATTCGCGAAAAACACCCGGGCCGGCAAAATGAGCGGCCAGTCAGGTCGGCCCGGGTATTTAACGGAAATCAACACAGCATTGAGCGTATTATTAATTCGAATGATGTTTTGTAGATCTCATCGAGACTCACAATTTGTATTAATTTTGATTGAAAAATCCCAATTTATATAGAAGAAAATTGCTGGCCCGCTGTGGCCCTGTCGGCCCGGTTTTTCATGTCTAGTACTAAAGAAATCATGTAACGAATGATATTTTCAGTCCGAGTTCCCGGTCCCGGAGCAATTCAAGACCACATTCGTCAACGGAAAGCTTGTCACTGTTGTCTCCGACATCTGCTAAACTACGTCTCTCATTTCATAACCAACTTCTACTGTAACATCAAGTTTCTCGTCATTTTACCATTTCTTTTTAAGCTATTCACACGAATATTTTGTCTTGTCGCAGATTCTTTATAAGAATTTCCGACACACTTCGCTTTACTATAAAATATTGATTATTTTGTATCTGCCTGACTGGTGCTCAATTATTAATTTTTAAAACTTTATCTCTTCTTCTGAATAAAAGTTGAACTGATTTTTATGCTTTCAAAGACTGTCGAAGGCTGGGAAACATGGATTTCAGAAGTTCAACGTTCAAACACATAGTGTCTTCCAACTGTAGAATTCTTTGCATTTCTAATGATACCAGCGCATCTCGCCGCCCACAACTGGCATGAGGATCCAAGTTGAGAAGACAAGTTTTTGCCAGTTTTCCGTTTCCATTCCCCTTTTCTTGATATTATTCAACTTTTCAGAATGTCATGGATGCAAAATTTGAAAAACTACCAACACCTTCGGGACCCCTCCGAGTACATGTCACAAGTATATGGAGACCCATTAGCTTATCTTCAAGAAAACACAAAATTTGTCACCGAAAGAGAGTATTATGAAGATTTTGGCTATGGAGAGTGCTTCAACTCATCGGAGTCGGAAGTTCAGGTGAGAAAAACGATTCTGAAGTCTAGACAAATAGGAAATGTGTTTTAGTGTGAGCTGATTACTGGAGAGTTCGATCCCAAGCTCCTACCGTATGACAAACGATTAGCATGGCACTTCAAAGAGTTTTGTTACAAAACTTCTGCCCATGGAATTCCGATGATTGGTGAAGCTCCAAATGTGTATTATAGAGCTGTATGGGTGATGTTGTTTCTTGGTTGTATGATTATGCTCTATCTCAATGCGCAATCTGTATTAGACAAGTATAACAGAAATGAGAAAATTGTAGATATCCAGTTGAAGTTTGGTAAGACACTAATTAGTGCTTTTATGCCGCTGCATAACTGTACTGTTCCAGACACTGCACCTTTTCCTGCTATCACACTATGCAATCTGAATCCATACAAAGCCAGCTTGGCAACCAGTGTAGACCTCGTCAAAAGAACACTTTCTGCATTTGACGGTGCCATGGGAAAAGCCGGAGGAAACAAGGAACACGATGAGGAAAGGGAAGTTGTCACCGAGCCACCAACCACACCAGCGCCAACAACAAAGCCATCACGTCGTCGCGGGAAGCGAGACTTGTCTGGTGCATTTTTTGAGCCTGGATTTGCCAGATGTCTTTGCGGAAGTCAAGGATCCAGTGAGATGGAGGATAAGGATGAGGAGAAGGAAGAAGAGCCGCGTGAAACGACCACCAGAAAGTCATTCAATATTAATGGTAAGTGTTGCATCTCGGATGAGGAGGAACATGGGGAGTTTTTCTAGATGCCGATGAGGAGTGGGATGGAATGGAAGAGTATGACAATGAGCATTATGAGAATTATGACGTAGAAGCGACGACGGGCATGAATATGATGGAGGAATGTCAGTCGGAGAGGTCAGTGGGGAACAGGGGGATGTTTTTAGAAACTCACGAAAATGTATTACTGTAGCACTGCAAATATAAACTGTATCATATATCAGACAGGGCTACGCCCCTCTGGGGCCCTCCGGGCAACGTACAGTTTTTAGAAATGGAAATTTTGAAATTTCAAAAATTAATTCCGTGAACTCGTCACTCTCTCCTTCTATGATAAACACTACTGAATGGTCCCAAAATCGATATTGAATAGTCCCAAAATTGAGGCACCTCGTTTCTTCATGTCTCGAAAAACAAAATAGACGGGCATCATCTCGAAGAATTTCTAACACAGCACAGACAGACAGACACACAGAATTTTGCGTTTGTTAATAGTGAAGATACTGTATCATAAAAATCGTATTATATATATATATATATATATATATATATATATATATACTGTGTCATATTGAAAAAAGCTAAATTCCAGAACAAAATTCGATGAGCCAACTGGCTTCGATGATCGATGCATCTGCGCCTTCGACAGATCCACACACGATGCGTGGCCATGTTTTCTAAATGGTACCTGGGAAACAACAGAATGTGATACTTGCAACGAGCATGCCTTCTGCACCAAAGATAACAAAACTGGTACCTAGACCCCTCTCTGTTACAAGCTAACTACCTTATGATTACAGCAAAAGGTCACAGATCTCCTTGCATTTGTGCTCCATCAAAGTTCTGTGTCGCTTACAATGGAAAAACACCTCCGATTGAAATCTGGACTTATCTTCAAGGAGGAACCCCTACAGAAGATCCGAACTTCTTGGAGGCTATGGGTTTCCAGGTACCTACCACTTTGAGGACTACTATAGATTGAGATGTGTTTTAGGGTATGACTGATGAAGTTGCAATTGTGACGAAAGCAAAAGAGAATATTATGTTTGCCATGGCTACATTGTCAATGCAAGACAGAGAACGGTTGAGCACCACTAAACGAGAGCTTGTGCATAAATGCTCATTTAATGGAAAAGCTTGTGATATCGAAGCGTTAGTGATGAGAGCCATCCTATAGTAGCATATTCATTTCAGAGACTTTTTGACTCATATTGACCCGGTTTTCGGATCTTGTTTTACATTCAATCATAATCGCACAGTTAATCTTACTAGTATTCGAGCAGGTTTGTCTTCCGAGCAACTTTTTAGAGCAGATCAATTTAACATGAGCAATTATAGGACCCATGTATGGGTTGCGTATGTTGGTCTATGTGAATGCTTCCGACTACATGCCTACCACTGAAGCAACAGGAGTCCGATTGACTATTCATGACAAAGAAGACTTCCCATTCCCAGACACATTCGGCTATTCGGCTCCGACTGGATATGTGTCCTCGTTCGGGCTCAGATTGGTACTAGAAACACATTTTTTGGTTTATGATGTTGTTTTGTTTCAGAGGAAGATGTCACGTCTACCAGCGCCCTATGGAGATTGTGTACCGGATGGAAAGACTTCTGATTATATCTATAGTAACTATGAGTATTCCGTGGAGGTTTAGTATGCAAGGCTAAATAAAAACTCAGTATTTGTTTTTAGGGCTGTTATCGCTCCTGTTTCCAACAACTAGTTCTTAAGGAATGCAGATGTGGGGATCCGCGTTTCCCAGTCCCTGAAAATGCAAGACATTGTGATGCTGCTGATCCGGTTGCAAGTAAGCTACAGTAATTATTTTTAAGTCTCATTTTGTTTTTTCAAGGAAAATGCCTTGACGCAAGGATGAATGATTTGGGAGGTCTACATGGTTCATTCCGTTGCAGGTGAGCAATATTTTTTCTCCCTTTTCAGCGATCCCTATAACCAGAGTTTTTTTTTTCAGATGCCAACAACCCTGTAGACAATCAATCTACTCTGTAACTTACTCCCCTGCAAAGTGGCCCTCGCTGTCTCTACAAATCCAACTGGGATCTTGTAATGGTACAGCAGTGGAATGTAATAAACATTACAAGTAATATAAGCATCTGAACTAATTAAAAAATCTCAAAATTTCAGAGAGAATGGCGCTATGGTTGAAGTGTTTTACGAGCAACTGAATTTTGAAATGCTCACAGAATCAGAAGCCTATGGAGTAAGCCAAACTTATGAACTCGTAATTATTATAATTTTCAGTTTGTCAACTTGTTAGCCGATTTCGGTGGTCAGTTGGGTCTCTGGTGTGGAATATCCTTCTTGACGTGCTGCGAGTTCGTTTTCTTGTTCCTGGAAACCGCCTACATGAGCGCCGAGCACAATTATTCGTTGTACAAAAAGAAGAAAGCGGAGAAGGCCAAGAAAGTTGCATCAGGATCTTTCTAACCTGCATGTTATTATTTCCAAATAATTTTTTTTCCATTTACAATTACAATTTTTGAGTCGACAATAATACAATTTCAGCGAAACAAGAAAAGAAGTTATACAAACTGACGGGAGGGGGTACTACTCGCACATAGAAAAGTCTATTCACAGATACACAAAAAAATAATGACTAAGTTTTTGGGAAACATTTAAGGAGGGAAATTTGGCATTAAGAAGTTCAAGCGGCACTAATGGACATTTAGGCATAAACTGTGAGGTGGACGGGGAAGGGGAAAGATTGAATTCAGGGAGTTGTAAAAAAGTACAAAGATTTTTTTTGACTGCAAAGTAATGAAAAATGTACCGAGGAATGGATAGGGTATTGGGAGTGAAGAGAGCATTGGTTTCACAAGGTGATCAGAGCTTAACGAGCCAGTGTGCCAATGAGTGCGGCACAAATCTCAAAGAATTGCATCGTTTGGGAGAGTTTGGCACCTCCTGGTGACGGCGGCGGTGTCACGTCGCACTGGAAATCCTGAGATGGAAAATACGATTAAAGGGATTAGTTCGGAACCTAATGTTCCGGTGATCTGATTCCAACTCAAAGTTTTTAAAAAGTATTAAAAACTGTAAGTACACTCCAGATACAATTTTGGTTAGCGAAAGAATCGAAAGTGTAAGAAAAAAACGTCAACCCTCACCGACATATCCGAAAAGTCATGCACTTCCATTTTCTCAATACTCGCCTCCATACTCATCGCTTGTGGCATGCTTGACGTTCGGGTTCCCCGGATACCAGCTGGCTTCTGTGGCATTGACATCGAAGCATGTCTTGATGAAGACGCACTTGCCGCTGGAAAAATCGATAATTTACACAAACGCTTTGAAACTCTTACATCCAGATTCCTCGTCGGCCAAGCTCTTGAAATCGAGAAGATAACTTCTCTGGTCCACTTGATACAACTGAAGTGACATTTTTGGTGGATCAGCCGCTGGGGCATCAGGCTTGCGTCGGACAATAACGTGGTATGGATTCAACACCTTCCACTCCATATCCAATTGCTTCATAGCACGGAACACCTCGAACATGATGTCTTCTGGACGACTTTGTGAGCGAATTCCGAGATGCCATTTGGCGCGCTTGTTGCGAGCCGATCCTGTTGCTTCAGTGTTGTCGAGAGTTGGGGTGATCTTGCTGCTGACCGATGCTGAAAAAGTACTGTTGAGTTTGGTCTTCAAAGTGATCGCAATGCGCTAGTCGCGTGTCGCCGGCACCTTCAGGTCGGAAGTTGGTCGGGTACCGGACAAGACGGTTACAGAAGCCGACCAAAGTCAAGCTTCAAATTTTGAACGGGTCGGAAGTTGCACCAAAAGCTGACAAACACGTGCGTTGAAGCCAACGAACCGTCAACGTCCGTCCAAAAGCTGACCAAAGTCCGACCTAAAGCCGAACTCCCTCAACTTCCGACCAAATGTCAAAGCTCGACACCTAGTATGCTACTAGTCTTTCCGCTTCGATTCTCTCCACCACTCACCTGCAATACGCTCCGGATGACGATGAACTGGTCCTGGTCCCTTATTCGGTGTCACTTGATAAAACTCCTCAATCGACAGTTTCGCTGTCTCATCGGCAATACGCTTGTTGTCAACAATCAAATTGTAGGCAATTGAGAGGTGATGGTGAGGGTCGTCTCCCAAGAGAGCCGATGTCACCTCCTCCTCGGCAACATGGTAGCGCTGTAACTTTCAGAGGGGTAAACTACGGTTACTTTGTGTAATACAGTACCTCTGTAACCTCGCGGACAGCCTCGATATCAACGATGGAAGCTTCGCTCTCGTTGATTGGCGGGAAGAGATAGTTGGGGAGATCCTTCTGGAACCATTCGTGGGCGCTGAAATGGAGGGATTTGTCTTACTCATTTTTGAAATACACTTACATCACATCTTTGATGGTAGCTCTTTTCATGGGATCAACGCAGAGCATGTGGTGAAGAAGGTTGACAATCGGACGCTCCAAGAATTCCGGCGTTGGAAAGACTCCAGCTATAATAATTTAGGTATTATGATCTTTTTTAACAGCTATAGGCTTTGAGAACTCACATTTGATCTTTCTGAAGAGACTTGGAACATGCTCATCGTCGAATGGAAGAGTTCCGCAGAGAAGGGCGTAGAGGATCACACCACACGACCAGACATCGACTTCTGGACCAGCGTAGAGTCTGAAAAATTGAAATTGAGAAAATCCTGGCGTGTTTCTTTGAAAACAATCAAGGTGTGCTAATTTTGTTGATTTACAAAGTCAAGGTCCGCAAAATGTCGTCGCGGTGTTTGCGGACCTACGTATATGTGCAGATGTTTTTTACTCACTTTCCGCTGATGACTTCTGGAGCAGCGTAGTTTGGAGATCCACAGCTAGTACGTAAGAAGTCCCCATCGGTCATGATGTTCGACAATCCAAAGTCGGCAATCTTCACATTGTTCTGCTCGTCGAGCAACAAATTCTCTGGCTTCAGATCTCTGTGAACCACCATGTGGCGATGACAATAATCGACACCCGAGATGATTTGTTGGAAGAATCGTCTCGCCTCGGCGGTCTTCAGACGTCCGTGCTTGACAATGTAGTCGAAGAGCTCACCACCCGAGACGTGCTCCATGATCATGAAGATGTCCGATGGGGTGCTGATGACTTGGTACAATCGAATGATATGTGGATGACGGAAGAGTGAGAGATTCTGAATCTCACGACGGATCTTTCCAACGACATCTAGTGACTTGATTTTCTGACGATTCAGAATCTTGACAGCCACTTTGTACTGTGTTCCTTCGTGGATTCCAACTGAAAATAGAAAGATATTAGGTGACCTAAAAATCGCGAGTCTTACCCTTGACTTTTCCAAAAGTTCCGACACCAAGAGTCTCCTTCAGGATATAGTGTCCAATTTTGATTTGAGCTTTGAGCTCGGGTTGCTTATTAACAGACGTTTCTCCACCCGGGGAAGACATCTTTGAGTTGTTGTCCGGGGTGTCTCGATCCTTGCGTTCTTTTCTAAAATAGGCAATAGTTCGACGCATTTTATAGAGGGAAAGTAGAAGTGAGCAAGAATTGTGGGGATGGGAGGAGCAGCCTTTTTTTTTTTTTGTTTAGCTCGGTAGCCGCGCAGAATATGAATAAAATCTGGGAATTTACGAGCGACAACCACACGGTGGAACCATGGAGCCCGAGAGAACATAAATTGTAGGGTGTCTAGTGACGAATTAAGTATAGACTAGGGAGGAAAATTTCAAACGTGGAATTGTCGGTGGAAAATTGATTTTCCTATTTGTCAAAAACAAGTGATTAGAGGAAATGAAAAATGGTCTAGATTGAAAACAAAATGCCATCGATTTTTGAAAAAGGGAATTTCGTGGTTTGGGCCAAGGCCATACTCCAGAATGCACTATTGGCATTGAGAAAAGAGGTCCGCTAACCTCTTGGCACACAAAACACACACACACATCGGCACTCACACAACGCACCGACTCTCCCTCAGCAATCTTTCGGTCTTTTCTCGCACACACACAAACAACGACACTCACAGTAGTCTTAGAGATACCCATTCAACACAAGACAATTGAGAGAAATAGAGAAAAAAAGACAGAGACGTTCGTTTTCTTTCCTATTTTTCTTCCATCACTTTTTCTCGTGTCGATTGGGATCGGGTTGGTGGCCAATAAACAGAGTGGGGATATGAAGAAAAAAAACAGTTTTGCCTCAATTTTGCCTATCAAAAATGTTATTCAAAAAGAACACGCGGGGAGTGTTAGAAAACCAGAATTGAGATAAGATTGAAAACCGAAAATCGCAAAATTTTTGTCGTTTTATTTTTTTTTTGTGTGAGACGAAGTACAATGTGGACACAACACGGCTGGTGGGGAAAAACGAGGGGTTGACGTTGTTTGACCATTGATCGATTGTGCCCCAGTTGTCAAATTGATAACTAATGAGAAGGGAGTTATAAACATTCATATCAGAAGCAAAATGAGGTTCCGATATTTAAAACTATTGTTCTTTCACGAAAACCGTTTTGGTCAGTCATATGACACCCCCTAGACACCAGACACTACATGCCAAAACAGTAGTGTTATGACCTTCGTCCGAAGCCATTTAAAATGAAATCACAACGATATCTATCCAGGGGAATAACAAAAAATACAAATCGATTTCGATTTTTTTTAGCTAAATCCCTTTATCGAATCAAAATGAAAACATCGAGGTCAGACAGGCAGAGAAAAACAAGCCCTCCCGCGTGGCGCCGAAACGCTGCAGGGTTGTCAACGAAATTTGATACACTCGAATGATTGGTGGGCAATGATAACAAATTATTAGATGATACCGATTATGATGAAGGTTACTTAACTATAAATAGACGTGAAAATAGATTTCAAAAAATGGATTCTAGTCTTAATACTAATCCAAATCTCGCGAAATCGCGGATTAGAGTTTTTGAATATCTTTGTATTAAATTAGAACCCAAAAAACCTTACATCCGGTTGAGGTGCAGTATCTATTTGTGTTTCTCATGATATACATGTGACTCCATCAAGCTTTGGTGCGTCCACACACACACACATACAAATACACAGAAAACAGAGAGTGAGATCACTCATTTCAGCGTTATTTTCAACAGAGGCGCAAGAGAAGGAAAAAAAGTCGTCGGCCGTCTCACGCGCTTTAACCGGGCGCCAGGAGTCTGCGTCTCGACGAAAATCTACAGCATTTTGTTGGTCATGAAAATCTTGGGAGAAAACGCGAATATTTTGAGCCAAAATGGGAGGAAAATGCGAGAAGGGCAAAGGGCAACAAGGCGTAATGGGTAATTTTGTAGCGGAGCATCGTTGTGCGCGCGGTTTAGCGGCGTATGTGCGGTCACTGTACCGCGCGCAGGGGACAATGGGACAAAACAGTTTACGTGGAAGGGTATTGATTTTTTGGTCACATCTCATTTTTTTTTAACCTTTCTTTTTTGTCCCTATGTTTACTTTTCGATCCTTCTCCAAAAAAAAACTCACCGCGATTTGGCAGATAGTTTTCTCGATAGATTTTTGACCCGATTCAATCCACTTGGCTGACTGCGACTCTTTGATTTCATCTCCGTGTTATCAGGTCCATCATCATCGTTACCACCACGCCGGTCTCGATCTTGATGAGAGAACATCTCTGAAATGAGAGAATTTTTAGCTTGTAGTACGAAATCAGAAAAAAAAATGGGAGATTCTCAAAATCATGCATTCGAAGACCGCCCAAAAAGTTTTCCGAGAGGAAATGTGAATAAGCATATTTTACGAGACCTGGGCTCTTATTTGAGCAAACCACAAGCTCGGTTCACTGTGTCAATAGAACGAACGGCTGAAAACATCAAAACTCACGGAAAACTCTTCTCATTGTTTTAGTAGTGTAAATGAATTTTTGAAGTTAGCTTTCAGATCATACTGAATTTAGTTGAGGCGTTTTTTTTTTGATGTAGTGGAAATTACAAATTCTAATGAATCCTCGTGTATGCATATTTAGTGAGCCACATATCATCCAAATCGAAATTTAAAAAAAGGGAAGCGATAGTATGCTACTCTCAAATCCTAATCCGTTTCGAAACAAGCCATAAAACATGAATCCAAATTGTTAGTAAAGTAACATTTTCCACAAAAACGAGCCTGAAGGGCTACTGTGTGAATAGGAGAAGGAGGAGTATCATACTCTCTTTCTCTCTTTCGACTTTTGTTAAAGTAATCGGATCAGAACGGGGAATATATTGGCGTGGGGCACGTGAGACGAAATGAAACAGTAGTTGTGCAATAAACACTGAAATTCTATACAATTGTGAAGAGAGCGGCTTGTTAGTAGTTAGGCTCCGGTCAATAACATTGGGAATTCTCATGTGATAGGACTAGCTAAAGTGTACTGGAATCATAACAAGAATAATCTGTTCAAGAAGTATGAAAAGCTTTGTCTTGTTGAGACTTAGCTAAGGGATGAAAAACGCTTCAAAATGTGAAGAGTGAAAAAAAAGAGTCAAATTTCCTAACTTGTGTCAGGCAATAGTTGAAAAATACTTTGAGGAAACTTGAAACAATGTTTATGTGCTTACTCTTCGCCGTTTCATTCTTTCTCTTTTTTTGTGCTCGGTTTTTTGATGACCAAGAATTAGAACCTTTGTTTTCGTATTTGGAATTTGATGGTAATAATGGGGTAACTCTTGGGAGCTACAGTAGTCGGAATAAGGCTGTTTTCGTCAGATTACAAAAAACTGGAAGTTCAGACATTGCTCGGGCCGCTGGATCAGTTTACAGGCTTATTTTGATAATTTGAATAGTTTAGTTTGGTTTAGATACATATTTTGAGAAATTGGATACTTTGTTTTAGTTTTTTTAAATGATACCTTTCTCAGAATTCTGAAGTAGTCGTTGTCGTCATAGTAGGACCGCAATTATCTTTCGATGATCTTCACGGAATTGATTTTCTTTCCATATTTTTAGTAATTCGTAATTTCAAAATTGTTTAATGTGAATCGTCCAATTCACAAATATTCAGGAAGAATAGGTATAGAAACATTCTGAAACTTGTGTTTTTAAAGGTTTTCATGCACCCAAAACTCAAGATCTTCTAAAATGGGAACTAACATTTAGATGCAATCATATCCAATATCAGCCCAGTCTTTATTTTTCTTTTTCTGAATTTTTCTGACTTCGACGATGTTCCTATCTTTGGTTTCATCTCTCTGTCACCTCAAATCGAAAACCGATTAAATTTCGAAAAAAAAAATCTGCATAAACATGTTTTTTCCGCATCATCGGTTGCGCGATCGGCGGCATTTTTTTTTGATTTCTCAGAAGGTCGAATTCGGAAAATTGGTTTTTGAGCTTTGAATTTTCGATTCTCCATTGCCTTCCATTCTAGACGTTGCTTTTATTTGATTCACAATTAACGGCTACCAAAGAACACTTCACCAAGAAGTCTATCCCTGCAAATCACGTTGTTTTGTTGTTTCCTCCTTAAAAATAGAATTCAAAATGGTCACGTCCGACGCAAGGAAACTCTCGAACAAACATTTTTTTTGCCACTCGCTTTTCTCTCTACCCACTTCTTTGAATCTCTATCCTGGCATGTGTTGTGGCAATTTGAAATAGTGTGTGCATTTTAGAGAGTGACTCGACCGAAAAGAGTTGTCGAGGAGGAGGCAGTCCGTCTTTGAGGCCCCCCAAAGAAAAACTAGTAGTTTGTTCAAAACGTTAATTTCTTTTTCAGTTTCCACCTGAAAATTCTGTTCTGAAACTTCCAGTAACTCGCTCACGTTATCACTCAACTTCCCTCTTTTCCAATTTTTCCAATACGCTTATTCCACACGTTCCCTTATCAGTTTTTTTCTATAATAGCAAAATCAATACACTCCCTCCAACAAAAAATGAAAAAAAAACTTTTCCCTCACTAAATCCTCATCGATGAGGTGACCACTACCAACCCACACAAAAAAGATGACCTCCTTTTTCGACGTAGTCTTTTTTCGATTTTGATCTCAACACTATATATAAATGCACCTCATTATCGTCCCTTCGCAGTGTTGACATACCCGCTCTTCTCCCCTCTCATCGTTTCGTTTGTATAACAAGCCTTGTTTTATAAAATGTTCTCATTTTCAGAAGTCTTCTCAGCATGTCATTCTTCGACGGAATCCCGGTTGCTCCACCAATTGAGGTCTTCCACAAGAACAAGCTGTACTTGGAGGAAACCGCTCCAGTCAAAGTCAACCTCACCATTGGAGCTTATCGTACCGAAGAAGGACAACCATGGGTGCTTCCAGTTGTTCATGAGACTGAAGTTGAGATTGCCAATGACACCAGCCTTAACCACGAGTATCTCCCAGTTCTTGGACACGAGGGATTCCGCAAGGCTGCAACTGAGTTGGTGCTCGGAGAGGATTCTCCAGCTATCAAAGAAGGACGTTCGTTCGGAGTTCAATGTCTTTCTGGAACCGGAGCTCTTCGTGCTGGAGCCGAGTTCCTTGCTCATGTCTGCAACATGAAGACTGCATACGTTAGCAACCCAACCTGGTAAGTTTGAAAATTCATCCCAGGTTTCCTAGGATCTAAATTAGAAATCTTTAAAGTAGGATCCCGGGCAAAATGAGTTTATGGTTCAATCGATGCAAAATTTCATGCTGATTCCGAATTTCACAATGAAAGCGCTCAAACATTCTTCTCTGACCTAAAAAACGCCATCAATGTTGCGAATGCCCTCCCTGCTGGCCTAACTTTCCACGTGGACAGTGAGAGAATTGTAATACACCTGGAAAACACGCCGAAAGTTAGGCCACGAGGGATAATTTTTTACAACTTTCACGTCATTTTTTTTTGGCCCTGAGAAGCATTTTTGAGCGTTTGCATTGTGATATTTGGAATCAGCATGACATTTTACATCGATTGAACCCACAAACTCATTTTGCCCGGAGCCCTCCTTCAAAAAGGTTCTAAATAGGCTCTAAATTTCCAGGGGAAACCACAAGTTGGTCTTCAAGAAGGCTGGATTCACCGCTGTCAACGACTACACCTTCTGGGACTACGACAACAAGCGTGTGCACATTGAGGCTCTCCTCTCCGACCTCGAGAATGCTCCAGAGAAGTCTGTGATCATTCTCCACGGATGTGCCCACAACCCAACTGGAATGGACCCAACCCAAGATCAATGGAAGTTGATTGCTGAGGTTATCAAGAGAAAGAATCTCTTCACTTTCTTCGACATCGCCTACCAAGGATTTGCTTCTGGAGATCCGGCTGCTGATGCATGGGCTATCCGCTACTTTGTTGAGCAAGGAATGGAAATGGTTGTGTCTCAATCATTCGCCAAGAACTTTGGACTTTACAGTGAGTTGCCAATTCCGTTCAAAAATCTTCCATTCAAATGAAAATTACATTTTCAGATGAACGTGTCGGAAACCTCACCGTCGTTGTCAACAACCCAGCCGTCATCGCTGGCTTCCAATCTCAAATGTCATTGGTCATCCGTGCCAACTGGTCCAACCCACCAGCACATGGAGCTCGTATCGTACACAAGGTTCTCACAACACCGGCTCGCCGTGAGCAATGGCACCAGGCTATCCAAACCATGTCGTCTCGCATCAAGCAGATGAGAGCCGCTTTGTTGGAGCACTTGAAACAACTCAGTACTCCAGGAACTTGGGATCATATCATTCAACAAATCGGAATGTTCTCCTATACTGGACTCACTTGTGAGTTGTCTACACTAAACTAGAGTATCATTCCGAAGAATTTCAGCCGCCCAAGTCGACCACCTCATTGCTCACCACAAAGTCTTCCTCCTCAGCGACGGACGTATCAATATCTGTGGTCTTAACACGAAGAACGTCGAGTATGTCGCCAAGGCTATCGATGAGACTGTTCGTGCTGTCAAGAGCAACATCTAATTTTGGAATCGCGTCTTTTATTTTGTATGAGTGTTAAGTGTAGATTGAGTGTGCACTTAGATTCGCTTTCTTATTTATTCTATGTCAAATTGAACAATGAATCTGGAAAAAATGTCTACAGAGTCGAATTAGCTTTGCAAGAACTCCAAAGTACAGCGGACTGAATTTCAGAAGAGGGAATCATTGAAGTCAAAAGTACTGTGCCCTTTGTTCCTGCCCACATCGAACTATATTCATTACAGCCGTTTTTCGTTGAAATGAAACGGAATTTTGGGCAGGTCAGCGGGTCTTAATATGATCGCCCTTATCATTTCATCATTACCATTGAGTTCATCCAATAGTTCCGTATGAAAAAGAAAATAGCGTGATTCTTTGAATTGTGATATAGGGCTATCAGTAAATCGTGGTAGTCTGGGAGTGTGACGTAGTCAGGCAAAGTGCAAGGGTTGGATTTTTTGTACTTCGGAAGCTCCATGCCCTTGAATCGTCAGATTCCGGAAAGTAGAGCTGGCGCATCTTTAACAAATTTTTCGGATCCTTTACATTTTGAAAGAGGAAATTTCAAGAATGAAGTTTCAAGAGTGAAGGAAAAGTGACGTTTCGAAAGTGCCACATTTTGAAAGGAAAAATTGCAAACTATTCTGAGTACAGTTTTTGGTGAAACCGCTCAAAGGTGCTACACTGTACTGAGAGGCTGTTTTTCACAGAAAGGTTTGAAATTTTTGCTTGCAAAATGTCATACTTTCGAATTGTCGCGGTTGCAATTTTTTTATCTGCCGTTGCTGTTCAATACTGAAATTTTCGTATCAAAAAACCTGCTTTGATTTCAGTACGTTTCTATCCAATTGAAGTAATTTTCATTTGAATCAGTTGGAATCAGTTCGAAGCCCCCAAGAAACTGTCAAAAATACCGAGCTGAAAAAATCAGAATACCCTTTAATGCGGTTATCAATGCTTTTTTTGTTCGAAAGTTGTGCCCGAATTCTTATTCCTAAAGTCATATTTCTTCTGTGTTGGTGATATAATTGATAAGAATTCTAGACAAAGTTTTTTTGTGCGACTTTTGAACTCATTACTATAAAAGGGCATGCGTGGCAGCTCTTTTTTCAGTTCCTTGTCGTCATGTCATTCTTTGATATTGTTCCTTGCCCTCTACCAAATATTCTAGAAGCTGAACCTTGCGATACTGTCGATTTGACTATTAAAGCTTATCGAAATGAAGATGGAGAGCCCTACGTATTCCCAGTTGTACAAAAAGTGAAGCAAGAATACGCCAAGAAGCACTGCCCTAACTATCTACCTATCTTGGGCCATGAGGGATTCCGAAAAGTTGCAACTGAACTTGTTCTTGGTCCAACTTCGATAGCAATTGAGCAAGGACGAGCTCTCGGGATTCAATGTCTTTCTGGAACAGGGGCTCTGCGCTCTGGAGCCGAGTTTTTAACTCAAGTAGTTGGCCTGGACACTGTCTATTTGTGTGATCCTATATGGTGAGTAAAGTGAAATAAATTATAGCGGAAAATTGTTTTTCAGGGAAAATCACAGAAACATTTTTAAGAATGCTGGATTCTCAACGATAGAGAGGTACTCGCACTTGGATACTGATAAGAAAAGTATCAGTATATCCAAGCTGCTAGAGGATCTGGAAAGCGCCCCTGAAAAGTCTGTCGTTCTTCTCCATGCATCTGCTCACAATCCAACTGGGATAGACCCCACCCATAAACAATGGAAGGAAATTGCAAAAGTTATAAAGCAACGAAACCTGTTCACATTCTTCGAGCTAGCAGAGCAAGGACTATCTTCTGCATTTCCAATTTATGATGCTTGGGCAATTAGATATTTTGTTAAACAAGGTCTCGAGTTATTTGTGGCTCAATCGTTCTCGAGAAACTTTGGACTGTACAGTAGGTGAATATTATATCCATTTCTTTAGTTTTAACTTTCAGGTGAACGCGTTGGAAATCTTATCATCGTTGTGAACAATCCTCTTGTAGCAGCTAACATTCCATCCCAAATGACACAGGTCAATGTCTCCAAATTTTCGAATCCACCAGCGTATGGAGCATGTATTGTGCACAAGATTCTCACTTATCCGGCCCTCCGGCAAAGTTGGCTGGCAGAGTTGAAGAAAATCCACCAGAGATTGCAAGAAATGCGTGTAACATTGGTATCCAAACTGGCGGAACTTGAGACTCCTGGATCTTGGGATCATCTAACTCAACAAACTGGACTTTTTAGCTCTTCTGGTTTGACGGGTTTGCTTGGCTCCTGTGTAGTACCGTAGTCAGTTTTTTTATAGATTCCCAAGTGGATTACTTGAAGTCCCATCATAATGTTCTTCTGTTCAAAAACGGATGCTTCAGTGTCTCGGGACTAAACACCAAGAACTTGGATCACGTCGCAAAGGCCATCGACGATACCGTCAGAACTATTATATAAATCTTTCATTTGAAAAAGAAGGAATGTAGCAGAGAAAAAATTATATGTAGATTATTAAAATAAATGCTGGACATTTTTTTTTGAAAGTTTCATAATTTTATAGAGCTACCTTAGGCACTCTCAGCGTCATCAACATCTTCCTCGGCGACGAATCCTCCCTTCTTGACAATGACAAGTGGATGTGGGCCAAGACGCCAGCCGCGCTTTCCTCCCATCTGAAATTTTTTTTTCAGTAGGTTTAGGGCATCTAGAAACTCACCAATTCAAACTTTGTGATATCATCGTACTTGGTGATGCAGAAGAAATTGATCACAAAGAAGGAGATCAAAAAGAGCACCACACAGAAGATGGCTCCGACCACAAGTGGACCGGTGTAGTCCAGAGGGTTGAAATCTTGCTTTGGCATTCTTTTCTGGAACGAAACTATATTTCTAATAGTCGAAGGTAAATTTTCGAAAATCGATTACTGTACGGAAACCAGAATTGAGTAGGAAACGAAATCGGCAAGTAAAGGACGGTCGACGACGACACAGTCGATGTCGTCGACGGTGTCAACAACAACAGAGAATGAAAAGTGAAAATACGGGCATTTTGGAAAAGAGAGAAGTACTCGTGTGTAGATCGTGAAAAAATTGGAGATGACAGGCAACTACTGTCCAATTCGATTTGACAACTAGTTGGTAACAGGATAGATAGATATCCCAGAATGAGAAAAAAATAAGAAAAACGCCTGGATGTCCAATACTTTTTTGTTTGAATAGAGTGCGAGCCTGCGTCATGCAACAAAATTGCAATTGAATCGAAAGAAAAAGGAAATATATAGCTGGATTTGGTATTCTTAATTTTCCCAAAAGATGAAGGCGGGGAAGGAGAAAGCGACCGGAAATAGAGAAGTCCATGTGAAATTGATAACCCGACGGAAATAGATCATCAATTGTGTCTCTGTGAATCACTCAGAATCATATTGACAATTCTAGGTAGACGTAAGAACGAGAATCTTCATACACCCCTCAATTAAAAAAAAAAACTGAGGATCTTTATAGTAGTGTATGTGAGAGAACCAATTTTTACACTCATGAATAATTAATTGTGTGACTCATGTACATAGTACACTTGGAGAGCAAGAAATAAGGAAACAAAAAGTTCAAATTCCTAAATATTGGCTAAGCAAAAAACCAAAATGAAAGTCAAATAGAAAATAAAAACAGCGAAGGTTGTGTAAGTAGTTCTATTTTGCTTGGCGCATCTTTGAAGATGTGGGGATGGGAAATGATCGCTCTCGGCAGTTAAATGACCTTCAAAACTTCAATTCGACCGTTTCGGGTTAGTTTCATCGATACATCGATAGAGATCGGTAGAGAAAAATAGGAAGAAAAACGTTGAAGCGGAAACATTGGGAAACAAGAATAGATTGATTTACTGTTTGAGGGAATGAGTTTGTTGGAAGAACCTTCTGTACTCTTATGAAAAAATAAAGTAACAAACCAAGAAGATATTGAAAAAAGAAACCTTGATTTGTATTCTATACAATGATCGGTCATTGATAAATGGAACGGTTTTTTGGGGAAAGTTTTCTTTTTTTATTTATTTTGTTTTCTAATAAAATGAAGTTGCAAAATGTCTAGCCAAGAATTTCTATTAGTAGAAAAGTGTAGACAAAGTGTGTAACGGACTACTAATAGAAGTTCAACATTTTTTTATTCAAAAACTTTGAAACAACATCCCGGAGCAATACTTTAGAAAAAGCATTTTTTTTTTAATTTGGGGTTTTCAACTAAATAAATCATGTGGTAACTGATCACAAAAACATCTAGAAAAACAAAAAAGATCCTCCTTTTTCTATGAGCTGTGATTTCTTTCAATATCGCACTTTTTTCTTCACTTTTCAACATTTCAACATACCCCCAGGTGCCCTCCACCCATCAACCCCCCACCAACTGTTTATCACTTTAATCTGACAAATATCTCTCACTTTTTTTTCTCCCACGACAATCGGTTATGTTTAATCTCAATTCCAATCAACTCAGTTTTTTCCCAAATTGCTATAGAAACCAAAGGTGTGACAGGTGTAAATATGAAAATTAAAAAATTCTGATAACAACACCGTTATTCTCATAAGTGTCAAGTGACTCTCATGTTGCTTCCGATTTTATGGTTCTCACTATTTTCATGGGTCGATTGTGAACGAGAATGTGTCAAATGCGATGGTCGTGTCATCTCTCCAGACAAAACGTAATGAAAATTTTAAATGAGATTTAAAAAAAATTATTCCAATTTCAGATGCACAAATTGCACCGGTGACTATTGTTATACTATCAGATACAATAATCAGCATAGCTCATTGAAAGCTGAGCAATCCTTCTATCAAGTAGGTGCACATAAAAGGCGTGAAATCTCAACATTTTTTTTTGGAAATTATTTTAGGAAAAGTAAGAAATTGCTGTGAATTCACATATTTGTTCCGCAGATCAGAAATGTGAAAATGGGAAATCAACGTGAATAGAGTCAAAATCACAGAAATTTCGAAAGTTTGCTGTACGAATTTCCGAAAAATTATTTTTTGGGCCAAATTTCACGTCTTATATGATAACAGTCTTAAAAATGTGAATTTTAGGGATGTTTCACTTCCCCGACGGAGATGCCTCTTGGATGCTCCAAAAACACCAGAGGAAGTGTTTTTTGCATTTGCAAGTATGCCAACAATCACGATTGCACGATTTAAGTAAAAATTTTCAGCAGCACAGATTACTGTAATGAGATACAAAATGTTAAAGACGAAAAAGAACTGACATATCTAACATGTGTGAAGAAGGAAAACTCTATATGGTTTGCTACAGAAGACTGTGTTCATCCATTTTGCTATAAGAAGGCAGACAGTTATAGTGACGAGGTAAATTTATCATTTTAAAAAAATCTAGAAAAGTTAATTAAACACCAATTTCAGACGGTGTATTGCACTTCTCAACAGACGGAAATTGAGATGTACGATGTTGGGTAAATCAACTTTGTAATTTGCCAAAAAAAAATTCATTTTTAGATTTGTGCAAACTGAAATGTACTTGCCTATTGGTTCCTGTTATGCCATTGCAGACGATGCTAGATTCGAAAAATATCAGTATTGTGTTTATAAAACAGTGAGTGTAGTTGTTTCTTAACCTGTCACAAGTCATCAATTTCAGAACAAGACAACTCCATTCAAGCAGAAAGTTCCAGGCAATATCAAGTGTTTTGCACCATCTGATTCCAAGGAAAGAATGAAGGTAACAAAGCAAAAATTGGGGATTTTGAGTCACGAAAAAAATTTAGAATTCGTCTTGTGTTGGGCAGTTTTGTTTCTCCGCCAACACTGCTTACGGATGCATATCGCAATTCAATAGGGAGGGAGTCGCATTGAAGGTAACCACTAGAAGATGTAAAATTGTAGGTAGTAGTTATATTTGAAAAGAAAACCAATTCCATGTTTTTTTTTCTTGGTTTGGATGACACATGTTTTTATGTGAAAATGTGTCTTCAATAATTCTATTAGCCATTGTTGTTCCGTTTTTCAGGAAGTATGTTTTGATAAGAACACGAAATGCTGAAAATCAAATAATATAAAAAACGGAGGCCACCTTTCTTTGACAGTAACGTTTAAATTTTTTTGTATTTCATAATATCTGTATCACAAGAGCATTCCAATGAGCTCAAAATGAGCACATTCTTGAAATTCAAACAAATTGAAATTAGTCTTATTAGAATCCTCGTCAAAAGTTGACTGAACACGCCTCAAAATGTGTTTCAAGTCCCTTTTACAACATGTTTTGTGATCCATATTGAGAATTCAAAAATATATTTTTTATCTGTTGAAAAAATATTGGAGCATTCTGATATATGATATTCTGATATAGATATTACGGTATGTGGAGCTCTGAAATTTTAACTTTCGAAATTTCAATTACCTTGGAGCCCCCAAACTTCCATCCTAGTTGTTCATTGACAACCGAAGTACCTCCAAACTAAACAAAAGAAGTGCAACCCATAAACCCTTGTTCAGGTCGGCTTATACCATATTACACCGTTTATAACACCATTCCAAATATGCGATAGCGATTTTTGCAACAATCAAACGGTTCGTATTCTTATCTCTTTTCACACCTTTACACGGGTCGAAGAACATATTCGATTTCAGATTCCTGATGACGAAGAGGATAGGTACATGTACCCAACCAAATATGTGTGGAGTTCCGGAAGACGTGCCATGGAGAGGGGAGTCGTTATTTTGATACTTCTGGCTTCATCTCTCCTCATCTGTTTCGCTTGACGCACACTCAGAAAGGAAAAGTGCATGAATGTGTCCTTTTTGGATCACAACTCGAGTTTCTGCTTTGAACAAAGATCTGTTTTCATTTCCCGAATTTCCGTTTTTTCTTTGTCACCCAAAAGTTTTTTTTCCTTTCTCCCTAAAACTTTTTTCCCAATAAAATTTCTCTCGTTATTTGATTCTTAGCTTCCTTTGCTTTCTTTGTGTAGACAATTGACAATCCGATAAGAAAAAAGAAACAGATAAGGAATAGAAACTTATAATTCCTCCTTAGTCGGCTTCTGAGTTTATCTTGCAAGCGTTATCTGTCGAAATGTTGACGTGTACACATGCACACATACAAACACACCAGAAATTTGTTTCTAGCTATTTCAATTTTCCACCCCTTTTTCCTTAAGAGCGCAATATGAAAATGAGAATCGAACATTCTGACGTGAAGCAGAAATGACAAGGAGGGCCCAAAGGCTTTTTCGAAGCGGTCGCCCCGGAGTGTGCGCACAGACAGAGAGATTGCATCACATTTGGAGGAGTATGAGCAACACAAAGGCCCTCTGCCACCGACTGACCACCTCGTTGCTTTTTTCCTCCCTTTTCATTCCGCGCACTCTTTTGCATACATTAAATTTCAAATTGGCAACATGAGGAGGTCTTTCGAATTCTTTTACTTTTTGAATGTGAATTGGGAATAGAAGAAGATGTGGCTTGCGATTAGCTGTTTTGCTTATTAGCTTCTTGTTTGTTTTTCCGTTTTCTGAGCATTTTTAGCTTCACGGAAAGATCGTAAATTCCTGATAAGTCTTCGACTTGTTCCTTCTTTGTTTCTAACAGATTTTTTTTATATTTGCTCATTTTCTCCAAAAAACAATTTTCTGAGAAAACAACAAGCGTAACTACTGTAAAATTTTTAAAATGAATCACAGCATCTGTTAGAGAAAAAATTTGAAATATATTTTGTCTCGTGTCCAGTCAACTTTTGACGAAGATCCTAATAAAGCTAATTCCAATCCGTTTGAACTTCAAAAACGTGCTCATTTTGGGTTCATCGTAGTATTTTTCTAGAGCTACCCTTCTATTAAAAATGCCATCATATTAGAAGTGCCCTATTTATACAGCTCTCACCGTACATAGGCATACATTTTAACACAAACAATTCTTCATGTTCAAATTATCACCCGTCACTAATTTTTTTTCTCCTTCAAAAGTGGACTAATCCTATCAACAATAGACGTGTTGTTTGTAATCCGACTCACATTCTTGTAACTCGACACCTCCAACATAACACATTTTGAAACTCGGTCTCTATATCATCAACTGACCTGTACACATTGTGCTTTTCTGTTCCCACTCACCCGTTCACTTCTTCTTCTCTGAAGGCCATTGAGAGCTATTCTCGTAAACAATAATGGTGTGCAGATGTTTTTTCGTTCCGTATCCTTTCCTTCCTGACATCACGACAAGAAAAAAGATAAACAAAAACGAGTGGGGTCATCCTCAATACTCAAATTTGTTTATTTGCTCAGAATCTGATGTCTGTTTTTGACATGGAGATTTCTGATTAATTAGAATGGAGCCTTCTGGAAAGTTTGTTTTTCATTTTTGTGACATTTTTTGGAGGTAAAATATGTTTTTGTTTTCATTTCTATATGCTGAAATTTATCTGAATATTTGATTGAAAAATGATGTATGTTTTAGCAATTTTAGTAAATATCTCATCTGAAAAGTTATGAAGACCTAAATTTCTTCTATAATTATATCTTCTAATTTTTTTGGATTTTAAAAACGAAAACTGTCAGTTTTTCAACAATGTTGCAAAGGGTCAAATTTTATAAATGTTGAATTTTATTTTTTTTTGTATTAAAATACTCCCTTACTAGATCATCTGCAAATTTTTCACCGGTTCAAACAATGTTCACACCGACTAACCTTTAACCTCTTATATTCCTCAGTTGTCTACATCTTGACTCATGAAATGTAAACTAACCAATGGCTTTCGAGCAACCCTACCTACTTCAAGGGGTGAAGTGAGTAGAAATATTGTGAGAACGAGGTAAACTAGAGAAGTTAGGTAAAGTACTTGTCGCCAACGGTCTTCCCCGCGGGAACAGCTGTTTAGAACGTAATTTATGTATATATTTGCCCGTTCGTTCACATTTCGATTTCCCAATTTCCCCTTCCATCATACACCCACCTACCTACTTTGATCACTTGATAACACAGAGGACACCTCGAGGGGTCCTCCAGGCAAACGTGACTTGTTCTCCAATAGACTTATCATCTTTTGACTTTTTTTCCACATTCCCAAACTTCAATCAATCACGGAACATCATCGCCTTTCGATTTCATTAATGACTTATCATTCACTATGTTTCCATACAAAACAAACACAGTCCTCCTCCACATGGACCGAAGTCCTTGATCTTTTTTCTTTTTTTCAACCGAATTGTCATTAAAACTGTTATCTCATTCTGTTCCTATCACTGTCATATTCATTGCAAAAAAACTATATCGAAGTTGCAAAATTCTCATTTCGCTGAAACTCAAACTGTCAATTCTTTCAATTTTTATTTCTCCGTATTCGTCACTTTTCTCTTTTTATGTCCCTGGTTTTCACAAACGGAACACATTGGTTTTGTTCCAAAACCGAAAACCAATTTTCACATTACACTTCAGTTAACACTAATCAATTAGTAATGAAAGACGGAACGCCTGTCCGTCATTTGTTTAGTACACTTTCAGTGTCCTAGGCTCAGCGGGAGGGGTCTAGGAACTGAAAATTGATAACTTTTAGTGACGTTTTTGTGTGTCTTTTTTTGAGGAGCTCATGGTGAAAATCGAACTGAAAATCAGACTGGAAAAAGTTTGAATTAGAATTATTTTTGTTCCCCCAGTTTTTGAAAATTTTGAGATCTCCATCGTCATTTTTTCATATCAAGAATCAAATTCCTTGCAAGGTATTTTTCTTATTATTGAAACTGTCTCACTGCAAAAAAAACGGATATGATTCTCCGTGGAATGTAGTGTTACATTTCTCACCTTCTCTCCTTCTTCTTTTTCTTCTTCCTCTACGGGTTCGTTCTGTATACAGTGAAGGACACCAGATTATCACTACCTATCATCACCTATTGCATGTCAACTGAACTACTTGCCAAATCCAGTGGAAGTGACAACTAGGCGCGTAAAATTTCCGTTTCTATCAATCATTTTACGTTCAAATTTTTGAATTCGAATTAGAATTGGTTTGCTCTTCAGTATCACTTGCACTTTTAACGTTACCCTTTTTGGCGGAGGTCTTCAAGAAATGCCGACACTATGTGTACTTTTCTAAAGGTACCTGGCACCGACATTTGAACCATATTCAAATTTCGAAAAGGGCTCATTAGTATGAATTGGTACCTGGCACTGATCAATAGATTCATGACTAAATTACTAACTGATTAGATAAACAAAACAGAAAGATAATTTTATTAATGAGGATGTGCTGGCTTCTGTATACTTGTACCTAAGGCTTTTGTATAGTTGTACCCAATATAACCACACTTCCCAAAAAATGGTTAAGACAATTTCAAATGCCATGCACCTCTCAATAAACCGTCCATTATGCATTTGGTGGGTTGTAAAACGCTGATAAATTTTTATTTCGTCTCCCAAAAATGGTTGAATTCCATCTATCTTTGTTATCACTGGGAGTGCTCGTAATCTGTCAAACTTGACACATTAGTAACTCCACTGTTTGTTCAGAGTTGTGGATGTAACATGGGGGAGCAAAGAGCATGAAGAGTTCTGAAATGGGTTTCCTATTCAGACCTCTTTTTATTGTCGGGTTTTAGGAATCCCTTATTTCTTTTTTGAAAATTCGGTGCTCGTGGGGTTCAATACACTCTGAGGTTCACCAAAGATGTTTGGTCTCTTATTTGGACCTTCTTGTGAATATCTGCATTCGGTTCAAAGAGCAGCACTCGAGTTATTGGTTCCGAGGTTCATTCACGATCTCTGAACTGTCAGACTGTCCCAAGATGGTACACAGCTGTAACCACCCATTCTGAGGTTCACTTGAGATGTTTGGTCTTTTATTTGGACCTTTTTCGAGTAGCCAGCATATATTCCATTAGAGGCTCAGGGTGTCAAGACGGTTACGAGGTTCACTTACGATCTCTGAACTGTTATACAATTACCAAGATGGTACACAGCTGTTTCTACCCATTTTGAGGTTCACCCAGGATGTTTGGTCTCTTATTTGGACCTTCTTCTAGTGGTGCATGTATTCCAAGAGAGTCAAATATGTCAAGATGGTTCCGAGGTTCACTTAAGATCTTTGAACTTTTAGACTGTCCCAAGATGGTACCCAGATGTTGCAATCCATTATGAGGTTCACTCAAGATGTTTGACCTCTTATTTGGGTTTTCTTCAGAGTCTGAGGGTGTTACGATGGTTCCGAGGTTCACGGACGATCTCTGAACTTCTAGACTGTCCCAAGATGGTAACCAGCTGTTGCCTCTTTTGTTTGGCCTCTTATTTGAACGTTCTTGCAAGTGTTTCAATGGTCACCTATCCATTCTGAAGTTCACTCGATGTTTGGGCCTTTTTATCCACAGATGTTACCGTCAACAGATCTATATATTTTTGGTGAACCTTGCACCAAAATAACAGTCTCCCCTCGAAGCTTCTGTTTTCTTGATTTCATCACTCTTCCGGCTAAAAAAATCTTGGCTCATCTCCAGACCGTCGGCGACTTCAAAGGCTTTCCAGACTTTTTTATTAAAACTTTTGAAGATTATTATTAAGCCTGGGTCAAGAATCAATTGTCTCTCCCTTCTCTTCCTTCTCGGCTCCTGAAAAAAATCATATTACAAAACTTTTCAAGGGATGTTTGAAATTTATGTTAGGCGGTAATTAACTTGAGTCAAAGGACATTAAGGTTGTTAATCTGAGCACCTCAAATTAGTTGCCGATTTTACGGCCATTAGACTTTTTTATTATAAAAAAGTTTATGTCCTTTCGCCGTTCTAACCCCAGAATGTTTGTGTTTACTAGTTGCCAAACGCTTACGTGACATGCAACATAATTCTCGACACAAAAAAGATTCCAAGAAATCGAAAATTCTGGAGAAACTCGAGTAGTAAAGATTTCAAGAGGCACTCGCGCCAATTACTCCAGTTTTTTGGATGTATTTTGCTCTTTCTATATTTGGTTGTTAGTCGAAATGGAAAATCGAAAAATGGGTGGCAGTGAGAATTCCGTATTTTTACTTCCATTCTTTGTGTCGCTCTCCAATTGAGCATTTTCCAGTCTATAGAGATTGCCAATTTATTTTTTATGAAAAAAATTCTATCGGATGTTTTCATCTTTTTTCCCTTGTTCCCAGCGCATCTTTTGAAAGTTTTAGATTTTCAAAAGCGAGAGTTTTGTAGAAGGGTCTTTCCGTTTTTACGGCAAGTATTGAAAAAATGTTTTGGAACTTTTTTTCAGCCCGAAACCATCATCTTACATCATTTTGAAGGGGTGGGATTAGCTCCGCCTTTCGGAGTTTCTTATAAACGCCAAAGAGTTTTCTTCTAGAGAACTATTGTTCTAAAATTTCAATAGTTTTTCAAGGGAAAAACAATTCGCGCAGGAACATATTTTTTTGATGTTCTAGGGATCAAAAATATACGAAACCCCAGTGTCCTTTGTCCACAAATAACTCTTACACTTTTGCTCTCCCCATCGGTCCACTCTCCTCGTACCTTGGACTCCTCACTCCCGTTCAAAAACCCAAGACTCTGATTCTTCCAGTGCCCCCCCCCCCCCCCCCCCCCCAAAAGATGTTCCTCAAGTACACATGCCATTGTCCATCCACACAATCACCATCGTCGTCTGCTCCCTCTCTTGCACCTCGTTTTTTTGTTGGGGCCCCGCCCACTGCTCGGTCATCTTGCCCTCCTCCATTTCATTTCGTCCTCTTTACTCCTTACAGTCGGCGCGGTCCGTTGCCCTTTGTGTGGTCTCCCTCACCATCCCCCTCCCTGCGTTCGTCGCCCCAACTGGTGCCCTTTCTCTGCGACCTCTACCGTTCACACACTATCTCTCGGAGTTTAGTGTCTGGGTCTAATACTCTCTTGCCAGAAGGGTCCATTCAACCCCCAACACTGTCTCATTTTTCATCCGTTTCGCGGCGAGCTATTGGTTAATTTTTTCTCGCGCAGCTAATTACACTTCTACTATTTTCGGACAAATACTGTTAGTTAGGCAAATAGTGCGAGATCATAGCATGAGATTTATATCTAAAGAATACTTCCCGACCCCTTCTTACTCATATGATGGTATCAATGCGACGTGTGAACATGATTAATGAGCGCCGCGCATTCCTTCCTCCCTATTTCTTTGATCTTTCCTCTTTTCTTCTTTTTCTTCATTCCGTTTTCCCTCTCCTCTTCTTCCAGACTTCTAACTTCTTTTTTCCAGACAATGACAGGCGCACCGGTGTCGTCGGGAGGTGGAAAGTTGGTTCCACTGCCACCAGATGGAGGATGGGGATGGGTCGTCGTCCTCGGATCGTTCTTCGTCCACGTCTTCGCCGACGGATTCGTCTACTCGTTCGGAGTTCTTGTCGAGACTCTCATGGAGGTGAGTATCGGAACCTTGGCGCCTAGACTATGGAACCTAGTGCCCACTTGTCAACAACACAGCTGTCACATGTGTGGGCTCTTTGGCTAGAGAATTGAAAAATCGTGCGATGTGAACAAAGTTTCACGTGAAGCCAATGGTCCTCACAACATTAACAAAGTTTTGATAGCTCTGTAAAACAATCAAAAACCAATTTCAGGAGTTCCAAGCAAACAACACAATGGCATCTCTCATCATTTCTCTTCTCACCGGACTTACCCTTGGATCTGGACCATTGGCTTCTGCTGTCTGCAACAAGTACGGATGCCGTATCACTACCATCACTGGAGCCTGCGTCGCGTTCGTCGGGTATGCTATACAATTCGGGATCTCAAGCAACAACTGATTCATTTTCAGATGCGCTCTCTCGTACTTCGCAACTGCTATGTGGCACATTGTCATCAGTGTTGGAGTCATCATGGGTGTCGGCTTTGGATTGATGTATTGCCCGGCTATCGTTATCGTCACGATGTACTTTGAGAAGTGAGTCGAGACTTTATTTTACACTTATGGTAACCTTTACTTGTTTTCAGCAAGCGCTCTCTAGCCACCGGAATCGCTGTCGCTGGAGCTGGAGTTGGAACAGTTCTGTTCGCTCCGATCAACGCCTTCTTCATCACCAACTACGGATGGCGCAGTGTCTTCCTTGCCTTCTTGTTCGTCTTGGTTCTCTGTGCTCTTTGCGGAGCTACCTTCGCCCCATTGGAGTTCGCTTTGGTGCCAGATGAGGAAGAGGAGGAGAACAACGAGGTGTTCGAAGAGGACGGAAAGAAGGCTACTGCCAATGAGGCTCATGGAGAGAAGGCAACACTTCTCACGCCGCCAACGATGATTGAGAGATCCATGTCTCAGAGCTCCGGAGTTCAGAAGACAGGAGAAAAAATCCGCCCAGCTAGCTCCATGGGAGCCGTCGATGCCGAGTCTCAGCCAAGATCTCGCCGAGGAACAGTTGGAGAGCGTGACAGCGGATACCTCAATCGTAAGGACGTCTTCTACACCGGATCTATCTCAAATGTCGCCGAGTTCCGTGAGGATCCAGACAAGTATCGTTCCACCGGATCCCTCCATGGACGCCATACAACTGTGGGAAGCATCCCAGCTCATTCTACCGGAAGACTTGACGATGTTCGTGAGGGAAGTCAAGAAGACAGTCAAGCCATGGATGTCAGCGAACAAACCAACGGAACCGACAACACTGACAACGTCGAAGGAAAGAACATGTTCAAGACTATCAGCAACATGCTCTCGTTGCCACTTCTCTTGGAGCCAACCTTCCTTCTCTTCGCCATCTCCAACCTTCTCACTTCCGTCGGATTCAACTCTCCGCTATACTTCCTTCCACTGCATGCTGCCAAGATCGGACTCGAGCCAATTCAAGGATCCAAGGTCCTCTCCGCATTCGGAATCTCTAACACCGTCGGTCGTATTGTCTTCGGAGTTGTTGCTGATCACAAGCTCCCATTGCCAGGTGGTCTTGGAGAGGACACCGCCCGTAATCGTCTCTGGATGTACAACATCTCTCTTACGGTGAGTTTTTTCAAGGATTCTAGACGCATTAAGATTATTGAAATTTCAGATCTGCGGACTTCTCACCACCTTCTGCTACAAGTTCTCTGGATTCATCCCATTGGCTACCTACTCTGCCTTGTTCGGATTCTCCATTGCCTCGTACATCTGCTTGACATCTGTCATTCTTGTGGACCTTCTAGGACTTGACAAGCTCACCAATGCCTTCGGTCTTCTTCTTCTCTGGCAAGGAGTTGGAACCGTCTTCGGACCACCAGTCTCTGGATACTTGGCTGACATAACTGACAACTATACCTTGTCGTTTGTCTTCTGCGGTATCAACCTCTTGGTGAGTATAGGGTCCTTTACAGATTACCGTGTTTACTCTAATAGACCGGCATGCCGGTTTAGTTTTTGTGGTCGTCATTTTTATGCCTGTTTATTAAAGAGTGCCGGACATTTAGAGGTTGCAGGTCTATTTTTCAAAAAGTCAATTTATCAAGAATTTAACTAAAAATTGATGCTTTTTCACTGGAAATATGTAAGATAAAGCCATTTTCGAACCGTTATTAAAGGTGGAAACCATCCCAAATGATGTAAAATAACAAATTTGTGTGAAGAACACTGGAAAACAATTTAAATTCTAAAAAATAGTACTTTCTGATTTCATCAACTTTTGGGGTGCCGGATAATTGGAAGGTGCCGGTTTATTTTTCAAAATGATCATTTGACTGCCGGTCTATTAGAATGTGCCGGTCTATTAGAGTAAATACGGTATATAGAAAGTAAAACCTCGTTAACAAAGAAATTCATAATTCATGTTTCCAGATCTCCGGTCTCATGCTCTTCGGAATCCCAATCCTCCAACAGAAGAGAGCCAAAGCTAAGGCTGCCGCCATCAAGCACTAGATGATCATCAAACCCATCTACCGATATCATTTCTAAAAACCTTTTCCTATCGAAATTAACATTTTTGATATTCGTTATCTAGACCATATTCCCCGAAAACATATTCACAACCATTTCACTTGTTCCCCCCAACCGCCCAGGGTATCATTGTTTCACTTTGTTAGGTTCTACACTTAGTGTTTGTTGTTAATGTCCCGTCACCCCCTTCCACAACTTATCATTCTCCTGGTTCACCTCACCTTCCACCCGTTTTGTGTATAAGTGCCTTATTTTTCATCCCTCGTCCCGTCCCCTTCCAAAAAATGGCCTTAACATTCCTTTGATTGTTTCCCGACTTTAATACCTCGACACAGTCTGAAACCACAGACAAATATTCCATAATATTGTTGGGCTCGCGCGCCCCCGTTTGGTATTTTTTGTATTATGATGCAAGTTATAATACAATAAAGTTGAATCTTCGAATTTCATGTGACCCTTTATGAAAGAAAAGTTCTAAAAGACTATGACAAAATGATCGGTTCTCTGATCCTTCTATTATTGCATTTTTGGAAGGATGTATCGGTATTAAAACTTGCATTAGATCTTAATAGGTCCCAAGAAAATGTAAGGGTCTTGAAAAAATAAGGGATCCCAAAGTTCTTTCACAATTTTTCACAGTTTTCAAGATTCAAAAATTATGCATCTTTTTGAAACGCTTAGTAAAACATCTGGTATTCGAGCAATTATTAGGCCCCTCGAATATAAAACATTCCCAATTTATTTGAAAGTCCCAAATCCAGTAAACATCTAGAGTATCATAAAATAAAATGTCAGAGATAATTAGAAAATGAAAAATTTCGGGAAAAGAAAACAAAACTGCGATCATCTACTACAATGCCAAGTAGCCGAATGTTTCGCGTTTCTCTTTGTTTTGGTACTGCAGCATCTCCAACTTCTTCGCGTCATCACTCAGAGAATATTGTTCGTAAAGATTCCATTGCTCCATATTTAACTCGGCGTGATTCATGGCAAAAACCACAGGAACTTCATCGAACACCACGTCGTCTGGAATCCACTCGAGAAGATGCTCATTTCTCACGTAGCTGTTCTGGTAGTTGGCCAACACATTTCGATGAGATCGTTGCATATTTGTTAGCATGTTTCTGTATTTTGTGAAACGATTTTCAGCCGACTCTCCCGGGTAAGACACGAAAAAGGCAAAGGAGTAGTGGGGTAGTACCGCTGAGTAGAAGACTGTAGCGATTGCTCCGTCCTCCCGATGCAAATCCACTCCGTAGATTTTGAGATGAGCTTGCATAACGTGATTGCAGTTGTTTTTGGAGCACATACTTCTGAAAAAAAGGATTCAGAACGATAGAGGATCGAAAACTCACGTGAAGCTACAACATGGAGCAGCTTGACCATGATGAGTCAATCCTACAAAAAGGTGAAAGAGATTGTCACATTCAGCAAACTCGATTTTCAGAATCAAACGGTGGATGTTCGTGTAGGTTGAGCGGAGCCAAGCATGAATGAACCTGTTCAAGTTCCGAATACTGTAAAATCTCATGCTGTACTTTCCTTTCTTCGAAGCATACTCTAGTAGATGTTTGATTTTGAAATATGAAAAGGTCATTTCTACGATTGGCGTATTGGTTAACTGCAAACGAGACTCTCGCAAATTAGAAATCTTGTAATAATATTATACCTTCCTGATATTGAGATCGTCTGTTAGGGATACGCCTCGAGTGGTGATTCTTTTGTGAACAGTAATCTTGTTCAGAAGAGCTGTGAATGCAGCATTCATTCTTCGACGCCTGTTGTAGTGTGTGACACCTTCACCATCTAATCTGAGAACGTTGCATTCGCCTATATCAGAGATACATTTAGCATTTTCACGATAATGATCTCCTCCGAAAGTTTTTCCACAAACTATGATGATATCGATGATGCCTGGCATAAAATTAAGGAGACATGCGAGAGTCGAGGTAGCAAGTGGGACAATATCTTTGTCCTCCTGAACAGCGACAAAATAATCTGTGGGCACACGAGATCTGAAATAGAAGGATTCGATAATTCATTGATATCGTTTGAACTAACACAAAATCATCTGGGAAAATTCGAACTGGAAGAAAGTTCCAAGAGAAGGGTGTGGTGAGCCCTTCAACAATCATTGTGATCTTGGCACCAAATCCGAAGAAAAAGACGTAGTAGAGTTTTCGTGGCGGTAGTGGAAGGGTGGTTTGTTTTTGTGGGCAATCTTGACCTGTGATACTTTTGACAACCGTTTTTGTTCTGAAAAATGGATATGGTGTTCTGATGTGATTTGTTGATTTAAACTTCTACTCACTTTTTCTTTGACGGGAGCATTCGTGAAAGTTGAGAGAGTATAGTTTTGTTTGGACCAAACAATTCCGCTAGGGGCATTTCGCTCTAAAAATTATTAAAGGGGGAGTAAACTATTCTTGAAACACTATTGTGTTTATATGGAACGACTCAGAATTTCGAGATAATGGGAGTCTCAGTTGAGAAAAAATTCTGAAAATTTGTTTTAAAAAAAGTTATAGGCTGTCAAAGGTGCTAAAAAGGGTCCTTTCGGGTAGCTAATTTTTCAATTTTTGTACTGAAAAAAGATTTACGGAAAATTCATTTATTCGCGAGCTACCCGAAACCAGTTTTGAATGGGAAATATGAGGAAATAGCTACCCGAAAACACCCTTTTTAGCACCTTTGACAGCCTATATCTTTTTTTGAACGAACTGTCAGAATTTTTTCTCAACTGAGGCTCCCATTATCTCGAAATTCTGAGTCGGACCATGCAAAAATATCAAAAACTTTTAGAATAGTTTACTCCCCTTTTAAGCCGAAAAATGTTATTACAGTTAAAAAAAAATGTCCAATTCATTATGGATTTCTTACAGGAGTAAAATTTGGACCCCGAAACTATTTGTAAACATTCATCTACAATCCTAAAAAAAAGTTTCAACTTTCGACGTACCAGGCGGTGGTCTAGACATCTAGACACCCATAAAAAATAGGAAAATTTATTATACACACTTGGAAAGTCTAGAGTCAAGTGCAACAAAACTCAGAAAATAAAATAATCATTTAAAAAATCTAGAGAGGAAAAAAGGTCTGTAGGTTCATTTCATTTGATGATATTCAAAACACTTCTAAATATCAAAAATCGATAAAGTTAGTGTCTTCAAAACCGAAAATCTGATTTTCAGGACATCTAATGCTATGAAAGTGTCTTTGAGTAGTAAGCGAAAAGGCTAATTGCGAAAATAAAAGTAGGAGAACGAAAAAAAAATGGATATAGAATCGTGCCCATTAGAAATAATGACAACGAGTGTATGAGAAATTGGAAGAAACCATGGAAGCATGTATTCGAATGAGAATATGATGTAATTTCTTGGCTTTGAAGTAGTCAGGAAAAACGAAGAGCTAGATATCAGAGTTAAAAATTACTGAAGAAGCTAAATTCGCAAGCTTACAAAAAGTTTGCAGTGAAATGGGGACTATAAACATGTTCAAACCTTGAATGGGGTGTTCTCTTTAAAATATTCTAGAAAGACTTTCTATGTGAACGAGAATCCCTAAACTCAGTCCCCCTATCTTTTTCAGTAACCTTACCTGCATCAGTTGCTCCATTGTTCTGTAGCTCACGATTCAAATTGGTCAATAGAAAAGTACAAAAAAGTTTTGGTTCATAACCTGAATTTGAATCCAAATGCACAACTGTTGACAACTTTTCAAATATCCATTCAAGCTGTGGAGCAGAAGAGGGGATGCTGTGCACGCTCCGCCTACCTGCGAGCTGACGACGGTGACAGAGAGAGTATAAGAAAAATGCGGAGAGAAAAAATTATAACCTGAAAAAAGACGATAAATTTGGGACTACAAAATGATAAGGGAAAGTTGAATAAAAATTATGGATACAATTTGTTAGATATTTAAGAAAGTTGTATGTGACCACGTCATTTGATGTGTTTATGGAATTTACGTGTTAATGAATTTGTAGTTTTTAGATCAGAGTATGATCAGAACCTAAAGCAATGATGTCTTTATTAATCTGCAAATGCTGTGAAGCCTTCTTATTATAATTCGGGTTACCATGGCTACTTCTAAAAAAGTGAACATGCATTCAGGGGTGTGCGGAATAAAAATTTTCGGTATTTCGAATTGTCGGATTATTCCGAATTTTTAATTTTCGGAATTTCGGAACGTCGGAATTTTCCGACTTTTAAAATTTCGGAATTTCAGAATATCGGAATTTTTCGAGTTTCAAATAGTCGGAATTTCGGAGTGTTCGGAATTCCGAATTTCGTTCCGCACACCCCTGACACGCATAATCTTCTAGAGCACAAATTTTCAATACTCCAGCTGTTTCAGAAAATTGACTTTTAAAAACTAGAAGTTTTACATCTTGGAAAAAATTGTGACTTGCCTTTACAATATGAATAATCAGTTGAGCATATACAACTATTGTCGTAATTTAGGAGATTACGTATGAGATTTTGAAGTAGGAAATCATCTGATGAATCTCAAGAGGTTGAATTAAAATTAGTCATAATGTAGTACGTCACATATTTTCGAAATGACAGAAAGGTATATGAAAAAAGAATTCTCTAGAAGTCATAAAAATGTCAATTTAGAGAATAAATGTTCTTTTTGGATTTTTTAAATACCGGAGAACTTATAAGTGTGCAATAAAAACAACTTATGAGATTCTAGAAGTTTTCGCTCAAGACATTTGTCATAAAAAAAAGTTTTTGAAATTGTTTAGAAACTAGGGGATGACTTTAATACATGAAAATATGTGAAAGAATTTACGAGGAACGAAAAAAATTACAAAACCATCCACGTTAATTGTTGACGACTTGGGTTACGCTATCGTTGAGGGATTTGAAAAAAAATTCTGTCTATCCCTCTTATTATTATTTTCTAATAAGGTTTTTCATAACTCCAACAAAAAACTTCGACAATCAGGATTCATTGTGGAATTAACCAAACTCAAAAGATAAAATTGAGTAAATTGAAAAAACTTGTTAGAATACAATGTGTTTCAAAAATTTCTGGATAAGTGAAGCGATAGACGAAACCATTGACATTTTGATGATTTCAAGCAAAATTTGGAGTGGAAAATCCTGCCAAAGATTGAGGAAATATTTAAGAGTGGTTCCGATATTATTTGTGAAAAACAGAAGAAATTTTTGATGCTAGGAAGTTGCGGAGTACAAGGGTATATATTTACTTGTTCGGCGCGGTAGTATTTCGAGTTGTAAGGAATTCCGACTTCTGATTTACGGGAATTTGTTTCCCTTCCGACTTCCTACGAAAAAAAATGTATCCGGCTTTCTAGTTTTAAAATTTCACCTCCTTACAACTCTTGTAACCAACGAAGACCCCTTGAAGACTATCCCTAACATTACTGCTCATAAGATAGACTAAGTAGACCGGAAAATGATGGTCGGTAAACAATGTGCCAATCACTCCAAAAAGAGCCAAACGTCAGAATGAAACCTTTTCAAGCCTGATTAATGCTAATAACTGCCCCAGGTGACAGAGAAATTTGAGTGACTAGAATCAGCAACAACAGCGAGAAAATTTTAATAAAATTCGAATTTTTAAAGATGTTATTTTCTATTTGTTCAACGCGGGCCGTTTCCGTAACGAGCTCAACATCTGACGGAACTTGGTATGATAGATTATTGATTATTTTCCTTATTTTTTCCAAACGTGAAACGCGGTCAATCTTCTTGTTTCTTTTTTTGTGTGCTTGTAGTTGACATCCCTTTTTGAGCCTGAAAATGAAACTTTTCACGGAGAGTATCGATTTGATTCTTCTCAGATACTAACCGTTGAGCAAGTGACAGTTGGAATACAGAATCTTCGAGTCCGTTGTGCCTTTTGTATCCTGCAAAGATCTCGTTTCCCTTTTTGTGTGCTTGTAGTTGCCATCCCTTTTTCTACCTGAAAAAAAAAATTACTGTTCATATTACTTTAAAAAAGATATACAATCTTACAATTATCATTGCGACGTTTTGCAGCCGGTCATCCCACGAACTTTTCAGCCATTTATTGTCATTTCCAGTAATCGAAGGACTCTTCATCGCTGTTCAACAACTCATGGAGCACCACCGTCAAATCAACTTTCCGTTCCTTGTGGATTCTGACGACAGTTCATGATTTTCCTTTGAGATGCAGGTATGATTTTGTAGCTCGTTTCAATGAGGAACTTAGTTTTTAGAGTTTTTCTGGGAATGAGAAGGTTTTTCGAGAAAAAAAGAGGGTCAAGTAGACACGAAGATGTAGAAGGGACAGTTTTTTCGGAAGCAAGGTCAATGTCAAAAACAGAATTTTACGCCTAGAAAATGAGGACTGAAAGATTTGTACTGATTGGCCAGATGCAAGCATCTGTGGAACCCTTTCGCCACGGTGAGGCTCAGTACGTGAAAGGGAAATTTTTTTGCTAAGGGGAAAACTAGAAAAACCCCGTAAAAAGAGAGAGAGAGTGGCAGCGGATCATTCTGTGAGGAAATCACCGTTAGAAGAGAGAGAGAGAGAGAATGAAATGAATGACGATTTCTCGGCCCTTATATATCCAAACGGGGCCTTGAGGTCAAAAATGGGCGGGGCTTGTCGGTCCCCTTTGTTTTCTTCGGCCTAATCCTTATAATGACATATTTACAATCTTTTTCTTTGTATTTATTCCTCACAACATCAGATCGTAAATAAAGATAAAGATGTGTCTACAGATGTTCCTTTATCAAAAATTCTTCACATCCCATATATTCTCTAGGACAAATGAGAGATCAAGGTCATGAAAACGTTGGGTTTAGGGGTTTCGAGAAAGTTTACGGTTTTACGTAATTTGAAATTAATTTCAGGGAGCCCGAGACTAAGTTTCTCAGGTTTGTGTAACAATTGATGTTGAGAAAGGCACACGATACTAACAATACTTAATTTGCTCAATTTAACACAGAAATAAATATACTGAAAAATTGTCAAAAAAAAAAACTGAAAATTGCTACTGTTCGGAGATTTTTAAGGTTTTTTTCGAAAATGAAGAGTTTACAAGAGAAAAAAGGTTCTAGTAGACACAAAGATGTAGAATTGATTTTGAAACATGTTTTCCGGTAGCTTCTAGGAGAGGGGTGTAATTCAAGGTCAATGTCAAAAACAGAATTTTAGGCCTAGAAAATGAGGACAAAAAGATTTGTACTGATTAGCCAGATGCAAGCATCTGTGGAACCCTTTCGCCACGGTGAGGCTCAGTACGTGAAAGGGAAATTTTTTTGCCAAGGGGAAAACTAGAAAAACCCCGTAAAAAGAGAGAGAGAGTGGCAGCGGATCATTCTGTGAAGAAATCACCGTTAGAAGAGAGAGAGAGGGGCAGCGGATCATTCTGTGAAGAAATCACCGTTAGAAGAGAGAGAGGGGGCAGCGGATCATTCTGTGAAGAAATCACCGTTAGAAGAGAGAGAGGGGGCAGCGGATCATTCTGTGAAGAAATCACCGTTAGAAGAGAGAGAGGGGGCAGCGGATCATTCTGTGAAGAAATCACCGTTAGAAGAGAGAGAGAGGGGGCAGCGGATCATTCTGTGAAGAAATCACCGTTAGAAGAGAGAGAGAGAGGGGGCAGCGGATCATTCTGTGAAGAAATCACCGTTAGAAGAGAGAGAGAGGGGGCAGCGGATCATTCTGTGAAGAAATCACCGTTAGAAGAGAGAGAGAGGGGCAGCGGATCATTCTGTGAAGAAATCACCGTTAGAAGAGAGAGAGAGGGCAGCGGATCATTCTGTGAAGAAATCACCGTTAGAAGAGAGAGAGGGGGCAGCGGATCATTCTGTGAAGAAATCACCGTTAGAAGAGAGAGAGAGGGGCAGCGGATCATTCTGTGAAGAAATCACCGTTAGAAGAGAGAGAGAGAGGGGGCAGCGGATCATTCTGTGAAGAAATCACCGTTAGAAGAGAGAGAGAGAGAATGAAATGAATGACGATTTCTCGGCCCTTATATATCCAAACGGGGCCTTGAGGTCAAAAATGGGCGGGGCTTGTCGGTCCCCTTTGTTTTCTTCGGCCTAATCCTTATAATGACATATTTACAATCTGTTTCTTTGTTTTTATTCTTCACAATGTCAGATCGTAAATAAAGATAAAGATGTGTCTGCAGATGTTCCTTTTATCAAAAATTCTTCACATCCCATATATTCTCTAGGACAAATGAGAGGTCAAGGTCATGAAAACGTTGGGTTTAGGGGTTTCGAGAAAGTTTACGGTTTTACGTAATTTGAAATAAATTTCAGGAAGCCCGAAACTAAGTTTCTCAGGTTTGTGTAACAATTGATGTTGAGAAAAGCACACGTTTTGATACTAACAATACTTAATTTGCTCAATTTGACACAGACACAGAAATGAACATACTGAAAGATTGTCAAAAAATAAACTGAAAATTGCTACTGTTCGGAGATTTTTAAGATTTCAAAAAAACTGAAAACAGTGGCAGTTTCCTAAATAAAGAAAAAATATGGAAATGAGGCAGACAATTAATTTCTCTTCAAAATTGAACTATCATTTTGTGGTTCAATTCAATGAAGAAATTGGGTTTTAGAGTTTTTAAAATGAAAATAAAGAGTTCATTCGAGAAAGAAAAACGCTTTGAAGAAGTTGAAGATGCGGTAGAAGACCCAAGAAAATGACGTGGATTCTAAAATTCTCAAGTCTGGAATATTCCACTTTCTAATGTAAGAACAATTCACTTTTTGAACTGCGAAATAAATAGAAAAATCGTGTCGTTGCTTCGCACCTACAACGATTTTTTCAATTGTTTCCTATTCTATTTTATTGAAGACTACAGAGATAATTTACCTTTATTTTCGTTACCATCTACCAGCAAAAAAACTTCCGGCTATAAACTGCTATAAAAAGTTCATGAGAAAAAACTGAAGACTTTGACGATAGCCAGGCCCTTAGGAATGAAATCAATGGCTCCACATTTTTGAATTAAAAAGGACGCAGACCCTAAGGAATGGAGCCGAACGGTTCCAATCAAGGACGCAAGCAAAGGGCAGGTGCTGAAGCCTCCGAAGGCGAAGCCTCTGAATCCATATAGTTATTGAAGAATTCTTGATTCCGGAACTTTCGTGGGTAACTTATAGGAGCCGCGTGTCTATCGAAACCTCCAAATCTCTTGGCAAATGCAATCGCCTCCGAATCAATAACGGTGAAAAAGAACGTTGTTATCGCAAGGGTTTGGGCACTATCACTATCCACGAGAATTCTTTTGTTTCGGGTGTTCATTTGGATTTCGATCACAAATAGTTCGGTTTGGCTTCTGGAAAAACAAATTTCAAGTGTATTCTAAAACCTTAAGAATTTGAAAACTAACACAATGCGATCTTTGAAATTTTCAATGATAGTTTCGATCACTGGCATTCTCTCGGCATCAAATTCAAAATCGGTTCCAATTTCAGCGTCGATTTCAATCCATTTCTGAAAAAAATAGGATACAAATTTACATGATTCAATCTTTCTCACGTTGAACAATGTGACCACTATTGATGGGTATTTCATGCTCCACATCTGGATGTACTTTGTTCGAAGGAACTGAAAACAAACAACTTTTATTTCTGATAGCAGTGGGATTCTGAACTCACCGTTTGCAACGTAAATAAGCTCTTCAATTCCAATTCTTCGCACTCAGCAGGGTTGAAAGAAATCTCTTCGAGACCTTCTTTGCAATTTTCAAGAACGAATCGAGTTCCTCTCACGTCCTGAGAACAAATGTTCACGAATTTCCAGATTTCAAAAACTGTGTTCTTCGCTTTGAACAAATCTATCATTCGCTCCATCAAGTCATCGTCGAGCTCCAAATCGAGTGTTCTAATCTTACCAACCCTCAGGATATGAACCAATAGGAATGCACCAGTGCTCATGAATTCAGTCCTATCTCTAAATCGGTAACAACGCTCTTGTTTGAACTCATCTTGGAAATATAATTCGATGCAAATCAAGTAACGATTGCCAACGTCATGTTCCAGCCTCACTAAATCGAAGTTGACTTGACAGGAATCGATCATCTTTCTCTCTTTATTACAGGTTTGGCGAAGGCGGAGTCTGAAACAATACACCTTACTTACGCCTTAGTTCAAAAAAATTACTCACCTGGTACCAAACGGCATCCAACTAATACAATCCTTCTTCAACTTCTCTGACAAGTCGTTCCAGTTGGTCTTTGCCAGTGATACTTCAGTGACAGCTTCTGAAAATTCCAATAACTTTTCCATAATTTTTCTTCTCGTATCTCCTCCCGATTTTCCAGTAATCATCTGATGATTTCCAAGTCTGTCCATTGTCAACTTTTCGTCTATTAATTTTTGTAGTTCGCTCTCAGGGCAGGTAGCAATGGTATTCTCAATGGACATTATTGGTACGAGGAAAAGATTGCGCGTAAAAATGTTTGTCTTTCAGAAGTAGTTGAGACTCGGTTTAGCATAAAATTGAAAATGAAGTCTTTGACTTTTGAAGATACCTGAAAAAGAGAAAAAACTAAATAGTATGATATCGAACAAAAGTTGAATGAGATAAATGTGAGAAAAACTGAACATCATCGCAACATACACAAAAAAAATAATAATGAGGGTGAGATAAAAAAGGTCCTGTTTCCCTATATGTTTACGCGCACATTATGTGGATCAAAATTCGTCAACAACAAACAGACAAAGGGCAGGTAAAATATCGATTTTTAGTTCAACATATGGAATTACGCAAACATATGTTCAGAGCAGCCCAAACTCTCAACAAATCATCGTAGTTGCGAAATTTCCTAGTTGCAAAAAGACGAAATTGAAAAATGTCCTGGTTGCGAAATGAAGTGTCACTCAATAAAAAAGTATTTATTTTCAGCTCAAAAATAACTTTCGATTCATTCATAAAATAAAAATAGATATATTTGAATACCACATTTCAATTTTGCAAGAACCAAAATGGAATTTTTTCAGGGAGACGCCTCGAAAAAACTCACTTTCGATAAATAATCTGGTTATCATTGAGATGCGTATCAAAATGAGTTATTCTGATAGAGAAACAATAAAAACTGAGCTAATTTTGGTTGATTTCGAGACATTTTTATCAGAGCTTCTAGAAAAGGAGCGGAGCTTGAATTTTTGAAGTTTTGCTAATATCGGCTTATAAATATAAAAATAGGAACAAAAAGGTTTGTACTGATTAGCCAGATGCAAGCATCTGTGGAACCCTTTCGCCACGGTGAGGCTCAGCACGTGAAAGGGAAATTTTTTTTTGACACGGGGAAAACTAGAAAAACCCCAACACCAGAGGTCCCCCACGACCCCACCGGATCTCCGCTCTTTTCAGAACTCCCCGTACCACAAGAGGTCCCCCACGACCCCACCGGATCTCCGCTCTTTTCAGAACTCCCCGTACATCAAGAGGTCCCCCACGACCCCACCGGATCTCCGCTCTTTTCAGAACTCCCCGTACCATAAGAGGTCCCCCACGACCCCACCGGATCTCCGCTCTTTTCAGAACTCCCCGTACCACAAGAGGTCCCCCACGACCCCACCGGATCTCCGCTCTTTTCAGAACTCCCCGTACCATAAGAGGTCCCCCACGACCCCACCGGATCTCCGCTCTTTTCAGAACTCCCCGTACCAAAAAAATTATGGCAGACTGACGGTTTCTTAGCCCTCATACATACTGAGGGGCGGAGCTTGTCGGTCCCCTTTGTTTTCTTCAACCTAATCCTTATAATGACACATTTACAATCTGTTTCTTTGTATTTATTCTTCACAATGTCAGATCGTAAATAGAGATAAAGATGCGTGTACAGGTATTCCTTTTGTCAAAAAATCTTCACACCCCATATATTTTCTAGGACAAATGATAGGTCAAGGTCATGAAAACGTTTGGCTTACGGGTTCCGAGAAAGTTTAAGGTTTTAAGTAATTTGAAATAAAGTTCAAGAAGAATGAGACTAGGCTTCTCAGGTTTGGGTAACAATTGTTGAGTTGAGAAAAACACATGTTTTGATACTAAGAATGTTCAATTTGACACAGAAATAAACATGCTGAAAAAGTTGTTAATAATCAACTGAAAATCGCTACTTTTCGGAGGTTTTTAAGATTGAAAAAACTGGAAGACGGTGGTGGTTTTCTGAATAATGTAGAACTAAGGAAATGAAGCATATAATTGATTTCCTTCCAAAATTGAACTGTATTAGCTTCCTATATACGGTAGAATTTTGGAAATAAACCAGATAATTGATTTTCCGTTGAAATTGAGCGATTGTTTTGTTGCTCAATTCAATGCGGACTAAGTTTAAGATTTTTTTTGGAATTAAGTTTATTCAATTAAAAAAAAGCTTTGAAGACGTTGAAGATGCAGTAGAAGAAATTAGAATATTACGTGGATTCTGAAATTCTAAACTCTGGACTATTCGATTTTCAAATGTAAGAATCCTTCACTTGTTACGAACTACGGAATAAATGGAAAAATCGTGTCGTTGCGTCGAACCTACAACGATTTTTGGGGGGTAACCATCAGAGACCTCTCGAAGACCATCCCTAACACTACTGTTCATAAGGTTCCCCCATGTTAGACTGAACACGGTAACCATCAGAAACCTCTTGAAGACCATCCCTAACACTACTGTTCATAAGGTTCCCCCATGTTAGACTGAACACGGTAACCACCAGGGACCTCTTGAAGACCATCCCTAACACCACTGTGCATAAGGTTCCCCCATGTTAGACTGAACACGGTAACCACCAGGGACCTCTTGAAGACCATCCCTAACACCACTGTGCATAAGGTTCCCCCATGTTAGACTGAACACGGTAACCACCAGGGACCTCTCGAAGACTATCCCTAACATTACTGTTCATAAGGTTCCCCCATGTAAGACTGAACAGGGTAACCATCAGGGACCTCTCGAAGACCATCCCTAACATTACTGTTCATAAGGTACCCCCATGTTAGACTGAACAGGGTAACCATCAGGGACCTCTTGAAGACCATCCCTAACATTACTGTTCATAAGGTACCCCCATGTTAGACTGAACAGGGTAACCACCAGGGACCTCTCGAAGACCATCCCTAACACTACTGTTCATAAGGTTCCCCCATGTTAGACTGAACAGGGTAACCATCAGGGACCTCTCGAAGACTATCCCTAACATTACTGTTCATAAGGTTCCCCCATGTAAGACTGAACAGGGTAACCATCAGGGACCTCTCGAAGACCATCCCTAACACTACTGTTCATAAGGTACCCCCATGTTAGACTGAACAGGGTAACTACCAGGGACCTCTCGAAGACCATCCCTAACACTACTGTTCATAAGGTTCCCCCATGTTAGACTGAACACGGTAACCACCAGGGACCTCTTGAAGACCATCCCTAACACCACTGTGCATAAGGTTCCCCCATGTTAGACTGAACACGGTAACCACCAGGGACCTCTCGAAGACCATCCCTAACACTACTGTTCATAAGGTTCCCCCATGTTAGACTGAACAGGGTAACCATCAGGGACCTCTCGAAGACTATCCCTAACATTACTGTTCATAAGGTTCCCCCATGTAAGACTGAACAGGGTAACCATCAGGGACCTCTCGAAGACCATCCCTAACACTACTGTTCATAAGGTACCCCCATGTTAGACTGAACAGGGTAACTACCAGGGACCTCTCGAAGACCATCCCTAACACTACTGTTCATAAGGTTCCCCCATGTTAGACTGAACACGGTAACCATCAGGGACCTCTTGAAGACCATCCCTAACATTACTGTTCATAAGGTACCCCCATGTTAGACTGAACAGGGTAACCATCAAGGACCTCTTGAAGTCCATCCCTAACATTACTGTTCATAAGGTACCCCCATGTTAGACTGAACAGGGTAACCATCAAGGACCTCTTGAAGACCATCCCTAACATTACTGTTCATAAGGTACCCCCATGTTAGACTGAACAGGGTAACCATCAGGGACCTCTTGAAGACCATCCCTAACATTACTGTTCATAAGGTACCCCCATGTTAGACTGAACAGGGTAACCACCAGGGACCTCTCGAAGACCATCTCTAATATTACTGTTCATAAGGTTCCCCCATGTTAGACTGAACACGGTAACCATCAGAGACCTCTTGAAGACCATCCCTAACACTACTGTTCATAAGAATCCCCCATGTTAGACTGAACACGGTAACCATCAGGGACCTCTCGAAGACCATCTCTAACACTACTGTTCATAAGGTACCCCCATGTTAGACTGAACAGGGTAACCACCAGGGACCTCTCGAAGACCATCCCTAACACTACTGTTCATAAGGTACCCCAATGTTAGACTGAACAGGGTAACCATCAAGGACCTCTTGAAGACCATCCCTAACATTACTGTTCATAAGGTACCCCCATGTTAGACTGAACAGGGTAACCATCAAGGACCTCTTGAAGACCATCCCTAACATTACTGTTCATAAGGTACCCCCATGTTAGACTGAACAGGGTAACCACCAGGGACCTCTCGAAGACCATCCCTAACACTACTGTGCATAAGGTACCCCAATGTTAGACTGAACAGGGTAACCATCAAGGACCTCTTGAAGACCATCCCTAACATTACTGTGCATAAGGTACCCCCATGTTAGACTGAACAGGGTAACCATCAGAGACCTCTTGAAGACCATCCCTAACATTACTGTGCATAAGATACCCCAATGTTAGACTGAACAGGGTAACCATCAAGGACCTCTTGAAGACCATCCCTAACATTACTGTTCATAAGGTACCCCCATGTTAGACTGAACAGGGTAACCATCAGGGACCTCTTGAAGACCATCCCTAACATTACTGTGCATAAGGTACCCCAATGTTAGACTGAACAGGGTAACCATCAGAGACCTCTTGAAGACCATCCCTAACATTACTGTGCATAAGGTACCCCCATGTTAGACTGAACAGGGTAACCATCAGAGACCTCTTGAAGACCATCCCTAACATTACTGTGCATAAGGTACCCCAATGTTAGACTGAACAGGGTAACCATCAAGGACCTCTTGAAGACCATCCCTAACATTACTGTTCATAAGGTACCCCCATGTTAGACTGAACAGGGTAACCATCAGGGCCTCTTGAAGACCATCCCTAACATTACTGTGCATAAGGTACCCCAATGTTAGACTGAACAGGGTAACCATCAAGGACCTCTTGAAGACCATCCCTAACATTACTGTTCATAAGGTACCCCAATGTTAGACTGAACAGGGTAACCATCAAGGACCTCTTGAAGACCATCCCTAACATTACTGTTCATAAGGTACCCCCATGTTAGACTGAACAGGGTAACCACCAGGGACCTCTCGAAGACCATCCCTAACACTACTGTTCATAAGGTACCCCAATGTTAGACTGAACAGGGTAACCATCAGGGACCTCTTGAAGACCATCCCTAACATTACTGTTCATAGGGTAAACCATCTGTTCGAGTACCTCATTTTGAACTTTTTCTGCTTTTTCAGTTCAGGTATAATTCCTTAAAGGGGGTGTACACAATTTCCCAAAATGTTGAGATTTTGATATCATTCGATGCAGAATTAGGGCGCGGGAAGAAAATTCTCTTGGATCATGGTCCAAAAATGCTTTATTTATAAAATACGGGTCAAAAACAGCCCAAAAAAATCAACTGTGAGGGTGCAAATCGACTATTTTTGGGGACGCGTGAATCCTTGAGGGTGCACGTGAAAAAATTGCACCCTCACAGTTGATTTTTTTGGGCTGTTTTTGACCCGTATTTTGAAAATAAGGCATTTTTGGACCACGGTCCAAGAGAATTTTCTTCCCGCGCCCTAATTCTGCATCGAATGATACCAAAATTTCAAAAATTCCAAATAGTGGTCTACCCCTTTAAATTTTTTATCCATATTTTACCTTTTACAGCGATCGAAGGACTCTCCATTTCTACTCAACAGCTCATGGAACACTATCGCCAAACCACCTTCCTGTTCCTTGTGGATTCTGACAATTCATAATTTTCTTCTGATTTTGAGCTATGATTTTGTAGCTGAATTCAATATTGAGTTTGGTTATTCTTTTCAAAGCTTTTTGGAAATGAAAAGTTTATTTGAGAAAAGGGGTTCCAGTAGACACGAAGATGTAGAAAACGATGTGGATTCTGAAAGTCTGGAGGGCCCATACTCCCGGGGTACATCAAAATGGGGTACATCGTGCTCATGGGGTACAAAGTCTCAGGGGGTACATAGTCTCATGGGGTACATTTTAGGGATAATCTCATGGGGTACATTTTTGGCTTTCTCATGGGGTACATCTCTGAAATACTCATGGGGTACATCGCTTTGTCTCAGGGGGTACATCGCATTAAATCTCATGTGGTATACACCAAGTCTCATTCTACAGTTTCAGCGCTCTTAGCTGCCTGATTTTTCCAATATTAGTTACACATTATGAGTTTTTTTTGTTTTCCATGTAGTTATTCAAGAATGTTATTTTTCTTCTAATGTGTTTTGGAACAGAGATAACTGTACAACATTATTTCGGCAAAAAATTCGGAGGGTACAACGATTCGGGGGTACAAGGGGATACAAAGGATTTTGGGGTACAAAATAAGTGATTCGGGGGTGCAAAATTCCAGGGTACAAAAATTCGGGGGTACAACGATTCAAGGGTACAAAATAACAATGATTCAGGAGTACCACTAAATTCCTTCAAGGGTACAACGTTTATGATTTTGGGGTACAAAAACTTCAGGGGTACAAAATGTTTTAAAACTAGTTTTTGAATCTAAAATTTTGTGATAGTCGCATGAAATCATGAAGACTCGAGTGATACTTCCGAGAGAGGTAAATTTTTTTCAGAAACTGTATACTTTTAGTAATTGTTGATTTTAGATAGGGGAACCAAGCTAGGGACAAATACTCATTGGCTACAGCTCATGGGGTACACCTCTTGAATACACAGGTGCTACGTCGCACTGAATCTCATTTGATATATACCAAGTGGAATTTCAGTTTCAGCTCTCATGGCTGCCTAATTGTTCTAGCATTCTTTACACATTATGAGTTTTTTTGTTTTCCATGGAATTATTCATGATTGTATTTACGCTTTTAATATGGTTTTTGAAATGAGATAACTGTCAGCATTATCATTTTTCAGACATAATTCAGCAACAAATTGCTGATTAAAAAACAAATTGCCTATTGCAAATAGTAGGAAGTTCTCGTTGAGTTGATCAAAGCCAACACAGCGAGACTTGTTGCACTTTCAGTGATTTTGATAAAAAATGAGGAATCGTAAGTATAGTAATAAGAAAGACAGCATAAAATAATCTTTATTTCATTTATTATGGATTTTTCGAAAAGTGGCCCTAAAGAGGGCCGTTGGGATCGACGTGGAGTTGCGACGGGGGCTTCAACGGACGAGTGTTCCTGAAAAAAAAAACAGATTTCGTGTCGGAAGGATAATAAAAATATGCAAATTTGCGACGAAGAGGACAAAAATATACGTTTAAAAACTGAGAAAGCGGGAAAAATGAAAAAATAGAATATATAGAATTTTGAGCAGCAAAAATAGAATTTTGAGCAGCAAAAACAGCAGAATTCTTCATATTTTCGCATTAAAAATTTTTTAAGTGAGAAATTTAGTTGAAATTTTTAAAAAATCGATGAAAAAAACTGTTTTACAAAGTTCGCGGCCTAGGGCTCACATGCATTAACGTAGAATACTCAGTCAACAATTCGCTTCGTAACGAACATCGCTTCGAGACCATGCAGTGTGTCGATTTACGACAGCCTAAAAATTCGGCATTTTTCCGCGAGTTCTATTGAAAATTTATATTTTGACCATCGCAAAACGAAACATTGGAATAATTTCAACTAAATTTCTCACTTAAAAAATTTTTAATGCGAAAATATGAAGAATTCTGCTGTTTTTGCTGCTCAAAATTCCATTTTTTCACTTTTCCCGCTTTCTCAGTTTTTAAACGTATATTTTTGTCCTCTTCGTCGCAAATTTGCATATTTTTATTATCCTTCCGACACGAAATCTGTTTTTTTTTCAGGAACACTCGTCCGTTGAAGCCCCCGTCGCAACTCCACGTCGATCCCAACGGCCCTCTTTAGGGCCACTTTTCGAAAAATCCATAATAAATGAAATAAAGATTATTTTATGCTGTCTTTCTTATTACTATACTTACGATTCCTCATTTTTTATCAAAATCACTGAAAGTGCAACAAGTCTCGCTGTGTTGGCTTTGATCAACTCAACGAGAACTTCCTACTATTTGCAATAGGCAATTTGTTTTTTAATCAGCAATTTGTTGCTGAATTATGTCTGAAAAATGATAATGCTGACAGTTATCTCATTTCAAAAACCATATTAAAAGCGTAAATACAATCATGAATAATTCCATGGAAAACAAAAAAACTCATAATGTGTAAAGAATGCTAGAACAATTAGGCAGCCATGAGAGCTGAAACTGAAATTCCACTTGGTATATATCAAATGAGATTCAGTGCGACGTAGCACCTGTGTATTCAAGAGGTGTACCCCATGAGCTGTAGCCAATGAGTATTTGTCCCTAGCTTGGTTCCCCTATCTAAAATCAACAATTACTAAAAGTATACAGTTTCTGAAAAAAATTTACCTCTCTCGGAAGTATCACTCGAGTCTTCATGATTTCATGCGACTATCACAAAATTTTAGATCCAAAAACTAGTTTTAAAACATTTTGTACCCCTGAAGTTTTTGTACCCCAAAATCATAAACGTTGTACCCTTGAAGGAATTTAGTGGTACCCCTGAATCATTGTTATTTTGTACCCTTCAATCGTTGTACCCCCGAATTTTTGTACCCTGGAATTTTGCACCCCCGAATCACTTATTTTGTACCCCAAAATCCTTTGTATCCCCTTGTACCCCCGAATCGTTGTACCCTCCGAATTTTTTGCCGAAATAATGTTGTACAGTTATCTCTGTTCCAAAACACATTAGAAGAAAAATAACATTCTTGAATAACTACATGGAAAACAAAAAAAACTCATAATGTGTAACTAATATTGGAAAAATCAGGCAGCTAAGAGCGCTGAAACTGTAGAATGAGACTTGGTGTATACCACATGAGATTTAATGCGATGTACCCCCTGAGACAAAGCGATGTACCCCATGAGTATTTCAGAGATGTACCCCATGAAAAAGCCAAAAATGTACCCCATGAGATTATCCCTAAAATGTACCCCATGAGACTATGTACCCCCTGAGACTTTGTACCCCATGAGCACGATGTACCCCCGATGTACCCCATTCTGATGTACCCCGGGAGTATGGGCCAGTCTGGAGTCTAGAATTCTCCATTTTCCGAGAAGCCTTCACATTTTGAATTACTCCTTACTAGGGGACGGTCAGACCTGTCTGTGGATTTGAGACATAAGACATACCACTCGAAATCTGATAACCACGAACATCATTGACGTGCGTATCATTACTTGACTTTCTGATAATGAAAACTAAAAATCTATTCCATTCTATTATATTGACTAACTATTCCATTGATTTCGTGGGCTTCTAGAAGAGCAGCAGAGTTTGACTTCTTAAAGTTTTGCTAATTTCAACACAAAATTAGAAATGGGAACAAAAACATTTGTACTGATTAGCCAGATGCAAGCATCTGTGGAACCCTTTCGCCACGGTGAGGCTCAGCACGTGAAAAGGAAATTTTTTTTTGACACGGGGAAAACTAGAAAAACCCCAAACCCAGAGGTCCCCCACGACCCCACCGGATCTCCGCTCTTTTCAGAACTCCCCGTACCATAAGAGGTCCCCCACGACCCCACCGGATCTCCGCTCTTTTCAGAACTCCCCGTACCACAAGAGGTCCCCCACGACCCCACCGGATCTCCGCTCTTTTCAGAACTCCCCGTACCATAAGAGGTCCCCCACGACCCCACCGGATCTCCGCTCTTTTCAGAACTCCCCGTACCAAAAAAATTATGGCAGACTGACGGTTTCTTAGCCCTCATACATACAGAGGGGCGGGGCTTGTCGGTCCCCTTTGTTTTCTTCAACCTAATCCTTATAATGACACATTTACAATCTGTTTCTTTGTATTTATTCTTCACAATGTCAGATCGTAAATACAGATAAAGATGTGTGTACAGGTATTCCTTTTGTCAAAAAATCTTCACATCCCATATATTTTCTTGAACAAATGATAGGTCAAGGTCATGAAAACGTTGGGCTTAGAGGTCAAAAGAAAGTTTAAGTAATTTGAAATAAAGTTCAGTGGACAGAAGACTAGGTTTCTCAGGTTCGGGTAACGATTGTTGGATTGAGAAAGACACACGTTTTGATACTAAGAATGCTCAATTTGACATATCAATAAACTTGCTGAAAACGTCTCCAAAAATCAACTGGGTGACGTGGAACACGGAGACAAGAGGGGTTTTTCGTTTCAATTTTGAAGATTCAATTTTAAAATGTAACCAGACGGGCTACGCCCCTCTGGGGCCCTTCGGGCATGTCTAAAATTTTTTTTTGAAATTTTGAAAATCAAAATAGATGGGCATCATTAAGCAGGAATTACTGATAGCCTGCCAAAATTTGAGAAAAATCGGTCTAGTGGGGACGGCGTTAGGGCCGGCGACAGACACAGCACAGACAGACAGACAAACAGAAATTTGCGTTTGTTAATAGTAAAGATAGACAAAGAGCAAATGATTCACATTGAAACTGTATTTATACGATATATTATCTCTGCTTTTCTTTGTGAATTCCATTCTCTGCTCCGCACACTGCTCTATTGCTCCGTTCCCATGAACTGTTCTGGTCGACAACGTCACGACAGTTTACTTTAACAAAAGCTTTTACGCTGACTTCAGTTAGTTACCATTCTATTATCCTCAAGTCTGGGATTCTAGAAAAACCACACCCTCTTCGCAAACACATTAGTTCTAACTTTTTGTAAACAGGAGAAAAGTTATCATCAAAGAAGGATTCCGGGCAAAATGAGTTTATGGTTCATTCGATGCGACATTTTATGCTGATTCCGAATATCACAATAAAAACGCTGAAAAATGCTTCTCTGGCCCCAAAAAACGTCCACAAAGTTGCAGAAAAGTTATTCCTGTTGGCCTAACTATTAGCGTGGACAATGCAAAAATTGTAATCCACGTGGAAAAAAGGGCTAAAGTTCGGCCACGAGGGGTACTTTTTGCGACTTTGGAGGCGTTTTTTGGGCCTCAGAAACATTTTTGAGCGTTCTTATTGTGATATTCGGAACAAGCATGAAATTTTGTGTCGATTGAATTATTAACTCATTTTGCCCGGAATCCTCCTTTAATACATTTCATTATTTGTCTCTGAAGAAAATAAAAGAAGTCTATTTTTTGGATATTCTCCTTGTTTCCTTCCATCGGTTCATTTGATATTTCGAAACTTTACATTTCTCGAAACTCAAACATGCATTTAGTTAAACAAATCCGAATCAATTCAACAACCACTCATTTTGGCAGCAGCAACAGCAATATTACCACTAAACTTGCACGAAATCTCAAATTTCGTTGCCTCCAGAGGCCCCTCTTCTGAAGAACTGAAAAAGGCCTTGTGACATGTTCTTCAATGTTCTCATTTTACATCAAGAACCTCCTTTTTTTTGCAAGTTTGCTCTTTTTGAAAGTGTCGGAAACATTCCATGTCGCTAGCACTCATATTCTATTTTTTCTAGTCCTGGTGTGAAAAATTCATAATCGTTCTTTTTTATTGGAATTTCCGCATCTTCCAAGTATTCCACTTCTTTCTGAAACTTTTTCCCAGTTCAAGCTCAGATTTACAAGCACTTTCTCAAGCGTGGAATTTGAAACTGATGATGTATTATAACGTCACCGTGGAGCACAGCGCAAACATATCTCAAAGTATGCAATTACATTCCTTCACTTCACACCATCTTTTTTCTCTCACTTTTCTGTTTCCAACTTGCTTTCAACTTTTCGTTTATTGTCGAATGGAGCCAGAATTTACTTGATTCTTCTGGAGAATTTGGCTGAAAATGTTTATTCACTAATGTAAGTTAGAGAAGAGGAGGAATGAAGAAGAGAATTCCGTGAGCGTGTTCTTTCGAGCCAAACTTCAAAAAGTGACTTTAAAATATTTAATTCAAAATGGGAATTCAGTTCTGTACTAAAATGATCGTCCCAATTACAGTATCCACGACAATAACATCAATTTCATAAAATCGATATTTCTAAAAAAAGAAGAATTTTTCGGTGGTTTGAACGAGCTTAATTTCGTTGCTCAAATCCTGTATAAAAATTTTAGAGCGATTTTTAAGTTACTGAACTAAAATTTCAGTACATTTTCCAGAAAATCGTCTAAAAAGTTTTTTGTTTACAGGGGTGAGATTTTAAGCGCGTTCGAATCAACAAAAAGTCAATTTTTTGAAACACATCAGAAATTACAATTTGAGAACCGATTTCCTCGAGTTTGATTGATTTTTATCAAAAACTTTTTTCGTAACTTATATTTCAGTGTTAGTTTAAAATGAACAAATTGCTACTGATTCCTACTTCAATGACAAGAATTGATCTCATTCTTCCTTACTTTTTTCTGACTATTCTTGTAGTTTCAATATATTTCTCTTATATTCAGATTGTGTTCCTTTCCTTTCTTCACTTCCATTCACACCATGAGTCAATTGAAATGAATATACGCGTCTGAAAAGAAAAAAGAACCAAGAAAAAACAAATTCAGAAAAAAAATAAGCATCAAGTCAGATCATTGTCATTCAGTGTCTAGCCCAAAGACTTCTAAATCGTTTCGAATGCATTTTCAAAAAATTATTTCCTTTTCCATGTCGACCTTACTCATCGTCATCAGATGAGGTGAATGTGCTTCTTTAAATTTCTCTATCTTTTTCAAATTTGTGTTAGTGCCAGTGTTGACTTAAATTGTGTCATTGCAAATTTCGAGGCGCCTTTTTTTCTCATTTGAAGTTGAGTTCACTAGTAAAAATGTATCCCTTCTCTAGAAAGGAAAAAACTCCCCGTCTCTTTCAGACTAGTTTCTCTCTCTATGTTTTAATGAATTGTCACTACACAAACTTCAGTCCACAAAATGTTCTATTTCGAAGATTTATGAAGCAGTCATATGATGAATGTCACGCACATCTTTCTTCTCTACCAGCAATTATTTTAATTGGGAACTCGAGATGAAAGGGGATATAATAATTTTTGATCGTGTTGTATGTGGTACGAAAAACGAACAAGAACAATACACCCCAGGGTTGCCCGCCGTGATTGCAAAACATCCGGTGTGTGGTTCGGATTTGTCATTTTTATAAGGACGAGAGGCTAAAAATATGGCTACGTCACGAGACATTGCCCCGGGCATCTTATCGAACATCTGACCGTAATTCAATTTTCTGAATATGGATCCCTATCTCTGTTAGGAAAATTTGATCCCTTTAGGAAAACCAAAAAACTGAGGGTGTTGATCATACAGAGATGATCTAATGAGGAAGTATGAGTATTTCGTTTCGGTTATGGTTTCATTTTCTACGATCTTGAAGTCATAAGGAAGCCGTCATGCTTGAAGCTGATATAGTTGTCAGCACGAATTTTGAATGTATCATCAAAAATTTAGAGCCTATTAGAAGTCTAGGGGTTTTGTTGTTTCATTGGTTTTTTTTAAAAATTTTACTCTTGTCAACAAGTTCTTTCAGTTATTCTCTCCAGCTCAAACTCATTATACGAGAATTTTTTGTGTCCACGTCAATTGTGATTATGCACTCTGATTCGGTGCTTTACTACAAATCTTAGATGTTAACACAAATTTCAAAATTCAAACTCGAATCTTCTGACACAAATCTCAAAATTTTCTCTCCTCACATTCTGCCCTTAGCACCGCCACATTCACCTTTTATTGGACTTCCTCTCCTTTTTCCGACACAACATTTCCGCAATCTTCTGCGGAGCTGTTGTACTTGTTTTTGTCTTCATACTCCCTTTTTTATTCTCTTCTTCTTCTCCTAATATCTTTTCTCTCTCAACAACATCTATCGTCTAATGAGCATTCTTAGCAATTCAAGCTGCGCCGCGCAGAATGCTCACGCCCCACACCCAAGCGTCTAGATCAAATTTTAGGTTTTCAATACATTTGAGTCTTCTGTGTCCACCCCCAAAAATAAACCGCCCCGTGTTTATGTGTGACGACTGCCCCGGTCATTAGCCCCGAAATCTCCCGCCCGTCCTCAAAAATTCCTGCAATTGAGGAGACAGAAAAAAAAGGCGACTCTGCATCCAATTTCAAGTTCCTCGCCTCATTTTCACGTTTTTCACCCTTTCAAACTCAGCCATCCAGTACGAGGAGAGCCATCTATGTACATCTACCCATGAAGTCCCGCCTTGTATATTTTCGAAGCTCCTCCCCTTTTTAGACCGAGAGCTTGTGTGCTCGAGTAAAGAAAAAGGGGAAAAATGGAGAGCAAGTTCACAGTTTGTCTTCTGTTTTCCTTCTCTATTCTGTTTCAGATGTTCAATCTCATCATCCTATTTCAGTTTTTTGCTTGAGTAAATCTTTAATCTAATGATCTTTTTTTTAGAGAGGGGGCTCTCTTTCCCTTCTTTTATCTCATTTTCCATCCTTGAAAAACGACAAAAAAACCTTTTAATCTAAAAAACAGACAACAAAGCAATGTTTTTCGACTTTTCATTATATCCCCCGTTTTTTGGGTAACGAACTCATTGTATTTTTATTTTTCAGCTTCCTTTTGGATCATTCTTGGCTACTGAATAATGCGACGTCTTCTGCGTGTCTTCTTCATTTTCATCGCTGTGGTTAACTTGGGAATATTCCTAGTTGGTGAGTTACCAATAATTTTGAGGATTTTATTAATTGGTGAAGTTTGTAGCCGTTCTAGTGAATGAGAAAGAAAAACCAACTGTAATATCCTTTTTAATTTCTAGGTCTCGGTGTTGGAATCATGCAGAGCGATCTGCTCATGCTTTCTGGAGTTCTCACAATTCTCGGATTCGTCGGAATGGTTTTGTCTGCAATCGCGTGGTTCATTCAATCCTCAGTAAGTCAAAAAAACGCTCGCAGACAAAGTGCGCTGGACGTAACTCGATACTTCTGCTCATGATTAATTAATGACCGATAACGAAGAAAACGTTTTTCTTTTTCATTGTGCTTCTAGAATTTTTAGCTTTTTGTGGATCTGAATCGTTCTTTCATTAGACAGAACCTCATTTATTTGAAAAGTGTGAGTGCAAAAATGAACATGAAAAGTTCTTCGAAAAAAAGTTGGTTGAAAGTTTGTTTGTCTCACGCTTTCAAACTATGAATGTGAGAAGGACTCATAATTGATCGTTTTACGCGGATAATTATTTATTCCCAACCGAGTGCAGCCAAACTCTTCGGGGTCACAAGATTAGGAAGAAAATGAAATTGTCTTGTATTATATTGACGCACTTCACTGAAAAAATGTACTTACAGAAAGCAAAGAAATATATGAAACAAAGAGAGCAGATCCCAGAGGAGATGATAACAAGGGATACAACTGAAGCTGTGATGAAGAATATACGTGGGATTCCTTTCTTGATTCAGGTGCGTCACCAGCATAGACAGATACTGTAGACAGATCGTCATTGACATTAAATAAAATCGAATAACAAAAAATCCCTGAAGATTGAGATTCTAAGAACGAAAACTTGGGATTGCAGAAAGAAACTTCCTTGTTTTCGTTTCAGGCTATTCAATATTCAATGGAAACCTCTTATTATCGTAATATAATGAACGACCTTGGGGATGGAATTGTTCGAACATCAGTGATACATACAGCACCGGCTTGCCAATCCATTTTGGATTCTGATGGGGATCCTGAGACATCGAGGCCTACACCCACTCCTAGGTACTGAATTTTCATAAGATCAACCAAAAAAGTTATAGTTTTAGACCATCAAGAAACTCAGCGGAAGAGCAATGGTTAGCGCACGGAGAGAAATGGCGTAACGAGCAACTTCGGTTATCAATGGAGCGAGAAAACCCGCATTTCCTTGTTTTCCCATACAGCGAGGCATCACCCCATAGAGAGTCCATGAATAACATGGATGCATTGGTTCACGAATTCTCCCGACTTGATAGTATCAAACGTCCACATTGGTAGCTTTTTCAGATAAAATTATAATCCTCAAAGTTCATAATTTTCAGCTTTACCAAACAACAAAAAATCGCTCATAATCACTTCCAAGTCCGCTGCATTGGAATGTCCGCCGAGTTCATTGAGAGGTAAAAATCTGGTGCATATTTCATAACAAAAAGTTTTTTTTCTAGATTCAACAACTCCTTCGGAGCCAACACAAATTACAGCTAGGCTCCATTTCCTGTGCTATTTCATAATCGAACACATTCATCTTTATTACTTCCGTCTTTTTTCCTTTTTATTTTTCTTTGAAACCTGCTTTAGTATCTCACTGAAAATATCATGTACAACACGCACAAATTACAGCATAAGGTGCCTGTAGGTGCTGATGAGGTTAATTAACTATTTATTTTTAGTTAGAAATGAAAATATTTAGTGGATTTTTGTCTTTATAGAATCTCAGTTTTCAGATAGACTACTACTTGTGTAGTGTCAAATAGCACGAAGGGGACTCGGCTTGTTTTTCTGCTCAAATGTACTTTTTAGGGAAAATGAAAAAGAAGATTTGTAAAACTTGAATGAAACAAGAGCACTAATGGACCAGATGAAAACGAAAAAAAAACTTCGAAAAATGTTTAGTTTGAAACATCTTTGAAGTTTGGCTCAATCTCGAAAACTTGGCGTTAAAGCTAAAAAGTTTTTTTCGGTTTTTTTCTGGAACATTTTTATCTGGAAATGAGCATTAAACTGATGATTCATCCAGTATTTACTTTCTAGAATTTTCGTTTATTTGCACCCAGAGACTGGACAGCTATTCGTTTGAGGGATAGACATATTGAGGATATAGTACAGAAAAACGGGTACTATTTCAGATTCATTATTGAAGTCGTAAAATATTATTCTACTGGTATATACCATAAAATCTAAATTAGAAGGGCACCACGATGAGCTCAAAATGAGCACGTTCTTGAAACTCAAACGGATTGATATTAGTCTTATTAGAGTCCTCGTCCAAAGTTGACCGGACACATCACAAAATATGTTTTAAATTTCTTTTGCAACAGATGTTATAATCTATTTTGACAACATTAAAATTGCTAGAAAAATAGAAGGATATCCTTTTCTAATACAAACTTTACTGTATAAAAAGTTATTATTTGAAATTACAAAATCTTCTTATACCAAGGCTTCTACTTCCGCTCTAATCACTCTCTCCGACAGTTGATCCGCAAACCCATTCCAGATGTCCTTCTCCAAACTCTGTGGAAAAACTGGAACTGGTCGTTCATATGTGGTCGCGTTGAAGTAAGAACATTTGGAGATGTGCTCAGATAGCTCAACTGGAACCTTCCACTCTAATGCTGGTGGGGGCTCCGAAGTGCTCACTTTTTTGATCTGAAAGTAACAGTTAATACTGTTTTTTTGATTCTAAAACATACAAAGCCGCTCTGAACCCAAGTTCCTGGTTTCTCAGTTTTCCACACTGGCTCTATGTAACAACGTGTGTTGCACCCAATAAAGACCACATCTCTCATCTTCCTGAAATTCAGAAACGACTATGATAATGTGAAGCACCTTGTTACCTGCTAGTGAGCGACAAGTTGAATAATGCAGAGCTGGGTAGATAAACAGATAAGTATTCGTAGACCCATAGCGGAAGGTTCTCAATGTTATAAGGGGATCCCGGGTGGGATGGTTGTACATGAGTTGTGGGCTCATGAGTCAGAGTTGAAATAAGTTGGTGGAATCTGAAAACTTATGAACGTTCTGAATGTTCCTTAAAACATAATTTGAAAAAGAGTCACCTCAATTTCCCAATCTTCGGTTGAATACGAGTAGAACTAAACTCACATCCACTTGTCCAGTTAGGGCACCTATAACTCATACTTTGAGATAATCCCTACTATAACAAAATACCGCAAGATTAATTCATTCAACTGATCAATGGATTGTGTATGTTGTGACAAACAATGATCACCCCATTCGGATCTCTTCACGGTTTTCAGACATCTGTAATAAGAAAATTATAAAGAACAGACAATTGAGAACAAGAAACTCACTTTAGTGTATACAAAGTTCCTCCTTTTTTGATTTCTCGAATGTTCTCGCTTTTTAGAGTTGATTCTGGAACATTTTCCACCGCAACGCTGACCTAAATTTAATTATTTTACAAGTTGTTTTCGTGGGAAAATGCTACCTTAAGGTTCAATTTCTCATGAAACTTATCAACAACTTGTGGAGTCATTCTTCTCTTTCTGAGCTTTTCAATATCTCCACCGTTTCCAAGTGTGTGCAAATGCTGAACGGAAGGGTCGATTTGGCACATGTAGCAATTAGCAGAAACCATACGAGATTTTTTCAGTTTTTCGCGCTGAAAATAGTTTATTAATATTGCTAATTGTTTGGCTATGATGACCACATACCTTTTCGCGGAGTTCATCCTCACTACTATCATCAGAGTTTCGAGCAGTTGTAGATAAATCGTAGGGCTGAAATTACATTATACACAAAAAAAAGTATGAAAATTTACCATGTTCCTCAGAGGAATCAAAGGATGAGCTGGATGAATTGGATCCCGTTGTTTTACTCTTTTTGATCTAGCCGAGTTGTAACTTTCTGTGATCAAATTCTGATCATATGCGGCCAATTGAATGTCCAAATCATCTTCCTCATCTACTGGTAAGAATTCATTTTTTCTTCCCATATGCTTTAATTGAAGCTTGCAAGACTTTGCATTGAGTTTTCGGCATCGATCTCTGTAAGTTTGAAATGACGAAAATTCAAATTAAATGAACTTTACCTGGAGCAAACAACAATACTTGCCGGGCAGTTTGGTAGATGTGCTGGGATTTTTTCACGGATCAAAATTGATAAGCATCCATTGACTGCGTTTGGGCATTTTGTGGGGGACTGAACACCGTACTACATATTTTCGAAGCAAAAAAAAGAGAAACAACTCACCCTTCTGCAAACCTCACTAATATGTTCTTCAATCTTACAAGCGTGAGAAGGAATGTGACAATGCTTACATTTTTGGATTTCACATTTTTTGAATTTGCAGCAAATATCAATGCAGCTTAAACAATGGGTTTCGTGGGCTGACATTCACAATAGATGATAATGAACAATAAAGATGAGCAGCTCTATCTCTCAGAGAAAAATCAATAGGATCTCGGCTCTTGTGTGCTCTGTTCTCTCTCTCTCTCTCTCTCTCTCTCTCTCTCTCTCTCTCTCTCTCTCTCTCTCTCTCTCTCTCTCTCTCTCTCTCGATATTTCATACCATTTCAGTGAAATGGGTAAGGTGGAAAAACATGAGTTGTAGGGTTTTGTTGTTGTTCTGGGGAGAAGTTTGAGAAATATGAAATCTAAAAAACACTATTGTAAAAGATCTAAAACAGTGCAAGTTTATTGTATCTTGTAAATTTTGAATATTTGTTTTTTTATTGGGGTGCAAAATAGTTATATTAAAGTTTTGGAAAATCTGAATGTTTAATTTAAAGCTATGGAAATTTCAGCATCTTTGAGGATTTAGAATTTGTCATTTTTGACAGAATTATATATTATGATATTTTAAAAATATTGTTTCATTTTACATCCGGATTCAATTTTGAAAATTTCAGCCCGAAGAGTTTTGTGTCAAATTATGATATTTCAAAACTATTTTTTCCTCCTACATTCGGGTTAAATTTCGAAAATTTCAGCACCGAAGAGTTTTGAGTCAAGTTATGATATTTTTAAACTATTTTTTTCCTTCTACATCCGTATTCAATTTCGAAAATTTCAGCCCCGAACTTTCCTGTCCAAATTTTATTTCCAGAATACCCCAAATTTTCAGAATTCCGAATCCCGTCCCTCCCATTCTTTCTGACGTTTCCCATGCAAAAAATCCCACATTCAGATGAAGAGAGAAATTCATTTCAGTATACAAACGTTGAACTATATATTAAATAATGAGAAGTTCTCCAAAAATGTACAGAAATCGAAGACGAAAAAATGTGGAAAAAATGGAGTGGTTCAGGCGAGAAGACAGGTGAATTTTCAATTTTTGATGATGCGATTTGGGACAGGTTCTAGAATAGAATTCTTGGGGATCAATTTTGTGGGGGGGGGGGGGGGGGGGTTCATGACAGATAATGTATTTTTTGACAGGGTACAGTTACATATCACTGGGTGTGAATGGAATAAACAAGAAGGTAGGGTAAAATGCTAAGTTTTGAGACAGAGAAAGATGAAAATGAGAATAATGGGGAAGTTGAGGAAGTTGACATCACATTGTCGTTGGAGACAGAGGGATCACGAATTTTGGTGAATAATTTATGTTTTGGAATTTCAGAGGATCTCCAGAAGCACTATCAATTGTCTAGAAGCATTGGAAAAATCAGAATGAGAGAAGAATCAGAATGAGAAAAAGGTTCCCGTGAGAAAGAAATGAAAAAGATAATTGTTGTTGGAAATGTCTAGAAAAAGCTAGGCCAAAAATTATGAATATATCACAAATGTTGGAAAGTACAGAAAAAGAGAGGATTCTCGAATTCGATACATATGTAGATCTATGAGGAAGGGGGTTTTGGGATTATTAATATAAGCGATTTTTGTTTTATGAATCTGTTATAATTATGCCAGAAACTCGTAACACAACTTGGATTTTTGATTCAGAATATGGCGTGGTATGACTAAATTGGTTTTGATTTTTTGGTTTTTGTAGATGGCATTTAAGAAAATTCTTGTTTGATTTGTTGTTGTTGAAGTTGTTGTTGCTGCATTTGCACTTGAAGTTTCAGATTCCTCCATTGCATTTCCGTGGTATTAATTGCAGCCTCTTGTCCATGTAGTGCTGGCCAGAAGCCTTTGTGAATAGCGATGACCTAAAATATAATGCAATGACGTCTCCAATATAATTATTTGTATCTCACCTTCTGCAAAGTCTCCAATGAACTTTGGTTTGGCAGCGACTCTAAAGCTTCAGAGCTCAAACGACCAGCGTCATCCGATTCACCAATAAGAGCCTACAAGTACAAATTCAATTGAGATTTTCAGTTATAATTATACCTGAACACATTGCTCAGCAGATGCAGAAATGCTCTCCAAATCATAGCCTCCTTCAAGAGCCAATACTACTTTTCCGTTGGCGTAGTTCATGAGAGACTTCGTCATATAGCCGAACATCTCTGGTGTCACTTCATAGCCTCCGAGAGCGTTGACGTGGCCATGACAGGCATCGAATCCAGCAGACACTAGAATGAAGTCAGGACAGAAGCTAGCCAGCACTGGTTCCACAACGGTTCTCCAAGCAGCAAGATACTCTGGGTCTTTCATCGTACCACCCGAGAATGGCACGTTAACAGTGAATCCCTTTCCAAGTCCTTTTCCGATTTCCGTCACTGATCCAGTTCCAGGGAAGAAGTTTCCATTGTCGTGACGATGAAGAGACATGTAGAGCACATTTGGGTCATCCTCGAAACTCAATTGGGTTCCGTTTCCGTGATGGACATCCTGAAATAAAATTTTTGTTTGGAAACTCAAAACTGACGAATTTGTCTTACCCAATCAATGATAGCAATCTTGGCACAGTTGCCCGGATACTTGGATTGAAGAACTTTAGCAGTGACTGCGACATTGTTGAAGAAGCAGAATCCCATGGCTTGCTCATGCTCCGCGTGGTGACCTGGTGGACGAATGCAAGCGAATCCATTCTTGAGACGACCCTCAGCAACCTGCAATTTTTTTCTTCAGTGATATTTTTTACCCAATTTTCTTTTACCTGTGATGACAATTCGATGAGAGTTCCAGCAGCCATCCTTGCAGCAGTTTGGGTGCTTGCATCATTGAAATAAGTATCTGAGTCGATTCCGATACCTCCACATGGAAGTTGAAGGAATCGCTTCAGCGGCAATGAATTGGCATCTATTTTCAAGCATGCTGTTGGTGAAACTGCGAAGAAGGTAGTGTAGGTTTGAGAGTGCACCAATTGGAGCTGTTCCAGAGATGCTTTCTTTGGCACCACCTTTTCACATCTAGCCACATGGCCGCTCTCGATGAGTTTGTTCCAAATACTTTGGATTCTTCCGCCATTCTCGACATGAGATTGATTGTTTCCACAACAACACTCGTGTCGTGCCATTGCCAAATCGTATCCCAATCCGGTTGTACACGTGGCTTCCAGCTTTGGAAGAAGTCCTGATTCAGCGGCCAGCGCTTGAAGTTGTTGAAGTTTGGCTTGTGGAAGAAGACCATTGTATAACTCTGCGATGCCTTCTCCTTCTGGGTCCTCTCGAACGAGACTCTTCCTTCTGAGCACAAGATCACGGATTTGTTGCTTGAGGAGTGACTGATATTGATGAGATCCAAGACTAGCGTTTGAGGCAAGAGAGGAGTTCGAGGCAGAGCTCAATAGACCATTTCGATCTGAAAATTTCCAATATTTAGATTTGTCATAATTCTACAAACATTACCTCCTTCATCTGTGAGCCCTCCGAGTTCCAATTTCTTGTTCAGAAGACTTGGCAGACTGAGGAATGGACTGAGATTAGCGACGGCCATGAAGGCTGTGAGATCTTGACCTAGAAATGTAGAATCGTCTTGGAATTTGATACAAGTCACATACCAACTGGGAGGTTGAGATTCTGGAAAGCGCCAGTAGCAGCAGCCAAGTTTGGAAGAGAAGGAGATGGCAACATGAGATGTGGTAAATTGGTTTGGGAAGTAGACTGCATGAAATCGAGTGGCACATTTTGAGAAGTCTCGCTGTCGCTACTAAAAATTATTTTTGCAATTCGTTTTTTTTTTCGTTTCAGCATACCGCTTGAGCTGTGGATGAGTGAAGCTGAAATGCGAGTTGTTTGGCTGTGGAACATGTTGAACTGGACTGTTTCCTTTGGAGAGAAGTTTCGCTCGAATCTTCATCTTCAAATTTGGCTCCGAGTTCACCTTCCTCAGCTGGAACTCGCTGGCTTGTTGCAGAGCTTGTGCGTTATTCAAGTTCGTTGGCAGCCGGTATGGCTCAAAGTGTGGCGATGAAACATTCATCTGTGAGTTTGAGTTCTTCAACCTTCTACTGTTATCATGCCCATTTCCATTGGCCATCAGATTTCCCTGACTATTGCTCTCCCCTTTGCTTCTGTTCGCAATCATATTCTTCAGCCGGTCTTTGGTGAGCTGCGAAATCGTTGTTGAGTTTGTTCGTGGCAGGTCACTGAAATGAAAACGAGATTGGGGATTGTTTCCGGACGGAAATCATAAGCGACACAAAGTGCAGGAAACTCACGATTTTCGGCTTGATGTCGGCGCTGCCGCCGGCGGTTGGTGCTCTTTTGTCGGTGTCTGTGGTACGGAGAGATTGCCATTTGAGGATGAGAGAAGGTTGGAAAGTGAGTTTGCCAGCGATAGTGGTGCCACTGAAAAATTTTGTGTTTTGAGACTCTGAGTTAGGTAGCTTCAGATAGCTTTTGATTAGTTATAGAACTGAATGAGGGTTGTTTACGAGACCTAAGATCTTCAAGCTACTACCAAATATCTGCCTAGTATTCAAATTTAGTCCAGTTTTGGTTATCTGTGCTAGTCATCTTTAGATAACTTCTGGTTAGTTATTGAAATAGGTTTGTTGACGGTAGCGTATCGTAACGATTCAAGTTCAAATTTCTATTGTAGAAACATACCCGGACCCGAATTTTGATCCTCCGATTGCTGACTGATCAACATCGGATTGACGACACTCCTCTCTGGTTGCAAATTCTGCAGCTGCTGTTGTTGTTGCAGTGCCGCATAGAGATTGTGCATGTGTTGGACGCTCAGCTCCTGCTGAGCACGCTGGAAGTGACCAATCAGGTCCATTTGTTTCTGCCGATACTCCTGGAAAAAGAGATATGATGGAAGTAGTGAAATTGTTTGAAAAAGGGGCTACAAGGAAGGTTTTCGCGTAATGAGCTATACTGGGGACTAGACTCAAGAGAAACTTTTCTTGGGTCGTTTTCCAGGGCACACAATCTCGTCCCATAAAAACAAGGAGGCTCAGAAAAACGAGAGTTGTCCTTTTCGTTCAGGAGGTCAGAAGATGAGATATTGGAGAGTGAGCCCCAGAGAAAATTTTGAGAAATGCAACAAACGTGTTGTTGAAAAGAGATAGATAGAAAAAGAATAAAAACGACGGGAGAGGGGGAGCGGGGGATCTCGTCGCTTTGCTTTGCTACTTTAGATTCTAAAAATGGCTCACGGACTTCACTTCGTCTTGCCCCGGGAAAGAATTGTAAATAAAGCTAGTATTTTGGAGTGAATAAGAGAGGGAATGAGAGAGAAAACTGAGAAGAAGAAGAAGCTCAAATCTGATGCCTCATGTGAATAATCCATTTGGTGGTTGTATCAGTAAGAGTTATTCATCACTAGTTTTTTTTCAATGTGAAAAAATAACTGCTGGCTTAACAGATCAGACACAATTTCTACGTGTTATTTTTTCTTCTTCTCCTTTTCTCTTCCTTTTTCTTCAGCTCACCCACAGATCACAAAAAAATGAGCCACTAGACTTGGCTGGTTACGCTTGACTGCTTCGAGAGCCCTTTGAATAAGAGTGAATTCTAGAGTGACTTGTGGAAATTGGAAATTGATATCTTTCTGACAAATGAATAACATGATCAGAGTTTGGCTCCGCCCATAGTGTGTGAAGAGTACATTTTTGATAAGAATAGGGGGATAGAAAAAAGGTTCAAAGAGAACATAACATTTTTTTTGGGAAAAAGAGTCCAGCTCGAAAGTGAAAAAAAAAGAAGTGGTGAAGGCCTCGTTGACAACATTACCCGGAGAAAGTGGCTCATTAAGGAAGCACGAAGGAATGTGTATGGGTAGTTAAAATGCTATTTCTAGATCTTGTGTTCGGGAAACTGACTCATCTTCTTCACTCTAGTATATGTTTACTACTGCTTCACACACACTCGAGCCCAAAAAAGATATTTATACACCCATGCTCACTTGCAAAGAGAGCACAAGGAGAAGAAGAGAGAGTGAATTAAATTAGATTGAATAGTGATCAGAATACCAAACCAAAATACACTTTTTTTCTGAAAAAGACAAGAAGATGCACAAAGACAAAAGGATGGCCCTTCTAAAAATAGATGGGTGGCTGGTGTTATCTATTGCACCCCTAGGAATCGTGGTGTGACTAGAAATGGAAACACAAGAGGAAGGATAAAGGAGGGAGCAAGGTCTTTTGAACTTTTGTGTGGTCCCAACCTATTTAGCGGAGAGGGAAAGAAAAGAGAAAGAAAATATTGGCTATTCATAGAACACGTGAGGGCAGCTAGTGGCAGAAAAACGAGAGGAGCTACGGTTAGTGAGAAAAGACGCGTGTTTATCTATATGAATTTTCTTAGAATTTTTCTTTTCTCTCTTCAAGCCATAGTTGAAAACAAGGGAGAGCTCTGAGAAACATCTTCTATCAAAAAGTAGGCGGGGCTTAGAGGCTCCGCCCCTTCTAGACCAATTATCTGAAAATACTGATCAAGAAGAGAATAGTGATCGAGGAATTCTGTGAACCCCCCACCCGCTTCTAGACATGTTTTTCTGAAATATGAATTTTTAAAAGTTTCTGATTCTTGTACTAGTGGTACGTATAACTAGTAGCTACTAGTCTAGACTAGTACACCCCTGTCAGAAAAAGTTAATCGAAAATGTCATATTAGAAAGAGGAGTGTGTGACGTTCTCAAGTAGCAGGTTGAAGACACAGTTACAAAGAGATTTTAAGATAAACTGAGATAAGGGAAATAAAATAGATACTTATAATTATTTTCAGACAAAACAATAGATCTATTAACAAAATCTGTTTATCCCTTTGCCACTTCATAGTAATTACGCCTACAACAGTCTACGAAACTTGTTTTTGAGCTCGATAATCATTTCTGTAATTACACTATTTTTCTCGGTAATTCAGTGCCCGATCAATGATCTGCAATGGTTATTTCTATAGAAATATAAATCAATGTTTGAAATTCAAGCTACCGTATCAGCCAAAAATAGGAATTATGAAATATGAATATTCTGAACGCCAAAGACTAAAAAAATTATGATTCAGACAAGAACTCAGAACACGTGTTCCACATGATCTGCCAAAAAAAACTAAACTAAATTACGGAGGGAAAATCCGAGTTTTGATAGTGAAGAAAACAACAAATCCAATCTCCGATCTCTCGGTTTATCCAAAATCTTGTTTTCGAAAATGCACTTTCTCATAATCATCTGAGTACAAATTTGGATATTCTGAATCATGCTTCTTGCTTAAGAATAGGGCTTGTGTCTTTCAGCTTTATCCATGAAACAAAAACGCAAGACTGGAAACAACGAAAACATCTGAGTCATTCAGTTGTGTTCCAAAAAAAGAACAACCGTCTAGGAAATTCCCCATCCACACGCGACGGGGAGACGGAAAAAAACGGAAGCTGAATTACAAAGAGGCAATAAGAAGGGGAGGTCTGGAAAACAAATGCTAAAACTGAAGCACCAAGTAAAAAAAGAATAGGTTGGAATTTGATTCCGGAAGCAAAAAGAGACATGGAGATTACATTTGCAGAAATGAATGAGAGAGAAAAAAAAGAAAACCCTGTTTCTCTCCTTTTTTAGCCTCACATTCATTAGTCATAGTGCACAGCATCTTTTCCTATATAGACTTGACAATGAGAATAGATATATCTGAAAATAGACATATGTTGCGAAAAGCAACAGAGAGTTAGAGAAAAAGAGGATCACATGTGGCATACGTATGCATTGACATTATCAAAACAATGGAAGGAAGGAAGTTTAGATGAGATGGTACTCAGAATATTGGGTTTAGAACAACAACAATCTCTTCTGAAGGTTTGAGAAGCAAGCAGGAAGTTTCTATTCAAATTTTGAAAAAGGTCATTTTGATTTGATCTCAAGGGAAAATTGGGAGTGGACTGAATACGCACTTTTAGCCAAAAAAAAATATATATTAAAATAGATTCGTCTTCTTCCTACAAGTTGAAATCACTGCACTTCTGATATTGTAGTTGATTTACGTCGCCAGTCAGTACAACGCAGGTGAATATTTCCAGAACAAACGTGTTTCGAATCTATTCTAGGAGGGAGGCGATCATATCCGGATAACGTTTGTTGATAGTGTTACGTAGTAGAGTTAAGAGGATGAGTGGGAAAGTTTAAGATGGATTTATACTAATATAATCGCAGGATCGGAGGGTCTGGAAGCATATTTGTTCAAAACAAGACTGGAGCTCAAAGACTAACTTTGAATAGAGGAAATTAAAAATAAATAGCAACCTAAATATCAATCAAAGTCGGATTACAGCCATTTTTAAAAATTTTCTCAAATGATAGTCCCAACCCCAGTATTTACAGAAATGACAATATTTTTTCACAAAAATCGTTAAAACTCGAGAAAATTGATTTTCAAAACGTCAACGTACACTTTTTCCAACCTATTTCAATGGATGTAGAATTTTTCGCTGATTCGAACGTACCTAACATGGCTGCTCACAACGCAATAGAAAAATTTTTATGAAAAAATTGCGCTTTGTCGCGCGGACCGCTGCCGACTAGAATCTGCTGTCGCGCTCGCCGCTGCCTGCTCATACCGCGGCAGCGGTCGGCGCGACAATTGAAAAACTGTTAATAAAAATGTTTCTAGAGGGTTTTGAGCAGCGATATTACCTGTAATGACTCCCAATTGTAATATGGGTTTTGGCTCGAGACTATGCGGAAAAGAATCAGCACAAAAAGTTATCCAAAAATTGTAAACCTTTTTTTTCCCATATTAACGGTTTTCGAGAAAATCGACTTTTTCTGAAATTTTCGTAAATTGTGAAATCTCCAACTTCAAAAAATCATAAGATTGTTCATTGTGGACGGATTTTCAAAATTTAAAATGCATTGAAAAGCTCATCTAATGTAAAATTAGAATATTTTAATAACATTTAATTGTCCAACTTGTGAAAAAAATTATCGATTGAAACCCAAAATTTTTCAATGACCGTAATGACATAAAAAAATTTTGGAGATATCACATTTACTAAATTTGGTCTCAAATGAAAGAGCATGTTTAGTTTAGTAAAAATAAGTTGCAAAATATAGGGGTAACCGTTCAAATATGAAAAATAAATTTGATTGAAAAATAATTATTTTTGAGATTTTTTGAAAAACGTAATTTTTTATAAACATTTTGTAGTAACATGTAATAACTAACTAAAATAATCAAAAACTGCTTTATTCAGGCTTTTGAATGAGCTATAAAACGTTTAATTATTCCAAGTTTGAAGCTTTCAGCGATCGTTCAAAGTTCACACTCGAATTTCAACGTAGATCCATAGGTAGGGAACAACTCGAAAATATGAAAATAATCGTAGAGCTTTGCACTTTTTTTAGTTTTGTAGTAAATTTGATTTTGAATCAAACTCTCAACTGACACTTTTCTCTATCTCTTCATCCCTTCAAGAAAAATGTGAATCTCTCTACCCAAGGATCATTAGGATAAAAAATCGAATTTTGTTAATGAAAATGAAGAGATAGAGAAAAGTGTCAGTTGAGAGTTTGATTCAAAATCAAATTTACTACAAAACTAAAAAAAGTGCAAAGCTCTACGATTATTTTCATATTTTCGAGTTGTTCCCTACCTGGATCTACGTTGAAATTCGAGTGTGAACTTTGAACGATCGCTGAAAGCTTCAAACTTGGAATAATTGAAAGTTTTATAGCTCATTCAAAAGCCTGAATAAAGCAGTTTTTGATTATTTTAGTTAGTTATTACATGTTACTACATAATGTTTATAAAAAATTACGTTTTTCAAAAAATCTCAAAAAAAAATATTTTTCAATCAAATTTATTTTTCATATTTGAAAGGTTACCCCTATATTTTGCAACTTATTTTTACTAAACTAAACATGCTCTTTCATTTGAGACCAAATTTAGCAAATGTGATATCTCCAAAAATTTTTTATGTCATTACGGTCATTGAAAAATTTTGGGTTTCAATCGATAATTTTTTTCACAAGTTGGACAATTAAATGTTATTAAAATATTCTAATTTTACATTAGATGAGCTTTTCAATGCATTTTAAATTTTGAAAATCCGTCCACAATGAACAATCTTATGATTTTTTGAAGTTGGAGATTTCACAATTTACGAAAATTTCAGAAAAAGTCGATTTTCTCGAAAACCGTTAATATGGGAAAAAAAAGGTTTATAATTTTTGAATAACTTTTTGTGCTGATTCTTTTCCGCATAGTCTCGAGCCAAAACCCATATTACAATTGGGAGTCATTACAGGTTAGGTGCGTTCGAATCAGCGAAAAATTCTGCATTCATTGAAATAGGTTAGAAAAAATGTAAGTTGGCGTTTTGAGAATCGATGTTCTCGATTTTTAACAATTTTTGTGCAAAGATATCGTTATTTTCGTAAATAATGGAATTGGGATGATTATTTGAGATAATAAAAAAATCAGAGTAATCCCACTTTAATTTGCTTTTTTTTCACAATCCAGCCATGCCAACAAAGTAAGTTTTTGCAGGTGTGACCATTTGCTTCTTGCATGGAGCCCCCCGAGCATTTCCTGTTATTTTTGCACTGTATGTACAAACAATCCAAGGCACACATACGCGGCAAAACAGTGTGTGTATGTGTATGTGGACTGTCCGAAAAATCAATATGCTGGATATCGTCATGATGAATATATATTGAGAAAAAAACGGTGGAATCGAGAAAGTAAGGACAGTGAGTAGAGCGGTGAAGAAAACGAGAACCAACGCAAACAAAAACGGGGCGCGCACACTATTTTTAGGGAGTCTGAGCGGTCTTCTCTCGGGGCCTAACCGTCGTCGGAAAAAAATGATGTAGAAATAAAAGGAAAATAACTCTTCCGAGTGAAAAGCAAACTTTCGAAAAAAAAACGGAAGAAAACACCTGGCTTCTCTTCCCTTATTTAGGCTCACGCCAAAATGAGCCTATCATCAAAACAGTGTCACACGTCGATTCCTAGTTCCTATTTCTAGTTCTATTTCCGAGTGTGGAGTCTCGGTTGTTGCTCTTATCAATAAAGGTTATAAAAGCGATAGAGTGAAAATAGTTGTTGCGTACATATGTGTGTGGGTATCTATGAATAGATTGTAAATGGGCAAAAACACGAGAGAGCACACCCCATGAAAGAAGATGAAGAGAAACATTTGTAGTATCATTGTGTTTTGGGATATGAGAATCAGAAAAAAAAATGAGAGAAGGTGTAGAAAAAAAACGAGCATGTGGTTTTTTCCCTATCGCTTCCTATCACATGTCCAAAGTGAAAAAAAAACTACCTCACTTGTTTTACTTCATCTAAATGAGGGCAGAAGTACTGATAGTTTACATACCTTCAAAATGTATGTAGATTTTTAAAAGGACATTGAGAATCAGAGTTTTCAGACAAAAACAAGATAGACAGATAAGTTAGTTTGACTATAGTGTCTAGTCTACCTTTGTAGATCAGAAGCTGCTGAGAAAACTTTGGTGAAGGAATCAAAGGTTCATTGGTTAACTAGATTCTATTTTTTCAGATGATAGGGTAAGAATTCGTTGTCGGGATTATGATACCGTAACATCTGTATTAGAAGGCACTCAGATAAGCCCAAAATGAGTATATTTTAGAAATTCAAACGGATTGAAATTAGTCTTATTAGAATCCTCGTAAAAAGGTGACTAGATAAGCTACAAAAATATGTTTTACATCTCTTATCCAGTAGATGATATGATCTATTTCGAGAATTGAAAAATGTTGTGAAAAAAATAGAGGGGCATGCTCTTCTAATACAGATTTCACGGTAATTTCCCAACTGAAAATAATGCAACCATAAATACTACGAAAGAAAATGAAAAGTGGTCACAGTGGAGGGTTTCCACCACTATGAGCCGCTCCACAGGATGATTCTTGAGCTAAAAGTACAAGGAAGAGATATAAAAATATAAAGCCGCTTTTCCATAAGTCTAAGTATATTTTGGACATGGGATAAAAAGGAAAAAAAAGAGAAACATGGGAAAAGACGTATTGGTCATGAGGTATGAGGGTGGCAGTTGCCTAATGTCTAGTCCCAACTTTTTTCTTCTTCTGATGAGAGTGAGATCGGAAGAGTTCTAGAGAAGAGACCCCCAGTATGCATCCATTGAGACTCCGCCCGCCTCTTGGGTTGGTCCTTCTACTTTCTATTTTCAGCATTCGTGAATGACTAGTAAGCAAAAAAATAGTGTTAAGACGAAGAGACATCCCGAGTGTAGACAACCCGGGGGCCAAAAGAGGGGCGGATTGACAAGAGGAGTGTGAAGCAAGATGATCGCAGGCCTCTTAGCTATTTTGTACATGCGATGAATATTTTTGGTAACCAGAAACAACAAAGTATGCTTGTTTTTCGCGTTTTTTGAGAAATTCTCTGAAATTCATTTTCTCGGAGGAGTTCGCGATCCTTCGAGTTCTAGAAGGCCTTCAAGCCAAACAAGGAAGAAACGGGAAGAAACGAACACGGAACTCTCCGGAAATTGGTCTTGCCGTCTCATGCAATGATCTTTGAAATGAGTAGAGATGACGCAAAGATGATACCTACTATTAGAAAATTCTAGTTTTGTAGAAATATATATGAAAATTTCTGGAGAAAAAGATTAGGAGAAGTGACGTTACTGAAGAACAAACAGAAAATGGAATCTCATTCTATTCTTTTGGTGTGAAGAGTGAAATGAAATAAAATGAAACGAGATTGATGACGTTCAAATGTGGTTTACTATAAGGTTTTGTTGTTCTAAACGCTAATGAAAGCATTGATAGAATGACAATGGGAAAAACAACGAAAAACAGAAGGAAGAAGAAGTAGAAAGAAAGAAGAAAGAGAAATGTAACTATTTTCAAGCCTTTGATTTTTCTTCTCCTCACCCTTTTTTTCTTCTTCTTCCTTCTCTTCTCCCCCATTTTTCTATTCTCATGATGTACCCTCTCGTCGATAGACACCGACAAACAACATCGTCAGGTTTTCCAGGCTTCTATTTTCGACACATCCGGAAATAACCTCTTCTATCTATCTTTTTTTCTATTGCTTTCGCTTTTTTTTTTTGAAAAATGTGGGGGTTGTCGACGAAGGACTCTTTTTAGCTGAAATTATGCTTAGAGTGAAGCATCGAAAGTACAAAAAAATTAATGAGGACGTCTACCGTAGCCTTGTCAGAATCAAAACGAAGGAATTTCCATCGGTAGTTCCCAAAATAAACTGGAAAAGAGGCGATGAAATGATCGATGACTGTGTCTTATTCCACTCATCTCTAAGTACGCCCCCAACAGTTCGGGAAACCAATTTCCGTTTGAAAAGATGATCGTAAGGTGTGACGAAAAAATGAATTTTTGATTTAGAAGAAGAAAAATTTCCGGGGAGAATACGGTATCTTGTCTACGTTGACTGTAGAATATTTTTCATGATAAAAAATCGTTTTCAGATATGTGAAGGATTCAGTTTCTAGATTTATAGATATTTTTCGAGGATAATTTTAGGCAAAAACAAAAGACTCACTTGTAATTGTGACTGCAACACTGCAATCCTCTCCGGTTCCAAGTTGGCTTGTTCAAGAAGCGACTGTGACGTGGATGCCATATTTGGAAATCCAGAAGTCGCCCCGCCAGTGCTCCCCGTTGAGGAGCTGGCTTCTTCCATGCGTCTGAAAAAATGAAACAATTTGAAAAAGAATTCTTTGTATCGAAATCAAGGTCAGGGATTTTTCAGACAAAGTGTAGTATCTGACAAAAATAGAATTGATGGAAATTCGATAGGTGTGAAAGTGGACACTCTGATAGGTTGGCGGCGCTGTGTTAGAAAAAGGACAAAGCCTGTTCAATGGGAATTGATATGATAACAGCTGATGAGATCTTTCATATTTCATACGCTATGGTGTTTTTTATGTGTGGAACATAGCTTTGTAAAAAAAAACTAAAAAGATTGATGATAGAAGTTGAAAAGATATATAGAACGTTTTTAGGCGTTTTTCTGGTACCTAGATATTGAAAAAATATTCAAATCTTTTTGAAAAATATTTCTGTGAAAAGAAATATTGACGAAAGGCACCCCAATGAGCTCAAAACAAGCAAATTCTCGTGGTTCAAACGGATTAAAATTAGTTTCATTAAACTCTTAAAATCGTCAAAAGAAAACTGAACATGTTTCAATTTTGAAAGTTTGACTTTACTTTGGATATATTCAAAACCCTTATGAAAAATAACTGTACTTTTTTGAAACTTTTAAACAACAAATGAATAAAAATCTTTGAAACAGTGACTGACGTTTGCCATTTTTTTTTCTATAACTATTAGTTTATTTTCCTGCAAGTTTCGGTGACGACCGAAAAGAATGGGTGTTGTTAAAGCAAGCATTTTTGAAACAATGCTACTTCCCCGGGATGAAAAGACCACCCGCGACAAAGTTTAAAAATGAAAAGACCTGGCGGAGCAAGAGAAGGACCGAGCAAAAAGGATTCTTGGGAGGAGCTGATGTATCTGTTGCTTTTTGCCTTCTCATCATCTTTTGTTAACCTTTTGATGAAAATTGATGGGTCAAAATGAAAAGATAGATCTAGAGAGTGGACAAGTCGGATTTTTTAGGAATATAATCATGTTTTGATATTGAACCAAAAGCAAAAAATTCAATTTTTAGAGAACTCTAAATTCCTAATAATATAAATCAAGTAAATTGTTTATTTTTCATCCTCGCTTTATTCAAAAATGCTCAAAAGTATCTAATTTCACTCATCTCTGCGTAGGAGTATAGGGGACCAAAACGAACGGAAGGATGAGGTGAAAAGTTCATCAGTAATTTATGACTACATACGTCAGTAAAAGATTTTTGAAAAAAAAACGACAGGAGAAGCCGCAAAAAGTACCTCAAGAAAAGGAGCAAAAAGGAAAATCGGGAGAGTAGCGGACCACTGGCGAAAAATGAGACAAGGAAACGCGGCAAAAAAAGGAAAAATGCCAAGGAAGGAGATAGAAAAGAAACTTTTTGATGCAGAGAGTCCGCATTATGTTGGCTATTCAATTACATACAGAATGAAATGGTCAAGAAAAGAAAACAAAATTTTCCTATTGAAAACTCTAGAAAATGTTGACTTTGAAATGGATACACGAGGGTTTAAATAGAGAAATTTTTTTCTAAATTATCTTTTCATTCATAAGAAATTCTGTCAAAGGAATATTGAAAATCTTTTTTTCAATGCAAACAAAATAAATAAATTCTACACTCAAAACTAGCCTAAAACTTCTATTAAGATTTTTTTCAAAATGAATTTCTATTCTATAAATAGAATAGTTTGCGAAAGTAAAAAATATATTTCTATTCAAGATAAGCGTTAAAAATACTACCCCTAATGACCGGGAAAGTAATTAAATCACAATTAGCAAAGTTGATAATCGGTCGCATCACTTTCAATGATGAAGCCAAAAAATGGAAGAGAGCGTCACGAGAGAAAGAGATAAAAATAGTATGTGTCAAACGAGAGCGAGCATAGGAGGTCAGACAGTTGGCCAGGGATGAAGAGATGCAGAAAATAAAGACAAGTGTGTATGGTGTGGAAAAGACGCGAGGGGGGGGGGGGGGGCATACGGCCTCACTCGCACAAACACTCACACACAAATACTCACTAGGACCGAGAAAGACGAGTCGACGGGGAGAGCCTGCGGGAACGAAATAAGACGCAGAGATAGAAACAGAGAGAGTACGACACGAAAATAGATGGATGATGATGGACCTGATGGACCACTATTCGTCATGAAACATAACTCCAAAAATAACTTGAAATTCTCTAATAGAGCGACACCGAGAACCGGAAGTTTTGGAAGTTCGTGGGACCACAATTTTTGTTTTTTGTTGGTGAAGATTTCAGAAAAGAAGACAACTTTAGACAGCTACAAAAGGCATTGAACATGATTCTCAGAAACTTGACTAATATCTTAAAAGAAGGTTTACTAACTCGTCGGTTAAGTTTTGCTCTATTAGAAGGGGTCACGGATATTATGACCAGGAAATTGAAAACTACCTGCATTTTCAGATTTATCCAATTTCCGGCACTATTTCTGTACCAAAAGTACAACCGAAGAGTCTAAATTTAAAATTTATAGCTAAATTAAAGTTTTTTTAGCTTAATTCGAAATTGTTAGCTAATTTTAAAGTTTTTAGCTCATATTAAAATTGTTACCTAAATTTAAAACTGTTGGCAAAATGCAAAATTTTTAACGTTTTCAACTAAAATTAAAATTGTTAGCTAAATTTATAATTGTTAGCTAAATTTAAAATTGTGAGCTAAATTTAAAATTGTTAGCGTTTTTAGCTAAATTTAAAATTGTTAGCGTTTTTAGCTAAATTCAAAATTTTTAGCGTTTTTTGCTAAATTTAAAGTTTTTATCTAAATCTAAAATTGTTACCTAAAATTAAAAATTGTTAGCTAAATGTAAAATTGTTAGCTAGTTTTGTTTTCCTGCTCAAAAACTATATGATTGCGGTTTGGAATAGTGAACAAACCACCCAAAAATAACCTTTTCTATCAGCTGTTTGTCCGAAACGCCATTTGCCTAAAACTCCATTGATAAAAGAATACAAAGCAAACAAAACGAACAAGAAAGGTCTCTTCCTCTCTTCCTTTTTCTTCACTTCTCTTGACAATGATCGCGCCTTTTTTTCTCGCTATCCATATAGGATCGCTATCATCACGTTTTATAGAGGTGCAACATGTTGCGATCGACCCGCGGAAACCCCACGCCGACGACACAACTTTCGATAGATGTTTGCTTGTATTACCACGTATTTATGTGATTTTATGCGTACGTTCCGATTTTTTTCTCGTTGATCACGGGGTTTTCCGTTTTTGGGAGAAGAATGAGACAATAGGGAAAACAAAAAAAGCAAATTTTGAAAACATCAAAATGACAGTGATGACGAGAACCGAAAAAAGTTGAAAAAAAGTGAAGAGATGAGATTGATACAGTTTGACGAAACACGATATCATCTTGAATGATTTTTATATTTTATAACTAGTTTCCTCCTTCTTCTAGAATGGAATGTGACACGACTTACCGGTAAGAACGGTTTTTCCGATTCATGACGCTTGGGAGATGATTGAAGAAGAATGTCTAGAAAATAGGGGTTATTCTAATGGAAAGTAGACTTAATCTGAGGGATTCAAAAATTGCGAGAACTTATGATAAAAGCGCACTAATCCAATTTGAAGTTTTGCCCCACCAAAAATTTTTGTGGTGGGCGGATTGGGAAGCAGGCGGATTAGTATCAACGCTACATATAGATATGAAGCTCACTATTAGAAATTCACTCGAGTGGAAAAAGTACATTCGGAATCAGATGACCGACGTGTTTGACAACATCTGATAAGTACACTTCATTGCGCTGATCATACAAATTATTTAGAAAAAAGTGATCCTCGAATCCAAAAAACGCCAAAGGCACACCAGGAGAGCTACTTCAGAACAATGATCATGTACATTTTTCTAATTGAACTAGTAGAAACTCCACCTGACAATAGTGAATGAAAATAGGCAGCTGTTAGAATTATGCACCTGATCTCTGTGAGTTGAAACAACAAGTACAACTTTAGAGCAGAGATCGATAGTGCACAGCCACTTTTCAATTGTTAGGGGACCGAAAAAAAATAGAAGAAAAAAGAAGAGTCTTCCCGTTTTTGACCGGAAACTTATGTATGCACCTTGAGACTACAAAGGAACGAAATCTCGAGACACTCGCTCACACATTTTTTCCTTGCTCTCGATGTATTTTGTTGGTGGATAGAGGGACGAGGACACTTACCTTCGAACATCATCATTTTCGTTTTCTTTTGGGCTTTACTTTGCTTTGGAGCGGAAGGTAGACTAGTGGAGGTTAGGAAACGTTTTATGGATTGGACTGAAGGTCTCGTTGCCATGGTGGAAGGGGGGCGTTTTCAATCTGAAACAGAAAAAAGTTTGAAGGAAAGAAAGTAGGATTTATGGGGAAAGGTTGGTCGGGTGATAGGGATAAGGAGACAGAGGGAAAAATAGGAAAGTGAAAAGAGAAGCAAGGTATTCCCCAATGGGACAATTATTAAAGACACTACCATGCAAAAACAATATTTCAAATTTAAAGCGACTCTTTCATAACAAGAAACTTGAGCCTACAAAAAGTTGTTCTAACTTTGTTTACCATAAAATCTGTATTATAAGGGCACCCCAATGAGCTCAAAATGACCACACTCTTGAAATTCAAACGGATCGAAATTAGTTCTATTAGAATCCTCGTCAAAAATTGACTGGACGCATCACAAAAAAAAAGTTTCGAACCTCATATCCAACGGATTTGTGATTCATTTTGAGAAATTTTACATAACTTCTTAGGTTCTGGAAGAATAGAGGGGCGTGACCTTTTAATACGGTATTTTCGTCCTCTACAGTAACCCACTAAAGTCTCTACAAACAGGAAGTACAATTAGAACTACACTCAGAATGAGTTTCCTGAGCTTCACACAGAGAGGGCTTTGAAGTAGACGCGTTCCGTCACAAAAAGTGTGAGAAAAGGAAGAACTTTTTTTCAAAAAAGTCGTTTACTTTTTTTGAAGAATGCGCGGGAATGCATCGTTCTATGTGCAGTAGAAAGGGATATGCACGATTTTTATTGTGCTCTTTTTCATTAGATGGATAAAGGCTGCAATTATACTATTAGAAATGAAAATTAAATAAACTTTCTAGTTTCCAAAAGGAGCCCAGAACAAAAGTAAAAGTGAGAAAGTGAGCGGCCGCTTCCTCTCGTCATGACTTCAGGACGCCTGACGAGTATGTTCGCCATGGAGCCGTCTATTTTCTGCTCTGTCTCGTTCGCCAAAAAAAAAAGGAAAGCCACGAATGAGAAACAAGAGAAAGCGTTTTTGTGTGTGTGGTTTTTATTCAAATCGAAATGGCAGAATGGATATTCAAATGAAGGCACACACACGCACTGACTGAGCCAAAGAAATTGAAATTGACTTGTGCATAACGTTTTTGCAATGAATCTCAAGAAAAGATTTTCGTATAGTTATATTTTCAACCAAAAAAAATAGAAGGAATTTCAAAATCAGCTGGTGTTCAGAAAACGAAAATTCTGAAAATGGAAAGTTTTCTAAAAACCAATAAAGTATATGATTCCAAAAGTAAAAATAATCGAAAATACTCAAAGTAATCAGAACATTTCAAAACCAGAAGCATAAACGTTTAGGTAGGGAGGATGAAAAGCTGGCCGCGCCAAAGGTGCCTCAGACAAAAAAAGTTCTGAATATCTGATTCTCTTTGGCTTCCAAGGATACCCTTTTCAAAAAGCTACATAGAATTTTTTCTAAATTTGCTCATTTATTGATTCGGATGAGAGATTTCGATTGCACTAGGTCGCTACCTACACGAACGGCTAGAACTCGAGATATCTATGTATCTTGCTCCTATACCCCTTAACAGTACAGTACTATTTTTTTTGAGAAACATGATTCTAAAAGCAGAAAAAATATGAAAAACTGTTTTAGACTGATTCCATGTCAGGGCCTAGACGTCCATGCTCGCATAAACTGAGCCAATTTGGATCTAAAAAACGACACCCCAAGTTTCATAACAACTTTTCATTGTAGACCCGTAGACACAAAAATGGTTGGATTAGGCAAAAATATAGTACAATGGAAGACTACGGCAGACAAATCACATCATAAAATATGATAAGAACTGAACATGAGAGAGATCATTAATTAGAAGAATCCTCCAGACATTCCGATATAGTAGAACCAGTAGAAGATGTTGAAAGCGGTGAAGAGAAGTGGGAACAGTTTGGCGGATATCTGAAAATTGGATTTCAAATTTGTCTGAAAATTAATATTAATGGTACCTCATCAATTTTCTCCCCGTTTACAAATATTGGGCTTTCCATCTGAAGGAGAAGTTTTTGCCGCTTCTCTTCACTTTTCCGACGTCTCACATTCCCGTTCCCATCGTTTATTTGAATGGTATGGGTTGCATCTGGAAGATGTAGTTTTTCAATCAAATTTATATTTCAAGTCAGACCTGAATTAGTCTCTGTGATTTGAGGTCGTTGTCCTGATAACCGTGAAAGCCATTGTTGCTCAGAATCACTTCTCATCATCAGCTGCTCTTTGCATCTGAAATTGAAGAGCTCAAAATATTGTTTAACGTCCCCTTTTTTCTAACCTATTGTGTCTCCTTCGTTTCGCTTCCAATTTGTCAGCAAATCCAACGACAGCGAGCTGGAAAAAAACAATATAATTCAAGGTTTTCAGGGTGCAATCTCGTGTCACATAAAATAAATTGATACCTCGACAAGAGACAAGAAAATGAATCCGACACAGCCGAACATCCAAATGTCAAGCGCTTTGACGTAACTGACGCGTGGAAGATTTTTAACAATGTTACCAAATTGGAAAGTGAGAGCCATCAGAGAGGATACACCGAGTGTGATGCGAGCAGGAAGTGCCTGAGGATATTGTTATTGGAAATTTGTGTGCTCAGGCTTACCTTGGTATCAATCCAGAATGCAATCCATGAAATGAACACCGATAGATATGTTGGCATGTAAGCCTGGAATTGTTTTATTGAAGGGGGAGTGTAGTAATTCTAAAAAATTGAGTTTTTTATATGGTTCGAGGCAGAATTTACATTCGGTTCAAAAATTCTCTTGGGCTATGGTCTATAAATCAACCCTTTTCGAGATATCCTCAAGAAACACGCCAAAAACATCAACGTAGAGTGGTCAAATTGGACAAAATTCGAGTTGATAAATTCCCAGAGTGGTCAACGTGAAAAATGTGACCACTCTACGTTAATATTTTTAACCTGTTTTTTTTTGAGGGTATTGCGAAAACGAAGGATTTTCAGACTATAGCCCAGGAGAATTTTCGAACCGAAAATGAATTCTCTGTCGATCCATATATAAATATCACTATTTTAGAATTACTTCACTCCCCCTTTAAAGTTTCAACTATCGTAAAACCGGTATCAGACTTTGAACAGCCCGCCCTGATTTTCTTCAATTTTTTTTGGTTAAAATGTCAATCAACTGCTGATGAAGTGCATTTTCTGTTTACAAAGCTCAAAGGACTACTTTAATTATTCAGAGCTCTTCTAATACGGTGTTTATGAGCCTACCTGCAAAACATAATAACCATACAATCTTCGGAACGTAAATTGAACCTCCAACTGATCCCAAAGACCTGCTGTATAAACCAATGTAGCATTCATATGCCTAAATAACCCTCATTTTTACCACATTTTTTTCAAATTACTCACTTTATATCCACCAACTCAAAATCTGGAAGATTCTTTGAGTCTGGGTCCGGAATAGTAACAGCGTCCCAATCCCTCCACACAATTCTCACTTCTGCCGTGTTGTATGAGTAGCTCTAAAACAGAAAACCAAATAAAATAAATCTTTTTCGTTTAGCTCTCGATACATTCATCTGTCAATTGCACTCTCCCTCTCCTTAAGACGGACATCATCAATTCTCACCTCAAAAACGAGATTGCACGATTGGCGGTCCATGGGGAAATAGGTCAAGTCTAGTTTGCAAGGTCCAATGAGAGATACACGGAAGTTGAGCCATACTGTACCATTTGGGAAGATCAAAAGTAGAATGTTTTGAGATGGAGATGCATGGATTTCGACCTGAAATTAGAAAAAGTGTAATTTTTCGTCCCTTTTATTCTTTTGAGCTCAAAAAACGCCACATTCTTCCGTTTTCGTTGTGATGAATATTACATGCAGCCAAGCCCTCTTCCTATTTTTATATTCTGAAAACCCAATTTTCCACGACCTCTTTCGTATGTTCAATTTGTCGGTGCGTGTTTCTAAAAAGTCCACACACACACACACGCGCGTATACGTACACGGTCCTAATAAAATTGAGAGAGAATTGGTTGGACCTCCATAAGACTCCGGGGGGAAGCTGGATGGACTCACTTTTTTGCTGTTCACGAAACACACGTTCGGCGACCACATTGTTGGCAGTTTGTGAGACGCTAGAGAGATATTTTTGAGACAGTAATTTCGATCTGAGAAATCGAGTCGGGGGTCACGCCAGATTTGTGAGAACCAAACATCTGCTTTGAAGCTTGAGGAAAATTCGCTGATTTCCGTGATGGATTGGACTGTCAGTTCGACGATAACCTGAAAGATAATTGAATGAGAAATCAAAGGGAGGGGTTGCCGAAGGGGTCCGGCGGGGGCCACCACCACTTTTCTCTTTCAAATAGAGATTTTCAAAACAAAATTTATATTAAAATGTAGAGCGCAATGAGATCTACAGAATGGTGTTAAATTCAATGTCGTTACGTTTTTAGGTTTTTCTCAAATGTTTGTTAAACACCCGGGCCGGAGAGTTCGGTCCCGACGCTTTATGACGTTTTTTTGGAAAATTTAGTTATGGAATTTTGATACTTCAATTACCATTCTATAGATCTCATTGAGTACTACATTTTCATAGAAGTTGTGACTTGAAAATCATAAAAAATTGCTTGCTCGTGCCAAAATTCTGAAATGAAATTTCTGCAAGTGGTTCATCCCAATTACACTTTTTTAAATTTCACATTTGTATCAATTACCTCTGTTGAGTTAGCACTTGGTAGATTGTTCTTGTCGTATGAGTCGTCGAAGAGTTCCTGAAAAGATTTGGTTCATTGAACCTCCCAAAAATTCCCTCTCTTTTTCCAAATTTTTTTTGACCCGTTTAAAACACTACAGGGTGCGCCAAAAGTATGGTAACACAACTTTGAGGCCTAGTAATTCAGTCAAACAAAAACCAAAAGTTATGAAAATTCGCGCGATTGTTACACTCATCTAAAGGAACATGTTGGCAAAGTTTCATGTCTCTCTTTCAACTCTGCGCAAAATGGCATCGAGAGTTCTGCTGGTCACATTGCAGATAAATAGAGAAAAGGGTCTCAACTTCCTTGTAACCTCCAGAAAGTTCCCAATGACAGTTTTCCTCTTCATTTTTTGTATTAGTTTTGTTGATAACTGTCTGAACTAAGAACTGTATACCAAAATAATTTATAATTAGGCGGATTTTGCGTTTTGGGAGCTGTTTTTATCCATGTGCTAAAATCCCTATTTTTCCATATTTTTGGTTGCCGTTACGTTCAACACATTCCACATTTCCTAAAATTTGGCATTTATATAGGCCAAACCTTCTTCAATCATTACTAGAAAAATCATGTTTCTCAGTCGACGTTAAAATTTTTCCTGGGGTATTATGTGAAAGTGTGAGTACTCTGGCACGCACCTTTCTACGGGGAAATCAAGAAATGTTTGGAACATCAAAAATTGCTCTAGGAGGGATTTCATTCACTTGAAAGTGTTTTCAAACGATTTATAAAGGTTCAATATGTTAATATAAAACTGAAATTATATTCCTAAATGAAAATATCAGCTGGGACAACGGATGAAAGTCAAAAACCTTATCCAGAGGCAAAATATCATTTTTATTGCTTAAAACGAAAATTATAATCTCGAGCTTCCAGTTTTTTGTATTAATTATGAGGAAACTGCGTTATTGACCTCTAAAAACTAATCGGACTTACTCTCAATACCAAAAACTCGCTGAAATACTATGTTTTCATTTTCATGGCAACAAAATTGGTTTTTCGGTTTGGATCAATCGTACAAAAACAATCATATCTGAAGAACTGAGATAGATTGAAGTTTAAATTTTTTTGCATTGTGAAGCCAGAGATTCAGAGCATATGTTTAGCAAAACTAAAAGAAATGGAAACACCAGATCACAAAATGCGAGACAAGTCTTTGCAGAAATAGTGGCGTGCCGAACGGACAAGGAGTCGGGAGACATTTCCATATGTGTATGGCATAAAACTCAAAATGATTCAATGAAACTTCTGTACAATAAAATATGGTGTTTCACGATTATGTGTGCCAATTTTCAAAATAATTGGTCGCCTGTGATTATTTTTATGATAACTCAAAGTTGTTACCATACTTTTGGCGCACCCTGTAATGTTCATCCAAATCACGTCTTTGCATGTGTTGCTTTTTCTTCTATTTTCAGAATGACCAATCCATAGTTTGAGCCCCCTCAGGCAATGGATTAACGAGTGCTTTGGTATGGGAGAATGGGTGAAGAAAAGATGAAAAAAAAGAAGGGTCCATACTTTGGTCGTAACTAACTTGACGATCTTGCACACACACGTCTTTCAGTTATTATTGACGATTGTTCAAAGATGGAAGGACTGGCAACAAAGGAACTTGGAAATTGGATCTAGTCCAAATTTTTTTTATGTTTTGTGCTTGGAAAAGTTTGAAAGATGAATTGATTCAGACATCACTCAAACTGTTTCTCATTTGAAATATTCACTAGTTTCAAAGTTTGTAACGTCACGCTATGATTTCATGATTTCTGATCCAAGGAATTTCTAATTGATCGATGTATTTACCGAGACTTCATCAATGAAGTTTATTTATGAATAATGGATGACTCCACTTGAAAAGCCAAGCCCGAGCTAACGGTTACGCTTCAGACTCTGGTCATTCATCTGAGAACGGAAATGAGTAAACAATCCAATCGAGGTTTTTTTTCTGCAGGAACTTTCCAATCCCATGAAATAAATTTTTCTCAACCCCATACGAAATTCGTCCCCCTCACACTTTTAGGCCAAGATAAGTTTGTCGGAAAGAGGGGCCACGAATGGAGCGGATGAGCGGTTTAGTGAAACGAAACGAGGAAAAAGAAGCTTTTTCAACCAAGCAAAAAAAAACGTGAAAATGTGTGTGGATAGAATGAAACGCAATAAAAGTGAAACTGCGGCAGTCCCGTCTGATTATATGTGTTATTTTTTTCTCGTTTTTTGCTACCCATCTCATTCAGTTTAGGGTACTTTGTGGTTGTGTTCGGAGCTGTGAGTGTACACTTGTGGTGGGAAATGGAAAATGAGCAACAACTGAAATGGGCAAAAAAAAATTGAAGCAGAATCATTCAAAAACTGGATGAAGCACCGTAATCTTTTCTGATCTTCCAATTTCTTCAAAAATTTTCCAAAACTTCCTCATTGCTTCTGAACTTTTGTCTTTCATCTGCATTATTTTTCTCCCTTTTTCTCTACATATTTTGACTGTTTTCTATTTATCAAGTACCTCTCTTCTATTTGTCTCCTGGTTTTTTTTCCAATTCGAGAACCAAAAGAGCTATAAAACCATTGGAAAAAAACATTGGTGTCGAAGCTAAATTTAAATTTGATTAAAACGATACAAGTCAAGCTGAAATTGTCCCTTATCTAAGAAATTTGGAAACAAAAACAACGGGCGGCTCTTGAAAATTCGATTAACATTTAGAATCTGTTGTGTTGGTGGCGACAACTACCCGAAGATGTACTACACACTCGTTTTTTGTTTGAGTCTATGCATTTTTCCTTCCCTGCGTTTCTTCCCTATTTTTTTACCCTCTGAAAAATGATCATTATCACGCCTCATTGGGTGTGCATAATAGAAGCGAATGAATGATTCCCGGGGCCATGTCTGTTTGCTAACTAAAAGGGTTTTTGTGAGTAAAGAGTGGAGCATAAAAATCATATTTTTTTTGGGTCCCAAAATGAGCTAGAATGGGGAAAGAGGGTTGAGCTCAAAAGTGCACCAAAGAGAAAATAGCTCTGAGATATGTTGCAACATATTCACTTCCTGTGATGTCAACGATAGATCATTATATTGCTCTTTTTAGGGTTGCATGTGCACGTATACAAAACAATATCTAGGTAGCATAAGAAGGGAAGCTCGCCTCAACCCGTAACCCTTTCCAACCCAATTTCAAAGGAGAGTAAACTGGATCGCTTTTCGCAGATATTATAATGGGTTTCCTTACATCACTAAAAGAAGAATGTAAGATGAGGAAAAAGGGAGAAGGAAGCAGGTAGAAAAGATACATTTATCCATTCTGTTTACATTTTTTCTTATGTCGTGGGTCCCCTAATCTGGTTCTCAGAATAACCTGGTTGACATGTCAGAAGACATCAGAATTTTGAGTTTTGATAGATCAAAAAAATACTACTTCAAAACGAAAAAGACATCATGATGGGGATTACATGAAACGAAGGAATCCTTGTTCTAGAGAAAAGAGTCCTTGAAATTTGATAGAAGGCTTCAAACATCACACATAAGGACCCACCTGTAACAAATTTTTCCTCAGTGTCTCATTGATTGCAGTACATGGTTCATCGATGCGTTCTTTCCGAAACTTTTTCCGCTTCCCGCCTTCCCTTCGTCGTTCATGTTGAGATGCTTGAACATTTGGGTACGGGAAAGTTCTATCTGGTGGCATCTGGCCTAGCTGGATTGAATGCTCCTGGAATTTTGTTAGTCAGAGAACCTGACGTTCTATGTACCGTAACCTGGTTAGCAGCGATTTCCGCCAAGCGATCAGCATCGCCAGACGACAATTCGGGGAGTAAGAGCACAATCCGAGCCAGATATGATATAATCATAACCCCGTAGAGCAACGGTCGACGAGCACCTAACGACAGTGTTGGATAGGACGGAATTGTGATAGTCTTAAAGTTTGAAAAAAAAAGTACAAGTAGAAGTAAAACAAACGATGGTAAAAAAATAAATCAAATCCAAATGAGACTGAAATAAAGAAACAAGGCCAGTTGAGGAGAAGCGGAAAATGGGAAAAGAGAAAAAGTGGGTGGAGACAAATGGAACAACACACATAAGAGACGAAAGGAAAGGGGTGGGGGGACCAGTGGTGCCGCATCGGAATGAGGTGTCACAGCCAGAACTGCAATGTGGGCGTGGTCACCGAAGGGGGGCTCGATGAGCCCCCTTTTTTGCCTATCTAGGGATACGTATGGATGAAACGAAAAGGGAAGGAGAAGCCGTCAACGACGATAGAATGGGATGGCTCCCTATTTTCATATCATTTTTTTTCTGGACAGTCAAAACATTGCGATAAAATTTGGAACGGCTTTGGAAAAAAATGTAAAGCGAGCATCGCGAAATTGAATTCTGTTGGACACAAAGAGTTCACTGTTCCAGAGAGAACAAAAAACAGCATAGAATAGAACCTGGTTCCTCATTGACTCCCTGAATCATAATGTTCAAAATCCACAATCTTCAAACTCTTGCTCAGTTCGTTTACTAAGCTAACTAACTTTAAAATGAATCACTATTTCTCGAAAGTCTTCTTTTTTTCCTCTCATTCGTTTGAAGATAGTGCAGAACGCTTGTGAGGCTTTTTGTGCGGCGGTAAACAAGGATTTAAAATAAGTGAAAAAAAAACAAAACTAAGCCTGAAATTCATGAAGCTCCCCCTCATGAGGGACCCTACAAACACTTTGTAAACCCATCTGTGCTAGTGTCAATATAAAAATGAAACTAAAAAGTGAGAAAGAACACATTGCTCCTCCGGGATTATTAGTATTTTTTTCGTTGTGCTCCACTTGTGGTTTTGGCAAAGTGAAAAGTGTAAAGTTGCTCGTAAAATTTATTGCAGAGGATGGTGGGAGCAAAAAAAGAAAAGGTCACAAGTTTGCGCCTAATCTGTATAATTTCTTCCAAAGTTTGCTATTAGGCAAAGGTCATTTTGCAACCTGTTTCTTGTTTTTGCTTTTACCAGGGGTCTATGATGACGTCTTCTCACGAGTACAGGATTCTCACAGTGATGAATGTATAATAACTCAGAGCGCTGTTCTTAATAAAAAACAACGTCTATTCGGGGTGCGTATGATTGACACACGACAATGAATACAAAATTCACATTCATTCTAGATTTGTAGCAGGACAAAATTGTTTGAAACACAAACATGTCATACTTGAAAACAATACGTGAGTCACAAATCTTCATACATATTTCAGGATGAACTCGGAAGGAAGAGTATAAGACAACGTCGTTCCGGTTTTGAGAAGTCGAATGAATAATTGAAGATGACAGAGTACACAAATTGTTTTTTGAGACAGGGTTTTTTCGAATTGTGACAAAGCCTGGAGGAAGTATATACAGAACTGATCAAATTTCCAGATAGCAAATAGTTAGGTCGCGTGGAAGCCAAAAGGCGTCAAAATTATCTAAATTAATACTATTACGAGACGGAATTTGAGATGGCGTCAGTCAACGTGGTAACTGACTGGATTGCAATCATATGAAAAAGTTTTCAACTACAAAAATAGAGTTTTGAGTTGCTCTATACATCCAAAATATTTCAGAAAAATCGGCCATCTGGAAGCCACTTTTCAGATGCTCAAAGTTAACCTAGTCATTCATGTGCCAACATTTTACATTATTTATATGAAAAAATCGATTTGGCCTTAGATTGTATCAAATTTAAGTGCAGTACAGTTGTCATAAAACCGTCAAATTATGATGTTTTGGATATTAGCACTTACAAGTAATGTCCTTGACGTTGCAGTTTGAACTTTATAAACTTCGTCCCTGGGTACTTTCAATTATGCTGAGTTCGATTCTGAAATAAAATTCTGCTAATTGTTTTTGTAACTCGAGATATGAGCCCTCAAAGGTCGGAGCTAACACTAATATTGGAGTATTTTGAGGACTCGTATCTCAGCTCAAAATCACTTTTAGAAGGTCTAGTGTTTTGTTTTGTACTCAGAATTCACCATTTAAATTGTTTTCTTCCAAACCAAAAGTTTTGGTTGGAAACAAAAGATATATGTGTAAAAGCTCAAAAAATGTTTTTTCAAAAAGCATCAGATGTTGTTAAATGGTGAATTCTGAGTACGAAGCAAAAAACTAGACCTTCTAAAAGTGATTTTGAGCCGAGATATGGACCCTCAAAGTACTCCAATATTAGTGTTAGCTCCAAGTTTGAGGGCTCACATCTCGAGTTACGAAAAAAAATAGCAGAGTTTTATTTCAGATTCGAACTCAGCATAATTGAAAGTACCTTGGGACGAATTTTTGTATAAAGTTCAAACTGCAACGTCAAGGACTTCTTAACTGAATTTGAAGGCCAGTTGTCACTATTTCTACTTACCTGACCCAGACAAAAAATAACTGACCCGCATAAATATCTGTTTTTATCGGGGAGCTCTTAACACTGATTTTCACACGGTAAATGTCATCTTCCTTCTTGTCCATCAAATTCGCTCAATTTTGCAAAACTGGCTATTCCGAACCGCTCTCCCTTTCCAAACACCTGTCCGCCGTCATTATATCAAGAAGAGCCAAGAAGATCATTTTACCATAAGCCGTTGCTATGCGTTACCCCCGGGTTCGTGCACAAAGAGACGCCCAGATTTCCCATTTCGGGTCTCATTAGCCCGGTTACATCTCCCTCTTCCTTCCTCCTTCTCTCTTATTTCCCGTCGCCGGGTGGGTGGACACCGCTCTGTGTTCTCTTCCTTTTTTTGAACATCTATGTATGGGGACAGAGCCCTTCTCTCTTATGCCTTTCTTTTACTCTCTGCTCACTTGACCATCTTTCCGTTGTGTGAACACCTCAGTTTGCATATTTTGATTCAATGACATCATCTTCTGACCTTGGGGGTGAGAATCCGCGCTCTATGGAAATCTATTTCGAAATGTTTTTCTTTTGTTTTTTGCGGTGATCGATATTAGTTGTGTACAGGTTTCCGATACTGCGCCAGTGTTGCACGGGAAGGGCGCCAGCAAACTGTAGATTGCGAAATCGATGCCTTCCGCAAGCATGATAACAACACATAGTTATGGGCTCATTTTTCGAAAATCATTTTTCAGTGGAGCGCATTTTGTGAATTTCTCCAATCCTCTTACCGATACACCCAAATAAAGCTGTTATTTATGGAAAAAAGCGGGCGCTTTCATCTAGCCTAAATTCCTTTTTGGCGAGTAAGATTTATGCTCATAGGGAAAGCCTTCTGTGCTCGTTTTTTTAAAAGATTAATGTGGAAATTATTCGGACAATTCATATCATTGGGATTCTGTATATGAAATGCATGTCATTAATTTCTTAATTTTCTTTTCAATGCTCGTAACTTTCTTATACTTTATCAATTTCCATGTACTAGTCACAATTATCTTTTTCTAATTATCATTTTTTCAAAAAATTTTCCCAAGAAAATTAGATGCTTCGGATTTGAAATTTGTTCCCTGTCACACCGACTTATATTCTTTTGTCTTGACTCATCAGTTTTTGACCTTCGCTCGATCGAAGAATTTCTCAAAGTCCAAACAAAAACATTCAAAATTCAATTTCGTTCCATCGTGACTGAAGGTCACACAAATTCAAAACATTCTTTTTCATTCAACATTCAGTGTCGATCAGAGCGTAGTTGCAACATGATAGAAAAAGGACAGTATTTTTCTAGAATCGCACCCTTACACACTTTTTATCCTTTTCCCATCATCTGTTTTCCATTTCTTTCTTTCTTGTTTCTTGTATGCTCACACTTTTGTGCTCCTACCGCCTCACATCCATGCAAAAATCCTATTTTTTCCAACTATCAAGTGTCTCAAAATGGGCTCTATCGATGAGAAGATCGATGCTGTTCGGAACGAAATTCGTCACTTGCTCAAACCACTGTCGCCATCCCACCAACTTTGCATTATAGTAGAGGAATTTGTTCGGATTAAAAATGAATTAAGGGATGCGGAAGGAGAAGATGGTGAGTGTTTCATAAATTTTGGTATTATTCAATGCAGAATTGGTGAAAGATCAATAAACTTTTTCAGACCAGAGTTTGAAAATCGCTCCTAGAAAAGATAGAGAAAAAAACAGGATAAGAATTAGTAAAAATGCAAATTTTTATATTGCACCCGCTACATTTTTTGCGGTGTGAAAACGTAAGAAACTGTGTTAATTATCACAAGGGAAGGCTCCCAACTTTAATACGGGGATTTGAATGAAATATGTTTTTAATAATAGCGCGTAGGCTAACTAAGAAAATCACAAACTACTAGCGGCCCATACCCATATTTGTGGGAATGACAGACGGTTTTATGATTTTTCCCGAAATCGGAGTCGGTCCCCTTCGGATGACTATAACTTTGTTCGGCTCTATCGGCGAAGAACGGTCCCATGGGACAAGAACGGTCCCTTGAGACAAGAACGGTCCCATGTGTACCTATCGGCGAAGAACGGTCCCATCCGACAAGAACGGTCCCATGGAAGCTATCTGAGAAGAACGGTCCCATCAGACAAGAACGGTCCCATGGAAGCTGTAGGGGAAGAACGGTCCCATGAGACCTATCGGCGAAGAACGGTCCCATGGGTTTACAGAGGTAGAATGCTTGCATGAATGCTGCAAGGGGAGATTGATCTCATCATTCCAAAGTTAGCTGAAAAGATCAGAACATTCTTAACTTTACCAGTGCTGCTATAACTCCACGGAAAGGTCTGACCATTCCCTAGTTAGTCTAATTTCTCTCAACATGAAGGGAACCCCTGCTGCCGATAATGCAAATGGCGAATGTTAGGCAAAGGTTAGTCGACGTTTAGGTGGCTTTAGTAAAGAAATAAGGCAGCATCCGCCCAAGGTCCGCTCAGAAGACGACTAAAACTCAAAAGTTACCGAGAACTACTGAGATTTGGCTTAGAAAAATGTGAAAGTTATTCATATCGTACCAAACCATGTTTAAGGCGTTTCTGAGCCTAATTTTCGGAAAAGGAGCTCAACACAATCAAATATTCTCAAAAAAATGAAGCCAAAAATTTTGTGTAGTCAAAGAGACAAGTGTGGCAAAGAGTAATTGTCAATTTTTTAAAAGTTTTGGAAGATTCACTAGAAAAAGTAGATTTTAACCTAAATTGACAACAGGTAGACCAGTCGAAAGCTCGACAACAACAGAAATGATCCATCTCACAATCAAATTTTCGACTGTTCACCCAACAATAAATACGAATACGGTTTTAAAAAATCATGAACAAATGAACTTTTTCCTTATAAAAAAGATTCAGCACTGGTAAAGTTAAGAATGTTCTGATCTTTTCAGCTAACTTTGGAATGATGAGATCAATCTCCCCTTGCAGCATTCATGCAAGCATTCTACCTCTGTAAACCCATGGGACCGTTCTTGTCTCATGGGACCGTTCTTCGCCGATAGGTCTCATGGGACCGTTCTTCCCCTACAGCTTCCATGGGACCGTTCTTGTCTGATGGGACCGTTCTTCTCAGATAGGTGCCATGGGACCGTTCTTCTCAGATAGCTTCCATGGGACCGTTCTTGTCGGATAGGACCGTTCTTCGCCGATAGGTACACATGGGACCGTTCTTGTCTCAAGGGACCGTTCTTGTCCCATGGGACCGTTCTTCGCCGATAGAGCCCTTTGTTCATTATCACGCAATTCTTTCAAACTTTTTTTTGTATTGAAGCTAATATAAAGAGAAACAAAAAACGTCACTGCGACATGTTTCTATATACAACGAAAAATTAGAAAAATTGAAAAACGTGAAGGTGATAGGTAACTTGTGTTTCAAAAAATGCCAATGTTTGGAAAAACGTCCTAGGGAAACTATGTTCATTCGATTTCTACACCTCAATAATGTATATATTCATGTTCAAAAATGGGGGGTTCAGACCAGTTTGGAAACTTATTTTCATTTTTCTAAAATTCCTCTTCATTTCCATGTATCCCTATACGATTGATTTTTGAAAAAATCGACTTATTTTAAAAATGATTAATTCAGCTTTTTTCCTACAAAATAATCATTTTTGCGTTCAACAAAAGTGGAATTATCATTCCAGATTCTTTTTCTAAAAAATATATTTTTTTCAAAAATCAATCGTATACATGGAAATGAAGAGAAATTATGGAAAAATGAAAATAAGTCTCGAAACAGGTCTGAACGCCCTATTTTTGAACATTTATATATACATTGTTGAGATGTAGGAATCGAATGAACATAGTTTCCCGAGGACGTTTTTCCAAAAATTGGCATTTTTTGAAACACGAGATACCTGTCACCTTCACATTTTTCAATTTTTCAAATTTCTCGTTGTAGATAGAGATATGTCACAGTGGTGTTTTTTGTTTCTCTTTATATTAGCTTCAATACAAAAAAAAAGTTTGAAAGAATTGCGTGATAACAAACAAAGTTATAGTCCTCCGAAGGGGACCGACTCCGATTTCGGGAAAAATCGATTTTTCAGGGAATCTGAGGGCGAACTGCCCATCAAAAGGGCAGTTCGCGCTCAAAATAGGCAGCCCTGCCCCCGCCAATCCGCGGAGCTGCCAATTTTGTGCGCGAACTGCCCTTTTGATGGGCAGTTCGCCCTCAAATTCCCTGAGTTACTGTGCAATGAGCCCATTTGCTGCGCACCGTCGCGCATCACGTGCCCAATCGGTAGAGCGAGCGCCCTAATATACCAACATCTTCCGCGCAAAGGCTGCCGTTCTCAGCTCAATCATAGCATTGTTTCGCGAAACTCGTGCCCTTTATCTGCCCAACGTGTGCCTTCAGAACAATTTTAAAACAAATAATTTATTCTCGAATAAAATTTTAAAAAACGAAAATCTTAACAAACGGAATAATATTTATCGTTAATTGCCGAGGAATTGGAGAAAAGTGTTGTTGTAGTAGTGGCCATGAGTCGATCGACGGAAGATTGTCGCAAGGTCCCTTCGTTGCAATGATTCAAACCTGAAAGAAAACTAAATATACTTAGAACCCAAAATACAATCATCAAAACTCACCGTTCCCAGTAGTTAAGTCGCATTGTTGTTTATATCCTTCTAGTCATCGCGGTACTGTAAAATTTTGCGAATTAGGATCATATTAGGATAGTAATACTATGTACTAAGATAAAAACTTAGAAAAATCGGAATGTGACTTGAAACGGAAACAATGAGAAAATAAAAAAAAAATGTTTTGTATGATTTGTTTTTGCACGATTTTGTACGATTTTGCCGATGTACGCGCACATGCTGCCCATGTTCGGCCCATCCCTTGCCTATTCTGTGCCTATTTTGGGGCAAGAGTGGGCAAGAAAATCCTATTTTGGGGCAAGAGTGGGCAAGAAGGGATCGGGTATCTGCTGCTCCTACCGGTACACAGCCTGCCTAACTGGTGCCCATGCGCATTTTGCCCAAAACGTGGGCAGTTCGCCCCAATTAATAGGCAAGTCGCCCACATCTGCCCCAATGCGCAATCTGCCCGCCCAACTTCTGCGGAAAATTCTCAGAGTGGTAGTTTCCTTAGTTAGCCTACGCGCTATTATTAAAAACATATTTCATTCAAATCCCCGTATTAAAGTTGGGAGCCTTCCTTTGTCAGTACAAATTTCTGGCTTGTTTTTGCTTGCTTCTTTTCTAGGAGTGATTTTCATATTCTTTAGAAATTCTTTCCAAAAAGCTTTGCCGCATTTTTTCAGTGGGAATTTTTACAAATTCAGACGAACAAGATGGTAATTCGGTCCCGGAGAACCAAGCACTTCTTGAAAAAGAACTCGATTCCATGCTCGAAAAACTGTCTCCGGATAACCGGAAGTTACTCGTTCAACGATACAAACAAAGCCAACTGTGTATCGTTGAAAAGGAATCTTCTCGAATCGAGAGCGAATTGGACAAACAGAAACAAAAAGATAGTGAGTGTTAAAATTGTTTCTTGTGGCTTTTTACTATGCCGCATCTTTCCCAGTTGGATTTTTTATAGGCTCCGACCAACAGAAGGGTAATCTGGCCACGGAGAACCCAGAAACTGATGAAACGAATATTCTTTCCGCGCTCGAACAACTGTCACTGGATAGCCATAAGCCAATCGTTGAAGAACAAGTTAACCATATGTGTATTATGCACAAGGAAACTTCTCAAGTTGAGAGCCAATTGTTGGAACAAAAAAATAGTGAGTTTTGAAATAGTTTGTTGTGGATTCTCAACGTTACCAATTTTTTGAATTAGGTAATTCTGTTGTTTCTAATTCGGCTCCGGGACATTCCACAGCCAGACATTCCGCAGCTCGATATTCCGTAGCCTGACTTTTGCAACCGGACAATTCGCAGCCGGACATCTCGCAGTCAAAAATGCACTATTTCTCGCATAAATTGTGTAAAAATGAACGAGAAATAGATATTAAACAATGACAGCGGTCATTTTCATATATTATTTTTGTTTGCAGTCATTTTGAGATATTTTATGCGCAAAATAGTGCATTTTCGGCTCTGAGATGCCCGGCTGCGAAAATCCCGGCTGTGGAATGCCCCGGAGCCACTAATTCAGTTTGATTATTTTGTAGGTTCCGACGAACAAAACGGTAATCTGGTCACGGAGACCCCAAATGTTGGTGAATCGAAAATTCGTTACATGCTTGAACAACTCTCAGTGAATGAACAGAAATCAATCACTATTATGGAAGAAAAAGCTTCTCAACTTAAGAGCGAATTGGACAAGTTGGAACAAAAAAATGGTGAGTTTTAAAATAGTTTGTTGTGGATTCGCAACTTTACCGACTTTCTGAATCAGATAATTTTGCCGCTTCTATTTCAGTTTGATTCTTTTGTAGGTTCCGAAAAACAAGACGGTAATCTGGCCATGGAGACCCCAAATGTTGGTGAACCGAAAATTCGTTACATGCTTAAACCACTCTCAGTGGATGAACAGAAATCAATCGCTGTTTTGGAAGAAATAGCTTCTCAATTTGAGAGCGAATTGGACAAGTTGGAACAAAAAAATAGTGAGTGTTAAAATAGTTTGTTGTGGATTCTCAACTTTACCGACTTTCTCAATCAGGTAATTTTTGCAGCTTCGAATTCAGTTTGATTATTTTATAGGTTCCGAAGAACATGACGGTAATCTTGCCCTAGAGAACCCAACAACTGATGAATCAAGAATTCATTCCAAGCTTGAACAAATCTCACTGGATAAGAAGAAATTACTCGCTGTTATGAGCGAATTGCAAAAGTTCGGACAAGCAAATGGTTAGTGTTAAAATAGTTTCTTAGGTCATTACAACTTTGCCGATTTTTCGAATGTCATCCTTTGCCGATTCTAATTCAATCAGATTTCTTTGTAGGTTCCGATGAATCAAACGGTAATCTGGCCTCGCTGAACCCAGTTGAAGCAGACATTGTTTCTCGGCTTCAACAAGTCTCACAAAAGTTATTCGCTAATTTGGAAAAGGAACAATCTCTAATTAGCAAGTGGAATAAGACGATAGTGTTGGAACAAGACGATAGTGAGTGTTAAAAATAGTTTCTTGTGGTGTTTCAACTGCGCCGACTTTTTAAATTATGTAATTTCTTTTTTTCATGTTCAAACAAACAAAACGAAAATCTGGGCCCGGAAAACCCAAACGTTAATGAACCGAACATCTTTTCCGCGCTTGCACAACTGTTACGGGATAACGATAAGCTAATCGCTATTGTGGAAAAGGAACCTGCTCGAGTTCAGAGCGAATTGAAACAAAACGTTGGTAAGTGTTAAAATAGAGTCTTCTGGCTTTTCAACTGTAATGACGTTTTCAGTTTTGTAATTGCATTAGTTGTCATCTTTTAAGTTAATTTTTTACAGCCTCAAACAAACAAAACGAAAATCTGAGCCCGGAGAACCCAAACGTTGGTGAACCGAGCATCCTTTCCGCGCTTAAACAACTTTCACGGGATAACGATAAGCTAATCGCTACTATGGAAAAGGAATCTGCTCGAGTTCAGAGCGAATTGAAACAAAACGTTGGTAAGTGTTAAAATAGAATCTTGTGGCTTTTCAATTGTACTGACGTTTTCAGTTTTGTAATTACATTAGTTGTCATCTTTTTAGTTAATTTTTTACAGCCTCAAACCAACAAAACGAAAATCTGAGCCCGGAGAACTCAAACGTTGGTGAACCGAGCATCCTTTCCGCGCTTAAACAACTTTCACGGGATAACGATAAGCTAATCGCTACTATGGAAAAGGAATCTGCTCGGGTTCGGAGCGAATTGAAACAAAACGTTGGTAAGTGTTAAAATAGTTTCTTGTGGCTTTTCAATTGTACTGACGTTTTCCGTTTTGTAATTGCATTAGTTGTCATCTTTTAAGTTAATTTTTTACAGCCTCAAACAAACAAAACGAAAATCTGAGCCCGGAAAACCCAAACGTTGATGAACCGAAAATCCCTTCCGCGCTTGCACAACTGTCACGGGATAACGATAAGCTAATCGCTACTATGGAAAAGGAATCTGCTCGGGTTCAGAGCGAATTGAAACAAAACGTTGGTAAGTGTTAAAATAGTTTCTTGTGGCTTTTCAATTGTACTGACGTTTTCCGTTTTGTAATTGCATTAGTTGTCATCTTTTAAAGGAGGATTCCGGGCAAAATGAGTTTATGGTTCATTCGATGCAAAATTTCATGCTGATTCCGAATATCATAATAAAAATGCTCAAAAATGCTTCACAGTTCCAAAAACGCCGTCAAAGTTACAAAAAAGTTATCCCTCGTGGCCGAACTTTTGTCGATTTTCCACGTGGATTTCAATTTTTGCACTGTTTACGTGAAAAGTTAGGCCAGCAGGGATAACTTTTTTGCAACTTTGATGACGTTTTTTAGACCTGAGAAGCATTTTTGAACATTTTTATTATTATATTCGGAATCAGCATGAAATTTTGCATCGATTGAAGCATAAACTCATTTTGCCCGGAATCCTCCTTTAAGTTAATTTTTTACAGCCTCAAACAAACAAAACGGGGATTTGGCCCCTGAGAGCCCAATAACTGGTGAAGCAGATATGTATAGCAAGTTTTTTGTGCCACGCTTTACTCAGGAGCAAATTGCTCAATATTATGGATTTCTTCGAATTCGTCACGAAGAAGAGAAGGGAAATGTGCATACACAAGAAGAAAGTTCAGAAGATAAATATCACTTTTTGCAAGATGAAATCACAAAGTCTGGAAATGCTAAACCAAAACGAAATCGCATGCCATGGTTGGCTAATGTACGAACTGCGACGGCTAATGTTATGCCGAAATTCATCGTAGAACCGAGTGTTCATGGTGAGGGATATAGTATAGCTGAAACTTATGTTTCATTTGCAGACGTCAATGAGCAAGCCAACCTAGCGAAACAAGAGAAAACGGAAAGTTCTGCTCCCATCGAATATGAAAGCTGGGAGAATTACGTTTTTGGCAAGAGCAAGGCGGAAATACAGCTGAAAAGAAAGAACTGCGTTGAAAAGAGAATTAAGCTTATCAGGGAATATTTTCTCGGAGAACAGAAGCTAAGTGTGGCAGAGGTGTGCGAATGGTTCCAAAAACAAGGCGCAGAACTTCGAAAAGAGGAAAAGCTGTTCGTCAAGAAGACTAAAAAGCGGGCCTCAAAATCCGAGAAAGAGGCAAAAGTCACTGAACAGCCATTGGATGAAAATGATGAATATGACAGTGATTACAATGATTTCAGTGAACTTCGAAAGACGTTCGAGTCTATCGTCGAAGCTAGAGATCGTGCTAACCACAACGTGAGTTGGTTATTTTTTTGAAAATTTACCATTGGTTATTTTCATTTTCAGGACCACACGTACGCTGCACGCTATTAGCAATTCGAAAAATGGACGTCAACGCAAACCTTTTGACGATTGAAATATCTCCAACTATGATACTCTCTTCTATTCCCGTCTTCATTAACTATGCTAATTTCTAATCTTCCTTGCTTTTTAAATTCTTAACACCATCATGTTGTTAGGTTTTTCCGTTCATACTGCTCAACAATTTCCCATCATATTTTGTAACTTCAGTGATACGCACTTTTTGCTTATCGATTAAACTCGCATTTGCTTTGTATTTTGTGATGGGTAATTCAATCTTCACTTCTTCAATATTTTTGAATTAACTTTCACATTTTTATCTTCCTATAAATGTTTCACAACGCATCTCGATTAAGTGGAACGGCATCAACAATTCGCACAATTCGCAACGATGTGAGAGGGCGATCCGTTTTTCTAATCGCCACGGTATTAATGAAAATTTAACGACATAGTAATGCCTCAAAAATTGTGACAGATTTACCGTAAAACCTGTAACAGAAGGACACCTTGATGGCTAACTTTAGAATGTCCTCACGACCGTAATTTTTGTTTTCTGGCGGTAAAACTTTCAGCAAACGAAAATAGATTCTTTAGCTACAAAATGCACTATATGTCCATCTATTAGAGGTTTTACGGTATGTGTCAATAGCATAAATCTTTCATGACCATTGTGTGTGGGACACATTTTCAAATTCTCTTCTCCTGGGAAAAGGCCCATTTATTGATTAATTTTTTTTCTGTCTTGCTTCATTCTTCTTTTTTTCTTCTCTTTTGGTGGTTCGTCTGATTTTGGACGAGTTCCTGATCTTTTTTGTATTTTTCTATGTAAAATAGTAGGTTATCGACTTCTCGTCGTTTATTTCTATAAATTTCCCTCATTTTTTTGTCTTCTTTTTGTCAATGTCATATTTTTATTCCAGATATTCTTATTTTACAAACTTGTGGACTCCTGTGGCTTCCACTTTCAGGTGGACCCCCGAACTGGTGAGTTCTTTTACAGAAAAGTCTTTGAATAAAGAAAAAATTATTTCGCAACTTTCAAGTTTCAAATTTGCAATGTTCGGAAATTTAACGGTTTGAAATTCAACTTTTGATTTCCAGGCAGCCAGATGATACCGACAAGAAGCTAAGAGCCACGACAAGGATCTCACTGGATTGTAAAAGGTATGGAAATATGAACCAATCAGAACTTTGCCGTTTTGCAACCGCGTTGTTTCGCAACTAGTTATTTCGCAACTGCGACATTTCGTAGCTGTTACAATGAACAAATATTTATTTGCAAATTATGGCGATTTAGACATTTTGCAACCTTGCTACCTTGAAACATTTTTTGAACGCAAAGACCGGCCATAATTTCACAATTTCGAGAAACAGAGTAAGACACGTTCTCTGAGAAACTCGAGTATGTTACTGTACAGAAAAAAGTCAAATCGATTTTTATGGGTTTGTGTTTGGTATAGTAGGTACCCATGTACTTCTAAGGACATTGACCCATACTCCTTTTGGCCCCGCCCCTTTTTGGCTGAAATATGCATATGCTTGGCTGGAAACCCAAAATTTTTTCTGGAAGTTTTTTCGATTTGATTTTGTTGGGAATGGTTAATATGCATAATTTTAAGAATTTTATGTGTTGAAACCAACTTTCTAACAAGACGAGTTCATGACATAACTTTGACTTTTACTGAAAAATTGATTTTTTCGACCAATAATGGGAAATTGTCAGAAAACGATAAGTCACTCCGGCGAGATATTGCCAGATTCGGATTTCTCGCTAAATTTTGGTCCGGATAAATGTACTCCGGTCAAAATTTAGGGGGGACGTATTTTTGCTAGAGGTCAAAATATGTCATTTTTCGGTATTTTTTCACGTATCCCTATCATGACAAAAATTCAAAATTTGAAAATTGGCTCATAGATATGCCAGATTGTAGTACCACTATCCCTGATAACATGGGCGAAATTCCATGGCCTCTTGTTACCGTTCACTGAAATGGCAGATAATTTTCGATAGACCATTTTGGGTATCATTGAGGGTCCGCCATTTCAGTGAACGGTAACAAGAGGCCATGGAATTTCACCCATGTTATCAGGGATAGTGGTACTACAATCTGGCCAGATATGAGCCAATTTCCAAATTTTGACTTTTTGTCACGATACGTGAAAAAATACCGAAAAATGACATATTTTTACCTCTAGCAAAAATACGTCCCCCCTAAATTTTGTCCGGACTATGTTTATCTGGACCACAATTTTGCGAGAAATCCGAATCTGACAAAATCTCGTCGGAGTGGCTTATTATTTTCTCACAATTTCTCATTTTTGGTCGAAAATACCTTTTTTTTTTCAGTAAAAGTCAACGTTATGTTATGAACTCGTCCTGTTAGAAAGTTGTTTTTAACACATAAAATTCTTAAAATTATGCGTATTAACCATGCCCAACAAAATCAGACCGAAAAAACTTCCAGAAAAAAATTTTGGTTTTCCAGCCAAGCATATGCATATTTCAGCCAAAAAGGGGCGGGGCCAAAAGGAGTATGGGTCAATGTCCTTAGAAGTATATGGGTACCTACTATGCCAAACACAAACCCATAAAAATCGATTTGACTTTTTTCTGTACAAAGGGTCAGTAGTGGTACACTCGAGTCTTACAGAGAACGTGTCGTAAATGTTGACATAAAAATTGCCGGAGCCAAACTGAGAGTGCCGGCTAAAAAGAATGCGCTCACTGGGTCCATAGTTGCAAGTCAATTTTAAGTGTCTGTAAAAGTGGGTTCCAGATATTCGATTTTTTCCTGAAATTTTGTATATGCATGTAGTAACTCAAAAGTTTCAATTCTGTAGTTAAAAACTTTTTCCAAAGGATTACGATCCAGTTACTTAGGTTCAATGAACTTTGCCTAACTAACTGCACGGCAATCATATAAAAAAGTTGCCAAATACAATAATAGAGTTCTTAAGTTGCTCTACCATTCGCAAACTTTCCGAAACATAGGTAATATGGAAACCACTTTTTCAGACACCCGAATTTGCTTTTTGCCTTTTGAACTTTTCATTTTTCAAAGTTTCTAGTTTTCTGAAGCTTTGAAGCTCAAAATAACCCAGTAGGGGGAGAGTCATTATTCACAAGTACAAGTTTTGAAAAAATCTTCATAGTTTCTTTGTTATTCTGAAGCGTCAAAGTAGCAAAACACTTTCTTTGCACAAAACCATTTGTTTGAAGAAAATAATAAGAATGTTTATTTTTCAGATGTCTCGACGTCTACGCTCGCTGGATCGACAAGATGAGATGGATCGTGGAACGACTCAGGATGCCCCACCCCCTCCAATCTACTATACTCTATTGGAGCATCCCCCCCCCCCCAACTTTAAAATTATCGAAATTAAAGAGAGAATTTCACCTGAATAGCATCCCCAGTAATATACTCTTGGACTCCCGAGAGGTACTGGGGTGTCCGCCGTATGTTAGGGAACTCGGCGTCAAGGGGTGCTCTCGATGCTACTAGAGCATTCAAAATGTCCCTGAGAACACCTGAATAGCGACCACTGGAATATACTGGAAGAAATCCAGGTACAGTGGCGTCCACAGTATGTTATGAACTCTGTGTTGAGGGGTGTTCTCAACTTCCCTCTAATATGAGACAACTGTCTCAAATGCTAATAGAGCATTTAAAACTGTCCCCCAGAGAGAATTTCACCTGAATAGCATCCCCAGTAATATACTCTTGGATTCCCGAGAGGTACTGGGGTGTCCGCCGTATGATAGGGAACTCGGCGTTAAGGGGTGCTCTCGGTGCTAATAGAGCATTCCAAATGTCCCAGAGAGAATTTCACCTGAATAGCATCCCCAGTAATATACTCTTGGACTCCCAAGAGGTACTGGGGTGTCCGCCGTATGATAGGGAACTCTGCGTTGAGGGGTGCTCTCGGTGCTACTAGAGCACTTAAAACTTCCCTGAGAACACCTGAATAGCGACCACTGGAATATACTGGAAGAAATCCAGGTACGGTGGCGTCCACAGTATGTTATGAACTCTGTGTTGAGGGGTGTTCTCAACTTTATTGACACGGGACACAGGTCTCAAATGCGTTAGAGCATTTATTAGGGATTAGTTGTAGTGTCTCTAAAACCTACGAAAACAGGAGAAGAAATCAAAGAAAAAGAAGGATCGAAAGTGTGGAAAATGGATGGTTTTTTTTGCCAATCCGAGGACGATTTCAAAAAGGACTACAAGACGTTGGAACCGTTCGACTTGTATGGACAACAGGTGAGTATTTCTAGAAAAAGTAAAAGTTTTATAATTATTGAAAATTGATTTTCAGAAGTTCATATGACAACGACACGAGAGAGTCGACAAAAGCCCAGGGAGCGAGGACTCCGACACCAAGGACTGGATCAAAGAAAACCATATTCCATTCAAATCCCAGAAGTCTTTCTGATGACTTTCGACCTGGTAAGTATATCTTTTTTGATTCACAAACAGGACTGGGCGACAACGCATTAAAGTGTGAATAACTTTTTTCAGAGGGATCGGGTGAAAACAAGGTCAGCAAAAATAATGTTCCTTATTAAAAAAGCTATTGATTGGTTAAAAACTCGTCAAATTTCATAAAAAATTAACAGAGTTACGCACCAAAAAATTGCCGATTTCGGCAAATTGTTAAGCAACTTTTCGGCAACACCAAGCGTAACTCTGTTAATTTTTGTAAAATTTGACAAGCGTTTTACAAATCGATAGCTTTTTTAATGAGGGACATTTTTCTGTTGACAATATGTTTACCCGATTGCCCTGAAAAAAGTTATTCACATTTGAATGCGTGACCGAAAAATAATTTCCCGTAGGGTATATATCAATGCATTATTTCTTCTAGATACTCTCAATATCAACACTTGTGATCCCCGATGGCTCCGTCTTCAAAATGGACAGATGATAAGGTGAGTCCTTATATAGAAAAGTCAAAATCCTAGAATAAAAATAATTATTTCGCAACTATCAAATTTGAATCATGTTTGCATATTCAATAGTTTGAAGTTTCAATTTTTGTTTCTAGGCAGTCAGATGAGATCGACAACAAGTAGAGAGTCACGACAAAAATCTCACTAGGTCATAATAGATATGGTAACAAGAAAGTTTCAGAACATTGACGTTTTGAAATTGCGCTGCCTCTTTAAACATGGAGTGAATTTTGATATCTGAATTTCAATAGCCGAAAATGTGAGTACCGGCCAAAAGAATGCGCATGCTGGCGTCAAACCAAATGGTCGAAAATGACGAATTTCAGTCGACTTTGACTAACTGAACTTGCAAACATAAATTCAACTGCAAAACCAGAACTTCTGAGTTGCTCTGTTCTTTGCAGAAAAACCATTTGTTTGGAGAATAGAAGAAGAATGTTAATTTTTTCAGATTCATCTACGTCTACGCTGCCGTCATCAAGGTGCCATGTTGGATTGTGGACGAATCAAGCTGCCGGAGCCAAATTTCCAGAAAGCCAGATGACAACGACAGAGAAGAAAACTCACTGGATCAAATGAAAACAATATTATATTGTCTTCTTGAAAATCCAGGATTGACATTTGGACTTCATTGTTCCTTAGTTTGAATTCCTTTTGGTTTTGTTATTCTTTGCCAGCGTCATTGTATTTTGGAGAATCCTGCGGACCGTCTAGTGTTGCTGAAGAGAACCCAGCCAATAAAGATCAAAAATTGGGCGATCTGAAGTGGCACTGGAACGTCAGCAAGAAAAAAATAATCATAGTCTCTTGGCCAACTAAAAGAAGAGAGTTGACAAATGTGACCCCAAAATAATAAAGATTTCCAGTTGGGGTAGCATCTGTCAGCTTGGAGTATGAACTAGAAAGTCGGCTCCTCGTCAAAGAAGTCAACCTGAAATGAGCTGAAAATCTGTCCTTCCTCCGATATAAGTTCTCGATTCTTGAAAGTCGATTGAATTTTCTTGATAAACACAATGAGAATCTGTTTTCTAAATCAGATATCCTAAAAAGCTGTTTATCAGAAAATTTTAAAAAACTATGAACTAAAAACTCATAAATGCAGAAAACAGGGTCCGAATCTTCACTGAATGATATCTCGAAGTCTAAGGCAATCTAAAGATTCTTCAGATTGCCTTAGACTTCGAGATATCCAGATTCCCCCAACTATAGTTTTATAGAATCCTCAGTTTCAGACGCTACTCATACTGGGCATCCCCTATTCTCCAAAACCTCTCCAAACTAGACTATCTGCGTTTCCCAGAGACCCTTCATCTGGACAGACACTAATCTGAAGATTCTGATTTTCGGTCCTGCTTCTTTCTGAACTCGTTTCTGAGTTTTAGTTGGTCTTCTCGCGGAACTACTCCTGATATACATATTACATACCCCGTCATTACGAGTACAAAACAGCTTTTGATTCTTACTCTCACATCATTTTATTTCTTGGATGTTAGACATTCTTTAAATGGTTTAATGTCGTTTTCCAATAATTTCAGGTTTACTTATTTTTTAGTTGCGATTCTTTCTTTAATAGAAATTCTTTAATAGAAAACATTTTTTAGATTCAAAAAGTTGTATTAAGATGATGTGTATGTTTAGAGGAAATGTTACGAGTAAGGACAGGTGGAAGACAGAATCGCCATTTTCAACCTAGAGCTGAAAAAATTGATTTTTATGTTCCAAGCTATATAGAACTTTTGTTACGTGACTTTATTGACCTTTCGGACAATATATTTTTTAGTTCTCATCAGAATCAATCTTTATTAGAATTTCATTTTACAAGGGAAGTGTTTTCGGAGGGGCTTTGAGAATTTTCTGAAAATTGGTACACTAGTACTTTCGACCATGCTGAGAAACGTGGTAATTTTATTTTTTGCCCTTTGCCCCCGTGGGCCGAGATATCAGCTAAAAAAGCAAAATCCAGTACAAAAATTGCCGATTTTTGAGGGCCTGTAACTTTGCTTCTAGGCACTTCCAAAAGGTCTAATTTCTTGTTTTGGACTCACAATTGATTGTATAACAATTTCTGACGCTTTTTGGAGAGAAAAAATTTTGAGCCCAAACTTGAAAATTTTCGACCGTTTGGGTGCAAAATTTTTCCAAGTTTTTTTGGATTTTCAAAAAAAATTTTCAACCTTCCAGATTATGGTTGGAAACGATAGATGGATATTTGTACAGTATCCCTCCATATTTCCGTAACAATACTTGTCACTTTTTCAAAAAATTAGATCAGTTATGCGCCAAAAACCTTGAAAAAAATTCAGCCATAATTTGACCTATAAAAAGCACCCTAATTAGTGAAAAAGTACATGAAAATTTCAAGAACTGTTCTACAAATCTCCATCTATCGTTTCCAGCCAAGAACTGCCAGATTGGAAAAACAGTTTTGAAAATCCACGTACTTTAAAAAATTTCGCACCCAAATGGTGGCAAAATTTCGAATTTTGGCTCAAAAAATTTTTTCTCTAGAAAGTACCGGAAATTGTTATACAATCAATTCTGAGTTCAAAACAAAAAACGAGACCTTCTAAAACCGCCTAGAAGCAAAATTACAGGCTCTCGAAAAATCCCCTTATTTGTACTGGGGACAGCTTTGTCGCCTGATATCTCGGCCCACGGGGGCAAGGGGCAAAAAATACATTCACCACGTTTCTCAGCATGGTCGAAAGTACTAGTGTACCAATTTTCAGAAAATTCTCAAAGCCCCTCTGAAAACACTTCCCTTGTTAGTTTTTTTTCATTATAATGTGGTTTAAATTCTTTGCTTACCCACTTAAAAGTCCAATAATTATCTAAAAGTGTACTAACCTTATGTTTGTCATGTTTCTTGTCAAAAATACTATAAATTTTCAGACATCATGTCCGGACCAGATCCACCGCTAGCTTCAAAGATCTCTTCATCACAAGATCATACTATTCCACCACGTAACAATACTGTTGATGTAAGTACATTCTAGTCTAATAATTAAATGTAAATGAGGTTTCCGGGAAACATGAGTTTATGCTTCAATCGATGCTAAATTTCATTCGGTTTCCGAATATCCCAAACGCTCGAAAATGCTTTTTAGACCCGAAAAACGCCTTTAAAGTTGCAAAAAAGTTATTCCTCCTGGCCTAACTTTCCGTGTGGACAGTGCGAGATTTGTTATCGAAGCGGAAAATGTGTTAAATAGTTCGGCCAGGAGGAGTAACTTTTTTGTAACTTTGACTGCGTTTTTTGGCTCAGAGAAGAATTTTTGAGCGTTATTATTGTGACATCCTGAATCAGCATAAAATTTTGCATCAATTAAAACATACAATCATTTATCCCGGAATCCTCCTTTAATAGTTTTTTTTTGCTTCAGGAAGTAATCGAGCTTCTGATGGACGGAACCTACACCGACTTGTATCTTTCTGATCTTAACCGAGTGAGTTGGAGCACAATTTCTTTGAAGTTTTTGTAATAACAATTTCAGGATCTCACAGTCAATGAAGTGACCGCATTTACCATTTTCATCCGTGCTGCAAGAGGAGCAATCGAAGAGAACAGGAACAGAAACTGGGATGAGAACAATAACCTGGCAGAAAACCATAATGGAAATTTACAATAGATTGCCTATCAATGTCCCTAGTTTGAAGTATATAAACTTTTGCAGAAAAGCAAAAAGGTTTTTCTTTAAAATTTGATTGATATGATGCAAATAATTGTGTACTTTGAACGTATTACAACAGATAAAAAGTTCAAAAGAAACCCATTCTTTTTCCAGTTGAAATCTTTAATTTTTTTCTCCAGAATATATCTTCACAAGGAAGGTGTATGATCGTTCCACACACCTAAGCCCATCCATCATCTTTCTTGGCCTAAATTCCCTCTGCAAAAAATATATATATCCCCTTCTCACGCTGCAAAAAAACGATGCCTTCTTCATTTTTGTATCATTCTCTTTATATGTTTTCTCGAATACACCAAATTGAGACACGTAGTCGTTGTTTTTGTGTCTCTGAGTGTTGACTTCAGTGTGTGTCTGCAAAAGCAATTTCCTTTTTTGCTATCTTCTATGTCTGCAAAGTGGCAGCAATAGAAGGAAAAGAAGAAAAAACACCTAAAAACTCGTGAATGTTTGTAAACAAAGTTGATTCTCGGGGGGTCGGTGTGCATTCTTAAACGAGTCAATATTTATGCCTGTTTCACATCGAAAGTCATCATTCTTGATCAACAGCAAAAGCATAAATAGCATTCAAGCTATCTATTCTCTTTTTCTTCTTTTCTATTCCTTCCATAATAACTTAACTCTCAAAAATGATGTTATAGATTTCTTGCATTTCCCTCTTGACATTTTGTATTGTGTTATAACACTCAATTTTCTATTGAAATTCATCTTCTAATCTCTCCATTTTGAATGACGATAGTTAATCTGAGTACTACTTTACTAGGCCAACAAATCAGGAAAAAATGTACTATCACTGCGGGATTTTTGATCATTCATATAACCTCATTAGGAAACATTTTGGAAAGAAAGTTCCTGGGAAATTCCGACTAGACAATTTTCTGAAAGATTTTATATTCCCACATTTACTTCCTTTTGCTGTTCTTTGCAACAACAAAAAAAAGAGTAAAATTGAATAGAAGCTTATTCATTAATAATGGCAATGTCTCTTTTCAATGCAACTAATTAGTCATCACTCTGGTCCGTTTTCTGCTGAAACTAATCCTACTCCTTCTTTCTCCATATTTTTTGCGCTCTTATGTTGTTGTCAATTCTATTTTCACTTCGGGACCCAAGCACTCATTTTAATCATGTTTCTGCCTGGAGGGCCTGGTTGCAAAATACGCCACATTCTGCACCTGAACTCGCACAAACTCTAATTGTATCACTCGCTCTCCATAATCGAGTTATTTCTGTGCAGAGGGTGCATTATTCGAAATGAGTTTTGGCCGCGGAGCAGTTAGATCGCACATTTTTCTGACAGCCATTAAATTCTTGAAATTAAGAGCGAGTTTGAAGGTCTATTATTATAAATATGCATTAGCTCAAAACTCAGGATTACTGTAGCTTATTATTCCTACTAGAAAATAACATTATCAAAGTCCCTGTACAGAGCAAAATTAAAGGCATAGTGATCAAGTAAATATCTTCAAGACATATTTTTCATTTCGAGAAGATTATGAGCTCCTAATTTCCCCAAGGAACTTTTCTCGAAAATTGAGCATCAGAAATTTCCGGCCAAAACAATCAGGTAACAATCTTAATGAAGTATTTTTCTTTTTGAAAAGATTTTGAGATCCGAATTTCTCAGAGGAAATATCTTCTTCACCTGTAGCTACAGTACTCCTGATGAGAACAAGAGTGTCAACAACAGAATCTTGGCAAAACAAAAATATCTTTTCAGTAAATAATCAGAATTTTAAAAGAGATTTTTTTTGCAATTCAATTCTCAAACTCTCAAAATTATACCTGCAAAACTTCCGCATCATCCAGAAACATGAATAATACCAATACTAAGAATCTCAGAGCTTCCTAAAAGATCTGCAAAATGACTCACTCCTTCCCTTGTTTTCTACTTGTCCCTGGAATCTCATTTGGGGGCTGTACTCAGGCAAACTTCTTGTTTGATGCGATACGTCACGATATGTTGCAAAAATGCATGAGTATGCCCTTAGGGCTCTTGGGAGCTTTCTGACAGAGAAGAGCAACAAGGATACTTTGAGTACTTTTTTTTCCTTTTTTTCTACTCATTTTTGTATTTTCAACCACATCTCAACGGCATTATACCGACATTATACTATCGGCTCCAAATCCATTATCTTGTGGTTGAAGAAGAAATGAATAGAAGATGAAGAAAACAACTGTAATCCGTGTTTTTGCTCAAATCCTCTTGGATTATTCTTCATTTCTCTCTCTCTTCTCCCTGCTACAAAGCGTTTCGAGTCTGCAAGAGGAGCTTCATCGAGTTCTCGTTCAGTTTCCGTCTTCATCCTCCTCTTACTACTCTCCTCCCACTTTTCCTTCTCCTTCTTCTTCTATTTCTTGTTCTCGTTTTTGTTCCTTTCTGACCAAGAGGAAGGCTGGTTGGTTGCTCAGCTAGAGGCACTCACACTCATTGCTTGCTAATCTACTAGCAAGGCTCAGAAGGAGAAGGAGATAAGGCAATATACACATATGTTGCTATATACTCCAACTAGGCCCTCCGACACTTTTTCCTTTTTTCTTTCTGTTCTCCTGCAATTCCGATGGGTTGCAAGTTGCATTGACTCTCCCTCTCTTTTTTCTCTATGAATACACCAAACATTTTTTGATGAGTTGGAAGATCCCCTTACAGAACTGCACCGCAATAAAATGAGCCTCCTTTTCAAATGTTCTAATATTACCTCATTTGAAAAAAGTCCATGAGTTTTTGTATATGAGTGCGTGAGTATTTTCGATACTACGCATCTGTACGTCACCCATTTCATTGCACTTAGAAAAACTAGTCATCCGATAGGAGAGTCAGAATGGGATTAGTGATATGCACTCTGGTTTCCACATTTTTTTTGCAGTATGTTGTTTTCTTATTTGAAGGGAGCTACAGTAATCCTCTCTACTTCTCAAAACCTTAGCAATCTGTTCTTCAATCCTTGAAGTATAAAAAAATGTACCGAAAAAACACAACTTTCTTGTACTGAATGGAATAACTACATGAATATTTCATTTAACTTTGCAGCTGTTTTTAAAATAGAATCGAGATGAGTACTGGAATTCAGTTTTTGTTTTTGCTGAAGTTCTCTAATCTGAACTTTGCAAGCATCAATCCTCGCCGATGTCCTTGATCATCCGCTTCCTGAACTGATGTCTTGGAGTTCTTCCTCTTCTTCTCCTTCGTTCCCCTCATCTCCAATGCTCCTAAAATAGCTCTCCTCTCCATTCTCCGGTTTCTGCTCTCCTTTTTTCTTCTTCTTCTTTTTTCTCCCTTCTTGCAGAAGGAAAAAAATGGGCGTGAACTTTCGGAATTTACCCAAAGGCCTTCTTCTCTGCATTCTACACATTGTCTGTCTGAAGGCTTGCTCCAGTTCTCCCCTCTATTCTGTTTTGTTGTGCAGACGCTAGACTCCTTCTGATTTCAGATTGAAGGGAGGAGAGAAGGAGGAGGAAGAAAAAATGTCTACCTTTTTGTTTATGCTAATAGTAGAGCGTTACCTAGGAAATATGAATAGCCGATTGCCTTGTGTTGCTCTTTTTCTCCATTTTTTCTGCTTCTCACTGATATCTTCTTAACTTCCAGCGAGCCATGATGAGCAGCAGCTACTGCTATGTCAACAGCAGCTCCGCTAATAACAATAACGGAAAAGCGATGAACCAAGTAAGTAATGATAACTTAGCATATCTCTAATAGAAGGGCAGCTCAAAGTGAGCACAATCTTGAAATACAAACGGATTGAAATTAACCTTATTAGAGTCTTCGTAAAAAGTTAACTGGACAAGTCACGGAATTCGCTTCAAATATCTTATCCGATAAAAGTTGATTCGTTTTGAGAATTCAGAAATATCTGTTCAGAAAAATAAAGAGGCATACGGAATAAATAGAGAGGCATACGGTAAATGGAGGGGAACACGGTATCTCAATAACAATTATTTCAGATGGAGTTCCAAGACACTCTCAAACGAAAGATGGAGGTGGAAGAAGTCGACGAAGTGGAGGCTAAGCGACGGCGTATCGAAGAGGAGTACGAGCTCTTCCCAGTCGCTGCGGGTCCATCCAACGAGATCATGGTAAGAATGGCAGTAAAAAATAACTGAAAAAGTATAATCAAATTGTTCAGGGAATCGAGAAACCATTGGAACCATGTGCCAGTCGTCTTCAGGGATACAAACTGGGAAAGCTTCCACGCGAGAAATATGCGGTAGGTTAGGGCTTCGAAAAAATCTTTGCTTTAAAGGGGGAGTACACAAATTGAAATTTTTGAGTTTTTTTTTTATATCAATCGACGTAAAATTTCTGAGAAATCAAAAAATTCTCTTGGAGCATAGTCTGAAAATCACTCTCTGGAAAGTTTTAGATCAAAAACAGGAAAACATTTAGTACTGAGATGGTGCAAAATCTCACGTGAGGGTGCAACGTGAAATCTGCTCCCTCCCACTAATTTTTGGCCTGTTTTTGATCTAAAACTTTCCAGAGAGTAATTTTCAGACTATGCTTCAAGAAAACTTTTTGATCTCTCAGAAAAAATTCGATTGATATAAAAAACTCTAAAAATTTTCAATTAGTGTACACCCCTTTTAATTTGGACTAAATGTTCCTCAGGTATGCTCGAACCTGTATGGGTAGAGGGTCACTACCAGTTGAGCCACGCGGGGCATATTAGAGGCCGCTTGAAGATCAGCCCCTCTTTTGTCAGCTGAATCTAGAATCTCAATAAATATCTTACAGGGAATCGTGAAAGCCGACTTGTACGACTACTACGAGATCCAATACTACTGTCGCATGTTCGAGCACTTCTCGTACTTCCCAATCTATAAGTACGACATCGACAAGTGGATCACCGCTCACGACTACGCCTACGAGCAGATTCTCATCTTCCGCACCCCGCCATCAGTCGTCTCGCAACAATCTCGTCTCGCTCAACGAACTCAAAGCCGCGAGGCTTCCACATAAATGTACCATATTTCCAACCCCTATCTCAATTTGCATCTCCGTCCCATTATTTGTAACACATTCCGTTCTCTTTTCTGATCTGCAAAAAACGCCAACTTTTCCTGAATGTAGTTTTCTCTTGTTTTCCTTCTGTTAGTCACTTCACACACTCTTTTTTCTCATTATCACTTGTCAGTGCATGTATTTCTCAGGCTTGAATGAGTTTTTTTGTTCAAATCTATGTCTATTTATGACTGATGAGGTAACAGAATAAAGATCATAGCCCGAAAGGACAACTAGAAATGAATCATGATCTTGAAGGAGAAGCTAATGAGTGGAAGAACTTTGGGAGTCGGCTGAGGGAAGAGAATAGAGCTAAATGAGTCATTTTCCAGACTTGGTCTGAATATATAATTCATTTTGAGAACATTTTGCAAATGTTTTCCAAGTGTGCTTATTTTTGAGGATTATGGAATCTAAATAATATTTTTCGCACCGGATACAACTTTAGATATTTCCACATGTTATGACTAGCACGTGTTGTTTTTTATGTCTGCATAAAATCTATTAAAATTATTGTCATTCTGTCTAACAGGTGGATTTTCATTCTTCCCGGGTTCAACGTGTATTTTGTACACGATTTGAGTTTCGAAAATCAATACTGGATGATCAAAAGATCAGCAAAACCAGGAGGAAAAACATGTCAAAACCTGTTCAAATCATTCTTCCTTGTTTTTCAAGATCCATTATTTCCGCCGAAAACAATTAGGGACAGTTTTTTAGAGTAATTTCACTCCGGAATTCGCACCGGATTTCAAGCTTGTTTTTCTCCGTGGTGTGAATGATGAATACAGAAAGTGTCAGCAAAAGTGGAGTTTTTATTTTTGAAGAAAGAGTTTGGAAGATAGGGTTTGGAGGAACTTTCAAGGATAAAAAATTGCAAGGGTATTCGATCAGGAAATTTTAAAAAATAAATTTTCCTCAATTAGCTCAATTTTTGCTCAGGCAGATCTGAGCGGCGTCAGAAGTGGGGGTATTTTTGTTTTGTTATTGTAGAGTGGTTTCAGAGCAACATTTTAAGTAATAATTCGCCATACGGTGATCTCACTTTGCGTATTTTTAAAACCTACAATTTTAAAGCTAGAATTTTGAAATTTTTTTATAGAATGGTTGATTTGACAGCTCTTGGTTAATTTTTATGAAGAAAATCGTTATGAAAAACAACGAATATATGTGCATAGATATTTATTTAAAAACATTTTTTAAAGTTCGTAAAATCAAGGTGAAAAAAAATTATGATTCAATGTCATCCGGTTCAAATTTTGTACACGTTCACAAGTATTTCAATATGCGTAGAAATTTCAAAAAAGTCACGTTTAATGATGTCCATGGTGATGGCCATGGTGTCCGAAATGATGACCATGATGGTGTCCATGGTGTCCACCAAAAGCGTGACCAAGTCCATGAAGAAGTCCATGATGGTGGTGTCCATGATGATGTCCACCGTTGTTGTGAATATGTACATTTGGTGGTGCTCCGTATCCCGGATGCATTGGCGGTGGAGCAAATCCTGGGGCTCCGTGCATTGGTGGTGGTGCGAATCCAGATTGTCCATAAGGGTTGTAGCCTCCGTTTCCGTAGTAAGACATTATTTAGTTGTTTCTAAAATAATCAAAATTTGGAAGAGATATTAAGACATTGAATATGGAAAAAAGGAAAGCATTAAAACTGTAATGAGAACTGATACTGAGGTGATGGGAAGGTAACATATTTAAACCTAGAACATACGTCATCAAAGTACGAATTTCAAATAGTTCAGCGTCCTCCCACAAAATGATAAGGATCGGTAACTGACGTAGTGTTATTTGTATTAGTCACTAGCTCTTTTCTTCCTCTGGACAAACAATAGCATGGGGTGCTTTGATGATTCATCAATTGGAATTGGACTGTTTTGAAATATTTCAGATGTTTGTTTTCTGGAAGCTTCGGCAAGTTTCAGAATAGTTAGGAATTGGTTGTTGACGGCTATGAAAAAATAGTAACAGTTCTATTAACCTCTAATAATAATGGAACATCACTGCTTTTGATCGGGAAGTTAAGGAAACTTTTTTCAGTTCAGGAAAACCCAACTCGAATCAAAGTATTATAAGCCGAAAAAAGCACCCATCCTTCTCAAAAATATTCTGGAGCTGACTTGATTTCCGAAATTTCAATGTATGCCGTAATAGTGATAACAGGTCAAACAAACAATTTCAGCAAACTAAAGATCAATTCTTGGTCGCATAAAACTCCCCGACCTTTCAACTCTTGAACTTCATTGAAATCACCATGAATTTCAAATCGCCTTATCCCAAATGAGCACAAAACAAAGATCATATGATATCCTTCCCAAAAAAATTTTTTGTTTTGGCCCCGATGTTGACAGGTCAATATTGACACTCATTGGCCTCTGTAGCTCCCATAAAACTCGGTACTGATGTCACATTTTATTATACTGATCCTCTTTTTTCGTTTTTTTAATGGTCGAGTGACTCATTGAACCATACTTTTCGAAATCGATGAATATACCTTTTTGGGAAAAGGTGTCACACACTCTATTTGCATAGCAAATGACGTGTTTCATCATTTCGCTGATACTGAAATGATATAAAATACCTCGACCTATCAGCCTATTCCATCAGTGCCTTCTCGTGACATTTGCCTTCTTACCTTTTTTATATTCCTATTTCATACTTTTCATATCAGTTTGCCTAACATTTTTCTCCATTCTCCGTTTCTATTTCAACTCGCAACTTCCTTCCCTTCCAACTTCTCTATTTTCAGTTCTCAATACACCATGGCTTACAACCCCTACAACGGATCCTACCCATACCCACCACCAGTCGGATACATGCCACCACCACCAGTTGGATACATGCCACCACCAGTGGTTGCTCCAGTTCCAGTCGTGGCTCCAGTTCCAGTGCCAGTCGCCACACCATACATGGCTCCACCAGTCTATGGTGCTCCACCAGTTGTTGTAATTGAGGAGCCATACCATCATCATCACTGGAACCCATTCCATCACCATCATCACCATTGCTAACTTTGTATGTTGGATTTTGCAATTTGAATGGATTGTTTTTTTAATGGATTGTTTTTTTAATGGATAATTTTTTGAATGTGAATAAATATGAATCATTTTTAGTTTTTGTGGGTTTGAATGATACTAAAAATGTTATGTTGAAATTTGTCGGAATTCATTGGAATTTAATGAATTCTCAGTGAAGTGCAGCAAGCTACAAAAAAGAAGGATGAAACTAACTAAAAGACAAAATCATTTTTCATTGAAAAACAGTAGAAGGAAGGCTCAATGTTGATGCACTCGTGACTTTTTGTCGTTGTAGACAGCAAATGCTCTCAGCTTTTGTGATTGAGTTTGATAGGGCATAAAAAATCAAGTATACAAAAGTATTCAGATTATTTTGAAATTAGTGATCAAAAAATTCGTTTGGAAAAAGATTAAAAAATATTTTTTTTTGTCATGTGTCAAGTCAACTTCTGACGAGAAGTCGAATAAAACTATTTTCAAACTGTTATCAATTCTAGAAAGTGCTCATTTTGATCTCACTTGAGTGCTCTTCAATTGAATGTGCAATTGTAATAAAGGGTTTTGCAATATTAAAACTTTTGACTAACCATTAAAAAACCAATTAACTTTTTTATGATAGCATATTTCATAAAATCAGTTTCAAAAACCATTAAATTCCAAAACAAAAAACGCAAGAACATAATATTTTTGCTAATTCCTAGTCACATAATAACACTTGCAGCCAACAAGTTCCGACTTCCGATTTCAAAAGTGTTCGATCAAAAAATGGCGACAAGGGCACCCTACAACACATCATATCAATGGCGTAATAATGAAATCGTATATCGCAGGGGTTATGAAGAAAGACAAAAAAACGGGTTTCGCTACTACCAAAGAAAGATATGTTCTTTCTTCTCTCAGCTATTATCACCCATCATCATGTATCATTTTTCTCACTTTTACGACATCAAGACCCGAACCGATTTATGACTTCGCTTGGCTGATTTACAACCTAATTTGTTGGAAATGATCAGGTAGGTAATTACGGAAATGATCAATCTGAATGTGAGCACAAATGATTCTAGAAAAGTAAAGTTTCGCAATGGGTCTTTGATTCTGATCTAATACCAATGTACTTAAAGTATAATCGGTAGAATGGAATAAAATAATTATCGCGGTGCAGAAAAAGGAGATAAGGACAGTTTTTGTTGCTTTTTGTGCAGTTTCACACTTAAATTGTGACTCAGCTTGTTTAAGTTTCACCTTAGACCTTCTACACTTTTGTTTTCAATTTGGTTATAATCTCATTAAAATTATATATTAGACAGTTACAACTTTAGTTTCGACTTCAATTTCAATTTTAAAATAAATAGTAAAACTAGGAAAAGTATAAGTTTACTTTGGTGACCAGCATAAACATTGGAACGCAAGAACACTTTTCATGAATACTCCTCACTTTTGATACTTTTTCAGAGCACTCTCCGACACTCCTCTTCTGGAGGATATGATCTCTCCGGACTCCAAATTCGTTGGTGAGGCTCTTGAGCAGAGGGATGTTCGAACGATATTCGTTTCTGCTAAAGAAGGTGACTTGTTTTTCAAATAATTATCAATTTTGGGATTTTAGATAACAAAGAAAGGGAAAACCGAGTGATTTTGATGATAGGACCTTCAAGTTCTCAAAAATCTGATCTCATTGATTTCCTTTGCAATTACTTCTATGGAGTTGAGGCTACTGATCAGAAAAGATTTCATATTGCAAATGAGGTGAGTTCATTTGCTATTTCAAATAGTTCATCTTTATATCTCTCAGAAATTCAACCAGGAAACTCCACAACGACCAGTTCAATGCTACATTTTCAATAATACAGTAATGCCAGTAAGGCCTGTTATTTTGGACATGATTGGATGTGGGGATACTTAGTGAGTGTTTTTCCTTTTTGGAATAAAAAAAATCAATTTTTAGTGATGATTTCGATACTCCTTCATTGATAAACAAATGGCTCCTCAACAATTGGAAAATGAGACTTGACACTATTGCAATTGTTTTCTCAGATCTTCACAGAATGAGTATGCATGAAGAAGATGAACTGCAACAGGTACAGTAATCCAGATTTTTCATCTATTGTAACTACTCCAGGTGCTAGCCGACATTCCAGAACATGTTCGTGAAAATACAGTAGTGTTCATAACGGCTTCCGATGGTTCGAGAACATTTGAACCTTTGCTCCGGAGGTTTGGGCTCTCCGACTGTCCCAAGTTCACTATCAATACAGCGTGTACATTTCAAAAACAAATGGGTGAGTGCTCTCAATTTTATTGATTCAATTCTATATTGGAAAAATTGTAAACATAGTTTTGAGTTTTTGGCACGCACACTGCTCTCGATAAGCATGTGTATTATCACCCCCATCGTTTTTCCTCCCCTTCGGCGCAGTCGTTTCTCGTAAAATGCAAGCCTATGACCATTTAAATCAAACACTTTGTATGTAGATCAAACAAATTCTGTTTGTGAATTGAATCGATAATCCTTTTTTGTTTGTTTGTTTTGATTCCGATATTCCTGGAAAGATGCCAAAGTATCGTTTCAGAAGATCGACTGAATGACGAACATCGAAGGAGATACTGGAAAATGTCCGTGAATCAGTTCAATAATTTTATGGAGAGAGTTCAGGTATTTTTTGTTTCGATATTTATTTTTGGGATACTGATAATAAGCTGAGAAGCTAGAAGCTAATAAACTACAAAAAACAAGCTAATAAGCTAAAAATAAGGTAGAAGACTCTAAAATTGAATTTTAAGTTCCCATTTTTAGGAAGCGACGCCTGTGACTATCTCCGGTCTTCCTTACATCGACGATGGTATTTATGGTGCACAGGAGTCAGCGCAAAACTCATCCAGAAACAGTGTCTACTCATCGAGCAAGTGAGTCACTTTCCTTTAACAAAAAAACTCAAAAACGTTTGACTAACATTCTCACTATATTAGATCCACAGTCATTGAAGTGGAGCAAAGCTCGAGGACTGAAACTTCTCAAGCACCAATCGCCCGTCCGACGTCATCTCCACCCCTACCCCCACCACCACATTCAAATCCACCGATCATCAAACCATCCCCACCACCTCCACCACCAAAGCCAACAATTCGACCGCCACCCATTCCGGCATCTCCGCCTCCTCCAAAACCGCCGACGACAAGTGAGCCTGTCGGCATACCATTGTATAGTGAGGAGAAGCATCAGCAGCATCGATCACAAACAACAAGCGGCGTCGTCGCACCGCCAAAGCCTCCAAGTTTCGCGCCGCCTGTACCGCCTGCTGCTCTAATCACTGACACTTCGGCCACCAACGCTCTAACAAATGCAATGTTCGAACAGTTGAAACAGACTAGGTATCTTTTTTTTTGAGGCTTGAAATAATACTTTTTAACCGTTTATACAATTGATTGAAAATATAGAAGTGATGTCTATGATAAAAAAGTGAATTTTAGTTCTCCAAATTAGGAGATAAGTGTATTATGCCAGTCTCAGTCAATGTCAGTCCTGGCTGAATTTTCCCTATTTTTCGGCTGCGATATCTCGGCACCAAAATGAATCAGAAATTTCCGATATGTTATTTCCTGGAAAGTTAGATAAAACCCTGAATATCAAAATTTGAACCAAAAATTGAGGTTTTGAGGTATAGGAACTATCTGAATGATTGAAATCCTGTGAGAATTCGACGAAATTCCAATATTCAACACAAAACCTGGTACCAGTATTTTCTAGGGATCTTTAATGCAGTCAATTAACAAAAAATTACCAGTTCCGAAAATCTCAACTTCTCCATTTTCCAGCACTCAATACGACTACGCCACCTATGGAAGTGAACGTGCCCACTCCACCCAAGTCCCATATGATGTTCCACCATCCGTCCACTCAGCTGCTGGACTTGGAAATCGTCGACATAGTGTCCCAGGTATCCATACTTTCCTATACCTGAAAACTTTCCTTTCCGGAGACGAAGAAAGTGAAAAATGAATCATGTGTTGAGAATTTTCACGCCTTGTGTATGTGTGTATGCCTTAGTGTGTGCGCAACACGAATCACTGATTCACCATGAAAGGGCAACACAACACTGTTTGCGATTCTTCTCTGTTTTCCCTCAAAACTTTACGATAAAGTGAAGAAGAAGCAGTCTGATAGTATTGAAAAATGTGAACAATCCAGAAAACAGGGATTTCTGAAACGTTTTTCCAAATAACGCTCGATATACCATATTCAATCAATTTTACGACATTTTCAGTAGTGGTCTTAAAATAGGTGCAGTGATGGAAAGGAGGAAGAATTGAAAGATAAAAGTGATAATGGAAAAGTGAGAAACTTAGAGGGAGAGGGAGGGGTTCCTTATCAGTAATATCAACTCAAATATTCATCTTATACACTTGGTCGTGAAGTTTTCTTTTCTGAATCGGCTCAAAGTACTAGCGTTAGAAAGCTTGCTGAAATTATTCATAATGCTAATTTAAATGTTAATATGTTGAAAAAATGGTTTCTATCATGTTGAATTCTGTGAAATTTCAAACTTTCATTTGTTTCTATTAGGGAAATTAGAAAAGCTGAAACAAGTTTAGGCATTCAGGTGGAAATCTTTCAAAAACATTGTTAACTAGTATGAAAAGTATGAAAAGAGTATAAACAGTATGAAAAGAACTATCATCCCTGAAATTCAGGTTCATCTTTTTTGTTATATACTGTTTGAAATTGAGTCATCATGGTTAACTTTTCAGTGGCAAAACTAATAATTTTAGAGCAATATTTTCCCCAAGCAAAATATATTTTTCAAGTTCAAAAATTATTCCACTGAACTCTCTACTAATTCACCCGTGTTCACCCTTCCGAACTTTGTGGTAAAACCATTCGGTACCTTGCACCTCTCTCTCAGATAAGAAAACAAGAGAGTTGAACCAAAACAAATAAACTAATCAAAAATTTGAACACCCCCGTCTTTATTCCTCTTCTCTTGTGACTCACTAACGTTTTCCACTATTCGTTTGTAAAGAACGTACAAAAATCTATTCCAATTTCCGTTCGTTTTTTTTTCAGACGATATTCGTCATTACGCCGACGAGACCACTCCACCGCCTGTATTGCACGACGTCGCTGATCGGTACTGTTCTGAACATTTTTCCTTGAATTTTATGTTATTTATTTTCCAGATATTCCACCGTGGCGTATATGAACCACGAGCCAAACCAATACAACACTCGAATCTACTCTCGTTCTCCGACACGAAGTCAAGTTGGAGTCCGTGACGCTCATCGTTTAAGTCGAGACGATTTGAGAATCGTCGATGCGCACAGTAGTCCAACTGATTCACAGTCTGAAGAATTGAGAAGAATGTACTCCGGAAGAAGTGGAAATTCTGTCAAGCCAACAGGCGATATAACGTGAGTGTGCTGATAACAACAATACTCTTCATGTTTCTTATTTCATTCAGTGCACGTTACGTTTACGACACTGCTAATCGCAATTATACAGCATATGGGGAAAGGCAGGAGAGACAGTCCTACACCGCCTATCCAGCGGTTGCAACTAATGACAGAAAACGATGGTCAAGGTGAACCGATCGTGACACTCATGATGAGCCATTCCTCTTTTTCTAGATCTTCTGAGCCACGTAGTGAAACCTACATCAATGATCCGTACTACTCTGGAAAAGATGTAGTCTCTGGGTATGGGGTTATCGAGACACGAAGAAGTCGTACCAGTCTTCACAGTCACGGAAGTGTTCCAGAACTTATTCACTCTGAAAACAAGTACGATTATCAACAATTGACAGATCAGCAAACTCGGTAACAATAGCTGACACAATAAGTTTTCGAATTGTGTGATTTCAGAGACATGGAACGACGCTCCAGACAAGATACCGAACGTCGTAGTAGACGACAATCGGAAGGTATCAGAAATTATTGACCTTAAAACGAACATAAAGGAGTTTCAGGGTCCCAGCAAATCTACATCGACCGTAGAATCTCTCCAGAGAGACAGCGAAAGGATCAATATAATGTGGGAGCTTATACAAATGTGAACATGCAAGATAATCCACAGTACAATCTTCCAAGAAGAGATGTCCCACCACCAGCGATCCCACCAAAGCCAATTATTCATAGAGTAAGTAAACTGTGTCTAACTAACAGGATTGAAGTTCTATGAAAAAGTTGTCAACTACAACATTAGAGTTCTTAAAGCAGGAATACAGTCTTTTTTTTTCTCAAACGATCGCCCCAATTCCAGAATTTACGAAAATAACTATATTTTTGCACGAAAATCGTAAAATCGAGAAAATCGATTCTCAAAACGGCAACTTACATTTCTTTTCTAACCTATGTCAATGAATGTAGATTTTTTTGCTGATTCGAACGCACCTAATATCGCTGCTCGAAACGGTATAGGAACATTTTTATGAACAAAATTGCACTTTGTCGCACCGATCGCTGCCGACTTACAATCTGCTGTCGCGCTGCCGGTGCATTCGTCGGCAACAGTCGGTGCGACAGTTGAGAATTTGTTAATAACAATTTTTCTATTGCGTTTTGAGCAGCGACATTAGGCGCATTCGAATCAGCGAAAAATTCTACATTCATTGAAATAGGTTAGAAAAAAATGGGAGAAAAATTTCAGAGAAATCGGATTTCTAGAAACCACTTCTTCAGACACGCAAAGCTGACCTATTTCAACCGTTCTTTTTACCTAGTACTGTATTTTAGGTCAGTGGAGGAGAGGTCTACGAGGATCAACAATCTTTCTATGAAGCCTACAGCCAAATTCACCACCAACGTCCACCCACCCATATTGGTCAAGGTATCCAACCACAACCAATTCAGCCACCACCACCACCAGCACCACAGCCACAACCACACCAACAGCTTCCGCCACGCTATGACCAAGTTCCAGGTCTTGCATTTCTTCAGAAAATTGCTATAATTACTTTTTTCAGAATCTCAATCCAACCACTACATCATTCCCAAATCAATGCGTCAAGGATCCCCGATTCAAGTACGCGTGCAGCTCTCGAGCAAATCCCCAGATACTGTCCGACGTGTATGATTTCTTATTCTTTCCCTATTTGTCTTTTCACACTTTTCCCAGCATGTGGCACTATAAAATTTTGATGGTATAAACCAACAAGGATTTTTTCAGCAGCTCCCAGTACCACCAGCTCCACAATCTCAGTACGACAACTATGGAGAGCCAATCTACGTTCACAGATCGTTGGAACCAGGTGTTATTGAGGAAACCGTGACGACTACAAAGACAACTAGAAATGAGGAAATTGAGAGGAATCGAAGAAAGAAGAAGAAGGATGAAAGCGAGAAGAAGAAGTCAATTGACAACGGAAGTCAGAAGAATTATGATCCATGTAAGTGGTATATTTTATGGATATTATTTTATTGGCAAGTAATTGCAGATGCCTATGACCACAACAACGGAAACAATGGAGGTGCCCAGTATGACTATGGTCGCTACGACAATCATCAACGTGGTAAGAGTGATTGATCGATTTCAAAAGGTTTCATTATTTTTCCAGATGTAGAAGATGCGTTGATGGAGGAAGAATACAATACACGTCATCTTAAGCGCACAGTGGAGCAACCCCAAAGAAAATACCCCAAGAAAAATGAGCAAAGACAAATTGAAGATGGTTATGGGGACCATAGAAACCGAAACGAACATCGTGGAAAGAACACCAGGTACAGTATGACACGAATTCGCAATCGAACAACGTATTATGGAAATGATTGTCAACGCTGGAAAGTTGTATTCTTTATCGAGACTCTTGCCCCTTTAATAGTTGCATTTTTCTTTCTATTCCTACTAATCATGTTTGTGTATAATCAAATAACACGAAGAATGTCCTAACACTAACCTAATAACTTTTCAGACACTCTGAACAAATCAATCAACGTCGTGGTGTCATTGGGTGGACTCCATCTAACTACCGTAATCCGCGTGATTGTTTCCTTAACTTTTTGTGCTTCATTTTCGCTCCTCTAATCATTATACTTATCATTGTCGTGATCATCGTCTTCGTCATTATTCAGTAGACTATATTTTTGAGTTTTTGAATTAACTGTCGCGTAGATCTAATCCTCTATATACAAAGTTATAAACAAGTGAATTTCTTTCTGTTTTTGATGAAATCTGTGATATTCTATTGACACACTCTGTCTCATTTCCTATTATGTATTTTTCACTACATTTATTTTACCAGCCATTCCATATTTCACAAGCAAATAAATTTTTCTATCCCGTTTTTTTGTTACAATTCATCGACATTATTGAAAAGATTTGCTCTAGTTTTCCACCTGGAAAAGCATATGTTTCTTTCTTCATTTTCAAAAGAAAAATTGGTTTTTTACGTCATCTAAACCTCCAGCGTCTAATCAGGGGGGATTTATCAATATTCTATTCAAAGCTGTTATACTTTTTCAGTTGACATATTACTCTCTTTCCCAAACTGACACCAAACTTTAGCCTTATCTCTCTAATGCACTTTCTCCGCACGCAAGCATGATACATAATTGGGGTCCCCCGACCGCTATACTTTTTTTCTCCGTTGCAAAAACTTTTTTTTCCAAGAAGAAAGACGAGACTTCTTTTGGAAGAGAATACGGATGCTTCAAAAGAGACATGAGAGCAGATGTCTCTCCAACTGCCCATTTGCATAATTGACGTTAGGACCACTAGCCACCGGTGCACACCTCTCAAAATTGGAAGGTGGAGACAGAAAAGAAGGAGAAAGAGAAGGAGGAGGTAACGGACGGCTTCTTTATAATTATGAGGAAACGAAGGGGGACTAGTCAACCTCCCACTTCTTTTCTCCGTTCCATCCGTTTCATCTTTTTTCTTCTTCTCAGGTTTGCAATCCCTCAAAACTGCTCCCCCGTACATGTCTCATACGTGTTTATGTGTTTTTTGTCTTGCGTAGTCATGACAATTTTCTGTTAGAATATATAGAAAGAGATTTTTATAAGACCAAGGCTCTTAGATGGAAGCTCATCATATTTATTTCTGTTTTCCGGCTCTAATCGTCGCTCACCCCTCTCCGCCTACGAACACCACTCCAAAATGCTTTTTGGTTATTTCGTAATCATGCTCCACTGCTCTCCCGTTACATTTTTTTTTCCGCGGAAGTTGATTCATAAAAGTTCATGTTTCAGGGAACCAAAAATTCAGTGATGGCTCGCAGAGGATTCAAGCATCGATTGAAAGTGAGTTGATTTGAAAAAAAGACGTACCGATTTTCCGAATTTAAATACCATGGGAATCTACAAAAATTGTTATTATTCGAAAATTCGTGAGAGTTTTGAAATATCGTGGGATTTTTTGTCACAGAAAAATCGGGTTTTCTCACGGAGAAAACTCCAAATTCTCATGACAGATTTTAATAATAAAAAACGAGTTTTTCAGATTACAAGAGAGTCGATCGAGCGGTTTTGTCACGATTTGAAGATTGTGAAATTGCTAAGCAGTCCGGATCGTCCAGTAAGTTTAACGAACAAAGCTGGCGCGCTTTTGGTGCAATAAAAAATTAGGAGAATCCATAAATTGAGATTTCACTAACAACTAACATTCAGGGTCTGTATTAGTAAAGATTCCAACACTTTTCAAAAAGTTGGATAATTTTTTTTCAAATGCATCAAGAAAAATCAAAATCATGGCTCCTTCAGGGCTCATCTGCTGATACTGTATCCCTCATAAGTGAAGAAGACGAAGAAAAAGCGCCATGCTTCAAACCCAGACCTTACATGGAGCGTTTGGACTTGACGCATATCGGAGGTCCATCCGAAATATTCAAGGATGACGATACAGGTCAACCGGTTATCACCACCCCACGGAAAAACTTGAACTTTGGTGAGTCACTGTTTTATCAAACACTCATTCTTGGCAACGACTTTCAATATTTACCCCTCTATTTTTTTGCAGATTTGCCCAGGTCGCCGCGTATCGAGACGACGACATCGGCTGACCGGAACGTGGAACTTAGAAGGTGAGAGTGCTCTTATGACGCAACGTCTTTTGGCAGTTTTATGCGCTTTTTTCCTTTCTAAAAAAATATAAACTTTTAAAAGTTCATTTGAGTGCTCTTTCCACTTAGCTATCCTTTTTCGTTTCTTCTCGAATTTCAAAAGTGTCTAGAAATGGTCCCTTTAATGTTTTACCTCCCGCACATGAATATTTCATTTGTGCTTTGCAACACTAATAATACGTTCGCGCAAATCTAAAAAACTAGGTGCCTATACAAAAGTTTCATTGGGAACAAAAGAATATCCGATTTCTTCGCACAGGCTCCGACGGAAATCCATCGAATCTCCGCGCACGTTTTTGAACGGTCTCACCGGAATCGACTCACTTCCGGCGGTGATTGCAAAAAAGGACAACAACGTTGAAACATCACAAGTACTTCTGGTTAGTTGGGTTCATTTTTTTCATGCTACCCAATTAGGTAGTCGCCTGTTTGGTAAAAGGGAGAGATGAGGAGATGAGATGACGACGCCAGTCAATTTGTAAAGGAATAAGGGGGGGGGGGAATTGAAGAGGATAGAAGGTAAATGCAAAAAGGACATAATGCAGTCCTTTTTCCCAGGAGGTAGTTTATTCGAACGTTTATTCGCTTCTGTTCAAAAATTGTACTTGTTTTTATTTTCAAACGGATTTTTTTGGATTTTGTTAGGATTTCATTGTATTTCATAGGATTGCGAGACAGCCAAATTTATAGTTTGTTATTCACCTGAAAGCTGGCTATCCAAAATAGTAGATTTTAGGATGCTAGACCAAACTACAGTATTTAAAAATATTAGAAAATACTACTGTAAGTATTTTCAAAAAACTACACTAATAACCAAAAAAAATGAGTCTGAATTTTTCCTATATAAAAAATTTTGAACCTCTTGCATCAGCTGATTCTGAAAATCAACAATCCGGAATAATCACGTTACCAAGGAACTTGCCGTGAGAATTTACTCTAATTCTGTTAGTTCTTATGATATTATCTAACTTTTTTCTTTTCATTTTCGCAACTTTTTTTATGTGAGCTACTTCTAGTTTTTCACTTTCTTTCCAGTTTAACTTTAGTTTCAAAGAGGACTTTGAAATTTTTGACACTTTTTGAAATTGTGCCGAGAATTACTATGGGAACATTTCTGTTCAAAACTCGATGTTCCAAACTTCCCTTTTTTTTTTGAAATCCATAACAACGCGTTTTATTGTTTTCAAAGATTTTGCTAGTAAACCGAGCTATGATATCTTAGAGTGCGATAATCCATCTCCTGGATAACTTTTTTGTCAGCGAGATCAAGTTTCGTCAAAAAGACACAATTTTTTATCACATAACCGGAAGAGTGAAAGGAGGGGGGTCAAAAAGGCAGACACTGTCACTTCTTCAAACTACCCGACGACAAGTGTTACTCACATTCGGGAAACATTTTCTATTTTCTCCTATCCGTTTTCCTACCAGTTTCGGAGAGGGGTTTTGGTTGCAAATCGAGAGAAGAAAAAAAAACACAGATTATACGCGCGTACACCTTCTGTTCTTCTTCTCCTTTTTTCCAACCATTTCTTCTCACACGTTTTCCTGTAAACTGGAAATAGTGCATCATCACTTCTTCTTTTTTTTCGCAACTCTTGTTCTCAAAACAAACCAAATGTATGACTGATGACGAATTGTCCAGATGAAATGTCTGTACAGTCAGACGCACAAAAAAGTAGCAACAAATTTCCTGTACATTCCTAATGAATACATGTTGATAACTTTACCATTTCGTTCCTTTTATCAACCTTGACCCGACGACTCTATCTTCATGGGCTAATTCTCTTTTGTCAGTTGGCTACCTCGCCAGGAGGGGGAGAAATGGAAGGAAACAAATCTTGTTTTACACTAGTTATCGCACCCGATCACTCTTTTCTTCAATTAGGTGGTAGTTTTCGAAATTTGTCTTGAATGTTAGGATCCATTTTTCTTCTGTTTCTGAAAGTGCAAGTACATTCATTTTACTTCGAGTTTGATTAATGTTTCTTGAAAGGTTCTTAAAGTGCAATGAGCAATTGCTCTATATGCTTTTTGAGTATGTTTTCCTTATGATATCAAGTTGTTATTATAGTGGAAAGTTTGAAAGTACAACCTTCTAGACTAGTTTTTTGAATTTCTTGTTTATGGTGTTGTCAGGTTTTCGAATATTCTATATTCGAGTTTCTTTGTTGCTCTAATAATTACAAGCCGAAATGTCTATTAGTTCCGACCAAAACAGTACTGGCCAAAATGAATACACGCATTGGCGTCTTTAGTGTAAATATTCAGATCGACTTTGAGAATCTGAAAAATGGTTTTTAGAAGTCTAATTTCGTTGAAATTTCGTTGATCTATAGAGCACCTCAAGAACTCATTTTCTGTAGTTGACGACTTTTTCGTAGGATTGTCATTCAGGCACTTAGGCCAAGTTTACTGACGTCGCCTCGAATTTCATGTTAATTCCAATCAACTGACTTCCACGTGTACTTGAACTCTTACTTAAATTTAGATTTCGAAAATCGTAAAAGTAAGAGTGATGATGATTAGGTGACCACGCATTGCACTTGACGAGTCGCCAATGATGATATCGAGGGAAATCGAGAGAAATAAAGAGCAGGCGATCTATCGACGACAGCAGCTGTCGAGGACGGCGGGAGGGGGGGGACCTCTGAAATGAAAGAAAAACGTATTCGTCCCCATTTCTCTCGAGATAGAGAGAGATAGATACGCAAGATTTCCACTCTTCTCGCCCGGGAGCCCCCTTCCCTTCCCGCCACCGACGAGGGCCGCTGTAACAATACCAGTGTTCTATCGGCTCTTTCTCTCTTCACTGACTGGCTCGTTTCCAAAAGCCTCGAAACTCTTCTCGGGTCCCGCAATTTATTGGCTTCGAGATTCTGCTGCTTCATCTTTCTTCTTCTTTTTCTTCGTCTTCTGATTCTTTCTTTCTGCTGCTTCGTATCTCTTTCTCTTTTTGTCCGGACGTTCTTGTTGCACTCACTCTACAACCTGCCTTTTTTCTTTGGATGATGATGATCGTTTCATCAGATCTCTTTGATTTTCAATTTTTCTGTATTAGTTTTTTCTGATTGTCGGTGTGTTCCTTTGACCTCTCCTTAACTTGGTAGTTTCCAATTTCTTATCTAGATGATGCATCTGAAATTGATTCAGTTTTTTTTTGCTAAGCGTTCTCAGACGTTCTCACTTCTTCCTTTCGTCACTTCTTTTTTTCGAAATCTTCTTACAAAATATGTCACTCCCTTCCTAGAAGAAAGTTGTTACTATTACTAATCACTTCAATCTAAAGGTCTGGTTCAGCCACTCCCATTCCTCGTGTTCTATTCTTGTTTCATTTCAATCTAAGTTCAAGAATAATTTAGATTTTCTTTTTATAATCTATGACGTTTTCCATAGGCTCAAAGTACCATCTATAACTTACAAAAAACCTTTCTGCTTTTAAAACAAAAAAACTTTTTCTATTATAAAGTTTCTATATTATTATCATTTGATTTTTAAAATCCTCTACAAATCTTATACTATCTCATATCCCCTCTCCAAACTTTGTTTGATTTGTTGCGTTTTTTTTCATGTTTTTGTGCATTCTTTGTTCAAGCTCCTGCCACCTACTCTTTTCACATTTGCCGACAGTTACTTGCAAAATATATAACTTTTCTCTATTCATTCTCTCTTCCTATTCTCTTTATCGTCAATGTTTCACTTTTACAGTACTTGCGAGAGCAGGGTAAATGTACCATCTTGACGACGACTACTTCGCAAGATTCAATCAGCCGTCGTCGTCCTCAGTGCAGTTTCCGTCGGAATCAGTACGATACGGAGGGAGTGGTTCAGCCACCACCACCACATTTGGTGCTGAAAACGATCAGCCACAGTCCACACGTTTCCGGTCACAATCCGCCGACAATCGAAGATCCGCGTTTCAAAGTCAGCCGAGGACCATCTCGGAGGATCACGAGCCGTGGAATCAAGGGCCACTTCGAGCATCCGAAGTCAATTTTCCGTCTCAACAGCGGCGTCCAGCTTCAACCACACCCTGGTCGTCTCATTCGGAGTATCACTCGGCTCATAACCTGTCAGTGCCCTCTTCCTTCTCGGAACACCTTCGTGAAAGATCGCCAGCCAGTGGCTCTGCACTTCTCGACTTACTCTCTCGTTACCCGTCGGCACAGCATTCTGTGCAAAACTCTCCAGCCGTGCAAGCCTACATTGACAGAATACATTCGGATCGGCCGTTACCGACTCGAACGTATACCTATCAGTCTGCTGAAACCAACTTCCCACTTATCGAATATTCAGTCCGTCAAGAAGCGCCCAACGGAATCCGGACAACTACTTCAGTGTACCAGAACGTTGTGCCAAACGGAAACGGTTATCCAACTCATCAAAGAGTGCAGACAACATTCACTTCGAACGGTCCGGTAACTTCCGCTTTTCATCGAGAATACCACAACTCAACCCCGCAACAATATCAGCACACCAGTACTCTCGGTGGTCCACCTCCGCCACTTCAATCGTCATTGCAACAGCAGCAGCAACAGGCGCACCCGTTCGAAAATCGATCCGAGCTTCATCGTCATCCCCAGCCGCCGCCATCTTCCTCTTCATCCCATCAATTTTACAACAACGGAGTACCCGCACCCGCCTCAAGTGCGTCGTCCGGAGGAGGTTTTCGTCAACCCGTGTTTCACGACACGGATCAGTTGGATATTATTGCTCAACGTCTTCTTGATGACAACATGAGTCGAAGCACATCGGAATGGAGCAAATCGTTTGAGCAGTTGCAGAATCGTTTCCAGAATTTGGAGGAAGATGATCGTTTGATGACACCTTCTGCATTCACCACAAGTGGCTCTATGACACTACCACGTCGTGGAACACAGCTGCCAATTTCAAAGTCATCCAGTAACTATGAAATGAATAGCTCGCTTCTCGGAAGAGCTGTTGAACGAAGAGCAGCTGAAGCTCCAGAGCCAAGAAGATCTGGAGCATTGGACAACTTCTGGAGTCAAACCATCAGTTCCAGACCATCATCGCCCACGATTCAACGAATTCCGACAAGCCTAACAGCAGCTGAACGCCTTCAAATGCTCCAGGAGCCCATTGACACCGAGAAGAGATATCCGCAGAGAGTGGGCAGTGGGCAAGGAGTCGCAGCAAGAAAAGCCGAGTTGATGAAAGAACCTCCAATTGAGTATAACGAAAAACCTAGAACTCCTCTCAATCCTGCTTTCCCATCAAACACATTCTTGACGCCAAGTTTCAATGAACTCGATCATGCGGTAAATGAGCTATCGAAAACTGTTCGTGGTGTTGGAGCAACTGGATATGGCTCCGGACATCTTACTCCCACTAATACTATCAATCGAAATCTTGGAGGTTGCGGTCGCTTCCCAACTGGAGAACATGCCTTCAGCCCGCCACCCATTGAAACTTCTAAATCTCCAACATCTTCTCTTCACCGGAAACTTCACTCACCATCTCCAACCGATGAAGTCAGCGAGAGTTCATCAGTGTATCAAATTCCAACCGGGCTTCCTCATCCTAAACCAAAACATAATGTCAAGGAGCAACTTTATCTGGCTGGAATTCAAACTCCTGGATATCAAGTTTCTCGGACCATGTATCGAAACGGACCCAATTTCCCAGTGCCATCAACTGGAAGTGTTGCATCACGGATAACCGAATTCGAAAAACGGCCAGGCACACCGATTGTCCAACTCTCAACCACTACCGTCAAATACAATGAGCATGTACCAGTTGCGGTGTCCCCCAAAGCCGCACAGCAAACGAATGGCAATATGAGTCCACGAAGCGCAGTTTTTCGAGCCAAGCCTGTTATTCACGTGGACATGGGTAGCACCTATCATGTGCAGCAAAGCCCTGCAGCAGCACCGATTCGTCATATTCAAGTGCACACGGTTCAGAGCCAGCCAAATCATGTGCAAAACCATGGAGGTTATCAAAATCATCAACAAGGGTACCAGCAACCAAACAATTACCGACAAGGCCCTATCAAGCAGCATGATACAGCAACCCACTCGATTTTCGACTTCAAATCAAATGTGAGTTTTTGGAATTTTTTTTAGTGGGCTATTGGGATTTTTATAGTTTTAAAAACTTTTAAAGGGGGAGTAAAGTATTCTAAAAGTTTTTGATTTTTTAGCATTGTCTGACTCAGAATTTCGAGATAATGGGGTTCTCAGTTGAGAAAAAATTCTGAAAATTTGTCCAAAAAAAATATAGGATGTCAAAGGTGCAAAACAAGGTCCGTTCGGGTAGATATTTTCTCATATTTTCAATTCAAAATTGGTTTCGGGTAGCTCTTGAAAAAATAAATTTTACGTTAATCTTTTTTTCAGTACAAAAATCAAAAAATCAGCTACTCGAACGGACCTTTTTTAGCACCTTTGTCAGCCTATAACTTTTTGAAGACAAATTTTCAGAATTTTTTCACAACTGAGACCCCCATTATCTCAAAATTCTGAGTCAGACTGTGCTAAAAAATCAGAAACTTTAGAATAGTTTACTCCCCCTTTAACCCTTGAATCTTAAGCTTTAAAAGAAATTTTGTGGCTAGATCTCAGGGTGGGATTTTTAATATGTACCTTGAACATGTGATACCATTGTAAACAATTCGAAACTGTTTAAAACAGAGTTCTGGGAAATATTTTTAGAACAGTGAACATTTATTTGTTGAACCTAGTAAGTAGTTTGTTTTGTAAACAACTTTAAAATTATCATATTCAGAATGATCAATGAATTCGAAAAATTCCATTATTTTAGCATTTTGAATTTTTTAATTTCATCTCCTGAACCTTGTATTCTGAACGTACTATGAACAAGTGGCTCTTTTCCAATGAGATCATGTTATACAAAAACATCTCATTTTTATTAATCCCTAATCCTACGTAATCCTTACATGTCAAAAGTTCAATGAGAAAGCTATTTGGGGGCGTGAAAGGATAACAATTCCTAAGGTTTCTGTCTTTTTTCCCCCTAACACACGTTGTTTAACTTTCTGTTTTCGTGCTAAAATTCAAACTATAAAGTTGAAAACTAAAACTGATACTAAAACATGCGGTCTTCTAACGAATGTCCAACCAGATGATGGTTTTAGAGGACAAGGGGACCGAAAAGACAACGCTCATACTAAGTCTCCGCGAACGATTCTCTTCCGTCGAGCCTTTTTATTTATTTTTGGAGGATGCTCCTACTCTCGTTCCCCATACACTTTTTGCCTACCTCCTTCTCCTCACTACTACCACCTCCTATCCATCGGACGCGTTTTCTTGTTATCATTTACATTACGATCAACTACCGTTTGTCGTTGCAAATGTTCTCGCTGGGCTCTTCAGTGATCTTTTATCGAAAGGTGGCTCGAGGCTCTCCTGTGCGCACTCTAGACAAAATGCTCAGGCTCATAACGTTTGGCATTTTCCAAGAAGAAGACGAACTTTGCCCTCTTCACAAAAAGAAGAGGGATGGATTCAACTTTTCAAGATTTTGACTTTTTCGCACGATTAACTTTTCACGTTTGGCGAACTTTTCTTTCTTTTCTCTCCATTTTCGCCCTTTTTCACTCAATCCTATTCATCCGGACCTCTTTTTTCTCACATATTGAATTAGTCAAGATTTTGCTCATTTACTTTTTTTCTAGGTTCTATTCTGGAATTTTTCGAAGTCAGCCAAAAACAAAACAAGACTTGCAAGTTTGTACCGCCCTCTAAGAAAACTAAGAAAATAGAAAAAAACTAGCCAACCAATTTTCATACATTCCCAAAATGGTAGTCTAACGAGTCCGAGCTCTGAGACCCTGAGACTTTCATCTCTTCTTTCGTTTCTGTGATGAAGCAGATATAGAGTATGCAAGACGCCAACAATCCCATTATATGCATAGATAATATGATTGCAACACATCCTTTCCATCTCTTTGTGGTGTAAAGGAATAAAGAGTGTTTCGCTTCAGAAAAAAAAACCAAAACTCATCTGCTTCCTCATCCCCCCAAGATGTTGGATATGTACTACAGCTGACCTCTTGCATAAACTCACACAGATTCCTTACACACAATTTTAACATTTTTCGTACATCTGTTTCTATCTTCAGTCTACTAGTCCTTTATCTTTACTACTTTCTTCCCACTCAATTCATTGAAAGTGATTTATGTCATCTCTCGAATCTATCACTTTGATCTAGAGAGTTTTTGTTTACTTCTCACATATTTTTTATTGTTATATGCTTTTTGCTTCAGACATAGAACACAACAAAAAAGTTGGATTTTTCCACTAAAACCATATCGTCTTAGCGGCTATTCAAATGTAAATCCAAATCTGTTTCCGTTGTCAACGTTCTCATCAAAATCCCTCTCATCACCAGAACGTATTGGTGTAGACCGGTTCACAAAACTGTATACATATTTTTGTACCTTTCTTGGAATGTCAGTTTTTGTTACTTTTTTTCTGCTGTCAAATTCTCCATTTCCGCTGACCTCTTGGTAGAAGCAAAACAACGGTGTAAGAATAGGAAACAATGCGGGACAGAAAAATGAAGAAAGCGTTGACGACTTCAAAAGCGGGGTGGTGGTAGTCGTAGTGCGTGCCAAACACTCTTTGTGATTGATCTCCTCTTTTTCTCCAGTCATCTACTTTTTTTATCACTAACGACATCATACGGGGGGACCGTCAGCTATTTATCACATCTCTTCACAGTTTTGACCCTCAAAAACTGTTTCAATGTGTAATGCGAGGAATTTCCTTACCATGTCTATCTAAGAAGTGCATGTGGGTCACCTAGTATGATTTTTTGCAGCCTGCAGTTTTTGAATTCAAAACAACTTTTATAAGCATTTTTTATACCAAAATGTAGAGCTCAATGAGATCCACAAAATGGTATAAAAACCTATAATATTTACCAGCTGAATAATTTGTTAGCTCCCGTAACACACCCGGGCCGGCAACATGCAACAAGGGGTTTTACGGAAGCCAGAAACTTATTCAGTCGGTAAAAATTGTTGATAATTACATCACTTTGTAGATATCATTGAGTTCTACATTTTGGTATTAAATTCTGTGAAAAAAATCACAATTTTGAATGGAAAAAATTGTCTGTATGATTTTTGGAAAATGTCTTTTTGGGTTGTTTAATTAATCTCTTCTGCACTTTTAATTCGATCAATCTAATGCAATTTGGACTACCCAAAACTTCCTTGTAACGCTAGCCCAACCACTCAAATTTGCATAGAGAGCCTCACCAATAGTGATTAGAGTTGAGCATACAAAAACGCTCGAGTTGAAATAGAATGGGAGAGAGGAAAAAGAATGAAAGACCGGTCTCTTTTCTGAATTTGGCCTCTTTCTTATTATATATGACTGTCTTATGCTTCCGCGGAAAAAATGGAAAAATACTGTGTGGCGCGGAATGTGTGTGAGCAAGTGCTTCTGTTTACGCTATGGTTTCAATTCATATTGTCTTTTTGTATGCTCTTGGTGCCACCGGAAGTTGTTGTTTCTTATCAGTGTGCGCAAAAGTGACCGAATGTTTCGGATAGGACATGCTCTCTCCCTCTCTTTCCGTACACTCACCTCCCTCTTTATTTTATATTCCCGAATACGAACAAATGTTTTGAATAGTGTTATCTGTGTTAGTGAGTCACAAAAGTTGTATACTATGCATACGTATCGGGAGACAAGTGGACGAATAGAAAATTTCAAAAGTAGAGGGATTCCTTGATGGTTGTTCTGCCAACACGCCATAATTTTTGAGTCTGATTTTTTGTGTTTTCTCGGTTCCTCTTCTCAGTCCCCCTAATTCTATGAGGAAGTAAGGATTTGGGAAAAATTATTTTCCTCAAAAATATCTATTCAAAGATTAGCCTTAGGCTTTAATCTTCTGATCCTAGCATTGCAAAAAATCCTACTGTGAATGTTCCACCTTCTGATAAAATTTTCGATACATCTAAAACTTGACATTTTTTTGTGAAAGTGTAGTACAAATTTAATCAACTTGAGTGACCTTTAAAGTTTTATAACAAAATAAATTTCGAAAAAAAGTATTTGAACTTCATCTGTTAAGTGACTTTTTGCTCTTCTCGCTGTGCAATAAAATTTACAGTAAAATTTTTTGTAATGCTTTCAAGCAGATTGGATTAGATGTTTTATTCTCACCCAAACTTTGAGTTTTCACTTCTGTGAGTTCATTTTATTTTCACTATAAAAAGGTACAATGGCCATACTTTTCCATGGCAGTTTTCTCTATTAAAAAAATGTTTTCCCTATTGAAGTTTATACCAAAATGTAGAGCTCTATAAGATCTACAAAATGATGTATGAAGCAATAAAATTTACCAACGGAATAAGTTGCTGGCTTCCATAAAATTCAGTGCTGCTGTTCCGGAATTTTACGGGAGTCAGCAACTTACTCAGCCGGTGAAGTTTGCTGATCTATACATAATTATGTAGATCTCATTGAGTTCTACATTTTGGTATAAAATTTGATTAGAAAATCATAATTTTAAAAGGAAAAGAGTATGCCTAAACAGTCTCCGCCTCATCTTTTCCCTTCATATCTAGATACGTTCGTTTCAAGTGGCTTATGATACAATATGTATGTAGACTACGAAGTACAAGCACCATGTTTATCGTAGCGAATCAGCTCATCTTCATGTTTCGCTGATAAAACAGATTAAATAGCACAATTTATCGTATGTGTGTTCCGGTAATGTAATTAATGGTCATCATTGCACAAGAAATTCTGTCCGACGTCACACAAGTCAAGGAAATTTTTGAAAGTTTTGTCATGATAAGAGGCAAAATGTCTACGAAGTTTTGGAAGCTTAGGGGAATGATGATGCGCCTGTGTTATCAGTTATCAACAAACTAGACATCAATTTTTTTGCATTGTAACGTTACTTCCAGGAATTCTAAATAGGATCCTCATAAAATTGTTGCCATATTTTCCTCTATCTTCCTTCCTCTTACTGTGTTTATATTAGAGGTGTATGTACTTCTCAAGGGTCGCATAATACGTTAGTCAAATAATATGGTAGAGTGAGAAAGTTAGTATGGGTTTATTGAGGAGTATCATTATGGAAAACAAAACATTTTTGAATGCCTCTAGTATTTATAAACAAAAATTTGTGCTTAGGGGCACGCATTTTTAGAATAACTTTTTTTTTCGCAATTCAATGTCAGCAGCTTTTTATTTTCTCTGTTTTTTTCGTCCCATTTAATTATACCGGAAGTGAAATTCAGTATTTCCTTCCTATTTCAAAATCAAATCCAAATCCACGAAAAAAACTATCACATAAAAAATGAACGATATCTCTATACACTTCCGGTTTCTGTCATCGGCAGGGTTCATTCTTTTTTTTTTGTTTGTGGATGAAAATTTACTCCTGAAAATTTGAGTTTCGCAACCTAACCATCTTGATAAGAAATGAAATGGGATTAGGGAAAATGTAATGACATAATTTTGTATTTTCTAAAAACCATACCTTTTTTATTATTGTTATTCTTCCTATTCTTGTTACTCTTTTCTTGCTCTTTCCGCTTTCTCGCTACTTCCGATTCTAGAATTACATCATAATCCAGGTAGCACACTGGAGGGGCCTAGTCATCTGGAGTCAATACGTCCTCTGAGCCTATTAATGGAGGAAGAGGGCTCCAGACGTCGGCCTAGTGACGCTGTTCTCTGTGAATGCAGTGTTCTGGCCGCGCGAAGGACCACCGCCAGGTCTCGGACAAAAGCGATCGTTGTGAATCCTCGAACGTCATCACAACGACGCTTCCGACGGTTCATCGAGAGCATTGTGCGAAAAGTGTTTGATAATCAACGCAAATCTCCGCGGGATGTAAGTTTTCCTTTCACCATCGTCATAAGGTTGTTGAGTAGAATACATACACAATACTCGATTAGCTTTTTTTTCTAACCCTCCCTTACCGCAAAAACCATTTCACTTTTGCTGTTTCCGTCTGACTGGCTAACTGCAGTGTTCGGCAAAAGTGTAAAGTCAAATCAAAAGGCGCTCGTCTCCTCCTTCTCTCTATCTCTTACAGATCCTCTTCTCTCAGTCTCTCTTGGCAAAGAAAAGGAGAGATCCGATCCCGTCGAGTTTTTTTCTATATATCTTCTACTTCTATATTGCCATCTGTTTTCTGAGGGCTATTCACCATTCCAACCAAACAATTCTTCTTTTCTGCGCTTTTTCTTTGAGCGAGAGCCAAAATTAAATCCTCGACGATAAATTCGCTATTCCTTCCACATTTAGTCAGTGAAAAATGTGAGAATCAGCGGAATATGCAAGCTATTCCAGCTCCAAGAAACTTCCGGGTTTGGCGATTGTTAAGAAATCGTACTGTAAGTTTGTGGAAAAATTAAAGTATCTTAAAATGAAGTTTCTAAAGACTTGAAAAAAAATGGCTTACAGTAACTCCCAAAAGATTCCATTTTGTAAAAAAAGACTGTATTAAAAATCCCACGTAACCCCACACTGGTTTTTGTTCATTTCAGAACGTCTCCGCTGCGTCGGCCACTCAAATCCAAGCTGATGTCACTCCAACCAAGTATGTTTGTAGTTACGAAAGAAAAGAGTTGTACTCGATAGACCCTCTAGATGAGAACAAATTTGAACAGCATGGCCCTGTGACAAAAGCCCGCCGACTGACTATCAACAATCAGTGAACACAAATCATTTTTTCTCTACGTAAAACGCTTAGATTCATACTTTTGAAAGTTCATTCACGGTTGGTAGTAGTAGTTGTTTGCTCATCTTATCCCATATGCTCAAGCTCCAATCACTTGCTCCTCCAATACATAGGTGGGGGGAGTGTGGGGGGTAGACACTGGGTGTTTTTCGTCGCGTAGGATGAAGATGATGGTGACGCAAGAAGAAAACAAAGAAAACGGGGGGAGAAACAACCACTAAACTTGTCACCTGGCCGTGCAAATCAAGTTCCGGAAGTTGATCCATAACTTTTTTCAGAAGTGCTCATTTGGCTGAACTCAATGTTGTCTCACCGCCAAAACGAACCGCTTCGGCGCCGGCGTCTCGCTTAAATCTGAATGGTACATTGGATAGCAACGGAAACTATGGAAGGAAAACTGCATCACAATCGGATCTCAATTACTCTGCAGAGCTGTCTATAGCTGCTCCAACTAAAAATGCCATCCCAGAGCTTGATCTATCATTTGACAACATCTACAACGATGAACAGTACCGGCCTACTCCAAAACCGGCGCCAGTTATCAGTCGACCTCTTCCGCCGAAGCCACAAGCGCCAAAAGAACCGTAAGTGTCTTAGACATGACGTTATCACCAAAAAACTTGATATTAATTCAGAATCTACTACCCACAAGGTAAACCAGTGCCCCAACTGCAAAATGACACAGCGTTACGGCGAGTTTGCGAAGTCTTCCGATCGTTTCCCAATCAACAGGTGAGAAAACGACCTCCGATTGAGAACGTGAGAACCATTAATCAATGTGCTAACATGTTTATAGTGTACACTGGAGAACATGACAGCAGTGTGCGAGGCGGCCGGACTCCCAATGTACTGGAAGATGCCCGTTTTCCTGGCCATCACCAACGACCAAGATAGACCGGCGACCCAAGTTGACTTCACCTCATGGTGGAAGGCCATGACATCTGTTGCTCATGACGAAGCTGCCAGGTTTTTTATTAGATTCTCACGCAATTCCCTTTCATTGGATTGTTTCAGATTTGTGTACACATTAACGATGGGATCACGGAGTTATCTCAATCCAGAAGATTTCTATGAGATGCTCATGGATATTATTCATACGCATCCGGGACTCGCATTCTACAGAGACGCGACGGAGTTCCATGACAAGTATTGTCAAGTTGTGATGACTAGAATATTCTGGAACGATGCGCATTCTTGGTCTGGAAGGTTGACAACGGAGAGATTAAGAAAGGGTGGTGTGCTGCAAGCGATCAGGAATCTTCAATTCGACGATGATATCAACAAGTCGTTGAGGTATTTCAGGTATGTATTTTGAAATCTCAATTGCTATTTGTGGCGTTCCACATTTCACAATTTCCGGGAAAAATCGCATATTATTTCAGCTACGAACACTTCTACGTGGTATACTGTAAATTCTGGGAAATCGACTCTGACCATGATCTCAAAATCTCAAGCAGCGACTTGGCTCAACATGCCGGGGGAGGTGAGTTCCTTGAAATCAGATGATAGATTCTATAATAAAATCAAATATTTGTAGCATTGGTACCCATGGTGGTGGAGAGAATATTCTCTGGTGCTGTGTGCACGAATCCAAATAAGGGTCAAAGGTTGGAGGAGATTGGTCTTCCTGAATTCACACAGTTTTTATTGGCAGAAGAGGATAAGACGCATCCTACGAGGTACGTATTAATCTTTGTTACTGTATTGGCTACTGTACTTGCTACTCCAACACAAGTCTTATATTGTGTTTTCAGTGTTGAGTATTGGTTCCGAATCCTGGACTTGGATGGTGATGGTCTTGTGACATTATATGACATGGAGCTTTTCCACACACAAGTTCAACGAAAGTTATCTGCGGAGGGAATCGACTCAATGGCATTCCCAGATGTCGCGTGTCAGCTCATCGACATGCTTAATGTTGCTGGAAGAGCCACTTCATTCCGATTGAGTGACTTGAAGAAGTCGTCACTTCGTGGACGCTTCATCAATACTTTTGTGAACTGGAGAAAGTTCTTCGCTCAAGAAACGAATGAAGGATCAGAGTCACCAAGAATAGAAGACGAAGGTGGTCAGGAGTTGACAGAGTGGGATAGGTAAGAATACTCGAGATGCGATTAGTATTCTAAATTGTTTAATTTTTCAGATATTGCATCGAAGAGTACGAAGCTATGATGGAAGATGATCAAGCTGATGCAGAAACTATGTAAGATTTGTGTTATGAACATTTGTTAAATACCAGACGGGCTACGCCCCTCTGGGGCCCTTCAGGCAACGTGAATTTTTAGAAATGGAAATTTTGAAATTTGGAAAAATAATTCCGTGAACTCGCCACTCTCTCCTTTCCATTAAAAAAAAACTACTAACTGATCCCAAAATGGAGGTTTTTGTGCTCTCGCGACCTCAATTCTTGACGAATCGAAAAACAAAATAGACGGGCATCATTAGAGACAGAATACTGATAACCTGCCAAAATTTGGTGAAAATCGGTCCAGTGGGGACTGAGCTAGGGCGGGATACCTACGCAGTACGGACACACACACACACAGAACTTTGCGTTTGTTAATAGTAAAGATTGGAAATTATATTGGATCTAGACAATCAATGGTGATCGATGTAGGTTAAAATTAGTATTGTGATAGTGCAAAAATTACGACTGTTTTGGTTTCAAATGTACACTTTATATATAGGTTTTTTAAAAATTGGTTTTTTCCAGAAGTCTGAATTTGGAGGAAGACGACGGTCGATCAAGTCTAGCTTATCATGATGTTCTCTGAAATGCCATCTCATAAAATCTCAAAATGGGTCTTCAAATGTACGGTCATCGTTCTCAACAAGTCATCAAACTATTTATCAATCCCATGAAAAATTCCTGCTCATTCAGAACCATTTCTTCTAGTTTTTGTCTCACTTTTCTCCGCTCCCTTCTCATGATTTCTTCATTCCCCGGATTCACAAATTCTCCATTTCATGTTGTTATTAATACTAGAAATCTTACTTTTGCATAAGTTTATCAAATGATAAACGTGCCATATTTTCTTTTTAGAAGAGAATCTTTCCGAAAAATGACATATTGTTTTTGCCCATGCCGTTTTTTTCTCAAAATTCTAGTTTTTGTCTCACCCATTTTCTCAAACACGGTGCTATGCTTCTGTCTGATTGAAATTCAAAAAAAAAATGCTGATTACAAAATGAAAAGTCGATTGATTGTTTCATCTCTCATTCTCTTCTGATCATTCGACCGACACAACGACATGTGTTCTGGTACGTATAAACTATTTTCTTCGTGTTTTATTCGTTCAAACATACACTATCAACAAACAAGTCCAGAGAAGATGAAAAAAAAAGAGAAAAAGATGTTCATAGACAATTAGCTAATCAACTTATCTCCCGTTGAAATAAATAGAAGGGACAAAAAAATACAAAAAAAAGGGATCGATTTGTTGAAACGAAATCACAAAGTTTATACAGAAATAAGAAATTGAAAGAAGAAGACATTGAGAAAGTTGGGAGATGACCCGCGAGGTGTAGTGCTAACTACCTTACATTTACAGATAATTTGTTGAAGAAAAAAAAAGAAGAGGGGATTGGAGCATAGCAAAAGAAAGTAGTCACCGTTCATCACAATTCATCGAATCTAGTCGAGTCTATCTGATTATGAATGGAGAAAGACTTTAACCCTGTACTGTGTCATAGTAGTCGACGTCTGTGTCTTTGTTGTCAGCCGTCGTCGAGCATTTGTCGGTGGCGCAGAAGTCAGCGGAGATGTGGACCATGTCCTGAAAGTTGAAAAATTGAAGTACAAATATGGACCCCTTTTTTAGACTATAAATAAACGATGTCAAAATTTTTTCATCGTTATCCGATTAGTTTTCTGCTGTTGAAAAATGAGCTTAAAATTTTTGAAGGATGCTCGATTAAACTTTAGATTCAGGTGATAACTATGTTTATAATCATCTAGATTTTTCCAAATATCTTTTTCAAAAGGTGCCCTAAGATTTTTTGTACTTTTATTCAAATTCCTGATTTTTATAAACAATCGGTGAGGCTAATGGAAACATTTTCAGGAAATTCGTTTCTCTCGTATTCAGCTCACATAGAAAACATATATTTTCTCTCTTCAACTCTCTACACTTACATCTTCAAAGCTAACATTCGCAGCTTGTTGAGTATAATCGAACATAATTGGAAGCTGAATTCCACTCTTCAACTTCTTCGCCATATCCTCATTCAAAATCAACTCTGTGAGCGCGTTAACCAAGAACTCCAATGATCCCTCATCAATACCATCGACCAGAGAAGCGACCTGAAATTTTCGAGAATTTTATTCCCCAAATCTATTATTGTAATTACATCAGAAATCTTGAACTTATCGATTCTCAGTTCTCCATGAAGAACGAAATCTTTGAAGGATGGCTTATCCAGTTTCACCTCGGCGTTCATCGAAGCGGTAAGGAAGCGACGACTGCGATCTTGTTGCTGGAATAATGAAACAATGTTGTTAAATGATAACAGAAATGGACACTCGTTAAATGATAATGTTCATAATATGGCTAAATACCTGTACGAATGCGTCCACTCGACTGTCAATGTAGATGGTCATGTTGTTCTTTCTAAGCACCACTCTTGGGTAGGAAACTGTATGTGATTTGATAACAACCTCTCCTCCTGGGAATCGAGTTCCGAGAGCTGAAATTCAACTTTTAGATTTTCGAATCAAGAAACAAGGTTCAAAATAACCAACCGGGGAACAAAGTTCCAGCGCAAATATCTCCAGTTCCACAATCGGTCTTCAAGTATCCCACTAACGCCGAATTATTTGTAGCTTGTCTGCTAATCTCATAATCGAACTTTCTATATTGGTCCATCCAGAAAAGAAGAGAACTCAGAGTGTAGTTGGATAGATAGAAATCAATCATATGTCCGGAATCGGCGGTTGGAACTTGAAGTGGTGGGCTACGGTATGGGAGACGGAAATCGTTGAGGCGAGTTCTTCCTGAACCTTAACATGAAAATCGGTATGGATTATGTTAGTGAGTTAATTATATTCTTTGAAATGGAAAACTCACCTTGTCTCAAAATTCCAAAGGAGTTTCCTCTGTGTTTCAATGTGATAGCTTGGCTGGAGAACTCAACAGGGCCTGAAAAAAAGAAAAAAACGTTTTCTGTTGAAAATGTAACATTGCAAAACGACACATGCATCGCCCCTGCCCCTCTCTCTCCCCCTGTCCCCTCCGTCTCCCACGTTCTCCTTGGTACATAAGCGCCTCACGTCTCTCTTACTTTCGGCCTGCTTAGTATAGTGGTTAGTACTCCACGTTGTGGCCGTGGCGACGCTGGTTCGATTCCAGCAGCAGGCATTTCTTTTTTTTTCTTTTTTGCTTTGAGTTTGCTTACCTAGAAGGGCATAGTTGATGAAGTATTGCTCGAAGAGAGATGCACTGAGTGGAGTATTCATGATTCTGTTTGATAGAACTGGGACAAGTTCAGCGTGGAATGATGGGCATACAACCTGAAGGAAACATTTATGTTTTTTCTTGGTTTTTCTCGAGCTACCTGCTCAACGGTCTGTCTGATGAAATTTTGCATATGTGGAATATAGTTAGCTAGAAGGGCGGAGTCAGCTTGGCTAAACTGGAGTTGTAAATTGTTAGCGGCAACTTTGCAAGTGATCAAATCCGTCTTCAGATGGCCATCTCCATTAACTCCGGTCCAGAGAAGAAGTTCCACATTAGTTCTGTAGATCGAAAACTTGTTCAGATCAAAGCACGATCATTTTTTGTTTCGTTCAAAAAGGTTGATTCATTATCACTTTCACTTTCTCTCTGCTTATCCCTCATTTTTGAGAAAATCTAGCGTCTTTTAAACTATTACACAATAAAAGTGTCCTTCGCATACTATCACTCACTTGTCGAATGACAACGGAACGTTTCCTGTGATTTCTCCTTGCGTCGTTAACAGACTGAAGCTTGCCAACAAGGTCACATTGATGTTGGTACCCTGAGAAAAATAATAGTTAGATTTGAAATTTTTTAGGGGATCGTACCGTCCAGGAGATTCCTTTCTGTGGAACAATGGACATTGAGGAATCGAAGAAAAGCTCATCGAAGGAGATTATCCGGGATGATCTTAATGTGAACCGAACCTGCAACGTTCTCAATTGAATATTCCTAATTCCGAAAGCTCTCTCCTACTTGATTAGTAAGTGGTGCAGAGATATTGAACTCGAGCCCATCTGAGTTCATGAATTTCACAACTCTATCCTTCAACTGATCCGATACAATACTCAATGCCTTTTTGTTTATCCTCGTTACAAATCCTGGAGACGTTCCTTCCTCGGCAAACAGACTGTCTGAAACAACCCTTTCATTTATAAGAAAAATGACTAAACGACTCACTTGCAAGGCTTTGTTGATGTGTAACATTGCTCAACCCGAGTATGACAAGTAACACCCAAATCATTAGATCTGAAAGCTAACTGATTTCTGTCTCGTTGGAGTGATGATCAAAAAACAATAAGAGCGTAAAAAACCAGCTTCTTGTGTATCGATGTATTCAATCGAGTATGTATGAAAGTGAGATGACATACTGGGAGGTAGAAAAGTGGAAGGAACAATGCTGGTTGTTAGAAGTTGCGTAATCTGTGACTGTCTTCTTGGCCGCGCCACACGATTATGGAGAAAATGAAGAGAAGGAGATTTGGGCAAATAAAATGTGGTTTTATATAGTTTTTGCTACTTCGTGGGTACACTGATTCTTTGTTTTTTGACCCTGATCAATGACTTAGGGAAAAATGTATTTCAAATAGATCTGTAGAATTTGAAATTTGAAAGGGTTAAAGCGATGCAAAGTCAAAGATGCGCCGGTGAGATTTTGAGATGAAGAAAAGGGGGGGGGGGGGGGATTGACTTGGTCTTAAAAGAGAGCGACAAAAGAAAAGAAAGAAGATGAACTAGATATATGGAAAGACAATATCTGAAAGCGAAAATAGAAGGAGGAAGGAAGAAGTGTGTTTGTGAAAGTGAATGGAGAAAAGTGTGGGTTGAGAGGGGGGAAGAAGGCAAAATGACTGAGATGGGAGGGGAAGAATATTGAATTCTCATTATGGACTGTATTAGCGGTGTTCGTAGGCTAAGGAGCAGAATGCCTGCAAATACTGTACACTCTTCCAATATCTGGACCCCCTTTAGGACTGTATCCATCATAAAACCATCACGCTTAAACTGTCAAAGCGTTATACGGTGAATAGATTGAGTTTGCCAATTGGTTATAGCGCGGAACTGTTCGGGTAACAGCCGTACACCGACAAAAAAGGCAAAAAAAGATGAGATTTTGGTAGGGAGGAGTCGAAGCTGATGTGTTGGGTCTGAGAACTGTGTAAACTTGAGGAGATGAAGTCAACACGTTAGTGAAACCCGTGAAAAGAAATCGAGTAAGAACTGAAATGGAGAAAGTTGCGAAAAAATACAAATGAACGCGATAAGATTGAGAGATATTTCGAGTGTGAAAAAAAGAAAAAAAGGACAACAATTTTCGAGGTTGAACATTTTCCTACTGCAGAATGGAAATTTTTGAAATGATGCTTTCATACTAAGCTGTCGACCTTGAAGATGTCAAGAGATCAAGGCAAATATATAGGCACACAAATTATTTATTCTTCAATCCTATTCTCCATAGCCGAAGAAGAAGTCGAAGCAGGTAAAATGGAGGCAGTGGAAGAGGAGACGACGGTTGTAGACATTCAAAAAATGGAAATGAAGGACGGAATGAAGGGAAAAGCGAGCGCCTTTATGCAACGTGATGTCATAGTTCGGGAGGAGTTCGATTGGAAATTACTCCGGTTACAAAATGAATTGACAGCCCAAAAAACGAGAGGGGGTGGGGGGCGAGGACAATGCTTGAATCATCCCAGGGCACAGGGACACAGTAGGGACACGGGCGGAACAACAAACAAGAACAAAAGTGGTATATGCATCACACTGATTTGCCATTGTCTCCCGAAACCGTCCTTTGTAGTCAGTAGTTTAGTATTAGTAGTAGTCAGTCATCATTCTCGACCCCTTGCCTTCTCATTTTTCTCATAAAAAAGAGTAGAAGAAGCAAAAACCATTTGGCTACAATAGAAAACTCATTTAGGGAAAATGGGAAATGGCCAGGAAAACAGAAGAGGTCGAAATGTACGACCGGTGGTTATTATTCTGAAATTATTACAGTCTGCCTATTGTAGTCTACATTGGACATGTTGGACAACCCACTTACTATAAAAGAAACTGTCTTTTTTTGAGAAGCAGTACAACAGTTGATAAAAACTGAAATCCTAGACGTTTCTAGGTATAAATTCCAGGAATGTTATCTACTGGACTAGTTTTACTAGTAGTATTAGAGCTAAAATAGGAGCGGTAAGTTTATAACACCAAAATAATCTCAATAAAAATTTCTGAAAGTCAGAATTCATAATGAGTCATTACGCATAAACATTTTTACCCGAAATTTGATATCGAAAATTCTGAAACTGTTATCTCTCAGATAGTCAAAAATCCATATCCCCCGGAAAGCAACAATCTTTACATTTTGATAGAACTGATGATACGGTACAAACGAACGGAAAAAGCGCCGAAAGTAGGCCGTCAACGAATTGAGACATGGTGCGGATCGATGTGACGGGAAAATCAAGAGGAGAAGGAAGAAATCATGGAAAAGAAGAGGTAGAGTATACATAAGATATAGTGTGGCGTGGCGCCAGAAGACTGACGGATAAGTATATGAGACACTTTGGAAAATGCGCGTTGCTTCTTCGTCTCTTTCTCTCTTTCCCGTCTGTCAGAGAGAGGGACTGTGTATGGGGCCCCCCAACACCGTCAGGAATACGCGGGAACAGAACAGCAGGAGGGCTAAAAGAAAACAGACAAAAAGTAGAAGAAGCTTGCGACTGCGGCAGGCCCCAACCGATCATCATCATCATCATCATCATCATTGTCTCTTCTTCTTCTGCTTCTCCTACAATTTCCATCTCTCCATTTTCCGACAACGTCTTCTTCGTCTTCTTCATATTCTTCTTCCTCCACACCATCTTCTAGCCGATTTGGACTGATCTGGACTGCTTTGACACACAGCTGTCCCTGTCCCTGTCCCCTCTCTCATCTAAACCTGAACCCGCATTTATCTTTTCGCTCCTCCTTTAGCTTTTCTCCTGTCTTCTACGTCTTCTTTTCTACATACATTAAGCGGGCTTTTCGAAAACCGATTGACATTGTTTTTAATTGTTTCTTGCAGATAAACAAAACAGATCGAAATGAAAAGATTTTGGAAGGTCGAAAATTGTGATAAAAACTTGGAGCATGCGGGTATTCTGGAATCTCCACATGCAGATTCTTCTCTTCAAATGCAGATTTATTTGGCTTTCACAGTATGCTTCAAACTTAAAATTCCACAAATCAGTGAAGTCTTCTTCCAGAACTACTAGAACTCTCCCGATCACGCTGAAAGTTTACATTGATTTTTCCTATACGCCTGATCGAATAAGATTTTCTACATTTTGTCCAGAACATTTTGATAACTAATATACAAAACTAAGCATGCGCTACACTTTTGCCTCGCACTGTACGACAGAAGTCCTTTTTACGGAAATGCTTTGGCTGTAAATTTTTAAACATAAAACTTCCGAAAGTTCCTTCGCCAAATGAAACAAATACCGTAATCCCTTTAGATTAAAACTACACAAATTGATTTCGCATTCAAAAAAATGGCGCCTTGTCTCTTGTTTCATCCGATCACATTAGATGAAAACGAAAAGTCAAAAATCTGCTTTACATCTTCAAAAAGCCTTTTTGCCATCTTGATCAACCTGCCAATGCGGATTTTTGATCATCGCGCTAAGAACAAAATCAAATCGCAGAAGCCACACAGGTACAACCAACGATCGTTCGAAAAAAAAGGGAAGGTGTAGATAAGAGAAACACAATTTTTACAAGTTTTTACAACGCAGACTTGAAAAATGAAACATGGTTGGCAAAAGAAAGGAGATGTCGAAAAAGGAAAAGAAGAAGCAACAGATAGACTGACGATATGCGGGTTCAAACACGTTCTAGAGACTATGAGAGTTTTTTTAGTTCTACAACCACACAGAGACACTCACATCCTTATCCCTAATCTATCTTCATTTAGGCAATGTCTGTTCTGAGAAAAGGAAGAGAGGGAGGACGCCCATTGGAATTCATACAGAGACATTGATAAGCTGAAGTGCAACTTTTGTGGATTTGATCTCTAGGGAGAAATTGTCGTTCTCTTCTATGAGGAAAACAGAAGAACAGTTTTTAGTACTGTCGGAAATCATGAGCTTCTTGAGTTAAAGAAGGCGTACGGGAAACATTTATATGTGAAATTTAGCCTACATTCCGAATATCGTAACACAAATGCCCATAATTGATTTTGATTCATATAGAGACATTGATAAGCTGAAGTGCAACTTTTGTGGATTTTACCTCCAGCTAGAGGGAGATTGTCATTCTCTAGTTTATGAGAAAAAAGTAAGTGGCACAGTTTTTAGTACTGTCAAAAATTAGTCAGTAATTAAAGGATCTGTCCGGGAAAAAACTCTCTATGTGAAATTTAGTGTACATTCCGAATAGCGTGACAGCAAATCTCAAAAATGACTTTAATACCCTGAAAAACAGCTTCAAACAGTACCCCAAGGCCAGACGATTTGGGTGGCCGTGGCCGAGTTTCCTCAAAATAGAAAAAGTCAACTTATAAAACCTTTTAAACTCAATAAACGCAGTATTGTGCTTGGTTCCACTTTTCATGGTGTTAAAGTCTATTTTAAACATGTTCGTTAAGATATTTGGAATGTTCGCTAAATTTTATTTAAAGGAGGATCCCAGGTAAAATGAGTTTATGGTTCAATCGATGCAAAATCTCATGCTGATTCCGAAAATCACAAATAAAAATCACAAAAAGGCTTCTCAGGCCCAAAAAACGCTGTCAAAGTTACAAAAAAATATATCCCTCCTGGCCTAACTTTTGGCGTGTTTTCCACGTGGATTACAATTTTTGCACTGTCCAAGCAAAAAGTTAGACTAGGAGGGATAATTTTTTTGCAACTTTGACAGTGTTTTTTGGCCCTGAGAAGCATTTTTGAGCGTTTGCATTGTGATATTTGGAATCAGCATGACATTTTACATCGATTGAACCATAAACTCATTTTGCCCGGAATCCTCCTTTAAAATTGCTCAATCTTCTTTTTTACATTATTTTTCTAATTTTATAAATAAAATTGGTCCAAGTTTCATTAGTTGTTTTCCGTTCTATTTGTCTTTTTCAGAATATAGAAATATATGTTTCTTATGTCAGTCGTTTCAAATAAAAAACAACTTTTACAAGTTTTCAAATTTCATTAAATTCATCACAGTTTCCATCGAGATCCGACACCTCTGGAGTCACATACAATTGAGAATATAAAACCAAAAAATAAATAAATATTTGATATCAAAATAAATTAAGTAGCCATCTTGCATAGAACATCTTTTGTTGAACAGTATCTGATACAGAATACGACTCATATCCATATTGGAATGGAAGGAGAGGAAGTTGAATGACAACACTTTAGAAACCTCCTTGTTGTCCGAATTGTCCTTGGTAAATTTGCTTGTTTCCTGGATGATGTTGGAATGGGAAGAGTCTACGGTAGATGGTGGCAAGGTCGGGTTTCTTGAATCCAAGGAAGCTCTCCTCATCGACCTCTTCGGTTGGTGTGGTCTCTGTGATGACAGTTTCGGTGGTTGTGCTTTCTGAATTTATTTATTTTAGAATATTATATGGAAAAGTTCAAACGACTCACCTTCAGTAGTTGTTGTTGGCTCTTCGGTGGTAGTAGTAGTGGTAGCCTCTGTGGTAGACTCAGTTGTGACTTCCATGGTAGTTGTTTCAGCTTCAGTGGTGGTTTCAGCAACAGTAGTTGTGGCTTCAGTCGTTGTTGTTGTTGCTTCGACTTCAGTAGTGGATGGGGCTACTGTAGTTGTGGTCTCGGCAGGAGCTTCGGTGGTTGAGGAGGAAGCGGCGGTTTTCACATCAACACCCGAACCTTCAACGACTTCTCCGAGCACAGAGAGGTCGTCGTATTGCAAGAATTGGCAAGATGCCGTGGCAATCAAGCAGAAGCATAGAGCGGAATTGAGAGCAAAGTTCATATTGTTGTATGTGTGTTGTTGGGTGCAAAAACGGAAAAATGGAGCACGGAAGAAAATGAAAGATGTGATGTGGTTGCACCCTACAATCCAGGCCTCTTTTATATGCCTGTGGGGGGTTGGGCAAAACAAAATGTGCAGGTTCGGGTGGGGCAACGGTCAGTCAGCAGATCTGCCAAAAGCGACCGTTTTCTCGCGCATTCCTCCCTCTTCAATATTTATGTTTGCATTATTTTTCGTGTTGCAACACAGGTGCCGCCGGGGCTTCATTTTCTCTCTGAAGTCTCGACCCGGACAGTGAAAAACGGAGTTTCCCTATGGCCCCAGCCGGCGGATGCACTGTGAAATAGAGAACCGACGGAGTGAGAGAGAGAGAGAGTTGCCAGTGTGTTTTTGTGAGACGAAAACAAACACGGATTGAAAAGGGTCAATACATATAGACAACTGGGTCCAGCGTTTCCGTGGCTGAAATCTATGCCCCCGCAAGAGCATTGTGTGTTTCTTCCCACATGGCAAACTTTGCATTCATTTCCATTGAAAGAGATTTCTCGCATTTTTTATTGCACAAAAACATATTTTTGTCTTTGCCATCCCACTTCTCTTTGCACAGATTTTCTATTCACCCTTAAAAGTCGCCTTTTGCAAAATGAACGGAAGACGGGTGTAAAAGTCATTTTTGGAGGAAAGACCAATGTGTTCAAACACTTTCAGGGCGCATGGTCAAAACACATACAAGCACTTCGAAGCGGCTACAAGGTGCTATTTGTCAACTCATCAATCCAAAAAGTGTTCGCGATGCTTTTTTGTCTTCCGACTGTAGTGGTGTTTTTTTCTTATTTCTCGTTGTCAACAAATCTTGAAATTTTCTAACATCACTATTAATTAAATATTTGTCAACGAGAAGGATATTCCACACATTTCAGTGTGATGTTTCAGCGGAAATTTGAATTTCTGGAATACCGTAGTACGGTATTGAAATTCGGTGTGAAAACCTGAATTTCAAAATGATATTTATTTAAAATAATGACATGTTCTGGATTTTACAGTTAACTACTTTCAAAAAACCATATTGAAATTCAAACTTTCTACAGATTTCCAGGATACTCTATATTTCAAAACAGTATCCACGTTTTTTTGTTTAATTACAATTTTTGATTAATGTGGTCTTGATTGGTTTGCTTCTCTATTGAAGTGATGTTGAACCATAGAATGCTCTCAAACTTTATCAAAAAATTCTAATAGTGAAAATACCCTGTACGATTGATAAATTTTTCATTAGAAGTTTAAGATGACTTTGTTCTTAAAAGTTCTGTAAATTCAACTATTTGTTTTTGGTACGTAAACTGTTCATTTAAATATTGTTTTATTTCATCGTAGCAATTTAATTTTAAGACAAAGATGACCAAATAAGCCACGACAATCTCACGATTTAAAAAAGTTGTTTTGATGACTTTAACTTGTTTCCGTTCCTAGTTTTTTTCCTCTCATTCAACATTTCGGAACCGACACTTCAAGCACATAGACACACTTCTTTTGTTTCAAAAAATTATCAATTCTCGCTTGTCTATGCGACAAACGCAAAAACGGAAGTGCCGTGCCACTTTTTGCCGCGTCGCTTTGTCTTGCGCCCTCCCTTTTTTCGCCTATCCACCCCATTCCATAATTAACATACTCTCACTTCTCATATTTGAACAGTCCCGGGCAAACAAAAGATACTGGCTGCTCTTTGAGGGCGGCTGCTCTTTTCCTTGTCTTGGGTGGGGAGTTGAATTTGAAGAGAGTGACAGGGACCAAACATAACTTTACTTGTAGTTTTTTTTTAAATATTTACAACGTTTTATTTAGTGAAAAAATACTGAAAAATGTACAAGTATGATGAGAGAAGTGTACGAATAGGAACACGACAAACATTGATTAAAACTTTATTCGAGACTCAACTTGTCATTGTAGAAGTGAGAAAACGGACGAACACATGTACTGGTGAGGAATACAAAAAAGCACGATGATTTTTTTTCAAATTTCAAGGTTGCCTATTTCCGACTAATTTAGAAGGAATCAATCGGAAATGGAGAGAAACGAAATGAATGTGAAATGAGAACACCATTAGAATTGAGAATGAATCTGGGGAGGGCCGTACGAAGAAAAAAGACCTGGTTTCTGGGGATGAGACAAATTGTGCCGGGGAAAAAGACATACTGTACGAATGGAAAGGATTGTTTTAAATGCAATTCGAATGTTTGAACCATAATTGAACAAGTTTTTCACGGATAATTTCATCACAAGTATCAGTTGGAAGATTTTACATTCTGTGGCAAAGAGTGAGAAAAGAGATAGAGATAGAAATTAGCACATTGAAATTTTAGAATGACGTAGACTGGACCCAGATTACAAATGACGGATGTTGTAAGTGTACGGATAAGGATGTCGTGGTTATAAAGAATTATTAAAACTTTTCGGAAAGAAAAAAGTGAAGGGGCGCGTTGGAAAGAAAAATGCACTTATGGAAGCTGAAGGCAAAGTGAAAAAACCCCTAATGAACTGAATCCGATTAACTAGACACTGGAGAGGCAAAAATCAATTCAAAAAAAAAACAAGTATAGTTTACTGTACTTTATTAAATGAGGTTTAGACTGTTATGGAGTAGTATGGAAAGAGAAGTAAGATGGATTTACGCGTGGTTGGAAGTTGTTGGAACAAAGACCCCTATTATGTGAGAGAGAGAAACAGAAAAGAGAGAAGTTGTGAGAACTGGCAGACATTTTTGGAAACCTGGAATCCCTGTGAGACCAAACACCAGTAATACGATCCGAGCACAGTAGGTAGTAGACCTTACCCAAATATACAGACTGGCGATTGGTGAAGAGAAATACAAAAGTGTAGTGTTTTTTTTTTGGCCCGTCTGTTCAGCAGGTAAAGAAGGAAGGAGGCGACAAGATAGAGAGAACTTTCACAAGACCACGTTTACAATAGAAATCCGGAGGCAATAAAGTAGGGAAAGAGACACACGAAAATGGGTTTGGTAATGAAAAAAAGATGACAAATGGTCGAAAATGACATAGAGAAGAAGAAAAGAAACCAAGATTATTTAAATGGCGAATAATTTTGTGGAGTGATTGGTGTGTGATGGGGGGTGCAGTAGAAGATCGCTTTGATACACGAAGATGTACGGTGAGAGACCTATTCTAAGAACGAGTAGTGATAATCCTCGGAACCGGTTGCAGCTGGTGCACGTTGTTCGACTGGATGCACAATGCCCGCCTCGATAAGAGCACGATTGACTTTCTTGGAGTAGTCCTGGACCTCAATTCGAGCCGTGGTGACCTCGATGATGAGACGATTGTGCTCGAGCTGAAAGAAAGAAATAGTGAAGGGAAGAAGTTGAACACTATCTATACAAAAAGCAACTACACTATATCTAGCTACATGCATTATCTCTTCATTGGATCCTCAATTACCTTTTGACTGTCGTTCATGTACTTTTGCTGATTTTGTGGATCAATCTCGGTGTTCTCATCCGGACGAGAGCTCTCCACAATTTGCTTAAGTTCATCTTCAACACTCTCCAAAGCTGGAATCTTGACCAAGAGCATGTTGACGAATTTCAGCACTTCCTGTGGCAAGTTGGCCAACATTGGCACGCACTGATCCAGGTATCCCTTTTCAACGGCGTTCTTGAGCATCTCAGCAACGTTGGCATGCGAGTTGCTTCCTGGCTCATTGAGTGGAATTGTTCCTCCTTGAACCCACGATCCGGTTGTGTTGTCGCTGGAGAAGTTGGCCGAGTTGTGGTTTGGAAGGTACCATGGATTTTGCTCGGTGGCCACGTCGTTCCATCTATTGTTCTCGTCGAAGATGGTCGAGTCGGTCTTGTTCGGGTTGTTTGGATCGTTCTCCGGGAGTTCTCCCCATCCGGTGACGACGATTGGGCGCTTGGCTGGCACCGGGAATGGGAAGCGTTGGTTGTCCTCTCCAGTGAACTCCTGGAAACAAACAAATTATTGATTAAATGAGGAAGGGCATCTTAAATACAGTTTTTTCTAAAACTTTTTCAAGTGCACCCTAGGGGGGCTCGAACCTACAGCGTCACTACCGGCTGAGCCACACGGACGCAAGCGCGCTTGACAATCGGTATTTTTACCCTTAAACTCACTTTCTTTTGAGGAACTGGACATCTATTCAACGCAGTCTCCAAATCCTCATCAGCACCTTCGGGCACAAGCCACATGCTGATTGTTTTGTCAGCTGAAAAAATCAATATTTTAAATCGATAAATTGTTTTTCAATCTTACATTGCTTCTCCGGATCTCCCCAATAGGAAACTCCAGTATCTCTTTGCCATTTCTTGAGCTCTCCATTAGGATCGTGCCAGACGGAAAGTGTTAGATCATCAGCGGCTCCTCCAATAGCAAATGAAGAATTGTTTCCGGATTGATCACCCATTCCGTATTGCTGCATGGACTGTTGATTGCCACCGTTGCCTCCACTATTCCACATGTTGTTTCCACCGCCTTGGTTGTTTCCAGAATGGTTCATTCCACCACGACTATTGTAGTTTTGGTTTCCATATCGGCCATTTCCACCGCCCATACCACCATTATTATTCTTCCATCCATGTCCTCCATTCGGTGGTCCCATATTCCTCATGCCACCCATTCCACCGTGCATATCCATTGGCGGTGGTACGGACACATCGACACCTCCTTGCATGTTCGGGTTGTATCTTCCTTGGTTATGATTCGGACGACCGTTCCTCTGTCCCATTTGCATTCCACGATTGTTATCCTGGCCCCATGGTCGATTCATTTGCTTGTTTCCGCCCATGTTGTTCGGTCCACCCCATCCTCCTTGATAATCCTGCTGCATCATCGGTCCGCCACGAGGTCCTTGTCCTGGTGGTCCGTGATTCATGCCTCTTGGATTCCACGCGCCTTGTAAAAGTGGCATCGGGTAGTGAGGTTGTTGTTGAGGTGGTTGGTTTTTCCAAAATTCATCAGATTCCTTTCCCATTCCTCCGTTGCTCCATACTGGATGTTGTGGCTGCGTTCCCATCGACCAGTCTGAGTTGGGTCCTCCGAGCCCGTTTAATGCGCCGAATGCTGAAAAAATATGTTGATGTTTTGGAAGAATCTCATTAGAAAAAGCTTACGGGCATGTGGCGGGGGTGGTGGGTACTGCACATCGCTCGTCGGGTCCGCCCAAATTTGTTTGTTGTCGTATTCCGAGTTGGGCATGCCACCCCATTGAGGAGTTTGGCTTGGTGGCATTCCTCCTAGGCCGAGGGCGTCATTGACGTTTTGTTCTGCAAATTAAAATATTATTGAAAAAAGCATAGTAATAAAAATGCAAATTATTGATTTTTTTTTGAATATTGAAAACATCACTAACCAATTTCACCGTCTTGCTGCCAAGGGGGCCGATTCTGGAACTGTTGTACAGGTGGTGCCCATACACCGCCAGGCCCTCCTCTAGGCGCCTGTTGAACACCATTATTAGACCATGGCTGTTGCTGTTGTTGGTCGTGAGGACGCCATGATCCGTCTTCTATTGCGATGTTATTTAAACTTCTTTCAAGACTTTCCATGGTTGTGGTGATCGCACTGTGGCGATCAGAGTTTGAGGTGAGCTGAAAATGGAAAAATAGTTGAACAATATTGATTAATAATGTGAAAGTTGTATTGAAATATGAAAAGAGAGCGAGTAACTGATACGGTGATTGATAAGAGTGTTTGACATGTCGAGTACATGAGGGTAAGGGGTTGAAGTTTCATTTTTAGACATCATTACTTTTTCAGTGAACGAAGAATCATAGACTAATTGAATTTTGTGAGAAGAACTTTGATGCGTTACCAATAACCTCTAATGGGAAATTGCAAAAAGAGCAAACTTGAAAAGAATAAAAGCCATAAAAGTCATTTTTGAAATGTACCTAAAGGTAAATTTATATAAAATTTAAATGTTTCAATACACTACGAGGCTAACTAGTTTCGATAAAAATCTTTCAACAAAAAAAATATTGCGCGAGTGTTTTCAAAGACCACAACTAAAGAAATAACAAAATTTGAGAATAGAAAATTGTTTGTGAAGGTATAGGCCCCAAAAGCCCAGAGGGCGATGACTAGGTGGGGAATAGACGGTCACGGGGGGCCCCCGGCGACGGAACGATTGGAGGAAAAAGGGAAAAGCATAAGAAGGAGAGAGAGAGAGAAAGACTAGTTAGAAGAAGAGTCTGCTGCGGCGTCCTGGCTACCCGATCGAGGGCGAGAAAGCAACCGACAACGCTTCTTTCTCCCAGTGAGTAGACGGAGTAAATGCATACGAGAAATTGAGGGTGTGAGAGAAGTCAGAGAAGGCCCAGTGAGAATCCACATCAAATTGCTTGCGGGGTCGAAGACGCAGTAGATGCATCTTTCCCTCCCTGCGGTCTCTTCACGTTGACGTCGTGTGTGAGTGTGTATGCGTGCGCTCAAGCCCGGGGGGTAAAGAAGAAGTAGTAAAGTAAAGGCAGTAGTGTCTCCTCGCCACTCATCAGGGGCCTTTTCCCCTCTCTCTCTCTTCACGAATCAATGCGACCGGTGTGTGTCGCGTGCTGTTGTGAGTGGAACAGAAAAGAGAGGTCAGAGCCAAGATGGGGGAAGTCGGGGCGGAATGGAATAGCGTTCGTGGGGAGGAGGGTCGCGAGAAAACGCACACATTCAGAGACGCCGCTCAAACCACTCACTACCAACCATTTCTTGCCTCCTCGGGTCGCTCTCTTCGTCACTGTCTATCTCTCTCTCTCTCTCTCTCTCTCTCTCTCTCTCTCTCTCTCGTCGTTCCTCTTTTCTTTCTGAATGTGTATGTGTGGCCAGTTCCACATATACACACACACGCACACATACACACACTACCAATATATTTTCGATATGTGGAATGGACGGGACAGACGAGTGGAGAAGACGGACGGACGGGATGAACTGCCGGGACGGGTCACTCGAACAACAAAACGGATTCACTAACCGGGTCTGGATGGTAATAGCTCTTCGTGGATTTGAGAACAGATCGTTTTTCAAACTAATCGCTGAGACTTTGATTGATGACTAAGCGAAAATTAAAAAAAAAGATAAGCGATATTGGATATCATTACAGGGATATTCGAAGGACAGGAAATCTGGTCGTTTCAAGCAAACAAAATTAAACAGAAATCAAAACTGTCCTCAAAATTAAATGAAAATCAAATGTCTAGATCGAGGATCGATCACTAAAAATACAGCTATAAAAATGAAGAGAGAAAAAAGTTGTTTTTCAAAAGTTGAAGTCCACGTGACCTCTCAAAAGTATTGAAAAGACGATGAGACAATAATACTCAAACAAAAGTTTTTTTGGATCAATAAAAAAAGGACTCAACACAAATACAATTATTAACAGGTGTCATTTTTCTTTCCCAATGTTCTTGGTCAGCCTAAGGTGCTAGTGGTCCGAGGCGAGTGGCCGAACATGATCGAAAGGTTTTGTAGCAATTCGACAGATGGGTTGGTGCGAGATAGTACGAAAATGAAAGAGAATCCGATGGGAAGCGTAGGCCATACGCTCGGCCGTTTTGCCTCACTATCGTTGATCAATCGATTTCTTTACCCCCCGCCGCGACGGGCTACTCAATACATACACATTTCTGACACCCTCACAAAAGTGTATCATGTTGGTTACGTTGAAAACAATTTATGTTTGAACAAAATTTCTCTTTTGTGTTCTTATATACTGTCGATAGAGAGGCTGTTTTTTGTTTGATATTTTCCTCCTGTTTTGGTTTGTGCTTCCCGCTTTTTGTGCGATTGTCAGGTTTCAAAAATAGCGGGAACATGCATTTTTTTCCTAAGAAATAATGAGGGTTAATCAGAGTGTAAACTTGACTAATCGACTTCTCTTTCGCTTGAACGAACAGTAATTATGTTATTACGAGCGTTCAATAGTGGGTCAAGCCTTTTGAAACGTTTTGCCTTTTTGAATTGAAATGAATTTCTTCATTATCCTTCTCGATTCTCTTCTTACACTAAAATCTCATCTTCAGTATTTAAAACAGCATTTTTTCAGGGTGAGTGAATCTAGGGAAAATCATGGATCCACGCTCATCAGACAGCACAGGCTCCGACCAACGCCGAGTCCATGCCGTTCCCCCAACACCAATGTATCAAGGAGAAACAAAAATATTGGACTCACTTCTAAAGGAGGCTCAGTTGAATCCAAGTCTGAAAGCGAGTGGTGAGCAGTGCCAAACCAGGGGTCCTGAAAAAAATTAATAGCATCTGTTTCAGTAATGAATCATCAGGCACAATCCAAAAGCAAAGAAGATGACGAGAAAAGGTTGCAAAAAATGCTTGAAAAATATCAGCTGGAAATGAACATGCAACGAGCGAATAGTAGGAAAGATTTGAATTCGAGTTCAGGACGTGAGTGTTTTATGGGGTACTGTAACTGTGCATGAACATTTTCAGCATCACCAATCAGTCATTCACAGCCATGTCTAATAGCTAGTGGATCAAGATCTTCAGAGTAAGTTTTTGGTGGTTTTGGAATTGGGTTAGCGGTATGATTATAAAAATTAATGCTCCTTAACTATCGTTGTCAAAAGTGGAGCTTACTAAAAAAAAACACCGTATTCCGAAATTGTCCACGAGGAGTATACAAGACCGGCTTTCTACTTATGAATTATGTCGCGTAGATATCAATAATTAATCAGTCAAATTTATTGATTTTGATTAAATTGAAATAGTAAAAACTGAAATAACATAATCAATCTAAATTCTGACAGATGTCTGACGTCTGCATATAAGACACGTGAAATTTCAAAATTTTGTTTATTTGGAAATTAAAATAGGAAAAGTTAGAAAATGCTGTGAATTCACATATTTGTTCCGGAGAACAGAAATGTGAAAATGGAAAATCTTCAAAATTTTAAAATTTCACGTCTCTTATATCACTAAAATTAGATTTGAATTTCAGGTTTTTTATTAGGATTCTTACTACTGCTATTCAGAAAAGTAGAAGAAAGTTTTTACTCCAGATAATAAAGTATAAAAAAGCTTTGGATGTATGTTGTCCTCTACACTCTAGTTTTCTAATTCTGCGAAACGTTCAAATTTTAGCATCCCTCCAAGTGAGCCCAAAATGAGCACTTCGACGTACCAACGTCGCGCATCCGCATCCGGGGACCAAGCACTTGACGTGCCCACCTTGAACCAAACAAACAGAGTGAGCACAATATCACAAACCAACAACGACGACACGTATTTCAGAGTGTATCTAGCAACCAAAAGCTCATTCAAATTTTACGCGAAGAAAATGTGCACTTGAAAAAAGAGCTGGATGCGTTTAAAAGGAGTCTTTCAAAATTACAACAGGTGTTTTGTGTCTGGAGATTTGAGATGACTAGGTGGTTTCAGATTGAATACTCTTATGCGAGATTGGAAAAAGAGTACGAGTATCTTGCGAATGAGCGGAAAAAGCAAGAGAATCTCGAATTGAATGTGATTATACAGCAGGAAAAGTCAATCAAAAGGTAAGGAAAACTATTTGGAATTAATAAAGCTTTGAAAAATAGTTTTTTTAAAAACAACCACAACACGAATTCAAACTTTTGTAATTTAAAACATACCCATTCATTAGCCATCATGCTGAAATTTTGAAAAATACAGTAATCCTCTGAAATTAAAGACTCACCATTGAACGAGACGATCTTCAAGTCCGACTGGAAAAAGCTAGTGCTGAACCGACGATGGTGGCCAATCTGATGTTGAACGAAATTCAACAGAGTAAGTGGAGAAGAGAAAGAGACGAACGAGATAGACATTTTTGATTGATTCTCCCTTCCCCCTTTTTTCAGGACAAGAACTCTTTGCTTGCAAAGAACGACAGAAAATGGAGATTGAGGCACAAAATCAGACGCTCGAAGAGCAACGAAATCATATTGCAATGCTTGAGAAAGCACTAGCTAACTCACAAGAGCGTCTCGCGAAACGAGAGAAAGTAAGAATCCGGTTCATTTAACAACATCATCTGGTTTTTTAGAAGTGCGATGAGCTGTCAGCAGTGGTTACTCATGCTGATGAGTTGAGAAAACAACTGAATGAAGTATGGGATGAGCAACATCGAAGAGATCAGATGGTTGAGTCGGAAAGAGCTCAGTGGGAGATGGAAAAGACACAATTGCGAATGCAGTTGAATAAAGATACCTCACAAACTGGAAGTCTTAAGGTTTGTCAGAAATCGTAAATGAAAGTTATTTTGTGGCGAAGGGTGGACGTTCGAACCGGTTCATAATGATTGAGAGGAAGACTCATTAAGGGTAATTTAAGTTCGATCTAGGCACTGATACTGGCCGAAATCATCATCATAAATTTGCGAGAATTTATGGGATTTTTATACGCCAAGAGATAAGAAAATTTGCTTTGATAAAACAGTTTTCGATTCTCGAAAATTCGCAACCATATATCATCTACTAAGTGCCTAATTTTATGCTGAAAAATAGGCCCCAAGTTCTCATAGAGTGCGAAAGTATTCCCTAAAGACACTAAGGAAGCAAGAATCGAGTAGCAACATTTTCAGAGAACAACTACTCCTGGAAGCACGGAAGACCTTATTCGAATGCGGAAAAGCATTCAATCGAAGGATGAGAAAATTCAGCAACTCGAGAGAATGGTGAACGATTTGAGGAAGTTGGTTTTATATTTCTGGGTTTCAAAAATAGAAGAAAGCCTTCAGAACACTTGGCGACGAAACGGAACGTCGTAAATCAACACTAGCAACGATAACAGACACTTTCGAGTCGCAAATTGACAAATTGAGGGATGAGATATACGAAAAAGTGAGTTGGAAAAGAAAAGTTGGTAAAATGGGAAAGGAGAAAACGCACTTTTTTTGAGTTTCTATCTTCAGACTTGAATCTTCAGTTTCCACTTATGTAAAGCGTATAGACTCTTTTCCCCTACTCAAAAGAAGTCCTATCTTTATTCACATCTCTCTTATGGGCCTCCAGTTATGAATGCAGCAAAATTAGCTAGAAGAAGAGGAATAAGATATTTCTCATCTATTTCATCTTTTCAGGATCTACTCATCACTGAGCTTAGGTCGGAGAGAGACAAGCTAGCAGGAATGGTGGATAAAAGTGGGTAGTTGAAGGGGGTATAGTCAAGAAAAGGCAAAAAAAACGGCGACCGCTTCTTCCTCCCTTTGACATGTAAAGAGAGCAGGCGAGCACTCTCTTTAGCTCCACCCCTTCAATTTTTTTTCGGGCTGTGCATCTTTCTCTTCTTTTTCAGATAGTGGAGACGAGGCGTTGAGTAGGATGGAGGAAATAAGGCAAAAAATACAGGAAAGGAAGAAGAAAGGACGATTGGGAGTGACAGGAGGGTACGTTTTCTGCGGGAGAGAAATGAGCAGTCATTATTTTGTCTTGAGGTATTCTGAAGGCTCTAAAATTGTTTTCAGACTATCAGAACATGCTCGAACGTCGTCTGGATCCCTTATGCAACACTCTATACATAGGAGGTGGGTATAGAATTGCATGTAGTCCAAGTTTCTGAGAGTGAGATCGAATTGGTTGAAAAAAGCTCAGAAATGTTCCTCTGAAGATACCGTAAAATCTGTATTAAATGGGCACCTCTATTTAGGAAAAAGTTTTATAGGTGATGGAAAAAAAGAAGGGCATCCCCTTCTATTATCCATTCGCCGCCCCCTGAACCCTCGTCCAACGACTCTCCGCTGAATTTCAGTGCGTTGTTGCGCGCTGTTGATCGAGTTTGCACTGAAATTTAGCGGAGTGTCGTTGGACGAGGGTTCTGGGGGCGGCGAATGAATAATAATAAAGATTTTACGGTAACTTCACAAGCGTCTTTTTAAGAAGTAGATTTTTTCTAATAACTTTCTATGCTCTCTCTATTAAACATAGTATCGATCAAAACACCTTAAATCACTGGTGAGAAAATCTCATAACCTCTCAAAAGTTTTCGTGAGACTTTCAAAAGTTCATAAAGTTTTCTACGAATAGTGAGCATTTTTGGGGTTTTGGAAATTTTCGTGAGACTTTCACGAAGTCATATGATTTGTTAGGATTACTGAGAACTGCTCTTTAGAGAAAATTATGAATCGAAGAATTCTAGAATACCAAAGAATCATAATCGTATTCCAGATCATCTAGTGGCTCATCATTCGATCCGGTGCCAACAACTTCAATCCAGTATAACATGTTCAAGAATACAAACAACAATAAGGCGATTCATACGGATAATCAGTTCATCTAACAATTTTCTGGATTTTTTTCAGTTTTTGCCAAAGTTTATTTATTATTGACGAACAGGAGTTTGGTCACTTTCATTTCCATAGCATAATTTGCTAACTTTTTTCATTCCGCTTATTAATCACTAAAACATTTTAGAATTTCCCTCTCACAAAATATATAGTCGGTTTAGAAGATCTTTTGTTTCCATTTTTCAGTTCCAAATTTTGTTCAAAATGCCATCAATCTAGTTTTTTCAATTTCTGTTTCAGTTTTTCTCCTGGAATCTGTGATTACTATTGTCTAATTTATAATCGGTGTATAGAAGACGATGAAATAAAAATGCGAGAATTTTTAGGCATGTTTGTGAAAAAATAAAATGAGCAAGAGCGAAAGAGTGCTCCGCTTGTGAGAAAAAAATGGGATTCATTACCTAGGAGAAAATAATTGAATCTAGAGGACGTATTGAATTTTCGTATAGAAAATAAATAATTGTTTTTTTTTGGGAGAGAGGTTTCATGATTGATTATCCATGAAATCTGTCAAAAAACCAAAAAAAAATGAAAAATAGTTTATTCTCAAAATTTGAGATCTACCCTGTAGTTTAAAAAATGAAACTGCAAAGTTGAAGGGGCTAAAGGTGGAAAATTAAAACGGTAATTGGGAATGAGCACTTTTAAAATCTGAATAAGAAAAATTGATAAAAAAATCACCGATATGAATTGTGAAAGAGCTGTGAAGAAAACGTGGACTATTTACAATGACAATTTGCAAGGTGGTTGAAGCGAACGAAAAAAAAACCAGTAAAGCGAGGGGCGAGGGAAAATATATAATAAGTGAAGATCAAAATAAAGTTAAAAGTATACAGTTGGGGATGCTCCAGATCCATCGGAAACCACTGTTACTGGAACCAAGTGTGCTCCTTGTGACCGTTTTGGACCAGGAGATTTGGATTCGTAGCAGCGATCTCGGTCACTGTTCACGACGTACCTGAAATTTGAAAAAAAAACTACCGTATCTTGTCTGAGAGTGGAACCCCGGGTACCTCTAATTTTAAAATCACTCTGTTGAGCTCAAAAAGAGCACTTTCTTAGATTTCTGAAAAATAAAATGAATTTTTTCTCAAAAGTTCGTTATAGAATTTTTTGAAATTAGAATTACAATTATCAAAAGACTAAACAATAGAAAGGCTTGTCTCACTATTTAAAAAAATCGGTATATATTATAATGAAAATATGACAAACAGTATCAAAATTTGAAATTTGATTAGTTGAGAATATGAGACACCATTTTTAGTAAAGCTTTTTAAGTTACTTCAATTTTCACCCTACCTTGAATTGATTGGTGTAGTTGTTGTTATCGAAATTCCCGTATCAGTTGTCCCATTGAGCCAACAAATGCTCGACCTTCGATTTCCTTGCTTCCACTTCTCACAAAACTTCCGACAAACCAAAATTGCCAGCATTGCAAAAATCAAGCATAGAATAATCATAATCAACAATGCGAATGTAGTTGTGGAATGCAGCACGAATGATGGATTGTCAATGTTTACCTGGAAAATGTTCATATAATAAATTTTGTTGAAAGGAAGTTCTTACTTTTGTTATAGCCATTTGGGTTCCATCCTTGGCCACTACAATAAGCTCACAGGTTTTGCATTGAAGGTGAGCCTTTGGTAATAGTTTTACAACACCATTGGTATCCACTTCGAAATCACTAAAAATATTTTTTATTTAATAAGTTACTTTTCTTTTTTTTTACTTATTCATGTTCATCAAAATGTAAGTAATTTTGTTTCCAGATTTTGATGTAGCATTCACTACTCCCAGCACATTTAATTTTCCAATGGTCATACGGTACTCAAACTTTTCGAACTTGATAGGAGTTCTACACGATTCTTCAGAGTTAGCAGACATTAGGTGAAGAGTTGTGGAAACGACCTGAAATTTTGATTGTAAAATGTGGAATATTTGAATTGAAATTACATTTTCCCCATCGCTAGCAGTTACGTTTAGGGTTTCTGGTTTTTCGAGTTTCTTTCGGAGCACAACATTTCCGGAGACCTCATCAATGGAAACTGTGTTGGTGTCAGCGAGAAGGGAATAGGTTAGAGATGCGTTCTGAAATTTCTTATTTCAACAATCCTTGAGTGCCGACTTACGTTTTCGGAATTCGCTGTTACTGTAATCACAGTAGACCCAATTGGGGTAGATGGGGAGATCTGAAATAACAATTTTCATATTTAAAAACCCTTATAAACATACTGTAGTTGAGTAGGTGTTGTGTTGGAAGGCCAGAGAAGGTTGAAGTCTGATAGACAAAATCGCAGTGCTGCTTCGTTCCGGATCGTCTTTTTCAGCAGCCTGAATTCAACTTTTTTGTCATTAAAATAAGTTTTAACTGAATCATAAAGTTCTCCCATCTGTGACCCCTATTTCTCCAACAAATCGGTTCCAATTAGAATCCCTAAACTCTGGCCGCTAGCAACAACTGGCGCCATTAGACCAAGGACGAGTCTGTATTTTTCCTATTCGCCCCCAAATAGTGCATACTTTGCCTTAAATTGAATGAGAAAAGAATTGAGGGAATTCAATAGAACACGCACACACACACACACGTCTTGAAGTTGTTCAATGAACCAGGTAAAAAACGCCGGAGAGAGATTGCATACCGTAACAAAGAAAGTGGCCCGTTGTGGGGGGTTAGGGGTAATCGAGCGAATGCTTCCGTCGTTGTCAATCGCGAAGTGTTCCGAAAGTTCTGAAAGAAACAATGAGATGAAGTCGAGCCTATTCCTGGTAAGCTAAAGTTCTCGCATTTATTTTTTTTAAATCTAATCCTCTCCCCATTAGACATTGAATTCGCGCACGCAACATGAGGTATGAAATGATATGCGGCATCGTTTACATACCTCCGGACAGAGAAAAGATCAGCGAAGCGTTGAGACGATCGCCATCTTGTGCTGAGATAGCCTCCGGTTCGAAAACCAATACACCATTCTGAAACATTTTCATGTTGTTTTTTTTTCTTTTTCTTTGCATTGAAAAGTTTGATTCGATTAAACGTATATAGATACTACTACGAACCTTTTGTGACTTTGCGGTATAGTGTGAATGTTTGAATTTCGGCAGCAAGTCGTTCACATCAACAACTGTCACATGTAACGGCACTTTTGATGCCAAACTCGGTTCTCCTTGGTCTCTGGCCTCAATTTCCACGGAAAACTTCTTGATCTCTTCGTAGTTTATACGATCCTTAATCGTGATAACTGGTTTGAAAGGGTCTGGAATCTCCAAAAAGTGCGAATGGGGTCCCGGAACAATGGAATACTGCACAAAGCTGTTTGGTCCCGGTTGATCGTTGTCTGTTGCTTCAAAGTCAGTGAACACAATTGTACCTGAATTTCAAAAGTTGATAACAAGTCACTTAATTGTTTTGGCCCTATTACCCGTTGGCAATTCTTCCTTGATGTCTACAAAGTACTCTGCTGAATCGAAAACTGGCGCATTGTCGTTAATGTCTTTGACGGTCACAAAAACCGAGATGTTCAACTGCAATTATTCATCAATTGTTATCAGATTAAGGCAAGCGTGTTTTTTTTCTTGTGGTCATCTGTCATATCCGATCTTCTCTTTTCGTCAATCTTACCTGACTGAAATCGGCATCTAGATTAGAGGAACGGCATTCGACGACGGCTTCAAACTTGCCGACTCCCTGAAATTATACGATCAAAAATTGTCTTCTTATTTTCTTATTCCCCAGCCCGCACAGGTGTCATTTTCTTCTTCTTCCCTCTTTTTTCCTTCTTCATCATTGACTAACGCGTCATAAAACTTGTAGGCCGCCAAGTGTTTTGTGTCCCCCAAAATGGTACATTCTATGGGAAGCCTAGACTCTCTAGACTTTCCTCCCAAATAGGAAGGAAGATAAAGAAGAAGGAGAAGACGAATACCGAGTGCTCTTTTGTTTTACACGCTAACCACTTAGAATGGTCTGTCAACAACAACGAGAGCCTGCGCATCGCAATGCTCACAACTATATTTAAGGTTCTCTTAGCTCGGAGAGCCGCCTCAGATTTCATGATCACGACCGATGGAAATGGAATGGGAAATCGGTTGAGGGCAGAGGTGGGAGAGAACATACTGTGATAAGACTTGAGCAAACATGAAAATTTGCTTCGAATGAACTTGGACAATTTTCTAGTGGATCAAGAACAGAAATAGATGGATAATCATGTTCCGGTTGGGAATATACAAAAAAATGTATTCGAATGAAAAAAATTAACACTTTGGGATTTTCTTTGAGTTGGCAAAAATGTGGTTTTAAAAACGCTACAAGCTCATGAGCACTGTGAGCACGAAAATTTTTTGATTCATTCGAAAATCCGTGCAAAAAAGGTTTGTTGATGTGCTCTACAAAACTATTTTCATAGATTTTTGATAATTTTTCATTGCATTTTGTGAACCTTGAAAAATAAAAAATGTTTCTGATAGAAGGTTAGCAAATCAAATACAGAATTGGCAATTCAATTCAAAAAAAATTCAGGCTTGTCTTTTCAGGCGTGTCTTGTATCAAATTTTCACTAAAATTCAAGCTTTTCTTGTCTTAGACTCCCACTCAAAACACCTTATCCCAAAATTATCCTTCAAAAAAATTACTTCATCCCTGTCCAATCCCTTCTTCAGAATCAAATCATGACTGCCAGGTTTCACATCCACCAAATCATTTCCCTTCACCACCCTCAGCTCTACATCGGTTTCCTTTGAAGTCTCCGCTTCGAAAGGCAGCGTGCCGATCACATTTCCTGCAAAAAAAAACGAATGTTGATTTATCGTCGCTTATCCGATTTATCTAAGAATCTCATATTTGGTTTCGCAACATTCGCCTCCTTGTCTTTTACATGCCCATCATTATCCCATTATCGCCCGTCATCATGAAGAGACGATTGGTGCTAATAATAAACTTGCCCATGTCCCAATTTCCGACATCATTTACTTCTTACACCCCAAAATCTGCACAGGACACGTTTCGTGTCGATCAAATTGGCTCAACTAAATCTTGTTAGCAGGTTCTCTATTGTATGCCTATATCCGACTAAGGGGGTAGTCACTAATGATCAGCTGCGCGAGGTCCATGATGGCAAAGGGCCCCGATGACAAGGAAAATAATTTAGGAAGATGAATGCGTTCGAGCAGAAACATAAATAGAAATAGAATTGTTCCGAAAGGAGAAAGTATAGTTAGTTTCATAACGGTTTCATTTAGGTCGGGATCGTTTTCACCCCTCAAAAAAAGTAAGCCAATTATCGGTTTCGCTTCCCGATAATACTAAACGAATATGGTAGTATTACCTGGTTTCAAATCCTCGAATGCTGACAGATATACAGAACTCATTCCATTTTTCAAAAGACATGAGTGATAGGTTCGTGCCAAGAGAAGTATGATCGCTAAACCCAAGTAGGGTTTCATGTCTGAAACTTTCAAGATTTGTGGTGGCAAAAAAAGAATAGTGACAAAAAATCAAGAGGGGGAGGAATCTGAAGAATGACGAAACATCAACAAGATCTGGATTTGCTAATGTTCGGAGCTTTGGCGCAGAAAAAAAAACTCGGTTCGAATCTGAGTCGGACATGGGGAGGCAAGAACATACGCGGAATAAGTGGACAGGCAGAGAGCTCGCGGAGCATATAGAGCCGCCCGCCAAGCGTATTGTTGTTATAAGGGAGGGATGACAGTACTGTCTAGATTTTTTGCTCTTCTCAAGTTTTTGTTTCACGTGGTACTTCACGCGGCGGTCTCAAGAAAAAGAGTCATTTTATGAATATCCAGAATTATGAATATAAACTTTTTGCAAACGAAGGGAAATAAGAAGAGTGAAAGTACAATGGAAATTATGAATAGGAAAACGGAAGAGCTCAGATCTCAGAGAGCTCAAGTTTGGATATGAATATTTGAATAACAAAACAAATATAATGTAAGAAGAAGGTAAGATTTTGATCTACAAAATTTGATTTACGGAGAGGGTTACCAACTTTGGATTGCCACTATGTGATATTGTCAAAAGATGTGGCGACAGAAGGATCGAGGGGGGGGGGGGGCGCCAAAGTATGCGCCGCCCACTTTTCTTGCGTTGACGACTACCATAATCGGGTGGGGGGAAAAGGAGAAGGGGAAAACGATTGAAAATGATTCATGCGATATACATCGGAGGTCCTCTGAAAAAACTCCCCTTTCTCAATCTCTGTATGTACATAGAGGGAGGGGGCTTCACAGAAAGTCGGAAGAGGATAAGGATGAAAAAGGAATAAGATGAAGAAGTCCACCCATCTGGATCCCCAGTTTTTACTCTCCTATCTTCTGGTGGGCATTTCCTATTTACATTCTAGATTCATAACTTTATAAGGAAATTGGAAATGGAGGAAAACAAGCTTAAAGACTAATAATGCAACGGCTATAAGCCCTGTACTTGAAACACACATGAGACCCGCACACTTGAACCGACCCCCCTCCGACCCAACACCTCCCCCTCTTTTCTCCAAAGCCAAAATGAAGGCCGCTATATGCAATTTCGGGAATTAATGAAAGCGAAAAGCATAGTGGAAGATGGAAAAGAAAAGAGGTTGCGGACCTATAATTAATTGCGTGTGAAACAGTGTTTTCAACACAGACTCAAATTATCGTCACCCTTAGGCATTTTGAAGGAGAGACTGGAATTGAAGAGGCCGGGTAATAACGGTAATATATTCAATATTGGGTTTAGCGTAAGCCCAGTGACTAAAGACACTTACTTGGAATGCATCCCAAGTGTCCCACCGCTTATGAAGTGAAAGTGGTATCATTCGAAAGGGCATAAAAAGTTATGTAAACCTGTGCAACGAAATTTTTCTATTATGTTCGGTTCTCGAGAAAATCAACTTTTTCTGAAATTTCAACAAAATTCAAGTTTCGCGTCTTAAAATCGTCATAGCTTCCTTCAAAATTGACCAAATTTAATGAGTCAAAAAACAAAATGATTGTAATACAATGTATTTTAAGAAATTATTTACGAATATTTTTTGAAAAATCAGCGGAGATTGTTATTCATCAAAGAGCACATGTGCGTCAGGTGCAAGTTTTTAATATCAAAAAATCTAGCCGGAGATTCTGTTTGAAAATGCTTTTATATAAAAATTCGCATCAAAATTACTATAGAAAACTGGTTTTGATAGTGTCAAAAGTCCAAAAAAAATTTTCTTGACTTGAAGAAAAATCGACTTTTTTCGAATTTTTCCAAATTTGATTTTTTTATATAACAACGAATTTGTTATTGCAAAAGAAAAATTAATTTATGTTTTTTTCACTGTTTCAGCTTTCAGAATCTGTTTCGAACATCTCATTACGTTAAGTTTGAACAATTTCTCGGCCCTCTAAACCTTGTTTATCAAAAACACGAAAGCTATCAAAAACAGGTACAGTAATCTTGCTCGGATGACTCAGTTCCGTTTTCAAATTTTGTTCACTCACTAAATCAAGTCTGGGCTTCATTTTAAACTCACTTTAATATATCTTAACTGAAAAAAAATGTTGTTTCTGATGACACTAAATTTGCCAACTTTACCAGTTTTCGAGTAAAAATTGGTTTGAGATAGTGTTCTGAAATTGTGTCTGCATGAAAGCTTTACATTTTTTTAGTATATTCAAAAAGCAACCCAAACAAAAAAATATCGTTTTTCAGTAAAAATCGACGTCCCAAAGTGACGCCTAAAATCGCTCATTCAGATCAACTGCGTGGGGGTGTCACTTTGGGACGTCGATTTTTACTGAAAAACGATATTTTTTTGTTTGGGTTGCTTTTTGAATATACTAAAAAAATGTAAAGCTTTCATGCAGACACAATTTCAGAACACTATCTCAAACCAATTTTTACTCGAAAACTGGTAAAGTTGGCAAATTTAGTGTCATCAGAAACAACATTTTTTTTCAGTTAAGATATATTAAAGTGAGTTTAAAATAAAGCCCAGACTTGATTTAGTGAGGGAACGAAATTTGAAAACGGAACTGAGTCATCCGAGCAAGATTACTGTACCTGTTTTTGATAGCTTTCGTGTTTTTGATAAACAAGGTTTAGAGGGCCGAGAAATTGTTCAAACTTAACGTAATAAGATGTTCGAAACAGATTCTGAAAGCTGAAACAGTGAAAAAAACATAAATTAATTTTTCTTTTGCAATAACAAATTCGTTGTTATATAAAAAAATCAAATTTGGAAAAATTCGAAAAAAGTCGATTTTTCTTCAAGTCAAGAAAATTTTTTTTGGACTTTTGACACTATCGAAACCAGTTTTCTATAGTAATTTTGATGCGAATTTTCATATAAAAGCATTTTCAAACAGAATCTCCGGCTAGATTTTTTGATATTAAAAACTTGCACCTGACGCACATGTGCTCTTTGATGAATAACAATCTCCGCTGATTTTTCAAAAAATATTCGTAAATAATTTCTTAAAATACATCGTATTACAATCATTTTGTTTTTTGACTCATCAAATTTGGTCAATTTTGAAGGAAGCTATGGCGATTTTAAGACGCGAAACTTGAATTTTGTTGAAATTTCAGAAAAAGTTGATTTTCTCGAGAACCGAAGATAATAGAAAAATTTCGTTGCATAGGTTTACATAACTTTTTATGCCCTTTCGAATGATACCACTTTCACTTCATAAGCGGTGGGACACTTGGGATGCATTCCAAGTTAGAAATTTACAAGTATTCAAACGGATAGTTAGAGTTTTTGTTCACGAAGAAAAAGGTACGGTACTAGCGAGTAACAGATTGTTCATAGTAGTCACTCAAAAAATAAATGGTTGGTATCAATCTAATCGAAAAAGTTTGAAAACCAATGATACAGATGATTTCTAATCATATGTAGCATTAAAAACAAGTAAATTCTAGAAGTATGGTTAAAAAATTATCAAACGAACCTGAGCAGCCAGTACAAAATCCTAAATTATCGTTTTCACATGGTCTTAGGACGGTATGGAACCAGAATCCAAATTATCTCAACTACATTAACATTCAAAGATTTTCCATTCTAGAAGTAGTAGTACACAAAAATTTCTTTAACACCGCACCAATGAAAAAGCCGTGGGAGAACACATACAAATCTAATCAACCCTGCGTTGCTCTGGGGACCAAAAAATCAAAAGTTTTCAACTCAACTAGAAAATTTTTCTCAATTTGTAATCAAAGAAGTTGGTAAACACGAACTAAACACAAAAGGACGTAGGACAGCTAATTGAGAGCCTCTACTTCTCGCGATTAGGGGCGCCCTCCTTCCTCCATTCCTCCTCTGAGCCTGACATGTCGTACTGTGTGTGTGGGCTTTTTTGATGCTGTGCTAAGACAAGTTGCGGTGTGCGGACAAACATAGGAGCAGCCCGCGAACCCCCCGCGCAACGGCTATCGGGTAATGGGACACCTCTCTTTTCTTGTTTTTCATTCCGGCAGCAACCGCGCACCATCCCCAAATTTGTGTCCTCTTACCTTTGGTGTTCCATGACCGAAACTCTTCGGAAAGGCCCAAATGGACAAGAAATTGGGAAAGAGAGCAGCAAAAATTGGTCTTGGTGTTGGGTTTCACAAGCAAATTGTCCATTTTCGAATACAGTACATGCCTACATGAATCATTTTATTGCAGAGTACGGGTGGCCAGATCGTAGATCTATATAGAAGTATAGAAGTTGAGTTTTAAAAAAGTTTCTTATTCGAAGGGTGCCAAAGAGAGGTAAAGCAGAAAATGACTTCCATTAAATATATAGATAATACATTACTTAGATACAGTACATCCAAAATATTTCACAAAAGGAATAGCCAAAAATACCAAAGAACCATTAACAAAAAGGAAGTTAAGCCTCCAGGGTCAGTTTCGAGGCGAGGGAACTGTTTGCCACACAGGCTGTGTAATCTAATACACTTGATGCCAACAGTAAGGTGTGTCTGACAGCTCGAACGGCACGGACAAATAGATTCCTGTACTGACAGATATACCCATACTTCATTGGATGTTCTGAAAAAAAACTAGATAATTCACTAGTTCTGGACGTCAGCTCTCCTTTCGGAATCATGCTATGAAATGAGTCAAATAGAGAATATACCGTGAAATCTATATTAGAAGAGCATGCCCTTCTATTTACCATAACCTAAAAATTGTTTTTTTGAATTCTTAAAATGGATCATAAAATATGTTGGAAAAGAGATTTGAAACAAATTTTGTAACCTGTCTAGTCAACTTTTGACGAGAATTCTGATAAAACTAATTTCTATTTGTTTAAATTTCAAGAATGTGCTCATTTTGAGCTCATTGGGGTGCTCTTCTATTAGAGGCGCCCTTCTATTAAAGGTGCCCTGCTAATACAGATTTTACGGTACTTGTGATGTTAGAAGTTTACGGTCCTTCTTTTATGACACGAGTTTCAGCCAGCAATCCTGAAAGTTCAATTTTATTTAAACCTCACTGGATCATTCAAAGAAATTCAATTTTTAAAGAGAGGCATACCATCGGTTGGCAAATGATTTTGTGTTTCATAATTTTTTAACTTGCCTATATAATCAAACTGTAAAAAGCTCCGAATAATTTGAAGCTAGATTCCTCAATAGTTAATCATCTTTAAGTTATCTGACTTTTGGGAAATCAAATCACCTTCGAATTTTCTTTCTCCATTGTGACTCATTAACTTTTTTGATACACCGTCTCCTTAAACTCTTAATTTGTTTTGTGAATCTTCAGAATTCAAATTGAACTTGAGGTAAACACAAATCATATGCTCTTTTGTCTACTGTTTGCTCTCCATTTTCTTGATGAGTTTCCAAGAGTCACGTGACTAATAAGAAATCACAAAAAAGACAACAATATTTATAAATGGTACTGTAGCTGTTTTCATTTTCTCGTTTGATACTTTCTGTAAATGTTGATTTGTTCGCTTGGTGTGCTGTCAGAAACCAAAAACCTATGGCGTCCCGATATTTCAAATGCGAATCGCCGTTTTTTCGCCTTCAAAAAGTTACAAAATGCACCACGTGCTTTCCGAATTGAATAATTTTGCAAATGGCATGTTGTCCAAATCTTGTTGAGGGTTCAAGTTCGACCTATAAACTTTTTTGTGCGACAAAACTCAAAGAAGAAAAGGCATCCCTTCTTCTTTTCAAACAAATTTCCCAAAATTTCCGTTCTGTCTCGCCAAGGAAAGATCCCTCCATTTTCTGCGAGAAAAAGTGAAAAAAAGGTGCCAGCATGGATAGAAATTTGTGCAATTCGATACGAATACTCATCTCTCATGTTTCGCTCTTTTCTCTCGCACACTTTTTAAGATGAGTTGATGAGAAGAAAATAATAATATGAAAGATCACCGCCAGACATGAAACTTTTCACTATGACGTTACGAAAATAAATTTTTAAAAGAATTTTTATGAAGGTACAAGGAAAGAATAAGCTTGGTCGCAATTGGTTCGAAGGTGAAGAAATATGGGAAAAGAATGGAAAGGGAAAGTAAAAGATACTCGTGACAGAGAAAAAGAGATTTCAACGAATACAATTAACAATAATCAAGGAATTGTACTCAGTAAAGAGTGAAGAGTTTACTTTGGAAAATGGAATGATTGGGGTGCTTTTTTTGACACATTGGAACATTTCGATATGATTACCGGGTGGCAATTATTTTACAAGAATGTTTCCTTAACAGCACTATTATCAAAGTGATTGAAAAGAGTCAAGTGGCGGCGTGAAACGTCATTCGACGTGGAGGCAGTACTGGCAGTGGAAGCTGTCATCATATCGCTAACATCTGAAGCCAACATCTTGTCAGCTTTCTTGCAATCCACACAGGAATACGATCTGATTGGCATAGAGGTGCCGTTGGATGATTTGGATACACTGAGCGCCGATGTGGTTAGAAGTGTTTGGCTTTTGTGGTGAACTTGAGCCTTCTCTGGGATAGTCTCATCTACCACTTGTTGATGGATGATTGTGGTGAGTGATTTTCGAATAGGATTCACAAAATGTTCAGCGATATTTACAGTTGTAGACTTTGGAAGAAGTGGCTTGTTCTCCTCGTCAGTTGTGGTGTCATCAGTTGTAGCACGAGAATCGCGAGAAGAACTGGTTGCACGAGGGAACGAGGGAAGCGAAATCTGTAATAATTTCAAGATGACTTTTTGATTTCTGTCATATGCTTTTATGAAACAGAAGTGCATATTTTTCTTGACCAGGAAGGATTAGTAGCAAGTTTGCAGAAAATCTAAACAAAATCAAAGTTGTATACATTTGTATACTCCGCATCAAAACACAAGAATTTTTAATAGTTTTTGTCTCACCTTCTTCTTATCGGACATCAGTCTATTATTGGTTCTTCCAACTGGTTCTTCTGAAATTTCAGATCTGGCTCTGTTACTCGCATCATGTCTTTCAACACTTCTCGCCGAACGAGTATCATCCCTGACAACAACGGAAGTGGTGCGCTCATGATTGGATCTCGAGCTGAAAATATTGAAAATTTCATTTTCAAATCCTTCGAATTTTTGCGTAACAAAAGAGCAAGGTGAGATGCTACTCAACGAAATATGACACCATCTTTTCATTATCGTCATTTCTATCTCTGTTGATGATTTCATGAACGTTAGAACTTTCGTGGGGAATTTCGAAAAACTAGAAGCATGTTCTCTTCCTCCCAGAAAACTAATAGACCAATTAACAAATCATTTATCTTCTTTTCTTTTCCTCCCTTTCTGTGATCATTTGCTCATTTGATCCCAGCCGTTGCTTGTCTTGAGTTATTAGAGCAGAAACTTAGGTAGCCCACAAAAAGGATTTATTTATGGCAGCTCATTTTTTAGTTGAGCTTCCAGTTTCCATGCACCGGAAATCATCAAAATCTGCCTCTCAATTGTTTTCCTTTTAAAAAAGAGTTTTCAAAAACGTTTTCAAATAACTCTAGACTCACCATGTGTAGGTATCCGGAACAATAGTGGTTGTGTAGTTGCGAGAGTACATCTGATGCGAATCGCGAAGTGGGTGGAAACATTGGCAACGAAGAATACGGACGAAGGCTTGACGGAATCGTTTGTTGAACACCGTGTAGATGATTGGGTTGATAGTACTTGAGACATATCCAAGCCAAAGGAACAAAGATCCACACCATGGTGGAAGGGCGCAGTGATGACCACAGAATCCGACAACAAAATTGATGAAGAAGAATGGGGTCCAGCAGACGAAGAAGCACACGAAGACTACGGCAAGAACACGGGTGGCTTTGTGTTCGTTGGCAAGGTCTTGGGTGGCAGTCTGGAAATTGAAATTGGGTGATTTTTGAACAGTACCTTTTTTATTTTTTGTAGTTTTTAAATATGTTTTTTTAATCCAGAAACTGTCATAATCCTAGGAACTGTGATTGGTAAACCAGTCTCATAGGTGGTCTCAAACCTAAAAAATAATCCGATTGAATTATGCACAGTTTTTTTTTGCGGCTCCTATATCTTTACTTCCTTATGTTTCAATTTCTCAGAGATCTCTTCTTAAGGAAGTCCTCAGAGTTTATTTGATCTTTTCACTTGTTCAGTTCTTTTTTGCGTACATCACTTTCTCTCTTTTTCACTTCTTGCTCCCCTTAGAAAAATGTAGCGAAACATGTTGTAAACTGAAGGCAATTCCAAGCGCTCCGTCAAAAAGTTGTGAGTGTGTTATGACGAAATTTGAGATAAAAAACGGAGAGGAAAAAATAACGCCGAAATAATGGAAGAAAACGCACCTGAAGAGAACTACGGCGGTTGACTTTGTTGGTGATGGCGTTATAAAGGTCAGAAGTTCTCGTCTTCCATCTGTTGATTGTCGATGCTTTCTGCAGTTGCTTGTGGCCATTTCGATTGATTGATGGGCGGTTAGTGCCGAGGCGATCGGCGTCACCGTTCTCGACGTTTGAAATGTTTGACATGGTCCGTCCATGAGCACCGATGGCTCGCCCGTTGGCATGTGCTCCGTTGACCGTGGCTGAGTAGGTCCTGGCATATCCCAGCTTCCGATGAGGCATCGTTCTTCGAAGTCCGTTTCCATTTGTTCTATCATCGGCTCGCTGACTCAGTAACGATGCTTGCTTCTTCAGTAACTTTGTAGTTTTCGTGTAAGTTACTGACATTATTCCTAGAGGAATGAGGAACGTCATTGTTGACCCATAAACAATGTAATATCGACTGAAGATCATGCACTGATTGTCTTGGAGAATGTTAGCCGTGTCGTACATTGCCAACGCTGCTATTGGGCATGATACCAGTAACGTTGCCACCCAAACAAAAGTGATCTTCAGAATTATCAATGTTCTAGATTTGTTGCGGCTACGAAGAGGCTGAGATATTCCGAGGTATCTATCCAGAGAGATGACAGACATGTGGACGATGCTAGCAGAGCAGAGGAAGACGTCAGAGTACACATACAGTAAGCACATTGACACACTCCAAGTCCATACTCCTGAAAAAAGATCTATAATTTATATTATCAAAAGAAGAACCCAGAATTGAGTTCAAGTTTGTTATTATTTTTTGTTCTGATCTAAATGAAGGCTTATTGAAAAGATGAATAAGCTAAACCTACCAGGAAACTAAAGTTTCAGCAAAAAATTTGACTCACCGTGTCTTACTTCGACGACTATGCTTAACGGCATCACTATGCAACAAACAAGTAGATCAGCAAGCGCCAGCGAGAATAAGAAGTAGTTGGTCACATTGTGTAGTCGTCGATCAGTAGCAATCGCCACACATACCATGAAGTTTCCGACCAAACCGATCAAGCATAGAATTGGTAACAAGAACAGGGCGACCCCATTGAAATGGTAGATTCCCATTGGTGGGATCAATTGTATTCTGATCGACCATACGCTTGTTGTTGAGAAGTGCGGTGCGACCTCAGTTGTCGCGAATGATTCTAGATTTGTTATTTTTACAGGAAGATTTGTAATTGAATGAAAATAAATCAAATCTTTCAGAATAGAGAAGAGAAGCCTTGATGCAGCAAAGTCAACCCCCTAGATTAGATTAATCTAGGGATGTGCTTTTTCTTCTCACTTTCCTTGTCTCCCCCGCGCAACAATTCAATTGGTTGTTGATAAAAGGAGGGAGTGAAGATTGAAATAAAGTGAGATAAAAACGGGCGGGGCACCACGACTAGAACGATGATGATGGTGTTTCCGAATGTCGTTCGTTTCTGCTTATAAACCCTTATAGAACGAATAATCCTCCAGGATTCGTTTTTTGTCGTCAAAGGTGCATGAAGGACAGGAGAAAAACGAGGAGGCAAATAGCAGGCTGACAGGAAAAGAAGAGAAGAGAAGAGAGGATGCCAGCGAAATCATTTTTTTTGTTTTCTAGCGGCTCCGCCTTCCCTACCTGTTTTCTAGTAAAAGGTCATAAGACTATAAGCGTACATTTAGCCAAGATCTGTCCCAATCGGTTTTTGAACTAATAACAAACTTTTGGAATCAATTTTCATAATCTTTTCCTAATCGCCTGTCTTCCAAGAAAGGTTAGTGGAAGATCTCTGTAGTCGGATTTCAAAACCTTTTCCAAAATGCAAACCAAGCATCGGTCGATGATCTGTCCCAAAAATAGACAGAATAAAAGACTGCAAAAAAAAGAAAGTAAGAGATCTTGTACAAAAATTCTCTAGAAAAGTTCGGGACATAGGATACTTTTCATTTTGTAATAGTACACGTAAATGTTTTTTGAGACTTCTCGAGATTTTAGGGTTTGATCCCCCCTGTGAGGCAACTAAACAAACAAACCCGTTTTTTTCTGTTCCCCTACTCTTTCTATACCGCGAAACCTACTTATTGCGGAAATGAGAAGCTTGTTCAATATATCAAAATATCCGTTTTATCAGACAGACATGACCCCTTGTTCAGAAGAACCAAAAAAAAATCTGGTGGGTGGTGAAGAGGAGACGTAAACCCTAAACACGCTAAAGAAAACGGTGATTGAATATGCACGCACGTTAGGTATGCGCATAACTTCTTGAGTTTTTCCTCTCTTCTCCTACTTTTTTCGCGGCAAGTCTTTTGTTCGTCAAGGATCCTGAAGCCTATTCCTAGAGACAAAAACGAAAAACATCATCATCATCACTCTGACTGAAGCCTTTTTTCCAAAAGACCAATTCTTTGAAGAAATTTTAACACAAAACAGTCTCTCCACTTACCATTCACATACGAGTAATACGGATCCTCTGGTGGTGCTGAATGCGAGAAAAGTTCAACGAGCATCAGGGTTTGTCCCCCTTCTTCCTGAAACAAAGGAAACAGTTTTGCACGTATTTTTCTAGCAAATCGTCGCTAATTGCGAAGTCAATGACAGGAAAGGAGCAGCGGGAGAAAGAAAAGCGAAAAAAAATGTGTGAAAACTCAAAGAGAGGTTGTTGCATAAGTAAAGGCCATTAGCGGCGCCGAGAGTGGTCAAAAAGTGCCCGGGCACTTGTCACATATCATATGGTCTGTCGACATGGACACATTTCACACAGAAAGGAACCTCCTGGTTGGGGGATAAGGGCGGGAAGGACAACGGGGGACGAAAGATGAAAGTCGCCGAGGGTTTTGTTTCCAACAGCTTTTTTATGAGTGCCCGACCTACTGGCAAACAACATAACGTCAGAAAATGAGGAGAGAAGCAAGTGGTAAAACGCTCAGCCGGGATTTGAAGTGGGAGGTCTGTAGATATCTTGTATCTTACTAGACACAAACTCAAACTCATTTGGCGGCTTTTCTCAGTACAAAGAACAGTAACATTCTTCGTGAACGATCTCAATGGAAGACTGAAAGTCAAGGTCAAAATCAATTCAATGAGAAACGGGGATTGGATAGCAAATTTCGAAACAGTATCGTTTCTTGAAAAAAAATAACCAATAAACCAAATTTTGGTGATATCCATCACAAGACTGAAGCATAAAATTCATGTGAGAACCAGGAAGACGAAGAGAAATTTCAGAGAACAAATCCTCATCTAAACCAATATTTGAAAATCTTTGGAAGAATATTATATTTGAAAATCTGAACATTTCCAAACAAACTTTCTATCTGACCCAACCAAAACTGATCACAAATCCAAATCCAAAGAGGAAATTGAAAAATAGACAACCAAAAATTAGAATTCCTCACTTCCTCCCCTCGAGGTAAACCGCAACCGTTGGAAAAGTAAAGTTAGCAAAAAAAAGTTTAGTGACATGACTTCCTGGATGTTCGTGTCAATTTATAAGATTAGGAATTTTGCATGAGGGTGCAGAAAAATTGGTACTCTCTCTGATTGAAATTCTGTGGGGCTGGAACAAGAAATGGAATCAAGAAAAAGCATAAAGAGCAGAAGCTACATACAAAGGGAAACGAGAAGAATTAATTTGAAGGCGCGTGAGGGAGTGGGGGGCCTCCGCGTGAAAACGAAACTTTTTTGGTTGTGGTAAAGGTCCCTCCCAATGTTTGTCTTTCGTTCACAAATATGTGTGACCTCTAGCATTTTTTCGCCAAATTGAAATATTCTACTTTTTCTCTTCTAACATGAAAAATTGAAGAATTGAAGATCAACACAGTCAAGAGTCGTCGAGGACGGGGGACAACTCGAAAAAAAGGAGGAGCATGAGGAGGATAGGAAGAAAGAAAAAGTGAGGAGAAACGTTGTATGCTCCGCCTCTTTTTCTCGCGTCCTTTCTTCACTAATATATTTGCTTTTTGGACTTGAGGGGCACATCAGCACTCCTGATGAGCGAGACAGGGGGCTATCTATCTATTGGGAGCAAATGAAAAGAACCGTCGCACAGTGAGGTGCTTCTTCTATGGGTGGCTCTGGATCAAAATAAGGAGTAGAGGAAAATAGGAAAATGGGTGACGTTAGTAGCGGGTCTGAAAAGAATAGAGGGATATGATGAACACTGGAACAAATAGGAAAGAAAACACAAATAATTGAATTTGAAAATGAATGAAAAGAGGTTAGGAGCGAGTCAGATTTAACGATGTCTGGGTGTTCTAGATTTAGATATCGAGATAGTGGATTGAACTCTCGATCTTTTTTAGCATGGATACGGTAGAATAGATACGGTACTACCAACTAGAATGAATACGGTATCCAAAACAAGATTAACTTTTTGAAAAAAAAATTGAAATTTTTTAGCTTTGAGGGTAGTTTGTGATTCAGTTAATGTAAGCTAAATCATAAATTTTTACTGAAAATTTCAGATGACCATTGCTTTTTCTCTAATTTTCCCTACTGTAGCCCTACTAAAATCTCACTTATTTTCATCTGCTTCTTTTGCAAAATCCCACCTTCTTTCTGAAAATGAAATTGTGTGTTTTGAAGAGAGTGAGCTGCTGGAAAACTTGCCAAAATACTGAATAAACCAATTCTCTTATTTTTTTTCTGTCTACGCGAACCAATTCTTCAAGACTCAACACCCGGAAACTAACAATAGGCGAGGAAAGATCAGATCTTGGTTTTTTAGTCAATGGTATTGGGGGTATCCGGAGTTGTTAGATGTCATCATTAATACGTTATGAAGTAGAAGCTTTTTTTTTTTGGTATTGAACTCAAATCAGAATCAGAATGCACTATAACCATGTGATTGGGAACTCACCCAGAGGTGCAAGACAATCATCAAAAGAATTTTGGTCTTTTGAAAGAAGCATTTAATAGCAAAAATAATATAATTGCTGTAACGAATGGAACAACAAAGAAGACCTTAAAATAGAAAAGTCCCCAAGGTCCGAAAAAATTATTTTATGAGTGAAATTGGCGACTCCACCCACGATATGAGCAAAAACTAGTTAATTAAAAATTGAAACAATTTTGGTCTCTTTGAATAGTTGATTGTCAGGAAAATTTTGTTGATGGGGGGTTTCGAAAATGTCCCTAATTTTTCATGTAATTTTTAATCCATCAAAAAATACATACGCCGATCTTCAATGAATACCAAGAAAGAATAGAATGATGGATGCTCAATAACCAGAAGTTTAAAGGCGGAAAGCTCAAAACGCAGGAAATAACTGATTGATTCGGGCTCCCTCGTCAAAATTCACTTGAAAAAAGTTCGTTTCTTCCTCCTCCCGACATCCAGCAAAAAAATTATGCACATTTATCATTTTGGCGAAACGATGGGGGTTTACTTTTTCCCAGCTTTTTTTTTTTGGGAGGCTCCGCTCAAAAATATACATCTTTCGATTAATCAACCTCTTGTTCCTCGCGTCAGAACACAACTTTTATGATAAAAAACGAAGAAAAGTATGGAAAGAAAGAATGGGGTGCGCTTTTATGAAATCATTTTTAAAGGGGATGTGCCGATCGAAACCACTTGAACGTTTTTGATGCTCACTGATTAAATAGATGTGGGAGGGGACGATGTAAGATTTTCAAAAATTTGTAGATGACTTTCTTGAAAGAGTACGGTAACATTTTCCGAATCCCACATACCAATTAGAAAAACCAAATCTAGCAGTAAAAATAAACCCCTCTTGTTTTTCTCATCTGAACGCGTGGGTGGTCTTGGATTCTCCAAAATTGCATTTTCAAAAAAAATAAAGCAAAATTTTTGACACAAAGCAATTGGGAGTGCCGTAAAATCAGCCGAGTGGTGCCAGAAACAAAAATCTGTCTCGTTAGTGAACAATGATTTAGTGTGATGCTGGTTGTGATGGGTATAACAAACACCTCGTTTTGAGAAAAGGGTTAGCTTCGCGAACAATTCAAAGTCAATTGGATATGTATTGGCAGTAGTAGTTAGTGGAAACCCTAACGAACAAACATCAGAAAAAGGTTTTTTTTGGATGAATGTCCTTCCACATTACTTAGAAGAAAAGACCACTATTTTCTGTGTTTCGTGAAACATCAAAAAGTGCTTTCTCATCGGGGGGAACCACCAAAAGAATCAAGAAGAAGAAAAAGGGCAGCGACAAGAGTTCTGTTTCCGGTGGCATCACTTTTTTTGGCTTTTAGGGGTGTCCAAAATGTCTAAAATAGAAAACTCGAAGAAAGTTAAGATCCCTTTTTCCTTTGTCATCCACATGGAGTTCTTTGGTTTAGAAGACAAGAAAAGGATGAGAGGAGAGACAATGACATTATTAAATAATAGTAGTATTAACGGGACACTTTTTCCCAGTAGTGTTAGAAGGACACTTTCACCCAGTACGGGGGCGGAGTCTGAAATATGATACCATAGCTGTAATTGTGCTGGAATTGTTTCAGATTGTTATCAGATTGCTCATAATCATTATCACTAATTGCTCCGACTGATAATTGCTGCTCCGTGAGATAATTGCTGCTCCGCGAGATAATTGCTGCTCCGCGAGATAATTGCTCTGTACGGTAGATGCTCCGCGAGATAATTACTGCTCCGCGCGTTAATTACCCCAGTGCGGTAACTTCATGAATAGGAACCATATTTCTTTATCATTATTGCCTTTTTCATCTTTCTCAACATCAGATTTGGTAAAGTTTTGATTTTCTTCGTATTCCTCAGTTTCGCCATGTTTTTTCACAGTTTTTTCCTTGTAAACCCTACATGCACCTTTCCAGTCACCCGATAGGCATATTTATGTTTCCCCAGCAAAAACAGTAAAAACTTGATAAAAATGTTCATGTAAAAGTAGTGAAAACACAATCTTTCTCAATGCAAAGACAGGGAAATTGTTAAAGTCTTGCCATCATGAAGAATGTTTTCCTGGCACTTGCTGCAAATCCTAACAAAAAGATTCAATCGGTTCTTCCCTCTTGGTTTGTGTACACTCTTCTTCCTTTTTCAACTTCGTCACTGGCAACTCTGTCTTTTTGCACGTCAAAGATTTTCCAGATCGGTTACGTGGTCGTTTTCGCACTGAAAATAAATTTTCCCAAGCAATTAATCACCCGAAAAAAATGAACCTTTGGCCTGATCATTCAGTTTGACAGTTTTTTGAAGTGAAACAAGTTTCTTTTCATGAAAAATAGACACAAACAACTCACCAGGTGTTTTGTCTGGTGACTCCAAAAAGGCTGAAAAAGCAACCACTGCATCCAGTTGTACTGTTATAGGTAGAGTTATATCCAAATTTCGGAAAAAAAAAAGTCTAACGCCTCTGACTACACTGCGGGAGCAGGATCACTAAAAATCCATAGGATGCATTTTTCTTCCCTCATGGGTATGATATTTCATCTCAGACAGGTCACAACTCACAAAAAATGAAAAAAAATTAGATTGAGCCAAAGTGGGCGGAGCCTAAAATGTTTTTTATCTTACTTTTTTAATGTGTTTTCAGCTAAAAGGGTTGTGAGGGAAGAAAGAAACCTCCGACAGAATGCGGTAAAAAAAGGAGTATACGGTAGATGCGCCTTTTATGCTGTTGAAAAGTGTCCACCCCGAGGAGGCGGCATAGAGGGGGTGTCATTATGGTGTTGAGAAGGAGCATCCGCAAGAAGACGAGAAAAAGAAAAGGTGCCCGCAAGGGGTGTATGGTAGGGACACTTTCTTTGTGTATAGAGGGAAGGGGGAGACTCCGAAAAGGAGGCGACATTGAGGGGTGTATGATGGTAAAGAGAAAAAAGAAGAAGAAAACAACAACAGGAAAAAAAACGAAAGGGAAAAAAAAAGAGTTGCCACGATGAGTGGTGACGAATCGGAAGGTAAAAGAATGTGAGTGAAACGAGACATAATGTCCGTATCATTTCTCTTGATTTTAAATTTTAATACTTCATTCATGTCATGGTTTCGAAACAGAAATCTGAGACGGTTGACCCGATGACGTACAGAAGAATAATTACCACGAGACTGGAAAACCAATAGTGGACTAATTATCCAGTGTTCTCACCATTAAACAAGGAAATATGAGCATGCTGACCTTCACACCTCTTTAACACCGAGATACGAAAAAACCCCTTTTGTCCATACTTGTCATTATTTCTTGTTACAAGATGACTGCTGCCAACGACTTTAACCCCGATGGTAAGAAGAACTATTTTTTATTCAATTTTTAAAATATATTTTTCTTGTAGGAAACAGTGACAACTTGATTCGAAAGTCATTCGTGACCCAAGAGGAAATGGATTTTTTCGAACAATTTGCCGAAATCGAAGGTGGATCAGACCTTATTCGAACAACTGCTTTAACTCTAGTCTTGAAACCCCGTCGATTGGTGCTCAAAAACCTGCAATTTTTACCCCAAACAGCGACACTGGACCGGAACATTGGTAAAATTTTCGATATTTTTATCCGGCACATGCTCGAAAAGGCTGGAGGAAGTTTGAAAAACACTCGATATTGGTTCAATGTTCGGCATCCAGGCTTTTTGGAGGATGATGGTTTCTGGATTTTTCATGAAACGTACAAGATGGCCGATGGATACACCTTGATCGATTTAATCTCGAAGCAATGCCAAACACCAAAAGACTCTCGGTCAGATCTTGGACTCGATGAACCCATGACAATCTCAATGAGGATTTTCAAAAAGGAAAAAGTATCGGGCAGAGGAGGACAGATTCCAGAGCACATTATGGTATGCATTTTTCAAAAAATCCAGTGTAACAATTGAAATTTACAGAAGATGTTCGGTCTTCGCACCCCAAATGTTGTTGGAGAAGGCTATTGCCTACCAAAAGCTGTGATTCTCGGAAGACTTTGGTCAGACTACAACAGTGAGGAAAAACGAGATGATAATAGTTCATACAGAGAATACATAAGCCTGACAAGAGCCAACGTGAGTCTTTTTTTACCAAAATAGTAAGACATTTTGAAATTTTTAGTGTGCCAAAACTAGTCGTCCACCAGCACAATTGAGAAGAGCTCTGGAACTTTTGGAAGAAGCTGGTGTTGAAGAAAATGACGGAGAACACGATCTAACTCATTTGGCTCGACTAGCCGATTATCTGAAAGATTACAAAATTGTGGTGTGGCACTTGGCCCCTGGTGCACCATGTCCAACAATTTTTGTCGAGTTCAACAAAGAGGCCGACGGACTCATTCCTCTGTTTTATGCTAATAAGCATTTCGAGTTCTTCAAACCATCGACACCGATTGTCAACGTCTTTTACTGCTTCAAATGCAATAAACTTGTAAAGAAGCATCATGGGCGAAAATGCAAAAAAGTGTGCAAAAGATGCGGAGATGTGGACTGCAAGCCAGCTGAAAAAGAAGAAATGCACTGTGAAAAGTGCAACAACACGTTCCACAGCAAGTCTTGTTTCGAGCGCCATTTGAAGAAGAAGAATTCGCAAACTATGCCGTACTGTGATGTCTATGAAAAGTAAGTTGTTTCATTAGAAATGATAGAGTAAATATTCTTGCTTCAGATGTCCGAAATGTTTTAAAATCCACGAAAGAGAATCCTATGGTACACTGAAACACGCTTGCTTTGAAAACTACTACTGCAAAATTTGTTTGCAAAAGACTCGGAGAAATCATAAATGCTGTTATGCTGTCCCAACCAAAGCCAACCTAAAACGCCAGTTGGATAAACAGAGTTCTTGGACAATGGTTATTTATGATATCGAAAGCGTTGTCGTATCATCCAGTGAATACAAAGGTATTTTTAATGTCACAATTTTGTATCTAATCACGTTTCTTCCCAGGAATCAAATCTTTTGGAATAAAACATGTGCCGAATGTCATCTGCTTCAAATACATTTGCCAAGAGTGTATGGGGAGACATTGTTCCTCTTGCGGAGAGATGCAGACACTCACATACAATCTTCGACCTGGGGAGAAGGGTACTGTATTGGAGAGGTTCGCCAAAATTCTGAAGACTGATCCAAGACTCACAAATGCCTATGTCATTGCCCATAACGGCGGAAGGTTGGTCTAGTCTTTTGAAAAATCAAGTAATCTAGTGTTTTTCCAGATATGACCACGTCTTCGTGTTGGAACAACTTGTAAAAAGTGATGCCTGCAAACCACATTTCATAATGTCTGGATCAAACTTTATCGCAGCCGACATTCCACTGTCAAAGACGAATGTTTTACACTTTCGAGATACGGTACGGTATATTCCTATGCGTTTGGACCAGCTGCCTGACGCCTTCAGTCTCAAGACAGAGTCAAAGGGATACTTTCCACACCTTTTCAATCAGTCAGACAATTATGGACAAGTGCTGCCCACCCTGCCTCCTATTCAATATTACGAGCCTAGTTTCAAGAAACCAAAAGAAAAGGCCCTCCTGGAGAAATGGTATGAAGAAAACAAGGATCAACCTTTTGATTTCGACAAGGAAATTCTTGAACATTGCAAAAACAATGTTCAAATTCTGGTGGAAACTGTCGTCAAGTATATGGAATTCTGTCAAGAACACATGGCCGGTTGGATTCCGTTTATTCAAGCACCATCCCTTACCTCATACATGATGTTTGTAATGAGATACGAACACATAAAGGATGGAATTATCGGAAACATCTCTTATTATGGTTATTCAGCAGAGAGCCAAAATAAAGCTCAATATGCGATCGAATATCTCCTCTGGCTCGAAAAGCAAGACCCCAATCTGCAATTCCGACATAAATTGTGCTCCAAAAGTGAATTCTATGCTGATTGTGGCGATGGAAAAGGTTACCATGTTGACGGGTACAATGAGAAGACGAATGAAGTTTACGTAATTCGCTCGTGTAGCCGGCATGGTTGTCCAAGATGTTTCTTGACTCGAGATGCCATCAGTCAACACAACAAGAATGCCACAGTTCAACAACTCTACGAGTGTACTGTCACAGAAGATACAGCCATGCGAGCAGCCAACTACACTGTGCATGCCATTTGGGATTGTGAAATCGAAAAGGAACTAAGCGAGAATCCAGAAATGAAGACGTTTTTCACTGAGGTATGTTTTCTTTGGTATATATGAAAAAACCCTATGGAACCCTTATAAAAGAAGAAGAAAGGAGCCTCCACAGGGAGACGAAAAAAGAAAGAGCGAAGCGAGACATGTGTGAGACATTCTTGTTGAACACTATTGAAACAGTTTAATTTCATTAGAAAAAAATACATTTTTTCAGTACAAATGGACTCAGCCCCTCGTTCCTGGATATGCATTTTATGGTGGAAGGACTCAACAATTCAAAAGTCTAGTCAAGACAAGCCCAAAATACTCAATTGAGCACTTTGTTTTCAATTCCCTTCATTCATATGTCAACATTCGTGGAACAAGTTACCCGATCGGCAACCCTGATAGAATCCTTCTAAACTTTCTACCCATCAAGGATAATACTCTTCCATATCGCGGATTGGTGTTTTGCGATATCCTCCCACCCTCAGACTGTCCTATACCGGTTCTCCCCAAGAGGATAAACGGTAAATTACTCTTTGTACTCTGTCGTACGTGTGGACAATCGGAAAATACCGGAAAATGCACACACACCAACGCTTCTGATAGATATCTGACTGGAGTTTGGTGTACCGACGAATTGAATGTGGCTCTACAAGAAGGATATCAAGTTTTGAAGATGCACGAAGTCTGGCATTGGTCAGATGACCAATGGTTTACGGGCGACTTTTTCACAAGTTTCATGACCCCTCTACTCAAAATGAAACATGAGGCATCTGGATGGCCACGACCAGACATGACATATGAAGAAAAGACTGCTCATATAGATGCCATTCGTGAGAATGACAAGGTCGATTTGGATATAAAATCAATCGAAAAGAATCCAGCTCTTCAAAATTTTGCAAAACTTTTTCTAAACAAGAACTGGTGTGAATATGCATATGATCGATCCTGTACGGACACGAAAATGTTTCCAATCTTTGATGCCTTGGCTGCCATCGACTTCATAACAACACCCTCCAACAGCCCACAGAGTTTTGGAGAGTGGAGCGATGATCAAATTCTCGTATCTCGGCTTCATAATTCTACTAGACAGTCTACAAACATTGTATACGATGCCCTTACTACATCTGCTGCCCGTCTAAAGTTATACCAAGCAATGAAGAAAGTCGGCGATGACAACATTATTCATTGTGGTAAGTTTTAAATTTGATACACATTTCATGTACAATTGTGTACAATTCAAGCACAATTGCTAAAAATTCGTGTACATTTTGTTTTTCAGACACTGATTCCATAGTTTTCCTGCAAGAACGAGGAAAAAATATGTTGGGAGACATGTGTGGAGATGCCCTAGGGCAGCTTTCCGATGCTACACCTCAGGGATACTGTATCGATGAAATTGTTCTTACGAGTCCTAATGTGTACTCTATCAAGATGCTGGACGCCCATGGAAACACAAAGTGTATTACCAAGACTCGAAACATTGTCACAAACAACGAATCTGCTGATCTAGTCAATTTTGAGGGCATGAAGAATATGGTAGGTCGTAAGATGAATCGTCTAGTTATAATGATTTTTTTCTCAGACGTCTCCAGAGTCCTGCGTACTCACAGAAAGGGTTTTCACGGAAAACCTTTGCATCAAAAGAGGTTCAAATGTGTTAAATGATCAAAAAGCAGATATACAGCCGAAGCGTATGAAAACAACAGAGGAGATGGAGAATTTCGATGGAGATGATGTGTAGACGCCATTTTGTTTCACTTATGCTAATACTATCAAATATTTCACTTATGTTAATACTATTAATTATTTCACTTACGCTAATTCTATCATTTATACGCAAGTCAAATAAGATTTTATTGTAATGAATAACATATTATCATGACAACTTCTCTTTTTTCACGGTGTATCCGACTAATCAAAGGCATTTGGTGCCTCCATGCATGATGAAACTTTGTGTCATTTGGCTTTACGGTATTGAAGTTTCACAAAGCTAGTCTTTTCTTTATGATTCTATAGAAGCATCCATTAATGTGGATATGTGAAAAATCTGTGAAAACACTGAATATACCCCTCTCATAGGTGTGAAACAGAGGGGTACCCTCATTTTTTTTTAGACACGTGTTAGATATGTCTGCCTCAGCATGTATGTGTCTTTAGGAATATGCACAATTGTGTATCAAATTGTCTTCATTACGATTAAAAGAAATATGTGTTTGGTACCTATTTACAAGTGCTAGGATACCCCGGAGGGGGAATGTCTTGTGTGTGCTCAAAGGGGATGCCGATGGCACCTTTAGGTATCTACACTATTTTATAGTCTCCACCAAAAATAGACAAGAGGCACGTGTTGGCATACCCCAGAGGGGGATGCCTTTCTGGTTGGTACCTTTGGATACATGTCTTTATGTTCGGGTACAATTTTGTTGTCTTTATTACGATAATTTCAACAAAAACACTCGTTGGCATACCCCAGAGGGGGATGCCTTCTTGGTTGGCACCTTTAGGTATGTAACTTTATGCATGAACACAATTGTGTATGCAACTGTCTTCATAACGATAAAAAAGAAGAAGTACATATTGGCATGACCCCAGAGGGGTATGCCTTCTTGACTGTTGCCTTTAGGCATGTGTCTTCATGTATGAACACAATTGTATGGTCTTCATCACGATAAAACAGAAGTACATGTTGCTATATCCACAGAAGAAAATGCCTTCTTGATCGTCGTTTTTTTTAGAAAGTTGTTGAGAAAATACGAATGAAGGAGGAAAGAATTACAACATCAAGTCCACCTGGAGGATGAGTTGCCACGGTGAGTGGTGACGAATCGGAAGGTAAAAGAATGTGAGTGAAGCGAACATTAGAAATAGATTTAATATTGGATCTGTTTCTCCAGACATCTTGACCAAAGTATATTCGAAAGTGAATGTTTTTAGTATGCAACCGGTACTCTTCCTGATTGTACATTTCTCTCAGACATGAAGTGTTTTCGACAAAATCAACCATTTCAACAGTCAAAAAAAGTGAAAACCCTTGTCATATGAACAAGGAGGCATTATCACAAACTCCTGGATTATTACTGGATATGTAAATTTTGGAAACCTTTTTACTCTATGATAGAAAAAATGTTGTTGGCATCGAGTGAAGTTCACAATTAAAAAAGAGGTGTACCTGAATTATTTCCCTTGTCATCTTGCCAAAATCAAAATATTTGCAAAAATAATACTTTCTCAAGCATGTTTTCACCGAAAATTTTGCTCCTTTACTTGAAATCTTCGATTTCCATAAAGAAATTTTACAATTTCTGCCATGTTTCTCATGGTGCATCCATTTGTGTAAAATCAAACTAGGCATAAACTATGCCTCCACATCCCAAACTATATTACTATGTTATTCCCAGTCAGCTGTCAACTGTCTCTCAAAACCAAACCGTCATAATGATCGGCACCTAATATGAGTGATTCTCTTCAGAATGTAATGTTCATCGTCTAGTTGAAAATACCTTCTAATTCTCAACACCATAGCTCATGGAGCTAGGAAAACATACAATTCAAAGTTCCGTCATAGAAATCATACGAGAAACACAACCACTTTTGAAATTTTCCTGTGGAGAAATCGTATGAACTGTAGAAGAAAGACGCTGGAAGTCAGTCGCCTACTATATCGAAAGGGTTTCCAAAGTTGGAATACCAGACAAAATTCAAGATGAGCAAAGGATTGGGTACCAATACCAAGTAGAAGGAATCCGATGGACACTATGGTCAAATAGTTCCAATACACCTAAACTAATGTGCTTAGAACCGACTAGTGGATAACAAGTTTATTTAGGTTCATAGGTTTGTCGGTTTGTTCTCTAGTCCATATGATGCTCAATGTTGTGACTACTGAACATTGTCCAGTGTTGAATTATGAAATGGTCATTAGAAAGATGTTTTCTACAAGTTTTCTTGGTACACTCTATTATTTTTGCCATTTTCTTCAGTCAAAGACTGGTTTACACTCATATTCACAGACACAAAGGCAGAAGAAAACTAGTATTCAAAAAGTTAATTGTGTGCACTTTCAGTAATGTTCCTTGTTTTTCAAACATCGAATAAAAATTGTAACTTGTTGTGTCTACGATTTCTGGTTTTTCGCCTCATGTCAGCTATTACCTAGGGTCTTCAACTCGATTATGATCGGCATGATCGTACTCTGTTAAGAGTTTTGACCCAACATTATGCTCACTATACCTTATTTTCTAGTGATTAATACATGTCGGATGTTCTGAATAAATGCATAGACATACATGGCCTCGGGCCATCTTCTCTTTATCAAAAATAATAAAAGAATCAATTGAATAATAGTGTTGAACACATTGTGCACAATTGTGCACATTTCATACACATTTACTTTGCAAGAGATATTTTCATCAAAAGTAAAAGATGAAGGAGCCTCCGTTAAGAGGCAATGTAGGAGGGAGCCTCCGCTAGAAGGCGCAAGTTTTGAGCCACCGTTATATGGTGGCTTAGAAGAATGTACATACAATAGAAATGTGGGAGCCTCCGCTAGGAGGCGATACAGATGGGAGCTTCCGTAAGGATGCGACTTAGAAGGGTGTACATATGATAGAGGTCTGGCGAGCCTTCGCCAGAAGGCGATACAGATGAGAGCTTCAGTAAGGATGCGACCTAGATGGGAACCTCCACTAGGAGGTGAAACCAGTTGAGAGCCTCCACAAGGAGGCGAAAAGAAGAGATGACGGTAGGTATGTTTTCATGTTGATGAAGAAAAGAAGTCTCCGCAGGAAGACAATCTTGGTGGGAGTCTCCCAAACGGAGACGACCTATTGGGTGTACAGTAGGATTGTCTTTATGATGCTGAAGAGTAAATAGACAAATAAAATGTGAATATAACAGAAAAGCGCCTGGAAAATGAGTTGCCCCGGTGAGGGGTGACGAGTTGACAGGTAAAAAAGAAAAGTCACCCCTGTGAGGGGTGACGAATTGAGACATTGTTTTGACAATTAATTGACTGAAGTCTTAAGATGTAAATGAATTGACAGTTATTAATTTAGGTGAAACACTTTTTTTTAGTAATGGATGCCATAAGACATCCATTACTCATACCGGCACGCGTATTTCAGACGTATGCATGCATACATCAGAAATACTATAGTTTCTATTTATTAAATTTCTTTCCACTCATTAACTTTTTCCTTGTGACCTTACGGCTCGTCACCACTCACCGTGGCAACTCACTCTCCAGGTCGACTATATGTTGTATTTTTCCTCCCCCTTCATCCATTTTAGCCTCCCTCCTTCTTTTTTTTCCCCCAGAAAGACACCCCTTCTGGGCCATCCCCTATCGGAGACGTCCCGGGAAGGGGCTCTGACCCATGGCGCTGCGCTTGTTTCTCAATTTTTTGAAGACTAGACTATGTGATGTACATACTGCACATATTCAACCATTCACTAAAACTATGTGATGTAAGCAATTCCGCAATAGAGAGAAGTCTCCGGGAAAAGTTGACTGTATAAATAGGAGAAGACTCTCGGAATTGAAAACCAAGCATTTTTTGAAAGAAACTCTAGCTATTCAAAAACATGGGCTTTCTCTCACATGCGATAGCACTTGGAGTTGGATACTTTGTTGGAAAATCTTACTGTTTCCAATATAAAGTAAGAATGATTTGAAATGTTTTCGAATCCTATGAAAGTCTTATTCTTCAGGTACATCGTCTTCCAGAAGACGGATCGGAGATGCATTTTCGAGAAGAAAGAGAAGAAGGACATCCAAAGTTTTGTGGAAAGCCTTTGTGTAGTCCTCGTTATCATCATCATTGTGAATATGATGGAGCATGTCCAGTTCAAAAATTTGAGAAACAAGCATAGCGCTGAAACAAGCGCAGCGCCATGGGTCAGAGCCCCTTCCCGGGACGTCTCCGATAGGGGATGGCCCAGAAGGGGTGTCTTTCTGGGGGAAAAAAAAGAAGGAGGGAGGCTAAAATGGATGAAGGGGGAGGAAAAATACAACATATAGTCGACCTGGAGAGTGAGTTGCCACGGTGAGTGGTGACGAGCCGTAAGGTCACAAGGAAAAAGTTAATGAGTGGAAAGAAATTTAATAAATAGAAACTATAGTATTTCTGATGTATGCATGCATACGTCTGAAATACGCGTGCCGGTATGAGTAATGGATGTCTTATGGCATCCATTACTAAAAAAAAGTGTTTCACCTAAATTAATAACTGTCAATTCATTTACATCTTAAGACTTCAGTCAATTAATTGTCAAAACAATGTCTCAATTCGTCACCCCTCACAGGGGTGACTTTTCTTTTTTACCTGTCAACTCGTCACCCCTCACCGGGGCAACTCATTTTCCAGGCGCTTTTCTGTTATATTCACATTTTATTTGTCTATTTACTCTTCAGCATCATAAAGACAATCCTACTGTACACCCAATAGGTCGTCTCCGTTTGGGAGACTCCCACCAAGATTGTCTTCCTGCGGAGACTTCTTTTCTTCATCAACATGAAAACATACCTACCGTCATCTCTTCTTTTCGCCTCCTTGTGGAGGCTCTCAACTGGTTTCACCTCCTAGTGGAGGTTCCCATCTAGGTCGCATCCTTACTGAAGCTCTCATCTGTATCGCCTTCTGGCGAAGGCTCGCCAGACCTCTATCATATGTACACCCTTCTAAGTCGCATCCTTACGGAAGCTCCCATCTGTATCGCCTCCTAGCGGAGGCTCCCACATTTCTATTGTATGTACATTCTTCTAAGCCACCATATAACGGTGGCTCAAAACTTGCGCCTTCTAGCGGAGGCTCCCTCCTACATTGCCTCTTAACGGAGGCTCCTTCATCTTTTACTTTTGATGAAAATATCTCTTGCAAAGTAAATGTGTATGAAATGTGCACAATTGTGCACAATGTGTTCAACACTATTATTCAATTGATTCTTTTATTATTTTTGATAAAGAGAAGATGGCCCGAGGCCATGTATGTCTATGCATTTATTCAGAACATCCGACATGTATTAATCACTAGAAAATAAGGTATAGTGAGCATAATGTTGGGTCAAAACTCTTAACAGAGTACGATCATGCCGATCATAATCGAGTTGAAGACCCTAGGTAATAGCTGACATGAGGCGAAAAACCAGAAATCGTAGACACAACAAGTTACAATTTTTATTCGATGTTTGAAAAACAAGGAACATTACTGAAAGTGCACACAATTAACTTTTTGAATACTAGTTTTCTTCTGCCTTTGTGTCTGTGAATATGAGTGTAAACCAGTCTTTGACTGAAGAAAATGGCAAAAATAATAGAGTGTACCAAGAAAACTTGTAGAAAACATCTTTCTAATGACCATTTCATAATTCAACACTGGACAATGTTCAGTAGTCACAACATTGAGCATCATATGGACTAGAGAACAAACCGACAAACCTATGAACCTAAATAAACTTGTTATCCACTAGTCGGTTCTAAGCACATTAGTTTAGGTGTATTGGAACTATTTGACCATAGTGTCCATCGGATTCCTTCTACTTGGTATTGGTACCCAATCCTTTGCTCATCTTGAATTTTGTCTGGTATTCCAACTTTGGAAACCCTTTCGATATAGTAGGCGACTGACTTCCAGCGTCTTTCTTCTACAGTTCATACGATTTCTCCACAGGAAAATTTCAAAAGTGGTTGTGTTTCTCGTATGATTTCTATGACGGAACTTTGAATTGTATGTTTTCCTAGCTCCATGAGCTATGGTGTTGAGAATTAGAAGGTATTTTCAACTAGACGATGAACATTACATTCTGAAGAGAATCACTCATATTAGGTGCCGATCATTATGACGGTTTGGTTTTGAGAGACAGTTGACAGCTGACTGGGAATAACATAGTAATATAGTTTGGGATGTGGAGGCATAGTTTATGCCTAGTTTGATTTTACACAAATGGATGCACCATGAGAAACATGGCAGAAATTGTAAAATTTCTTTATGGAAATCGAAGATTTCAAGTAAAGGAGCAAAATTTTCGGTGAAAACATGCTTGAGAAAGTATTATTTTTGCAAATATTTTGATTTTGGCAAGATGACAAGGGAAATAATTCAGGTACACCTCTTTTTTAATTGTGAACTTCACTCGATGCCAACAACATTTTTTCTATCATAGAGTAAAAAGGTTTCCAAAATTTACATATCCAGTAATAATCCAGGAGTTTGTGATAATGCCTCCTTGTTCATATGACAAGGGTTTTCACTTTTTTTGACTGTTGAAATGGTTGATTTTGTCGAAAACACTTCATGTCTGAGAGAAATGTACAATCAGGAAGAGTACCGGTTGCATACTAAAAACATTCACTTTCGAATATACTTTGGTCAAGATGTCTGGAGAAACAGATCCAATATTAAATCTATTTCTAATGTTCGCTTCACTCACATTCTTTTACCTTCCGATTCGTCACCACTCACCGTGGCAACTCATCCTCCAGGTGGACTTGATGTTGTAATTCTTTCCTCCTTCATTCGTATTTTCTCAACAACTTTCTAAAAAAAAACGACGATCAAGAAGGCATTTTCTTCTGTGGATATAGCAACATGTACTTCTGTTTTATCGTGATGAAGACCATACAATTGTGTTCATACATGAAGACACATGCCTAAAGGCAACAGTCAAGAAGGCATACCCCTCTGGGGTCATGCCAATATGTACTTCTTCTTTTTTATCGTTATGAAGACAGTTGCATACACAATTGTGTTCATGCATAAAGTTACATACCTAAAGGTGCCAACCAAGAAGGCATCCCCCTCTGGGGTATGCCAACGAGTGTTTTTGTTGAAATTATCGTAATAAAGACAACAAAATTGTACCCGAACATAAAGACATGTATCCAAAGGTACCAACCAGAAAGGCATCCCCCTCTGGGGTATGCCAACACGTGCCTCTTGTCTATTTTTGGTGGAGACTATAAAATAGTGTAGATACCTAAAGGTGCCATCGGCATCCCCTTTGAGCACACACAAGACATTCCCCCTCCGGGGTATCCTAGCACTTGTAAATAGGTACCAAACACATATTTCTTTTAATCGTAATGAAGACAATTTGATACACAATTGTGCATATTCCTAAAGACACATACATGCTGAGGCAGACATATCTAACACGTGTCTAAAAAAAAATGAGGGTACCCCTCTGTTTCACACCTATGAGAGGGGTATATTCAGTGTTTTCACAGATTTTTCACATATCCACATTAATGGATGCTTCTATAGAATCATAAAGAAAAGACTAGCTTTGTGAAACTTCAATACCGTAAAGCCAAATGACACAAAGTTTCATCATGCATGGAGGCACCAAATGCCTTTGATTAGTCGGATACACCGTGAAAAAAGAGAAGTTGTCATGATAATATGTTATTCATTACAATAAAATCTTATTTGACTTGCGTATAAATGATAGAATTAGCGTAAGTGAAATAATTAATAGTATTAACATAAGTGAAATATTTGATAGTATTAGCATAAGTGAAACAAAATGGCGTCTACACATCATCTCCATCGAAATTCTCCATCTCCTCTGTTGTTTTCATACGCTTCGGCTGTATATCTGCTTTTTGATCATTTAACACATTTGAACCTCTTTTGATGCAAAGGTTTTCCGTGAAAACCCTTTCTGTGAGTACGCAGGACTCTGGAGACGTCTGAGAAAAAAATCATTATAACTAGACGATTCATCTTACGACCTACCATATTCTTCATGCCCTCAAAATTGACTAGATCAGCAGATTCGTTGTTTGTGACAATGTTTCGAGTCTTGGTAATACACTTTGTGTTTCCATGGGCGTCCAGCATCTTGATAGAGTACACATTAGGACTCGTAAGAACAATTTCATCGATACAGTATCCCTGAGGTGTAGCATCGGAAAGCTGCCCTAGGGCATCTCCACACATGTCTCCCAACATATTTTTTCCTCGTTCTTGCAGGAAAACTATGGAATCAGTGTCTGAAAAACAAAATGTACACGAATTTTTAGCAATTGTGCTTGAATTGTACACAATTGTACATGAAATGTGTATCAAATTTAAAACTTACCACAATGAATAATGTTGTCATCGCCGACTTTCTTCATTGCTTGGTATAACTTTAGACGGGCAGCAGATGTAGTAAGGGCATCGTATACAATGTTTGTAGACTGTCTAGTAGAATTATGAAGCCGAGATACGAGAATTTGATCATCGCTCCACTCTCCAAAACTCTGTGGGCTGTTGGAGGGTGTTGTTATGAAGTCGATGGCAGCCAAGGCATCAAAGATTGGAAACATTTTCGTGTCCGTACAGGATCGATCATATGCATATTCACACCAGTTCTTGTTTAGAAAAAGTTTTGCAAAATTTTGAAGAGTTGGATTCTTTTCGATTGATTTTATATCCAAATCGACCTTGTCATTCTCACGAATGGCATCTATATGAGCAGTCTTTTCTTCATATGTCATGTCTGGTCGTGGCCATCCAGTTGCCTCATGTTTCATTTTGAGTAGAGGGGTCATGAAACTTGTGAAAAAGTCGCCCGTAAACCATTGGTCATCTGACCAATGCCAGACTTCGTGCATCTTCAAAACTTGATATCCTTCTTGTAGAGCCACATTCAATTCGTCGGTACACCAAACTCCAGTCAGATATCTATCAGAAGCGTTGGTGTGTGTGCATTTTCCGGTATTTTCCGATTGTCCACACGTACGACAGAGTACAAAGAGTAATTTACCGTTTATCCTCTTGGGGAGAACCGGTATAGGACAGTCTGAGGGTGGGAGGATATCGCAAAACACCAATCCGCGATATGGAAGAGTATTATCCTTGATGGGTAGAAAGTTTAGAAGGATTCTATCAGGGTTGCCGATCGGGTAACTTGTTCCACGAATGTTGACATATGAATGAAGGGAATTGAAAACAAAGTGCTCAATTGAGTATTTTGGGCTTGTCTTGACTAGACTTTTGAATTGTTGAGTCCTTCCACCATAAAATGCATATCCAGGAACGAGGGGCTGAGTCCATTTGTACTGAAAAAATGTATTTTTTTCTAATGAAATTAAACTGTTTCAATAGTGTTCAACAAGAATGTCTCACACATGTCTCGCTTCGCTCTTTCTTTTTTCGTCTCCCTGTGGAGGCTCCTTTCTTCTTCTTTTATAAGGGTTCCATAGGGTTTTTTCATATATACCAAAGAAAACATACCTCAGTGAAAAACGTCTTCATTTCTGGATTCTCGCTTAGTTCCTTTTCGATTTCACAATCCCAAATGGCATGCACAGTGTAGTTGGCTGCTCGCATGGCTGTATCTTCTGTGACAGTACACTCGTAGAGTTGTTGAACTGTGGCATTCTTGTTGTGTTGACTGATGGCATCTCGAGTCAAGAAACATCTTGGACAACCATGCCGGCTACACGAGCGAATTACGTAAACTTCATTCGTCTTCTCATTGTACCCGTCAACATGGTAACCTTTTCCATCGCCACAATCAGCATAGAATTCACTTTTGGAGCACAATTTATGTCGGAATTGCAGATTGGGGTCTTGCTTTTCGAGCCAGAGGAGATATTCGATCGCATATTGAGCTTTATTTTGGCTCTCTGCTGAATAACCATAATAAGAGATGTTTCCGATAATTCCATCCTTTATGTGTTCGTATCTCATTACAAACATCATGTATGAGGTAAGGGATGGTGCTTGAATAAACGGAATCCAACCGGCCATGTGTTCTTGACAGAATTCCATATACTTGACGACAGTTTCCACCAGAATTTGAACATTGTTTTTGCAATGTTCAAGAATTTCCTTGTCGAAATCAAAAGGTTGATCCTTGTTTTCTTCATACCATTTCTCCAGGAGGGCCTTTTCTTTTGGTTTCTTGAAACTAGGCTCGTAATATTGAATAGGAGGCAGGGTGGGCAGCACTTGTCCATAATTGTCTGACTGATTGAAAAGGTGTGGAAAGTATCCCTTTGACTCTGTCTTGAGACTGAAGGCGTCAGGCAGCTGGTCCAAACGCATAGGAATATACCGTACCGTATCTCGAAAGTGTAAAACATTCGTCTTTGACAGTGGAATGTCGGCTGCGATAAAGTTTGATCCAGACATTATGAAATGTGGTTTGCAGGCATCACTTTTTACAAGTTGTTCCAACACGAAGACGTGGTCATATCTGGAAAAACACTAGATTACTTGATTTTTCAAAAGACTAGACCAACCTTCCGCCGTTATGGGCAATGACATAGGCATTTGTGAGTCTTGGATCAGTCTTCAGAATTTTGGCGAACCTCTCCAATACAGTACCCTTCTCCCCAGGTCGAAGATTGTATGTGAGTGTCTGCATCTCTCCGCAAGAGGAACAATGTCTCCCCATACACTCTTGGCAAATGTATTTGAAGCAGATGACATTCGGCACATGTTTTATTCCAAAAGATTTGATTCCTGGGAAGAAACGTGATTAGATACAAAATTGTGACATTAAAAATACCTTTGTATTCACTGGATGATACGACAACGCTTTCGATATCATAAATAACCATTGTCCAAGAACTCTGTTTATCCAACTGGCGTTTTAGGTTGGCTTTGGTTGGGACAGCATAACAGCATTTATGATTTCTCCGAGTCTTTTGCAAACAAATTTTGCAGTAGTAGTTTTCAAAGCAAGCGTGTTTCAGTGTACCATAGGATTCTCTTTCGTGGATTTTAAAACATTTCGGACATCTGAAGCAAGAATATTTACTCTATCATTTCTAATGAAACAACTTACTTTTCATAGACATCACAGTACGGCATAGTTTGCGAATTCTTCTTCTTCAAATGGCGCTCGAAACAAGACTTGCTGTGGAACGTGTTGTTGCACTTTTCACAGTGCATTTCTTCTTTTTCAGCTGGCTTGCAGTCCACATCTCCGCATCTTTTGCACACTTTTTTGCATTTTCGCCCATGATGCTTCTTTACAAGTTTATTGCATTTGAAGCAGTAAAAGACGTTGACAATCGGTGTCGATGGTTTGAAGAACTCGAAATGCTTATTAGCATAAAACAGAGGAATGAGTCCGTCGGCCTCTTTGTTGAACTCGACAAAAATTGTTGGACATGGTGCACCAGGGGCCAAGTGCCACACCACAATTTTGTAATCTTTCAGATAATCGGCTAGTCGAGCCAAATGAGTTAGATCGTGTTCTCCGTCATTTTCTTCAACACCAGCTTCTTCCAAAAGTTCCAGAGCTCTTCTCAATTGTGCTGGTGGACGACTAGTTTTGGCACACTAAAAATTTCAAAATGTCTTACTATTTTGGTAAAAAAAGACTCACGTTGGCTCTTGTCAGGCTTATGTATTCTCTGTATGAACTATTATCATCTCGTTTTTCCTCACTGTTGTAGTCTGACCAAAGTCTTCCGAGAATCACAGCTTTTGGTAGGCAATAGCCTTCTCCAACAACATTTGGGGTGCGAAGACCGAACATCTTCTGTAAATTTCAATTGTTACACTGGATTTTTTGAAAAATGCATACCATAATGTGCTCTGGAATCTGTCCTCCTCTGCCCGATACTTTTTCCTTTTTGAAAATCCTCATTGAGATTGTCATGGGTTCATCGAGTCCAAGATCTGACCGAGAGTCTTTTGGTGTTTGGCATTGCTTCGAGATTAAATCGATCAAGGTGTATCCATCGGCCATCTTGTACGTTTCATGAAAAATCCAGAAACCATCATCCTCCAAAAAGCCTGGATGCCGAACATTGAACCAATATCGAGTGTTTTTCAAACTTCCTCCAGCCTTTTCGAGCATGTGCCGGATAAAAATATCGAAAATTTTACCAATGTTCCGGTCCAGTGTCGCTGTTTGGGGTAAAAATTGCAGGTTTTTGAGCACCAATCGACGGGGTTTCAAGACTAGAGTTAAAGCAGTTGTTCGAATAAGGTCTGATCCACCTTCGATTTCGGCAAATTGTTCGAAAAAATCCATTTCCTCTTGGGTCACGAATGACTTTCGAATCAAGTTGTCACTGTTTCCTACAAGAAAAATATATTTTAAAAATTGAATAAAAAATAGTTCTTCTTACCATCGGGGTTAAAGTCGTTGGCAGCAGTCATCTTGTAACAAGAAATAATGACAAGTATGGACAAAAGGGGTTTTTTCGTATCTCGGTGTTAAAGAGGTGTGAAGGTCAGCATGCTCATATTTCCTTGTTTAATGGTGAGAACACTGGATAATTAGTCCACTATTGGTTTTCCAGTCTCGTGGTAATTATTCTTCTGTACGTCATCGGGTCAACCGTCTCAGATTTCTGTTTCGAAACCATGACATGAATGAAGTATTAAAATTTAAAATCAAGAGAAATGATACGGACATTATGTCTCGTTTCACTCACATTCTTTTACCTTCCGATTCGTCACCACTCATCGTGGCAACTCTTTTTTTTTCCCTTTCGTTTTTTTCCTGTTGTTGTTTTCTTCTTCTTTTTTTCTCTTTACCATCATACACCCCTCAATGTCGCCTCCTTTTCGGAGTCTCCCCCTTCCCTCTATACACAAAGAAAGTGTCCCTACCATACACCCCTTGCGGGCACCTTTTCTTTTTCTCGTCTTCTTGCGGATGCTCCTTCTCAACACCATAATGACACCCCCTCTATGCCGCCTCCTCGGGGTGGACACTTTTCAACAGCATAAAAGGCGCATCTACCGTATACTCCTTTTTTTACCGCATTCTGTCGGAGGTTTCTTTCTTCCCTCACAACCCTTTTAGCTGAAAACACATTAAAAAAGTAAGATAAAAAACATTTTAGGCTCCGCCCACTTTGGCTCAATCTAATTTTTTTTCATTTTTTGTGAGTTGTGACCTGTCTGAGATGAAATATCATACCCATGAGGGAAGAAAAATGCATCCTATGGATTTTTAGTGATCCTGCTCCCGCAGTGTAGTCAGAGGCGTTAGACTTTTTTTTTTCCGAAATTTGGATATAACTCTACCTATAACAGTACAACTGGATGCAGTGGTTGCTTTTTCAGCCTTTTTGGAGTCACCAGACAAAACACCTGGTGAGTTGTTTGTGTCTATTTTTCATGAAAAGAAACTTGTTTCACTTCAAAAAACTGTCAAACTGAATGATCAGGCCAAAGGTTCATTTTTTTCGGGTGATTAATTGCTTGGGAAAATTTATTTTCAGTGCGAAAACGACCACGTAACCGATCTGGAAAATCTTTGACGTGCAAAAAGACAGAGTTGCCAGTGACGAAGTTGAAAAAGGAAGAAGAGTGTACACAAACCAAGAGGGAAGAACCGATTGAATCTTTTTGCTAGGATTTGCAGCAAGTGCCAGGAAAACATTCTTCATGATGGCAAGACTTTAACAATTTCCCTGTCTTTGCATTGAGAAAGATTGTGTTTTCACTACTTTTACATGAACATTTTTATCAAGTTTTTACTGTTTTTGCTGGGGAAACATAAATATGCCTATCGGGTGACTGGAAAGGTGCATGTAGGGTTTACAAGGAAAAAACTGTGAAAAAACATGGCGAAACTGAGGAATACGAAGAAAATCAAAACTTTACCAAATCTGATGTTGAGAAAGACAAAACATGAAAAAGGCAATAATGATAAAGAAATATGGTTCCTATTCATGAAGTTACCGCACTGGGGTAATTAACGCGCGGAGCAGTAATTATCTCGCGGAGCATCTACCGTACAGAGCAATTATCTCGCGGAGCAGCAATTATCTCGCGGAGCAGCAATTATCTCACGGAGCAGCAATTATCAGTCGGAGCAATTAGTGATAATGATTATGAGCAATCTGATAACAATCTGAAACAATTCCAGCACAATTACAGCTATGGTATCATATTTCAGACTCCGCCCCCGTACTGGGTGAAAGTGTCCTTCTAACACTACTGGGAAAAAGTGTCCCGTTAATACTACTAATAATAAATAATCCGATAAATTTATAGAAGATGTTTCAAAAAAGTTCCGGGGAGCCTGACAATAAGCTCATTAAGGTTTTCGATGTTGCCATTTTTGAGGATGATAAGAGTAAATTTCTGATCAATTCTTGCCATTTACCTAGACTGAAACCGGTCACACTATAGAAAACGATACTGAAAGGGAATAGATTACGGTGTCGAAATGGGCGGAGCCACGTAAAGTAACGTTAGTATTCTTAGAATATTATCAACCAAAAAAGGTCGTAAAACAGTCTGAGATTATAATTAAAATGTGTTTACAAGTTAACCGAGACAAAATGGATTAATTTTCTCAGAATTCAATAGTAAAAGACTGTCTGTATAGCTGTATAGTCTTTATCTTACTATACTTGACTAAAGTCGTAAAATAGTCTGAAACCTTGATTAAAATGTAAAAACACTCTAGATTAAACGTACAAATCTAACTTCTCAGAATCCAACTTTTCTCGGATCGAAAGTCAAGTACTACTCTGAAAAAACTACACAAGCCCTTCCACTAATAGAAAACAAAACGAAATGCACTCTGATCATCACAAACAATACCAATGAAAACCTGTACTAACCTTAAAGGATAATTTTCCGAGAAGTTAAAATTCTAAGAAATTCCAAAGAGTTTGACCCACCAAAACAAGTGAAAGACATCCGAATATTTGTTCCCTGTTGTTACAAAAAAGAAGCGACGACGACGGCGACGTTGGACAGAAATAAAACGAAGGAAGCACACTATGTTTTCAATTATAACACTTTACTGATGGTGACAATTACTTCCAATTTCCCTACCAAGGCGAGAGAACAAGCAAAAGAAAACTGACAACATTTTTTCCTTCCAACTTTTTTTACGTGACTTTCTTGGAGTTTTGGTTTAGAGAAGGGAAGTCCTTCCTTTTCCAGAGTTGGTGGCAAGAAACAAACGGAAGAATCAGCAGTTTCCTTGTTACAAGAAAACGAACCCTCAGCACACTAAGAATGACAAAAAGAAGTAAGGGTCACACTGAAAAGAAAAAAAAGACGGGTTGAATACATCCGTAAATAAGTAATATACCGATGAGCACGAAGGCTTACAGAACACATGTATAGGAAAGAAGAAGAAGAGGAACAAAACAGAACGGAAGGGAATGAATAATTTCAGACCGGAAGGCCAAGGGTGATCAAGAGAAAAAATGAGGGTGGTGGGTGGATGATGATGGGAACGTGAAAAAAAAAACAAGAACAATGGTACGATGTGTCTTGCAAAAAAAGTGTGACTCTGACAGGGAGATGTCGTTGTTTGCAGATGATGAGATCTTCTACTATACAGAGTTCAAGTGACGGCTTTTCAGAAATGGAGATGATTGCGGGGGGCGAGGTACTCAGAAATAAGGATTTAGGAAACTTTTGAGAGGATCTTCTTCAGCTTTCCCTCTCTCTCAAGGCCGAAAAAATTCACACGCAATCTGCTTACCTATTTCTCTGGGGGAAGTTCCTTTGCTATTCCGCTTTTTTCTCACACCGATCTATTTTTGGAAACTTTGATGCTATTCTCAACTCCATTGACGATGTATCAACGCCCTCGCGTTTTGGCTCTTGATTGCACACAAACATATGAGTGGCTAATAAGTGTGTGATAGTGGTCTTCAGTTATTCATAGGGTCCAGGGACTTGGTTAGAGGGAAATTTGGTTTTGAAAAGTCACGTAAATGGTGACATAGATGGGAACAGAGGTACTGTAAGTGAAATTGTCCCGACTTGTCTATTTCTAGAATAATCTCGAAGTTTAGCTACTTCTCTAGCTTCCAGAGTCCTAAAATCATCCGGCTATAAAAATTTCAATTAGCTTGTTCTTTAGCTACTTTATTAAAAATTAGCTACATTATGCGAAACTCAGCGTAACAACTTTTCTAGCTTCCAGAAACCTCTGATTACCTAATTTTCAACATTTCCATCAAAACTTGGATTTAAAAAATCCCAGGGGAACCTCCACTAGGAGGTGAAACCAGTTGAGAGCCTCCACAAGGAGGCGAAAAGAAGAGATGACGGTAGGTATGTTTTCATGTTGATGAAGAAAAGAAGTCTCCGCAGGAAGACAATCTTGGTGGGAGTCTCCCAAACGGAGACGACCTATTGGGTGTACAGTAGGATTGTCTTTATGATGCTGAAGAGTAAATAGACAAATAAAATGTGAATATAACAGAAAAGCGCCTGGAAAATGAGTTGCCCCGGTGAGGGGTGACGAGTTGACAGGTAAAAAAGAAAAGTCACCCCTGTGAGGGGTGACGAATTGAGACATTGTTTTGACAATTAATTGACTGAAGTCTTAAGATGTAAATGAATTGACAGTTATTAATTTAGGTGAAACACTTTTTTTTAGTAATGGATGCCATAAGACATCCATTACTCATACCGGCACGCGTATTTCAGACGTATGCATGCATACATCAGAAATACTATAGTTTCTATTTATTAAATTTCTTTCCACTCATTAACTTTTTCCTTGTGACCTTACGGCTCGTCACCACTCACCGTGGCAACTCACTCTCCAGGTCGACTATATGTTGTATTTTTCCTCCCCCTTCATCCATTTTAGCCTCCCTCCTTCTTTTTTTTCCCCCAGAAAGACACCCCTTCTGGGCCATCCCCTATCGGAGACGTCCCGGGAAGGGGCTCTGACCCATGGCGCTGCGCTTGTTTCTCAATTTTTTGAAGACTAGACTATGTGATGTACATACTGCACATATTCAACCATTCACTAAAACTATGTGATGTAAGCAATTCCGCAATAGAGAGAAGTCTCCGGGAAAAGTTGACTGTATAAATAGGAGAAGACTCTCGGAATTGAAAACCAAGCATTTTTTGAAAGAAACTCTAGCTATTCAAAAACATGGGCTTTCTCTCACATGCGATAGCACTTGGAGTTGGATACTTTGTTGGAAAATCTTACTGTTTCCAATATAAAGTAAGAATGATTTGAAATGTTTTCGAATCCTATGAAAGTCTTATTCTTCAGGTACATCGTCTTCCAGAAGACGGATCGGAGATGCATTTTCGAGAAGAAAGAGAAGAAGGACATCCAAAGTTTTGTGGAAAGCCTTTGTGTAGTCCTCGTTATCATCATCATTGTGAATATGATGGAGCATGTCCAGTTCAAAAATTTGAGAAACAAGCATAGCGCTGAAACAAGCGCAGCGCCATGGGTCAGAGCCCCTTCCCGGGACGTCTCCGATAGGGGATGGCCCAGAAGGGGTGTCTTTCTGGGGGAAAAAAAAGAAGGAGGGAGGCTAAAATGGATGAAGGGGGAGGAAAAATACAACATATAGTCGACCTGGAGAGTGAGTTGCCACGGTGAGTGGTGACGAGCCGTAAGGTCACAAGGAAAAAGTTAATGAGTGGAAAGAAATTTAATAAATAGAAACTATAGTATTTCTGATGTATGCATGCATACGTCTGAAATACGCGTGCCGGTATGAGTAATGGATGTCTTATGGCATCCATTACTAAAAAAAAGTGTTTCACCTAAATTAATAACTGTCAATTCATTTACATCTTAAGACTTCAGTCAATTAATTGTCAAAACAATGTCTCAATTCGTCACCCCTCACAGGGGTGACTTTTCTTTTTTACCTGTCAACTCGTCACCCCTCACCGGGGCAACTCATTTTCCAGGCGCTTTTCTGTTATATTCACATTTTATTTGTCTATTTACTCTTCAGCATCATAAAGACAATCCTACTGTACACCCAATAGGTCGTCTCCGTTTGGGAGACTCCCACCAAGATTGTCTTCCTGCGGAGACTTCTTTTCTTCATCAACATGAAAACATACCTACCGTCATCTCTTCTTTTCGCCTCCTTGTGGAGGCTCTCAACTGGTTTCACCTCCTAGTGGAGGTTCCCATCTAGGTCGCATCCTTACTGAAGCTCTCATCTGTATCGCCTTCTGGCGAAGGCTCGCCAGACCTCTATCATATGTACACCCTTCTAAGTCGCATCCTTACGGAAGCTCCCATCTGTATCGCCTCCTAGCGGAGGCTCCCACATTTCTATTGTATGTACATTCTTCTAAGCCACCATATAACGGTGGCTCAAAACTTGCGCCTTCTAGCGGAGGCTCCCTCCTACATTGCCTCTTAACGGAGGCTCCTTCATCTTTTACTTTTGATGAAAATATCTCTTGCAAAGTAAATGTGTATGAAATGTGCACAATTGTGCACAATGTGTTCAACACTATTATTCAATTGATTCTTTTATTATTTTTGATAAAGAGAAGATGGCCCGAGGCCATGTATGTCTATGCATTTATTCAGAACATCCGACATGTATTAATCACTAGAAAATAAGGTATAGTGAGCATAATGTTGGGTCAAAACTCTTAACAGAGTACGATCATGCCGATCATAATCGAGTTGAAGACCCTAGGTAATAGCTGACATGAGGCGAAAAACCAGAAATCGTAGACACAACAAGTTACAATTTTTATTCGATGTTTGAAAAACAAGGAACATTACTGAAAGTGCACACAATTAACTTTTTGAATACTAGTTTTCTTCTGCCTTTGTGTCTGTGAATATGAGTGTAAACCAGTCTTTGACTGAAGAAAATGGCAAAAATAATAGAGTGTACCAAGAAAACTTGTAGAAAACATCTTTCTAATGACCATTTCATAATTCAACACTGGACAATGTTCAGTAGTCACAACATTGAGCATCATATGGACTAGAGAACAAACCGACAAACCTATGAACCTAAATAAACTTGTTATCCACTAGTCGGTTCTAAGCACATTAGTTTAGGTGTATTGGAACTATTTGACCATAGTGTCCATCGGATTCCTTCTACTTGGTATTGGTACCCAATCCTTTGCTCATCTTGAATTTTGTCTGGTATTCCAACTTTGGAAACCCTTTCGATATAGTAGGCGACTGACTTCCAGCGTCTTTCTTCTACAGTTCATACGATTTCTCCACAGGAAAATTTCAAAAGTGGTTGTGTTTCTCGTATGATTTCTATGACGGAACTTTGAATTGTATGTTTTCCTAGCTCCATGAGCTATGGTGTTGAGAATTAGAAGGTATTTTCAACTAGACGATGAACATTACATTCTGAAGAGAATCACTCATATTAGGTGCCGATCATTATGACGGTTTGGTTTTGAGAGACAGTTGACAGCTGACTGGGAATAACATAGTAATATAGTTTGGGATGTGGAGGCATAGTTTATGCCTAGTTTGATTTTACACAAATGGATGCACCATGAGAAACATGGCAGAAATTGTAAAATTTCTTTATGGAAATCGAAGATTTCAAGTAAAGGAGCAAAATTTTCGGTGAAAACATGCTTGAGAAAGTATTATTTTTGCAAATATTTTGATTTTGGCAAGATGACAAGGGAAATAATTCAGGTACACCTCTTTTTTAATTGTGAACTTCACTCGATGCCAACAACATTTTTTCTATCATAGAGTAAAAAGGTTTCCAAAATTTACATATCCAGTAATAATCCAGGAGTTTGTGATAATGCCTCCTTGTTCATATGACAAGGGTTTTCACTTTTTTTGACTGTTGAAATGGTTGATTTTGTCGAAAACACTTCATGTCTGAGAGAAATGTACAATCAGGAAGAGTACCGGTTGCATACTAAAAACATTCACTTTCGAATATACTTTGGTCAAGATGTCTGGAGAAACAGATCCAATATTAAATCTATTTCTAATGTTCGCTTCACTCACATTCTTTTACCTTCCGATTCGTCACCACTCACCGTGGCAACTCATCCTCCAGGTGGACTTGATGTTGTAATTCTTTCCTCCTTCATTCGTATTTTCTCAACAACTTTCTAAAAAAAAACGACGATCAAGAAGGCATTTTCTTCTGTGGATATAGCAACATGTACTTCTGTTTTATCGTGATGAAGACCATACAATTGTGTTCATACATGAAGACACATGCCTAAAGGCAACAGTCAAGAAGGCATACCCCTCTGGGGTCATGCCAATATGTACTTCTTCTTTTTTATCGTTATGAAGACAGTTGCATACACAATTGTGTTCATGCATAAAGTTACATACCTAAAGGTGCCAACCAAGAAGGCATCCCCCTCTGGGGTATGCCAACGAGTGTTTTTGTTGAAATTATCGTAATAAAGACAACAAAATTGTACCCGAACATAAAGACATGTATCCAAAGGTACCAACCAGAAAGGCATCCCCCTCTGGGGTATGCCAACACGTGCCTCTTGTCTATTTTTGGTGGAGACTATAAAATAGTGTAGATACCTAAAGGTGCCATCGGCATCCCCTTTGAGCACACACAAGACATTCCCCCTCCGGGGTATCCTAGCACTTGTAAATAGGTACCAAACACATATTTCTTTTAATCGTAATGAAGACAATTTGATACACAATTGTGCATATTCCTAAAGACACATACATGCTGAGGCAGACATATCTAACACGTGTCTAAAAAAAAATGAGGGTACCCCTCTGTTTCACACCTATGAGAGGGGTATATTCAGTGTTTTCACAGATTTTTCACATATCCACATTAATGGATGCTTCTATAGAATCATAAAGAAAAGACTAGCTTTGTGAAACTTCAATACCGTAAAGCCAAATGACACAAAGTTTCATCATGCATGGAGGCACCAAATGCCTTTGATTAGTCGGATACACCGTGAAAAAAGAGAAGTTGTCATGATAATATGTTATTCATTACAATAAAATCTTATTTGACTTGCGTATAAATGATAGAATTAGCGTAAGTGAAATAATTAATAGTATTAACATAAGTGAAATATTTGATAGTATTAGCATAAGTGAAACAAAATGGCGTCTACACATCATCTCCATCGAAATTCTCCATCTCCTCTGTTGTTTTCATACGCTTCGGCTGTATATCTGCTTTTTGATCATTTAACACATTTGAACCTCTTTTGATGCAAAGGTTTTCCGTGAAAACCCTTTCTGTGAGTACGCAGGACTCTGGAGACGTCTGAGAAAAAAATCATTATAACTAGACGATTCATCTTACGACCTACCATATTCTTCATGCCCTCAAAATTGACTAGATCAGCAGATTCGTTGTTTGTGACAATGTTTCGAGTCTTGGTAATACACTTTGTGTTTCCATGGGCGTCCAGCATCTTGATAGAGTACACATTAGGACTCGTAAGAACAATTTCATCGATACAGTATCCCTGAGGTGTAGCATCGGAAAGCTGCCCTAGGGCATCTCCACACATGTCTCCCAACATATTTTTTCCTCGTTCTTGCAGGAAAACTATGGAATCAGTGTCTGAAAAACAAAATGTACACGAATTTTTAGCAATTGTGCTTGAATTGTACACAATTGTACATGAAATGTGTATCAAATTTAAAACTTACCACAATGAATAATGTTGTCATCGCCGACTTTCTTCATTGCTTGGTATAACTTTAGACGGGCAGCAGATGTAGTAAGGGCATCGTATACAATGTTTGTAGACTGTCTAGTAGAATTATGAAGCCGAGATACGAGAATTTGATCATCGCTCCACTCTCCAAAACTCTGTGGGCTGTTGGAGGGTGTTGTTATGAAGTCGATGGCAGCCAAGGCATCAAAGATTGGAAACATTTTCGTGTCCGTACAGGATCGATCATATGCATATTCACACCAGTTCTTGTTTAGAAAAAGTTTTGCAAAATTTTGAAGAGTTGGATTCTTTTCGATTGATTTTATATCCAAATCGACCTTGTCATTCTCACGAATGGCATCTATATGAGCAGTCTTTTCTTCATATGTCATGTCTGGTCGTGGCCATCCAGTTGCCTCATGTTTCATTTTGAGTAGAGGGGTCATGAAACTTGTGAAAAAGTCGCCCGTAAACCATTGGTCATCTGACCAATGCCAGACTTCGTGCATCTTCAAAACTTGATATCCTTCTTGTAGAGCCACATTCAATTCGTCGGTACACCAAACTCCAGTCAGATATCTATCAGAAGCGTTGGTGTGTGTGCATTTTCCGGTATTTTCCGATTGTCCACACGTACGACAGAGTACAAAGAGTAATTTACCGTTTATCCTCTTGGGGAGAACCGGTATAGGACAGTCTGAGGGTGGGAGGATATCGCAAAACACCAATCCGCGATATGGAAGAGTATTATCCTTGATGGGTAGAAAGTTTAGAAGGATTCTATCAGGGTTGCCGATCGGGTAACTTGTTCCACGAATGTTGACATATGAATGAAGGGAATTGAAAACAAAGTGCTCAATTGAGTATTTTGGGCTTGTCTTGACTAGACTTTTGAATTGTTGAGTCCTTCCACCATAAAATGCATATCCAGGAACGAGGGGCTGAGTCCATTTGTACTGAAAAAATGTATTTTTTTCTAATGAAATTAAACTGTTTCAATAGTGTTCAACAAGAATGTCTCACACATGTCTCGCTTCGCTCTTTCTTTTTTCGTCTCCCTGTGGAGGCTCCTTTCTTCTTCTTTTATAAGGGTTCCATAGGGTTTTTTCATATATACCAAAGAAAACATACCTCAGTGAAAAACGTCTTCATTTCTGGATTCTCGCTTAGTTCCTTTTCGATTTCACAATCCCAAATGGCATGCACAGTGTAGTTGGCTGCTCGCATGGCTGTATCTTCTGTGACAGTACACTCGTAGAGTTGTTGAACTGTGGCATTCTTGTTGTGTTGACTGATGGCATCTCGAGTCAAGAAACATCTTGGACAACCATGCCGGCTACACGAGCGAATTACGTAAACTTCATTCGTCTTCTCATTGTACCCGTCAACATGGTAACCTTTTCCATCGCCACAATCAGCATAGAATTCACTTTTGGAGCACAATTTATGTCGGAATTGCAGATTGGGGTCTTGCTTTTCGAGCCAGAGGAGATATTCGATCGCATATTGAGCTTTATTTTGGCTCTCTGCTGAATAACCATAATAAGAGATGTTTCCGATAATTCCATCCTTTATGTGTTCGTATCTCATTACAAACATCATGTATGAGGTAAGGGATGGTGCTTGAATAAACGGAATCCAACCGGCCATGTGTTCTTGACAGAATTCCATATACTTGACGACAGTTTCCACCAGAATTTGAACATTGTTTTTGCAATGTTCAAGAATTTCCTTGTCGAAATCAAAAGGTTGATCCTTGTTTTCTTCATACCATTTCTCCAGGAGGGCCTTTTCTTTTGGTTTCTTGAAACTAGGCTCGTAATATTGAATAGGAGGCAGGGTGGGCAGCACTTGTCCATAATTGTCTGACTGATTGAAAAGGTGTGGAAAGTATCCCTTTGACTCTGTCTTGAGACTGAAGGCGTCAGGCAGCTGGTCCAAACGCATAGGAATATACCGTACCGTATCTCGAAAGTGTAAAACATTCGTCTTTGACAGTGGAATGTCGGCTGCGATAAAGTTTGATCCAGACATTATGAAATGTGGTTTGCAGGCATCACTTTTTACAAGTTGTTCCAACACGAAGACGTGGTCATATCTGGAAAAACACTAGATTACTTGATTTTTCAAAAGACTAGACCAACCTTCCGCCGTTATGGGCAATGACATAGGCATTTGTGAGTCTTGGATCAGTCTTCAGAATTTTGGCGAACCTCTCCAATACAGTACCCTTCTCCCCAGGTCGAAGATTGTATGTGAGTGTCTGCATCTCTCCGCAAGAGGAACAATGTCTCCCCATACACTCTTGGCAAATGTATTTGAAGCAGATGACATTCGGCACATGTTTTATTCCAAAAGATTTGATTCCTGGGAAGAAACGTGATTAGATACAAAATTGTGACATTAAAAATACCTTTGTATTCACTGGATGATACGACAACGCTTTCGATATCATAAATAACCATTGTCCAAGAACTCTGTTTATCCAACTGGCGTTTTAGGTTGGCTTTGGTTGGGACAGCATAACAGCATTTATGATTTCTCCGAGTCTTTTGCAAACAAATTTTGCAGTAGTAGTTTTCAAAGCAAGCGTGTTTCAGTGTACCATAGGATTCTCTTTCGTGGATTTTAAAACATTTCGGACATCTGAAGCAAGAATATTTACTCTATCATTTCTAATGAAACAACTTACTTTTCATAGACATCACAGTACGGCATAGTTTGCGAATTCTTCTTCTTCAAATGGCGCTCGAAACAAGACTTGCTGTGGAACGTGTTGTTGCACTTTTCACAGTGCATTTCTTCTTTTTCAGCTGGCTTGCAGTCCACATCTCCGCATCTTTTGCACACTTTTTTGCATTTTCGCCCATGATGCTTCTTTACAAGTTTATTGCATTTGAAGCAGTAAAAGACGTTGACAATCGGTGTCGATGGTTTGAAGAACTCGAAATGCTTATTAGCATAAAACAGAGGAATGAGTCCGTCGGCCTCTTTGTTGAACTCGACAAAAATTGTTGGACATGGTGCACCAGGGGCCAAGTGCCACACCACAATTTTGTAATCTTTCAGATAATCGGCTAGTCGAGCCAAATGAGTTAGATCGTGTTCTCCGTCATTTTCTTCAACACCAGCTTCTTCCAAAAGTTCCAGAGCTCTTCTCAATTGTGCTGGTGGACGACTAGTTTTGGCACACTAAAAATTTCAAAATGTCTTACTATTTTGGTAAAAAAAGACTCACGTTGGCTCTTGTCAGGCTTATGTATTCTCTGTATGAACTATTATCATCTCGTTTTTCCTCACTGTTGTAGTCTGACCAAAGTCTTCCGAGAATCACAGCTTTTGGTAGGCAATAGCCTTCTCCAACAACATTTGGGGTGCGAAGACCGAACATCTTCTGTAAATTTCAATTGTTACACTGGATTTTTTGAAAAATGCATACCATAATGTGCTCTGGAATCTGTCCTCCTCTGCCCGATACTTTTTCCTTTTTGAAAATCCTCATTGAGATTGTCATGGGTTCATCGAGTCCAAGATCTGACCGAGAGTCTTTTGGTGTTTGGCATTGCTTCGAGATTAAATCGATCAAGGTGTATCCATCGGCCATCTTGTACGTTTCATGAAAAATCCAGAAACCATCATCCTCCAAAAAGCCTGGATGCCGAACATTGAACCAATATCGAGTGTTTTTCAAACTTCCTCCAGCCTTTTCGAGCATGTGCCGGATAAAAATATCGAAAATTTTACCAATGTTCCGGTCCAGTGTCGCTGTTTGGGGTAAAAATTGCAGGTTTTTGAGCACCAATCGACGGGGTTTCAAGACTAGAGTTAAAGCAGTTGTTCGAATAAGGTCTGATCCACCTTCGATTTCGGCAAATTGTTCGAAAAAATCCATTTCCTCTTGGGTCACGAATGACTTTCGAATCAAGTTGTCACTGTTTCCTACAAGAAAAATATATTTTAAAAATTGAATAAAAAATAGTTCTTCTTACCATCGGGGTTAAAGTCGTTGGCAGCAGTCATCTTGTAACAAGAAATAATGACAAGTATGGACAAAAGGGGTTTTTTCGTATCTCGGTGTTAAAGAGGTGTGAAGGTCAGCATGCTCATATTTCCTTGTTTAATGGTGAGAACACTGGATAATTAGTCCACTATTGGTTTTCCAGTCTCGTGGTAATTATTCTTCTGTACGTCATCGGGTCAACCGTCTCAGATTTCTGTTTCGAAACCATGACATGAATGAAGTATTAAAATTTAAAATCAAGAGAAATGATACGGACATTATGTCTCGTTTCACTCACATTCTTTTACCTTCCGATTCGTCACCACTCATCGTGGCAACTCTTTTTTTTTCCCTTTCGTTTTTTTCCTGTTGTTGTTTTCTTCTTCTTTTTTTCTCTTTACCATCATACACCCCTCAATGTCGCCTCCTTTTCGGAGTCTCCCCCTTCCCTCTATACACAAAGAAAGTGTCCCTACCATACACCCCTTGCGGGCACCTTTTCTTTTTCTCGTCTTCTTGCGGATGCTCCTTCTCAACACCATAATGACACCCCCTCTATGCCGCCTCCTCGGGGTGGACACTTTTCAACAGCATAAAAGGCGCATCTACCGTATACTCCTTTTTTTACCGCATTCTGTCGGAGGTTTCTTTCTTCCCTCACAACCCTTTTAGCTGAAAACACATTAAAAAAGTAAGATAAAAAACATTTTAGGCTCCGCCCACTTTGGCTCAATCTAATTTTTTTTCATTTTTTGTGAGTTGTGACCTGTCTGAGATGAAATATCATACCCATGAGGGAAGAAAAATGCATCCTATGGATTTTTAGTGATCCTGCTCCCGCAGTGTAGTCAGAGGCGTTAGACTTTTTTTTTTCCGAAATTTGGATATAACTCTACCTATAACAGTACAACTGGATGCAGTGGTTGCTTTTTCAGCCTTTTTGGAGTCACCAGACAAAACACCTGGTGAGTTGTTTGTGTCTATTTTTCATGAAAAGAAACTTGTTTCACTTCAAAAAACTGTCAAACTGAATGATCAGGCCAAAGGTTCATTTTTTTCGGGTGATTAATTGCTTGGGAAAATTTATTTTCAGTGCGAAAACGACCACGTAACCGATCTGGAAAATCTTTGACGTGCAAAAAGACAGAGTTGCCAGTGACGAAGTTGAAAAAGGAAGAAGAGTGTACACAAACCAAGAGGGAAGAACCGATTGAATCTTTTTGCTAGGATTTGCAGCAAGTGCCAGGAAAACATTCTTCATGATGGCAAGACTTTAACAATTTCCCTGTCTTTGCATTGAGAAAGATTGTGTTTTCACTACTTTTACATGAACATTTTTATCAAGTTTTTACTGTTTTTGCTGGGGAAACATAAATATGCCTATCGGGTGACTGGAAAGGTGCATGTAGGGTTTACAAGGAAAAAACTGTGAAAAAACATGGCGAAACTGAGGAATACGAAGAAAATCAAAACTTTACCAAATCTGATGTTGAGAAAGACAAAACATGAAAAAGGCAATAATGATAAAGAAATATGGTTCCTATTCATGAAGTTACCGCACTGGGGTAATTAACGCGCGGAGCAGTAATTATCTCGCGGAGCATCTACCGTACAGAGCAATTATCTCGCGGAGCAGCAATTATCTCGCGGAGCAGCAATTATCTCACGGAGCAGCAATTATCAGTCGGAGCAATTAGTGATAATGATTATGAGCAATCTGATAACAATCTGAAACAATTCCAGCACAATTACAGCTATGGTATCATATTTCAGACTCCGCCCCCGTACTGGGTGAAAGTGTCCTTCTAACACTACTGGGAAAAAGTGTCCCGTTAATACTACTAATAATAAATAATCCGATAAATTTATAGAAGATGTTTCAAAAAAGTTCCGGGGAGCCTGACAATAAGCTCATTAAGGTTTTCGATGTTGCCATTTTTGAGGATGATAAGAGTAAATTTCTGATCAATTCTTGCCATTTACCTAGACTGAAACCGGTCACACTATAGAAAACGATACTGAAAGGGAATAGATTACGGTGTCGAAATGGGCGGAGCCACGTAAAGTAACGTTAGTATTCTTAGAATATTATCAACCAAAAAAGGTCGTAAAACAGTCTGAGATTATAATTAAAATGTGTTTACAAGTTGACCGAGACAAAATGGATTAATTTTCTCAGAATTCAATAGTAAAAGACTGTCTGTATAGCTGTATAGTCTTTATCTTACTATACTTGACTAAAGTCGTAAAATAGTCTGAAACCTTGATTAAAATGTAAAAACACTCTAGATTAAACGTACAAATCTAACTTCTCAGAATCCAACTTTTCTCGGATCGAAAGTCAAGTACTACTCTGAAAAAACTACACAAGCCCTTCCACTAATAGAAAACAAAACGAAATGCACTCTGATCATCACAAACAATACCAATGAAAACCTGTACTAACCTTAAAGGATAATTTTCCGAGAAGTTAAAATTCTAAGAAATTCCAAAGAGTTTGACCCACCAAAACAAGTGAAAGACATCCGAATATTTGTTCCCTGTTGTTACAAAAAAGAAGCGACGACGACGGCGACGTTGGACAGAAATAAAACGAAGGAAGCACACTATGTTTTCAATTATAACACTTTACTGATGGTGACAATTACTTCCAATTTCCCTACCAAGGCGAGAGAACAAGCAAAAGAAAACTGACAACATTTTTTCCTTCCAACTTTTTTTACGTGACTTTCTTGGAGTTTTGGTTTAGAGAAGGGAAGTCCTTCCTTTTCCAGAGTTGGTGGCAAGAAACAAACGGAAGAATCAGCAGTTTCCTTGTTACAAGAAAACGAACCCTCAGCACACTAAGAATGACAAAAAGAAGTAAGGGTCACACTGAAAAGAAAAAAAAGACGGGTTGAATACATCCGTAAATAAGTAATATACCGATGAGCACGAAGGCTTACAGAACACATGTATAGGAAAGAAGAAGAAGAGGAACAAAACAGAACGGAAGGGAATGAATAATTTCAGACCGGAAGGCCAAGGGTGATCAAGAGAAAAAATGAGGGTGGTGGGTGGATGATGATGGGAACGTGAAAAAAAAAACAAGAACAATGGTACGATGTGTCTTGCAAAAAAAGTGTGACTCTGACAGGGAGATGTCGTTGTTTGCAGATGATGAGATCTTCTACTATACAGAGTTCAAGTGACGGCTTTTCAGAAATGGAGATGATTGCGGGGGGCGAGGTACTCAGAAATAAGGATTTAGGAAACTTTTGAGAGGATCTTCTTCAGCTTTCCCTCTCTCTCAAGGCCGAAAAAATTCACACGCAATCTGCTTACCTATTTCTCTGGGGGAAGTTCCTTTGCTATTCCGCTTTTTTCTCACACCGATCTATTTTTGGAAACTTTGATGCTATTCTCAACTCCATTGACGATGTATCAACGCCCTCGCGTTTTGGCTCTTGATTGCACACAAACATATGAGTGGCTAATAAGTGTGTGATAGTGGTCTTCAGTTATTCATAGGGTCCAGGGACTTGGTTAGAGGGAAATTTGGTTTTGAAAAGTCACGTAAATGGTGACATAGATGGGAACAGAGGTACTGTAAGTGAAATTGTCCCGACTTGTCTATTTCTAGAATAATCTCGAAGTTTAGCTACTTCTCTAGCTTCCAGAGTCCTAAAATCATCCGGCTATAAAAATTTCAATTAGCTTGTTCTTTAGCTACTTTATTAAAAATTAGCTACATTATGCGAAACTCAGCGTAACAACTTTTCTAGCTTCCAGAAACCTCTGATTACCTAATTTTCAACATTTCCATCAAAACTTGGATTTAAAAAATCCCAGTCTAATCTAAAATGTCTAGCAGCCTATTCAATCAAAACTCCTAGAACTCAAGACATTCAATCTCATTTTTTTGTCTACACGAACACATTGAAACTCTATTAGGATGTGATGTTCAGACATTCTTTCTCCTCAAAAAAAATTTCCCAGAATGAAATTTTCAGAAGATGTGCGCACTAGTAATCACATTCACGATGTATTTGAAAAAATTCGCTATGAGGAAGAAACAATAAAGAAACAACGGAAAACGTACTTTTAAAAGTTTCCTCAGATAACAATCTTTATTTTAAAAGTTCACACAATAAATTTGGCAGTTCTAGACCCTCGTGATCTATGTTTAGAACCGTTTTTCTGCTGATTTCTTGACTCTTGTGCCCTAACTCGATTAAGAAATAAAACATTCGCAAAAGAAGGGCAATCCCAGAAGAAGGGAAATTTTCTGGAGCAAAAAAAGTCTGAACCTTTTTCCTCCAGTTACTTGGAATGGACTAGACAAATTGGAATTGACTAGACATGATGATTTATTCCAGACGAATGTTTTTTGCTGTAATTGCGCCAAGCTGAAAAATAAAGTTGTGGGTGGTAAAATGAGCTTCTTGGTAGCCATGGGAAGAAGAATAATTACAACGTTGTAAGGGGAGAAGAGGGATATCTGCCCACACTTCCTGTTTGGTCGAAAAATGAGCAAATTAGTATGTGTGAAGTGCTAAGAAATTCTAATTGAGTGTCTGATTCAGATAGGATTATTCATCTAAACATTGGTTTGATGGTTGTATCAGTGGAAATTTTTTTTAATTTTCTTAAAATTAATTTTTAATAAATTTTTTAACCGTTCTCTCAAATCACATTTACTAACAACTAAAGTAAAAAATTTGAGTCAAAATGAAATTATTATTCACTGGCATTTTATCAGAGAATTGAGCATATCAGTAAAAACTCCAGAGCTCTCATAGTCTGAGATTATGTTAGCTTATCCATACTTCATCTTATTCGAATTTTCTTCATCGATTTTTATCGAATGTTTGAGGTTTCTGCCAAAATCTTATCAAAAGTCATTAATTTGTGTTTATTGGTAGTACGGTAGCCGATGATGTCTGACCGATTGTCGTCTCATCTTCACTGTCACATTCAGCAATTTAGAACATAAATCAACCAATTTGAATGGGGTTTCTATCGTAACGGAATGTACATTATCTTCAATCAAACGTTTTATTAGGCCATTGAGATCGACGAGGGAAAAAGTGCTGTTGCAAACAAACGACAAGGGAAGGAATACTGTAATGGGAAGGCAATACATACATTTTTAACACAAAAAAGTGTAGTCAAAAATTCCACCTAAGACTTTGATTTTTTGCTACTGCAAATGACTAGTTAGTGCTTTGTTAACTAGAGAAGAAGGGTGATGTGGATAATGGGAAAAAGGTACTGTAACATTAGCCACATACAAGATCGGTCGATTTTACAAAAAAAAAAAAACGTTAATTAACATTTTGGTTCTTGTGTAGTTATGGAGAGCCCGTCAATTTTTCGATTCCAATGAATTCTTTCCGATGAGCCTTCGGAGCTTGAGGACTCACTAGAAGACCTCGAATCAGTATTGTGAACCTTGATCGGGAAGCAAATGGATAGATTTGATACCAGTAGGAAGTTTTCACGGATCTTCTTCGATACAGTAATCAAACTCAGGACCAATAGAATGAAGAGGATTGGGATCAAGGTAAGCTGAAATTTCGAGAGTTTTTTTTTTGAAAATTTGAATTATTTGTCCTCACCTGTAATTCTGGGTAGAATGAATATTCAATAACTTCGTCTAGCACTTGGTGAGTGACTACAGTATCCTCGTTGTAGATCGGTGTGAAGAGCAGCAAAATCTGAAGATAGATTTTCAAATGTTTCACTCAGATTCTCCACAAACCAATTCGGATCCGAACACCAGGATACAGACGACAATGATGATCGGCGCCTGAACATTGACCTATTAGTTATTATTATACTTTTCTCTTGCAGTCACTAAAGGGTTATTGGCATTATCAAATAACATTTGTATCCAAGTTCATGTGTTTCTAAAAAGGTATCTCTCATCAAGATAAAGATCAAATATTGAAGGTGTTCCCCCCTGAGGCTTTTTTCACATTTAGATCTTAGATCATACCATTAGACAAGTCGTTGACATGTTTTCATGCAAGTTGTACCTGGCCAGAACGACTTGAAGATGACTGTTCCCGATGATCTTCTGAAAAAGGGTGTGGTTGGATAATAAAAAAAAATTGATAATCACCTTTCGATAGTAGTTGATGATCCAGAGAATGATGAAAACGAAGAACGCGAGAATGTTGAGAAGTGTTTGCCACATGGAGATCGAGTGGTATAGTTTGTAGTCGTTGAGCTGGAAAAATGAAATTAAAGGTGGTCGAAAAAAAATTTATGGCATGAAAATTGACCATCTTTCTGGTCCCCATTTTTTGACGGTTTTTTGAAATAATAAGGTGCAAAACGTATTTTCCGTTTTTCTAATGGGGCCGAGGCACACCTACTTGGGATTTATGGTGCCCACGCTCACCATTACAGCACTACTAGGCAGAGGTTCGGGCCGAAGCACAACATGCCTAGCTGAGGAATGAACCAGAAAGTACGAGGACCGAAGTACCGCACTACTACCATTCAACCACACAGCTGTTGGGGGTAACTAGAGGAGAAAGGAAATATATAGTGAGGGGCCCCCCCCCCCCAGTCAGCTACGGGGGTCGAAGGGATTAAGACGGAGACACAGAGATCACATTGTCCCTCTTCTTACCTCTGGCGGGGAGTATGGATACATTTGTTTCGGAGTTCTGATGTTCCATATCGGAATGAAGCTGACCAATACCTGGAATCAAGACCACTTTCTCGAACTAATCAGCCCATCTTCTTCTCAGTTCTATTTCTCTATTTCATTTCCAAAAATCCCATTACATTTCATCTCATCTATTCTTAGAAAATGAAGCGACCAGAGATGGTTGACCGTTAAGAAGATATGAAGAAGAAGAGAGAGAGTGGACATAGAAAGAGAACTGAACGTGATGTTCAAAAAACCATACGCTTCCAGTCCCATCTAATTTGATACCTGGATAATGGCGAGAATAGATCCGAGTGTAGGTTTTGAAGAGTAATTGCGATAGAATATGGTGGCTACAGTTCGTTCAATAGCCAAGGCGACTGAGGAAGTGGATAAACTCATTGCACCTAGGATCTCAATGTGTCGGATCACTGAAAAGATGATACAATCCAATAATTATCATAATATCTTTCCACAAACCTAATCCGTATTGAGGACTAAAAACTTGAAAATCACATTGCATATAATTAGGCATAACATTGGATATGAAGAATTTATAGAGGCAGTCTACGATGATACCTGGAAACAAAAACAGAAAAAAATATTATAATTTTTTTCAGATAGTACTCACCAGTGTTACAAACGATAGAAGAGATACATAAAACCAGGAGAATGACTTTTGTGTTAATGTGAATTCCTTTTGTTTTCACAATAGTTGCTGACAGTAAACCCATTCCCATTGTTGCCAAGGGAGCGGTCAGTAGTCGGGAGAGAATCGAGTATTCCATAAATGGGGATCCATAAATGACGTCAGCAGTTCCGCAAAGTTCGCATCGCGTACAATTCATGTACTTTTTGTCCATACTGAAGTTGAATTTCGAATAAAAAAATGCGTTTGGTCATTGTTGGATTAACACCAAGAAACAAAACGAGTTTCAATGCGATCAATTGATAAGAAGAGAAAGGAGACGAGGGGATAAACAGCTGATAAGGGATATATCATGGCTTAGTCAATCTCTCTTATCAGTCCCCTATTTTTTTGTGGTTTGACATTGACGGTCGAGACGGATTTAGAAACGAGGAAGTTAAAAATAGATTAGAGAGGATTTTGTTGGTATAAAAGGCGAAAAAGAAGCGAAGAAAAAATCAGCCATTTTGTGAGAGTATAAAGGAAGTTTAATGAGAGAATGAGGAGATAGAAAAAACCATTTCAATTCTGTTTTTCGATTCTTTTCGCTGATATCAGAAGGGGTTGACCGATAATGGGGAATTTACGTTAGTGTTAGAGTGTATGCGTGTGTATGTGTGCGTATGATTGTGTCTTGATGAAATGAAAAAGAGAAATCGAGAAAAAATAGATAGTCCTAGATAGAACTTTAGTTCAACTCAAACTTTTTCATCATTTTAATATTAACATTTTTCATTCAAAGCTTTTATTATTCCAAAACCATGGAGGTCCTGTTAATTTGAATGTAAACATTTAGGGAGGAGTAGAAAAAACGATCAATGCCTAGAGCTAGAGATTGAGAGACACAAAGAAAAGAACTGGTCTCTCCAGAAGAGTGATATGAATGGCTTTTTGTATAAGACGAAGAAGCTGACGTCCATCGTCTTCGTCCATCAATGGTAAGAGACAGAAAGGGAGAGAAGGCAAAAGTGATAGATCTTGCCGCCTGGTGTCCAGCATACTATCATGGGCACTGTTATGGATCCATTCGTAGTAGATCATCGATGTCGGGGAGGGAGGTCTTATCAGAAAAAGGATGACCAAAAAAAAGTACAGAAGTGAAAAGGGAAAGGTTTTTGTTTCTTGTCTATCCGCCGCTCGAAAAAAATGATGTTTTGCCGGACGATCAATCACTCGATCAGTGTGCCCTGATGAAAGTGATAGTTCGCCACGCACGTTTTATAGTAGCCGGGAGTACGCCCATTTCTTTCGACTTACTGGTTACTGTAGAGATAATGACTTACGAGGGATGGACTTGGACAACCAATCCCAGAAGGTTGCGAGGTTGGTTCAAGAATAACAAAAAAAGACAGAAAAAAGAGAGAAAAACATGACGATGATGAAGATGGTACCGTACCTCAAAGTTGTTCAACTGAATAACACGTTAAGGATAGATTGCTTAAGAGCAAAAGGCTTTATTTTTTAAGCTCATTAAAATATTCTAGAGATCTAAAGTTGACCAAAAATGATATATATAGTTGATAACAGTTCAGACAATGTGGCACCATTTAAGAAATACTTTGAGTAAGGGTTCGAAGTAAAATAAAAATATCTATTCGCGCTTCCTAAATAATCTCAAAGTTCATGCTACTAGCTAGCTAGCTAAGAAACAATTTTGAAAAAAAATTATGTTTTCTAGAAATTTTCTAAAAATATCGTCTGTAGCAGTTAATTTTTCCAGATTCACTTTTCTAGATTCATTTTCTTGAGATTCTCTACTATTCTCCTTCTCATAAACTTGAAAATATATTTGCCCCCAAAATTCAAATTAAGAAAGCCATCTGTCACTATATGAACGTCCTGTGACAATCTGTTTCTTTGCGGCTTTATCTCTTTCCCTCAAGGTGAGTGACCAGAAATTTCTTTTCACTTTCAGACAACCTCGCGTTTGACTTTTCTTCCACATTGATTTTTCTTATGAAAACTTTCACGCCCTCTTGCTAAGAAAGTGAAGGGAAAGTATTCATACAAGAACGGTGCGTCACTTTACATTGTTTTACCTTCTTCATGTGTTCGTTTTCAGCAGTCTTTGCTATAACTTTTTATAATAAAAGTACTGCACACTTCTTATCTACTCTATTTGAACCGACACCGCAGTATCAAAAGATCGGTCAATTATGTTTGCTCTTCCTTCGAGGAGTCCGTCAATCAGCTGGTCTGTCAATAACCTTGCTTCTTCCACTGTTCTCTTTTCTATTCGCAGTACTAAAGCACAATTATTTCTTTATAGCCGTCTTCAAAAATGGATGCTTTTTCAATCATCTTTTTTCTTCCTCACTTTTTCTACTTTTCTCGGAATCTATTTCTGCACTTTTCTGCGTCTCTGATGAATATCGGATTTTCTTTTCGTCTTGCTCCGGGTGTTTCTCTTTTTTTCGTATCTCTTTTCCTAGATAATGTATATGATTGACTATTTTTTCTTAAATTCAGCTTTCAAATGAAAAGAAAAAATATTTTTTCAGTGTCAAATAACATGGAAAAAGTTCCAAATGAATTGATGATTCAGATACTGGAAGAGTGCAATGTTGCAGATTGTATGTGTTTTAGAGCGGTGAGTTTTTATTTAAAAAAAAACCAAAATTTTGAACAGTTTTTCGATTAGCAAGTTGTTGGCTAGCTAATTTGAATCTTTGATTTTTTTTTGGGAAAAAAGTAAATAACAATTGAGTTTCCTAATAAAAACTGAGACTTTCTGTTTCCAGAATATTTTTGTTTTGAGAATACAAAGAAATTCAAAATTTCATATAACTAGTAACCAGTTCAACACGTCATTCCTGTCTCACTTTCTTTGTCTGAAAGTCAACCCAATCTTATCTCCAATCGAATCTTTCACCTTTCCTTCCCTTTTGCAGACTTCGAGTAGAAACAACGACGTTGGGAACTATGTGCTAAGAAAGTCACACACTTTCGATTACCGCCACTATAACGATCACTGTCACTTTGGAATTCGAAACGAAGACAACATAAAATATGGTACCAATTTGAGTCCGAATAAGGTGATAAATCACTTTCCATCATCACATTACGCACTCACAAAACCTTTCTTTTCTTTTCAGATGATCAATTTTATGGGATTCCTGCCCAGTATTCGCAAACTAGTGCTTGCTGACCTACCGTATCTCTTTACTTTGAGTGATATGATAAAAGTGAGGAGAACAAACGAAACACAAAAAAATTCATATGAACTCTTTCAGTTGGGAAAATCTCTTCCAAGTCTGCAAAAAATTGCTATCCTCCAACATGAAGACAAGAAATGGTTGGGAAAAGATGTTATGATGGGACTAACATATTTCAATTCTCTCAATAAGTTGAAACTGGATGGTTGGGAGCCGTCAAGTGTGACAAGAAGAGGTAGAATTAAACGATGTAGAGTTTTGATTCATAGAAAATTTCAGGATGCGCGTCACGTAACGAGGTGATACCACAAAGCACACTCCGCAACTTGATCAACTTGACCATCGTCTGCAAGCAAGAGACAGTATCAAAAGTACTCAAACATATTATTGATAATGAAATCACTCTATCAAAATGTGTCAAGGCCAAGGTAAACTTTACCGCGTTTTTTTTAAAAAAAGTTTTGAAATTGTCTTTGTAGCCCATTCATCATTTTACAGTTCAATGTCCGCCTTTCTTCGCCGGATATTCCGCATCTTATCATGAAATTTATTGAACATCATCCAATGATTCAAAAAATTTCCTTCAATGGATTTTTGTTCACAACACAGGAACAAGTGCAGAGTTTTTACAAGTATGAGATCTATTTGCTACGTTAAAATCCAACTATTTTTTCAGTCACCTGCTGGCACTCCCCCAATTGGAAATAATCCGAATGGAAAACTGTTCTGTAATTGAAAGAATCGAACAAGCTTTACAACGAACATTCATGGATGCATTAAGGAAGAGGGGAATCAAGTTCACCAATTTAGTGACAAGTTTAAGATACTGAAAATTTTTTCATTCGTATGTACATTTTCATTTTCTTCAAATAAATGAAATAATCATCATAACGAGATCGTCAACGGCGAACCAGCCCATCTTGCCACGAAATTTTGCATATCCAATAAATTTTCCGTTTGATGAGATTTGATAACGACGAGGAACCTAGAAAACCCATTATGAGTTGGGTACTGTATCACTTGATCAGTGATCAGACATCTTCAAAACGTACTTGTTCAAATAATCTTTCTCCGCAGACATATTTCCAATGTATACTGGAATATCAAAGACAGGGTAACCAGTTACTAGACATGCCGGAGACACTCCTCCTTTTCTATCGGTCAATGAAGCTTCGAATACTCCTCGCTTGTCATAGACTAATTCTTTGGCATGTTGATCGTCTACGGATGATGCTAGAACCCATTCTTTGATTTCTTCGTGTTTAGCGCCCTGAAACAAACACTTACTGATTTTGTTTTTTTAGTAATTTTTTAAACCTCCAGCCACTGTCTTGTCGGAAGCGATACTTCTGTTGGAATATCACTATTCTCAAAGAAGCCATAATCCACAAGCTCCCCATTTCCTTCTTCAATCGCGTCCACCAAATCAAGATAATGATTCAACAGCAAGAATCCGAGAGACTCATATTCTCTTCCGAGTTCCTTACAAGCTGCTCCTGCTTCATAGAAGATTCTATCCGGTGTTAATAAATCGGTATATCTCAACAACGATAAAGATTGTCTGAGACATAATCTCTGCACTTCTGGAACCGAGTTTCCCAACTCCTCAAGTGCAGTCCGTGTTGAAAGTAGATGAAGAGCCCAGAGAACATTTGTGAATTCTGGAAGATGCTCGGATCCCTCTTTCCTCAATGCATTATACACATCCAGATGGACATTTCGAACTCGCGATATCTCAGAATACGCGAACTTCGGCTTGGCCAATGTTTCCTCCATGAGATGTTTGTAGATTGAAAAATTCGCTGGATTGCTAGATGCTCCATATCTTTCCAGTGTTGTAAGAACTTGAGAATAATCCCTTCGATGTACCAGAATCGCTGCATATTGAGCAACATACTTGTCGAGAAGAGGGCGGTACTGAAAATTACTGTTCCGAGGGTTACGCCATAGACTAACTCACATTCTGAGATTTTGCTGTATCCAGTGCCTTTTCCCAGTTATCATTCTCAATCATCATATCAATTGCAGTTACTACATCAACATCAATAAGTTCTCCTAGACGTCCTTCATTCTTCAAACTTTCCTTGTATTTCCTCTCGATCTCCGGGACCAAATCGGGTTGATATTCTTCAGCGACCTGAACACTTTGAGAGTATGAGCATCACATCTTTTATATTTCTTCAAACCTGCTTCGCCTTGCCCCACTGCTTAGCTCTACAGAGAGCGGTAATAGCTTGTGCTGACTGTCCGAATAGCAAGAGGAGTTGTGCAGCTTTTTCATGATTGTTCGTATCATCCAATGCTCGGAGGACCTCACCAACGTACTGTAGTTTTAATGTTTGAGCGCTTCTAAAAGTTCAAATCAAACCTCATCTTCTCCCATTAGGAACTTCATCACTAGATCTGCTGCTCTCTCAACACTCTGCTTGATGAGACCCTCATCGTCAGTAGAATCCGAATTGACTCTTAACAAGGCATTAACAGCCTTCCTCCAATCACCCTGCGCTTCCCAATCCTTAGCTTGAGCCAAATAGGAGTCAACACCACGTGCTCCATTCCTCAACTCGGCTTTTTCGTATTCCTCTTGAATGAGAGCTTCTTGGTGTGGCAAGTAATTCTTCGCGATACGGAGAGCGTCGGACCACATTTCGTTCTCAGCGAAGAATCTGAAAGAGGTTTTTTACAAGATTTCTTATTAAACTTATGAAACTACATACCTGAGAATGATATCAGGCTTGTTGGCTCTGAGAAGGAAAGTTTCTGCTCTCAAATGATCTCCTTCTTCAATTGCACGACGAGCCTGACCGGTGTAGACATCTCCCAAAAGATTAGGGCAGTGCTCCTTCGCAACTCTCTCAGCAGCAGCCCAATCATTGTCTCGGATCAGCATTTCAACAGCGAGTTCTGCTCGATTTCCTATAAATTAAAAACTTTAAAAAAATTGTCTTTTTAATAAATATTGCCTTCAATATAGTGTTTCGTTGCATCTTCCAGCCTTCCTTCCTCTTCCAGTTGAGATGCTAACCGAAGATGAACTTCTGGCATTCTCTCCTTCGCACCAATTCTAGTAAGATCAAATGCCAAATCATATGCTCCAGAGTCACATGCAAACTCGATTCCTTCCATTAGCATGCCGTGCTTATTCAGAAGTTTGACTGCGGCGTCTCCTCCGATGCTCTTCGCCCACATGAAGAGCACTTGTTTTTCCATCGCATCTCCACCTTCTGATTTTGCTATTCTGTATGCATCGGCCCACATTTCGTTATCCCGATACATGTTCACCGCTGCTCGGAAGTCTCCAGCTTTCAAAAACTCTTCTTCTGCAGCCTTCAAATCTCCACGTTCTTCATATTGCGATGCAAATCGTTTTCTGGTTTCCTGAAGATGATCACCGTGATATTTCTCCACCAGTCTAATAACGTCTTCATCTCGTCCGGTACGATCGTACATCTGGATGGCTTTATGTGGCATTCCAACAATGATGTATAGTTGTTCAGCTTCAGCAAATCTTCCATGTTCTTGTAGATCATCTGCTTTTGCCAGATAGGATGAAACAGTGACTTCCCTTCCATGGAATTCCTCCGACAAACGGTACGCATCGACCCATTTACTGTTCTTGCCATACATCATAATGGCATCGTTGAATAGTCCAGCTTCCACGAACAACCTCTCGGCTCTCTGAAATACAAAATTAGAACATAATTTTTATCAGTCAAATTCACATCGTATTCTCCTTTTGTTGCATAATGATCAGCAATTTCTCCGTAATAGCCAGTGCGCACATTTTGATCTTGAATGTTCTCAACTATCTGAAAATCGAACAAATTCTAATTTATAGTATGTGGCTCTTACCGATAAGGCTTTAGGCCACTCTTTGGCTCGGATAGCTGCCTCAACTGCCTTCTTGAGATCATTGGCTTCTGGAAACATTTTTTACAACACAATAATATGTATAGTTGCTTCTTACCAACGAAATGATTGACTGCTGCATCATACTGTCCAATATATTCCAGATGGTTTCCCCATTCATGTTCCAATTCAACGACCCTCTCGGGGTATGCAAATCGTGCAAGCTGAAAGTAAACCTTACTTTCTTAAAGCTTGAAGTTGTTACCCACCTGAATGGCTTTTCCGTACGCATCACCCTTTTTATAGTGCTCCACAGCATTTTCAAAGTCTTTCAATTTTTCGAAAACGTCTCCAGCCTTCTCGTGTAATTGAGATTTCCCAAGTGCTTCGGCAACTTGTTTCAGCACATTTGTGTCTTGCGATAAGACACTATCATTCATAACAGCATTCAATGCGGATAGTGGTTTGTTGGAGCCCAGATACAATTCCACTGCAGCCATTGTGTCGCCATCGGAAACTTTGATCTCAGCAGCTTTGGAATCTTGTCCTGTTTCATTAAGAGCTCTCATATAGTTTTGCTTGAGAGTCTCATAACTTGGATAGTTGATAACTCTTGCCAACTCCATCGCCTCTTCCCATCTGTGCAATGATGTATACATTCTGATAGCACCATCTGCATCATTTTGTTCCAAGAAAATTCTCTCAGCGTCTTTGAATTTCCTTCCAAGAATAGCAAGCATTGCACGAACTTTATAGTAGTGGGTTCCATCTCCTCCAATTGTTGTCGCTGCTTTATCGGCGATTTCTTGGATTTCCTGCAAAACTTTATCTCGTTTTAAGAACACAATGAAAGCTACTAACATGTAGTTTTCGAACTTTCGCTATATTATTTATAGCTGCATAGCATCTTTGAGCTATAAACAATTTTCCATGATCCAAAGCCATTTCTGCTACTCTGGTCCACATGGAAAACGCATCGGAGTTTCCGGTATTAGCCTCTAGGAAAGTCACAGCTCTTTCAAAGTCACGTTTTTCCAGAGCTGCTCCAAACTCGATTTGAGTATTGTCCAGCTCATATGCAACCTTTGCGGTGGGCTCCTAAAAACCAAACAAGCAATTACAACATTTCAAAGAAGTCTCACTTGTACAATAACTTCGGTTCTGTCTGCATCTCTTAACACTGTTTCAATCTCTCCTTTAATCTTCATATGTGTCACTTGTTCCGGAAGATCCGGGTTGTACCACACTGACAAAGTGTCTCCACTTTGAGCAACAATAACGTCACTCATTGGGACCCATTGAACATAAGTACAGAAAGTTAGAAGTACAGTATTTTGGTTAGTGTCAATGTCAACCAGTGTCACTTTGGAACGTTTGTCACGGTAGAGAAGTTTGGTTGCTGGCTCGTTCAACTCGATCCAATCGATTGGTCCAGTATGGTTTATGAAACTTTCTTGTTGGCCGTTAATCAAGTTCACTGAATAATTTTGATTTTTCAATTCATTTGTTGCTTTAAGCTTACGTATTGATATTGTTGTCGGATCAACCAGGAAAGCCATTTTCTTCACTTTCTTGTGCTCTTCTACTTCTGCTCCACTGACTTGTACACTCAACAAATGAGGGCTTGTGAGCTCTGTTCGAACCCATCCCAACGGTCCATCCACTCCGTATTCCACTACTGTAACTTCTCCGGCGTTGATAATCAAGCAACAGTTGTTGAAATCGAAGAAGAACTTTTCATGACCACCACTTTGCCATTCCAACTCTGAGAAACGTTGACTCTCCGTGTCGGCAATGATGACACTGGACGATGTGTATCCGATGATAAAGCGGTCCTTTCCCATGATCTTCAGCTCGTCAATGGCCAATCCTTTGTTGGAGATTAGATTTGTTCTAATGTCATTCGTAACATCTCTAACTATGACATGGGATGGTGCCACATATGTTGTCTCGAATCGGCTTTTTAGCATACCACGACGTAAACAGCAATCCACAGAGAACACTGCTCCAGTGATAGTTCCCTTTAATAAACAGTATCATTCAGAGTCTGAACAATTGCAATCCTCACCGCGTATATTGTGCTACCATCCATTTTCCAGCCAAGTGCACCAATAGTATAAGCATTCTGAACTTCTAGTGGTGCTCCTTCGTCCCATGCGCCACGTCTTGCTGACCAGGAGAAGAGGCGAATTCTAAATGAAAAATATGTAAGGTTATCTATTGTTATCCTCACCTGTCATAACTTGCGACAACAACGTTCTGAGCCGTCGGGTCACACGAGATTGCCGAGAATTCCTTCTCCGTCTGGTCGTTGTAGTCGAATTGTTGTTGAACGACCCCGTTCTCCGTGTAAGACAACACTCGTCTGTCAGCAGTGGCCACGACTAGACCATGGTTTGTGAAGACAAGATTGTAAGGAGGCCATTGGAGAGTGCAGATTTTGGACTGAAGATATATTATGAAATTGTGTTTGTTTTTTTGGGGAAATAACCTGTGTTTTGCTGCTAAAGTTGTAGAGGATTATTGAGCCATCTTGGTGTGCAGAAACGAATGAGACTCTTTTCGGGCTAAACAATTTTGTTAACTAGTTCTTGCTGTTTCTAGGCTTACTGTGTCTGAATCGAGACCACTGTTTCATCGGTTTTGAAGAGAGAACTACACTTGTTGGTTTTGATAAGACCGATACGAACCTAAAAATCTATATTTGTTCCAATTCCAAACCCCATTTTGTACCTTTCCATCCAACTGCCCCACCAATATTTTATCATCGAAAGGCCAACTCAAACAGGTTACTGCAGACGGTTGCACAAATTTGTTGACAATCACTTTCTTCTCGTTCCTGCATGCATTATAATAGTATGAGTCAAAACGGATAGAAGACGGGGTAACTTTACACTGCAAGAAAAAAGCCACTCACCACGACGTTCCGACTTTGTAGATGAAGAGCACATTATCGCTCTGTCCGATAGCGATGCGTGACGAATCGGGTGAAAATGTCATGCACAGGACGGTGAATGATTTCTTTCCATACTGTAGGGGATAATTATGATGGGTTATTACACTTTTTGATAATTACCTTTGCATCTACCGGTTTACACGCGAATCGGTCTTTTTGCATGCCATTTTCGTCGAGTAGAGCGATGGAACGATCGGCACAAGCGATAGCGGTACGTGTACCGTTTGGTGAGCAAGCGATTGCGGGGATTTTTGCTTCACCATCCTGAGAAAGTAATAAAATATGTTTTAAAAAAGTGGTGCGCGCGAAAAAAAGAGAAGGGGTTGTTAGGTCACGGCCACCTCTTCCACTTGTCTTTTTGTGAGTTTCTAGTGTATTTTTTACTTAATTGGGAGCAAAAATGTATGGTTATGAAAATGAAATGGACAAAAGTTAGAAGGAAAGCTTGATTTTAGAGACGAAAAACAGAAAGTTTCTTAACAATTTTTTTTTTAAATTTCAAAATTCCTTGTGATTTTTCGCTGGAAAAATAAAAAATAGTATTCAATAATCAAAAATTATGAATTATTCAGAAAAAACCCCACTAACAATAAGTTTCTATTTTTTGTTTCAGAAATTTACTCAATATTTTGACTGGAGACACCCATGTCGCCGCGAAGGAATAGAAAGTAGAAAATCTCAAAGAAATAGTAATATACAAAATCTCATAAATATCGCTACCTAGGCCACAAAAAATTTTATTCTTAAATTTCTCAACCCTCCCATGGGAGCAGTTTTTTCGCTAATTAGTAATAATATGAGCCTAGCTTTCAATGATATCATACTTCATTTTTTGCGTATTCAAACTAACCTGTGCTGGAATAACACTTGAAAGATACTTGAGCTTCATTGCATGTCAATAAATGAAGTGGTCTGAGAGAAGGAACAACAACGAAATGCTCGTTGGGGTCCTGTGACCATGGCAACCAAATTCAACACACGCGTCGGCTGCTCTCTCTCACGCCCCCTTCCCTATTCTGTGCTCTCTTTATTACATGTGCTATTATGGAACCCTTATGTAAATTGAATTTATTATTGGTTTCAAAAAAAAGGTGAAGGTTGAAATTGAGATGAACATTGAGATTAAAAAAGACTTGAAAAGAGACAAGATTCAGTATGGAAAGGTTTGTGTTGGGGAGGGGGGACTGGGGGAAAAGATGGCAATGTTAATATGAGCACGCACTTTTTTTTGAGTGAATCGCTTCTACTGTATAATACAAATAAAGAGTTGAGACTGGAATAGAATACACATTATATTGAAAGAAGAACTGAAAGGCAGTCTGGATAGTGTGAGAGAGAATGGGAGGGAGAGACGATTAAGAAGACAAATAAAACTAGAGTTATGAAAACGTTTTCAGAACTACACAGAGATCACTGTGTGTTCTTAAGAGGAAAGAATGCGTTTAAAAAGATCATCGATAAGGCACGCAAAAGATAGTATAATTTAGAAATACAATAAAGTGATGACACCAAATCGGATAAATGTATACGGGAATTTGGAGAGCTGGGGTATAATACTGGTCACAACTGGGAAAACGGAAATAAAGTTTAGAGGAAAGTTTTCTGGAAAGAAGAAATTGATGTCTGACATCGGAAGGTTGGAGGGATTTTGAAACGAACTACTTGCTCATAGAGCACAAGAAGGAGCATTTTACCACTGCTCATGTGGGACAGTCTTTCCGTGAGCGTGCACTGCTTCGGCATAGTGTTGTTGAGCAGTGTTCACTCCAACAGATGGATCATGGACTTGATCGGCCATCACCGGGTACTGTTGGTTGATCATACTGTAGTCGAATGGTTGGTACTCTTGTCTGGCAGATGGGAGAAGAACACAGTTGTCGATGGCGAATTGGTTGTGGGCTGGAGCATTCTTCTCGGAAGACACGAATGATCCGTTGTGGTACATTTGATGTCCCAACATCATTTCTGGTCCAGCAACGATGTATCTAGCGTCATTTTGGTTCACATTCGAGTAGTCCATTCCGGATGACACTGATGGTTGAGAAGAAGAGAGATGGTGGACTGGTGGCTGAAAAAAGAGTATTGTGAAATTTCTTTAAAGATTTCATCATTCAACTAACCAATTGTTGAGCGCTAAGCCCACGGAAGTTGAGCATGTTGATCGGCATCTGAAGATGAATGCTCAATGCTCCCGAAGAGGATCCAGAGTCGGATTTGGAGTCGCTGAGGTTGGAAAGCATTGTGTCGTCCAGCGACAGCATACCTCCGTTTTGACGGTCATCTCCATATCTAAAATCAGGGAAGTTACAGTACAAAAAGATTTAGTTTTCAATTACCCATAGAGCTGCATAAGAATGTTCTGATTTTGGCTATGCATCAGAGAGTCCAAGGATGTTGTATCCAAATCGATTTGATGATCACTTGGAGGTACAAGAGCACTGGCCTGCAGTGGCTGCACATTTGCTCCGAGATGCACTTGGCTCAAGGAAGTCGCCAAAGAGTTGTTGTTATTATTGTTGTTGTTGTTGTTGTTCTTTGGCTTGAAAGTTTTCGACCTCTTCTTATTCCCATTCGTCGTGGTGATCAATGGATGAGAAGCGATTGAAGAAGCTGTTGACGTTGCTGGAACACCTCCATTTTCTTCTTGTTCTTGCTGAAGTTTCCGTTTTGCCGCGGTTGCATATGTCAGCTGACGGAGATCGTTATCCAAGTGCGATGAGACCTCGTTTTTCCTTTGATGCATATCCTTGTGGCACTGAAAATATTTCAAGTTTACCCTGCGATATTGAAAAACGTATAACATGTAGATACTAACAACACTTGTGACATTTACTGGGACAACACGACAGGTGACTTACATGATTGCCTATTAGGCAAATAATCAAAAGTCTGAGATGAGCAAAGTGTTAGAAACAGAAAATAATGAGTCGTGTCGAGAACTAACCTTTAGACTATTCTTCCATTTGAATGTCATCTGGCATACTGTACATACAAAAGGCTTTGCATCTGAATGTATTCTTTTGTGATTCCACAGCGTTGATCGCCGATTGAACCTTGCATTACAAGTCTGAAACTTAACCTTGCTTTTTTAACATTTCAAAATATATTCTAAACTTACATCGCACTCGAATGGTTTCTGTCCAGTATGTGAGTTCTGATGTTCCTCTAGTTCCATTTTTGAACCAAATTTAGAACTACAAAGGTTGCATGGATACGGCCGTTTGCGGTCTGCTGCTAACGCTCGTCCGTTGGCATTTGTCTTCGGCTGATTGTTGTTGTTGTTTAGAGGTTCGGTATTGGCCACGACCTGCGTGCAAAATCCGGAATGAAGAGGGAAGCTTCCGAAAACCATTTCAGGTGTATTTTCCAAGTCTGAAAAGGGCTAGATTGAAGTAGAAAGTTTCAAAGACAATTCAGGGGCTATCAAGATTTTTCACTAACTCATGACCCCCCAATTAGAGAAAGTAATTCTTCCGAAAAAAGGTCCAGAATGAACTTTCCCTTTTCAAAAGTTTCTCATGCGTAAGAAAGTCTAAAACTATTCCTAAAAAATACAGATTAGAATCTGAAAAGTCATTAAACTAATTCAGGAAAGAGACTACTGTACTTTTAGAGTAGACGATTATTGACTAAACAAAGAAATTAGAATGTGAGTTGAGTTGAAGCTAGAGGGGTCCTAAAGAAACTCATCATCGGCAGGTGAGAAAAGAATGAGAAGAAAACCCCGAAAGAAAAAAGTAGACGGAGCAAAAAAAATATGAGGGAAAAAAGATCGAGTGCCGGGGCCCCAACTCACATGAACTCTTGATCAACGCGTTGGGTGTGGAAGGCGGCTCACTTTTCACAATGTCATATGGATTATGGTGCTGCATCGGCGCCATGATGACGTGATTGAAAGGATGGCGACGTGGAACCCGTGAGATGCCAATATCTGAAAATTATCATTTTTTATAACGAGTATTTAGCAACGGTATCACTTTCATTTCATCGGAAGAAAAAATGAGAGAGTTTAGAAGTGAAAGGAAGAGAGAAAAGAGAAAGGAAGAAGACAGTCGAGAGATAGAAATAATGAAACAGTTACCCACTTAATTTGTACTGGTACAAAAAAAACAATTGAAATCGGAACATATCAAAATCAGATGATATTTTGTTACAAATCGATAAACTATTACACGGCTACCCGCTGCGGAAAAAGGTAGAGGTGTGAGGTATTGTAAAACTACTTGCTCTCCAGGCCCCGCCCCTCTCATAAAGTAAGGCCAACTGTAGGTGAAGAGCAAGAGGGGCGGAGTGAAGACACCCCGCCACCACAGACAGTTGATCAGTGTTGTGGAACGGCCCCCTTTCTGTCGGGAGACTCGGGAAAAGGGGGCGGAGCTAAACGGGCGATCGGTTCCGTGATGGGCTCGAAGGCACTGCTACCAGAGGAAAAGACGGAAAATGATGAAGATAGAATAAAAAAAATGATAGAAAATAGAAGAAGCTAAACGGGAGCATTTGACTTTTAACCGTCAACAAAATTTTTTTGATGATTCATAACTTTCGAAATACGAAAAATTCTCTACAAATGAATCAGAAAAAAGTGGGCTCCATGAAAGTTACGAATAGTATGAAATCAACAGAATCAAAATTCAATCAATACATAATAATTTAAAGAAAAAAACACAGATGACAAATATCTCTATCTCTATCTCTCTCACACGGCGTCACTTTTTAGACTGTAACAATTATAAGTGTAATGCAAATGCTTGTTGTTTAAGAAGTGTAACATCATTGGTTCAGTTGAGCTCGAGAAAACTTGGCACACACGAGAGCCACCATTTTGCTACAATTTTTCGCCTAGTGACTGGTGAGCTTGTTTTCTCTTTGAAATTTTTATTCAAAGTTTGTTTTTTAATAAGGAACTTATACCTAATACAGATATATAACGAAGCTTAACTGAGCTCTTATAGTAGCTTATATAGCTTAATATTTTCTCTATAGCATCTTGCTTTAAATAGCTTTTTCCGGCAGTATTTTTATGAGCTATCTTACGTTCAAATAAAAATATATAAAAAAACTGTTCTAATGGTTAAATTTTCACTATTAGCTAACGTTACACCTCCAAAAACTATTAAATTATTAGCTAGCGTTACTCTTTCAAAATCAATTTGAACAATACTCCAAAAATGTTCCAAAGTAAAAAAGTTACCGTATACCCTCACCCCCGTCTAATATGCCCCAGTAACTAAGCAATTCATCTTAGGCAAACAAGAAGCTGTCTTCTTTTCGTTCTACTCCCCTCTCGAGGGGACCCGTGGGGGCAGAGGAAGGCGCGTCAGGTGTCGTCCAAATAGATAGCTCTCGGAGAGAATGTCTTGTCACTCAATCCGTTTCCAGCAAATCTCTCATATCTTTTTCTCTGCGGCTAGCTTCAATCAACACACTATCACCATTGTCAGGATCATCTAACTCATTCTCTAGAGACAAGGTGCCGCTGCTTATCGGTCAAAAGATGGGGTGGCGAGAGAGATGATAGAGAGAGGAAAAGGGAGGAGAGAAGCAGCAAACTGAAAATCAGGACCCCTAGGCCTAGTTGGCTGGAATTTCAATTTTAGAAGAGTCATCGACAAAAACAAATACCTTGAATGAGGGGTGAGACAGAAGAGGGTTAAAAAACTAGAACGGTGAGAAAGAAACTGTTATCGTCTACCACCATATAAAAAATTGTTTCTACTAGAAGCAGATGAGAGAAGAAGTTAGACATTTGATGAAACGTGTCCTGACGTTCCGCTAACTTCTTCCCTTTTTCATCGTTTTTTTCTCTCCTACGTGTGTTCTCTGTCTACAAAAAAGATGCTTTTGAAACTCGATTTGATCAAATTTGCTTGAATTAGAAAAGACCTTTTTTCACGAACGCTAGTCTCAATTTGATTAGAAATTTGATAGCGGGAAACTTCAAAGAAAATTAGTCTTGATAAGAAAACCTAAAATCAAAAGAATCCAGAGAGACTGGAATCTAGAATCTTGAAAGTTGACTTCTGAAACAAGAGTCTTAGTACAGAATAGTTAACGCAAATTAGTGAGGTGAAGCAGTCAATGATGATTGAGGAAGAAGAGAGAGAGGAAGAGGTGGGGGGGGGGGGGGGATTTTCAGTCAGGTTCAATCAAGTTCAGTCAGGTTCAGCCCTAGTTATTGCCCACCAAAAACATCGAGGTGATAAGACTTAAGGACAGAGATTCAGAGAAGTACATATACCCGTTTTAGGAGACGTGAATGCCAAATGGCAGATAGGGGAGACAGCAAAAAAAACGCGAGGAAGATACAAACACATATGCGTACAAACATGCGAATACACCAGATATACAGTCATTCATTTAGTTTTGAAGCCTTTTTTGGTTGGCAACATTCAGATAGAATGTCTGGTCACTAGTGTCAAACTGCCAATTGCAGATGGCAGGCCAGGCATGAATGAGGCGAAAAAAGGGACAAGCAAAAAAGTGGGAACTGATTTTTATCGTCACCCTCTCACTGGTGTTGCTGCCAGCATCGCCTTCAGCTTCCTTGACGTCGTCGTCACGTCGCGTTTTTTTCCTTTTTTCTGAAACAAGGCAGAAGCTGGGGCAATGCCGATGAGAACAGATGGCAGGAAGAGGAATCGTCTGAAAAACGAGGAAGGAAAAAAGTGCGCTTTTGCCTGATTGCGGTGGAAGACATAAGGTCTTCATTAGAAACATCTTGAGAAAACGAAACCCGGGGGGCTATATGGATTAGAATAAGTTCCCGCGGGGCGTCTGTGTGGGAGGTTCTTCCTTCAATTCGAGTAACCATAAAGGACCGAGCGAGTATTATGGCTCTTCGACCCACATGTGTGCAATAGAAACGAGCTGACGGAGGACGGCATGGCTGTAGGAGGCCATAAGATGGAAAAAAGACCGTGTGTCATATGAATCCGAGATTCAAATGATTCGGAACGGGTTCATTCTCAGAAATTCATTCGAAAAGTCTAATGAGATTCATTGAGTCTTTTAAACTACCCACTGATATGGTTGTTACGGTTAGATTCTGGATTCAAGGAATTTAATGTTGGCAGAAATAGAGGAGAATGTTTCATGAATTTTTTTGTTAGCAGTACCGTACCTGACTCCAATTAGTAATTACTCAGACGAGGTGAATCAAGGTGAATCAACTTTCGAGCAAACAAAACTATCTGTCTTCCTTCTCAAAATTTGTTTCTAATTCTTTTCTAATTCAATGTGCATTACTCCTGGTGGACGACAGGTAAGGGGACTAACAACTGTCAGAGAAGCGGCTCATTCTCAAAGATAGATGCCGATTTCGCGCAACGGGCAAATTGTTGAATTTTCAAATTAATGGCGCCTTTGGAGTCCGGCGGCACATCCGCCACTATTTCGCGGATTTGCCAGAAAGTAAAGTAGAAAAGAGATGAAAGGAAATGATAGCGTCTTGACAAATGTGAGAAATATGGAGAAGGTAAGTAGGTGGCGAAGGTGAAATGGCAACGAACACCATTAAGAGGGTACAAAGCGGTTGTCTTCTTGCCAGACAACACAAGTTTCTTCGGGAAAAAAGAAGAGTAGTAAAAAGAATGTTGTCGCCTGATGAGTTTAAGATTAATGAGAAACGTTGAAACGATTAAAGCAGCAGTGGCAGAAAGAGGAGAAGAGGAAAAGCTAAAAAAGGGTTTGAGGAGAAAGTGGAATAAGGAGGGCGTACCGGATAGAGGTAGCAAAATGGAAGCGGAGAGAGAAGTTATGCCATCGGCAATCAAGAAGAGTGAAAGGTGAGAGGAGGGCGAAGGGGAAATGAACAAAACAGGCGGTAGGCCACAAAAAAAGCAATCATATCTATCTTGCCAAAAGAGGTTATGCTTCGACCCGAAGGGGTGACTTGAAGAAGGCATGACGGTAGGGCGGGAATCAAGTTTTTTGGTGGAAGTTGTAGAATTAGGGGGCCCCTATGTCTCATGATGGTATTATTGGTCTAGGGGAACATAAGGGGTCATAAGTTGAATTCGAACTCTGATCATTCTGTTTGCCACTTTCTGTAAAGCTTCTCGTCTCTCCCTCAATTTCTTCAAATTACCTCTTGTTTATGAGGTCTTTCCTTTCTTTTCCTTCTAGTCAAAAGTTCTAATTTGTTGCAATAAATTATGCCGTCTAGAGGAAGCTGCTGATTGCCCAGAATCAAAGTTCTGATGTCATTCGCCAGATTCTGACTGTTGCTTCTAAAGGCTTCACTATTTTTCCATCTTTATTTTTTTGGCTTGTCCCTTCTCTTTCTCCATCGTTTATATAATTAACTATGAGGGAAAACGAGGAAAGTGAAAAGAGGAAACTGATGATAACTAGATCGGTATCTTAAATTGATGGCAGAAATAGAGGAGGGAAAAAACCTAGGCAGCCTTAAAAAAAGCAGCTGTGAATGGATGCGCGATCAGAGTTCGATGGGGGTAACAGAGAGAAGTATCGTTGGAGATTTTCGTTGCAAGAAGGATACGCCAACGCATAGTCGTTAAAAGTCATGTGGTAGATGGGGGCTCCGGGCTCCAGTGAGTCGAAGCCCATCGCCCGAAGAAGCTCGTTTTCTTTCTACTTTTTTCATATTTCGAGAAGAAAAGGCGACGGATGGAATAGCAAGACATCTGGATACGGCCAATTCAATGAGTAATAATAATGAGCTCCAGATGAGAACTGAGAGAACCCGAAGCTGGAAAAAGCAGCGAGAAAATGAAGGGAATCTATGCAAATTTGAATGAATTGTAGAAAAGGGAACCGATTTGAAAGGTGATCTAGAAAAAATCGAAAAATCCATGAATGGAACAAATCTTGTGTGTATTTTTTTTTTGATTACGCTTCCTGTCTCCCCTCGTTTTCCTCCATTAATGAAATTGAAAACGCTTGACAACGGTTGGCGTCAAAACTTGCTAACGGATGAAGCGTCGATGGCAAATGAGAGTGAAAATTTGGATTGCGTAACATCTTTTGCGCAAGAGGAAAAAGGAAAAGGATAAAAAAGAAAACAAGGGGGGGGGGAAGATAGGAAACAGTGGATGAAAGAAGCTAGGAAGAAATAAAAAAAGGGAAGGAGAAGAAGCTTGTTTATGAAGAGAAAGAGAGAATTGATCACTTCCTCCAATTGATCTGATTGCAACATTCTATTTGTATCGAACAATATGCAGAAGACAGTACAGTAATAAATCTTATGACCCAACAACCCATATCTGTCAGGAAGAAATGGAATCACTCATATTGCTTTCACTCAAAAATAATGTTGAACAGTTGCTGGGGGTTTTTGGATTCCTCTGATGAATAATTGACACGAACTATGATGGGAATATGTCTTCAATAAATTGTCTATTGTAATAATGAAGTGTGCCCTGTGAATGAAATGAAAAATAATCCTAACCCACCGTTCTTCTTGAAAAATCCAAAATCTCACAGAGGGGTTTCCCCGTGTTTTCTGGTCTTGACTTATTGTAACATCTTTCCCACGGGATACACAAACTTCGGTCAAGAAGAAATTTTTAGTGTAAATTCAAGATTTTGTAAAGTCTAGGCGGGCATCCCTATCTCTCTCGCAAAAAAAAATGATCAGGCAAGTTGTGTTCCGCATTTTTTTTCAATAAAAAGATATGTTCTTCAATACAAAGCTAAAAAAATAAAAAACGTTCACGTGTATAAAAAATCTAGTGTAAAACTATGTATAGCAACTAATGGGCAAAGAACATATTAGAACGCTTGCCAAATCAGATTGTCACGCTGGAAACAAAAACAAGTTCCATGAAACACCTTTCGGACACTGACTATGCAATTGACCACCATGTTAATGGCATCTTTTGGGGGAAGGAAAAACTAGCAAAAACTGGTGCTCATGCAATTGAACTATGCGAAATAGAGATCAAGCTCTCTCCCTCAGCTCCCTCCCACCGTACTTACGCGCTCTCCCACTCGGATAAAGAGATAACGCGGCGCCTTCACTTTCCGTGGAAACAGGGGCAGGATAGGAAAGAAAAATGGTGCACAGTTTTGCGGCTCACTCGGAGATATTACGCGACGGCTAGAGACGCTTTTTCAAGAGGTACTAGAACAGGGCAAATATGATGTTCCAAAATGAATGGGGAAGGACTAATCTTGGACTTTTTGGCACGTTTTGATACCCCTCCTTCTTATCTAATGATTATAAATCTGCCGCCGACGCTAGACTGATCTTAACGTTCGAAAAAGATGAAACATTTTCCTAGACGATTTAAAAAAATTGCTGGCAAGATTAATGACTTCGTGTCACTTCCTGCTTATAGTGTGTTGAATAGTGATCACAAATTCAAAAGTTCACAAAAAAAAGCATCTTGGAAATATGTTTGAAATCGTCTTGGAAAGGTGTTTTTAAAATTTTAAATCCTCTTGGAAAAATGTTCGCTTGGAAAGTAATAACTTGATTATTTCTTCTCCTTATAAGAGTTCTTTGCAACAATTTTTTGTCTGTTGGTGAACATATGTTTTCAGTGTCAGGGTTGTCCAAGTTTGAGCAGATGTGCAAAAAATGCGAAATACTTCCTCTGAAAATATAGCATCTACAGTATCCCCTTGCTCTCAATGTTATCATTTCCCCTCTTATAACCACATGACTGCCCGTACTGAAATTTGACCCAAAGGTTACTTTCCCGATGACCATAGGCTCCTCGAGGCGGTCACTTTTGAGATTGATCCGTAAGTATCTCTTTCCTCGCAGCAGGTAATAGACGTTCATCCTCTTCGGCTGTTAGCAATTGCCAGAGAAACAAAAAGATATCGGGGAAGAAGAAAGATGGGGTGGCTCTCGACGACAACAGCTGCTGCTACTGCTGCTGCTCCCCTGAAGCGGCATTATCTTTTACGTGCGCATATCAGAGACGACGAGAGTGGCAATTGAAGAACTGAAGGAATGAGGAGCGCGCCTGTCTTATTTTTCTTTCTTCGGAGGTGCTCTTCTCCATCCGGATAATAACTCTTCTACTTGTCAGGTCACGGAGCACACCGGGGGCACACCGAGCCAGGCCCAACGAAGGGAGACACATCCCAGAAACAACAAGTGGTGTGGGGCCGTCTATCTCTGCCACATTGCGTATTCAACAACCTCGGGAATGGGAAAGGTACACAGATCTGTTTGTTTGTGATTGGGGGATCTTGCTAGGTTTCAGATTAGGGTACATCAAAAAAGGTGTCAAACATTGCAGAGTAGATTATTGAGACTGTTGCAACAGACGGGTCGGTATGAAGATGAAGGTTGTGTTTTGGTTGCGTAATTGGATTAGGCTATAAGAAAGTTTTTGTAAGAATCCCAAGACAAATATATGCGGTAAGATGAAACATAGAATGTGGAATTATTTCTTGGAGGGATCTGACAGTTTCAGTTGGAGAATGACATGTATCTGTAAATAAAATAATAGTGTACCTTAAATTTTATTAGAAAGGCATTTTCTATTTTTACATAACCTAAAATTTTTTTTTGAATTCTCAAAATGGATCATAAAATCTGTTGGAGAAGAGATTTAAAACATATTTTGTAACCTGTCTAGTCAACTTTTGAAGAGGATTCTAATAGGACTAATTTCAATTTGTTCAAATTTCAAGAATGTGCTCATTTTGATCTCATTGGGGTGCTCTTATATCAAAGGTGTCCTTCTATTAGAGGTGCCCTTCAAATATAGATTTTACGGTAGTACCAATTTTTTGTAATATGCAAAAAATCATGCTTTTTTCGAATATCACAATGAAAACTCACGAAACGGTTTGTCTGTATCAGAAAAACCACATCAAAGTTATAGAAAACTTATCTGCCTGCCTGATTTTTTTTTCGGGGCAGTACTCCACGTGGAAAACTTTTTGCAACTTTAACATCGTTTTCGGGGTCAGAGAGGAATTTTTGAGCGTTTTATTTTTTGGTGTTCGGAATCACCATGTTTATTTACATCAAATACCGTAAAACCTCTAATACAGGGGCATGTCCTTCTATTGTTCAACCTCCCCAATTCAGAGTGTATTTCATATTGATCCTAGTCTATTTTTGATAAGGAATCGATTGAGACTACTTTTAGATGCACAGACATCCGAGAAAGTGCTCTTTTCGGGCACATTTAGGTGTCCTTCTATTAGAGGTTTTACGGTAATTTACAGAGCTAATTTTGCCCGGAATCCTCCTCATTGTTTCCGAAATCTTCAAATCTGTCTGCTCACAACAAAACGCTAACTCATTTTTATTGAGATCCTCCAGAATCTCACAAAATCTGTCCAACACTATATCCCCTTCCATAAATCTTTTGTATTCAAGAAACACTTGCCACCCAGGCGGATGACGTAACAAGATGCGCGTTTATGACATGCCGCAGCAGAGGTCCGCGCGCGCATTGCCAAGAACAGCTGAGTACAAAACAATTAGCCGACAGTTTTCGGAGTCCCCGGGGGTGTATTCCGCTCTCTTTGACATGCCTTGCGTAATGTGATTCTTCTCCATGGCAGATTAGGAGAGAGCATTGATACTTATTACTTATAAGTACATCTTGAGGGGTCTATATTTTCAATGATTTATTTAATGGTTCAAAACATCAAATTTAGGAAGAATAGAAAGTGAAAACGTTATCAATTGAGAGTTACAGTACTAGTCACGAAGTTCAGTATCAAGATTGAAAGAAATAAAGAACATCAATCATGATTACGAATAGCTTGGGTGTGTTTCAGTGAGAAAGGGAAATTGAGAAACCGACATTATCCATTAACGCCCGTGATTTACTGCCCTTCTTGGAAACCTATTGAACCAAACGAAGAAGATGAAATGATTGGAAGAGATTTTGAACGTCGCCAATCGTCCGTTTTCCCTTTTGATATCGTACCCGACATCACAGTCACAAATGTTTTGAAGATGATGTTGGCGTATACCCACAGAGATTCTGCAAAAAAAAAAACGTGAAGTTTCCGAAATGTACATTAGTCTAATAACTAACTCAGAAGGATATGGATAGTGGCGAGCACGTTCCTCAGGGTTCCATTCACTGGTTTCGAATTGTTCAGTAACAAAACTTGCGTCAAATTTGACCTTGCTATGCACAATCAAGGTTATGAGCTCCTTGATCTCTCCATTCAACCATTTTCTCAAAAACGCAATTATATTTTCTGTCTGGAAACGTGTGTTGGAAAAAAAGGCGTGCTCTCCAGCGAAGTTCAGAATCTGAGCCGGCTTCATCCATTTTCCACAAGTGTGTAACTGTCGAACATTGTTTAGCCGAGAGTCAATTGCCAATTCCCCGGTAACCTTAGTTAGAATTCTCATGTGATGGAGTACTGTAATCTTGGAAAGAATGTCTTCCAGATGATTCGCTTTGATTGATTTGTCCGGAATCGTCATTCGAGCAACCGACATTGTTGGAACAAGATTCTGCATTTTTCGAGCACTGACATAGATATTTATATCGTCTGGTTCAAATAGGTCTCGAAGATATGGCAATCCTGCCGAGATCATACTGGGCACATACTTTTTTTTCAGGTACACGAAGAACCTATCCATATGACACTCGTATATCAAGCTGAAAGAAAATCGAGAAACTTTATGAATTTCCATGTCAAACTTACGAAAGCTTGATTGTCTGGTTCCCAAGAACCACTGAAAACTTTTTTTCAGTACAAGGTGTAGTTGGATAGAGTGTGGAAAATCGCAGCTTTTTCGTGACTTCACCAGTATGAACAACATCGAGTTCAAAATCCCCTTGTTTGGCCGTCAAATCAATGGATGTGTCGATGAGAAGATGGGCAATGATATCACGCAATCTTCTGGAAGCAAACGAAATCAGGAACAACTCCGTCAAACTCATCCAGTAGAGAATTCGACGGAGCGGTACCAGTGGCATGTTTAGGAGATTCATGATGACAGCCGTGAACGCATTTGTTCTTTAGGTATCTGAATGCAGTCGATTAGAGATGATAATGTGAGGCGGCGGCGGCAAGGAAACAGAAAAAAAACAACGGCAAATAATGTTAAGGACCGATTTGGGAGAGAGATAGAAGAAAGGGTAATTGAGTCAGTTTAATAATGGAGAATCGATGGAAAAACGAATGTCGCCCTTTTTTAACTGCCTGAAGAAGGATGGGGGCGTTTTTGTTTTGTCGAGAAGAAACGCCTCTTCTCTTTCGATGAAAAACGTAAAGCCGGGCTCCATGGAAACGGTCTGGGCGCACGGAGTCTCATGGAAAATAAAGCGAGTATAATTGATATAAATTTTGATTTCCAAAATCTCACGACATTCAGATTTGTGTGGAAGACAAAATTATAATAAAAGAACAGAAGCAATTTCCGAAGAAAGTTGAAAATAACTTGATATGAGTTTGTGTCACAAGATTGAAGTTTTGATTAATCTTAGTTGGGAAAAAAGTGGAGACATTTGGTCGCCGTCCTTTAGGAGTTATTACTCTGCGGCTCAATTCGTCCCCGCTGGCTCGTTATATACCGATCGGCTTTTCAGTAAAAGTTAGTATGCCAAATATTAACAATGTGGGAAGTAATTTCAAATCGTGAAATTCTCTGCATACCATTTTTGTGAAACTTTTATTAATAAACAGCTTGAAATATAAGTTTGTCCCTGATGAATCATGACAACAGAAAACACAACACATAATTTAACAGGTTCAAAATGTTTTTAAGTGATCGACACATCCCTCGAAAATTTCACGAGCCCGTTTCGGAAGTCAAGCCCACTCCATAAGGATAATTCGGTCCGCTTGAGAGGTATTGGAGTTTGAAGGAAGTTTTTCCGCACCTGTAAAAAGTAACAATATATACACTCAAGTTAAATCTTATCGGATTCAAAACAATCTTTTTCCAGATTCGTACGGCATATTTTAAATATTCCAACCATTTCAGCTTTCAAATAAAAGGGGATTTCATCTAATTAGTCAACTCATATTTTGATTTCTGAATTGAAAACTCGCATGCTCCGTGCTTTCCTGCCATATTATAATTCATCCTCCCAAGCGAAAACAAAATGCATAAACGCAAAGATAAAAGAGTTTGATTATAGGTTTGTGAATATCTGCTTTGCTTCTCTCCTTCATTTGCTCTTTTTCTCATTTCTTTCAGCTCGCGTCTTAGTGTTTTGATTGAATCGGATTTTGTCGTTGGAGGCTCACGGGTTTTGTTCTTCTTTTAGTAGTATTAACCTTTTTCTAAACAAACGATTCTTTTAATAGTGAATCCATATTCTTGATTTCGTTTTCAGATCTTTTTAGGTTACAATGGGGCACATATTCTGTACCTTATATTGTTTATCAGCTAGTTACGCCTGTTGGTTTCTTCTTCTTAGAAATCACGTGAGCCAACATAGTCTATAGCAAAACTTCATACATATTTTTCTAAGCATATTCATTCTAATCAATTCTCACTTTATTTCGTAGGAGTCAGTATTATTTTTGGCCAACTCTTTTTTTGGTTTCCTTCGTCTAGCAATTCAAAACGTTTCCTAGAAGTTTCGCGTTTCATACTATTGGTCATATTAGTTTTGGAGTTCTTATAGTTAATATTGAGGCTTTCTATAACTTTCGAGCTCTTAGAGTTAGCATGATAATTCCACTGTCTACCATTTCATATTCCACGTTTTTTAGTAACTCATTTTCTGTATGAGCAGTATATTTCATTATTATTAGAGGTTTTCTTCACTACTAGTCCTTTTAGTTTTTTTTAGTTTCCAAGTTTAAAATTATCATCTTGAAGTAATTTTTTTCAAATTTCAGAAGAATGGACAGCTCACTTGGAGGAGTCAGTAGCAAGCCACTAGAGGATCCAATGTAAATAGTCAATGATACATTTCCAAAATAGTAAAATAGATTTTTCAGAACAGTTCGAATTCTCCAAACAGTTGGAGAAATATTTGAAGTAAAGACCTCAAAGCCAAGTCTCGAGAAACTAACAATGGGTGAGTTGCAATTATGGTTAACACTTTTTAAACCCAAAAACTTCAGTCGTTGGAATCTTAGAAGCCTTCGTCAACCCGGATCGTTTCAATAGCGTCCGAAGATCTGCAACCAAGCCGAGTAACATCTTAAAAGTGGCTCTACATCTCACAAAGAAAGAAATGAAAACAGTAAACGGCCAAAATCGCTTGGCAACTCGGCTCCTGGAGCTTGTCCGCATGGATGGACAGTATGTCACAAAGGAAGAGACTCTGGATTCAAGTGAGTTTTCTAATATTCTAGCCCGAACTGATATCTTTCTTGTTTTCAGTGATCCAACTTCTGGAGCTTCACAATATGTTCTCAAAGGAGATTCCAAAAGAAAGAAGGTCGAGAATGATGAGGCGTTTTGTGGAGACAAGTGTTTGAGATTTTGTAAATTTCTTATTAACAGTATTGAGGAAATAAAGTACTATTTGCAATGACAGTGAGCTTTTAATTGCGAACATCTGTTCATGAAAAGTTGTTAAAGGAGGATTCCGGGCAAAATAAGTTAATCGTTCAATCGATGCAAAATTTTATGCTGATTCCGAATATCACAAGCAAAACGCTTAAAAATACTTCTCTGACCCAAAAAACGCCGTCAAAGTTACAAAAAAGTTATCCCTGCTGGCCTAACTTTTTGCTTGGACAGTGCAAAAATTGTAATCCACGCGGAAAATACAATTAACTTTTCTGCGACATTGAAGGTTTTTTCGGGTCAGAAAAGAATTTTTGAGCGTGAAAATTTGCATGGATTGAACCATAAACTCATTTTGTCCGGAATCCTCCTTTAAGAACCCCTAATTTATGTAGTAAATATTTTAATGCGAATTTGAGTGCTTTGGGTCTCCTCGAAAAGAAAAACGGTTTTTTTTTCAATTTCAGTCCCTAAATTGGCATTCCTGGAGCATATCCAGCAAAATTGGTAAAAAACAAGCCCTCTCTTTCAAAATTAATTAATTTCTTCCCTGTCCGAAAAACTTGTTTTTTTACTCTCAAAAAATTTCATTTCGATCCACTCGGTTTTTTCCAGGAATATTCGTTTCCTTTCGAGTGACACACACACACACACACACACACAACTACCCATCTCTTTTATTGACCAATTTCTCATTCAAAAGCCTGACACAAAATTGGTAGTTGTGAGAGTGTGAGTGACGTGAGATTTCGAGATTTGAAACGAGAAGAAACAAGGAACTAAAAAATGATTTATTGAAATACAAAAACATGGAATTGTAGGTGGAACCCATGAGTTTCGTGAAAAAAACTAGAGTATTGCGGAAATTTGGCAGACGTCGCAAGACTAAAAAAATACATCGGGCTGGCTTGAAGAAAAATGAGACATTTGTGAAAAACTGGGATTCAAAACAGGGCAATTTAAGGGTTTGGGGGCGACCATGAAGTTTCATTTGGCATCTTGGAATTTGAGTTTGGGTAGTCAAAGTCTAATTGGCAACGATGTGAACAATCTTTCTATCATTCAAGTTCTGGGTTGGGCGGTAGTTCTTCTTGATGGGACGTTTATCAATGTCTTGAACTTGACGGAAGAGCTCCAGTTGATCATGGGTTACGGTAACTGGCTCGGTGAAGATGGTCCAGGTGACAATTTCCGAGCACGGTGGAGTGGTTAGGGATCCTTCGTATCTGAAAATCACTTATTAGTTTTATGGAGTTGTTTGTGGTATTCCTACCTCCAGAAAGAGCGTCTATTATTGGGTAACTTCTCAGCTAGTCTCACATTCTCAATACGGGTGACAGTCTCCGGGTTACGAAGCTGTCCCAAAACGCGTTCCTCATTCGACAAAGCCTTTCCTTCTTTCCCAAGCTGAAGAAAAACTCCAACCACAGCCAGTTTTCCTGGATCCTCGACTCCCTGGTGGACCAAATGAAGTTCGGCCGGATAACGAAGACCACCGAGAGTGTGCTCCGATCCTTCACTGTCATTCTCTCCCCAATGGAAGTGGTATTGAACTAGACGGTAAACTTGGTCGAGTCCTCCGCCATAGATTTCCGGATGCTCGGAACGGAGTTCAGGGGTCATTTGGACTGGAAAAAAACTAATTGAGAAGTTTAAAAGAACAGCTGGTTCTACCTGAATGTCCATTGTTTACAATGTCCCCTTGGATTGGGTGGTCATAGTTGACAAACTTGATTCCATCATGAGTATCCTTTCGTTCAACCTCACCCAAGTCGATGTTGATTGGAGACTGATGTTGACCAGTAGGCCAACGATTCGGTCCTAGAAATGATATTCTATATCTAAATCTAATAAAACAGTAACCCACCACATTCATCATCATCACAGTAGCTCCAATGTCCGGTCATTTTTGTCGTCGGCGAGACTCGCTTTGACGTGGAGCAGAAAATGTGATAAGAAGACTCTGCAAAAGGAATTTTTATTGGGAAACGTGGAAATAACCCGCAAGAAAAGATAAGCCTAGGTTCTTTTTTTTTTTGTTAAGTGTCACTCTCCGCAGTGAAAATTGAAAAAAAGGAGAAGTGAATGAAAAAAAAGTGGGAGGGAAAGAGGGTCTCTCTGAAGAAGATGGATAGGGAGCCGGAAAAGGCGTGGTCTGGGGGTACTGCTGAAGATAAAATTGAATAAGAAAACTGAAGGATGGGAATGAAAATATTGTCGTAGCTTTTTTTCTCCATTCTTTTTTCTACTTCCTAGTTCTTTTTTTCGATTTCTTTTCGAGAGCATCTTTTGACATGGAACTCAAAAAGAAGGCGAAAATAATGGAACAAAAATGGAAAACACGAACGAAATTTCTTGGCGAGCTTCTGGAAAAACGACTCTTCCTCTTGTTCCTCGGCTGAAGATGTCATCGTGTGTGGCGTCAGGAGAGAAGAAAAAAAGAAGTTGTTTTTGTTCAACGGAGCCTCCAGAAGATTATTTCCAGGAAGCGGGAGAAGGAAAGGTTTTGCTTTTGTTCCTTAAGAAGTTTCAACTAAAATACTTTCATCAAAATTGAATTTATCTGACTACTACAACCACAGATGCACCTGCATGCAAGAAGGCCAAACACTGAAAAGGTCCGCAAAACTTTCTCACAAAAACCCCATGCATGATGAGCTTAGCAGAAGTGGAAAAAAGAGAGAAAAATGACGTAGTGGTCCTGGGTCCTTTGAGTAAAATAGAAAAAGGAGTGGTAACAAGTTTTTGTTCTTATTCTTCTTTTTGGACAATGACTCCAAAGGGAGGTACAAAAAACAGAGCAGCATGATCAGAAATCATGGAAATTAGAGACACTTGACCCTCCTTTAATGCTTGAACTTTAGAAATAACATCATAGGAGCCAAGAAGGGATAGATGGCTTTGCAAGAGCTAAATATTCAACTATTTTATAGTGAAACACACATGTTTCAAAGATGATTGAGTTGATGGTCAGAAACAAGAAACAAATCGGCTTTTGAACATTACTCTTTGGCAGTCTTTAAGAAGGATTAGTTTTTGAGATTTTTCATTCTCAAAACTCTTTTTTCTCAGTCTAATGGAAAAGTAGTTTATACCCCACTCCTCTTCCATCAAGTGCTTCTTCCACTCATCCTTTGTCTTTGACTTCTTCTTCTTCTTCTTTTTCTCCATTTTTTGTCCAGAGACAGAGATCAGAAGCAGAAGGAGAAAAAATGGAGAAATGTGCCCGTGGGGAAAGAGACAAGTGATGTAATGAGAGCAGGGAGCAAACCTGATTTGTTTTTAATTTCCTCTCACGTTTTTTTTACGCGCCTTTGATTGCTTTTTCATTTTCCTTGTATGGATAGAAGAGATGAGGAGTAAATAAAAATGCCTGAGAAAATGGAAAAGAAAATGAATCGGAAATGTGATCTACGCTTGCGGGTATTTGACAGTTTTCTAGTGATAAGAGCACTGAATCATAACCTCAAAGGTAAATAGAAAAGAAAAGAATATCAAGGTTAAAGTCATGGATCTATTTTTAATCTAGTTCGGAGTAATAGAAAAATAAACATTTTCGAAATTTCGAAACGATGAGAAATTAGATCTATGGTTTAGTAAGCCGACTGGGAGGGGGAAGAGCCAAGGGAGGGTAGTAAAGCTTTGAAATGTAAATACGCGGCTGTTCAAATAGTTCTATGTACATGTGCATCTTTGTGTTTTTTTTTCGGCATAGTTTTTGTATGTTTCCCATTGGGAATAGTAGATTTGAAACTGAAACTTTGGGCTTCCGGTTTTATCGGGGTTTTTTGGAATAGTGGTTTTTGACAGTCAAATTATAAAAAATTCAATTTCAAAGTTTTTTTTTGAATGAAGACCCATTTTAAAGCTAGAAAGATTGAAAAAAGTATTTGTAATAGTATTACTGTATTACAGAGTATGGGATCACAAGAACATTCATTTTCGGTTTAAAGGTGTAGTATGTTACGCTGAATTTTCAGATAAACGTACCGTAAAATCTTCAATAAAAAAACAGCTCTAACAGAATTTTAAAAATATTTTTCAGGTCTTGGAAAAATAGAGGGGTATGCCCTAATACAGATTTAACGGTAATTCAAAATTTATGCATTAATAGATTTGAAAAATCCTTTCAAAGCTAATCACGAAAACTAACATTGTTTTTTGTTCCCAAAGTTTTCAAGAATGCCAAAAGCCCACAAATGACACTCCACCCACAATAATAACAGTTGGTCTAATTTGATGTATTACTTAGTTGTTGGAGCTGGTGGATGGGGGCAAGAAGCCTGGAGGAAAAAACGAAAACAAGTTGATAATATCGGAAGAAGAGGAGAAGCAAAAAAAAGGAGAAGAAGAAGTTGGGAAAATGAAGAAGAACCTCGTTTCCTTTTTTTCCCTTCTTTTCTTTTCAAGAAGTGAAGTAAACTAACTGAATCCCATTTTCTATTCCCGAATTCTTTGGCCCGGAACAATCGAGCAATATTCTTTAAGTGCACCTTTCAAAAAAGGAAAAGAGTTTTTATTGTTGACGGGAAGAAGTTTTTTTTTCCTTTTTCTTCTGCTTAGAGCCGTAAAAAACTGAAAGGACGAACGAAAATGCATAGAAGAAATCTGAGAGTTTTGGGAAAACGAAAGTCCGTAGGGAAAATCTCCGAAATGTAAATAAACATGGGATAAAGTAAGTGAAACTTGGCACAGACTGAGAGTGTTAAAAAACAGATGAAGAAATTTTTTTGGCAGAAATTCATGGGACCAGATTTTGAACAAGTGACGCATCAATTTGCACCCCCCTGTCGTGGCTGGTGGCTCAATCTCTCATGACGCTTGGCGTTTGATGTTTGGAATAGAAAAATTGCATCTGCTATACATTCAAAGAGTTCAAGATCTTTGACATTTTTTCCATGAACTTTAGTGGAAAAAATTGCAACAAAAAGGAGCAGAAAGATGCGAAAAATTCTTTTGTAAAATTTCAATAGTAAACTACTACAATTTTCTACTGGCTTAGAAGGAGGAGAAGCTCTTCTTGCTTTGTTTTCTTTTTTCTTTCTTTTTTGGTCCTTTTTGACAACCAGATACATCCAGAGCCATTTGTCTTTTCATGTTTTTTTTCTGTGTTTGAAAAAACTCCAACATTTAATCAAAAAAAGAAAATAAATAGAGCCAAGAAGAGTTAATGGAGCATTTTCTAATGGATTGTTAACTCTCTTGAGAATGGATGGAAAAAAAACCAATTAACGTTTTTCCTTTTTTCCAAACTCATTATTTTCAAAGGATTACTGTAGATTAGTTAAAAGCCAGGAAGGTTCAACTCTGACACATCGAAACGTTTTGTCATCATTTCAAAAAAAAGTTTCTCCCCTATATGACACAACACAAAAATCAAATCTGCAAACACGACGGAAACACTAATTCCATGGTCCTTTGCCTCTAGCAGTGTCCCCCTCTCAGAAACCAGGAAATGGACGCAAGAAAAAACGGAGCGGAAAAGCGCTATGAATAGGAAATGATGAGAGCAACAAAAAAAAACGTGGAAGAGTGTACCAGAAACATGGAGATTTTGTTTCGGAAAAAGTGTTCATGATTGAGTATAGCTCCGTCAAAATGAATGGCATTCTATCAAAAAAAATTAATCTCTTCAAAAAAAATGTTTCAAAATTCAACACGTTAGTCCTTTAAAACAAGTACATCAAAGTTTCAAGTTTCCAAGTGAACGTGAGATTTAACTTATGCTTCGACAGCTGTTGCACAAAGAGAACTTTGAGAATGATATTTCACACCCGCTCGATCAGATATACACACGTCATGCAGATATCGAGAGTCACAACGAAATTACAATAATTAGGAACAAAAAAGTGTATTTCTTTTAAACACCCGGAAGTTGTTGTCATATGATAAAATGTTTCGTTCTAGTTAATTTTTTGATAAGAAGCTCTAAAAATAAACCAGCGAAAGAAGCCTCTAAACGTATCGCAATTTAGAGTTTTTTCTTAAATTTTATATTTAAATTGCAATCTCTAAATAAAAACTGTATTCATATGACTTCCGATGTTTCAGAAACAAACTTTTTCACAAAATATTTAACTCACTTTACTCGCTGTGCCAGCTTTTTTCTGAAGAAAGAAGAATGAAGACGTCTGAAAAACACAAGATGAAATACATCTTCTGGATGTCATCCAGAAAAAGCAATAGAATGATCCGCCAAATAATGGGATTCTGGAGCGAAAGGGCACCAAGAAGAGACGGATGTGAGCGGAGGAAAAGTATTATTTGTTCTGGAAATGGGTTCATCAGAGGATTTTCGAGAAACAAAAGGATAGATTTTGTTGTATTAAAATAGCTTTCAATTGATGTTTCCATAGCACCTGCTCTATCTTTTACTCTCCAAATTCTTTTTTTTTTCGCTTCTCACGGCAAGATCAAACCACCATGAGGCGGAAGAATGAAAGGGTGTACATGCTTATTAGCTATGAAGAGAAAAATGGCAAGTAAGAAAACTTCTGGGAATAGTTTATCCTAATGATGTGATTCATCGGCTTGTCTAGGAAAATAGAATAGAATAGTCACAGTCGGGGCTCTCTTGTACTATTTTTTAAATTGCACAAGTCATGAAATATATGCTCATCACAAAATGTGCTCTTTTGAACAAAGAATCCATGAAACAAGTCACGGTTTTTAAAAATGGTTTTTTTCTGCGCCACTGAATTTAAAAATGAGAAAAAACCTTTAAAAAATAATTTTTTTGAAAATGATTTCATATTTCTAGGTTGATCTATCTATAATATTCCCAAAGTGCACAAGGAAAATATTACGGTAAGAATGTGATTATTTCGAATAAATTCCAGATAACCATGAAAATAGAATAATTTTTCTTCCGCATCGTATACGATTTCTGAAATGAAGCTTGATCGGAACTTTGCAAATTTCTCAACAAAAATCATTTTTTTCAATTTTTAGAAAAATCGAAATTCTACCCAAATCACTGTAGTAAATTGCTGAACAGAACACAATTAGATAATTTCAATAAAGAAAATTGAATTATCTAGCTAAATAGTAATTTTATTGAGTAAACGTAAACGATTTTCTATTAAAAAAAGCAACTGGTTTAAACTTCCTCATTCAAAAAGTATAAATACCTTCATTCTAGTGTCAGAATGATTCAATTTTATACTCACTTAGGACAAACAATAGTGATCCTTGTCTGAGACATTGATCAATCGGTTCAAGATTTGAAGTATCAAAAATTCAAAAAAAAAACTACATACAAAAATTTTTTTTTGGTTATTGAAAACTGGTTTCAGTGGATCTTCATAGAATACACGTTGATTGTATGAAATTCAAAAAAGTATTGTTATCTATTGTTATAGTTCTCAGAAAAATAAGGACAATATTGTTCTCAAAGTAGAACTTAATCCCTGAGAGTGAAGATCACACTGAGAAAGGATTATGAGATCTCTGAAAAAGAGTACCGTAAAATCTATAAATAAAAATAATAAAGAATCTATAAAATCTTACAACTAACTTTCTAAATAATGTGTAGCCAATTATATAGGGAACTTTCCCCTGAAAAAATGTCGGTGTATCCCAGAAAATTGTTCTATGAAGTCAAATACAAAATGTGGGCGGGATACCTCAAAGAACGAGCAGGTTTATTTTTCAGTATCAAATGAGCAAGTGTATCTACACATTCACATCTTCCTGCTGAAAACCGGATGACGTTTTGCAAAGCATATTCCGAGAAAAAAAACTTCTAACATAGTCCACGTCTATATAAGAAATTCATGAGCTCATCTGAGGTATTCAGATTTTTTATGGATGCTCCCTTATAGTGGAAGACATTCAATAATTCAGATTGTAAAAAAACTGGAAAACAAACTTCTCCAAAAAAATGGACAACCCGAGTTCTAGACACTTTATTTATAGAACGTGTATTTTCACGGAAATTCCGTCATAACGAACCCAATCAAATGTATTAGAAACTGCCGAGCCTGAGTAACAGCTATTTTTTTCTCATGGGGTGTCTAGAAAGATGTGCATGACCTTATAACAAGATTAAGATAGTAGTAGAAAAAGTGGTCACCGGATTTGGGAGATGAAATGAGCAAGATCAAAGAGTATACATTCTTATTATCTTTCATGTGGAAAGATTTTCGCATGATCTTCTTTGTGCTTTTCAGGTTGGAAAATGAGTCAGTTTGAAGTTTTCGAACATAAGCTTGTGCTACTGTCCCGTTTTCTATAGGATCATTGCAACAAAGATCACCACATCTTCCCTCGCGATTTTCTTCCCAGGTTTACATTTCACACATCATCTTCTTCAAACAAAGGACAGAGTGTAGTAAAACACACAAAAACATTTGTTTTTTTTGGTAGACATTATTCAGTCGCCGTTGATGTTCAATGGGACTGTAGGGAACAAATGAATCAAATTTAGGTCAGTTATTTATTGATTCCGTGAAACGTGATAACCACTTTTTTACTTAGTTTCCTAGTTTTAGGCCTTCCGGAGATTTCTTACCAGAATGATCCGATGTGTCCATTAGGGACCTGCATTTTTTAGTTTTACGCCCCCCCCCCCCCCCCTACCTTCTTAGGGGTTTTTCTAGTTTTCCCCGTGATCAAAAAAATTTCTCTTTCAAGTACTGAGCCTCTACGTGGCGAAAGGGATCAACAGATGCGTGCATCTGGCTAATCAGTACAAATCTTGTTTTTCTTTTTTTCAGAAACATTACCAAGTCACCCCCAAACTTCATAAATGACCAAATCTCGATTTTTTGGTATTTTTCAAGCGCTATTGACTCTGCGTTGAAATTTTTCAAAAACATTGTTTTGCCAACTTATCTTTATTCAATTCATAGTGTCGATACAGAAAAAAAAATGGAAAAAATGGAACTTAAAATTCTTCAAGAGAAATATCAAATCTCAGTTTCCTTTTTAAGACATCATTTAATGATTGAATCAAACAAGAGTCAGAATGAGAGAGGGTGATACAAAAGGTTGGCGTATTTTTTGTTTTATGATAAGCGATTGATACAGAAGTGGAAAATTTAACGCTGAAAAAAATACAAAAGAAAAGCGAAATAATAAGACAACTCTGGAATGAAGTCACCATCCGGGAAGAAGTTTTGACACTGGGAAACATTTTGTGACTTTGACATGAATAAGAAATGAGAGATTTTGGGTTAAGTGAACACCAAACTACAGACGGACCATTGAATGTAATAAAAAAGCAGAGGACAAAAAATAAATACAAAATATGACAGAAAAATTAAGATGGGCGGGTTTGTGAAAAATTAGGAATGTTTTGGAAGAATTTTACAGAAAAATGGAATTTGTGGCTTTTTGAAATGAAGGGGATTTCAGGATAGAGTATCTGCAGTGGCAGTGTTATGTTTTGAAACACATCATTGACGTGAATAAAGAAAATTTTTGAAAGCGGAGACGTGGCTACGGAGAGGAAAATGAGACTAGCGGGTGGGGAAGATACAACAATAACTTCTTCAGGTTTGAATTCAGATTCTAGAATACAAAAATGTCTACAAATGTGTAAAAAGTTTGAAGGGTGGTAACTAACAAGTGAAGGGTTAATATTTCAGAAATTATTTAAAAATGGATGCGAAATGAGCGATCAGAAACGATTTAGAAGCGTGAGCTCAAAATATCCTATCAGGATTCAATAATTCAATCAGATTGAGCATGGAAATGTTCAGCGAGGTTGTCCATGGCATCATTAGTAGAATTGATCACAAGATCCTCAACCATGCTCTCAATTTCGTTAGCTAGAAGCGGTGAAGATTCATCAGCAGTCTCCTCTTCCTCCTCGGTAACAGGTTGCTCCAAAACTTGCTCCACAATCTTCTGCACAAGTGGTTGCAACTCCTCCTGACGAGCTTGGAAGCGATGTGATCCATAGACTGGATACTCTCCAAGAGCAGCCAATCGAAGCTCTTCCTCGGTGACAGGCAGAGCAATTTGAACTGGGCTTCCGCTGCGTCTACAGTACGATGTACGGGTGGAGTAGAAAGTTTGGAGAAGGTCATCTGGAATTGGCTCGACTTCCATGACAAATGGAATACGTTGAGTGTGACGCCGTGGTTTTGGCGGAGGGATTGGAGAAATTTGACGGGTTGAAGTTCCCTCGATGTGGTCCACCATCTCGACTTGTTGAATGATCACACTAGTGCGAGTTGGTTTTCGAGGCGCGCCGGAAGAAGAAGAAGAAGAAGAAAAGTCACTGGAGATCTCCTCAATTCTGAATTCGGGTTCACTTGATCTTCGTTCAGCAACTAGATTGATCACGCGAGATTGGAGTATGGGAGTATGCGAGGGTGGTGCTGGCACATCAGTAACTTCTGTCTGTACAGCAATCGGGACTGATGCAACTGGCGATGGATCGGCTGGTGCTTCTGGCTCATCTGACTTATTATCTAGTAGTGGATTCTTGCCATCATCTAGTTGCCAATAGGGGCACTGCATGACATTCAAGTAATAAGAAAGGCGACAGTACTCAGTGTCCACTTGGTCGGTGATCAGAATGTTGAGATTTTCCGCTTCGTCTTCATTCAGACCTTTGATCCACTCTTTGAGAATTCCCCGCATTGGCATGGAGAATACAGTACGCAGTGTTTTTCGCCAATTCCGGAACTGAATAAATTTCGGTTATAAGAATTATTTTGGAAGATTCACTCACAATATCCATCAATGTCGGTGTGATGATTGCTTGCATGACACGGAGTCCTGGTGTCACCGGGGTATGAATTTCTGCTTGAATAAAGTTGATGATTTCTGAGGCGCTGTTCTTGTTTGGCCATTTGTTTTGAATAGTAGAAGTGCGGAAGCAGATATCATCGATGTCACGTTCGGTTGGTCCTATCACAATGATTCTGAAAATTGGAGCTTACTACGATAAAGGTCTTCTTCTCAACCTGAAGTTCAACTCCAAAAGCTCTTTAAGAGAGATCGTTCGAATATCAACTTTCGTGCTGCAGAGTCGAATTCCAGCTCGTCCAGCGATGTTAGCTAACGGATGGAGGAACAAACGACGGAAGTGTACATCATTCATACAGTAGGTGTGACTGACATTAATGACAACCACCTGAAAATTATACTTCTGAAAGTGGAGATGGTTTTCGGATGTACCTCTTCTCTGTGGGCCTGCAAGAAGTCAACGATCTGGTTGGCAAGTTTGAGCCAGTCGGTTCCGAATAATCCATGTACGATGAAGCAGCTCTGGAAAGGTTATTCTGTCTACTAAAAACTATAACAAATTTTGTTAGGACAGACGGTTACTCCAAACTTGAACGGACGTAATGGTTAGGACAAACAGAAAAATTACAAAGCACAACAAGTAGGCGTGAAACGGTGAGGTGATTAGGAGTGTTGTATCTACCTTGCTAACTGGATCGTCTGGATCTTCTTCCACGTCTGGATGCTGCAAAACAGATAGAGACATTAAGCTAACCGATCAAACTGATAGAGATTAAAATGCTGGCAGTTAAAGTTACGGATGCTATTTGGTGCTCACTTACCGTCATGTTCCGCTCGTCAACAGCAATCTCGAGACGCAAATCGAAATAGCGAATTCCTAACTGCAATTGTTCTTCCATAGTGAAACTGAAAACTTATATTTCATTCCCATCGATTTTCGAGCTTCAAAAACCTTTGAGTAAGCCCCCATCGCTTCACAATATTCTTCATTATTTTGCACTTGAACTTTCGGATGTAATCGATGAAAGATTGATCGTGTGGATAGTCCATACGCAAGTTTAACCAGAAGGCTCCACTGTCATGAGATCCTGGAACATTTTTTCTCGGTTTATTTTGGTTCATCGAGTGGCACCTGGAATGACAAGCATACAGAAGGCCTTCTCTTTGACGAAACACGGCAATCTCCCCATCCAATCCGACATGACTGTTGTATGGACGTTGGTTACCCTGAAATTTTATTAATTATTACAAGAAAGTTTGAGTGCAAGAAAAAAGTAGACGGAAATGAAAGGCATGAACGAAATGAAAATGTCGTGGGTAAAAAAAGAGAAAAGTTGATGTCGTCAATCTTTCCGACGATCGTGTATCGGCTCTTCTAATGGATTGTGACGCGTCCGTGAGACAAATGTTCGCTTTGTGGTGCTCGATCGTGTTGACTCTCGATACTCAGCGACGAACCCTTTTTCCTCTTCTGCATTGTCCGTATGCATTATGAGCAGTAACTCGGGGCCTAAATAAAGGAGGAACTAGAGGCTAAACAGAGTTGAATACCTGTACTGGTTATTATTTCAGGCACAGTGTCTCCACAGAATCTGCCGACTAATGATTCCTGAACTGCTTCAGATCCATCATATATCTAAATAGATAGGTGATTGAAATGTATAGTGATTTAAATTTAAATACTATTCTTTAGTATTTTTATAATTTGAATAGGTTACTGAACACATTCCATATACTTTTAATCTTATAAAATGTAACACTCAGAAACAGAAACCAAAACCAATGACACTTCCTTGTTCGTTCTCCTGATCTATTCAACCTCCTAATTACACTAGTAATCAGAAAATGAACTCTTGGTTTTTATAATGCAGAAGTACAAATAATCTGCAAAAAACTAACTTGATTCTAATTCTGAACTTGGAAACCTATAATTAACTACACATGTTTCCTAAAAAAATCTTGTCGTCAAGATACCACGTTCCCAGAGCTCACCTCAATATAATCATACTGACATCCTTCTTCAGATTCCACGTTGAATGTCGAGAATTGAATCCGTACTCCTCGACCAGGTGACTTTGCCCTTACACTCCATGTGCAATCCTGAAGTGGAAGAATAAAGTCGTAAATCCAAAATTCGAGGGAATATAATTTTCTATACACTTTTATAAGTACCCCTTTTCATTTATATTCTCAAATTGTCCCAGATTTGCACATTATACCCGGACACACCGCCCACGGCAATTATTCTTATTCTTGACTCTCCCTTTCTTTTTTAGATGGAGCTGAGAAACTGCGAGCCCCAAAAAACGCTGAGAAATGGCATCTCTCCCATCCCACGTCATAAGTAAAGATGATGGAAATGAGGCTACAGTAGGAAATTGAAAAATGCAAAAAAGAAAAGAATGAAGGGTCATGGGAAAAGAAAAATGGGGTTTCAGTTTTTTATAAATGAGAAAAGATCCTGGAATAGATTGATGTGGAATTCCAACCTACAGAAATTTCCGGGAGTATACTGCAATTACCAATTCTTGTCAGTCACAGAATTGGAAACGCGTGAACCGTGATTACATCACATTTCTAACCAACAATTTCAGATACAGATGAAATGAGCCAAAGGGATACTGTATCCCAACATTTGGTTGATTTGAATGTCTTTTTTCTCTAGTTTTCGAAATGTTTCAAGGTTTTCAAGGAGACCAAAAAAAACTGGCAGTGTAGTTTTTGAATCAAAATTTTTTCATAATTTTTGAAAAATGAAAACACGAAGAAAATGAAACTTTTTTTGAAAGGTTATTCATGACTCCAATTGCTCAAATATTCCAGAAAAAACGGTCCAACTGACACGCAATTGTTTCTTTTTTCAGTATATTCACATTCATTCTCATTTTTTACAGAAGAAAATGCGTGTCAGGGAAAATTTATGACGTGAGTAATGGCGCGTTGGAAGGGGAACCCAATTGAAACTGTTTCTTTTGTTCCTGTCATTTGGATTATGGAGAGACCACTAACGTCATCATTATTTTAACTTCTACTATCTACACAAGTAATAAAAATTTCGATCGGAAGTTCTAGGAATTTTCAATTATCAAGTTTCTCTTTCTATCAAATGAGATCCACCACACCCTTTTTGTATCAATCGAAATCAAGACGAGAATAAACTTCAACTGTTGGATTACTGTATCACGATTTTCAGTTTCTTGACTCGAAATTGATCATTCTAGCTAACCTGATTCTTTCCATATTTGCTATCACTAAAAGTAGCGTGCGAGTAGATGTGTCCGGGCGTCGATTCCGCAGTAAGACGGCCACCACAAACTGAAACAAAAATATTGAACTCTTAGTCAATCCAGACCCTAAAAACCAAGTCAAACAACAACTCACCCGAAGTGTAATGAGCCTGAAAGCCTCGTCGGGAGACTGACGCGTCGGAGGAAAATGTGAGATAGAGCTCGTTGGAAGACGACAAAAGGAGAGGGGGCGGAGCCAAGCCGCAGAAAACGCCTGTCCAAAAATAGCGATTTGGGACCACCGTAACGGCGAGACTCACCAGCCAACTGGGCGGAGTCGTCGCCTCCATCGAATACTGAAACTGCGTCGTACTTGCATTGAGCGTGCTCCTCTACTTGGAAACTAGAGAATGTCTGAAAAAAAAACAATGTGAAAAATGGCTACACTATAATCGAAATGGCTCAAACGAGAGGGTTGAAAATTAAGAGTGGAAGTGTTTCTGAAACTTGGAAACAATTATTGAAACGTACCAACATTAGACGGTGTCCAGGAGTGGTGACAAAGTGCCAAGAACAATTTTGACCCTTTGGATAGTCATTGGGATAGTTTGGAGAGTTTATTTCTCCTGAAAACATATTGAAATAAGGATACAATTAAATTAAAGATACATTATCCTACCTGACGGAGCATTAACTTCAAAGAAACAGCTTCCTTCTTTGCAGTTATGTTTATCCTCGGCCAATATATACCCCGGATTGCATGTGCACACATAGGACCCTGAGAATCCAAGAAGTAAATGACAAATCGCATCATAACTCACCGAGCCGATTCTGGCATACGTGCTCGCATCCCGCATTACCATTTTGGCATTCATCAAAGTCCGCGATGAAATTGGCGAAGAACCCATCTCGTTCTACAGATGAATCAGAGCTGAATTCGATGCGCACTCGATTTCGAGGAGTGGTGAAGAGTAATGGCTTGTCTTCAAAATTGGGCCATGAGGGGCGTTTTCAAAAGCAATAAACCTACCGTATTCTCCACACAACTTTTCGCTGTCTCCAATCTTCACATAATCGTAGGCGCACTCGGTTTTCATTCCTTCCACGGTGAACTTTGTGAAATTCAAAAAAATATGGTAACCTTCTGGTGCTTCAATTTCCCAAACACACGTTTTCGAATTTGGATACATTTCCGGAAAGTTCGGAGATGCAATAGATCCATTAGATGCTTTGAGGTATCCACCACATGTACTATCACAAGAGAACCCATTGCTGGATAGACTGTAGCCAACTCGACAGGCACATTTGAATCCACCTATAAATTTAGAAGTCATATTTTTTTCTAGACTACTTTAGTCTCAAAAACCTCTTCAGACATAAAAAAAATTATGGCGACTTTAGTTTTTTTCTTTAGAAAAGTGACATTGAGCATGTCTACATGGTGACATATCGAATCTCCTAGGATACTCTTCTCGAGAAAAATTAGTTTTTGTTCGAACGTCAAAAAGGAAACGAAAATAGAAATGAGGGGCGCAGGTTTGGACTCCCAACAGATGGTACATGTACTCCACAGCTGTTAAAAATGAGGGCCCCAAAAAGAATGACCTTCAACTCACCAACAGTGTTCACACAATAATGATGGCAGATGTTCTTGTCCGTTGCGCACTCGTTTAGTTCTTTGGAAAAGCGTAATTCGAATCCACTTTTTTGTACAGAATTGTCGGAGAAGAAACTGCAAAACGTTGTTGTTTAAACTTGGCATTGTTGGTAGCTTTCTGAATACGTTACAACGAAATTTTCCAATACAAAATTGTTAGGACATTATACAGATTGATGTATTGCTATACAAATATCTTAAGGTGAACTTTGGTTCAAAACGATTTGAAAATTTTCAGGGACCAACCGTAATGAAATCTGATTTGTCTTGCTCACAATTGTCTTCTTCTCGATCACTCCGCAAAATGTCTCGCTAGATTCCTTTCCATTTTTCTTCATACTTTTAGATGATCCTTCCGTCAAAATGAGTCTATCATAAATGCACTCTTTATGTTGCTCTAACTGAAAGTATTAATCATTAAAATACCTTTCACGAAAAGAAAAAAATCCTTACATGAAAATATACGAACTCAATAGCTACTTGACTATTCTCGTCCACGTGTATTGTCCATTGGCAGTCACTATTTGGAGGGTACGACTCTGGGTACTTTGGACTCTGTAAAACACCGAACTATCTAATAATTACACAATTGTAGACAATACATGAATGACTCCCTCGTTTGCATAGATTGGTCCACCACAAATTGCATAGTACGTTGCAAAAGGTAGTGATGGTGTAGGGTTAGTTGATTGAACTTGAATAGTTATCCGATTTCCAGAAGAGGCAATAGTCCGAAATAACGGGCTCCCACCGCATACCTTATCTGGAATAGAGAACCTTGTAAATCAAAAGAATCGGTTTCAGGATTACCTAGTAAAGGTGAAGAGGTCGATACTCCATCTCGGATACTGATAAAATTATCCGATTCATTTGTACAAGTTGATGACGGTGATGGGAGGGTGGATCCTAGAAAATAACAATGAACAGAAGTGAAAATAAAAGTTCAAGTTCAGTGGGGCCTTCTACTTCAGTCTCATATGAGTTTTATGTGGGGTGCAAGTCATTAGGTTGAAAGGAAACTAGTGTGAGTGTCTGTGTGCACAGACACAGTCTAGTGAGATAGATAGATTGAAGAACACCAGCAGGCGTTTTTAACGGAAATTTGGGGGGACTCTGGGAAACAATCGCTACTGCACACTCAGCGGGCGTTTTTCGTCTTTTGATCATGATTTATCGGTTTTCAGGTTATTAGAAAGATTCTTAGTATTGATATTGAAACTTTTTGTTCCCGTAAAAGCTGTATTAGGAGGCCACCTCTAATTGAAAGACACCCCGGTGAACTTAAAATGAGAACATTCTTGAACTTCAAACGGATTGAAATTAGTCTTTCTAGAATTCTCGTCAAAAATTAACTGGGGTCACAAAATAGGTTTCAAATTTCTTCTCCAACAGATGTTAGGATCAATTTTGAAAACTCAAAAATATTTTTAGGTACTAGAAAAAAGGGGCGTTCTCTTCCTATCAAAATTTTACAGTAGTTACTAATAGAGACTTAACTGACCTGTAATATTCAGAAAAATCGTGTGACCCTGTGGAGAGATAATGTGCCAAACGCACATTCCCGCATGTTGAATGGCCAAATTCCCAGACTCTTGCATCAGTGTCCCACCGCATTCTGAAATTCAGGAAAATTAAGAAAACTAATCTAGATTTTTTTTTCAAACCTGCACATTTATAAAGCTTCTTGGTTTGACGGATATCCCCATCGCTCAGTTGGACTCTTTGCCCGATTTCCAACCGGAACCCTGGAAGATTAATGAGCTGGGATGGGTAATATGGGAATGGGATTTTTGCTAGGAAAATGAGATAGAACTGACCTGAATTTGGTTTAGGGAGAATGGTATCATAAAATGCTCCTCTTGAGAATGTGTCCCTTGCATAATGCATAATCTGAATATATTCAGTTCGCGATCAAAAATGAGACAAGCTAAATTACCGAAGAAAAATCGTATGGTTCTCCCAATGAGTCGACTTCCTCCGGTTTCGACTTTTCAAAATTGTAGTCTTGTCCTGGAAATAAATATTGAAAATCATATTTTTACTTCATAAATGAGTACCTGTTTGTATACTTTTGTAGAATATATCCACGTACATATCCCTATCGGGTCTCGTGTGCTCGTGCCAAAAGCCAACAACATGTCCGAGTTCATGAACAACAATTCCGAATTTATCGCAATTTTTTCCAATTGAGATTGCTTGTGGACCTTCCCCACGTCGACCGACATAAGAGCAACATCTGAAAAAACGGAATTTCAGTTTTATTTTTGTCATGGTTTTTTTATATATTGTTTGCTATCAATTTTTGTTTTATTACTCGATTTTGTCTTAGAAAATATCTCAGAAAAGAAGGATGTCTTAGTTTGTTTTTGAAATGTAAAAAACGAAAAATCCCACACAAAAAAAGAAGAAAAATGATAAAAAGTTCTTTTAGTTTCTTTTCCTCCCCATTATCCTAAGTGGTTTGATTTACAAGACATTTTCACCCTGTTTCTGGAGATGATGCCAATTAGACCTACGCAGAAGAATGTGAGAACTACACCCTCGGAGAAAAATGTCTACACTAGGGTTCGAGATGTTACTCTACATATGTTGCTCTTCCCATAATTCATCTCACTTTCGAAAACACACTGAACCCGGAATCAGGAATCTGGCGTGTTGTGTAACCTGTCAGAGGCAAGCGACGCGTCAAGATGAGAAACTGACATGATAAAAGTCCCCCACTTATCAGACACACTGAAAGTGAAAACAAGAAAAATAGAAAGTGTAACAAAATTTGAAACAATGGAAATGAAAACAACGAATTTCCGCGAATTACTAATCGTATTATCATATTGCGCCTTGTTTTTATTTCTATTTCGAAAACTTTATTGATTTTTTGTCCATTTTCCTCTGGGAAAACGAAAAAAAAGTGACTCACCCGCATTTATCCACTGTAAAAGTGATATAATGTTTGTGGTGAGCTTGTCGAGGAACAAAAGATACACAAGTATAGTTTTCCCAGTGTCGCATTGCGCGGAGAAATAGATGTTGGTGTTCTCCTGAAAAATGAAGTACTTTTGGATAGTTTCGGGACAAAAAATTTCAATTTTAGCTAGGAAATGTTCAAACCTGAGAAATTTGAAGCTATCACAAATGGGATGATTCCTTCGGGCCATATTCTTTCTTTCTTCGCTGTTGCGGCTCGTGACACTCTTCCAGGTGTCCTATAATATCGGCGAAACCTGATGTCTCCGGGGGTCTCGGAGGATATTAAATTCGGTTGTACCACCTCAACAAGAAATAGAAGAACCAGGCTTTCAAAAAATCTCATGTTTACTTGATAAACATGAAAATTAGGGTGGTGCGGGTGAATATGTGACAGTGTAGATAGCTCTTCTTTTTCCGCAGGGGCGCAATGGTCGGCGGTGTCGGTCAGCTGGCGGTGTGCTAAACAGCACGGCCACCCTCTCAGACCCCCGATTCACTTTTTGTCAGTTTTTCCTTCATTCTGCTCTTGTCACTCAACTCTGCAATTTTTTGGGATGGGGAATGAATTTCTTCGTTTCGAGACACAAGAGTACCATTTGATGTTCTTCTTTCCACTCTCCATGAAACAATTGGGATGATTTCTAAGTCTCTCTGATACATCGATCGATCACAAAATGTTACTACGCCAATGTGTGAGGTGCCCCGGAGGCTGGGGCCCCGGGGCGACCGGCACATACATTTATCTGAAGCAATAAAACGTTTCGGAAATTAACGGAACTCTTTCTGCTGGTCTCTCACGGTGGTTGACCGCAGTTAAAAAAGAGGAGAAAAAGAGAAAAGAAAATTTGATAATGAAAATGAGACTTGGGGTTTTTATTGGTTTCTAACTAAAGATTTATGTCAATTCTAATCGAATTTGATAGAAAAATCCAATGAATCATAGCTGAATCCGCAAGGAATACAAATTGTTTTTTTGTTACACTAGCTAGATGAAATCAAAGATTATAAAACAATTCTTGAAAAAATTCCACAAAAAACAATAATTTTTCTTCTGTTTTTTCTTAACAAGTATTTTCACCGCCAATTAATCCTATTACGAACTTGTTCAAGGTAAATTTTCAAACAAAAAAAGTTGTCACTTACATCACGGTATCACAGCCAACTATAGTGAAATGTAAGTTTCTTGGAGGGCTTTTAGGCACGTACACTCGATAAAAGTTTTTTTTTTCCGATTCAAACTGATAAAAAATCATGTCACATAAATTTCGAGTACAAAGGAATTTCCTCAAGATCATTTTTATGCATTTTTTATCGAACATTTTCTTTGGGGAAGGTGTACAGGCAGTCAAAACAAAGCTGGAATCACTCAATTACTCTTTTTTCTAGAAACAGAAACACAGATAATTTCATTTCATAAGAACAAATGGAGCTTTTGGGGGGAGAAGGGGAGAAGGGGCGAGCGGCGAGAGCAAGGAAGAGGTGAAGAAAACGAGAAGGATGAATATTCGATTCTTTTCGCACTTTTTTTGGTTTGGTTTCGTGACAATGCTACACAATGCGATGTTAATTACAATTAGGCTGCACAAAATAGGGAGGGAGTGAAGGTCAAGAAAATATAATATAAATGGATGGAGAGAGGAGAGAATTTGTGAGAATGGTATGTGAAGACGTCGGAATATTTTGTTAGACTTTTGTGATACGACGTGGACCGGCGCGTGGTGGAGCTGGACGCGAGAATTGTTTCGGGGCCTCGGCTGGGAGTGGATGGATCACTTCGAGCAGAGCCTTCTCCGACAAATCGTCACGGGCGTCGACCTCCATCTGGAAACAGGACAGTTTTTTGGGATGAACTTGAGGATTCAGTGAGATTGTGAGCGGGGTTTTTGGGAAACTTTGGATATTCAAAAGCGGTTGTGCGGCTTTCTGTATTCCAATTTGTTATGATACAGAAAACTTGTTGTGAACTACAAAGGGATGTCTGAGGTCGATAGAGCATCAACTGGGTTCAAAAATATCTTGTAAGGCTTTTAAAATTGTGATCCCAAAACTTTAAAATTCTTAGATAAACCAAGTACTCACCTTATTCGTGATGACAACTCCATATTGATTCTGAGCAGCACTGAGGAATGGTCCCTTGCAACTTGAGTAGAGCATTCGCTCCTTAATTGAACTTCCGGACGATGGCAGAGAGTAAATGAACACTGAAAATTAACCTTATTTTTTGGACAGGTTTCAGTGCAGAATTATTTTTCAGTCTTTCAACAGATTTGTTACTGAAACTTTCTGTGAGTGAGACATAAATGTTGATATTTCCAGGTTCCCAACAAACACCACAAAAAATTCCATTGTTACAAAGTCATAAATCTTTTTTTTTAACTTTTCTTGGTCGTTAAAAATAAAAATACTCTATTTTTTTCCATTTTATAGTTTTTTAGCTAGTGACACTCTAATTTTATCCTATAAATTATGGTTCAAATAAATTTGTGACGCTTTGTAATAATCACATTATGTTTCATACGTAAAATTTTTGGTTGCAAAATGTCACAGTTGCTAAACGTCACAAAAGCGATAATTATGCATCCCATCTACTGTAGAGTGTAGTTGTACAAATAATTTCAATCCGCATACTTTTCCAACCATCAAAGGATAATTTCCGACAACACTAATTTAAAGATTAGGCCGCCGATTTCAAACACACGCAAAAAACCACTGCATTTCTTTCATCCCTCCAATCATTCTAATTGCCGCTGTATTATTTTTAATCGTTCTCCGTTTAAAGTATTTATTTCCGTTCTAAAAACTTACAAGTGCACTTTTGTGGAACACCTTCCCATGTGTGGTCGAAATTGTAGAATGTGTATCTTGGCTTGTCACGTGGCACTTTGGAAGCGAGTGCAGTTGGTTCCAATGTCTCGAGAGTGCCCTCCAATTTGATGGCTTCGTTGAGTGTGTCAACCTGTAATGTCAAATTGGAGTGGGGTGTGAATTAAACATGTAGGTAGCAATGCATAATTTTATTTCTTTTCATGGATTACTTGTGTCCATATGTTATTGAAAATTGGTTCCGCGTCTTTTCAGACCTCTGCATCGCACTAATTAGATTCACTGGAACCTTCTGCTATTATCGTCCTAATGAAAACGGAAAGCTTACCGAAAGCTGAACGAAGCTCAGCTGCTGGTGGGCCAGTTTTCTCAAGGCATCTTCAGCGTTACGATCAACCGGGAAGGCGACACCCTGAAAAGATAAATTATCAACATAGGTCTGAAAGAAGTTAATATACCTTCAAGTGTTGTGGTCCAGCGTGGGCAATAGCGGCTCTCTCCTGTTGAGCATTGTGTAGTTCTCGCTCGACTTCACTCATTGGTCCCAACTCGGTTTTGGCCTTCAACCATGCTTCGAATGAGTCGAGAGTGAGGTCCTGGAAATTGGAAGGTTGCATTTTTTAATGTCGGTTGAAGAATTATTGAGACGAACAGACTGTCGATTATTTTTGAGAAATAGGTTCTAGTCATTTAAGTTTCGACCCCCTGAATTCCCTCACCTTGCGATCTGTGACATGTTTCTCGTGTTCAATGTAACACTGTCCGAATTCGCTTTTGAATGTAGCACATGTGGCCGCCAGAAGCATCTTCTCCCGGACCGGAGCACGATCATCAACGAATCTGGAACAAAAGAAGACAGTTAGTTGTGTTCAATAAGAAACATATGTGCTCTTATAACCAGTTCTTTTTCTTGTGTCAATCAATTTGAAAAACGAGATGTACATATTGTTCGGAGAGAAAGCTACCATTGTACTAATTGTATTATAGGAAGTCGTTGAATGTAGTGTTCATATAATGTTTTTGTGGTTGAGAAAGTGTATGATGTTTGATGATTGGGAAAGATTCTTTGAGAGTCTTTTTGGAATAGATTTTTCAGGTATATTCAAGGGTCGAGATGTCAATTAAGATTTGTTCAAAAGTGCAATAACTAATCCACTAGATCCTTGTAATCGATGGTTTTTGTTCCGCCTTATTTTTCATAGTTCCCTTTACTTTTGAAAACTTACGTGATGAGAACCCATTCAGTGATAGTGTTCAGTCTGAACAAGATAAAGCATGGCTCGTAAGCATCCACACACTCTGGCAAGCAAGCCTTCCAGTCGTCGCGCCAGTTGGCAGTTCCAGCGAATTCGTAGTTCGGCGTCATCTCCTCATTATTCACGACAATCTTGATGAGCCGCAGTTTGGCCTGTTTCCCCAAGTTGAGTGCATTTCGAAGTGCCGCGTTTGCTGCAAAAACGTCGTCTTCTCGTCATTTCTTTCTTCCTCTTTTTTTTTGGTTCTTTTTTCCGAATCCACCCCTACAACTACCACCACCAAATGCTCTTCTTTCTACGACCCTTTTTGGGCTCCCAGAAGAATTGATGTTGTATAGTTTTGTCTGGCCCGCTTGAGGGCTCACAACACAAAGAGTATCTTAGTGCCCCTAGCGCTTCCATTTTCTTGGATTACAGATATGTACATTTTGATGGAAACATTTTGGTGGCTCTACTAGGGTGCGCGGATGGAGGGGATGATAGACACACTATTTACCGGAGAGTGAGGGGACTTTCAGTTTGTTTTCGCGCGTTCGCCTCTCTAACCGTAAGTGCACTATTTCGCTTGTTCAGGGCAGGTTTCCATTATTAACGGAATGCACTCCTCACTCCACAAACGGTGGATAGATAGATAGAGTGAAAGAGAAGCGGGGGGCTACGTCGGGATTTGGGAAATGAAATTGTGATGGGGGGGGGGGGGGGGGGGGGGATGAAAATCAAAAGCTCGTTCGGGTTTTTCTGTCCATTGTCAACATTGAAAAGGCGAGGAATCGGATCATGAGTGCAAGCGTGTGTAATTTTATCCCTTCCTGAACCCCTCATATCAGGATCCACATCATCATTGTTCGGAACCCGAACCTTTTCCTTCCGAAACGAAATGAGAGAAGGCTAAAAGATGAAGAATCGCGTCAAGGTTATATTCGCAAATGTAAACGACAAAAGGAGCGGATGAAGACGGCGTTCACTTTACTAAGACCTCCTATTGAGAATTTGAATAGGGAGGAAAATAATCCTAGAAACTTAAAAACCTTGAAGGTCAACGATAATACCTTGTGGATCGGAAACTGTATGGTTGTCAGGGGAATCGTCCATATTTGGAGAATTGTCAAAGAAATTGAGGGAAGTTTTAGAAGTGAACCTCATATTTGGAAAGGCGGGGAGACTAGTTGAAACTCAAATATTGGTCATCACTTAACCCCTCTCTCTCTCTCCGTTTTGTTGTCCCGCCAAATAAAAACTACTCACCTCTGATTCCAGTTTGGCACGCCATAGTTGTCGTTGATTAGGTCCTCTTCCTTCTGCGGAAAAAAATATATGTATATGTATATTTATAACAACGGGTTGAATAGAGAGAGACAGAGAGAGAGCAGCTAATACTGCGCGCAACACAACGCAAAACCAACGCACTAGTGCCCCCATCTTCTCTCACTCTCTCCATCTCTCTATCTCTCTGTTCGCACTTCCTCTCTTCTCCTTCTCCTCCCCGCTCGCCTCAATCGTCCTCTTCCCATCGCTTCTTTGCCCCGTCCAAATGTTCGGTTGCGCTCTTCTTCATCAATACTATTTCACCGAACTGCTATATCGTCTGCCAATCTCTTCACCTCGCATCCTATTGTGCCCCCTAACGTCAGGCCTCCCTCTTCCTTAACGTGATGGGGGCCCCCATCATGCCATTTGTTGTGGTCTCTATTCTCTCCCGGAATAAAATGGAGATGGTGTCGTTGGAAACGGCCTATTAACACCCAGGAGGACATAGACCTCCACCGAAACCCCATTTTTTTGAAACATTCTCGTTGACTGAACGAGAAAGAGAAAGTTTAAGTGTGCGTGCGTGAGTGTGTCAAAGTTTCTGTTTCGGTTTCTGTGCCAGTGTAATAATTTGAAATTCGAAACTGAACCAAGGATCGAAGATGACGAGCGGAAGAACATATGTGCACTGCAAGTTTATAGTGTTTCACTAGGAAATTCAAAAACGTCAGACAGAGGTGGAAATATTCCTTTTGACAAACACACAGTATTCAAAAACTTCTGAATAAAAGTAGTTTCAGATTTGAAAGAAGTCTTCCACGACAATGGTTCATCTACTGAAAAACATAAGATCCCAAATATGGTTCTCAACTCAGAAACCAGAATCGCCTTGGAAAATAGAGTCAATTCAATTTGGAATCTTCTCAGCACGTCATTCCAGGAAACGCACAAACCGTTCGCCAAAAAAAAACGAAAACGAAAAAACTGTCATAAAAACGACTGTCGCCGAGTCCACTCAAAAGCCAAATCCACAAAAGCGGCTCTTACCTTTGTGGTGTTTCGTTAATCGCTATTGTCTAGCCTTGAAGACAAAATTTTGGGATGGAAATGAAATGAGAACCCCCGTAATTTTCTGTCCTTCAACCGGAGACTTTTCCACCATTCTTCAATCGTCTGTCAAGTGTCCCCTGTTTGAATGGTTTTGGTTTTCAACTATACCAACTTGACTTACAATTAAATTTCAAATAGTGGGAAGCTGGTTGAAATGTCAAACATGTTTGTTTTAGAGTGGTTATCTTTTTTGATGTCGAACAATGTTATTGATCAGAATGAAGTAAAACATTGTAGTACAATTGTATTACTTGAAGACACTGAACAGTATAAAAATGAAGTATGAGAGGTATTCACATTTTCTAAATCCCAAGAGAAATGAAAGTATTCACTAAAGAAAAAATGGGCTAGGGAATAGTTCAGATCATCCTTACTAGGGAATAGTGAGTAGTCGATATAGAGTTATAGGTCGCGTTAGAAATACTTGGAAAGCTGAAAACCTGAAACTTTATTCGATGCATTTTAATTTTGAGTCCAAACTCTGTGAGCCGATTTATGCCTGCTCTAAGGTAATTCTTAATTCATTTTCAGGTGAATATAACGTTGTATTACCGATGTATTTTACATAAGCCGTTTTTTGTTTGAATCTACGAAATTTCGTGCTAAATTCAACTGAAAATGAATTGATCATGGACCATTAAAAGTTTCCATACCAAAGATAGCATAGCTTAAAATCTGGTATCCGCCGTCTGTAAAGTTGAATATCGGTTTGTCTGAAAATTGGCAGTATAGTACTGTGCTTACAAAGTGGATTCAAGGTTCCTAACAATTTTATGAAAACTTTCTGATTTTCAAAAAATAAATCATGATGATGTGAGAAAACTTCATAGAACGGCTGGTATATTATCAAGATGGTAGAAAAGTGCAACAAAGACTTCTGAAACACTTTAAATTTACCGGAGTGAATTTAGAAGCGTTCCGTTCCAAATCATTTCAAACTGTTCGGTTTCTTTTATATCCCAAGTTTTATTTTCAACTCCCTTGGAATGTCCAAACCTTCTTAGATTGCCCTAAGTTGCCCTAAGTCTGGATTATTCTCAGTTTTTCTGGATATCGGTAACCTCCTAATAAGTGTCGTCATGATTCTTAATTTCAATGAACCAATAAAACAAGGATTGTGATAATAATGTGCTTACCAGGAAACTGTAATAAATCGTCAACAATTATTGGAAGGACAACTGAAAACAACAAATGGGGTCTTTGTGGTGACATGAGATTAGATGATAATGATGTACTTTTGATAAGGCATATTTTCAGTTTGCCGAGTTGTTTTTCTTCGGAAGAGACGCATTTCAATTCGAGTTACTCAAGTTGTGCGTATAAATCCGATTTGTCCGATCCAATTTGATAATCCGAATTAATTGTAAAATTCAATGATCCACGAATCTCCAAGTGTATGTTAAATTAAAACCATAGCTTCTAAAACTCATTTCACCAGTGAGCGATTCATAGCCTGGCTAGCAGAACTGTTCCAAAAACAGTTCTGCCAGTTTCCCCGTCCCCCTCCTCCACCTGTGTTTTAGTCTAGACTATAATCTCAATTCGAGAATTCAGGTTCATCCACAAAACACCCTCATCTTTCGTATCCCTTTCCACCCTCTCAATTCTAAACTGATTCAGTCTTTGGTTTTCATTAAAGATATATCAAGGTATGTCGAATGTCTCGCAATTCATTATACATTCAAATGAGCGTGTCGGAACTTTTCCGGGTATCTTTCTTTTTATAAAGATAATTAAAAGTCATATCTTTAATATCTTCTTTTTCTGATAGCGAGGCGGAAGTGACACTTTGTGGCATCTCTGAAAACTGTAAATCTTCTGGAAGCCCCATCATTTTCATAATCTTAGCGTGTCCGCCAACTTGATTGAATGGAGCTTCACAAGTTCTTGTTTATTCAGAAAGTGAGACAATATAACAAGATGCCTTTATTTGTTGACAAGAATAAGGATAATCGTAAGAACTTATTTCTGCATTTATCATGGGCTCTGCTGAAGAATCGGAAATAATGAATGTTGGGGATGTCTTTCACTTGGTTTATCCACGCGACGGGAAGTACGAGTATCTGGAAATGTCAGACATCAATGACTCTCATGACATTTATACATTTGTACACATCAATTAACACGACAAGTGACTATGTGGTCCGAGCTAAAGATGATTTTTGATACGCATAATCAAATATGAAAGTTTTTCTGCTGGGATGCAATAAATGGTCGAATATAGAAATATATCAAAATGTATATGTTCTTTTTCTTTCTTCCTTTCAGAATGTTTAATTGAAGCGGAACCATTTCCCCTTCAAACTCTCATAATCCATCATTGAGGAACATAGCCAAAAAAAACAGAGAACTGATAAATTACCTCTTCTCTCCTCCGATCACACTCTTCTTTCCTCGAGCTGCTTGGAAGGAGAATGCCCTCTTGGCGGGCATATAATCAGCGTACTCTCCGAATCCTTCTAGAGACGATCCATCATTAAATGATGGCTGGAACTGAAAAATGAAAAACTATGATGACGTAATGAAGGCACGTCAGTCATTAACATGAGGGTGTTTTCTGACAACTTTCATTGGAACCATTAAATAAGATTAGCTTGCTGGAAAAAACGTAGTAAATCTCCTAAATCTCTATTGTTCAAAGAATCGGTTTGTATATGGTAATCCCCCTACACCCTCAATGTATTTTTGTATCAAGTCACATTTTTCTGGAATTGAACTCGGATGAGAAGAGGGTGAGGAGTGTATCAGAACAGTGTGAGAAAGTTCAATAATTCTATGGGAAACATAAGAAAAGTTAACTAGAACAAACACCCTAAGCTTCAATGGAGCATGTAATATGGAGCTCAAGATCAAAACATGAGTTCGTATGGATCAAAACACACATTCCTTGATATCAAAACAAGAATAGGAGTAAAATGAATCTGATAATTTGATTTTTGAGCACAATGGTTAACTTTGAGTGTGGTGAATATCTATTTTTCAACAAAGGAGTCTGAGCTAGAAAAGAGTAAGGTTCAAAAGATCAGTTTTCAGTTTTTTTTTTTCCATAGTCGGGACTTTTTAACTGAATACGGTAACTATAAAATTGGGACGTGGCGCTAATTTTCATTATGTTTCCTAGTAGCTCTTTGTAGTCCTCAGAGATTACTGTAGTTCAGACATGGCTGGATGCGTGGTCGGTGTGCCTTATTTTCAACTTACAACTTTATGCTTTCTAGCTAGCATTTTCTCATTTTTACCATTTCTAGCTCGCATCTTAAGGAATTACCCCCATTTTTAGCTCGCTTTTTTTCAAAAATTGTAAAACACGATTTCAGACCATGTATGATGTAGTTACTGTAGCATGGCTTTATTACTGTAGTAGTGCCTTGTTACTGTAGTATGGTTCTATTACTTTACTATGTCACTTGTTACTGCAGTATGACTCTCAGCCTATCTTGAGGGCTATCTAATTTCGCTATCGCTACAACTCACTACAACTGCAGCCTACAACTGAAATCCTGACACATGAGCACACTCTCCCTGTTTTTCAGAGTTACTCTTAGTTGACCTAATTTCTGTTAGGGACACCTTATTCCAAAACATTAAATCATAAACTAACCTTCGGATTGTAGAGGAACCGCTGAGCGGTCACTGCCGAAAGGCAGGCAAAGCAGAAAACAGCGATGAGAAGCCGGCGCAACATGCAGAATGATTCTTTGAAAATCGGGAGCGTACCTGAAAACGTACGGCTTTATTTCCGTTCCTTTTCCGGCGCACACAAATACTACCAATTTGTCAAATTGGCGAAGAAAAAATCGAGAGGCTTCATAATGAATTTATGGAGAATTGAAGAATGGATACTCAAATGTGGAGACAAGAAGAGAAAATGAAATGTAGAGAAAGATCAATTCAAGAACATCTAATGAAGCCCAGAGAGATTGTCTATGAAAAAAGCTCTTCCGTTTTTTTGGTTATATACCCACAACTCTTCAAAAGGGGGCGGTCCATTGAAAAAAGAGGACGGGCGGGATAAATGAACATCACTTTTCTCCTATCTCTTTCTTTCTTTGGTGGCGGAGGGCTCAATATCAGATGAATGACATAATTTTATTGGATTAAACCCACACTCAAATATTCAAAACTTTTTCTCCTTTTCTTCTCCTTCACAAAAACGTTTCCACTTCATTGAAAAAAAGAGTGAAATGACGAACTGATGGATAAGAAGGATGTGTTTTTTTGATGGGGGTGGTTAGGTCTCATAGTTTAGGAAACCAAAAGTACACGGTGGGAAAATGTGTGTTGATATTCTTGGAACAAGTGAAGCGGTACTGGAAAACACTAAACAACTCGTGCCTGATTAAGCTCAGGTTGACTGGATTTTAATTATGCGAAACTGCACGGAGCGTCCTAACTCAAAAAAAGAAGACTGACTAAACGTGTTTACCAAGGTAGATATGTAGATAGCGATGGGGGTGGGGCTTCTTCTGCGTGTGACACCACCGATGAAACGAGAGTTAATTGAGCTGGTGTGACCGATGGAAAGTTATGGTGAACTAGAGGGACTCTATGAATGTAAGTGACAAGTATTCAATCAAAGTTTTCGAGATTCACTGGATTACTGAGTACTGGGCTTTTCCGTGGGTGGCTGTTTCTGATGTCTTGAAGGCGAGCGAATGTGTTGCACATTTCCTTGTTGTCCAGAAATAGAGGAAAGGGGGATATAGTGAAACAGGAATAATTCACGGGGCGATGCTAACCCTAAATTGCACTAGAGCCGCGTTTCCTATTGGTAAGAACCTCGTGCTTTGGGCTCCGGGGCGACTGATCAAAAAACGATGTCGTTAATTTTTTTGTTGTTGGAGGAAGAAGTTTTTTGCACGCTTTTTTCCAAGAATGATCAAGATCCGGGGTCTTGGGATGGGAATCTTTCAAATGTCATTCGGAAGAACCCATAGAAAAGGGGTAAGCTCAAAGTACTCGATTTCAAAGAATACATCAACTCATCTTCATGCATTGTTGCATTCTTCATATGATGTTCATCAAGAAATGCTTTTTAAAAACTTTTTTATCGGAAAGTGAATAGATGAATAATCCCTAATTGATTGATGTCACTTGATGATCTAAGTAAATCAGGTTGATTTGCCAAGAGCCAAAATATAAAACAGAATCTCCGAGATTCGGTTGAGGGACTGCAGAACTTATATACTGTGAGCCTTATTCTCCAGCAACTCAGGCGTGAGCAGTTTCAGATGACGATGGAGGAACAAAATGACGTTTTCGGAAGAAAAGTTTAGGGGAACCAAAGGTGTAATTTAGTGGGAGGGCCCCTCCACGAAACAAAGCGTTTTACGTGGACCTGTCAAAGTTAATAGCTCAATTTTAGTGGCTTCTGATCGTTCGAAGAAACGTAAGGCGGTCTTTCGCTTTTTTTGGTAAATGCTTCTAGAGAAGAAACAAAACTCAAAGTTGTTGTAGAGTTTTGAAGCCAGGGACGGGGTATTTATCTGCAGTGATGACTTTGTTTGGTCCATTCCAAAAATAAGCTCGAAAATGTTTTCAGATTCAAATCAGAATCATTTTGACTCGAAAAAAACGAGCAAACAGGCCACAGGAAGTTTTTCTAACTCTTTTCACAAAAGAAATTTTTGGGATGTTTTGAAATTCTTTTTAAAAAATGACGATATTCCGAAATCTTCTTTGGAGCACGAGGCCACTGAGATTAATGGTTTGTACGATGCATAAGGGCTCTTCATAAAACTCTATGCCCCACTCTCGTGATTTTTTGCAGACTGCAGACAAAAAATTTTTGTTCTGTTGAACACTTTTGCAAGAAGAATTTCAAGTTGAAATTTCAGTAGAAAAGGAAAAATTGAACCAACGAAACAGGGGTAAGAGAATTATGAGAAGAGACTACTCATTTAGTTTCTCTTTTAGAGTCACTAAAGTTATTTGCAAACTGGGAAGTCTCTAGTTAGTTATGGACATATTAGTCAGAGGAATCGTGATGGAAGGGGCCTAATTGCATGAATTCATGGGATTTTGTTGACGATGAATCCAACTTTATAACTGAGGAAGGTATATGGTGAGCAGTGTGTGACTAATACCTTCTCCTTTTGAAACACCTTTTGTTTCGATTTTAGGAAGTGTCGCGTTCATTATTCATGGTCTCTTTGAAAAATGGTTTTTCGGTTTTTTTGTCGCTTGAAAACGTTTAAGCACAAAGCATTTTTTAAAGTTACAAGGATCAGAAAAAAGTGAATAGAGTTTGGAGCACACTTTAAATTATGATCCATTCTTGGAAGTGTATGTAACCGCTGCAACTTTTATGTGGGAAATTGTTTTAGAATTCGTTATTAGTACCCAGGTTTCTGATTGTTCCACCAGTAGAACTGAAGAAAATACAAAAACTAATCCCATTGACGTTCCTCCATCACAAGACAAACATTGATTTGCATAATTTATGAAAACGAAATACAAAATAATGAAATTCTTGTCAATGACAACTGTGAAAAACATTGAAAAAAATAGCAAGTCAAGATAATAACAAAGTTGTTGGGACCAGCGTTGGTCACAAAGACTCATCACAAGCGACCGGAACATGATTATCGAACCTTTTTGGTGTTTGAGATGTGGCGAACCGACAAAGAGGGAGTCTGACATTGGCAGATCCCCAATTGATTACGTCATTAATTTGTTTTAGATAACACAGGATAGCTAACAAATGAATAATTGATATATATTCTAACCCCCGTCTGATCTAACAGGGTTTCTTTAACATGAATATCTAGAAAACCACCTGAAGTAAATTATAATAATAAGAAATGAACGCTGTTTATGTAAGTTCAAGTTTTTCAAGATTTTCAGGTTCTATGTTATACCTTAAACAAATTTGGTTTTCAAGCTCACAAGTTCAAAAATTCATTTGATCTGAAATGTGGTCTATTCAAAAGGAAAAAAACTTCATCAAAATCTTTTCAATAGTTTTCTATTGTCAAACAAAGAGTAATTCAAGTTCAATTGTGATGGTACGTGGACTTAAAAGAAACACGGATAAAAAGATTAAAATTATGAACACTTGCGGGGGATCAAGAGTGCTATTGTTTGAACAACGTGGATCTGATTCGGAAATTATAAAGATTTGAGTCAGAGTCAATTTTTTTGATTTTGAGGGGATTGATATATTGCAGTTCAGGGAGATTTCAGATCAGGAATTGAGAATCAGTTTTTTCCAGGACAGGGAAAAATAGGGGCCTCTTGATAATTCTATGAACTATTTGTTTACTAAATGAGATCCATTTTCAATAGAGCCGGAAAATACTCTATATAAATTTGTATGACTTGAAATAAAATACGGTACCTTCTGACTGAAATACAATCGAATGTTTCATCAAATTGCATTTGTGGATTGTTCAGTTTCAGACTGAAAGACCTCTATGATATTTGAATACTCCCAAAATTAAGTGATGAAAACATTACAAGTCTTCAGAAGTCGAAGCCAAAAATAATAATTTCACCATGCTGGAGCTCCATATGCGCTTTTCAAGAGCATACTACTACATTTAAAATGAAATTTTCATATCTGACATGTTATTTGAAGTTTGCAAACATCCGACAGAGCAGTGCCACCTCATCCCATCCTTCCTGTCCTTCTTCAGTTGATTCCGATTTTAGAAACTTTGCGTGGGTGAAAGAAGGTGTATACGTGTCTTCATATGCAGATGTATGTTTTTCTAATTTCTACTTTCTCTTCCATCTCATCTGACTTTTCCATCCGATAATGACTTGTGGCGGAAGGAGACCAGCTTTCTCCTTTTAAGAATTGAAATTACAAGTGGTTAGAGGGAAAAGGATAATTGCGGTTTTTCAGGTACTCGTAATGGTAAAGTGAAACAATTTCTTCGTACTTCTATCTTCAAGGAATTCGGTTTGGAAGGTTTCCTTTTAATATGCCATTGCGTGTGTCTACCTCCGCGCGGAGGGATTTCGTAACTACATTTTGGAAAATCCTCACTCCCTCGCATCCGCTTCCACCTTTCGAAATGTTGCCTGGTAACATGAAGAGAACGGAGAGGGTGCAGACACCGGCTCAATTCATAATGGTCCCAACACACACTCATTTTACCTTTCCGGTTGTATCTTTTTTTACTACATATGAATGTTGGTTTATACAATTTTGAGAATCTGTGTCCTAACTTACATTAGAAAAACAAATGATGTCTATGGGTGTGATTGAATGATTCAAATGCCCTTGTCACCGCTTTTCTTTTCTTTTATGTATTTATCATCGGGTAAGGAAAGCATGACCGTCAAAACCTGTATGTATTCTTATTCTCAGTTTCTAAGTGTTTCTCTGACACCGACATTATAACCTTTGCGGTTTTTTTTTCATTCTATCCCATCGTTTATTCATTTCCGAAAGCTAAAGTTTTCTATTCCATTCCAAAGTTTTGAGAATCTTGAAAAGGAAGGCTGAAGGTTTTCTATTCCATTTCAAAGTTTACAGATATTTCGAATACCTTCAAAACTCTCATGTATTATCCTTTTCTGGTAATGAGGGCATGAACATGAACCGCGAATGATTTCTATCATTGAAAAGTGAATTAAGAGGAGGAAAATAGAAAAAAGACACAAAAACTGTCCGGGAGGCCAGACGAGAAGATCGTCGGCGTCCCTTCCACCAGTTCTTCTTCTTCTTCGACTTTTCCACATCGCCCCCCCCCCCCCCCCCTTATTCTTTTTTCCTATTCTCGTCTTTTCCCACAAATCAGGATTTCGTTGATCGAGATGAGAAGGAGAACCGATTATTCCCTTTTATTTCTATATGTATAGCTGAATATATGCCAATCCGACACGCCACGTTTTTGCCTTGTTCTTGCCCAGTGTTGCTAAAGCGGCTTAACCTCGTTCAGGTGTATCCACCTTTTGTTTTGAAGTCGTTGTTATAACTTTTGGAATATATAGAAATTATTTTGTCAATTAACTCACCTTCAGGCCCGTAATGCGCCAAAGGCACGCCTGTAGTCTTTGTGTATTTATTCTCTAACTTTTGATTAGTTACTTAGAAACTTTTCACCTCGATTTCATAACTTTATAAGATTACCTATTTTTAAGTTATTGTCTTTTGTATAGGTTCCCAACCTTGTTAATGGTATCATCTCGATAGGGAACAAAGCTAGATGCGCCAAAGACGCGCCAGTTTTTTTGTTTAGTTCTCATTTATTTCATAATAGTGACTGTCTCCTCCAAAAGTTCCCAACCTTTTATCTTTTGGCCCACAAAGTTAAGCTCAAAACAAATTATGCTGACTCATTTCTCTCATCACTTCAACCGCACATTTCTCCTTCTGTTCACTGATAACACAAATATCAAGTGTTTTGGATATGCCTGCTGCCTTCCAATCCGCTCCGCCGATTTTTGCTCTTTTCTAAACTGTCGCCCGGCTACTACTACTAAGCATTAGGCTCTGATGAATGTTTATAAACAGATTTGCTCTTCCTTCCTTCCTCTTGCCACTTTTGTTCACTTCGTCATTCCAACTCACAATGCGGTAACCTTGAGACGATTTCGGTGCGCATAGTGCAAACACTTTAGAAGTGACCGGTATGACGGTCAGTCGCTCCCAAAATCGTTCCTTTTATTGGAGACTTTTCTCTCTAGAAAGTATTAGGCTGGAGCATAATTTTCTTTCTTTTTTGATCGGTTAGGTTTGAAGCCGCATAACTCTACGATGAGAACTTCTATTTAAATGAGTTAAAGTGCGTCAGAATGTACATCTCCCAGTTGTCAAACTATATCATTTTTAGATAGATGCCTCACTTCGTTCTTGAGTTACATGAAATTCTTCTGTCGTAGTCCAATACTGTTTTGGGAACGATTTTTTTTATTGAAAATTTCTGTTATCCAAACTCGTACCAGGAAAAAAGGTTTGGTGGTAATTTATGATGAATATTTGTTCATCAATAATTGGAAACGTTTTGGATCTTGGGTGCATCCAAAAAAATTACTACCCTTTCAAATGAACTCGTCCCAGAACTCTGAGTCGAACAGGTAAGCTACGGAACGTGAGCCCATCTGAGCCGATCGAAATGAGGATTAAATTGAAAATGCATTCAACTTTATCATAATTTAGAAACACCAGCTCAATAAACCACGACCACACTGAAAAAAATTAAGATCGGTGAAGCTTACTGATTTCTCTAATAAGCCCAAAAGCTCCAAGTGAACTTCAGTGAAGAACTTCGTCTGTTTCTCGAAAATAGTCAATGACTGAATATTTTTATTTATAGTTACAAACAGTTCGTAAGTTACTCTATGACTGTTCGTAACCATATCTAAATTGGATTCCATTGAACCACGCTACAGGCTTTGAAACTTCAAATTTCGCTGAAAACATGAGTACCATATACTTTCGGCCGGTGCTTATGACCGGCTGATTGGAATTCCATGAAAATTGGTGTGATGTTAGACAGATATTTGTTCTTTGTATTGTAAAAAAAATTGAGTCAATAAGTTTCGGGAGTGATAAGTTACAGCCAAAACAATTTTTAAGAAAAATTTCGGAAAAGTAGCTTTTCGAGGTATACGATTTTCTAAATGGCCAAGTTTTTCCTAAATTTTTCATTGTGTTATAAATAATATTTGGGCTTTAATCTGTACGATAAACATAATAGGGCCTCCATCCGACTGCATTTTACCATTCAAATTTGAGTGCCAAAACATGCTACCGAAATGAGGTCACTTCATTCAATTTGATGTCACAGCACCAATTCTAGTCGGACGGAGCTGGGCAAACGCTAAAATTATTATGAAGAGTTATGAGTGTTAACAAATTTAGTTTCAGGTTTTGGATGATAGATATTCTCGAAAAAATGATGTCGGAAAATAGCCTCAAAATGAAAGAAAATTACTCCCCAGTCTAATATTATGTGTCTCATCTTCTGGTAACAGTGTGTTTTGGTTTTTTGCAAAGAGAACAGTTGAAAAAAAACTAGTTGGTTTACCGAGACTGTTATTTTTCATAAAAATCATAATCTACCTGTTAGATTTTTCCACTTTATGTTTACAATTATTAATCGTGAAAAAATATCTCTGGGTTTTTTCTACTTATTTACCTTCACAATAACTTCAATTTTTTTATAAATGAATTCGCAAATCATCTATTTTATAATTTTTTATAAGTGTAATATTTAGACTGTTTTTGTATATGTTTTTGAAACAACAAAAAAACGAAAAATTCATTTTTGTTTTGTTTTGTTTTCTGAGTGTACTTTTGATAGTGCAATGTTTTACGAACTTTGTCTTCCAAACTTTTTGGTATTGCTAAGCTCTAAATTCTGTGTTCTTTTTAGGTTTGAGTCTGAAATTTTCAAATTACTACATGATATTCCGTTCTGCTATCTAATCCTGCTGTTATTTCCTTGTCATGTTTGTATCAACAAAGGCGCCTTTTTTGGCTATTTCCACTCCCATGCTTTGCATAAACATTGTCCAACAGTTCTTCTTTCGTGTCTTTCAAAAGAATTTTCCAAAACTTTTATCTATTCCTTCAACTCTTCTTCTTCTTACTTCTTCATTCTATTTTTCTGAATTTTAGATCCAGTTCTCTAGTTTTATGATCTTCCCCTGTGTTACATTGAAAAGAAGAAGACTTTGAGAAGGGCATTGTTCCAAAACCCATTCCCAAAAAATAGTTCTTGCATCGGAATCAAAATGACGAACAAGACGCAGCCGAATAATATATCAACGTCCTCTTTTCCCCACCCAGTCAATGACTTTTTTGTCTTAATCCGACTAATTTTGGTTTCACTTTGAAGGCCACTCCCAAAATGAATTTTTTCAATTAGTTGAAACTGAGTCATTTATTTTCACCTCTATTGCTTTTCTCTTTTTTGTTCCTACTAGATTTTTCTCATTTTTCACTTTTCACCTGTTTTGATTATACGTCAAACTCAATTTATGTAAACTAGATGGCTGTCCTTCATTTTGTGAGAACTTAAACTGGTTATTCATTTTCTTCAAAATTTCATTTGATATTCCGTGGGACTCGTTGCCATGGAAAGTGAACGCTTGTTTGTGCTCACAGAATAACATGTCATAACATAAATATGTGGGCATGAATATGCATAAATATGCATCCGGATGGCTGTCTGAATAGTGGTCAGAGGATTTGTATATTATAGCTATCATATAATGTATTGGAGGTTTTTCTGTATAAATAATCCTGGGTGGCGAGAGCATCGCTTCTGCCAAACAGGCTAGTGCAGCGCAAACAATCGCAATTTATTTCCACTTTTTGCAACGATTTTTCTCTAATTGATTTTTGATTTCCTAATAGCTGAAAATTCTAGAACATTTTTGTAATCTAATCCTCAGCTGTTGTCAGCTGAGCAACTATAGTATTTTTTTTGTTTCCAAATTTTTAAAATTGAAATTTGGATTTTGTGAAATGCTCAAAAGAGCATCCGTCTAATTTCAATACTATTTTTTGAAATGAGTCCCTATGCTATTTCTTTGATAATGATGAGCAATTGTGGGCTCAAGAAATATCTATACACACATAAAACCATCAATTTGTACCCTATACGTACTTATAGTATTTCTCGCCTATTTTAGAGCATCATATGTACTATTTTCCCAACATCTGTTGTTAGTAATGAAGACATTGAAAAATAATAGCAGGTGTTCGATAAAAATTTAGATAAATTTTTGAAAAGTGCAAATAGAGTTCATGGAATTCAGAAGAAAAAACCTCTGTGTAGTTTTTGCAGCATCTGTGAGCACTAGTGGAATTTTGAAAAATTCACCAAAAAAGAATGTATTGTTACAAAATGTTCAAATACAACTTTAGCTATATGGAATGCTGTCTACAATAGCAGACTCTTTATGAAAATACGAAATGAAAAAAAAAAATTTAATCCCAAATGCGATATATGATTTTTTTGAATCATATTATTTTGTCCAATTTTGATCAGAAATCATTATTTCCGAAAATTCAGGACTCGGGATTTTTATTCTACTATTTTTATTGTTATTCAAAATATTTAGGATCAAAAATATTTTTTTCCCAGAAAAATTCTAGACCCACTTTTTTCCAATAGGTCAAAAAGTGGTTGACGGACCATAGCCCCCTCTCCCCTCCCTTTTCTTTGTCATAATTTTTTATAATTTTTCTCCTCTTTTTTTCCAAGTTCCCCTTGTTTTTTTCGAGTTTTCTTCGTCCATTTCTCCGCATTCTGAATCATATTGCCCTGTCATCATCGCCACTACCAAATATTTGCAGCGAAACCATTTTTTTCGTGGCCTCTAATATCAAAATCTGCTCCTCAAATAGTTTCACTTTTCCTCGCAATTTGTGAAAATAGCACAAACAAAAATAATGATGTGAAGACGTTACTGGGTTTCTCCCCTCAATGATCTCGTGTTACTCGTCTTTTTAGGTTCCGTCCAAATTTCAAATTTGTTTTGGTTGTCATATAGAATTTTTGGTAGAGATTGAGTTCCGATAACTTTTTTTCTTGAATCGGTTACAGTGTCGCTCTATCACTCATTACAATCTAGGTTTCGACAATCCTTAGAATTCAGTTTTTTCAAAGTTTACTGTAAGAGTGACGAATGTTTCCAGTAATTAAAAAGTTAGTCATGAGGTAATCGCAGAGATTGAAACTCGATAAGTTTTTTGTTTCCAGGAAATTACAGTTTGAAATTATCGGTTCATTCATTCTTGGTAATCGGAGAATTGAATACTGGTTTTAAATTTTAGATAAGGGAAATTGAGGTTATGGTAACTATAGGGAATACTGTACAAATATAAGTCTTAGAATGACAGGTACTAATAGTTTTTATGATTAGTTTCTCGATACCTATCAACCAGGGAACCAGGGGGAAGCTTGTTCCGGAAAACAAGGACTCTAACCAAGTACCTATCCAAGAACAGTATGATCTAACCGTATAAATAAACAATGACATCAACTGAATGCTGGGAGGAGGCGATAGTGTGATGGTGCTCAATCCGCAAGCCTCGAGTCTCGTGTTTCGCGCGCGTCCGTGTTGTTTTTCTTTTCCTCCGGAGAGCAAAACCACCCCAAAAGAAACCAAGACGGTTAAAAGAAGTGGGAGAGTAAATGTCTCTTGAAGGCAAGAAAAAACCGTATTTGCTCCTTTTTCGGGAGGAGGCTAGGAACCCAGGAAAGCGAGGCACAGATTCAGACTTCCCTCAGCGCCCAGTTGTCACGCCTACTTCGGACTGCGGCGCACGGCCCGATCGCCGCCCGGTCTCTTTCTCTCTGGCTGTTTCTCCCCCCAAATCGTTCCCTTTTTTTCACTCCGACTGTATGCTGTTTCGCTTCCTCGCGGCCATATAGACACAGTAGTGGCGACGGACGCAAAACACGGGCTCGGCTCAACAATTTCCCCCCACCCGCTGAGCTCGTCCCCACTTTTCGACTGATTATCTCTTGATCAACACCATATTCGAACACAACAACTACCAGAAGCAATAACAACAACAATAGCGAGAGCTACTCTTACTAGCTGTGCTACTACCGTATTCCTATTCTGAAACATGGTGCCTTCTCCGGCTCTCGTCGGAACACCATCCGTTTTTCCACACCATCAATCTACATCATTCTTTCAAGAAACTGCCAGCTTCTTCAATTTAGACTGGGAGAGATTATGGTAAGGATTTTTTTTCGGGATACTGTAGATTTAGATACTGTGAATCTTGAAATTTTCTTTATCTGTTGCTTGTGTTTCTAGTTATTTCTATCTTTTTCGATCGAGTATTGCCAATCTACATAGTGTTGTTCAACTTGCAAAAGGCGATTATCTGTGATACTCTAGTATTTAAAAATGGTAATAGATTTTTTAACGACTCTTTTGTGCTTGGTGCACCCTACCACTAATTGCTCATTAGGTTTCCAAATTAGGTCCATTTGGCACTTTGATAGGGTGATTTGGGATACTGTACCCTGTATTTGACATTTGGAAGGAAAATTGTTGTTGGCATATTCGACCAATATAGTACTTTCTGATTCATATCCTGAATCTTCTTATTCACTAAACAGTAATTTTGTCGTCTTCAAAAAACACAAAAACCTCATTGTTTCTGCCTCTTTCCTTCCTTCTATAACACAATGCTCTTCACTCCGTGCGCTAGGGCCATTTCTGTCCGTTCACGGATTGGTCATCGACAGTTCCAAAAATACCCCTCGGCCGCTGGCGCGGCGCCACGGAAAACCGGCGTCTTCCTCGATCCTGTGTGTATGAGGTTCTAAATTTGGAACAATCCGGGAACACACACACACACACACACAAGAATGATGGCAAACCGTGCCGTGGCTTGACCAATGGAACCAGGAAAAGGAAAATTCATGGCATATGATTTCTCGAATAAGGAACTGATCTTGTGCAAGATAGTACCCCCACCGTTCTATTTGCTCTCTCACCTTCGCAAAGTAAAAGTCTGAGGCAATTTTTTTCTCTAGCTCCGAACGTGACAACACGAGCAAATAGCGGTGGTCAGTCATCAATGAATAGGTCAGGGCTTTAGAGCAAATCCACGAAAACCATACTCATGTTGATAACATGTTCCTTTAGACAGGGATGGGGTAAAAGAGAAAAAGATGCGTTTTCACGTAATGCTACTAACTCGCGTTAAATGTATTTGCAGCAAAACATGTTTGTGGTGGCAGGAAGGGTAACCTGTATAGTGATGATGGACAATTCTATCTCTTCCTCTCTCATGCCTTCCTGTCCAGCTGAAGGCGTCGGATATACAGGAAAAGAGAACACGCAAAACGTTGACTATGCAACACAAAAACACACACACAGACACAACGGGGGCAATACTCATGCGGAAGAGGGTCCCCCTCCCTCTTTCTCAGGAGACTGTCCACACCGTCTTTCATCCCCCACTTATTGATTAACGGTGTATGTCCTTTATTGCGGATTTGGCAATATGGCCCCGACCTTTTTTTTTCCTCATTCTCTTATCGCTGGATCTCACCTCATTGACCCCCGTCTAGTTACTATAGTTTCTTCCAAAACTTTTTGTTCCTTCAGTTCCTCTTTTGTTTTCCACGTGTAGGGAACCCCGTCTTTTATCGAAGTGTGCAGAGGCGTCGACTAGGAAACAGAAATTGATAAGAAGAATTTTTAAAATGACACAACAAGGACTCGCCCACCTTTGCATAGACACCATATAGTGGCTCATACTTTTTATTCTACTTTTCATTGCAATGTTGACAAAGATGGTTAGAAGGCGTTTTGTTAATTAAAAGATGACGCCGTCTTGGTGTCGAAGCAAAGCTCTTCTCACTTTTTTCTTCAAGACATTTTTAACTGCTCCGCTCACTGCCGGTTGCCAAAAAAGTGATTGGATCAACTTCCGGTTCTCCTTTTCTACTATTGACATTTTTACTCATCTGCTTCTCAATGTACTTTATAATATAAAACTTCTTGTGTTGATGACTCAAACGCAATTTTTTCAGGCATTCACGCTCAAACACAAATTCAACGTCATCGCCGCGCAACTCACCATCACAGTTGTCTCCACCGATGGCAGCCACTGCCGCGTTACGCCGCAGTTCTGATTACGGTAAGCTTTTTTTAAAGAGAAGAGTGTAGTTCAGTCAAAAATACAGTTCTTGCTCCCTTTTTACTATTACTATTCATGAAATGCAAACACGCAATTTTTCTCCCTATTGTTATAGTGGCCACAAAAATACCACTGCTTTTCACTATTTCGCAGTCTCATACACACCTGTAAATTTGAATATATAGTGAATAACACAAAAAAAGAAGAAAAACTAGTAGGGGGACAAGTAGTAGTAGAGCTCAGCTGCTCGTTTATGTATGCATTGTGGAAGAGTAGGAGGAGCACGGCTTGTACTGGTCCCTGGGTCACCGGAATCTTTAATTGGGTCTCGTATACACTTGTAAAACTACAATATGTAGTTATACAATTAGGATGGATCCTTGAATAAGGTATTAATAACTTGTTTTTTCTTTCTTTCTTATGAAATAGTGAGAGATTTCACCGGGGCGAGACGCAGAAGCCATCGCAAACGGTAAAAGTAGAATGAAGAGAAAAGTATGTATACACACAATTTTCGTCTTTCCAACCGACACCGCTTTGTTGACGGTTATTGATTGACCATCAAAAGACCATTTTGTTACACCTTTGAAATTTTTTTTTCTAGCAAAATTTTTACTCCTCCCATATTCATTTAACACAAATCAACTTCTTCTTCTTCTTTTGATTCAACTTGTCTTCTACATATTGCGACAAAATGTCTCCAGATGATTTGATTATCTAGTATAGATGACTTCTTCTTCATTTTCGTAAACAAGTATCTTTGACTCATTTTTTGGCTTTAGGTTTGTCTTTTGACGTATTTATTTTCAACATGTAGCTTCGATAGAATAATTGAATGTGAAGTGCAAAAGTAGGCCATAGACGTTGATCAAGGCCAATCCGCGATTATCGGCGACTGAAAATTGCGCAAGGCTTTTTTTGCATTTTTATCCACTGACCGCCACTAGCACTTTTCCCCTCCACTTCGACTTAGTCGTCTTCTTCCACTCGAGTAGATCAGAATCCTAGAACCAGAATGATTTAGTGTGGGGGAAGTGTAGAGAACATGGAAAAGGGATAAAGTAGAACATTGCTTCCTCTCTTCGAACACAAAACGTTTGTTCGGCCTCTTTTTTATTCTTGGGATATTCAGTGAGAAGAAGTGAAAAGTGTACACACATCATCATCGTTTTTCGCGCCCATTATCTTGAATTAATGCCCAGCATAATCTATCGACACGATCGCTTGGATTGGAACTGGGGATAGAAGAGGGGCTTCTGACAAGGGTGTCTAAAAATCTCTGAATGTCTGACCGTCAAAACACAAAACCATATCCAGCACACAGTCACCACATTCTGATCTTTACACCGTCCTTTTCCAGTCAGTCATGTGTGTTTTGTGTGTGATTTTGCATTAACAAAGAGAACTGATTATTCGTCCTTTCCCGCACAGCTCGTCGGCGGGGAAGCTCTCTTAACAAATAAACACCTTGAGCGGATGGAGCGGGAGCCACCGACCGGCGTTGCGCGGTGGGCGACAAGAATTGAAACCGTTTTGCTCGATTTTTGTGACTCAGGTGTTAATTAAGAAACACAAATTACTATTTTGTATTTGTTAGAAATGAGGTTTTGCAAAGGTTTGAGGTCTGTTTTTTTTCCCGCAAAATTTTAGTCTGGGCCAATCCAGCCCGGACCGGTTTTTCTATTCAAAATTAATACTTTCACGATAAATTTTATATCGAAATGTGGAACTAAATAAGGTTCACAAAATTATGTATAAATCAAAAACTTACCGGCGGAATAAGATATAATACACCCGGTTTTTGAGTGGAGCCGATGTGGCTGGTTTCAAGAAGCCAGCAACTTTTTCAGTGGGTAAATGTTATTGTTTCAAACTCCAATTTATAGATATTATTGAGTTCTACATTTTGGTACAAAAATTTATGAAAAAAATCTTTTTTTAAGTGAGAAATCTGTCGGCCTGGCTGGCCGTAGCTGGTCGTTTTCTATCCAAAAAGTTGTTCAATAAAATAAGTTGTAAGGTAACCTTGAAGCCAAAATATTTCAATCTTTCCGGCACACAATTTCGAAACTATAAAAAGACAAGTATGAGTGCATCATTCTTTTCTAGACTAATCCTCTCCTCTTTCTCTCTCTATTTTTATTATGTTCTTGTCTCCCGGAATGGGGACACACAATGTCCCCGGGTGGGCTCAACGACACTGGGTTTGTTTCGGAATGCGTTGGCGGCGGCAAAAATTGAAGAAGCCGGGGGTGTCGTCGTCATTTGTCATATTTGTTGCATACACTTGCTCTCCATTTTAGGCCTATTTCGATACGCGGGCCCTTTTTCGGATGTCTTTTGTTCATACCAACCGATTGTTGTTCTTTGCCAATGCGACCCTCACACTTTTTTTGTTCCTGCCCATCCTAATATCCGTTTGGTTTCATTGTGAAAAGGAAGAGGCGTTAGAGTGGAAAATATAAACGTTTATTAGAGGCAAAGTTTTTTTTGTGAGCGTTTTTCACTACTGCCATTTTGTGTATATACGGGCAGCCAAACTTGTAGGGTCATTCATTCTCTCGTGGCTTTTTTCCCATTTTTCATTCCTCCCACTTTTTTTTTCACGCTCGTCCATTTTACAAGTTGACTGACACTTCGAAATGAGAAACGCCCTACCAGGTTCATATACAAACTCATTTCTTATTTTGCAGGATCCGCAGACACCGAGTGTGGCGAGCCGTGCGAGACTGGACATCCCATCCCACTCAATGAAGTCGACTTGCTTGCCAAGATGGAGCAGTTAAATAAGTACGGTAGTTTTGAGATTTTGAAATTATTAGAAATCTGAAAAAATCCCTTTGCTATCAAATATATTATACCATTTTGGTGAGCAATTGCCTAGTCATGAAAAGCAGTTGGTCAAACATTCAAACATTGACCAACACTCGAAATCGAACAAAAAATAGTAAATATCGTAGTTTTTGAATTTGATTGCACAACCAAAAATGTGTTTGCTTTTCGGATGCATTCAATTTTCAGATCGAATGAGGAAGATTCTCGAAGTGTGGCCTCCAAAAAGACTGGATCTAGTGGAAGTCGAAAAGGAGCACGAGAACAGACACACACTCCAGAAGAAGATGAGGTACAAAAAAAACGTTGAGGATTTTTAGATAACCTTTTAGACAGTATTTCCAGGAAGATCTATGGTCAGTATGGGGAGAACTCATTCTCAACTGGGAAGTGGAAGTCAAGAAACGTCCGAATCACATTAAGGAGCTTGTTAAAAAAGGAATACCACAACACTTTCGGATGATAGCTTGGCAGAATCTATCGAATGCGTCTGTGTCAAGTGTTCATGATTTGTACAGTGATTACATGAGACAGTCTTCAGTATATGAGAAGGTGAGGGATACTATCTCATGAAAAAGGGGTATTTTTAACTTAAAAAATCAAAAAAAGTAAGCTGAATATTACCAAAAAAACTGTGGTTAAAAATCAAAAAATATTGACTTCCGGTCCATTTTTTTAAAATCAGTTTTTGTTACATTTGCTATGTTCCTGACAGAATCTTGAATAGTTTTGAAATAAGAATCAACTTAATTCAAAAGAACGTTGAAATAAATTTACTCATATAAGAGACGTGAAATTTCAAAAAAAAAAAATTGGAATTTAAAATTAAAAAACAAAGTTAGAAGTTTCTGTGGATTCACATTTCTGTTACCCGGAACAGAAATGTGAGAACGGAAAATCAACGTGAAAACGGCTTTCAAGAAACAAAATCACAGAATTTTCTGAAGTATTTTGCAAGAAATTCCAAAAAAAAATCTTTGAAATTTCACGTCTCTTATATAGGATTTTGAAAACTCCAAAACTGTAAATCTCATCATTTTCTCATTTCAGGTCATCCAGCGTGACATCCCAAGAACATACCCCGAATTGGACTTCTTCAAAGATGGTGAAAGAGGCCAATCTCTTCTATTCAACGTCATCAAGGCATACTCGGTTCACGACAAAGAAGTCGGATACTGTCAAGGAAGTGCATTTATCGTTGGCCTTCTCCTTCTCCAGATGCCAGAAGAAGAGGCGTTCGCCGTGCTCGTCAGTCTCATGGAGAACTATCGGCTCCGCGAGCTCTACAAACCAACGATGACCGATCTCGGATTGTGTATGTTCCAGTTGGAGTGTCTTGTTCAAGATCAGATGCCAGACCTTTACACACATTTTAATAATATGGGTTTTGACACTTCGATGTATGCATCATCTTGGTTCCTTACATTGTTCACCACCACAATGCCATTGGATATTGCGAATCGAATTATGGATTGTTTCTTGGTGGAAGGCATGGATTACATCTTCTGCATCTCTATCGCGATCCTTCAACAAGCCAGGATTGAATTGTTGCGATTGGATATGGAAGGAATGCTCAAATATTTCCAACGAGAAGTTCGCGAGCGATACGAGAACGATGCTGATCTATTGTTCGCCGTTGCCAATCAAGTTCAACTCAACGCGAAGCGAATGAAACGATTGGAAAAGGACTATCTGGCAAAGAGGACAAAAGAACAGGAGGAAGCCGTCGAGTTGCGGGTGAGTAGAAGGAGATCATAAAGTTCAGGGGGACCCATTCCATTATTTTTGTGATGGCGCTTTGCGGGGTGGCGTCAAGCTGTGTTTCGGAAAATGCACGAGCACATGTTTCGCCGAAAACACTTCCACACTTTTCTTTCTATTTCATGCACACGGCAAAAATCCAGGATTGAAAATGACGATGAAAATGAGAAAAGATGATTGGCGATAAAAAGTGAGGAAAAATGAGGAGAGACTCTTCCACTTTCTTTTCCTCTCCGATTTTTTTCTCTATCTGTTTTTTCACTCTCACTCTCTAGTGCTTATTTTGTATCATCTCGTGGCGCAAACTCAGTTTTGGTTTCTGTGTATGCAATCTGATTGATTTTTTAGATACCAAAGTCTGATACGAATTTTTAATCAAATCCAGTTGCAATCACACTCTGTTCTATTTCAAATGACCTTATTCTGACTCTTGTTTCTTATCATAGTCTACAGAACCGTGTCTAAAAGTTCACTTTTCGAAAAAAACACGCCATTTTTCTTCTTGTTACTGTACATCTAGGGATCAAGAGCCACGCCCATCTCGATTTCCTATTTCGAAATCGGTTTTTACCAAACAATCAAAAATCGTTTCGCATTTTCCGAAACCTTTCTTTTTTGGTTATCTTTGCCGTTTTTATGGTCGTCAAAAATCGTTTATATTTTTGATTCTTTTTCGGTCAACACTTTTTGATGGAAGTTTTATCTAAATTCCAAATGCCCAAAGTGCACTATTCCTTGTTTTTGCTTGTTCGAAATTCCGAAAGCGAGAAGAATTATAAAAGCAGGTAGACATAGAGAGTGTCACTGTTTACCACCTCCCACTTGACGGGCAATAAAACAGGGGGCTCCGGGCAATATGTGTGTGTGTGATTGCTTCTTCCACCAATCGTTCTGACAAAAAACCGATAATGATATTTTTTTGACTCATTTCATTTCATTCCCAAATCACCATACATAACAGTCATTGATTATTTCCGGTCTTCATTCTTCTTCTTCTTCTCCATCACTTCTTCCTCGTCGTCTTATTCTCCTCCGCCCACAGGTGACTAACTGGCTAGTCTCTTAGTCGTTACGTGTCGGTCGATCAGGCCCGGGGGCGAAGACGAAAAAAAAGCGAAAAAAAGAAATGTTGTAACACTGAGACTTTTTCTATTCGCTCGTTCTATTTTTTCTCGATACTTTAGTTCTACTCATTTGCACGTCATTTGTCCCAACTAACTAACTATCCAACCGGTGTTCCCTCGACCAAAAACAGAAACAAATGGGGAAAGCAGTGCGGCGAGCGCAAACTGCGGGGCGGAGTCCTCCGACCCGCCCTTCTCGTTTCATAGATCGACCCGACCGGGTGGCGCTCCCAAGTAGCTGAAACCACTCTCTGTTCGATTAGCTTCTTCTTCCTCTTCTTCCATCATCGTTTTTCGTCCACTACTTTTGCTACTAATTATCATTCCGTCACCTCTTTCCTTTCCTCATCTCTTCCCCAATTCTAACGCGTCTCTTCTCTTTTCTTTTAATATTACTTCATTCATCTTGAGTGACCAACACATTACGCTCTTCCTCATTGTGCGTCTTCCCATTTTCACACTCGTCATTATTTCTTCATTTCTTCACTCTCAAAACTTTTCAAAATTTTCCAGTCATGAAAACCCGTGCGCAAATTGGAAAACAGCGATTTATTTGGACAAAAAAGGTAAACTATTTGATTATACGCAATTTACGTGAATTGCTGCCAATCATCATATTTAAACGTTTTGGGAAGGTCAAAAAATCGAATTTCCTCAATGTGGGGTACCTTTGTGCTACCAACACAACCATTTCCGAGAAATATTTGTCTTGACATTTGATCGTAAAATAAAATAAAAATCGAAAACCAAGGAAAGCAAGTTGGTCTCCACGAGTGGTTTTTTTCCTCTACTTCCCAATAGTACAGTCAACATGGAAACCCAACTATTATAGAAGTAATATAGAGTACACTCTTCCATAATCGAACTTGAACAGTTCTAGTTTTCTCCTATTTTCCTTTTCGGTTTGATTTGAAAAACTGAATAGGTTATGTAAACCATCTATACACTTCATGCCATTGTCCATGGATGGAATTCAGTCAACTAAATTTGATTTGTTCTCTTCTCTCACCCTCATCATCATCATCATCATCATATTCAGTGTACTTGTACATACATAGACTGTTTTGTGAAAGGAAAACCAGTCTACTGGAAAGCGGACTAGGCGAGGATAAATGAACAATATTCTCAATCTCATAATCTTTCCAACAAATGTGGTTGATGATTATTTTGGAAGAGTGAGAAATTTGTCACATCCATTGTCCCTATGGGAGTGACTGATGAAGGGGACACCTAATTCCATATGCATTGAGTACGTTTTTAGAAAAAAGGAGCTGTGTGCTTCTAAAACCCTTTGGGTTAGTGTGCACCACAATGAATGGTATTGTGTGTGTTCCCAGTAGAATGAAAAATGGGGTCCAGGGTGAGGGTGACAAATCATCATCATTAATTACTTTTGCTCTCGGTGCAATTCATCTAGATTTTGATGCAACTCTTACACTCTTGATCTCACTCTCACAGCCCTCCTCGTTCCAACTCAACATTCACATACTAATACAACATATGTTGAAACACCCAAGAGGAGTTCTGGGAGGGCGAGAGAGAGGCTTCTGTTTGAACGCCGCGCCAACTTCCCGCAACAAATATTATGTGTCAGGAACAATGTACAATGATTTACATGGGGTCACGAGAGAGCTGATTCAAGAGAATTGATTTTGTTTTTACAGCGTCTCCGTACCGAGAATCGTCTTCTACGCCAACGAATCGACTATCTGGAAGCGGAATCGTCAGCACTTGCAGATCGTCTTGTAAAGGGACAGGTGAGGCAGAAAACATCATAGAGAACACGAAGATAATCTGTCCCTTTAATTGTTTCTCTAAAAGAAACAACAAGACAATTATAGAAACGAGTTTTTGTTTCAGGTGAACCTTGCCCAGGAGGCCGAGAACTACATCAACATTGCACATGAGCTGAACAAGTTGCGCGACATGAACTCTGATGTTCACCGCAAGTTGGAGGGCGCCTATGAGACTATCAGGTGAGAGATGCGACACGATCCCCCCTCCTTCTTTCGTCACCATCAGATGTTACTAAGGAAGGGTCTAACTAGCTAAACCTCAACTAGATTGTCCGCGCGACGGACTATGAGAAGCGTCTCTGTGACGTGTACAAACAATGCGGCAACCAAGCCTTTTCTTTTCATTCACTCCCTCTATCTCTCTTCATTCTTCTTCCCATTTTTCATTCCTCCCTTTTTGCGCAGTATTCATTTTGGAGGGAATGAAGGGAGAGATTGGAAAATAATTGATTTCAATTAGTTTAAGATGTCAAGATCCAAATCGATGTTATCATATCTCACCTCATGTCTCGTAATTTCGAAATCACTCTAATTTGATTGATTCGCATTGCGGTCAAAACAAATGATATCGGGAAGACAACTGATACACATATCAACTAAATGTAATCTGATCCTCATACAGCAAAACAGCACACAGAAACAGATACATGAGTTGAAGATATGAGAAGATTGAGCAAAAAGTACTAGCAATTGTTGTTGTTTTTTTCAGAGAGCTGTCCAGCACACGACGAGACAACATTATGGATACTGGAACACAAGTGGACGATACGTCGATGATTGAGCACATTCACTCGCTGCAGCAAGAACTAATTGAGGCTCATACAAGACAGGCGGATAGTGAGAATGTTTTGAGAGACGCCAAGCTCAGAGTCTCGGTGAGAATTTGCAACATTCGTTTTCACAACAAACCACACATTTGAAATGCATAAAAAATAATGCAAATCGGTCATCACAATTGAGTATAATTGAACATTGCAGGAACTTGAAATGGCCAACAAAAGGCTGCTGGAGCATGAGCCATCGGAGGATGTAGCTGGACTTCAAGAAGAGCTCATTTCTGTCAAAATGCGTGAAGCCGAGAGCTCTCTCGCTCTGAAAGACATGCGTCAGCGTCTCGCTGAGCTGGAACAACACTGGGCGAAATACGTTCACGTCCGTGCGTTCGACCCATCGTCTGCATCCATCGAGAAGGACTCCACATCAGAAGCACACACAAATCAACAACAACAGCCTTCTCCTCCACTCACTTCGGCTCGCGCCCGACTCGCTAAAATCACCGCTTCTCTTATCGGTGGATCCACCGAAGAGCCGGAGCACTGTATTGGTGTACGTGAGCTTGAGGATCAATTGATGGGTGTAAGAATTAAGGAAGCTGACACGTTGGCCGAGCTGAAGGAAATGAGACAAAAGGTGATGGAGCTGGAGACTCAGAATCATGTGTGCACGAATCAGCTGAAACGTCAAGACGAGGAGATGAAGCGTGTTCGTGAAGAGTCAGATTTGTTGGTGAAGAAGAGAAGAGAGCTGGAAGATGAGTTGAAGGAAGAAAAGGAGAAGATGGCCAATAAGGAAAGTGAAGTCAACGAGCAACGTATCAACGATCGTCTCAAATACTCCGAAGCCATGCAGACGATTCAAGATCTTCGCAGTAGTATTTCACAATTGGAGCTCAAAAGAGCCGAGAAATGGACGCAAAATCAATTGAGAGGAAGCAGCGTCTGCGACCTTGACGAAGACTCCAATTCGCATGGTTCCATTTGCTCAAATGTGGATCACCTCTCCATGGCCTCCGACGAGATGAATGCTCTGATAGCTGATATGACGGTTCGTATTCCAACACTTGATGAGTTAGCCGAAGAGGGATCAGCCACCGAGACTGATGAGCTGCGACCAAAGGTATTAATATTTCGAGGTAGACTTAATATGACCCTTCTTGTATTCCAGGAACTAAACGCTGGCTACGATACTGCCGATTCTGGAGTTCAGCTTTCTGACAGTCACTAATTGCCAATCCTCATTCATCATTTCTCAAAACTTTTTGCCTTCAATTCTTCATGTTCTTTTCACCCTGTGTTTTGTAAATACGTGGTTCTTCAACACAACTTCTCCCAATGCACAATATCCCCATTGTCCCCATTCAACTCTTTCTCAACTACACACTTTTGACGGTATTACCCTTTTTGCCCAAACCCTCCAAAACTTATCTATTCCGTAATAGTTATACACCCATTTGTACAGTGCTTTCATTGTCCCGCTTCCCTAAATTCCTAGGAAATGGCAGCATTTTTCTTTGTGCTAGTTTTTTCTTCGTTTCGTTTCTCGAAAAGACCAGCTTTTGTATGCAGGTATTCTGAGGAAGTTTTGGTTCTTTTTCAATCTGGTAGCTTTCTTTTTATAATTTATTCGCTGACCCGTTCCCCCGTAGCCTTTTACTTTTTTTTCATTTTATAATTATCGATCCCTCTCTATGATTGTTTTTTGACACAATTATCTTCCACTTCCCACCCCACCGACCATCCCGAGGCCTTACTTTGATTTGCTTACGGTATACTGAAAGATGCTCCGATGAGAGCTCTATCCCACAAATACAACCGTATCATTACATGTGATATAATAAAATGCATCATTTTAATCGAGTTTTGAACATGTTGACATATGTTTTCCTAGTAAGTTTGAGAAATTTCAAAGTGTGAAATCGCTTGAAGTATTTCTCAATATAATCTTTTGATAGACAATAATTTAAAGTACTGTTCATCTCAATATATTCAATCGAATCTCAACAAAATGGTGAAAAGTAATTTTATACCAAGGGCTACGCCCCCCTGGAGCCCTTCGGGCCACGGGAGATTTGTTAGATATAAACATTTAGAACTAAAAAAAAATCATTCCGTGAACTCGTCACTCTCTCTCTCTCTCTCTCTCTCTCTCTCTCTCTCTCTCTCTCCTTCCATGATAAAAACTACTGAATGGTCCTAAAATTCATTTTTTTGCTCGCTCTTGTGTGACCTTATTACTGGACGACTCGAAAAACAAAATGGACAGGCATCATCCTCAGATTATAAGGAACAAACAGTGAGAATTACAAGAAAATTGGTCACAAAAGGGTTAGCGACGTATTTTCGATATCAAAATTAGTACTGAAAATTCACGAAAAGAGTTATAACTTCATCGATTTTTGAGGTATCAAAAATCTAAAAAACATGGGAATCAACGTAGCGTCATTTCTGAGGGTAACGAACAAGCCTAGTTTAGAGTCCGAGCTAGTGCCACCTTTTCAGATCACCCAATTGTTAATCTTTATTGGATGGGTTCTCTCATTCAGGCAACACTGGATGGGGGGGGGGGGCGCGTGACAAAGAAGGATATCAAAAAATTACTCATAATAATCCATTAATTAAATCCACAATTTGCACATATTCTGAATCTGAATACAAAGAGAAGGGATTCAAGCCAAGGATCACTGAAGTCCAAGTGTCTCTCCTCCCATTCTTTTGCATTTCAATTTTCGTAAATCCGATCCAATATAAACCAATACAAATCCAACATCAATTTTGGTAGTCCATCATTTTCTCTTATCCATCTCTGCTCCTCGGATCTTTTCTTCTCGCTGTTTCTCTATTTGCAACATCGACTCAGAAGACTCTCAAAGTGTGGGAGAGACTTACTTCGATTGAAACACTAACTTTTATTGAAAGACTTACTAATAATGAAATACTTACTTTAGCTGAAAGACTTACGTTGATTTAAAGACTCACTTTGATTAAAATACTGACTTCGATTAAAAGACTTACTTTTGTTGAAAGACTTACTTTTGTTAAAATACTTACGTTGATTGGAATACTTACTTTCATTTAAATACTTACATTTTTGTCGATAGTGGTGCTGCTGCGAAGACTCTCAAAATGCGTGCAAACTGAAGACCCCAGAACACCCCTTAACAGGCATAAAGCCTGGACGTCCCCTGCCCAATCGGGAAATTACGGTCCGGGGCGAAATCATTGGGGTTGCGTTATTCAAGTGTTCTGGGTTGGCCCTAGTCAGACGATCAGAGTTCACAAGTATTTATCTATTAGCCGACGTGTCTTGAGATCTCGTCCAGAGTAGTCTTTGGGCAAAGGTTCAATTCACAGGCCAATCGATAATGTGCATCTCTGACAATCCAGAACATCCCTTAACAGGCATCAAGCCTGGACGCTCTCCTGCTCAATCGGGGGCGAAACAACCTTGGAGACGACGCCTTGACTTCTCCTGCCCAATCCGGAGCGAAAATCCAGTTACGGAACATTGGAGATACGCTATTCAGATGTTCTGGATATACTAGAATCCTATCAGAATGCAAAAGTATGCATCTGTGTGGGTAGAGAATTCGAATCGACAATTTTTACTATTTAGATGAGCCATTCCCTGTCAAAAAACACTAGGAAATGTTGAAAAAAATTTCGAAAATTTTTGGCAAAATTATCGATTTTTTAATTGTCGATAAAAGTGTTTGGTTTTATCACTTTTAGCCATCTTGCCAGTTTAAAAATATAGCGAAAAAATGGCTCGAATTCTCTAATGTTACACCCAAAACATCCCTTAACAGGCATCAAGCCTGGACGCTCTCCTGCTCAATCGGGGGCGAAAATCCATTACGGAACATTGGAGACGACGCCTTGACTTCTCCTGCCCAATCCGGAGCGAAAATCCAGTTACGGAACATTGGAGATACGCTATTCAGATGTTCTGGGTCTACTAGAATCTTATCAGAATGCAAAATTATGCATCTGTGGGTAGGGAATCCGAATCGACAAACGAAAAAAAAGACATGATTGGTCACAGTCTAATGTTGATCATTTCCGTCAAAACATTAGGAAATGAGAAAAAAAAAAAGAATTGTAAAATTAGATTATTCCGAAAAAATTGTCGCACTTTCGTTGTCGATAAAAGGGATTGGTTTTATCTCTTTTAGCCATTTTGCCAGTTAAAGAAAAAGCAAAAAATGACTCGGATCCTCTAATACCCGAAACATCCCTTAACAGGCATTAAGCCTGGACGCTCTCCTGCTCAATCGGGGGCGAAAATCCATTACGGAACATTGGAGATGACGCCTGGTCTCCTGCCCAATCCGGAGCGAAAATCCAATACGGAACATTGGAGATACGCTATTCAGATGTTTCGGGTGAACCTATTATAAGACTATCAGTGCACGCATTTGAGAGTCCATCCATCCATCCATCCACCGTCTTCTTGACGACATCCAAACGAATCCGTCCATCCAATCAGTAGAAAACAAAGTTTCGACGAAGATGTTTCGGCGTGTAATACCTGAAAAATGGTAAATTTTAAAACAATTCGATTTAATAAACTTTTCAATTTACACATAATTTTCTCATTAATAAAACGACAGCAACAGTCGGCACACAAATATCGAAACAATTTCCCACTGATATACAGAAAATTTGAAAATGTTTCCAACGAAAATATATCTCATTTCATATTGATTTTTTGGTCACTGCAACATTTTGGAACCGGTTATTTAGTGAATAGGACATTTTATTGGTGGCACTCAAAAAATAGTAGTGAATGAAACAGAATTGTGACAAAATTTGAACTCTTGTGACAGCGTTATTGCGCACAAGGATTCTACATTATATATTTTGCCACAATTCTATTTTCTAATACCTGCAGACTGCAGTTTCACTACATTTGGCATTGAATTTCAAATAAGAAACCGTAATTTTCAAATGTAAAATGATACAGTTTCAAAATATAAGAAGGTTGAAATTTGAAACTTTTTAGTTTTTCATTTATTTCTGATTAAAACACGAAATCACTGCACGTCGCCACGTTTAGCAGAAATTGCAGATTCACAGCTGCTGTAAATCTGGCAAAACAAGCGTGAGCTAAGCCATTTTGCCAGATTTACCAGATTTTACGTGCAGTGATTTCGTGTTTTAATCAGAAAGAAATGAAAAAGTAAAAAGTTTCAAATTTCAACCTTCTTATATCATAGTTTCAAAACAACCGGTTGCTTTGATTTGTTACGGAACGACATGTTATTCCTTCGAAAAGTGCGCCCATCGCGCGTTTTTATAGCACTAGGAGGAGATGGTTGAGATGAAGCACAACATTCACATTTTTGAGGGAATAACAAATTCGAGAATCGTAGTTACAAAATGGCTACATAGCGGAAGTTGCGAACAATGGCAGTTTCAAAATATCGCACTGATAAGATGTCATGGTTGCATAATGGTTGGTTGCAAAACTTCGCTTTTCGAATTTTTCGATCTTTGAAGTTACCAAACAGTCACAAAACGTCATTGATTTCAACAAGTTTTGAAATTGCGAAGTTTCCACTTTTAAAGTTTCTGCATGTCACCGTTGGAAAATAACTGATCCCAAAACGTCGGTAGCCCAAAAATCATCTAATTGGCTTTGACTCGTTTTGTACTTTTGTTTTCGAAAGTTCGAATTTCTAAAATACGGTACCTTCAATAATCCGGTTATTTCCGTTGCGGCTCGTTTCGGTTCTCGTTGTTCCTCACTGGCGACAATCTGAAAATTGAACAATTTGATTGAAAACAAACAAAGTATTGTATTTCAGATTTTGGAAAACTCTTACTATTTTCAGAAATACTTACCGGAACGGGGGTCCACTTCAGATTTGACGGAGCCATTTAAACCACAAGTCGAGAGTATGTGGAATCTGAAAAAAAAAGGAAAATTGAAATGTTAGAGAAAAAGGGATTCCTAAAAGTTGAGAAGATCGAAAAGATAGCATAAAGGTTTCAGAAAACAGCTATCATAACAACGAAGTAAAATCGATAAAAACGGAAAGAAACAGTTAATGGGCAGAACGAGGTGTGTCGTTGGGAAGAGAGTGTCCAAATGCCGTCGCTCACTCCTCACAAACAATGGTCTCTCGAGAGGGTAACGAGTGAAGAAAATGGTTTTATGGTAGGACAAGGATTATAAACTTTTCTTAAATGAGAACCGGAAACCAAATTTCAAACTTTGGCTCATTTTCAAGGTTTTTCAGGGTACCGAGATTGAGAGATGTCAAGGGATAACTGAAAAAGGAGGGAAATTTTATAGAAAAAAAAGATGACAAAATGTCGACAATTTTTAATTTAAGGAAAGTGCGAAAAAATGCTCAAAAACTTGACCAAAACCAATGAAAACCCGAGGAAAAATCAAATGGAACACCAAAAGAAAAGAGGAAAGAAAGGAGAAAGAACAGAGACAAATAATATCGATCAATAATGGGTACTTTCCTAGGAGCAACGGGAGTGGCAACCGCGCTCTACTGAGAATATGTCTGAAACTGGAGAGAAATTAATCGCATTATAGAATCCTGCTGGAGAGAGAGAGAGAGAGAGGGAGGGAGCACTTTTTGACGAAAACGGGGTACACAGGGTGAGGATGAGCTACATCCGCAAAAGCGCTCCAATGAGAGGTCTCTGCGTCTAAAATGAAAGTACTCTCTTGCTACAGTACGCCTTTAAAGGCGCATGACGATTTCTGCTCGGGTCTCGCAATGCAAACGTCTTTTTGGCATTGCCGCGGGCGCAATGATGAATTTTGATCGAATTTTTGTCAAAAAGGCGTTTGCATTGCGAGACCCGAGCAGAAATCGTCATGCGCCTTTAAAGGCGTACTGTAGCGAGAGAGTACTTTCGTTTTAGACGCAGAGACCTCTCATTGGAGCGCTTTTGCGGATGTAGCTCATCCTCACCATGTGGGGGTGATGTCGAAAAATATAAATTGGCTTGTCAACGGATTTTTATTCCATAGAATGACTAAATTGGCGTCCTAGATCAGAATGTACCGTTTAGAATTGGTTCATTTTATGTGAAACATATCGAAATGACGTCGGTGGCTCTCCCCACACCAAAGGTCTCGCCGGGATTTTGGAAGACTTCAAAAAACACAATTTACGATACCTAGAACGTTCTTTCCATAGATCGATTTAGATTATGATAACATTATAGCATGCCAAAAATTAGGAAAATCGTATGTTGCAGACTCCTGATATTGACGTCAACATATCCTCGTCAAGAACGTTCTAGGTATCGCTTATTTGTGATTTTTGACGTCTTCCAAAATCCCTGCCCGGCCTTTGGTGTGGGGAGTACCCCTGACGTCATCTCGATATGTTATACATGAAATGAATCAATGCTAAACGGTAACCGTTGTTGTGAATATGTACATTTGGTGGTGCTCCGTATCCCGGATACATTGGTGGTGGAGCAAATCCTGGGGCTCCGTGCATTGGTGGTGGTGCGTATCCAGATTGTCCGTAAGGGTTGTAGCCTCCGTTTCCGTAGTAAGACATTATAGTTGTTTCTAAAAAAAAAAAAAAAAAAAAGAAATTTGGGAAAGATATTAGAACATTGAATATGGAAAAAAGATAAAACCTTAAAACTCTAATGAGAACTGATACTGAGGTGATGGAACGGACATACGTCATCAACGTACGAATTTCAAATAGTTCAGCGTCCTCCCACAAAATGATAAGGATCGGAAAATGACGTAGTGTTATTTGCATTAGTCATTTTTTCTCTTCCTCTGGACAAACAATAAAATGGGGTGCTTTGATGATTCATCAATTGAAATTAGACTGTTTTGAAATATTTCAGATGTTCGTTTTCTGAAAGCATCGACAAGCTTCAGAATAGTAAGTAATAGTTTGTTGACAGTAGTGCCAAAATAGTAACAGTTCTGTATTCAGTTTCAGAATATCTGTGAATTCCTTTATGAACTATTATGAGTGAGTTCTTGAGATCCTTATGTGTCATGCGGGCCCCCATCTAGTGTTGCCTGAATGAGAGAACCCAGGAATCCAGCCAATAAAGATTAACAATTGGATGATCCAAAAAGATGGCACTGGTTGGAGCTCGATAGCGGGTACCACTTTAGAAACTTTAAAAAGAGAATGTGATGACACGTGTGACTCGAAATAAAGATTTCAAGTCCGAGGAAACATCTGTCTGATCGGACTCTAAATTGGCAATATTTAGTCGGGTTTCAGCTCATAGAAATGATGGTGAAACGAGATACAAATATTTTCTCTAAAAACGTTTTCTTTAATCGAGAATATCTGGATTTTTCAAAAATATTTTGAAAAAACGCAATTTTTTGAAGCAATAAATTACAGATTTCTCAATTCTAACAGCATTTTTTGTCACTTTTCGAACTCAGTTTTCTGCGTTTTCGAGTGTTCAGATTACGATTGTTGTGGAATTTGCAGATGAACAACTTCTCAAGAGAATTTGATTCAGAAAGGGAATATCTTCTGTGTGGATTTCCGGATATTTCGACCGATTTTCGAGCTCTTTTTTGATGAATTTCGAGGGAATCAAATACTATCATCGACAGTAGGACTGAATATTTGAGTTTACAATGTTTTCCGACGGAAAATTTCTTGAGTTGTTTTCGGAAAAATGAGTTGTTTTTGGAACAAAAAAAAAATGGTGAAAATTGAAAATTTTGGGAAAGAAAATTCGAGAGCTCGTTCCGAAGGTTCAGAGTCCGAGCTGACAGAGTGCTACCCCAACTGAAAATCTTTATTATGTTGGGCTCACACTTTTCGACTCTTCATCATCTTTCAGCTCACATTCCCCAATCAGCCATTTTTCTCCATCGTCCTCCGAGTGCCTCCAGAATCCTCCAAATTGTCCTTTGGCGGGAGCTAGGCCATCGAATATCCTTCAGAACCTTCCAGAATCGTCAGCAGGAGAGCACACTTTCTCCAGTGCCACCTCAAATCGCCCATTTTTAAATCTTTATTAGCTGGGCTTTTTTGGCGACACTAAATTCGGCTTCGGAATCATGACAACAACGATAATCCAAACAAAGAAGAAACGATGACGTCAAATTCGGGGGATGGACTGATAACTAGACGCTCCAGAATCTCACAATATTGCAAATCTGAAAACAAAAAGAATGGGATTCAAGAGAAGGAACAATGAATTCCAAGCGTCCCCTTCCTTCTTCCGCCAATTCCTTAAAGTTTCAGATTGTTACCAGGGCAAAAATCGAAAAAGCCTGGATTTAAAAAAAAGAGAAGATAATTGAAAATAATTTTTGTTTGATGCTGTCGCGGCTTTCTGTTTCCTGTCGTTGTCACCCGGTTGTCTGGAAATCAAAAATTGAATTCAGTTACTAAATGTCTGGTTTCGAAACATGGCACTTATGAAAAATAGAAAATTCAAAGTGTTACGATTCAAAATGACTGATATCAAAGCGGAAAATGTTGCGAAACGGGCATAATTTGTTAGTGACTATTTGTTCAATATTGCCGTTTCAAAACGTCAAAGTTCTGAAATGTTTCTGTTACCGTACCTCTTATGATCCAATGAGTTCCTTGTCGTGGCTCTGTGCTCGATGTCGTTGTCCTCTGGCAGTCTGGAAACCAACAATTGAAACTTTGAATTGTTGAATTTCCTAACACGATTCAAAATTTGTAAAGTTTTCTTATTCTTATTTCGAACACTGTGACTTCTCCATTAAAGGACTCACCTTATCGGGGGTCCATTTTGAAGTCGGAGCCATGAGCTATCCCAAGTGTCGAGGTTGAGGGAATCTGGAAAAAATTGTTTTACCGGGAACTAACAGATTAACGTATTTACTCTAATAGATGCCGGCTAATTTTTTGTGGTCCTCATTTTGATGCCGGTTTATTAGAGAGTGCCGACCATTTAGAGGGTGTCGGTTTATTTTTCAAAGAGTCAATTGATCAAAAATGCAACAGAAAATTAGTGCTTTTTCGCTGCAAATGTGTATGATAAAGCCTTTCCAAACAGTTATATGAGGCAAACCTCTCCAAAATGATGTGAAGTCTAAAATCTGTGTGTGAAAAACACTGGAAGAACTTGAAATTGTCAAAAATAGAACTTTCTAATTTCATTAATTTTTGGGATGCCGGATAATTGGAGGGTGTCGGTTTATTTTTCGAATTGGTCATTTGACTGCCGGTATATTAGAGGGCGCCGGACATATAGACGTGCCGATCTATTAGAGAAAATATGGTATTTAATTCTTTAAAAACCAAAAAAACTAAGATGAAAAATATATCGAAAAAAATTAGCTCCAGAAAATAAGTCAATGAACGAAATTTCGGCAACACATCAAATGCGAATAACTATTTTCAGTGGGATTGAGTAAATATATGGTCAACAGAAAAAATGTTCCTAATAAAAAACAATCGATTGGTTAAAAACAGTTGAATTTCATTTCACTTTTTTTAAATTTCCGGTCAGAAATCGACAGAACACAGTGGAGCGCGTTTGCTCAAGCCTCGAAAATACCGCACACCCGAAGACCCCGTATAAAGTCTAACAATCTCCTGATCGTGGCTGTTTTGTTATCGAATTTTCAAAATAAAATTTTTAGACAAACTCACAATGAAATTTTCACATCCTCCGATACAAAAATATCTCCAGTCAAATGTATTTATTGTTTCTTGGATTCCGTTTCTTTCATTCGAATTTATCCCAGTCCAATTGAATCTTCATGAATCTTCTTCGCTTCTGATTTTTCTTCACGTGATCTATTGTTATAAACTAGAAATTGGGAGAGCCTATGAATGCTGCTGAGCACTCGACTGAAGGCTTCTAAAGCCTCCAGACCACCCCTTAACCGGCGAATAACATTGCCAGGACAAACCTACTGCGTGAGTAAACCCACACCAGAGTTGTGGGAATGCTATTCAGGTGATCTATTCATGTAATAAGCTAGAAATTGGGAGAGCCTATGAATGCTGCTGAGCACTCGACTGAAGGCTTCTAAAGCCTCCAGACCACCCCTTAACCGGCGAACAACATCGCCAGGACAAACCTACTGCGTGAGTAAACCCACACCAGAGTTGTAGGAATGCTATTCAGGTGATCTATTCATGTAATAAGCTAAAAATTGGGAGAGCCTATGAATGCTGCTGAGCACTCGACTGAAGGCTTCTAAAGCCTCCAGACCACCCCTTAACCGGCAAACAACATCGCCAGGACAAACCTACTGCGTGAGTAAACCCACACCAGAGTTGTAGGAATGCTATTCAGGTGATCTATTCATGTAATAAGCTAGAAATTGGGAGAGCCTATGAATGCTGCTGAGCACTCGACTGAAGGCTTCTAAAGCCTCCAGACCACCCCTTAACCGGCGAACAACATCGCCAGGACAAACCTACTGCGTGAGTAAACCCACACCAGAGTTGTAGGAATGCTATTCAGGTGATCTATTCATGTAATAAACTAGCACTCAGTTGAAGACCTAAAGCGTCCGGGTACTACAGTCATAAACCGGAGTAGGATTCATCAATCGATTCGCCATATTCTTGCCATCTCCATCGCCGATTACTTCTCGTCGAATCGCATCTGAAAAAGTCAAAATTATTAATAATGATCTTACAAGACGATGATGAAAAAAAAATTCGATGTTCGATTTTAGAGGAATCTTAAAACGCATGAATAAATGAATGACAATTTGCAGTTTTTAAAAATTCGAAATTTCAACATTTTTCAAACTTCCAAAACCTTTAGTTTCAAAAAATTAAAATTCAAACATTTCGGATCGAGAATTCGATATTTGAAGATTCCAGAATTCCAGGAAATCAATCATCAGAGTTTTCGAAATTTGAAGATTCCTAGGATTCAAGAAGGCTTCAATACAATCTTGCCAAAACGCATAGAATCAAGATTGAAAAATCAAACGTTCAAGATTCGTAAAGTTTTAAATCTCGAAATTGAATTTCTCAAAAATAACTTTGGTAATTCGACTAATTTCAAATACGCTGAATTTAAATTCTGTAATTCACAACAAGAACATTCTGTTAAACTTGGAAGTTTTAATAATTGAAAGTTTAAAAAAATGAAAAAGTTGCAAAACGGGCATAATTTGCTAGTGACTATTTGTTCAAAGTGGCAGTTTCAAAACGTCAAAGTTCTGAAATTTTTCTGTTACCGTACTTTTTATGTTCCAGAGAGTTCCTTGTCGTGGATGTGTGCCTCATTGACATCTGGCAGCCTGCAAATCAAAAGTTGAATTTCAAACTGTCCAATTTTCAAACACAATTCAAAATTTTAAAAATTGCGGATTAGAGCTGTAAGGCAACGAATTTCGGTGAGATCATTCAAGTGCGAATAACTTTTTTTTCAAGGGGATTGGGCAAAGATACGGTCAACTAAAAAAAATGTTCCTTATTAAAAAGGCTATCGATTGTTTAAATACCGTCAAATTTTAATAAAAAATAACAGAGTTACGCTCCTTTAATGACGGTTCGAAAAAGTTTTATTGTACATATTTTCAGTGAAAAAGCACCATTCTTTCGGTAATTTTTCGATAAATTGACTCATTGAAAAATAGACCGGCACCCTCTAAATGACCGACACTCTCTAATAAACCGGCGTCAAAATGAGGTCCGCGAAAAATAAACGGGCATGCCGGTCTATTAGAGTAAATACGGTATTTACACTTGAATGAGCTTGCCGAAATCGGTCGCCGTTTAGTCCTGAATTTGCCGTTCAGTCCCTTTTTATTTTTTTAAAACGTCAAAATTCTGATATTTTCTGTTACCGTACCTCTTATGGTCCAATGAAATCCTTGTCGTGGCTCTCTACTTGATCTCGTTGTCATCGGGCTGTCTGGAAATCAAGAATTGAAATTTTGAATTGTTGAATTTCCAAACACGACTCAAAATTCGAAAGTTGCTGAATGACTTATTTTTTATTAGAAAACTTTGATTTTTTTCTATAAAAGTACTCACCTTATCGGGGATCCATTTTTGAGTCGGAGCCATCGAGAGTCCCATGTGTTGAGATTGAAGATATCTGGAAGAAAAAACCCATTGATAAATTCCGGAGAACAAAAACGAATTCATAATATTACGAAAATCAAAAGAAACCAAAAAAATAGAAAAAAACATCTTACGAATCAAAAAAAGAGAATGAAAATAAAAATCGATAAATTTCCCGACGCAAAGAGGGGCAGGCGGGGGGTAGATCAAAATGTGTGACCTACAAAAAAACTTTTTTTCAATTTTTATTGTAGGCATTTTTTGCATGTTTTGACGTCTCTCCCCCTCACAAAATTGCCACAATATTGCCACATATGGGTATTCTTTTGGAAGCACTGAGAACTGTGGCGCGGGTGATCAAATGGTGAGCAGCGGTGACTGGTAAAAATTGGATGTGTCTTCGTATCGATTTTTACTCATTGTCTGTGTGCGGCGGGGCTGCGAGGATTCGTGGCCTAGAAAAGGAGATTTCTAGTCCCTCAGTTGCGGCGGCGCCAAGTTTGAATTCCATTTATGAGTGCTAGCGAAATTGTGACAAACAACAACTTTCGGGCAGTTTTTTTGGAGTTTTTCAATTCAATACGATGCAATACCTTATTCAGAGTTCAATTGAGTTCAAAATTTCAATATGTGGCAAACGTGGACCCGTGAACCTGCTATATTAAAATACTCATCCTATTGGACTGCTCTCTCAAAAGCCGAACTCTTAAATTTTCTGAAATTTTGCCTGAACTTTGTTGTCAAATATGCCTTTGTTGTCACAAATTTGACAACTTGAAATGCTATTAGCAGCCTCATTTGGTATTGCCCACAATACTAGGCTGCTAATATCATTTATGTTCCATTAATAATGTCACAGTACTTTACTTTATGCCGTTCAATGCTTTAATTCGCTCAATGTGCGATTCCCGTTATTATATATATATGTAATTCATGCCCAAAAAATTGGGTATAGCTTGGTCTCTTGCCGAGGTTTTTACCTTTTTTCCTCGTGCCAAGATAATTTTATGCAGTTTTTACGCCTTTTAGCGCTTTTCTGCCTAGAATTTAGTCCCAAATTCCCCGTATTTAGGCACTCGCTTTTTATGAGGTTTTTTAGGCCAAGATTCCTAGTTTTTCCCTCATTAGCCTAGAGTATTGAGACACAGTCTCCCGCTCCCAGCCGCTTTTTGTGAGAGTATTTCCCGCTCTTGTTTTTGCTGCATCCCGTGGCCAGTAGCCCACGGTCCCCGTCCCGATAGTCAAGGAATTCTAGCCAAGCAGCGCTCTAAATGTCTGTATAACTCCGATATATATATATATATATATTGCCTTTTGGTCCATTCCTTAAATTCCTGATCGTAATAAATCGTATAACCCTTAAAACACGTCTTATTTTCCCGCATAGCTTATCTCGATTAGAAACACCCCAAACACACAGTAGAGACACTTAGACAAGATAGGTCCTTCTCGAGCGGGTCGATTGCGACTTATCGATCCCTCAACAAACTTTGCCAGAGTAGTATTTATTAGACCGTTTTTTTTCAGTCTGTGGCTATTTTAGTTTTAAGTAAAGTCAAAACCGGTGCGAAAAAGTATATAAAACTCCGACATTTAAACTTTTCTCAAAAAGCTTCCAACTTTTCTGAAATCATGGGAGGACTATTGTATGATTCTTAGTTACAATTTTAAAAACCGATTAGTCCCAACTTGCACATTGCAATTCGTGTTGCTTTTTTTCATGTCCTTTCTTGGATTTCCAATCAACAAGTTTATTATTAATTGTAATATCAAGTATTTCAATATTACAACGTCATTCAAAAATCCAGTGACCAAATCCGGCGCCGAGGACTACTGCCAGATCTAAATATAATTAATTAAGTTTAGTACTGCCTCTAAATGAGATATGTAGCTCACCCAGCCAAACGTTATAGGTCATAACGATCAAAATCAAAGAGCACGCTAGAGCCAGTTCCACAATATAGACAAGTCCTCTTGTAATACGAACAAATGAAAACAGCGAGGGGCTGAACAAAAGTTAGATGAACAACTGAACATGTGTTATGAACAAACTTCTGATTATTTGATGCATCGTTTCCAGCGTTTTCAACAAGTGGAGAGTTGAAATCCTTGAAGTCCTCTTTTAGAGCTCTTCCATCAGTAACTGTAACAACAGTTGGAAGATGGAACTGCAAAACATGTTTGGCTTTTTTTCGGGATGTTTTGGGGTTCGTTCTCACCGATTCTTTGCGTTTTCTTCCTTTCAGACTAGTTAGATAGACACGGAGCTTTTTCAGTCCTTCGTAAAGCATTCCCATTATAAAAATGATCACAAATGAAATGACGAGTCCTGAAGAATAATAAACAAGCTATGTATATTATTTGGCATACCTTGCTTATCTTCACTTCTCCAAAACCCAAAAAGTATCACTTCCTCTACTCCATCGTGCAACCACATTTTCATTTTTGGAACAGTTGGTTTTTTATGAGGTTGCTCAATCATTGAATTCTCACGAATTCTAGATGTTGTCTTAAGAGTTGGTGTCGTCGTGGTTATCTTCTCAGAACTTCCACGTTCACGTTCTTCCTTGGCTTTCTGGATACTCGTCAAAAGTAGGTCACCGGGATTCATATAATGGGGCTCCACAGGAACGTCATCATGTGGCGGCTTCTCACCCACCATGGCAAACATGGCGTTTTCGATCCTTTTTTCTTCAAGGGTCTGAAATTGAGATTTGTAAAACTGATTTAGAGGTTAGAGATACCATCTCTTCGTTCATCGATGCAATTGTCAGTAGGGAGAAGATCCAAGAAAGGTTCAAAAGGATCATCATTGTTTTCCAAGCCTGCAGGGAAATTTTTGAGCACAAAAATTGAAATCAGAAATGAAAAGAATAAACTCAAATCTACATCCTAAAATTAAAAACTATTAACTATTTATGAAAATCAGTAAATTTCCAATGTTGAAAGTCTATGTGCCTTTGCGGAAACCTAAAATAAGACAAACTTAAAAAGTAAAAGTGAGATTGGACTTTTACGATTTCATGACACGACACCTTCCGTATTATTAAAAAATCATTCTAGGAAACGATTCCGCCTGAAACTAATGAATAGTCTAGATAAGATGCGAAATGTTTGTATTTGTGACGTGAGGACCTTCGATAGAGAAGAGCAAAATAAGAAAACAATTGTCTGTATGTGTCGGAGTTTTCCAATTAAACGTTCTCGAGGTCGTCACACTTTTTCATTAGTTCACTCTTCCAGGAAAAACGCCTCCTATAAAACCCTACTTGATTGGAATGGATTGCTTCTTTCCCTTTTCGTCTAGTCATGATTTTTGATCCATCTTGTCTCTGGCTCCCGATGATTCTTTAAGTTCCTCAAAACTAATGTGTAGGGGGCGAGAAAAAAAGCACATAAAAGCGTGGTCTTTTCTCTTCTCGGCAGCATTCACTGGAAGATCCCTTGCAATTTGTGAAGATTTCCACTGAAGTCTCACTCCTCTTTCTCGAGAGCCAGTCGTGCAAATCGTCAGATATACAGCCTCCAGAAACGTTTCGGTCGGAGGAAGAAGAAGAAGCAAGGAAAATGTTACAATGTTTGGTGTGGCTCTCCCCGGCTTCTTCATCTTCTTCTTCTTCTTCTCCTACTGCTTCATCATCTCAAACGGCAAATCGGTGGAGAGCAGACGAGGAGAAGCGATGAGTCATTGCGACGAACAGCTGCCCTCTTCTTCTTCTTCTTCTTCTCAATACTTACGGGCACACCGTCAATCTATATACCTATAGAATTCAGTGCGATCGAGGTTGTCACTGATTTGAATGAGGCCGGCTGGCACTTGGATAAATGGACAAATGTTTCTGATGCCCGCGATAGTGGGATGAAGAATGATTGTGTGTGGAGGAGAAGAGGAGGAAATTAGAAAGAGATGATAAAGAGAGGAGAGTAAAGTGAATTTGTCAATTTGAAATATAAACTTTGAAACTTGATTAGATAGCAAAACTGAGAAGAAATTCAAAGATGATTTGAATTAATATGAGAATCTACAATTGTCACTCTAGATAAACCAATTTTTAGTTTACAAAATGGGAATCTAACATTTCAGTTCATTTTCTAGCTTTTGAGCCTAATTTCCATATCAAATAAATTCAGAACGGTTGACATAAAATCTGCTTTCTTGAAACAATCCAATCTAAACAGATTCGAAAGTTCCAGATTAATAGTATACGGTTTTTGAACTGTTCTGATTCCTATGACTATGCAATTCCAAAATCAGCAAAATAAAATGAAGACAACAATGCGCTAAATTTTGAGGCGTAGTCTGAAAACTGCATGAGCTGCATTTTCTTATATAGCCTGAACAAAATTACCAGTTATCATAGTGCATTTTTCCATTTGCAAAAAGTACGAATTTCATTCCTCAAATTTTTCCTGAACCCCTCTATTATTTGTATAGTTTTATTGAAAAATTGAACTTTTGAACAGAAAAAAGTTTTGATTTTGCTGATTTTTTACTGAATTCATAATGCATTCTAAGGTTATCTAGAACGCTGTTCGTTTCCACATAATGACATTCTCTGAAAAAAATCTCTTCCATATAATTAAACTCCTGTACTTGTTCCCGCTATCTTTATGTTTTGCTCTCCGTAATCCTATGATGATCGATCCCTGTTTCGAGAGAGTGGCGAACAACTGCTTTCAAATGCTCCACATCTCGTGCACTTTGTGCAACACTAAAGGACAAGAAAAGCTGATTGTTTACACTTTGCTCGAGCCTGTAAACAAATTGGCTCATCTTCATCATCGTCTTCCCTCTTCCAAGTTTTTATAAGACCACATATGTGCGATTCATCTTCTTGATGCTTCGTCCCTAAAACTTCTTGGCAGTGAATAAGTGTATACAAATTCCAATCGGTGTGTGGATGAAGAATGTTTATGAAACATTAAAAGAAGCAAAACGCTTCTTTTTAACATCAAACATCGGAAGAATTTAAAGATTTGTACGGTTGTCAAAACTGATACACCCCTATGTTTTCTCTCCACTATTGTATTATACAGATTCTTCCTTCTCAATAAAAATTGAATGTAATAAAAAATGTCCTCTTACACCATCGCATGACCCCAGTGTGTTCCAGATGTTCACATCTGTCATGAAATCGTTCTTGAAAGAGCATTGAAAAGAATTTCGAGCAAACATTCGCTAATAGTGCTAGTCGGTGTCGGTTTCAACAGCTGTTAAAGTGCGTTTCTCTAAAAAGAGAACTGCAGCAAAAAAATTCGACCCCTTTGAGATGTGTCATCATGGCTCGTTATGTTGCCGAAGTGACAGGAGGAAACAAGAGCCGCGAGCCGGCAACTTTTATCACAACACTACTGCCGTGGTCAAGGAGGAGAAGGATAGCCGTAATAAAGTGATAAGAAAGAATTTTGCGGGAAAAAAAACTTTGAGGCACTGACCCGACTATAGTTTCTAAACAAAAAGTTTTCATTCATTCAATACAGTTGGAAATTCAAAAGCGTCCAAAGAGGTTTTATATGGATTTGATCCACTTTCATTCATTAAAAGAAAGTTAGAATTCCAGTGTTTCATGCACTTTGCAACCTTCACAATAGTAAAACACACATCGATTCAAAATCCGTTTCCAAATTTTAGATGCTCTCATCCGTTATCATCAATCAGATTCTGACAAGCTTTTGGTGCACTTTATCAAAGGTTTTCCTGGAAGAAGGGTCAATTGATAAGAGAAAAGGAAAAGGAAGAGATGGATTTAGACCGATGGATAGCAACAATCATTGATAGATGTGATTGTTTAAGGAGCAGATTGAAATTAGGATGAGAAATGACAGCGAGCTTGGTTTTAAATGTGAATACAGTGAAAACAGTGATAAAAACTGTAGATACGGATATAGTTCTTGACAATTTAGAAAAAAATTGTGTTCAGATTGCATGGTTTCAAACTTCTCATCAACTTTCTGGCCTTCTTTCATTTCTATCTCATATTCAAAAATCATGTGTATTGTTAACACTCTCCAGAACGACTACGGTATTGGACTTTGCTCCAGAGAAAAAAACCCCAGGCCGTGATTTATAATGATACACTCTTCTGATCTCAACCCAACAATTTTTCATTTCTCTCCAATGAACTTTTTTTTCTTCAATTTATTTCTCTCATTGCTCTCGATCAATCTACTGACCATATGCACAAGTTGCGGTCGATGGCTCGGTCCCTCGTAACAATCTGTGTCACTTTTTTTTCTTCTCTAAAGTTCAGTTGATTCAGCATCGCTTTTGGGATCCGTGCGTTGGCTGTCTGCCCGCGGGGCACTTCGTTGCTCCTATCTCTCAGTTTCTTCAGTTTCGAGCACATCCACTACACTATTTCCACTATTACAGCGTGCGCCTGGCCTGTCGTCTGTGCCTCGAGAAGAAGAAGAAGGCCCCTCCTTCTCTCTCCATCTCTTGTCTTCGATCGTCTTCACAAACGCCCCGCCCCTTCAGAGAGTTGATTCTTTTCTTCTTACTGGTGCTCTCACAGCCAACGGCTGCCTACCACCATGAAGCAACGACCGGCTTTCGGGTAAGTTTTCTATGCCCATTTTCGACTCGGGTACTGTATTTTCAATTTTTCTTATTCTGGATTTTCAATTATCTCTGAAATAGGAAAATTTTGAACGAATTTGAGGCCCTTCCACTAGTCCCAAATGAGAATACAGTGCAATACAGTCTCACTTCTTACTTCATTTTCTTATTTCAATTTTTCAGGCCCGTGTTGCGGCTGGCCATATTGGCCTTATTAGCTGTGAGCTATGTACAATCGGTAAGTCGAATTTCATATCATACCGTAATCTGAACACGTTCTTAAATAAACTAGGCCAACTTTGAATAATAATTAAAACTCGAACCTACTACCATTACCCAATTTCTATTAATTGTGTTTGAGCCAACTACAGTAACCTGATTTTAAAATCAAACTTCTGAAATTTTCAGCAAGCCACCTGCAGAGATTGCTCAAACCGAGGATGCTTCTGCGTCGGTGAAAAAGGATCGATGGTAAGTGGGAATGAAAACAATACTCCTTCTTTAAGATTTCGTGAAGTTAGATTTCTTGGTTTCAATTTTTTTGGATTACTGTATCATCATTATTTCTATCAAGTTAGCAAAACTAAGTTTCTCTCTCTCTCTCTGGACTCCATTGATTGATCTGATTGTAACATTGAGAGGGACCCTAGGCAGCTTCAGCGCGGATAGGAGATGCGCCACAGCTGTCACTATCTCTCTATAGCCAGCCCGTCAGACGTGGGAGGAAAGGGTCAACGGGGGTCATATAGCAAGTGTTTTGTAGAAATCAACACTTTTAAGAAAGTATAGTTATACTTTTAAGAATGGGTGAAAATTGGATTTCTGAAATGGAAAAATGGGATGTTGAACCGAAGAATTTCAGGGAGCACCAGGACCACAGGGACCACCTGGAATGCAAGGAATCCGTGGATTCCCTGGACCAGAAGGACTCTCCGGACCGAAAGGACAAAAAGGAGCTCAAGGTGAGTGCAGAGTGTAGAATAATAGTACAGATAAAAAGCTGCTTTGTTTTTTGAATCTATAGAAAAGGTGAAACTCTTCAATCATTCTGTCATCTCGATATCCCCTCTCTTTCTATCCTTCTCTTTCCGATCTTGCTCGGCACTCAATCAAATCTTTAATCATCTTCAAAGCCCGAGCCAGGTCACTGCTATCTTCTTTTTCATTCCCATCTCCTCCCGTTGCCTTCCCTTCAATTTCCCGCTGGCTCAGTATAGGATAGAATAATTGAGTGGGCTCCCCTGGTGCAGAATTTGAAGGGCTGTTGTAAAACCTAGCATGAGTCATCTTTGCAGGACCACCTGGACCAAACGGAATCAAGGGAGACCGTGGAGCCGTCGGAGTGCCTGGTTTCCCAGGAAACGATGGAGGAAACGGACGGCCAGGAGAGCCAGGACCACCAGGAGCACCTGGATGGGATGGTTGCAACGGAACTGACGGAGCTCCAGGAATTCCAGGACGGCCAGGACCACCAGGAATGCCAGGTGAGTAGATAGAAACCGTTCGGTGTTCTAATCAGTTTGAAAATTAGCATAAGGTAGAGTACTAAAAAATATTTTTCCAATGTTTGAGTGTGATTCATAATTGAATGAATAATTGAATTTTGTGCTTTCGGAAAGGTTAGAGTCTGGTTTATCAGTACTAATGTCAGCTGCCTTGTGAAAACCCCTCGTTGCGGTCAATCAACGCAACGCCCAGAGCAAAAAAACTTTTGTTGGTTAAAAAAAGCGGCGACACAAACACACGCATATTTTCTGAGCCTTCTCGGTTTACACTGACAGTTGGTTTCTTGCTCTTCCGAGATGCCATTGACGATTCCAACCCGGTTTTATGTGCTGTCTTGAGTTGAGGTTCAAAAATAACTGGATTTCTTGAAGTTTGAAAACGTCAAAGTTCTGAGGGGAAAATTTATCGATTTTTTTTAGGATTCCCTGGACCACCAGGAATGGACGGATTGAAGGGAGAACCAGCTATTGGTTACGCCGGAGCTCCAGGAGAGAAGGGAGACGGTGGTATGCCAGGAATGCCAGGACTTCCGGGACCATCAGGACGTGATGGATATCCAGGAGAGAAGGGAGATAGAGGAGATACTGGAGATGCTGTAAGACCCCAGTATTCAAGTCACAGTAATTCAAAAATAATATTGTAGGGACCGAGAGGACCACCAGGAGAGGCTGGACCACCAGGAAACCCAGGAATCGGAAGCATTGGACCAAAGGGAGATCCTGTGAGAATATGGGCTATTTGGGATTACTGTAGTTTTCAGGGAAAGACTGATAACGTGACATTGATTTGCGAGTGATATTTTCAATTATTGTATTTTCAAAATTCTAGGGAGATCTAGGTTTGGTTGGACCACCAGGTCCACCAGGACCACGTGAGTTCACTGGATCCGGCTCAATTGTCGGACCGCGCGGAAATCCGGGAGAAAAGGGAGACAAGGTACTGTTTATTAATTTTTTCCATTTTTTAGGGAGACATTGGTGGTATGGGACCGGCCGGTCCGCCAGGCCCAATCGCCTCCACTATGTCCAAGGGAACCATTATCGGTCCTAAGGGAGACCTAGGAGAAAAGGGAGAGAAGGCAAGAATATGTAGACTAAAGGCTAACTGAACGATATTTTTCAACCAACTTCTTTTCTTTACCCGCCTTTTTTCGCTAACCATAACAGTTTTTCGCCTTAGTTTCTAAATAGAAATCTTTCTTGCCTTTATTCTTCTATTGCATGCTCTTCCCAGAGTTCCATTAGATTAGATTAGATTTTTTTGAATGCTTTCAAAACTTCTATCCTCTCTTTTTATTTCTATCACTGTCTGTCAGTGAGAAAGCAAACTTACAACAACTTTTTTTCATTTTTCAGTAGTATATAACTGCATATAGTTGTTTTGTGTGTGTCTGCTACCTCTAATCACTTCCCTATGTTTCTAATCGCTTCTCGGTTACAGGGAGAACCAGGAGAGGGTGGTCAACGAGGATACCCAGGAAACGGTGGACTTCCAGGACAGCCAGGACTTCCAGGAATGAAGGGAGAGAAGGGATTGTCTGGACCAGCTGGACCAAGAGGAAAGGAAGGACGTCCAGGAAACGCCGGACCACCAGGATTCAAGGGAGATCGCGGTCTTGACGGACTCGGCGGAATTCCAGGACTTCCAGGACAAAAGGGAGAAGCCGGATATCCAGGAAGAGACGGACCAAAGGGATCCTCTGGACCACCGGGACCACCAGGAGTGAGTTTGAGAACATTTATTTCAGACATAAACTTTATGGTTATAGGGAGGTGTCTTCAATGACGGAGCTCCAGGACCACCAGGATTGCCAGGACGACCAGGAAACCCAGGACCACCAGGAACTGACGGATTCCCAGGAGCCCCAGGACCAGCTGGACCAATCGGAAACCCAGGAGGACCAGGTCTTCCAGGATACCCAGGAAACGAAGGACTCCCAGGACCAAAGGGAGATAAGGGAGACGGTGGAATTCCAGGAGCCCCAGGAGTCTCTGGACCACCAGGACTTCCAGGACTTTCAGGACCAAAGGGAGAGCCAGGGTAAGGATATTGGAGTTCTCAAAGTAAAATTTCAAATTTTGTTATATTTAGATACCGTGGAACTCCAGGACAAAGCATTCCAGGACTTCCAGGAAAGGACGGAAAGCCAGGACTTGATGGAGCCCCAGGACGCAAGGGAGAGAATGGATTGCCAGGAGTCAGAGGACCACCAGGAGACTCTTTGAATGGACTTCCAGGATCCCCAGGACCACGTGGAGCCCCTGGACCAAAGGGATACGATGGACGTGATGGAGTTAACGGACTTCCAGGAGCACCAGGATCCAAGGGAGACAGAGGAGGCACTTGCTCGGCCTGTGCTCCAGGAACCAAGGGAGAGAAGGGATTGGCTGGATACCCAGGACAACCAGGACCACAAGGAGACCGTGGACTTCCAGGAATGCCAGGGCCAGTTGGAGATGCTGGAGATGATGGTCTTCCGGGACCAGCTGGACGCCCAGGAGCTCCAGGACCACCAGGACAAGATGGATTCCCAGGACTTCCAGGACAAAAGGGAGAACCAACTCAACTCGTTCTCCGCCCAGGACCACCAGGATACCCAGGATTGAAGGGAGAGAACGGATATCCAGGACAACCAGGAAACGATGGACTCCCAGGAGCCCCAGGACCAGTTGGACCACCAGGACAACCAGGATATCCAGGAGAAAAGGGAGACGCCGGACTTCCAGGACTTTCTGGAAAGCCAGGACAAGATGGGCTTCCAGGACTTCCAGGAAACAAGGGAGAAGCCGGATACGGACAACCAGGACAGCCAGGATTCCCAGGAGCTAAGGGAGAAGCCGGACTTCCAGGACTTCCAGGAGCTCCAGGTCTCCAAGGATTGCCAGGAGAGGCTGCACCAGAGAACCAAGTCAACCCAGCTCCACCAGGCCAGCCAGGACTTCCAGGACTCCCAGTAAGTTTATGATAACAACATCAAAATATAGGTTTTTGATTACAGGGAACGAAGGGAGAATCCGGATACCCAGGTAGACCAGGAGAAGTCGGACAGCCAGGATTCCCAGGATTGCCAGGAATGAAGGGAGACTCTGGACTTCCAGGACCACCAGGACTTCCAGGACATCCAGGAGTCCCAGGAGACAAGGGATTCGGAGGAGTGCCAGGACTTCCAGGAGTTCCAGGACCAAAGGGAGAAGTCGGAAACCCAGGACTTCCAGGAATCAACGGACAGAAGGGAGAACCAGGAGTTGGAGTCCCAGGACAACCAGGAGCCCCAGGATTCCCAGGACTCAAGGGTGATGCTGGACTGCCAGGACTTCCAGGAGCACCAGGACTTGAGGGACAACGCGGATTCCCAGGAGCCCCAGGACTCAAGGGAGAGAACGGTCTTCCAGGATTGTCTGGACAACCAGGATACCCAGGAGAGAAGGGAGACGCCGGACTTCCAGGAGTGCCAGGACGTGAAGGAGCACCAGGATTCCCAGGACAAGATGGACTTCCAGGACTTCCAGGACAAAAGGGAGAAGACGGACTTCCAGGACTTCCAGGAGTTACTGGACTCAAGGGAGACGCTGGAGCCCCAGGACTCTCCGGAGCCCCAGGACTTCCAGGATCTCCAGGATACCCAGGAATGAAGGGTAACGCCGGAATTCCAGGAGTGCCAGGATTCAAGGGTAAGTTCATACTAGGAGATAGTAAAACCTAATCATATCTTTTTTCAGGAGACTCTGGTTTGCCAGGAATCCCAGGACTCAACGGACCAAAGGGAGAGCCAGGAGTACCAGGAATGCCAGGAACCCCAGGAATGAAGGGCAACGGTGGACTCCCAGGATTGCCAGGACGTGACGGACTCTCCGGAGTTCCAGGAATGAAGGGAGATCGTGGATTCAACGGACTTCCAGGAGAGAAGGGAGAAGCCGGACCGGCTGCCAGAGATGGACAGAAGGGAGAGGCTGGACTTCCAGGACAGCCAGGACTTCGTGGACCACCAGGACCATCTGGACTTCCAGGAGTACCAGGATTCAAGGGAGACGCCGGACTTCCAGGATACGGAACCCCAGGAAACAACGGAGAGAAGGGACTTCCAGGAATTCCAGGAAAGGCTGGACGTCAAGGAGCCCCAGGAGCACCAGGACAAGACGGACTCCCAGGATTCCCAGGAATGAAGGGAGAATCTGGATACCCAGGACAAGACGGACTCCCAGGACGTGATGGACTTCCTGGAGTGCCAGGAATGAAGGGAGATCTCGGAACACCAGGACAACCAGGACTCCCAGGAGCCCCAGGACTTGACGGACAACCAGGAGTGCCAGGAATCCGTGGAGACAAGGGACAATCAGGACTTCCAGGAATTCCAGGAGACCGCGGAATGGATGGATTCCCAGGACAGAAGGGAGAGAACGGATATCCAGGACAGCCAGGACTTCCAGGGCTCGCCGGAGAGAAAGGATTCGCTGGAACTCCAGGATTCCCAGGACTTAAGGGAGCCCCAGGATACCCAGGACAAGACGGGCTTCCAGGAGTGCCAGGACTGAAGGTATGATAAAGTTGAAACAATTCTATTAATTTTTCGTTTGCAGGGAGAATCCGGATATCCAGGACAACCAGGACAAGAGGGACTTCCAGGACTCTCTGGAGAGAAGGGAATGGGAGGACTTCCAGGACTTCCAGGACAGCCAGGTCAATCTATTCCAGGACCAGTTGGACCACCAGGAGCCCCAGGACTTCAAGGAAAGGACGGATTCCCAGGACTTCCAGGACAGAAGGGAGACTCAGGACTCAATGGACTTCCAGGAGCACCAGGAATGAAGGGTAAGAGTAACAAGCTAAAGCAACTGTGTTCATAATTCATACATTTTCAGGAGACGCCGGACTTCCAGGATTCCCAGGAGCTAAGGGAGACCCAGGAGCAAACGGAGTTCCAGGAAAGCGTGGAGAAGATGGACTCCCAGGAGTGCCAGGAAGAGATGGACAACCAGGAATTCCAGGACTCAAGGGAGACCTCGGAAACGCTGGACTTCCAGGACAACCAGGATTCCCAGGACTTCCAGGAATCAAGGGAGAAGGAGGTCTTCCAGGTTTCCCAGGAGCTAAGGGAGAGCCAGGATTCCCAGGAACCCCAGGAGCCCCAGGATACGGTGGAGAGAAGGGAGACGGAGGACTTCCAGGACTTCCAGGAAGAGACGGACTCCCAGGAGCTGATGGACCACAAGGACCACCAGGACCACCAGGACCAGAAAATCTTGTCGCTCCAGGAGAGAAGGGGCTTCCAGGACTTCCAGGAGCACCAGGACTCCGCGGAGAGAAGGGAATGCCAGGACTTGACGGACCACCAGGAAACGACGGACCACCAGGACTTCCAGGACAACGCGGAAACGATGGATATCCAGGAGCACCAGGACTCTCCGGAGAGAAGGGAATGGGAGGACTTCCAGGATTCCCAGGACTTGACGGACTTCCAGGAGGACCAGGAGCCCCAGGACTTCCAGGAGCTCCAGGAGCCGCCGGACCAGCCTACAGAGACGGATTCGTTCTTGTCAAGCACTCGCAAACCACCGAAGTTCCAAGATGTCCAGAGGGTCAGACCAAGCTTTGGGACGGATATTCCTTGTTGTACATTGAAGGAAACGAGAAATCCCACAACCAAGACCTCGGTAAGTTTGCTACAAATTCATTAGGGGCACATATTGAGAACAGTTACTTACTGTTTTTTGATTTCAGGACACGCTGGATCTTGCCTCCAACGATTCTCCACCATGCCATTCTTGTTCTGCGACTTCAACAACGTCTGCAACTACGCCTCCAGAAACGACAAGTCCTACTGGCTCTCCACATCCGAAGCCATCCCAATGATGCCAGTCAACGAGCGCGAAATCGAGCCATACATCTCTCGTTGCGCCGTCTGTGAAGCCCCAGCCAACGTCATCGCTGTCCACTCACAGACCATCCAAATTCCAAACTGCCCAGCTGGATGGAGCAGCTTGTGGATCGGATACTCGTTCGCCATGCACACCGGAGCCGGAGCCGAGGGAGGAGGTCAATCGCTTTCCTCTCCAGGATCCTGCTTGGAAGACTTCCGCGCCACACCATTCATCGAGTGTAACGGTGCTCGCGGATCTTGCCACTACTTCGCTAACAAGTTCTCATTCTGGCTTACGACCATTGACAACGACACTGAATTCAAGGTAAATTAAAAGCTCTCTATTATTATTTTGAAGTTATCATTGAAATTCCAGGTACCGGAGAGTCAAACACTCAAGTCAGGAAATCTCCGCACTCGCGTCTCCAGATGCCAAGTCTGCGTCAAATCGACCGACGGACGTTATTAAGTGCCTACTCACTTTACTTAGACACTACATGTTCCAATTTTATAATAATTATCACACTCATAATGTGCCAATACTTGCTTCTCTTTTTTCTAATACAATGTTTTGTTTTTTCTCTTCTCATTTTTTCCCAATAACATTGTTTAGACACTTAATGCCTTTCTAATCATCCTGCCAATTTTCCCCTCCATCTTTGTGATGTACAACAGTTTTTTTAAGGACCCATCAGCACACAATCCAAAAATCGTACTGCCCCCCAAACGCAAGCACATCTTATTATCTTCTTGTTTGTTTTGTAAAACCATAATCTATTTGACAAATACAATCGCTTTTAAACGTTCACAAAACTCAATAAAATTTATTTTCAAAATATCTCGTTTTATTGAAATGTAGTACATAGTAAGGGGAGGCAAAGTGAAATGCAGAAAAAAAATCAAACACCGAATTGGTTCTAGGGAAATAGGTCACAGTTTGAATAACAAAACTAAAGAATTGAAATTGCACATATATAAGTATACCGCGAAGGTGGGGAATGATGGGAAATTTGACATGGTTTTTGTGTAGGGAGAAATTTTTCGAACAAAAAAATCGAAAGAAAATTCACTTAAGCTTCATCGGTCTTTGGGATAGTGCAACAACCGACATCTTCATTGTGGCAGCTCGGCGAGATGCAAATAGAATCCGCAAAAGGATTCATTTCACTTTGATCGACGAAGACGGGCTCAACGATGACCTACAAGATAGAGTTTGATATCATCTTTATTGCGATTTCGATTTCAATTCATCACAAATATTTTTACACTGCCAGCAAGGCTTCTCCCGATTGAAGAACCACTTGCTCATCTATCTTCTTATCCAAGTAGAAAGAGAGGGAGAAAGAGAATTTGAAATCTGGTCTTCTCTTTTGTCTTCCCAATAGCACTTCACAAAAGATCGTGCTTAGAAACTCACATCTTTGGCACCCTTCGCTTTGATCTCCGAGTGGAGAAGACTTTTGAGGCTTGAGAAGTCTTCGGCGGCTTGAGACACCCAGTTTTTGTTCGTCTTCTCTACCTGGAAATATGGAATTTAAGATCAAGATTAAATGATATATGATGAACGATAAATAGTAAATTTTTATATCACGTGTTGTAAATCTGGCTATTGCGAAATCACGAAAAACTTATAGCACACTCTCATCTGAGACCCACCTTGATGTATGCCTTGAGCGACACCGTGAATCCATCTGGCCAAACACAACTAGCATGCACATGATCCACCTTATCCAAACTAGCATTCTTCGACTTTACAGCATTACTAATGTCATCAATTTTAAAGTTCTTCGGTCCCTCCGCCAACAGAAATTGCTTCTTTTTTATAACTGAAATACAAAATTTACTAACCAACAGGAAAAATGAAAACTCACGAGAATAAATGGCAATTGAAATGCACACGAGTGTCAGCACAATAGCGACAACTGGTTCCAGATGATTCTCAAGCCAGGCGAAGAGATATGGAACTCCATGCATATCGTAGGCTTTCAGCAAGAGTGCGATGATGGCTGGCAAGACGAGAACGGTGAAGTTTCCAATGTAGTGAATTGTTAGAGAGTCGAAGAGAATAGTGAAGACGAATTTGACAATCAAATCGGCAATGTTGACATATAATACGCCTCCTGTAAGAAATATTGGGTTAGAAGATGGGAAATATGTGATTTTTTAAATTTGGTGTTAGGGGGTCTGCATAGATGGTGCTATTTCAAAAAAAAGTGGCCGGGGAAGATCACAATGGGTTTATTATATGCTAGAGATGTTCATAGAACTTTCTTGAACATCTACCATTCATCGAAATCTCATGTGGATTTGCTAAATGTGGATTCCAGGCAAAATTTCATGCTGATTCAGAATATAACAATGAAAACGCTCTAAAATGCTTTTCTGACCCAAAAAACGCCTTCAAAGTGCAAAAAAATTATTCCTCGTGGTCGAACTTTTGTCGTATTTTCCACGCAGATTTCAATTTTCCCACTGCCCACGCAAAAAGTTAGGTCAGGAGGGATAACCCTGAGAAGCATTTTTGAGCGTTTTTATTATGATATTTGGAATCAGCATGAAATTTCGCATCGATTGAACTATAAACTCATTTTCCCCAGAATCCTGCTTCAACCCTCGCATCAATTCTTGACGAATTTTCAAAAAATCTAACAATCTAGCTAAACAGTTACAACAAGATTGTGACGCATCCGTAAATTGATAGAGTGTCAATTATGAGATTTTTCCGATACACATTTGTCATTTTTGCGATCTGATGTTTTTAATTCAATATCTCACGGGCTCAAAAGGATTGACACATTTTTTTCGAGCATTTAGGTTGAACTGTGAAGACAAGATATTCGTCATTGAACGGAAGGGTACCAAGCCTCATCAAACATACGTTTTTTTTTTCTTGAGTGTCCGAAAACCATCACCATCATTTTTAAATATTAAAAAACTCACTCTCAAGTTCAGGTTCAATGTGATGATGACCCGTCGTCGCATTTCCTCCATCATGATCATGCTCCTCCGACTTGATATTACTAATGTCTTCCAAACAATGCGTCACATTCAGGAACATGCAGGCAATGTAGAAAATTGTCCCCGCAGTTCTAAAAAACATATTTTATGTTCGTTGAATTCCATTAACCTATATCTTACCGGAAAAGAAGATTGACTCCTTGCCGACTTGATGTGTATCGTTTCCGCACGAAATGCGTCAGCTCCATACCACTAGCGACTGCCAAAACTGAACCAGCGAATTGGATACTCAACATAGGCGAATGGACCACGGTCCCGAATACATACTGCAATATTATCTGCCAAAATTAGTAATTTTTAATTGAAAACTAACCTCGGCCATTCCAACAATCATTATCAAAAGTCCAACGAATCGGGTCGCTCTCTCTTTGTCAGATTCCATACTTTCGGGGCTCAGATAAAGTCTCGATCCTCGAAATGATTGGCTTCGAAGTAACTGTTCGCTGGCCGCGGGTGCACTCATTTTGCCTTTGGTGTTTTTTTTCCGTTTAAATATGTAAAAATCGGTTCAATACCTGAAAAAAGTAGAATAGAGTACGGAAAATATTTATAGCTGAGATTTTTGAAAGAATTTGGCAAATAAATTACTAAAATCAAAGAAGCAGAAAGAAAAAATACGCGATTTTCACCAATTTAGTGATGGCCGAGTGCCCCCTTTCTTCTAGGCCACCCGGAGAAACTTCGGCCATGTCTCTTCGGCCATTATTGATTTCCTCCCCGCATTGTATGCGCGGTGTGTTTTTGATGGTCCAGGGCAAACAATGACTGGAGTGTTTCCCCAAACACATACTAGAATTGTGAACCTCTTGGAAAAATGAAAAGGATTGAATGCTAGAATACCGAAAAATAAGTAATGAAGCTAACCCATTGAGAGGTTGTGCCAATAACTGATAAGAAAATGGATAGATTGGGTAGAGTACAAAGGAAAAAAACTGATATGGCGTTTTTTATGACCTGAATTCCACCTTTTTAACGAAACATTTAGAATTGATGGTGGGTGAGCCCTACGATCAGGGTATCAGAAAATAGAGAGAGCTAGTTTCGAGAAAAACAGGCGAGAATTTGACATGAGCAAACAGAATGTTCCGGAAATAGATTGAAATTGAATTTTGGGGGATGATGTTTTTTCATTTTTTTTCCATTTTTTCAGGTGGAAATAAATGACGTGTTCTGTGGAGTAAAAACAAGTTACTATGAGGGAATTGTCATCCTCATATAATTGTGTCAATTCGAAAAACTGGAAAGCGTTCTAAAAGTGAGGACTATTACATCAAACATTGTAATAAGAAAATCGGGAGGTTAAGTTGTCTTAAAGTTTTATAAGCGGGTGTCTTGAAATGTAGAACGCTGATAACATTGAAGTATTATTCGGTTGATTTTTGTCAGGGAAGTTCAATTTTTAAGAGGAAAATTCATTAGACGTATTTGGAAAAAAGTATTAATTTGAAATTTTTTACTTTGTAACCACTTTTGTAGGACCGCAAAATGTGACGGAGTTTCTAAAATGAATTATGTGTATTCTAGTCAACTAAACTCTCAGAATTAGTATGATCCATGTTGCTTCATTACCTGCTAACCAGTCCATGTATCTTCTATTCAGGTGTATTAGATACTTGTCAGTAAACCAGGGAAACTCTGAATTCAGAAAATAAAGTAGGTCATTTTTTAATTTTATTTTTTTGGCAATTGAAAATTCGTTAATGAAAATGTTTCTATTGCGTTTTGAGCAGCGATTTTAGGTGCATTTGAATAAGCGAAAAATTCTTCATTCATTGAAAAAGGTTAGAAAAAAATGTAAGTTGGCGTTTTGAATATCGATCTTCCCGAGTTTTTGCGATTTTTGTGCAACAATATTGTTGTTTTCAAAAATAATGGAATTGGGACGATCATTTGAGAAAATAAGAAAATGCCTGTAATTCTACTTTAATTTTTTCTTCTTTTTTGAAAATAAATAAAATGAATGTTCCATTTACATATTTACAAATTTCTTTATAAGCTGCCTCAAGTTTTAAGGATGTTGCAGTATACCCTTTCTAAACAAGTCCAAAGCGACATCTTGCTACTGATCCCTAGTTCAAAGTCCGCGTGTTATTTTCGCTTCCGGCTTCATCAATCATGGCTCGATTATTTATCAGCTCCCAAAAACGTGAAGTTGGTTTTCTCTCTTCTTCCAAACCGAATGCCTGATAATGTCAGGGAACAGTGAAAGAGTAGGCGAATAATATAGTCAACTACCTGATAAGATGTCTGCAGATTGGAAATATTCTATTTCAACGCGATGGAACTGGCACATGATGTAAATAATCATTTAGTTTATCACTTTTTTATTCGAAGAAACGATTTTCATTAATTTTTCAGGGGGTGGTTATGGAAAGTGTTGTAATAGATACAAAGAGTAATTGGGAAATCTTTGTTCGAAATCACATCACGATGGCAAATTCAATCAAATGTACATGGTTTTCAGTTAGAAAAACTATGGTGTGGGGTTGGTTTTGTAAGTAAGAGGAGAAAAAAAACAGATAAAAACACTAACCAGCATTAATTTACAAATCTAAGCTCATTGTGACCGAAAAACATGAAAAAATGATTGGGAAAAAGTAGGAAAAGAAGAAGGGGTCTGGTTATTCACCTATGAAGAATTGGAATATGCGGAATGTTGAATCAAGGAATAGGAAGGAACATTGACAGGAGGGGTGACTAAAGTCAAATATGAGGAATTGAAATAAGGGAAAAACTTGTTGACATAACGACTCTCGCCTATATTTATTCACCACAAGTTTCGCTATCAGATTGCCTATACGTTTGGTATCTGAAAAAAACATGATGAATAGAAAAGTGATGTCAGAATTTCTCACCTTTTATACTGTTCAAAATGATACTGCCAATCGGTAATATACTCGTTTTGCCATTTATCCATTTGTTGTTTCCAGACCAGATAGGGGTCTCCGACATCAGCTGAAAATAGTGGTATTGTACAACCAAAAAAAAATACAGTAGCAACATACCAACTGCTGCCATAAGATTCGGTAAGTAACCTTTCCAAAATGCACATTCCTTTCTTCGGGGTCCATGCCCTATCCGATTCATGCTGGGGTATGATGACTCAACTGTCATGTTCATGTACTCCATTGACACCGAGTTGTACTTTGGCCAGATGTCTTGGGTGAATGATCCATCTTCATTTTTGTTAGGGTCTCTGGAATGAAATTGGGATATTTGTATGTTTCTGTTTGGTCTGGTATTAGGCTCCATTCGATCGCAAAATTTATTCGACCGACCACCGACCGACCGCCGACCGCGCCGACCGCCGACCGCGCCGACCAAACCTGTTTTGTATGAAATTTTTGTGATTAATGTAAGCTAATTTAGCAGCTCGACTGTTAACTGCACATATTTGGTCGGCTTTTGGTCGGCTGGATCGGCGATCGACCGACGGTGGTCTCTTGGCTGTCGCCAATTTTTTGCTGAACAAAACACTTATCTATCTGCCATCTTCTGAAACTATGCGCCGAGAATCTGGAGAATTCAAACTCCTCAAGACTAATCCACCCCTAGGATTGCTCGCTTGCCTATTGAACTCACCCTGTCTTCGCAAAATTCGCCCAATATCTCATAAACCGGTTGCTCAACTCCCTTTCCTCATCGGTATAGTTAAAACGTTTCTGGTTGAACGGCTCTCCAAAAATGAAATTTATCTCATAACCATGCAACACTCCCATCCATTCCGGCCAAGTTTGTTGAGTGGCTCTGCAATTTTCTCGATTGATATTTCTTATTTTTAGTAGCTCATCATACCTATGCGTAAAGTAGTAATAATATGTATCTCCCCCATGCTTAGCATGAGCCAAAGCCATTTCATTCACACTACATGTGAAATGATAGTCTCCAAGCATTTTGTCCATTGCGTTCAGCCAATTTTGAGCCGTCACTGGCAGATCTTGAGGTTCGTATTCATGAAGAACTGCGGCGAGTGTGAGCTGACATTTCAGAATCTGTCTTGGTAGCAAATCCTTAACACCTTTGATCCAAGTTTGCCGGTCTTTTATAAACTCGGATTTCGAGAAGAAGTCAGCGACAGGGAAGATGTCAGGTAGTTGATAAGTCAAGAAATAGATACTCTCGTCTCGATTACTACCGGCTAATAGTTGTGTCTTTTTGAAGTTTCCTTGCTTCAATGATGTTTGTGCATTTTCTAGCAGAAAATCCCCATCAACCACAGGGACCCATGGGAAGTCTCCAAACTCTCGGACTGGAGCCCATTCGTTCTCTCTGAAACTATTATTTCTCACAACATATGTACTCATTTTTCTTACCGTAGTGCATCTGCATCGGCTCTTTGGAAGCAATCCAAGATTCTATCGTAGTCTGGACTTATCAAAGACATGTTACCACATTTCATCGCATTGTAGAGGATAACAGCTCTAGCGAGAGCAACATCTCGAGGTTCGATGGCCCACGGGGATGTTGCTGAGCCGGATTGAATGATGGCTCGCTAGAAGGATAGTTTTATGACTAGAAAACCAAAAAAAGACTTACATGAAAATATGGAGCACTTTTCTGGCTCAACATGTGGATGCTCACGGAAGCGGCCCCTGCTGATTCTCCAAAAAGTGTTATCCGACTTGTGTCTCCACCAAAAAGATCAATGTTTTTGTGGACCCATTTCATGGCTAGTAGTTGATCCCACATTCCCATATTTCCAGGCGCTTCAGAACGATTCATATAGAGGAAGCCGAATATGGAGACACGGTAGTTCATAGCGACCAGGATCACGTTTTCTTCACTGTAAGATTCATAATGAAAAATGGGTATTTTTTAAACGAATAATATAAGAATAACTTACACTGTTAATATCCGTCCATCATAAACATCTAAAGTCGACGTTCCCGACCAGAATCCTCCACCATACACCCAAATCATCACCGCCAACTTTTTGTTTGGATCCACTTTTCCTGGTACATATACATTCAGATACAAACAATCTTCTGACAATTTTGTATTCGGGTTCCACATTGTAGATCCATAAAAGTCTCCGAAATACGTGTCTTCACTTTGTATGCAACTGTTTGGTGGAGTAGTCGCATTGAATGGTATTCTCCATGGCTGTTTTGGTTTGGGTTTCCGGAATCTAGAATTTCGAACAGTCCAAAGTAAAATGACAATACGAAAAACATACCTAAGATTTCCAATAGGTGGTTCTGCAAACGGGATGCCTAGAAACCTCGTAAGTGGTTTTCCCGTCTGAGATAATACTTCTTCTCCGAATAACGGTGAGCCATCATGCAAGTGTATAAGATCAACTGCAGCTATCACCTAGAACAAAAATTCATACTGCCGTTTTTGGATTTCAAAACTTACACAAGGCAGAAAAATGAAAAATAGTAAGGAATATCGCATGCTTCTTCAACAAATCATAATCGGCGGACCGCCGGGATGGCTTGGAGGGTCACAGAGTTGAAAGTGCAGTGTATATACTGGAAATCTGAAAAAAATAAACAAATTTTTGGCACATGTGTGAAGAGTGTGGAAAAGTCACATTCCTTCATTTTAATGGTCCATTTCGACCATCTGGATTGAAAATAAACTGAAGGTGACGACCAGAAAGCGAATAAGAAAATAGTGAGAGAAGGGTTCATAAAATAAGAAGAATAGAATATCATAAAAATGCCCAATTTTCAACATATCCACGTCATGAGGTATTTTTCTTACCGCGGAACCCTTTTTTTATCCTTTTATGTCTGAATATCTTCCGGGCCATTAACTCACGCAAAGAAACGACAAAAAACCTTTTATGGGAGGAAAAGCTTTATGGGCACCGTAATTGAGACGAGAACCTAATGGCTATCTACACTTTAAAAAAGGCTCTGTTTTGGACAAACTATCTTGAAAAGTCGAGGTAAACGGAACAATAGAAAATCGCGGAACAAGAGAGTGTGGATAAAGTCGAAGAGTTACATGTGTACACAACACTTTTGATCTATCTATCCGCCATTGCGCGGAGGTAGCACACACAAAACCAGACACTGATTCTGATAAACTTTTGTAACAAAACATAGAGGTGTTGTTAAAGGGGTTCGGAAATATGTACTGTCTTTTCTCAGGAACACCGTTCGAAAAGTTAAAGGCATTTATGGAAGTCAAACAAAACATCTTCAATTTTAGAAATTTGTAGAAGACGTTCTAAAGACGTCATATGCTAATAAGAGGTACAAGTATATTGTTAATGTTACATTATTAATTTTTGATCGAAACGTTAAACTCAAGGGAAAAAACATAAAGTTAACAAAGAAAAATAACATTGAATGGATGAGAAACATGTTGAAGGTACAACTGATAGCAGATCAGCTGAGAAAGTTTTTCGAAGCATCAGGAAAAATTAAGGACATTTGAATGCCTAAAAACGGTTACGAATTAGGGAACGTTTTTGAAGTTTTTTTCGGATCAGATTACAATTACGGAAAGCAAAAAAACATATCGATCTATCTGAGATTTAGAAAGACTAGCGGCACGCTCATGTTGATTTTTAAAACGGTTGAAATTATTAAAGATTACCATTATAGAATCAAACAAGGACTAAAAGCATTATTCGACAAACTTTGAGCAAATCAAATCAGTTGAATCGATACATTCGCTCATGGGCTATCTGTCCCTTCAGCTAAAACCCTACGAAGCGCATTTTATGACTCTTCATCTCTTCAACTTTGATTCAGTCTCAGCGGGGGAGAAACGAGGAAAACGTGAGCATAAAAATATCATAAAACCGGGAGGGTCCCTCTCCCATGATCCATATGGCGGTCTCAATACGAGAATAGAACAGTCGAATGTAGATGTGATTTGGATCATGAGAAAAAAGTAGAGATCAGTCAAGGGAAGATATTATTGTGCGATAGAGAGAGAGAGAAAAAAGTAGTTTCTTCTTCTTGCTTTTTGCTTCTTTTTCTTATTCTTCTTCTTCTCCCGGGAGCCGAGTGACAAGACCACTGGCGGGGACGGAGATTGATAAAGAGGGACTATCATTGTGAAAAGTAGTAGAGCAGAGGTACCTCTATCTCGAAATGTGATATGTCTAGTCACGTATCTGTCAAACTCTTAAACTTTCACAAAACTTTGGCTTAAAGTTCATGAACCTTTTGCACTTTTTCGATTTATAGGTGATGCTCCAATACCGTTGGTATATAATGGATTTGTAATAAACGTTCCCGACTGGAAAAATAGGAGAATAACGAGAGGAGAGCAAGTGAGATAAGTCAATTTGAAAGTGATAGGACATTTCGGAAATGATAATAAAAGAGAGAACAGATCGAGCACACACGTCCCTTCCTCTTGCCAACCACATTTCGTTGTATATGTTGTAGAACAGTTGTGGGTCCCCAAATCTTCGCCTCTCTTCGTCTTCTCTACTATTTGTCCCCGCCACCACCATCTCTCATGGATCTATCAGCCTTCGTCGTCAGTCTCCTTCATTCTATCCATCTTCCTTGGGGTTTTTTTGTGATTAAAAGACTCGACATCTTGTCGTTTTGCTTGTCTTCAAGAGGGTCCTGAGGCGCGTGTAAGCTGAGAAGTTTCACGACAGGATAAACAGAAAAGAGTGGAAATTGATAGGAAGAAGACAGCATCGGTCAACACATAGGACTGGAAAAAGAAGTCCAAGTCCTATGGACTGAAGCATGTAAAAATTAGAATATCCAATTTCCGGTATTATCATTCCAGAGTAACACCGGAAATGGTGTCTCCTCAAGAGAAAATGTTCTAGAACGGAATGTTCTGTCAAGAGAGAACTTGTCAAACAACAAATTAGAGGGTCCGACGATAAGAAAAGTTAATGAAATAATGGGGGTAGACAGAGTTTTTTGTTGCGCCTACACTATATTGGTTTTTTTATGATCAGAAAAAATACTTCCCGATGTGAGACGACGCACAACAGGTTTCGAATTGTCAATAATTTCTTATCAATAGGAAATCAATTATTTGAAAACAGTAAATTGATAACTAATTACTTAGACGGTTGATGATGTCTAGGCATGTCAAACAAGGTTAATTTGGATATTCTTGATCATGATAAATCATCGTTCTCATTCGGTAAAAAGGTCCGAGATGATTAGAAAGTTTTATTGAAAACCGATACCACCTAAACGAACGTGTTCGTCACAGGTGATTGCGGTGAGTAATAATGACTTGGACACCTGATTCCTTCTTCCACTTTACAGCTATTTTTTTGCCCTCCCGTCAGTGTTTTCCGATCGTTTGTTGATACTTGACGTCATGGCAAAGATGAACGACACGTATCTATCTTTAACAGCTCAAGATGATGATCTGAACCGACTCGAGAACAATTACGTTTGAAGGTAGCTGAAGATAGAAGACTCAGCACGAGATACCCATTCTTCCAGGTTGCTTGCGTCACCTCCCCATGCTTCCTCTTTTTTTTGTGCGTCCTTTTGTCGAGTATCCCAATCGGTGGCAGTTGCCTTGGGGCCCGCCCGGGCGTATCTATCAAGTGCCCAGTATTTTTGCAAAGGGCCCTTCTCTGATCAATTCGTCTTTTAGCTTACTAATTTCTATCTGTTCTTTTGTAGCTGCACATCAATCTATCACTCAAAAAATCGGACCTGATTTCGTATCTCTTTTTTCTTGTTTCGTTTCTCTGTCGGAAGAAGAACAAAATGCAGCTCAATTCAGTCGACAGGTGTCATCTTGCTCTTCTTATCTGCAGACCACAAGTACAACAAAATATACAAGATTAGTCATTTAGAAAATTTTATCTGACTGAAAAGAGAGAAACTAGCAATACTGGTTTAATGTGGTTATTGTGAAAAGTTTACACATATTAAAGCTAGGAAAGTAACCGTTTTGAAACATTGGGAAAATATGAATGTGGAATTTACATATGGTTATGGCAGATGGATATTGAACTTGAGGTCACGGGAGAAATTGTACATTACATTTCAGTAGAAGGTGGGTTTGAGCTCGTTGGTGTGAGGAAGGTCGTAGGTGGATACTCAAATAGATCGACGACTTGGCTAGAGTTGAGGTCCCTGAAAATGTTTCACATTATGGACTAGAAATAGTTTCCAATATTATACTCACCATACACATTCAACTTCTTTCTTGATTTCTTTTTTGTCAACTGGACTAGCCGTTAGCGAAGTAGTTTGTTGGAAGAAGCTGTCGGATAACCTTCCACTAACCAAATCATAAAAAGTTTCCTCTACAGAATACACATTGAACACATGAGTAATCTCAACGTCTTCCTGGAACCTTCTCACTGATCTCTGAAAGTTCAAAACGAATTAGAAAACAATATCAGACAGTTAAAAAAGTACCTGCAGAGCTGGCAACAATACCAGAAGATTCGCAAGCCTCATGGATGGGTCATTAATTTGTTTCACTCGTCGATAGTAGTAAAGAATTTCTCGAAGGATACGCTCTCGGTTTGATCGTGCCATGTTAACGCATTCATCAATCTGACCTTCTAGACCATGATCCCAGAGAACTAGGGAGCAAAGTGTGAAGAACTCGTAGTTGTCAACTTTTTCACGTCGCATTGGGTCCAGAACATTTCGTCGGTAGATTTCGATGGAAGGAACAAACATTCTGGAACATATAACTTGAAGTAGAAGGCGTTTATATGATCATCTTAACTTAATTTTCAAAATACTTTTTTGGTTCATGTGCAAAATTTTATGAACCAGATGGTTTTTCTTAAATTTCATGTCTCAAATTCAAAGTTAATTGCTAATATTGGACAGCTTATCTCACCACAACATCATTCACAAAGAAAGTCCTACAAGAATCCATACTACTCACCTAATCGCTTCCTCCGGACTCATCAAATGTGAGTTGATGTGATTCCTATAAAAAGTTTCCGGTCGACTGCAATCAATAAAATCCCCCGAAGGTAAAAACAAAATATCCGTTCGATCATTAAGACAACATTGATAACCGCATTCTAAGATCATAAACGGCAGGAAGAAATTCCGATATAGAAGTTTCTGGAAATGCAGTTTTATAAGAAGATCTGATCAAAAAATAACTCACTTTCTGCTCCTGCTGCAATTTCTCAAAGTCGGGATAAGATTTGATTATCCAATCAGCAACGAGTCCGATTTCTTTCAAATGAATACTGTGAGCGTCTGTGTAAGCAATTGCTTTTGGTTCTCGGCGCTGAAATTATATTTTCAGTTATCAAAGTTAGTATAAAGCTTACATTGAATATATTATCACTGCCTGTGTTATGGATAACCCGTCTGACATTACTCATATGCGTGTAATTCTCATTTATCCGGTTCAAAGTTGGCATTCCCGATTCTTCAGTGTTTGGTGGGCTGACATCCTGAAAATTTGTGATGAGAATTAATAAAAAACTTGAAATCTTACCACTGGCCAACTTGTACTCGGGGATACTCTTGGGTTAGATCCTTCTGAAGAGTCTTGTCTCCCAACGAGTTCTCGGTGACGTTGTACAGCTGAAATTCTTTTTTTCTAGAACCAAACAGTAGTGATGTAAGACTTAGTGTTATCAGAACACAATTATCGTACCTGATTTTCTCATTCCGACAGACATACATTTCGTAAATCGACATGCGCGGCACATACATCGAACATCTGAAAAAACGAGTGTCATATGACTTGAAGTGTTATTGGTAATTGTATTGTTCTGGGAGGCCATAGTTCATAAGTTCAACGTCTCATATTACTTGATGAGGGTGGATTTATTATCTTCTCCTACGCTTTAGAATAAATGCTAACAGGATGTTCGGAGATTATGTGGTTTGTGCTGAATTAAAAAAAAACTTACTTTTTTGGATCACACAAACTCCCATCGCTCGACAGATGTAATTTTTATTCAATGCGACACTCCTTCGAAAAAATGCAGCACAGGCTCTGGAACTGAACTTTTAGAACATGTTATTCAAAAATTCAAACCTGCAAGCTTCTGCTCCAAAATGCGCCCCATCACCAGCTTCACCGCACACACTGCACGGTCGCTTACTGTTTATCATTGGATCGTAGACTGAAAAAAACGTTATTATTCAAAGGTAACAGGGACAAAAGAGAAGAGAAAAAAACGATGAAGAAGTGAAAAAAGTGCGTGTGATGCAATAATCTGTGGCCTGGGTGGGAGAGTGAAAAATAGTAGAATAACTGTAGATGACCGAAAAGAAAAAAAAGTTCCGAGACTTTTTGACAAAAGTTGGCAGTTTTTGTTTGCACTGGTGACATATGTCGGAGCAACTCAGTGTTCATTGATTTTTCAAAAAGTGTCTCACAGACTTTAAAAATCAAATTAAGTGGAAATATCTGAAAATCAAAGTTCAGAAATGGCTATCAATCAATATAAAAACATGAGAGAAAAAGAGAAGACAGGCAATAAGAGAAGAGAAAAACGGAAAGTATGATAAAGTGAGAACCACTCCGAAGTGTAACAAAGATCAAACGATTTATTTCTACAAATGATGCTAGACATGTTTCAATGATGACAATTTTGTATTTACTATTTAATCTTTAAAAATCAGAAAAAATATCATCAAAAATTGTAAAAACAAATGACACTATTTTCCTAACATCTAATCTTCTAAATCAGCCATTTATGTGCACAAATCACATTGAAAATTGGGAGAAAAGACAGGTGCGAAAAATAAATTAAGTTATCGCAAGATGAAAAAAGGTGGGAAACGAAAATTGCTCACCTCAAAGAAATCTAAAATTACAAATGTAAAGTTGTAAACGTTTTTATTTAGATACTCATCGTATGACTACGCTGGTTATTGGTACCTACAGAAGGACAATAGAAGTAACGAAAACAACACAAACTCTGACTGTAACTTAATTTTCGAACACAGAAGAAGAAATCTCATCACGTGTAAAAGTATTTCCCCTGTTGTTTCCACCCTCCGTATTTTACTGTCTATCAGGCACAAGACAGAGAGCACTTGGAGCAAGAAGTACAAAAATTCAAAATGTGAAAACTGGATGTGCTCATAGAGGCGAGGGTGAGCCCGCCGAGACGGGCGCAAACATACTCTCCGACTCTTTTTCTCGCTTGCTCGTATGTTGACCAATTTGGAATCTGTTTTACATTAACAAAGAAAAAATAGTGAGAAAAATGGTTGAGAAATGTCGTCTAGAAGTTTGAAGAGTCAAAGATTGATTTTTCAGTAGAAAAATATTTGAAATTTTTGGGGAACTTTTTTGTAGGCGTAGTTTTTCCTTTTCCCAGAATGTGAATTTCCAGAAAAGGCATAAATCTATTTAATCTGACGGAAGCATAAAGAAAATGCAATTTTTTATATCAAAAGTTCAAAGAATGTCTCGGAAGCAATAATTTTCGTTCCAGTTACCTAAAAACGCAACAAAAGAGAGCTAATCAATGCAGAAAAGAGATTAAAAGCTTATTAGACATGCATTCATGAGGTTTTTCCATGGGGATTCAGCGTTTCCTATTTTCACCTGTATTAACTACTGAGGTCATAATAACAAGAGACCCGAAGTAAAAAAATTCGAAAAAAATTCGAGAGAGAAGAACCAGTTTTCCGACTGTTTTCAGACTGTTGATTCAAATTTAAAGATAAAGTGCTTGCATTCAAAACAATGTTGCATTCTTTGTTTCAATTCTCAAATTCATTTCTAAAATATGAAATTCATAAAAAATTTAATTAAAAATCGGTCAAAAATCAAGACAGTTCTTTCTTGTAAGTTAGTCCAAAAGATCAAGAACTAGTTTATACGGAAATATAAGAGAGAGAAGAGACTTCAGCGAAACAAATGCCCTTATAATGCAAACAAAAGACGCATTTTCGATACGTTTAAAAACCATCGAAACATATGTAAGTATAACAAAGGAAGCGAGCATGTGAAGAAATGAGTGTTCTTAGGAAACAAAGGTGATAAGATAGAAAAAAAATCGAAACTGTATCTAGACAAGATTATCTTTGCAAAAAAAGATAAAGAAATAGGGAGATTTTCGGTTGGAAAAAGAAATGAAACATCATTTCAATTTGCAAAAGAACATAATAATGTCTCGAAAAATAATATTGTCTAACGGTTTTTGATCAGAGAACTTGTATATTATTGAAAAACACAAACCACACTTTTTAACCTACACGTGAATGAACTTTTAGTTTCAGTCTGCATTAATTCTCTGGGATTTCTATGATTAAGTAAAAAAGGAATCCAAATTTATTTTGAGCAAAACTGATGCTTCAAAAGTCACATAAGCTTTCTGATTGTCTAGAACGTCAACAGGGCGACCTATAATTGTACTCATCATGAACTTCAGTTGTTTTTCCTGGTCACTATTATGGTTTTCCACAAAAAAAGTGCAATTCGAACAGGCTGTGTTTTTCGAAAATCATGATTTTTTGAACAGTAATCAACTTTGCTTTTTCGTGTGAACAGAAAGAATAAGAAATGGATTTTGGGTATTCGTATCCATAAAAAGTACAAATCCCTATTCAATACTCTCTATTCAAAAAAGAAGAAGCAAATGATTCATTTCTGGATAAGTACATATTCAACATGCACTGAAATGTGCTACCCCATCGAAACACAGAACAATCATCAGATAAAAGGGCGTATGTTGTGTTTGGCGGTCGAATGATGACATTCTCCATCTATCGGTCCGTCCAACAGTTCTCTTCTTCTTTGCGGACAAATCGAGATAGGAGGAGAGTGTCTTCGTTTGAGGAATCGTTATCTTCCCCTCACAGAACCAGAACGGTTATTGATTATTTTCATGTCGCGATGGTGATGATGATGATGATTGGTAGTGTTGAGAGGTGGATGATGTTGTTCTTATCAAAAAGTTATGGTTGTTGCTCTGTGAATAATGATCACTGATATTTGATCAATAATTTGTAATGTCGAACGGATATTCAGCAACCCTAGAAGTTCCTTCAAACAGTTAGTTGGTTATGAAAACCGGGACACCTTTAGTTCTTTGTAACCATTTCAATTCACAGACATCATTAGGGCTACTGGAATGTCTTATAAAAACAATTTACTAAAAGTAAGATCTTCAAAAGAAACATAAAAGTTGTCATATTTTGCTTTTGGAAATAACAACTACAAATTATAAGCTGTTCCTTCATTTATTTCAGATTAATTGCGAGCAATATAAATTCAAAATCTGAGACTAGGGGGTAAAGAGATATCACGAAATGTTGGGCTTACAAAAGTAGAGATGAGATTAACAGAAGTGAATAAAGTAGGTAGTTGGTATAGGAATGAGTTACATTTGGAAAGACTTGAACAAAATTTTGTATTAGTTAAAAAAGATTGGAAAAGGGAATAGAAGAACTCAAAAGACGATCTTTTAATTATGGCCAGCAGTTTTAGAAAAGAGTTCAGAGGGGACATTAAATATGAGAACATTTTGGGAGGCTAAAAATTTTTTAAAAAACTATTAATGATTATTTCGAACTGGGATTGACTAGATGACTGGAGAGTGGAATGTGACACATTAAAAAAAATTAATGACAGGTACAAATTGAAAATAAAAATGAATAATCAGTTCTTCTTCCGTTTAGCGGACGACTCGGAATCATGTGGACCACCGGCGCGTTTTCCGTGCTTCTTGCTTTTGTTCCCTTTGCTGCATCGATTGCAGAACCATTTGGAGTCGGTTGGCTCGGCAGTCAATCCGACGCAGTGCCTGGAAGAATGATTGGAAATTAATTTTTGACGAAGTTTGAAAAAATCAGGGTTCCAGAACTTTCTGTGCTTTTGAAAGAGTTCATGCTTCCTAAAAAAATGCTCAAAAGCTGATGCGGGCTAACCAAGCGGAAGGCGTTAGTGAACGTCACTAGTTCTTCACATAAAAATTTCTTCAAGCCAAAATAACTGGATAGTCATGAGCCCTTTTTTAAAGGGGGAGTGCAGGTAAAATATGCAAAATTTGGCGCTGATTCCGAATATCACATTGTGAGCGTTAAAAAAATGCTTTTAAAGCTTTGAAAAATCCCTACAAACACAAAAAAATTGCCTCTAGTGGCAGTGGTCGAAGTGAATGGAGATTTTGGTGTTTGAAACAATTTTTGCGGTGTTGAAAGCATTTTCAAGCATTTTGTTATATTATTTGAAAACAAGGCAAAATACTGGATTAAGCGATACAAATTTTTTGGCCGGCTTTCTTCGAAAAATGTAATACATACCAATGGAACCAATCTTGACATTGGTCACATCCAACCATGTTGGCACCATCTGTGTAGGCTACCGAGCACACTGGACAAATCCAAATCTCTTCACTGCTATCCGATTCGTTGGAGTCGTCGGTTTGAGAAATAAGCGGACGTGTTGGTGGTGGCGGAGCTTCTTCCTTCTTCTTACGAGCTTCTTCTTCCAGCTTTCGTTCCCGTTCTTTTTCACGTTCGCGTTCTTTCTCACGTTCACGCTCTTTTTCACGCTCCTTTTCACGCTCCTTTTCACGTTCACGTTCTTTCTCCTTACGCTCACGACGTTCTTGCTTTTCCTTGTGCCGATCCTCATCCTTGCGGTGTTCCTTCTCTTTCCTCCTTTCCTCACGACGCTTCTCTTTTTCACGACGTCTCTCTTCTTCTTCCTCTGCCGTTCTTTTGGACTCCATTTCAACTCGGTTCTTTTCTTCTCTGAAAATCCAACATGGATGAAAAAAAATCTCACAAGAAAAATGAAAGGAAGTGTGCTGACACCGAAACACACACACGTCTACACTGGCACTTACATTTCACGCCGTGCCGCTTCCTCCTTCTGACGCTCTCGTTCTTTCCGCTCCTCTCGTTCTTGCTCCTTCTCTCGACTCCGCTCCTTGTCCTTCTTATGTTTCTTATGCTCCTTGTCCTTTTTCTCTTTTTTGTGATGCTTTGAAGAGGATGAAGATGGTGACTGAAAAACAACGAAATTTGGTCAATTAGAGTCTCACATCTTGATGTTACTGAGAAAGAGATCTTATTATTCCACTTACAAAAAGTTTTAAAAAAATCAATAAGTATTGTAAGCAAGAAACGTTATTATACTACTACAAAATGAATGTGTGTTATCATCAGTGTACTTTTTTTTGAGCCACAGGAAATTAGTTTATCAGTAGGTTCTTTTTCTCGGAAACGTAAAATGAGAAGGGAGAGGAGTTTTGAAATGGGTTTTATAGGGAAATTTTCTGGTAAAATTCAAACTATTATTCAAGGACATTAAGTTAATTATTGTATTAAGAAGAACATTGTGAAATTACACTTCAATCAAAAAAAGAACTCACCTCCACATGCATTGCAGAACTGGGCCTAGACGATTCGGGTGTTTTTGATGTTTCTTTTTTCTCCTCTTTCTCCGCCCCAAGATTGAACAAATTCTTGAACCGGAATTTCAGAGGTGGTGGGTTAACTGGTGGTGTATCCTCTTGATGATGTCCTTTTGAAGAGCTCGGCCGACTTCCAGAGCTTGACTCTGGCCGCATTGGAGACTCCTTGTTAGGAGACGATGTGGGTAGGAAGTTTGCACCAAATTTGATTTTCAATTTGAGTTTTGGATTTTGAGGTGGCTCTGAAAAGTCTGATATTGATAGAATATGGAAAACTTGATATATTCAATATATAGGACTATTACAAGAATCAAACATCTATTTTTTTTGCTAGTTGAACTTGAGAGGCAATGAAAAATATGGAAACGGCATTTTACAATGCCCTTCCTATTCTTCTCTTGTTTCTGTTTCTCCTCCCACACTGCCCCAATTTCAATTCGAATTTCCATTCATAAGAAATGCGAGAGCGTCTCGGTCTAAAAAAGATGGAAAATATGATGACGAAGAGGTTCTTGGGATCTCCAAAATTTGTTGAAATTCGACTTCATGACTTTTTGACGCTTGAAAATGACTAAAAAAGGGGAAATAGAAACGAATGAAAACTAAACCCGCTGTATCTAAGGAGGCCGTGTTGCCATATACGGAATAGAAGGAGACAATGTCAAACAAAAACGTAGGAAAAAAGAGACTAAGCTTTGGCACGATTGAGGCAAAAAAACGACGCAAAAAAACCACACGGAGAAAGGAGGAAAGGACCAAGGACATGGAACCAATGAATATTTCTCTGGATATCTCTGGACCCTCCAACTGAATTTGATATTTTGTTTGAGGACCGAGGGAACAAGTTTGTTCTGTGTGTGTCGCATTTTTCTCGATACTGAAGTTGAGATAGAAAAAAGTGAAGAGAACGACGAGATAATTTTCTTTTCCACGTGACTGGAGCGAACCTGAGAACGTTGAGAAGGAGGACACTTTAACCTTTGCGTTTAACTTTAAAAAATCACGAAAGATTTTTACAACGTCAGAGACTACTTAAAGAAAGAAAACACTAGAATGGACACTTGACCATTTTCTGGTACCAGGTCTGGTGAAATTTCGGTAAAATTGTCTACTGTAGAAAAGGAAAAAAGTAGGTCCCAAATAACTGGAGTTTTGAAGCACTGAGAATTCCAGGATTGTGATTTCGTCGTCTATATCATTTTGAGAATCGTTTTTAATATTTTTTATTGCTCATTAAGATTACTTGTTTTGGTTAATAATGCCTAGGGAAAAAAAAATTAGTAGTGGTTCATAGTTTTGAGGAAAAACTGAGGTTGAATGTGCACCCTTATATTTGTTAACGTTATGCTCACGGTGAAAAATGTTCAATCATGACTCATATGACATTACAGTAGAAAAAAATTATGAAGATGGGGAGGAAAAGAAAAAAGGCAAAAAGTATTCTTGTTTCTTTTTTCCCAACCCCGACCACTTCTTGCCCCTCTCTCTTTCTCTCTTTTTTTGCTCTTTCCATCGGTTTTTTTCGGGAGAGGAGGGCACAGGGCTTGACGGGGGGATGTGTCTATTCTGTGTATTTACATCTATGGTTGAATAAAAAGTAATTTTGAATAGACGATGGGGGCAAACCGATGAGGGTAACATGGAAAAAGGAAATGTGATGTGTAGATGGATGGAAAGATGAGAAAAGAGGAAGGAATTGAGAAAAATTGGAAGAGGCAATGGATTATCTGACCGACCACTAATCTTCTTCTCAATTCACGAAAACTCATAAAATAAATGGAAATATCATGGTGTCAGGATTTCGGACACCATGTACTTGTAGGATGAAAGGATGAAGGCGACTAGATTGAAAAACTGCAAACCACGCTAGAATTTTACTTGTATATGAAAGTTTGTTATTTTGAGTTTTCACAACACGACATTCTTTCGCCAACCACCAAAATGCATTACAATCATAAAACAGGAAACTACCTACCAGCAGCTAGAACCCAAAACGATTTTCTTTAACGAGTTAGTAAAAGCAGATACTTGAACCACTCATCCAGACAATCAGAAGAATCTTATCCGCACTTGCAATCCTCGAAGTTGATCTAGAAACTTTTCTTGCATGAAAACACAATAACATGTGTCCCATAGTTAGTTCGAAGTGGTGAAAGTTAGAATCAGGAAAGAGTCCGTCAAGCAGAGAAGTTCATATCAGAAAGAAGGGATCCATTCGATGAAAGAAAAAGCTGATTTCCTGTCAGACCAGCCATATTGTCGCCAGGTGCATGCAATCGTATTCAGTGGAATTCAGAAAGTTATCAGTCTCCATAGAATGGTTCACCATAGAACCTGTTTCGGAAAGGACAGTACTTTGGGACTATTAAGTCATGAAAACTCAGTGTACTTCAAGTACCTCAGTGATCAGAACCGTACACATAGGGATCCGCAAGAACCATACGATAGAAATACACTGAAAACTCACCATCAATTGTCAAACCTTGTGGAGCACTGGCTTCAGCGGGTGCCGCTTGTTCCTGCTCAGCGACTTTCCGTTCCTCACGTTCTTTACGACGACGTTCCTTCTTTTGTCGTTTGTACTCTTTGTACTCCTCCGAGTTCTTGTCACGCTTCTCCTTCTTTTTCTTCTTCTTCTCGCTTCCTTCTTCTTCTACAGATTCCGAAGGAACATCATCAGTTACTGCAGTGAGCGGTGGCATGGTATCAGCCTCTTCCGTAATGACCTCAACTTCCATTGCTGGTTCTGCGAAGATGATTGGAGCGGTTTCGATGTCACAGGTTGCGCCAACTTCTGGGACATTTGCTGCTGGTTCGATTATAGGTTGTGTGAACACGAATGTTGGCGTGGTGAGGATAGGAGGTGCTACTACTATTGGGACTGGAGGAGCTGCGGCTTGAAGTACAGAATTAGGCATCACCATCTGACTTCTAGCACGTAGAAGTTGGTCACGAATCTCCTCTGCGAGACTGAGTTTCTTCGACTTCTTCTCCGGCCTTTCGGTTTTCTCTTTCTCGTCCTTAAGCTCGTCAACCTTCTTCTGCTGCTGTGCAATGATTTGCTCGCTAAGACGCTTTCTCTGAAATTGGAAAAAGTAAGCTGAAGTAAGAAAACTTTACTACAAACCTTCTCAAGAGTAGCCTTCTTTGGTGGACGTCCTTTTGGTTTGGGAACGGTGACAACTGTTCCTTCTGGCTTTGGCTTCTTGGGGCGCCCTGGACCGAATTTGATTTTCACTGGAGTTGCAGCCCCACTACCCGGATTACTGCCTACAACATTGCCCATCGCACTACCGGGTCTTGAATTCGATGCGGATCCAGGGTTGGATCCAGTTCCAGCAACTTTTAGAAGAGGTTTACTCTTGACCAGTTCTGACATCTTGAAAGTTGGTCCAGCATCCTCGATTGTGGTGGGAGCAGCGGCGGCGTTAGCGGCAACGAGGGCAGCAGCAAGGGCAGCAGCATCGATAAGAGAAACTGCAGAAACGGGTACAACAGGGACACCTTCGCTAGAGGCAATCTGAAAAAAATACGGTTTGTTGAAGATTTCATAAGCCCAAAATGCGAGACGTTTTCCATCCATCTATTCAAATTTTCCTACGTCGCTGCATTAGCGTATGCAAACGTTCTTGGCTCTCTTTCTTTTTTTTGCATTTTTGCTTGCCTCTTTTTCGGTGAAATGATTTATGTTTTAAGTGCGTTTACTGTTCAGCAGGTTGTTGGAGTGACGCTTCAAAAATTCAACGTAAGGCAATACCACAATTTGAATTTAGAACACAGGAAAAGTGTCGTATCATTTTAAACACTTGCACGTTTCCGTATACAAAAATGGTAACTCACCATCACCGGAGTTTCTTTCTGATCCGGAGCCAGTTGAACTGGTACTGCTTGCCCTTCAACTGTCTCTGTTTTAACTTCTTCTTCTGGTTTTGGTACCACTACTGGAGCTGGGACAACTGGTGCAATACGAATCATGGCGGCGGCTGCCTTTAAGAGATTTTCTTCCTCTATCAATCTCTCCTCTTCTAGTTTCTTATTTTCCTCCAAATCAGTAAAGAATCCCATCTCTTCAAAATCCATGTCTTCAAAATTTGGAAGCTCCGAGTCTCGAATAGTCGTGATTCCTTCATTAAACCTCTCACGATTCCGTTTCTTTGCAAACGCCGCCTCTTCTGCCTCCTTCTGCTCCTTCTCTTCACGTGCTTTCTGCGCTTCGGGTGTTTCAACTTGACGATAGGTGTTTATTCGTTTCAATTTCTTGAATTCTTCTTCCTCTCGATCCTCGGCACTCTTGATGACTTTTTTCGTCGTGATTTCTATTATTGCCCGATTCTCCTCTTCTATCCAATCCGGGTGTAACGCTCGAAAGTGTCGCGGTATGTGCTCGGGTCTTGTTTCTAGCTCTCGTTCAGATGGTATAGGGCCGTACATTGCAAAGAAGAAAGCTTCTACTGATTTTGCAATTTCTTGATTGGGCACAGGAAATACAGGTAGCTGAAAAAGGATTGTTTGATGTTTCAGATTTGCGATAATTTTCTCGAAGTAGTTTTGATAACTCACCGCATGTAACCGTTCCGACCTCACTTGCCTTGAGTAGTCTATTAATTCTGACACATTTATCCGTTTACATTCAAAAACTTTTATCACATCGTCTATCAATGGTTGTGTTCTACCCGCTGTAAAATTGACATGTTAAAAATCTACCGTTCACAAGTAAATCCTCACCATGTTCCAATAATAATCGTGTTGCTGATGAAAATTCGTTAAGTTTACTTCTGAAAATTGCCGCTAATTTGTTGATAGCAGCCGGGGAGACCGCTGTGAACCCGAAATCTTTGCAGACGCTTTTACATGTGTCCTGCAACTTGTGCAGTGCGAACTGCTGACCCGAAATTGTTTTTGTTTCTTGCATGAATTTAACCTGAAAAATTAAATTTTTAATTGCTTTCATAAAAGTTATGATACAAAACATGAAGACATATTACGCAATAAAAATTTCACCTGAGAGTTATTTCTGCCATTTCTGCTCTTTCTAAAGACATAGCTTTTGTGGCATTTCATGTTATCACCATGCTATTCGCATGATTTTGAATAAAATAGGCAAACTTGAAAATATAGTTTCGCAGTTTTCGAAATTTCAGCCGAATCAATGATAACAAGCTTCTTTTACAAGCCCGTGAAAGGAAAATTTCGAACGAGCGCGTTTGCAACAGCGAAATGTGTGATACTCTCTATATGGAATGCGTGTATTCAGAAAAATAGTGTTTGTGATGGAGAAACGCAGATACTGGACAAGGGGGGGGGGGGGCGTTTGTGGAGGTATATAAAAGGAAAGAGCGACCTTCGAAACGAGAAATGTAGTGTCGATGGGAAGGAAAGATAATGAGTGTTGAGTGAACAAAGGTTTAGAGAAAAAAAGAGACAGAGAAAAGAGCAAGTGAGCAAAAGTATATTTGCACTACACTGAACTTCACAACCCATATCATTTAGTTTGAACATTCAAAGTTTTGTTTAGAAACAAAAAATTAATTCAAATAAAAACTCATGATGCTAAACTGAATAAAGTAAACTAAAAAACTCCTAATGTGTTCAAGATGAAACAAAATCGCAGAAAAACTTATGATTCAAAGTTTTGTTGCAATTCAAATTCCATACTAGTAACTAAATTCCAATCCAAAAATAACCGCTCGTAAAACTGGGAAAGTCAAACTACCTAGGGAGAAAACTGAGCAACTGTCTCTGCTGGACACAAAGAGGTCGGACGATAGTAAAGAAGAACAATGTGAATCAGATCGCGATGGCTAGGGTTACGGTGACAGTTGTGGTCCAGTGGTACGTTTTTATGATTCAATTCGATCAAAAAATGTTGTCATATGAGATAGAAAGAACACTGGGGGGCCCTACAATAATTCATACCTAATTGACGTGACGGATAAGATAAGTTGTTTTCCCACACCAATTTCCCCTACTGCAAGTGCTACAATAAATTTAAAGTAGTGTTAAAGTACATTAAAAATTTAAATTGCACAATTTACAGATGGCAAAAAGACAACATGACCTCAATAATGAGCGCAATGGCATGTAGATTGAGGTGGTCCAGTATAAACGAATTATAATATGTGAAACGACAGCAGATGGACGCATAGTTAAGGGGGGTAGGGTCATGAGGACAAAGGACTCCTCAATCCGTCTCACGTATATGAGCCTCTGGGAAGAAAGAAATAGGAGGCTCATTAGCCATAGTATTCATATTGCATCATTATTTTTGTTTCTATGGCGCATAGGTTCTTCAAAATTGACTCTAAAAATCCTTCCAAACAACAAAACACAGTATACCAAATTTCTGGTAGCTAGGGGGAAACTTTAGCGCCACAATACAAGATGTGACCTCGCCAATGCTAACGAATGGTCACCGATGAATGACGAATTGAACTCACATCTGCTGTGTGCGTCTGTGGAGGCAATGGGAAACTGCTGGGTCTTATTGACAAAAGGATCTTTGTTTAACCTGGAGAAGTAAGAGAAGACTGTACACCTTCATTTGGGAAGAATTCATTCGAAGTAAATCTGCCTTTTTTGAGTATGCTCAGAGAGTGGTAATAGTTATTCTCTAGCACATCTAGGCAGGTGCTAATCCATAATTATTACTTTGGGAAGCGAGAGTACCACTTTAAAAAACTAAATGTATGGTCATCTGACGGAAATTGTAAGATTTGTAGGAATAATGGAGGAAAAATGAAGCGAAATTAAATTGCGGTTATTTCATAGTTAGAATAGAGTTCGATAGACATAAAACTCATTGATTTTGGAATACTTCATTATTCAAATTGGGAGTGAAGTGCAATAAACAAATATTCAATTAATAAGAAAATTTTAAAACCGGAAAAATTCATATTCAATTCTAATTTTTGAAATTGCTAAAAAAGGAAAAGAAAATAATCGATAATTATGCAAGGTGAATAGATTACAGTAAGGAAATGTTGAATAATTCATGTCCTTGGAGAGCTGTCGAGTAATTTATGCAATTGACCTCTGCCCACAAACAGATTTTGCAATGATTACTCCAAAAATTTTTACAAGAACAATTCTTCTTTCAATTACAAAAATGATGTGTAAATAAGTGTGCTTTCATATAACTGGAAGGGATAAGATGTCTTTCAATCAATAATAAATCTGGTTACAGACTATGGATTAAAAATATCAAAAATATTTGTAGCTCTAAGAGAATCTACATTTTTAGAAGCAAAAGATTATTATTATTATTATTCATTATCAAAGATTGAAGAAAAATAGTAGTGGAGAACTTCCCACGCTCACATTTTTTCAAAAATAATTTTTTACTCCCTGCTACCTAATTATCTTCCCACAAAGCTAACCAACACACTTTTATCTACCTATTGGTTTTATGTGCATCTTTTACCAAATAACATTTTTTTCAATTCTTTCCTGTTCTCTTGTTACTATGTTTCTATTCAAAAATTATTATGTTTTTTCAGGGTGTCACATCGCGAAGATGCTGGATCGTTGTAAGAGCAAATGTGGATATGGGTTAGGTACGTTTTTGGGTTACCTAGGGAAGCCTTCTGGAAGTTTCTACACATTCGTTAGTTGACAATCTCCATGGAAAAGATTTTGTAACTTGATGTTTTGAAACCAGACGTGTTTGACAAGAAGGATAATATTTTCCCATTTCTATTAATTAAATGACCGGGGTTTTGGTTCAGTTTTAAAGATGTAACTTTCTAGGGATGGATAAATCTAGTTGATCCAATATAATGTTCTCTGATCCAATATATAGTATAACGAAAAAAATTACACCTGTTTTGAAATTTTTTTCGTATTTATATATCAGATCCAAAGCCAGGACCAAAACGCCTTCCTGTTTTTGATACTATTTTGCTTTTGACTTAAAATCTCTGAAATATAGAATTCCAGAATATTTCTCTGAGATTATGTTGACTTCCAAGTATCTCAAATTCATCTTCATTCCATTTTGTCGCTGTGTTTGCTGTCATGCGATCGGGTTTCAAATGTACTACTTAACCCCCCTTGTTGGTTTTCATTCCCCAACTAGAACCTGCTAGTTTTTCTAGAATCTTCAGAACAATGCTTTATCGTTCCTTTTGTCTGCATGAAAGAAGATAGATAGTGAGAAAGTTGAGAATTTATTATATCCATCCCACAATTTTCTGTTCCTTCTCTCCAATTTTTCTCATTTGGTTGGAGCCCCCCGGCGACCCCTTCCCGATTTCCAGATGTTCTTCATTCTCCCACTCATTTTTCTTATTTTTGCTTATTTTTCCCTTCACTTCCTTCCTATGAGCTCATTGCTATTCCTACTTTCTCAATTTCTCATTCTCAGCTTCATCAAGAGATGCTCCATCCGTTTTTTTTTCAAAATGAATTCTTTGAGTATTCTTGAAATTGTTTATTTAGATTTGTCTTTCTTCTTTCTTGCTCTCGATTCCAAATTTTGTGCTCCAGAAGTTTCCCTTAATTTTTTGAGTGTACATACAACTAAAAGAGGGATGAGTAAAAAAAAACGGAATGGAAAGAAAAGGAAAACGAAAAGAAGAGACGCTTCGCTAAACGAACACGTGAACAAGTAGATGTAGGAAAAAAAAGAAGAAAGAAGAGGACGTCGAGGAGATGTCCGTTTTCTTGCGCCTTCTTCACCTCCTCTTACCAAACTCGTTTACATAGTTCTTCAAATGTGAATGTCTGTATGTGTTGTGTTTTCACGGGAAGAAAAAAGCGACCGACCTGAGGAAGAAAAATACAAACTTTTTGGCTTTTTGTCGCTTCCCACGTGTTTCTCATTTTTGAGTTAGCCAACTTCCTTAACTTGAATTCCTAATGCACTTTGTCAAGACTCTTTTGTCCTATACTCAGTTTCTGGAATGTGTTTTTTAGGTACTCCTACTCACATGCAGATACAAATTTCTCACAAGAGAAATATACTGAGCGACGATATTTATAGTCTCAGACTGCTAGGATACTTGGGATCAGTTGTTCAGCCATTATTTTATGTTACAGACTGTTAGGATTCTAGATATCAGATTTCAGGCAGCATATCTTGAATTTTTCTTTAAACAATTCACAAAGAGAAAAAGTATCAAATATGGGATTTAGTCACAGAAAACCTATTTCAAATTAATCTGGAAAACCAGATTTATCTTAAAAATCCGTTCAAAAATTTCCTAGTTTTTCTTCCATTTTCATTCCTCATATCCGATTCTTTTTTTTTGTAGATACGCCCCAGCATGAAAAAAAACATACAACACTTTTGCAATTTCTAATGTAAGCTTTTAGTATGATGAACAATGTCCAATACCGTTGGGCCTTTTGGTTCCGTTTTCACAATGATTCATCCTACTTGATTGAAACTAGCGACCGGATGAGAAAAACTGTTGCGTCTATGAGGAAAATGAGTCATAAATGATGAGGAAAACGTTTGCTCATTAGTCAACTAACGTTTCAGCCTCAATATCCTTGAAGCATTCTCAAGAGTTCAAATAGTTTTGAAACACTAGACACTTCTGAAAAAAAACGTTGTGTAAGAAACATCATCAGTTAGTCTCAAGTAGGTAGAACTGAAAGGTTTTGTAGGAGACTACTGCAACTTTCCAGAAAACAAAAAAAACCCAACGCAAAAGTCGGAAAACAAACAGAGAGGTTAGTTACTTAGTTTTTGAGAATGAAAAATCCTATTAGACAAAAAAATCTAAAATTCTTTACTCCGTCATAATCACGAAATCGAATTTGGAACTAAGAACGAGAGATGAAAAACAAAAATTTTCGTTTTGTGGATACATTTGACCATTGTTCGATATTTTTCTAGATTTTCAGTTTCTTCACTTTCCTTTTTCAACCTTGAATAGTCTTGCTTCATTAGCCTCCGCCAAAAGACCAGTTCGACCGCGACCTTTTCGTCTTATATTACCTCATTATTCAGTTGTTGTAATTGAAATTGAAATTGCGGATAATTTGAACAAGTGAATGGAAATAAGAAACCGTTGTGTACGAAAACGCAATTCATTTCTTCAACAACTAAGGTGATGTATCGGTTTTTGAGTTATAAGTACTGTTATAGCATCAGAAATCGGTAAACAGAAACCTTGAGAGCAACAATAACCAGTTAGCGTTTAGTATTTTTGAAATTGAGTCCTTAGGTTCCCTTCCCGAAGAATGTTATTTTTCTGTTCTTATAGAACGAAGGGTTTGCAAGTTGTCAATTTATCACCTCTGAGTTCCTAGGGATATCTGAGATACCTCAAAACAATTTTGACGGGACCAGCCAAACAGCTGAGATAAAATGACCTGAGCACTCAAGTTACAACGTCTTGTGATCAGCTGTGAAGATGAGCAATAATAGCGTCTGGTGTAATTTGTGCGAGGAATTGAGGGAATTTTCCTTGTTAGAACTCCATCAGTAGTTTCCCGAACAAAAGGTCTGATGATTTGTCCAGGCGGCTCATCGATATGTTCCAAATGTTTGCGCATTTTATTGAATTCCATAGTCTCGATGCACTCTTTTTCTCTGTTTCCCTATGGATTTTTTTGACGTGTGATGATGCTGACCAAGCAGCATTCGGCAAAATTGTTTGGATCTATCCTCCCTTCTCTGCCTGCCAGATAGATTTGTGTTCAATTCTTCTTCCCTCACCTCACTTCTCCAGTAATAGTTCAGTGTTGCAGATCTTTTTTTGCCTCCCTAACTAGTTCTTCCACTTTTTTTCTCACCCTCCACATGTACGCAACAAATAACTGCTGGTCGTACAGTATGGACAACTGCTCTCTTAAACATGTTTGGGTACAATGTAAATGTTTTCGCACTGTTTTTTTTTCTCGAATCGTCTTGAATTTGAATCAAAATGATGCTAATAACAATTTAGGTTTTGAAAAGAGTCGTGTTTATAATGGCATCGTGACAGCAAACTCATGATGGCGGTGTTTTTGTCATACTGTACTTTTCAATCCCCTTTTCCTGAAATAGGATTATTTTTTGTCTAAGACAAAAAATGTCCCGATTGTCCAATGCATGTAGTTCAGTTCTTTACAACCAACTTTACTCAACTCTCTTCACGTTCATTTTGTTACCATCTCCTTTTCGTATTTGCTTCTTCCAAATGACGCATCTTGTTGATTCTACTCTGCCTTTAACAAACTGAACTATCCCTTTACCCCTCCCTTGTCTCAATTTTTCCCCTACTCGACTCCCGTCCTGGCCTTTATACTCTGAAGGTAACTAATCCAATACTTTGTTGTTTTAACTCTTCCCACCTTTTTCTCGTCTAAAACTTAATGCAAATAGACACCCAAGAAAGTAGCCCAGGATTGGGTTGTGTGGGGGCAAGGGAATGACTGAACCCTCCAAAAAAGGCGGAGCTTCATTTAGAGGGAGGAAAAGATGAAGAGGGGGAGAGAAAACGAGAGTGAGAACGCCTCCATTTTGCGGTTTTCTGAAATATCCTCTTTTCTGGCACTTTATTCGATCGGTCGTTTTTTTCTCAATTTCTCAAATTTCCAGATGTCTTCTATCACTCGAGCCGTCACTTCGCGGTTCACCGAGCTGACCAGTGGAAGACAACGTCTTACTTCGGAGAAACGTAAGTCATGATTTTTCAGGAGTTATTTTTCAGCATTGTTATTGGAAAAAACATGAACTAAATCTGATTTCAGAAGCGGTGACACCTGGCCAATTCAACTACATTATTCCACCAGCAATCATTTGGGAGGACTTCCAAGCACAGAAACAGGTAAAACTTGTTTTCAAAAGTGGATCCGTTAAAGTTCACGAGATTGGGTTCTGAATGAGAAATACTGAACAGGAACTGTATTGCCCATTGAATTTGGGGAAAAAAACCAATAACCAAGTATTGCTACTTTATGTTTGACGACGACGGGCACTTCCACACACATTTGAAAGAACAGGCATTTCCGCACCATACCGCAAAAGGAGTGTACCGACACAAAAAGTTTTGTGTGCGGGGGAGGAAAAAAGCAGACTTTCCGGTTGGCAAGGTGCTTGTCCGATGCCTTTCTTGTTTTTGTACTGGGAAAAAGTGACGTGATTGTTGATTTTATGAGCACACTTATTGGAGAAAGTTTCATGAACAGGGAGTAGGAAATTTCTGTGGAAAATTGTTGGTATTTCAGGAGCCTCTGAAAATCGAAGTTGAACAAGAGCAAAAAGTTGAGATTCCCGAGAAGAAGACCAGTCCAAGCATCTTCACTCAAAAGGTCAGTTCAGTTCTCAGAATTGAATCCTTTTCCTAATCTCAATCTCCCATATATCCATCGTAAAAGATTCGATTTGAATGGGATTGCTTGTAAAGTTGTTTATTGACCCATTCATTTTCCCCTTTCGCCTGCCCAACTGACCGCTTTATGGTTGAAATCGAAGACAAAACCCGATATTCAGATGAACGCTGTCGTTCGCAAGTTATCGCCATTCAGCGACGATAGTTCGTCGTCATCATCAAAGGAAAAAGACAATGGACTGACTGCAAGTGCTGCCGTTGGGGAAGATGGGAAGCCTGTGAAAAAGAGTGGCGGCCGTTTCAAAGGAACGGTAAGACACAGTATCCCTAATGCGATAAGGTAGATAAAAAATGTTCTCTGATTACAGAAGCAAAAGATGGAACAATTCAAGAAACTTCGTCGCTCCAAAGATCGTCAACAGTTGATTGAGTCCAGTGACGACGAATGCTAATCATCCGTGCCCTTTGCGCCCATCCAACGTTCCTAAAAATGTTCCAATGCGTGTTTGCTTTACCAAAATTCCACCACTATTTTTTACTTATATTTAACCTCATCACATTCTGTCTTAGCCATTCTTAATATCGTTTCAGTCAGGCACTGCTGTAGAAATCGAAAACCCCCAAAAAAGATGTTAACGACTCAGATTTTATTTGAAGAATTGTAATAATATTGTGAATTGAAAAATTATTAATAAATGTATGCAACCCAGATTTCCAGAAATTTGGAAGAAAATAAAAAAGTAAACGTAGTTATACCTCGCAAATTATGAACAAAATTTGTAATGAAGGAAACCAGCAACAATCTATTTTTCATCATTTTCATCCTCTTCTTCCAGCGGCTCTCTTGGAGACAGTGGAATTCTTTCAGCTCTCGAAGCTACCATATCATCTCGTTTTCTGAACTTTGATGCTGCTGGCGGATCTCGATATGGTTTCGGAGTGATTGATGGTTCATGAAATTCCAATTGCAACTCATCCATCACTTGATCAAGAGACTCTGCGCTGCCTGGAAGCAAAAAAAATTAGAAAAAAAGTACGTTGATATCCCTTTCACTTTTTTCGATATCTTATCAGATGGCAGAAAAGTAAAGAAAACAAAGGAAGAAAAGAAACCGTACAAAAATCTAAAGAAAAACTTTTGATACAGTTGGCTGATATGATAAGAGGACGAAAAAAAAACAGAAAACTGTGTACCGTTATTGGATCTCGTCTCATCGGTTGCCACAGTCTTTGTGAGCGGTTTCCGGTGCTTTTTGAAGTGCCTCGTATCCTCGTCGCTGGCCTCTGTGATCACTGATAATGCACCAGATGGGGATCTATTGCCGCCAGCTGCTGTAGTAGCCAGGTTAGGCGCAGATATACCCATTGACTTGCCCAAAGTGGTCGCTTCTTTTGGTTGACTCATTTCGGCTGCGTGGGGCCATGGAGATCTGAAGTTCAAGTTTGAATAAAATCTCTTTCGTATCGCTCACCCCCTTGAGCTGTTCGCCGAGTTGGACAGCATCTCATTGCTAGGGAAAAGGGACGTGGGACGTTTTGTGCTGAAATCAAGGGTCATGGAATGGAATTTTTAGGAGCCTCTGAAAATGGAGAAGCTGATATGAAAAATACACTAACGCTCGTTGATTCAGAATGCTCTCTGATCTGGCAAGAAGTTTCTTTTTCATGGAGAGGCTGTGAAGCATGAAGGTACCAAGGACAGGTGGAGGGGCTTGTGGTGGCTCACCAGGAGTGAATACTGAAATTTTGGGAAAGAATATATTAATTAAAAATGAAAACATCAGAACTTCAGATGAAAAATCTATCGTTTGAACTTGAACTTCGGTAAAGCATTTATAGTTTTTCGACTAGTTTCTGGGGTCAACTCTAGCTTCTTTCAGCTTTTACAAGACTTTAAAAACAGTTTTCTTAAAGTTCAACTTTTTCATCAGCTCCAAAATTTTATGGTCAGCTTTGTACAGTACCATCAAGTTCAATTCAAATTACCGGTCACATACCGAACATCGGAATTCACACCACCCATACTCACCACTGAATCTTCTTTCACTCATTGGACGATCCGGCAGATTCTCCTCCAAATCCATACTATACTTTTGTCTCCAACGAACCGAGTTTTGTGAATGCATTTTCCCAATCGCATTACCCCATGCCGTTTCTCCAGCACCACCACCTGTACCATTCTCTTGTCCTTTGTCTCTCAAAACATAAGTTTCCACAACTTCCTCATCGAACTTCTGGTTGTCTTGGTATTCTTGATCAATCAACTCCAACGCCCACATGTACTGATTCTCAACTCTCTCTTGAAGAATCGCGTAAACCATTGAGAATAGTGCGAGTCCGACGAAATAGAGGATGAAGAGTGCTGAAAATGAATAATCAGTTTTCCCATTATTTTCGTCGATTGTAGGATGAAAACAAAATAGCATCATGAAGAATTACCACATGCAGTCCGAGGGTGTTCTGGAATGACGTCACCGAATCCAATTGTGGATAGTGAGACGAAGAAGAAATAGAAGGCCGTTAGGAAATCCCATTTCTCCCAAAATGAAACAATAAATGAGCACACCACCATGAACAGAAACACAATGAATAGTGCCCACTTGACAGGGAAAGTGGTGATACGCTCATCGTCCTCCTGAAATTGCACTTTTTTGATTACAAAAGGAGAAAAAAATGGGGAATGAACGAAAAAAACCTATTTGATGAAGTGAAAATCAAGGATCCATCAATTTCCAATTTGATGGCAAGATGGAAAAAAGTCTTTAAATTACACATTTTGAAAATACTGTTTTTTTCTAATAATGGGGCATGCTCTTTTATTATTCAAGTTTTTTAAAGGGGGCGTAACATAATTTTTTTTCATTGATATTTTTACATGGTTCGGCCCAGAATTTGTGTGAGAACAATAAATTCTCTTGGAGCAAAGTCTGAAAATGCCTAGTTTTTTAGTTATAAGCCAAAAACAGGCCAAAAATTAGTACTGAGCGAGTGCAAAATAGCCACGTTGATTGAATCTGCACTCGATCAGTACTAATTCTAGGCCTGTTATTCGGCTTATAACTAAAAAACTAGGCATTTTCAGACTATGCTCCAGTATATGCTATTGTTCTCACAAAAATTCTGCGGCGAACCATGTAAAGATATCAACGAACAAAAAATAATATTACGCCCCCTTTAAAACAAACAGTGTAATAGACTTTTAGCTAAACAAAACTTCAAGAGTGTGATCTTTTCGAGCTCGTTTCGGTGCTTTTCTATTAGAAGTGATCTTCAATAAGATGTTCCCCATGATTAGCAAAAAAATCCTCACCGTTCCTTCACTTGCTTCCTTCACCATCTCATCCGATGCAACTGACTCAATAGTACTCGCTCGTTTTAGTTTATTTCTTATGCATTTTCTCACACAGCTTCTCAAATTGTATCTGATCTTCTGCACCCAATTGATAGACAGTTCACCAAATACTTTCAACACAAACAACATCAATGGGATTCCAATAAGACCATAGAGTATAGTGGCGATTCTTCCCAAGTTGGTTTTGCATGCCAGATTTCCGTATCCTGAAAGTTTATTTGGAGTTTTTCTATAATAGACTAGTGACATACCGATTGTGGTGAAAATAGTAGCTGCAAAGAAGACGGAATTCCAAAAATCCCACCTCCAACCATCTCCACGGATCGATTTCTCTACTTTTTCTGTTCTCTCCACAAACGCTTTTGTGATAAGCTCCAAACACTTATTCTGATTCGATTGACCCTATAAATCCAGACTAATAGTGTAAGTGACTTCGCTACTCACGCAATTCCACTTTTTCATATTATCCAGTAAATGTTCTGCCAACAATGTGGATTCCTCTACCTTCACTCGCTCTTCAGTCTCCAGATCGAGTAGCTGTTGGTCATATTCTAATGTTTGAAACAGCCAACCACCAATACACGCATAACCAAGTATTAAAAGTGCAAGAGAAACGTATTGTAGACCCAAGAATTGATAGATAACTTTGCCAACACGAACAAAGTATGATCCCCAAGACTCACGGCTTCGTTGTCTGAAAGATGAAAAGCTTCCAGGTTTTTTACCTGGCTACTATGGGAGCTTACTGAATTTCACTTCGAAATGTGGTGTCACGTAATGGCGGAGATAGTGGTGAAAAATATTCAGCGGGTACAGGACCCGAAGGGCTTGTATTGAAAACGTTGGAAAGGCGTTCAGCGGGTGTGAGGTTTCTGAAAGTATCATTATCATAATTCATAACAAAAAATGAAGACAGACCTGGAAAACTGGCATGCTGATTGAGTATGCCCAACTGGTGTGGCCGCTGCTTGTTCAACGTCATTATTGTCAAAAGTGTAGAATGATGAATGTGGGTACTTCCTTTTTACAAACTTCTCCAGAAGCTGAAACAAAAATTTGAGTTTTGAGCTCTATTCGACTTTGATGGCCCCAAGCAAAAGTTTCACGGCCCCAAAATAAATTATGGGTGCAAGGGTAGGTTGGAATAGTTTTATGGTCCCAAAAAATTTTTGACGGCCAAGATAATTTTTGCCGACTGGAATTATGCTCTTTTACGGACTTTTTGATGATTTTCAAGTACTCTTTTTCATACAGAGTTCTTCAGAATGACATACTAAAGCACTGTCATGTGAAATTTTCAATCAGGTTAATCGAAGAGCCCGTAATTTTAGTCGGCTAAAATTATAAATTTTTTTGGGGCCACAAAATAATCATGACCTACCCTTGGGGCCACATATAATTTTTTGGGGCCACAATTAATTTTTTGGTGCTCTATTTACTTTTTAGGGCCATGAAATTTTTGTATGGGTACATCAAAGTCGAATAGAGCTGAGTTTTGTTCTGAAAGTCATTTGTAGGAACTCACTTTCATAGCATCTCTAGTTTGATCATCATCCAGCGTGGTGCGTTGCCGACGAATCGGGTTTCTTCGCTGCATGCTTCTATCATCAGAGTACTCTGGATTTCTGAAATTGTCTAGATAACCAAAACAGAAGTTTGTTATCAATTGAAACAGTTGAGGTTTCTTATCAGATGCTCTAATCTCATTCCTCACCGAACCGTCAACCGCTCGATACTACTTTCAAAATAGTAACATGAATCATCGTCGGAAATCACAGAGCCTGTGTCGGGGGTGTGCAAAATCACTTTAGGCACTTCCATATTATCATCAAATAAGGAAGCAAAAGTCGAAAATAAGAATGCCTTCTGACCGTTGCGATAATAGATAGGAAGTGAGGAATGAACAGTAGTAAAAAAACAAGGCTATTAATTTAACTTGTTCCCTTCAGGTACTATTTGTTCATGGGTAGGGAAACAAGCGTCAGATGAACGATGAATAGGTATTCGAATGAATGCCCACTTTTGTGGGCACGACGACTACAATCACATAAAAATTCCCAATTGTTTCTTGTTTCTTGGAAACTTGTCTCGATTTGAATATGAAAAGGTTTCTAGGCTCAACGATCATAGTTTGATTATTTAAAATTTGTTGTTTTTTGTAAAAATATCCATTAGATGACTACGAAACAATCTATGTGGCAAAAAGCTCAATTAGGAAAACTATAGATTCGTAATAAACGCTATAAAACTGTAGAAACAAAGAAAAAGAAAGCCAAAAGAGTTGATATGACGGACGTCTTGCAAAAGACATGTTGGCAAATACAAGAACGACCGGCTCAATGAGCAAGCAAGAGACTCTTGGGCCGATTATCAGTCTTGACAGATTGGGTAACCCCAGTTTTCGTCAATAAAAAACTTACACTTCTAAGGATTTTGATTTATTTAATAGTTTTTCCATCTTTTAAGTTTTTTGGAATCAAAAATGATGATTGAATCGAACTAATTTCTGTCTTGTATCTTTTAGTTCATTGAACTTATCAGAACTAAATTCCATTCTCGGTGACCGTGTGGTTTCATTCTTCTCATGCGAACAGAAGAGAAAAAACGCATTCAAGGCCAACCTTCTTTTTTTGGTAGAATTCAATTTTCAAAGATATAACTTACAGTCTTCCTTCATTCGGTGTTGTTGTTTTCGAGCGGTGCATCTTTTCGATGAAGATGATGATGCGATTTGAAAGTGACCGTCGGTCAGTTGGATAATTCGAGGAGCAAACATTCTGATGGAAACAATGAAGCGAGATTTCTCAATCTGTTGCAGAAGAAAAAAAGAGAGAGAGAAGTGGAAGAGTTGGGAAACTGTGGATATTTTTGAACAAAAAAAAGTGACGACATATGAGAAGAAAGAACGGAGAACGGGAATCATACGTCCTTGATTTTTTTTTCTTTGCTATTTTGCCCTCGAATATCGTTAGCAGAAGTTTTGTGTAGAGTACCAAATATTGCTCATTTTATTTTTTACAATTGAAATGTAGTCATTCAAATTTTATCAAGCTTTAAAACAACAAAAAAACACTTGGGTGATTTTGTACCAAACTGAACCGACGGGCTTTTGTGACATACGTGAACACCAGATAAGGCACCTGAAAAAAACTTGAAAAGTTCTTACGAAAATTTGACACTTTCAAAACCAATGGTCCAATATAAAAACCAAAAAAGCTGTCACACACTTTGAAATTTTACAACCATAGAAAATTTACGACCCCTTTTAAAATCACAAAAAACTTCAGATCTTATCACTTGTCTCATTGGAGGGAAGATTATCCGTGCCTTTCGGAAAATGATTGATTAGGCAATGATACATCGGATCAACACTCCTTCCATCAAACCCTTATATTACATATTTTCCGATACCCACTTTGTTTTTCTCATAGTTCATTTTTTTGAATCAGGAACTTTTTGTTTCGATGATGATGGACCAACACATTTCATCTATGTGTAAGAATTTTCGCTGCGTTCAGAAAATTGATAAGAAGAGATTTTTTTTGCTTTTTGCCCTCTCTCTTCTCTCACTCATTCGGTTTTTTTCCCCGCACAATTGTCAATTTTCAATTTGTGCGACCGCGACGGACCGAGCGACCAGCCACCCCGCAATAGGCGAAAAAAAAGCGAACTCGTTTTGTTTGCATTTCACGTTTAGAGAAAAGCAAATAGATTCAGACATCTGACACAACGTCCGTTGTTCCTTTTTTTGTTCAATCCCGTATTTGGAAGAGTATTTTGATTTGAGATACATTTGAATATAGATAGCCTCTTTGGTGGAAAGGGTGTATTTTCGTCTGTAATTTTTCAGTTTTTCAAGGTGAGGAAAATCTGGCTACAATAAGAGTTGTGATGTTCCGAAATGAATCATTTTTTGAAAATGAAGAAAGGGACTTTATACGAAATCTAACTATTCAAGTGTTTAGTGAAAAGTTGTAACAATGAGGAACTTTTAAACTAACCATGCCAATAAAAATTAACTTAAAACATGTTGTAAATTCTAAATTTCATTGTGAAATTTCATCGAACAGTTAGCAGTTCCTCAGTTTATGTGTGTTCTCAAATGACAGCTACCCGGAGTTGCTATATCCCAAAAACATCATCAATCTGTAATTAGCTAGTAGTTGTGAAGTGTTTGGTACAAGTTGTTGAGAAAATCGTTTATTTTTCTGACATCAATAAACATTACTTTACTCCTGAAAACTAGACGATTTATTAAGTAGTTTTGTCCAGTATCGTATGATTTCTTTGATATTCCATATTACAAGCCAACAATGCATTTTTAATATCGAGTTTTACTCTGAAATTTCTATTTTTTCTCTTTTTGTTTCTCTGGAATTGCCCACCAAAAATTACCACAAAAATCTTTTCTTATCAGTGTTGTAATGAAAATAACTATTTCCTACTGATGTCACTAACATTTTCAACGGTGTTGTAATGCCCCAACAAGTTTCAGCCACAGACACACATAGACCATCTCTACTACTGTTCGAACACGATTGTGTTTCGGAAGCTATCGTGTTCAACGATCTGAAAGTAATGGTGTCCCTAAAAAAAGGAAACTACTCTCTACATTTCTACTAAAATTTCTACACTTGTACTCTCGTCTCACAATGTTTTTCTCTTTTGTTACCTACACATTTTTGTTTCTTCCTTTTTTCCCCTTTCTGACTTTTTCTTTTATAAAAAGTCCTTTGCGAGCAAAAGACCCTGAAGTATTCATGAGAATCCTTCCAACTGGAAAACGAAAGTGCTCCAGACCTTCTTTAGACGTTTGTTGTCTTTTGCTTCATGTCATCATCTTTCCGGAGGAAGAAAAAACAGATATATGGAAGAAAGAAGAGTCTCGGCCTCCAAGACATTCAATTTCGATGCGCGAAAAAGATATCTTGCGCACTAGCATAACATATATCTATCCCTTGCCCCTCTTTCTCTTCACTCACAGAAAACATTACTTTTTGAACAACAAATTCCACACCAAATCAAGGAACACACAATTAGAGAACATTTATTTTTCTTTTATGTTTTTCCTTGGCGAGAAGTATGGTTATATGTTTTTGGTGTAACCCGAAATTATCAAAAAAATTTTGAAACTTTTTTTGTAGGATTTTCTTCCATCAGGAAACGGATCGTAATACGAAAATTGAGGGAAAATTTCAAATCTTAAAAAATGGTTTCACTCTCGGACTCTTTTTCCACTTTCATTTTTTCTTCTTTTAGCATCTTCCTGTTTCTTTTTTCCCCGTCTTCAACCGATTAGAATGCACCCCTCTCCCCCCGTTTTTGCTCCACTCTCGTCTGATCCATTCTCAATGACCCAACGTGCCTCACAAATCCATTTAGGCCGCCGGCGCACGGGCTCAATGAGGTCTCCATCAATGGGTCAAAATACAACTGACGAAGCCAAGGAGGACGACAAATCTGACGATAGTGGAATCGTGGTAGTGGTGAGTTTTGAGAGATTAGTATTAGAATCGTGAACGTCCCTTCAAAATGAAACATGTTAAAATCCCACTAGTGGCTGTTACTGAAGTATACTTCCTCTAGTGACGGAGAGTGAAAAAAACAACAGCAGAACGTGCGAATAAACCGTCCAAATCGCATATGAAACTAGTAGTTTTGTAGGAACTGGACACCACAGCCACCTCTTATTCCTTTACTCCTTCCTCTTCATCTTCATCGGCCCCATCATCGACTACTACCAGCGCGACTGCTACACCAGTCAAAGTCTCACGAATCCGTGACACCCGTGAAAGTCATAGACGCCTTTTGACCATCTTCCCAAGGCAGTCCCATTTTTTCAAGAGCGCAAAACCAACGGTTTCAATGGCACGGAAATTAGTGAAGGTGAGTATTTTGTTGTTTAAGGGGGAATCCGGGCTCATTTAATGTAAAAAGTTGTGGGGGTTTCGAATATCACAATGAAAACGTTTAAAAAGCCAAAAAAAAGGAGGCAAAATTGCAAAAAAGTCATCGGCCAAACTTCTGTCGTGTTTTCCACGTGAAAAGTTCGGCCAGGAGGGATAACTTTTTTGCAACTTTGCCCGCGTTCAGAAAAACATTTTTGAGCATATTATTGTGATAATTGGAATCGGTATGTTTTTTTGCGTAGGGCTATAAATTTTTTGTATCTTTTCCTCTGGGGACAGTTCAAGTAGACAGATCCAAAACTTCACCCACTTTCAGCTCAACATCCCTTGTGATATTTCTTTATCTCAAATCTAGAATTTTTTCCTTCTTACGAAAACACTACCTCACAATTCTGAAGAAAACATACAAAAATTAGTTTGACAGGGCCTCTTGTCTTCTTATTGCCTGCAATTTCAGTATATTTTTTTTGTTTTTAACCAACTACAGTAAACGATGGTTACGCGAAAACAACTATAAAACAATGTTCCACACGGATCTCATGAAACCTTGAACATTTGATTCGATACCAGTTGTTAAGGAAACTAGTGTCTGTGTACAGATGACGTGTGTGGTTTGTTAAGTTTGATTTTGTCACGATCTCGAATTCTGATTCTTTTTTCCACGTGGTCAACGAAAAAGGTCACGTTCGAGGCGCCACATAAAAGTTGGGAAAATTCGCAACGTTCCCTCATCTTCTCCAAGTCTTCCCATTTCCTCATTCTCGGCGAATTAGTCCTTGAACAAGTCGAATGGTTAGTAGCTACTACTGCAACAAAAAACTGACCTCATTGCCACTTTTTTCTTTTCATTCACATGTTCTGTGCGGGAATGAAAAAAGTTGTTCCGAATGGTTTCAAAATTATACGGTTTTATTAAATGAAAGTTTTTTAATGAGTCATTTCCGTTAATTTCTAAAAGCTTTTGTGTAATGTTTTTAGAGAGAAATTTGGCTCCTCCTGTAAATAAAAACGAACGATGATGTCATTTAATTTGGGAGTCTAAAATCCAAATCGCAGACTTCAGAATCTAACAATCTTCAAATCTCAGAATCTGAAACTGTCAGAAGTTCAAATAGCTCTAGACTCTAATAGTTTCTCCTAATAGTCAAAACTTTCAATTTCATTTTATGATTCTGTTTCCACCCCTCATTATACTATGAGCTACTACCACCTTTTCCGAATTATACTCCAAGAGCCAGCTGCAAATTTTTCTGTCTCCTTTCAAAACATTTGGAAGAATTATGCTCATTAAAGTTTCTTTTTTCCATCCAAAATTTCATGTCCACCTCACTTTCCTTTTCCCGAAAGTTCCCGCCATCCACAAATTACCACCATTATTTTTCTGTTTTCATTTCTTTGGCGAAGATCTTACATTCACATTTATGAAATATAACAGCCCGTGTTTTCTTTCACATGCTCTGTTTTTCTTTCTTCCCCGTTTTTTTCTTGTTGCACAAATTCTTCTTTCTTCTTTTCCATTTAGAAATGTATGAGAATGTGGAGCCATCAATGAGTACACCCCTGAAAAAGTGCACAACCCACCCGGTTGTTCCATGCGTTTTCCAGCTATTTTTAGTTCTTACAAGTATCGGCCTTTGTCAAACAAAGACTTAGCAAAATGGAATGGTTGCATACCAGTGACCACGTAACCCTTGTTAGTTTAACGTTTGGAAACGCGCGGAAAAAAATGGTGAGAGCAAATTTGTTAATAAAACCTCATGGATGTGGGGCAAAGTGGCATGCTCTCTATATTGGTTTTCGTGGAAAGTCATATTATATTAGATTAAATTCTGAATTATTGTGTTGCCATTTCTTTCAACAGTTAGTTCCTGAAATGCTTCCATAGCTAACTTGATTGTTTATTGAAAATCAAACCCATCGAGAACGTCGTGAGCTCCGCCCCCGTTTCATTTTTTTCTCATTTCGTGCTTTGTTTGTTTATACTGGTGCAAGTACTCACATTACAAACTCAAACTCATTCACAAACTTTTCTCCATTTCCGAGAAAAATTCATCGGAATGAAATTCAAATTTTTTTCATTGACCTCAATGCTTCCCCCTTTTTTGAATTATTTTAGAGCACTTCCGGAAAATTGAATTTTTTGTTCTGTTCTGCAAAAAGATGCAAAAACGGTGCCACCCTAGTAGTTCCTCAAGGAAATTGAACTTTTTTTTTCTGGGGACACTCAAAGTAATTATTTCCATAGGGCCTTTGCAATTTTGTCCCATGATCCATCAGTTCAAATCAGATTCCAACGACATTTCGTTAAGTTTTTAGTAATTTTTACTTCTCTGTCGCGTGTTGTTATTGAAACGGAACTTCAAGAATGCAGAATTCTAGGATCCCAGATGATTTTCCGTCATCTGACGTAAACTGATCGCCCGAAGTCCTTGATACCACGCTGGCACTAAAATAACCATAGAATTGTCTGTTCTGCAAAAACAGACAGGTGTTAAACTGTACTTCGGGTCTTGCAACTGTATTGTCAATTTTTCGAAAACACTAAAACCGATTATCTTGATTATATTTATATACCGAACCTTTAGAACCTCTAATTTTCTACCGTAGTACATAGTTTTTTTTGTATCCCATAAAAATGATAGGCGTAAAATTGGGCGAAGAAACGATGAGGTAGTGAGATCAGGTGCTACCTCCATTTTAACGAAACCTCGTAAAACAAAGCGGAAAAGTGGACTGGAAGCAGAAATTTTCACCTGCACGTGGTCGCTTTTTGACTGCCGTCATTCTTATATGAACTCTTCCATTCAGACTTTCTCTTCCTCTTTTTTCAAGAAGTTATCTGCCTTCGTCTATAGTTCATCTTTTGATTCATTAATTTTTCAGAAAGCTATCAAAACCCGTCAAAGAATGGAAAACGATCAGGCTCGTCGTCAACGTCACTATCAACTTTTGGAGCATCTCTGTAAAGAGCCCAAGGATGATCGAAATAATGACGAGACCAAACGAGAAGACTATGAGGAGCCACCACCGAGACCCCCAACCAGACGATGGTGAGTTTTTCTTCTAGCTACCGAAACAGGGCACCCCAATATGTTCAAAATGACCAAATTCTTGAAATTTAAAAAAAAATGAAATTTTTCTTGTTAGAATCCTTGTCAAATGTTTTTTGTTTTTCAAAAATTTGTTTCAAAACTCTTCTCCAACTATGGTCCATTTTGAGAACAGCGTTTACGGTTTGATTTTAATTATTAGTTATACCATTTTCTATATAATCTAATCTTTTTCAGCATGTTCTACCGCGAGGATACCGATGTCGTTCGAGTCCTCCGTGCCAAACAAATGTAAACGTGTACCCGATGCCAAAAATTATGACAAAATCATAGACAAACTTCAATGCTGCCTCGCCATTTAGCACTTCATTTGCTTCCAATCCTCGTTGTTTATTTTTCCTCTTCTTCACTAGTCTCATTTTGAAATTGAAACCGTTTTAAGTTACATCCTCAATATTAAACCAAACAGGCGACGTCATCAATTTTCTTCCAATATTCTTTTTTCAAATCGTGATTGCCCCATTTCTCTGCAAATCCCCGTTTCCTAGTTTTCGTATCTCTGTTTCGAGTTACCGTGTAGTTCTTTTTTTTCTGTAACTGTGATTTCAACTTTTCATAACAATGGAATTTCCTTTTGCTTTACCAGCATGTTTCCAATAATATTGCTGCAATGTAAATTATGATCATTTTGAATGAATTAATTGTTCAATGATACATTAATTGTTCGATGCAGGTGAAATTTCAGATAGTGAAACTATTTCAGATCAATGGATCGGTATATCTCAAAGATCTTGTTTAGAGGAAGTATTGTCTGGAGAATTGCTCTTTGATTTCTGCTCTTGGTGGTAGAAAAATCAGATAACAAATCATATACCAGAATTGAGGATCACCTAAAAAACCAACATCTTCACTCAAACACCAAACTCATCATCATCATCATCGATGAAGAATTTGAATAATTTCTCATCAGTTCACATCCTTGCATATTCCCGAATTCTCTTATCATGTTTATCCCTCCGTCATTTTCATAATCCACCCCGAAATATGCCCTATATCTGTCAATTAGTCATTTGAATATCATTCCGAATTTTAATTGTAAATATTCATATTCATGATTTCTCACCTTCAGCTTCCCGTTTCGAGTACTTCCCTCATTATACAATTTCTTAAAATGAACGGTTAAAATCATGTTTTCTGACGGAACAAAAAACAATTCTCCCCGTCCCTTCCATATTATTTTGTAGTTCTCATTTTCAGAAAAAAATGTCGGAGGACACTTACCGTAGTTCAATAAGTTCAAGACCATCTTACAACCGGACAGTGACCACAAACACTCAAAATTTCGGTTCACCTGGATCCGGAAACCGTGTTCTCAAAATCGTCACCGAGATGTCTTCATCTACTGCAGCCAGTGGACTCTCTCCATATGGTCAGAATGCTGCATCCACAATCCGTGACAATCGAGAGCGTGAAAAAAAGGAGATCATGGAGTTGAATGACCGTCTTGCTGGTTATATTGAGAAAACTAGATTCCTGGAAGCACAGAATCGAAAACTTGAGAATGATCTGCAGATGCTTCATGGGAAATCTGGAATGAGTACCGGATCTGTTAAAGTTATTTACGAACTTGAAATTTCTACGGCTCAGACTGTATCAAATGAAACATCAAAGCACAGTAAGGAAGCGGAAGAGGAAATTTCCAAATTGCAAGAGCAAGTTGAGGAAATTCGTAAAAAGTAGGTTCATATAATTCTGTTTGTTTTCGAACCCTTTAATTATTACAGATTCGAAGAAGCTCGAAGCGAACGAGCAGAGGATCGTTTGAAAATCGATGAGCTTCTCGTGGAATACTCTGAACTCGAAGCAGAAATCAACCTTCTCAAGCGACGCATCGCTCTTCTCGAGGAAGAAATTGCTCGTCTTAGAAAAGAGAACGCATGGCTTCAAGCTGAACTTCAACGTGTTCGAACCGTTAGTTAAAAAAAAAAAATTTATGTAAATTTCTACATTAAAATTTCAGAGCCTCGATCAAGAAACCCTTCTTCGTATCGACCAGCAGAACATTCTGAAGACAATGCTCGAAGAGATCGTGCTCATGAAAACCAGATACGACTCTGAGCTCAAAGATCTTCAAGCTATGGCTGTCCGTGATACAACCAACGAGAATCGATTATATTTCAAGAACGAACTTGCTAATGCTATTCGTGACATCCGTGCTGAGTATGAGCAATTGATGAATGCCAACAAGAATGAGATGGAATCATGGTACAAGATGAGTGTGCAAGAGATAAACACACAATCGAATCGCCAGAATGCAGAGAACAATTACATGAAAGACGAGCATAAAAGACTCAAGAACCAATTTAATGATCTTCGTGGGAAGTTGTCTGATTTGGAGACCAGAAACATATTGCTCCAGAAACAACTCGATGATCTTAAAAACCAACGTGAAGATGATGAACGATCGAATGAAGGCTCTCTAAACGACAAACAGGACCAGATTCGCAAGGAAGAAGAAAAATGTCAAGACCTTATGATGTCCCTGCAAATGCTACTTGATACCAAACAAAACCTGGATGGCGAGATCAAAGTTTACCGAAAGATATTGGAAGATAAAGATGATGATGGTCTCAAACAGCTTATTGAAAAAGTCGTGCGAACCACTGCTATCACTGAGGTCGCAGATACAGAGACGATGCGTGTAGTGAAAGGAGAACATTCTAGCAAGAAGTCGTATCAGAGATCTGCAAAAGGAAATATCAGTATTGAGGTTTGTAGACTTCGTTTTTTTCCAAGTTAGTACGCTCTCCGCACCATCTCAATACAGTAAATTCCAGGAATCCTGCCCTGAAGGTAAATTCGTCATGCTCCGAAACACAAGCACGTCCAAAGAAGAATCTCTCGGCGACTGGAAGATAAAACGAAAAATTAGTGGAAGAGGAGATATTGTCTTCAAATTCCCGTCCGATTATATTCTATATCCATCCAAAACTGTCAAGGTATGTCATGTCACCTTCATTCTGAATTATGCGAAAATCGCCACCAAAGCTATAAAACACTTGGAATTGGCTTCTCAGATTGAGATGTTTGTGTGTGTCTTTTTCTCACTCCCTTCCATTTCTATGTCGAATTGATAATCTAATGCGCGATTGCGTTTGGGTGTGGCAAGGTCACTCGACCGTTTCGTCGTAACGACGGGACATGGGGTCGGGTGGGAAAGAAATAAGAGAAGAAGTGATAAACAAGTCAATAGAAGTTACATAGAGAAGGATAATAAGTGCAAAAAAACTTGAAGAACACTCGTGGAATTTCCAGATTTTCGCCCGCGGTCAAGGCAGTGCCAACCCACCAGACACTCTGGTGTTCGAAGGAGAAGACACTTTTGGAGTTGGAGCGAGTGTTCAGACAATTTTGTATAACAGTAATGGAGAGGTAGATTGGAGTTTTATATATGGGGAAAAAACGTTGTTTCATTGCAGAAACGTGCGACAGAATCTCAACGTCAAAGTCAACAAACGACAACTTCGCAAAGCTAACTTAAGATGAATTCAATTTTTATCGCGATCACAGTACCAGTATCCAAATGATGTGTTTTATGCTGCCCAATCTGAAATATTTATCAATTTTTAAATGCTTAATTGAAATTATTAATATAACACGGTTTCAATATATATGTATATATCCATGAGTTATAATATTCAAAATGTACGATTACTATCTGTTATGACTTTCTTTCAATTTCATTTTTTACTCTTCTTCTCAATATCTCGTAATTTTCATTGACAAACTCTTCAAAAAAAAATCATAGACATTTTACTCCCTATAAAATCTATCATCCTAATAACACCCTCACTGTACAATCTATTGATATCAACCCTGTTGATTCCCTTCTCTTTTTTGCGTTAGATATGATGCATTAGAAAAGGAATCGTTCCCCCGATTCTCGACGCAGTTCCGATTCCTCCGACTACAACACGACCCGAGATAAGAAAACACAATCCGGAGAAAAGAGAATTGATGGCTTCCGTTATTCTGATTTCTCGCCGTGCGATCTTCTTCTCCTATTCATACACACAGTGGTCTCGTCAGACAGAGAAGAACTCATTTGGATGTGAGACGTACAATAACATTTATTCGTCCCATTAGGCCAATGGGGGGACAATGTGTACGTGTTGCTGTCTCCAAAGATAACCTTCCCAGTCTTCTCGAATTAACGATCTCGTCTCGTTTTAATCCTGTTATCCGGTCTCTTACTTTTTTGAATCAGGTATGAGACCGAAGCGAGAGAAAAATGGGTTCAAGGTATTTCTCGGGTGATACTGATAATATCAGAATCATTTTGGACGGATTTCACAACTATATCTGACAATCGTTTTTTTAGTCTTTTTTGGTTTCTTAGCAAAAGTTATCCTTTCTAGAACTAGTTACAAATTCCTCATCACTATCTGCCAACATTCACATTCAAAAAGTAATTAGAAACATGACCAATCCCTTTGAAGTTTTCCCGAAATTTGATCATTGATTGTCTTTGTCTTCCACATATCCAAACTGTCGCTTCGTGTTTCTCAATCTGCTATATCTATCACCCTATCTATCAATTAGTCACCTTGATTTATATCTGATCGTTATGAATTCATCGTCTCCCAAAACTATTTTGATTTGAATAATGAAGTGACTGAATAGTCATCGATCACGACCACACCCAATAGTTTTCTTTTTCAACTGACTCATTCCACTGGTCCATTCTTAACGACGCCCTTTTCTGGTAGAACAATTATTCACATCGAGAACATGTCCATTCGTCTTTTTTCCCCTCCTTCTTCCATCACTTTTGCAATTCCAATTCCATCACTTTTGGAGGCGGGATTTCGAACGGATAACGGAGTGACAGAGTGGCTAAGGAAAAAAACGATAAATTGAAGAAAACCGCACCCTTCCATCATCTTCTCTGCGAAACGCCTGCCTATCTTCTGCCCCTCCCGGTCCTTCAGTATACACCTTCATCGAATATAAGAGGCTGTATTCTGTATTCTTGCGAGACGTTACTTTTGAGTGGTTTTTTTTGTCTTCCAGATTTTAAATTTCAAGTTTCTTTAATTCTATATAGGTGTGGTCCAAATTAAAGGTGTGTCTGTATATTCTTCCGATTGCTGAATTCCTTCTGGTTTCTTCTGTTACTTACTTGTTAGTTTTCAATACTTCCATACTTTCATTGTAATTGTTTCAGCGAAAAATGTCTGACGACACTTACCGCAGCTCAATCACTTCAAGACCATCATTCAACAGAACGGTCACTTCTAGCACTCAGAATTATGGAACCCCGGGATCCGGAAACCGTGTTCTCAAAATTGTCACCGAGATGTCTTCATCTTCTGCAGCCAGTGGACTCTCCCCATACGGACAAAATGCTGCATCTACAATTCGCGATAATCGTGAGCGTGAAAAGAAGGAGATCATGGAATTGAACGATCGTCTTGCGGGATACATTGAGAAAGTCAGATTCTTGGAGGCTCAGAACAGGAAACTCGGAGCTGACTTGCAAATGCTTCAAGGAAGATTCGGAAAGAGCACTGGATCCGTCAAAGTGATGTATGAGCTCGAGATCACTACTGCCCAGACGGTTGTTAAGCAAACTGGAAAGGATAAGGAGGAGGCTGAAAGAGAGATTCGCAAGTTGCAAGAACAGTTGGATGAGTTCCGTAAGAAGTGAGTCTGAATAGTATTCAAGATAATCTCATCTTGGTGTAATGATAGACATTTCATTATTTTAGTTATCATATTATTTGAACGGGACAATCCAAAAAAACGAAAAGGAACCTTCTCACTCATTATTGTTTTCAGGTGGGAAGAGGCAAACAGTGGACGTGCTGAGGATCGTTTGAAAATCGATGAGCTCCTTGTCACCCTCTCCGGACTTGAAGCCGAGATCAACCTTCTCAAGAGACGCATCGCCCTTCTTGAAGAAGAAATCGCCCGCCTCAGAAAGGAGAACGCCTGGCTTCAAGCTGAACTTCAACGCGTCAGAGTGGTGAGGAACCGATACAAAAAACAAAACAAACGAATTTTCATTCCAGCAACTTGACCAGGAAACTCTTCTCCGTATTGACAACCAAAACAGAGTGAAGACTTTGTTAGAGGAGATTGACTTCATGAAGAGAGGATTCGATTCTGAACTTAAGGATCTTCAAGCAATGGCTGCTCGTGATACCACCAACGAGAACCGCGAGTTCTTCAAGAACGAACTTGCCAATGCTATCCGTGATATCCGTGCTGAATATGAGCAGATGATGAATGGAAACAAGAATGAGTTGGAGTCCTGGTATCAATTGAGAGTGCAAGAGATCAACACTCAATCCAACAGACAGAACGCTGAGAACAACTACCAAAAGGAGGAGGTCAAGAGACTCCGAAACCAAACTTCAGAGCTGCGCGGAAAGCTTTCTGACTTGGAAGCCAGAAATGTTCTTCTGGAAAAGCAAATCGAGGACCTCAACTACCAACTCGAAGATGACCAGAGATCCTATGAAGCCGCTCTCAACGATAAGGATGCCCAAATCCGCAAGCTCCGTGAAGAATGCCAAGCACTCATGGTCGAACTCCAAATGCTTCTTGATACCAAACAGACATTGGACGGAGAACTCAAAGTGTACAGAAAGATGTTGGATGGAGAGAGCGACAACAATGGACTCCGTCAACTTGTTGAGCAAGTCGTTCGCACCTCTGCTATCAATGAAGTTGCCGATACCGAGACGATGCGTGTTGTGAAGGGAGAGCATTCGAGCAGAACATCTTATCAACGATCTGCCAAGGGACATGTTGCCATTAAGGTTTGTTTGAGGATCAAATAGTATATGTGGAATAGAGTATCATTCCAGGAAACCTCCCCAGAAGGAAAGTTCGTCATCCTTGAGAACACCCACAGAGCAAAGGAAGAGCCTCTTGGAGACTGGAAGTTGAAGAGAAAGATCGATGGAAAACGAGAGATTGTCTTCACGTTCCCATCTGATTATGTACTTCATCCATTCCAATCTGTGAAGGTGAGTGTTATACTAATATCGTTGTCATTTCAAAAACCAGGGGTGATGCGTAATTCTGTTGTGGGTGTGGCAAGGTCATTCTTCGTAATGGGGTTGGATAGAAGGAGAAGAAAATGATAAACAAGTCAACTAGAGAGAAAATGTGAAAGAAAATGGAACAGTATCAAATATATTAGTTTCAAAAAATGAAAGAAAATGAAACGTTCAGATCTTCGCCCGCGGACAAGGAATCGCCAACCCACCAGATGTTCTTGTTTTCGAGGGAGATGACACATTCGGAGTTGGAGCTAATGTTCAAACCATCCTCTATAACAATAAGGGAGAGGTAAGCTTCATTGATTTTTTATAGTCACCTTCCATGTAAAAATTTCAGGAGCGTGCCACACACATCCAACGTCAAAGCCAACAAACGACCACTTCTTAAATCTAGCTTTCTGCTTGAGCTAATAACTTTTTTCTTCTCTTTGTACCAGAAATCTGATAAAATCCCTGTCCTGCCTGCGCCTGCATTTCTTTTTCCTTCTTTAATACCCATTTTTATCAATAAATATGCATTTTAACAGTTTCGTCTGGTCAACCTTTGTGGAATTTGAAGATCATTAACATTTTGATGTAAGTTGAAAAGAGTGTGGAGAGAGATCAATATGATAACGTGATCGAGAGCAAACATAATCAGACGGGTTGGCCATGTAAGACCTAAAACCCCCTAAGATAAGAAGAGAAGGTCCAACCCGATTGGCGTTATCAAATAGCACGCGACAAGAAATACCCGAGTCAGCATTCGCATTTACTCGTTTGTGAGCATTTGTTAGAAAATTTTAGAGCAGTTGGTGGAGAAAAAAAAGGATGGGAAGTCTTTATTATTCAGGTGAGTCTATTTTTTTTCATTGTTAACATTGTTCGTGCTGATAGATAGAGAAGTTGATTTAGCCTCTGAAAATTACATTTTTCCCCCCGAAAAATTGCTCTATTACGAACAGGTGAAATTTTAAATTTTCACCGGTCAGTTGCTGCTGCTCCACCTTTCGAAAATTTGTTGCTTTTTCTCTAATTTTAACTCGCGTAACCTGTCAAAAAGTGCTTATTCACTAGTGATAAGTGTCGTGAGGCTCTCAATAGAGAAACAAAACTGCTGATAAGGCAGAGGTGAAAGTCGTGATTTGCATTCCCGGAAATAGCTGCGTTTGCCGTTTCATTTCTCCCTACTTATTACCTATTTCCTAATATTCAGATTCAAAAATGGTCCGCAAGGACGAGGTCTCCTGCAACGTAGTCGTGGGAGACGACAAGAAAACTGTAGTGAGTTTTGTTTTACTTCGATTTTTTAAAATATTTTTTATCAATTTTCAAACTTTTACAACACCTTGAGGGTATGTTGCAGGTATATGCTGTTCGTATTGGAAATGGACCGATTATGCAAAAAACTTATGAGGAATATGAGCGATTTTTTAACACCGTGGGTTCCAATTATTCGCTATTTTTTCATACCCAAATAATATTCAGACGAAGGACATGATCCCAGCAACACTGTATGTTCCTCCCAAAAAGAAGTTCTTCTTCTTACAATCTGAAACCAAATTTTACGAGAAACGAAGAAACTGGATTCTGGTCATTTGCCAACACCTCGTTGATAATCAGACGAGAAGGTAATAATCAGATTAAAAGTTTGTGAACTCAAAGTTATCTTTAGTGACGACGTGCGTCGATTCTTCCACATTGAGGCTCCAGATGATGACGATAATAATGTGGATTTGGGACCCAGTGAGAGAAAAACGTATAAAATATTCCGATCCTTAGATTTTACCTGAAAATTTATACAGGGCCACCGCCAACGATTTCGACTTCTTGACCACTATTGGAAAGGGAAGTTTCGGAAGAGTTTACCAAGTCCGTCACAAGGAAACCAAGAAAATTTATGCTATGAAAGTGCTCTCAAAAGAGCATATCAGAAAGAAAAATGAGGTAATAACATGAACAATAACATGAGGGCACACGAACTTCATTGCAGGTGAAACACGTCATGGCTGAGCGCAATGTTCTTATTAACAATTTCAAACACCCGTTCCTTGTTTCTCTTCACTTCTCTTTTCAAAACAAAGACAAACTCTATTTTGTGTTGGATCATTTGAATGGCGGAGAGGTACTTCCACCTGCCCTCGATCAATTTAATTTTTGGTTTTCAGCTGTTCTCCCACCTTCAACGTGAGAAACACTTTAGTGAGTCTAGGAGCCGATTTTATGCTGCTGAAATTGCTTGTGCACTTGGATATCTTCATGAGAAAAATATCATCTACAGGTATTTTCAATCTCATCATGAACTTTCTAAAAAATTATTTTCAGAGATCTAAAACCCGAAAATCTTCTTCTTGACGACAAGGGTTACTTGGTTTTAACCGACTTTGGCCTCTGCAAAGAGGATATGCAAGGAAGTAAGACGACGTCAACTTTCTGTGGAACTCCAGAATATTTGGCACCTGAGATCATTCTGAAAAAACCATATGATAAGACAGTTGATTGGTGGTGCTTGGGATCCGTTTTGTATGAAATGATTTTTGGATTGGTGAGTTAGAACTCGTTTAAAAAAATCTTGAGTCCTGACATTTTTTTCAATTAATGAAGTGAAAATTGAAAGTGATTGATTAATAAATCAAATCAACCTATCCAATTTGATCTTTCAGCCTCCATTCTACTCAAAAGATCACACCGAAATGTACGATAAAATTATCAACCAACCCCTCCGTCTCAAGCACAATATATCTGTCCCATGCAGTGAGCTAATCACTGGTCTTCTTCAAAAGGATCGTTCAAAACGCCTGGGACACAAAAACGATTTCCGTGACATTCGCGATCATCCATTCTTCCTTCCAGTCGACTGGGATAAACTTCTGAATCGAGAGTTGAAAGCGCCGTTTATTCCAAAAGTGAAGAATGCAATGGACACATCTCAAATTTCAAAGGAATTTGTGGAGATTCAAATTGATCCGGGTAGGGTTATAGGAAAAGGAAGTTGCCAGGTGCTAGGTCGGATGAATCAACAGATAAGAAGATAATGATATCCCTGAAATCCAGGATTACCTAGAAGCACACTGAATGTGCTCCGTGAGCAACACATATATACATTCACCAACATAAACACATATACACACATTTATACACATATAAGTTCGAAAGGAACCAGGCACACATACACCGCTAATTAGGGGGCCTAGGCGTTGCTCGCATAGTCTCACACACTCTTTCAGTCATACACACACACCGCCCTGGCGAGTCTCAGTCCAACACGGGGCAACGTGAGTCCCCCCCCCCCCCCTCGACTCATAAACCCAAAACCACGCCCTTTATCCCCCTTTTTCTTCCTCGCGTATCCTTCTGGGTTTCAGCATCGTTGGCACCACAACAACTCGCTGTCACTCATCGTGATCATGACTTTGAGAACTTCACATTCGTCGACACTAATCGAGTGCTGGTTTGAGCTGGAACCGACTTTTTTTGATTTTCAATAATCTTATTTTCATCTTACTTCTTATTTACCTCTCTTTTTTCTTTTTATGAATTCCTTCGTTACCATTCACCTTTTCAGTTTGTTTATAGTGTGCTCCTTCTTCTCCAAATAAAACCTCTGGTCTTTGAAAATTACCGCCACTCAAATATTCGCGACTTTTCAAGATTGTTTCTTTTTTGTTTCTTTTAGACAAAAGAAACATGATCAGTGAGCCGGAGAAGTCGCTTTATAATGCATACGCATACTTAAACTTGGCACGGATCCAAAAGAGATCCAGTCAGTTACCCATCACATTGCAAACAAAAGTGAGCAGAAAACATTTCCTTCTTGACTTGTACTTTTGTGATTATTGAATGTCCTTGGCTCTTATATACTGTATTCTAAGAATCTATGTAGTTGAAATCTGATAAAGTACGACTCCTTTTGACACCAATGATTGCGATGTAATTGTATACTGAAAAAGTACATTTTGAGGACTATACTTTGCCTGATCTTACAACTCTCAGCTCTAGGTATAATTGAACGTTTCATGCCCCCTCCCTCCAAATTTTGATGTTTTGCTTCTCCGTCTCATTTTCTTTTCCTTTTCAATTTTTCATTTTCCGTGTGTCCATTCCATTTCTGCCATTCCAAAAACCCATGAACATTCCATTGGAATTGAAGAATGTAGGAGGCAATAGGCGAAATGAGACGCAGAACATGGAGGGCGACGAAAAAAAAAGAACCCCGAAGAGAAAAAGACAATGCGAGTTTTCATATTCACAAGCAAAGACAAAAGAGGTCGGGTGGAACCTTGAGTTGAGCTCCAGCTCATGACACCCAGGAACATGAGAAAAAATAACCTTTTCGAGAGGTGTCCCCCTTTTGACATTTCTACTTTTCGCTTTTTCTTTCTTGTTTGTCCCTCTACCTTTTCTACTTGCTCGATCGCCATGCTAATCACCTTCTTGGCCACCTGCGTCTGGGCATTTTTGAGGCATGCTTATCTTTTTTAAGACATGGCTTATCTTTTTTCTTAGCATATTTGTTTTTGCTAGCTCATCCTCTGAATTTAAAGCTATAGAAATGTGAATCATTTCTAGTATACTCTCCTTTCAAAATGCTTTGATTCCATACATGTCCGTATACGTATAGGAGATCTGCGTCTAACATTTTTCAAAAAAAAAATTGAATTTTACCTGAAAAATCATGAAAGTACTAAAAGTATGAAACATTTTAAAATTATACAGAAAACATTCAAAAAATCGTTTTTTTTCCATAAATAGACCTCCGGCTCGTAAAGCCCGTGAGATAAAATTTCAATGAAAATTTTTTGAAATTTTTGAAATTTCCTCGAAATTTTAAAGAAAAATTAGAAAAATTCCAAAAAAAATTGTGTTTGAAGTTCCTCGAACTTTTATACGTGAAACAGCGAGTAAAACTGGAAATTAAAAAATTGGGTCTTAAATGTATGTTTGATTCCTGTGAACTCCACTGTTTGTACTTCAAATCCTTTGTCCCCAAACTACATTTATTCTTTATCAATATATGCACTTTTTTTGACAACATAGTTCACATTTATCGGATTTCCTTCGGATACCCATTTATAAAATTGCTTCGGTTGAAAAATTTTGCTTAAAACAAAATTTGTGCTACAACACAAAGAAAAAAAAGAAATTCTTGACAGAAAAGTTTCAAATTACCATTTCCTTGTTTCCTTCTTCTTTATTCTCTCTTTTTTCCTTGCCTTTTCTCTCTACCAAATGGTTGCTATGCTTGTCCCATAATACTTTCACTTTAATTGCATTTCCATTCATATTCTTTTTGTTTCTTTGTACATTTCACCTGCTCCGTGAAGAAGAACATTTCTTCATTTCTTCAGAATTTCGTCTTCTCCTTCTCCATCCGCCTCTGAGGCGCCGTCCTCTATTTTGCTGACAACATCAAGGAGCAATGAAACTGAGGTAGACATGGACTTTGACGAGATCTGGCCGTACACAGTACAATCCACCATACTTCTTATCCTTTTTATTATATGGATGTGAGTTTTTGATTCCTTGCACTTTTAATGCTCTTTTATATAGAAAAAAGATGAAGTATAGAAATATACGTGAACCGAATTCTCTATTATTATAGGATTATTGGAGTGTTTGTGGCGAGGGAAGTGCTGTTAGTACTGCTCGATCATCGAAAGATTAAGTGAGTCTGCTTCTCAAGATTTTGCCTTCCGAAATGCAATCCATCAAATGAACGATAATTAGAGTCAGATGGCTTGACTTTTTCGATCAAAAACAAACATTTACAAATTCTAAACGGATAAGTATTGGAAAGAAAATTTGGAGTCTGTATTTTTTGAGAAGAGGAACATTTGTGCACAAACGTCACATTTGGAATAGATAAAAACAGGAAATTCAGAATGGCGACTTTTTGTCAATTAAGTGAAGATAGAAAAAAAAGAAAAATATATGATAATGAAACTTTCTGATTAGTAAAAAATGATAAAATGCGGGCTGAGTTAATTATTTGAAAAATGGGAACATGAAAATTTTTTTTAGGATTTTTCTCATTTTTCGATTCAGTTGATTCGATGGGATTTTTAGACTGATTTCAAAAGAGATTTATTTTTGAAAGCTCTGGTAATATTGTCATCGAAGGCTAATGCTGAAATTCTACAATAAAATACATGCAAATAGTTGATTCCGGTTTCTTTTCGATTCCGTACTGTCAGATAGTTTATTCCGATTCCCCTTTTTGACGAATAAAAATTTCTCTTGAACCAAATTAGAAATCGTAGCTTAATTTCCAAAAACTGTGTTTTTTTATGATGAAACAAGTAGTTCCAAAATGTTTTTGTAAAATCCAAAAGATGAAACCGAAAAAAAAGTTTCAAAGAACATTAAGTGTTTCTGACGTCATTTCTGATTTTCAAAAGCTCCAAGTTTTTGTTCAAAAACGAATGAATAACTAATAGGTCCACACGTTTTCACACTAGACCCCTAAAACACCTCGATTCACCTGCACCTTATCCACAAATACATACACAACTACATTATAGGAACATTTTGCAGACGAAAACCGTTGCGAAAGAAAAAGTATAACGGAGCTTACAGTGTGAAGAAGAAGCGATTCGTGAAAGAAAGAGACTATGAAGCGGTGGCGAATGGAGGAACTGAACTCGTGTGATGACACACTGGCATAGTCATTTTTATCATTTCTTGGGACCCACGTGTATTTTGACTTTTCTTTATGAATTTTGATGATATGAAAGGTATTTCGTTCACTTTATGTTTTCTTGAACTACAACTGTGATTTCTTGCTATTTTGTTGTTGGTATGTAAAGCCCTTTTCCTTATAATTTTCTAATGAACAATATATGAATCATAAAAGTTTTGGAAGTAATTAACAGAAAAAGGAAAAAAGTGTGATTAACGATTCATAGTACAAAGCCTGTGCTCGTGGGAGGCAGCACATAACGGAATCCATGGAGCAAGTTAGCCCGCTTTTTCTCAAAGTATAATGACAAAAGATCATCGTCTAAATGGATTCAAGAGCTTATTTATCCAGCACCCCCATCAGTCCGACTTCCAGTACCATACATTCCAGACGCCGTCTCACTTGCAACAGGAAAAAGGGAAAAAAACTTTAGCCAAGCTTCAGTACCAGTTACTAAAGAAAAAATTCCCGTCAAATCAAGACAACGATGATCATTGTAACTTTATTTATTTCGATTTTGAGACATGCCTATAATAGGACTTTTAATTTTGTCTACTTACAAAAAAAACGAAAGGTGTGTACTGATTAGCCAGATGCAAGCATCTGTTGATCCCTTTCGCCACGGAGAGGCTCAGTACGTGAAAGAGAAATTTTTTTTTGATCACGGGGAAAACTAGAAAAACCCCAAAGAAGGCAAGGGGGGGGGCGTAACACTAAGAAACTAAGAAATGCAGGTCCCCATTGGACACATCGGATCATCCTGGTAAGAAATCTCCGGAAGGTCTAAAACTAAGAAATGCAGGTCCCCATTGGACACATCGGATCATCCTGGTAAGAAATCTCCGGAAGGTCTAAAACTAACAAATGCAGGTCCCCATTGGACACATCGGATCATTCTGGTAAGAAATCTCCGGAAGGCCTAAAACTGAAAAATGCAGGTCCCTATTGGACACATCGGATCATTCTGGTAAAAAATCTCCGGAAGGCCTAAAACTAAAAAATGCAGGTCCCTATTGGACACATCGGATCATTCTGGTAAGAAATCTCCGGAAGGCCTAAAACTAAAAAATGCAGGTCCCTATTGGACACATCGGATCATTCTGGTAAGAAATCTCCGGAAGGCCTAAAACTAAAAAATGCAGGTCCCTATTGGACACATCGGATCATTCTGGTAAGAAATCTCCGGAAGGCCTAAAACTAAAAAATGCAGGTCCCTATTGGACACATCGGATCATTCTGGTAAGAAATCTCCGGAAGGCCTAAAACTAAAAAATGCAGGTCCCTATTGGACACATCGGATCATTCTGGTAAGAAATCTCCGGAAGGCCTAAAACTAACAAATGCAGGTCCCTATTGGACACATCGGATCATTCTGGTAAGAAATCTCCGGAAGGCCTAAAACTCAGAAACTAAAAAAAGTGGTAGACTGACGATTTCTTAGCCTTATACTATTATAGGGGGCAGAGCAATGACCTAGAGGTCAAAATGTGAAGGGTGATGATGTGTGTACAGGTGTCCTTTTGTTAGTGGTCGTATGTCGGCATTTTGTGAAAAGAAAGTCTTCACATCCTAAATCATTTCTGAAAAAACAAACAATAGGATTCTGAAAATATTTAGGATGTGAAGATTTCTTAGATTCTTTAGGGTGTGACGATTTGATAGATTCGAAAAAATGTTTGGGGGGTTGGGATCCCAAGAACGACACGCGTTTCAAAAACTTTGCGAAAAATATGAGGATTTCAAATTAAGTTGCGGGGTCACAAGCTATAATTCTTCAACTTTTTTCCAAACTCAGGCTCATCTTTAGTTGACCTTACACTTGAAACCCACTCTAATAACTCAGTCCGATATACGAATAACCGTACATAATTTTTAGTATTAAAAACCGTACTCTTGGATGCTTCTATGCCCTGTGGTGGCACTTTGTATAGAACTGCTAGACAGTCGGGTAAGATTTTATTTCAAGTTTATCTTCCATTCAGTGATTTGTTCCAATGTCTTTTAAGAGCATTCATATTTCCACTATTTTTGCAAAACGTACAATTTACAATATTGCAAGCGCCCCACCTTTCCAAAATTTACCGTTTTTCCGGGGGAGGCTTGAATTTCATATGCTAATGTCGTCCGTACTATCCGGTGCTTTTTCTTATCTTCCTGCGTATCTTTTTTTACCATATCGGCTCCCTATCCTACGGTTCCTGCACGGCATTTTATTGAGGCAAACAAAGGGTGATATGCTATCTTCCCTTCTTTTTCTCCATTCATTCTTAACTTTCGGCCGTTGCCATTCACGGCTATCTGAGATACTAGGTGCCCTTGCACATCATTGGCTGACATTGCTAGCTTGTATTCAAAATGGCCCTTTCCGAATCCCCAGCAGTGGCGAGATGTCATAGTCGCGAAATGTACCGTAGACAAATTTTTCGTAGGCCCATTAGGCCCCGAGCTGAGCTCTGATTAGTAGCAAATTTACATTATCCAATACGATAGATGCATGTGCAGATGAGTCTCGAAGTATTTTTGGCTCTATTCGATTTTGATTGCCCCAAGAAAAACTTTCATGGCCCCGAAGGTTCTTATAACCCCACAAAATTAAATGTGGCCCTAAGGGTAGTTCATAATTGTTTTATGGCCCCAAAAATATTTTGATGGATATAATTTTAGCCGACTAGAATTATGCTCTTTTACATGCTCTTTTCAAATACTTTTTAGAAGGAATTCTTTAGAAATACAGAGTAAATCACTGTCGAGTGAAATTTTAAACAAGGTTAAAAAGAACCCGTTTGCTTAGGGTCATCAAAATCGAATTACGTATCTTCCAGTTTGTATAAATTTTGAGAGTAATTGATTCACAATTCCTTCGAGGTTTCTGAATAGTAATCAAGTTAAGATATCGTAATCTTTTTTCCCTCCTAATCGAGCCCACATCTAGTTAAGCTCTTTCAAACCGTCACGCAATGTGCATTATTAGTTCTACACATATTCCATAACCATAGAAACACGTATCACTCTTCTCTGACATCTCCCTTCCATTCACGTCATCCACATCTCTCCTGTTTTTGTTTCCATCGATTGAGTCTAGGACACCTATCTCATCTAGAGTGTGCGTGTATGCATGAGAACTTGGAGTAACGGTGTGTGCTGACCGCTGATTCCCATGGGCCTTTCCCGCCCAACACAATACGGTCTTCGCTCACTCTCACTGCATTCATGCTCCTTTTTTTATTCCATAACATCCCTTCTTTTGTCTTCTCTCCTCCATTCACCTCGTTTTTTTCGTACAAATATCGGTTTTTTCAGAAACTTCTCCCAACATGACCACCGCCAAGATCGTCTCTTCCAAGCCCAAAAAGGATACCGTCGTCGTGCTCCAGACTCCGGAGGAGCTTCTTCAAGCAGCTCACAAAAACACTGGGAAGGAGACCGTCGCCCTGATCGTCTTCATCGTCTTGATTGTGGGCGGGTTCTTTCTTGCCGTAAAACTGACTTGAATCTCGGACTCTGCATCTTGTACTCTACACATGAAACCCTGCCCTTTTCCAATAATAAAACTGTTTATTAAAATGTGTTCTTTTGTCGTTTTAGCAAAGTGAGAATTTATACTAATTTTCGATTAGAACATCTCTACAAGCACGCAGCGTACTTAAGACATTGGTAATTAGTCAGGGGTCAGTGCACCGTGCGTCATTGCCCGCAGAACGAAAGAGAGAAGACACGCGACCCTTCCCCCTGTCTCCTCCGTTGCCTCCTCCGTCCTCTCTTGTTCTCTTCGCTGTCTACGTAGTATGTCTTTCCATTGAGTATCCCCTTCTCCCGTGCCGTCGATAGCTCAGTTGGTAGAGCGGAGGACTGTAGAGTCAGTGGGTATCCTTAGGTCGCTGGTTCGAATCCGGCTCGACGGATTTCTTTTTTGATTTTTTTGTTGGATCTATGGAACTAATATTGAAGACGCTTACTACTGTTGCAGTCTTTTTTTAGTCCATAGAACTCGTAACACTTAATTTTTTTGTAGTCCCATTGTAATTGGAACACATAAAAAATCATAGGATTTGAAAAACTTTCTAGAAACAAAACAAATAGGCTGCAAAATGCTTGAACAGCTTCTGAAATCCTAGGAGATGAAAACGCTTTATGATAATTATATACCAAACATTTTCACACAGAGAAAACCTAAACATTTTCAATTTGTTTATTCAAACCATCCCACACAAACCTTTCCTCTCTTATTCCCTCCAAGTTTCCCTGAAAAGTGAAAATAAAGACCTGAACACTTGAACTTGAGTTTTCGTAGTTTGTGAGTGATAACCCTTTCAATTTTTGTTCAATCTTCCAAACCGGAACGCTGAAGACCAAAGGTCTTCCAATTTGACAAGTTCATTAGTAAGAAAAAATTTCATCTTTCAGACTACGAAAAATGCAAAGGGAAGCTTGATGATCCTTTTGCAACCTTCTTCGAAGCGCTCATTTGGAATGCACATAATTTAGCAAAAAAAAAGAACTGCTTCCCTTTCCCATTCTCTTTCTTATTGCACATTTTTCCCATTCGCACTAATCCGCCTCTCCTCAAAATTCTAAACGCTCCATCAAGAGAAGTTTCGTAAAGTTTCAACAACTCCACTTTTTTGGAGCATTCTATGCAAAAATTCTGAGAAAGGGGCGTGGTTATTTCTCAAACTTGACAAAGTTTCAAGTCACATGCTATCGTGTCGTTGATTACAAGCTTCATTGGCTCAAAATTTTGTAAGATCAACTTCATCTTGAACAAATTTGTTCATAAGAAATTTATATAGTTTCCTGGTGCTTCAAGACGTTTTCACGTGTACAGTAAGTGTTGATATGAAAGCGTTCTAGAGAAAAATTACTCAAAACCATGTTTAAGAAAACTGGCCTTCTGTGTGTCCAAAACCCAAACAATGGATAATTTTACATTGTCCGAAAAACTAATATGGTTTCTAAATACTTCAAGTCAAAGGGATTGGAACCTTTGACGTTTGAAATTTAGACTTGTATTTCTTAAGTTGATGTCTAAACAAGTTTCTTACAATATCTTATCACTTCTTTAAAACCAAAGATTTCAAACGTCAGAAAATGTCAAGAGAACTGATAACGCGAGGTGTTAATTGATGTGTCCTTTGGCGGCCGATTTGTTTGAAATCAATCAAAGATAATTAAAAATCTTATTGGATATGTCTCTCAAACTTTCTCCTAACAATTTAGTGTTGCCTTCTTTCTTCACTTACCTATATGCGTTAATCCATAAAAACCAGAGGTTTTTTGTGGCCATCGTAGCCTCTCATTCCCCATGCGCATAATATTTCCGAATGCAAATCCTTTTTTTTTTGAATACTCTACATTCGTCGGTTTCACAGCCCACAGCTTATTCTGCTCTTTTCACATGAGCATTGGAAAAAAAGAATCAAGAGCCTCATCAAGAGCATTCGAAGCTTCACCCCTTCTCCTCTCTCGAGGTTTAACGACGCGTTGGAATGAAGTGTAGGGTTTTTTTTCTATTGTGCTGTGTGTCTGATATCAGGGTTGCGGATTGACGGGCCGGCCCGTCTGGCCCGGCCCGTCCGCCCGGCCCGGGCCGGCCCGGGCCGGCCCGTCTCAAAAATTTTCCGGCCCGGCCCGTCGGCCCGTCAACAGTTCTTTTCAGAGAAAAAAATTTTTGAAAATAAAATTTTTGAATGAAGACATCAAAATTTTGCCACCGTCTAGGTGGGAAATTCTTTGATCGACCTGATTTCGACAGTTTTTTCATTCAATTTGCAAAATATAGGTTGGAAGAGCATAAAAAAGCCGAAAAAGATTTCGATTTCACTTTGAAATACTTTTTTAACATCTATTGATAACAAATATAGAACAAAAAATCTTCAAACTAGAAAAATTCGAACTGAAAATTTTTTTTAGTATGCAGACGGGCCGGACGGGCCGGGCCGGGCCGACGGGCCGGCCCGGGCCGAAGTTTTCAGAAAATCGGCCCGGCCCGGCCCGTCGCAACCCTGTCTGATATATTGAGAGAAGTATTAGAGTGATATGTAGGTGTGAAAAGAGCAAAGTTGGCGGACTACGGTAGTCTGAAGGAATTTGGAGGTTTTGTCGGTATCTTTAGGCAACGTTTTTTTTTATTCGACTTTGGTGGGCACAAGCAAAAGTTTCATGGCCCCGAAAGTTTTTACGGCCCCAAAAAGTTAATTGTGGCTCAAAAAATCAAATGTGGCCCCAAGGGTAGGTCAGAATAGTTTTATGGCCCCAAACAAATTTTTACGGCCCCAATAATTTTAGCCGACTAGAATTACGGGCTCTTCGATTAACCTTTTAAAGAATTTCAATCGACAGTGCTTTAGTATGTATTTCTAAAGTATTTTGTATGAAAATGAGTGTTTGAAAACCATCAAAGAGCCCGTAAAAGAGTATGATTCTAGCCGTCTAAAATTATTGGACCATAAAACTATTCTGACCTACCCTTGGGGCCACATTTAATTTTTTGGGGCCATAATTAATTTTTTTGGCCATGTTTGATTTTTGGGGGCATAAATTATTCTGATGCCACGAAACTTTTGCTTGGGGCCCTCAAAGTCGAATAGAGCCCGTTTTTCCAATTGTTTGAGAACAAGTTAAGACGCATTATCGGAGAAAGTCGACCACCGGTGCTGGCAACTGGCACAGGGCAAAAAACGTCGGTCACCAAATTGAATGATATTTGCAGTACTTATGCTACTAAGTGTCAGAAATACAAAAATAAAAATTTTATCGAGATTGCTCCATGTGGTGCTGAAATATGGTGCAAAATCTGAAAAAGGGCAAATTTTTTCCTGATTGAGATATCGATGAGATCTCTTCGGGAGAATGTTTCTGACACTTTTTTGAGCATTTTTCATGTTCAAGGCTAACGGCTAGCTAAACTGCTTCATTCTGAAAAAAATGAAAAAATGTGATTTTTTTGCGTTTTTCACATAAAGCTCAATTTTGTAGCTCGGCCCTTTGGAAAAACGTATATTTTTATTTTAAATTCAGATTCCCCATCCAATTTACTACAAAACCCACCAGATTTGATGTTGAATTTCTTGCACCAGAGGGGTGCTCTGAGCCAAATTAGATGACCCACTTCAAAAACCTCATTTTTATTTTTTCTTGTTTTTCAACGTTTTTCATATCGAAACGTTCCGTGTGATAGTTTTTACATTTTATTTGTTTTTTGATATATTATTCAATAATTTTCTCTAAATTTTATAGGTATTCACCCCTTACCGTATAACTTTTCATCCTATTGAAATTTCGAAAGGCGCAACGCACATTTTTTGGGGTTTTCATTCAATCATCATTTTGAGTATTCCAAGTATTCAAAACGTGAAATTTTATTCCTGATTTGGAATCTACATTAAATTTACTACAAGAATCATCTACTTTCATTCCAAATAACTTGCACCAGAGACATGCTCCAAGTCAAAATACATGATACACTTCAAAAATGTTATAATAGTTTTCGTTTTCTCCATTTCTTATCTTTTCTCACCGGGAATCGTGTCCATATGGGGTTTCTATCTTGTAAATGCTTTTATTGTGCTGTTTTCTTTGAGTTCCATAGGATAATTGACCTGCTTCTCTGCTGATCGGCTCCGAAGATATGAACGTCCGAGCACAAAATGGTACGTTTTTCAAATCGGCCGTATCAGCGCTGAAAATAGTCCTAAGAGTCTCAAAATAGTCTCAAAATTTGGGAAAACATGTACCTTCAGATACTCTACAAAATGACAAATAGAAATTATAATTTTGAGCCAAACACTTTTTCGAAGCAGGGGGCTCGTTTGGGCCGAATAGGGTCAGCACATTAAGAAAAATCTTTTGCTGAAAATTAAAATTTATTTGTGTCATTTTGTAGAGTATCTGAAGGTACATGTTTTCCCAAATTTTGAGACTATTTTGAGACTCTTAGGACTATTTTCAGCGCTGATACGGCCGATTTGAAAAACGTACCATTTTGTGCTCGGACGTTCATATCTTCGGAGCCGATCAGCAGAGAAGCAGGTCAATTATCCTATGGAACTCAAAGAAAACAGCACAATAAAAGCATTTACAAGATAGAAACCCCATATGGACACGATTCCCGATGAGAAAAGATAAGAAATGGAGAAAACGAAAACTAACATTTTTGAAGTGTATCATGTATTTTGACTTGGAGCATGTCTCTGGTGCAAGTTATTTGGAATGAAAGTAGATGATTCTTGTAGTAAATTTAATGTAGATTCCAAATCAGGAATAAAATTTTACGTTTTGAATACTTGGAATACTCAAAATGATGATTGAATGAAAACCCCAAAAAATGTGCGTTGCGCCTTTCGAAATTTCAATAGGATGAAAAGTTATACGGTAAGGGGTGAATACCTATAAAATTTAGAGAAAATTATTGAATAATATATCAAAAAACAAATAAAATGTAAAAACTATCACACGGAACGTTTCGATATGAAAAACGTTGAAAAACAAGAAAAAATAAAAATGAGGTTTTTGAAGTGGGTCATCTAATTTGGCTCAGAGCACCCCTCTGGTGCAAGAAATTCAACATCAAATCTGGTGGGTTTTGTAGTAAATTGGATGGGGAATCTGAATTTAAAATAAAAATATACGTCTTTCCAAAGGGCCGAGCTACAAAATTGAGCTTTATGTGAAAAACGCAAAAAAATCACATTTTTTCATTTTTTTCAGAATGAAGGAGTTTAGCTAGCCGTTAGCCTTGAACATGAAAAATGCTCAAAAAAGTGTCAGAAACATTCTCCCGAAGAGATCTCATCGATATCTCAATCAGGAAAAAATTTGCCCTTTTTCAGATTTTGCACCATATTTCAGCACCACATGGAGCAATCTCGATAAAATTTTTATTTTTGTATTTCTGACACTTAGTAGCATAAGTACTGCAAATATCATTCAATTTGGTGACCGACGTTTTTTGCCCTGTGCACACTGTTCATCGGGTATCTCAGGCAATGCGTCTTAAACCCCTAGAAGATTCTTAAAACTACTTTCTCACTCTCTATCGTAGCATGAGATCAATTGTTTTTATAGTATCAATGGAAATCAGTTTGCAAGCATGGGAGGTCAACGCCACTTTCCCAAAGGCATATATTTTCAAGGCGACCATATTCTCTTCATCCCCCAACAATAGCTATTTCCTTTTCCAATTTTCACATTTCCTGGGACTCCCCAAAGAATGCGCTTCCGGAAAACACTTACTACGAGCGGCGATCTTTGTAACTTGTATTCTGCTCGAGGAGGGTTTGTTGCCAAAAACAACTCTTTTTCTTCTAATCCTCTTCTGTGTGTAAACCACACAAGGATTCGTTCCATATTCCAATTAGTCACATTTTTTGTCTTCAATTTGCTCTCATACCTCATCCTTGTTTTATTGTCTTTTTCCTACTAGTGCTCGTGCTTCTTTCAAAATTTCGAAACAAAACAATAAATTATTTGAAGAAGACATCGAAACATGTCTTCCGGAAATTGCCTTCGGTGAGATGTGACCCCATAAAAAACGTAATAGCTCCGCCTTCTCAAAAAAGTGGATGTATTAAGGGGGCATGCTAAGAAGCTTTCCTGCTATTTGTGTACCACCCGGAGAGTTGTTTTTTGTTTACGGCTTCCCCGGTGCCAATTTTGTGTCTAGGGCGCCAGGCTTCTCATAAAACCTTGTGTCCGGGCTTTTACTAGGAAATGAAAAAAAAACCAAGTTCCTTTTTTTGCCATATGTATTGAATAAGCATTTGACGTTTCTCTATTCTTTGGCGCTGCTCCCTGCTCTTCCTAAGTAAATTCTCGAGAGCAGAAACATTTTGCTCCTTCTCCCTTATCCCTTTTCTTCTGCTCTTTTCTCGTATTTTTTCCTCGTCTTTTGGTTTTTTTTCTTGCGCCCCTTCGACGTCGCGCCGCGCCTCGTCGTACCTCAATTCGGTCAATTTTCCGCTCCTCATCTCATCAAGGCTGTCGGTGTCAGGCCGTGGCGAGTCCTCTTCAAATGCTCATGCTCTCTATTATGCTCTGGCTCCCCCTATCGATTACGAGATGCGCAGGCCTTGAGCTCCTTTCTTTGTGTGTTCTTCACCCCTGTCCATGCTCTTACCGATATGCGAAGAATGGACGCAAATGCATTCTGTCGTCGTCGTCAGTCGCATTGAGGCGGAGAAGATTGGGGGGAAGAAGGAGCCGTGCCAAGAAGAGCAAAGGCGCAGGAAGAAGGAATACGAAGATTGAAAGCAATGAGTAAAAAATAGACATATGAGTAGGGGTTTGCTCAGTATCTCACATTTGAATTCATTCGCTCATAAGTAACTCATACAATTATTTTTTTTCTATCTTGTGGGAAACCTAAAGGCGCACTGGGAAAGTATGGACGTGAGTTAGGTGATAAAATTTGTTCTAGTAAATTTCATCTTCCTCCTCTATTTTCCTCTTAACAAATCATTTTAATCTCAGGCAAAAAAACATTTCATTAAATACTATGAATCTCCAGAAAACACGTAAATAAAAAAAGGCATAAGGTTCGGAACACGGAGGAACAACATGAGATAGATTGCCGGGGGGTCGTTTGAAAACGAGAGAGCGGGGTGGCATGTCATTACACGCGACTAGTATCCATCTTATTTTGCAAGCCTGGGTGTCCTCCTCGTTGTTTTTTGTTGACCAGTGTGTGAGTTCAACTTCTGCTAGCCGGTCTAGTGTTCTCTGTCAACAGACCCTCTTCTGTTTTGTGTCTTGAGAAGTTTCAGAGTTTCCACTATTCGAGATAGCAATCTTCTCACATTAACCTTGTTGTTGAATTATATTAGTGGGAACATAAAGTCACCTCACATCGAACAAAAACGACCTTGGTAGTGTTGAAAATGTCGTCGCCTGATGAATTTTATGGAAATTCCACTCGTGTTCCCCTCCACCTCTGTTCAAATTCAAATAGTAATCTTTTTTACCATTCTAAACCGATTTTCCCAGTTTTTTTGTCAATTCTCAAACCATCTCTATCTGAATAGAAAACTTTCGTATCTTCTCTCATTTTTTCTCGACTTTGCTGACATGTGGACCAAAACTAATAAGACGGAGAGCAACTCTGCAGAGCCAATAAAATTTGAAAGTTTTTCTGTCCCTCAAACCACATATGTTCTTTTTCAATGTAAATTGGCAGCGTTTCTTCTTATTACAACTTTTTTCACATTTCAATGTAATTTTCGTACTTTTTCATGGATTATGTTTTCAGACTTGGCTACGGTGCGCTCTCAGAATGCATTTTCACGATCCAAGTGAGTTTAGAAGGTAGAAGGTTCCAAGTTTCTGAGACCTTTTATGGTTTTTCAAAAGTTGATAACAAGTCATTGTCAGAATTTTTGGCATTGCAGTCTTTCCGTTTTTGATAATATAAAACTTCTCATTCTGTAAAAGTACTTTTTTCTTAGGAAAATCGGGATCAATGTACCCCATTCGGAGCAGAATTACGCTTTATCTTACTTCCTTAAAAAAATTTAAAAAATTCGCATCCATTTCAGTAGCGAGCCTAGAAGATCAAACAAGGAGACTTGCGTTGCAAGATGAACCAAACAAAGGAAACTCCACTCCCAACGAAGTACCGTTCTTCAGACCAATGTCACAAATCGAACTGATTCAACTCGTTTGCCTTACACACCCTGCAATGGGCTCAGAAATAATCAAAACATTCACAATGAAGCACCCAGTAGCCTTGGCAAAACAAAAGGAACTGTTTGCCCTCCGGCCTAAGGTCTTCTCAATGCTGATGAAAATTGTAATGGATCCATATCATCCATACCGAGAGCTAGAGGAGTATAAAACTGTAATAGCGCTTACGGAAGAGTACTTCCCAAGAACTGGAGCCAACGAAGAAGCAATAGCTTATTGGGAAACGGTGATTGATGGTGCTCTTTTCTGCTTCGCGACTTGCTCTTGCATCCAAACAGCCCTTCTTGCTGAAGAACTCTCTGCACCTCTTCTCATCACATCGGATCTCATCCCAATATTGGAAAATCAGCCAACCATCAATGTCATCCGACCAGATATGATGGCTGGGCATAACATACTCTACTTGAATGATGTCTGTGTTCATGGAGATATTCAGCCACGTCAATTCAAGTTCCTTATGGAGATGGGAAACGCTTACAAGTTCTTTTTGTCTCGCAAGTTGGCCATTCTGAAGAAGTTGGAATCTGATCCAGACTTTTGTGTTGGACTGTTCAACGTCAGCGTTAGAGTCAAGAAATTTCCGTCGGTTTACATCAGTTTCATCTGTAAGTTCAGAAGTTTTCAAATTTTGAAAATTTAAAAGGTAGAAATACAGTTAAAAGGTAGAAATCCAGTTAAAAGGTAGAAATCCAGAAAAAATGAAAAAAAAATTGATGGCCGAAAAAAAAAAAAAACTAGGCCATGTGAGGGAATGTTAGGCCATCTGCTATTGAGAGCCATTTTTATTCAATAACTTCGAATTTCTTTTTTTTTAGGTTGCAAATAAGTTCAAGTTTCCTTTTGACTATCTTAGTGTTTTAAAAATAATTTTCTGAAAGTTTAGTGAAGCAAAATCCTGGAATCACACACATCAATGGAGTCAACTTTAGCGATGTGATCCCAATGATTTGCGTCAGCCCGGATTGTCATGAAAACCACGGATGTTGTGAGTTGTTTTTTTGATTAGTATGTTTGACTGGAATATAAATTTAGAATATTTTTTATCACTTCTCTAAGCCCGAAATTCAATATATCTTATCTCATTATTGCTCATTTTTCAGCAATAAATCCCCATGCCTTCACACACATCTACATCCGTGTCAACAGTGTCCAACTAGAAGATCCTACAATGGCTGCAAACAACACTATCAATTTTGCTGCAATCACGCAAACATTGAACGGGTTGAACCACGGTCAATACTTCGACACCCCAATTCCGTCGCCTGTTGAAGTTGTCAAGCACGATATCACTCCATGCCTTGGGCCAAACAATGAGATCTTGCTCCACAAGTCGTGGAACGAGAGTTACTTGTCATCGCTGGCAAAACAGTACTTCATGATCAATTCTGCAGATGAGAAGGTCATGAAGCACTTTATGTATCCGGAAAGTGAAATGGTTGGGTATGAAGGTGAGTAATTAGTTTTTTTTCAAAATAATATGTTTATTTTTCCAGATGACAACATGCGTTTTGATGAGGACTTCTTCCAAACCTACCAGCTCTTCTTCCCAGGCCTTCATTTGAAGCTTTGAACAGATATTCCTAACAAAAAAAAACCAATAATCATTTCGATTCTTTCCACTTCACATAATCCCTTTCCCATTGGTTTCTAAAACCCAAACTGTATAATAACCAACTCAAAACTTGAGCTTATTCCTTTTTTCATTTCTATTCTATTTTAATCTTCATCCATTCAATGAGATCCACTTCTATTTTTTATCCATTTTCTTCCAATTTTTCAAATTGATGCTCCAATACACCTTGAAGTTGATTATACAGCGGAGCCATAAACCCAAATTTATTCTACAACCCTATGTATTCTAGTATCCCTTCTGGAGTACCATTTCAATTGTAACTTGCATATCTGTTAGATATTGCATTGCTTTCCACGATCTTCATGTTTTTGCGAATCTCGTTTCTTTTCTCCTGTCGCTCTATGGTTTTTGTTTTAGTTATTTTTAGTCAAGTTTTCATCCTTAATTTATTTCTATTGTCGCTGACTGTTTGCCCCCACCCCATCCCCACCCCTAATACCCAGTTTTCAGAATCTTTATCGCTTTATTGTGCTTAAAAACATGGATACTCAACAGTTTTGAAATTATAAATTTGTCACATTGGGAATGAAATTAAAAATATTTATTTTTCAGGTATTCTTTTTGAGCCAAGCGTATACCTCATCGTAGACGATCAACATGACCGCTCCACCTGGTCCAAGTCTCATCACTTTTGGTAAGAGTCCTTTGTAGAGAGCACCGAATCTGAAAAACAGTATACGGTACAGAAAAGATCATAAAAAGGTCCAGAAAAGTGTATGGACTGTATTTTTTATGAACTGTGATATTTTGAGAGAAAGTTTTGATTCTAAAAAACAAAATATGGACGGCAACTCGTTATGCGTTTCTGAGTTATCTAGTTGAAATCGAGAATGTTTTTCAAGTTCGCTTATTGGAAAAATTCATGTCCGACCCCTTACTACAGTCAAAATTTCAATTTCCAATAAATTCGATGAGATTTCTAACAAAGTGGAAACTAATTTCCTTATTCAAAATCTACTTTTTCACCTGCTTCACAAAACGAATCGGTTTTCTTTTGAATTTTATCTTTCCCCAAATGAAATCATTTCCAAACTAACCCTTCCTCCTTATACACCAACGAAATCGTCTGCATTGTACCACTGTACTTTCTAGCCAATGGATCTGGCTGTGGACCTTGAATTCTACTCTTAGCCACATCGAAAGGAATATTGAATACTGATGCCAGAGATCCCGCGGTGAATCCTAACGCAATACGTCCGATCAGGTTTGACGTTGGGTTTTGCTGAAAAGGTGTACATTGTGCATTGGTGTCTGATTCTTGGGTCTAACTTTAGCATCTGGAATGATTTCCTTGCAACTGTGGTATAGTCCAAAGTAAACCATATTCCATGCTCCATGTCTACCAAGTGTTGCTCCCAATCCGCGGTAGAGTCCACTGGTTCCGAACCCTTCCGTTTTATATATCTCTCGCGCCATTGCAGCCGTCGATCTTTGCTGGAACACCGAAGATTAATAATTCATTTTCCCTTTCCGGTTTGTTCGCAGACAACATGCGAACCGAACAACGCGTCGGAAACCAAAGTTTACCTCTTTGACGCTTGATTTTCTGTCTGCTTGAAGTCTCACTTTTACCACCTCGAATGGGCAGATAACGATGGCCTCGGTGAGTCCAGAAAAGAGCCCAGCGAATGACATTGTCTGAAAAAAAAAAAACAGTTAATCTTCTGCCACATCATAAGAAGGCTATTGTGAATGCCAAAAAACTGCGATAAGAAGGGCTGATAAGGTAGTGTTTGCGGGAGTTTCGAACTTAAAAAATGGATTAGATGAGAAGGTCGTCATCGTGTTTTGATACAGCAAAGAACACTTGAGCTAAAAAAATTGCATCCCAATTTTTGTTTACGTAACAGGAAAGAACACAGTTCATGATTTGATAACAGTATGCGAAATTGTCAACCATAAAAGTTCAAAAGTTCAACCCACCACCGGCATTGGTATATCAGAATGAGTAAATGCAATCTTGTATTGCTCGAAGGTGAAAAACTTTGTTGCTCTTTTAGGTGTCTCCGCTAGAATTGGTGGGAGAATACCCTGAAAATGATCTTTTGATCTTTCCCATCGAATTTAATTTGTACCTTATAGAAACCCCCGATGCCCTCGTTTTTCAGTGTTTTCACAACACAATCCATCATTCCCTTGTCTTGTTGTCCTAGTTGAAGACGGGTCTTCACAACGTCCAATGGGTACATAAGACATACTTCGACAAGACCTGTAAGAAGATTATGAAATTTTACTTGAGATATTTTTTGAAGGTTCAAAAACCGTTTATCGTACTTGTTATTCTTTCTGATTTTCAAGATTCACCATTGTCTTCGGTGATTCTTTATGATGACGACAACATCTAATGATTTCTGATTTTCTAACTGTAAAGAAGCTTGCTGGTTACCTTGCTGATCGTAACAAGAACACGAATAGGTTACAAAAAAAACTGCGTACTGGAATTCTTGCGTATCACGTTTGTTTGAAGCAAGGTGATAAAAACCACACCACAATACACTCAAAAAAAGTTTTGAGAATGTCACATTGTTGTTCTCTCGTTGAACCCCCCGCTCTTTTGTGACATATGCTCACCTGCGGACCCGCCAGCTGTGATTTGTCTGCCGCCCTCTTTCAACTTATCGGTCACACTCATAGTGCTGTAAAAAAAATAGTAGAAATATAAATAAATTGAAAAAAATCATCAAAAATAAATTATAAGCAACATGAACGATATTCGATTTGAAACAGATGTAACGACGTTTGAGAAAATGTTTTTAAAAAATCACTGATTTGAAGAGTTAAAAGAGCAGATTTTTTCCTTGAAAAAAGTGGAAACTGAGGGCGATAAAACAGTTGTTTTCTTTGAGCAATGAACTTCTAATTTTTTCAAAACCTCAAAGGCAAATGAGCTATATTCTCACAAAAAAATAAGTCAAAGAAAATCAATGAAAAAAGTGAAAGGTCGAGACTATTGTGGAGATGGGGAAAACGGCAACATACCGTCTGTCCTATCTCTTCTTTGCATCGCATGGACAATAGCGCACATCGTTCAATCAAAAACAGTGAGAAGAAGATAGAAAAAACTGATAAATTTAATGGTTTGTTCGATGGTTTGCAGAGGAAAATTAAAATTTTTATTTCATTTTTGTATATCCCTTCCTCAATGTTGTGTCGTTATTGCAACAAATTTTTTTTCCAAAAAATATAAACTTCTAAAAAAAGACCAAAATAATCTAAAAATAAAAAAGTGACCAAACACTATTAAAAAGATTGTAAACATCATCCAAAATTCAATGAAACAGCAAAAATGAGGCAAGGTTGGTCCGGAGGCGCGAAAACAAAACAAAACACACATATCCTTTGCCACGTGAGCAGTTTTGAACAAGAACAAAAACACGAGTATCTTCTTAAAATCTGCAAATAAAATAAAATAACAGAAAAAATCTGATTCATTTCTATTTTTTTCCGTAAACATTCGTGATCTTGATTGAAAACATACTCCGCAAGAGAGATTTCATCTTTATCTATCCTTCCTCCTCTTGATTCATTTGATTTTTGATTCAACTGTAATGTTCCCTTTTCACTTTCTCGTATCCCTAATTAGCCGATTTCTTGAATGGCATTTCTTATCAAGAACCCCGGGTGAATTTTTTCTACGAATCGTTTTCGTGTCCTCTTCCCCACAACTTCCTTCTATCAGTTACATTCATTTGGTTGGGTCAAACAAAAGGGTAAAACTGTGTAACAAGAGATTCGAGAACAAAGAATATAAGCTTTCTCTTTTTGAGGAATGGTACCAGGAAATTTAGTCACACCAGTACAAAAGAAGTAAGACAATACCCAATAACCAAACCGATTACACTTCAAGACAATTCGAGAAACGACCAAAAAAGGAGATAATTTTTCAAAATACAGCTTCTCTGTTATCAGTGTTGTTTGTTTCAATATGTGAGTGTTTTTGGAAATTTCATTTCACACAGTATACACGTCAAATACAAATAAGGTGCTTTAATCAACAATTTATTAATAATGATCTTATAGGTTTGACGTCTCACTGATCTCCCATATATGTGGTCCAGATCTCGGAAAAAAAACATAGATTTCTCATGCAGTTTATAGGAAAATTGCTTCTTCTGTTTCAGATGAAAAATAAAAAATGACAAGATTAGAAAAATAGGGATCTCATGTGTGTGTGTGCGTTTGGGGACTTTTTTTGACAGGAAAAATGAAAGGGAAAGGAAAATAAGGATGATTATGATAAGAGAGGGAAGAAATTCGAAAAAAGTGGAGTCTACACGGAACTAGTTCAACAGGGAAGTGTGTGTGGTGTTGTCGGAGACGCATAAAATAAGTTTTCAGGTGTACTGTATATATGCAGATAACGTTCATTCACATTTTTTGCTCAATACGAACAGAACAATTTTGTTTTGAATGGAAGGATGGGTTGTAAGGGTGGTTTTGCGACCCGCAAGTTTTGCAATGCGTCTGCCGCACGACGAGATCGGAGCTTTCAAGGGTAGGAAGAAAGGGGGCGGTGTGGTTGGTCGAATAAGGGACGAAAAATAAGAGGGCAAAAGGAGGGAACGGGGGAATGGAATGAGAAGAGAAATTTGGAATGACTCTTGATCACAAATTATGACATTTGAAGAGAGAGAGAGAGAGCATCTAGAAGACGTGATGGAAGGCTTCTTGCCAAAGATTCTAATTGCGAGTGAACAGGCATTGGATTGGCGAGAAGTAGCAGTTTCTTGGATATGACTTCTTCTCTGATGCTCGCCGCACACGATCGGTAAGTTCCATGCGGTCCTGACGAGAGAGCTCCCGCTTGGCGAGCACACGTTCCGCCAAATCGCGCTCAACGAACTCCCGCTCGAGGTCACTGAAAATGGATTGGATTAGGAGATTTATTTCATTCAAATTAGGTGCACTTGGCGGTCGTTTAGTCACCACTAGGGTATTGCGTGGGGAGGCTAATTTTTTCGAACCAGAGATGCAAAAAAGGATAAATGAATTCTATTGTGCCCCCTCGCTTTTAAGCTAATCAAGCATGTACGATTTCAGTTGTTAAAATTAGATTCTCAATTCTAACCAGATTGCAGAACAATCTGCACGATTGGTTCGACTTTTGAACCTAAAGGGGAAGTGGGATTTGAGGTCAAACTACACGAGCCGTTGCACATAATTAAATTCCGAACACTTACTTGAGAAGAGCCTCGAAGATGGCTCGATCATAACGCTGAGCTTGCATGACAGCAACGAGGGCAACAAGAGTGACAAGCAAGAAAGTGAGTACCCTCATGTTGAGATATTTGACACTGAAAAATACCAAATGAGCACTTTTGAAGCGGTGGTAGCAAAAAAGGGGGTTATACGAGCCGGAGGAGTGAACTACTCAATGAACAAACAAATAATGACGAATTGAGGGGGAGAGATGAAGGACGTATTAAGGAAAATGACCGCGTAGGTCGAAAATGAAGAAGGAAACTTTATGACGTGGCACAAGAAGGCGGGCACCGTGGCGCCAAACGCCCGCTCCCTGCCGTCTGTGAAATGTGGCGAGAATGAGAGAAGCGGTGGATAGATGGAAAGGGGTGACGTCCAGCTGAAGACGTCTAGGGTCTGATGGGCGGAGACTAAAAAAAAAAAGAAAATAAGAGGTAGTTGTCTAATTGTAACATTGTCGAGGGATAGAGGGAGGAGACACCCGGGGAAACCCCCTTTTCGACAGTAAGAAAAAGGAATCAAGAACAACTTTTTTGTCTCTCCCGAATTCCCTCCCACCAATTTCATCGCCAAGTTCGTTGAGTAGGATGAGCTGATTTGGGTTTGGCCAGTCTGATAAAACGTCGACGAGCACTTCTGATAAAAAAAGAGACTTTGCCCTGGAAAACCGTACCGAGTCTGCGTTATCAGACCTTAGAGTGCTCAAAACATCATTTCTCGTTGGAGTTCAAAAAAGTCGGAAATTTCCTTTTCTTGAAAATACTAAATACTAGAAGAAACACGACGTCAAAGATTGGCAGATTCGATTTGCCATGCAGGTGCAAAAATTAAATGAAACATATTCAGATGTCGGCAAAATGGGGAGACTAAAAAAACCAAGAAGAGAAACCAAAAGTTCTGATTTTCGGACTTCTTCTTCTTCCTACGTTATTCTCACTGATCGATCCACCAGTCCGTGAGACAATGGTGATGTGAATTGTGAAAGTTTTTTTTTTTCTGGAATGACACCATTTATTTTTGTTAATGAGAAGTTTTTAATCTTGATCGGATTGGGGTCTGAGTAATTCTACTCGTAAAAATTCGGAAGGCTGGGATGATCCATCAACAAAACAAGACGTCCAAAAACGTCTTCAGTTTGCAGAAGATGTTTTGAATCATTATTTCAGAAGACCACCATGATATCAAAAAAATGTCATAACACATCATTGAGCTTCTGACTATTTTTCACGCGTTCTTTGCGTGTTCGGAACTTTTTCAACCGCAAACAACTTCAAAAATGAAAAATAACTTTTGAAAATCAAGAAGATCTTCAATCAGCATTTGCGTGACGGTTTGTTGATATTTTGGAGTTTTTAGGAATTACTACTAACCTCAAAATCTAGAAGAGCAAGCACACGATTTACCGTAATCTCTTGAAGGAGGAGGTCATCATAAACCGAGCCCCTCATGTGATTGTTCTTGTACTTGTTTTTCAGATTTCGAAACGCAACAAAGTTAGAGAATCAAAAACCTTTAAGATTATCCCTATATACTCCGTTTTGCTCCAGTTTTTCGAAAAAAAATAATTAGGAAGCAACTTTTGGTGACGTGGAAGCAGAACTTGTGTTCGAAAGTCTGTTGTTTCTTGAATTTCCAATGGGGGGTTGAATGTCGAAAGATGAGACTTCTTAATGAGTGACAAAAAACATGATCGTAATAAATGAGCAAGAACTTAGACATGCTCTGATGCCCCCGGAAGTTATCGTGTAGAGCATAAAAGCTCAAAAGAAACGCGATGATGTCGGAAACAAGGAATGTGGAAGCTAAGAAGAAGAAGGAAAGGAAAAAAGTCGTGAATGGAATGGAGCACTCTTAATTCCATTTTTTTCGAAGGACTACCATGCATCAGTGAACTTCAAGAGACGTCTAATGTGTGTTTCTATTTAAATATCCTGAGGACCTTTATATAATTAGTTCTTCTCTTCCCTCTTTTTTGCCGTCTTCTTGAAGAATTTTCGGAAAAAAAGAATCTATTCATATTCGTACTCTGGAGAATTTACACTTGAGACTGGGAGAAAGAAAATGAAATGAAACGATACCATATCCGGTTACCACTTGAAAGGTGACAAATTGCAAAAGTCATATACTGGTATTGAATGTCTAGAAGAGCTCTTGATATTCTAGACCGCTTCTGGTACGGAAGGACACCCACGTAACGAAAAACGGCTCATTTTCACTGAGACTAATGACTGTAATTTTCCCGTCTAATTGCCCTGGTATCTGTCAGTTTTCAAATGATGTAAGAAGAATACGAAGTGGACTACTAAATTACGGTATTTAGTACTAAATTACCTTGTTTTTTTTGAGCTGACGCAAATACCAGTGGGGATGGTCTGATATCATAGAAAGACAGCTGATGTGTCATTAGAATTAGCTTACAAAAATGAGTAGGCGGAAAATCACTATCCCAGGTGGATATATAGAAAAATACTGATTTTGAAAAATAACCGATCAAAAAAATACAGTATCACCTGTATCCCTGTTTTGCAATCAGAAATACAGGCACGTTCCAAGAACACGAAAACTAACAGGAAGTGAAAAATGGGAAAACGGCACAAAAATTTGGGGATTTAGTAAGACAATAGAGGGACTTGTGGCCCAATCCACTTTTGAAAACCACTAAAACCGACGCTCTTTTATCCCATTGTTTCAGTCCCAGGAACATAATTCAATTGAGACCGACTATCGAGGAATGAAACGTCAAGCTCCGCCTACATTTTTCAACTGAATTAGCCATCGGTGTCGTCAGCGATTGGAATGGAAACTGGGAAACAACTAGGGATGAGAAGAGCAACAAAGCGGAGATTTCAAAGCTGTGACTCAAAGTAAGCGTCGTGACGCCAAAACAATTGTCCCTCTCCAGTGAATTATTTTATTATAGTATTGAGTAATCATGAGAAGCGTAAGCATGAATTAACATGTTGGAGGTCCATCTATTTTGAAAATCACAAATTTGATTAGCATACTTGCAACGGGTGAAACCTACGTATTCCAATTTTGGACTTTTTCTCAAAGATCCTGATTTTAGTCAGCAGAGATAACTCAAAATCTGTTTTCTACGTCTTAAATGTGTCAAAAATCATCTTGATACTATATTTCGTTTTTTATCAGGCTCAGAATAGATTTAGGATTAGCCAAAGATTTCCTTATTTTTCTACAATTTTTTTTCAAACTACAAATCTGAGATTGAACACAACTGAATGAAAAATATTTTGGGTCTCAAAGTATACCAAAGAAGACGTTGAAACGTCAAATATGGGGGACCCCCTTTTATTACGAAACCCTTTTTGAGACCTTTGAGACAACATCCTCGTTTCGAAAAGTTGTCAACATTAGGAGAAGGAAGCGAGAGACTAGAAGATTAAACTGGGCGCACGATGATGTCTGGGGTGTTCTCTTAATGAAATGGGGCTTTTGAAGTATCGTCGAAAAGTGCTCTCTCACATCCGGAAAAAGGAAAATGAGAACAAAAAGTGGAAAAAAGTGTTACCGAGGGAGACACACCCGTTTATATATCTAATATTTATCTCGCCACAACAGCTGAAACTTTCTTTTTTCTTCTGTTTCATTTTCACTTTTCCCCTTTGATCCTATTAAAAAAGTACGTCATTTTCTCGTACGACACCTACAACTCCTACGTGCAGAACTTGAGCAAATGTGTTCCGGATGGAGGTCTTATTCCACTCATTTCCAGAGCTCTTCGTTTTTAATAATTGTCCAATTCTACAGGGAGTGGTTCCAGTCATTGTTGTGAATAACACTCAAGACTAGGCGAAGAAATGAAGGCACAAACAAGCACCATTTTTACTTTTCCTCTCCTCAAGCAAAAATATTTTTTCTTGCGGAACCAACCTAAACGTTCCATTTCAGGCTATACTAAAATGCAAAATCACTGATTTCGATATTGCATTTTCTCGATATCAGCTTGTGTAAACAACTATCAGTGGAAGCCGGTGTTCGTTTTCTTTCTTTCGCCTATATCGGATCAGCTGTGTTGTGTTCTCCGAGTTTTAAAGGGGGGAAACAGGGAAATAAAGAAACATAACATGACGTTTCTGGGGATGGTGTGGTCATCATCAACCTGCTGAATAAGAAGGAGAAGCGAAAAAAAAAACACAGATCGGGTGGTTACACAAACAAGCTGTGAGCTCAAAACCTCAGATGGCCTTTGAAACTTTCATTCAATGTCCATTGTCAATTGTCCACACCGAAAAAGCCAAAGAGGACCCATCTACGTAAGATGTGTCCAGCCCCGAACAATAAATAACAGGAGGAGACGGACACGGATAAATAGATTTTTAATGAAGGATTAGTTCCACTTTTGGACGATACCAAGAAAATAAATGAAAGAGAAGGAAGATGTTTTCAAGGTCTAGATTTGCTAGAATTTTATATCTACATTTAAAGGTTAACCGGGTGTGGCGATTAGATCAAATCACATCATAGCTGGTTCCTTCCTGTGACTTAGCAAATTAGATTGCCAGAGTAGGTGGCATAGAAGAGGAGCAAAAAGCGAAAGGAAATGACAAGAATGTTCAAGAGTGAGAGGACCTCACTTTTGAACACCACATGAGTCAAGAATTAAAACCGGCAGTATTATGCGGGATAGTGCAAACAGAAACCGCGCCTACATCTTGGAAGAAAAAAGACTTCCAGTTTTTGATGTTTGTGCTCGTGCCTAGGGTAGTCATCACGTTCGATTCCTATATCTTTTTTCTCCTAGGTATGTTTTACGTGAAAGTTCCACGTACGAGAAGAGTGCAAACATACCATGGGCTTTTTATAAAAAAAAGACTAGTTTTCCAGAGTTGTGATACTGAGCAGAGAATACTACAGAAATAGCTATAGACTGTAGTACCATGATTTCGAAAGTAATCGAAAAGTACAGTTTATGACGTGATGCCTTTATTGAAAAGTCACGATTCGGTAGTTTGAGCCTAAAATACTAGATCTTCCCATGACGCAATTCTAACAAAAGGTGTAGGTAGAAAAGTTGTTTTTACAATGTGAGTCATATTAATAGGTAAAAAAGTGAATCATAGATTTTTTTGAGTTTCCGAGTCCCTGGGAATAGCTAAAAACCTAAATGACAAAAGAAATAATCAAGTAGTTGGATTAGTTTGTCGTATTCTATACACCTACAGTAGTCCTAAAGAATTTTCGAAGAACACTACTAATTGAACTATTGAGAACAATTCCAATTACCCAGACAGACTGATCGTACGACATCAAAGATCGTAGACGAACGCTTCAACAAAAAAAAAAAAAATTAGCGTCCAGGGACCTCAAATCTCAAGATGTGCAGAATTTTCAAAACAACCCCTTCTCATTAAAATTGTTGATTCATAGTTTTTGGTTCCAAAAGTATTGTTTTCTTATCTCAGCAAAAAAAACCTCACCGATCGAACAGAACAAACACAGGTGATTTGGGAGCAATGAATGTTTCCCCGCTGCCTCTCGGCAACGTCAGAACGTGTTTCGGAACTAACGTGATACCTTGTTGTTTCTATTTGACATTGACCTTTTGAAAGGAAATGGAAGAAACTAAAAACTAACTCGTTAGAGGAGATAAATGAAAGAAGAAAGTGGATAAAAAAGAAAACATGTAGTGGGGTTCAAGAAACTGGAAAATGATTCGATTGGCATTTCCTGATGTGTTAGGCAGACAAGGAGGGGGAACAGAAGGGATGTGTGAAAGATGAAAAGTCCTTTTTTCTATTTTAAGCTGGTGACATAATTTCTCCTATTTTAATTGAATAACAAAAGACGAAGAAAGCTATGTTCAACTTTCAAAGAATGCGAAATATGATTGAAGGCAACTTGCAGTTTTGAAATTTTTCGTTCTCTCTTTTTAAAGTGTATGCGTGACTGGAACACTTCCAGATTGAGACAATGATGATTTATTGTTATTGACTTCAGAGATCAAGAAATAATTGGTGTACTGAAATTGCAGGGTACACTCGCATTCTTCAAAAAAATTATGATTGATAAGTGTTCGCTAGACTTTTGGTTTTTTGAGAAGCTAAATTACAGTTCTAGCATTCAGGGAATTCAGCATTTAAATAAAAATTAGCATGTACGATTGTTATTTCCTTCTTTTCAAATGAGAAATTGGAATTCGAAAAAATAAACGAAGCGACTTTCCAAACTGCTGGAATCAAAGAAGGGGCGGAGGACTGTAAGAATGATGTGAAGATTTACTACTTTGTGTTTTTCATAAAATCTGTCAGAATGAGATTCCTACCAAGACATCAATGATAAACGATGTTTTTGAAGTAAGGGTCAATGACGATAATGCATATGAAACAAAGACGATTAGAAAACAAATTCCGGGAAGTGTTCGTTTTCTCAAATGGAAAAATACCGTGAATTAGTTGGTGTGTGGTTCCATTTGCAGCTAATATGTCTACTGAGTCATTTGGCATTTGGATTTGTGAAAATCATTTCAGAAAACGGTTCGTGTCTGAAGTCAGAGTCGGTGAAGACAACACCATATAGCTTCTCTTGGGGGTATACAAGTTTATTGAATTAGACACTTCTGTTTTTCAAATAGTTCTCTATTGGGAACAACATTTAATTAGTCTTGCCAAATGGGAACTTTTTCCGAGAGCTTGGTTCTCTATTTTGCAAAAGAGTTGTTCAGTTAGGAGTATTTTGTTGTTAGAAGATTTCAGCGTTTCAGAAGTCAACACAATTTCGAAGGATACAGAAGTATCCCGAAAACTATGAAAAATTATATTAAAACAGTGAAAGCTTCTGCTTTTTGGGTAGAAAAAAGTGAAGAAATCGTAAAAATCTTCATTATAGAACTGCAAAGTTTAGAGTCACGTAAAAATTCAAATATCTTTTTTTCCTTTAAAAACTGTAACTTTCCTATTTGTGAGAATACACATTCACTGTTATTAATTTTCCTGAACTACATCAAAACAATATACAAATTTTTTTCACAAGAACTTTCTAGACGATTTTTAAATAATTCTATGGCTGAGGCTTGATCTTATATCCACTTATCTGAATCTTGTGTTCTTACAAACTTCAAGAATTAGTCTCTATATTGACAGTTCAGTCTTAACTGCTGATCCAGGGCACTTTCGATAAGCTCAAATTCTTGTCTTGCTACTGTTAAAACATCCACTATTTTACCCTCTCCTTTATAGCTTCGTTCCTAACACATTGAAAATTTTTGGGTATCCAGATTCACATGACTCAAAACCTATTCCAAATCCATGCCAAAGCCCACAAATCCGCCTTAATTTTCTACTACTATCTTGTTGTTTTTGCCCAGTTTTTTTTCAAACACAAATAGGTTTGTAGGTTTAATAAAATCCAGGATCATCTAGTTATTATACCACCTCTTCAAATGCAAATAGAATAATTCAAAAATCGGAGGTTTCTGGTATTTTTTTTGCGAAACACTGATCCCTTTCTTCTTTTTTTCTGACAAACAACGTCAATGAATTCACTTGAGATCACATCAGTGTTCTTCTCACCGATTATTTATTTTGTTTTCGAACGGGGGAAAAGGAAAGATTCTACCATTTTGCATACTGGTCTTGTCTAGACCGATCATAATGACACATTTGTAATCTTATGATTCTTAGTGACTTCATATCGTGAGCTGTATGATTTATGAGGAAATGAGAAGGAAGACGAAGCAAAAACGAACAGAACATGAAACATTTAAAGAGAATTAGTTGAAATATTCATTTTCTCGGAACATACATGACGTTAATACACACACAGCTGAAACATTTCGACACGGCGGGTTATAAGCATATCCTTTTTTTCTAAAGGGACCCACTTGAAACGAGCCAAAGTTCACTCACAGAAGACGCAAAAATGACGTAGGAGGTCTTCCTCTCCTTGAAACAAATATCCATCCGTTGCCCGAAGTAATATGAGTGGGTGTTGATATTAAAATGTATGGTTATTAAAGTTTGGGACTGAGTGAGTGCAAATCCTGGAAGTTTTGGGCATAAAATTTGCTGGCTAGGTTTTCCATAAAAACTGAATCATAATTTGGGTAGTACAACGACATCTGAATCATATCCTCTTCAGACAGACATTATTCATCGATTCTTCCAATTAGAATTTCCTGCTTCGTAATATGTTCAAACTCGAACTTTTATCTTTTTTTCCTGCACACGTTCTTCTTATCAGTGAGAATCAATGATCACCTTGCCTAGTGTGCAGGAAGTGACATCTTGATCGATTTGCAGTTATTCTAGTCACATCTGGCTAGACTTTCCTCCGGATTTCGACCTTCACATGAACTTCCGTTTGCGTCCGACGTGTCTGAGTCCGATTTTTTTAGGGAACTCCGAAAAAAGAGTTCGCTAGCAGGGGAAATTGAATTTGTGCTTTTCAGCGTTCTCTATAAAGATTCCTTTTTGACGTTATCCGTGGAATTGAATTTGGTTGGGAAATTTAGAGGATGCAAAAAGACGGGGGAATACGTTTACCACCCAAGAGATTTTCTGGGGGTGTTAAGGAGGGTCGAAGTTAAAAAACAATAGGGGGACCATGGGGTGTTATCAATTCTTCCAACTGATTTCTTACCATTCTGCTTATAACATTTGTAGGCTGTAACTCTGGTCATCCTAAACCAAAATGCACAATATTTTACAGAAAGATGCCGTAAAATCTGTATAGAAGGGCATGCCCTTCTATATTTCCATCACCTAGAAAAAAAATCTCTGAGTTCTCAAAATGGATCATAGAATCTGTTATAGATGAGATTTAAAACATATTTTTTAAAACATTCCAGCCAAATTGTGGCGAGGATTTTAATTAGACTAATTTCAATCCGTTTCAAGTTCAATACTCTGCTAATTTTGAGCTCATAGGGGTGCCCTTATATTAAAGGTGCCCTTCTATTATAGGTGCCCCTCTAATACAGATTTTACGTTAATAAAGTTATCTTCGATGATGCCCGTTTGGTTTAATTTGTTTTAGGTCAAAAATGGAACGAGTTATCGCTCATTTTGTGAGTTCCTGATTGTTTGGTAAATTCAATTATGATTTTTTCTGTGATACTTTACATCAAATTTCATTTTATCACTTGCAAAAGCAGCAAATTGATACAACTCTATTTGAGAATGATAGTTGCGGGCAAAGACTGTAAGTCAACACGGAAATAAAATTTCTACCGTTGCCCATGGAATAATTGTATATAAATTTTTTTTTTTTCGAATAATCTGGAAATTGAAAACCGCTATTACAAACTCCGGACAACATTCATTTGAATATAATACATCTAAAATAATAGGTAGTAAACAAATTTTTGTATCTTCTTCAACTTGATAAAACTAACTTCCTCAGGTTTTGCATCCTGAGAACATTCGAAGCTGTCAAAATTCTGTTTAATCGTGTGCTTTTCAACTCTCTAAAAATTGCACACTTCCTTTTATTAGTCAACTACAAATCAAAGAAATGACGAGCCACCCATCGACTTCTGCTCTATATTTCTGCACATGTGATCATTAACTGATAAGGAATATCTACACGTGCAGAAAACGTTTCCTGATAACAGCTCATCCTTCTCGGGGCTTCTTCCACTTTGCCTAAATTCACCGATAGCGGCCGGCAACTGTCAAGAATACTAATAATGTGGAGGAAAATTTTCTGTAAGTGAATTTCTCTCTTATTTCTTCTTTTACTAGCCTCCAGTTTTCAGTAGTTTCATGTGTGGTACTGTATGTGCTGGCCACACTCCCAGATATCGGAGCTCCGGGATACTCTTGCGATGCAAATCTAATGAAGAAAAGTAAAAAAGTTCCAACAAATGTGAATTCTGTACGCCCAGCTGATATTAAGGTCATAATGGCTCTTGGAGATTCATTGACTGTAAGTGAGGATTTGTACTTTGAGGATCTCTGGTATCGGGTCCGGGTTCGTGAGAATGGAAAATTTCAGAATAGGAAATGGGGAAGCGTGGCCTGCCAAAACTCTCATGCTCAGAATAGACCATATAGAACATCCAGGTTGAATACCCAAGTACCCCCAATCCATTGTCTGATATTTTTTCCCACTCAGAAGTAATGTACTTTAGGCTGCAAACGGAGCTGGAGCAGAGGACCCCGTGGCAGTTGTTCTTCAATATCGAGGACTTGCATTCCAAGCCGGAGGCGATAAGTCACTCGACGAGCACGTCACTATTCCAAGTAATCCAATCTCGAGTGGTTCATCACACACTTCCTCATTCAGATATTCTCAAAAAGTACAATCCAAACGTGTTTGGATACTCTAATGGAATTGGCTCGCCGAATGTTTGGGAAATTGCTCGCCTCAACGTTGCAATGCCAGGCGCCAATGCGAAGGACCTTCCGGGACAGGCGAGACAATTAGTGTCCCTTCTCCAGGAACATACTGAGGTTTTCGAATGACATAGTTTTTGTTAGAAGACTATAATTATTGCAGTCTGTTAACATGAAGGAAGATTGGAAGTTGCTGAACATCTTTATCGGAGGAAACGATATCTGTGGTTACTGTAGAAAGCCAGTGGTTAGGATAACCCCTTCAACTAGAGGAGAATATTGAAACTATTGAAATTCAGGAAGATTCTCCATACAACTGTGCCCAGAACATCAGTCAAGCCGTTCAAATAATCTACGACAATGTTCCACGTGTAATCGTTTCGGTCACTGGAATGCTGCATCTCGAGATGCTGCGTCAAACTGATACCGGTCACTGGTTCTGCCAACGTTTGCATCAGTATGTTGCAGTTTTGTGGTTTTTTTCTTCTCGCTACAAAAACGAGAGAGAAAAACTATTTATCGGTATATAAACACTGATCGTTTGTTTGCAGCGATGAGTGTGGTTGTGAGAGCAACAAAAATTTCACTGATGCGGACATCAAACAGGTACGGAAGTATGACGGAAGTGATGAAACACAATTTGACACAGATTTTTGAATGACAGTTTGAGAAAGGCTATTATTTCAGGCTTGCTACGACTATAATAAGTACGAAAAGGCATTCGAAACCGCTGGAACTTTCGAGAAGGACGATTTCACCTATGTTGTTCAGCCAATGTTCCAAGACACCCTTATTCCCCCAATGGTGGTAGGTGGATGCTTCATTGATCCCTATCTACACCTCTTTTCCAGGACGGGAAACCTTCTCAAATCTTCTTCGCCCCAGACTGTTTCCACTTTTCTCAATGGGGACATGCTCTTGTGAGCACATATCTTTGGAATAACATTCTCCAACCAGTTGGATCCAAGTCCACAGTTTCCAACATGTCGGTACCACTCTTGCCATTGGCTTGCCCAGATCCAGTTAGTTTTTGCATAAATATCTTTTTAATAACTTTGGTTTTTCAGACCTGCCCCTTCATCAGAACCCCGAAGAACAGTCAGGATTGCAGCAAGTATATGACCCCGCACGCTTGATTCATCGGGTTATTGTATATGTGTGTTTGTATCAAAAATGTTCATAATTTGAATAAAACCTTTTTTAAATTTACATACACTCCTACCGGTATTATCGTCATTGCATCAGACTTGCCTTGCGAAACATAACTACAAAAAAAATTTACTTTTTCTATTTTGTTCAGGTGAAAAGAAGAATCAGAGACTCAATGTGTCATCGCCTACATTCCGATGTTAAAATGGAATTTCAATCTGTTTTTTGTGGTGTGCGCCAATTGTGGGAGGCTTTGTTCACAGTCTACCATAAAATATTTTCTATTATCCTGAACATTCCATGAAGACTAACACCGTGAACTTTCTAGCGGAGACAAAGAATCTCATCAATTAGGAAGCCATATCTGATTTTGCAAAAGGAATCTTGCGATTTCAATTTCAAAGAACATTCTCTTCATTCTTCTTCCTCAAACACCATTCTGGCATCGTCATCGTCAAGCTATATGCATATATAGTTTCTGTCTCTTCTTTCCCTCCTTCTCGGTCGTTTTCACTTGCGTCAGAACAGTCATGTATCTATCCGCGCACTGCTGCTGCAGGCAATGCTATCGGAACTAGACTGCGCCACACACACAGATGGGGCCACCGCCGAGTCAATTCTTCTTTTCGTTTTGTTCTCTTTCTCTCTACCTCTCTCATCAACCCGCGCAACAGTCTTTGCCTGTCGGCAGGTTATCATAAATGCCTTTCATTGCCTCCTTTCTTTTCTCTCTTCTTTCCTTTCTAACCGTCTATCCGCCCCTCTGAACTGATAACGGATTACTGAGATTACAATGATACAAATTCTTCGGTTTTGGTAGTCAAAAAAGATAGAGAAAAAAACCAAAGACTTTACTGGTAGATATCTGATTGACTTAATTGGAAGTGACAGTTGACCCGGTTTCAATTGGAATTTCGACATTTTTTCGTTAACCTTAAGAAAAATTCGAAAACATGCAGTATTTTCAATCAACTACCGGACACGCTTCTCTATTTTTTAAAAGATATTTCTGAATTCCCAATATGGATCATATCTGAAGAAATTTGAAAAATACTTTGTGCCATGTCCAGTCAACATTTGACGAGGAATCTAATAAAGCTAATTTCAATTTGAATTTCAAAAATGTGCTCTATTAAAGATACCTTTCTGATACAGATATTACTGTACATGAGAAACTCCAAAACTCAATCTTCAGCTCCTTCTCGTTCTTTGCTACCCTTTTCATCCTCATTTTCTCCATTTCCTTCCCACTTTCGCCTCATTTGCCCCAATCACCATCACTCTCTACCCCAACGTGCCTTTTGTTAACCAACTTTGGCCCCCCTTTTGTAACAACCCTCTTCCCCATTCTTTCATTGAATTCCCCTATTCCCTAGTGACTTTTCTTCGGACACTGAGGTCTCCATCTTCTTCACTTTTCGGACCCTCCTTCTCGACCAACAGCTCCATTATTCTTTTCATATTCTATTAGGCCGATTGGTCATTTTGCCCCGTCTACACACATTGAAAGGGGGCTCTCCTTCTAAAGTACACCTAATTTCTTGTGCATGCACTTCAAACGTCCGGCGTCCTTAGATCGGAACCGGTGCTTCTCTGGCACCAGTTAACTATTTTTTGTTGTTTTTGCTCGTCTAAACAATCAGTTCAAAACGTCAGTTGCAAGCAAGGTGGTGCCTGGACAAAAGGCAGAGAGTCGAGAAAATAAGAGGGCAAAAAGATGTGCTTGGAGTCCTGATGCATTTCGAACGACTCGACTCCGAGAAAAAGTATTATTTATTTTTTCTCATTCATCTCGGTTCCATTCGTATATTTCACTTACTAGAGATACTTCCCAAGGTTCCTGAAATACTACTGTGGTTTGAAATTTGAGGGTACATGCTTTTGTGCGAACTGAGTGAATGAAAAGGTCTCACAGTCCATGACAAACATGTATTCAGAATTTTATGATTTTTTGAACACAAAACCTTTGAAAGTTTGCTGCGTCTCTGAATATGAGTAATGCTCTTCATTTTTTCTCAGAGATTCGTACTGAATCTCTCAACGGTTATAACCCACAATAGGTTGGTTTGACAATCATTTTTCTTTAGACCCCATTGTGTACATGACGTTTTTTGTAGTCTTTACAAAGAATTAACCAACCTGTCTTGTAGGAATCAACTGATAACAAACTTTTTCGAGAAGTTTCGTATTCAACCGCAACTGTGATCTAGTCCACCTCATTTTTCAATATCTTTATTAGTGGCCTCAATAAATTGTATCCAGATTTTTTATATTTTTTTGATCTGTGCTAATAGAATCAAAACAATCTCTCCCCTCTTCTTTGGTTTTTGCTGTGTTGAAATTAGAAAGACAAGCATCAAGTAGACACACACATAGTATACAAAAGCTATCAGGAAATAGTAAAGGGATTTAAAAGAGAATCATAGAAATATACATCAAACAAAACGGTGCGGCGCCGCAGTTAGCTTTCTCTTTTTCCCCGGGATTCGAATCGGTTGGCATTGGTTTTGTTGCTTTGACATGAAGTATACTTTAAGCCTTTGTTTTTCGTAATCCATTCTGTAATTTAGTTTCATTGAATCTCTTGACAAGTTTAACCAGAATCATTCTGGTTCATTTGCTATGCCCTATGCCGTGACTTTGAAATGTTAATTATGCACTTTTCTGCTCTTATAATTTGAATCTTAGCTCTCTTATAGTATACCTTTTGTTTCTTCTCTTCGTCTCATATTATTCTCACTCTAATCCGTAAGTGAAGACACGTCTTCTACAACCTGTATATGCAAATACACGTCATAATACCCAGGGGTCTCACAATATGTTATATTTCGTATTATGAATAATAGAGACGATATTCAGGGCACCTGTAATAGATGGATCCCCAAATGAGCAAACTCTTGAAATTCAAACGGATTGGAATCAAGCTTCTCAAAACCTGTCAAAATTTGATTCTAGTACCAATTTTACTGTAGTCGTACGATTCCAATTTGGATGTTCAGATTGAGTTCAATTATGAGGGTTTATACGGCCAACTAGGCTCTGTCAATTTGATGAAACAGGTTCCCTAGATGTTTTTCCCCGTGAGTGAGCTTGGGCCAGTTAGTGTCGACACGCACAGGAGGCACAGTATGTCACAGACACACACACAGAGAAAAGACACACTGTACGTACGTACCTTTATATTTCTCTACTCCTCTATCTCACTCATTTCCCAATGTCTCTTCTTTCTTCCTTCTTCTGCCCCCCCCCCCCCCTCACACCTTGTATTTCTCTTTTCTTCCTTCATCACCTTTTTCCACACCACTCTTCCTCGTTTTTTTCTTCCAATGACTTGTGCTTGTTTTATTTTTTGTGCCCTTGTGTCTTTTGGATTTTCGAAATAGTAGACCACTATTTCGAAAATGTAATCTTTTGACTTAGTTTTCTCCCAGTAAGACTTCTGAATCTTAGTATAGCTGAATCAGTTCTTATAATCTGTTTTGTTGTAATAATACGCAGAAAGCAATCGCACAAAGTGCTTTTCCCCTTTTGATGATGATTCAAATCCCAATCCCTAATCCCTAAATTTGATCCTCCACCCGATTCAACAAATCTAGCCTCAAAAATAATGCACGAATACATAAAAATTCCTTTTTTTGGTAGTGCCAATTCACTAATAATTCCATGCATATTTTGTCCGGAACTCTCCGGTTACCCCCACGCATTTGCACTACCATGGCCTAATGCTTTTGCACTTCTCAGATTATTCCGTCACTTTCGACATCCTAAATTGTTTTTTCCCTTTTATGTTGCTTCGGAAAAGTACGGAGGTACTCACAGGGGAACGAAATAGCCTTTGGAGCTGGAAAGGTCTCTAGAACTTATGTTGAACTTTATAGTTTCATGAATACGGAAATTTCAGAAGTCCCTTGAGCCTTAGGACATATCTAGAATTCAAAATTAAAAGGCACCATGGCACATTCTCAAATTTTAACAACTCATTCATGCACTTCCTCCCGGGTTGTCCATCTTCTTTTTTTCTGCCATTGTCCACCACTGCCACACCATTTTCTCATCCTCTCTCTTGTCTCTCTTTACATTGTGCGCAACATTGGGAAGGGTCATCTTGCATCATCATAGTTGAGGGAGGAGAAGGAGGACCCACCAATCTCAATCTTTCCCCCCTCTCTTTTCTCTTTTCACTTACACACATACACCATCCGCTCGTTCGTTTACACGTCCACCCTAACTCGCCCGCTCGGGAGAGAGTTGCTTCCCAAACGCCTGCACTCTGAACAAGACAGAGGACAAGTAAGAGAAAGAGACGAAGAGTTCTCTGCCTCTAAGATTTGCCATCGTTGTCCAACCCCTCCCCCTTACTAACAGCTAATGACCTTCACAAGGCAGGTGTTTCGTTTGAATGGCGCGGGGCCCTTTGGTGCTTGTAACCAAGTAGTACCTGGTTCGCAACAGGGTGAAAAATTTGAGGAACAAGAAGTGAAATGAGAGGAAGCTAACTCTTTGTTTTTTCTTTCCCACCCATTTGCCCCCTGATGTCCGTCAGGTGCTCACACTCTCAGTGTTTTTTGTCAATGTCACTGAGTTAGTGAATGTGCAAGACTTCAAGCTCCGCCCACTTCCCCCCCCCCCCCACCGCTATCTCTCGATTGCCCTCTATCTCGTTTTTTTTTGCGCCTTTCTCTCATTTTGCCTGTTCCATCATACACCAGAATTGCGAAATAGTTAGTCGCTGTATGTACATGTAATACTTATATAAACACCTTTCAAATGTAATTTGCTTTGCGCGCCTCTCTCCCCCCCAGGACCTCCCTCGCTTCTCGCTCGTTCTCTCACTAACTAACTAACTAACTAACTAACTAACCAAAACCAGTACCTGTTGGTGTGTATGTGTTCATCTGGGGGAGAGGGGGCACATAGTGTTTTTTTTTGTTTTGTTTTGTTCTGAAATTCCATTCCAATTTCCGCCCGCGAGTTTCACTTTTATACATGTTCTCGGGGTTTTTCTTTTGTTTCTAGATCAGACACTATTTAGGAACCTTGGAGCCTTTATTGCTCATTTTAAATCAAAAAAGTTCGACGCTACTTTTTCGTATTCTCTTCTATCTTTTTTCACTTTTTCCATCTCTCAGCCCTCCGCTTTTTCATTTCTTCACTTTCAGTTTTTCATTAAATTCCGTTTCAAAACAATATATTTTTACAGGCAGTCGTCAGACTCCTCTAAACTCTGGTGGTTAGATTAACCGTTGGAAACTACTTCCAACAAGCATTTGATTCGGAGGGAAAGATGATGACCGGTTACGGTTACAACTCGAACTTGGTTCAACAAGCACCGGTTCTTCAAGAGTGAGTTTTAGCAATTTAAAAACTATTCAAAAAAAAAAATTTGTTATAGAGTTGACGAAGACTGGGGACCAGTCACTGATCAACAGTACTATCAATCAGAAAACGGTCCAACCGGATTGTCAAATCCTCTGTTCTACGGGTCAATCGGAGGATGTTGGAACAACTACTCATCAGATAGTCTCGGTCTTCAGACTCAGATGCCGAGGTTACAACCTCCGTCAGGCCTTGTTCCTCCACCACAACCAAGAGTCTCGATTTCCGATGAGGAATTGTATCAGGCTCTGAATATGTCACCACTGCCAGGACTTGCGACTCAGTTCCAAGCTCCACAGCCATCCATGAATCAGTCGATGCAGAGTCAACTTCCACAGATGAACTCTCATCCTCCGATCGGTAAGATTTGAAACTTCTTGAATTTCATCAGCTTCTTTTTCCAGACTATTTGTCGTCGGAAATCTGCTTTCCATCCTCTTCAACATATGATTCATCTGGATTCAATGACAGTTATCCGCAACCAACGAGGACGAATCTACAAGAAAAGTATCACAACGACGGTGATGATGAGATGTCCTTCGGAGAACCCGAGAGATTTGAAACCATGTCTCCGACTTTTTCAATTCATTCATTTGCTCCGACCACTTCTACAAATACAGCTGAAGCAGAGGATTTAGAGGTGAGCTTTGAAGCTAATGTAATACTTCGTTAGTATGCTAGAATGAGAACCAAAAAAAACAGCTGAAATTTCGCCATCGTGACGTCATGAATCTTGGCACGGCGCCAGAGAAGCTTCTGTTTGTTTACCCAGCAGCTCTCTTTCACACCAACTAATATTGTGTTGTTGTCATTCGGAAAAGGGAAGAAGCTGAATGGAGGGACACACAGAGACCAAAACATTTTCTCGTGTGCTTTTTCAGTTTAGTTTAGTTATTCTACATGTACCACTACTGTCCTAGGGCCGCCGAACTGGTAAACAAGAAGGTTTGAGCCCTCTGCGCCCGAGACACCGACTGATAGGATACAACAACAAAATAGGCAGCTACTCCTTTTTCCAAAAAAAAATTGTGTCTTGAATAGGGAAGAAGAAGTAGTTAGACGCTGTGTTCTCCAGCTGAGCACCCTCTCTCTAAAGACTGAAATAGACTTGAGACAGAAAGTGACGAGAGGGACATATTAAAGTTTACTTTTTCAGGTTGAGCTCATCAACAACTATATACCACCTCCACGATATACGGCTGCTGATGCGATTGACATATTCCTTCGCACAGATACTACGGATGACACAGAATACAACGACGACAGTGACTCTCGGGTTGGTATCCTTTTTTTTTTGAGAAAACAATGGAGATTTGGATGACCTCTGCGCAGATAGAGGGCCTCTTTCCCCCAGACACACACACACACACTCCTATACACACACATTTACTCTGCCAACATTATCGATTTTTAGTTCTCAATCGGTCGGGCAAATGCGTGTGCATGCACGATAACACTTCACTTTTTTCTTACCACCATTTGCCAGGTGACAACTCTTCACTTCTCGTTCTAGATTTTAGCTTTAGCTTCCAGTGTGTGGGGGAGTAGAAGAGGAAAGAACGAGAAAAGAAGACTTTCTCATGTGGCAGTAGGATTTTTAATGACTTTTGCGTCACTAGTTTATTGAAAGAAGATAATGTAAAAAACTTGGTTAAAGATGTGAAATCTAGGGACTTTTGTTGTGGTACAGAATTCTTTATTTTTGTGGAGCTAATTCTACGTATAATATGCACAGTCAAACACAAGCAAAAAATCAATGAATCGCGGCGCTTTTTCGCTGGTTTTTTCCATTCGTAAACGCTGCCATTGTTCATTTTATGTCGGAACAAGACGGCTCTTTCTCGACAAACCTTATAGCTTTTTTTCGTCTTGTAATCTATCGAAATTAATACGTTTTCAGCCGACAACTACATACTCTCATCGAAGTCCAAAAGCGCCAACACCACCGGCATCCCGTCCTGCCTACGCGCAGAAGCTCAAAGCGGCAGCAGCACATAAACCAGAGTCGACGTCTCCGGTATCGAAGACTTCCAAAACTTCCCCATTGTTCCTTCAAACTAATTTGCAAGAACCAGCGGGATTCACGCCTTGTAAGTGTTTTTTATAGCAATACATGAGCTTAACAAGAATAGGGAAGACTAGAATGAGCAACAATATTTTCCAGTGCTCACACCAAACTCGGACGCATTGCTCCAGAAGAAATTGAGCGAGGTTGTACACAAACCACCACTCAGAGCTGTTGGATTGAGTGCGTATCCGGCATTTCCACAGCAACTCAACTTGGAACATTTCCAAGAGAATCAAAACTACCAAACATCGACTTCAACCTCTTTTGCTGACATTCGTCCTAGCAAAAAGACTCCAGAGCCAGTTCCACAGGAGGAATTTTATCCCACAAGCAATTTGAATACTAGATTTGGTACGTTTTTCAAATATCGTTCATTCAATAACCAAGTTTTTTTTCAGACTACGACACTGACCGAGACCTACTTCCACTGCTTCTGGACACATTCAAACCACTGCCACCTCCACAAATCGAAACTGTTCCGATCGCTATTCCAGTGACAGTTCCAGAACGTCTTACCTCTACTAAAAAGGTCCCATCGACAATACCATCTGCTCCAATTAAAGCACCACGACTATCGGACCAAGAACTAGAATCTGAAAGTCAGAAACTTGCATTCGACGTCATCTCGAATCTTTTCACCAACAAAAAGGAGGTCATCGATCGAGCCGAGAAAATCAGTGCACCGAAGAAACCAGTGGCGAGAAACCTGTTCTGCCACGAGGAAGGAGACTTGGAAAAAGCGAGATCACAAGAGCCAATTACAATGAGCGTATTGGACGACTGGGAGACTGCTGACGATGATGATTTGACTGTGCGGATGGAGAATCTTCTGAAAGATAAAAAGAAGGAGGATGTCAAAAAGAATGTTGCCAAAGCACCAACACCGCAATCCCCCAGGACGAGTGACTGGGATCCGACGTTCCTCGCTCACGTTCTGGAAATTCATGGAGTGCCGGACTACAAGATGCAAGAGGATGTTGTAAAAGCTATGGAAACTAGTGGCAACGGTGATTGCAAAGTGATGTGGATGGAGCGAAAAGTGGTGTTTGCTGTATTTGAGAGTATAGCTAGAGCCAAGAACTGTCTAACTCTTTCAAAGCACGACTGGCTCCGTTTCCGAAGTCTAGCGGATTCACCAAGAGCAGTGCAGGAATCAGCGAAATCCAATGCTTCAAGCTTGGGTATTCCAAAGTAAGTTTGAAGGCCAATTATGCTCAAAACCTACGAAATACTTCCAGAAAAAAGCAACAAACTACCGCTACAGTCGCCCGTCGAATGGTCGAGAACGCTCTCGGAAAGAAAGCTGTTGTATCGACTGAAAAGCGACAAGAAGAGCGAAGCCAACTTGCAGCAGCGAAAGCTGCCAAAAAGAGCACTGTCCAATGGGATTAAGTGCTCAAAAAACTTCCCTCATTTTCCATAATGACTAGTCACAATTATCTTTTTCTAATTATCATTTTTTTCAAAATTTTCCCCAAAAAAAATTAGGTGCTTCGGATTTAAAATCTGCTCCCTGTCCCACCGACATCTATTCTTTTTGTCCTGACTCATCAGGTTCTGACCTTCGCTCGATCGAAGAATTTCTCAAAATCTAATCAAAAAATTTCAAAACTCAATCTTGTTCCATCGTGACTAAAGGTCACACAAATCCAAAAGTTCGTTTTTTTTCATCCAACATTCAGTGCCGATTAGAGCGTAGTTGCAACTTGATAGAAACAGGACAGTACTTTTCTAGAATCACACACTTACACACTTTTCTTCTTTTCCTTTTCCCATCATCTGTTATCCATTTCTTTCTTCTTTGTTTTTTGTATGCTCACACTTTTGTGCTCCTACCGCTACACATCCATGTAAAAACCAAAAAAAAGTTACATAATCAGAAAACCCCCCACAAAAAAAGACAAAAACGTTGATAGCTCGAAAAAACCGTTGTTTCCCAATTTTTTGTTGTTCTGATTTCGGATTGTCGAATAATCGAAAATGCTCATTTTCGCGACATCCCTTTTCATCATACATTTTTGATACCACCATTCTAGTATGTTTGAATTTTTCGTCTCGACCCCCGCACCCTCTTTTCGCTAATGCGACCATATTCTGCAAGTATTGGATTTTTAAACTCTTCCCATAACTGAAAGTATTTATATTATCACGAATTTTTCTCAATTTTTTTTGAGCAAAAATATTAATTGTGTCTGATGTAATCAATGTAATAAATAATGAGATTTTAGTGTATTTTTAAACTTAGTTTCTAAAGGGCTCTTTTTAAACCGCTGGAAAAAACGGAATAAGATTAAATTGTTTAAATCGTACGGTAGCCGTACGATTGCTGCAAGGTTTACGGTAAGTATTTTTCAATTCCCAATTTTCACCATTAAAACGCTCCTACAGTTTACTAACTATTAATTGTGAGACAAGTTCTCGATTACCTAAAAATGATGCGATATCCTTTACCAGATGACGTTTTCTGAACGAAATACAGAAGTATCAAAATGACGTGAGGTCCAACGATTAACCTTGGATTGGTAGAACAGTTTTATTGAATCTTCACTGTTTTCTTTTCATGAAAACATTTGTATTTGTACTTGTTCCAAAATAGCTCTTGCCCTCAGTGTTTACATCTAGAATCCCTTTGTCATTGCATCCCCAATTTCCGTTTTGTGCTCCTCCCTATACCAGGATGCCTAAATGAAAACAAGAAAAAACGTGAAAAAAGAAAGAAGATGAAAAGAAAAGATTGGATGATGTCCATAAGATTCTTCTCGATTGCCACCACCAGTCCCTCATGAATTTCGAATTTTTGATGAACTCAGTGGTCCTTGAGCTTTTGGTGTATGTGTGCTTCTTGCCCTCGAGTGTCATACCGACAGGATATTTGAGAAGAATGAAAAACCATCCAGAATGAAAGGATCGGAATGCATTTTTCGTCAGAATAAGAAAGTGGGAAGTGACCAACTAGAAAAATACTTTTCACGATAAACTTCTGTTATCGTCCAATTTTGACACAAAATCTATGCTGTTTTGATTAGACTATTCATAAGCTTAGATCTAAAAAAGAATCGCGTTTAGATTGCACTTTTCATCATCAAAATAGCAGTCTAGACAGACTCAAAATAAAGAAATACCTCAATTATGATAAAAGATGTGGGAGGAGTCACAAAGTGCATTTTCAATCGTTTGAAAATGTAAGAAGTTTATTTGTGAGCTTTTCAAGAAAGTTCTGAGAATGAATCTTGAATTTTTTTAAAATTTTTCAGATTAAAAAATAGTGTAAGTGTGGTGTATGCAACTTTGATATAAATTGTGAAGAGTTAGTTTTCGGAATAATTTATTTGAATCATAATCCAGTCTTATCAAGAGATTTCGACGCTCCAACTCGTTTCTGTGAAAAATATTCGGGGGATTTCGGAGTCGAAATTCAATACGCTCTTGGATTTTCATTCTTAAGACATGTTGTATATTTCACTCGCTTTTACTTATGCTTTTGAACTCCGTTCTTACGACAGACACTACGACAGAAAATCCACAGTTAAGTCATACTGTCCACATTGAATCTCTCGGTCACTTGCTTTTCCCATTTGTTCAAAGAAAGACATTCATGAGCTTCTTCTTCTTTCCATGCTGAGAGAAAGAGGGTCCCAGACGCTTAGAGAGTTGTGCGTATAGCGTGTCCACAATGTGTGTGTTTCGAAATACTGAATGAGTGCCTGCTGGCCCCTGTTGCTACTCGCCTCTGATGCTCTGCCGTCCAGAGCCTTAGCCACCCCGAGCAGTCGACCACTCCGCCGCCTTCTCACAATGTTGCCCTGGCTTCGACTCTTCCGGGCGGCCCTCTCCATTCTTTTCTCATCCTCTTCTTTTTCTTTTCTGCTTCTCGAACGACGGTTTGGTGGCTTTTAGTGTATTGTGGGGAGTTACTGCCCCAGTATCTGGTTTACTTTTTGCGGAGCTCAAAGACCACTATGTTTTTTGTTGTTTTGGGGCAAACTGGGAAGTCATAACTAATCCTTGCGCTAACATAATATATGTGTGAGTTTAGTTTGGTATTTTTGGGAATTTCAAGTGCTTCAAATCTTCTTTTCGTCACTAATCTTTTTTCTCGTCGCTTCCAGAAGAAGAAATATTAGAAAATAGATTTTACACCAGATCCAGTTTTCAGCAAAAATAAACAATTTTATTCTCGTCTTTGCTCTCTCTGAAAATAATCATCAAGCCTTCCCATGAATCATCGTTGATTTACAACATCCGACTCGCTTTCAGATTCGACAATCTAACATTATGTCTAAGGCGAAAAAATCTGAATCCGTGACTTCCGAACCAAAAATAACGCGTGAATAGATTCTTGGTTGATTTCTCTCGTGACTGCCCCACTTGTTTTTATGCCGAGCCCCTGCTGCCAGTATTCTGACTAGTAGTTGAATATTTATAGAAAATCGAGGGGAGAAAAAGAAAAACACCAAAAATTCTGATGAAAAATATTAGAACACATGCATCTCATTAGCTCAAAAATTTTGTTGGCAAAAAATTGCTATTGCAATCCCGTTCCCATTTATTTACCATCATGATTCAGTTTTTTCTCATTTTCGTCCCTCCAAATTTTTGCTACCAAAAACAAAACATTCTCGAATTTCTATTTACATGCATTAGAGTAGCTCTTCTTCTTCCGTCCCCTCTTGAAGCTCACAATACGAAAACGTGACATTCTCTCGTTTTTCTTTGTCCCTTCCATGGTTTCCATAATTGGAGGGTTTGTTGGGAAGTGGTTGCGTGGAGCCCGATGACGTCCATTTTTCAAAACGGGTGCTTGTGTCGCGTGTAAAAAACATAAGGGTAGATTTAGTGCCCTTCGTTTTTGAAATTCTAGGTGCTTTCCCCCTCATCTTTTGTTAAAGCATAGGGAGCGAAAAAAAGAAGGATGTAGGTGGTTTTTACGCGTTCTTAACGTGTCATGTGGTGCGTCCCTGTCGTCTACTGCCCAAATGTTTACCACCAACTCGTGTTTCTCTGGGAAACGTGCCAATGGCCAATTTCAACACATGTTTTGTTTGCGCTGCGCTTTATGGAAGAAGAAAAAAAGAACCAAGAAGGTTATCATTTTACGTAGCTTCTGCCAGGAAATCACAATTCGCTGCCTGCCACACTAATTGTTTCAAGTCAATAGCAATTTCGTTTTTCGAAAATTTCGAATAAACAAAAAAGCTCATTGAGCTTTTTCCTCTTCTTTTTTTCCGTGGAGAGTTAGCCTGTTTGTGTTTATTCGTTTATAAAAGATAAGGAGATGGTTTGGTTTTTGGAATCAACATCAAACGTTTCGCTATCATCAAAAACTTATTGCACTTCTTATCTAAATTATCAAAACATCAGAAAATGGTCGATGATGCTTAATCAATAGTAGAAATATTTTTTCTGGAACATTCTAGGAAGCAGAATTTATAGTAGTATGATAATCATTAGATAGGTGTAGTAGCTAAAATCTAATTTTACCTAAATTTTTGGAAACTTTTACTATAAGGAACAGACTGAAAAAAAAAACAGTTTTTCTAGAGTTAAAGGTGGTGGGACAGCAAAAGGTTAATTTTTCTGAAACTTCTGTAAGCTGAAGCTAGAGATAAAGTGTGCGGATTCTAATATGTCACTTATTCAATTTTGGTATAATTCCGTCGGAAAACCGGCCTAAAATAAGAAATGTCGTAAGGCTTGATCCCCGCACAATTTCCCCCGAGAAAGTGCTGTACCAGCACTTTGAGATTACTGTAACAGCAAAATTCCTTCCGGTAACAAAGGTTTTATATTTGTAATTTTTTTTGTTAAAAAAGAGCTTCTCAAATAGAGAGGAACATTTTCAAAAAAATCTGAACCAAAAAAAAAATTGATTAGATTCTCACTTTTTTTTTCTCAAATTGCCCTACATATCTTCTTCAAAACGTATCCCTAGTCAAGTACCCTTGCGACCCTACTGTCCATTCTTCTTAAGAAAACAAAAAAGAACCCGAGTAATTTTTGCTCTCTTGACACAAAAAATTTTTTTGATGTTGTTTAGACGATGGGACACGTGACCAGACCAGAGCATCTCGTCTTTTGGAAGACACTCCCAAAGCGGCCACCCATTTCGTCTCCTTGTTTTCCTCATCTTCGCCTTCTTTCTCCATCTTCCTCTCTGCCGCCGTTTTCATGCTCCATTCTTTTCTTTTCGCCTTCGTCTTTTGCGTCCGCTTTCTGTGTCTATGAAATTCGATTTTTCTTTTTCCTCACACACTTCCTTTGTCAACTTTCGTCTTTCAAGTAAAAAAAATAGAAAAATTGTTTCCAGTTCACTTCATTTATAATATAGTTGTCGAGATTTCAGACATGTCCGAGGATAACTTGCAAATGGTTGTGGTCCAAGCGCCGAACTCTGGCGTTCTCCACGTCTATGTTCAGGGAAATCTTGAAGAGCGTGGTGGAAAAACCATCATTCTCACTGTTCACGACATCGGAACCAATCGTAAGTGAACTGAGCATTAAGAAGTGAAGTACAGTACACCTTTTCAGACAAGAGTTTCGTTCGATTTGTCAACCATCCAAGCATGGCTGCTGTCAAGGAGAAGGCTATCTTCCTCCACGTCTGTGTTCCTGGACAAGAGGACAACTCGGCTGACTACTTTGGAGACTTTCCAACTCTTGATGGTATTGGAGACGATTTGAACGCTGTTCTCGACAAGTTCGAGGTCAAATCGGCAATTGCATTTGGAGAAGGCGTTGGAGCCAACATCATCTGCCGGTTCGCGGTGAGTTTGTTGTGCATTTTTCCTATTGAGAACGCAAGGCTTTTATAAACATAGTAAGTAATTCATTGTTGTTCAGATGGGACACCCAAACCGAATCATGGGAATCATTCTGGTCCACTGCACCTCCACCACTGCTGGAATCATCGAGTACTGTAAGGAGAAGGTAAGCCCTGGATTTGAAATTGATACATGCATTGCTTAGACATCGGATTTCGTGTTGTGTAACAAAATGATAATTGATCTGAGTTGAGCCGCTCGGAGTCTTGGCTCAACTCTGTGTGCCAACGTCATTTTGACGAGCAATGAGCAGGAACCCGAGGGAGTGGGAAAAAGAGTGAGAAAAGAGAGATGGAATATTCCTGACAAAAGAGTGTCGAAAATTTGATTACGTCAAGATGAAAACTACTGGGAGAGCACGGAAAAAAGGGATGCGGAAAGAAATGTTTCCAAAAAATAATGGGGTGACGTACAAAAAAACTAGATGATACCGTACTATTATAGAAAAACTATGCATAAGAGTTCACGAAGAATATATTAAATTTTGAACCAATATATTTGAGCTTGAAAAATTTCTTAAAGGAGGATACCGGGCAAAATGAGTTTATGGTTCAATCGATGCAAAATTTTAGGCTGATTCCGAATATCACAATGAAAACGCTCAAAAAAATGCGTTTCAGGCTCAAAAAACGTCATCAAAGTTCCAAAAGTTATCCCTCCTGGCCGAACTTCTGTCGTGTTTTTCACGTGGATTACCATTTTTGCACGGCCCAAATGAAAATTTAGGCCAGGGGGATAACGTTTTTGTAACTTTAGCGGCGTTTTTTGAGACTGAAACGCATTTTTGAGTGTTTTCATTGTGATATTCGGAATCAGCATGAAATTTTCCATCGATTGAACCATAAACTCATTTTGACCGGAATCCTCCTTTAAGTTATTTGCATAACGCTGAAAATGAAGCTAGTTTTTTCAAACTTAACAGAAAACAACATCTATGAAAAATTGTATGAGCAGTTCTATAACCCGACAATTAAAAAAAATCATTTTTACACCAAGATTCTTGATATTCCGTTATTCCAGGTCATGAACATGCGCCTCGAAAACTCCATCATGTCCGATGGAGCCTGGGACTACTTGTTGGCCCACAAGTTTGGAGGGGTAAGTCACAAATTTCGAAAATTCCAACTTATACTAACTAACTTTCTACCATTTCAGGGTGATGTGAGTCAACTAACTAACGGTGTCCGTAGTTTTCGTAACCATGTATTGATTTTCAAAGACTTGTTTTTCGTTATCGTCACCAGTATACATTTAGATGCACTTTACTGATTCATATCCCCTTGTAGTTTTGATTTTGTAGTGTAGATTCTGAGAATAACATTATTGACGGAAAAACAATTACTATTTTCAGGAATCCAAATCTCGTCAGGAGTACTTAGAGGAGTTGAAGGGAACTTTGAACGCAAAGAACCTCTCCAAGTACCTGGTGGCCTTCACCAAGAGAACCGATCTCTCTTCCACCATTGGAACCAAGCTTGAGACGTAAGGAACAACCTATCGGGTCTCACCTTCCAAATTGTTTTTTAGCGTTGACGCTCTCCTCGTCACCGGAAGCAAAGCATCACATCTTCACACCGTCTACACCACTCACAAGTCTATGAACAAGAAGAAGACAACTCTTCTTGTTGTCGACAACGTTGCTGATGTTATGCAAGAGGCTGTAAGTGATCATTAACTCAAATTACGTTAGAAAGTCACCGCGCCTCTATAAAGTTGAACTCCCAGACAGTTTCTAGAGATAAAAACTACTGTAAATTATGATTGACTGAAAACCAAATCTCAAACTAAAAACGGTGATGTTATGTGTGAATAGTTATATAACTTGACAGTATCGCAAATACTAAACTAGACCATTTTCAGCCAGACAAGCTTGCTCGTTCACTCATCCTCCTCTGCAAAGGATGCGGAGTTCTCTCGGGTGTCGCGATTCCAGGAATGGAACGCCAGAGAACTCTCTCCAGCTCCATGGAGGAAGCCGATCGTCCGCGTCGCATGTCTGTCACTCAACCACACCTTCCACCAGTCCCATCTGCATAAATGTCATCTACTCATTCAGTTATTCTCAATCTTGCTAATGTCACTCTCTACGCCCAAGCCCCATTCCCACTTTTTCAAAACTTACTGTAATTTTTTTTGGATCCTTCTTCTCTCTCAGTCTTGAAACTGTAATAAGTGTAGTTGTGCTCCTTTCCATGATAATCCGTCTTTGTTTCGACTAACATAAGGTTGTCCATTTCCATTTTAGAAGTTCTCTTTTCTTTCTGCCGCATTTTGGACCTTCCGCTTTTTCATTATACCAAAACTATCCATTCATCTTATCTTGTCGGCATTTTCATAATATTCATTTCCATTTTATTCAAACGAACTTTTCTTCGGATGATGAAATAAATATAGAATAATGGGCGGTGAACGTTGATGTTGAGAAGGATGATAAAATAGTGAAGTAGGGGGTGAAGGTTCGAGAAGAGAATGTACATGTACATGGAAGAGAAAAAATATCACACTAGGCAAAAATCCAAAAAAAAAAACAAGTCAGTTAGGCAGAGTTCAGACATTATCCTCGCGATCACCGCCGGTGTAGTTGTATTTGTCGGTGAAGTAGGAGTAAGATTTGAGGACGATTGTTAAGAACCAGACCTCGATGATCACAACGGCAAGTGAGATAAAGATTTCCAAGACTATCAAAAGTTCTTCTTCTGAAATGGACGTCTTGGAGATTAAGATTTTGTGGAAAAATGAATTACCTAGGGAATTATATCCGTTTTGATCCGGGTCGTCGAGAATTCCAGGCTTGATGCCCATGATAAGAGCGAGAAAGAGTACAAAGAGAAGGCCAACGAGAAGTGTCTAAAGAAAATTTAAATTTAAATGGATAATAGTAGATCATAGTTTTTCGTATGAATATTATTTTATACTGACGGATCCCATTTCAATTGTGATTTATTCTAGAAGGCTTGTGTCCGTATTTCCGATATCGTCTTTTTTCAAAAACGTCCATAAGGAATTGGTTGCGCTTTAAATCAAAGCCATAACTGCCATGTGACCTTCTAGCAAACAAGCAATCTCACTTCACTAGTTTGGAATCAAGAACAGAAGTCAGGCTTTCTTTATTATTTTTTTTGCGACTTTTTTTGGTTCATTATGACTTCAAAACTCCACAAAATTGTCATATTATTCAATTGAGATCTTGGGAGTTTGATTGAAATTGTTATAAAATTATCTTCCCTATCTTTTAACATAAATATGTTCAATTTACTTTTCAGGTGTTCCCCCCTAAATTGAACTTTCGATCAAGGAACAGGAAGCTCGAGAAATACCTTACTATTAGCATAAACGTTATTCATTAACTAGGTTTATAACTACCACGAACTACTAATTTTCTTTCCCGTTTGAATATCATTAACCTCTCTTGTGTTCTTCAAATTTCACCTACCTGAGCAAGAACATAACCGGTAAGAAGTTTACGGCTTTCAAGTTTCAAACCGAGTAGTAGAATAATGGCAGCAATAAGGCATAGGGAGGCAAGAAACAGTTCGGCAGCGAGCTCGATTTTCGATTTTTCGGTTCCAATGCATTTCACAAGCCACGTGAAAATACCGCTGCACAGAAGAATATGGAATATGGCGATGAGAATTGCTCCGGTCTGAAATTAGCTTGATGCCATTGGAGAAGACTGTTTGTGAAGGATAGCGCTCTTTTTTCTATTCTTTTTTCTTTTTTCTCTTATTTTGTCGAATAGAGCCTTCACACGCAAAAACAATCGGGCATGCAATTAGGAATTATTCAGGAAGAACTTAGCCATAGAAGTTCGTAGTACCCATCCTTCGCTTCTTTTTTCTTTGTATTCAAGAATTTTTAACAGGGTAGTGTCATACTTCCTGATCTTACATGGAGGGTGAAAGTCAGAAGAAGAGACTGAAAGGAGGCGAGAACTTTAATTATACTGGAAAAGAAGGAGGAAGAGGATACGAAAACAAACAAGAACCTTCTTTTCAGAGAACATTAGCGTGGGTGGGGATGGGATTTTTTGTGTGGAATTGAAGCAGAGGCAACAATTGGAAATATTGAAAGGTCAAAAAGAAATATTTTCGTTTCCGGGATTTTGAAAGCGATTGATTTTTGGTATGATTCTGAGAGCATTAAAAATGAAGTCCTGATATTAAAAAAAATTTGCCGTAAAGGATTGTTTAAAAAATTGGTGTTTGTAGCTCTGACTAAATCAAGAAAAGGCTGATTACAGCAGAAAATATTATCAAAAAATAAAAACTTACATTCGAATGCAATTGTTGAAAGCAACATGCATACTGTGCATGCGCCGGGTTGAAGGAAGCATTGGGCGACCGGTGTTGAGGTTTAGGCACGCAGGGCATTGACTGACATTCACTGAAAAATTTACAGTTTTTAAGCACAAAATCTGCGGAAAAATAGTTGCAAAAGTGGTTCAACTAACCATAGTGCACGTTTGAATAGATTAGAAAGTTTAGACCTCATCACTTGATTACCTATATTAGAGGAGGGTGGAGCAGAAGAGGACCCTTTTCTTCTAGTTTGACCGACTTTTTGTCGGACAATTTTCTGTTAGTTTTGTTTGACTAGGAGGCGTGGACGTGAGAAACGACACCTCGTATCTCATCCGCTCGATTTTTTTCATTAGAGATTCCAATTTCAGGTACTCCAGAGGGTATTGACACAGGGGGCCAAAGCAAAACCAAAGAATGGGTTCAAAATAATCATGTGGTCTTCAAATAGAATAGTGTTATACTGGAAATAACAAAGTTGTCACTACTAACGGGATTCTAGACTCTAGACTTTAGATTCGAAATTCTAGAATCAATCTAAATTCAATGGATGGGGAAAACAAGAGAGTGAGTTTGACAGATGCAAAACATGAAGACGACAGAAAACATGAGAGCCTCTCCGTAAAAAGAGGATATCTAGGTTTCAGGAGCAGAGGGTGGAATTGGAAAGTGGCGGTGCAAATAATATGAGAAGGAGCGGCAAATGGAAGAAGAAGAAAAAAGAAGAAGAAGATGATGATGAAGCAAGCAGAAGACTAGCGTGTGGGGACACATATGCAGTCTATTCAGGAAAAATTGAGTGTTGTATGTTTTACGATCAGCTCCAGAAGAGATCTTAATGAATTATACGAATCATTTTATTCTTCGAGGGTATGGATGTTCTTATTTGGTTACTGAATAGGGGGAAAGGGATCTAAGGAAATGAATAGCTTGTCTACAGTAACAAGATCAGCTGGTAATATTAGAACTCTAAAAAAGCTATTTAAAACAGGTGTGCTTCTTATTTCAAATTTTCTCACTGGATTCATAGTTAAAATTGTACAGTCTCCACTGTAGGCAATCTGGTGGGCTGTGAAAAACAAACTGAAACTTTTCGGCACATTTTAATATTATTTACAGGTGACAGAATAATTGACGAGTTTTTCCAGTTTTACCTGTAGTACCTTTGACGCGATTTTGCACTTAGTTTCATGAGTGGAACGTCAAAGATTATGACCCGTCTTTAGAGCAATTCTAGAAAAAAATCTGGAAAATCTCGTCTTATTTTTAAAGGTAGCTGGGGTTTCTTTGATGCATTTTTCAGTGTTTCTCTATTTTTAAAATTTGTTTCCTATTAGTTTGAAAGCAAGACTTGAAGTATCTTTATTTCATTTCGTAAGCGGGCTGAAACTAAAAAAACCCATGAGTTGGACGCACTTTTCGAAAGCAGGTGCAATTTTTAGGCAACATTATCAATCTAGTTATCAGAACCACCTGCGAAATCCAAATTTATAGAATTATGACTTGTGATCTTTGGCACAATTTCTATGGGTAACAGATATGGATACAATCGACTCAAACTTCGCTTTCGGATTCAAGCTAGCATCAGAATTTTTTAAGTGCAGAGCAATACACAAGAAAAAACAAAACCTCAGAGCAGGCAATTAGCCAAGAGTTTGACATCTGTAGACACAACGAAACTCCAAATCGAATTACCAAAATTAGAAGGAAGCAAGGTCAAGATTCTCGATGTGTGATCGTCAGAAAAAAGAATCAAACAAGCAAAAAATGGAGTCATGCGGATTCTTTGTCATGATTCCTATTGTGCTACACATTTTCTCACGATTCTCCCCCCAACAAGATTACCTGCTGTCCGAGTCGATGCTAGTCTTAGAGTTGGAATAACCGATAACCGTCATAGTTTGAAGAAGAAACGAACAGTAGGTCTAGTTTTCAGAGAAGAATGTTTGATTGTGAACAGAAAGGAGAATGAAAGCTGGGAGCCCAAAATTAGGAGTGCATTTAAGACGGATTGAAGGCGGTAAAGAAGGAAAACCGGCTTTCCGAGCGATTTCGTCATGAATATAAAGTGGTTCGAATGGGGGTTTATTGCCATGAGATCACCTTTTTCAAGCTATTACCAAACCATTCCACTTTAATCTACCCGAGATTGTCCGTTTTCGGGTGAAATTGAGAAGACAATCAAAAATAGAGTTGAGAAAAGGGAGAGGACTTGACTTCCGACTCTGGGATTGAAAAACCAAAAACAATGGAGGGACCCCGAAAAGTGGCTCTAAGAAAGAAGAAGCATACACACACAGCTGAGAGAAAAACACAAGAATGCTGCAAGAAGCGAAGGACACAGTAGATTGAATTCGTGCTTTCAATGCAATTAGGATCAGGAGGAAAAAACATGAAAAATAGTAGGTATAATGGAGAAACATTCGATCATCTAATCTGATTTTGGGGTGGAGGGAGATTGAGAAGGCTAGAAGCGAAGAAATTTAAAAAGAAAAAGAGCAACGTAGTAGAGTTTGAATTTGGTGAACTATCAGTCTGGTCTCAAAATTGGTTTCTTCATTTTGGACTCTGAACTCAACTGTAGGCTTGTCTGAATTTAAAAGGAGTTTGAAATTCAGATAATAAGACTAGAGAAACTCTTCCCAGAAACTTCTGAGTCTCCGTCTAGTATATTAATTTGACTCCTATAGACAGAAACAGATCCGAAGACATACAACACGGCTAGAATTACGTGAATTCGAGACCTGAAAGATGAGATGAATTAGTGAGGATGTTGAATAAGTTCCAACACAAAGCAAGCTAGATTCTTTCTTATTTACGTGTTGTTACTGGGATGGGAGATTCTTGAATCGGGTTTTAAAAATTTGGTTATGGTTTTGAATGGATGTACAAAATGTGTAAATGGGATTGGATTTTTGCTTACGTGTGGTTTAGTATAGGTAAAAAGTTCATTTGGATGAAAATGCTAGGGTTTGCAAAGCTTTTCGAGTCTTCTAAGGTACTGTAAGTTTGCAGTGACCTTAAATATTTTGATCGGAAAAAATGCTCGAATTGGAAAATTCATTAAAATTCTGATCTCATATTTGTCATTCTAACTGACTCTATCCTCAAAAAATTACACAAAAACGGCAAAAATATTGAGAGCATGGTGGTACATCTTTTTTGGACTAGGACTAGCAATATCATACAGAAAATGGAGAAACTGGAAAACTTCATCCTTGATATTTTGCTAGCATCGTATCAATATAGCATTGTTGAGAAACGCGACTCGTTTCAAAATAGGATTTAGAGAGGAAAAGTTGGTCGATAAGATCTCCGACCCCCCGAAAACATGTCGACAAGAGAGCCAAACGGACGGCTCTAGAATTGTCACAAAAAAAGCAAGAAACTATTAAACTTGTTTACGTAAGCGGACCTATGAACACGAGACCCGTTGACATGGATCCGATTCTTGTTTTAGGAAATAGTAATTCTGACTACTTGGAAGTTTGAAAATTAGGTGTCTACGTCTAAGTATGTCCCACTTGATGTCAGTCACAGAAGCGTTGAAGATAAAAGGGATATGAGATAGAGAGAAGAGAAGAAGAAAATAGATGAACGAATTGACGTCAATGTAAACGTAGTAAATTGAAAGTGGAACATGGAATTGAAAAATTGAGATAAATGAGCTAAAATAGAAACATATGGAGCTCAAGAGCTTACATTACAACGACAACTCAAACAGAATTGAGAAAAGTTTGGAGGGATACTGATGTTCGTGTCACGAGGAGCACAGAAAGAGGATAATAGTAGAAGGGGCTCCTCCGGAAGTCACTTCCCTACAATGACGTGAACGGAAGGCCACGAGGCGTGTTTTAAAATTATGATTGGGTCCTCTCCATTTTTTTGGGATAATTAGATTAAGAAGAAGGCTCTCTAAGAAGATGTGTGTCGGTTATTGGTGCCTAGACTCTAGATAAGTAAGAAATTGGTAAGAAAAAGAGACTGGTAACAATTTGGAGAAAGTTAAAATTTATAAAGCATACAAATCAAACTACATTTTAATGAACATAACGAATTCCAGGCGTGTGAAACGCAACCCACAAAACCTGACAGCTGATAACATGAAAACATGTGTTTCCATTGTCACAAAATCCAGAGATGATCAACAAAAAGCCAATTTTCAACAGACCCATTATCTTGATCCTAATCACCCCGGACCACCCCAGTGAACTTTGAAGTTTGAAAGAAGACACGAAGAAAATGAAGAAAACGAAGAAGCTGTGACCAAGAAGAGAGAAATGAATTTCATGTCTCGCCTGACAAATGGTGACTAGGGACCCACTTATTGAGAACAAAATGGAGTCCAGTTTCTTCGGTTTTTGCAAGTTTTGAAGGGGTAGGTTGGAAGATACTGGTTGTTGAAAAATTGGTTTTTGAGTTACTTGCGGCTACTTGAAGGAAAATAAACGCATATCTTATGCAACATCAGGACCATCAAGATGTGAAAAGAATGTTGTTGAAATGCTTTGAAAAATTTGAAGCACATTTTGGCTTTTTTTGAAAATACATAGAAGGAGTTATGTTGGTAAATTCAGGGAAGTATGTAAAAACACAAAATTTCGAGGACCACTTCTTGCAAATGATTGGTCGCTAGAATTATATTTGAAACCATGACAATTCATAGATCTCTAGAAATATAAAAACACCTTTTTTTCAAAGTATTCCACCACGTTTTTTAGCTGAAGAAAAATTTTAATCACTGATCTTTTTGCCGCCAAATAACAATAATTGCAGTTGTACGGTCTTCCCGAGGACGGCCTCTGGGTGTCGCTTTGTTAGAGGTTTCTCGTTTCAATAAATTCCAACGGAAGAAAAAAGAAAGTGAAGTAAGACAAAAGTAACAAACTTAACAAACGGTGACGACGAAGACGTACGTAAAAACCCATCTAAAAAAGAGAAAAAAGAAAAGAACACGTAAACAATTGAAAAAAGAGGCGGAGCACAAAAGAAGACGTAGTATGAAGGATGGATGAGATGGAAAAATCTGTCGCTGATGAGAAGAAAACGAACCCCTTTTCCATCACTTTTTTGCTTCTTCTTTTTTCCAACCACCCTCCTCAATCTACTCCTTCACCCAGAACTTCCGGTCTTTGACAAAAAAAGTTGGGCCACCACTACCACCCTCTTCTTGTATTATGAATAGACGAGGAAAGAAAAACATAAAAATATGAAAATACATGAAAATCTAAAGAAATTTTTTCTCGTTCATGGTTACAAAGTTCCCTGGAGTGAAATTTTGTTCGCCTCCCTTTTTTTTGGTTTTGCGCCTAGACACGCCCTCTTGGAGGGCAATAGAATTTTCGAGAAGACACAATATTCAGAAGGAAGTGGAAGTGGAAAAAAGTTTTGAGTATTTCATCTTTTCTAGTAGTGCATGGCGTTTGAAAAATGTACTAAATCCTTTTGGGGTTTGCGACCTCACAGGCTAGGGCTGATTTATGGGGAGAATGGGGACCAACAGGCAAATTTGAAAGTATTCTGATTGGTATAAAGTAATTAGTGTTTCTTACAAAGTGAGAAGTTGTGCCGTATATGGACGCGGGTAGTATAATGGAGCATTCATATAAATTTCAAAAAAATACACATCGTTTCTTAGCTCACTAGGGCAAAAGTTGCAGAGTTAGTAGAACTTGTATTGGTTTTTTTCAAACCTCAATAATGAAACTCTGACAACAGCAATTAATACAAACTACCAAATCCTGGGTCTCAAAAAAAAAGATTTAAAGATGAATTCATTTTGCTCAAATCATTATGAAAATTTGAATGAAACTACATAATTTGCAATACTTTCTTAGCTCACAAAGTTTCAGTGTAGAAACATCCAAGCAAGACTGTACCACATAAACTCTAGTAAGTTGTCAAACTGTAAGAGTAAAAGTGACTTTTTTGTGTGCTCGTACGTGCATGTTTCGGTTTACGTCCTGGTCTATTCAGTGGTCCGTCCAAATCGAAAAATGAATAATAAATCGCCCTGGCGTAAGTGAAATGCACTAACAAAAAGTCAAAATAGACTACAGAAGAATAGGCAAAAGCTCACTCACCCAAACAACATGATTATTGTGGAGCCGGTTTCCTAGACTGCCGTTAGAGTATCCATGGAGTTTCGATGAGTTGGATCGGAAAGGAAACTGAAAATTTGAATTAAAACTGTTGATAAATTCTTCAAAAAATGAACTGTTTTAGTTATTAAGAAGTCAAGTAAAAAAGTAAAGAACATTTTCACAATTGAAGGAGTGAAAAATGAAAAAAAGTGGATCGTAAAGTATAATTAATCTTCTCACTGCCTTCACAATGGGTGAGAACAGCATATGATGTTTTATAGGGCACCCCGAGCCAATAATTGTCATATGGTGGTGGTGAAAATGTCAGAAAACGGAAATTGAGCTTGCGAAAAATTCCACTATAGTTGCGGCCTTCAAAGCACTTCTGGGTTCTCCCTTTCCAATCAAACTAATCGAGGCATACTGTAGAGCACGAGTGCAAGAGCAAGAAGACAAAATGAGGAAGAAGAACATCTACTCTCGGAAAAGTTTTCTCCATCAAGAACATGAATCTTGACCCCCCAGGCTTATCTAGAACACGCCTTTCCCATCATCCATTTCCGTTGCCTTCCCTTTTTTCTCTTTTTCCGATAGTTTTTTTGTGTCCAACAATCCTATCCTTTTGTTCAATTTGCCTAACAGCTACTTTCGTGGAGTACATTTTTCAATAAAACCAAGAAGCGTGGGGGTTGAGAAGTGAACAAGTTGACAGAGAGAGAGTCATGCCACCCGTCGTTTTTTTTTTCCGTTCGGATAGAAGTTAGAAGGAATGTGAGAAGGGTGAAAGAACGGAACTGCACAATTTGAAAACCAACAGAAACCAAATACAAAAACCTTCTTATTCACGGCGAGGTGTCGATTTCTCAACAATATCATCTCAGGTTTAAAACTTCGCAAAGAGAACTTTCTCGAAAACAAAAAAATAAAAATAACCCGCCGCTCCCCAAAATATACCCGATCATCTTCAGAATGATTTGTGATGCGTGTCGTTATGTCATCGTCAACGTCGCCTCGGAAGGAAAATAAAACTACTCTTGACAAGGAGGCTACTTCAGAAGGTGTATTCACCCCAAAAAAAACTGAGTTCTTAATAGAGTTTTTATTGGAAGGGCAGTGTAAATATGCAAAACAAATACCCCTTTGAATGAATCTGGAAGAATATGAATCGAGGATTCTGGAATATTATGGTTTGTGGTCTTGGGTCTTGGAAAAATGTGAGTATCATAGTTCTGGATTTTGAAATCCGCACATTTCATAATTTTTGAGAAGAAGGAGGATAAAAGCATAAAGGTAGTCATGAAAAATTAATGGTAAAGTGTTTATTCTAAAAATTGTGAAATCATTCTTGGATCTTTTTATAAAATCAAGCCTTCCAAATTTGAGAATTTCAGTCAGTATAACATAACGAATGGAAGGATTGAATTTTAATCTAGAAATATGGGATTCTCTTCAGATTTCATTTGAGATTTCAATTTGAAAAAGTCAAAGAAGAATTAGATTGCAAATACATTTTTTATGGTCATATGGTTACGGTAGCGCAAACTACAAGTCTTCAAGTTATTAGAAACAAGCTGAAAAAAGCGAAAACCATAGTGAATTAAACGCAAAAAGAGAATAAAGGCGGGATTCTGAATCTCGAAACCGTGAGTATAAAGATCTATTACTTCTATTTTTGACGGTTTCGTCACTCCTTTATACCTAAAAATAGGACACCCTTGTAAGGTTCGTCTGTCCTCGTCAAGATGTTATCAAAAACCCTCTTCACATTCAAAGGGAATAGGAGCAGATAAAAGAACGAGCATAGGAAAAAAGAAGAAGAGGAAGACATGCACATCCTCCGAAGAATGTGAAACCTGGCGCAGGTAAGCCGGCGAAGCGCCAACGACACGAATTGTTATAAAACATATGCCTTGCTCTTGCCTCGCCGTTTGTCTTCTCTTCGGATTCCCCTCTCTCCCCATCTCCTGACACTTGTCGTTTGACCTATAGTCTAGGTCTGGTTGAGCTGAGCGATGAAAAATGAAAAACACGACAACAATACATCCTGTCATTACTCCCCCACTCTGACAATGGCATGAACAGGTTATCACTCGCTCTTTGACTCCGCCAGTTGGATCTTCGAAGAAGCAATGTAATGAGCTTCGGAAGAAATTGAAAACATCTGTTTCTGAGAAAGATATAATCCCAAGGTTTTATTGAATTGAAAATGACACTGGGGAAATTACAATCAAGAAAAAAGTATAAATCGGTTCCTCATGTTTCATATATTTGTCATTCATTACCACTCGTAATATAGTTATCATTGATTTTTTTGTACAATGGGTATTTAGGCCCCATTTCTATGGCATTAAAGTTTTAAGACCACTATAGTAACTTTTCCCTAAGAAAGAGTTTCAAAGACGGTAAAGCAAGTAACCAAATACCAAAATAATGAATGACATTAGATGGAGTACGTTTCGTGGGATTTCGAGAACTTCGTCTCTGGCTCTCTGGTTCATTTCATTCTTCAACTGCCCATTTCGCTTCAATTCTTCTTGCAATTGACGCTGGACCTGAAATTACAGAAACAATGAATAACCAAAAAAAAACAATAATAAACTTACACTTGAAACATACTCCAATGCTTCTTCCCATTGTTTCAAGAGCTGTTCATTTTGAAGCTCAAGTCTCTCTCGATCCACCATCGCTTGCTCCAGTTTCGATTCACATTTGCAAGACGATTTGTCACAGCGGAAAAGGTCACGATGACAATCATCAGATGTGCGGAATAGGGATGATGAAGTCATGATTCCGCCACCACTGCTTCCACTTTTTTCCGAGGAACAGGGCGAGGTCGAACTGCTGGAGGCGACGATTTCGCGTTCAATTACTGTGATCTCGCTCTCGCTGTTGATGGAGTCCTGAAACAAAGAAACTAATAGGAAATACAAAGGATACTGTAGAGACGTTTTGAAAAATTGACACTCTCATAGTCACATGATCATTACTTCCTCAAAACTAAAACGAATTAGCCAAAAAAAGGTAAGCCTTCTTACCGTATCATATTTATTGTTATTGTCACATCGAATTGCCTGCAACTGAGTGTGAGATGCTGATTCATTTTCGAGAATGTTGATGAGATGATTTTGCTCGAAAATCAATCGTTCCTTTCCCTTTATCTCCTCCTCCAACTGTGAAATTACGTTCTCTCGCATCAGAAGTTTCTCGTGAGAGACGTGTAGTTGAGCTTCCATTTCAGCCATTCTGGATTTGAAGTCAATGCTATCCATCATCTGAAGAAATGGAAAATATAAGGAAAGTTGGGTCAAGAAATCAAAAGAAAAGGAAAATGGTATAGTTTTATGTCGGGTTTATGGGTCGAGGAAGATATAAAGTTCTGTGAATGTTGTTTCGAATTTTTTGTATGTTGGAGAAGATGAACCAAGATTGGAAATTGGACTATTAGGATATGCAGAAAATTAAAATGAAGGATAAGAAACACAACATTTTTGAAGGCAAAAGATGCGATTAATTAGAAGAGGAGCGGTCGGGAAAAGAAATTTAGAAAAGAATTGATACGAGGATAGACGGAAAACAGAACAAAATAGACGAAATGTTTGAGGCGAAAGTTTAGAAAAAAGCAAAAAGGATATCAATCACAAAAGGAGATGGTGTTGGAAGAGAAGAGCTAAAGAAACCAAAACTTACGCTATGTTTTGTTTGTTCAGAAAAGAGAACGAATCTTAGGATATATCCAAAGTCGAAAGATCTTGTACACCAAAAAAGGAAAAAAAAAGAAAGTCAACCTTCGACCAACTTTCTTTCGTCACTTGTCAATTGACCGGAAGGTGCCAAAAACGAGTGCATTTCATTCCAATTCATGGCGCTTTTGAATTCTTTACTCACTGCTTTTTGGCTCTTTTCCACCAATAACTTTTCGAAAAAAGACATTCGAAATCTTTGTATCGGAAGTCCAATTAGAAGTGAATGACAGATGACAAAAGAACAATGAAATGGAAATGGAAGAGATACAGAGATTGGGGGAAGGGAACGATAGAGAGAACGTGTGGAAATGATTGATCATGATATCGTGAAAGAAACTTGCTAAATTTTTTCATTGCGTCAGAAGAAAACAATTCTATAAACTTAAGAAATGAGGCGATTTAGGAAGACGTTCATAGAACACCAAGAAAGTACGATTTTTCAGTTTTTGAACAATTTTAAAGACTTCTAAAACAATTTTACTCTATTTTTATCAATAAACAAGCAAACAGTACCTTAAAATTAGCACCACTTGCAACCGTTAGAAAAAACTATAAAATTGATATGAAAGTCACTCTTTGATCAAAAATTATTTGTTGATAAATTCCACGAGATTCATCACAACGTACATAGTTAGTGAGTCGGTCCCCTTCCGACAAGAGAGTGTTTGTCGAAATGTCAAATAGAAACTGTTAGTACTTCACCTTTAACTTCGATCAGAGATTTGCCAAGCCAAAATCTTTGAGGAAAAGACGTTCAAAGTGAAAGGGCGAGAATGATATATCCATGAATCTTATCTTAGTGTTTGTTTGTTTTTGTGCACTTTTCAATGGGTGAAATTGAGAAGAAAACGCGGGAGGAGGGAACATAGCGAAAAAAAGAAGAAGAAAAAGTGAAAATGAAAATGATGTGGAGTGTCACTGGTTGTCATAACAATTCTCAAGTCTCGTCACTTTGTGGGATGCAACATGTCACTCTTTTCAGGGGACCTGCATGTACAATTGCGGTTATGAGCTTCTCGTGGAGCCACACTGGCATGAATATTGAGCAAACAATAAAATGCATATGTTGTCGTGGTCCGCCTTTCGGTTTCCTCATCAGTTAAGAAGAGAGAAGTGACAACAGCAAAAAAAAAAACACACGGAAAAGAAAAATGAAAGAAAAACAAAAGGAAAGAAGAATATAAAATCGAGAACGCTATAAATACTGAGAAGATGTGAGAAACCAAGGGGGCGAACGTTTTTCTTCGTCAATCCATCTAGTTGACAGTTTAGCAAATAATAATTGGAGGTCAGCTCAATTCATTGTGCTCTCCCACACAACACGTTTTGTGTCTGTCTCTTGCTCCGCAATCTCGTTCTCGTTCGATCCAATTCATTCGAATGTGAATGAAGAGGCGCGAGAAAATTGAGAGCCTTCAGTAGTAGTCCACTACTTTACCTCAGTTCATAGTAGCTGTTGTGTACTAACTACGTAATTTGAGATGAAAGAGAGAGAGGCGACTTGGAAACGAGCCCTTCCGACTTTTTTCTGCGCACTTTTGAGATTTTGGAGGGGAATTGAATGAGAATCAAGTTATTTCAAATTATTAAGTTTTCGAATACTGTAAAATGCATAGTTATCAGATATAGTTTAAAATTGGAATGGATCTGGAAAACCAAAAATTATCATTGAGTACCTTATAAAGTTGAGAGAAAAAGAGCAACATTTTTTGATCGCAATTAAAATTATTGTTTTCTGAATCAAGGGATAGAGAAATAAGCCAACAAATCAAATCCCGAAATTTTGATTTAATAGTTCTTCGAAATTTCACGGATTTCCCAAGAATTAGCCAAAAACATTTCGGATAAAAGAAGCCATTGGAAGAGCTATCCGGGCGGTGGAAGTGAAGGTGAGGCCAAAGAGATAAATAAACGCAAAAATGTTGTCATTTTTACACTGATACATCATGATTGAGGGTCAATTGGTCGTCTTTTCTGCAACAGAAGAGAAATCTTTCGTTTCGACTTTTATACTGGCGGAAATTCAAAAAGTTCAGGATAACAAAATGATCTTTCTGTACGATGTCACTGTAGCGTAAAATTGAAGATCATAGCTATACATATAGTCCGAAGGACACTGCAACAGGATTGGTGGAGAAAGGGAAAAGTGACGAAAACTTATCCTAGGTGTTGGATATCTCACAATAGACTTAACACAAGAGGAAAAAGCAAAAGGATTTGAAAATGAAAAATAGACTAAAGGTTGGCACAAGAGATGCGTTTCATGTTACTTCGAAGATATGAACGCACAAGGTCGGGAGAGAAAAGTCAAATTGCGTAAGAAGAAATTGACATGAATTTCGAACATTAGCAGAATGCACGGACCAGAACAACTGTCACTCGAAGGGACACACACGCAGTACACACAATTGTTAAGAAGATATGAATTGAATGTGCTCATTTCTGAGTGACCACCATCATTTAAATTGGGGGAATGGGCGATAAGAGAAAAATTTGACATAAACTCCATGTTACAGTGTCATGAAGGTTATGACAGTGAGTCACAATAATAGGTCAATTTGGAACAAATCAAGGGACAGGTGCAATCCCACTATACACATATTACTAAAGTAAGTTTCAGTCACTTTTGATAAGAGTTTATTGCTACCTGAGCAAACACTGCCTATAGGAAGTGTGAATAGAGAAAGTGTACTACGTTTGAAGGAAAGAAAGAATTGACCGGAGAAGTGAATATTTGTATGCGACCAAAACCAAATGTCTGCGCAGAGAACAAAAGTGAATCATGCAAGGAAACGTTTTTGGTAAATTGGCTAGGCTAGAAATCAAGAATGGGTAGAAAACGCGATGTAACTGTCACAAACTCCTAAAAAGACACAAGAAAAGTGAATGTGATGATGACCAATGCAAGTTGCATGAGGAGAAAAGGATAATCTGAGGGTTAGGGTGAACTATTGTATGTTTTATGTTTTGTTTATAGTTTTTTTTCAATGACGTGTTGGAAAATGAAAACGGAGCTCGTAGCGTAGGAACAAAACCTAAACAAAAATGCGCCTAGATACGTTCATGAAATAGTGAAAAAAAATTTGGACAACAAGACTGTTGATTCCACACTAGAGACAATTAGTGTTTGGCATCTGAACAATTAGTGTTTGGCGAGAATTCCATAATTGCCCTAGAACTTTGAAATTGAAACCGAGGTCAGAAAAAACAGTTTGGGAAAAAAAGTCCAAACGAAAAAATAGGCGAAATTCCAAAGTGTCAAACCCAAAATTTTGTTGGAAAAAATCGAAAAAGTTTCATGAATCACATTGTTTTCTATTGTTGGGATTGAACATCTGAACAATTACTGTTTTAAGAGGAATTTCGTAACTATTTTAGTATGAGCATGAAATTTGTAGAGTTCAAAAAGTTGAATGATTCATTCTCATATATTCCGTTATATACATCACAACGTTTCTCACAAACCACGCACATACAAAAAAAAGACCGGCAACAACCACAGAAAAAAAATATTGAAGAGGGCACAAAACCAATTATTCCACATATTTATGACATGGAGCAGCCGGCGGCTCGAACGGCAGTACAACATCCATTGTAGCTCTCAGCAAGGGATCTGATCAGAGATGGGCACGATTGCTGGAAATAACAAATTATGTTGTGGGGATACAGGATACAACAAAAATATTTACTATTTCTAGAACTCACCTGTGTGGAAACTCCCTCATATTGTTGGCGAGAACTCAAATAGATTTGCACATATTCTTGGCACCAGTAGGGATCGGAAAGGGCGCATCTTGCTAAAAAAAAACCGACTTTTTCTGACAAGTGTTTACTCTTGTTAGTTCGGAGGTAGGCGACAGGGTTTATTTACAAAACAGATGGAAGGGACAACCGAAAGCGGGGGAGATGGTTTAAAAGACAAATAAATGTGTAAATATATATGGTGAGGAGGGAAATTGGAGAGATTTATTTTTGATGATGTGATGGATGAGTATGGCAAACACGTGGCTTTTTTAGGAGTGCAGGAATTAATTATCTACCGGTCGGGCTCATTGTAGACGTAGCAACAGAAGATTGATCGAATTGTACTCCAGTTCCAGAAGAGACTCCGGATGGAGATCCATAATATCCTGTTTGCCACTGGGTTGAAGTACTGAAAATTTCAGGTTTAAAAGCTACCTTAATTTTCCGAGTTTTCTAGCATTCTCAAAAAGGGACGGTGAGTGCGATTTGCCACTCACCGATATGGATAGTACATTTCTGTGTTATTTCCAGCAACATCAAAAAATCTGGAAGAGAACCTGTAGATTGGTTGTCCGTTATTGTTAGTGTTTCTGTTAGCATTTCCATAGTAGACGTCGTTGGATCCAGCATCGCGGAATACTTGGGAGTTGGCGTTGGAGCCGGTGAGAGTTGGTCCTGGAAGTGGTCCGGTTCCACGGAGGTTCAAGGTCGCTGGTGGAGGTTGGTCACGGAGTCTGGTGGTCTTCAAGTCTGACGCGCTAGTGTATCCGACTTGAGAGTTTTGTGGTTGGTCGAAAAGTGTATAGGTACGTCCAGTGGGTACATTTCCAGTTCCGATATTATTCACGGATTGGGTTGATGTATATGGAGACATCGTGGAGCTGAAAGTGTTGGAGCTCTGGTCACGAAGGACTGGATTGGAGCTAGCGGATCCTGCTGGAGCGAATTGTCCAAATGGGTAGACGTATGGTTGGGAGGTGCTTGGAGCTAAACCATTTTATTTGAAAGTTATACAAGTTATATGTTTTATTTACCCGAATATTGTACATTATTGTTGTAATTTGTGGATCCTGTAGTTCTTCCATTGCTCCCCGAGTTATAGTTGTATCCATAAATATTGCTTGAGGATGCCCCGGAGTTTGTTGATGGATTTCTTTGTACTATTTGCTGATAGTTTACTTGATTCTGTTGTTGGTTGGAAAGTGCTGGTCCGGTGTAGTAACCATTTGCTGGGACACTAGAGGAGCTTGTTACGATTCCTCCGTTATTTTGAGATCCACCTAATGATAGGACTTTTAATAGATAGAAACTAGAAATGACTTACTTCCTTGTTCGTAGTTTCGAAGCTCTTCCAAATAGGTTTGCGAATATTCGTTGGCTAGTTGATCGTTCAAAAACTGATAATTCGGGTTTTGCACCAAGAAAGGACCGTTGTTAGAGTTTCCAGTGTTACTCGTGTCGTAGCCATAAATGTTACCGTATGCATTCTGACTATTAACGGATAGGACAGAAAAACAAACTGAAAAAAAATTGAGATACACGAAAAGTTAGCTTTCAAAGTTACCTAAGAGTACAGTAGAGAACATTGTGCAGCTGTGATGAGTAACTCAAAACTAAATTCCCACTTTTATAGTGGTACCAATCCCAAGAAAACTAGATTTTGAGAGAAGCTCTTTTCTACAACATATATTTAGAAAATGGGCGGGAATGGATGACTCTTCAAAAGAAAAAGAAGGTAAAGTTAGAGGTAAGTATGGATGATCCTAACAAACTTCACTATTATTTGTTGTTTGCAACGCCCCTCTTTTCTTTTCCCTCGAGTCAACAAAGGCATGTCAATGCCCGCTGCCAAGTGTCTATGGCAGTTCACCAAGAGACTGAAATAGAAAATTTGAAGGTGATTGCTCAAATGGTTTAGGCTGGGGGGAACATCCTTAGAATTTTGGTGTTAACAAGAAAGATCCTTGACATGCAAACAGTTTTGATGCATGATCAGTGAAACATTCAGAGACCTCCCGTGAAAGTGTTGTATCTGCAGACACAATTATTTGAGCTTCTACTGTTCCGATCAAAAACTGAATGGGCTGAGCAACGGAACAGTTGAAAAAAAGTGCATGTTTCAAGTTGCTGAGTTGAAGGGTGTTCCGATCTGAAACTGTTTGAGATGAGCAATAAAACAGCTGAAAAAATACAATTATTTTGTTAAATGGACTCATATTGGCAGTAGCACATTGCTATAGAATCTTGCAAATAAGCATTCTGTGGGAAGAAGGAAGTGAATGATCTAATAATCTTTTCCTGGAACTAATCTCATCACAAAAATCATTTCCCCGTCATCTCTTTGTTGTAAACATCAGAAGTGTAGTCGTCTAATAAATACCGTGGTTATGAAATCTCAAAGTAAATTGACTCTGTATTGTGCTGACCCCTTCCCTTTTTTGCCCCTATTTACTACTACAAGTGTCAACTAAGTATTTCAACATACATCTGATCCCTCCCCCGAATCTAAAAAATCATATGTTTTTATTTCGGAGTATGAAATACATTAGACGTTTTCAAATCTTATTTTAAGCATCGAATCGAATCACTTCAATAACACGAGTTTGAAATATGTATCTTAATCGAAGCCCACTCATTTTCCTAAGAGCTGTAAGCGTCACTTTCGTCTAAGAGAATCGTCACTTTTCAAAAAGAATTTTTGAGTTCTCGATCATTAACCTCGAAAGGCTTTCATAGAAGCATTAGTTTTATGACGAAGCTTGTTTTTTTGGTTTACGGTGTTCAGGAAGAGAACTGAAGAATACCTATATGAGCTTCTTTATAACGGTGTTCCTGCTGCTTCACTTCCTGCATTCCATTGTTTTTACTTTACGATGTCTGGACTCATTTCGAGTAGACATATTTTTTTTGGAATTTGAATTCGAGAAAATAAAAATAAAATTTGTTATCCGTCTCTCAATTCCAATTTTAATCCAATAATCCGTATCGCGACCATTCGATGAACTTGCAAATCAAAATACTAAGCAAGAAATTTTCCAAGATAAGATCTTCAGAAAGGATCAGCTGGTTGACAGGGATTCCTGAAAGGTTTCGTATTGATTCTCTCATGACGTGACGCTTTCTATTCTTTTTTTTCTGTCTCGAAAAGCACAGACATAGATACAACATGTTTTGTTGAGCTGGTTGCTATTGGAGATTTTAGGGACTCCGGAAAAAGAGGAGTGGCATTGGTGGAGTAGCCATTATTCACTTCATTCGAGCTGAAGGATGATGCTTTCAAATGTTGACTTCTCAAGATGTCCCACGTGCTTGGAAGACTATGGTTAGTTACTTTGGCTCTATTCGACTTTGATGGCCCCAAGCAAAAGTTTCATGGCCCCGAAAAATTTTATGGCCCCAAAAAATTAAATATGGCCCCAAAAAATTGATTATGGCCCCAAAAAATTAAATGTGGCCCCAAGGATAGGCCATAATTGTTTTATGGCCCCAAAAAACTAAATGTGGCCCCAAGGGTAGGGTAATTTATTTTTGTGGCCCCAAAAAAATTGTTTTGGACCCAAGAAAGTTTTTATGGCCCCAAACATTTTTATGCAGAACTTTTGGATTCAAAGTTTTTAGTCGCAAAATCGGTATTTGTATTTTCTGAAACGTTTTGAAACTAGGCAATGAAGAAGAAACACTCTATTGTAAAAACTACAGTGATTTTTTTTTAAGACCTTGTAGGAGCAGATGTAGTTTGAGTATTTGGAAGTAGACTATGATTACATAAGGAAGGACACATAAGAAATTGTCTAAACAAGATCACTTGCCGCCTCAAACTAGATCTGATACAAAATTTATCCGTGAAAAAACAACAAACCCTCCTCCAACTAAGCCTACCGAAAAATCCTTCAATGAAAAGAATTCTTCAAAAAACATGAATCTGAATTTTATCATTTTCATCTATCTGATTCAAAAACGTCTTTCTAACTGTTCAACAGCATTCATTTTTGTCTCCTTACAATGAAGTTCGTAGTTTTTACAATACATCATTTATTTTTTATTTACTAGTTAGAAAACGTTTCAGAAATTACAGATACCGATTTCGCGATAAAAAACTATGATTGGAAAATTTCAGCATAAAAATGTTTGGGGCCATAAAAACTTTCTTGGGACCAAAACAATTTTTTTGGGGCCACAATAATAAATTGCTCTACTCTTGGGGCCACATTTAATTTTTTGGGGCCATAAAACAATTATGACCTATCCTTGGGGCCACATTTAATTTTTTGGGGCCATAATTAATTTTCTGGGGCCACATTTAATTTTTTGGGACCATAAAAACTTTCGGGGCCATGAAAATTTTGCTTGGGGCCATCAAAGTCGAATAGAGCCGTTACTTTTTTAAAAACATTGTTATAAGGTTTTTGTTTTACTGAAATAGATAATTAGATATTGGAAAAAAAACTGAGTTACAAATTTTTCTATTTTTTGAGACAATTTTTTAGCTTTAATCAAAATCACAGCCACTCTGAAAATCATTGTATTCTCAAATGTTTCATTGCTTCAGACGACAACTCTCATCGCCCATGTGTTGGATTCTGTGGTCACTCCATCTGCCTGAAGTGCCAAACAAAAATTGTGTAAATCGGAATTCCCAATTCCCGCTAAGCCGCTCTAAATTTTTTCAGAACCTGCCCCATGTGCAAACGCAAGAACGCTTTCTTTGGTACAGTCATCAATTATCAATTACTTGGTAATCACCTCAACCTTTCTTGTTTTTCCCTTCAATCTAATTTGTTACAGACTCATGCCTGGCTATTCGTCAAATGCTCAATGAGCCCAAAAGCCCAACCGCCGGAATTAAGTCACCAAACCGTATAAGGGCTCCAAGTCAAAAACGGATGACGGAGACTCCGAATATTTCACAACAGGTGCGTCATAGTTGACCAAAGAGAGCGATTCTTGAAATTTCGATTTGTACTGTTTTCAATACGGCTTCGTGCTTTGAAAAACATGTAGTCTTTCTGAAATGAACTTTGCTAATCCTATGATCTATCGCTTTAGAGGTCAGGGAAAGAATTTTCAAATTCCAATTCTTCTTTTGTGTTTTTTGGAACGTTCAAAAGTTCATTGAACAAATGAAAATATATTGGGACCGTGAATAATGGACCACCTAAGAATTTACTTATTTTTCTAAGTTCCATTTTCAGGTAGTGAATGCCACTCGCAGAAGTCGTCGGACCGCACTGGAGACAGCCGTAGACAAAACCCAACAAAGAGGTATTGTTTGTTTTCCAACTTTCAAAAATCAAAAATTGCTATTCAGAAATTGAGAACAATTGGATTTCCCAGCACATTCCAGCGCCAGAGTCGCGTCGTAGAGATCGCTCATTGAGACGACTTTCGGAAAGAATGGGTAACTGAATTCGATTTGGAACAATAATCATTGAAATTGTCAGGGTTAAACTTTAACTATTTTCAATTTGTTTACTCCATTAGAGTAATGACGCAAATTGCCCCGAGATGGTGATAAGGTGTCTCTATAAAGGAGCACCTTGCAGCGTCTCGAGGGTCGGTTTTCCTTTTCTCTCTCTTATCACTAAATAAAGACTGTCAATCTGAAAGACGTTTAAGGTTTACCGCTACACCAGACCCAAAAGAGGACTGGGGGTAATATAGAATTACCACCCAGACCTGAGGGATCTTATAAGAACCACTTGAGTATCTCTCTCACTAGGCTAATAACCCCTCTAAGGGAAAGAGATATTTATATGGAGGTTCCACTCTCCGCAGAGATATACTGTCTCTGCGAACTCAATTCGTCGCAAGGATTGAGTAAAGAGTATGAAAAACTCATTGAAAAGAGTGAACGCTAAGTGCAAATAACTCTCATGAGAATCAACTTCTGTTGAAAGACACTATGCATTCTTATAGCTTCACGAGGTGCGCACCTACTTCCTAGTAAGAACACCAGTGATAGTTTGATTTTCTCTGCTTGATCTCCGGGCCTATTGCCGGCAGATCGGACGCGTGAAACCGAACGGAGACCACGTAGAGCCACATCGCGTGACCCTCCACAAAGGGGTTTTGGCTCGCGTTGGATGAACAATCCATCGGTTCTCTAATTAGGCGTAACGACTTATTAACAAATGCTAAACCATCGTTCTTGTATCAGATACCGTATCTGAAAAGAGGCGATGGGTTGTTGATAAGGAAAGTCCTCGATGACAGAAGCAGACGTTATGTTATAAAGTCCGGAACTCGCGGGAGGGTACGAGACTATGAATTATGAAGTCATCAATGACACGAATGACCGTAATCTCCGGCATTGCGGTGTCATCTAGCAAAAACACGTGAACTTTCGGCTGAGGGCCCAAAAAGCCAAAGTCACCTATGAGTAATATTTTGATAAGGAAACGTGTTGCTAGAAGAAAAGCATAGTGCATTATCAGCTGTGAAACTCTTTCACAGAAGTTCAAGCCTACAGTCTTCAAAATTTCCAAAACCCATGAAGATATCCCCACAGGTCAGAAAAGGGAGGCTACGGAGCCAAACTGAGAATCTGAAAACCTAGAAATGGGATAAGTTCTCTGAAAATCAGTCTTAGCATTTTCGACGAATTCATCTTCGTGATGAAACTATGAAAATGAGAATAAGACAAAAGAGAACAACAAGATTTATGGAAATAAATCAGTAACACATTGATTAAAATTGCTCTTTTCCCTGTTTGCAAAAGGAATAAGTAATTGTTGATCATGGATGTTTTACTGTGGATACTGTATCTTTTCAGAAGAAAGGGGAAGCGCGGTAATTACAGAAACTGATAAGAGCGCACTCCGACCCATTGACGTCAAACGACGAGAAAAAGAGACCAGAGAGTCCGGTTCTAGAAGTTGTGACGTAAATGGACGACCGAAGTTCTGATAAGAAATTCATATAAAAGACGGACGGTTGACTAGTAATTCACCACAACGGTTATGTTGAATTTACGTAACAGGCAAATACCTCGTCCAGTAAGACACGCTATCGCCCCAGGTCGCCCAAGGGAAGGACCTGCGGCAAGAGCCCGAGACATCCTTCGAAATGCTGAAGCTCCGGCCGAAGCTGACCAGGTTCCTCGTGCTGCTGAAGCTAGAAATATCTTCAAAGATATTAACAATGCTACAGCTGCGCTTCTAGCTGTACTTCCGAAATTCTCGGGAGACGGTGATGAGGATACTTACCCTATTTGGATTCGTAAGTATGCTCAAGAAGCGAACGCTCTCCACTTGGGAAGAGTCTTAACAACTACGGTTTTTCCGAGAATGTTAACTGGCTCAGCTCGTCTCAAATACGACGGGTTAACCCAAGAAGAGAAAGCCGATTTCGCGCTAGCCACTCAAGCTCTTGCTGATCGTTTGAACAGCGGCGGAGCTAGAGAAAAAGCTAACCGGGAATGGAATCGGGCGGAAAAGAAACCAGCAGAATCGATGATTAAGTTCGCTAACCGAATTGAAAGTCTAACAAGAGCTGCATTCCCTACTCTAAACGACGAGCAAAGGGGAGAACTAGCCAGAGATCGATTCCTTGAAGGATTGCCTCTTCGCATCAAAATTAAGATCAAAGAGCAAAACCATCAGGAAGATCTTCAAGGAACTCTCCGGATTGCGGAAAGATTGGAAGATTTGATGAAAGAAAAAGATAAAGAGACCGTCAATTTAATTGACAACATCAAACAATCCGATCAAAAAGATGTCACAAATTTCCTCAACCAAAATATCAAGGATCTGTCAATCGAGAACAAGAAGCAAAAACGCTTGATTGACCAACTTGTATCAAACGGTTCAGGAAATCAGCAAAATTCTCGAGGATACAGAAACTCACAGAGTTATGCTAACCATCAGCACAACCAACGAGTTCAATTCTCAAGACAGCAACATCAAGGAAACCCTAACTATCAGAGAAACAATCCAAATTTCGGAAGAAACTCTGATAACCGAGGAGGGTTCAGACAACAGGGAAATTGGCAAACAAACCGTGCCCCAATCCAATCAGGAATACACTTCATGATGATTGTAGCATGTTTGGCCCTGTCAATGCCCATGGTAACAGGACAATATCAAATATGTCCAAACGTCAGAAGTGGTGAATACTTCGTTCCCCCTCCAAGAATGACGTGTGAGTTAAACCCCAAGGAAACTGTGCTAAAAACACTAGTGGATATTTATACTGAGTTTGGAGCCTCGATTAAAGCAAAAGCTCATCGATGCTCAAAAACAACATATAATGTGTGTTCCGGTGGTACATACCAATACCTTGTGGGAAACTCGAACATAGTGAATCTGACTACGATTCCTATGAACTCGAGAGACTGTGAAAATGCAATAGACCAACACCAAGTTGGAAACCTAACTCTTATTGCAAAAGGAAATGGGGTCTTCTACACAGAACCGAAGATGACTAAGGAAAATTCCTGGTCCAACGGAGGGATCTGTAATGAAGGAACTGTGTATTCCTTAGAGGTAGGAGAAGTTGCTACCCCAGATGGAGAAAGAATTATTTCTACATTAGGGGATACAGCCGGATGTAGTGCGCAAAAAGGCGAATGTGAGATAACTGACGCCCGGATCGTGTGGAAGTCTGATGGCATCCGAACATTTTGTAAGTATTCCAAAGTAGAAACTACAGAGGCATACGTTACGAGAACAAAAATCGCGATACCTTCACTACAAATGGCTCTAGAAATCCGCCAAAACCAGAATGACTCACAATATGAAAATTGTGGGTTACAAATGGCAGTAAGTACTAACAATGGATTCTTGATCTCGATCAAGAACCATAAGCAGTCGCTTTCAGAACTTATCGATTCAATCGAAAAGAAACAGAGAATGAAAAGATCATTACTTTTGAAAGATAGACCGAAAGACTTACTGGTTCAACGGTTTTATGGACCAAATGCGACCATCAAAAGTTATCCTATGTTTTCATATGATCCCATCACTGATCCAAGAATCATTCACGAAATGAGAAAATATGATATCACTATGAGTCATATCAGGTTTCAGTGGGAAAACTATGAATTACCCAACCGACAAATTGCAGTGTTACGAGCAATAAGGGAAGGGGAATATAGGAAACAACTCATACGAGAACTCAGAGAAAATGATGGAAACCTCAAAAACGCTATTACTATAAAGCAACTTGAGCAACCTTCACACCACTTTGATGGATATCTCAATGAGGAATTTGGAATGAGTCGTCCACTTTCACCAGAGGAGAGGAAGGATAGAGACTGGTCAGGAAAGAAACAGGTCCAGAACTCAATCACTACCAGAACTCCATACAATCGAGAACAGGCTGGAGTGGAGTATATCAGAGAAATATCGGAACTCCACAGGAAAGCCACCGAAAACAGAGAGAACTCTCAACTCAATGGGAGACTGCAATTCGTAACTGATAAGATGATAGAAGCAAACTATCAAGAGTTTGACAAAATTTATCATAAATTATGCGAAATGCAAAATTCCCAAATTGAGATCTCTAAAACTCTGTTAGCCATTGACCCCACTCTCGGAATCCGCACTCTAATGAGAAGAGACGATGTAGTCGCTAAGAGAGCTGGAATGGTCTATCTAGTATCACAATGCAGCCAAGTCACGGTGGACTATGTGTACTATGACCATAAAGTCAAAGGTAAATGTTATGTTGAGACTCCAGTCAGAGTGAAAAACCAGACTTGGTTCATTGCACCTGGGATGGAAAAAGATCTGGTAAAAGAAAGTGCAGAAGTTCCTTGTGAAGAAGTCACTCTAGGAATCTACAAGGATACTGAGGGAAATTGGAAAAGTTTAAATGGCTTATCCGTTGTCAGAAACATCCCAATCACTTTCATCCAAAAACCAGAAAAACTCAATTTAACCTTATCAGCACCACCAGTATTCAGCAAACTGGAAAACATTGATAACCCGTTTGCATACCTGGCAACATGGACCAGCACGCTTTTGAAAATGAAAGAAACCCAACACGAACTAATGCGTAACCTACGCAGTGAAGGGTTGTCTTCATCATTAATTGACGAATTACTGGGAAAAGGAGCTGAAGGAATCACGGGAATTATCAAGAGAAGTGTAGAAGAAGGAAAAGAATTCTTCAGAAAGGAGATTCTTGGATTCCTAAAAGCTGTAATTGTCCCAATAGTCGGTGTTGTAGTCATGGCAATTGCGGTGATAATCGCTTTCAAAATCTACTTTGTTAGAAAAGCAGCCGGTCTTGCATTTTCTGAAATAGCGAAAATCACTAGAAAAGCTCCGCCTGCTATACAACACATGATCAGAAAGTGGAGACCAGAAGTCCATAACATCATGTTGAGAGATGATGAATACGAAATGGACCCATTCAGAATGGAGAGAAGCGACTCAATAGTCACGATACCAATGGTTGCAACCATCCTGACAAACTCAGGACAACACATGGTACCGAAGATTATAGTCGAAATTAGCCAAACTGAAACGACAGCTATGCTAGACACGGGTTCTTCGATTTCACTTATTACCTTCAAACGAATAAGGGAATTGAGCCTACAAAAGAAAATTAGAAACTCATCCGATTCAGCTGTAACAGCAAACGGGAAAAGTTTCAATTTCTTAGGGAAAGTAACAGAAATTGTAACCCTTGGAGAACATCGAGTAATAGTTGACTTCTTCATTGTAAAAACAGCACCTGTTGAGTGCGTCTTGGGGATGGATGTTATCACTCGTCTAAATCGACAGAATCTCGAAGTGTCAATTATGAGAAACTACATAAGAATTGGAAAAAGTTCGCTTGAAATTCTCAACACACAAAGAGAAAAAGATAACCAACATTTCCCACAAAGACAAGACAGCATGGAATCCTTAACGTCAATTCATGAAGATGACATGGCGTGGACCCACAAATGCTTAGGAGCCATTCAACGAATGAGCCCGAATATTCTCGAAATAAGAAATCGACTCAGAAAAAGAATGGGAACTCCGAAAGAAAAGAAAATGTACTACTTGATCGATGACGTAGTACATAGAGTACCAACAAACAAAGGACAAACACCACCAGTTCTTTTGTTTTCCGGTACAGACTCCAACGCATTAGCCAGAGATATTCACCACGGGAACCATAAAGGTTTCAGAAAATTAGTGGAAGAACTTGAAAGCATTGCTGTATGGAGAGGGATGAGAAAAGATGTGAGAACGATCATAGACAACTGTCCATTCTGTAGAATGAAACGAGAAATTCATTCTATCATGACCTTAGAAGGAAGAACACATCTACCATTTGCCCCAGTACATCTGGACGGAGTCCCGGTAGTTGCCCTACTGGACTCTGGAGCATCTGTTTCTCTGATCCCATTGAGAATTGCACAACTCCTCCGTTTGGGAAGAAAAGTTGAAAGCACAGACTGTTCGGCAAAAGTTGCTAATGGAACAGAACTGAAATTTCTCGGAAAAGTAACCATAATTGTTACCTTAGGAAAAACAAACATCTCACACGAACTACTGATAACACGAGACGAGGAAGCACCAGCTGCCTGTCTGTTGGGAATTGACTTTATCAATGCTCTAAACAAGAAAGGAGACTTGTTGACTTTCAATATGGTTGAAAAATGTGTAAAGATAGGGAGAACTTCGGTAAAACTATTAGACCCACATGAATACGGCCACAAAAGTCTCATGACAATATCAGTAGAATGTTCGGAGGATGAAACAATTCCACCTCGGTGTCAAGCAATAATTGCTGGGAAAATACCAGGAGTGAATACACAGGACAAAGAGTTCATAATTAGTGATTATGATAGGGATACGGAAGAAATTTACTCCATCAGTTCAACATTGTCTAGAATGGATAGTGAAGGAAAGGTGGTAATTAAAATTTTCAATCCCGGAAACTCTGAAATATTCCTCAGAAAAGGCACAGAAATTGCCAAAGCAGAAATTTGGAATGAAATGGAAGGAATTCGAAAAGTGAATTTCGTTCAATCCAACAACCGAAATTCTGAAGTACTATTGGAAAAAATTGATCTAGAAAAGTCTGCACTATCGGAAAAATCAAAAAACGAAGTCAGAACCCTGATCAGGAAATTTCAAGATGCCTTTGTAGGGATTGACGGACGAATAGGAAGATTCAAAGGAGTCACTACTCACCACATTGAGTTGAATGACGACCATAGAATCCCACAATCTCGCCCGTATAGGCTCAGTCCAGAGCAGAAAAAGAAGTTGGAAAAAGAAATCAAACATATGAAAGATAACGACCTCATCGAGGAATCGTCATCACCATATACTTCTCCTCTTCTTATGATACCAAAGCCAAATGGTGACACACGTATTGTTATTGACTATAGGAGACTGAATTTAATCACCAGAAGCAGAACCTATATCATGCCCAATACGGTAGATGTCACAGAAGAGGCTTCAAGAGGAAAACTGTTCTCAGTGTTCGATATTGCTCAGGGGTTTCATACCATCAAAATGAATGAAGCACACAAAGAGCGTACGGCATTCTGCTGCCATATGGGAGTGTTTCAATACCGATACATGCCCATGGGTCTGAAAGGAGCCCCTGATACGTTCCAAAGGGCAATGTCAGAGGTTGAGAAACAGTTTTCCGGAACCATGATTCTTTATGTTGACGACCTCATTGTAGTATCACAAACAGAGGAACAACATTTGAAAGACCTGGAAGAATTTTTTAGACTTATGATCAAAATGGGTCTAAAACTAAAGGCTGAAAAATCCCAAATCGGTCGGACTAGGATCAGTTTTCTTGGATTTGTCATTGAAAACAACACTATCCAGCCAAATGGTGAAAAAACGAAAGCCATTCGAGAATTCCCAACACCAAAGACAGTCACGGAAGTGAAATCATTCTTGGGTATGTCAGGGTATTTTAGAAGATTCATCCAGGACTACGGAATCATAGCAAAACCTCTAACCTTTTTAACCCAAAAAGACATCGAATTTGTCTGGGGAAAAGAACAAGAGAATGCATTCAACGAAATTAAAAACAAGTTGATTTCCCCACCAATCCTTACGACACCGTGGATGAACGGCGATTTTGAAATGCATACGGATGCGTCAAAAATCGGAATTGCTGCAGTCCTATTGCAAACGCAAAAGGGTGATCTAAAGGTTGTAGCGTATGCAAGCAGACCAACCACAGAGGTAGAACAAAAATATGCCGCAATTGAGTTGGAAGCATTAGCTATTACGTGGGGTCTAACCCACTATAGACCGTATATTTTCGGGAAAAAGGTAAAAGTTGTAACTGACCATCAACCTTTGAAGTCATTACTTCACCGAAAAGAAAAGGAGCTTAGTGGAAGATTGTTACGTCATCAGGCCATCATACAGATGTACGATGTGGAAATCGTTTATCGTCCAGGGAAAGAAAACCCACTAGCAGACGCTTTGTCAAGGCAAAAAGTCAATGAGGGAGAAATGGTTGTGAACGTCATAACAAAGGACAAAGAAAAAACCACTAACCTGAAAACTTTGCAAAAACAGCTAGCGGGAATTCAGAAGATAAAGAAAACACTTCTGGACGATAATGAAGACGAAGATTCCATGAAAATAAAATCCAAATTCATGTTAATCAACGGAGTTGTATATGGAATACCTAAAAGAGATGCACAACTCCCGCCGATAATAATTGAAGGTGGAAGAGAAGAGACGAAAGCTCTTATCATCAACATTCATAAGGCAAATAACCATATTGGTATTCCGAAGATGATAGCCAAATTGGAAAATATTGCTATGTGGAATGGAATGAGAAAGGAGATAACTGAAGTTCTGATGACATGTGAAGAGTGCCAATTCAGAAAAATTTCAGCGTCATACTGTCATGTCGTTCCGATGGGAAAATGGGACATTCCCAAAAGACCATTTCAACGAATCCACATTGATGTAATGGGTCCGTTACCGGAAACCTCCCACGGGAAAAAACTAATCATTGTGGCAACGGATGCGTTTTCCAAATTTGCCATTGCAAAGGCAATACCGGACCAAACCGCCGAAACCACAGTAAAATTTCTGATTGAGAATATCGTGTCTATTCATGGTATTCCAGAAGAAATCGTTTCGGATCAAGGGAGAAACTTCATATCGAAATTATTCGAAGAAGTTTGTCAAATCCTTGAAATGAAACACTCATTAACCCCAGCGTATCATCATCAAACCAATGGCTCAGTCGAAAGACTAAACAGAACATTGGAAGAGATGTTGACACTGGCAACGAATAACCCCAGAAACTATACTAACTGGGATACGAAACTTCCTCTAGTGATCCAAGCATACAATGCCAGTTATCACTCCTCAGTGGAATATTCCCCAGAGTATATAGTTTTCGGAAGAATAACTGTATCTCCAGCCGATATTATGGTCGACACCATCAGACCAATATACCAGGACGAAGAAGACATGGTTGAAAACCTGACAGAAGCTCTCCGACAATGTCATGAGAATGTTCTGAGATCATTGGAAAATGTCCAAAATCAAAACAAAAAGTCCCATGACCTACGGAGAAACGTCAAAGAACCTGCCTTCGAGAAAGGAGAAAAAGTTATTATCAGGAACCAAGTAGCAGGAAAACTAATGTACCAGTTTTTAAAACCTGTCACAGTAGTCTCCACTACTGAAACCACTGTAACTGTGCAAACTGATTCTGGGAAACTGGAGACAGTACACAAGAACAGGGTTAAAAAGTTCAAGGAACCAACCAGAGAGCAGACGGAGGACAATGGCTTCAACAACAAATCACGTCAACAACATCACCCAGAAGACAACGATGCCGACAACTCGCGAGTGCGCAGCCAAACCATCACAGAAGATCAACAGCAAAGAACGGAACTGCCACAGCCAATTGCAAGACGTCCAAGAGCTAAGACTGTCACTGGGGCCGACCAAGAGGAAACAACACCTATCCGCAGAAGCCGCCGTCTACAAAATCTGCCAGCCTCCATCATTGACTAACCCAGTGGATGTCAGGGTTAATAATTGTCAATATTGTTTCTTGTTCTTTTCTTTAAACGCCCGGGACGTGCTCCTCTAAAGGAGGGGGATGTCAGGGTTAAACTTTAACTATTTTCAATTTGTTTACTCCATTAGAGTAATGACGCAAATTGCCCCGAGATGGTGATAAGGTGTCTCTATAAAGGAGCACCTTGCAGCGTCTCGAGGGTCGGTTTTCCTTTTCTCTCTCTTATCACTAAATAAAGACTGTCAATCTGAAAGACGTTTAAGGTTTACCGCTACACCAGACCCAAAAGAGGACTGGGGGTAATATAGAATTACCACCCAGACCTGAGGGATCTTATAAGAACCACTTGAGTATCTCTCTCACTAGGCTAATAACCCCTACAAAGAAAAGAGATATTTATAAAATATAATTTGCAGTGGGACCTGATAACATTCCAGCCGTCTGCTACAGAACCATCTATACGATTCCGCCTCCAGAGGTGCGTGGGTAGAAAAAGGGGCTGGAAAACTGGAACAAAGAAAAAAAGTTAACTAACGAGAAATTGAATTATTCAGAATTTCGCCGCCCAGGGGATTCCGTCCGCCTTCAACCGAATGTTCTTCGGGCGTTCATGTTTTGAGATCTGACCAGTGTCGGCGGTCTCATTCAATTCTTCCGTTTTCTTGTGTTTGACTGTAACTGAAACTGAATAAAACTTTTTTGTATCATTCTCATTTTTTTATTTGACGCCTAATGTAATCAACACCAAGAACACTAGAGACCACAGGCTGAAAATTGTCGGAAATTTTCCCACGTTTCCACACGCCAGTCGCCCACAAGAAAGAAGAGTGGTAATCTGATGCCCGTCAAACAATTCAGATGAACTCACGCCCAGTCCCTACCATTGTCTGAATCAGCCATTCAACGACGACGCAATTGTGGCGTTGAATAAATCATTCTGTTTTTTTTCTTCTTCCAACTTCTATTTTATATTCTCTTTTTATTCTAATATTTGTTTATCTTGATACCAGTAAAACCATTTTGAGACGATTTCATAGAAGGCCTTCTTTTATATTTTCGCGGTCTCAGTTTTCACGAATTCTTAATTATAGCCTTCTTTATCCCTATAAAAGCATACCAAAAAAAATCAAAATTCCAGCCCAGCGTCTCCCCGTCAAAATGAAGTTCTTTGTGCTGGTTGTCATGCTTGCTTCCCTCTTCGCTCTTACCAACATCGTCAACGCGCATTTCCCTGTCTACAGTCTTTACAAGGAGCGTAAACCGGTCGACTTGGTGAGTTGGATTAGACATTTCTTACAGTATGGTTTTGTTTTCAGTTTCAAGCCCTTGCCAGCGCAAGACAAGCTAAACGGCGAGCTGGAGGATTTGAAGAGAATTACGATCTGCCGATGTCACGTTTCTACCGAAGAAAATAATTTTCTGGTTAATCGTAACTTTTCAATCCAATAAATGTTACATGTTAAACTAGACTTTCTGAATTGCAAACAAGAAACAAGAGATGATTTTTCCGCAAACCAATTACTTAAAATTGCGATCTATTTTTTCTGGACTTCTGCTCATCAAGACAGCATTTGAATCTAAAATTCAAGACAACGAACCTTTTAGGAAAATACATAGTTTTGAAAAGTTTTATTCAAAGGAAACATACATAAATTAAGCCATTTTAAAATCACGAATAGTCATAGATCTCGCTGGACACGGACAATAAGAAGAATCTCCACCAGGTTTCCCGTGTCTTCCAGGTCTTCCAGGCTCTCCTGGAGCTCCTCTTCTACCGTTCTCCCCTCGATATCCTGGTGGTCCCATGGGACCTGGAAGTCCATGGTCTCCGGGTAATCCACGTCTTCCGGGTGGTCCTGCAAGTGGAACTAATTGAGAGAACTCAATTTGGTGCTGACTAACCTCTTGGACCCATCGGTCCGGGGGGTCCAGGGAAGATTCGTTCCGGTTTCAATTTGTAACCGGTTCTTCCATCCATTCCGTCTTTTCCGGGGAGTCCGGGTTTACCTAAAAGAATTTCCTTCCATTTTAATGAAAGAAAATCTTATTCAAACATCTGGTTTGAAATTTCAGTTTTCGTAAAAGGTCAAACTGGAAAACAATTACAAAACGTCCAATGTCTCAGACAACCAGTTTTCCAGCCATGGCTAACAAGATAAAACTAACCTGGTCTACCTGGTTCTCCAGGTTCTCCTGGGGGTCCTCTCAAATTCTTGATACCTCCCAAAATTGCCCCATGTTGGCCACGTTTTCCAGGCATTCCTTGTTCTCCATCCAACCCCATCCGACCTCTTCTTCCTGGTGGTCCTCTTGGACACATTATACAGGCTAATCTCTCTCGCCAGATACATTTCTTGGCGGGAAGCGTTTCATAATTGTTGATGCCACGTCTTCCTGGTTGGCCCGGCATTCCGACATCTCCACGACAGCCTGGAGGTCCTGGAGGGCCTGGAGGACATCTTGGAACAATTGGTTCGCATTGACACCAGGGTGGCAGTATATTTTGTTGAAATGTGTTACGAAAGATTCTATCCATGAAAATTGACTTTTTGCTAACACTTCGCTTCTGTACTGCACTAGAATGAGACTCGTGAATCTCCATTATCTGGTCCCATGCGATATTTGTAGTGACCTCAATTATATTTGAGTAGATTCAATACCTTCAGAATTTCAACCTACCGTAAATTCAGCAACATGTCGCTTCACCACTACCGACAGTTCGCTCAATTCTTGACATACAGTTATAGAATAGAAAAGTCCATAAATAACAACAATAACTGAAAATAATGGGAAGAATAGGGAAGATAGAGAATACCTAAACATCACAAAGAGGAAGAAGAATTGTTTCATGCTTCTTCGTGGCTGTCATTAAACACTATTTATCCTTCTTTGTAATCCCCAACAAAAGATTTACTATATATGGTTGGCATAGTCATTTTGCAACATGTAATACGTCATTTTTTCTCAGATTAACAACTTACTTTTTGGTTTTGAAGTTTTGCGACAAAAAATGTTCGAATTCAAAGTGACTTTATTGAAATGGAAGATCGCTCACAACTTTATAAGCGGAGGAATGAAAAAAGAAAAGAGTAAGGGACACAAAAGTGATTGAAGGGAGAGAATAACAATAAGGAAATCATTAAATTCAGAAAACACGGTTGAAAATGACGGCAAGAAGAACAAGTGATGAGAAGTGGCACACGGAGGACATTGTAACGATACGGAGATCTTTGTTATGGAAGTTATCCACATTGTACTCGTCTCTGTTGGCTGGTTTGATAGGAATCCGTGTTGGCTCGGCGAGAGGAATGATTCTTCTGAGACGAACTTCAATGTACGGAGCACGGTTTTGAGGAGTGACATGGACTGTTCGGGTAACCGGGAAGTAGTCACTGTGATCGAAGGTCAGCTGTAAATATAGCTTATTTTTGAAAAACTTCATTTTCGCTTACATCATAGGTTCCTCGGTTTGCCAATCTCCAAAACTCTCCATCTCCATAGCTCACAACAATCTTTGCCCTCTCATCAATACTCACTGTGGCATTCACAATACCTTGCCCAGTCTCCGCATCAATGACTAATCCATGAATTGCTCTGAAAAATGAAACATCAGAAGTGATACGAAATTCTTGAAATTTACCCATGAACCAAGTTGATAAAATTCAGAAGTGCATATTTGTTTTCTTCCCATAACTTGATTAGTTTTGCAGTCTTTGGGAACTTTTCACAATTCATCTCTACAGTCAACTCAAAGCAGTTGGTATTCAGATAGTTCCAATCTTGCATGCCTCCGGATACAATGTACCTGAACAGCATATTCACATGTCTACAAAAACTCTAGCTCCATACCAATCTGCCCCATTGATGATTCCATTCTGTGGATCCACTGCCACATTGAGATCGTCATCCAAACATCTCGGCCCCTCTTTCCACATACGCTCGTGACCTCGAGCATAAGAGTAAGCCAACCGAACAAAAAGAGCATTATCGGGTGATGGAGCATAATGCGCCTGACGAGTGCGAGTCGGGTAATCGTCGAATGGGTAGTTGACTGAAATCTTTTTTTTTTTGATTGAAAAAAGGGAGACCCAATTACATACCCAAGGTTGTGCCACCGTGAAGATTAGCGGAGAGAACGAATGGAATTTGTCGAGTCCAATTCATAATAGCAATTGTCTCCGGCTGAATGTCACTTGTTGGGAAGTAGTTTGGGAAACGACTCGGAAAGTTTCTATTCAAGTCCTTCCCGTTTGCATTGTGACGTCCTGTGACACCAGCTTGATCTCCTTCAGATGCATGTTCATATCCATCCGGATTCATGGATGGCATCAAATGAATTCTGGTACTGTCAACAAGTTGACGGATCCAGAGATTTGTGTTATAGTTTTGAAGTAAAGTCTCGGCGAGTGATACAAGGAATACTCTTCCAGTGACCTAAAAGTTTGGTTTACTTCTGATTAGATGTGTTCAAACATACTTCATTTCCGTGCATGTTCGCCACATACTTGAACTCCGGAATCAACTTTCTGTGCTCTTTTGGATATCTTGATACCACCAGAACCCACAACTCTCTGCCTTCAACTGACTGCCCTGCAGAGTAGATATATGTCAGATTGGGATACTTTCTGTGAAGATTCTGCAAAAATAATGTTCTTGAAACCTTCCAAAATATGTATAATCCATGACTCACATGTATGTGATCCGTCAATGTCGAGTAGTTCATGTGTGAGAAGTTGAGAGGGTCGCGAAACGGACCGATGGTCTCGCGCAACTGGTCCATTGTTGAGATTTCGCCTTCACGAGTGAAATGGCGGATTAATGACTGAAGAAAAAAGTTTTTAGAAGAGTTCGAGAGGAAGCAGTATTCGCGGAATCTCAATGCTCGCCTGAAGTACCTGTTCTTCATCCACAGCAAGTCGAGAGCAATGTGCAGTTGCACACAGCAAGAGTAAAAGAAGAATCAACTCCCTCATTGCATGAATTACCTGAAATTTTAATTTGAAGAAAAATTGTTGTTAGAAAAGCCAAGTGAGCAACAAAAAAACCGACTCGAAAGAAACTAAAACTAAGGTGACCGCTTTCTGCATCACCCCACTTTCTATAAATGCCTGGAAATCCAATCAAAAATTGTTTGACGTGTCACTGACTAGAGAAACGACAATTTGTCTTGTTTTCCATTTTGTTGCAAACTTGAAGGAGATGACATGGAAGCAGAATCCCATTGGTCTCTGGGGAGCTTGTAAAGGGGGGGGGGGGGGTGAAGGCAAGAAGTTGAGAAGAAGGACAAGAAGGCGTTATTCGAATAATTGAAGGAGTTTCGGAGTAAAAGTATTAGTTACGGATATGACAATTTTGGTGGAAGGGACATCCAGTACTCTTCCAAATTTAGAGCCCCCAAGTAACAAGAAACTAGTTTTGTAGATGCCTATAGAAGTGGGGTACTGTAGTTTTCAAAGTATGAGTTCAAGCTACAGTTATGCATATTCAAACTATGCTAGTTAGTTCAAGCTACGCTAGAAAGTATCCGAAGGAATCATCTTTACACATCCCATCCAAACAATGAAACACAAATCAAGTATGTTTTGAAAAGAGCATTTCACTCTCTCTTGCGCAAAGAATAACAAGAACATGCATCATCCTCTTTCCGATTATGCTTTTGGGGATATATCCATCTACAAACACAAACACAAGGCGTTAAAATGAGGAGGAAGCTTCGACTTGAGAGTTGAAACTTGAGAGCTCTTCCCGTGTCGGCACTGGTGATGGTGTGCCATCATAAAAGTACGTATTGAGTGACATTAGTAGGTACCTTTGGGGGACGCCCCTATTTTTATACTGAAGTGCCGACGAGTTCAAAGAGACGAAAAAAAAAAAGCGGGGAGAAGGATGCTTAAAATTGCACATCTGCGCGAAATGAGAAATGGAGCAATTGCACATTTCAGTTTTAATTTACGACACGGCGGCAAAGGTGATGAAAGAGAAAAAGGAAAGAGGAATGCGGTAAAAAGTGAACTGATGATGAGAGAAAAAAGAAGAAAAAGAGCAAAGTACAAAATAGGAAATCTGTTCTGAAACCCTCTGTGATGGATGACTGGTGTCGAAAATTCAAACTCAAGAAAAGTGAAAATCTTGAGACGGCTCAATGAACTTCTGTCAGTTTTTGCCATTTTTAGAAAACACACGCACATAAGTAAACGGAAATGCAGAGATTCAATGAAGAGGAAAATCAACGTGGGGGGACCATGCTGAAAGAGAAAAATGGATAATGAAATTAGAAAGGCGTGGGGGTGAGGTGAGAGATCTACGTGCGTATTCCAAGAAAATTAATCTATGTTTTTGGTATTTTACCTGTGGGTAATGTGTCTAGACTTGAGGGAAATGTTCCCAGAAAATTGAAACACCCACAGAATTGATTACGGTAGAAAATTCAAAGACACAAAAAAGTCAAGACATAAATTTCAAAAAGGAGTCCAGAAGACGATTTCGCCTTTGTTCAAAAATCGAAATGAACAGAAGGTAGAAAAGAAAAATGAGCATGGGAAACAGTGGTCAAATTTGAAATTCTTTGCACAAGCTGGTCACACTGACTTTTAGTAAAAAGTTTGAAAGGGGTTTGTCGGAATTTGAATCCTTCGTATTCCAACAGTCTTGAACACCTTACAAATCGAAGCAAAAAAGAGAAGAGAAAGAAAGAAGAAAATACAGAAGAAATGTGCTATCTCTACAGTGGCTAGGGCTGCTTATATGCGATTTGAAGGAACAATAAAACGTGGGAATTATGGTTTTCATGGGAAGCGAGTGCATTTCAGTTTTAAACATTAAAGATCTGTGGAGTTTTGACAGAAATATATATAATTGACCTATATGAACCTAATATGACATGATCTTCAACTATTTTTTCTATATATAAATCTCAATCACGAACACTCTTGTCTATCAAAAGAATAAATCTGAGATTGCCAGCAAGAAGGTGTTTCATTGTTACACTAGGTGAGTAAGTATTGAGAGTTGTAAAGTATGATATCAAGATGAGGAAAGTTTTTTTGCTCGGGGTTTTGCTCACAAGAAAACTGAGGTTGAATGATTTTTTTGGTGTCAGAAAGTATGAGAAAATAATCATTCTTGAAAAGAAAATTCTCTGTTCTTCTGACAATTTTTTAAAACGAAATATTGAAGGAACAACTATGACAGATGAAAATGACGAGAGAATAGGAGAATAAGATCCAAATTGGCAAGAAGTCACAAATTGCTTAATTGTTCAGCTCTACTAGGCGGAAGAAGGGGTAATAGTAGTGGTAATAAACGAACATTTGGAAGAATATCATCTAAGAGTGGGGGTGGTCTGGCGAGCAAGTGGTGCAGGATCTGTCACCGGCTGTTGGTGGAATTTGACTCGGACCTTACGCAGAAGAGAAAGAGAGTGGATCAACTTTTCCTCTTCGTATTGCGATAAGTAAGTTTTTGTTACAAAAACGAGCCATTGCGCAAGTTGAGGTCAAATCACATTGACACCGGAGGCAAGAAACATAGACAACTAGACACCGTTGAGGATATGTGTCAAAGTGGTGTAAAATAACATAAGGTTGGGGGAGGGGAAATACCAGATGTGATTTCTTCTCATTTTAATTTCACATTTGTTGTTTTTAGGGTCAAACGACCACTTTTCGGAATGCAATAAATCAAGTGAAACATTTTCAAATAGAGCAGGATTTTCAAAGAGAATAAAGACTCCACAAAAAAATAATGGCCCACGAAAAAAAAGTCAAAGGTAACATGAACAAAATTGGTATAGGTTTCAATAACTCTCAGAAAAATTCAATTATGAAACTTTAAGAAAACAATGGCGCCGAGAAAAACCAACATTAATTGTTGACTCTTCAACAAAATTTGAAACGATGAGAAGGATTAATTGTTTAGTTTTTTTTGGTTTCCCAGAGGGAAGTCACAAAAAAATTTTTTAAATGTTTTCGAAAATGATGTTTCAGAATATGTTATGTTTCCGGGAATGAATTAGAAGTAGTCTAGGGATAGAGAGAGAAAACGAAGATTTTCGGGAATAAATTGAGCTTGAAAATGAGCTGGTTTTGAGGAAGAAAAGTGGGGAGCTATTCTTGAATTATCCCGGATTTCAACGTAGAATTGGGGGTGCACTAACGCTGAAGAAGAAAATACAGAATCATTGAAATTTGGCATTATGTTTCAGAAAAATTTCAGAGCGAATATCGGTTGGCTATTATTAGGGAATCAGAACTCAAGAATCCTGGAGACAAACTTTGAATTCTTGAAGAAACACATAGGAAAACTGAAATTATGAACAAAAAATAGCTGCAAGTTTTTGTCTTTGCGTATTGGTTAATCTCATAGTTGAAAAACTATTTGATAACCACCTTTACTTACAATCACAGATAACAACTGTAGTGAAAAAAAAGAATAATTATTTTGTTATCTTAAATTACATTCCATTTGTTAAAAATAATCAATGCTATTTTGTCCAGAACATTCCCTCCGACTCATCTGAGACAATGAGTCATTCAAATTTTTGTTTTGACAAGATTTCAATTTCAAAAATGTTCCTATTCGTTTTTCTTCTGTTTTCATAACCCTCCATTTGTCATTCCACGATACTTTCCTTCTGACTTCTTCAACTTTTCCCTCCCCCTCACTCCTCATTTTTTCTCGCCTTCAAAACGATGTAACCAAATTCGAATTAGCTGCTATCATTGCACACAGAGTACACCCAAACACTTCCTTCCCCACAAACATCACAACAATTTTCTTATTTACGTGTTTTATCTAGAGTGTCATTACAATAGTACGCTACTATGTAGACGTCTATCTTATCATGTGACTTCTCATTATTGAAGTTTTCTTTGGAAAAAAAAATGATGTTCCTTGTGTCTATAATCTGCAGAGAAATTTCGTATCTAATCAAACGTTTTTTTTTTGTTAAAAGTGCATTCCAAATGTTTTCATCAACAATTGGTTGCAATTCCTTTAAAAGAAGACGTTCTTGTTTGAAACCCTGCAGTTGTCAAGAAAATTGCATTTCGTGGCGTCTCATGCACAAAGTTTCCCTCTTTTTGGTGGTGCCGTTTTTTGTGCTTCTTAGAGCAAGATAAATGCATGTTTCCGTTTTCCATGAATTTCCATATGAGTGAGTCGGCGGACTAGTTTTTGATAGGTTTTTTGATTTTTTGAGAATTCATTTCACACCATTGATAGAACATTGGAGATTTGGTTTCAAACCTAAATGAATGTTTTTTTCATCAATTTTATTGAACGCCACCACTTTACTGCTTAATGATGACTGCCATTCTTTTTCCCACTTGTCCTCTTCCTTTCCCTCTGTTTCTTCCCGGGCATCTTCATTAACCGACACCATTTGGCTACACGCGGAAACATTGTTGTGTCCTCTTCTCGCCTTTCTCCCCGTCCGTCGTCCACTTTTCCTCAAAACCGAGGGTTCGGATACCAGTGGAAAATAACTTAACTCTCCTTCTCGTTTCTACTATTTTCTCTGCTTTCCTCGCGTTCCGCGCCTGGTCTTTTCTATTTGCACCCTCTCCTCCCGAAACACACAACAATTTCGCTTTCCATATGACCTCCTGCCATTTGCTAGCATCCTAAACATTCTAAACCTTTTGATCCGATTTATTTCGCATTGTAAACTTGTTTCGTCAATTCTATCCAGTAATCCCAGTGCCCTTTCGAATTCAAGTATATTCAAATTACAGTAGAAAAACCCGGAAAGATGCTGAAATGTCATGGCATAATGAGACCTCAAATCTCGGTGAGTTGTTTTAAAGCTATCTTCAAAGAAAATGTTTGGTTACAATGTACCAAATGACCATATAAAATTTGACTACTTCGTAGTGTAGTCTCAATGTGAAATGATAACGTTCTCGGTCTTCCCCCCGTCAAATTTCTCCATTTTCCGTCTTATCACTACATGTGTATATTTAGATTTAGTTTTGAAAAAGGATTTTCTTATTCCTGTTCAGTTTCAATCATCAACAAACAAATAATTTCAGAAAGTGATGGTGCAAGCGCTTGCAGGAGGTCATATTGCAATTCGGCAGTCTTCGGGTAATAATTTTTTGTTATTTATTTATTTTTCAAACTGAAAATTGCAGATTTAACGAAACTACCTGCACCGAAACCTGAAAAAACTTTGAAACACTTTCTGGATTTTGCTGAAGCATTACAATCAAAGAAGGAATTTGAGGAAACTAAGAAAGTTAGCTACCGAGAATCAAAAATTTTTAATGAAAATTGAACCTTCTTTCCAGATTGTGCATGATTTTGTGGTCAAGGACTTGCCGAAGGTTCAAGAACTACTGCAAAAACGAGCAGATTCACTGCCAAATTGGGTGAGCTTTCCGTTGTAAACTGAGTTTTTTATTATTTAAACATTCCAGCTGACTCCATGGTGGCTCAACATTGCCTATCTTGCCGCTCGCACCCCTCTTCCAGTTGTCACATCTCCAGGAGTCATGTTCCCAAAATTCGACTTCAGCACTGAGGAAGGACAATTGGAATACGCTGCGAAGATTAGTCAAGCTGCTATCAAATTCTATCTCCTCGCTAAAAAGTAAGAATTTAAAAATCAACAAAATAGTGAAACGTTGCCAATTATATATTTTTCAGTGATCAATTGAAGCCAGACATGTCCGGAAAATCTCCACTCGACATGAGTCAGTACAAGTTTTTGTTTGGAACAACTCGAGTGCCAAAAGTTGGTGTTGATGAGATTAGATATGGGTGTGATTACAAGGAAAAGTTGCAGCATATCGTTGTGATCAGAAATGGACATGTGAGTTAACACTATACTGGCTATTGAAACCAAAATTTCTTTTTCAGTTATTCCGTGTTCAAATCCTTGACAACAATGAGCAACCACTGTCAATCTCTGCTATAACTCAACAACTTCTAAAAGTAGTGTCGGAAAGTCAAACGCCAAATCCTCATCCAGTGGGAATTGTCTCTTCAGATGGACGTGACAAATGGGCCAATGTGTATACCACTTTGAAAAGTGAGAAGATCATAAGTTTTTTTGTAATTCTTGATTTTCTTTTTCAGAAGACACTAACAATGCAAAATCATTAGAAGCTGTTGAGAAAGCACTATTTGTGGTTTGCTTGGACAAGGCAAGTGATCCTCCAGTTGGTTACACAGAGAAGGATGAGCAAAGTAGACAAGCACTTCATGGAGGTGGATCTAAAGTTAACTCTTGTAACAGATGGTTCGACAAGACTATTCAGGTAAAAACCTGATTTTAAAACTTGCAATAACCGAGTTGGTTTAAGTTTGTGATCGGAACCAATGGCTACACTGGAATGACATATGAGCACACTCCTGCTGAGGGTCCACCGGTTGGAGCACTCATGGACTACATTTGTGATCAATTGTAAGTCTTTTTAGCTATGATTAATAGCAAAATTCAGTTTCTAGTGACGCTAATGCCTTCATCAATAGTGGATCATCGGCAACGTCTTCTGTACAACATCTACCAATTACTACAGACGAAGAAGTGAATAAAAGAATCGCAAAGAGTTCCAAAAATATGGATCGTACTGCCGAGGACCTGGATATTGTTGCATTCACATTCAAACCATATGGAAAGAACTTCCCAAAGTCTGCAAAAATCTCACCGGATTCTTTCATCCAGATGGCATACCAGTTGGCTTTTTATAGAATTCATTCTTCTCGTGAGTTCCCATTTAATTGTTAGTCTAGAATCCAATTTTCAGTTCCTCCAACCTATGAGACAGCCACTCTCCGAAAGTTCACAGAGGGACGAACTGAGAACATTCGATCTCCAAGCACCGCTGCAGCGTCATTTGTCAAACATGTACGACCTAGATTTTGTAGATTTTGTACCCGAACAATTATGTGTTTCAGATGGTATCTAAGCCGCCACGACCGGTTCATGAAATCCACGATGCTTTGATCCATGCTACAAACACACACAAGAAGTACACTGTAGACTGTATGAATGCATCTGGAATGGATCGGCATTTGTTGGCCTGGAAATTGATAGCCACTGAAAACAACCTTCCAACTCCGGAAATCTTTGGATCCAACATTTATCAACAACTCAATCATTTCCAAGTATCAACTAGCCAAGTTCCAACCCGTCACTTCATTCAAATGTGCTTCGGACCTTCTGCCCTCGATTGCTATGGAATCTGCTACAATCCTCAAGAAACTGAACTCCATTTCATGATTTCCACTTTCAAGAGTTACGGATCAACTAGTTCTAAGAAGTTTGCCAAGGAGCTTCAGAAGGCGTTGATTGACATGAAATCGGTTATCAACAAGGCAAACAAAGCAACTTCAAAGTTGTAGTAATTTGATACTGTATGTATGTTTTAAGCGCCATAACTAGTGCTGTTACGTGTTCAGATCCCAATGTCTTAAATTTGCTTGTAGATATTATGAAAGACTTTATGAACTTTTTTGTGCCCTGTATTGCTGAGAAGGTTGTGAACAAATCAATTAGTTTTCTACCGGATCTACAAGTCAATTAGTCCTATTGGCCTGTCCCTCAAAATTTCCAGTTTGAACGAGAACGTCAAGCTAATGGAACGTCTCCGGGAATGACCATTAACTTTCAATTATGATCTTTGAAATTTTATTCACACACAATATGGTGAAAAATAACTAATTCGTTTGTGCTGCACAAGAAAAAAAAAACAAATAGAAAATAATACTTATTTTAACTTTAATCCCGTTTCAAAGAGATTCTAAGCGACTGGTGGCTGACAATTCCAATGTCTTGGGAATAACAAATCAACAACTGCATTGGAATATGGCGCACAGTGTCCTCGTCTGGCGTACCATTCTTGACCATAGAAAGCAATGAACATTCCGGTTCCTGAAACGTATTCTAATGTTTATTTCTAATTCAAGGTTCACTAACCAATCAAAAGATTAAACCAGAGAGCAGTGTTCCAAGCGGAACGATTTGTAATGAGACGGGAAACTGCGAAAAAGATGCCACCGAAGATAAAGTACAATACAAACATGACAGGGTAGAAACATCTGAAAGCCACTCCAAACCAGTACTCATGGAATACAGCGGAAAGGAAGAACACGGCCATTTGAGCAGCTTTTTGTCCTTTTCTTCCAGGATAATAAGCAGCGAGATCACGGAACACATATGCGTAGAGCCAATCGTGTACAACCAAATTCCAGTTACGGTAGTACTCGGCCATGTTGGAGGAGTTCCACCAGTTCTATAAAAACTTGTTGATTCTAAAATAATAAAAAGTTTCAATCCTTACCAAATAGAATTGTCTATCAGCAAACTGCATCATCTCCGAGAAGCAATTCAGCCAACAATGGAGTAATCCATAGAAAAGAGTTATCAAACAAATTATACCAGGAATGATTCCGGTGAACAAGGACAACGCAATTGTGGATAAGTTCAAAGAAGTGTAGTCCTGTACATGGAGCCATGGGAAAACCCATTGAGTGTAGGTCAAATTGACGAATTCGATGATAGCAAGACACTCCAAAAAGTAAAGACCGGCAGCTCTCATATCACGTTTTTCGGTTCTGAAAAAAAAACAAAATGACGATTAGACCCTTGACGTTTTAGTACCTTGGATAGCTGTCTCTGTAGATGAAGGATGGACAGAATTGATAGTAAAGAAATTGCTCCATTGTTGGCCATGAGTCAATCTGGAATTTCAAATAGTCTTCAAGTCCTCCCTAACCTCTCACCATTCCTCCACTCTTCCTGGTCATTGCTCTGGTCCAGTTTTCTCTTATAAACGAATGCACTTTCATTGCGATTCTTGTCTGCAAAAAATTTAATAAGCTTCATTCCAGTACCAATAATACCGTCTCGCATGTTATGATGAAAGAGCAGGCGCAATTGAGATTTGATTCGTAGAGGAATTTCAGAGGAAAATAGAAGAATGCAACAAGATAGGTCAGATACACTGATACAAATGGCATCTGAAACAATTTTTTGAATGAAAAATAAAAAAACAATAGCTTACATTGGAACCCAAATCAGTATTCTTTGATGGAATAGTTGACCAGTGCTGGTAGGCATAGTAAACTCCAATGGTACTCAAAAACATACCAGTCCACACGCCCATAGTCGAGAAAAATTTCTCGAAATTCCACCAAATTAGCCAAGTATGATGTAGGGGCATTTTATGTACAAATATATCATCAACCAGAGCTCTGAGGAAGAAAAGCAAAAATACTGCAGTGAAACAGTTGTAGACGATTTTCATGTTTCCATTTCGAAACTCGGTTCTGAAAAAGTAAGAACAGTTTATTGAGCTTCTATATCAAACAAAAAGCATGAAGTTTCTAAAAGCCTAAACCTAAGATTAAGTCAGTACAGATAACATTTTCTGACTTGTTAATCTCGCTTACAGTATGTTTTCCTATTTTTATGATATTAAGATAAATTCAGTGTTAAACAAGATTATTGATAGATTAAAACTACCGTTTTGGTTCAACTTTTCCAATAAAAAAACTTACGTTAACAAAGATTCTCTGACCACAAAAGTTTTTTCTTTAAAAGCTCTGTGTTTTGCTTTGACAGTAACCTCCTCATGATGTTCCTTCAGAATCACATTATTATTGTTCTCCTCTTTCTGCGCACATAGGTCAATGGACCCCATGATTGAATTCTGAAAACAGTAAAATCTTCGAAAACAGCAAAGATGTATAAGATTCGAATAAAATGCCAAAGTGAGTGAAGGAGAGGCTTCGAATGAAAACACGGTTCTCGTTATCAAACAGGTTTGCATGGAGGGAAAGGCAGGGGAAAATGGAGGATCGGATCATGCCATAGTTTGATTTCTTGGTACTTAATTTCGAATGTTTACAGCCCCATCCTCCCTCTGCTTTTCGAATGTTTTTCTAATCTTCCGCAGAATTCTGGAGAATTAGTGAGAAAGTCTCTGGGCCGGTGTGGGAGGGGGGAGGGAAAGAAGAATCCAAGTGGTCGAATCCAGAGTGAAATGGGTCATTGTGAGGAAAAAGGAAGACTAGTTGAGGGAAAAGAGGTGAAATAGCGAGATGGGCATACAGAACAAGCATATCCTCACTGTGTGTGACGGACTTCAACGAAGAGAGAAGCGCAGTTACATTTAGGCCATCACCTTCTCCGGAGAAAAGGAAATGAAGGCGCATCCCGAATCATCTGAATACTCCGGAGACGATCGACTATTGAGATTGGTGCTAGAAGTGAAAACTGAGGAAAGATTTAATCTAATTTAACCTGGGTACGTACAGCGCTTCAAATCGTGTAGGCTACATTATGGATGTATTTGTATTGGACATTTTTTTATGGAATGGAAAGCTGTAAGGAAGTGAGAATAGCCCGCAGACTTGGGAAACCACTAATACTTTTTTTGTACGTCTCTTACTGAAAATGAGCCAAAACTGGTGTCTCTTTGTGATGCGCCAAACAGCAAATCACACCAAAGATGCAGCCCGGAGTTCCAACCTTTCAAGACTTTGGAAAAATTTCGACGTAAATTCACACAAAACAGAAAACAGACAATAGAAGTAGACCAAAATAGACTACCGTTCCTTCCACCAAGAATAAAAGCAAAAGTCACCAACAGTAGTTGTTTGAATACCAACTCCCTCTTTATACATGATTAGACTAATTGTTAAATTGAATCATGAAATTGTTGAAAAACAATATCATATGGTAAAGGGGAGTTCTATTGGTAACCTTCACATCGACTTAAAAATAGACTAATCCATGTTTCTGAAATATCATCATGTTATGTACATGATCACGTTTTATTTTTCATTTGGGAAAATTATTCATATTGAAGGTCAGGCTCCTGGTTCGCCACTGCGGGGTCCTCTACTTCTCAGAACACCTTCATGGCTGACAAAACTCCGAAAAAAGTTTTTCCGAATGTGACAAAACAACATTAACACATTCATCTGAAAACTCATCTGATTTTATCGCATTCCTTCTTGTTTGAAAATCAAACATCAAGACATCTGAAAAATTTCTTTCTGGTGATCTTCCGTTGTGTACATTTTGAGAAGGATTTCAGGGATCTATGATGATTCAGAGAGATTCCTTGTGGTTCAAGATCAAAGCCTTGGGAGTAAGGACTTAATCCAAAAATCAGATTTGAGATATTGTGCTCCAGCTACGGCTATGACAAGGACAGAAGTCCTTTTGATTTCCATTTCATGCTTCCGAAAGCACTCTCCTTGAAGTTTGTAATTTCTGAAACATCTGCAAGATCATCATTATTTCCCCTAGTACATTCAGAAGTCAAAAACAGAATGAGTATTTGCTCGGCTACCAGTTACAGCCACCAATGATCCAGACGCAGACACCGAAACGACCAATGCACTTTTCATGTTACCGCCAAGCACGTCTAGGCGCTGACGTGCGTGTCGCCGCGCCGGCCATTTTCCCCCTGTTTTTGCCTCGTCATTCCCTCACTTTCTCTATCTGCTTCTCTCATTTTCTGTTTCTCGGTTGCACTTTTTGTGGATGTGTGTGCGGGCTCGCGGAGCATCAATTGGAAAATGGCCTGGCACTGCGTTCCATAGTGCATAGTGGTTTGAAGGAGAGCATAGATGATGGAAAGTGAAAAAGATAGCAGTAAGTACAGCTGAAATCCTTCAGCTCCACAAAAGTGGAGCTTGAGAGTTGGTATACGTTCGTGGGCTCTGAATCTGAAAATTCTCTTTTGATAAATTTTATATTCAAATTTTTTTGGTGAAAAACCTAGCATCGAATATAGTTGCTGGAAGCAATTACTCTATCAAATGTCGCCGTGACCCGAGGACTGCCACGTGGCGCCACGATGCCCCTCCATACATCGTCGCCCTTTTGGTCGTGGAAGAAATCAGTTTAGAGTTTTCTCAAGTCTCTTTGTCTCTATTCTCCCGGTTATTTCTTTTGGGTTGAAATAAATCGGTGTGTTCGTTTGATTTGTGTTGGTTTTGGTGATTTACAGGACCCTATACCCGATACCACGGGCAACTTGGGGGCCGAACCGAACTTTCCGAACCTCTTGCAAGAGTTGAATAACTTTGCGGGAATTCGTGATCTTGATCGGAGCCGAACCAACGACAAATCAACGATGACGGATCAAGAAGACTGGTGGAGGAGTGTGGTGCTGGAGTCAGGAGAGGAATGGGGCGCAACCAGTCTCAGTTCGAGGAACGTGAGTGGGAAGTTGACGGCCTTGATTTCGAACTGGCGAGACGAGCCATTGCTGATTAAGAAGAATCAGAGGATTGGTGTCGTGAATCGGGAGAGGGAGTTGGTGTCGGAGAAGCAGCAGATGGTGAACATGATGGACTCGGATAAGAAGGAGCCATTGAAGGGAGATGTTCGAACCAAAGAAGTGCTGAGGATGCGGAGAGGGAAGGTGAACACTGCGGATGTGGAGGAACCGAGTGAAAAGAAATTGGACATCCGGTCAGGAGTCCGGATTGTGAAAGGAGGGGGAAGTTGCTGGAAGCAATTACTCTATCAAATGTCGCCGTGACCCGAGGACTGCCACGTGGCGCCACGATGCCCCGCCATACATCGTCGCCCTTTTGGTCGTGGAAGAAATCAGTTTAGAGTTTTCTCAAGTCTCTTTGTCTCTATTCTCCCGGTTATTTCTTTTGGGTTGAAATAAATCGGTTTGTTCGTTTGATTTGTGTTGGTTTTGGTGATTTACAGGACCCTATACCCGATACCACGGGCAACTATATACTGAATAAAGTTTTTTTGCAGGTGCTTTTCAAACATAATTATATTTCTATTTTCGATCAAAAAAAAGTCAGAAATTTTTATCAAGACTAATTTTTTTGGTTCAATCGGCAGTAGACACATTTCTCACCCATTATCTTTCCAGAAAACGTTTTTTTCCTCGATCAACTGGCCACACATTATGATTACAACGCATCAGTTTGGATAACCTTTCCCGATTTTTTTTCTAGACTTCTTTGCACTTTCCTAAAGTTCGAATCAACTCAAAGGACATTACAGAAAGAGAAAGAAAACTGTGCAAACATCGTCTGGAAGAATTTCTTCTGTCTAGAATCTTCAGAAATAGGTGGGGTCAAGAGGAGGATGCAAGAATTGGAAGGCGGAGCCTCAAGAGGCTGAAGATAGATGGGGGAGCTCTGAGGAGCTCCTCATTCAGACTTAACTGCTGCTTCCTTCATAACGGTCCCCTTTCCGTTTGTAAAAAAATTGCCCTTTTCAAAATAAGTTTTTTTTCTATTATCCAGATCAAAAACCCCTAGTCACTGACAGTGCAAGAACGTGCCCTTTCACAACACTTCCTCACGGAAAAGGTCATTCTGAACAAGACTTGTTTTTTTTTTTCTACGCGACTACTAGTAGTAAAGTACAATCAGTAGCCTTGCCATCTCTTCTTATTTTATTCGCCATCTTTTTTTGTTGAATTTTTACCGATTTTTCCGATATTCCTCCAAAATGAGAACGAAGTGTTCAATCGCTCAAACCAAGCGAAAGAACGAACACACATAAAAAATAGCTGCACGTTCGTCTCGACGTTCTAATATTTGACAAGTCGCAAGAAAAAGTGCATTTCAGTTAGGATAGGTCCTATCGGCGTGACAGTGGAAAAAAATTGCGGAGAAAAAAAATGGGCGGGGTTTTGTGTCTGGCTCCTGATATATTCTCAGACAGTCATTCTTCTATTATTTTCACTGCTTATTCTGTTGCATAGTCTGCCAGTAACAACTGAGGTAGTTTGTAATGTTGTGGACGAACAGTCATGTCTACATCATTTCAACTGCCTCGGCTGTTTACAGACTTTTCTAGTATGGTGAGTCATATTTTTCTTTGCGGAAAAAGAGATGTTCCAGTTTCTGACACTATTAACTTTTACTAACGTAAGATCTCTATTAGAAGGAAATGACCTCTTTATTTTTCCAGCACCTAATAAATATTTCTGTTGGAGTAAATTTTTGAAACGTGTATTTTCAAGTTAAAACTTTTGACAAAAATTCTAATAAGACTAATTTCAATTCGTTTTAATTTCAAGAATGTGCTTATTTTGTGCTCATCTTGCTTTCCGAGTGTCGTCCTTCTGACACAGAAATCTTTTTGGAAACGTGGTCTTTTCCTACAATAATAAAACGTTTATTAACAAAACTTATTATTAAATTCAAAATTTCATCTAGGGGTCCAACTCGACCACATCATCATGTAACAGTGCAACTCTTTGCTCGTCAGTTGTCATGTCCGTCAACTTCTTCACAAGCCTCCTTCCTCGGTTCATGTCTTGTCGTGTCAGAGCAGGTTCCAGAAATTGTGTGTTCCATTTGTCCACTTTGTTCTTCCACTGAAATATTGGCAGATTTTTAGATCATTTCAAAAAACTCACATAATATTGTCCATGGGTACCAATAATTGCTTCCACACCACACATTGCATCTTCAAAACACTAAAAACGAAATTTCAGTTCAGTCAAAATTTAAAAAAAAACTCACATGTTCCATGCAACTTTCAAATAGCGATTTGTCATAAGCACTGTCAATTTTCACATTCAAATAAGATACCAATGGTTTTATCATAGTACCCTGCAAAAAATGTTGTTTTCAATTATGTCAGTTACCGCAAAACGTTCCAGTACCTGAATAAATACAGTGAAAACAATGACAACAAGTGTTGTAGAAATCATGATTGGTTTTGCAGGAACAACTTCGCCATCTGAAATTAACCGAGTTCAATTTTAAGATGAGCAATTACTAACCAATAGTCAAAACTAGTCCGAAACAAATTGCACCACGAAGACCACCGAACGCCATTATCGTTTGATCGCGAAGGGAAATTTTTTGCATTCTCCATCTATTGGCAACCCAAGATAGAATGAATACTACTGTAAAAACTTCGGCTAGAAACCTCAAAACTATAATTGTTTACCTAAAAATCTAGCAGCAAAGCAAGTGACAACAGTTACGATTGCAAAACCGATATCCCATGTGTGATCTTTTGAAAAAATGGAGAATCCCAAGAATACAAAAATGACCGCTTCACAACTGAAATATAATGATATTCAGAATCAAAAGCAGTGGTTTACCAAGAAGATAAAGTTTTTAATGTATATTTCACTGTAATATCAGCTCTCTCTTCCATACTTCCAGTCACATAAGATTTCATACAAATTCCGCATACAACGATTCCCAAAATTCCAGAAACATGCACAATTTCCGAGCACAAATATGCCATATATGGAACCGTGATACAAATAATGGGCTGCAGTACAGACACATTTGAACTCCATCTGAAAATAGACATTTGTACTTTTTGAACCTACAAAAAAGATCTCACTTCACTCCAAGAGCAGCTAACACAGCGAATACTACTCCAACAAGAATACCTCCTCCAGAAACAAGGAAGAAATTCATCATAGACATTGTATAATCTTGATAGATTAAATGAGCCTGCCCAATACGAACCATAGAGTGAAATGAGTGGTAGAGAACCTAGAAAGGTTGTAGAGAATTTGTGTAAAGTCTATGAATAAACATACCACAGTAACTGCATCGTTGAGTAGTGACTCTCCGAAAACTGTGATGTATAGAAGTTTGTTGACATGGATTTCCTCAAAGACTGAAAAAAAAAACATCAATCGTACAGTACTGGCCTGGCATCTTCATTTAGAATAGATTAACTCCTGTAGACATTATTTTCATAAGAATGCAAATCCGGTCAGTTAAACCATGTTAACTGACGTAATCTCTAATTTCGATCAGTTTGAAGCCATTTGACTTTCACGCGACCTAACTGACTGGATCGTGATTCCATAAAAAAAAGCGCCAACTAAAAATTAAAGTTCTAGAGTTGCCTGATACATCCACAAAATTTCAGAAAAATCTGATACCTGAAAGACTTTTTTCAGACCCTCAAAGTTGAACTATTTCGACGAAAAACACCTTGTTTGATTAGTATTATATTATCAAATTCCAGCTAACCTGATAGCACTGCAACCGGATCTACCGCTGATATTACTGTAGAGAAAAGTAACGTGTCGACGATAGTAATATTGAAATCGTAGAAATTCTGACATGCGAAAATGAAGCAACCTTCAAGAACAAGATATGCACGAATGATAAAAGGATTATCATACTTGTCAAAAAGATATTCATCACCGTTCCCGCGACGGCAAATAAAGATATTGTTGTAATATTACTGATGAACGCCTTGTTCGGCATAAAATACCCGGCCTCGAGTACAATTGGAGGTAAAAGATATAAAAAGAATAGATCTGAAAATTACGTGAGCTGAAAATCAGTGGGAAACAAAAACCTGGATGCAAATAGAGATCGACTGTCCACATTTCATAAATTGTAAATCCGGCGAATAAGCCTAACACAATTAGAACCGCGGATTCTGGGAAGAAATGGCGAGCTCTTGGCATTCTATGGAATCCTGAAAAAGAGGAATTTTAAGAAAGAATGGCCTTCTGTGACTCACCAATTTTAGCGCCTACTATCAGCAATAACCACAATCCCAACAGAGTAGGAGTTTCAGGTCGATTCCATTGCATTACTGTTAACGACTTCATGATTCTAGAAGAAGGAAATGATTTTTTTCAATGAACAAAAAACTTATGAAATAAAAACCAAAACTATCAATGATAGATATGTGACGTACCTCTTTCTGTCTGCTGCTTGTTTTTTTCCTGTTTAGTTTAGGCTGGTAAAAGTGAGAAGAAGAATGTCGGCAGATTCAATCAAATAGTCATCCCTTCTTCTCTTTCGATAGTTCAAGGTAATCATAAATGATATGATGATCACTGAGATAAACTATCTTTTACAAGGTGTATTATACGATAATACGCAAAATTCTGTTTTCGAAAAGTCGCCTTTGCTGTATCGAGTAAGAGGGTGGAGACGGTTATGTAGTAGGAACATAGAGTATGACGGTCATTGCAATCAGTTTAGAAGAGTAATCAACCAAAAAATAATCAATCAATCAATCCAGTTTTTGTACCCGTGTTCGTCTTGTTTATTTATTTCTCTGCGTTTTCTCTCCATGTAGATAAGAATACATCATATTTTTCGATTTGAAGAGCATTGTCAACAAATGAGTTGTGCCAAGACGATCTGCTCTGGAGCAATGTTTTTCAATGCGAGTTCAAAAAATAAGACATAGATTTGAATGTAACCTTCGATTTCTGCTCACATGGTTGGTACTGTCAGCAGTTGCTTGGTGAGTGCTTTGGAATTCAGAAATCTAACAAATTTCAGTAGTAAGAAACAGGTTCATTTGATACAAAAAATATATGAAATAAGAATATCAAAATAAGAACGCTAGAAAACCCTAAATTAGCAAAAAAATTCCTTCATGGCTTGATTGTTGTCCTGTTTCACAGGTAGAGTACAATTTTCTAACTGTCCACGTGAAAAGAGGGCATGACAAAAAAATTTTTTGCAACTTTAACGGCGTTCTAAAAAATTCATTTTCCCCGCAATCCCACTAAAATTTTTCAGCATCATCTATGTTTTCGTTGTTTTCGGATCTCTCCTAAACAAAACCGTACTACCAAGTAACAATGTGCCCAGCACAATACCATATATCACAGTGCCATCTGAATATAACATCTTCCTGGTTTTCAATTCAACACCGTCCACAACAACTCGAGTGAGTTTCTCTTAGTTCCATCCCCCTCAAAGCTTATTTCCAAATTCCAGGCATATTCTGGAAGTATCCAGATGAACTTTATGGCTCGAGATGTGACGCAACAGTTATTCTTCCATCGTGGCGATAAAATCAAAATATCTTCTATCACTCTAGAAGATTCCAATGGCACTACGACAAATCCCAATGCAGGTGCCTATGACAAATCAGTATGTTTTTTTAATGTGAGCAATGGAAGTCAAACTTCTTATAGACAGGAGTGCAGGCTTACATCCCAATATCAAACTTGACTTCCCAAGAAACCTATATTCTTCGAATCAATTTCAATGGAGAACTTGACTCCCCAAACGGAGGTCCCAAACATGTGGAATACACACTCTCAAATGGGACCACTAGGTATTCCAACATTTCAAAAAACTTTTGAAAAGTTCATTTATTCAGATACTCGATAGCATTTGGGAACCCAGTGACCGCTTCATCGGGTCTTCGATATTTGATGCCTTGTCTTGATGCTCCAGACTTTCCTGCAGTTTTCAATTTCAATATTCGTCATTCATCAAGGTATCGCGTTATATCGAACTTTGCTGCACAAACTCAACAGTAAGAAAATCCATAAAGTTCAAAGCACAAAATACAATTAAGGTCTATACTCTACACAGTTTCGATTATAAATGCTACATTTGCCATGGATCCCTCACAAATCGCTTTGGGATTGATTGACACTGATCTAATGCCAGTCACGGTACAACAAAGTGGATTAACAGTAGGCCTGAAATTTCTATTGGAAATCAGTAACTGTTTCAATTTTCAGATCAATAAATTCTACAGAAGATCAGTGGTGAATACGATTTCAACTGACAGAATTATTCAGTTTATGGCGGCAAAATCTGAACAAATCGGGAAAATCGGTAAAGGTTTTTTGAGGTATTCATTTTATGATTATATTTTCTCAGACGTATTGGCACTCCCTTTGCTTTCTGCAATTCAACAGCCTGGAATAACGTTTTATAATGAGAATGATGTGATAAGAGAGAATGAGGATTTGGGGTCTATTGGTTCTGTTTGAAATTTTAATTTAACTAATAATTTATAAATAAAATAAGATTCCATATTTAAAAACTGTTCTACAACGTTTTCTATGATCTAAATTGTCACTAATTTGTCAACTTCTCTTGTTGTTTAATTGTGGTTCAACTTGTTTTCCTATTGTCATTTTCAGTTTCACTGAAACCATCCTTTAAAAACTGTCACATTGTTTTCGACCACTTCTCGTCATATTATAGTAATTGAAGGCGAAAACTGGTTGAGCCGAATCAACATATAATAGACTTTGCGCCGCCACGGCGTCGGTTGAAGACGAGCCAATTGATGCGAAGGAATGAGGTCAACCTGGACGCGTACTTTTCCAACGAAGAACATGAATAAGACGGCGGCCGATGTGGTTCCCCTCTTATGAAAAAGAGACAGACACATTGTGTAAGGTGTGTAATTACAATTGCGGGTCTTGGCAATGGAATCCCGTTCCTGTTAATTCTTGGAAAAGTACCCGTGAATCAAACAAAAAAGTAAGAAAAGGAGGAGGCTTGTACATCAAAACAAAGCAAAGCCGAAATGTATCAAAGATCTGTCTAGAACAATTATGTTCGGATAAACCACCCTGCTTCTGACGTTCTAATGTTTTCCTGTTGTCTACTTTTTACTTCTTCTTGTATTTGTAATACCTTTGGTTTTTTTCTTCCTATTCAATTTTTATTGAGGAAAATCCCACAGCTTATTTCCATCTTCCTCTTAATATCCGTAGACCAACCGGCACCGTTATCCATGATTCGGATCTCACGTTATCTAATAGTCATTCATTCTGTGACACCTTTTCATTGGGGTGAGGCAAAAGGAAAAAGACACTTGTTTCATTCTATTGTTGCTTCTCCTATTGACACCTCCCTCAATTTGATCTGATATCCATCGAATTTCAAATTATTTTCTGGATGCCTGCTCACTCAGATCTTGTTTTGTTCATTCCAGAAGCTTCGTGTTGAGCATTCTTCAGTGATTCCTGAAGTGTTAATTTTCAGACCACTTTGAATACTTGAGTCTATATGGTTCTTTTTTAGCTTACTATATACCAATTTTCATATAATATGATTCTTCGATTCTCCCTTACTTGCCTTCCTTTTACCCTCCCACTGCCTTCTCATTTCTTTTTTCTACTCCACACATAAATAATGATAATATGAGAAAGTCCTCAGTTCCCAGCACCCGCTTCTTCCTTTTCATCTTTCTTCAAGGGCACCCTACTCTTTTTTGGTGTGATAACACACTCTCTCCAAAGTTATTAGTCCCGACCTTCGCCCACAAATGAGATTGGTCGCAAGTGTAGGACAATAAGTTCATTGGTCTGAAAGGGAATCCATTGTGGTTTTACCCAGAAATGGGTAAAAAATGAGTGAGTCAGGGCGCCCACCTGAATATGTTGCTTTTTGTAAGGACACCATAGTAGATTCACTCGATTCCCGAAACTTCTTCTTAGACAAAATCCACTTAATTATTTCCTGGTCTAGCAAAAAAAAAGTGAGATACGAAAAAACAAGCGAATGGGTGTATCACCTAATGAATAGTTCATAGGAAAAAAAAACGAGTGAGAACCTTAGATTTTTTCTGTGTTTTCATTCTGTCCAATTTTTTTCGTTCCTGCTTTGCAATTTGATGACGTGAGTGGAAGATGAAATCATTCCAGCATCTGAATTCTCCAACTGTACTAATGATCAGTTTAATCTGCTGAAAATATAAAAAAATCACCTGACTTTAGCGAGAATCTTCCGATCATTATTAGCTCAATATTTCACACATCCTTGCGTTTCTCTCTGTTTTTCAAGAATACGAAAAGCAAAACATGTTTTTCATTTTCACTCACTTACTCAGAAATGAAAATCTTTGAGCCTGATTGGCTTCGTTTTGTATTCATTACTATCCAAATGCCAAGTTAACCGTATAAAAACAGCTCTTGGCAATTAACGAGAAGGGTACGATAGTTATTTTTCCCCTTCAGACCGCCCCATTGGCAAAAACAAGACAGACAGCTTCATATGGAGCAAGAAAATGAGCACTTGAAAATCGTGTCGAGAGGCTGTTTCGGTCCCCAGATCTCTCTGGGTCGGTTTTCCGGGTTTTCTTGCAATTCCAATTTCGTTGAAATGGCATCGTCAAAATTTTTTCCGTGGATTCATGGGTATTACGGTACACCTCATCACACTTTCTCCCATTTCTCTATTTGTCATTCTTCCCCCCCCCCCCCCCCCCTTTCATCTAGATTGTGATTTCGGCCCCGAATTTCTAATCAAGTATACAGTTGGTTTACGACATTCGTCATAAAAGGAGCCACCCATCCGCTTGATTGGAGTTTTCCCCAACGTACACTTTTTCTACTTTTTTCGTCCCTTTCAACAATCATAAAACACTTTGTCCTCCGTGCATAGGTAACCAAGTTTTTTTCCTGCATTCTTTATCCCTCCAGTTTGTTCCTACAACCAACAAAAACTGGTCCCGTTTTTACTTCCATTTTTTTGAATAGTCCATTCCTTATTCTTTTCCTGGTGGCCCAAAAAGGAAAAGCACGGAAGTCCAGTGATTTCTCTAAATAAAGAGTGTAAGGTCGGGAGGGCGTTTTTACCTCTTTTTTGAGGGGCCTCCCGCCCATTCGCATCATCATCAAAATGAAATGCAAATTTGCCTCGAGACTACTGCCGTTTTGAGGTGAGTCGGTCCGACCTTCAAAATTTCTTGACGGCTACTGGGAAACAGCGGTTTTTTCATTGTTTGGTATATTTTCATATCACACTTTTCTTCGTTATTTTTTGAGAAAGTTTTGAAAGTGGTTTCCTACTTTTGATATTTTGAATTTTAAGCTTACACATCACAGAAAGAAAGACGAAAAAATTGTTTCTAACTCCCATCTTTGTTTGATCAGATATTGACATTCTGCACTTCCAGATTCCTAAAGTTCAATATTTTGCACTTAATAATTAGATTCTCCTTTCTCTGCTGCCCTGATTTTTTAACATCTTTATAGCCACCAAAAGATTGACAACGATAGAGAAGCAAAAAAACACAGAAGAAAAAAAAACAAAAGAAAGGGTGTCAGAAGCACGCGTGCCCCTCCCATCGACAAAAAAAGGGGGGAGGTCTAACCGACTGACATTGACCGAGTTTGTTTGGTTTACTCTGATTTTGTTGCACACCGAGAGTATCCCTTGTTTAGTGACCACAAGCGAGTGCTGACCGAGGTTGGTGAGGGGTGTTGGAAAAAAATAGGGGAGGGAGAAGTGAAAGATTGAATGAAAATAGGGTAGACGAAAAAGGAGGAAAAAGGAGAAGGCGAGAAGAAAGAACTAGAGTTGCGAATTGAAGCGAAGCGGTGTCAGCAAAAGGAGTAAAAATAAATGCTCAGAACTCACATTTTTTCCTCCCTCCTTATTTTTTGTGCTCCTTTGAGGTCACTCTTTCATTCATAAATACTTGAAGCTGTTGAATCTTTTTTTATACTCTCCATCGTTTTGCTTAGTAGTCCCTCCTTTCCAAAAAATTGAAGCATGTTGGTATTTTTGGTGATGCTTGTCATTTCCTTCATTTTTGCCTCTGGATCCTTTCATTTCTCCCGTGGGATCAATGTGTTGCTGGTCCTGCTGTTGGACGTCTTTTCACACTTTTTTGTTTTCTCTCCACCCCCTATGACTTTAGAACTTTCGAGACAGACGATGCTTTTCCATTTTCACATTTTCTTCCGCCGCGGGGCCCCCACGAAACCCGGGTTTTTGATAGTGGGGATTAGTTGAGAGACGTGTCCCAAAGGCAAGTGTCGTCACCCCTCATCTTTCGTTGTTTTTTCCACAATAACTTCTTCTTTACAACCATCTACAGTACCACCTCACACTCCCAACCAGTGTGGCAGAAACCGAAACCTAATCACATTAGGTAGAATATAAATTGTTTGAGATTGAAGATTGGAGAAAGTTATTAACATAAATAATCCAATTTCTTCTATGATTGAATCTCTCATTTTTCCACCTGTTTTTCTTTAAGCCAACCCTCGTTTTCCCCGCCTTCCTATCGACATGATTTTCTTTTGCCATTTTCAAGCTCCACTTGAGCTGAGATTCTTAGTCTCAGATTCAGCGGCTGGAAATTGAGAATAACGTGTAATTTTCCCCCAATTTCACACCACTTTGTTGTTTTCTCTGTTTTCACTTAAAATGGAGCGGGGCTCAAGGCTCAAGGCTCAATTTTGGACACTTAAACTTGGAAGTACCGTGCCCCGAGTTAATTTCCGTTTCTCTTCAAATTTTCTTTTCATTCTGCACGAACTTGAACTCCTACATTTCAACAGTGTATTTCCTTAGTTTCTACTGTAGCTTTTCGATTCCCTGCCAAAAATTTGAAAAGTGTACTAAAGATCTCTTTTTTGACATGAATCATATCTTAATACTCATTAAATATTGATTTCTGGCTACGTCTAACTTTTAGTGTCACTCATCTAAAAACGCGTCGTCGAAAATCAGAAAAACACACGCGCGTCAGACACAATAACACTTGATTTTTGTCGGGATCCGTGTCAGGTAATTGTTATGGTAATTGGAATTGTAATTGTAATTGTCCACTCGAGAAATGCAGTCACAGTAGGGGAAAAAAGAGAAGCGCGATCCATGTCTCTGCATTTGGCGTGAACGAAGCTAATTAAATCTGAAACTTTTGTTCGTCTACATCATATTTTATGACGTGGATAACTATCTAACTTTTTCTTCTAAAGGCCCTAACATAAATTTTAGTGATTCATTTTACGGTGACCGGTGAATGAAGCGAATAAAAAGGCGATGTAAATCAGGCAGATAAAAATCTTCTTTCAAGAAATTCGCGCGCGATTTTCCATGATTTTTTCTGCGATTAAACTCTGAAAAGTGACGGTAGGAAGAAAACGAACGAAGGGGTGCAGAAGTGACCCTTACTCTCCCTCTGGTTCTCCAAAAGCCGAATATGAAACATAATTATGTTGGAAGAGAAAAAATTGTGTCCTCCGGGGTGGTGGGTGGCAGCTAGTCTTGCTTCGAAACTTTTTTTTTCCATTCCCGCTGCCTAGTATAGTCCCATCAATGATTTCTTTCATTTTTTTTTTCACTTTCTTGAATGCAAGGAACAAGTGTTTATTGTGTGTGTGTCCGCGCATGCCGAAATAAATCCCTAAATAGCTCTTCATTGTTTGCTGTAACCACCAACCACCGTCGTCGGCGACCAAGCACTTTTCAAACGTACACGTTTTGAAGAGAAGAATAAGAAGGCAAAAGTAAGGGGTTATGGGTTTTCCAGAAGCTGGTTACGGTGTGTATTTAAAACAGGATAGTAGAAGTATACTATACAAGTCAGTCGCGTTGCTTCTAGACTGATCTACTCAAAAATTGCTATATATTTTTTTCCAAAAAAAAATGTTATCAATAATTCACTCTTCAACATAGTCTAGTTTTCCAGTTTTTCAGTCTTCCCTAGAACCAAAATGCTAAATTCTACCTTCTTTTTTTGTCCCCTTGTCGCCGAACGCTTCACCACACCCCACCCTGTATTGGAATGCCAATTCAATTCCATCCAAATCAGTACAAACATTAGAAGCGAAAAAAGTCTCGGAAAGAGGGAGTGCATCATGAAACGCGTCACTCACAATCAGAAACCCGGGGTGACATGTAGGTTTCCGGTTCTTTCTCAAATCAAGGCTCTACTGAAATCTTTGACTATAGTAGTGGTGCGTAAACTCTTATTTTTGCTTCAATGACGTTTCTTTCCTTCTAAAACGTCACATCAACTTCTGAACCTGGAACACTTAAATATCCCGATTACCAATTCATTGACAGGTTCATGCATAAATTAGCTTTTACTTCTTCACCTAGTATTCGTTTGTCTCTGCCCATTTTTTACGATAGATTTATGCATTTCCTGATACCACATCAAGTACATCTTGTCACGAGCAGAAAAAGTTCTTTCCTTTAAGATCAACTACATCATTCGCTAAGACATCACAACCATTTCTGGGATTAAACATGGTGCTCAACTTCAAAACGGGGCCTAACTTTTGATGCGCCTCGCTTTACCGCCCCATTCAGCGTGTTAGATTACCCCGAGCAATATTCTAAATGGGTTTCGCCCCCACCATATATTTTCCAACAAAGAAGAATCCCTACAAGAAGAACGCTTTTTATATTGTATTCATTGTTAACAAGAATACCATTTGTGTGTTATCACATTTTTTTCCGGAGTGTGTTGTATGACCTTTTGTTGATCAATCTGTCCCCAGAGACAGTTCTATTAAGTCCCATCTCCCACACATACGACCCGAAAACGATTTATCTTCTCTTGCGAACAGAGAAAAAAAAACAGAAAAAAACACAGTTTTTCTAGAAGTGAAGCTTCTGTTTCTGTTCAAACATTACATGGACTAGGAAGAGTTATAATTCCTTCAGTTAGTCTTGAATTTGAGAAGCATCGGATGGGTGAGCTCCACCGTTACTCGGAGCATTTCCGATGACACAACTGAACTTTCGCGCAGATGTCTGAGCACCAGTGCCAGTCACGATTGTGTCCACTCTACTTATATACATGTATCCAATTAACAGTGTCACTTTTCACATGCCTTCGTTCATCCCCTCTGACACTCCTTTTTCCTTCTTATTCTGCAGCATTCCTTCCTCCCCCTCCATATTGTTTCTCGAAAAGAGGGCATATACATACCTTAACTAGGTTATCATCGTGTTCTTGTTAAATCATTTGTTTCTTGATTTGTTCCTCTGCTTATCATTGTCACAATCTCAGTTTTTCAGTGTTGACATGTCGTCTGGTAATCGTCAAGCACCAATGCCACCGCCGAAACCTCGGAATCTTGGACGCGGTCAATTCTACCATCAAGGAGGTACGTCACTTTTTAATTAACTATTCCTGCGTTCTTATATACTTTTCTTTGCTCTGCATCCTTTTTCTCCACTCTATATCATAAATTATTTTTTGAGAAAAAGGGGAAGGAAAGAGATACAGAATGAGATATAGCATTCATAACTTCTCTGCTCTTTCTATTCCAGTCTCTCCTCCCTCTGTTGTGATGAACTTGACGTTGGCAAGAACGGAGAGCATGAGAGGGGTTAGGGTTAGGCAATTTCAAAACGTTCAGAAGTTTTTTTTGAAAGTGCTCCTGTTTTCCCTTTAAGACATGTTTTTGCGCTTCTCTCACTTTCAGTGTGAAGCGACACACCAAGAAAGAAAAAGAAGTAGGGACGCTGCGTTTTTTTGTAACCCATCTCGAATGCTCTGTTCGGGTCTCAAGAAAGGGCGGACCTTTTCAAGCGAGACCGAAACTCCTCTGCCATTCCATTCTTGCTCTCCTTCGGAAGCCTTCAGTACCACATTCAGAACTTTTTTCTAGATGGGTGTGGCTGGCTTCTGGTTGGTCCCACTCTCAACCTTCTAACAAAAGTGCGTTTTGCGTTTTAGTGTCCGCCATGGACTGCCCTCCTCTAACCCATTCCTGCTTATTGCATTTTGAGAAAGAGCATCCAGACTGGCGGCAGCTGAATATTTTTTGGTTATGTGCAAAGACCACATACGACAAACACGTTTTTAAAATGAGATTTTGTGTGCGTAGTCTTCTTCAAATAAGGAGAGGTTGCACTGATTTTGCTTTTCAAACTCATTGACTTCAAATCCTTAAAATCGCAGGAGAACTTCGCGGTACTCCTGAAGTATCCTATTCTGTATGAACTATGGTTCACTTGTCTTCCTCTCTTCATAACTCCTCGAGGAGCAGCACTCATGTCATATTTATGATGAGAAGTCGTAAACTCGATTACGGTAGAGACACATTTCATCTACATATCTACATATGACGTGAAGTAGAAGTTCACTCGATCAGACATTCAAACAAGCATTCGGTTTTATTTTCCTCTCTCCTCAAGTTCTTTTCTCTTTGGCTGATATGCTCTCTCTCTCTCTCTCTCTCTCTCTCTCTCTCTCTCTCTCTCTCTCTCTCTCTCTCTCTCTCTCTCTCTCTCTCTCTCTCTCTCCCTGAGTGTCGATCAAAATGAACCACTTCAAGCCCTCCAGTGGAGAAAAAATACGAAAAAAATGTGCCAAAAGTTTTCGAAGACAGGGGGTGTTGCACTCCCGTTTAGCAGTCCCGGTGCTTTCTTCTCTTCGGTAGATGTCATCAATAATTCTGTCCAAACATGCTTTAAACTCATTGTTCTTCTTCTCCTTATCCCCTTGTCGCTGCCGCCAAACGTCACGTTCCACTTTTTTTCGCCTCTACTGCTGCTCTTTCAGTTTCTGTGCCCATACATTTTATTTTTTGGGCGCCAGTTCCCCCCGCGACTCTTTTAGTCGACTCACTCTTGCTTCTTGTTTCAATTTCATTTCGTTTCGTTTCACTTCGCCATATCAAATCTCATTCTCTACCTTTTCTCTTTTTTTCTGAGAATGAATAAAATTGGTTACCAAGGTTATAATTCCCTTTTCAAATTTTCTTTCCTTTTCAGGGTATTTGACCCCACAAGACAGCGACACGGACAGTGGAATAAGCGCGGATTGTGATCAGGGGTCACCTAGGGCAGCAGTGTTTGGAGGAGCACCAATCAACAGTAACGGTCAACAAGTCAACGGTCAGCGTCGGATACCAGGTTAGCTCATTTCACTTTTGGATATTGAAATAAATGAAAAGTTCAGATCTCCCACAAGCTTCCTACCAAAACTTCCGGAGCCAGTCTTCAGCCGACTATTTGACTCCAAACTCTGCTCGCAAGATCGCCAACTACAGTACGACTCCACGTCGTCTACCACTGCAGCCGCAACAACAACCAGCACCACCGGTGACCAAGGCAAAGTATCGTGTTCGGTTTGCTGATGAAGTGGACAGCGGAGCATCTACGTCCAGCGGAACCTCCTCCACACATATTTCGCCGCGTAATGATCCACAGGAAATGTTGATGAATTCTGGTGAGTGTTGTAGAGGGAAATCAAAAAAGTAGAGATGAAAAAATTGGGATATCTAGAAGAATCTAGAAGAAATCGGTTGAATAAAAAGGGAGAGATTCAGAAGGATTGATCAGGTATAAATTCCGAAAATTCGGGAAGTGAAATTTTTGAGTCACCAAAAAAATAGACTGAAGTGTTCCTTTTCTAGTTCAACCAGGCGTAGACACATATTCAGCTTTTTTCTTTCATTTCATAACTCTTGAAGGAAACCGACCCGACATCTCAAAGGAAATAACAACTTTATCCCTTTTCAGCTGTCGGCGTTCCCCAAATCAGCACAACATTCCAACAGCCGACGGGTCACATTCAAAATTCGACTGATACACAGTCGAAAGTGAACAAGAACGAGTTCGCTTCAGTGAGCAGAAGCTCTCCATCTAATCAAAGGGCTGGAACGTTACGTAAGTTTTTTTTTTTTTCTTCTACCCCACTAGCTTTCGAAAGCAGTTATAAGGTGTCCGTATTACTCATGCCAGGAAAGGAAAAACTGAATAAAATGGAGATGTTCACTTGAGACGTGTCTCGAAGTGACACGAAAGGAAAAACTGCGAATATGAGGAGATGCGAGTAGACAGCAAAGCCTGCTTACCAAAAACAAAATTAGCATTTTTCCAGAAGGTTCACAATAGCGAAAAAATATATAAATTGTGGTTGACTTTCAGACAATCCTTACTTTATTATTAATAGCTTATGAGTTTTCAGAACGGACTCCAAATCGTCGACTTCCAATCAGTTCGACTCCACAGCCACAACCAACATATGCAGATCAACTAGAGACTCTGGAGCCACCACCATACACTATTGCGATGCAGAGATTACGGTAACAGTAACATCTGAAAATGGTTGATGATAAACTGAACTTCAGATCGGTGAATCAACAACCTCAGGAATCATTTCGTGACGCTTTTATACGGAAGAGTGTCAACGATACACTCCAACGTCGTTACCGCCAGCGTAGCTCATCACTGCCACGTGGCAACAAATCTTACTACGAGGGAATTGACTACTATGATGTTCAACCTCCAATTCGTCCTCCAACTCATCAGTCTCCACTGATGACCTCGATTAATCAACTTCCTGGAAGTCTTGACAATCTTCATATCACTGTTAGTATTGTTAAAATTAAAAAAAATAATTTCTTTTCAAATTTGCAGAATCTCAACATGGGTCAGAGAAGAAGAAAACTGCCGACCGCTCCATTGATGGGGTCTTCTTGCCAACTACACTTGGATAACTCAGATGAGCTGACTGCTTACAGAGCTCTTCAATTCCAAATGATGCAAGACGAATTGCAGAGGTTAGACTTTGAGAAAATTTCGCAATACAAACATGAAAGAAAAACGGATATTTTTCTAATGGCACCATTTCTTTTCAGACAACCCCCACCACAACAATCGTTTGAGCGGCAGCCAACACTCTTGCGTCGCACCAACTTGCCTCAACAGAATTTCAACATTCCGCATATCACAACGACCGGACCACCGCCAATGGGTCTCCCACTCCCAGTGCAATACGATCAAGGAGAGTACGGGTAAGCGAGCCAAACCTCATTCTATTTGATTACTTCCTGGTTTCATAGAACACAAAGCGTCAGAGCACAATTGGTGGCACTTGACCAAAGAGGTTTCCGGAGGGTTTTAGTCGAGAAAATGATGCCTGGCCCATTCGGATTCTATATTGCCACCGGAGTCGTCGCTGGACAACGAGGTATGTTTTCTTTCAAATTGTATGAGGACCTATAAATCCATACTTTCAGCGGGTATCTTCATCTCTCGAGTCTCCCTTCCATCTCTCTCACCGATGCTTACCGTTGGAGACGAAATCATCTATGTCGATGAAGAATACGTCAAGGGACGCTGTCTTGAATACGTGCAATCCGTGATTGCTGGGAAAACTAGCGTCACGATCACTCTTCTCCCAGCTGTCGGTCAGCCAGCCATTTGCTGATTATTCTTGAGTATCAAACTTGAACAGTTCATCCAGAGTAAATTATAGTAGTGAGACCGTACTAACAGAGTAGAATTCGTTCTAACCGTCAACTGAAAATTCTCCCGGAACAAGGATTACATTGTGATACATTGCTTCTCCGATAATTGCAAATCTTTTCATTTTCTTTTTTTGAATAAAGGAATTCCTATTTTCCAAAACAGAACTTGAGATCGCATAAACCGGGTAGTATCAATATAAAATGGCACAAGAAAGTTAGAAATTCTTTTTAATGTAAAATATTTGAGCAACGAAGCTCATTGCTTGGTCGAAATGTCCATTGATTTCTATGAGAGTGTTGCCAGGGACAATACGATTCTTCTCCACCTCTTCATCCTCGATAACATAATACAAAGCTCCGGGTGAAGTAAGAGCTTTGTGGTGTGCAAGATTTATGATGGCTTCGTCTTCAGGAACATTCTGGGATTGACGGAAAAGTCTGAAATACGATAAACTGCATTGATACTTCTAGAGAATTCAGCTTACTTCACTTCATTGATCACAAATCCATCGTTACTCGACACATGTTTGAAGTTGGGTACCGCGTATCCTTCCTCCACATCGGCTGTATATTCCACCTCAACGCGATAGAGAGCAACAAGAAGACGTCCTTGTTTTTTTGCAACCAGATTTGAATACTTTCCGACGTCCAACTTCATTTTTACCACATTGTTATCCTCCTCGTCTCTTTCTATTTCATGTGGTATGCCATCTTCGAAGCCAATTCCGAGTGGGGAGAACAGGCAAGTGAGCACTTGATGTGCTCCGTCACCACTGTTGTCTTTATTGTTCATTGGAGAGCAACGGATGATGTGTGGGAATGTGATATTCACTGAAATAGGTATTATTTTGAGACAAATCAGATACACAAACTCACTATGAATCTTCCACATCATATTCATTCGAGTGGTAATCATATGGTTGACTTGATCCCTGACGAACCATTCGAGAGCCTCCGCTGTGTGTCGAACCATTCCGAGTAGATTATCAAAGTACTTGACATAATCCCCAGAAGTCTTCCGTTTCACATTCGTTTCAACCCAGATTCTCAAAAAGTCTTGGAGCCGGTATACTCGATTTGTCAAGGTGCACGTGGCAAGTGCATTGATGTCAACACCACCCATCGCAATATATGAAGCAATCCTTTGAACATTCCCGTATTGAACAGCAAGGTGATGCATCCCATCCACACGGAAATCATCCATCCTGTCTTGATGTAGGCCGATGGGTTTGTTCAATTGGAAGAACAGACGTTTCTGACACTCGGCACCATATTTCATGCAATGAAAATAGACTTCGTCACGGAAAGGTCCATCGTCTGGAAATTTAATTATTAGTATGTACTTGTTTGAGACTTTCAATCACCTTCTCCATCTCCATTGAAATCCTTGCCGGACGTTTCGATGAAACGATATTGGCTCGGTATCAGCTCCATGAACAATTTCATCCAGGTACACTTTCGATGGTTGTCGGAACACAGAGGAGATTGCGATCGAATTTCGTTGTCCCTTGTCACCACATTGGCTCCAGAAAAATTGAGCCTCCATCGATCAGCCTTCCAATCCTTATGATTAAAGTAGTTAATCATGAAGACGATAACAGCGTATCGATGTATAAGAAATTCTTTTCTATCTGGGATCTTCGAAAAAATTGCTTTGAATCTTGCATTATCGTCTTTGGAGTAAGCCGTGATTAAATTCGGCAGAATTGATTGCACAGCGGACTTGAATGGATGGTCCATTTTTTGGAATATCAGCATATTTTCTTCAATAACATGACTACGTAGCGATGTCGGGTCAAGTATATCATCCGGTTTTTTTGAAGGAAACTGTTTGATCACAGCTTGAACATTATTTTCGTATACTCGAGAACATGCTTCAAAGTTTTTCGCGAATATTTCCAGTTCGGCATTTTTGTTTGAGAATTCGCCTAGGCGTTCCTCGGATCCACAACGACGTCTTTTTCGAAGCAGCAATGGTTCAGTGAAGGCACGATGAGCTCGACTCGCGCTTACTTGAATTGGAAAATTGTTCAGCTTAGCCATTACTTCTTCTCTCTTTTGATAAGCTTCGTTCAATTGTTGTTCTCGCGCTATGCGTTCTTCCTCTGTTTCGACTTTTGCGTTTTCATTGACTTGATGCTCATTCGACGAACTTCTAGAAACCTTCCGGTTCAGTTGCTCCTGCTGAGGTACTGTAGAAATTAGGGCTCTAGAAGGAGCGATTTTGCGACGCATTGTTCCATCATAACTCCACTGTTCTTTGGAATGTGACGTTGAAGGACCATCTAGTTGGAATTCAGGATGTTGAGTAACGTTCTGTGTTTTCTTTTGAGATGGATTTGCCGTCTGGAATCGAAATTTCTGATAAAGTTGAGATAAATTAAAAGATGTACCTTCTGCACTGGCAATTGTTGAATTCCATCCGCGTTTTCTTTTTTGATGGATGCAGTAGCAATTTTGCATGGAATGGGACCATCAACACTTGAAGAACTTTGTGATTTTTTACCAACGGATCCGTCGTCTTTCTTCTGTTGTTTAATTGGGGCCTGTTCTCTAGAAGGTAAGGTTGAAGGAACATCTTGTTGCAATTTTGTTGTAGAAGCAACGTTTTCAAGTTCCCGAGCCTTCTGTGGGATTGTGACTGAGGTTCCCGCCTGAAATCCAGTTATTCGATAAAGTTGCAGTATGTAAACGTGTACCTTTTGCACTGGCAATTGTTGATTTTCATCCTCGTTATCTGTTTTTCTTGATGAAGAAGCAATTTGGAAATGAAGTGGTCCGTCAACATTCGAAGAACTTCCTGATTTTTTAACAACTGATCCATCATCTTTCTTCTTTTGTTTTACGGGGACCTGTTCTTTAGAAAATGACGTTAAAGAAACATCTTGTTTCAATGTTGCTCTGGAAGCAACCTTCTCAGGTTCCGGAGCCTTCTGTGGAATTTGAAAAGTGCTTGGGGTTCCGGCCTGAAATCCAGAAAATCGATAAAGTTGCGACTTATAAATGTGTACCTTTTCTTGACCAAGTTGTGGTTTATTACTAGGCTTGTTTGCATATGAAGGAGTGGTTTTGCCGCTAGTTGTTTCTTCAATACTTGACAACGATGTCTTTCTTTCAAACAGTGTTGATTTTTCAGTTGGAGCGGCGATCAGCAACTCAGGATTATTTTTTAGATTTTGTGATGTAGTGGGTTCTGGCTTCTGCAATTCAGATATTTGATGAAGTTGGGATATATGGCGTTATACCTGTTGCACATCCATGACTTGATTATAATTATCATTTCTTGCTTTTTTGGAAGATGAAGGAGCACTTTCACTAGAGGAACTTTTTGATGATTTCTTCTCGTATCCGTCTTGCGTCTTTGTCAGTTTTAGAATTATTGGTTCTCTGGTAGTTGTGGTAGAAGGACCTTCTGAGAGCTGCTGTGGTAGTTGAGTCGTTCGCTGTTTTGTTCCATTATCCCAAATCTTTTTCGGAATTCGGATGGTATTGGGTTCAAGTGGCTTGTTCCAAGAGCGTGATTCCTGAAACTTAGATATTTGATAAAGTTTGTGTATATGAGAGTATACCTCTTTGTCTTTTTCTTGCGGATCTTTTGCGCTGCCTGTGGAAGAAGAACTTGGACCTTGACCCATTTGGTTGGACTGTTGGTCGTCCTCCTCGGGAGTCTGGAAAAGAAAAAATAAAGGAAGCTGGTTGGATTTTGTATAAGAAGATTCTTTCTCTTCGTATCTATGAGTCACTAAGAACAAAGCCGCCTGTGACAAACCAGTCCATTACGATTATGATGGAAGTTTTGAACGAATGTATCAATCTTCTTCATTTTTTTCTCTCTTACCTCATCGATAGAATCGGAAGACGATGGTTTGTTCTTTGGTATTTTTGGAATTTTGAAAATCAGCTTATTCGATGAGCCTTCTCCAGATATCCCAACTTCCTCCTGTATATGTTGTTTAACATTCGAATCATCCGATTTCGCTGCTTTTTTCCTCATCTTATCTTGTTTCAGCAACCGATCTGCTCTCATTTCATCTTCAGGAAAAACCTTCTCTCTCTGACGCTTCCTTTTGCTCTTTTCTTCTTCCTTTTCTTCTGGAGACAGCAAGTACAAATGGTCTGTGACTTTTTGGCTCGCAGTTGACAGTTTAGCCCAGAAGGTGTCTCCGTACTGCTTCTCGATTGTCTCATGATCTTCCGAGTAGTTGTGTTCTCTTTTGAACTGAACGAGTTGCTCAGAATCCTCTAGATTTGACTCGGGTTCCCATGTTCTGTCCGCGAGAAGGTATCCTTTCCAGTGTACCAAGTATGCATATTTTGAATGTGTTTTCTCATTCTCCACTAGAGAATCGGGACAGAAAATATACTTTCCAGCGAGAGCCTTTTGAATGAGTGCATCGAATTCCATGCGATGCAGAATTTCTTTGACCTCGTATTCATTATCCTCATTGTCTGCCATCTGAAAATAAAAAATTTAAAGTGGTAGGCATGTCATTGGCTTTTTCAGTAGTTCCTTTTTCATTCGCGAAACTAAAAGAATCGGCGTCAAAGTAAATATGGTAAGCACATCGGAGTGCCATCAGTTTTTAATAACAAAAAAAACTTACTCTGATTGATATTCTCCGAGAGGACAAAATTCAGAAATTGGCGATTGATTATGAAGACTTTCTTGTTCTAAAATCGATAAGTTTGTGAAGTGTCAAAGTTTCACTCGACCTGAAAAACATTTCTCACGTTGTTGGTCTACTCGAAATTAAGTAGAAAATGATAAAACGGGAAAATCTTTTTCGAAAAAATTATAGGATCCGCAATATGCCGTGATGGCGTTTGCGTAATTTCACTGAAATTAAAAAATCGTATTATTCTGAATGAAAAAAGACAAACATTGATTTTTAAAAAACCAAGTGAAAGAAAAATGTGTGAAAGTCGAAGTTACATATGTCTAATTAACGTGCAAGAGGTAACAATTAAATCAATGAATATCCTATGTCCGCAATATGTCGTCGGCGTGTTTGCACACAGTGTGCGCGTATGTGTGCACGTATTGTCTTCTATGTAATGGGCACTCAAGGAAAATGAATTAGAACAAAACGAAAATTTCAAAGGAAAATTATGCTCAAATTTTGTTTTGTTTAAATTTTCATGTCGTAAATCGTCATTTTTTAATTAGCACAAGAACAGAATCGAATGATAATTACAGGTATGTTTTTTATTTCAACGTCAAGAACAGAATGTCACGCCTAGTCTTCGAGAAATGGAAAAAGACATTTACTTCTGAAATTTGTGCTAATTACAATAATGAACTAGAAATGGGAACAAAAAGGATTGTACTGATTAGCCAGGTGCAAGCATCTGTCGATTCCTTCCGCCACGGAGATGCCCAGTACGTGAAAGGGCCATTCTAGAAAAAACTCTCCGTAAAAAAGAGAAAAACAAGAGAAAATAAAGAAAAAAAGAGAAATAAAAAAAAAAAAGCAGCGGATTATTCTAGAGAAAAATAAAATAGTAGTGGAAATATAAAACGCTGAAAATGAAAGTTCCCCAAGTGGCGCACTTTTGAAGTTCACTCTACTAACCAACTCTTACTTATATATATATATACTTTATTCGGCAAGATCAAGTAAAAGGCAACGATATGATTGAGAGTAGAACACATAGTTTTTTGAAAATCAAAATGCATTCTGGGCTCCAGAATCCTTCTGGATGTAGGCGTGATCCAAAAATCAAAAAAAAAAATAACTTTTCCCATGGTTGATGAATTATTTTTATTTCTCATGGAAAATGTTGATAATAGTTCAAATGAGTACCAAAAAAAGTTTGGTTCACTTTCGATTATCGGCTCCTGAGATATGGACGCTAGAGCTCAAAAAGACACGTTTGGCTTATTGGTCATATCTCGGCTGAAAATAGTTCCTGGATACTCAAATTTAGGGAAAATATGTATTTTGACAAGCTCTACCAAATGGCAAAAAGGAATTTCAATTTTGAGCAAAAAAAATTTTTTCATTTATTGACCACAGTCGGCCAAAACCGGCTCTGTACATCGCGAAAAAAATTTTGCTCAAAATTGAATTTTCTTTTTGCCATTAGGTAGAGCTTTACAAAATACATATTTTCCCTAAATTTGAGTATCCAGAAACTATTTTCAGCCGAGATATGACCAATAAGCCAAACGTGTCTTTTTGAGCTCTAGCGTCCATATCTCAGGAGCCGATAATCGAAAGTGAACCAAACTTTTTTTGGTACTCATTTGAACTATTATCAACATTTTCCATAAGAAATAAAGATAATTTATCAACCATAGGAAAAGTTATTTTTTTGATTTTTGGATCACGCCTACATCCAGAAGGATTCTGGAGCCCAGAATGAATTTTGATTTTCAAAAAACTATGTGTTCTACTCTCAATCATATCGTTAATAGACATGCCAAATTTCGTTTTGATTGAGCATATTTGAGCAAAGTTACAGACGAAAATGTAAAGTGACACTCACCATTTTCCGCCACTGTACCTATGGGGAGGGATGTAGATAAAGAGATGGTGAAGGGGGAAAAAAAGGTGATGAGATAGCTAGGAGGGAAGAAACGAATAAACATTATCTTTACTAATAACATTTGAAAACTTTTGTATGTTCGTCTGTTTGTCGCGAACTGTAACTCTGCTCAACCTGAACCGATTTAGATAATTTTTTCATAAAAAGATCAGAAATTTTTCTGAGATGATGCCCATATGTTTAGATTTTTGATATCTCAAGAATTGAGAAAGTTACGGCTCTTTTTGCGGTTCAATGACCCAAGTTTTGGGTAGGATCGGCGATGGAAAGAGATAGATGGGTCGAATTTTATATCATTCTGTTCGTCTCAACACGAGGAGACAGAATATGTAAGAAAATTTTGGGAAAGTTGAGTTTAAAAGAATGTTATCGTGGTTTGAAATTCCAAAATGTGTCCAATCTGCTTCCAAGAAATACTAAGTGTGTTGCTTTGCGGTTCCGAAAGTTCCCAGTTTTAAGAAAAAGAGGCTCTGAAAACGGAACCGAGGGTTCCCTGCATTAGAAAAAAGAGCCGGAGGATCTGAAAATGTAACCCAAAGTTCACAGCTTTAAGAAAAAGAGCCGAAGTGTTGCGGAAGTAATGGGCAATAAAGATTTGATGGTTATTGTTCTTTAATCCCTAGTGTTTAGTTTCTGGTTCATTTGGGGCGATTACGGGCTCACTACCCAATATGTCGTTCCAACACGAAGGCTCTGAAAAGGAAACCGAAAGTTCCCAGTTTTAAGGAAAAGAGCCGAAAGCGAGCCCCGGAGGGGCGACAGCCACCTGGTGTTATAACATTATAACCGGGCTATGGAGTTTTCAAGCAAAGAAATGAATTGAGAGGGGGGAAGGAAAGAAGGACAATTACTTCGAATTAAAGATAAAAGCTCTGGAACTCTCCCAAAGAATTTTGTGAGTGTAGTATCATCGAACGCAACATTCCTCAACCAGACTTTCCAATTTCGATTTTTGGTGGAAATTAACCACGAGTAGGTGTAAAGTACCGGACCAAAAGAAATCAAATTCTTGTTTTTTTAGATAACTTTTTTGGAGAAAAGGTATAAACGTCAAATTTCATAACAACATTTTTGACATAATTAGACACATGTTTGCCAATTTTCATGCAAATATCGGAAAAATTGATGATTTTGTGAGCGAAGAGATGATTTGGCCAAAAAGTTGATTTTCAGAGGTTTTCATTAAAACATTTATATTTCAACAGAAACAAGATTTATTTTATCCAATTACAATTGAAATTGTTCTCAAAGCTTAGCACTTGATTGCGACCCCTTTCTCATCAATGATGGTTTCATATTTTCTGGAATAGATTCGATAAAAGCATCGGTTGTCGACATGGAAATCTGATTCCATACTAGCTGCAGTTGGGCGAATTTTTCATTCGCATTTTTTTCCTTCTTCCAAACGTCGAGCGAAGTGTTCTCATTGATATTCAATCGGATTCAAGTCCGGGGTTTCGCTTGGCGACTCCTGACGTCGCCTCGGAGGCTCGAGAACCAACCCTGATGCAGAATAATACTGTAAACCAACTGTTATCTATCCTTGACAAACGACGAAAGTTTTGGATCATTTCCTTGTTGAAAAAAGCTGCCACGACTAAAAGCGGTTTTGACTGAGAGTTTCAAGGTTTTTGGATGAATGGATGAATTGTGTTTGCTTCACATTTTCTGTATTGTTGGCTTTTACATTCGTATACTGTGCGGCCTTCCTCGCAATTGAAGCATATTTTTATAGTTTTCAGAATTATTTTCTTGCTTGACTTGTGTGAACAGTTTTACAATCAATGGTGCTGTGATTTGTTAAATTTCAATACTTGTAGGAGCGCTCGCTTTTTTGTGCAGTCAGTGAGATCTATCTTCCTAACGTTAGTGTTCAAGGGTTTTGTAATTTGTGTTGTTTATTCAAGCGAAATGTAATCGTCTAGGTGCCTTAGTATTTCTGCAGTATCTTCAGTTTTTTCTGTTCGAATCTTTACCAAAATATCAGTCGTGATGTTCTCCGTAATGGGTTTATTATGGGACCACAAAAGCCAACGTGAAAAGCAGTTTTGGATATTATGGATGCACGGTGTGTGAAGGCCAAGGAAGGACAACAAAATCAACAAACCGATTTTAAAAAAATGTTTAAATTTTGTATATTTTTTTAAAACTCAAGTCTTGTTTGTCCCCTAATGACTTTTCCCCTAATCAAAGTCTTGTTTTTCCTCTAGTGACGTCAAACCGTTTCTAGAAGTTTCCATTTAATTAACTGTTCCCAGATCCTACTGATAACAATTTGTATTTAAACCCTTGCTACCGACCACTCTTGGTCGGTGAACCTGTCTTTAACTAATTGTTGTTGAGCATGGTGATAACATTTATGCTCTCTCAGAGTCCTAAATAAATAAGTCTCTTCGTCCTGTCCAACACAGACCATAAAGACCGCTACATCTTCAGGAAACAAAAGTTTCGCCCCCCTGACGTTCAGAACTTGTGAACCCGATTCTGGGTTTCCTTATGATGAATGCTCTTTCGATCTCTATTGTACTTTCTCCTGGCTCTTTCAATATTGTATTATTGTTATCTCTCACATTCTTCGCACACGACATTCTGTTTCCCCACATCACTTTCTTCGCCTTACTTACTTTATTAAGTTCTTATGTATTAAGCTCCGCCCTTTTTGACAAGTATAAAAGCTCTTGGAGCTATATGATTATTGTATATCCATTATGTATTCCTATGATATGTGTCTATAATGAATGTACCAGGGCTGGGCGGCAACAACATTTTTTCGGCAAATCGGCAACTCGGCAACTTGCCGATTGCCTTTCGGCAACGTTCGGCAACTCGGCATTTGCCGAAAACTATTTTTCGGCAAATTCGGCAATTTCCGGCAACGTAAATTTGCTCGTCCCATTGAAAATTCACACTTTTTTCGGTGACTAAGTGTACAACTACAACCAAAGTTTTCCTTATTGGAGGGATTTAAGAAAAAAATTGCAAAAAATCAAAGTTTACTGTATTTAATGACGCAGTCGTAGTTTTTAACTCGGATTTTGCAACGAAAACCAACTTTTTGCGTTGTAAAATTTGCCGAAATATATGTTGCCGAAATCGGCAACGGCAACTCGGCAACATTTTTTTCGTTGCCGAATTCGGCAACGGCAACTTCGGCAACAAAAATTCGGCAAATTCGGCAACTTCGGCAATCGGCAACTTGTTGCCGCCCAGTCCTGGAATGTACCATTCAAATTAACCTAACTAATTCAAAACTACCGAGTTTTAAACATTTGAATTACAGTAGTTTAACCAGTTTGTTCCAAAAGACTGCGTATTGCGAATCTACCTGAAAATATGAGACGGAGAAGTATTTCGAGCTCTTCTTCAACTAATCGCAAGTCCAAACTGATCGATGAGCCGTCGACGCGTATTTAGTTACAGGAATAATCTGTGAAAAATGTATAAAAACATATCACAATTTGCACAAAACAAAAAAACAGGAAAAAAAAAACTAACTGCATTTGCTAATCGCGTTATTCTGACAAGGGAACCTTTTTCAAAAACCGTCATAGAATTTTTTCTAAATTTGCTCATTTATAGATTTGATGACGGGCTTTCGAATGTGCTATGTGGCTAACTGCTGAGATTCCTGGAAGTAACTGAAATCTTGCTCCAAAGTTTGGTGCATTTTTCACCATATCCGCCCTCCGAACGACTGTCTCTTTCCTCCCCATTTTTCAACGCCTTGAGAGACAATGAAAAAATGTGGTGGATGGCCGAGTGGTAAAGCGTGGGAATGGTAATCTGGTCATGCAGAGTTCGATTCCAATTTTTGTCATTTTTCTTTTTATGACTTTTTACATCCTGTTATTAGTTTTTTAAAGGTTTTTGAAACATTTGATCGACCTTTTTGGCTTCCTAGGACCCTAAAAAAGGTGTTTTGACAATTTGACAAACTTTAAATTTTTCAAAATTTGGAAAGTTTCTTCATGCTAGTGGTGGATCAAAATTTCGAGAAAATTTTTTGGATTAAAAACTTGTCGTTTGGATAGAAAAAGGGTTTGGAGTGGATCATGTGATATCTGGTAGCTGACAACATCGAAGAAAGTGCAAAGGACGGAAAGTCTGACATCGTTATCCCTTTTGAAATGATCCTAGTCATACAAAAAATCAAGGATTCGTTGGTTCAAACATCATATCGTCTCCCCCAATACCCTATTCTATCCAAACGACAAGTTTTTAATCCAAAAAATTTTCTCGAAATTTTGATCCACCACTGGCATGAAGAAACTTTCCAAATTTTGAAAAATTTAAAGTTTGTCAAATTGTCAAAACACCTTTTTTAGGGTCCTAGGAAGCCAAAAAGGTTGATCAAATGTTTCAAAAACCTTTAAAAAACTAATAACAGGATGTAAAAAGTCATAAAAAGAAAAATGACAAAAATTGGAATCGAACTCTGCATGACCAGATTACCATTCCCACGCTTTACCACTCGGCCATCCACCACATTTTTTCATTGTCTCTCAAGGCGTTGAAAAATGGGGAGGAAAGAAACAGTCGTTCGGAGGGCGGATATGGTGAAAAATGCACCAAACTTTGGAGCAAGATTTCAGTTACTTTCAGGAATCTTAGCAGTTAGCCACATAGCACATTCGAAAGCCCGTCATCAAATCTATAAATGAGCAAATTTAGAAAAAATTCTATGACGGTTTTTGAAAAAGGTTCCCTTTGTGAGGGATGACGTAGAACGGAGAGACGCAACGCACGGGCTGCGCGCAAAGATCGGAAAACGCGCCTGCAGCCATGTCTGCGCATTCGGTATTCAGGGTGTACAGCACTTACTGTACGCACACACAATTGCGAGTGCGTATTATTGATTGATTTTCCATTATTTTAACGCTATTGTATTCTTCCTGAGTTCTATAGTATCTTATCTTGGTTTCACTGTTTCGCGACCAGCTTCTTTGTTTTTTCCTTGAGCAAGTTCAATTTTTTTGAAACCATATTCCAGAACACCGCACCATCCCAGTTCACGCCAAAAGCAACGCTCCGGCATACAATATGAAAAGAGGAAAACAAGGTAAACACTTCATTTTTCGGTCTATTGAAAAAAAACTTTTTGAAATATGCAAAAATTACTCCGCGCTGTCTCCTCTTTGACATTATCTCCCCTTTTTGCGAATGGCTCATGAGCCATGTTTCGAATAAAGTTATATTTCCTCTTTTCTTAGAGCGAAGTTTCCTTCTTCCGGAAAATATTGGAAAAACAACTATGATAAACTACAATTCTTTAGTCTCTCCTACGCTTTCCTCCAATGCTATAGACGAAGAGGATCAAATGGAAGATATCGATGATGGTAATGAGAATCAGGGTGTACATGGGAAAGACGTCGAATCCGGTCCGAAAGCCCCGAAACGGAAACTACCACCTGGTAAGCATGAATACATTATTTATTTACTCCAATAGACCAGCACCTCTATATGTCCGGCACCCTCTAATAGACCGGCAGTCAAATGATGATTTTGAAAAACAAACCGGCGGCCTCCAATAATCCTGCTCCCCAAAAATGAAATGAGATTAGAAAAAACTATTTTTTGAAAATTCTAGTGTTTTCCAGTGTTTTTCACACAAATTTGGGATTTTACATCATTTCGGATGGTCTTCAACCTTTATAAATGTTCGAAAAGGCATTATCGTACATACTTTCAGTGAAAAAGCACCAATTTTTCGTTAATTTTTTGATAAATTGACTATTTGAAAAATATACCAGCACCCCCTCTCAATGACTGGCACTCTCATCAAAATGAGAACCACAAAATGAGAACCGTCAAAACGAAATGAGAACCGTCAAAACCATCAAAATGAGAACCACGAAAAATAAACCGATATGCCGGTCTATTAGAGTAAATACGGTATACAATTTAATTCTGAAAAAAAATTCAAAAACAAATTTTTTTTCGATGCGAAATAATTATGATCTGAACAAATTTTGAATTAGATCACTGATTTGACTTCATTTTTGCGTTTTACAGTTCTTCCGGAAGATTTGAAGATGTACTTGGCTCAGGCTCCTTTGGATTTGACACCTTTAACACTCTCCTATCCCCCTCATTCTGTGACCAAAAGCACTAAGGAGCTGGTGATTTACTGGGCAACACACTTCAACAATGATGAAACTCCAAAACGATGCTACTTCCTCAGCCTGCTGTTGGCACCTGAATTTCGTATTGACATGATCGAAATCAAATCGATCCTCTCAGTGGTTATGATGCTGGATTTCGATAGCCTGCGGGCATGGACTATTCCGATGAAAGAATTCTCTACGAAAGAAGCAGAGACTTTCCGCAAAGACATTGCTCTATTCGGAGATGTCGCCCTTCCCATGCTTTTCCTAAGCTCCCACCAATTCGAAACAAACCCAGCGTTACCGGAACCACTGTTCAAAATCATTGTGTCAGCCGAAAAAGTGGTCTTGTCCTTTGTCAAAGGCATTTCCGCATCGAGAGGATACACTCGATTCTTGTCATCAGAAGAAGATTTAAAGAGAATCAACTCGTCAGGAGTTAAAACGCCGATTCTGCATAACCAGGTAAGACGGCCGTGGTATAGTAGGAAGGAAATTTCAAAATTTTCCGAAGGAATAAATCTATCTTCAAATTTTCAATTTCAAAATTCAACAACTTCCAAAGGGATAAATCCGGAAAATTTGCTAAAATAAATGAAACCGTTCTCATCGGTGGATATGGAATAGCGAAGAAATTGTTTTGTTCCTAATTTAATAATCATTTAATACTTCTTTTGCACGCACAATCCTACGAAGTTTAAAATCCTAAAAAGTTCTAACAATCCTTACTAGTTTCAAAATAAGATTGTGATGCCTACAAAAACTGAAAGGGTCATTTTTCAGTTGTATGATAAAAATACCTTATCATTTTTGGAGGAGGGACTGGAGTACTCTTTAGTTTTTGAATAACAATGTGAACTAATATACTGTAAGTTCGCAGAAAAACTTTCAATTTGGTTGTAAACGAAGATCAGGAGAAGAGCCTGAGTAAAGAACTTCAAATCTTTCTTTTTGGGAAAAAAATAGTTTTTTTCTCCTAGTGTTTTTAAAAAGGTCGGTTTGAAAATTGATTTTTATGCTGGAATACATAGATAAAATAGTTTCAACAAAATGCAGGAATCCCATTTCACTTTCTAGCTGAGAAAAACTGAATTTCGGGTTTTTTTACATTCCACTTCAAGAATACTTATCATTGATCACATGTCAAGAAATTCAATGAACAATTTCTTGACATGTGATCAATGAGAAGGTTTAGCCATTTGAAGTTAGATACAGGTCTGAGAAAACGAATTGAAAATCGAATTTTGAACTAGATTTGAAAAACGGAAAAACAAAAAGCAAATTTCGCTCAAACCACAAATATGGGGAATAGAAAATTCGATACATGTGAAAAGATAAAATGTTAACGCATTTTTAGGTACCAGTTGTCGATAGATTTGGAAGAGCCCAAGCCTATGTGAAGCAGGCCAACGAGTATTATCTGAATCCAGTATACAAGCGCCTCAAGGAGAAGGACCGGGAAGAGAAAAACCACTTCTGGTTCAGCAACATGAGTAATCATTCTCTCGTCGTTGATATCATAGTAGCGATTTCTTCTTATTCAAATCACCTTCTCGTCTGCAAGTCGTGTAGAGAAGGAACGCTTCACCTGTTCTCGCACCAGAACTCGTTGGAAATCGAATACTTGTACGAATTCCTCATCAAACTACGTTTGAATGCTTTTTCATTTTTGCCCGTGGATCTTCCACCAAACGACGAAGCGCATCACGAGTTCCAATCATATGCTTCCATGGGAACATATTCCTTTCAGCAGATTTATGAGAATCTGCCGAAAAGTAAGTTCGTGATGCAACTCTAGAGCGAAACCTCTTCACTTCTTAGAGCCAAGTCTTCTGTTCGATATTCCTTAACCTTTACGGTTTTTTTTAGTTCGTGACGTTTCGGAATCTGCCAGCGATAACAAAAAAAGAAGAGCTCGAGCGCCGATAGATCTGTCTAAAGTAACATACAAAGGACGCGTCTGGACGAAACACTTGAGTGCGGGTCCTCTTGACGGTAATGCTGTTGGATTAGGATCTCCGCGGTCCCCAAAGTGTAAGTTATGCGAGAAATAGTTACATTCTGTTCGGCCGAAAATGTGGTGTATCCAAAAATTGTCCACCAAGCATGACCTCATTACAGCCCCCCCCCCCCCCCCACATTTTGACTCCAAAAATGAATGCGTGCTATTCTCCAATATTAGGCCACCACCGTCCAGAATTAGACAGACTTATTCCAAAAAGTGGAACAGATATTTATAGATGAAAATAATGCGGTACTCTATTGTAATCGATTATAACCACCTTTTTTCCGCATGGGCTAATTGATCCTGTTTAGAACAAGATTTTTTTCATAAAATTCCTCACAGAACGTATAGCTCAGAGCTGAGTTTTCTCTTGCAAATTTTCCCCGAAAGCCCACAGACTTATTTAGAACGAAGTATTCTCTTTGATATTATCTCATCCCATTGAACTACTAAACTATTTTGAATTTGTTTTAGCGACATCACAACCACCACTCAAAAAGCATCTCAGTGGCACCAACTTAGCCGGACACTTGGAGAAGGACGATCCGGGCCGTGATTCCCCCGCACAAAGTGAGTTTGTGTTTCAAAGAATTTAGAACGAAATTCTGCTCTCACAAGGGATTATGCGAAGTCTTGAGTTGAAATTTTTCTGAACCATTAGCCCTAGACTAAGCTGACCGTAAAAAGCTCAAATCTGCACTTAAAAACCACGAAATGTTCACGTAACTCGAGATATGCGCCCTCCAAGTTGAGATCAACACTAAAATGAGGTATTTTGAGGACTCGCATTCCTGCTCAAAATGGCTATCAGAATGTCTAGTTTTTTGTTTTGAACTCAGAATTCAATGTTTAACAACATACTACACTTTTTAGAAAAAGAAATGTTTTGAGTCTAAACTTTGAAATTATCCTACCATAGGAGGTGGGAAGTTTCGGCTCAAAAATGTTTTCTTTAAATAATTAAGGGATTTTGTTAATCGTTCAATTTTGAATTCAAAACAAAAAACTAGACATTCTGATAGCCATTTTGAGCAGAAATGCGAGCCCTCAAAGTACCTCATCTTAAAGTTGATCTCAACTTTGATGGCTCATATTTTGAGTCACGTGAACATTGCGTCATTTTTTATTGCAGATTTAGGCTTTTTAGGGTCAACTTAGTCTAGGGCCAAATTTTCAAAAAAAGTTCAACTCACGACTTCGCATATTCCCCTTATCAGACTTTCAAACTAAAAAGAACATTCTGCTCAAAAAACTTTTTTACAGAAACATATTTTGTAATATTCTTTCAGATGAGGCCCCAGCTGATGATGTAGCGTCTATCGCGCCGATACCTCAAAAAATTCTTGCAGACGATGGTAACGAAAAAGATGAAGAAGAGGAGGAGCTCAAGGAAAATAAGGATGAAACTAAGAAAGAAGAAACACCGGATTTGAGCGTCCGAAAAAGGCGCCTGGGATCTGAGAAATCAGAAGACAGAGCGCTCCACACTGCCGACGCTAATGCTGTTGGAATCGGATCTCCGCGGTCCCCAAAGTGTAAGTTATGCGAGAAATAGTTTCATTCTGTTCGGCCAAAAATGTGGTATATCCAAAAATTGTCCACCAAGCATGACCTAATTACAGCCCCCCCCCCACATTTTGACTCCAAAAATGAATGCGTGCTATTCTCCAATATTAGGCCACCACCGTCCAGGATTAGACAGACTTATTCCAAAAAGTGGAACAGATATTTATAGATGAAAATAATGCGGTACTCTATTGTAATCGATTATAACCACCTTTTTTCCGCATGGGCTAATTGATCCTGTTTAGAACAAGATTTTTTTCATAAAATTCCTCACAGAACGTATAGCTCAGAGCCGAGTTTTCTCTTGCAAATTTTCCCCGAAAGCCCACAGACTTATTTAGAACGAAGTATTCTCTTTGATATTATCTCATCCCATTGAACTACTAAACTATTTTGAATTTGTTTTAGCGACATCACAACCACCACTCAAAAAGCATCTCAGTGGCACCAACTTAGCCGGACACTTGGAGAAGGACGATCCGGGCCGTGATTCCCCCGCACAAAGTGAGTTTGTGTTTCAAAGAATTTAGAACGAAATTCTGCTCTCACAAGGGATTATGCGAAGTCTTGAGTTGAAATTTTTCTGAACCATTAGCCCTAGACTAAGCTGACCGTAAAAAGCTCAAATCTGCACTTAAAAACCACGAAATGTTCACGTAACTCGAGATATGCGCCCTCCAAGTTGAGATCAACACTAAAATGAGGTATTTTGAGGACTCGCATTCCTGCTCAAAATGGCTATCAGAATGTCTAGTTTTTTGTTTTGAACTCAGAATTCAATGTTTAACAAGATACTACACTTTTTAGAAAAAGAAATGTTTTGAGTCTAAACTTTGAAATTATCCTACCATAGGAGGTGGGAAGTTTCGGCTCAAAAATGTTTTCTTTAAATAATTAAGGGATTATGTTAATTGTTCAATTCTGAATTCAAAACAAAAAACTAGACATTCTGATAGCCATTTTGAGCAGAAATGCGAGCCCTTAAAATACCTCATCTTAAAGTTGATCTCAACTTTGATGGCTCATATTTTGAGTTACGTGAACATTGCGTCATTTTTTATTGCAGATTTAGGCTTTTTAGGGTCAACTTAGTCTAGGGCCAAAGTTTCAAAAAAAAAGTTCAACTCACGACTTCGCATATTCCCCTTATCAGACTTTCAAACTAAAAAGAACATTCTGCTCAAAAAACTTTTTTACAGAAACATATTTTGTAATATTCTTTCAGATGAGGCCCCAGCTGATGATGTAGCGTCTATCGCGCCGATACCTCAAAAAATTCTTGCAAACCAATGGTTCTATCACGACAGTTCAATTACAACGCCGCTATCAATTGAGCAAGAGCAAGAAAAACTCCGAGCTATTGATGCTTTTAAAAGCGTCTTAGGAGCCGCTCCACCTGCTGGACGAGGAATCAAAGCAAAGGCTTTCGAAGCCGTCTCCATATCGAACTACCCCCACGCCACTTATTGCGAATGGAACAGGATGAAGGGACCTGCCTCGAAAGGACCTCCATACAACGGAACGAAATGGCCCATATGGTCATCTGAAAGCTATCGTGTGATTGGGGTTTATCCCAAGGATTTTTGCGTGCTCTTGGAAAACCGTACCGGAGTTTGGCTCACCTGCCTGGGCAAAAATTGGCAGAAGCACCTCTCCTAAATTATTCCCATTCCATGCGTTCTGTTAAATATATACATCCCATGCGTTCTGTTGAATATATTATAACCTCTCTCAAATTATATGCATGAATGGAAAAATTAATGTATTGTGCTGTTGAACAGTATATAGGAACCTGGCGGCGCTCTTTGAACACACTCTATTCCGAGAACCCGCCTCTATGCAATCGCGCGACACTAAAACCACAATTCAGTAGGAATAAGCACAGGTATCAGTGTATTTGTAAATAGGCTCATAGACTCTCTCGTACAGCACAGGTTTCAAAATGTTGCTCTAATTCAATATATATATATATATATATATATATATATATATATATACTGCTGGACATATTTATAAGTTCACATTAGAAAATACGTTTTCTCAAAAACCGTTCACATTGAAAAAACGGCTTATTGGCGTGATAACTAGTCTCCTTGAGTGTGAAAAAGTGGAACACAATCAACCCCATTGGTACCTGTCCTTTTGAGAATTTTCGAAATTTTCCAAAATTCAACCTCTGAAGAGTGGACATAAATATAAGTTCACTTGGGAGCCAACTCGAAATTTTTGGAATCATCCATTTAAATTACTTGAAAATGCTTGCAAATTAATAAGAATCATATAAATGTACCATTCACAAAAAATCATGCAATTTGAATGGATAAAATATGTAGACAGACTTTTATCCGACTCATCAGTGTACCTCCGATTTTCCTTCATTATGGCGAAAATTGATTGGTGAGACTATTGTTCTCTGGTTTATTTTACTGATGAAGATGTACTCTTCAAGAATACGTACTGAACGTGGCTTTACAACATACACCATACAAAAAATATTTTGACATTTACACGGCGGTATGAAATTTCAACCAACAAAACTTTGAACTTGACATCGGTTTATCGGGTCTGGAAATCTTCTGGATTTCTAACTTTATGGACTGTGAGACACTATCGACTTTTATTTTGTGCGAAAACTTGTTTGAAACTTCCACTCCAAACCTCACCAGAGAGGACGAAACCTACTGTACTCAAGATTTTTTTGGCACCCATACATAGCCTTTCAACTTCAGATATCAGGAGAACGGACATTCGGTCGGTCCTGGAACAACTTTTCCAACATAGAAACAGACAACTTATTTTTCGTATCCAAAAGTTGATATGTGGTTTCATGAAAATTGGATTATCAACTTTTTCACACTCATGGAGACTAGTTATCACGCCAATAAGCCGCTCAATCGATGAACATGGTTTCCTCTAAGATACACCGTGGGACTCGTCGCAGTTCGAGACATTTTCAAATAGAGCACACCTTATTCTTTTAAAAAAAGCATAGAACAGGGTATCCTCTAATTAAAAAAAAGGCATAGAACAGAGTTTCCTCTAACATAGATAATGGGACACGTCGCAGTATGAGACAGTTTCAAATAGAGCATACCTTATTCATTAAAAAAAGGCATAGAACAGGGTTTCCTCTAAGATAGATAATGGGACTCGTCGCAGTTTGAGACAGTTTCAAATAGAGCATACCTTATTCATTAAAAAAAGGCATAGAACAGGGTTTCCTCTAAGATAGATAATGGGACTCGTCGCAGTTTGAGACAGTTTCAAATAGAGCATACCTTATTCTTTAAAAAAAGGCATAGAACAGGGTTTCCTCTAAGATAGATAATGGGACTCGTCGCAGTTTGAGACAGTTTCAAATAGAGCATACCTTATTCTTTAAAAAAAGGCATAGAACAGGGTTTCCTCTAAGATAGATAATGGGACTCGTCGCAGTTTGAGACAGTTTCAAATAGAGCATACCTTATTCTTTAAAAAAGGCATAGAACAGGGTTTCCTCTAAGATAGATAATGGGACTCGTCGCAGTTCGAGACATTTTCAAATAGAGCACACCTTATTCTTTTAAAAAAAGCATAGAACAGGGTATCCTCTCATTAAAAAAAGGCATAGAACAGGGTTTCCTCTAAGATAGATAATGGGACTCGTCGCAGTTTGAGACAGTTAGAAATAGAGCAAACCTTATTCTTTAAAAAAAGGCATAGAACAGGGTTTCATCTAAGATAGATAATGGGACTCGTCGCAGTATGAGACAGTTTCAAATAGAGCATACCTTATTCATTAAAAAAGCATAGAACAGGGTTTCGTCTAAGATAGATAGTAGGACTCGTCGCAGTTTGAGACAGTTTCAAATAGAGCATACCTTATTCATTAAAAAAAGGCATAGAACAGGGTTTCCTCTAAGATAGATAATGGGACTCGTCGCAGTTTGAGACAGTTTCAAATAGAGCAAACCTTATTCTTTAAAAAAAGGCATAGAAGAGGGTTTCCTCTAAGATAGATAATGGGACTCGTCGCAGTTTGAGACAGTTAGAAATAGAGCAAACCTTATTCATTAAAAAAAGGCATAGAACAGGGTTTCCTCTAACATAGATAATGGGACACGTCGCAGTATGAGACAGTTTCAAATAGAGCAAACCTTATTCTTCAAAAAAAGGCATAGAACAGGGTTTCGTCTAAGATAGATAGTAGGACTCGTCGCAGTTTGAGACAGTTTCAAATAGAGCATACCTTATTCATTAAAAAAAGGCATAGAACAGGGTTTCCTCTAAGATAGACAATGGGACTCGTCGCAGTTTGAGACAGTTTCAAATAGAGCATACCTTATTCTTTAAAAAAAGGCATAGAACAGGGTTTCCTCTAAGATAGATAATGGGACTCGTCGCAGTTTGAGACAGTTAGAAATAGAGCAAACCTTATTCATTAAAAAAAGGCATAGAACAGGGTTTCCTCTAAGATAGATAATGGGACTCGTCGCAGTTTGAGACAGTTTCAAATAGAGCAAACCTTATTCTTTAAAAAAAGGCATAGAACAGGGTTTCGTCTAAGATAGATAGTAGGACTCTTCGCAGTTTGAGACAGTTTCAAATAGAGCAAACCTTATTCTTTAAAAAAAGGCATAGAACAGGGTTTCGTCTAAGATAGATAGTAGGACTCGTCGCAGTTTGAGACAGTTTCAAATAGAGCATACCTTATTCTTAAAAAAAAGGCATAGAACAGGGTTTCATCTAAGATAGATAATGGGACTCGTCGCAGTATGAGACAGTTTCAAATAGAGCATACCTTATTCATTAAAAAAGCATAGAACAGGGTTTCGTCTAAGATAGATAATGGGACTCGTCGCAGTTTGAGACAGTTTCAAATAGAGCATACCTTATTCTTTAAAAAAAGGCATAGAACAGGGTTTCCTCTAAGATAGATAATGGGACTCGTCACAGTTTGAGACAGTTTCAAATAGAGCAAACCTTATTCTTTAAAAAAAGGCATAGAACAGGGTTTCATCTAAGATAGATAATGGGACTCGTCGCAGTTTGAGACAGTTTCAAATAGAGCAAACCTTATTCTTTAAAAAAAGGCATAGAACAGGGTTTCATCTAAGATAGATAATGGGACTCGTCGCAGTATGAGACAGTTTCAAATAGAGCATACCTTATTCATTAAAAAAGCATAGAACAGGGTTTCGTCTAAGATAGATAATGGGACTCGTCGCAGTTTGAGACAGTTTCAAATAGAGCATACCTTATTCTTTAAAAAAAGGCATAGAACAGGGTTTCCTCTAAGATAGATAATGGGACTCGTCACAGTTTGAGACAGTTTCAAATAGAGCAAACCTTATTCTTTAAAAAAAGGCATAGAACAGGGTTTCATCTAAGATAGATAATGGGACTCGTCGCAGTTTGAGACAGTTTCAAATAGAGCAAACCTTATTCTTTAAAAAAAGGCATAGAACAGGGTTTCATCTAAGATAGATAATGGGACTCGTCGCAGTATGAGACAGTTTCAAATAGAGCATACCTTATTCATTAAAAAAGCATAGAACAGGGTTTCGTCTAAGATAGATAATGGGACTCGTCGCAGTTTGAGACAGTTTCAAATAGAGCATACCTTATTCATTAAAAAAAGGCATAGAACAGGGTTTCCTCTAAGATAGATAATGGGACTCGTCGCAGTTTGAGACAGTTTCAAATAGAGCAAACCTTATTCTTTAAAAAAAGGCATAGAACAGGGTTTCATCTAAGATAGATAATGGGACTCGTCGCAGTATGAGACAGTTTCAAATAGAGCATACCTTATTCATTAAAAAAGCATAGAACAGGGTTTCGTCTAAGATAGATAATGGGACTCGTCGCAGTTTGAGACAGTTTCAAATAGAGCATACCTTATTCTTTAAAAAAAGGCATAGAACAGGGTTTCCTCTAAGATAGATAATGGGACTCGTCGCAGTTTGAGACAGTTAGAAATAGAGCAAACCTTATTCTTTAAAAAAAGGCATAGAACAGGGTTTCATCTAAGATAGATAATGGGACTCGTCGCAGTTTGAGACAGTTTCAAATAGAGCAAACCTTATTCTTTAAAAAAAGGCATAGAACAGGGTTTCATCTAAGATAGATAATGGGACTCGTCGCAGTATGAGACAGTTTCAAATAGAGCATACCTTATTCATTAAAAAAGCATAGAACAGGGTTTCGTCTAAGATAGATAATAGGACTCGTCGCAGTTTGAGACAGTTTCAAATAGAGCATACCTTATTCTTTAAAAAAAGGCATAGAACAGGGTTTCCTCTAAGATAGATAATGGGACTCGTCACAGTTTGAGACAGTTTCAAATAGAGCATACCTTATTCTTTAAAAAAAGGCATAGAACAGGGTTTCCTCTAAGATAGATAATGGGACTCGTCGCAGTTTGAGACAGTTAGAAATAGAGCACACCTTATTCTTAAAAAAAGGCATAGAACAGGGTTTCCTCTAAGATAGATAATGGGACTCGTCACAGTTTGAGACAGTTAGAAATAGAGCAAACCTTATTCTTTAAAAAAAGGCATAGAAGAGGGTTTCCTCTAAGATAGATAATGGGGCTCGTCGCAGTTTGAGACAGTTAGAAATAGAGCAAACCTTATTCTTGAAAAAACGGCATAGAACAGGGTTTCATCTAAGATAGATAATGGGACTCGTCGCAGTATGAGACAGTTTCAAATAGAGCATACCTTATTCATTAAAAAAGCATAGAACAGGGTTTCGTCTAAGATAGATAATGAGACTCGTCGCAGTTTGAGACAGTTTCAAATAGAGCATACCTTATTCTTTAAAAAAAGGCATAGAAGAGGGTTTCCTCTAAGATAGATAATGGGACTCGTCGCAGTTTGAGACAGTTAGAAATAGAGCAAACCTTATTCTTTAAAAAAAAGCATAGAACAGGGTTTCATCTAAGATAGATAATGGGACTCGTCGCAGTATGAGACAGTTTCAAATAGAGCATACCTTATTCATTAAAAAAGCATAGAACAGGGTTTCGTCTAAGATAGATAGTAGGACTCGTCGCAGTTTGAGACAGTTTCAAATAGAGCATACCTTATTCATTGAAAAAAGGCATAGAACAGGGTTTCCTCTAAGATAGATAATGGGACTCGTCGCAGTTTGAGACAGTTAGAAATAGAGCAAACCTTATTCTTTAAAAAAAGGCATAGAACAGGGTTTCATCTAAGATAGATAGTAGGACTCGTCGCAGTTTGAGACAGTTAGAAATAGAGCAAACCTTATTTTTTGAAAAAAGGCATAGAACAGGGTTTCCTCTAAGATAGATGATGGGACTCGTCGCAGTTTGAGACAGTTTCAAATAGAGCACACCTTATTCTTTAAAAAAAGGACAGTTAGAAATAGAGCAAACCTTATTCTTTAAAAAAAGGCATAGAAGAGGGTTTCCTCTAAGATAGATAATGAGACTCGTCGCAGTTTGAGACAGTTTCAAATAGAGCATACCTTATTCTTTAAAAAAAGGCATAGAACAGGGTTTCCTCTAAGATAGATAATGGGACTCGTCGCAGTTTGAGACAGTTAGAAATAGAGCAAACCTTATTCTTTAAAAAAAGGCATAGAAGAGGGTTTCCTCTAAGATAGATAATGGGACTCGTCGCAGTTTGAGACAGTTAGAAATAGAGCAAACCTTATTCTTTAAAAAAAGGCATAGAACAGGGTTTCATCTAAGATAGATAATGGGACTCGTCGCAGTTTGAGACAGTTTCAAATAGAGCATACCTTATTCATTGAAAAAAGGCATAGAACAGGGTTTCCTCTAAGATAGATAATGGGACTCGTCGCAGTTTGAGACAGTTAGAAATAGAGCAAACCTTATTCTTTGAAAAAAGGCATAGAACAGGGTTTCCTCTAATATAGATGATGGGACTCGTCGCAGTTTGAGACAGTTTCAAATAGAGCACACCTTATTCTTTAAAAAAAGGACAGTTAGAAATAGAGCAAACCTTATTCTTTAAAAAAAGGCATAGAAGAGGGTTTCCTCTAAGATAGATAATGGGACTCGTCGCAGTTTGAGACAGTTAGAAATAGAGCAAACCTTATTCTTTAAAAAAAGGCATAGAACAGGGTTTCATCTAAGATAGATAATGGGACTCGTCGCAGTATGAGACAGTTTCAAATAGAGCATACCTTATTCATTAAAAAAGCATAGAACAGGGTTTCCTCTAAGATAGATAATGGGACTCGTCGCAGTTTGAGACAGTTTCAAATAGAGCATACCTTATTCATTAAAAATGGCATAGAACAGGGTTTCGTCTAAGATAGATAGTAGGACTCTTCGCAGTTTGAGACAGTTTCAAATAGAGCACACCTTATTCTTTAAAAAAGGCATAGAACAGGGTTTCCTCTAAGATAGATAATGGGACTCGTCGCAGTTTGAGACAGTTTCAAATAGAGCATACCTTATTCTTTAAAAAAAGGCATAGAACAGGGTTTCCTCTAAGATAGATAATGGGACTCGTCGCAGTTTGAGACAGTTAGAAATAGAGCAAACCTTATTCTTTAAAAAAAGGCATAGAAGAGGGTTACCTCTAAGATAGATAATGGGACTCGTCGCAGTTTGAGACAGTTAGAAATAGAGCACACCTTATTCTTTAAAAAAAAGCATGGAACAGGGTTTCCTCTAAGATAGATAATGGGACTCGTCGCAGTTTGAGACAGTTAGAAATAGAGCAAACCTTATTCTTTAAAAAAAGGCATAGAAGAGGGTTACCTCTAAGATAGATAATGGGACTCGTCGCAGTTTGAGACAGTTAGAAATAGAGCATACCTTATTTTTTAAAAAAAGGCATAGAACAGGGTTTCCTCTAAGATAGATAATGGGACTCGTCGCAGTTTGAGACAGTTAGAAATAGAGCACACCTTATTCTTTAAAAAAAGGCATAGAACAGGGTTTCATCTAAGATAGATAATGGGACTCGTCGCAGTTTGAGACAGTTAGAAATAGAGCATACCTTATTTTTTAAAAAAAGGCATAGAAGAGGGTTTCATCTAAGATAGATAATGGGACTCGTCGCAGTTTGAGACAGTTAGAAATAGAGCATACCTTATTTTTTAAAAAAAGGCATAGAAGAGGGTTTCCTCTAAGATAGATAATGGGACTCGTCGCAGTTTGAGACAGTTAGAAATAGAGCAAACCTTATTCTTTAAAAAAAGGCATAGAACAGGGTTTCCTCTAAGATAGATAATGGGACTCGTCGCAGTTTGAGACAGTTAGAAATAGAGCAAACCTTATTCTTTAAAAAAAGGCATAGAAGAGGGTTTCCTCTAAGATAGATAATGGGACTCGTCGCAGTATGAGACAGTTTCAAATAGAGCATACCTTATTCATTAAAAAAAGGCATAGAACAGGGTTTCGTCTAAGATAGAGAGTAGGACTCGTCGCAGTTTGAGACAGTTTCAAATAGAGCAAACCTTATTCTTTAAAAAAAGGCATAGAACAGGGTTTCGTCTAAGATAGATAGTAGGACTCGTCGCAGTTTGAGACAGTTTCAAATAGAGCAAACCTTATTCTTTAAAAAAAGGCATAGAACAGGGTTTCGTCTAAGATAGATAGTAGGACTCGTCGCAGTTTGAGACAGTTTCAAATAGAGCAAACCTTATTCTTTAAAAAAAGGCATAGAACAGGGTTTCGTCTAAGATAGATAGTAGGACTCGTCGCAGTTTGAGACAGTTTCAAATAGAGCAAACCTTATTCTTAAAAAAAAAGGCATAGAAGAGGGTTTTGTCTAAGATAGATAGTAGGACTCTTCGCAGTTTGAGACAGTTTCAAATAGAGCATACCTTATTCTTAAAAAAAAGGCATAGAAGAGGGTTTCATCTAAGATAGATAATGGGACTCGTCGCAGTTTGAGACAGTTTCAAATAGAGCATCTTTACTAATAACAACCAGTGATTTCTGTATGTCTGTCTGTATGTGTCACGCTATAACTCAGCCCAAACTGAACCGATTTGGATGAAAGTTTCACTGAAAGATCAGAAATTTTTATTAGTTTATGCCCGTATGTTTCAATTTTTTATATCTCAAAAATTGAGCAAGTTACGGCTCTTTTCGTGATTTTTCAGTACTAATTTCGGTACCAAAAATGTGTCGCAAACCCTTTCGTATACTCAAAGTTGACCGATTCTCTTGAAATTTTCACAGTTTGTTCCTCATCATCTGGGGATGATGCCCGTCTATTTTGTTTTTTGAAATTCCAATTTTGAAGCCTTCTGGAGCACTTTTCCTGAGCAACTTGGTTCATTTTTGCACGCGCGACGACAGAGAGGCAGAGTCATTTTCACTCGCGCGGCGGCAGAGAGGCAGCGCACACACAAAGTATAGTGGCCGACGCGGACCCGGCTAATGTCGGCCGCTTCTCTGAACTACCCCCGCCGAGAGGGGAAGCCGGTTCGATTACCCAATTTTTGGGTGAGATTCGCGATGGACAAAGATAGTCGGGTTGAATTTTATATCATTCTGTTCGTCTCAATGCGAGGAAACAGAATATTTAGGAAAATTTCGAAAAAGTTGAGGTTGAAAGCATGTTATCGTGGTTTGAAGTACCAAAATGTGTCTAATCTGATTCCAAGAAGTACTTAATGTGTCGCTTTGTTGTTCCGAAGGTTCCCTGTTTTAGGAAAATGAGCCGACGGCTCTCAAAATGGAACAGTAGGTTTTAAACCTAGAGTAAGCGAAGGCCAGGTGGATGAGCCCCGAAGGGGCGACATTCACCTGGTACCTTATTCATTAAAAAAAGGCATAGAACAGGGTTTCCTCTAAGATAGATAGTAGGACTCTTCGCAGTTTGAGACAGTTTCAAATAGAGCAAACCTTATTCTTTAAAAAAAGGCATAGAACAGGGTTTCGTCTAAGATAGATAGTAGGACTCGTCGCAGTTTGAGACAGTTTCAAATAGAGCATACCTTATTCTTGAAAAAAAGGCATAGAAGAGGGTTTCATCTAAGATAGATAATGGGACTCGTCGCAGTTTGAGACAGTTTCAAATAGAGCATACCTTTTCTTTAAAAAAAGGCATAGAACAGGGTTTCCTCTAAGAAAGATAATGGAACTCGTCGCAGTTGGAGACAGTTTCAAATAGAGCATACCTTATTCTTTAAAAAAAGGCATAGAACAGGGTTTCGTCTAAGATAGATAATGGGACTCGTCGCAGTTTGAGACAGTTTCAAATAGAGCATACCTTATTCTTTAAAAAAAGGCATAGAACAGGGTTTCCTCTAAGAAAGATAATGGAACTCGTCGCAGTTTGAGACAGTTTCAAATAGAGCATACCTTATTCTTTAAAAAAAGGCATAGAACAGGGTTTCCTCTAAGATAGATAATGGGACTCGTCGCAGTTTGAGACAGTTTCAAATAGAGCATACCTTATTCTTTAAAAAAAAGCATAGAACAGGGTTTCTTCTGAGATAGATAATGGGACTCGTCGCAGTTTGAGACAGTTTCAAATAGAGCATACCTTATTCTTAAAAAAAGGCATAGAACAGGGTTTCGTCTAAGATAGATAATGGGACTCGTCGCAGTTTGAGACAGTTTCAAATAGAGCATACCTTATTCTTTAAAAAAAGGCATAGAACAGGGTTTCTTCTAAGATAGATAATGGGACTCGTCGCAGTTTGAGACAGTTAGAAATAGAGCAAACCTTATTCTTTAAAAAAAGGCATAGAACAGGGTTTCCTCTAAGATAGATAATGGGACTCGTCGCAGTTTGAGACAGTTCCAAATAGAGCAAACCTTATTCTTTAAAAAAAGGCATAGAACAGGGTTTCCTCTAAGAAAGATAATGGAACTCGTCGCAGTTTGAGACAGTTTCAAATAGAGCATACCTTATTCTTTAAAAAAAGGCATAGAAGAGGGTTTCCTCTAAGATAGATAGTGGGACTAGTCGCAGTTTGAGACAGTTTCAAATAGAGCAAACCTTATTCTTTAAAAAAAGGCATAGAACAGGGTTTCCTCTAAAATAGATAATGGTAATGATAATGATAATCTCATACTTATCTATCTTAGAGGAAACCCTCTTCTATGCCTTTTTTCAAAGAATAAGGTTTGCTCTGTTTGAAACTGTCTCATACTGCGACGAGTCCCATTATCTATCTTAGAGGAAACCCTCTTCTATGCCTTTTTTTAAAGAATAAGGTTTGCTCTGTTTGAAACTGTCTCATACTGTGACGAGTCCCATTATCTATCTTAGAGGAAACCCTGTTCTATGCCTTTTTTTAAAGAATAAGGTTTGCTCTGTTTGAAACTGTCTCATACTGTGACGAGTCCCATTATCTATCTTAGAGGAAACCCTGTTCTATGCCTTTTTTTAAGAATAAGGTTTGCTCTGTTTGAAACTGTCTCATACTGCGACGAGTCCCATTATCTATCTTAGAGGAAACCCTGTTCTATGCCTTTTTTTAAGAATAAGGTTTGCTCTGTTTGAAACTGTCTCATACTGCGACGAGTCCCATTATCTTTCTTAGAGGAAACCCTGTTCTATGCCTTTTTTTAAAGAATAAGGTTTGCTCTATTTCTAACTGTCTCATACTGCGACGAGCCCCATTATCTATCTTAGAGGAAACCCTCTTCTATGCCTTTTTTTAAACAATAAGGTTTGCTCTATTTCTAACTGTCTCAAACTGTGACGAGTCCCATTATCTTTCTTAGAGGAAACCCTGTTCTATGCCTTTTTTTAAACAATAAGGTTTGCTCTATTTCTAACTGTCTCATACTGCGACGAGCCCCATTATCTTTCTTAGAGGAAACCCTGTTCTATGCCTTTTTTTAAAGAATAAGGTTTGCTCTATTTCTAACTGTCTCATACTGCGACGAGCCCCATTATCTATCTTGGAGGAAACCCTCTTCTATGCCTTTTTTTCAAAGAATAAGGTTTGCTCTGTTTGAAACTGTCTCATACTGCGACGAGCCCCATTATCTATCTTAGAGGAAACCCTGTTCTATGCCTTTTTTTAAACAATAAGGTTTGCTCTATTTCTAACTGTCTCATACTGCGACGAGCCCCATTATCTTTCTTAGAGGAAACCCTGTTCTATGCTTTTTTTAAGAATAAGATTTGCTCTGTTTGAAACTGTCTCATACTGCGACGAGCCCCATTATCTTTCTTAGAGGAAACCCTCTTCTATGCCATTTTTTTAGGATTAAGGTGTGCTCTATTTGAAACTGTCTCATACTGCGACGAGCCCCATTATCTTTCTTAGAGGAAACCCTTTTCTATGCCTTTTTTTAAGAATAAGGTGTGCTCTATTTGAAACTGTCTCATACTGCGACGAGCCCCATTATCTTTCTTAGAGGAAACCCTGTTCTATGCCTTTTTTTAAAGAATAAGGTGTGCTCTATTTGAAACTGTCTCATACTGCGACGAGTCCCATTATCTATCTTAGAGGAAACCCTGTTCTATGCCTTTTTTTAAGAATAAGGTTTGCTCTATTTCTAACTGTCTCATACTGCGACGAGCCCCATTATCTATCTTAGAGGAAACCCTGTTCTATGCCTTTTTTTAAAGAATAAGGTTTGCTCTATTTCTAACTGTCTCATACTGCGACGAGCCCCATTATCTATCTTAGAGGAAACCCTCTTCTATGCCTTTTTAAAGAATAAGGTTTGCTCTATTTCTAACTGTCTCATACTGCGACGAGTCCCATTATCTATCTTAGAGGAAACCCTGTTCTATGCCTTTTTTTTAAGAATAAGGTTTGCTCTGTTTGAAACTGTCTCATACTGCGACGAGCCCCATTATCTATCTTAGAGGAAACCCTCTTTTATGCCTTTTTAAAGAATAAGGTTTGCTCTATTTCTAACTGTCTCATACTGCGACGAGTCCCATTATCTATCTTAGAGGAAACCCTGTTCTATGCCTTTTTTTAAGAATAAGGTGTGCCCTATTTGAAACTGTCTCATACTGCGACGAGTCCCATTATCTATCTTAGAGGAAACCCTGTTCTATGCCTTTTTTTAAAGAATAAGATTTGCTCTATTTCTAACTGTCTCAAACTGTGACGAGTCCCATTATCTTTCTTAGAGGAAACCCTGTTCTATGCTTTTTTTTAAAGAATAAGGTTTGCTCTATTTCTAACTGTCTCATACTGCGACGAGCCCCATTATCTATCTTAGAGGAAACCCTCTTCTATGCCTTTTTTTAAAGAATAAGGTTTGCTCTATTTCTAACTGTCTCAAACTGTGACGAGTCCCATTATCTATCTTAGAGGAAACCCTGTTCTATGCCTTTTTTTAAGAATAAGGTGTGCTCTATTTGAAACTGTCTCATACTGCGACGAGCCCCATTATCTTTCTTAGAGGAAACCCTGTTCTATGCCTTTTTTTAAGAATAAGGTTTGCTCTATTTGAAACTGTCTCATACTGCGACGAGCCCCATTATCTATCTTAGAGGAAACCCTCTTCTATGCCTTTTTTTCAAAGAATAAGGTTTGCTCTAATTCTAACTGTCTCAAACTGTGACGAGTCCCATTATCTTTCTTAGAGGAAACCCTGTTCTATGCCTTTTTTCAAGAATAAGGTTTGCTCTGTTTGAAACTGTCTCATACTGCGACGAGCCCCATTATCTATCTTAGAGGAAACCCTCTTCTATGCCTTTTTTTCAAAGAATAAGGTTTGCTCTATTTCTAACTGTCTCAAACTGTGACGAGTCCCATTATCTTTCTTAGAGGAAACCCTGTTCTATGCCTCTTTTCAAGAATAAGGTTTGCTCTGTTTGAAACTGTCTCATACTGCGACGAGCCCCATTATCTATCTTAGAGGAAACCCTCTTCTATGCCTTTTTTTCAAAGAATAAGGTTTGCTCTATTTCTAACTGTCTCAAACTGTGACGAGTCCCATTATCTTTCTTAGAGGAAAGCCTCTTCTATGCCTTTTTTTAAAGAATAAGGTGTGCCCTATTTGAAACTGTCTCATACTGCGACGAGTCCCAATATCTATCTTAGAGGAAACCCTGTTCTATGCCTTTTTTTAAAGAATAAGGTTTGCTCTATTTCTAACTGTCTCAAACTGTGACGAGTCCCATTATCTTTCTTAGAGGAAACCCTGTTCTATGCCTTTTTTTAAAGAATAAGGTTTGCTCTATTTCTAACTGTCTCATACTGCGACGAGCCCCATTATCTATCTTAGAGGAAACCCTCTTCTATGCCTTTTTTTCAAAGAATAAGGTTTGCTCTATTTCTAACTGTCTCAAACTGTGACGAGTCCCATTATCTTTCTTAGAGGAAAGCCTCTTCTATGCCTTTTTTTAAGAATAAGGTTTGCTCTATTTCTAACTGTCTCAAACTGTGACGAGTCCCATTATCTTTCTTAGAGGAAACCCTGTTCTATGCCTTTTTTTAAGAATAAGGTTTGCTCTATTTGAAACTGTCTCATACTGCGACGAGTCCCATTATCTATCTTAGAGGAAACCCTGTTCTATGCCTTTTTTTAAGAATAAGGTTTGCTCTGTTTGAAACTGTCTCATACTGCGACGAGTCCCATTATCTATCTTAGAGGAAACCCTGTTCTATGCCTTTTTTTAAAGAATAAGGTTTGCTCTATTTGAAACTGTCTCATACTGCGACGAGTCCCATTATCTATCTTAGAGGAAACCCTGTTCTATGCCTTTTTTTAAGAATAAGGTTTGCTCTGTTTGAAACTGTCTCATACTGCGACGAGTCCCATTATCTTTCTTAGAGGCAACCCTCTTCTATGCCTTTTTTTAAGAATAAGGTTTGCTCTATTTGAAACTGTCTCATACTGCGACGAGTCCCATTATCTTTCTTAGAGGAAACCCTGTTCTATGCCTTTTTTTAAAGAATAAGGTTTGCTCTATTTCTAACTGTCTCAAACTGTGACGAGTCCCAATATCTTTCTTAGAGGAAACCCTCTTCTATGCCTTTTTTTAAGAATAAGGTTTGCTCTATTTCTAACTGTCTCAAACTGTGACGAGTCCCATTATCTATCTTAGAGGAAACCCTGTTCTATGCCTTTTTTTAAAGAATAAGGTTTGCTCTATTTCTAACTGTCTCATACTGCGACGAGCCCCATTATCTATCTTAGAGGAAACCCTCTTCTATGCCTTTTTAAAGAATAAGGTTTGCTCTATTTCTAACTGTCTCAAACTGTGACGAGTCCCATTATCTATCTTAGAGGAAACCCTGTTCTATGCCTTTTTTTGAAGAATAAGGTTTGCTCTATTTCTAACTGTCTCATACTGCGACGAGCCCCATTATCTTTCTTAGAGAAAACCCTGTTCTATGCCTTTTTTTAAAGAATAAGGTTTGCTCTATTTCTAACTGTCTCATACTGCGACGAGTCCCATTAGCTTTCTTAGAGGAAACCCTGTTCTATGCCTTTTTTTGAAGAATAAGGTTTGCTCTATTTCTAACTGTCTCATACTGCGACGAGCCCCATTATCTTTCTTAGAGGAAACCCTGTTCTATGCCTTTTTTTAAAGAATAAGGTTTGCTCTATTTCTAACTGTCTCATACTGCGACGAGTCCCATTAGCTTTCTTAGAGGAAACCCTGTTCTATGCCTTTTTTTAAAGAATAAGGTTTGCTCTATTTCTAACTGTCTCATACTGCGACGAGCCCCATTATCTATCTTAGAGGAAACCCTCTTCTATGCCTTTTTTTCAAAGAATAAGGTTTGCTCTATTTCTAACTGTCTCAAACTGTGACGAGTCCCATTATCTTTCTTAGAGGAAACCCTGTTCTATGCCTTTTTTTAAAGAATAAGGTGTGCCCTATTTGAAACTGTCTCATACTGCGACGAGTCCCAATATCTATTTTAGAGGAAACCCTGTTCTATGCCTTTTTTTAAAGAATAAGGTTTGCTCTATTTCTAACTGTCTCAAACTGTGACGAGTCCCATTATCTTTCTTAGAGGAAACCCTGTTCTATGCCTTTTTTTAAGAATAAGGTTTGCTCTATTTCTAACTGTCTCATACTGCGACGAGCCCCATTATCTATCTTAGAGGAAACCCTCTTCTATGCCTTTTAAAGAATAAGGTTTGCTCTATTTCTAACTGTCTCAAACTGTGACGAGTCCCATTATCTATCTTAGAGGAAACCCTGTTCTATGCCTTTTTTCAAGAATAAGGTGTGCTCTATTTGAAACTGTCTCATACTGTGACGAGTACCATTATCTATCTTAGAGGAAACCCTGTTCTATGCCTTTTTTTAAGAATAAGGTGTGCTCTGTTTGAAACTGTCTCATACTGCGACGAGTCCCAATATCTATCTTAGAGGAAACCCTGTTCTATGCCTTTTTTTAAAGAATAAGGTTTGCTCTATTTCTAACTGTCTCAAACTGTGACGAGTCCCATTATCTTTCTTAGAGGAAACCCTGTTCTATGCCTTTTTTTTAAAGAATAAGGTTTGCTCTATTTCTAACTGTCTCATACTGCGACGAGCCCCATTATCTATCTTAGAGGAAACCCTCTTCTATGCCTTTTTTTCAAAGAATAAGGTTTGCTCTATTTCTAACTGTCTCAAACTGTGACGAGTCCCATTATCTTTCTTAGAGGAAACCCTGTTCTATGCCTTTTTTTAAAGAATAAGGTGTGCCCTATTTGAAACTGTCTCATACTGCGACGAGTCCCAATATCTATCTTAGAGGAAACCCTGTTCTATGCCTTTTTTTAAAGAATAAGGTTTGCTCTATTTCTAACTGTCTCAAACTGTGACGAGTCCCATTATCTTTCTTAGAGGAAACCCTGTTCTATGCCTTTTTTTAAGAATAAGGTTTGCTCTATTTCTAACTGTCTCATAATGCGACGAGCCCCATTATCTATCTTAGAGGAAACCCTCTTCTATGCCTTTTAAAGAATAAGGTTTGCTCTATTTCTAACTGTCTCAAACTGTGACGAGTCCCATTATCTATCTTAGAGGAAACCCTGTTCTATGCCTTTTTTCAAGAATAAGGTGTGCTCTATTTGAAACTGTCTCATACTGTGACGAGTACCATTATCTATCTTAGAGGAAACCCTGTTCTATGCCTTTTTTTAAGAATAAGGTGTGCTCTGTTTGAAACTGCCTCATACTGCGACGAGTCCCATTATCTTTCTTAGAGGAAACCCTGTTCTATGCCTTTTTTTAAAGAATAAGGTTTGCTCTATTTCTAACTGTCTCATACTGCGACGAGTCCCATTATCTATCTTAGAGGAAACCCTGTTCTATGCCTTTTTTTGAAGAATAAGGTTTGCTCTATTTCTAACTGTCTCATACTGCGACGAGTCCCAATATCTATCTTAGAGGAAACCCTGTTCTATGCCTTTTTTTAAAGAATAAGGTTTGCTCTATTTCTAACTGTCTCAAACTGTGACGAGTCCCATTATCTTTCTTAGAGGAAACCCTGTTCTATGCCTTTTTTTTAAAGAATAAGGTTTGCTCTATTTCTAACTGTCTCATACTGCGACGAGCCCCATTATCTATCTTAGAGGAAACCCTCTTCTATGCCTTTTTTTCAAAGAATAAGGTTTGCTCTATTTCTAACTGTCTCAAACTGTGACGAGTCCCATTATCTTTCTTAGAGGAAACCCTGTTCTATGCCTTTTTTTAAAGAATAAGGTGTGCCCTATTTGAAACTGTCTCATACTGCGACGAGTCCCAATATCTATCTTAGAGGAAACCCTGTTCTATGCCTTTTTTTAAAGAATAAGGTTTGCTCTATTTCTAACTGTCTCAAACTGTGACGAGTCCCATTATCTTTCTTAGAGGAAACCCTGTTCTATGCCTTTTTTTAAGAATAAGGTTTGCTCTATTTCTAACTGTCTCATAATGCGACGAGCCCCATTATCTATCTTAGAGGAAACCCTCTTCTATGCCTTTTAAAGAATAAGGTTTGCTCTATTTCTAACTGTCTCAAACTGTGACGAGTCCCATTATCTATCTTAGAGGAAACCCTGTTCTATGCCTTTTTTCAAGAATAAGGTGTGCTCTATTTGAAACTGTCTCATACTGTGACGAGTACCATTATCTATCTTAGAGGAAACCCTGTTCTATGCCTTTTTTTAAGAATAAGGTGTGCTCTGTTTGAAACTGCCTCATACTGCGACGAGTCCCATTATCTTTCTTAGAGGAAACCCTGTTCTATGCCTTTTTTTAAAGAATAAGGTTTGCTCTATTTCTAACTGTCTCATACTGCGACGAGTCCCATTATCTATCTTAGAGGAAACCCTGTTCTATGCCTTTTTTTAAGAATAAGGTGTGCTCTGTTTGAAACTGCCTCATACTGCGACGAGTCCCATTATCTTTCTTAGAGGAAACCCTGTTCTATGCCTTTTTTTAAGAATAAGGTGTGCTCTATTTGAAACTGTCTCATACTGTGACGAGTACCATTATCTATCTTAGAGGAAACCCTGTTCTATGCCTTTTTTTAAGAATAAGGTGTGCTCTGTTTGAAACTGCCTCATACTGCGACGAGTCCCATTATCTTTCTTAGAGGAAACCCTGTTCTATGCCTTTTTTTAAAGAATAAGGTTTGCTCTATTTCTAACTGTCTCATACTGCGACGAGTCCCATTATCTATCTGAGAGGAAACCCTCTTCTATGCCTTTTAAAGAATAAGGTTTGCTCTATTTCTAACTGTCTCAAACTGTGACGAGTCCCATTATCTATCTTAGAGGAAACCCTGTTCTATGCCTTTTTTTAAGAATAAGGTGTGCTCTGTTTGAAACTGCCTCATACTGCGACGAGTCCCATTATCTTTCTTAGAGGAAACCCTGTTCTATGCCTTTTTTTAAGAATAAGGTGTGCTCTATTTGAAACTGTCTCATACTGTGACGAGTACCATTATCTATCTTAGAGGAAACCCTGTTCTATGCCTTTTTTTAAGAATAAGGTGTGCTCTGTTTGAAACTGCCTCATACTGCGACGAGTCCCATTATCTTTCTTAGAGGAAACCCTGTTCTATGCCTTTTTTTAAAGAATAAGGTTTGCTCTATTTCTAACTGTCTCATACTGCGACGAGTCCCATTATCTATCTGAGAGGAAACCCTGTTCTATGCCTTTTTTTAAGAATAAGGTCTGCTCTATTTGAAACTGTCTCATACTGCGACGAGTCCCATTATCTATCTTAGAGGAAACCCTGTTCTATGCCTTTTTTTAAAGAATAAGGTTTGCTCTATTTCTAACTGTCTCAAACTGTGACGAGTCCCATTATCTTTCTTAGAGGAAACCCTGTTCTATGCCTTTTTTTTAAAGAATAAGGTTTGCTCTATTTCTAACTGTCTCATACTGCGACGAGCCCCATTATCTATCTTAGAGGAAACCCTCTTCTATGCCTTTTTTTTAAGAATAAGGTTTGCTCTATTTCTAACTGTCTCATACTGCGACGAGCCCCATTATCTATCTTAGAGGAAACCCTCTTCTATGCCTTTTTTTAAAGAATAAGGTTTGCTCTATTTCTAACTGTCTCAAACTGTGACGAGTCCCATTATCTTTCTTAGAGGAAACCCTGTTCTATGCCTTTTTTTTAAAGAATAAGGTTTGCTCTATTTCTAACTGTCTCAAACTGTGACGAGTCCCATTATCTTTCTTAGAGGAAACCCTGTTCTATGCTTTTTTTTTAAGAATAAGGTTTGCTCTATTTCTAACTGTCTCATACTGCGACGAGCCCCATTATCTATCTTAGAGGAAACCCTCTTCTATGCCTTTTTTTTAAGAATAAGGTTTGCTCTATTTCTAACTGTCTCATACTGCGACGAGCCCCATTATCTATCTTAGAGGAAACCTTGTTCTATGCCTTTTTTTTAAGAATAAGGTGTGCTCTATTTGAAACTGTCTCATACTGCGACGAGTCCCATTATCTTTCTTAGAGGAAACCCTGTTCTATGCCTTTTTTTAAAGAATAAGGTGTGCTCTATTTGAAACTGTCTCATACTGCGACGAGTCCCATTATCTATCTTAGAGGAAACCCTGTTCTATGCCTTTTTTAAAAGAATAAGGTGTGCCCTATTTGAAACTGTCTCATACTGCGACGAGTCCCATTATCTATCTTAGAGGAAACCCTGTTCTATGCCTTTTTTTAAAGAATAAGGTTTGCTCTATTTCTAACTGTCTCAAACTGTGACGAGTCCCATTATCTTTCTTAGAGGAAACCCTGTTCTATGCCTTTTTTTAAAGAATAAGGTTTGCTCTATTTCTAACTGTCTCATACTGCGACGAGCCCCATTATCTATCTTAGAGGAAACCCTCTTCTATGCCTTTTTAAAGAATAAGGTTTGCTCTATTTCTAACTGTCTCAAACTGTGACGAGTCCCATTATCTATCTTAGAGGAAACCCTGTTTTATGCCTTTTTTTGAAGAATAAGGTTTGCTCTATTTCTAACTGTCTCATACTGCGACGAGCCCCATTATCTTTCTTAGAGGAAACCCTGTTCTATGCCTTTTTTTAAAGAATAAGGTTTGCTCTATTTCTAACTGTCTCAAACTGTGACGAGTCCCATTATCTATCTTAGAGGAAACCCTGTTCTATGCCTTTTTTTAAGAATAAGGTGTGCTCTATTTGAAACTGTCTCATACTGCGACGAGTCCCATTATCTATCTTAAAGGAAACCCTGTTCTATGCCTTTTTTTAAGAATAAGGTTTGCTCTGTTTGAAACTGTCTCATACTGCGACGAGTCCCATTATCTATCTTAGAGGAAACCCTGTTCTATGCCTTTTTTTGAAGAATAAGGTTTGCTCTATTTCTAACTGTCTCATACTGCGACGAGCCCCATTATCTTTCTTAGAGGAAACCCTGTTCTATGCCTTTTTTTAAGAATAAGGTGTGCTCTATTTGAAACTGTCTCATACTGCGACGAGTCCCATTATCTTTCTTAGAGGAAACCCTGTTCTATGCCTTTTTTTAAAGAATAAGGTGTGCTCTATTTGAAACTGTCTCATACTGCGACGAGTCCCATTATCTATCTTAGAGGAAACCCTGTTCTATGCCTTTTTTAAAAGAATAAGGTGTGCCCTATTTGAAACTGTCTCATACTGCGACGAGTCCCATTATCTATCTTAGAGGAAACCCTGTTCTATGCCTTTTTTTAAAGAATAAGGTTTGCTCTATTTCTAACTGTCTCAAACTGTGACGAGTCCCATTATCTTTCTTAGAGGAAACCCTGTTCTATGCCTTTTTTTAAAGAATAAGGTTTGCTCTATTTCTAACTGTCTCATACTGCGACGAGCCCCATTATCTATCTTAGAGGAAACCCTCTTCTATGCCTTTTTAAAGAATAAGGTTTGCTCTATTTCTAACTGTCTCAAACTGTGACGAGTCCCATTATCTATCTTAGAGGAAACCCTGTTTTATGCCTTTTTTTGAAGAATAAGGTTTGCTCTATTTCTAACTGTCTCATACTGCGACGAGCCCCATTATCTTTCTTAGAGGAAACCCTGTTCTATGCCTTTTTTTAAAGAATAAGGTTTGCTCTATTTCTAACTGTCTCAAACTGTGACGAGTCCCATTATCTATCTTAGAGGAAACCCTGTTCTATGCCTTTTTTTAAGAATAAGGTGTGCTCTATTTGAAACTGTCTCATACTGCGACGAGTCCCATTATCTATCTTAAAGGAAACCCTGTTCTATGCCTTTTTTTAAGAATAAGGTTTGCTCTGTTTGAAACTGTCTCATACTGCGACGAGTCCCATTATCTATCTTAGAGGAAACCCTGTTCTATGCCTTTTTTTGAAGAATAAGGTTTGCTCTATTTCTAACTGTCTCATACTGCGACGAGCCCCATTATCTTTCTTAGAGGAAACCCTGTTCTATGCCTTTTTTTAAGAATAAGGTGTGCTCTATTTGAAACTGTCTCATACTGTGACGAGTCCCATTATCTATCTTAGAGGAAACCCTGTTCTATGCCATTTTTTAAGAATAAGGTGTGCTCTGTTTGAAACTGTCTCATACTGCGACGAGTCCCATTATCTTTCTTAGAGGAAACCCTGTTCTATGCCTTTTTTTAAAGAATAAGGTTTGCTCTATTTCTAACTGTCTCATACTGCGACGAGCCCCATTATCTATCTTAGAGGAAACCCTCTTCTATGCCTTTTTTTAAAGAATAAGGTTTGCTCTATTTGAAACTGTCTCATACTGCGACGAGTCCCACTATCTATCTTAGAGGAAACCCTGTTCTATGCCTTTTTTAAAGAATAAGGTTTGCTCTATTTGAAACTGTCTCATACTGCGACGAGTCCCATTATCTTTCTTAGAGGAAACCCTGTTCTATGCCTTTTTTTAAAGAATAAGGTTTGCTCTATTTCTAACTGTCTCATACTGCGACGAGCCCCATTATCTTTCTTAGAGGAAACCCTGTTCTATGCCTTTTTTAAAGAATAAGGTTTGCTCTATTTGAAACTGTCTCATACTGCGACGAGTCCCACTATCTATCTTAGAGGAAACCCTGTTCTATGCCTTTTTTAAAGAATAAGGTTTGCTCTATTTGAAACTGTCTCATACTGCGACGAGTCCCATTATCTTTCTTAGAGGAAACCCTGTTCTATGCCTTTTTTTAAAGAATAAGGTTTGCTCTATTTCTAACTGTCTCATACTGCGACGAGCCCCATTATCTATCTTAGAGGAAACCCTCTTCTATGCCTTTTTTTAAAGAATAAGGTTTGCTCTATTTGAAACTGTCTCATACTGTGACGAGTCCCATTATCTATCTTAGAGGAAACCCTGTTCTATGCCTTTTTTTAAAGAATAAGGTTTGCTCTATTTCTAACTGTCTCATACTGCGACGAGTCCCATCATCTATCTTAGAGGAAACCCTCTTCTATGCCTTTTTTTAAAGAATAAGGTTTGCTCTATTTCTAACTGTCTCATACTGCGACGAGCCCCATTATCTTTCTTAGAGGATACCCTGTTCTATGCCTTTTTTAAAGAATAAGGTTTGCTCTATTTGAAACTGTCTCATACTGCGACGAGTCCCATCATCTATCTTAGAGGAAACCCTGTTCTATGCCTTTTTTAAAGAATAAGGTTTGCTCTATTTGAAACTGTCTCATACTGCGACGAGTCCCATTATCTTTCTTAGAGGAAACCCTGTTCTATGCTTTTTTTAAAGAATAAGGTTTGCTCTATTTGAAACTGTCTCATACTGCGACGAGTCCCACTATCTATCTTAGAGGAAACCCTGTTCTATGCCTTTTTTAAAGAATAAGGTTTGCTCTATTTCTAACTGTCTCATACTGCGACGAGTCCCATCATCTATCTTAGAGGAAACCCTCTTCTATGCCTTTTTTTAAAGAATAAGGTTTGCTCTATTTCTAACTGTCACATACTGCGACGAGTCCCATCATCTATCTTAGAGGAAACCCTCTTCTATGCCTTTTTTTAAAGAAAAAGGTTTGCTCTATTTCTAACTGTCTCATACTGCGACGAGTCCCATCATCTATCTTAGAGGAAACCCTCTTCTATGCCTTTTTTTAAAGAATAAGGTTTGCTCTATTTGAAACTGTCTCATACTGCGACGTGTCCCATTATCTATCTTAGAGAAAACCCTCTTCTATGCCTTTTTTTAAAGAATAAGGTTTGCTCTATTTGAAACTGTCTCATACTGCGACGAGTCCCATTATCTATCTTAGAGGAAACCTTGTTCTATGCCTTTTTTTAAAGAATATGGTTTGCTCTATTTGAAACTGTCTCAAACTGCGACGAGTCCCATTATCTATCTTAGAGGAAACCTTGTTCTATGCCTTTTTTTAAGAATAAGGTTTGCTCTATTTGAAACTGTCTCAAACTGCGACGAGTCCCATTATCTATCTTAGAGGAAACCCTGTTCAATGCCTTTTTTTAAGAATAAGGTTTGCTCTGTTTGAAACTGTCTCATACTGCGACGAGTCCCATTATCTATCTTAGAGGAAACCCTCTTCTATGCCTTTTTTTAAAGAATAAGGTTTGCTCTATTTGAAACTGTCTCATACTGCGACGAGTCCCACTATCTATCTTAGAGGAAACCTTGTTCTATGCCTTTTTTCAAAGAATAAGGTTTGCTCTGTTTGAAACTGTCTCATACTGCGACGAGTCCCATTATCTATCTTAGAGGAAACCCTCTTCTATGCCTTTTTTTAAAGAATAAGGTTTGCTCTATTTGAAACTGTCTCATACTGCGACGAGTCCCATTATCTATCTTAGAGGAAACCCTGTTCTATGCCTTTTTTTAAAGAATAAGGTTTGCTCTATTTGAAACTGTCTCATACTGCGACGAGTCTTATTATCTATCTTAGAGGAAACCTTGTTCTATGCCTTTTTTTAAAGAATAAGGTTTGCTCTATTTGAAACTGTCTCAAACTGCGACGAGTCCCATTATCTATCTTAGAGGAAACCCTGTTCTATGCCTTTTTTTAAAGAATAAGGTTTGCTCTATTTGAAACTGTCTCAAACTGCGACGAGTCCCATTATCTATCTTAGAGGAAACCCTGTTCTATGCCTTTTTTTAAAGAATAAGGTTTGCTCTATTTGAAACTGTCTCAAACTGCGACGAGTCCCATTATCTATCTTAGAGGAAACCTTGTTCTATGCCTTTTTTAAAGAATAAGGTTTGCTCTGTTTGAAACTGTCTCATACTGCGACGAGTCCCATTATCTATCTTAGAGGAAACCCTGTTCTATGCCTTTTTTTAAAGAATAAGGTTTGCTCTATTTGAAACTGTCTCAAACTGCGACTAGTCCCACTATCTATCTTAGAGGAAACCTTGTTCTATGCCTTTTTTTAAGAATAAGGTTTGCTCTGTTTGAAACTGTCTCATACTGCGACGAGTCCCATTATCTATCTTAGAGGAAACCCTCTTCTATGCCTTTTTTTAAAGAATAAGGTTTGCTCTATTTGAAACTGTCTCAAACTGCGACGAGTCCCATTATCTATCTTAGAGGAAACCCTCTTCTATGCCTTTTTTTAAAGAATAAGGTTTGCTCTATTTGAAACTGTCTCAAACTGCGACGAGTCCCATTATCTATCTTAGAGGAAACCCTGTTCTATGCCTTTTTTTAAGAATAAGGTTTGCTCTGTTTGAAACTGTCTCATACTGCGACGAGTCCCACTATCTATCTTAGAGGAAACCTTGTTCTATGCCTTTTTTTAAGAATAAGGTTTGCTCTGTTTGAAACTGTCTCATACTGCGACGAGTCCCATTATCTATCTTAGAGGAAACCTTGTTCTATGCCTTTTTTTAAGAATAAGGTTTGCTCTGTTTGAAACTGTCTCATACTGCGACGAGTCCCATTATCTATCTTAGAGGAAACCTTGTTCTATGCCTTTTTTCAAGAATAAGGTTTGCTCTATTTGAAACTGTCTCATACTGCGACGAGTCCCATTATCTATCTTAGAGGAAACCCTGTTCTATGCCTTTTTTTAAGAATAAGGTTTGCTCTGTTTGAAACTGTCTCATACTGCGACGAGTCCCATTATCTATCTTAGAGGAAACCTTGTTCTATGCCTTTTTTTAAGAATAAGGTTTGCTCTGTTTGAAACTGTCTCATACTGCGACAAGTCCCACTATCTATCTTAGAGGAAACCTTGTTCTATGCCTTTTTTTAAGAATAAGGTTTGCTCTGTTTGAAACTGTCTCATACTGCGACAAGTCCCATTATCTATCTTAGAGGAAACCTTGTTCTATGCCTTTTTTTTAAGAATAAGGTTTGCTCTGTTTGAAACTGTCTCATACTGCGACGAGTCCCATTATCTATCTTAGAGGAAACCCTGTTCTATGCCTTTTTTTTAAGAATAAGGTTTGCTCTATTTCTAACTGTCTCATACTGCGACGAGTCCCACTATCTATCTTAGAGGAAACCTTGTTCTATGCCTTTTTTTAAGAATAAGGTTTGCTCTGTTTGAAACTGTCTCATACTGCGACGAGTCCCATTATCTATCTTAGAGGAAACCCTGTTCTATGCCTTTTTTTAAGAATAAGGTTTGCTCTGTTTGAAACTGTCTCATACTGCGACGAGTCCCATTATCTATCTTAGAGGAAACCCTGTTCTATGCCTTTTTTTAAGAATAAGGTTTGCTCTGTTTGAAACTGTCTCATACTGCGACGAGTCCCACTATCTATCTTAGAGGAAACCTTGTTCTATGCCTTTTTTTAAGAATAAGGTTTGCTCTGTTTGAAACTGTCTCTTACTGCGACAAGTCCCATTATCTATCTTAGAGGAAACCTTGTTCTATGCCTTTTTTTAAGAATAAGGTTTGCTCTGTTTGAAACTGTCTCATACTGCGACGAGTCCCATTATCTATCTTAGAGGAAACCCTGTTCTATGCCTTTTTTTAAGAATAAGGTTTGCTCTGTTTGAAACTGTCTCATACTGCGACGAGTCCCATTATCTATCTTAGAGGAAACCCTCTTCTATGCCTTTTTTTAAAGAATAAGGTTTGCTCTATTTGAAACTGTCTCAAACTGCGACAAGTCCCACTATCTATCTTAGAGGAAACCTTGTTCTATGCCTTTTTTTAAGAATAAGGTTTGCTCTGTTTGAAACTGTCTCAAACTGCGACAAGTCCCATTATCTATCTTAGAGGAAACCCTGTTCTATGCCTTTTTTTAAGAATAAGGTTTGCTCTGTTTGAAACTGTCTCATACTGCGACGAGTCCCATTATCTATCTTAGAGGAAACCTTGTTCTATGCCTTTTTTTAAGAATAAGGTTTGCTCTGTTTGAAACTGTCTCAAACTGCGACAAGTCCCATTATCTATCTTAGAGGAAACCCTGTTCTATGCCTTTTTTTAAGAATAAGGTTTGCTCTGTTTGAAACTGTCTCATACTGCGACGAGTCCCATTATCTATCTTAGAGGAAACCTTGTTCTATGCCTTTTTTTAAGAATAAGGTTTGCTCTGTTTGAAACTGTCTCATACTGCGACAAGTCCCACTATCTATCTTAGAGGAAACCTTGTTCTATGCCTTTTTTTAAGAATAAGGTTTGCTCTGTTTGAAACTGTCTCTTACTGCGACAAGTCCCATTATCTATCTTAGAGGAAACCTTGTTCTATGCCTTTTTTTAAGAATAAGGTTTGCTCTGTTTGAAACTGTCTCTTACTGCGACAAGTCCCATTATCTATCTTAGAGGAAACCTTGTTCTATGCCTTTTTTTAAGAATAAGGTTTGCTCTGTTTGAAACTGTCTCATACTGCGACAAGTCCCACTATCTATCTTAGAGGAAACCTTGTTCTATGCCTTTTTTTAAGAATAAGGTTTGCTCTATTTGAAACTGTCTCAAACTGCGACGAGTCCCATTATCTATCTTAATGGAAACCCTGTTCATGCCTTTTTTTAAGAATAAGGTTTGCTCTGTTTGAAACTGTCTCATACTGCGACGAGTCCCATTATCTATCTTAGAGGAAACCCTGTTCTATGCCTTTTTTTTAAGAATAAGGTTTGCTCTATTTCTAACTGTCTCATACTGCGACGAGTCCCACTATCTATCTTAGAGGAAACCCTGTTCTATGCCTTTTTTTAAGAATAAGGTTTGCTCTATTTCTAACTGTCTCATACTGCGACGAGTCCCACTATCTATCTTAGAGGAAACCTTGTTCTATGCCTTTTTTTAAGAATAAGGTTTGCTCTATTTCTAACTGTCTCATACTGCGACGAGTCCCACTATCTATCTTAGAGGAAACCCTGTTCTATGCCTTTTTTTTAAGAATAAGGTTTGCTCTATTTCTAACTGTCTCATACTGCGACGAGTCCCACTATCTATCTTAGAGAAAACCTTGTTCTATGCCTTTTTTTAAGAATAAGGTTTGCTCTATTTCTAACTGTCTCATACTGCGACGAGTCCCACTATCTATCTTAGAGGAAACCTTGTTCTATGCCTTTTTTTAAGAATAAGGTTTGCTCTATTTCTAACTGTCTCATACTGCGACGAGTCCCATTATCTATCTTAGAGGAAACCCTGTTCTATGCCTTTTTTTAAGAATAAGGTTTGCTCTGTTTGAAACTGTCTCATACTGCGACGAGTCCCATTATCTATCTTAGAGGAAACCCTCTTCTATGCCTTTTTTTAAAGAATAAGGTTTGCTCTGTTTGAAACTGTCTCATACTTAGAGACCACAGCATAATTTCTTAACTTGTCCTACTATAATTTTTTATATATGAGTGTGTTCCCCTTGTCGAAAATAGTATTTTCCCAAAATTTCATTCAAAAATATTTGCCCATTCTCGAGTTATAGTCATTCTTCTGACCTCATTTTTGCACTGCGTTTCTCTTGGGAGGTTGCAAAGGGCATGGTTGTTGGGGGCGTGGCGACGGGTGGGCGGGGCGATGGCAAGCGTGCGGCGCACTTTTTCTACGAATTATTTTGGTGGAGGGTAGGCGGCGGGCTTGGAAAAAGTTCAGAACCACACAAAACCGGCTACTAATGGTGTTCAAAAGGTGTTTTTCTAGGTAAACAAAACATAAAAAATCGATTGGAACAGTTTTGGAATTGAACCTAACATGTGTTTTTTCATGGTCACAGCTACTATCCACTAGGCCATGGAGGCAGAGTCGGCGCACGTTGCCGAACTTGTATACAAATGCGGTCCTGTCGGCGGTCGGCGGCAGCCATTTTCTCAACGAATTTTCGCATTTTTCAGTCAAATTTTCGTAGAAAAACGAGTGTAACATTTTTCCGCCAATTCGCCCCAATAAGTGAGATATATTAGTTTGTAGGAAATTTTTTGCTGTATTTCATCAGCTAATAAAAACAACCGCGACCATACCTTTCGGTAGCCGAAATCATCAAAAAACTGAAAATCGCGGGTAGGATGCTTCTTTCAGATGAAAATTTAAAACACTTCTGGGTATTCCAGAAACCTGAAATTTGGTACTTATAGAGTTTGAGAGTTGGTTTTTCCGATTAAAAAATAAAAAGTGGGGGTCATCGCCGAAAAAATGTTTTCATTGTACCTTCAAGTTTCACGAGATCCTACATTTTTCCGCCAACTGACCATGAAAAAACATCGTTATATTCTTATTAGGAATCTAAAGAGCTATCGAAAACAAACATAAAAATAACCGCGACCCGGTATACTCGAGCCGCTGCGTTGCGTTTTTTGACAAAAATTTGTATTTTTTCAAATTATCTCCAAAAATAAGCATTTTCTGAAAAAAACTGACAACATTTTTGGAATCTACGTATCCAATTACATAATATGATCAAATATCATAATGATTGGTTGATCCTCCGCCGAGTTACAGACCTTCAAAGTGCGCAATCACCACCCAAGAGAAAAAATGAGAGGCCACGCCCCCTTTCATTGCGGTGCCTACTCATACTGCGACGAGTCCCATTATCTATCTTAGAGGAAACCTTGTTCTATGCCTTTTTTTAAAGAGTAAGGTTTGCTCTATTTGAAACTGTCTCAAACTGCGACGAGTCCCATTATCTATCTTAGAGGAAACCCTCTTCTATGCCTTTTTTTTAAGAATAAGGTTTGCTCTGTTTGAAACTGTCTCATACTGCGACGAGTCCCATTATCTATCTTAGAGGAAACCCTGTTCTATGCCTTTTTTTTAAGAATAAGGTTTGCTCTATTTCTAACTGTCTCATACTGCGACGAGTCCCACTATCTATCTTAGAGGAAACCTTGTTCTATGCCTTTTTTTAAGAATAAGGTTTGCTCTGTTTGAAACTGTCTCATACTGCGACGAGTCCCATTATCTATCTTAGAGGAAACCCTGTTCTATGCCTTTTTTTTAAGAATAAGGTTTGCTCTATTTCTAACTGTCTCATACTGCGACGAGTCCCACTATCTATCTTAGAGGAAACCTTGTTCTATGCCTTTTTTTAAGAATAAGGTTTGCTCTATTTCTAACTGTCTCATACTGCGACGAGTCCCATTATCTATCTTAGAGGAAACCCTGTTCTATGCCTTTTTTTAAGAATAAGGTTTGCTCTGTTTGAAACTGTCTCATACTGCGACGAGTCCCATTATCTATCTTAGAGGAAACCCTCTTCTATGCCTTTTTTTAAAGAATAAGGTTTGCTCTATTTGAAACTGTCTCAAACTGCGACGAGTCCCATTATCTATCTTAGAGGAAACCCTGTTCTATGCCTTTTTTTAAAAATAAGGTTTGCTCTGTTTGAAACTGTCTCATACTGCGACGAGTCCCATTATCTATCTTAGAGGAAACCCTCTTCTATGCCTTTTTTTAAAGAATAAGGTTTGCTCTGTTTGAAACTGTCTCAAACTGCGACGAGTCCCATTATCTATCTTAGAGGAAACCCTCTTCTATGCCTTTTTTTAAAGAATAAGGTTTGCTCTATTTGAAACTGTCTCAAACTGCGACTAGTCCCATTATCTATCTTAGAGGAAACCCTGTTCTATGCCTTTTTTTAAAGAATAAGGTTTGCTCTATTTGAAACTGTCTCATACTGCGACGAGTCCCATTATCTATCTTAGAGGAAACACTGTTCTATGCCTTTTTTTAAAGAATAAGGTTTGCTCTATTTGAAACTGTCTCAAACTGCGACTAGTCCCATTATCTATCTTAGAGGAAACCCTGTTCTATGCCTTTTTTTAAAGAATAAGGTTTGCTCTATTTGAAACTGTCTCAAACTGCGACGAGTCCCATTATCTATCTTAGAGGAAACCCTGTTCTATGCCTTTTTTTAAAGAATAAGGTTTGCTCTATTTGAAACTGTCTCAAACTGCGACGAGTCCCATTATCTATCTTAGAGGAAACCCTCTTCTATGCCTTTTTTTAAAGAATAAGGTTTGCTCTATTTGAAACTGTCTCAAACTGCGACTAGTCCCACTATCTATCTTAGAGGAAACCCTCTTCTATGCCTTTTTTTAAAGAATAAGGTTTGCTCTATTTGAAACTGTCTCAAACTGCGACGAGTCCCATTATCTATCTTAGAGGAAACCCTCTTCTATGCCTTTTTTTAAGAATAAGGTTTGCTCTGTTTGAAACTGTCTCATACTGCGACAAGTCCCACTATCTATCTTAGAGGAAACCTTGTTCTATGCCTTTTTTTAAGAATAAGGTTTGCTCTGTTTGAAACTGTCTCATACTGCGACAAGTCCCACTATCTATCTTAGAGGAAACCTTGTTCTATGCCTTTTTTTAAGAATAAGGTTTGCTCTGTTTGAAACTGTCTCATACTGCGACAAGTCCCACTATCTATCTTAGAGGAAACCTTGTTCTATGCCTTTTTTTAAGAATAAGGTTTGCTCTGTTTGAAACTGTCTCATACTGCGACAAGTCCCACTATCTATCTTAGAGGAAACCCTGTTCTATGCCTTTTTTTAAGAATAAGGTTTGCTCTGTTTGAAACTGTCTCATACTGCGACAAGTCCCATTATCTATCTTAGAGGAAACCTTGTTCTATGCCTTTTTTTAAGAATAAGGTTTGCTCTGTTTGAAACTGTCTCAAACTGCGACAAGTCCCATTATCTATCTTAGAGGAAACCCTGTTCTATGCCTTTTTTTAAGAATAAGGTTTGCTCTGTTTGAAACTGTCTCATACTGCGACGAGTCCCATTATCTATCTTAGAGGAAACCTTGTTCTATGCCTTTTTTTAAGAATAAGGTTTGCTCTGTTTGAAACTGTCTCATACTGCGACAAGTCCCACTATCTATCTTAGAGGAAACCTTGTTCTATGCCTTTTTTTAAGAATAAGGTTTGCTCTGTTTGAAACTGTCTCATACTGCGACAAGTCCCATTATCTATCTTAGAGGAAACCTTGTTCTATGCCTTTTTTTAAGAATAAGGTTTGCTCTGTTTGAAACTGTCTCATACTGCGACAAGTCCCACTATCTATCTTAGAGGAAACCTTGTTCTATGCCTTTTTTTAAGAATAAGGTTTGCTCTGTTTGAAACTGTCTCATACTGCGACAAGTCCCACTATCTATCTTAGAGGAAACCTTGTTCTATGCCTTTTTTTAAGAATAAGGTTTGCTCTGTTTGAAACTGTCTCATACTGCGACAAGTCCCATTATCTATCTTAGAGGAAACCTTGTTCTATGCCTTTTTTTAAGAATAAGGTTTGCTCTGTTTGAAACTGTCTCATACTGCGACAAGTCCCACTATCTATCTTAGAGGAAACCTTGTTCTATGCCTTTTTTTAAGAATAAGGTTTGCTCTGTTTGAAACTGTCTCATACTGCGACAAGTCCCACTATCTATCTTAGAGGAAACCCTCTTCTATGCCTTTTTTTAAGAATAAGGTTTGCTCTGTTTGAAACTGTCTCATACTGCGACGAGTCCCACTATCTATCTTAGAGGAAACCTTGTTCTATGCCTTTTTTTAAGAATAAGGTTTGCTCTGTTTGAAACTGTCTCATACTGCGACAAGTCCCACTATCTATCTTAGAGGAAACCTTGTTCTATGCCTTTTTTTAAGAATAAGGTTTGCTCTGTTTGAAACTGTCTCATACTGCGACGAGTCCCATTATCTATCTTAGAGGAAACCCTCTTCTATGCCTTTTTTTTATGAATAAGGTTTGCTCTATTTCTAACTGTCTCATACTGCGACGAGTCCCACTATCTATCTTAGAGGAAACCTTGTTCGGCTCTTTCCCAGAATAACGGTCCTTCATGAAAATAACGGTCCGGCGCGAAATAAAAAGGTCCTTTGAAGAAATAAAAAGGTCCTTTGGAAATATAAAGGTCCTTTGAAGAAATATAACGGTCCTTTAGGTCAATATAAAGGTCTTTTGGGTATTACGACGGTCCTTTGGAAATAAAAAGGTCCTTTGAAAAATATAACGGTCCTTTTGGGTATTACAACGGTCCTTTGAGAAATAAAACGGTCCTTTGAGAAATAAAACGGTCCTTTGAGAAATAAAACGGTCCTTTGAGAAATAAAACGGTCCTTTGGTTAAAAAAACAGTCCTATGAAAAATTCGCCGGTTAAACAGGATTTTTGACAGAATATAAGGATACCAAATTAATTGTTCGTTTGAAATTCAGGCTTAGAAAGGGTTTGGAGTGCTCTATTACGTACGAAGTTAACTGTCAAGACGTTTCTAAGCCTAATTTGTAGCACTGAATGATAGGAAGAGAAATTTGAATTCTTGACAGACTTACTCCCAACGTCAAAGGACCGTTATTTTTTTCTCAAAGGACCGTTTTTATTTCTCAAAGGACCGTTATTTTACCGCCGCGGACCATTTTATTTCTCAAAGGACCGTTTTATTTCTCGAAGGACCGTTATATTTCTCAAAGGACCGTTATTTTACCGCCGCGGACCGTTATAATTTTTCAAAGGACCGTTATATTTTTCAAAGGACCATTTTATTTCTCAAAGGACCGTTTTATTTCTCAAAGGACCGTTTTATTTCTCAAAGGACCGTTTTATTTCTCAAAGGACCGTTCAATTTCTCAAAGGACCGTTCAATTTCTCAAAGGACCTTTATTTTGACCAAAGGACCTCTATTTTGACAAAGGACCGCTGAGAATGTAAAGGACCGTTATTCTGGGAAAGAGCCCCTTGTTCTATGCCTTTTTTTAAGAATAAGGTTTGCTCTATTTCTAACTGTCTCATACTGCGACGAGTCCCATTATCTATCTTAGAGGAAACCCTGTTCTATGCCTTTTTTTAAGAATAAGGTTTGCTCTGTTTGAAACTGTCTCATACTGCGACGAGTCCCATTATCTATCTTAGAGGAAACCCTCTTCTATGCCTTTTTTTAAAGAATAAGGTTTGCTCTATTTGAAACTGTCTCAAACTGCGACGAGTCCCATTATCTATCTTAGAGGAAACCCTGTTCTATGCCTTTTTTTAAGAATAAGGTTTGCTCTGTTTGAAACTGTCTCATACTGCGACGAGTCCCATTATCTATCTTAGAGGAAACCCTCTTCTATGCCTTTTTTTAAAGAATAAGGTTTGCTCTGTTTGAAACTGTCTCATACTGCGACGAGTCCCATTATCTATCTTAGAGGAAACCTTGTTCTATGCCTTTTTTTAAAGAATAAGGTTTGCTCTATTTGAAACTGTCTCAAACTGCGACGAGTCCCATTATCTATCTTAGAGGAAACCCTCTTCTATGCCTTTTTTTTAAGAATAAGGTTTGCTCTGTTTGAAACTGTCTCATACTGCGACGAGTCCCATTATCTATCTTAGAGGAAACCCTGTTCTATGCCTTTTTTTTAAGAATAAGGTTTGCTCTATTTCTAACTGTCTCATACTGCGACGAGTCCCACTATCTATCTTAGAGGAAACCTTGTTCTATGCCTTTTTTTAAGAATAAGGTTTGCTCTATTTCTAACTGTCTCATACTGCGACGAGTCCCATTATCTATCTTAGAGGAAACCCTGTTCTATGCCTTTTTTTAAGAATAAGGTTTGCTCTGTTTGAAACTGTCTCATACTGCGACGAGTCCCATTATCTATCTTAGAGGAAACCCTCTTCTATGCCTTTTTTTAAAGAATAAGGTTTGCTCTATTTGAAACTGTCTCAAACTGCGACGAGTCCCATTATCTATCTTAGAGGAAACCCTGTTCTATGCTTTTTTTTAAAGAATAAGGTTTGCTCTATTTGAAACTGTCTCAAACTGCGACTAGTCCCACTATCTATCTTAGAGGAAACCCTCTTCTATGCCTTTTTTTAAAGAATAAGGTTTGCTCTATTTGAAACTGTCTCAAACTGCGACGAGTCCCATTATCTATCTTAGAGGAAACCCTCTTCTATGCCTTTTTTTAAAGAATAAGGTTTGCTCTGTTTGAAACTGTCTCATACTGCGACGAGTCCCATTATCTATCTTAGAGGAAACCCTCTTCTATGCCTTTTTTTAAAGAATAAGGTTTGCTCTATTTGAAACTGTCTCAAACTGCGACGAGTCCCATTATCTATCTTAGAGGAAACCCTCTTCTATGCCTTTTTTTAAAGAATAAGGTTTGCTCTATTTGAAACTGTCTCAAACTGCGACTAGTCCCATTATCTATCTTAGAGGAAACCCTGTTCTATGCCTTTTTTTAAAGAATAAGGTTTGCTCTATTTGAAACTGTCTCAAACTGCGACGAGTCCCATTATCTATCTAAGAGGAAACCCTGTTCTATGCCTTTTTTTAAAGAATAAGGTTTGCTCTATTTGAAACTGTCTCAAACTGCGACTAGTCCCACTATCTATCTTAGAGGAAACCCTCTTCTATGCCTTTTTTTAAAGAATAAGGTTTGCTCTATTTGAAACTGTCTCAAACTGCGACGAGTCCCATTATCTATCTTAGAGGAAACCCTCTTCTATGCCTTTTTTTAAAGAATAAGGTTTGCTCTGTTTGAAACTGTCTCATACTGCGACGAGTCCCATTATCTATCTTAGAGGAAACCCTGTTCTATGCCTTTTTTTAAAGAATAAGGTTTGCTCTGTTTGAAACTGTCTCATACTGTGACGAGTCCCATTATCTATCTTAGAGGAAACCCTGTTCTATGCCTTTTTTAAAGAATAAGGTTTGCTCTATTTGAAACTGTCTCAAACTGCGACTAGTCCCACTATCTATCTTAGAGGAAACCCTCTTCTATGTCTTTTTTTAAAGAATAAGGTTTGCTCTATTTGAAACTGTCTCAAACTGCGACGAGTCCCATTATCTATCTTAGAGGAAACCCTCTTCTATGCCTTTTTTTAAAGAATAAGGTTTGCTCTATTTGAAACTGTCTCAAACTGCGACGAGTCCCATTATCTATCTTAGATGAAACCCTGTTCTATGCCTTTTTTTAAGAATAAGGTTTGCTCTATTTGAAACTGTCTCAAACTGCGACGAGTCCCATTATCTATCTTAGATGAAACCCTGTTCTATGCCTTTTTTTAAGAATAAGGTTTGCTCTGTTTGAAACTGTCTCAAACTGCGACGAGTCCCATTATCTATCTTAGATGAAACCCTGTTCTATGCCTTTTTTTAAGAATAAGGTTTGCTCTGTTTGAAACTGTCTCATACTGCGACGAGTCCCATTATCTATCTTAGAGGAAACCCTGTTCTATGCCTTTTTTTAAGAATAAGGTTTGCTCTGTTTGAAACTGTCTCATACTGCGACAAGTCCCACTATCTATCTTAGAGGAAACCTTGTTCTATGCCTTTTTTTAAGAATAAGGTTTGCTCTGTTTGAAACTGTCTCATACTGCGACGAGTCCCATTATCTATCTTAGAGGAAACCCTGTTCTATGCCTTTTTTTTAAGAATAAGGTTTGCTCTATTTCTAACTGTCTCATACTGCGACGAGTCCCATTATCTATCTTAGAGGAAACCCGCTTCTATGCCTTTTTTTAAGAATAAGGTTTGCTCTGTTTGAAACTGTCTCATACTGCGACGAGTCCCATTATCTATCTTAGAGGAAACCTTGTTCTATGCCTTTTTTTAAGAATAAGGTTTGCTCTATTTCTAACTGTCTCATACTGCGACGAGTCCCATTATCTATCTTAGAGGAAACCCTGTTCTATGCCTTTTTTTAAGAATAAGGTTTGCTCTATTTCTAACTGTCTCATACTGCGACGAGTCCCATTATCTATCTTAGAGGAAACCCTGTTCTATGCCTTTTTTTAAGAATAAGGTTTGCTCTGTTTGAAACTGTCTCATACTGCGACGAGTCCCATTATCTATCTTAGAGGAAACCCTCTTCTATGCCTTTTTTTAAGAATAAGGTTTGCTCTGTTTGAAACTGTCTCATACTGCGACGAGTCCCATTATCTATCTTAGAGGAAACCTTGTTCTATGCCTTTTTTTAAGAATAAGGTTTGCTCTATTTGAAACTGTCTCAAACTGCGACGAGTCCCATTATCTATCTTAGAGGAAACCCTCTTCTATGCCTTTTTTTAAGAATAAGGTTTGCTCTGTTTGAAACTGTCTCATACTGCGACGAGTCCCATTATCTATCTTAGAGGAAACCTTGTTCTATGCCTTTTTTTAAGAATAAGGTTTGCTCTGTTTGAAACTGTCTCATACTGCGACGAGTCCCATTATCTATCTTAGAGGAAACCCTCTTCTATGCCTTTTTTTAAGAATAAGGTTTGCTCTGTTTGAAACTGTCTCATACTGCGACGAGTCCCATTATCTATCTTAGAGGAAACCCTCTTCTATGCCTTTTTTTAAGAATAAGGTTTGCTCTGTTTGAAACTGTCTCATACTGCGACGAGTCCCATTATCTATCTTAGAGGAAACCCTCTTCTATGCCTTTTTTTAAGAATAAGGTTTGCTCTGTTTGAAACTGTCTCATACTGCGACGAGTCCCATTATCTATCTTAGAGGAAACCTTGTTCTATGCCTTTTTTTAAGAATAAGGTTTGCTCTGTTTGAAACTGTCTCATACTGCGACGAGTCCCATTATCTATCTTAGAGGAAACCCTCTTCTATGCCTTTTTTTAAGAATAAGGTTTGCTCTGTTTGAAACTGTCTCATACTGCGACGAGTCCCATTATCTATCTTAGAGGAAACCTTGTTCTATGCCTTTTTTTAAGAATAAGGTTTGCTCTGTTTGAAACTGTCTCATACTGCGACGAGTCCCACTATCTATCTTAGAGGAAACCTTGTTCTATGCCTTTTTTTAAGAATAAGGTTTGCTCTATTTCTAACTGTCTCATACTGCGACGAGTCCCATTATCTATCTTAGAGGAAACCCTGTTCTATGCCTTTTTTTAAAGAATAAGGTTTGCTCTGTTTGAAACTGTCTCATACTGCGACGAGCCCCATTATCTATCTCAGAGGAAACCCTGTTCTATGCCTTTTTTTAAGAATAAGGTTTGCTCTATTTCTAACTGTCTCATACTGCGACGAGTCCCATTATCTATCTTAGAGGAAACCCTGTTCTATGCCTTTTTTTAAGAATAAGGTTTGCTCTGTTTGAAACTGTCTCATACTGCGACAAGTCCCACTATCTATCTTAGAGGAAACCCTGTTCTATGCCTTTTTTTAAAGAATAAGGTTTGCTCTGTTTGAAACTGTCTCATACTGCGACAAGTCCCATTATCTATCTTAGAGGAAACCTTGTTCTATGCCTTTTTTTAAGAATAAGGTTTGCTCTGTTTGAAACTGTCTCATACTGCGACGAGTCCCATTATCTATCTTAGAGGAAACACTGTTCTATGCCTTTTTTTAAAAAATAAGGTTTGCTCTATTTGAAACTGTCTCAAACTGCGACGAGTCCCACTATCTATCTTAGAGGAAACCTTGTTCTATGCCTTTTTTTAAGAATAAGGTTTGCTCTATTTCTAACTGTCTTATACTGCGACGAGTCCCATTATCTATCTTAGAGTAAACCCTGTTCTATGCCTTTTTTTAAGAATAAGGTTTGCTCTGTTTGAAACTGTCTCATACTGCGACGAGTCCCATTATCTATCTTAGAGGAAACCCTGTTCTATGCCTTTTTTTTAAAGAATAAGGTTTGCTCTGTTTGAAACTGTGTCATACTGCGACGAGCCCCATTATCTATCTTGGAGGAAACCCTGTTCTATGCCTTTTTTTAAGAATAAGGTTTGCTCTGTTTGAAACTGTCTCATACTGCGACGAGTCCCACTATCTATCTTAGAGGAAACCTTGTTCTATGCCTTTTTTTAAGAATAAGGTTTGCTCTATTTCTAACTGTCTCATACTGCGACGAGTCCCACTATCTATCTTAGAGGAAACCTTGTTCTATGCCTTTTTTTAAGAATAAGGTTTGCTCTATTTCTAACTGTCTCATACTGCGACGAGTCTCATTATCTATCTTAGAGGAAACCCTGTTCTATGCCTTTTTTTAAAGAATAAGGTTTGCTCTGTTTGAAACTGTCTCATACTGCGACGAGCCCCATTATCTATCTCAGAGGAAACCCTGTTCTATGCCTTTTTTTAAGAATAAGGTTTGCTCTATTTCTAACTGTCTCATACTGCGACGAGTCCCATTATCTATCTTAGAGGAAACCCTGTTCTATGCCTTTTTTTAAAGAATAAGGTTTGCTCTGTTTGAAACTGTCTCATACTGCGACAAGTCCCATTATCTATCTTAGAGGAAACCTTGTTCTATGCTTTTTTTTAAGAATAAGGTTTGCTCTGTTTGAAACTGTCTCATACTGCGACAAGTCCCACTATCTATCTTAGAGGAAACCCTGTTCTATGTCTTTTTTTAAGAATAAGGTTTGCTCTTTTTGAAACTGTCTCAAACTGCGACGAGTCCCATTATCTATCTTAGAGGAAACCCTCTTCTATGCTTTTTTTAAAGAATAAGGTTTGCTCTATTTGAAACTGTCTCAAACTGCGACGAGTCCCATTATCTATCTTAGAGGAAACCCTGTTCTATGCTTTTTTTCAAGAATAAGGTTTGCTCTATTTGAAACTGTCTCAAACTGCGACTAGTCCCATTATCTATCTTAGAGGAAACCCTCTTCTATGCCTTTTTTAAAGAATAAGGTTTGCTCTATTTGAAACTGTCTCATACTGCGACGAGTCCCATTATCTATCTTAGAGGAAACACTGTTCTATGCCTTTTTTTAAAGAATAAGGTTTGCTCTATTTGAAACTGTCTCAAACTGCGACTAGTCCCATTATCTATCTTAGAGGAAACCCTGTTCTATGCCTTTTTTTAAAGAATAAGGTTTGCTCTATTTGGAACTGTCTCAAACTGCGACGAGTCCCATTATCTATCTTAGAGGAAACCCTGTTCTATGCCTTTTTTTAAAGAATAAGGTTTGCTCTGTTTGAAACTGTCTCATACTGCGACGAGTCCCATTATCTATCTTAGAGGAAACCCTGTTCTATGCCTTTTTTTAAAGAATAAGGTTTGCTCTGTTTGAAACTGTCTCATACTGCGACGAGTCCCATTATCTATCTTAGAGGAAACCCTTTTCTATGCCTTTTTTTAAAGAATAAGGTTTGCTCTATTTGAAACTGTCTCAAACTGCGACGAGTCCCATTATCTATCTTAGAGGAAACCCTGTTCTATGCTTTTTTTCAAGAATAAGGTTTGCTCTGTTTGAAACTGTCTCATACTGCGACGAGTCCCATTATCTATCTTAGAGGAAACCCTGTTCTATGCCTTTTTTTAAAGAATAAGGTTTGCTCTATTTGAAACTGTCTCAAACTGCGACGAGTCCCATTATCTATCTTAGAGGAAACCCTGTTCTATGCCTTTTTTTAAGAATAAGGTTTGCTCTGTTTGAAACTGTCTCATACTGCGACGAGTCCCATTATCTATCTTAGAGGAAACCCTGTTCTATGCCTTTTTCTAAGAATAAGGTTTGCTCTGTTTGAAACTGTCTCATACTGCGACGAGTCCCATTATCTATCTTAGAGGAAACCCTGTTCTATGCATTTTTTTAAGAATAAGGTTTGCTCTGTTTGAAACTGTCTCATACTGCGACGAGTCCCATTATCTATCTTAGAGGAAACCCTGTTCTATGCCTTTTTCTAAGAATAAGGTTTGCTCTGTTTGAAACTGTCTCATACTGCGACGAGTCCCATTATCTATCTTAGAGGAAACCCTGTTCTATGCCTTTTTTTAAGAATAAGGTTTGCTCTGTTTGAAACTGTCTCATACTGCGACGAGTCCCATTATCTATCTTAGAGGAAACACTGTTCTATGCCTTTTTTTAAAGAATGAGGTTTGCTCTATTTCTAACTGTCTCATACTGCGACGAGTCCCTTTATCTATCTTAGAGGAAACCCTGTTCTATGCCTTTTTTTAAGAATAAGGTTTGCTCTGTTTGAAACTGTCTCATACTGCGACGAGCCCCATTATCTATCTTAGAGGAAACCCTGTTCTATGCCTTTTTTTAAGAATAAGGTTTGCTCTGTTTGAAACTGTCTCATACTGCGACGAGTCCCATCATCTATCTTAGAGGAAACACTGTTCTATGCCTTTTTTTAAAGAATGAGGTTTGCTCTATTTCTAACTGTCTCATACTGCGACGAGTCCCATTATCTATCTTAGAGGAGACCCTGTTCTATGCCTTTTTTTAAAGAATAAGGTTTGCTCTATTCCTAACTGTCTCATACTGCGACGAGTCCCTTTATCTATCTTAGAGGAAACCCTGTTCTATGCCTTTTTTAAGAATAAGGTTTGCTCTGTTTGAAACTGTCTCATACTGCGACGAGTCCCATTATCTATCTTAGAGGAAACCCTGTTCTATGCCTTTTTTTAAAGAATGAGGTTTGCTCTATTTCTAACTGTCTCATACTGCGACGAGTCCCATTATCTATCTTAGAGGAAACCCTGTTCTATGCCTTTTTTTAAGAATAAGGTTTGCTCTGTTTGAAACTGTCTCATACTGCGACGAGTCCCATCATCTATCTTAGAGGAAACACTGTTCTATGCCTTTTTTTAAAGAATGAGGTTTGCTCTATTTCTAACTGTCTCATACTGCGACGAGTCCCATTATCTATCTTAGAGGAGACCCTGTTCTATGCCTTTTTTTAAAGAATAAGGTTTGCTCTATTCCTAACTGTCTCATACTGCGACGAGTCCCTTTATCTATCTTAGAGGAAACCCTGTTCTATGCCTTTTTTTAAGAATAAGGTTTGCTCTGTTTGAAACTGTCTCATACTGCGACGAGTCCCATTATCTATCTTAGAGGAAACCCTGTTCTATGCCTTTTTTTAAAGAATGAGGTTTGCTCTATTTCTAACTGTCTCATACTGCGACGAGTCCCATTATCTATCTTAGAGGAAACCCTGTTCTATGCCTTTTTTTAAGAATAAGGTTTGCTCTGTTTGAAACTGTCTCATACTGCGACGAGTCCCATTATCTATCTTAGAGGAAACCCTGTTCTATGCCTTTTTTTAAAGAATAAGGTTTGCTCTATTTGAAACTGTCTCAAACTGCGACGAGTCCCATTATCTATCTTAGAGGAAACCCTGTTCTATGCCTTTTTTTAAGAATAAGGTTTGCTCTGTTTGATATTGTCTCAAACTGCGACGAGTCCCATTATCTATCTTAGAGGAAACCCTGTTCTATGCCTTTTTTTAAGAATAAGGTTTGCTCTGTTTGAAACTGTCTCATACTGCGACGAGTCCCATTATCTATCTTAGAGGAAACCCTGTTCTATGCCGTTTTTTGAAGAATAAGGTTTGCTCTATTTCTAACTGTCTCATACTGCGACGAGTCCCATTATCTATCTTAGAAGAAACCCTGTTCTATGCCTTTTTTTAAGAATAAGGTTTGCTCTATTTCTAACTGTCTTATACTGCGACGAGTCCCTTTATCTATCTTAGAGGAAACCCTGTTCAATGCCTTTTTTTAAGAATAAGGTTTGCTCTATTTCTAACTGTCTCATACTGCGACGAGTCCCATTATCTATCTTAGAGGAGACCCTGTTCTATGCCTTTTTTTAAAGAATAAGGTTTGCTCTATTTCTAACTGTCTCATACTGCGACGAGTCCCTTTATCTATCTTAGAGGAAACCCTGTTCTATGCCTTTTTTTAAGAATAAGGTTTGCTCTATTTCTAACTGTCTCATACTGCGACGAGTCCCATTATCTATCTTAGAGGAAACCCTGTTCTATGCCTTTTTTCAAAGAATAAGGTTTGCTCTATTTCTAACTGTCTTATACTGCGACGAGTCCCATTATCTATCTTAGAGGAAACCCTGTTGTATGCCGTTTTTTAAAGAATAAGGTTTGCTCTATTTCTAACTGTCTCATACTGCGACAAGTCCCATTATCTATCTTAGAGGAAACCATGTTCTATGCCTTTTATAAAAAAATAAGGTTTGCTCTGTTTGAAACTGTCTCATACTGCGACGAGTCCCTTTATCTATCTTAGAGGAAACCCTGTTCTATGCCGTTTTTTAAAGAATAAGGTTTGCTCTATTTCTAACTGTCTCATACTGCGACGAGTCCCTTTATCTATCTTAGAGGAAACCCTGTTCTATGCCTTTTTTTAAGAATAAGGTTTGCTCTATTTCTAACTGTCTCATACTGCGACGAGTCCCATTATCTATCTTAGAGGAAACACTGTTCTATGCCTTTTTTTAAAGAATAAGGTTTGCTCTATTTGAAACTGTCTCAAACTGCGACTAGTCCCATTATCTATCTTAGAGGAAACCCTGTTCTATGCCTTTTTTTAAAGAATAAGGTTTGCTCTGTTTGAAACTGTCTCATACTGCGACGAGTCCCATTATCTATCTTAGAGGAAACACTGTTCTATGCCTTTTTTTAAAGAATAAGGTTTGCTCTATTTGAAACTGTCTCAAACTGCGACTAGTCCCATTATCTATCTTAGAGGAAACCCTGTTCTATGCCTTTTTTTAAAGAATAAGGTTTGCTCTATTTGTAACTGTCTCAAACTGCGACGAGTCCCATTATCTATCTTAGAGGAAACCCTTTTCTATGCCTTTTTTTAAAGAATAAGGTTTGCTCTATTTGAAACTGTCTCAAACTGCGACGAGTCCCATTATCTATCTTAGAGGAAACCCTGTTCTATGCCTTTTTTTAAAGAATAAGGTTTGCTCTGTTTGAAACTGTCTCATACTGCGACGAGTCCCATTATCTATCTTAGAGGAAACCCTTTTCTATGCCTTTTTTTAAAGAATAAGGTTTGCTCTATTTGAAACTGTCTCAAACTGCGACGAGTCCCATTATCTATCTTAGAGGAAACCCTGTTCTATGCTTTTTTTCAAGAATAAGGTTTGCTCTGTTTGAAACTGTCTCATACTGCGACGAGTCCCATTATCTATCTTAGAGGAAACCCTGTTCTATGCCTTTTTTTAAAGAATAAGGTTTGCTCTGTTTGAAACTGTCTCATACTGCGACGAGTCCCATTATCTATCTTAGAGGAAACCCTGTTCTATGCCTTTTTTTAAAGAATAAGGTTTGCTCTATTTGAAACTGTCTCAAACTGCGACGAGTCCCATTATCTATCTTAGAGGAAACCCTGTTCTATGCCTTTTTTTAAGAATAAGGTTTGCTCTGTTTGAAACTGTCTCATACTGCGACGAGTCCCATTATCTATCTTAGAGGAAACCCTGTTCTATGCCTTTTTCTAAGAATAAGGTTTGCTCTGTTTGAAACTGTCTCATACTGCGACGAGTCCCATTATCTATCTTAGAGGAAACCCTGTTCTATGCATTTTTTTAAGAATAAGGTTTGCTCTGTTTGAAACTGTCTCATACTGCGACGAGTCCCATTATCTATCTTAGAGGAAACCCTGTTCTATGCCTTTTTCTAAGAATAAGGTTTGCTCTGTTTGAAACTGTCTCATACTGCGACGAGTCCCATTATCTATCTTAGAGGAAACCCTGTTCTATGCCTTTTTCTAAGAATAAGGTTTGCTCTGTTTGAAACTGTCTCATACTGCGACGAGTCCCATTATCTATCTTAGAGGAAACACTGTTCTATGCCTTTTTTTAAAGAATGAGGTTTGCTCTATTTCTAACTGTCTCATACTGCGACGAGTCCCATTATCTATCTTAGAGGAAACCCTGTTCTATGCCTTTTTCTAAGAATAAGGTTTGCTCTGTTTGAAACTGTCTCATACTGCGACGAGTCCCATCATCTATCTTAGAGGAAACACTGTTCTATGCCTTTTTTTAAAGAATGAGGTTTGCTCTATTTCTAACTGTCTCATACTGCGACGAGTCCCATTATCTATCTTAGAGGAGACCCTGTTCTATGCCTTTTTTTAAAGAATAAGGTTTGCTCTATTCCTAACTGTCTCATACTGCGACGAGTCCCTTTATCTATCTTAGAGGAAACCCTGTTCTATGCCTTTTTTTAAGAATAAGGTTTGCTCTATTTCTAGCTGTCTCATACTGCGACGAGTCCCATTATCTATCTTAGAGGAAACCCTGTTCTATGCCTTTTTTTAAGAATAAGGTTTGCTCTGTTTGAAACTGTCTCATACTGCGACGAGTCCCATTATCTATCTTAGAGGAAACCCTGTTCTATGCCTTTTTTTAAAGAATGAGGTTTGCTCTATTTCTAACTGTCTCATACTGCGACGAGTCCCATTATCTATCTTAGAGGAAACCCTGTTCTATGCCTTTTTTTAAGAATAAGGTTTGCTCTGTTTGAAACTGTCTCATACTGCGACGAGTCCCATTATCTATCTTAGAGGAAACACTGTTCTATGCCTTTTTTTAAAGAATGAGGTTTGCTCTATTTCTAACTGTCTCATACTGCGACGAGTCCCATTATCTATCTTAGAGGAAACCCTGTTCTATGCCTTTTTCTAAGAATAAGGTTTGCTCTGTTTGAAACTGTCTCATACTGCGACGAGTCCCATCATCTATCTTAGAGGAAACACTGTTCTATGCCTTTTTTTAAAGAATGAGGTTTGCTCTATTTCTAACTGTCTCATACTGCGACGAGTCCCATTATCTATCTTAGAGGAGACCCTGTTCTATGCCTTTTTTTAAAGAATAAGGTTTGCTCTATTCCTAACTGTCTCATACTGCGACGAGTCCCTTTATCTATCTTAGAGGAAACCCTGTTCTATGCCTTTTTTTAAGAATAAGGTTTGCTCTATTTCTAGCTGTCTCATACTGCGACGAGTCCCATTATCTATCTTAGAGGAAACCCTGTTCTATGCCTTTTTTTAAGAATAAGGTTTGCTCTGTTTGAAACTGTCTCATACTGCGACGAGTCCCTTTATCTATCTTAGAGGAAACCCTGTTCTATGCCTTTTTTTAAGAATAAGGTTTGCTCTATTTCTAACTGTCTCATACTGCGACGAGTCCCATTATCTATCTTAGAGGAAACCCTGTTGTATGCCGTTTTTTAAAGAATAAGGTTTGCTCTATTTCTAACTGTCTCATACTGCGACAAGTCCCATTATCTATCTTAGAGGAAACCATGTTCTATGCCTTTTATAAAAAAATAAGGTTTGCTCTGTTTGAAACTGTCTCATACTGCGACGAGTCCCTTTATCTATCTTAGAGGAAACCCTGTTCTATGCCGTTTTTTAAAGAATAAGGTTTGCTCTATTTCTAACTGTCTCATACTGCGACGAGTCCCTTTATCTATCTTAGAGGAAACCCTGTTCTATGCCTTTTTTTAAGAATAAGGTTTGCTCTATTTCTAACTGTCTCATACTGCGACGAGTCCCATTATCTATCTTAGAGGAAACCCTGTTCTATGCCGTTTTTTAAAGAATAAGGTTTGCTCTATTTCTAACTGTCTTATACTGCGACGAGTCCCATTATCTATCTTAGAGGAAACCCTGTTCTATGCCGTTTTTTAAAGAATAAGGTTTGCTCTATTTCTAACTGTCTCATACTGCGACGAGTCCCATTATCTATCTTAGAGGAAACCCTGTTCTATGCCTTTTTTCAAAGAATAAGGTTTGCTCTATTTCTAACTGTCTTATACTGCGACGAGTCCCATTATCTATCTTAGAGGAAACCCTGTTGTATGCCGTTTTTTAAAGAATAAGGTTTGCTCTATTTCTAACTGTCTCATACTGCGACGAGTCCCATTATCTATCTTAGAGGAAACCCTGTTCTATGCCGTTTTTCAAAGAATAAGGTTTGCTCTATTTCTAACTGTCTCATACTGCGACGAGTCCCTTTATCTATCTTAGAGGAAACCCTGTTCTATGCGTTTTTTAAAGAATAAGGTTTGCTCTATTTCTAACTGTCTCATACTGCGACGAGTCCCATTATCTATCTTAGAGGAAACCATGTTCTATGCCTTTTATAAAAAAATAAAGTTTGCTCTGTTTGAAACTGTCTCTAACTGTGACGAGTCCCATTATCTATCTTAGAGGAAACCCTCTTCTATGCCTTTTTCAAAAGAATAAGGTTTGCTCTATTTCTAACTGTCTCATACTGCGACGAGTCCCATTATCTATCTTAGAGGAAACCCTGTTATATGCGTTTTTTAAAGAATAAGGTTTGCTCTATTTCTAACTGTCTCATACTGCGACAAGTCCCATTATCTATCTTAGAGGAAACCATGTTCTATGCCTTTTATAAAAAAATAAGGTTTGCTCTGTTTGAAACTGTCTCATACTGCGACGAGTCCCTTTATCTATCTTAGAGGAAACCCTGTTCTATGCCGTTTTTTAAAGAATAAGGTTTGCTCTATTTCTAACTGTCTCATACTGCGACGAGTCCCATTATCTATCTTAGAGGAAACCCTGTTCTATGCCGTTTTTTAAAGAATAAGGTTTGCTCTATTTCTAACTGTCTCATACTGCGACGAGTCCCATTATCTATCTTAGAGGAAACCCTGTTGTATGCCGTTTTTTAAAGAATAAGGTTTGCTCTATTTCTAACTGTCTCATACTGCGACGAGTCCCTTTATCTATCTTAGAGGAAACCATGTTCTATGCCGTTTTTTAAAGAATAAGGTTTGCTCTATTTCTAACTGTCTCATACTGCGACGAGTCCCATTATCTATCTTAGAGGAAACCCTGTTCTATGCCTTTTTTAAAAGAATAAGGTTTGCTCTATTTCTAACTGTCTCATACTGCGACGAGTCCCTTTATCTATCTTAGAGGAAACCCTGTTCTATGCCTTTTTTTAAAGAATAAGGTTTGCTCTATGTCTAACTGTCTCATACTGCGACGAGTCCCATTATCTATCTTAGAGGAAACCCTGTTCTATGCCTTTTTTTAAGAATAAGGTTTGCTCTATTTGAAACTGTCTCAAACTGCGACGAGTCCCATTATCTATCTTAGAGGAAACCCTGTTCTATGCCTTTTTTTAAGAATAAGGTTTGCTCTATTTGAAACTGTCTCAAACTGCGACGAGTCCCATTATCTATCTTAGAGGAAACCCTGTTCTATGCCTTTTTTTAAGAATAAGGTTTGCTCTGTTTGAAACTGTCTCATACTGCGACAAGTCCCACTATCTATCTTAGAGGAAACCTTGTTCTATGCCTTTTTTTAAAGAATAAGGTTTGCTCTATTTGAAACTGTCTCAAACTGCGACGAGTCCCATTATCTATCTTAGAGGAAACCCTCTTCTATGCCTTTTTTTAAGAATAAGGTTCGCTCTATTTGAAACTGTCTCAAACTGCGACGAGTCCCATTATCTATCTTAGAGGAAACCCTGTTCTATGCCTTTTTTTAAGAATAAGGTTTGCTCTGTTTGAAACTGTCTCATACTGCGACGAGTCCCATTATCTATCTTAGAGGAAACCCTGTTCTATGCCTTTTTTTAAGAATAAGGTTTGCTCTATTTGAAACTGTCTCAAACTGCGACGAGTCCCATTATCTATCTTAGAGGAAACCCTGTTCTATGCCTTTTTTTAAGAATAAGGTTTGCTCTGTTTGAAACTGTCTCATACTGCGACAAGTCCCACTATCTATCTTAGAGGAAACCTTGTTCTATGCCTTTTTTTAAAGAATAAGGTTTGCTCTATTTGAAACTGTCTCAAACTGCGACGAGTCCCATTATCTATCTTAGAGGAAACCCTCTTCTATGCCTTTTTTTAAGAATAAGGTTCGCTCTATTTGAAACTGTCTCAAACTGCGACGAGTCCCATTATCTATCTTAGAGGAAACCCTGTTCTATGCCTTTTTTTAAGAATAAGGTTTGCTCTGTTTGAAACTGTCTCATACTGCGACGAGTCCCATTATCTATCTTAGAGGAAACCCTGTTCTATGCCTTTTTTTAAGAATAAGGTTTGCTCTATTTGAAACTGTCTCAAACTGCGACGAGTCCCATTATCTATCTTAGAGGAAACCCTGTTCTATGCCTTTTTTTAAGAATAAGGTTTGCTCTGTTTGAAACTGTCTCATACTGCGACGAGTCCCATTATCTATCTTAGAGGAAACCCTGTTCTATGCCTTTTTTTAAGAATAAGGTTTGCTCTATTTGAAACTGTCTCAAACTGCGACGAGTCCCATTATCTATCTTGGAGGAAACCCTCTTCTATGCCTTTTTTTAAGAATAAGGTTTGCTCTATTTGAAACTGTCTCAAACTGCGACGAGTCCCATTATCTATCTTAGAGGAAACCCTCTTCTATGCCTTTTTTTTAAGAATAAGGTTTGCTCTGTTTGAAACTGTCTCATACTGCGACGAGTCCCTTTATCTATCTTAGAGGAAACCCTGTTCTATGCGTTTTTTAAAGAATAAGGTTTGCTCTATTTCTAACTGTCTCATACTGCGACGAGTCCCATTATCTATCTTAGAGGAAACCATGTTCTATGCCTTTTATAAAAAAATAAAGTTTGCTCTGTTTGAAACTGTCTCTAACTGTGACGAGTCCCATTATCTATCTTAGAGGAAACCCTCTTCTATGCCTTTTTTAAAAGAATAAGGTTTGCTCTATTTCTAACTGTCTCATACTGCGACGAGTCCCATTATCTATCTTAGAGGAAACCCTGTTATATGCGTTTTTTAAAGAATAAGGTTTGCTCTATTTCTAACTGTCTCATACTGCGACAAGTCCCATTATCTATCTTAGAGGAAACCATGTTCTATGCCTTTTATAAAAAAATAAGGTTTGCTCTGTTTGAAACTGTCTCATACTGCGACGAGTCCCTTTATCTATCTTAGAGGAAACCCTGTTCTATGCCGTTTTTTAAAGAATAAGGTTTGCTCTATTTCTAACTGTCTCATACTGCGACGAGTCCCATTATCTATCTTAGAGGAAACCCTGTTCTATGCCGTTTTTTAAAGAATAAGGTTTGCTCTATTTCTAACTGTCTCATACTGCGACGAGTCCCATTATCTATCTTAGAGGAAACCCTGTTGTATGCCGTTTTTTAAAGAATAAGGTTTGCTCTATTTCTAACTGTCTCATACTGCGACGAGTCCCTTTATCTATCTTAGAGGAAACCATGTTCTATGCCGTTTTTTAAAGAATAAGGTTTGCTCTATTTCTAACTGTCTCATACTGCGACGAGTCCCATTATCTATCTTAGAGGAAACCCTGTTCTATGCCTTTTTTAAAAGAATAAGGTTTGCTCTATTTCTAACTGTCTCATACTGCGACGAGTCCCTTTATCTATCTTAGAGGAAACCCTGTTCTATGCCTTTTTTTAAAGAATAAGGTTCGCTCTATGTCTAACTGTCTCATACTGCGACGAGTCCCATTATCTATCTTAGAGGAAACCCTGTTCTATGCCTTTTTTTAAGAATAAGGTTTGCTCTATTTGAAACTGTCTCAAACTGCGACGAGTCCCATTATCTATCTTAGAGGAAACCCTCTTCTATGCCTTTTTTTTAAGAATAAGGTTTGCTCTGTTTGAAACTGTCTCATACTGCGACGAGTCCCTTTATCTATCTTAGAGGAAACCCTGTTCTATGCCTTTTATAAAAAAATAAAGTTTGCTCTGTTTGAAACTGTCTCTAACTGTGACGAGTCCCATTATCTATCTTAGAGGAAACCCTCTTCTATGCCTTTTTTAAAAGAATAAGGTTTGCTCTATTTCTAACTGTCTCATACTGCGACGAGTCCCATTATCTATCTTAGAGGAAACCCTGTTATATGCGTTTTTTAAAGAATAAGGTTTGCTCTATTTGAAACTGTCTCAAACTGCGACGAGTCCCATTATCTATCTTAGAGGAAACCCTCTTCTATGCCTTTTTTTAAAGAATAAGGTTTGCTCTATTTCTAACTGTCTCATACTGCGACGAGTCCCATTATCTATCTTAGAGGAAACCATGTTCTATGCCTTTTATAAAAAAATAAAGTTTGCTCTGTTTGAAACTGTCTCTAACTGTGACGAGTCCCATTATCTATCTTAGAGGAAACCCTCTTCTATGCCTTTTTTAAAAGAATAAGGTTTGCTCTATTTCTAACTGTCTCATACTGCGACGAGTCCCATTATCTATCTTAGAGGAAACCCTGTTATATGCGTTTTTTAAAGAATAAGGTTTGCTCTATTTCTAACTGTCTCATACTGCGACGAGTCCCATTATCTATCTTAGAGGAAACCCTGTTCTATGCGTTTTTTAAAGAATAAGGTTTGCTCTATTTCTAACTGTCTCATACTGCGACGAGTCCCATTATCTATCTTAGAGGAAACCATGTTCTATGCCTTTTATAAAAAAATAAGGTTTGCTCTGTTTGAAACTGTCTCATACTGCGACGAGTCCCTTTATCTATCTTAGAGGAAACCCTGTTCTATGCCGTTTTTTAAAGAATAAGGTTTGCTCTATTTCTAACTGTCTCATACTGCGACGAGTCCCATTATCTATCTTAGAGGAAACCCTGTTCTATGCCGTTTTTTAAAGAATAAGGTTTGCTCTATTTCTAACTGTCTCATACTGCGACGAGTCCCATTATCTATCTTAGAGGAAACCCTGTTGTATGCCGTTTTTTAAAGAATAAGGTTTGCTCTATTTCTAACTGTCTCATACTGCGACGAGTCCCTTTATCTATCTTAGAGGAAACCATGTTCTATGCCGTTTTTTAAAGAATAAGGTTTGCTCTATTTCTAACTGTCTCATACTGCGACGAGTCCCATTATCTATCTTAGAGGAAACCCTGTTCTATGCCTTTTTTAAAAGAATAAGGTTTGCTCTATTTCTAACTGTCTCATACTGCGACGAGTCCCTTTATCTATCTTAGAGGAAACCCTGTTCTATGCCTTTTTTTAAAGAATAAGGTTTGCTCTATGTCTAACTGTCTCATACTGCGACGAGTCCCATTATCTATCTTAGAGGAAACCCTGTTCTATGCCTTTTTTTAAAGAATAAGAATTGCTCTATTTGAAACTGTCTCATACTGCGACGAGTCCCTTTATCTATCTTAGAGGAAACCTTGTTCTATGCCGTTTTTTAAAGAATAAGGTTTGCTCTATTTCTAACTGTCTCATACTGCGACGAGTCCCATTATCTATCTTAGAGGAAACCCTGTTCTATGCCTTTTTTTAAGAATAAGGTTTGCTCTATTTGAAACTGTCTCAAACTGCGACGAGTCCCATTATCTATCTTAGAGGAAACCCTGTTCTATGCCTTTTTTTAAGAATAAGGTTTGCTCTATTTGAAACTGTCTCAAACTGCGACGAGTCCCATTATCTATCTTAGAGGAAACCCTGTTCTATGCCTTTTTTTAAGAATAAGGTTTGCTCTGTTTGAAACTGTCTCATACTGCGACAAGTCCCACTATCTATCTTAGAGGAAACCTTGTTCTATGCCTTTTTTTAAAGAATAAGGTTTGCTCTATTTGAAATTGTCTCAAACTGCGACGAGTCCCATTATCTATCTTAGAGGAAACCCTCTTCTATGCCTTTTTTTAAGAATAAGGTTTGCTCTATTTGAAACTGTCTCAAACTGCGACGAGTCCCATTATCTATCTTAGAGGAAACCCTGTTCTATGCCTTTTTTTAAGAATAAGGTTTGCTCTGTTTGAAACTGTCTCAAACTGCGACGAGTCCCATTATCTATCTTAGAGGAAACCCTGTTCTATGCCTTTTTTTAAGAATAAGGTTTGCTCTATTTGAAACTGTCTCAAACTGCGACGAGTCCCATTATCTATCTTAGAGGAAACCCTGTTCTATGCCTTTTTTTAAGAATAAGGTTTGCTCTGTTTGAAACTGTCTCATACTGCGACGAGTCCCATTATCTATCTTAGAGGAAACCCTGTTCTATGCCTTTTTTTAAGAATAAGGTTTGCTCTATTTGAAACTGTCTCAAACTGCGACGAGTCCCATTATCTATCTTAGAGGAAACCCTGTTCTATGCCTTTTTTTAAGAATAAGGTTTGCTCTGTTTGAAACTGTCTCATACTGCGACAAGTCCCACTATCTATCTTAGAGGAAACCTTGTTCTATGCCTTTTTTTAAAGAATAAGGTTTGCTCTATTTGAAACTGTCTCAAACTGCGACGAGTCCCATTATCTATCTTGGAGGAAACCCTCTTCTATGCCTTTTTTTAAGAATAAGGTTTGCTCTATTTGAAACTGTCTCAAACTGCGACGAGTCCCATTATCTATCTTAGAGGAAACCCACTTCTATGCCTTTTTTTTAAGAATAAGGTTTGCTCTGTTTGAAACTGTCTCATACTGCGACGAGTCCCATTATCTATCTTAGAGGAAACCCTGTTCTATGCCTTTTTTTAAGAATAAGGTTTGCTCTATTTCTAACTGTCTCATACTGCGACGAGTCCCATTATCTATCTTAGAGGAAACCCTGTTCTATGCCTTTTTTTAAGAATAAGGTTTGCTCTGTTTGAAACTGTCTCATACTGCGACAAGTCCCATTATCTATCTTAGAGGAAACCCTCTTCTATGCCTTTTTTTAAGAATAAGGTTTGCTCTGTTTGAAACTGTCTCATACTGCGACGAGTCCCATTATCTATCTTAGAGGAAACCCTCTTCTATGCCTTTTTTTAAAGAATAAGGTTTGCTCTATTTCTAACTGTCTCATACTGCGACGAGTCTCATTATCTATCTTAGAGGAAACCCTGTTCTATGCCTTTTTTTAAGAATAAGGTTTGCTCTGTTTGAAACTGTCTCATACTGCGACGAGTCCCATTATCTATCTTAGAGGAAACCCTGTTCTATGCCTTTTTTTAAAGAATAAGGTTTGCTCTGTTTGAAACTGTGTCATACTGCGACGAGCCCCATTATCTATCTTAGAGGAAACCCTGTTCTATGCCTTTTTTTAAGAATAAGGTTTGCTCTGTTTGAAACTGTCTCATACTGCGACGAGTCCCACTATCTATCTTAGAGGAAACCTTGTTCTATGCCTTTTTTTAAGAATAAGGTTTGCTCTATTTCTAACTGTCTCATACTGCGACGAGTCCCACTATCTATCTTAGAGGAAACCTTGTTCTATGCCTTTTTTTAAGAATAAGGTTTGCTCTATTTCTAACTGTCTCATACTGCGACGAGTCCCATTATCTATCTTAGAGGAAACCTTGTTCTATGCCTTTTTTTAAAGAATAAGGTTTGCTCTATTTGAAACTGTCTCAAACTGCGACGAGTCCCATTATCTATCTCAGAGGAAACCCTCTTCTATGCCTTTTTTTAAGAATAAGTTTTGCTCTGTTTGAAACTGTCTCATACTGCGACGAGTCCCACTATCTATCTTAGAGGAAACCTTGTTCTATGCCTTTTTTTAAGAATAAGGTTTGCTCTATTTCTAACTGTCTCATACTGCGACGAGTCCCATTATCTATCTTAGAGGAAACCCTGTTCTATGCCTTTTTTTAAGAATAAGGTTTGCTCTGTTTGAAACTGTCTCATACTGCGACGAGTCCCATTATCTATCTTAGAGGAAACCCTGTTCTATGCCTTTTTTTAAGAATAAGGTTTGCTCTATTTGAAACTGTCTCAAACTGCGACGAGTCCCATTATCTATCTTAGAGGAAACCCTGTTCTATGCCTTTTTTTAAGAATAAGGTTTGCTCTGTTTGAAACTGTCTCATACTGCGACAAGTCCCACTATCTATCTTAGAGGAAACCTTGTTCTATGCCTTTTTTTAAAGAATAAGGTTTGCTCTATTTGAAACTGTCTCAAACTGCGACGAGTCCCATTATCAATCTTGGAGGAAACCCTCTTCTATGCCTTTTTTTAAGAATAAGGTTTGCTCTATTTGAAACTGTCTCAAACTGCGACGAGTCCCATTATCTATCTTAGAGGAAACCCTCTTCTATGCCTTTTTTTTAAGAATAAGGTTTGCTCTGTTTGAAACTGTCTCATACTGCGACGAGTCCCTTTATCTATCTTAGAGGAAACCCTGTTCTATGCGTTTTTTAAAGAATAAGGTTTGCTCTATTTCTAACTGTCTCATACTGCGACGAGTCCCATTATCTATCTTAGAGGAAACCATGTTCTATGCCTTTTTTAAAAAAATAAAGTTTGCTCTGTTTGAAACTGTCTCTAACTGTGACGAGTCCCATTATCTATCTTAGAGGAAACCCTCTTCTATGCCTTTTTTAAAAGAATAAGGTTTGCTCTATTTCTAACTGTCTCATACTGCGACGAGTCCCATTATCTATCTTAGAGGAAACCCTGTTATATGCGTTTTTTAAAGAATAAGGTTTGCTCTATTTCTAACTGTCTCATACTGCGACAAGTCCCATTATCTATCTTAGAGGAAACCATGTTCTATGCCTTTTATAAAAAAATAAGGTTTGCTCTGTTTGAAACTGTCTCATACTGCGACGAGTCCCTTTATCTATCTTAGAGGAAACCCTGTTCTATGCCGTTTTTTAAAGAATAAGGTTTGCTCTATTTCTAACTGTCTCATACTGCGACGAGTCCCATTATCTATCTTAGAGGAAACCCTGTTCTATGCCGTTTTTTAAAGAATAAGGTTTGCTCTATTTCTAACTGTCTCATACTGCGACGAGTCCCATTATCTATCTTAGAGGAAACCCTGTTGTATGCCGTTTTTTAAAGAATAAGGTTTGCTCTATTTCTAACTGTCTCATACTGCGACGAGTCCCTTTATCTATCTTAGAGGAAACCATGTTCTATGCCGTTTTTTAAAGAATAAGGTTTGCTCTATTTCTAACTGTCTCATACTGCGACGAGTCCCATTATCTATCTTAGAGGAAACCCTGTTCTATGCCTTTTTTAAAAGAATAAGGTTTGCTCTATTTCTAACTGTCTCATACTGCGACGAGTCCCTTTATCTATCTTAGAGGAAACCCTGTTCTATGCCTTTTTTTAAAGAATAAGGTTTGCTCTATGTCTAACTGTCTCATACTGCGACGAGTCCCATTATCTATCTTAGAGGAAACCCTGTTCTATGCCTTTTTTTAAGAATAAGGTTTGCTCTATTTGAAACTGTCTCAAACTGCGACGAGTCCCATTATCTATCTTAGAGGAAACCCTCTTCTATGCCTTTTTTTTAAGAATAAGGTTTGCTCTGTTTGAAACTGTCTCATACTGCGACGAGTCCCTTTATCTATCTTAGAGGAAACCCTGTTCTATGCGTTTTTTAAAGAATAAGGTTTGCTCTATTTCTAACTGTCTCATACTGCGACGAGTCCCATTATCTATCTTAGAGGAAACCATGTTCTATGCCTTTTATAAAAAAATAAAGTTTGCTCTGTTTGAAACTGTCTCTAACTGTGACGAGTCCCATTATCTATCTTAGAGGAAACCCTCTTCTATGCCTTTTTTAAAAGAATAAGGTTTGCTCTATTTCTAACTGTCTCATACTGCGACGAGTCCCATTATCTATCTTAGAGGAAACCCTGTTATATGCGTTTTTTAAAGAATAAGGTTTGCTCTATTTCTAACTGTCTCATACTGCGACAAGTCCCATTATCTATCTTAGAGGAAACCATGTTCTATGCCTTTTATAAAAAAATAAGGTTTGCTCTGTTTGAAACTGTCTCATACTGCGACGAGTCCCTTTATCTATCTTAGAGGAAACCCTGTTCTATGCCGTTTTTTAAAGAATAAGGTTTGCTCTATTTCTAACTGTCTCATACTGCGACGAGTCCCATTATCTATCTTAGAGGAAACCCTGTTCTATGCCGTTTTTTAAAGAATAAGGTTTGCTCTATTTCTAACTGTCTCATACTGCGACGAGTCCCATTATCTATCTTAGAGGAAACCCTGTTGTATGCCGTTTTTCAAAGAATAAGGTTTGCTCTATTTCTAACTGTCTCATACTGCGACGAGTCCCATTATCTATCTTAGAGGAAACCCTGTTCTATGCCTTTTTTAAAAGAATAAGGTTTGCTCTATTTCTAACTGTCTCATACTGCGACGAGTCCCTTTATCTATCTTAGAGGAAACCCTGTTCTATGCCTTTTTTTAAAGAATAAGGTTTGCTCTATGTCTAACTGTCTCATACTGCGACGAGTCCCATTATCTATCTTAGAGGAAACCCTGTTCTATGCCTTTTTTTAAAGAATAAGAATTGCTCTATTTGAAACTGTCTCATACTGCGACGAGTCCCTTTATCTATCTTAGAGGAAACCTTGTTCTATGCCGTTTTTTAAAGAATAAGGTTTGCTCTATTTCTAACTGTCTCATACTGCGACGAGTCCCATTATCTATCTTAGAGGAAACCCTGTTCTATGCCTTTTTTTAAGAATAAGGTTTGCTCTATTTGAAACTGTCTCAAACTGCGACGAGTCCCATTATCTATCTTAGAGGAAACCCTGTTCTATGCCTTTTTTTAAGAATAAGGTTTGCTCTATTTGAAACTGTCTCAAACTGCGACGAGTCCCATTATCTATCTTAGAGGAAACCCTGTTCTATGCCTTTTTTTAAGAATAAGGTTTGCTCTGTTTGAAACTGTCTCATACTGCGACAAGTCCCACTATCTATCTTAGAGGAAACCTTGTTCTATGCCTTTTTTTTAAGAATAAGGTTTGCTCTATTTGAAACTGTCTCAAACTGCGACGAGTCCCATTATCTATCTTGGAGGAAACCCTCTTCTATGCCTTTTTTTAAGAATAAGGTTTGCTCTATTTGAAACTGTCTCAAACTGCGACGAGTCCCATTATCTATCTTAGAGGAAACCCTCTTCTATGCCTTTTTTTTAAGAATAAGGTTTGCTCTGTTTGAAACTGTCTCATACTGCGACGAGTCCCATTATCTATCTTAGAGGAAACCCTGTTCTATGCCTTTTTTTAAGAATAAGGTTTGCTCTATTTCTAACTGTCTCATACTGCGACGAGTCCCATTATCTATCTTAGAGGAAACCCTGTTCTATGCCTTTTTTTAAGAATAAGGTTTGCTCTGTTTGAAACTGTCTCATACTGCGACGAGTCCCATTATCTATCTTAGAGGAAACCCTCTTCTATGCCTTTTTTTAAGAATAAGGTTTGCTCTGTTTGAAACTGTCTCATACTGCGACGAGTCCCATTATCTATCTTAGAGGAAACCCTCTTCTATGCCTTTTTTTAAAGAATAAGGTTTGCTCTATTTCTAACTGTCTCATACTGCGACGAGTCTCATTATCTATCTTAGAGGAAACCCTGTTCTATGCCTTTTTTTAAGAATAAGGTTTGCTCTGTTTGAAACTGTCTCATACTGCGACGAGTCCCATTATCTATCTTAGAGGAAACCCTGTTCTATGCCTTTTTTTAAAGAATAAGGTTTGCTCTGTTTGAAACTGTGTCATACTGCGACGAGCCCCATTATCTATCTTAGAGGAAACCCTGTTCTATGCCTTTTTTTAAGAATAAGGTTTGCTCTGTTTGAAACTGTCTCATACTGCGACGAGTCCCACTATCTATCTTAGAGGAAACCTTGTTCTATGCCTTTTTTTAAGAATAAGGTTTGCTCTATTTCTAACTGTCTTATACTGCGACGAGTCCCATTATCTATCTTAGAGGAAACCCTGTTCTATGCCGTTTTTTAAAGAATAAGGTTTGCTCTATTTCTAACTGTCTCATACTGCAACGAGTCCCTTTATCTATCTTAGAGGAAACCCTGTTCTATGCCGTTTTTTAAGAATAAGGTTTGCTCTATTTCTAACTGTCTCATACTGCGACGAGTCCCATTATCTATCTTAGAGGAAACCCTGTTCTATGCCGTTTTTTAAAGAATAAGGTTTGCTCTATTTGAAACTGTCTCATACTGCGACGAGTCCCATTATCTATCTTAGAGGAAACCCTGTTCTATGCCGTTTTTTAAGAATAAGGTTTGCTCTATTTCTAACTGTCTCATACTGCGACGAGTCCCATTATCTATCTTAGAGGAAACCCTGTTCTATGCCTTTTTTTAAGAATAAGGTTTGCTCTATTTGAAACTGTCTCATACTGCGACGAGTCCCTTTATCTATCTTAGAGGAAACCCTGTTCTATGCCTTTTTTTAAGAATAAGGTTTGCTCTATTTGAAACTGTCTCATACTGCGACGAGTCCCATTATCTATCTTAGAGGAAACCCTGTTCTATGCCTTTTTTTAAGAATAAGGTTTGCTCTATTTGAAACTGTCTCATACTGCGACGAGTCCCTTTATCTATCTTAGAGGAAACCCTGTTCTATGCCTTTTTTTGAGAATAAGGTTCGCTCTATTTGAAACTGTCTCATACTGCGACGAGTCCCATTATCTATCTTAGAAGAAACCCTGTTCTATGCCTTTTTTTAAGAATAAGGTTTGCTCTATTTCTAACTGTCTTATACTGCGACGAGTCCCATTATCTATCTTAGAAGAAACCCTGTTCTATGCCTTTTTTAAAGAATAAGGTATGCTCTATTTGAAACTGTCTCAAACTGCGACGAGTCCCATTATCTATCTTAGAGGAAACCCTGTTCTATGCCTTTTTTTAAGAATAAGGTTTGCTCTATTTGAAACTGTTTCATACTGCGACGAGTACCTTTATCTATCTTAGAGGAAACCCTGTTCTATGCCTTTTTTTAAGAATAAGGTTTGCTCTATTTGAAACTGTCTCATACTGCGACGAGTCCCATTATCTATCTTAGAAGAAACCCTGTTCTATGCCTTTTTTTAAGAATAAGGTTTGCTCTATTTCTAACTGTCTTATACTGCGACGAGTCCCATTATCTATCTCAGAGGAAACCCTGTTCTATGCCTTTTTTTATGAATAAGGTTTGCTCTATTTGAAACTGTCTCATACTGCGACGAGTCCCATTATCTATCTTAGAAGAAACCCTGTTCTATGCCGTTTTTTAAAGAATAAGGTTTGCTCTATTTCTAACTGTCTCATACTGCGACGAGTCCCTTTATCTATCTTAGAGGAAACCCTGTTCTATGCCGTTTTTTAAAGAATAAGGTTTGCTCTATTTCTAACTGTCTCATACTGCGACGAGTCCCTTTATCTATCTTAAGGAAAACCCTGTTCTATGCCGTTTTTTAAAGAATAAGGTTTGCTCTATTTCTCACTGTCTCATACTGCGACGAGTCCCATTATCTATCTTAGAGGAAACCCTGTTCTATGCCGTTTTTTAAAGAATAAGGTTTGCTCTATTTCTAACTGTCTCATACTGCGACGAGTCCCTTTATCTATCTTAAGGAAAACCCTGTTCTATGCCGTTTTTTAAAGAATAAGGTTTGCTCTATTTCTCACTGTCTCATACTGCGACGAGTCCCATTATCTATCTTAGAGGAAACCCTGTTCTATGCGTTTTTTGAAGAATAAGGTTTGCTCTATTTCTAACTGTCTCATACTGCGACGAGTCCCATTATCTATCTTAGAGGAAACCCTGTTCTATGCCGTTTTTTAAAGAATAAGGTTTGCTCTATTTCTAACTGTCTCATACTGCGACGAGTCCCTTTATCTATCTTAGAAGAAACCCTGTTCTATGCCGTTTTTTAAAGAATAAGGTTTGCTCTATTTCTAACTGTCTCATACTGCAACGAGTCCCTTTATCTATCTTAGAGGAAACCCTGTTCTATGCCGTTTTTTAAGAATAAGGTTTGCTCTATTTGAAACTGTCTCATACTGCGACGAGTCCCTTGATCTATCTTAGAGGAAACCCTGTTCTATGCCTTTTTTTAAGAATAAGGTTTGCTCTATTTGAAACTGTCTCATACTGCGACGAGTCCCTTTATCTATCTTAGAGGAAACCCTGTTCTATGCCGTTTTTTAAGAATAAGGTTTGCTCTATTTGAAACTGTCTCATACTGCGACGAGTCCCTTTATCTATCTTTGAGGAAACCCTGTTCTATGCCTTTTTTTAAGAATAAGGTTTGCTCTATTTGAAACTGTCTCATACTGCGACGAGTCCCATTATCTATCTTAGAGGAAACCCTGTTCTATGCCTTTTTTTAAGAATAAGGTTTGCTCTATTTCTAACTGTCTCATACTGCGACGAGTCCTTTTATCTATCTTAGAGGAAACCCTGTTCTATGCCGTTTTTTAAGAATAAGGTTTGCTCTATTTGAAACTGTCTCATACTGCGACGAGTCCCTTTATCTATCTTAGAGGAAACCCTGTTCTATGCCGTTTTTTTAAAGAATAAGGTTTGCTCTATTTGAAACTGTCTCATACTGCGACGAGTTTCATTATCTATCTTAGAGGAAACCCTGTTCTATGCCGTTTTTTAAAGAATAAGGTTTGCTCTATTTGAAACTGTCTCAAACTGCGACGAGTACCATTATCTATCTTAGAGGAAACCCTGTTCTATGCCTTTTTTTAAGAATAAGGTTTGCTCTATTTCTAACTGTCTCAAACTGCGACGAGTACCATCATCTATCTTAGAGGAAACCCTGTTCTATGCCTTTTTTTCAAGAATAAGGTTTGCTCTATTTGAAACTGTCTCATACTGCGACGAGTCCCTTTATCTATCTTAGAGGAAACCCTGTTCTATGCCTTTTTTTAAGAATAAGGTTTGCTCTATTTCTAACTGTCTCAAACTGCGACGAGTACCATCATCTATCTTAGAGGAAACCCTGTTCTATGCCTTTTTTTCAAGAATAAGGTTTGCTCTATTTCTAACTGTCTTATACTGCGACGAGTCCTTTTATCTATCTTAGAGGAAACCCTGTTCTATGCCGTTTTTTAAAGAATAAGGTTTGCTCTATTTCTAACTGTCTCATACTGCGACGAGTCCCTTTATCTATCTTAGAGGAAACCCTGTTCTATGCCTTTTTTTAAAGAATAAGGCTTGCTCTATTTGAAACTGTCTCAAACTGCGACGAGTACCATTATCTATCTTAGAGGAAACCCTGTTCTATGCCTTTTTTTAAAGAATAAGGTTTGCTCTATTTCTAACTGTCTTATACTGCGACGAGTCCTTTTATCTATCTTAGAGGAAACCCTGTTCTATGCCGTTTTTTTAAGAATAAGGTTTGCTCTATTTGAAACTGTCTCATACTGCGACGAGTCCCTTTATCTATCTTAGAGGAAACCCTGTTCTATGCCGTTTTTTAAAGAATAAGGTTTGCTCTATTTGAAACTGTCTCATACTGCGACGAGTTTCATTATCTATCTTAGAGGAAACCCTGTTCTATGCCGTTTTTTAAAGAATAAGGTTTGCTCTATTTGAAACTGTCTCAAACTGCGACGAGTACCATTATCTATCTTAGAGGAAACCCTGTTCTATGCCTTTTTTTAAGAATAAGGTTTGCTCTATTTCTAACTGTCTCAAACTGCGACGAGTACCATCATCTATCTTAGAGGAAACCCTGTTCTATGCCTTTTTTTCAAGAATAAGGTTTGCTCTATTTGAAACTGTCTCATACTGCGACGAGTCCCTTTATCTATCTTAGAGGAAACCCTGTTCTATGCCTTTTTTTAAGAATAAGGTTTGCTCTATTTCTAACTGTCTCAAACTGCGACGAGTACCATCATCTATCTTAGAGGAAACCCTGTTCTATGCCTTTTTTTCAAGAATAAGGTTTGCTCTATTTGAAACTGTCTCATACAGCGACGAGTCCCATCATCTATCTTAGAGGAAACCCTGTTCTATGCCTTTTTTTACCTTAATCTTTTCTCTATTTGAAACTGTCTCAAAGTTGTGATACATTGCTTCTCCGATAAGTGCAACTTTTTCATTTTCTTTTTTTGAATAAAGGAATTCATATTTTCCAAAACAAAATTTGAGATCGCATAAACCGGGTAGTATCAATATAAAATGGCACAAGGAAGTTAGAAATTCGTCTTAATGTAAAATATTTGAGCAACAAAGCTCATTGCTTGGTCGAAATGTCCATTGATTTCTATGAGAGTGTTCCCAGGCACAATACGATTCTTCTCCACCTCTTCATCCTCGATAACATAATACAGAGCTCCGGGTGAAGTAAGAGCCTTGTGGTCTGCAAGATTTATAGTGGCCTCGTCTTCAGGAAGATTTTGGGATTGACGGAGAATTCTGAAACACGATAAACTGCATTGATACTTTTAGAGAATTCAGCTTACTTCACTTCATTGATCACAAATCCATCGTTACTCGACACATGTTTGAAGTTGGGTACCGCGTATCCTTCCTCCACATCAGCTGTATATTCCACCTCAACGCGATAGAGAGCAACAAGAAGACGTCCTTGTTTTTTGGCAACCAGATTCGAATACTTTCCGACTTCCAATTTCATTTTTACAACATTTTTATCCTCCTCATCTCTTTCTCTTTCCTGCGGTATGCCATCTTCAAAACCAATCCCTAGTGGGGAGAACAGGCAAGTGAGCACTTGATGTGCTCCGTCACTGATGTTGTCTTTAATGTTAATTAGAGAGCAACGGATGATATGTGGTAATGTGATGTTCACTGAAATAGGTATTATCTTTACTAATAACAACCAGTGATTTCTGTATGTCTGTCTGTATGTTGCAGGCTGTAACTCAGCTCAAACTGAACCGATTTGGATGATACTTTTATGAAAATTTCAGAAATTTGTCTACGTTGATGCCCATATGTTTAGATTTTTGATATCTCAAAAATTGAGCAAGTTACGGCTCTTTTAGTTAATTTTCAGTACTAATTTCGGTACCGAAAATGTGTCGCTAACCCTTTCATATACTCAAAGTTAACCGATCCTCTTGAAACTTCCACAGTTTGTTCCTGATTATCTGAGGATGATGCCCGTCTATTTTGTTTTTTGAAATTCCAACTTTGAAGCATTCTGGAGCACTTTTTCTGAGCAACTGGGTTCATTTTCGCACGCGCGGCGACAGAGAAGCAGAGTCATTTTCGCTTGCGGCGGCGGCAGGCAGCGCACACACAAAGTATAGTGGCCGACGCGAACCCGGTTGATGTCGGCTGCTTACTTTCATCACCTCAATTACCCTTGTTTGGGGTGAGATTCGCGAGGGAAACAGATAGATGGGTCGAATTTTATATTATTATGTTCGTCTCGACGCGAGGAGACAGAATATGTAAGAAAATTTTGGAAAGGTTGAATTTGAAGCAAGGTTATTGGGGTTTGAAGTTCGAAAAGGCGCCTAACATGATTTCCACAAGAAATAATAATGTGTGGCGTTGTGGTTCCGATGGTGTTCTGTATCAGAGAAAAGCGAAAAGACTGAAAATAGAACCAAAGGTTCCCAGCATCAGGAAAAAAGCCGAGGGCTCTGAAAATGAAACCGTAGGTTCAAAACATAGAGTAAGCGAAGGCCAGGTGGATGAGCCCTGAAGGGGCGACAGCCACCTGGATATAAGACAAATCAGATACACAAACTCACTATGAATCTTCCACGTCATATTCATTCGAGTGATGATAATATGGTTGACTTGATCCCTGACGAACCATTCGAGAGCCTCCGCTGTGTGTCGAACCATTCCGAGTAGATTATCGATGTACTTGACGTACTCCTCACTAGGGAATGGTGCGAACTTGACAATGACACTTCGATATGAGACAGGTACCATTCGAAAGAAGAGGTTCTGAAATGTACACATCCGCTTTCAAAAAGTGCAGTCGACCTCCAGGAACCGAGATATGGGCTCCGAAAGTTTGCTCTCTTTTGCGGATAATAGTCTACCTCCTCAACACTATAGGAAAAGTGTGGCTGGATGGCCGAGGGGGAAGAGGGTGGTCCATAAAAAGTGAGGTGTGGGTTCAATTCCTCTGTTGGCTAAATTTTTTTTGTTTCCTTTTTCGAGCCTTTTTTTGACCATCTCTTTTCGTTCCAAGTTTTTTCAAACATTTTTTTTAAATTTTCTTGGTGCTCTCTGTTTGAGAAACGACGATTGTGCAATGAAACGCAAGCAGAATTATCAGATTTTTGAATTGGCTTCACAATTCCTTACAATTGATCGAAAAGGCACAAATAAAATAAAAAAATGTTTGAAAAAAACTTGGAATGAAAAGAGATGGTCAAAAAAGGCCCGAAAAAGAAAACAAAAAAAATTTAGCCAACAGAGGAATTGAACCCACATCTCACTTTTTATGGACCACCCTCTTCCCCCTCGGCCATCCAGCCACACTTTTCCTATAGTGTTGAGGAGGTAGACTATTATCCGCAAAAGAGAGCAAACTTTCGGAGCCCATATCTCGGTTCCTGGAGGTCGACTGCACTTTTTGAAAGCGGATGTGTACATTTCAGAACCTCTTCTTTCGAATGGTACCTGTCTCATATCGAAGTGTCATTGTCAAGTTCGCACCATTCCCTAGTCAGAAGTGTTCCGTTTCACATTTGTTTCAACCCAGATTCTCAAAAAGTCATGGAGCCGGTATACTCGATTTTTCAAGGTGCACGTGGCAAGTGCATTGATGTCAACACCACCCATCGCAATATATGAAGCGATCCTTTGAACATTGCCGAATTGAACAGCAAGGTGATGCATTCCATCCACACGGAAATCATCCACCCTGTCTTGATGTAGGCCGATGGGTTTGTTCAATTGGAAGAACAGACGTTTCTGACACTCGGCACCATATTTCATGCAATGAAAATAGACTTCGTCACGGAAAGGTCCATCGTCTGGAAATTTAATTATTAGTATGTACTTGTTTGAGATTTTCAATCACCTTCTCCATCTTTATTGAAATCCTTGCCGGACGTTTCAATGAAACGATATTGGCTCGGTATCAGCTCCATGAACAATTTCATCCAGGTACACTTTCGATGGTTTTCGGAACACAGAGGAGTTTGCGATCGAATTTCGTTGTCCCTTGTTACTACATTGGCTCCAGAAAAATTGAGCCTCCATCGATCAGCCTTTCAATCCTTATGATTAAAGTAGTTAATCATGAAGACGATAACAGCGTACCGATGTATAAGAAATTCTTTTCTATCTGGGATCTTCGAAAAGATTGCTTTGAATCTTGCATTATCGTCTTTGGAGTAAGCCATGATTAAATTCGGCAGAATTGATTGCACAGCGGACTTGAATGGATGGTCCATTTTTTGGAATATCAGCATATTTTCTTCAATAACATGACTATATAGCAATGTCGGGTCAAGTATATCATCCGGTTTTTTTGAAGCAAACTGTTTGATCACAGCTTGAACACTATTTTCTTATACTCGAGAACATGCTTCAAAGTTTTTCGCGAATATTTCCAGTTCGGCATTTTTGTTTGAGAATTCGCCTAGGCGTTCCTCGGATCCACAACGACGTCTTTTTCGAAGCAGCAATGGTTCAGTGAAGGCACGATGAGCTCGACTCGCGCTTACTTGAATTGGAAAATTGTTCAGCTTAGCCATTACTTCTTCTCTCTTTTGATAAGCTTCGTTCAATTGTTGTTCTCGCGCTATGCGTTCTTCCTCTGTTTCGACTTTTGCGTTTTCATTGACTTGATGCTGATTCGACGAACTTCTAGAAACCTTCCGGTTCAGTTGCTCCTGCTGAGGTGCTGTAGAAATTACGGCTCTAGAAGGAGCGATTTTGCGACGCATTGTTCCATCAAAACTCCACTGTTCTTTGGAATGTGACGTTGAAGGACCATCTAGTTGGAATTCAGGATGTTGAGTAACGTTCTGTGTTTTCTTTTGAGATGGATTTGCCATCTGGAATCGAAATTTCTGATAAAGTTGAGATAAATTAAAAGATGTACCTTCTGCACTGGTAATTGTTGAATTCCATCCGCGTTTTCTTTTTTGATGGATGCAGTAGCAATTTTGCATGGAATGGGACCATCAACACTTGAAGAACTTTTTGATTTTTACCAACGGATCCGTCGTCTTTCTTCTGTTGTTTAATTGGGGCCTGTTCTCTAGAAGGTAAGGTTGAAGGAACATCTTGTTGCAATTTTGCTGTAGAAGCAACGTTTTCAAGTTCCCAAGCCTTCTGTGGGATTGTGACTGAGGTTCCCGCCTGAAATCCAGTTATTCGATAAAGTTGCAGTATGTAAACGTGTACCTTTTGCACTGGCATTTGTTGATTTTTATCCTCGTCATCTGTTTTTCTTGATAAAGAAGCAATTTGGAAATGAAGTGGTCCGTCAACACTCGAAGAACTTCCTGATTTTTTAACAACTGATCCATCATCTTTCTTCTTTTGTTTTACGGGGACCTGTTCTTTAGAAAATGACGTTAAAGAAACATCATGTTTCAATGTTGCTCTGGAAGCCACCTTCTCAGGTTCCGGAGCCTTCTGTGGAATTTGAAAAGTGCTTGGGGTTCCGGCCTGAAATCCAGAAAATCGATAAAGTTGCGACTTATAAATGTGTACCTTTTCTTGACCAAGTTGTGGTTTATTACTAGGCTTGTTTGCATATGAAGGAGTGGTTTTGCCGCTAGTTGTTTCTTCAATACTTGATGACGATGTCTTTCTTTCGGACGGTGTTGATTTTTCAGTTGGAGCGGCGATCAGCAACTCAGGATTATTTTTTAGATTTTGTGATGTAGTGGGTTCTGGCTTCTGCAATTCAGATATTTGATGAAGTTGGGATATATGGCGTTATACCTGTTGCACATCCATGACTTGATTATTCTTATCATTTCTTGCTTTTTTAGAAGATGAAGGAGCACTTTCACTAGAGGAACTTTTTGATTCTTTCTTCTCGTATCCGTCTTGCGTCTTTGTCAGTTTTAGAATTATTGGTTCTCTGGTAGTTGTGGTAGAAGGACCTTCTGAGAGCTGCTGTGGGAGTTGAGTCGTTCGCTGTTTTGTTCCATTATCCCAAATCTTTTTCGGAATTCGGATGGTATTGGGTTCAAGTGGCTTGTTCCAAGAGCGTGATTCCTGAAACTTAGATATTTGATGAAGTTTGTGTATATGAGAGTATACCTCTTTGTCTTTTTCTTGCGGATCTTTTGCGCTGCCTGTGGAAGAAGAACTTGGACCTTGACCCATTTGGTTGGACTGTTGGTCGTCCTCCTCGGGAGTCTGGAAAAGAAAAAATAAAAGAAGCTGGTTGGATTTTGTATAAGAAGATTCTTTCTCTTCGTATCTATGAGTCACTAAGAACAAAGCCGCCTGTGACAAACCAGTCCATTACGATTATGATGGAAGTTTTGAACGAATGTATCAATCTTCTTCATTTTTTTTCTCTCTTACCTCATCGATAGAATCGGAAGACGATGGTTTGTTCTTTGGTATTTTTGGAATTTTGAAAATCAGCTTATTCGAAGAGCTTTCTCCAGATATCCCAACTTCCTCCTGTATATGTTGTTTAACATTCGAATCATCCGATTTCGCTGCTTTTTTCCTCATCTTATCTTGTTTCAGCAACCGATCTGCTCTCATTTCATCATCAGGAAAAACCTTCTCTCTCTGACGCTTCCTTTTGCTTTTTTCTTCTTCCTTTTCTTCTGGAGACAGCAAGTACAAATGGTCTGTGACTTTTTGGCTCGCAGTTGACAGTTTAGCCCAGAAGGTGTCTCCGTACTGCTTCTCGATTGTCTCATGATCTTCCGAGTAGTTGTGTTCTCTTTTGAACTGAACGAGTTGCTCAGAATCTTCTAGATTTGACTCGGGTTCCCATGTTCTGTCCGCGAGAAGGTATCCTTTCCAGTGTACCAAGTATGCATATTTTGAATGTGTTTTCTCATTCTCCACTAGAGAATCGGGACAGAAAATATACTTTCCAGCGAGAGCCTTTTGAATGAGTGCATCGAATTCCATGCGATGCAGAATTTCTTTGACCTCGAATTCATTATCCTCATTGTCTGCCATCTGAAAATAAAAAATTAAAAGTGGTAGGCATGTGATTGACTTTTTCAGTAGTTCCTTTTTTCATTCGCGAAACTAAAAGAATCGGCGTCAAAGTAAATATGGTAAGCACATCGGAGTGCCATCAGTTTTCAATAACAAAAAAACTTACTCTGATTGATATTCTCCGAGAGGACAAAATTCAGAAATTGGCGATTGATTATGAAGACTTTCTTGTTTCAAAATCGATAAGTTTGTGAAGTGTCAAAGTTTCACTTGACCTGAAAAACAGTTTTCACATTGTTGGTCTACTCCAAATTAAGTAGAAAATGATAAAACGGGAATTTGTTTTCGAAAAAAAATATATAATCCGTAATATGCCGTGATGATGATTGCGTACCCTCACTGAATAAAAAAAATGGTATTATCCTGAATTAAAAAAGACAATACATTGATTAAAAAACCGAGAGAAGAAAAAATGTATGAAAATCGAAGTTACATATGTCTAATTAACGTATAAAAGGTAAGAATCAAATCAGTGATGTCTATGTCCGCAAGATGTCGTCGGCGTGTTTGCACACAGTGTGCGCGTATGTGTGCACGTATTGTCTTCTATGTAATGGGCACTCAAAAAAAGTGAATTAGAACAAAACGAAACGAAAAGAAAAGTTATGCCCGAATTTTCGTTTTTGAAAATTGTTTAAACTTTCATGTCGGAAATCAGAATTGAATGATATTTAAAGGCATGTTTTTCATTTCATCTTCAAAAACAGAATGTCACCTCTAGTATTCGAGAAATTGAAAAAGTTATTTACTTCTTAAATTTGTGCTAATTTCCATAATTAACTAAAAATGGGAACAAAAAGATTTGTACTGATTAGCCAGATGCAAGCATCTGTTGATCCCTTTCGCCACGGAGAGGCTCAGTACGTGAAAGAGAAATTTTTTTTGCCAAGGGGAAAACTAGAAAAACCCCGAACCACAGTCATCGGATCATTCTGTTAGGAACTCTCCGTGAAAAAACAAGTAAAAAAGAGAGTCATCGGATCATTCTGTTAGGAACTCTCCGTGAAAAAAGTTTAAAAAAAGAGAGTCATCGGATCATTCTGTGAGGAACTCTCCGTGAATAGAAAAAAAAGAGAGTCATCGGATCATTCTGTTAGGAACTCTCCGTGAATACAAAAAAAAAGAGAGTCATCGGATCATTCTGTTAGGAACTCTCCGTGAAAAAAGTTTAAAAAAAGAGAGTCATCGGATCATTCTGTTAGGAACTCTCCGTGAATACAAAAAAAAAGAGAGTCATCGGATCATTCTGTTAGGAACTCTCCGTGAATACAAAAAAAAGAGAGTCATCGGATCATTCTGTTAGGAACTCTCCGTGAAAAAAGTTTAAAAAAAGAGAGTCATCGGATCATTCTGTGAGGAATTCTCCGTGAAAAAAAGTAAAAAATAGAGTCATCGGATCATTCTGTGAGGAACTCTCCGTGAATACAAAGAATAGAGTCATCGGATCATTCTGTTAAAAAATCCCCGTAAAAAAGTAAACGTGTGGTAGACTAACGATTTCTTAGCCCCTACCCAGAGGGGCGGGGCTTGTCGGCCCCTTTGTTTTTTTCAATCTAATCCTGACAATGACATATTTACAATCAGTTTCTTTGTATCTATTCCTCACAATATGAGATTGTAAATAAAGATAAAGACATGTGTACAGGTGCCCCTCATGTATAAAAAATCTTCACATCATTAATTGTTCCTAAAACAAAGTGTAAGGGAAGAATATATGTAAACGTTAGGCTGCAGGGTCCCGAAAAAAAGTTTGGGGGTCCCAAGTAATTCGAAATAAGTTTAGGGGTGCCCAAGACTAGGTGCGTTAGAAGACAGAAGACTATGTGGATTCTGAAAATTCTAAATCAGAATTTTCGATTTTCTAAGCATCCTTTTGAATTTGGACAAGCTTTACTGTGAAAGGAAGCTTTTCTAGATCTTCACAGTCTTGTTGGTTTTTAGAACAAAGGTTTCAGGAAGTATTTGCGTGTCAATTATTTTTTGAAAAGTATGAGGAGGCCCAAGACTTGGTTTCTCAGGTTTGGATAAGAATCGTTAAGTTGATGCCATCATGCATCTTGTTAGGGAACATTATTATTCGAACTCAACTGTATCCTTCTGAACATCACCCTGTTTCATAAATCAGTCCATTTGTTTACTGTTTTTTGCACTTCCTGAAGAGGTTCTTTCATCTTTGTTACGAAACTTTATTTTCATAGACGTGAAAGAAAAACGAAGGAAAACGTAGGCAAAACGAAGGAATTAGAAGAAACACCAATGCTTCATTTGTGGAATGAACTTCAAAAAAGTAAAGATATTACAATTGAGTAATAGAAAATTGAATTGATACGATCAAAAACATTATATTCAGATGAAAAAAAATTAGACAGATGAGGGTAATGTTGGAGAAAAATGTTAGAGAAAAATGCAATAATGTTGGAGAAAAATGCATAGAAATAAATTTTGGTGAGAAACTCCATTGAGTTGGCGAGAAAGGTGAAAACGAGCTATGACCAGCTCGAAAATGTGAAAAAGAAGAGAAGAGAATGGAGAATTCGGAGCCCGTTAGCATCTAAAAAGATGAATGTCTCTCCTCATTCGTTTATAATTGAATTCCTCTTTTTGGCAGTGGCCGTACCGCTCCCACCAAGCTGAAAAAATAAAGATCATACAGGTTAATTTACAGTGCTAGGGAAAAAGACAAATCTGTTGACCTGACATTTCTTCTGAACACGTTGAAAATAATTTCAGCTGTATTTTGGAGATTTGTTTAAAATATAATTTCGAAACGAGTAGAATGAAGTTACCCTTTAAAATCATACTTACCGTCTCGCATTAGTCTTATTGGCGGGTTACCGTCATCGAAGGCGTAGGTACGGCTGTCGCGGAGCAAGTCGCGGTGCCAGTCGCGTATCGCTCCTAGATTGTATCGTTTTATATGTGAACAAGAAAATGAAGCATCTAATTTTCATTGACACAGCAAAAAAATTATATACTAAATGTATCTTCAGCATCTTCGGATTAGACTATGTACTTTATGAGCCGATGTCTGACTAGGTCGAACACACCATGGCACGGTTCCTTCAAACGTATCCAAAAGTTTTGATATTTGGTGTGGTATGTACCTAGGCCTGTTAGATGAAAATGTGATAAACTTTTTCAAGCTCCGCCCATTTTGAGATACTGAAAACATGAGCTATAGTCTGAAAATTGAAAAATTTAGAATTCATGATAGATGGAAAATCTTTTCAGAAATCAATTTCAGGCATTATTTTGTGCATTTTGTTAGTTGACATCAAGATTCCAACTCTACTGCATCATGTTAAAAATTTCCGTTTTTCATAAATCAGTCCATTTTTTGACTGTTTTTTGCACTTCCTGAAAAGTTTTAGTACTTACCTACAAACATTTTATTTGAAATTCTGAATTCTCATCAATTTTTACATAAGAAACTTTTGTTAGAAGTTTCAAAAGCCGTGGTCGCCATCCCCATTTTCCTCGAAATATGCCAGTTTTTCGAAAATTTTCATGTGGTCCCCCCTTATGAAAAAAAATCGGCAAAAAATTTTTTTTCTCAATACAACTAGAATATGTAGTACTAAGGTTGGATAAGTTATTCTGAAAATATTAGTCAATTTGAACTTGCTTTCGAAGAGTTATGATCATTCAAAGTTTGACCTCACAGATACAGAAAATCGAAAATCAGCCAAAAAAAAATTTTTCTCCAAAAGTAATGGAAATATGTAGTACAGCGTCTAAATAAGTCATTCTCAAATTATTAGCCGATTTGGTCAGCTCTTATGCGTTTGGGATAGTTTCCAATTAGAACGGATCCACAAATTTGGAAACCATGCCAAAAGCCTGAGAGTCGATCAAATCGATTTATATTTCGAGAATAACTTAAATAAACCTTGTACTACACATTTCAATCATTTTTTGGAAAAAAATTTTTTTTGACCGATTTTCGATTTTTTCATAAGGGGGGACCACATGAAAATTTTCGAAAAATGGCATATTTCGACGAAAATGAGGATGGCGACCACGGCTTTTGAAACTTCTAACAAAAGTTTTTTATGTAAAAATTGATGAGAATTCCGAATTTCAAATAAAATTTTTGTAGGCAAGTACTAAAACTTTTCAGGAAGTGCAAAAAACAGTCAAAAAATGGACTGATTTATGAAAAACGGAAATTTTTAACATGATGCAGTAGAGTTGGAATCTTGATGTCAACTAACAAAATGCACAAAATAATGCCTGAAACTGATTTCTGAAAAGATTTTCCATCTATCATGAATTCTAAATTTTTCGATTTCCAGACTATAGCTCATGTTTTCAGTATCTCAAAATGGGCGGAGCTTGAAAAAGGTTATCACATTTTCATCTAACAGGCCTACAGTACCGGTCAAAAGGTTGTAAATGCAGGGTTTTTCTGGGGTAACTTTTTTTTGAGAAAAGTTATGAACGCCAAATTTTGACACAACATTTTTGGTATAATCAGACACATGTTTGCCAATTCTCATGCAAATATCTAAAAAATTGATGATTTTATGATGGAAAAGGTGATTAGGCCAAAAAGCGGGTTTTCAGTGATTTTCAGTAAAACATTGATATCTTGACAGAAACAAGTTTTATTTCATCTAATTTTGATTAAAATGATTTTCAGACCGTAGTACTTGATTGCAAATCCTTTCTGAACAATGACGGCATTGCAGCTTTTGAGATCGAGTCGATGAAAGCATCGGTTTTCGACATAAGAATCTGATTCCATTCCAGCTCCTGTTGGGCCGATTTTTCATCCGCATTTTTGCATTCTTGTCTTCCAAACGTCTAGCAGTGTATTTCCATTGATGTTCAATCAGATTCAAGTCCGGGGATTGGCTTGGCGGCTCCTGCCGATGCCTCGGAGGCTCTTGAACCAAGAAAAACTTCCACCACCCTTAGCCGTCAGAATTGATAGCATTTTCGATTCTAAAATGTCCTTATTGACAGAGACATCCATGATTCCAACCATGGTCAACTGGTAGTACACTTCAACTGTTTGGCAGTGCTGGAATTCAATGGATTCGAGGTCCTATTAACGCCATATACTTGTCTCGTTATCAGTTACCAATCGTGAAGCAATAGGACTTCGAATTTATTGAATTCCAGCACTGCCGAACAGTATGAATTTACCTCCATCCGACCACTGTTGGAATCATGGATGTCTCTGTCTATAAGAACATTCTGGAATCAAAATGCCACCGTATATGAAGGCTATGGGTAGTGGAAGTCTTTCTCAACATGACAACGATTCGAAACAATCGTTATTGTTTGTGAAACTAAGAAAAAAGTTAGTTAACTACATTAATTCTCTGCCTCAGTATTGGTTCAAGAGCCTCCGAGGCATCGGCAGGAGCCGCCAAGCCAATCCCCGGACTTGAATCCGATTGAATATCAATGGAAACACATTGCTGAACGTTTGAAAGACAAGAATGCAAAAAATGCGGATGAAAAATCGGCCCAACAGGAGCTGGAATGGAATCAGATTCTCATGTCGAACACCGATGCTTTGATCGACTCGATCTCAAAAGCTGCAATGCCGTCATTGTTCAGAAAAGATTTGCAATCAAGTACTACGGTCTGAAAATCATTTTAATCAAAATTAGATGAAATAAAACTTGTTTCTGTCAAGATATCAATGTTTTACTGAAAATCACTGAAAACCCGCTTTTTGGCCTAATCACCTTTTCCATCATAAAATCATCAATTTTTTAGATATTTGCATGAGAATTGGCAAACATGTGTCTGATTATACCAAAAATGTTGTGTCAAAATTTGGCGTTCATAGCTTCTCTCAAAAAAAAGTTACCCCAGAAAAACCCTGCGTTTACAACCTTTTGACCGGTACTGTAGGTACATACCACACCAAATATCAAAACTTTTGGATACGTTTGAAGGAACCGTGCCATGGCCTACTGAACAGTGTTCGAACGAGTCAGACATCGTCTCTTATATGCTTCTTCTATCACAACAGTTTACCTATAAGAAACTGCAAAAAATTTGAAACAAAATGTATCTTCTCGAATATTGGTTTGATTTCTTCCAATTGTTAAAAGTAAAAGAAATGCTTCTGAAAAATCACTCACTTCGTGCTTTCAACACATCGGCGGCATTTGGTCGCCCCAAGAACCAAGAAGGATGTGTTTCTCCTTTTTGCGCACAGCAAAGAACTTCATCAAGATGCTTTTGAATTTTATTCAAACTTGTCCAGTCATTCATATTTCTAAGAAGCGACGGAGCGCCGCGCCGGGCATCTATGTCACTGTCCATTCTCATATCACGTTCTTCTCCGGGTGGGTAGGCCGATAATGGTGGTGGTGTTCCGGTATCCGTATCTTCGAGAACTGAAAAAAATTATTTGAACTGTTAAATTGATTTCCTATCTGTGAATTGTGAGTAGGCAATGTGTTAAATAACAATTACCGTAAAACCTCTAACATGACATGTCCTTCTTTTGTTCAACCTCTTTAAAATCAAAATTCGAATTTCTCAAAAGTATCCAAACTAATTCTTGCAAAGCAACTCATAACGTATTTCATATTGATCCTGGCCTATTTTTGATAAAGAATCGATTGAGACTCATTCCAGATTCACAGAAATTTGAGAGATTGCTCTTTTTAGGCTCACTTGGGTGTCCTTCTATTAAGGGTGTCCTTCTAATAGAGGTGTTCTTGTATTAGAGGTTTCACGGTATTTAAGTTTGTCCGTAAATGACTAGCGTCCTCGGATTTTGGCCGGATCCGATAGATCAGGCGCGTTCAGAGACTTTGACCTCTTGTCAATGAAAGAAAAACTCACCGCGAATCTCGAGATCCCAAATCGGGTGTTGACGGCCTAAGTATGCAAACCGCCAGACCTGGTTAAAACACTCCTCGAGTGATTTATACTGTTCTTTCGTCATTCGTGCTGGTGGTGCCTCTGACCGAAGGTTATAGAAAGGCATCAAAATCTTTTCCTCTACAACGAGGTCTGGGCTGCTGCTTGGCTCATCGTTTTGATGTGAGTTGGTGGAAGATTTCGGTCTTGAAGGCGACTCTGGGATTTGTGAATGTTGGACGATCGGAGAAGGACTGACATTACGATGGAGCGGTTGATCAGATACGTCACTTTTAAATATTGATTTTTCCAGCAACTCCTTCTCTTCAGCTTGTTGAAGTTGAAGTTTTTCTCTCACTGCTGCTTGTTGTTTGAAATGCGCAGTGAGTTCCAATCCACTTCTTGGTATCTTTTGAAAATCTTTTCGCTCGTCATCTTGTTGTCTTTTAAGCTCATTGAACTTCTCAGTGTGCTCATGTTTCAGACGATCGAGATGGAACTTTAGTACATCTCTTTGATGTAACTCGGTTGGAATTTGACTCGATTTCTGACGATCTTCTACATGATGGGTACTTGTGCTCCGTGATTTTTGATAGTGGTTTAGACTCCCTTCCGACTGCTGAGCGGTATTCCGACGCTGCTCTTGCTCCGTAAACGTCTGCAACACAGATGCCGCAGTATTGTCCTCCACTTCGTTATTTTCGCTTTCATTTTTCACAGGAGCATGATCAGGATTGACAGCTTGGTTATGGGATTCTGGAAAAAGAATGTGCCGTAAAAAATGTATTAATACCCCACCGACCTTCCTCCTCTCTCAAGTGAAACTGTCCGGCTGCGTGGATCTTGAATTTGTTAACGAGGTGAGAGTCGCCCTGAAGTTCTTTTTTATGTTAATCAAATTGTGTTGCTAAAAATTCAAACTTCTAGTGTCTCAAAATCAAATGAATACCCAAATATTTTCACAGGAATTGAAACCACTCACAATGGACTCGAAGGCCTCCTCATCCACCAAAAGTTTTCTTCCTCTGTTATCCACCACAGTATACTTCTGATGTCCGGCAATTTCATCGCTTGCCAAGATTCTTTCGAATCTTTGCATCAAAGGAGCATTTTCTTCCACAGCACTTCCTCGTTTCATTGTTGATTGTTCGCTAAAAACAAAATAGTTGAAGGTTTTGAGCTTGAAGAATATGAAATTGATCAAAAAAGAGCAATTAAACAAAGAAAAAGCAGACTAGAGCCGAATACTCTGTACATATTTAAATAATTTCATTATTTTTCCAAAAGATGTCGGTCTTGAAAAAAATTCATTATTTTTCCAAAAGTAACTGGAAAATCACGCAAAAAGAGCAAAAAACCACAAAGAAAGAGCACCAAAAGATCAAACCTTCAGAAAATTTTAGGAAGAGTTATGTAAATTCAATGTTTGCGCAGTACGAACCGTCTTTCGTTGCGAGACCTTTAACCAGCAGGCTTGTGTCAAAAGAGATGTTCAAAAGTGAGGTGTTCAAAAAGTGAAGAGGGCGCGCATAGAAAGAAAATTTAATATTTTCGGAAAGATGACGCTGTATATCGAGAGAAATGCAATGGATGAATAAGTTGTTCTGATTCAACAGAAAAGATAAAAAAAATAGACAGGGCACATAGACAAGAAAAAAAGTCAGTCATAATTCCCAACAGAGTCAAATTATATTCATTTCATGATGAACAAAATCGGAAAAACCCATTCACGGATAGTCGCGAATGTGTTTTCAGAAATACACAATTGTTTCTTCAAACTCTGTCGTTTTTTTGTGTCATACATGTGGCAAGAAACAACTGACCGATGCGAACTAGCGTAGAAAAAAATCAAAAACACCACGACACTTTATGTGTTAGTTTTTGGAATCATTTTGCAGCCAAAAGTGAAACAAAATTTATGATTCCAGAGAAATAAAAAAATGGTAGTGGAAGCATAAAACGCCGAAGATGAAATAAAAGAACGCAAGGTGTAGAAGTGAACACTGAAACGGAGAGAAGCTTGCAATCTTAGAAGTTTGCCGTTTTGAGAATTCGATTCTGAGAGATCCTGAAAAATATGAACAAGACAAAATTTTGAATATTAGTTATATTTTCACAACTTTCAAGAAAAAAAAACTGAATGCTACACTTGAAAAAGCTACGAAAAAATGAGTAAACTTCCGATTTTCAGATAACAAGAAATCGTTTAAAAAACGCTAACAAAACATCTCATAAAATATTAGAGATTTTGCAGTCGACCCAAACATTCCCTCATTGGCATTTCCATCGTTTAGGGAAAGTGTTTTTCAAAAAATTACTTCGCTTCCATCCAAGCTCATCTTATCCGACATCTTTCATCCAAAATATCTCCTGCACAAAAAAAATCCGTTTTTCGATTTCAAATCCAAATATGCGATCTTTTGGTAATCCAGCCCACTGACCATTCTCAATTCTCAAATGACTTCTGGTAATGTGACTTGAGAACATCAAACGCCAGATGAAACCTGCGAATATTAGATGTTGATGCTCCCTCATTTGGACATTTTTTTCGTTCGATGTTTCTATGCACGTGTTGTTTTATCTTGATGAGCTTGTTAACATTTGCATATTTTCGTTTTCTTTTGCTAAAAATTAGTTCATTTCAAAGTGATCGGTAGAACAAAGAAATGGTACTAATCCACCCACACATTTCATCAATCATTTCGTATGGCCACTTTGTCATGCATTTTTGAACATGCTAAAAAAGTTGAATGTTTGCTTTTATGACTGGCGGAAAAAAGAAATGAAAATGAGAAAGAGAGCGGATTTCAATTCGAATATAAAAACAAAAAAGGGCCGAGTGGCGATGCGAACAACGGATGAATTTGCAATTGTTTTATGTTTTATCCGTTTGATCAGGTGCATCTAGTTTCGAAACAAAGTGAAAACTCGCGTTGTTTTGTTTGGCAATTTCACATTATCCCGCTCCCTTCCGCTCATTTTAAAAACTGTCTGTTTTCAAAAAGTCATTTTGGATTTCATGAAAACACTGCCATACGTCTTCGAGTGTCCTTGAAGAGGTTGTTGTTCTATTTTTAACTTATTCTTTCCTAGAAAATTAATTACATTCTTTGCAATCGAGGTGAATACCAATTTTTCAAGTTCTCCCATTTTCCTCATTTCCCACCTTTTATTTTTCCCAGAAATAACATTTTTTTCAGAGTTTCTGCTTACAAATTCTACATCAAATGCATTCAGCTTAAAAGTGAGTGAGTCAGATCTTGTTGCTCTCGGAGTTTGGTTTTCAAAGATTCCTAGATTATACCCTTTTTCATAAGAACTCGACACTCAATTCGGTTATGAATTCATGGAGCAAGAGAGACCCCTTATACTTGAAATAACAAAAATATTTACGACTTCTTCTCTATCCGCCCTTAACTTCAGGATCGAATCAATTTTGTTTTCAATCTCTTATCCTAATCCGTCTCTTATATCCCTCCCCATTATATACCCATAATCATTGGTTTTCTATTTTCCGCCGCTTTCATTTTCTGGAATTCACAAGCCAATTCTTTTCAATTCTGTGCTGTCCTCATACAATTTGATTTCCATATATCCTAGCTGTTTTTCTTGTGCCTTTCTTTTTTGTTCAACTACAAAAAATGCGAATGAGTGAGACCGACGGAGGAGCGGGAAAAGGCTGAAAACCAATTCTTGTTCCAAGTCCTTTCGTTTAGAAATATCTTGTTAGGAGAATGATTAGTCTAGAACTTTCCAAAAAAGTCAATTTGAAAGGTGCAAAAAGTTCAATTCAGGAGGTGATCCGTTATAGCGTTTCATAATACTAGTTTTCTTAATTTTCATCGAGAAATAGATAAAATGAACCATAATGAACCTTAAAAATATAATTCTATTGAAATGAATTTGAGATTTGAGTGCGAGAAAAAGATTCAATTTTATAAGAAACTTCGTGAACACCTTTCACAGATTCGACGATCATGATAAAGCTAATGTGTAGAAGACAAACGCATCGAAACATCTCCAGAATTTTAATAGAGTAACTCAGCTTTGAGCCCCCACGAAAAACTCTAAAGACGTTGGCGTGATAGTTGAAAGCAACTTTTCCGCTCTTGTAGACAGAAAACATCCGTCTTGATTCTTTTAAATTCTGAAATTTTCCCCTTCTCAATAAATTATTAACGAATTCAATTTGATTTTACTTATTTTCCATTTTCCCTTATCGATAATTTTTTGATGAAAGATTTTAGAAAATGATATCATGTTTTTCAACCACTTTTTGTGATATCCCTGAAAAGGAAAACTTTAAAAATTTCTCATAATCATTTTTCTGACATTTCTAGATCCACTCGTGAAAGTCAAATTTCCGGCCTTCACTCAAAAAAAAACGTGACGTTGCTCATTTCCTTCTGCCCGATTTGTATACGTCGCCAAATGTATTCAATCAGAAAAAATTGATATGATTCAATCATCCTTCTCTTCTTCTGCTGCTTATTATCCCTCATTTCATTATTTTTATATAATCTTCTGAAGCGTAGAGATTTTGTGTTACGTAGTGTGTCGACGTCAAAAAAATTCCGTTGGAGAAAAAGCGTCAAAATCAGAAAAACATCCGATGTTCTCTTTGATTTTGCAGATCTTCCAAAATAGACTACGGTTTTGACGTATTCGAGAAGAGCGTTGACATGAGAGAAGAAACATAATTAATGGCATCTAAACACGCTATCTTGCACTTGATCTTTTCACGATTCACCCTCTTTTTTTCTGGAAATTTCTTAGGTTTCAAGAACTTTCCAAAGAAAGAGTATACAAAATGAAGAGGTTAGTATCCTTTGTTTATAGAAAACTGCATAAGAACCAGTTTGAACTCGTGAGTTTTCTCAATTACGGTACAAGATTTTATCTACTGGTATACGGTATAACGAAAATTTTCTCAAAGGGGTTACCGCATTTCAGTCATACCAACATTCCACAGTCTAAACAAGACCATTGATGACGCTGATTGCTCTCACCTTTTGAGTTTTATCGCTGTGTCGGTTCCCCTTATCAGTAATCACATTTTTTTGGTTAAAATCAATAGAAATGTGGCGAAAGTTTTTTGTCAATTGGTGGGCTAAAATAACTATTGAATTTGAACCATTTGCTAAAAACCAAAGGTTCAAATTTATATGTTATGTTTTATGTTATTAGAAAAATTATTTTCTCAAGTCCTTTTTTCTAAAAATTCCTTGCTTGATCACTTTGCTTTCCAACTTCAGCATAATATATTTTTCCCATTTGACCCGTAATCCCGTTTTCCGACTTGCCCTAACTTTTTTTCCCTCCAACTAAACATTTGTAGTTATGACATCATCATTGATCCTTTTTTTCAAATAATTTGCTAGTTACAAAGCTTGTTCTTTTCTCCCATTTCTTTCCTACTAGTTTTAATTTCGCATTTTCTCACAAGACTCCAATTCCCTCAAGTCATTCGTTTCCTTTTGTGCCCCGCGCGACCCTCAAAGTTTCTGAAGACGGATGAGAGTCAAAAAAAAAGTTCGGCAATCCTGTGGTCTTTGATGTGGTTTCTTATAAATCGCCCTTGGCGTTTTCCGGGAACTCAATCAAAGCCAAAAAGAATCTTGCTTTTTTATCAGCTGTTCTCTTTCTCTTGAAGACTATTTGGTGTGCGTAAGCAACACGGAAATGAAAATTCCTGAATTTTTTCTTTCGGAAAAAAAGTTCATGAAATTTGAAGTTGGCGAAAGAGGCGAAAGCAATGAAGGATGTTGATGTGCATGGGTGAGCATCTCGAGGTGTGTGTAGGCGGAAAGTGAGATTAGGCTTGAGAAAGTTCTTCTTTCCAGCTTTGGATCATCTCTTTTGAGTTCATAAATCTGCACGGGATAACGATCATGATAATATTTGATAAATGACGTTGATCTGAAACAAATTCCATTCGAGAACCATTCGAAATACTTTCTCAAGTCCATCCAAAACTCATTTTACGTCATATTGAGATTTCGAGAAATCAGCAAAAAGTACACAGTCTTATGAATAATTTCTTGGCGCAGACAACTCCCACCTATTATTTTTTCACGGTTACCTGAGCATCTATGACACCTGAAAATTATTTTCTAATAACGTGCGTCATGAATCATGCAGAGTTTTCCTCTTCGTTTTCGTTTTCTGCTCGGAGCAATTTTTTTCCCTAGGAAAAGAACAAAAGATAGATCTGTTGAAATAAGAATACTTCCTTCCGACACAGAGGGTAATGGATCACTCCCCATTTTGTACCCTTTTATTTTCTAGTCCATTGAGATTGAAAAACGGAAGGACCCTCTTGAAGATGATGACTTCCCGCTTCTCTTTTTCATTCTCTGCATATTCAGCTTTGACTCATATTGTCCTTATTGTCCCCTTTAGTCCCATATTGCTTTTTGTAGGTCTAGAATGAAAACGAAAATTCACACTTTCTTAATGAGATGGATGCTTTTCTCCTTCTTTGCACTTCCGATATCTAAGTCACGCGGGCTCTCAATTAGCATCATTTTGAGAGCAGCTACCGTATCCTGTTATGAATAGAGGAATAGATCAAAGTTTTTCCCATATTGGTTTTTTGGGCGTTTCTGAGCTCATGAATTCCCCGAAAATTTAATCAAGCTTTAGTTTTTTAAGAACCAAATCCAATCAAAAAATGTCTGTCATAATTCATTCAAGTAATCACGCCCCCTGCTTTGAGTAGTTTTTGAATAAGTCTGAGTAGGCTATCTCCAAGGGGTTCTCAGAATCCTTCCCAGTCTATAAATGATATTCTAGATTGATGCGAGAAAACAGAATGTATCCTATCAGCTGACAGCTCTCTTTCTTGTTTTCAGTTTTCGAGAAGGGGTTGGGTTGTAGCGAAAAAAAAAAGAAAGACCATAAAATAGGATATGAGAGGAGATGAGCCAAAATCATTGAGCACGTCTGAAACAGACATATTCTTCTTCCTCGTTTTCTTTGTTTTTTTTCTAGATATGAGGTATACGGTAGATTGGTATTAGCCTTCTCAATCCAACCTGAAACTTCTACGGGAGTACGGTAGTTCAAGATGAATAACGAGATTGAATGTTTTTCCTAGAACCTTGCTTTCTTTCCCCTTATTTGGAGACATTTCTAGGAAATGAGAAAAAGGAGCAATGAAATGAGCCTGAAATGAGATGAAAGTCAAACAAACCCTTTCAACCTTGAAACCTTGAAGGGATTCTTTTCTTTCCACTTGTTTCAAGAGGTCTCTTTAAGAAACAAAAACGATAATGAGGACGGCTTTCTTTTCTACTGCTTCTTCTTTTTTTCCTGTCACAAGACCCGTTTTTGTGCTTCTCTCTGTATGTCATGCATATATGTGAGGGGACCCTTCTTTTTTTGGGTGGTGCTCTTCTATGCTTCAATGCTCTGCTCAGATATTGCCTTCAGGCGTTTTTCTGTTTCCATCCTCTCCCCGTTTTTTCCTCCTCAAAGCTTTCATCTTATTCTCGCGAGAGTGGACTGAAATAGTGCGCATTTCCCTGAGCCTTTAGAAAAAAACGGGCACGGCGACTGAAAGCAATGAAAGAGTGCGCGGGAAAAGAGTGAGAGAAAAAGAAAAAGAGAGTCCCCGCCTCATCTCCTACGCGCACGTCATCCACACAAACCCGCTAGAGACGAGAGAGCATTTTCAGATGCGTTATCGTGGCTCAGACGAAAAGAAGACGGCGTCGGAGAAGACAGCGTCGCACGCCGCGACGCCGGACCGCCTCTTCTCAAACTCAACGGGCTGCCTCCGAGCAGCTAGCACCACTCTTCGGCCCTCATACGGGATGGGCATGTGGCGAGTCGTTGTGCTTCTCGCATGCCTTTCTGCCACACACGCCGCACTCTTCACAGGTGAGCCCAGGTTGTAATCATCTAGTAGTGATAATTGTAGCCTTTCGGTTATTGTTGGTTAGCATCTAGTGAGAACTAGGGCGTGTTGGGTATCATTTTCTATCATTTTTCATTTTCTATATTGTCATTGTGTTAGTTTTAACATTTTTATTAAAACTTAGCAAAAAACTTTCGAAAACGCTTTGAATGAACTTTTTTTTTCAAACAGAAACATTTTCAATATTTTTCTAAAGCCAAAATTAAAAATTTTGTAGCCATTAGGTAGCGTTGAACCTCTAATAGAAAAGCGAAACAGGTTAGTGAACCTGCTTTTGAAAAAGTGAGCATCTAAAAAATGACTTCTTCGTTTCTGAAAATTAAATGTAGTGTGTTTTGTAGCTGACGAAATTTGAATTTTTCAAACGAAAGTTCTTACCGACAAATAACAAAAAAACAAAAATTTCTGTCTAGCCGACTTCCGTAGTTTGGTAATCTGGAGGCCAGCCTATTAGAGGTTTCACGGTACCAATCTTACGTCATTCAGATAGTTTTTTTTTGAAAAAAACTTTATTATACCAAGAAAGAAAGAACAGGTGAAATTTTTCTCAAGTGACATTTTCTTTCATTTTTCATTCATCATACTCACCTGCCCCTCAATTTCTTTTTTTCTATTTTCGCCCACACACTTTCATTTACTAAAAGTCTAGAAAAAAGAGCATGTGACTCTAGGCACCAAAGGAAGTGCAACACTCTTCTTTAGCAGACATTATCTCATTAAAAGCGTTAGAAGGTCTGTGACAGAAAGAGCTCTCACGTGACTCATGAGTGTGAAGATGTGCTCGGATTTGAAAGGAGAAAAAAGGCGGAAGTGGAGAGGATACTCTACTACTGATTATTTTGTTTTTCTGTTTGATCTTTGATAAAGTCAAATGCAGAACACAAATTTTGAAGAAAAGAGTGGGATTAAGAAGGAATAGTTGTAGTCTTTCTGAGAGAAAAAAACCCGCGAAAAAAGAAAATCCCAGCACATGCGAAAATGAGTCAGAATACAACGACAAAAATTGAATTCTCTTCCTCTTCCCTCTTTTTCTTTTCATTCACACTTTGAATGAAATTCTGAATGGATTGAGAATGAATAGGATTCTGAGTGACCAAGAAACTTTTTCTTTCTGGGTTTGTCTTTTTTAAGCACAGAGTTGACGTCGGAATTTGAAAGTTTATGAGGCTTGAAACGAAGATTTCTGAAAATACGGTGATGACTTCATTTTGGTTTCTTCTTAGAAACCAAACCTCGATTCAGAAAAATGGAAAACAGCGAAAACAGAAAAACACGCTTTAGTACTGCTTAATTATTCATTTCTAACTAACTAACCGTAGGCGAAAATCCTAATTAGAAAATTAGTTTCAAGAGTGTCTTTATAATTGTTTTTTTCTAGAAGGAGGCGCGGTCCAAAATGGACCAGCAGTTGACAAGAAAACCGTCAAGAACTTGGAAGACAATCGAAAAATGATTGATGAGTTCGCTCAGGCTCAGCAAAAATCAAAGGCTCAAGATGAACTGAACTATCAGTCCTTCTTGGAGACCATTGAGCGGGTGAACGCAGAAGATCAGGCTAAAAGAGAGAAGGAGTATTACATGGATGAAGAGGAGAAACGTCCGGAGCGCAGTCAGAAGTCTCAAGCTCAGCTCGACGATGAGTTTGAATGGATGAACGAAATTCATCTGAAAGACCATGGAGTTCCTCTCCCAAAGAAATACTGGCAGTTTTTCGGACAAAACGCTGAGGAAGAAGTTCAAAATGATGATGTGTCCAAACGTGCCTTGGGACAACCAGAAGAAGAACCGTTCGACTTGGATGACTTGTTGAAAGGTATCGTTTCAGAGTTTCAGAAAATTGGCTTGTTTTGTGTTATGTGCTTCTGTTTTTTGTTTTGTTTTTCGTTTTTTTCCCATTCTATTTTGTGGTTTTCTCAGTTTGGAGATGAGAGCAGACGGAACACAAAAAAATGGGCGGCTCAACAGAAGAAATAGAAGCAAGTGTGTGTCATGTGTGTGTTCATTTATAACGATTAGAAAAAAAACTGACAACAAGTAGTGTGACGAAGAGATATATGGAAACGCCTAAGTGTTCCAACTTGATGACTAACTTCAAGGGTTATCCTGGGAAGAGAATTGTGAGAATTCTAGAAAAGTGATCCACTGATAATATGGTCGAATGAAATCCCAAGAGAACTACCATAACCCGAGACTCAAAATAGAAAAAATATTCTCATCAAGTTTGCAGCCCCATTTCATTTCATCTCATCTCATGATCAAAACCAAATCTCGAGTTCAAAAGATTTCAAACAAACAGAAAAACGCGATGGCATGCCTTTTGATGACGTGAGGACGTGCATAGGCTTAAAAGTTGATGTTGTGTGTGCTTTCGTTTTTTTTCTCCTGTCCAGGAAGTCATATTTCCTGGAGTGCTCTCGCATGCTTTGCAAATTGCCTCAAGCAAGACGAATTACGTGGATCCCAGAAAGCCTGAAACTCGTTTCCGGAAATTGAGAAGCCGAGAGGAAAAACGGATAATTTAGTGCAGCGGGAGAAAACGCATGACTCTCCTAAATAGCTTATAATTGAGTTCATTTGGCTGGCATTGAAAGCTTTCGAGATGTGCCTTTCAGAAACACACAAAACGCAATGCAAACAGAAAAAATAGTGACGTTTAGAAATAAAAAGAGAATTTGGTTTCAGGGGAGCTGATGCTCGAGAACGAGATCGCTAAGGAGGAAGATCTCAAGAAGACTCAAGCTAATTTGGCCAAGAACACTGAGGCCGCCAAGCTCAATGTTGAATCGCTCGAAAGTGCGATGCAAACCGCGACTGGTGAGCCACAAGTGCCACAGAAGAAAGGACAAAACGAGTTTGTCTCGTTCGTCGAGCCAGAACCACAACCAGCCAAGCAGACCGTCTCGTCGCAACAAATCGACAAGCGTCGTCTTGCTACATCTGCCGAGTATTCTGGTAATGCTCCAAGATACAGCAGCAGCAGCCTCTTGCTTCTTGGTATGAGATTTAGGCGTTTATAATGAGACATTGATTACTTTCAGCTGTGGGAACCGTCATGTGCGTCGGACTCATTGGAACTGTTGCTGGAGGAACCTACTACTACAAGTAAGTACCATGGAGAGAAAACATTATCTTAATTGTTTTGTTTTAGGAACAACCGCCGAACCGAGACCCCTGATGATGGAGAGTATGCTCCATATGCTGGAACTGGACCAGGATTCCGCAAGACGAAGGTAGAGTCTCTTCTCAATTTCTAGCACTTTCCCTCTTGTACGCGTTATTAATGTTTTATGTGCTCTCAATCAAAGAAATTCTAAGATCAAGATCAAGTGGTTTTTGTTCGAAGAGTATATTGCTCATAAAAAATTGAGCTCTTTTTTCTTTTTCTTTTTTCCTCTATCTTCTTTTATGACGAATAGGTCTCGGTCGAATGAGTGAGCTAATCCATTAACAGAATTACATGTAAGCTCTCTAGGCAGAAAAAAGTGATGTGGAGTGTTTGTGTGTGTGTGTCGCGTGATTAATATTCAGAATAACTAAGTCCGGAACGAAACTGATTCGAATAAGCTCAGTTTTAGAGATATGAGACATAGAAAAAAGATTGATAAAGAAGATTTCAAAAAAGCATTTTCAGGGAAACAAGGGAGATGAGACTTTGGCCTACAAAGCCCAACTCCACCAGTACCAACAGGCCAAGCAGAAGATCATCTGTGGTGAGGACGCTCCAGGAATCATCGAATCCGATGGAGAAGATGGTGCTGATGAGGAGAACAACTACAGTGTCTACGAGTGCCCGGGTCTCGCCCCAACTGGTGACATCGAAGTGTGCAATCCGAACTTCGCCGCTCAGCCATAACGGTGCCTCGATGTACATATCGATGTGCCGACTGTATTTTTAATCGACCCTGATAATTGTGCGTTCACTCTTAAACAACTTCAACACTTTTTTTCGCATTCCAACATCATCAATTTGTCTGTCCCCCAAAATCATCTTTGTTTTTTTTCTTGTAGAAAATTCCTTCTTTTTTCACTCATCTCATCATCTGAAAAAATACTTAAAAATCCCCTCCCAAATCGTCATCGGAGGGTTCTAACCAAGAATCCATCTTCATGACTTCCTTCCTCCACCCATACATTTCTGGATTCATCGCTGTACCATCTTCTGCTTTGTTTCTAGTGCATTTTTTGTTAACACCCACTTCAATCACCCAACAACTGAGTAGTTTGTGCATAACACCGGTGAAGAGAGAGAACTTCAACATATTCGCCTGCCTTTTTATTCCACCCACACACACACACACACATTTTCACAAATCGACATCTAAAATTGTAAATTTTCCCCTATCCTATCTTTCCTTTTTTCTAATCGCCCTCGTCATTTGAAATTTTCGCAAGACCTGAAAATTTCAGACTTTCATGTCTGAGAGACTAAGTTTAAGAGATCCTTCATTAACACCCCCCCCCCCCCCAATCCATCATCAGCTCCAACGATGATTTCGTTTTTGCGCACACACCGAGTCTTACCATTTTTTATCCGAGTGAAAAATCAGGATAATAAACCCTTCATGTTGATCAATCAAGTGTTGTTTTTGAAGTTTTTGTATACCGTTAAATCTGTATTAGAAGAGTACCTCTAATATGTAGAAGGGGACCTTTAATATAAGGACGCCCCGTGGAGATCATAACGAGCATATTTTGGAAATTCAAAAGGGTTGAAATTAGTAATACTAAAATCCTCGTACAAAGTTGACTAAACACGTCACAAAATACAGGGTTGCGAACCGGGCCGAAACGGGCCGGTCACGGGCCGGCGATTTTCTTCCCTTTAAATTGAGATTTTCAATACAAAATTTATATGCAAATGTAGAACTCGATGAGATCTACCAAATGATATCAAATTCAATGAGATTACGTTGTTGCGGTTTTCTCAAATGTTTGTTAAACACACGGGCCTGAGATTTCGGCCCGTGTGAGCCCGGCCCGTCCGCTTTTTGACTTTTTATGGAGAATCTAGATACGGAATTCAGATGTTCCAACTACCATTCTGTAGATCTTATCGAGTTCTACATTTTCCTATAAATTTTGTCTTGAAAATCACAATTTAGAGAGGAGAAAATCGCCGGCCCGGTTCGCAATCCCGGCGACTTTGGTTCAAGTATATTTTCCAACAGATGTTATGATCTATTTTACAAGTTCAGAACTTTTTTTGGGTTATGGGAAAATAAAAGGGCATGCCCTTCTAATACAGATTTTAAGGTGTTTCTAGTTTTTGGAGCAAAATACAAATGAGAAATAATTGTATTTCAGGTTGTGGATCTAAAACAAGTTGACAAATTTCTTGAAAGTTTTCTGGATTTTAAAAGCAATTCAAGAAATTGTCAAGTTGAAGTTTTCCGTATTCTAAATGTAATTCAGATTGCTCCCCCCCCCCCCCCTCCCCCCCCCCCCCTACTTTCTCATCCATTTCTAATTTTTGCAAGACTCTAAGAATCGCAAAAAGTGTCAAAGGGAGTTAGTACATCTATTTAACTACTATCGTAAAATCGCATTCATTCTCCTCGGTTTAATGGGTTGACAGCAAAGCACAACAAAACACAAAATCACGCACTTTGCCGCGAGAGGAACAATGGATTAGTTTAATGAAGTGGAAGAGCAAGAATTGAAAAATGAGGAAACAGGAGAAAGTGACGATTCATAGGAGTGAAATAATACCTCTGATAGTGTAGCAAAATATAACAAAAAAAAGTGAAATATGGTTTTGGATCTAGTTCAACTTTTTGAAATAATATAATTTTGAAAATTTCTTTTTCAGTTATAAGTTTGACTGATTTTTCGGATATATTATTTTGGTATTCTACAATTAAAAAAATATATACATACAGTGCGCGTCATAAATATAGGACCCCCCCCCCCTCCCAAAAGGGTGTATTGAAAAAAGTAGAGAAGTTATGAAAATTCTGTGAATGCAGTTTTGTTTAGCATGTCACAAAACCTCTGTTGGTAAATTTTCAGAAAGATCGAGCACGTTTGGAGCATTTTGTGCTCAAAAGTCACATTTTTTGACCTCGTCATAATGATAGGACCCCCCTGAAAATTGAAAATGTCATCATATTTCCGAACTTTTTCTGGGAAGTTATCATCTAAAAACATCAGTTTTGTTCCAAAAAACTATTATTAGTTGGTTTCCATCGAAATAAACCCTTTTAGCAAATTTTGGAAAAATTCATTTTTTCGAATTTTGGAAATTTACAGCAAAATTTCTTCACATCCGGAAAAATGAAGTTTTTCCTCGTATAGAGTAAGCCAAACTATTCCAAAGTATTATGAGCTCTCTGAGGAGACAGTCCAATGGAGGTTTTGTCTGGAAATTCATTTTCTGATGAGAAATCCACGCTATTCTGAAGCTGTTCTGAAAATGACCAAAATGCCAAAAAAAAAAAATTTCCTCCAAACTTTGTCAGAGGGTTTATTTCGATGGAAACCAACTAATAATGGCTTTTTGGAACAGAACTGATGTTTTTAGATGGCAACTTCCCAAAAAAGTTCGGAAAAATGATGCGATTTTTCAATTTTCAGGGGGTCCTATCATTATGACGAGGTCAAAAAATGTGACTTTTGAGCACAAAATGCTCCAAACTTGCTCGATCTTTCTGAAAATTTACCAACAGAGGTTTTTTGACATGCTGAACAAAACTGCATTCACATAGTTTTCATAACTTTTCTACTTTACTCAATACCTCTTTTTGGGAGGAGGTCCCATATTTATGTCGCGCACTGTATATGATTTTGGATCTAGTTCAGTCAATTTTCCATCACTTATAACGGAAACATAAGTGTGCTCACAGTAAGTTATTATAAAAAAGCTTTTTTTCTCAAAACTTCATTTAGTGAGTTTGTGAAGAGACCGAAATTTCTGGTATTGTAATATTATCCAACTTTCCCAAGTTTCATCGCGCTCCATTGCGAAATTAGGTCAATTCAAAATTTTAAGCTTTCCCGCTCACTTTTTTCTCATGTAGGTCACGTCAAATATGAAAAATTTTGTTAGTTTTGCAGTTTTGACGTGACCTACAAGAGAAACAAGTGAGCGGGAAACCTATAAATTTTGAGTTTCCCCAAGTTCGCAATGGAGCGCGATGAAACTTGTGATGTTTCGATAATACTTGGAAATTAACTGAATTGATCAGAATATAGTAGACAATTATCTCCGATTTTGGATGTTGGAAACGCTATATCAAAGAATAGTTATTTCTGATGTGAATAGTATAATATTAACAAGGATCCGTCTGAAATTCCTTTCATAAAGTTCTCACAAAATTATTTCGCAACTTTCAATCACTTCCACTACATTGTACTTTGCACCGAATCCATTCAGATCCTCTTTGTAATCCGCATGAAAAACGGTGCCCTATCAGATTACCTGGGGATTTGTCCATTCTACCGTTTGTAAACTGATCGTTTTTTGATCTGATCAAAAATCGGATATTCATAAGTTTGCAAAATTATTAATCTCTGGGTGGTCTCTCGTGAAATGATCATTTCCAAAAGTCCCTCTGTTATCAAAACTTGCAATCTCTGTACCCCATCCCCATCAATCCTTCAATCTAATAGCTTTTTCACTACAGCTAATCCCATTATCCATTATCATCTGATGAAGATGCTTCGGCAACATCTCTCCAACCCGATCGCACCAACCCATCAATCCCATTTCCCCTCAAAATATTGGTAGATGTTCGGTGTGTGTGTAAAATTACTTCAGATGATATTACTTTGAGCATTGTGTCAATGGGAGGATAAGAAGAAGAACAAGATAAGAGATGATGATTGGGTATACTGTAAAATAACAACTCGATACAAGAATACTTTATCTTATCCTGAAGAAGATTATTTGGTGTACGATATTTTATACATTTCAAAAAGAAACATTTTTTTCGAAACCACATCAAACAAAAGTTTATGATCTGTAACGAAATTTGAACTGAAATCCATAAGTATTGCAAATTCAGACGATTTTAATAACGATTTTAGTTTTCGACACTTTAGCCAGTCAAATCTTTTTTTTAAATTCCTTTTTTTTTTCATTTACTAGGATGTTCCCTATGACAGCCTACTGTACCCTAATTATGGGTACTGTTACCCGATCTTGATTACTGTATTCTGATTCTGATTGATCCATCCTGATTCTGGTTATTATATAATCTTACTAAAACCGACCCCTTCATTCCAAATACGGTCCCATTTTTCATCATGACTAATTATCTCTCGCAAAAAAAAGTTTAACCTGCCAGATGGGTGTGCTGTCATCATTCATTGTAAATATCGTCATCTTAACCTCAGATGACCCTCCACCGGCTGTATTTTTCTTTGTCTTCCTACACTCCCCCGCGGTGTTCTCGTGGAGGCAATCAGAAAATAAGCACAGGTCATTTCGTCGAGAACTCGGAGGTCTCTCCACACCAAACTGTCTTGTCTCTCAAAGATAATGATCCACGACAAACAGTAATATGATAAATATGTAACAGTCTGAACGGCCGAGACCAAAGTGAGGGGGCCCCCGCCGATAGGCAAATAGGAATGACGTTGGATCCCCCACTGCAAAACGGTTATCGGCCCGCAATCAGGATATTTATCTTCACTCCACACCTATTATTTTGTCCACGATCTTTGACCGAGAACCCCGTCGCACTATTTGGATTGATATAAAGTTTGACATGGGTATACTGTAAGTGAGCATTCTATTCACATGAAAACGAACAACATGTTTTGCCCCTGTCACATAAAAAAGAACTTTGGCTGATAAAACGGAAATCAAAGTTGATTGACACAATCCAGAACATGAATCGTATTCGAGTCAACAACTCAAAAACCCAAATATAGAAATGATATCTATAAGGAAGTGAACATTTTAAGATGGTACACAAGCTAGTTCAGTGTGTCGCCCCGGGACAAAAATCCCGGGAATCCCGGGATTTGAAATTTTTTTTTGTCCCGGGTTATCCCGGGTTGGGATTTTCCCGGGATCACGTGACCCCGGGATCCCGGGATCCCGGGATTTGAGAAATGATATCCCGGGTCCCGGGATGACGCAATCCCGGGATTCCGCTTTTTTTTCTAAAAATATCCCGGGATATCCCGGGATTTTATGGTTTTTTTTTTGGAGTTTTTCCCCGATCTATGTGGATTCAGTCAGAATCCACGATTTTTGTGTGCTAAAAACACGCAATTTCACTGAAAAACTCAACGTGGTATTTTTTTTTCAAATCCCGGGATTTCATCATCCTAGAGTCCCGGGATGAATCCCGGGATGAAAAATTCAAAACACGTAATCCCGGGTTATCCCGGGAAATTAAAATTTCAAATTTCAAAATATTCCGGGATATCCCGGGATTTTCGTCCCGGGGCGACACACTGAGCTAGTTGTTTTTCCTACAAACTTGTGCCTTAATCCCTTGTCGAACTCTTGCTATGCACTTTTCCCGAGAAGAAAAAAATGAATTGACTTGAAGAATTCGAAATGAGAGCTATTCCGGAAACCAAGTCTTCTGTCAGTTTTTGTCCCTTTTCTATTTTTCGATTTGTCTATTCAGTTTCATTTCAAATGCGCATTTTTCATGGTTTTAGCCAAACGCACGTTGCTCCTAAGCTTTTGAGTTTTTCCTTATTTTCTCACAAAAAATTTCGAATTAGTGAGAACTTGTCTGAAAGGATATTTTTAGTGATTTTTTCCTAGAAATTCCCGTTGAGAAGGATTTGCATAAGTACACGGTTTTTGATCATTCTACGTTCTGTTAGCCCCTTTTTGAAACCTCCACTAAAGTTCCAGTTCTATCTTTTGTTCGAGTGACACGAAGTTCTGAAAAATATATGAGCAAACACGTTTTTCCCATCTCTTTTCATCTTTTTGCAAGTTTCGGAAAACTTTTTGAATATGAAATTGTGCGTTTCGAATTCAAAATGTGAACCAAACAATGTGAGCAATGTACGAGATCAAGGAAACGGGGAAAATGGGATCATACCACAATTTTACATCGGATAATCGAAAGAGCAAGAATTTTATGAATAACCAGGAAGTCGAGTGCATCTGAGGGCTTGTTGAAAACTACAATTTTTGAAAGCATCGGAAAAGAAATTCGGGTTTAGAATCGCATTTTAAAATTTATTTTTTTGGGTTCAGTTTTTTGGAGACAACTTTCCCTATTATGAAATCTTTTCAGTTTTCTTTATTATTATTGTTCCTATATTATCGTTCTTAGAAACATAATTAGTACAAACCCGCGTTGAAGCTTATTTTCTCGAGCTGATTTCAATTGAAAACCTTTTGTTTTAGAATTTCCTCTTAAAATTAATTGTAGTCCTTTTCAGTTCCTCCTTCCGATGGTTTGCATACCTTCAAGCAATTTAAAGATTTGAAAAACGCTTCCAGTCCCCCATTCAAAAGTAATTTCGTCCTCTACCACTTCAAGAAAAAAGATATACCACCACCAATTTGTACATCGTTCACCACTGAGACCCGCCGTGGTCATAAAATAAGGTTTTCCTCTCCCAAAACACACCGGGACCGGTCGTAGCAACTTGAAATGATGCATAAACTGTGTCTAGTCATCTTCGATATCCGTGTTCTCTCCACTCATCTTTTTCTCACTTCTATATTTTATCTTCCACCGGTCTCGAATATATAGATATTTGTATCACATTTCTTTTCTTCTCACCGCAAGCAACCTCACCCAAAATTGCGATGTGACCTAGACCTCGGTTGCGTGTATTGTTTCTGGTAGCTGCTGAGATTGGATTTACACAAACAATTTGAAAAATATTGACAGATCTTTTCTGACACAACAACAAACAAAGATAAACAAACGGATCCTCACCTTGAGTGTTTTTCGATTGTTTCCAGACTCCGATTGAATTTTGGATCAACAAATCAGAATTTGAAGATCAACAACAAACAAAAAATTTATTTGGAGGGGGCATATGGCAATGGCAACACACGCGATCTCGTTTTTCACGCCATTAATTCTGAATCGCTCTATCAAGATGGCGGAACGAAGGTCTAAGGACGAGGGCTTTGATGTCGGCTACTGTATGCGTACATCTGTTTCGGCTGATTCGTATATGTTGTTGAAGAGGAGCCACTTTTTCTCCCCTGATTAATATTTGTAAATGCATCAATGAAACAATTCTAGTTTTCCCCTTCCGACCATCCTACATACAAAAGTGCGCACGCAACCTAGCGTATAATTGATAATACATATGAATGTAAGAGCCCCGGCCATGAGTAAAGAACAGTGTCGTGTTTGTGCAGGTGGTCACGGGAAACGAAGAAGAATAGGAGAGAGTGTTACTCAACAATACGGCTTTTCATGTACCCTCAAAGTAATCCAAACGGTAGCTGACGCATCATAAATAATCTATAGACACCTTTCAAACTTTGGGGTCAATGAATACACTAAGTTACACATTATCTAGGTGCAGATGCACCCAGAAATGTGTCATCTACTTGATTATGCATTCTCTATTAACATAGACTTTCAAATTGAATCCAAATGAAAAATTCGGTCCCTTTTCGCTAGTACTTGATCTCTAGCTACATTTCAGTTTTGTCAACAAAAAAACTCGAAGAACAAATACTCCTTTGAAGTTTTTTGTGTGAAGTGGGGGGAAGAGCATGAAAAAGACTCAACTTCTCGCGGTTTCACGTAACATATTGGTTTTCTCGCTCTCACCTCTAGGCTTTAGGTTCCCAGCGACGCCGCGCCGGGAGTGTGTCTGTGTATCCAACACAGTGTTTGTTGAAGGTGTGTGGGTCAAAGAATGGTTTATAGTGTCTGAGGGAAATACACCTCGACGGGAGGCTTAGGAAACCGAGAGTGCTTGATCTTTGCGGTGTATTGAATCCTTGGTCTTTCGATTGGTTTTGGATGGAAAAGTGGAAGGAAATAGAAGGTGCTATAGAGATGTATATTCAGACCACCATGACAAGGATACTTCAGATTCAAGAAGGACGTTTAGGAAAAAGTGGTACGTTAATTTCTCTGAAAAAAGTCCCTAACTGTTTCAAAATTTTTGTAATGCTGATCTTCGATAGCATCCCACGATCATCATTTTCTCTTCCCATTCATCACGAGGAACTTTTTTTTGATTCGAAAAAAAATTCAACGCTATTCTGGTGCACATGACCTTGGTGCCAGGAGCCAATTATTACAGCCGTATCTTTTGTCCCCTTCCATCTGTGCTCTTCGGTTCCACTTCGTTCCATCCCCCGATCAAACGAAAAGCTCAGCTGTTAGGGGTGTCGAAAGAACACATGAAGGCAATCGGTCTTATGGAAGTCGAGATAGGCGAAGAGAGAAGAAGAAATATGGTCAATTTTTTTCATTTTGCGATTAAAAACCAAACGTGTCGTCGTTTTTTCTCTCTCTTCTTCTCAAAAATCTCTGAGTTTATGACAATGAAATGATTGACTGGTTTGATGTTGGAACGCTTCTATCATACACTCACACACCCTAAATTTTCTCTCTTCTCAATTTTCACAGAGAAGAAAAAAATGGGAGCAGAGTCGAAAGTCAATGTCACATGCGATGGAAATGACAAACTTTTTTCGTCTCATGTAGTTTGGCACTAGCACGTAATCAGTCTTGTGTACCGTTTTTGACGAGACACCATTAGGTGTTCGTTTGGATTCAAATGTATGATAAGAGCCGCGGCGTCATAAGACCTTCGCCGAAAAAACCAACGGTCGAATTTTCGCTTTAACTGGACGCGAAAACTGTCATCACCAAATCATCGCTGCAAGAACAAAAAGAAGAAGTTGCGAAGTGAAAGTGTTAGATTCTTCGAAACAGTGATTGATGAGGCAAAAATTGAAGAGAGTGTAACATGATAAACTTGTCCCTAACTAAGATCATGTTAGAATGTTTCCCGCTGGGGCGTTATTTCAGTTTCTCTTCCAATTTTTCTCCATCCGTGCGTATGAATTGACCCTTCCGAAAGAGAAATAAGTAGGTGCGAAAGGTGTGAGATCAAAAATTCAACATCTGAACAATTCTTGTACTCACATTTCGAGTATGCCTGGATGGAAAGATTGAAGATTGTAGTAGAGCAATTCGGAAAAAAAGAAATAGTTTTTGGTATTAATTTCAAGGTGCCGAATAAAATGGAACTGTCTGAATCCCCATAATCATTTATGACTGACTGCCCCCATTGGAAAATTGGAAAGCCGCGACACCGCGCATCACCTCTTAGGTCGTTTTTTTAGGAATTATGCTAATTGTTTTTCCACTCATTTTTCTTATGTCCCTCACCGCCCTTCAGCATTCATCATTTTCTTCTTCTTTTTTTGCGCTGTCTCCTCCAGTCCTTCGAAGAATGGATAATTGAATTGAGATCGAGATGGTGGGAAAGGGACGAAGAAAGAATTTTGTGTTGTTGTTGTTGCACACATCTCAAATTAAATGAGATCGAAGAGAAGAAAATGTACTTTTTTTCTCGGCTAGTTTAGCTGCAAAGGATAATGAAATGAGATGAATTTTGGTGTCTTCTATGTACCCCTTGTTGGTATTCCAAAGGATTTTCTCCCCTCTAGCCAAGAGAGGAAGAAAAAAAGTGTCCAACGATCAGTTTTGACTCCGATTGTATAGTGTGTGCACAAATACTGCACCGATTGTGATGTTGATGAAACCGATGCCGCCTCAATTGTTGATCGATTGGACAATTTTGTACGTACCACACCTTGATTTTTGAATTTCAAAGTGGACAATAAACCAGGAAAAGTTTGCAAGTTTGGTTAGATTGTTATGGAAATTGAGAAAAAGTGATCCCTTTGAATCTGAATTTGAATCGTTTCCTGTTTTCAAATTCAAACAAAAAACTGCAGTTTCCATCGTAATCCCACTGCACCATATATAGTTTTTATGTCAATGTGAATTAGTCGACAGCTTAACTTTGCAAAACCCCCAACACTTTGTTGTTTTTTGTACCGACTGTCCGATTGGTAATGACCAGTATTTTCATCATTGCATGTGTTCAACCGTGACAACCTCGTCCGAAAACGAGGGCACACGCAAAAAGGACACGAAATATTAGTGTGGGACGAGAGGAGAAGAAGAGAGCGGGTAGCAAATTTTGGGCAGCTGTGGACCAGCTGTCCTTCCATTCTTCTATCGCGGTTTTCTTAGCCTTCGGAAAAAGACTGGGCAAAAATGCGAGGTTTTTATTGGTCCTCTTCTTTCCTTCAATGTCATAAAAACTCAAAACGTGGTGTTAATTAGCCCGGCGGGCCCATTCCACTCATCTGTCTGACGGCAAAAAGACCCCCCCCCCCCCTTATTTATTCATCCGCTTGCCCAGTGATCAAAAACCAGGCTAATTGTGGATGGGAAAAGGATCGTTCGAATTCGGAAATAGTACTTGGAATTCTGAATTGTTTTCGAAACAAAGAACCCCTTTGAAGAAAATAGTTGATAGATATCCCTTCCGTTGTTTTCATTCTTTCGACGTCACAACCAGTGCACTTGGAGCTCGAGGGAGCCAAAGTCATCGGCAGTCGTCGCTGGTAGTTGAAGACAGTGCAAAAAGTGCATGCCTAGAATACGAAAGCATCACCAAATGACGTTCTTCCCTTAGCTCCAACTTCATCAATCTTTCAATCGCAGAGCTTCTTCTTCTTTTTCTGATGGATGGATTAGATTAGTTGCGACAATTGGCAACTTTCTCACCCCAACGTCCCTCGACCAACAATTTTCACATATTACTCAAACGAAAACTATCCCTTTCCATGGTGGGGAGAAAGTTGAGGCGAAAGATGAAATGACTGCCAAATTTTCAAATTTGGGACGAAAGTGAGAAAATGAAATTTCGAGAAATTTCTGGCCCTGGATAGGTTTGGTTGACTGATTCTCGTCAAAATCACATTTCTTCTTTTCCCTTTTTCTTCTTTTTTTCTGGTTTCTTCAGAAAACGGAAACAGAAAAACATAAGAAAAAGAAGAGAAACATTGAAATTCGGAGTAGAGAATCCAGAATCAAATGAGATCCACATGTTTTGATATTCGATCGGAGCAATTCATATTAGAATGGATTCGATCAAACTAGGCACATATTTTTTACGCTAACTCTTTGATTCTCCCCCGCCGGCGACGGCCTTCCTAAAGTGTTTGGTTCAATTTATGCGCGGCGGTATGTCTCCTCTCTTTTTTCTCCTGACGGGAAGGATTGCATACTTATTGACTCAACGGACAAGCTTAACGCCTGTGCAATTTGTACGTACGTACTGTTTGATCGGTCTGTGATCATCAAAATAATCAGAAATCGGCGGGAGAGGGCTCTCGGTGCACACCGGCGGTCTCTCTTTTCTCTTTTGAAACTGATATGAAGATCAGTCCTTGGGAGCAATAAGTGATAGGGAATATTCTAGAAAAATAAACATTCCTTACAACTATTTTATAGATCACCAATATTTTCATGTTGACTAAAACTACAGGTAGACAAAACATGATCTTTTCCAAGTGTTTTGAATCGTAACAATCGTTTGTTCCCTCAACCGAATCGAACTGTTTTTTGTCTCCCAAATATGATCGAAAAAACACACTTTGTCTTCTTTTTTGTTCTTCTTCTTCTGCCTCTTCTCACTTCATCTCGAAAAATGGCATCGAAAAGTGAGTGTTGGTGAATGTGTTGGCGGAAAAAGGGAAGGCAATCTAGAACGAGTACATTTTCAAAGTAAATCGATTTGCGCGCTCACTCAGGCGCAAACCTGTTGTTGTCGTTAATTGAGAAGACGTCGAGCGAGGTAATCTAGATTGACAGCTCGTTGTCGCATCGCTAATTTACACGATACGGGTGGTCAAACTAGATGTGACATGGCAACATTCGGTACGTGAAATTATTTGACCCCTCGCGTTTTCCTTTGGCCAAAAGTCAAATTGTTGCTTTTGCTTTCGGCCCCCCGAGCCCTCCGCTCAAAGTAAAAGCAATTACCACATAAAAGTGCAGGAAACGGTTATGTACTGGGCAGTGAGCTATGGGGGCCAATTTCTTAGCTATTCATACAATTTTCTTATGACATCCCGACATGTCGGAAACCCATAACATGACAGTTTATTACCAAAACTAATCAATCAAAAAATTATTTTCGGAAAAATTGATAATAAATCTAAATTTTTGATCTAATCAATCAAAAAGTATCCCTTTTGATTTAACATTTTTTAGCCTTCAAAAATACAGTACCCCTTCCGTTTTTCAGAGAACATGATTTCAAACTGATCGATTGACCACCTAAGAAGAAAACCTCATTGACTCAAGTGTTGCCATTTTTCTCGATGTTTTGTTTTTTGAAGCGACCCCGAGACCACGGTGGCGCCGACCCTTCTCCCTCCCCTAGGCCAGTAGAAATGAGACCCCCCCCCTTTTCCACACACTTCTCATTTCTTTTACCTCACAGAGTGTGTATATGCAAACAATTCAAGAGTAGATGGAAAAACGGACGGCGAAAACATTTCGAATTTCACTATGGGGATGAACTCTGCAGTTGTTCGTAGACATGAAACTCAATACTTTCAAGCTTTCTAGTCCTCCCCGGGGTGGGGTAGGGCTCTCAGACATTAGATACTTGAATTGAACAAGTCTGATCTTTTGATTCACTTGTCTGTGATCGGGCTAAAGAGCAAACATGCTGTGCTAGACAGTCTGGTGAATAGGTCGGGAAACAATGGACAAGGTAATTACACCCTCTTGTCTATTATAAGTAAGAAAAAAACATGAACCCCTCCTTCTGTTCTCATTTCCCCTTGAAGCTTCCGTTTGCGTCTGTAAGAAGTCTTTTGTCGGGATAAAGAAATTTTGGTTGACGAGTCAGCACTAATAATTGGGTTGTGGAGGATGAGAGAGAGGGTGGCTGACCTTGTTACCCGTCTTGGTGGTCCCTTCTTCAAATTGGTTCGGCTCAACTTAACTTAGAACGAAACGACAAAGCCAAGGAGAAGATGAGGAAAAACTTGACAGAGATCTCTTGCCCTGATCATGGTACCAAACTAACGCTTTGATTCTCCCGATTTCATGATGTGTGCTCAAATGACAACTGTTGTGAACATTGGCCAATCGACTCTAAAAGTTCATCGTGATGTAATCTGGAAGAGTGAAAAGCAATTTCAGCATCCAACATCCCTCTTTTCTATTCAACAACTTTCCACAGTCTTTTTTTTCCAACCGACCGCCAAAAACTACCCTAGCACAGTAATTTGTCAATCATCCGGGAACGAGACGAATGAAACGTGACAATCATAGGGTAGGTTATGGGGAGAATGTGATTGAGGCTTGCCATCCTCGTCCTGCCATCCCCTTGTTCTTCTTTTTCTTTTTTCTTCCAATTCGGCCCGAGAAGCCAATAACACAACTCGTCATTTGGAAAGATGAAATATGGGTTTGATAATCGTCGGGAAGAAAGAGGAAGAAAACTAAACCCCCTAACATCAAGATGTTTTCGTGTTTCAGACAAACTGGAAAATAAAAATAAAATCAAGATCTTCGATCACCACATACCGGAGCCAAAAGTAATCTGAAAAGCAACACGAACAGGACAATAGTATTTTTTTGTTCGAGCCTTGATACCTCTGGTCTCGGCGATCAAGGACCAGCGTAAATAAGTACTATTAAATTGAGCGGTCTGATAGCACAGACACCTCAAATGATAGTAAACGAAAGAAACGAAGCGTCTAGAATGTATTGTTGGTATTTGCTCATCATTACGTGATGGAACAACCGGTGAGCATCATCTCCCTCTCTCTCTCACTGTTTTCTCCAGAAACCAACGACGAACAGAGGGAGGGGAAAAAAACAACAATCCAAGGTGTTTGATTTTTTACAACCGATTTTGTTGCCGTGTACCTCGCCTTGATCTCTGTTACTTCTGAATTAGTTTCAATATTTTGGATTCCTGGTGTGTTTTTTTCTCACGGTTACTGTAAAACACTTGTTTTCTCGACCAATGTGTTCCTGAAGAAATTGATATTGACTGCGAAAACAAAAAAAAGATCGTTTCTTGCGATTAGTACCCCCTCCTTCGTGTGTCCCAAAGCGGTGAAGAAGCGTTTGAGATGCGTGGAAAACGGAGAAAAAAGGCATCAAGATTTGAAACCTCTTCTCTCGACTTCCTCACTCATTCTCGCGTTTCTCCATTTGCTCCTCTTGATATATATATATTTTTTCCATGCTCAAGTTTCTTTTTTTCTGTTGCCAAATTTTTTCTTGCAATAGCTAATCCTGCATGAATGGAAGTTTTTTTTCACGGCTGCAGAGAAAAAATCAGTTTTTTTATAATTTCCATTACTATTATTGTGAATACCGTGTAGAACATTTCAAATTTTATTAGACCCTAAAATACGTACTTCAATAAATTCACCTGATTTTCAGTTCCCTCTCTATTTGACAACAGTCATTCTTTGAATCGTCATGACTTTGTTGAATGTTGTCAAATGCACTCGGTCCAAAGAACATGCCCCCCCCCCCCCTCTCTTCTCTTCTTACTCTCGTTTTCTTTTCCTTCCATTCATCTCAACCTACCGTATACCACCATTCTGTATAACTATCTCTCTTTCCAATTATGAACAATGTCCATGACCTCGCCTGCGTTTTTTTCTCGTTTGAAAAACAGGAGAATGGACGGTTTCATTCTCCCTTTCCTCTCATGAGTGACCTTTTTACACTGAAAAAAATGTAACGACTGAAAGGGAAAACTGGAAACCGCCATTGCAGAAAAAATTAACCTTTCGATCGACGATTGATGCATAGTTAAGCGGCAACTGGGAAAAATAATCAAATTTGAAAAATTTTAATGACTACGGTATAAAGAAGGTGTATGAGAACCTGATGTCTGTCACATCTTCATTTCCATCGTATTCTCATAATGTACACCGTCTTTCGGTTTATCAGCTGGCCTCGCTTTCAATTTCTTGTAAGAAGAAGAGACCCCCCTAACGCCTCGTGTTGCTGTTTCTCTCACTATCCGCAAGGCACCCCATGCTGTGATGATACGGTAGAAAATTTGGGGAAAGAAGAAGAAGGGATGGGATAGCGAGAAAAAGATTTATAGACTATTGTACCCAAACGTCTTTTGAAGTGGAGTAGTAAACCCTAAAAACCCAAAACAGCCTCCACACAAAATATGTCGGGGGTATTATTTAGTGCCATTTGTTCATCCCCTCACATTTTTCTCATCCTCCTGTTCCATCTTTCCCTATTTTCCTGCGCGCCGTGATAATTTATTCATCCGGTAGAAGGGAAAAGACTGGTCTTTGACTTTATTACTCTTTCTGGCGATTTACTGCTGAATCGAAAACATCTTTTCTCCCTCTTTTGGTTTCTAAAAGAGGTGCCACGTCACCTGAAGGTATCGTAATAAATGGTCTAGCCACAGACGCTAAAAATCTAGTTTCTCGCTTCCTGGCCCACTTGTTTTTAGTTTTTAGTACATAGACCATGACGATAGATTCGTTATTGTTTCTTTGAAATCTCAGTTGTATTGTGTGCCATTGGATGAGCTCTCCAGACAACTCAGCCAGACATTTCTTCTTATTCTTGCTCGTAGACTCATCCGCAGTTTTACGTTTACTCGGGAAGTAGCCCGTGGCTCCAGTCTAGCGCATAGACTCGAGCATAGTCGGATTTCACAATGAGTGGCACTTTGTGAGATGATGAGATCACAACTCAGAACACAATTATTGCAAAACGAAACACGGGTGAAAAGCACTCGAGACGGAGGACCCCCAGACCATTCCCTGTTTAGGCTTTTTGTGTGCTGTATGACGACGGTTTGAATAATTCAGAACTGGGAGCACATCTCCTATTCGTCGCCCGAAATGGACCTTTTGTGTTTATTTGTTCTATATTCTGGTCGTGCGACGGCTGGCGAAAATGAAAATTTAGGTGCGGAAAAATGGGATCGGATAGAAGGGAAATAAAGAGAAAGAGACGGTCTAACAATCTGTTTTCCTTCTTTGTTTGGATCTCTCGGAAAGGCCGGCCCGATTTCCACGCAAACAGCCTCTCGCATCAAAAATCGTAAGGCCTACTAAAGGGAGAGAGGTCGTAAAATTGAGTGATTCACTGCCTTTAGTTTCCCTTTAATTTCTTCCCCGGGTAATAAGAAGTTAATGGAAAACACTCCAGACATAGCTCTCTCTCTCTCTCTTTCTCTCTCTCTCTCTCTTCTCTAATTTCCCCTTTACTTTTTCTGTAATTGATTTGAAATCCCGTTTCGTTTCAACACGTCGAGGGCAGTGCCGTGGTCACCCCATCATACAATTTTTTATCAGTTATAGGTTATCAATCAAAATGTCGCGGTTAGAATTTTTCGTCGCCTCTTTTCTCTTCCTCAACATTCACTTTCACACCAGGAGGTGCAAAGGTTGAACCTTTCCCCATTTGCAGACAGTACATATTCTGTCTCCCGTTTAATCCATCCGCACAGAAAACTTGAGCAAACATATAAACATTAGAGCGAGAGCAAAAGAGGCAACACTTTTTTCTCCATGGCTTGTCCTCAGAGAATCGAATGTGTCTGGGAAGGGGGAAAGTCTTTTGAAGTCTGGAGGCAACTTGAGATTTATCGCTTGTTCACGTTAATTAAAGTTGTCGGCGAAACACAAAAGAAATGTCGTTGTTGCTCTTCGGGACCCTTTGTCGCCGGCGCATTTCAATCAATGTCAACTGGAGTTTCTTCTCTGGGAGTCTCGAGCCACCCAGCCCTTTTCTTCTATGATCCTGCTGACCTATCATTGTACTATTTGCACAGACTACATGATTCCAAATCCGATTTTGCAGTCATGGTGGTATTCGTATGAATATACATCTATAAAAACCTAAAGTGAAAGTGAAAATGAGAGAGAAAAAGGGTTTAAAATTTAGTGTTGCGCTTATAGACTGTCTGACCTGTTTCTAGTTTCAATCGAGTTTCTTGCCAGCCCGAGACCACTATTTTCCATTCCGCTGATAATGAATTGAGAAAAAAGTGGTAGTACGGTATACGCATTGTGATAGAAATGTTGTGTTTGGTGGGGACGAAGCAAACACAAAAACGTTTTGATAACCAAATTAATGTACTTCACTTTCCCTTTCTCTATTACAAAACCTTTCATGGTGTCCAATACAAAATAGAGAACCATAATTTTTACTGCAAGACAAGCGCGCTATTTCTCTTTCATCTTGAAGCACAAAGAGTTGTAAAAAGAACTTTTACCTGCAGAGTTCCGTGTAATGTTCAAGCTGTATGGAAGTGGAAAACACATTTTCTTAAGCCGCAGGGTTTTATTGTTGTGTTTACGTGTCGACTGAATACATATACATACATTTTCGGGTGATGGAAAATGGAGATGACGGCTGTTCGTTTGTATTACCCGCTGATCTGAAATTCTGGGCGGTTCCTTTTCCCATCCCAGTAAGTACCTTGCATAAATTACATTTGAAAAAAAAACAGTTCTTTCTTCTCAACTTCCCTGTTTTGTTGTTTTCGACGGCAAGAGAATCAGGCCAAAAAATTTGGAGATCTTTCGCCTCTCGTAATTCATCTCCTTCATTCTTATTCCGACAGACAGACCGAAAAAATTTTCGTGTGCAACACTTGCAGAAAAACGCAACAAAAGAAGAGAAAAGGCGTGAATTGATAAGATTAGATGATCCAAACGGTGAAAAGAAAAAAGTGCACTTATCGAGACGAGTCAACCTCTGCGAATCGGAGCAGAATTTAGATGATAGTGACTGATGGCGGACTGATAAAACGCGAGTACGAGCTTCTCTCGACAATTGCTCTGGTCCATCTGGTTCACCTTCTCCGTTACACAAAAATGAAAGAGCGAAGTATATTGCAATGCACTTTATCGAGAAATGACTGGTTGTAAATTGTCGAATTTGGTTGCTGGTTTCTATCACCCAAATCATTTTCATTTTCTGATTCCACGTAGGCTCCGAGCAGTCTTTGGGCATATCAGTGTTTTTTGGCGGGAACGTTGTCAAGACAAGTCACTTGACTCACTGGCTGATTGACACCTTTTTGACGAAAAACCCTCAACAAATGGTTTCGCAACACAACTTTCGACTGAAACAGTGAGTGGTGAACGCGGTTATCAGCCGTTTTCATCTTGTTATGCGCTCCCTTAAGGTACTGCCAACTATTATTTTCAATACGTTGCATCAGATTACAGACCATAGGTGAAACCGGGTGCCTAAGTTTCCAAGTTTTGAATTCAACAATGGTCATCATCGCATTTTTTTTGGATTTATTCTTCTTACACCATTCCGACAACAACGGAAATTAAATATCCAGGATGATGTTTTCTGAATCAGATAGTCCATTGGTTTATGTTCATCGGGCCAGATTATCATCTTTCGGATAAAATTATGATGTCATTTGATCGTACACCAGTGCCGCCAGATGGTGTCAGCAGGTGTTGAAACAAGAGGCCATCCTCTCAGGCCCTTACTCATTCTCAGATGGTTCGGCATTTTTTCTCATCCATTTTCTTCCTCCTCTCCCAACCACTAAAACACAAACTTGGAAATTTGGAAATGAATCGCTGGGGAGGAAGACACCAAAAACCGCGCCCGAGTGACTCTCGACTCCACATTTCCTGCTCTTGAGAGCTCCGTAATTTGCGAGCCCATCTCAAGATTACATCATCCTGTTGGCCTTTTGACCGAACGTCTACAGTAGTCCTTTCTGTCTTCACACCCATAAATTCTCATATCCCAAAGCGCTCATTCTGATGCAATCTTTTGTGAGCCTCTTTTTTACCCAAATCTTCTTCACAGCCTGTGCGAACGTGAGCGAGAGGACAAGAGAGATAGAGAAGGTGACAGTTTGTGGGAGAATGGGTAAGGGATACATCAGTAGAGAAGAGAGGAAAATGTCTGTGCGTCTCTAACAAACAGCCCGAATGTCTAGTAGGACTCTCGTCGTCTCGCGCCGCGCCCTCGGCCAGCCTCCTTCTTCTGCCCGGCCAGGCCCAACCCCCTTTTCGCTTATTTATTAAGACCCCGCCCCTCAAAGAGAATCGCCTCCCTTCACTCGATTTATCGGTCCACTGTGCCTGTCGAAGCGGTGCAGCACCCGAGAATCAGTCAGTTTTTAACCGGACTGGTTGTTAAGCTCGGTTCTGTCGGCTTCTTTCAGTAGCAATTAAGGACGGTGACCTTTAGGATTAGATTGAAGGATTAGGGATTAAGATTAGCCATGAAAAAGAATGACGCTTTAAAACACCAATAAGGTTGCATTCATCTTTTTTGCATATTCTTCATTCCTTCTCTCTTGATTTCTACCGTAGTCTTATCTCTACAAGAATTCCAAATTCTCGAATTTCAGGTGATTTGATTCAAAAATGAGCGCAGTTCAGAAAAACGGGGAAACATCACAGCCAACTAAAACCAATATTACCACTAAGAAAACAATCAAACGTGTTCCTCGCAAACGTGTACCAAATCAGGAGAAGAAGGAGGTTCAAAAGGATGTGCTGATGGAAGGAGCCGAGGGATACGACAAAAGCTGGTCCGTCGTTCAACGTGCCGTGGATACTCTGATGACGGAGACTACTGTACCAGTGCCAGCAACAACCATCAAGAATCGGGAGCCAAGACACTTGCCAAAGCGTCGCATCTTCGTTAGCTTGTACAAGGACGTGCTTCTCAACAACTTGATCTTGAAGACCCAGAAGTTCCAGTTGGAGTGAGTTATTCCTTAAATTTCCTATATAGAAAAATGTGAAAACCAAAAGTGTAAGGGTTTCTACTTTTTCTTCTATATTTTCCACTCTCTGCATCAATGGTCCTTTCTTTGAAAGTTTTCTTCTTTTTATTCACGTACATACTCTTCTCACTTTTTGCTTTCAACCACCCCACAAAGACATATTAGTAGCTCAGCGACCGGAGAGCACGAGAAATATTTGTTCAGTAATTGTATCTTCTCAAGAAATGGAGAAATGACTTCTTCCCATGCTTCCCCTAGATATGGACCAAAAGCTGAAAAAATTTGAAAGAGGAGAAGTTGGAAAACATTCGACGTAATAAGTGGAATCTGAGGTCCGCAAACAGCAATTATGCTGACGTAGACGTAATGATATATAATCATGAGAGATTTGAGAGATTTGAGACATTCTCACAGTCACTAATTACCTATAATTTTCAGGTATGAGAAGGAAGGTGCACCATGCAATCGTCAGGTGATCATCGACTATCCAACCGAGAACCAAAAGCCAAGAAAGGAGCGCCATTACGAGTTCTGGCCATTCTTCGAGCAACTTCCAAACCTCGAAAAAGAGGAGCAAATTGTCGCGGAAGACATCAAGGAGGAGGAGGAAGTGCATGACACTCTTCGATTCATTTCCGACAGCTCCATCGAGTTGGGCGAGGAGTGCAAGGAGAACTCGACGTTCTTGCCAGCTCCACTCAGCGATGAGATCACCCGTGAGATCGCTGGACTCTTCGATTCCAACGCCAATGCCGCTAAGCCACCAAAACCAACCGTCAGCTTCGTCAACAAGTACATGAAGAAGGGACCATTCGCCAGAATTTTCTAAATCAACTTCAACTCCATTCATCACGACCACTTCACATATAGTGTAGACCACTTTTTTTCGATTTCATTCTTCACCGTCGTAGTTTCAAGTAGCAATTTCATATTTAACTGCACCCCTCATCCTTTTTTCTTTTTCTTTCTTTTTGCACCAACTTTCCTTTAGACTCCCAACCCGCTGTACTTACTAGCTTAGCTGTTCATACCTTGAATTCCCTCCCATAAGCTTTATCACACCTTTTGCATCTACCTGAACTTTGTCTACCAACATCTCTACTAAAATAACTCTGGCTTTTTTTTTCAACACTAACACCCGAACCTGTACACTTTCGAAATGTTTGTAGTTAGTTTTGAAACTTTAAAAAAATTCAAAAACTCTAGAAAAAAAGGTTAAAAGGTTCAAAAATCACTCCAAAAACAGTCTTCTCTTTTCTCACCCATTCACTCATTCCATTGCTGGCCAAGTGTATACTCATATTTTGGTTATCTAGTATTGAATTTTCCTCACAAAAAACGATCCAGTTCAAATGGAGTCACATCTTGTGACTCCTTCATCCTTCAAGACCCAAGTCATAAGTCCCCCAAACCTTCCGTACAAACCGATATCATTTTTGTGTGACTTTCCCCCAAACCACGGTCTTCCTACTATTCATCCCACCGCAATATTACTTGTACCTCAAACCCATCCTTGTCCAGAAGGACACCAACTTTTCTTGTCTGCGCCCCAGTTTTTCTTTGTCTCGGTTTTTTCGTTCCGTTTTCAGTGCTACCATTTCTTGTTTATGGATTTTCGACGTTGGCTTCGCGAGTTATGAACGGAACAAAACCCGTCAATAGAGCCCAATTTGAGGCATTGCCTTGAGGCCAAACAATTCGCCGCTGACGTATTGAAAATCCCTTTTCTCCCATACCAAATCAACTTTTCCCTTCAATTCCCCACTTCTTAAATTTCCCCTCCCCACCCGATTTCCTAATAATAGTTGAATTCTTGTTGATCGATCCCATTCAAATCATTGATGTTGATCCCTTCTTATACTCTATTTTTCATAGTTTTTTTTCAATTAAGCATTATTTTGTCTTATTGGTATTGTTCCAACCCACACACACTCTTTTGGTCTCTGCTTTTTTCCTGTCAAGCTTTTTCTCTTTGTGTTTTCTTATTCTCTTGCATTCGCATTATGAATGAATAGTTTACTGGGCAATCAACTCAAGTGTTACTTGTTTTTCAGAACTTTTCAGGCCAATCTCGTATGGGAAAAGGAAAAAAAGAAGGGAATCAAATCCGAATGTTTGATATTTTTAGGATCGATCATTAATAATAATGAGGCTTGTAAGGATTCAACGTTACAAACTTGGATTAGATTTCCTCATTAGGCTTCTGAACAAGATATTAATTTGAGAATAGGCTTCATTTTTCTTGGATATAAGGAAGTATACGGTAATAGGAAACTCGTATGAAAAATTCCTACTGGAATTCCGAATCGTGAGAGTTTCAAAAGTTCTAAGAATAGCAATTCCTCTTAATCCAAACTTTGCTCTTGTGCCATTCCTCCAACTTGGAACTCTTTTTTTGATTTCTGATTACTCTTCGAGGACAGACCGTCTAGTCGCGCAAGAGAGTCTCGACCGCTCAAAACGTTTTTTCATCGTTTTCGCTCAAAAGTGTGCCAAACATTTATACAAATACACAGACCCCTCAAACACACAAAGTCGGTATACTTTGGCAGTGGTAAGATGCATTTTGGGGGTCTCAAAATAAACAGAAATCGAAACTTGAAGGCGCTGGCAATGCTCAATTTTCTTTTATACCAGAATGGCTGGTGTGACTTGGGCGTGAATTTTTCAATGTAATTTAATCAGCTATTTATGAGAAAGTTCACATAAAAAATCTGAGTTTCAACGAATTCTGTGAAAGAAATTTTTCTGGAAAATGAAACGGCCTAGGCTACACAAATTTAGTCGATTGTCACAATTGATGATACCTGGAAGGACAGGCGACGATGGTTGCTGCAGATGGGGGTAAGATAAATGAGAGGACATCGGCGCGGATTCAAAGAGCACGAGGACAGGCGACACAATGGGAAGAAGTAATGGATCACATGAGGTGGCGGGCCAAACGATCAGAATCATGACGGTGGAAATTGTTGTATGAATGAAAAACATCTGAACACAGTGGGAAAAGTGTTTCAGGAATGAGAAGGCACCAAAGTTTATGAGGTTCAGAGAAGTTTGAATTGTCTTCAAAATTAAGACAAAGGTTCCAATATTTCAGTGAGGCCCCATTTTTGCTGGAACTAAAAATTAGATCCTCGGGTCCTATTAACCTCCTATCAATCTCTGGATCTTATTCTAAATCATTCTGAAATGAATCTAAATCTGAATATCTTCCTGGTTTCACCTTCCTGAGATTTTCTGAGTTTATGAAAACATTCGAGTTTTTATCCGCAGTTTCGGCTGCACGTCATTTTATCTTTTTTCTTCCAAGCAAATGCATCCATACATCATTTCGCATATCCAACTCTATCTGAAAATGCTTTCTTTAGAATTTGCAGCTTCTCATTTCCTCAATTTCCGCTCTATTATCCTACACTCATTGATCTCTTGGTTCTCATTATACCACTGTTTTAGCTTATATTCCTGGAAGAAACTACAATGGGATTGTATCGAAAATTGTTAGAAGACATGAGAGAGTATAAAATTTTGATTTGTGGCTTGTGCTCCTTATCGTCATAATCTCTTGCTCTCTTAATTGAAAATGTGATGCTAAGAGCTTTCAATGCTACATTCATCAATTGTAGGGAGAGGAATCAGATAAACAAGGACATACGACAGATTTGTTTTCCAGATGGTTCTGATAAAAGCAAATTGTGGGAAGATTCTGAAAGAAAAAAACGATCATAGAGAAGCAGGGATTGGAGCTCAAACTGAAATATTATGAAAATTAGTTCGATTTTCTGTTCTTCGGGGACTAGTACATTCTGAGTTCTCAAGTTCGTTTTCACAGGAAACTTCTCTACGTTCTGACAATTAAAAAACGAATCCAGAAAAAAACTGCATCAAAAATTGAAGATTTGACCTTTGATTTGAAGCAAAAAAATCTCGATGAAAACTTTCTTCTTCAAAGTTAATTACACACTTCCTGGAGAATTAGGTTTTTTAGGGTTTCCCAAAGTAATGTGACTAAGTCAGTGAATTTCGAATTAAACGTACTGTACTTAATGTCACCAGTTTCCGATTCCGGAACTGGTTTGGGACACCCATCATTACCCATGTTTTTTCTTCATTCAATTCTTCTTTTCTTTGAAGTTTATGGCCTCATTCTTGTCTGAAACGATTTGGAACCACAATTGAAAAACAGAAAACACATCTGAAAGAAAACTGAAAAAAGTATGGCACGGGGAGAACAAATACAACTCTTATGTCAGGTTATATTTGCGGAAATGTTCATTTGCTTTTTCTCGAATGTCATGAAAAAACCGCTGACGTTCGTACCGGCGAGTTTCAATTGTGTGCCTATTTGCGAACACCGAGGAAAGGCTACCTGCAACTCTTCAACTGTTTTGTGCCACCTTTTTCTTCTCTTTGACCTTCGCACATTGTTCACAAACATATAGTTATCGGAGAAAGAACACGTGCCTAAGTTTTCCCATGTGCAGTAAGCGAAAAAGAAGAAAAGGGATCGGAAGATGAATGTTCAAGGCAACATAAAAACATTTCTCAAGTTCTCAGAGCGGGAGAAAGTAAAATTGGTAAAACGGATTAGTTGAAGACCAAGAAAGGAAGTGGAAATTGTTTAGAACGATGGCAGGGATTCTGACTAAGAACTTAAAAATGAGTAAAAATGGAAAATTAAAATTACTGACACATTTATGTTATGATTGACAGATAAAATTTGTAACATGTTTTTTTTTCCTTTTTTTGCACTTGAAGCTGAAAATATCAGCTAACTATGTGAGGTCACAGAATTCGATTCAAATTTTCTCATAGTTTTTTTGTTCCAAAAATCATGTGACGCAAAAATCTTTTATTAAATCAGACGAACGTGGAAAGATAAAATTACAATTCACCATCTCCTTCACTACATATTTTTTGCATTACAGTACCTTACAAGAAATCCTATCACATAACCACGTCGCCATTAGTTTTTCATATTTTTGTAACCAGAACTAACAAAAAGTAAGGAAGGTTACCGAAACCCATCACATTCCCTTCTTCACATTTCTCCTTATCTATCATCTGAATCTTCATTTTTCTCTCGAAATCGTTTTTCGGCTAGAATTCAATCTAGTTCTCATGAGAATCATTCTTCTCTCTCCCGTATTTGAGTATGTATATGAATTTATGTTTCAACCGGTTTTTTTTTCGAGTATTCGATTTATAGTCAGTCGGTGATGGTGATTCGAAACAAACTTCAATTGTGTAGAATCTAGATTTCAGAAATTTTGAATTGTTCAAAAACGTGTTTTTATGTTAGCATTATACTGGTCTTTCTTGAAAGTTAACAATACTGAAAATGAATTGAAAGTAACTGAACCGTTGACGCTGTACTGTAACTGAATCAAAATTGAAAAAATTTTGAATCAATAAAAACCACAAATTCCGCCTTCTCTCGAAACCATTTTCAACTTATGATTACCAGTTTGCCCTCTTAATTTTTCTGCAATTCTTGTGTGTGTAGTAGAGAGGCGGTTGTTAAAAAGTGGAAATTGGCGCAACAACTGTAAGACGGGTTTTATTGTTGTCAAAACGTTGTGTGGGCCCCTGGTGCGGGTGCGTACGACAAGCCGGTTATTGAGAAAATGCGAACAAATCGAGGACCGGTTTTGGATGGTTGTCCTCGTCCGCATCGATCCCTTTTCCACATACTATCTTTGCTTCTTTCTCTCTCAGCGCTCGGCGTTAACCGTTTGTTGCTGCTGCTGCCGCCACCGCCCTCTCTCCCTCATTTGCCTGTAATTTTGGTTTTCCTTGTTATCTGTTTACACCATTGTTGGTGATAGGTTATAGTAATAATGTTTCATCTTGCTTAAGGCTTCAGAGGATGAAGTTGTCCAAACTTTCACACATCTTACTAGCATTAGCATTAGTTAGCATTTTTCAGTTCTAGTTTTCGACCCTGAACACAAATTGCAATATTTACATTTTTTAAAATTACAATTACTTTGATTTCTTTGTTAACTTTTCCCGTTTTTGAAATAATTGTATTTCATATTCTTCGTCCTAATTTTATGCATTCTCAGCTTTATCAATGAAACAAGTGAAAGCTGAAGTAGTGGATTTGGAATATGAAGAAGCTGAAAGGTGGAGAGAACAGGAAGAAGAAGAAGATGATGCTCTGATGGTTGCTCGGAGAATAAAGCAAGAATTCGAAGCGAACTCCCCATCATCAGCTCCAACGCCTTCACATATCGTCAGAGAGCAGTAAGTTGTATTTCCCACAAATTTTTGCAAATTTTGACCATTCCTAAATTTTTTTTCCCATGCAAAATCACATTAAACCGGGTGGTGGCTCGCAAGCCCCCCGTCTTGTATGAATACCGGTCGGTGGCTTCTATTTGCGGCACGCAATCGAAACTTTTCGTCGTTTTATTTTTTGAAGACCGGTTCTTAGTTTTTCGGTCTGAGCGGATGTACTCACTAATTGGCTCAAAATTTTTACATAAAATTAGATTCTTTTGGAGAAGTGCACATGTATGCTACACAATATGGCTCATTAGCAACATCCTCTCAATTTTCTTCTATTCTTCAAACACACGTGCCAATTAGTTTAGGGATAATCTTCAGGAATCTAATTTTGTACGCTCTCTGATGTTTCGGTATTTAATCTTCTGGAAAAGAAGAATGAGCATAAAAAAGGGATTGACATTATGTTAGCAAACAACCAGGAAGCATTTTCAAAAATTTAATCTTCAGAGTATTCGAAATTGCTGAAACAGATGACTGGTTAATTCTGACAGCTGTGATTGAGCCAAAAATAAAAACCAAGTGCACATTGTGCAACATTGAGAGAAAGAAAGAGGGCAACAATTTTCTAGTCTTTGTGCAAAGAGTGTAAAGACGTTGTAAACATACAAACATTTCTTGGAGCTTGGGGTTGATGAGTGCAAATGATGTGATATTGTGAAGGGCAGAAAGTTGTTTTAAAAAACAGGGGATTGGTAACTGAAAAAATGAATAATAGAGGGGTTATCATGAAGAGCAAGATAAAAAAGCAGTAATTTTGGTTTCGAAAAAAATGTGTTTTCATGTATTATTTTTCTAGAACAAATTAGATAAGAATAACGCATATGAAGATCAACATAAAAAACTAATACCAAAACAACTATTTTCTTTATTTTCAGCCTTCAACCACATCAAGGAATAGAAATTGAACGACCATCTGCTCCAATTGTATTCGACCACTTCATTTGTATGCGTATCGGACTAAACTCAAAGAACAATGTTCAGAGATTAATGGCTCTTTTGGTTAGAGTTTTTGACATAAGAATGATAATATTTGTAATGTTTCAGACAGCTCATGAATTTGTGGATCTGACTGTTTTACCAAGTCCATCAATGATACCACCGCCAATGCCGCCAATTATTCCGTTGGGTTAGTAGTTGGAAAAGTTTTGAATTATTTTCGAAACCAAAACAAAACTTACACTGAAAGATTGAACTAGTGACATTGCTCTAAAAAATATAGAAGCTAAACAAATAACATTTTTAAAAAACTAAAACAAATTTAGAAACAGTCCTTTTTGAAATCATTGCTAGATTCGTTCTTTTTCTAATTACAAAAAAAATTTCAAGTTGCCATCTATTTTTTTGTAATCAAAAATTTTTAGCTGTTCCTCGACACCATTCTCTTACACAATCTCGGATAATCAACGCTTGTCAACAAGAACCCTCAACATCAAATGGAAACCCACTAGATATACTAAACATTGAGGCACGAAGGCTTCTTCCTCCATTTCCACACATCAAAGTGAAACGTAACTTGGTGAAAAAAATGGTGCCTAAACCATTCATACGGCCTACGGTAATACTTACCCAAAAATCATCATTCAAAAATCCTTTTGCAGCCTTCAGCTGATTGTGGAATTATACCAATAAACATGCAATGCAGGAAGTGTGATGAGATTTTACCGAAAGGTTCACAGTGAGTTTTATTATAAACGAATTTTATTTTTTCACTTTTGATTTTTCAGTGGATCAAGTGCTCTGAACCATGTTCAAAAGAATCATCTAAAAATGGCAGCGTTTCAGTGTAGAATTTGCAAACACTATAGAACGACTCAAGAGCGGGTAAACAATTGTGGATTTACGGCATCTACAAATTCTGAAATTTCCAGATACAATCTCATGTCACCACTGTTCATAAAGCGAAATCAACAAAATTTGACTCCTCATTAGCTGGTCCGTTATCAGCGGACGATATGAAGAAAATGGAGGAGATGATCACTTATTGTTTCCCAAAACTTAAAATGGTATGTTAACCAAATTATTATTCCGAAAATATGCTAGAGATTCAGGAGCTCCAAGTGACCGACCGTCTAATTGCCAAAAATATGGAAGTGGATCTTGCAGGAAGCAAATGATACTCTTTTAAAGCTGTAAATTATTTTCACGTGTTCTTTTCATTACTTTACTGATTCAGAATTCCCGATTAGCATTTCAAAAGTACAAAACTCTAGTCCTTTTTTTGTCACATTTTTTCGAAATGAATATTTTTTTCTTATTTCTAACGAAGAACAGGTTTCCAGACAAGAAAGAATTCATTCAATAAGGAAAATAACAAATGTATTGTACAATATGAAATACTAAGGAGACATAACATGGTCTAATTTCAGAAATTATTTGGTGCTGGAACGATTTTACGGTTATTCATAAAGAACCATTTCTGTGCATTGAAAATCTTACGCCTTTCTGGAGTCAAATATTTTTGATAGAGCCATTTTTATGTACTCAAGTTATATTAAGTACATTCTGAATTATTCTAAAATAGAATACTGCCGAAATAACCATCAGTTTGCTTTACAAACACAAAATTTACATAGCTACCCGTTTTGAACCGAACTCAAGTACCAAACAAGTGTCAGGTGAACTCAAATCTTCACAACAAACACTAATTTCCATAATGTTGTGATTGTTGTTTTGCTTCAGTGTAATACAGTCTGAGCCGAACCAGTATCCCCTATTATTTAAACCCATCCCAACCTCTTTCCATACCTCTTTTAACTTCTCCATTCAACCTCTGGTCTATCCTCCGGAATATAATGTCGTTTGTACATGGGTCATCGTCGCTGATAAGATAGCACGCACCACGCACCGGTTTTGGTCTTTCAAACTTGATTGAGTCCGATGATACAAAAATTTACAAGTGGTGTGCTCTGCAGCACTTCATGGATTAAACAATGTTGACTGTTTTTTTGTGCCTCCCCTCTTAATCGGCACAACAAACAGATTCTTGTCCAGCATCTCAATCAAACGTGAAGAGTTACAACGCAAGTCCCTATTTCCGCTTGGTGTTCGTTTTTCTTCATGATTTTTCTTCATCCCTCCTCATGACTAACTTGTTCACCTTGTTCACCTTCCTCATTTCATTGCCTGCCCCTTGTCTTCGAATCTTATCTTCTGAAAATATCTTTTTAGGATAGTGTGACGACCCCGACAAAAGACAACATCAGATGAATTATGCGCACTAAATGCCATTATTTCCTTTTCTTATTCCTTCCGATATTCGATTCGAACTTCTGTCCATTTTTCTTATTAACCCGATTTTGGTCAGCATAATTTGCCTCTTCCGTTTTACTGTCTGGCAATGCACATTAAATTGCAACAATGCCAACTGCTATCATCTCTCCTCCTATCTTTCCACATTGTTCAACACTCCTACTTGTGCTTTAGACTTCTTTAAATTAACAAACTACTTAACTTTTTTGCATTTTTATAGGATCCAAAACATGCCTCTTCTCGACATCCCTACTCTAAATGTAATACAACTCGGCTTCGGATTCTTTTCCACATTTTTCGCATTTAATTCTCAAGGATTCATCGAGGAAGCAGTTATTGACAGTGCTGCTGATAATGGAAATATTAACAAACATGCTGGATACTACAGTTTGGCTATTATTTATGCGGTTTTTACAGTTGGAAACTTTGTGGCAGCTCCTATCGTGGATATTTTGACCCCAAAATGGGCAATGGTTGTTGGATCGTTGTGTTATGCAGTCTTTCAGGTAGAATACTAATAGGAACTGAGGTGAGAGGAAAGATATTTTTCAGGTTGGATTTCTCTTCCTAAATGAATGGTATTTATACGCCAGTAGCGCACTTCTAGGACTCGGAGCTTCAAGTGAGTTTTTTGTTCAACTTTTACATAAGATGATAGTTGTTTTAGTCATCTGGACTGGCCAAGGATCCTATCTCTCACAAAACTGCACCAAAGAAACTACTAGCAGAAACAGCTCCATGCTATGGGCAATGTCAGAAAGTTCTCTTCTTGGTGGAGGTCTCTTCTTGTTCATTGTATTTAGTGTTCAAGGAGCTCAAGATCAGATTCCAACATCCACGGTTAGTTTTGAAGAATTTTGCAGATAAGATGCTGGTATTCAGATCAACATTCTTTACTCAGTGTTCACCGTTTTGTCCCTCATCTCAACTGTCATTTTTGCTCTTCTTCGTGCACCTTATTATCCGGAAACCGTCGATCGGAAAAACTACGGGAAGCTCGTTGGATCGACATTCAAGTTGATGTTCACCAAGAAAATGATCCTTCTCGCTTTCGTTTTTGCCTACACCGGAATCGAGCAATCTTTCTGGACAGGTGAGAAAACTAGTAGTTGTCTGGACGATTTATAATGATTTGTTTCGTCATGTTTGCTCTATTTCAAACTGATTTTTCCAGCAATTTATCCAACATGCATCTCCTTCACAAAACAGCTAGGAAGCAACACTAACGCTCTCCTGGCTCTCAATGCGATTTGTACTGGATTTGGACAAATTGCATCTGGTGTTTTGTCAGGTTTACTAGGTGACAAAGTGCGAAAGATTGGAAGAGACACCCTTATCTTGATTGGTACCATTGTTCACCTCGTTGTTTTTGCCTTGTGTTTCATCAATTTTCCACAAGACTCATCGTTGAAAAAGACAGACGAAATGGGAGGACTTATTCAACCAAATTTGGCAATTGCGTTGGTTGCTGGAGGTCTTTTGGGATTCGGTGATGCTATTTGGAACACTCAAATTTATTCCTTCCTCTGTGATACCTTCCCAAAACAAAGTGCCCAAGCGTTTTCGCTTTTCAAATTGTATCAGGTTTGTTGTCTCTATTTTGAGCTGTTTTGCTCAATCTCCGAGCCAATTTACCTAAACCCTCTTTTTTTTCGTTTTCAGTCGGCTCTATCTTGTGCTGCTTTCTTCTACGCACCCGTCCTCCAGCTCTATTGGCATTTGGTCATCATGGTTGTCACGTCGTTGTTTGCCGCGTGCTGTTTCTTCTATGTGGAAAGAATTTCAAGAGACAAAACATCTGTTAGAGATTCATATAATTTCACAGACGACAAAGTGTCCGCTCCACGTGGAGATGTTCAATATAGAGTCAACGAGAACGATCAAAGAAATAGTGGGTTGACAAAGGGAAACGAGAGGAAATACATAAGCTTGGGAAAGATCATTAGTGGAGGAAACTGAGAATCTAATGCAAATAGAGAATCTAAAAGAATCTGTAAAAATTTTAATTTCAGATGTGACAATGACCTATAGAAAATCAACTGATCCGGATGAAGATGTAAGATTTTAAGCGGTAAGTTTGTTCATCTCTTAGTTTGACTTTTGGATCTACTTCTGCCAACGCTTTTAGCTGGATTCTCAGCGGTACAGCTCCTTTGGTGCACTGACAAACGGTCTTCCTGAAAATAAAAATGTTAACAGTGGAACCTTCAATTCTGTAAAAACTGACATTGAACTTTCGGCCGCAATGTTCGCACTCGACCATTAATCCTTGCGAATTCTTCCACAACACCTCATTAGTTGCCTCCGCATCTATGCGTCCATCTAAAGGATCATTGTTCATTATGAAAATATCTAATTGCAGTGTGTGCGTACCATTTCCAATAACTGCGTCTGGTTTCACTGGAGCAGCTCGTCTCTTCGACTTGGGTAGCTTCTCGTTCTCAGCGTGCCACTTCTTCAGACATTGTGGCTCGTGTATGGCTGTAATACTCTAATTCAATTTATTGCCCTTTTTCTCATTTTGTGTTTCGTATCCTCTTCCCATCACTCACTAATAAACAATGAATAATTGAAGAACTAAGGCTTACCAATGCTTTTGGATCCGAACTGACGTCCACATATAAAACAGAATACAGTAGGAGCAGACTTGGTTGCCCGAGGAGGTCCAGGAGTAAAGTTATTCTGGAACTTTTGCATTGAAAGTGAAATTTGAAAAATTGAACTCACCATTCCTACTCAAGATGTTTCCAGCTCAATAAACCGACAGAAATGCGAACCGGAAACCGAAAAACACACGCAATACCATAGAAATGAGTGCTAGAGCTGCCCCTCCCGTTTATTCTGAGGCTCTCACTCTCTTCTCTCTCGGCCTCACCCCACAACGGCAAGCCAGAGCAATGAGAAAGTTTTTTTGAATGCATTGGAAAGAAGGCTTCGTCTTCCTCACGCCCCTCCCTTCGTCTTTTTTCCTGCCTCCTCATAACTACGACGTGTCGATGGATGGAAGGAAGCACACGATGCCTTGTTGTTTGTGCTCACATCACCCTGGCGACACACACTCTGGAGCACTTCTTTGAGAGCAGCTCGCCAAACGGAAATTAATTTGTTTCTCATAGGTACAACCATGTGATTTTTCGAATGGAAACTATTGGATAATTCTCTTGAAATTTGAGGTCAGAGCTCACATGGAAAAGAATAACAATGAGCTATTAGGTATTAGATCTCGAATTTCAGATTCAAGTGTTATGAAGTGCCCATGAAGTGGACCTGCGGAATTGTTTACCGCTTTTAGCATAATTGAGAAATATGGGGTAAAAGCTGTATCTGAGATCTGAGACTTTTTCATAATTTCATTCAATTCTAAGGAGGAGTGAAATATTCTATGAGTATTCGTATATGAATATGGATCGATTCAGAATTTCGAAAAAATAGGAGCCACAATTGTGAAAAATTCTGAAAATTAGTCAAAAAATGCTACAGGTTGCCAAACGAGCTGAATAGGGGCCTTTGGGTAGCTAATTTTTTGATTTTTGTACTGAAAAAAGATCCACGTAAAATTAGTTTTTTCACGAGCTAAATATGAGAACTTAGCTACCCGAACGCACCCTTTTTATCATCCTTGACAGTCTATGTCTTTTTTGGACAAACTTGGAGAGCTTTTTCTTCAACATGAGACTAACATTATCTAGTAGAACTAAACAAAACGTTCTTCCAAAGAAAACTTCAATATTCTTATAAAACAAACACATAAAAAATCGGATTTTTTTCTGAAATGACAGAATACTATTTTTTTCCCCATAAACCGTTGCTACAAATACCTAATCCTCAGATCCATCCAAATTACACAAAATATTCCCTTTATTTATAAACATTCAGAATCCTCTAACACAAAGACAAAAATTTTGGTTGAGGTTCAAGTAAAAAGTTGTCTTAAAAATTATTATTTCAGTTGTTTGTATTATTCCAATCCAGGCTTTGATCACTCTTTCTCCTTTTCTCTGAAATTCAAATTGATGAAAACGCGCATTTCTAATCCCTCCAATATAATAAACTGAACACGAGGAAAGGAGAACACACAAACTATTCTAGTAACTTATGAGTCGATTTTCGGATGTACTTGTTACTTCATAACATTACAGTTTTACTTTTTGACCGTATTTGGTTTTTTCATGCAGACACCTGTTTCAAGAGGGAACATATTGGATAGGCACATATTGCGTAACAAAGGAATGGTGGGAGTAGATAGGCGGGTAGACAGGAAGTGAAAAAATTATATAAATTAAATATACGCGAGGACGACAGAATTAAGAGAAAACAATATGGTGAGTGTTTGTATATATTCACATCTCGGTATTTCGGAAGTCTCTTGGCAGCGCCTTGTCTCCAGTGGCCCTCGACCGGTTTGTAGCCGCCTCCACAGCATCCATGAGAATACCCTGCAACGTGATCTCTCTCTCTCTCTCTCTCTCCATTGTTATCATCTCAACACTATCAATGACCCTATTCGAGGTGTACTATGCTCATTGAGATGGTCAGTTATCAGTAATGGTATACCTTGAGCCCTCCACTCTCCAATTTGTGCATTCCGTATACTGAAGAACCGGCTGGCGATTGAACGTCATCTTTGAGTTGAGCTGGATGCACACCAGTTTCCAGAACCATTTTCGCCGCTCCGAGGAGTGTATAGGCGGCAAGTTTCAGAGCGAGATCGCGTGGAAGTCCCACCTTAACACCACCATCGGCAAGTCCTTCGATCACAGCAAACATCTGAATTAAAATATTTCTTGTAAAAAGTCCTTATAAAACACTTACATAACTCGGGCCGGAGCCAGAGAGACCTGTGACGGGATCAATATGGATCTCCGGAACCTCCACTGCAAATCCGACGGTGCTAAGAAGCCGCTCCACGGTTTCAGCATCACCATCACGACAAGCGGATCCCATGGCGAAGGCAGAAGCACCAGCACGAACAACGGATGGGGTGTTTGGCATTACACGGACGACACGCGATTTGGTAGGGAGAAGCTGAAATGATTTTTTTGTTTTCAGTTGTAGTTCAGACAAGAGACGAATTCTTATTTCAAAAATAGACCCACCGACTCAATGTTTCTGATTGTAATACCAAGGGCAATAGAAACGACCAAATGTTCTTTGCTAAGTGCCGGCGCGATTTCAGATGCAACCTTGTTCACATGCACTGGCTTCACTGCTAGAAAAATTACATCACTTTTTTGTACAACTTCTGCATTCTCGTGTGTAGTGTTGAGCCCCATTGCTTTGCACTGTTCAAGGAGGAATTCGTCTCGTTTTGGGGAGCTTGCAATAATGTTGTCAGCCGTGATTCTGCCTGTAATTTTCTCGAATTAAAATTGATGGTGAAATAAAAGAAGGGGTACCTGAGTTAATGAGACCTCTGGCTAGAGCCTGGGCCATTTTTCCTGCGCCAATAAATCCGATCTTCATTTTGTGATATTTAGTTTCTGGAAGAAAAACTTAACATTCAAATTAAGTTATGACAATCAGAAGAAGAATACGGAAAATATATAAGTGCTTCATAGTGACCGCCTGACCATTCCTGACGACACGAACAAGTTATCAATACTGTGCAAACACGTACGAGGATAGAGAATGCAGAAGAGTGGCCAAAACATAGAGGTTTGATAACAAAACTGATAACATCGATGATCCATATTGACTTCAAACTCGCGAAATAAAATTTGATGAGAATTCGAGGAGGAGAATAGAAAGCAAATCAATGACGACGTTTGCATGCATAAAACGAAAAATGAACAGATAGGGAAGAGATATTGACAGATAAGGGAGATCCAGTTGATAGATACAGACTTTAATAGCCGATATGTGGGTATTGCAATGTTGCGTAAAGTGGTGAAAAAGGAAGCGAAGCCTGGAGACAATCTCACGAAAAAAACGTATGAGGCAGGTTTTGGAGACACCACTGAACACACTGTTACCAAGGTATGCCGAATCTTATCTAAAATCTTATCGAATATCCCTGGAGAAATAGAGAAAGAGATAAGATGTGAACTCTAACCTCTTGTTGTTCTCTTTCAGATGTGCCCCATTATCGTATCATCAAGTGTAAACAAATTGCCTTTGTTGGAGCAGTCACGCAATTGTTATCGGTTTGGTAGGGCTCGACAACGGTGCATTACTCTGTTCATACTCACTGTTTCATTTTGGCGCCCTTACTATCTTATTCATTATCGATTCTTTATTACAAAGAGGTAAAACTGAGTATCATATAAAGAAAAAAACCAAAAAAAAGTTACATAAAGTCTTCATAGTTATGATCTTCAACCACAAAATAGTCGGTATCTTTTGGCCTTTTCCATGTCAGTCTTGCAAGTGGATCGAATTCTGGAAACTTCTGAATTTAGGCGCCCTCTTTTTTCTTGAATATCGTAAAACTACCTTTTCTTGCCGGATTGTATTTCTTTCTCATCTCCTCGTCAGTTCGTGCAAAATACGTTTTGATGTCACATCGCTGGCTGCTTGTTGCTAATTGATAATCATATTTCACCACAGTCATTTGCATTGTTGCTGAACAGTATCCACATGTGTTTCGGCACTCTCGGAAGGCTGATGGAAAAGCACCACATCCACCAATTGTGCTAAAACTGGCGTCTTGCCAGTAGTTTTCTCTGTAATTTTGAATTAATATTGGAAAAGTGAGTAAAGAGCAAAACATAGGGCTCTGCTAAAAAGTATTTTTTCCGGAAATTTCTGACAACGTTTGATTAAATATTTTTTATGTAGCATTCAGTGTTTCCTTGAATTCACTTCCCCACCTTTTCGCCATTTTCTGACACCAATCTCCACCTCGCCTATCTATACAAGTAGCTTTCATAGGATCCTCCAGATGTCTTCTGACTACCAAATTGTACTTTTCACTGCTCCCAGCGCTTCTTCTATCGAAACTGAAATCCAAGGGTTTCCGCGTGTCTAATTTTTATTTCTTACCATGATGAGCAACATTGAATTAGTGCAAAGTCGGGATCGTTGGCACACCTTTTGGAAAATTTGGCTGGTGTATTGATTCTCATTCTGCTACAAGTCAGTGTTGTTAACCGATCAACACAGCACGGTGTTCGATCATTAATATCATGTGGTTGATTGAAGTTGAAGTTGGGTGTCACACCTGTATTTTGAACTGTGAGAGCCAGGCAATCATAATAATACTCAATTTTCTTTCCATTTTTTTCTCCCTCCCACGGAGAAAAATAATGAATGGCACAAAATGAATAGGACTCACCGGCTTGCGCAACACCGGATAATAGTGAGACGCTTGTTGTGCAGACAATAAGAAATTGCACGGCAGCAAGCATGAAGAAAAACTGCTGTTGTTCCCATCAACTGACAATAAAGATCGACGACTGGGCGTTGAGCAAGAAAAGTTGAGGCAAAATCAAAAGTCTGAGAGAGAAGTGAATTGTTTGAAAAGGTGTGAACACCCGTTTTGGTAGTAGTCTTTGTGTATTCACTGTCCGGTGAGGCTTGGTTCTATATTGCATGACAAAGATTGCAAATAAGATGTTCTCAGAGACTTGCACTTGTACTCCCTTATTTTGGAATCTGACAAGGGTCATTGAGCCGGGTCGGAGAGACAAAAAAGAACCAATAAGTCAATAGTCAGTCTTTATTTGCAATAATCTTTTGAAATCATTTCGAGGGGGAGGTTCAAAATAAAAATAATACTGTCTTTAGTCATGACACATAATTTCGAAATGGAGAGAATGAGAGGTAATAAGTTATTTGGACTGGTTGGTATTCTAGAATAGTCGTTCGCATGATTTCGGGTTCTTCGCGAGTGTAGAGTCGTATCTTACTGTTGCAGTTTTGTTCACTCTAAAATTTCAATTAAGAATGAGCAATAAAGGGATTTAGGGAAACTAACGATGCGCAGAATCCACACGTTTTTCTACACACTCTGAACGCAAATGCAGAGTGCTGACAAGTCAACGCTTTTCTTCCCCACATTCCCGTTCTAGTCACGAAGGCCTCACAGAATTGGGTACCGTGACGATCGAAACAGTTTTGAGGGTGATGGCGGAGAAGAAGCTCTTCCACGTCGTGTTGGTAGAGATCTGCTGGCACTGGAATAGCTGAAATATTTCTGAATCTTTTGGTAATTGCTGTGTTCCGTCTTACTGTCGCTGGTGAACATGTCTAGGTTGAAATGGCAAGAGTGGCAGCATTGGATGAATGAGAAATCGGCGTTACTTCTGCACTGTCTTGTGAATTTTTCATGGTCTCGATTGTACAGTGCTTTGCATACATTCGGCATTAGGGTATCTAGACAGCAGGGAGTTCTAGTAGCTTTGTAAGCTACCATTTGCATTGTCATCTCAGTGGAGACTAGCGCTGAAAACTAGAACAGTTTGCAGCACAAAAGATTTGGATCTTACCAAGTAGTGCTGCTAAAAGGCAGAGCTTTTGTTGAGCCATATTTTTCTAAGAAGAAAACTAGAAAAACAGAAAAATAAACTTTGATACGTGAAACCATGGTACACATGCTTTTATACCTGCTGCCATCGGTTGTAGTCGGTCCGGTTTTTGCCCGTGAATATATTCCCGGAGTCTCCATACCCGCCTACTCCCACGGAAGTGCCAAGTGTCCAGCCTACTAATCATATTGTGTTTTTCAAATTGTTTTCTCTGTGTCTCTTCTTCTCTCACTCTATATGAATTATGAACATCCATGAAGTGCGGAAGAAAAAGAAACAAACACTGTACGCCTGGGGGCCTAAGAAAGTTGCTTATTTTGCTCTCCCGCCGCCTCGGGGCGGAAGTCGCCGTACGAGACGTTTGCCCTTCAAACCTATACAATGTTTGTCGCCCGCCTGTTGTGCTCCTGGACGACACGGTTTAACGCGAGCTGCCGCTTGTTTTGCAACACGCTTGACAACTGTTTGCGACAAACGGATTGGATGCGCGAGAAGAAGTTTCGAGCCAATTACATAACACTAGAGGACGGAAGTGAGCAGAAAGTCTGATATGAGGGTGTGAGAGGGGAAATACGGAAATTTCAAAAGAAAAATATGGATTACAAAATTGAGATTTTTAGTAACCAGAAAGTATATTCTAGTGAATCAAGCCACTAATTTTAACAAAAAAAACATAGAAATCCTCACGAAAAAGAAGTGAGACGGAAAAATTGTAATTTTACTGAAACTCCTGTAAACTGAAGCTATGGATAGTGAGCGCGGATTCTGATAGTCTAGATGTTCTATTTTAAATGACTCCCGTCCAAAAATAGGCCTAAAATATGGACTGTCGTAAAATTTGACACATGGAACGCAGACACTACAACTGACGTGCGCAGGCAAAAACGTATGGAGTTCTCCCGCAATTTCTCTTAAAAACTGCTGTCTTTAATTATGGAAACCTCTTTTTGGGACCACTTTCTCAAAAGACAAAGTTGCTTGCTTATTTTAGCCGTGCTTTATTTATGCAACTATTTTTAAATACAGTTTCCACAGGAAAAACTATAAATTTCAGAATGACAACATCGGAAAGAAACGGTCCACTGTCATTAACATCGGATCTCCTTTCGGAAAATGACCTTGACCATGATATTTTGTTTTTCGAACCATTCAAAAGTGAGAATCCAATCTTGTTCTTTTCGTTAGCTTCAGTATTTTTTTTCAGGTCATACAATCAAAGAAGCATCTAACATTTTTACATCTGAATGCAAGAAAGATGCGTCGAAAAGAGACATTTTCAAGTTCAACATGACTGAATTGTTCAGGAAACGATATGAGTTTCTCGGAACTGCACAACATCAGAAAGTGAAACCTAACACAGCTCTTCTTGAGAAAATGTCAGTTGGCTAAAAATATTTGAAGCGGAGAATAATTTTATTTATAGAATATTGGAAGTTTTTCAACACACTGAAAAGACTTCATGGTTAAATCTTCAAACAAGTTTCCCTGGATTGGAAGTTACTGATGAAGATAAGAAGAGCAAAGTATTATGGTCAAAAGAAGATTCTAAGGTACACGAGAGTTTTTCAGATCAACAGAAACTAACTTTTTCAGCTTCTCCCCGACATAACATTTGTGAAACGATGGTATATGGAATATCCCCATATGGTCGAGAGGGAGTTAGTGGAAATGGTTCATGCCCGATGCTATGTTGCACTTCATATAGCCAGTTGGGTGTTAGAAGAACATGAGCTCCAACAGATTCATGATACAATGGCTTTTAAGATACAAAACAAAACTGGAAGACATAAACTATTGGCATATGAGGTGAGCTAGATTTTTTCAATAGATTTCGAAGTCAATTTTTGTAGCTGCTACTTCTACGTCTTCTGAAAGTGACTACTTCATCTAATTACAATCATTGTCAAAGAATTTTATTAGAATGCCAAGTGGCGTTTAACAGTCTTGTTGAGCAATACACGGTAAACTTTGTTTTTGTTTATAAAAGGAAAATCAACAAAACAATAATTTCAGAAAGAGGACAGTAAAAGTGACTACCATTCGGCAATGGAAATGTTATTAAAATGCTATTGGATTCTACTTTCAAAACTTTCAATAGACAACAAAGTACAAATCATAGTCAAAATATCCCTCAATTTCTAGATTTTCAGACGATTCTCTGGCCGAACTTATCACATTTCGAGAACTTTGAATCTCACGATATACTCACTTTTATGATTCAGTTTTGGACGAAATTCCCTACTCCCTCCGTTTCTTTGGTCTCGAGAACTTATATGCATCAAATGATAATATACTTTGCTTTGAATGTCACCAAAGAGCTAAATTGGGATATATTGGCTCATATGATGCATAGCCAACGACTCTATCAGACAGGAATAGTCTCAAAAACTTTTGCACTTTATCATGTTTTGAAGAATCCCGCATCAAATGTGGTATGTTCATTCGTACATTAACATTAAAATGTACATAAATTCCTACTTTTTCAGGCAGAATCCATTCTACAGTACTCTAATGCTGATGATTTCTCAGTATTTCATCGTTTTGGAAACCCACAAAATATATCAGAAACCGATGAAGAGATTCCACTTGTAACCATCGAACAATTTGAATTTATGTGGAACAGTGCGATAAGCTTTGTTGTGAAGCAATACAGAACACTGGAAGAAAAAATAGTCATCAGAGCTATTATCACAGGACTAGTGGGTCAAATTCTGACAAAAATGAAAACAGTGACTTACTTAATGGAAGAATTTCTTATTCAAAGTCCAAGTTACAAATACTATGAAGAATTAGCAAGGATTGTGCAGAAACGAGAGCTTGGGGCTGTTGAAATGGATGTGGAGGATGATGGATTCAAGATGATTATTAATTTACAATCGGAACCAGTCAATCATTTCGTTAATTTGTCACCAGAAGAGGCGGAGAGTTGTTTCAAGAAAACCTTGGAACTTTTGTTTGCAATTCCGGAATTTAAAAATTCTAGAATGCCCTATGATCTTATCAACTTATGCTTTCAAAATGCATGCCTTCAAAGGAACATGGAACTAGTAAGACAGCAATGATCAAACCATGATTTTCATTGAATTTTAGAGAAACTACATTGCTGAGAAAACGGTGTTTATACTACACGGGTTAAGCAATTATCATGCATTGACCTACTTTCTTTTCCGACTTGCCAAAGTGCTTAGATCTCATTCTTCAGGTAATATGACTATCTGTGATTTCAACATCAGTGGTTTTCCAGAAGATCTCATGAAGAAACACTACCTTCAGAATGACGTCGTGATAGTTGCAATATCAGAACTGCTCCAAAACATAGAAGAAAAAATAAGTAGCTTTGACTATAAACAAATCAATATGATGGATTCTCACTATCGTGGATTCTCTACAGAATTGGATTACTATTGTCAAGCTCATCTGATGAGTCTCCTTATTCTGATTTTCTGCGATCAAACTCATTCATATCCACCATTAGAGACATGGTTTGAAACATTGAACCGGATATCTGTGTTAAGTGAAAAACTGAATCAGAAAGGGATTTGGAATAAGGCTTATATTGATCTTCTCAATGTCCTGTAAGTACAAATTTTCAATCAGAAAGTACATAACTGTTTTCAGAGTCCTCAGTAGTTCCTCTGGGTTTCCACTCCCAGCTGGGCCGCATTTGGAAACAATTCGTGATATGACACCATTTTTTATTTTGTTAAATAGAGAAACAATGGGTGAATTGGAAATTTGTGAATTGATTTCGGAAATTTGTCATTCTGATTTGCGATCTGTTTTTCTCAAGGTAGGATTTTCTGATTCATAGTATTTTAATTCTTTTTTAATTTCAGAATCTTCATCCAATTTTACACTCCAATGCTTCCTTATCCCATTACTTGATTCAACGGTTGAATAACAAGTTGGAACCTGGATTGCTAGTTGCTCATTTTATAAATAACATAATAAAGAACTATGAAGACGACAACAACGACAATGTTGCATTCCTCCTAGACACATTCAATTTTTCATGGACTCAACCTGTTCAACATGAAAATATGGAGTACATGTAAGCTTTCTTTTCGAGACTCAACAAAATGTGTTTCATTTTAGAAGCCATGTGAGCGGAAATCAAAAACTTTTGATTAACTTTTTCCTACAATTCAAAGTGAGAGAAGAGACTGATGGATCTGAACAAATCACTATTACGATTGGAAATTTAGTATTCAGGATTAAATACTTTTGTGCTTCGAGCATCTTGAGAAGTGTGTACTCTACCAACAATGGGTTAGTGAACACGAAATCTTGATTTTTTAAATGATCTCTTTACAGGGATAAATTTGTGGTACTTCATGAACTTGGAACGAAAGTGCACACGCTAATGCTACAGTTCAGTATCAATGGAGATGAAATTTTTGTTATAGTGAGTGCTTTGAACTTACGTAAATACTGAAACTCCATGCTTTTTCAGACTCCCAATAAGATCCATCAGCTCACAAATCGAAGGAATACTAGACCGATTGATGAAATCAAAACTTCCATAACCTCTCTTCACCACACCATTCCAATTATTTTTCAAGGTACATTGACTTATCCCAATCATTTTTGGAACTCAGTTTTAGGTGACCGTCAGTCTTTATACGACGTTCAGGAAATGGGAATAACTTCTAAGAATCTGGAACATTGTCGACGGTTCATTTTGAGCACGAAGGGACGTAAGCTGAACATTGGTCAAATGTTCCATTCAGTGATGCCAGTCAAACATGATCAGTCATTGTCTCTTCGAAATGATCAACTTGGTTTTGAGAGCATTTCTGAGCAATTTAGAGCTTGCGGCGGATTTGGATTCATATTTTATATAATTACTCGAGACTTAGTAAGCTCTGAGAGTGAAATGCACTCTGTGAGTCACTGGGAACTATTGTTGATTTATCTCAATTCTCCATACCTGAATAACGAGAAGTTCTCAAGAATTGAAGCTACTCAAATGACATCACTATTATTTCGACATACCAATTCAAAAATCCCGGATTCGATTATCCAGGTTAGATGGAGTTCTACGTAACTCTGAATATAGCTTTCAGAAAATCATAGAACTTTGTTTTCAGAAATTCTTCGACAAGTGCATGAACCATGAAATCAAAGAAGCAAATTTGCTCATTGAATTCCTCTCGGAGCCAACATACTGGGAGAACGATCTGACTATGTTTTATAGACTTCTCACTAGATTTAAGTCTTCTAATCCTGGAGCGAATCTGGAAAAGTGTTTGCCATTGATACTACAGGTGGGAGAATATAGGGTTTTCATTCAAAAATGACTGAAAATGTGTTTCAGATAGTAGCGCGAATCATACGCAAGGATCTTGGCACTGATGACGTACATGATATTGTTACAGTAACCGTCGAGATTTTCAAAGAATGGTGTAGAGATCCCCATGCGGTCCGTACTACTCAATTGGTCACTTTCATGATGGACCTCTTCGATTTTGAGAAAATTAGTCCACAGAGTAACAAATTCCAATGGGTTGATGATATTGGTAACTTGGCGCATCTTAGGATCATTATAATCTGTTTCACGGTTTCTAGCGCTGGATAGAGAGCTGTCCCGGCAACCGATTTTGAGCCTGAATGGAGACGAGTCGGAAGAGGAAATCACAAGAAGACGGATAAATCGAGAGTTGCTACAGTTGGATTTGCCCCTGGGAGATATTGACGATGATGAGCTGTTCAGGGTACTGACACCTATTGAACAACCAACTGACAAAGCGCTTAGGATGGTTACACGGAACCGAGATTATATGATGAGGGGTACAGTAATCATAACAATTTCATTCTTACAGAGTTTATTTTTTAGGGCTTCTTCAAATCATCCATCAATCTTATGTTCTATGTCCCGACACCCAATATTCTTGCTTTGATTCTATAACAGCGGAGGTAAGGAAAAACTAAAAACTGCACAAAAATATTGATTTAAAGTAGGATTACAGTCATATTCTTTTTATTTTCTCAAATGATCGTCCCAATTCCATTATTTACGAAAATAACAATATTTTTGCACAAAAATCGTTAAAACTCGAGAAAATCAATTTTCAAAAGGCCAACTTACATTTTTTCTAACCTAATTCAATGAATGTAGAATTTTTCGCTGATTCGAATGCACCTAATATCGCTGCTCAAAACGCAATAGAAACATGTTTATGAACAAAATTACGCTTTGTCGCGCCGACCGCTGCCGACTTGAATCTGCTGTCGCGCTCGCCGCTGCCTGCTCATACCGCGGCAGCGGTTGCGCCAACCTTTGAAATTGAAAAATTGTTAATAAAAATTTTTCTAGAGCGTTTTGAGCAGCGATATTAGGTGCGTTCGAATCAGCGAAAAATTTTGCATTCATTGAAATAGGTTAGAAAAAATGTAAGTTGGCCTTTTGAAAACCGATTTTCTCGAGTTTTAACGATTTTTGTGTAAAAATAATGCTGTTTTCGTAAATAATGGAATTGGGACGATCATTTGAGAAAATAAAAAATGACTGTAATCCTACTTTAAGAAAATCTGCTACTTGATCGAAGTCAATACAAATGGGAAAGTCTTGGGTGCACTTATTGAGATGTACGAAGCTATTATCGTGAGTTAACAAAAAGGTTTCCGATAGAAAATCTATAAATTCTCACAGAACCATAATATCTATTCGGACAAAATCACCAAAATTGTGCAGCTTAACTTGTTGCCCATGTTGGCTCGACAACTTCGGAATAAACCATTGACAATGCAATCTGTAAATGCTTTGTTTTCTATTTTGCTACGAGAGCAAGTAGATGTCTCGGCTGGTTTAGATAATGCACATTTGGAAACTTTCTATCCGAATACTGTATCTTGTCAAGCTGTGTACCCTCTTCTGACAATTTTTGAAGAATCTGCCGATGATGTTGAGATTGCAGTTTTTACAGTGGTCTGCACATCTCTCAATAAGGTATAGAGTAGATATAACATGTAATTTAGTAGCGTTTTTCAGGTGTATACTTTTAACAATCAATTGACACAAGCCATGACTGCTGCTGGAGTAGATGAGCATATGGTTGCAATTTTGGCAAAGCTGTCTAAGCTTGGAGATTTCAGGTTTGTAAACTCATAAACGTACATTCAACCATTTCTTTCAAACAAACTAATTTCAGAATTCGGAACGAAAAGCTGAAAGCACTATTAGACCCATGGTTTGCATTTGCCATTAGTATCATCAGAATTGGTGTCAATGGTCGGCAGTCCGTATTTGAAGGAGCTTCTAGAATGATTTCCCACCTACTATTACTGTACACTCAGGAAAACGGAAAACTTTTGGATAACCCAGAAAATGAAGCACAACGCTTGATAAGGGACAATGTGTACTGGGCACTTTGTGTTTTGCTACTCCAACTATTCAAGTTCTTATTAGATATTGCGCTTGCTGACTCCAACAAGCACAGATCCGCTAGCAACTCTTCCCTGCACATGATGGGATATGAAGAGGAACCAGAAGAAATTGAAGCCACCCCAACGAAGCCAACAAAGTTTTGGGATGATATTGCACAGAAAGTCAAAGAGAGTGTACTTGGTCCTAATCATAATCTACTAAAGTGCCCGTATCGAAAACACAAAGAATCACCTTTGACAGCTGAGGAAATGCGACATCGTATCAAAGATGTTCTAACGTTGTGTCAGTTTTTCTTCAAAGTTACCAATCGAGTTGACTGTGATGAGGAAGACAACCTGTATCGGATATTCTTCGAGGAATTATCAAAATGGACACTAGACGAGTCATGGCCAAATTGTATTTGGGTGGCTGCAGACATGATGTTTGTCACTAATGTATTTGCCAATTGTGTAACATTTGTGCTAACAGATATACATCAGTACATAACACCTTTCAGTAAGTGACAATATGCAGCCGAAGTTGAATAGAAAAATAAATTTCAGATAAAGTCTTCACCCGTCAGAAAACTTCTCGAATGGAAGTCTTGCTTCACAAAATAATACGATCGTATACGAAAATTTCAACAGTTTTTGGGAATGTGATGGTTTGTACAAAAATTAGTGTCAGGCTCAAAGCTGTTAATTCAGGATATCGACCAAATGGTTCGTCTGGCCATGGAGAATATAACTCAAAGGGAAGACCAAAATTCCAATTTATTCAAGCTAGCTGTCCTCTTCCTAAACTGTCCAAGTCGAGACAAATCTAAAGGTTGTTTGTTTCACAGTTATGTTTTCCATGGGAAATCGTATTACAGCTAATATTGACTATCCACAATTACGCACACCGGATTTAATACAAAAAATGACTGTGGAGAGTGAGATAGCATCTAGATATTGGCTGGATCAGAGAAACGATGTTATTGCGAAAATAAATCTGAAAGGCAGACTTCCGGAACCTCATTTAGACGTTTCTGAAATCAACAGCTCAATGGATAGAATGAAGAAAACTTTAGCAGCGCCAAGAAACATGAAAAGAGTGAATGAAATTTGTGAACTAATGGGAAAAATTGAAGACAATGAGGTGGGAATTTTCTTATCTTCTGTATCACCGATTTCAATTTCAGAGGGTATTCTCAAGGTTGACCCTTGTCAAAAACAACTACCACCCAGGGAAAATCACAACTATATTGGGTCCCAGAGGTGAACGTATGGTCACGGATGCTACCGATATCAAGGCAAAGGAGATGTTCGAATCACAAGAGGATATCCGAAAAATAAGTATTTTTCCGGATGTCTTCGAGACTCTATCACTATCCTGGATACGTAAACCGAATATTTTCGCACAGTTACGGAATGCTTGTCTACATGGAATTCTAATAACGAATGGGACTCAGACAAATCCGATTTTCCATGTGCATCGCTCAGGAATCACAGCTTTACCATGCGGATCTCATATTGTCGAGAAGACATACTTGTTCGATGATATGACTATGATCTTCAGGAGACCAATGAGACCATGGGATGCGCTGGAAGTGTCTTTTGAAATTATGATGAACACACACGACACTCTTCTCATTTTTTCGCAACAAGTGGGTTTATTACTTTGAGTTGATTCCGAACTTTTACGATTTCAGAGGTTCGCAAAACTTCTTACTCAATATGCATCAAAATTGATAGTAACCGAGAACCATCTCCTAGCGTTTACTAAAAAATGGGAGGAAGGGAAAATATCGAACTTTGAGTACCTCACAATGCTCAACTTGTTTGCTGGACGGACGATTCACGACAGTAGCAGCTATCCAATTTTTCCTAGGATTCTAGCAAGATTTGGAAGTGACAAGATTGATCTTGAAAACAGATTCTTGTATAGAAAGTTGGAACGTGCAGTAGCTGCACAAGATACTCTATCCATTGAGAAACATCGAGAGCATTATAATGAGTTGAAGGTGATTCTGAATTTCTATCAGTTATTTTTACACAATGATACTTTAAGGAAAATGAAGAGGTTAGTCACTTGACTCCATATCATTTCGGATCGATGTGCTCCAATCGAGGAGTCGTATCGTTTTACAACATCCGTTTGTTACCATTCGGAGAGGAAGCGATAGAACTTCAAGACGGAAGATTTGACTTTGCGGATCGTCTTTTTCATAGCATTGAATCCGGTCTGGGATTAGGAAAAATTGAGTCTAGCAATGATTACAAAGAGCTAGTTCCCGAACTGTTTACAACTGTGGAAGTCCTCCGGAATGAGAATAGCAATCATTTTGGAGAAAAGCAGAATGGTGAACCTGTAAACGATGTAGAAGTTCCTCAGTGGTGCTTTGTTGACGGAGTCCCAGTCCATGAAAATTTTATTCATCTCCATAGACATGCATTGGGTGAGTGAACAAAATTAAATTATTTTCATGCTAAATTTTCAGAATCTGAGCATGTGCAATATATGCTGCATCATTGGATTGATTTGGTTTTTGGATTCAAGTCAAGAGGGAAATCGGCTCATGATGCAATTAATGTTTATCATCCAGCGGTAAGCATCAAAACAAGTGAGACCCCCAGAATGATTGGTTTTATTATTTAAGGTCTACCCTGGAAACTCTCCGCCTCCTGGATTCGATAGAGTCATGACAAGCGCCTACGAGGCAAACCAGAAAACGTTGGGTACTGCACCACTTCAACTCTTCACTCAGCCGCATCCTAAAAGAGAAGTGGTACAACACAGACACGGTTCAGTACGCAATATGCATGGTCTTGCGTACGTTCTCAAGAGATTGAAGGATGCGTTAATTGTCGGGGTTGCAGGTTCGGCAAAGAGCTGACAGTAGGACAGTATGAGGTGGTAGAGTACACAGTGGACAGACAAACCACACAAATTGTGTGGAGGAGAATGAAGAGCCTGAAGTCGAGGATATTCAATAAGAGTAATGGGACGGATTTGGAGAGTGTGCAACTTTTCAAGCGGAACAAAGACAGTGAGTGGATTATTGCGGAGCACACTAATCGAATTATTGAAAGAAAAAAAGCCATTGAGATTTTCATAACAATCGGCGTAGAATTCTCATGAGACCAAAAAATTCTCTTAGAGCATAGTTTGAAAATTGATCCTTGAGACTTTAAAAACACAGTTTCAATTTCAGGGAAAGAAAAAGACGCAACTGAAATGAACTACAAAACCCTAGACAACATTCTCACTATATCTGATGGATCCTCGGAGTGTAGAAAGGCCCACAACAAAAGAATCCTGGAAATGAGTGTGGATGACAACTACGTAGCATGTCTGGTACAAGAAGGACCCATTGAAATATACAAAGTGATTAACAAACCACAAACAAGGTCTCGAAACGCGGTCAACAGAATGTTGAGAAGTGAGAGCAAGTCTTTTTCGATCGAGTTTTACGGAACAATACCAATTCAAGAAGGTCACTACTCCGCTGTTGAAATCTGTGCACAGTTTTCTACGATTTTCACAATTCATACAGTTGGCCAACAATCTGTGGTTTCTGTTTGGAACTTGCACACTCACCATATTAGAGGATGCAGTACTATTAATGGAATAATGGAGACTTGCGGTGTTCTAAAAAATCTTGGGGAGTTGATTGTGGTAGAAAAATGGAATGGAGAGCAGATAAGATATGAGAAAAAATGGAGAACAAGAGATAGAGCAACCAAGAAAAGCAAGTATTCTGGAAAAGTTCCACTTATTGAAACACAACAAGTTATGGCTAAGATAAGTGTAAGTGTAGCAAAGTAAATTCCCCATCAAATTTTCTGCTTACAGATCAATGCAAAATCTCAAATTTTCAAATACGTCGAAAACAACAAATTCGTCCATGATGGTGTTATATCAACGGCTCCAGAACCAGGCATGGGTATTCAAACATTGGCTATGATCAGAAGTGATCACTGTATAGTTCTTTTCGAAACTATCGGATTGACGTGTATGAGAATTCTAGAAGTGGAGAACAGAATGGATTATTGCTTGAGAGAGTAAGTTCCAAAGATCCTATTCAATGAAAGTTCCTATTTTTTAGACTGCGATTCCAAGAGGACAACTCATTGCTTGCAATTTTCAAGGAAAATCGTTCGCTGAGAAAGAAGAACAAAGAGCTTTACAAGAATCTCGGGTGTGCTCCACCAACTAAGACATGGAGGTTTAGGGTGAAAACTTGATAAAACTATAATTTATTCATTTGGTTCAAAATAGAAATGAAATGGGTTTTTATATGAAATGATTAAAATAAAAATTATTGAATAATGACGTTTCACACTTAAGAATGTACTCGCTTCACAAATACCTCTTCGTAGATTAAAGGAAATGAACTTGGAATAGTTTAGGACGTTACGTCAATAAAAAAAGTTTTCGGGCTCAAACGTGTCCAAATTCAACAACATTTCATGAAGTCGAAAGTTTTTAATGTCGAATTTCTTCGCCTTGAGAATCGGTTGCTTTGGAATTCTTGCATAGTGCATTCCTAGCGGTAGCGAGTAGTCCGGGAATCGTTCATCCCATACGAACAGTTTGAACGAGTATTCGGCAAAAAGTATAGTAGCCAGTTTGCCGTCACCGCGGACGATGTCCCAACCATTTCGGCAGTCGTAAAGAACAAATTGCGATCTGTAAAATATCATGAATACGATATTGGAATCGTTGAAAAACTCACTTGTAGTATCTACGACGAGTTGTCGGTTCCCAGTTTTTCATTTCAGCACCATCAAAAATGACTTTCAAACCGGACACTGGAACATGCTCCATGAGAATGGACAGAATTTTGACGTTTTGGAAATCTCCGGAGAGCCATTTCTTGATAACTTTGTTGAGCAAAGCGTGATTGTAAGAGTTTTCACCCAGCGTAATGACTTCACAGTTAAGCTTGAATAAGTTTTTCTCAGAGAAACAGAAGGCGTCCACGAGTTTGAGTCTCTTCAACGAAATCATCTAGAATTCATATTCTATTCAAGAACTGTATTGTTTATACTTACCTTCTCATTGTAAAAGGCCTCTTGGTTATATCCTTTAATTTTCAAATTTTCGTATCCTTTCACCATGTTCACCACATCATTAATACTTTTTTTGGTTGTACGGCTATCTGCTCTTAATATTAGATCTTTGCATGATTTCACAAAATTCCCGTTGGAAAGGAACGCAAAATCAGAAAAAAAATTCATATCCAATTCCAGAGTATTTACAGCACAAGGGAACAAGGAAAGAATATAATCAACCACAAATTTGATAGAGGTTTCGAGATCAGCGCATGCCGCCAATAGTGTATCCGATGAGAGTGCCTTGGTGCTGAAATGATGACGTTTGAGTTAAAGTTAAAAATGTTCTGTACCTCAACCGACCTCTTCTCAAAAGTTACTCCTTCAACTATCCGTGGTTGAAATGGCTCACACTTTTCAAGTTTCGTCGGGTTCAATTTTTTGCGAAGCAACCATGACAAGGTCACCGTATCGGAGAAAACTATTTCCACTCCAACTTTCTTGTCGAAAGTTGTTTTTGTAATGATGTTGCAGTGTTTGTTTGAAGCACGATAAGACATTGCACATAGCTTTGCTCTTTTGGAGCAAAAGGATAAATCGAGGCAGGAAAATATGAGGCAATGTTTATAGAGGCTTCAAAAACTTACATATCAATAGGATCCATGAATTGGGTGACGTTTTGCATGGCTAAGTAGGGAAGGTTTAATAGTTGAAATTTGGAACATGACATTGTTAATGATACCCGATTAATAACACCCGCCTGGAAGTCATAATTTAGTTACGTTATTGTCGAAGAGCTATAAGAATTTAAGCGCTACTGTACAAGACAACGAGAAAAATGCAATAATCTTTACTATTAACAAACGCAAATTTCTGTGTGTATGTCTGTCTGTGCTGTGCTGTGTCCGGATCCCGCTCTAGCTCCATCCCCACTAGACCGATTTTTCTCAAATTTTGGCAGGCTATCAGTAATTCCTGCTTAATGATGCCCATCTATTTTGATTTTCAAAATTTCAAAAAAAAATTTTAGACATGTCCGAAGGGCCCCAGAGGGGCGTAGCCCGTCTGGTTGTTCAACAATGCGCGTATTGGGGGTCTACACAGTCAGAAAGATACAATCGAGTCCATCTGGACTATGTCTCCGCCCACTTTCAATCTGTCCCTTTGTTTGAGTGCTAATATCACGTAATTGGCGAAAAGACATGAACAGATGTCGAAAAAAAACAGCTTTCTTATCCATGATAATGGACTTCGGAACAAGAACGAAGATTCTATTGATGACAATTTCAGATAACCGAGTAATTGAGTTTTTTTAGAGCAAGTGAGTGGAAAAAAATAAAGAAAAATTTTTGTAAAACCTTCTTTGTTTGCTTGTTTGCCGATATGTGCGTAATTGTCTTACGCAACCTGGGAAAATCCCTACCAAAGGGTACACCAAAAAATGATCAGAGGACAGATGAGATTTCCACGCAATCTCCTTCCAATATTCTATCCTATATGTCTGTGTTCACGTCACCTGTTCTTTCTCATCTAAAAGGTAATTGGATTGAACACTCAGGTCTTTGTAGGGAAATGACAAAGTGTTGAGTTTCAACCGCACACGATGTTCTATTCTGGGAATTACTTTATTAAAGTTCCAATATTCAGTCAGAACTATTAACCCAAAAACCAATCATAATAAAGAAATTCGCTAAATTCACAACTTCCAAAACAGCCATGCATATTGTTTCCAGGGGATCTCCAAGTATGTATTCGAGTTTTCGACTGCAACGAAATTGAATCCGAATTAGCATCAGAATCTAACTCACTTCAATCTACTCTTCTTCGCTTTCAACTTCGGAATCGCACATTTTTGTAGTTCGCCTAAAATTGTGGTGATCCCCACTGCGAAAATCATAATAACCAAATTGATAATGATATAAATTCCAAGTAATGGTATAGATCCGGTTCTCGGGATTTTGTCAGCCATGACACCTAGGATGAACGTCATTGTCATGATGTTAGTGAGCCCAACATTGAGCTGAAAAAAAAACATTAAAGGAATATAAATTATGAGTACTCAACCTTTGACATTTTGTCAGTTTTTCTCATGAAAACTCCTATAATTGAAAGTGCATTAATGATAAATGATGGGAAGACTATCATATAGATATAGTACATGGGATTTCTTCGAATTTTAATTTCGAAAGTTGCCAGCTGCATATCTCCAACTCCATCGTTATAAGTCAATAGTTCCACGCGATTTGTTAAGTTTACCAAGTCCCATTCAGAGTTTCCCTGAAAAAGACAAATCACGAACTGGAATTATGAATTTTTTACCATTTTCTCCCAAATCGTCCTATTCAGAATTCCTGCATATATCGAATTGAACAGTTCAACATGCTGCATGAAAAATAAAGGCATGCAAAATTGAATGACACATGTTTGAGAATCATACGGGAATCGGACCACATTCATTGGGCAGTTTAGGGAAATCTTGGTTGATAATGATGTATACACATGGCCCGTGTTTTCCACACAAACCATTCGGAAATCTTGATCCCGAAAATCAGCCATATCGTTTCTGAAACACATATCAATTTTGTAGAAAAGAAAATCAATTCACATCCGAAATGAGTTTATTGTGGGACTCCAAACTCTATCCTGCCTCATATGTAGCATTTGGATATCCGCGTATAGAGATGGATCCCAAGCTAAGCGAGGGTCATACCAATACTGAAAATTCAAATGTTATGCTTCCATTGACCTTTCAATGGAAATTTTACCTCAGCCATTTCCAAAACAACTGAAACTTTTTCCTCGGGCTCTATCACCTCCACCAGCTTCAGATAATACAGGTATACGGTATAGTTGAATCGTTTCGGAGCAAGGGGGTTATAACCAATTGGTTGTGTAATATCAACTGAAATTTACATATTTTGAATCTTACGGAAAATAGAAACTCACGCTTGGTATAGACTGGAGCCACAGTGCTGTCATAGTTTCTAAATAGTTCGTCTAATAGTTTTTGTTGGTGATTCAAGAAATCATTCCATTCCGGAACTATGAAAACATAAGTCTTTGGTTTACAACTACTCTCACCGTAATACGATTTGTTTTCATAGAAACATGATATGGACTTTATCCTGGATGAAACTAGAATGAGAAACAAAACATAAAACATTAGAAAAGTTTATGTGTTCTGGTGAATGTCAGGAAACTGAATATAAAAAAATGTGTGGGAAGGAATAGTGAAATTTGAGAATTCGGAAGTTGTTTTCTCGAACTTCTACTTCAGAAGGGAAAAGGTCGAAAAAACTGGGAGCTTCTGAGACATGCATTATTTCTTTTAATTTCGGCTCTGACGTCATTAACAAACTAGAAACTGGGGAATTGTTTGAATTTAATTATTGTCAAGTTTCTCTTATACATCTTGAAACCAAAATCCAATCATTACAAAAAAGTTGGCAGTTGTCAGAAGTTCTAATATAATTGCACAGGTGTATTCGATTGGTGAGCCCAGAAATGTTTCCAACTTCCGACTGAAATTGACTTTTGTTCTTATTCAATATGTAACATTCAATTACCTTATAGATCCTTTCTTGAGTTTCAGACGGGGAATCGCCCACTCTCGTACCTCGGTTATAATGGTGACAATTGCAATAGCAAGAATCATGATAACAAGATTCACAATTATGTAGATCCCAAGCAATGGTATATTTCCGGTTCGTGGAATTTTATCTGCCATGACACCAAGGATAAATGTCATTGTCATGATATTAGTGAGACCCACATTTAGCTAAAAACGAATCACAATAAAAAATGACTTCAGAATATGTAAATACCTTTGACATCTTATCAGCATTCTTCAAGAATACTCCGATAATTGAAATTACATTAATGATAAATGAGGGGAACACAATCATGTATATGTAGTAAAGCGGGTTCCGGCGAATAGTGATTTCAAAAATTGCCAAATCCATACTCCCAAAGTTGTCCTCATATTTGACGGCATCTACTCGGTTTGTTAAGTTAATCATTTTCCACTCAGAGTTACCCTGAACAAATATTTTCTCAAGTACACTGTGAGAAACTTCCTTACCATCTCTTCTATTATATTCTTTGCCACTAGACCTTCATAAATTTCACTATGAATTTCCACTTGTATCCTATTGAACAAAGGCAGGCAAAAATAAACTTGACAGATTTGTGTGTCGAACGGAAACATTGATACATCCATTCTACAGTTTGCTGATATCCGAACAGCAAGATAATCACTGATTTCACCGATATCAGAAATAGAAACAATTCTGAAGTCTTGGTCCCGAAAATCTACTATCTCGTTTCTGAATTCATGACTTGGAAGGCAACTCGTTTTGAAAATACAGTGCTCCACAAAAAGATAGCGCCACCCTGATTTTTCACTGGAACACCTATTTAGGTCAAGTTACGTGAAAAGGTGTCAACATGAAAAATGTAGCTGGTCGTTCAAAACCTTAGGTCAAAAAATTTCGGAGTTGACCGCGTGACCTAATTACGGAAAATTGGGAAAAAACTGAAAAACGTGTTTTGGCCGATCCACAAAATGATAGAGCCACCCTGAAAAACGTGATTTTTGAAGAAAATTGGGGAAATTTTCAGAGGGAAGAGAGTGAGATGTTTTTGTTAGAGAGTGGTTTGAAGTGGTTATTCAAACTGAATAGGTGTTTTTAGTCTGTAAATCGTTTCAATTTCGAAAGGAAATCAGATTGATGATGTGATGAATATGTCGGATCACCAGTCAACTGACTGGCATCATGAAGTTCACCTAAATTAAGATGAATTTACATTTTGAATTCTTAACAACTTAGAGAATTTCATTATCTGATATCCCTATAGCCAAAGCTGTTGAGATTTTCATGGATTCATTCTGTCTGCGCTACTGAAAGGTTCTGAAGTTCAGAGCAAGATTGATTTTGTCAAAGTTTTCTGATAAGTTCGTGATGATGCTCAAAAAAATTGAGAACTGTGAGGTTCGGTTGATTTAATTCCGATGCTTCAAAATCCGCACACAGGTCATGGTGGAAAAGAAAGGATCAAAATTCTGAGATCATGGAACTGCAAAAAAGAGTTTCAATGTTCTTTTTCTCGGAATTCTTCAAAAGCTCAAACAGAAGCTTCAGAAGCTCAGGTTCAGAATACCTGAAAAGCGCCATCAAAAGAAGACTCTGATTGATTCAAATTTCTAACGACCTCGTTATGGTTCAAAACTGATTTGGAGACCTGATAAAGTCTGAAAATTCCGGAAAGTTGGGATTGGATAAATTTAAAACACTTTTTTAATTTTAAGACAGCAACAAAAACAATAATCGAAATCAATAGTCAGTGGGTCCTCCTGATCTAAGAGTTAACTGGAACATCCGATTGTCCATTGATAAGTAAAGGGCATCCAGATACTGCTGATCTATTTTTCTCCAGGCTTCCACAATCGCCTTCTTCAAATCTCCAACATTTTGGAATGTCCGATTCCCGTCGTAAATCGTTCTAACCATCTGTCCCCAGACATTCTCTATGGGATTAATGTCTGGGGAATAAGCTGGCCAATCAAGAAGAGGAATGTTGCGACGTTGGAGCCATTGAGTCGTTTTCCGGGCACGATGAATAGGTGCACCGTCGTGCATAAAGACGAAATTCCGATTTCTGTTCCTTCTCCAAAATGGGATGATACCACGACGCAAATTGAGACGGTAATCGGCACCGCTCATCTTTTTTGTGCCGAAGTTCAGCTTGATTCGGCCCTCCGATGAAATTGCCGCCCATACCATCACGCCTCCTCCTTTGAAATTTCTTCGAGAGAATCTCAGCTTGTCTTTCCGGAGGTCATGATAGTACGAGCGGAATCCATCGGGACCGTCACAATTGAACTTTTTCTCGTCAGAGAAAATGACCTGGAAAAAATTAATTCGATAAGTCATAATTCATGTTAAACTTTTCTCCAGTCGGTGCGCATATTATCTTTCGCGAATTGAAGTCGTTTGAGCCGATGTTCAGCCTTCAAGCACGGCGCTTTCCTCATCTTCCGATGCTTAATGAAATTTGACTTGGCGATGACACGACGGACCGTCTCGACCGATACAGGAAGATTTAATTGGGCCTTGATCTTTGAGCATGTGGTGATAGCATTCGATGCCTTCCGCAAAATCAATCGTTTTTCCCTGGTTGTCAAAATACTCGGCCTCCCAGGACTTTTCTTGGTTCCATAGCCGAGTGGATCCCGAACGTAAGAGTCGATTACCTTGTGGTGTCTTCCAAGGCATCTGGCAATCTGGCGATTCGACTGTCCCGCCAATTTCCGAGCATCAATTTGTCCTTTTTCATAATCGTCCAATGGTTTTCCAGCTGGCATCTGGAAGCTGATTTGTCAATTTAAAGGCAATCAAAACAAAAAAATATTTAAAAACTGGAAAATCAATAATTGGCCACTGAAAAATCCAACTCCTCAGCTGACAAACTGATTTAGAGCGTGGTAAAACGTGTCATAACACGAAAAAAATTATTGGGCCGCGCTTTTTTTGTTCGATGACCTCTATCTCAATCTGAGCTTCTGAAGCTTTTGTTTGAGGCTCAAACTTTGAGCTTTCAGACTTTATCAGGTCTCCAAATCAGTTTTGAACCATAACGAGGTCTTCTTTTGATGGCGCTTTTCAGGTATTCTGAACCTGAGCTTCTGAAGCTTCTGTTTGAGCTTTTGAAGAATTCCGAGAAAAAGAACATTGAAACTCTTTTTTGCAGTTCCATGATCTCAGAATTTTGATCCTTTCTTTTCCACCATGACCTGTGTGCGGATTTTGAAGCATCGGAATTAAATCAACCGAACCTCACAGTTCTCAATTTTTTTGAGCATCATCACGAACTTATCAGAAAACTTTGACAAAATCAATCTTGCTCTGAACTTCAGAACCTTTCAGTAGCGCAGACAGAATGAATCCATGAAAATCTCAACAGCTTTGGCTATAGGGATATCAGATAATGAAATTCTCTAAGTTGTTAAGAATTCAAAATGTAAATTCATCTTAATTTAGGTGAACTTCATGATGCCAGTCAGTTGACTGGTGATCCGACATATTCATCACATCATCAATCTGATTTCCTTTCGAAATTGAAACGATTTACAGACTAAAAACACCTATTCAGTTTGAATAACCACTTCAAACCACTCTCTAACAAAAACATCTCACTCTCTTCCCTCTGAAAATTTCCCCAATTTTCTTCAAAAATCACGTTTTTCAGGGTGGCTCTATCATTTTGTGGATCGGCCAAAACACGTTTTTCAGTTTTTTCCCAATTTTCCGTAATTAGGTCACGCGGTCAACTCCGAAATTTTTTGACCTAAGGTTTTGAACGACCAGCTACATTTTTCATGTTGACACCTTTTCACGTAACTTGACCTAAATAGGTGTTCCAGTGAAAAATCAGGGTGGCGCTATCTTTTTGTGGAGCACTGTACTTACACTCCAAATGCAGAAAGTGTTGGGCTCCAAACTTTTTCTTGTCTGGCAATAAACGACGTTACATTACCGTATAAGGAAGAATTCCAGCACAATCTTGGATCATACCAGTACTGCAAACAATAATTGTTTTATTCCGTACGTTCAAGTTCAGACCTCCATCATCTCCATGACCACTGAAACTTTTTCGGCTGGCTCCTGAACCTCTACTAGTTTCATATAGTACAGAAAAACCGTGTAATTCCATCGTGCTGGTGCTTCCGGGTCATACCCTATTGGCTTGTTGCGATCAACTGAATTCTCAAAATTGTCCCCTTTTTTTTTTGGAATAGAGACCTACAAATTGTGTATACTGGAGAAACTGCGGGGTCGTAATTGGCAAATAAATCGTTGGTCAAATTGTCCTGGGCTTCCAAAAAGTTTATCCATTTTGGGACTGAAATTCAAGTTTAGTTTTCACCATAGAATTATTCGTCTGAAAATACAAATAATGCCTACCGTATAAACTGGGATCGTAATAAAAAGCAGAAACAAAATGGGATAATAGAATTGATACCGCCAAAAACATGGCAGTTAGCAAACAAAGTCAAGCGGAAAATGAGCAAAGTCAAAATGGACAGGTGAAGTGAAACACGAGACCGAACAAGAAACATCCGTCTTCTTTTTTTTCTGGTTGATCAATACATGCACCTATGATACGCAAACACGTAGAAGGTAAGAACATATTGAACTCCTACGCAACCAGGGAAGAACTATTATTGACATCTAAATCTATCCAGGAAACGAAGAGTTATGGGGTCTGAAAAGTTTGCAACAATTAAGTATGTTAAACAATGATCTCAGTTCAAGAATATATGTTTTGCATAGGGTTTGGTTTCTGTTACAGTATCCCAAGTTTCCAAACAGTTTTCTGATATCTTCCAATGTACCAGACACATTGACTTGTTATTCTAGACATGCATGCTTAAGGGAGTATAAAGTTGAACTATGTTTCCAAATCTTCTAACTGTTTTATGGTCTTTGCATCACTTCCAATAATTGTAATTCGAGAAACACAGACAGGTATGCCCTAGAGGTTGGAGACTGTCTACATCTCAAAGCTTCATACGAAGCTTATACGAAAACAGTACCAGTTTTTTGATTCATATAAACTCAAAGAATTTGTTATTCAAGGCACAAACGTTCCCATGAGCTTATATAGTTGGATCTTGTCTTCATATCAAAGCATTATCTCTGATTCTTCTATCTGATCAGTTCAGTGTTATTATGTCCCTCCCATTGGGATTATATAGTTTTCAATTGTCTACACATCAACTCTATAAATTGAAAACAATACAGTTCTACTCGGCTATATGCCTGCAACTTTAAGGCGAAAGTTGGGTCATTTTCGGCTTTTGAGCGAAACTTGGGCAACTTTTGGGCGGACTTTGCCCAAAGTTCGGCTTTTGAGCGAATGTTCAGCAACTTTTGGGCGAAGGTTGACGTGTTCAATCATCTTAGTGTATTGAGCGAACGTTTGGCGATAGTACGGCGGCTTTAGAGCGAAAGTTGAGCAACTTCTGGGCGAGAGTTTCGTACCAAACACACGAAATGGTATGGTGCAACTTCTGGGCGGAAGTTTACCGCCTTTTGGCCGCACATTGGGCGGAAGTTTGGCGAACATTAGGCGAACAAAGCGTTGTGGCAATGAAGTCGTACACTTCTCTTGCTGAGCGATGTTTTAGCGAACCTTGGGCGAACATTGGGCGAGATTTAAAGGCGAGCGGTTGCGTCGCGTCCGCCGAAACATCAAAACAATTTTTTTCGCAAAGTTTTTTTCATTTTTTATATTGTCTTTTTGATAATTCTATAACGAATAACCTCTTAATTATAGATCGAACTCTCTGTTTTCAAGTTTGGACAACTTCTAATCTCGTCTGCAATACGGATACGAAAATTTTGAGGACTTCGAAAAAATTTTCGCTTCGAATGAAAAGGAAAATATCATTGTAAGTGAAAATCATGATATTTGGTTGTTGAGCTGATCTGTTTCAGAATTCGACCAAAAGTTTCGCTCAATTCCAAGTGCTACACAAAAAATGTCAGTCATCAATGGCTATTCTCAAAGGTAATTTTAACTGAAAAAAACGAATTTCTATAATTTTTTCAGAAGTTCGTTTAATGAAGAGACGATCGAAACACTACCAAATGGATCAAGTCACCAGAGGAGCTCTCGAGAACAACCGGAATCAGCGACAATGACGATAAAATTATAATAAATTTCAAATTTTCGTTTTTTTTTTAATTTAAATTTTTTTCTTTCAATGTATTTCTAGTGTAGTATTAATAAATTCTAATAATATGTAAGTGTTTTTGTTGTTTTTTGAAGAAAATAAGCGAGAACATGAAGGGGAACCCCTACTGCCGACGATGCAAATGGCGAAGGTTAGGCGAAGGTTTGGCGAAGGTTGGGCGTCTTTTGAGCTGATCTTAGGCGGCTTTAGTAAAAAAATAAAGCGACATCCGCCCAAGGTCCGCTCAGAAGACGACCAAACCTCGCCCAAAAGTTGCCGAGAACAGCCGAGTAGAACCCAAACGGGCGGATCTTATATAAAAGTGTGCCCTCCCTGTGATTACCAGTAAATTTGGAGCATTAAACCATGATTGCTTTCATCGCTATTGTCTACCACGTCATGATCGTCTGCGCGTTCTTCGCCGCTAACAAGTTTGTGCAGGAGAAGAAGAAGGATAAGGAAGAGGTGCGTTATAGTAGAACCAAAGCAAAGCAGTAAAACCAAAGCAATCTGATTTGCTTGTATAAAATTTGAGAAGGGTTCGAATCCATCACTTTTCAGATACATCAAAAGCCAATCCACGTCGTTGGTGAGGAGGATCACACCGAAGATATCATAAAAATCGAGGAGAAGTTTGACATCATCATTCTCATCTCGATCCTCGTTTTTTGCGTCTACCTTTGCTACGAAGCAATCCCAATATGCATGTCATTGAGCTTTGTCGGCTGCTAGCCGTGCTTCATAATAAACCTTGTTAGCACAGTTGTGTTTCTGTCTAGCATTGCGAAAGTTTCAGGAAAGGTTTAGAGAAGTTTGGGAGTAGAACGTAAAGTGTATAAGATTTTGTATCAACTTTCGAAATTTACTGCAGAAACCCAAACCAAAAACACTTTATTAATCACCCAACCAAAACCCAATCATCACAAGAAACAACGCTAACGTCATCAACTCCAAAAGAACAGCACATGTGTACTCAAGTGGAGGTCCCAGAAATGTCTCGAGTTTCCTTCTGAAATTCAAATGCTTACAATCCCAGTGCTTTGAACTTACGTGTACTTAGATTGACTCTTCTTGAGTTTAGGTCCTGCCCAGCGACGTAGCTCCGTTATCCCTGTCACAATTCCTACCGCAACTATCATTACAACCAGATTGATGATTATGTATACTCCGAGTAAAGGGACTGTACCAGTTCTCGGAATCTTATCCGACATTACACCGAGAATAAAAGTCATTGTCATTATGTTAGTCAATCCAACGTTTAGCTGGAAAATATTTTTTTGGAGGGAACCCATTGAATAGCTTACCCTTGACATTTTATCAGCTCCTTTCATGAATACTCCAACGATGGAGATTGCATTGATAATGAAGGCAGGAAAAATAATCATATAAATATAATAAAGTGGATTTCTTTGTATGGTTATCTCAAAAATTCCCTGCAATAGTTACAATATAGTTTTGACAATTGTCTTACCCACCAAATCCAGATTTCCAAATCCATCATCATAGCGCAAAGTTTCCACACGATTTGATAAGTTTACAAGCTTCCATTCAGAGTTACCCTGCAAAATTATATTTTAATTTCTACTGAGAAGATGGCGAAACAACCATTGTTTTCCAAGCTTCAGATTTCATGACACCTTGATAGATGTTGTTTAGGATTTGCACTTCATTTGCATTAAAAACAGGAAGGCAGAATCTAATTTGACAAACTTGAGTGTCAAAAGGGAACATGGAGACGTCCATGGGGCAGTTAGCGGAAACCCGGACAGAGACATAATCGTATACCATTCCAGCACTATTAATGCAGACTAAACGAAAGTCTTGGTCACGGAAATCTATTAGATCGTTTCTAAAAATAATCTGATTTTGTGAAACATTTTATTGTAAGGTATTAAACTTACGCTCCAAATGCAGAAAGTGTCGGACTCCAAATACTCGCCTGGCGAGCGTAAAACCATCCAACGTCATCATATATGCTTTCATTCCATGTCAGCCTTGGATCATACCAATACTAAATTAAATACATTTATGTATTTTTCAAACTTTCTAACCTCCATGACCTCCATAACCACAGAAACTTTTTCTTCAGGCTCAATTACTTCAACAAGTTTCAAAGCGTATAATAATATTGTGTAGTTCCAACGTTTTGGAGCATCTGGATCATAGCCTATTGGTAGTGTTGGATCCACTGGAATTATTCAATTATTCTAAGAAAGAAGGAAAAAGAAACCTTTTGTATAGATTGGCGAAACTGTGGAGTCATATCCATTGAAAAGATCCCGTGTCAAGTTTTTTTGAGTTTCGATAAAATTCCAATGTTTTTCGACTGAAATATTATTTGCATATAATAATCAAACTTTATGTAAGACCCTACCGTAAAGAGATGGATCATACTTAATTGTATTTGAAATAGTAAACAAGAAAAAAAGGAATAAGACACACATTCTAAGGAACTCGGAAAACCACTGAAACAAGAGTAAACCACACAGAAAACAGACAAACGTCAAAATGGCATATGTAACCTGAAACTCTACTCGAGGCAGAAAATTCACGTTGATCTAGGCGAGAGATCAAATTTAGTTATACCTGCGTGCATTTAGTAACTATAGTTTTATGTTTGACAACTTTGAATTTCACGTGAGGGAAATTTGGAAATAATTTAATTTGTGAAAGGAAAAAAAATCAATAAAAGTTGATAATTACGAGGATGATGAAAAAAGAAAAGATTGCATTTTTCGTTGTATTACTAGCTCCGCTTTCCATTGTAGTTGTTGTTTCCCATTCCTCTTCTTCAGAGGAGTCAGTAGAATTATGATCCCAGGGATTGTTTTGTATACCATTATCATCATCTGATCCAACACCATGTGAAACATCAAGATATTTTGGAACTCCATGATAGACATCTACATTCAAAGGGGTTTTGTCATAAACGCTCGAAACTTTGTCGTTGTCCTTTCCTGAAATACAAACTATTGAAGTAGCATTAGTGATCTCTGTAATACCACAATTATTGAAGTTGTTCGTTACAATTGGCATTTTTCGACTCATTATGGAGACACATATGAGTTCAGAGGTGTCCAAGTTGGGATTGTTTTCGACTCTAGAAGCCATTCCACTTTCAACGCCAGAAAATATTTCGATTGATTTCAGCATAGAATTGTTGAAAACATCAAAAGGAGTCACCCCATCTTTTACAGATCGAATCCATTTAAGACCTGGTAATAGACTCAAGCTTCTCAAAGAAGTATTGGTGATTGTCAAACTTCCGAAGATAATATTTACATCATATAGCTTGTAGAACTGTTCGAATTCTATAGACCCATTAAAAATTAAGTTTCCGGAAAGGTTACGACATCCATCTGGCAAGTCCTAAAGTTTAGAACAAGGGAATCATTTTTCAAAAGTCAAAGAAAACTAACGTTGAAGTATCCCGACTCGGGAACCTGACACCATGATGCGGAAGTTTGTTCATTGAAGCATATATCAGCATCGATGTTGGAATCCAAGATTTCGCCATAAAAAAGATTATCGAGATCGCTTGTAGAAAGGCATAGCTTTGGATTGTCTCGTATTGTTAGATATAATCTATCTGGCTTGCAATTTGTTCCCAAGGAAGTTAGGTTGGGGTTGTTAGTGATGGTGATACTTGAAAGGGAACTACCAACAGAGTAATGGAAACTATCACCTTCAATAATTTTGACGGAGTTAAGAAATGTAAGGTTCCCAAAAAGTGTATTGGTGACCGACAAACTTCCGGCGATTTTTGTTATGTTTTGCATTTTTTCCTGAAAATGTGAAAGACTAGGAAATGCAAAAAAAATAACAAGCGTCGTCCAGAATTGTTACTAGACATCACTACATAAAACAAAACTCACCGACAACAACTCATAATTCGAGTTTTGATCGATTGTAACATTTCCAAATAACATCCAACAATTTGATGGCATAGTTGCAATGTACTTGTTAAAACTCCCTTTAATATTACATCCACAATCCACTAGATTGTCCGTGATAACTCTGTTAGATTTGAATCTTTCAATAATACCATCACATTCTTTTTTTAAATCAAGTTGTGCATTATTGGTAATCAAAATTTTGTCAACGCATAATGAACATTTACTGAAATCTATTCCGATAGACGTTAGATGTGGATTATTTATGATTTCAATTGCGTTTCCTGAACGAAATTGAGAGAATGATTGATTGCTCTAAGCTAACCTGTATCATCTAATTTGTCCACACTGTAAGGCAGAAGAAAAGATAACGATTGGAGATTTGTATTATTAACTCTGATTCCATATGAAAACGAATCGAATTGTTTGAAAAATACAGTGAGTTCTCTGTGTGTGACCTTCAAATTTCCACTTATGTAAACCGCCTGTGCTCTGGTATGATTTGGGTTCATGCTAGGAAGAACTATGGTCGACTCGTTGATGTCAATGTCGTAGTAGTATACCATCGAGTTGAAGAGGTAACTGTCCGTCGGAGGTGGTCCCTCTGAATTAAACGTTTGATCCTAAGGCAGTACCCATTGATAACTTACGGTCTCGACATTCGGAATAATGAATCAAGAACAAGAGAAGGAGATGAAAATGCATGAGAGTTGAAACAAGTGAGTGAAAAATTTGTCAAGAAGTTTTGTTGGTTTGAAGACTAAAGTGGTATTTGAGCTGATTTAAATGTGACTGCCTTAATAACATGCGTTGGCGCTTATGAACTTTGAAGAAGTTTGAGAAATTATAACTTGATTGTAGCTCCTCCCCATCATAATTTCGATCGTGAGTTTCCACAGGTAGGGTTACCAACAGGTAGGGTTAGTAGTTACCAAGGGGTTAGGTGTGGTTAGGGGATATTGATGAATAACACATACAATAAAAATGGAGGTGAAATCAAATTATCTATCGAATGAAACCCCAAAACAAGTGGAATTCCAGTTAAGACAGTTTGTCGTAAATGATTGACGACATGAGAGGGAAAGATATCGAACATGAAAAAGATTTTCAAATTTTTTTTGTCATTTCAAGGTGTTCTCTTTTCGAAATTTCACTAATTAAACATTTCAGATAATCCAGGTGTCAGAGTCCAACTCGTTGGCTTCTGGGTCTATCTCTTTCTAAAATTAGACTTTCTTATTGCGGTTTTACGAATGGCTAATCCTACTCAATGAGATCATATTTCCATTTCACAGATTTGCATCAGCAGGTTTAGAATCAGAAGATTTCCGTATTTTCTGGGTTTCGCTTTTGTTCTCTTCATATAAATTAATGTGCATATTATTTGGAGTATAATATACTGAAGAAGCGTAAAATCTGGGGACCGAAAAAAAATTGCTGTGATTTAATCTGGATATACGTTGCCATAAACTTTTGATTACAAATACTATGATATCATTCGCGTTTTTTGTTTCTGCGAGACACAAAATTTTAGAAGCAATTTTCTCGGAATCAAATCCTTTATTCATATGATTTTCTACTATACACATTACTCAATTTTATGTTTTATGAAATATGTCTTCATAAGGCATAGTTCACTAGGTTTGAGGATAATTATTAGTATTTTGCTCACATGAGTGATTCTGATATACCACCTCAAAACATTGAAACAAACAAGGGGAACTTTCCTTTAGATTTTCACCCGTTTTGAATCAATCAAAATGTTCCTTGTGAATGATTTCATGAGAGGCTTGCACTAATTTTTAAAAAAGAATATAATTAAAATCTCTTCCCACTACCATAATGTCATAACTACACACGATACACTCCAAATGTGGTGCACTTACTCCCCGGATTATCTATTTCCCAATATTCCACAACTCCTCCCAACCTATACACATTCCTCCTTATTCAACCCGATAATTACCAGATATCCTATACGCTCACTTGTTTTCGTATCGTGGAACTGGTCACCTGAAATTTCTCTTGGGACTGGCTCTATTCTATTGTCATAAATTTTTCTGCTCATTTCATCCCCTTCTTCCTTTCGAAAACTAACAATAATACTTATTCATTTTAAGATGGATAATCTTACTGGGCTCTTCAAAAAACTGGATGTGAAGATGGCCTCGGCTGCTCATCCAATATGGTCCTCCTTGGTGGGGCCAGTGGAAGCCACTTCTGCAGCTGAGGCTGAACCTCCAAAAACTGTCGAAAAAGAAGAGACACAAAAGAATAAGACATCGAAGATGTCACTTCTACCAAAGTATGATTCACTAGATTTTGATTTTTGTGTACAGTCTTTTTTAAGGCTTGATCTTCCTAAAGTGGAGCTGAAAGAACAGCTAATGGCCGGCGATGGGTATCTCTGCACGGTGAGGAATGCTTTGATTGAAAATATATTTGATATGGTTTTCAGGAAGATATGCCCTCGTTTGTCTTCTGCAAACCGAAGCTGATTCCACTCAAGACAATCCCAATGCAAAGGCAGGAGGAGTTGAGGCAACGCCAATTGGCGTCGGTGCAACAACAGGTATGTTTTTGTCTTCGATTTTAAGGTTCAAGCAAGACTTTCAATTTTTTTAGTGACACATATGAAAGGTTCATACTTTTAAAAGCTTTCAAGAGACTATTGATTTTCAGGAAGGTTCCAGTGCTGCCGTGGAGGACAACGAGAAGGTCCCAGGGTTGGTGGATGAGGATGCGCCTGCCGACATCTGGTCTGCTGACGACTGAACATCTACACGTCTACAGTACCTCTGTATTTACCATTCCTCATCAGAAATATATCACACCTTCTCTTTTTTATCCATATAAGAGAAGTCAACTATTGTACCCTTCCCCATATCCTTCCACCCAATTTTCATATTCCAATCTCCCATTCAAGACATTTTTCGTTCATTTGATTTTATGATATTTCTTGATGCTCCAAGTAATTGATATAAATTATTGACCAATACACTCTTGACACTCTTGACGAAGAATGAACAAAAATTGACTTACTATGAATTCAGCGAATGCTAGCAATTTCAATCAGAATTTTTTACATTGTTTCGCTAGACATGAAATGCGATTAATGGGGTTTTGTCTGATCTGGAATACTCAAAAACCATTAGTTTCCGTAAAAGTATAAGAAACTATAGCAATTGGTACTCCCGCATTTCTGCATCAGAAACACAATGCCTGAACACTTTCTAGAACACTTTTCAAAGTCAGATTTTTCCTACTTTGAAATTCTCACTCGACTTTTCCAAAAGCTCAACCAAAAATATAATTGAAGGATACATGATTTCATTCGGAAAACTTTTGAGAGAAAGTTCACATTATTTCATATTTTTCAGGTTTCGAAGTTGAAATTGTTTTTAACAACACAATACAATGTGTGGAAAACGGCTAGGCATCTGCTAGTTTTTTTCAACGTGATTTGTTGACATTTTCTTTAATTTAAATTTTCAATTTTTTATTTACAGTAATGGTTGCGAAGTGTTGCCCTTTAGATTTTTTTGAATCACCCATCGTTTGGGTGCCCATATAGATGTAAGAGAAACCATGAAGGGATTTTTTTGAGCGAGCCCTCTTCTCGAGATATTCCGATATTAAGATTTTTTCGATGAGATTTTTTTCGCTGACTTTGACGAAGCATAACTTGGGTTGTAGTTGACCAATCAAAAAATTTTTATTTCCAAAATTTGTCACATCTAATGGACTTTTGAATAATAATAAGGAATATTAAATAAATTAATTTTTGAAGTTAGAAAATCGAGAAAAATTAAAGTTCACCAGCACCAAATAGGTTATGGAGCCATTTAATTTTTTTGAAACTGTTACCAAACGAAAGAGAACAGTTGATTTAGTTGGAAAACAACAAAATAAGGTTAGGTTTCCCGAACAAAAACGAAGAAAAATTGATTTTAGTAGTAAAATATTGCATTTTTTCAGAATTTTTTTTCGATGTTCGAAAAATGAATTATTTCAAAGTTTTTTTCTTGGTTTTTTTTGGTGAATATCATTAATTAAATACTGAATATTATAATAAATTGTTAGAAAACACAAAATATTGGGTAATGTATAATAAAAATTTCGATCCAAAATTGATGAAAATTTTTGAGTTACAACTGTACTTTGACTTTTTACTGTGCGATTGAAACTTCTTCAAAAGCTACAAAATTTTGAGATATTAGTCGTAATGAGTAAATCTTCAGAATCCAACTTATGGGTACATACTTTATCTATTTTCATATACTGAAAAAAATTCGTCAAAGTTCAGAAATGGCCATGAGGTCAACATTTTGAATTTTGACCAGGGACCTAAAATTTTTAAAGTTATATATTAATTGCTTAATTGTAAACTTTTTTCAATAGACACCAACATATTAACTCTTATGGGTCGTCCAGAAAAAAAGCTTTTCCGACAATGAGAACAACAAATACAAAAACCGTAAGAGTTAATATGTTGGTGTCAATTGAAGAAATGCTCAAAATTGAGCAACTGATTTACACCTTTCGAAATTTTAGGTCCCTGGTCAAAATTCAAAATTTTTAACCCTTGGTCATTTCTCAACTTTGACGGATTTTTTAAAGTATGTGAAAATGAATGAAGCATGTGTCCGAAAAATTGATCGTGAAGATTTACTTATTAAAACTAAATTTTCGAAGTTTTGTAGCTTTTGGAGAAGTTTCAATCGCACAGTACAAAGTCAAAGTACAGTAGTAATTCGAAAACGTTTACCAATTTCGGATCGTAATTTTTATCATATTTTACCCAATATTTTGTGTTTTCCAACAGTTATTTATAATTTGCAGTATTTAATAAATGATGTTCAAAAAAAAAACCAAGAAAAGAAACTTTGAAATTATTCATTTTTTGAACCTCGAAAAAAATTTCTAAAAAAATGCAATTTTTTACTACTAAAATCAATTTTTCTTCGTTTTCGTTCGGGAAACCTAACCTTATTTTATTGTTTTCCAACTAAATCAAATGTTCTCTTTCGTTTGGTAACAGTTTCAGAAAAATTAAATGGCTCCATCACCTATTTGGTCTGGATTTGCGGCTTTGCCGCTCACTTTTGCTTAAGAATCTTGCATTTTCATTTGCAAAATGTCCACCCGTTCACTGTTGCCCGCGTGGCGCAGTTGGTTGTGGGCTGCGAAATCCTAGCGGATTATATATAAGTAATTTTCCTTATTATCATTCAAACGTCCATTAGATTTGACAAATTTGGTTATAAAAACTTTTTGATTGATCAACTACCCAAGTTATGCTTCGTCAAAGTCAGCGAAAAAAATCTCTTCGAAAAAATCTTAATATCGGAATATCTCGAGAAGGGGGCACGCTCAAAAAAAATCCCTTCATGGTTTTTCTTACATCTATATGGGCACCCAAATGATGGGTAACCAGGTGGATTCCGCCCCCTTCGGGGGCTTCACCACCTGGCCTTCACTTGCTTCTGTGTTTTGGAGCCGGCTCCGTTCCATATGGGCCTAGGCCCTTTTACTCAAAAGTGGGGAGCCTTCGGCTCCGTTCCTCAACGCCCGCGGCTCTTTCAATTAAAACGTTTGTAGCCTTCGGCTCCGTTCCTTATGGGCCTGCGGCCTTTTTATTCAAAGATGGGAGCCTTCGGCTCCATTCCTCAAGGCCTACGGCCATTTCACATCGAAAGTCTTTTTGCCTACGTGAGAATTCATGAAATGAGAAATTTTTAAATTTTTGGAAAAAAAGTTTGAATAATTCCGTGAACTCGTCTCTTTCTCCTTCCATAGTGAACTACCGAATGCTCAAAAAATAGAGGTTTTGGCTCTCTTGTGACCTCATTTCTTGACAACTCGAAAAACGAAATAGAATGGCATCATCCTCAGATAATGAGGAACAAACTGTAAAAATTTCAAGAGAATTGGTCGACTTTGAGTATACGAAAGGGTTAGCAACACATTTCCTGTACCAAAATTAGTACTGAAAATCAAGGAAAAGAGCCGTAACTTGCTCCACTTTTGAGCTCTAAAAAACAGAATATATGAGCATCAACGTAACGCCAAGCCTGATCTTTCTGTAAAAGTTTCATCCAAATCGGTTCAGTTTGGGCTGAGTTACACTCGCCAACATACAGACAGACATACAGAAATCACTAGTTGTTATTAGAAAAGATTCAAAGAAATCCAGGGGTAACACTTCGCAACCATTACATGTTAGATCTTTACGGTTTTTGATTCTCGAAAATCCGTCAAATACTCTATTTTTATTTTAGGTTTTTCTCCCCTTGCAAAACCATGTTTCCATCTTCTAATGAGCTGGGATCCGAGACTCTTTCCATCCTATCTGAAGACAACACTGACTACTACGACGACGAACTCGATGACCAGATCATGGCAATCACTCCCAGTAAATGTGAAATACTACGTGCTTATCATCTTGTACATCTCGCTTCTCATCGTTGTCCTCATCGTCATCAAATTCCACCAAAACTATTATCAATCTCACTCTCAATAAGCCAAAACTACGGCACTTCATTTGGAGGATTCTTAAAATGTTTCAATAAACTTTCTAGAAAAAATGAAAAACTTGTTTTGTTCTGAGCGATTGATCTAAAGATCTATCTTTCTCTTCTTTTTCATCAAACTTTAGACCAGCTCTTTTCCTACTACCATGGCACTAGAAAAGCTGAATTCAAAAATATTAGTTTCCTCCAGATTCGCTGATTAGAAAAAAAGCTATGTTCATTCATAGAATCCTGGATCCAAGCCAAAACCACACGGGGTTTGCAATTTTAAAAATAATATTTTTATGTTTTTTCAGTGTCGCTGACCACATTGACCACAGGGGGCCCAAATTTTGCATTTTCAGCCGCTACAAGGTCTCTTTTAACCGATTTCAAAATGGGCATATTTCTATAGGGGTCGAAAAATTCGAGAAAATAACGATTTTTTAAATCTTTGCGTTTTCACAGTTCTGAACATACTACCTTTTCTTATTTGTTTAAATTTTCTGACTAACAATCGTGAAACAATCGGAAGAGATCGCTTCAAGTGGTCAGCTTCATCATTTTTAACTTCTTTTGACTATATCTCGATTTGAACAAAAATGACAGATATGTGAGATAGTACAAGAGATGACTGTCAAAGAGATTGCTTTAAGTGGATTTCCGAGCGCTTTCTTAAGAGGGAATGGCCCGAAGCGATACTCTGGTATTTGGCTCATATTTTGTCTGTCAAAAAGACATTACACAGTGTAACTAATAAAACCACAAAGTTATAGGTGCGCTCTCCCAGGTTTACCGGAATTAGGCCATCTTTTGTAATTTGTGCAAAAATTTTAATTTTTGATCACTCATATGAAAATAGTTGAACAATTTCGTTGTTCTTTTTTTTTTGTTGGATAGTACATAAAACGACGTACAAAAAAAGTTTTTTGGAGCATATAGCCATCTGCTCCACTCGCGTTTTCATGAAACGAAATGCAAAGTCTGAAGTATAATAAAGTTTCGAAAAGTGCCAGTTTTTGGCAATCGGGGAACGGGGGACTACTACTACAGGAATCCTTGTACCTAGTAAACACCAAATACCTTCTCAAACATTGGGGTCCGGCTCGAGTTACGAAGTATATTTTGATTTTTAAAATATTTTTCAAAATTTCTCTGTATACCCTATACGATGGATTTTTTTTTGAAAAAAATACCACTGATTTTTTTGAAAAAAATACGTTGGATTTTTTAAAAAATCATAAAAATTCGATGATGACTAATTTTCATGTGAATCTCTTTTAGAAAAATCCTGTTAAAAAGCATATGTAAATGAAAATTAGTCATCATCGAATTTTTATTATTTTTTTCAAAATCCATCGTATAGGAAATCGTATACATGGAAATTTTGAAAAATATTTTTAAAATCAAAATATCTTTCGTAACTCTTGCCGGACCCCAATGTCTGAGAAGGTATTTGGTGTTTACTAGGTACAAGGATTCCTATAGTAGTAGTCCCCCGTTCCCCGATTGCCAAAAATTGGCACTTTTTGAAACTACATTATAATAGTAATACTGGAAAGCATTTGGTGATTGTGTGAATCAGGTTGGACTAAAGATGAGCGATGTGTGGAAGCGTGCTGTATGAGCTACTAGTTTATTAGGCCTAATAGTTACAGGAATAGGTGACAAGAGGGGGCACAGGCATAAGCAAAAGGGGTTAAAAGCAAAGGTGACAGACAAAAGGTTAAAACGTCTGTGGAACCGTCCAGAATCCTCCCCGAATGAGCTTCCTCGGCGCCTTATATACCGGTGAGCGAGAGAGTGAGAGACGCCAGAGAAACTCGTGTTTTGCCGCTTCCGCCAAAGTTGTAGAGAGAACGTGCGTTCTGCCGGAGTGTCGTTGTCTGACGAGAGAGTGCGCAGCGGTGAGAGAGTGCAGACAACCGTCGTTGAACTTTGGGAGAAAGCAAGTCTGGAATTATGCTATGAGTAAAGAGCAAATCGGGTTAAGATCGATGTGTCTCTCAAACCCGTTACATAATTCAGACTTTGTATTTCATTTCATAAAAACGCGAGTGGAGCAGATGGCTATATGCTCCAAGAAACTTTATTGTACGTCGTTTTATGTACTATCTTTCATCTAAAGTAAGTCTTTCATCTAACATAAGGTAAGTCTTTCACCCAAAACAAACAAGGTAATCAAAGGGATTGGTCACGGATGTTGGAACTTGGATTGGATACTGGATCTTGGATGGGATATTCTCCCTACTCAATCAATTCAAACATCCAGGAGTTTCTTCGTACATTCAGATTCGGAAAGTATGAGGTTCTGGTGTTCATCTATGGATTACTAATGGAAACATTATGATAAATTGAAGAGAATTTCTAGGATCTTTTTTCGTCGTGCGGGGCTCCCATCCAGTGTTGTCGAGGAGAACCCATCCAATAAAGATTAAAAATAGGGTAATCTAATGGTGGCACTGGATGGGCCCCAGCTGGAGCTCGAGTGGGTCCCACGCAAAGCCGCCATTTGTCGGAGCTTTAGAAATACGAAAGTGTTTCATAAGGGTATGTGATGACAGGTGTTACTCGGAATAATAAAGATTTCAAGTCCGGGGAAGCACTTTTCAGATCAGCCTTTCAGAATCTGATTAAACAAAGAACAAGGGTTTAAAAAAGGGAAAGATATGACAGGTGTGACTTCAAGATAATGAAGATTTCCAATTTGGGAAAGCATCTTTTTGTTTTGGGTGGGTTAATGGCGGGTCCCGAATACATAAGGTATCTTGATAGAATAGTATCGTTATGGACTGGCTTCTGAAAATAATGATGTTGAGTATGTGAAGGCAAAAACACAATAAAATGGAAGAATGAGGTGTCAAACATACCTATCTTGTCACTTCTCGGTCAAACGCCGTTATATTGTTCAGCCAAAAGTTTACATCTGCTTCATGAAAACCTTCCTTTATTCTTGGTCTCCAGAAGACAAGAACGGACAAAAAGAAACAAACCCCCTACGAATCACGGAATCCTTATTTTATGAAGAACTCTCTGTAACAAAAAACCGACTGACAATTCCTTATGCATTTTTTATTTCCGATATACACCCAAAACGTCCAGGATGTCAAAAATGGGCGGGCTTGTCTTATAAATAAAAATGTGTGTACAGGTGTCCCTTTTTCTGTTGCAGCGGAATTTCTTCTGAAAGAAATAAAAAACCTTCACATCCTAAATTTTTTCTAAAAATAGGATAGGTAAAGAGAAAGTTTAGAGTTCTCAAGTAATTTGAAAAAAGTTCGGGAGTCACCACGAAAGATATACACTTCAAAATTTTTTTGAAAAGTATTAATATCGAATTATGTTCAGGGATCACACGTCATTCCAAAATTGAACCCCTTCTTGACATCCGTCTTTGGCTATCCGGTCTGTGTAAACATTTTCAAATTTCTCAAAACTAACATCAATCTTCAGAGTTTTCCTGAGACTTGATGGACAAACTTTTCTGACATCTTGAACGATTACAACATCGTGTGCTTCTCTAAACTTTTCTCAAATACACTTTTCAAAAGCGCGGCAGTTCTTTCATTCTGGAGAACTCCTTTGAAAGAAACTTTTGGCTGATGTATATTCCCAGGGGTTAGTTTCCAAGAGCACTTCCGTTTTTTTGTTGAAGCTTGATTGACATTTTGCCATTTTTCCTTGCACACAAAACTTTTGAATGTGTCAGTGATAGACGTTTAAAAGAGCGGCAGTTCTTTTTTTTCGAACAAACTTTTTGGCACTCTCCCCTGCCCCGCCTCTCAGCCCCGATGGAAGCCGTCATGTTTTACTTTTTGGACGTTTCGCTTTTCCTAGCCGTTACAACACAAAACTTTTTAATGTGTCAGTGCTAGACGTTTAAAAGAGCGGCAGTTCTTTTTTTTCGAACAAACTTTTGGCACTCTCCCCTGCTTCGCCTCTCAGCCCCGAGGAAAGCCGTCATGTTTTAATTTTTGGACTTTTCGCTTTTCCTAGCCGTTACAACACAAAACTTTTGAATGTGTCAGTGCTAGACGTTTAAAAGAGCGGCAGTTCTCTTTTTTCGAACAAACGTTTGGCACTCTCCCCTGCCCCGCCTCTCAGCCCCGAGGGAAGCCGTCATGTTTTACTTTTTGGACTTTTCGCTTTTCCTAGCCGTTACAACACAAAACTTTTGAATGTGTCAGTGCTAGACGTTTAAAAGAGCGGCAGTTCTTTTTTTCGAACAAACTTTTTGGCACTCTCCCCTGCCCCGCCTCTCAGCCCCGAGGGAAGCCGTCATGTTTTACTTATTGGACTTTTCGCTTTTCCTAGCCGTTACAACACAAAACTTTTGAATGTGTCAGTGCTAGACGTTTAAAAGAGCGGCAGTTCTTTTTTTTCGAACAAACGTTTGGCACTATCCCCTGCCCCGCCTCTCAGCCCCGAGGGAAGCCGTCATGTTTTACTTTTTGCTCAGAGATCATCGCGGAAAGCTGTTTCGCATAACCGCAGTTAACTTCCATTTTCAATCTCATTTTCTATTTTCAGAATCATACAAGCGACAATCAAGCAAATTAAAAAGCGACAAGCAAGCAAACTTGCAATTCTCCACACAAAAAATTCTTGAGTGAGAAATATTTTGTCTTTTTAGAGAGTTAACTGTCTTTGATCTTTAGGTTCCACCTCCACCTACTTGGGACTCAACGTCTGGAAGTTGCAGAACTCCATCTGATACCATCTATCATTTCATCTGTATTCTTCATTCCAAACGGACTAAAAAGTAAGTGGCGTTCAGAATATTTGAATAGTCATACAATTAGTATTGTGCAATAAAATATACAAGTCAACCATTTTTTGTCAAGATAGGTGATAGATTTATTGAGAGTCTGAAAAAGTGGTTCCTAGTTATCAGATTTTTCAGAAATTTTGTGGATATATATATATATATATATATATATATATATATATATATTTTGCAACTGTAGAGCTTGTTCATAAACAGTGTTGCGTGTTCATAAACACGCAGTCAACAGTAACTCGCGTGAAAGCCATGTGACTTTACGATGATTAAAATTAGCAATGAAAAAGACAGTTCGATGTTATTTCTAAGGTTTGGCATTGTAGGTTTTTTAATATCTTTGGAGACTTGTCTAGTAGTAAAGACCTGAGACGTTTCAAAGCGCAGCTGTTCTTTATTTTCAAACAAACTTTCTTCGGTGAGATTAATGTTCCGTCGAGACAGGATATGATATGTTTCGTGACAGCTGCTCGAGAATTTGTTTTTTGCTTTTAATGTGCACCTATTTTTTCAATTTTCAGGGCAAAACAAAACAACTTTCATCTGACTTTCAAGTTCCGCTTTGGATATCATTTATTTTCAAGTGAGTTTGTAGTCTATTAATTTTTAAGTAAATTTTTAGTATTTTAACTAGTTGCTCGTAATTTTCAGTTTCCTAATTCCTTCTATTCTTTTGGTAGACTTACTTCATATTCAAATTTTCTTGGTCTTCCTGTGCTTCAAAGAGTAAACACACTGTTATTTTAAAAAGCTTATCTCATACAAACTTTCAGACCTTCCACTCATCCCATCTAGAACTCTACTCCCAGTGATTGCTGAACTCTATCTTCTGAACTTCCGAGCGGTTCGTCGGTACCCTTTTTCTTCACCATCCAAGTGAAGTAAGTGAGCTAACATAATCTGCACATTTCACCTAACTGAAATTTCACGTGTCTTCTTCACACTTACAGTAATATTCTAGCATTGATTGATTGATTGATTGATTTATTACGTATGTAGTACGTGAATGGAAAAGAGAAAAAGAAAAAAGAAAAGAGAAAAAAGAAAAGAGAAAAAAGGCCGGGGTGACATAATATGGGTTATACATGAGTCAAGTCAATTATTTAAGACACATTCTCTGTGAGAATCGAGTGTATCACTACTGACCCTTTGTACAGAAAAAAGTCAAACTGATTTTCATAAGTTGGTGATTGGTATAGTAAGTACCTATGAACTTCGAAGAACTTTGCCCCATGTTCCATTTGGCTCCGCCCCCTTTTGGCTGAAAAATGCATATGGTAGGCTGAAAATTGAAAATTTTTTCAAGGTCGAGATTTTGATCTACTCAGGGAATTTTTGGGCAACTTGCCGTGCAAAAAAGTTTGCTTGCCGCTGACAAACGGCAAGCAGGAAAATTTGCACGGCAACTTGCTGATTTTTGCGGCAAGTTGCCGATTGCTTGCTATTGCGGTGCCGATTTCTTGCCCTCACGAATCGGCAACTTGCCGCAACAACAGCAAGCAATCGGCAACTTGCTGATTAGCAAGTTGCCGATTCGCGCAGCAAGTTGCCGATTCAGCCAGCAAATTGCTAACAATCCGGGCAAGTTGCTATTTTCTCCAGCAAGTTGCCTTACGCCCAGCAACTTGCTATTTGCTTGCCCAAAATTCCCTGAGTAGTTTTGTTTGGAATGAATAATACGCACTAATTTAAGTATTTTCTCAGTTCGGACCGAAATTCTAACTCTTCTTGTTCCAATGGAAAAATTGAACTTTGTGGTGAGAATTCATTTTTCAAGTCAATTTTCGTTCATGTTGAGAAATTTTTGTACTGACTACATTGAGATTATTGCAGATTCGGATTCCTCGTAAAACATGAACGAAAACTTACTTGAAAAACGAATTCTCACCAAAAGTTCAATTTTTCCATTGGAACAAGAAGAGTTAGAGTTTCGGTCTGAACTGAGAAAATACTTAAAATAGTGCGTATCATTCATTCCAAACAAAACCAGATCAAAATTTCGTCCTCTAAAAAATTTTCAATTTTCAGCCTACCATATGCATATTTCAGCCAAAAGGGGGCGGAGCCAAATGGAACATGGGGCAAAGTTCTTAGAAGTTTATAGGTACCTACTATACCAATCACCAACTTATGAAAATCAGTTTGACTTTTTTCTGTACAACGGCATACTCGAGTTTCTCAGAGAACGTGTCTTAACCTAAAAGATTGGATGGGAAGGAGTCTTTTTCCGAGTTCTTATCAGCTGTATCAATTTTTTTCACCATTTTTACCCATATTTTGTTTTTATTTCATTCATTTCAGGCATCTTCTTATACTTCTACTTCCAACCAGTTCTAAAAACTCTCCATCTTCTTCGTCTTCCTGATAACTGATTTCGGGTAAGCTAACATATAATATTTTTCTCTCGAATGGAACAATATTCCCACAAAAATAACTTTTCAGCTTTGCTTGTATTAACAGCCACTTGTCAAGACCATCTAATTCCATTTCTACTATTATCATCTGATTCCGTTCTTCACACTATGTATGTTACACTATGATCGTACCAAATAACTATAAATGTCCTCTTTCAGATTTCTGTCTCCATCTGTTGCTCTGTATTTCAAACATCCAATCGATCTGTAATTGTCCGTTCCTATTCAATACTTATATTGAAAGCACTTGATCTATCTGAAAAACTTCACTGAATACAAGCAAGTAACACGTTCCTTCCAAAAAAGTGATATATATGGCAGAGTTCTTTTAGATTTTGATCTTCTTTCCCAGCCAAGTACATTCTGACAACTACCCTAAATTCAATATATCCTTCCCCGTAATTGGTGAGTGCTTATATATTTGGATATCCTAATCAAATATATCGACATTTCAGGCTCCTGTTTCATTGCTTTTGAGAATAGCCTGTTCGCACAACTCGTTTCTTGCACTTATTCTCATCTTTGAAATCGTTCTTTTCCAAAAGTACAAATTCAAATAAGAAGTTTAAAAAATCAAGGTATGCTTACAGGATCCATAGTCGAGACAAGATTACGATGTTTCTCATCCTTCTTATGTCAGTGTTTGCTGCTGAAGGCTCTTACGTCTTCGAAATGTATAAAGATACATGGAGAAGAGATGGAACTCCCCATGTTACCAACTTGAGTTATACGGCAACGTTTAAATGCCCTCTCAAACCGTGGTGCTACCAGGCATTCTATGTAGAACACGACAAGTTGTGAGGAAAATGACTGTTCTACAAAAATATATATATTATATTTCAGGTCAGCGAACGAGATTGGGAAAGTTCTGCCGTTCGATTGCTACGTGAATTCGACTGTCACTCATACAGCCAACTTCACCATGGAAGGAGGCGATGGAATCACGTTGCAAGTGAGTAAACAATTGGAAAAATGAATACTATATTCAAAATTTTAGCCAAGTTATGATATGAAGTTGGAGTTTTATCATAACTGCACCGACAAGGGAGTGGCAGTTTTCGTCGACCGTTGGTTCCCAAAAATTCATTTTAATCAAGAGTGAGTCTCAAAGCTTTATGTATGATGAATTCCATATGACATTCATTTTTCTATTCTGTTCTAAACGCTATTATTTAAGGACTGGAGGTGGATCCTACACGTGGGACATCCACAATCAAGGAACAGAGGAATTCCCGCGGTTCCTCGCAGCAAAAGAATGGAGTATAGAATTTAAGTGGTTGCACAACGTTGACATCAACATCGAAATCGTAAACGGAACGAAGATATATAAAAGTTCGCCGAATTTGCCGACCCGATTCCGAGAAACCACAACAGAAGCACCACCAGCAATTCTGAAGGACGTGGAAAAGAAAAGAATCCACGAAAATGTCGACGGCAGTGGTCAAGAAATCGAACGTGTTCTTGAAGGAGTAACGGAATTTCATTATCTCAATCGGAATGAGAGTGATCTTTCTTAAAAAGTTGTGGAGCCCTTTCTAAATTCGAAGTTTGATCCAATAATTTTATTGTTTCAAGTCATGCACTCTTGAATTCTATTCTACAGAACCGAAAACTTTTATTAAATTTTTTTCTGCTTCACATCTTTCCGCTATTATTTCAAAAACTTTTTTTGTAGTTTCAAATTGCTGATGTCTTCTTTTTCTTCCTCAAAATTTCTGATCCCACCTTTCAATTTTCTTATTCATGTTTTACTGAAAATTTCACACTTCAAGTCTTACATATATTACTCAACCTTGTCAACTGTTCCAATAGGAGGGCTGTAACAGCTGTTTCTTCTTATTATTAGTCTCCTTTGCTGCTTCAAATGCTAGTTTCACTTTTGAGTTTCTTATTCATGTCTTTTCGCCAATTTCATCATTTTTCAATGTTAGTCTAGAATTTTGTCTTCCCAAAAATGTTATTATTTTCAACTGTTCAATAGGAAAGCTGTAATAGCTGGTTTAATTTTTAACTATTGTAGATTGCTTTTTTCAAAGTTTCAAACTTTCCCCTTCATTTTTTTATCACACATGTTTGTATTTCTTCATAGAAATCCTATGATAGAATAGCTTTCTTTTATTCGATTTTCAGCACTTTTTTCAATAAATTTTTAGAACTTCGCATTATTTTTGCCAAAGTTTCACTTAATCTTTAATTTTATTAATGTATCTCAAAGATGGTTTCGTCTTGTACATATGCAGAAGTTGATCTTGAATTTCGCAGATTTTTTCCAGGAGCTTAAATGAAGAAAAAAGAATACCAAAGGCATGTGACAAAACTCAAAAGATAGATGTTACGCAAGAGCATTTCATATGTGAAATTTTTAAAAAACTTACAGACCGTTTTTGAGTTAATCGCTTGAGTGTTATGCTTTATCTAATTACGGTATTTTATATCTAAAGAGGAAACTGTGGAACATGTGACGTAGCTCAGAAATAACTTTTAGGAGGAAGCATTTTGTATGTAAAAACTAAAAAAAGGTTTGCACACAGTTTTTGAGTATCAATCGTTTGCTTTTCATGTATTTTTTGTTTCTTCGTATAAGATGCTCCTGTTGAATAGCTATCTTTTGAGCTATATCACATGTACCATATACTGTTGCGTCTTGAGTTACTGGCAAAAAAAAACAGTAATTAGTGGAAGCATTACACTCAAACCATTGTTACTGAAAACATATGTGCAAACTTTTTCAGTTCCGAGCACACATGTCCAAACCCGGCCCGGCCCGGGTCGGTCCGTGGACCGGAGGAGAATTTTCCCGGCTCGGTCTGGGTAGAAAATTTTCATGAAAAAGTTTCTAAATTGCATGAAAAATCATAAGAATACTAAAAATATGAAACGTTCTAAAAGTGAACGGAAAACAGGCAAAAAATGTTATCTAAAAATTGACCTTCGAAAAAATTGGGTCTCAAAACCCGGGCCGAGCCAGGCCGGGTTGGCCCATGTATGGTTCCGAGTGTTGAGATGCTCATCGTTAAATAGCAATTTTTGTGCTAAGTCGCATGTGCCACAGACTCTTCTGTCTCATGTGAACCGATGGTTTATTTATAATTCAGGTTTTTCAGATAGTACAAGCAGAAAATTTATTAGCAAAAATAGTTATACGAAATATTGAACAATTTAACTAAGCGGCGATATATCAAGAAATGAATTGAGAATTTGTTCATGGTTGTTTGAAGCTGACAGTTGTGAAAGACTGTTCACAATTGAGTTGTTCATTCAAAGAAGTGAGTGTCTAGAAAATTGGATTATCAGAAAACATGCAAGAAGTTTGGAAATACTCACGTTGGAAAATTTAAGAGCTTCCGCTGCGCCACAAATTCTTCTGATATCCTTCAAACATGATGCCATATGCCCCGGAATATTGATATATTGACATGTGTAACCATCATCAAGCTGAAAATAAACTTTTTTGAAAATAGGGGTTGTTTACGTACCTTGTAAATCTCATTTATTGAGTTCACGGCCGCAGCTAAAATCACCGAATCGGGACCCTCTGTTTTATCTTGACAGCTCGGACTGATTTCAAGAGTTGTGGTTTCGGGAAGTCTTTGTGTTGTAGATTGAGTAGTCGTTGTTGGGGTTGGTGGAGCAGTTGGAGTAGTTGGAGTCTCGGATGGTGTGGTAGATTGAGTAGTCGTTGTTGGGGTTGGTGGAGCAGTTGGAGTAGTTGGAGTCTCGGATGGTGTTGTAGATTGAGTACTCGTTGTTGGGGTTGGTGGAGCAGTTGGAGTAGTTGGAGTCTCGGATGGTGTGGTAGATTGAGTAGTCGTTGTTGGGGTTGGTGGAGCAGTTGGAGTAGTTGGAGTCTCGGATGGTGTGGTAGATTGAGTAGTCGTTGTTGGGGTTGGTGGAGCAGTTGGAGTAGTTGGAGTCTCGGATGGTGTGGTAGATTGAGTAGTCGTTGTTGGGGTTGGTGGAGCAGTTGGAGTAGTTGGAGTCTCGGATGGTGTTGTAGATTGAGTACTCGTTGTTGGGGTTGGTGGAGCAGTTGGAGTAGTTGGAGTCTCGGATGGTGTGGTAAATTGATTAGTCGTTGTTGGGGTTGGTGGAGCAGTTGGAGTAGTTGGAGTCTCGGATGGTGTGGTAGATTGAGTAGTCGTTATTGGGGAAGTTGTTGACTCGGTTGTTGGGGAGGTTGTTGGAGTTGTCGGTGTATCTTGAGTAGTCGTTATTGGGGAAGTTGTTGACTCGATTGTTGGGGAGGTTGTTGTGGTAGTTGTTGCCTCGGAAGATGGAGAAGATGGATTAGTTGTTGTCTCGAAAGATGGAGAAGTTGGATTAGTTGTTGTCTCGAATGTTGGGTTAGATTGAGTAGTTGCTCCGTTGGATGGTGGTCCACCAGTTAACGGTGCTGAATAAACAGAAAAAACTACTAGAGCGCAGAGAACCAGGGTAGGCCAATACATTTTGTAAGGGTGTTTGGATATCTTAACAACTTCTGTTTGGGTTTATATAGCGACCAGAAAAAAGCAATTAACACATTCCAAAAATCTGATATCATTCTTTGCTTTGTTTGCTTGTGGTTTGTCTTTCGAGCGTTCCCCGAGAGAAGCATTGTTTTTGTGACATCTGAATGGCACAAAGAGAGAACTTTTTTTAGTTTAATTAATCTGTGAGTCAGGTATGAGTGTAGGAGCAAAATGAAAATGTGGTTGTTGTTTGATGCCAAGATGTAACACTTGCTGAAAATAATTTTTGCTAGTATAATATGTACTGATTTATCTTTTTTAGAACTCCTAGAGTCCAATGATATTACAAAATCAATGGAATAGAAATCACTTCACGTTACCACGTTTGCTAGAGATTGTAGATTCATATCTGCTAAAAATATCTAAAACAAAGGTAAGCCAACATTTTTCCATTTTTACAGCAGATGTGGATCTGCAATTTCTGCTAAACGTGGCGACGTGCAGTGATTTCGAGTTTCAATCAGGAAAAAATCAAAAACTAAAAAGTTTCGGCTCTATTCGACTTTGATGGCCTCAACAAAAGTTTCGTGGTCCGAAAGTTTTTATGGCCCAAAAAATTGATTATGGCCCCAAAAAATTAATTGTGGCCCCAAAAAATTAAATGTGGTCCCAATAATTATAGCCGACTAGAATTATGCTTTTTTACTGGTTCTTTCATTAACATCGTTTAAAGTTTCACTCGACAGTGATTTACTACGTACATCTGAAGAATTCTGTATAAAAAAGTATTTGGAAAGAGCACGTAAAAGAGCATAATTCTAGCCCGCTGAAGTTATTGATAAAAAAAAAAAAAAAAAACCATAAAAAAATTTTTGGGATCACAAAATTATTCTGACCTACCCTTGGGGCCACATTTAATTTTTTGGGGCCATATTTTATTCTGGGGTCATGAAACTTTTGGTTGGGGCCATCAAAGTCGAATAGAGCCAAAATTTCAAATTTCAACCTTCTTATATGGTGAGTTGGGAAAAATTTGTGAACTTTTGCTGGTCTGGAAAAATGCTTTACGAAGTTTTAGATACCTTCATTTTTTAGAAGTGTGTTTTTGAGAATAGAAAACTAGCGTTGGTTTCTGTTTATTCCACATCTTGAATTCATAAAAGATGACGCTTCCCCCAGCTGAAAAACAATAGTTATGACAAAGTAAATTGAACTCGGCATATTAGTTTCTCAAAAAAATTGAAAAAATTCGAAATCTAGAATTTTTTGACTTTTTCTCAATCGTTTGTCAAAAATGTGATAATCTTTATACTTAATAAGTATCTTGTGACATCCAAGGAACCGCCTCCCGGCTTAACTTTAGAAAATTTTAAATACTGTGTTATCCCTTCTCCATAATATTATATTAAATATTCCTTTCTTTCATGGTTTTATTTTCCCTTTTTTATTTTCTCTTTATTTTCCCTTCTTTATCACCCCAGACTCCACATTAACTTCCTTTTCATTTCAGAAAACAATGTAAACGTGTCTGTATCTTCGAGTAGTTTCTTCTTTTGTTCAGGGAAGCATAATCGCATGGGAATGATAACGAGCCATTGAAGTGAGCAATTTCGTTTTGCTCATTAGTGGAATCGTGAGTTTGAGTGTTTATTGCCACTCATGTTGCCTAGGAGATTTCAGATCTTTACTATAGTTGAATATCTCCTCACGTGAAAGTGGAGTTGGTTTTATTCTTTTTTTTTCAGAGAATGCCTCGCGTGAACCCATCGTCCGGAACAGCAACTAAACTGGAGAAAAGCGTAGAAGTGGAAAAGTTGGAGGTGAGTGTCTGAATTCTAAAATAATCTTTACAATTTCACTTCAGAATTTGCCAAATCGCCAGAACAAATGGATCATCCAGTACATTCTGACAGAAGCTAATTTAGCTCTTTTGTACTTCTTGCTCTCCGTCTACACTCCAGCACATCATCTGTTTCAAGTGGTCTTCTGGGGTCATATTCTATCGGCACTCATCAACCTCTTCACATCTATGATCAAATGGAAATCGTTTCTCGTCGTCCGCTCTTACTGCTCTGTAAGGATCCCTTTTAACTTTTCAAATTTTTCTACCTTAGGGTTTCCACTTCATCTGCTTCATCTACGCAACCACCGTTATTCCAATCTGGCTTGCCATAATAGCAATGCCTCAAACTGAGTGTAACCCTGTTCTTCATTTCTGTGTCCCAATTAAGGATTCATCTGAGTACCAGACAAAAATCTATGTTGGAATGGCGGCTCAGGCAGTGTTCGGACTGTTTCTTTTTGGTGAGATATCAAAAGACTATAAAGGATTGTTCTTCATTTCAGCAAAAATGAAAATTCTTCGTCTACTCACAGACTTTCATTTCGTAGAGCCAATTGTGAAATTGCAATGGACAGTATACGGTTCTATTCCATGGCCAGGCAATCTCCAACCATACGAATATGTGAACGAGGTACTGATCAAGCCAGAGCCAGTTAATCATGACGACCAAGAAACATCTCTTTGAATTTCTATTCTTCCTAATATTGATTGTGTTCTGTTTCATTTTCGAAATCAATTGAAATTCATAAATAAAGAGGAGCTACACAATTGAAAAAATAAACTCAATTGGAAAATGAATTAGTAATTAATCAGGAACATGAAGCTCGTCATGAGCATTTACTCCTATGAGAACGAAATTCTGAGAATTTCAATAACTTTTCAAAGGTGGCGGAACAGCAGTTTCCGGGGGAATTTCCGGGGGAAAATCGTGCATTTTGCCGTGAGCGTGTCAGTTGTGGTGTATGCGTACCATGCATCAAACCTGACGACAATTATTATTTTAGACCGGTTTTCTGACGGAAATCAACCAAAATAGAACAGTTTGCATATCAGAAATTGATTACAATATATGTATCTTCAATTTGCAGGAGTTTCAGAAAAATTAAAATTTTGCTGTCCCACCACCTTTAATTATTTTTTTTTCTTATATCTCCTCCCGATTTGATGTCTATGTCTTCTGATGATACCTGAAAAACTAAAAAACTGAATAGTACGATATCCAACTAAAATTCAAGAAATGTGAGAAAAACTAAGCATCATCGCAACACACGCAAAGAAAAATAATAACGAGGGAGAAGCGAAAAAAGACTCTTTTCCCTATGCTTTCGCGCACATTATGTGGATCAAAATTAATCAGCAGCAAACAGACAAAGCGCAGACAGCGGTAAAATATCGATTTTTATAGTTCATCTCAACGTAAACAACAAGTGGAATTATGCAAACATTTATTAAACCATACGCCTTTATTGTTATGATGATTAACTTAATATTTTACTCAATGAATTATAAAGTGGGTAATTACAGAACAAAGTTATTTCTGACGACGACGTTTGGGGTTGTTTTGCTTTGGAGAACTGTCCGCTTCCAATCTAAAGTAATTACATACGTACAACAACCTAAATTCTCAGCAAAAAACTTACACTTCAGAAACTTTTGATTCCTTGCCATACGCCTCTTTGTACTCGAAATTGATAAATGATGTCGTATTATCAATATTGTCTGCAGATCTTGTACTTTGTACTTTGCTCGGGGACATCATTGCTGGAAGATCCGTGTATGCAGGATCAAAATAGGACACATCGTCATCGCTTGAGATCTTCGGCTTGAATGGAGGTAGGGTTGATTGTGCAGAAACTGAATCCCAGTTGACACCATTGAAGAAAGCATGCTCTTTGATTTTCTCAATCTCAATCCTACTGTTTACTCGACGCTTGAGCATCAATAGTAAAAGGTTTCTGCACTCCTTCGAGAAATCCAAAAGTTTGAGTGGTTTGTTCATTATGTTATCCACAATTTCGTCATTGGTCTCTCCTGCGAATGGAGAACCACCAACAATCATGTCATGAATGAGGCACCCAAGTGCCCACACGTCCACCCCATGACCGTAATCTTGTCTGAGAATTATTTCTGGAGCCATGGTTTCATATGTACCGCAGAAAGAATTGGTGGTTTTACCTTTTGCGATATTGCACTTGCTTAATCCAAAATCGGCCAACTTCACATGCCCGTGCTTGTCTATCAAGACGTTTTCCATTTTTAGATCACGATATATAACTTCATTTTCGTGGAGATGTCCCAATGCCAAAACCAATTCAGCAGCATAGAACTTAGCATCCGTTTCTGTTAAGCATCCTTTTCTGTTGAGCAATCGGAACATTTCTCCACCGTGCATAAAGTCCAGAATTATAAAGACCTGCTGTTTTGTTTCAAAACAGTAACTCATTTTGCAAAGAAACGGCGACTTGACACTTTTCAACACCTTGATCTCGGTTCTGAGATGCTCTTGCTCCTTTTCGTGTTCAGGAATGTCAACCACTTTCATAGCGTAGATTTTTTCGCATAGTTTTCCTCGAACTTGGAATACCTGTAAAGATAGTATGGAAACACTACAAGTTCAAAGAAAAAGAAACTCACTTTCCCGAATCCTCCTTTTCCGATAATTTTCAAAAGATGAAAGTCGTCCGGTCCAGTTGGTGTTCTCGGTGAATAATGCATTTTTTGCATGTCGTTGTGTTTTCTAGAAGAACAAAACGTATTTGTTCGTAGAGATTCACAAGGTTCGAAAAAATTCGGAAAAAAAGTAAAATTTGAAGAGGCGAATGAAACTTAATTTTTGATGTTGAAACAAATATGGCAAAAGAAAACTTTCTGAGAAAATTGCAAAGAGTTACCGGGAGATGAAAAAGAATAGATGTTCAAAGGTACCTATGGAAACAGATTGGTTTTGTTTGATACTTTTCACTCAAGACAGTTTTGGTAAAATATCTTATTTCATCGTGTGGGAAAAGGAACATATTATGGAGAGTTATTGATTTGGGCGTAAATTTGAAAATTATATACAAGAGAACATAGATGTTATTTTTATGGTTATGAACATTTATAAGGTACACCTTTCTACAAAACAATTAGCTTGTAAATCACAAAAAACAAATTATCACCCAGGAGGTGCTGAATTGTCACCGTCACAATCACTTACTTCCTTTTACAATTAATATTTATATCCAAAGCCATAATGCGTATTACAACTAAAAAATCAAAGGTTACTGTGTTTTTCTGACATTTCTGATTGAAGGGAGTGAACACATCGCCCTTTTTCGTCTGATCTTTCATCGGTTTCATCATGATAAGTGAAACTTTAACCTTCTCGAAAAAAAAAAATGTTCTTCCATTATCACACACCATTCCGATAGAATGCTGTCTGTGTCTAAATTCAAGTCATTCGTGCAGTTCGCAATTGAAACGACGGGAAGTTTATCATTCGAGGAGAAACACACCCATCTTTAGGGAAAAGTTCATTCCTAGATGATTCTTTTTTGTGATTTATGTAATGAGATTGAAGGAATGTTGTATGCATTCCACATTTAGATTTATAGACCCCCTTTTAGCGCATTGACCCCTCTAGCCCATATTAATCTAGCTCATATTGCGTATGTCCATTTACTGTTTTTGTTCGTTTGCTGCCTTTTTCGTTTCCATTCAACGAGCTCCCTTAGTAAGTCGTTCTTGAATGTTTTTCTTGTTGTCCCGTGTCTTTTGGATCTCTCGAATAGATTGATCATCCATTGCTTACTCTCCTCATCTGTACATTCAACCCTCAAAAAGTAGTTGTAGTATCTGTGAACGGACTAATAAGTGCCTTAATAAATGTTGCCTTATTATAGTCACCACCTATTCCGTTCACATCAAACAACTAAAGAATGATAGTAGTGTCCAAGACAGGATGAGTAGTGAATAATAGTAAGAAGACGTGGAGAGCCGAACAAGTAGTTGTGCATATACCGAGGACGGCTGCAGTGGGTGTGGCTTAACATACTCGAAATGAGCAGGTGGAAAAAGGCGGAGTCGAGGGGAGTTTTACTAATGAGGTGTCTGGGAAGCCCGAATACGAAATTCGGTTGAGTGGGAGCAACTGAAAAGCAATCGAGCAAGTTAAAACTTCAAATTACAAATAAAACAGTTGAAGTATCTGTATACAAAATCAGGTCTACTTTAATGGGACCTTTACTGTCTTTATTAAAGTACCACCGATCTTGTACACATATAACAACTAGTATGAGTGATCCTTCATGGAATATAAATATGTCGGGTAGTATATCCACAGGAAACCGATTCACAGACGAGTTTTGTGGAGACAAGAATCTAATGAGGATATCCGAATTTATCCGAGTTTAATGAGGAAAAGTAGGAGGGAGGAAAAGTAGACGAAAATGCACCTGTTGCATACTCCTTGTCTAAAGATTTTTAATGAAAGGGCGCGTTCATGAAACAAAACAAAGTATAATATATAGAAAATTTCCAAGAACTGACGGGAACGGATGTATTTAATGATGAAAACGGGGTGACTAATGTGATACGGAGTAAATGGGAAAAACTCGTTGTCACTCAATTTTTAACTTTTGAGGTGTTCATAGGATCTTGAGGCCTAACATCTGAAAATTTCACAAGATCATAACTTCCAACAAAACTGAGAAACCTTTCCCAGACTTTTCTTCAGAAATCCATGACTGAATAACCAATAAAGTTGTGATAAGAAGTTGATAACAATTGCTAACGGTATTAATTTCTCAATTTTGTTTTTTTGATTCAAGGAATGTTCACTGTTCGCTTTTTGGATCCACTTTTAACGGAAAGTTTTTGTTTTTGTTGGTTTCTGATTGCTGAAGAATTTTCTTGAACACGATCACAAAGTGATTCCAGGAAAATACAATATCGCGCCTCGTTGTTATGTTTTTTGTTATGGTTATGTGTTCCACTGTTGTCTGTTTCAGATTTAAATATCTATCCGAATACGTAAAAAGAATCACTCCGATCTCATACTTTCCGTTAGAAGTTACAATAAAAGCAAGAAAGATCCAGAAGAGAATATTTTCCAACCAAATTTTTATATTCTATTCCCATGATAAATGTGTGTTATTGAGGAACGACGCAGAGTTTGTTGCGAAAACAAAGAAATATCTTTGAATACATCTACTTTATAAGTATTTCCCGGAAATTACAAGTTGAAAATCAGCTAAACCAAAAACATTTATTACGAGCTCTTAACTCGTTTAGAAGAAATTTGGCAAGTGCTCAATTTGACAAAAGAATGTTCCGTTTGCAACCCATATAGAAATATGTACAATTGTGTCACAGATTATAAAAACTTGAGTTTCCCATCAATCTTCTCGAAATCAATCGGAGATTCGACGTCAAATTCTGAATCTCGGCCTGCAACACTAGACATAACTGTTTCATAATCGACTTCGGATCCCATGAGTAATTGATAGCAGTCTGCAATCCAATGAAGCTCGGGCCGTAGTAAGTCATGTGGTTTTTCATCCTGAAAAACTTAATTTTAGATTGTTTTATAACGTCTTGGTCCCCAAAGAAAAAATTTCTTGACATAAAAATACTTACAAACGCATATTTATCAATAATCATTTGGATGCCATCATTTCCAAACTGTACTCCATTGTAATGTATCAAAACGTAAACCAGCGCAATCCAATCGTCTTGTTGAGCATAACTTCCACTTCGAGTAACACGAAGACTGGAATGACGAGCCGCTGTGAAATTTACGGCGTCATCATCTTCATCGTTATTGTTCCATGGAGCATCCTTATTTTTACATTCAATGCACACGCCAAAGTCAATGATTTTCAGTTTGCATTTCTGTAAAAATTTCAGTCCAAGTCGTATCTTGCAACATTTTCTCCTCATACCGAGTCCACTTGGGTTACCAGAATGTTTCTAGCATGAAGATCGCGATGAATAAAACCCAAAGAATGTATCGCCAATAGTGTCTGTCCCAGGGAATACATGATTCTGCGAAGATTAGCCACTGATACTCCATGAGAATCACTTCGATGCATCACAGTGTCCAATGAATCTCCTTCCAGGGACAAAACTTAAATTCTAGGGAATGAAGAGTGCATGATCTGAAGACTCACCGAGGCAACTCCAGTTCTCAAACATAAAACTCGAAAGCAATTGAGTGATGCCTTCAATATGTGCTGCTGCTTTCAAAAATTTAACTTCACGATGAAACGCTTTGTCGTTGCTCGGAGTCATCTTCAATGCTTTCTTCTTCCCATCTTCTACATCTAGCACTTTCCAAACATCTCCAAATTCCCCAGTACCGATTTCTGAGATTAGTATGTACTTTCCGTTGATAACTGAGTTGGTATTGAGCATGGTTCTGAGAAATAGAAAATTGAATTGAATTTTCTCTAGAAATATGCATAAAAAGAAACCGTCCTTTCAAAAAAATATTAATTTTAAAAGTACATCTAGAATCGCCCCTGTTTTTCCACACTAAAGGTTTAAAAATCAAGTTTCCAAAGACATCGTGACGTGGAAGTCTAGCGGTTTCACATTTAATTTGAAATGTGGTAAATGTTTTAGAACATTGAGCAACTGAAAACTTTACAAAGAAAATGTCACAATAAGTCAATAATAAGCTGATATCTTCTACATTTTTCTCAAGAGAAACCATATTTGCGTGGGCAACAGAAAAAATAACAAAAGAAGGCACAAAAGGAGAAGAAAAAGTTCTATTTACACAACATTGATGCTGCAACAGCGTGGAACAATTTATGGGCATGTGGTTTCAGATCGGTTTTATTTCAAGAAAATTATTGCAAAAGCGATTCACTTTAACCTTTTCCATAAATGTTACGAGAAAAAGTTCGACTATGATATGAAAAAATGGAGAAAATTAGTGGACAAAAAACAGTGGTAATATCGGAAATTTCAGAAGCATTTTTTCACGTCTTCTGGGGGTATTCCGCAAAAATTTTTTCTCGAAATCTACGTTTCAGAACGTTAGCTATCCAATGGTACCACTCTCTTAGCAAAGTTCCATCCCCCACTTCAAACCATTCCCTAGTAAGTAAGCTTTGCTGTCTGTGTAAGAAAAGAGTTTTCCTTTTTAGAAACTTACACTATTGAATAACATGCGTAATATTCAATAACAAGTATACAGTTTAATGATGATGCAAAAACAATAAACACAAACTCATAAAGCACTATTTCAAAAAACGATTATCAGTTTATATTACGCCGACTTGATGGTCTGAACAACAAATTTGATAAGAAAAGTGAGCGTGTACCGCAAAAAAAGGTTTCTGAAGCGAAACAATTTCAACGAAAGTGACTGCGTACAATTTCATGATTCCCAAAAGATCACATCTCTTTGAATTTTCGTTGTTGATGGGAAAATGATACGATTTCTATTTTGGTATTTGTTATTTTTCTCGATTTTGATAAGATTTGATGGTAATGTGCCTAAAAACAAATTACAAATCCTCAATCAAACGACCTCAATTATAATACTACTGTGGTAACAGTTACCAGCTGCAGGAACTCAAATTTATCCTTATTTTATTTTTGCTCTAATTTCCTGAAGGAATTGTTTCTATTACGAAGCACACAACATTCATCAAAAGTTAAAAAACGTGACCGCGGGCAGATTTTTTCTTAACATCATTATACATATATTGTCATTGTATTTTATCATATTATCTTTTTTTTTTCAAAAAAATAATTTCCATCTTCGTTCAAAACGCACATTCATCGAGCATCAAAAGTTCCATATTGCACATTACGCCTTCTCGCCGGAACGAATATCGGCTAGTTACCGGTTTGGGACGGATTCCTTGTTTCATCATGAATCAACGGAAAACCTCTACTTCTAATCCATTTTGTAAAACATTGGTTTAGCCTAGCAGACAAAAAATTCTTGAACTTTTCAATCGGGCAACACATTTTGCTGATTTCACATGTTGTCACATTTTTTGACAAAACCAATTTTTATAAAAAGTTAATTGTCTGAAATGGAACAGATGTAGGAATCGTTCGACCTAAAGAATGGGGCCATAATTTTTTCGTTGTTTTTTTTTCAAATTTAATAACTTACTTTCTTGAGTTTCACGTCCATTCGACAATGAGAACATTATCCTTTGATAGTTTTTCACACTTTTTATCAAACGTTTTCAGATGATCCAAGCCCCAAAATTGGTTCATCCCATAGCCGAACATCCTGAAGCAAAAAACTAGGGACAAGAAAAAAGTTGCAACAGAAAAGTTAACCAAAATGAAAAAATATCAAGTCAAATTTAAAGGAGGATTGCAAGCAAAAATTTTTATTGCTTTAAAAGATGTAATTCATGGCGCTGATTCCGAATATCTTAACGAAAATGCTCAAAAATGTTTCCCGGAGCCGGAAAACGCCATTTAGGGGCACAAATTGCTCCCAAAGTGCTCCCTTTTAGCCGAGTATTCTCCGGAGTCTTCTAGGCTACGCCGCCTTAAATGCCTATTATTTTACGGACTTGTGCAAATTTTCTCATTATTTCACTGAAAATAGCATTGGATGACACTTTGGCATGTAAATTAACAAAACAATTTGACTAATGTCGTCTAAAAATCACAGGAGAAGCAAGGGAGCACTTCTGGTCCGTTTCGACCTTTTTGACGGCGTTTTCTGGCCCCGAGAAACGTTTTTGAGCATTTTCGTTGTGATATTCGGAATCAGCGCAAAATTCTGCATCTATTAAAGCAAGAAAATTTGGCTCTATTGCAGAATAGGGGTCCCTTCGAAAAATAGGGGTCCCCTAAAAAAATAGGGGTCCCTTGAGGTCCCTCGAAAAAAATAGGGGTCCTTTCAGGTACCTCTGAAAAAATAGGGGTCCTTTCAGACCCCTCGAAAAAAATAGGGGTCCCTTCGTCCTCGGTTATAGGACCTCGAAAAAATATGGGTCCCTTCAGATCCCTTGAAAAAAATAGGGGCCCCTTCAGGTCCCTCTAAAAAAATAAGGGTCCCTTCGTCCTGGTTTAAAGAAGCTCAAAAAAATAGGGGTCCCTTCAACTGCCTCAGAAAAAATAGGGGTCCCTTCAGATATTTTTCTAGTTTCCCATTTCCTTGGTTATTTTTTAACTTCATTTTTGAGACTTGATCTGTTGCGGTTACTAAGGCTTTTCAAAATGAACTTCAAAAAACAGTTAAGAAAATGGAAAACTAGACAAAAAAATTTGAAGGGACCCCTATTTTTTCTGAGGTACTTGAAGGGACCCCTATTTTTTGAGCTGCTATAAACCAGGACGAAGGGACCCCTATTTTTTTAAAGGGACCTGAAGGGACCCCTATTTTTTCTGAGGCAGTTGAAGGGACCCCTATTTTTTTGAGGACCTATAACCGAGGACGAAGGGACCCTTATTTTTTTCGAGGGGTCTGAAAGGACCCCTATCTTTTTAGAGGGACATGAAGGGACCCCTATTTTTTTTGAGGGGTCTGAAGGGACCCCTATTTTTTTAGGGGACCCCTATTTTTCGAAGGGACCCCTATTCTGCAATAGAGCCGAAAATTTTTTGCTCGGAATCCTCCATTTTAAAAAAAAAATTATTTCGTTCTCGAAAAAGGAAATGAAACCGCACTGTAGATACAAATGCAAGAACAAGTTGCTTATACACACATACTCTCTTAGTGGTAGAGAAAAAAAGACGTGGAAAGGGAAATAGAGACCAGAGTCGAAATAGTTTGTGAAAAGACGGAGAAGCCACACCTCGTATGTGTTATTATCTGTGTGTGTGTGTCAAGAAAGAAGAAATTTAGAGAAAAATGCGAAACACTATCTTTTTGTTCGAGGGGTGACGAGGAGGACACTCGTAGATTACACCTTCAGTAGATGAAAAAAGGGATCTAGCAGATGGTGGTCCAGACGATAGCTAACTTGTTGTTTTTTGATCGCAAGTTTCGAAAGAGGGAAAAAACAATAGTTAAAATCTAGGCATGTGCCATGATACTCTACGATTTATTGAAGAGCAAACAAAAACAATTTTTTTTGCAAAACAGATGAAAATAGTCAGAAATAGTAAAATTTGGGTAAACAAAGCAATAAACACAAAAAATCGTCAAAAAAAGAGTATTGAGGTATAATGAGTGTTTAGTTTGAAAACGAAAAAAGTGAGATGATTCAAGAGTTGATATCAATCAGTAGACTCCCACAGATTGATTGCCTAGAGGTGATACAGTTGCCTTTTTCTTCCCTAACAACTGAAGAACTTTCTCTCGATACGGCGGCACATAATAGAGATTGATAATAGGGTCGATCGCAGCTGCCAAATTGGGAGATAGTGCCAGGAAGAATTGTTGGAAGAGGATTTCAGTTTCTAAAAGAAGGAAGTTAGGATAAATTTCAAGAGGACAACAATGGTAAAGGTAGTGTGCGGGTTTTTAACATAAGAGCTCAAATGGGGTAAAAATATATGAATTTTTTGTTTTTTTTGTATCATGATGAAAACACTCAAAAAAATTTCTTACGACCAATAACGCCGTCAAAGTGCGATTTGCAGTACGGTAGTGATCCCTTTCTCGCGAACCTAATTTTTATTTTTAGAAAAAAAATCTCCTTTGTGGCATCATTGTCAGGTGATTTTTTAATATGTTATGCAGAAAATTGATATTTTATCGGCAAATTGGCTAGAAAATTGAAATTTTCTGAAAATTACGCGAATTTTTCACGTCGGCGGCCCGCGGACTAGTACAAAGGCTCAGTCAGCTTTTTGGAACCACTAACGTACTGGAAAATCGCACTTTGACAGCGTTTTGCGGCCGTAAAAATTTTTTTGAGCGTTTTCTTCGTGATATTATGAAAATACAAATATTTTTACCCCATTTGAGCCCTTATGTTAAAAACCCGCACACCACCTTTAACATAAAACACTTCAGATGATATGAGTAACCTTTACTACTAAGGTTTTTCCCGAATAGCCATTTCTAAAATACTAGTTTCGCAATTTTAACTAAAACTATCTTAGACTATGATCCCTTACTTACTTGTCAAGTTCGAGTAGAAATAAATTGAAAAAAGAGGAACATAACATAGAAACTGAGCAATCAATTGAATTCTTATCCCTTTCACAGCACTTCTCGCACTTTTTCGAAGATTTGGTGAATGATGAGATATTCCTGTGTCCAATAGTTTGTTAGTGTGCCTGAAAACTTTGATGAGAAATCCGAAATCAGAAATAACAATCAAACAGTTACCAGCTCAACAACACTCCAAATATCGGATAGATGTATATTCCAAGCGCCATCATGACAAAATTAATTCGATTTGGAATTCTTCCCAAAGTCATGTGTCCGATGTCTAGATATTTTCGATTGTAGTTAACTCCATATGAAGCATAGTCAGTCGAGGTTTCGTAGTAGGTGTTTCGAATAACAATGACTGTAGCACAAACCTAAAAAATTTTTTTTATGGTGCAATAATGATCAATCATTACCAAAGAAATGAGACAGTGTCCGTAGAAAAGAAGCAATGACAAGAATAAGCGCATTCCAGTCAACGCCGCATTCACTTTCAATCTGTACCATTTGTAGAATAACGTATAAATCATTGATGCTCCAACCGCCAAGCTCAAAGTCTGAGATTCAAAAATATTAATTTGCCCAAAAAAATAAAGAGAGTCTCACCTGCCACAACATGTATAATGCAAAACATACACGAAAGTCCCAATGTTTACAGAACCCATAACAATAAACCGGAACGTCTTCACTTGTTCCAGATACCAGTCTAGGTTGCAGAAAGATATTATCGAGTGAAGCAAAGTAATCAAAGGCAGTTGTGGCCATTAGAAGCATACGCATTGTTTTCAGATAGTGTGGTGTGTAGAGAATCATGATAATACCTAATATGAAATGAGTGAAAGTGTTTGTGACTCCAAAAGTGATATAGGCAATGGAAGATGTTATGATATAAATAGATGTCCCATCATCTACTGATGGGAGCAATTTGCTAAATAGCATGTTGTCTTCTAATAACACTCCATTTCAGAATATACTAATGGCACAATAGCAACTTTCATGTTTGAAAGACAATGAAAACGAGCAAACAAATCCTTTTGGGAGGAGCCAAGTATAAAGTTTGTTACTCACCAAGTCAAAATTTGATGATAATTTTCACTCTGTCTGGCCATCAAATGGCAAAAAGATGAAAAAATCAAGTCCGCCGTGCCCAAAGGGAATATTTTTAATTGTAGCGTTGATACTCTAATACTTTTCAAGTGATCATGAACCTAACGAATATTTTTCTGATGACAGAGAAATGATTGACGTCACATTGGTTATTTCGAAAAACACAATTTACTATGTATTTTTGAATATTGGATGGGATTTTTCGGGATTTCAATCGGAAAGTTGATATTTGACTCGTAACAGGCCATTAAAGTTATTGCAACTGATAATAAAGTTTTTCAGGTTTCTTGAATTTTCGTAGGCCAGAAACTAGCACAATTTTCTTGATGAATATTCGAGTAGATTTTAGGTGGGAGAAAAACTTATTGAGATTAGAAATAAACTGTATTTAACTGTTAATTATTAAAATGGTACACCCTGATTGTTGTGTTTTCAACGGTCCAAACTTGATTTTTCAAAAAAAAAAAAAAAAAAAAAAAAAAAAAAATTTTCAAATTGCACAGTGAATTGGACTGACATTTGTAATCATTATATAAATTAGACCAGAGCTACAACATTCTCAATGTATTCGGTTCGTTGATCTCAAAAAACACATATCGTATCATTTGTGATGGTAATTTGAATATGAATAATCAATGACCCATTGTCGGTTGGCATCCACAATTGACTACATAAAAAAACATAATTGTTGCTTTATGTTAGTTGTAAGACGGGTATTCCTCCTGATACCGTGCAAGTTTTTTTTTTGAGAACTTCGATTCTTTCTATTTGCTCAACTTTTTCCATAGGATATTGCTTTTGCTGAAACTGTTTCATAAAAATTATATGAAGTTGCGATCGATTTGTAATCTATAGACAAGCATTCTCGAAAACATGGATGATGAGAAGTTTTTTGAGAAAAGTTCTCGAAACGATTCTCGACAAAATTCTCGAAACTGCCTCCAGAAAATTTCGAGAAATTTCTCGAGAAAAATTCTCGGGACGATTCTCGAGGAAATTCTTGAAACTGCGTCCAAAAAAAATTTCGAGAAAATTCTCGAGAAATTTTCTCGAACGGTTGTCTCGAGAAAATTCTCGAAACTGTCTCGAATTAATTATGGGAATTTCTTGAGAAATTTTTCAAGATTTCCTCGAAATTGTCTCGGGAACACACACTGGTTGCAATACAGATTATCCAATCATCGGTTTTTGCCTTACACTCAAATTCAAACATACTAGTTTGATCACCTTATTCCAAAAGTTTATCTTGCATTTTCTCACGGAAACCAAACACTTCATGATACCAACCTGGAAGTAGTCAAACATGTTCGAATGTACATGTACGCTCAACGGCAAATATAACTTCAAAAGTTTTGAATTCTTAGTACTTCCTCTTTTATAAAGTAGTATTTTTATAGAGAATGTTTTCTGTTTTACAGAAAAAAGGAAACTGATAGTTTGCGTGTTTTGAGAAATTTAGAAGACGATAGTTCTGAAAGTTCATTTTTTTACAATCTTGCATCTAACTTTGTACTATTTCGACATATTCTAAGTCTTTTTGATCGTTGTGTTTCCAACGGTCCGAACCTGATCTGAAAATTTTCATATTGCACAGTGAATTGGACTTGCAATTGTAAACATTGAGAATGTATATTAGACCAGAGCAACAACATTCTCAATGTATTCAGCTCATTGATATTTGAAAAAAACACGTACCATATCATTTGTGAAGGTAATTTGAATAAGAATAATCAATGACCCATTGTCGGCATCCACAATTGACTACATAAAAAAGCACAACTGTTGCTTTATGTTAGTTATAACACGGGTAGTCCTTCTGATACCGTACAAGTTTTTTTGAGAGCTGCGATTCTTTCTATTTGCTCAAATTTTTCCATAGGATATTGCCTTTGCTGAAACTGTTTCATAAAAATTATATGCAGTTGCGAAACGATTCTCGAAGAAATTCTCAAAAATGCGTCAATATAAATCTCTTGGCGCAGTTTCGAGAATTTCCTCAAGAATCGTCTCGAGAATGTTTCTCGAAAAAGTTCTCGAGAAAATTCTCGAGATCTCGTTGAATAAGAATACGAGATCTCGAGAAAAAACTAAACACTTCATGATACCAACCTGGAAATATTCAAACATATTCGAATCTACATGTACGCTCAACGGCAAATATCACTTCAAAAGTTTTGAATTCTTAGTGTTTTCTCTTCAAGAATTAGTGTTTTATAGAGAATGTTTTCTTTTTTACAGAAAAAGAAAACTGATAGTTTGCGACTTTTTAGAAATTTAGAAGTTCATCGTTCTGAAAGATCATTTCCTGCAATCTTGCATCTAACTTTGTTCTCCTTCGACACATTCTAAGTCTATTATTCTGAATTATTCGCGCCACAATTCTTCCACATGAGATTTCCTCTCTAACCCTCATTTACTAATACATTTCTTGCTCGTGTCCTTTTTCAAATCCCTCCTTCTCCTACACCTTCCTCTTATTTCATGCTTCCACGTTTTCTCTCATTTCACATTCATAATCTCTTCGTGAGGAAGACACCAGTGATAGCTCTGATTCTCTGGTTTTTTATGGGAATATTTAGGGTAGTAGAGGACACAAATTCGATTTCTTTTATCACAGCTGCTCATTTTTTTTTAGTTTTCGAAAAGATCGGATGTGTGGGGAGTAGAGGGAAAGAGAAAAGGACCAGCGCCCAGCTGTTTTAGAATTTCACATTCATTTGGTAAACATTCCTCATTAGTACTACTACGCTCATTTTGGTTAACATTCAAATCGTTCACTTTTCAGATGTCCGAAAAACTGTCGACTGCTTGGACTGAAGCCATGGAAGGGGCTTTGGTCAAATTGGTGGAGGATGAGCCAATCTTGTGGAAGTGTAGAAAGGATGAAGATGTGGGAGAAGAGGAGCAAGTGAAGCTCCGCAAAATCTGCGAGCGTCTGAATGGCGAGAATGGAACCGGGTTCACAGGTAAGTAGCTTATGAAATGATTAGAAATGGTTTTCAATTTTTTCCGTGTTTCAGAGCCAATGGTGACCAAGAAGTGGCTGGAACTCGCAATGCTCTTCGATCTGAAGTTTATGATCAATGGTTGCACTATGGCTGATCGTGGTGTAAGTTAGAAGAGCTTGTGTGAAGTTCTAGAAAGTTCTGTGGATTAAATTCTAAGATTCCAATATCGAAGTCTAGAGTCTTCCTCTATTAGATCTTTAGTTTTACACGAAAGATTTCTCTGATTCACCACGGCAAACACAATAAGAATTTTTCTTTCAGCAAACCAGAAAGCGCGACGGAACTATCATCGCCGATTTGACTGAGAGATGGGTTCACTTCCACAATCTCTCCTTCTTGATCGGCTCAAGAAAGAAGCTCATGCATGTTGTCAAGAAGGAATAGGCAGGTGGAGGTGCGTCACACTACAAACATGCCATTTTCACTTCTAATGTTGCCACCTTTTTCTTCTATATTTGGAATATGACCAAATGTACTCGTTATATATTTTTTACAATTTTGTGATGAGGATTAATAAGTTTAACTTATATAACGTAGTGAATAAAGGTATCTGTTAAGGAAAGTTTATTGAGATTTGATACTAACAAAAACCAAAATGTATAAGCAAAGAAAGAAAAAATTTAAAGAACAAAGACACAACGGATTGAACTTTATTGACCATTTGAACCAGAAATCATGGATTCTGAAAAACAACAATCTTCACTCGTCTTCACATTAGAACTCACCTCCTCGGCATTTGTTCTCACATCGAAGTGGAATGTTTGGTTAATCAATTGACTGAACTTGTACGTTCTGTTTCCCATGTGAAACACAAAGAACAGATTCTCAAGTTTCCCTGCATTTGTATTTATCGAGTCCCCAAATGATCGTAGCTCTTCAGCTCTTGCCGCGAAGCTTCTGCCATAATTTATCTTGCAATGTTCCAGAAGAGATTGATAATATGAAAGGTGACACTTTTCTAGAAGACTTTGAGCTTCTTTGGAAAGACCCGGGATAGCTGTAGAAATATTTATTGAAAAATCATGGGAAAATCTTTGCTGACCGGGGTTGCAGAAGAACAGCATGTTCATGAAACAAAACTCCTCATTAGTCACTTTGAGTTCTTGGAGTCTAAAGACGGGTTCCATACATAAAAATCGTAATGGTTTGTCTTTCTTCCCATACTGTTTAACAATCTCATCGGGGTAAATGCGATTTCCTCCTGGACTCATCATTTCTATCTGTTGAGCGTTTTTTGTCCTCATAAGACCAGCAAAGTAGGAGAGTGGGAGAGTGACGTATTTGAAAAGGTTGATTTTATCGTTTGTGGTTAGCATTTGTAGGAATTCGAATCGCATGAAATGGGTGACAGTTGAATACAATGCTAGAAACGCCCACTCATCCGCGGTCACAACTTGGTCAGGATCTTTTTTCATACTCCTCACCACTGCCGAATCCTTCAGAATACTCTCCATATCCTTGTCGTCGGTAGAATAGAAGGTTTTCAGTTTCTCTTGCCGGTGACCATCCCTCAACATGAGATCCTGCATCAGAGATTCCAACTCCTCCATCCGTGTATTTTTCAAGAAGTGCGATCTCGCTGGTTCCAAACTTTGGGGATCCATTCCGATTGCAAGACAGTTGTGGACGGGCCCACTAAGAGGAGCTGGCACTCTGGGTCCCGGTCCGATGTGTTTTCCCTAGGAAACTCTGTGTTTTTGTGTAGTTACCCTTAGCTACAGGTGCTGATGAGCGGTGCTGTTAACAGAAGACAGGTTTATCAGTGACCCATTTATTCAGTGGATAGATTATGCATATAATATCATAAAACCACGGAGAACGTATGGAGCAGCTGCGTGCGGTCGCTCTGCTGGGCAGTGGCGAGTGACGTGGCTGGTGTATCGCTGAATCAACTAGCTGAAAGATGGATTAAGGGGATTTCCCGTTCTCAGTGATGCAATCTCTCGGAGAGAGATAAAACATGTTTTAGAGACACGGTACGCTCCTCGCTTCCCATCAAGTGAACTGGCGTCGGCGCCGCCTTATATAGGCGGCGCCCGACCGCGACGCGACACGCGACGCGGCGGACTTTGCGCGGCAGTTCAAATGAGGGTTTCGAGGGAATTGACAGGGGAGCGAGTAAAAGAGTGGGAAATGTATCAAACAGCAGGGAAATTAGAAGGTTTAGAGTATTCCAAGGTTGAGGGCAATCCTTAGAGAATACTCTGTATAACCTTCCGGTTGTCAAATGCATGGCGATCAGGCAGGGTTGACAACATTCCCCGGGGGTGGATAGCGGAGGGTTTTCGAAAGTTGACAGTCAGCGGCACGACGAGGATTGAGCTGGGAGAAAACCCTGCGCGTCCCTCAAGTCTCCTACTGCTGTTGTAACGTATCGAAAGGTAGCCTCGCTTAGCAACTCCCTTCCCATACTCTCCTACGACTTCCGAGTCAAGGGGTACAGGGTTAGGCTTTTTGCCCTTAGCAGATTCGCCAAAGTCTCAGTGGGCAATAGTGGCGCGTGTCTAAGTGTCATCATTGGAAAAGACTACGTCTGTTCAAGTCGAGATGGTGAGGTTATCTACCGGGAATGTCTGTACTCTTCGCCCCCTCGTAAAGTGGTGGTTCAGATTTAGTTCGAGAGGAACTAGTTAACAGACGTATCTCGTATAGAGTCTTCCTCTTTACTCGACAACTACAGTACCTGATTTCCAAGTCTCACGAAGACGCGCAATTGCCGTCCTGTTATATGACTAGACGGGTATGGGTATACCATTGTCAGGACTGCTGATCTCGATACTGACGCAAGTGACAGTCCGCTCGGAATCGTCCGACTCGGAATGAAAAGATACTAGATTGATCAGACTCCACGAAGATGTTTCTCTGCCACAGAGACATCTGGGAATCGTCTCTCTCATTGATCTCCAAAGAGTCAAAACACGACCGTTGCGATGTGACAAATCACGTTGACAACAGTTTCGTTGTTGCTCGCATCATTCCCGATGACAACGACAGTAACTGTTCGCACTCGTGATTCCAGTGGGAAAGTGAGTGGACAGTGTTCTGATAGTCACGGGTAAGAGCGAGACAACTCAAGGTTTCACCAACAGTCCGGGAGTCTGTGTGTACAGAACCGGAATCCACGTGGCTACAACCGAGAGCAACGTCACAGCAATCCAGACAACAACGTAAGAATTCTGGAGAAGCGTAACAGCCGAATGCTGAAGTATTGCTGTCGGGCTGTCAATTCAGTATGAACTGGACAGTTGGCTGAAGCAAAAGGTGCATCAGTGGTAGCTTCCCACACTTCGAACGTGTCGTCGTGCTAAGTGCGTAGAGCACTAAGGGGGATAACTTGGAATTTTAGAATTTTGGTGCAATCAACCGTGGGTTCATCAAAGGTTCAGTGGAAGCGGGGTGTTAGTTTGTCTTTGTCGCACAACAGTGGCTCGTGGCACGACAGGAATCGACTATTTCTGTGTTTCTGGGCTCACTGTACTCGTTAGCAGGTGGTTCAATCACGAGTAAAGCGAGTGTACAGATACGGTGAAACAGAACGAAATCCTTAGCCATATACCGCGGCACGGAGTAATCCGATGCTGGCGACTAGGGGCAAACGTTACGGTGCATTCGTTCTGACATTCGAATAGACGGGTAGCAATTGCCGAATCGCTCATATTTTCAGCAAGTTCTCGCATGTCACTGGTTTCGTGTCCGTAGTTGTCTTGTTCACAAGTGTGGCTTTCGTTAGCTCGAGTGGACAAGTGAGCCACTGAACGCGTAAAGACAACACAAGGCAAAACAGATGGACAGTCTACTGTATGTGGCGCGATAGAACTGCTGTCATACGAGACAACGGATCTATTACGTACCATGTTTTGGTCATATGGTACGAGATATCGATGCAAGCGGTAGTCGGCGTGGGTCGTATCAAGACTCGGAAACTGCGGACACTTGAGCGATCCAACCCCACAACGATGTGTCGCTGCCACAGACATGTCGGAGGGGGTCTTCACTCTCCTGATCTACAGCGAGTCAAGACGAGACTTGAGCGATTGACCTGCCACCTAGGCATCAATATCGCCGTTGCTCACAACTTCCGGAGTAACTCAGTAACTGCTCGTCCTCGAGATTCCAGTCGGAAAAGAGGGGACAGACTCCTGATAACCAGAAGAAGCGTGAAACAACACCAAGGCTACTTCACCAACGGTCCAGTGTCTGTGTGTACAGACCTGGAATCTGTGGCGGCAACCGAGGGCACCAATAAGACCGAACACATGCGACGGTTCCAGAGGGGTTGTTGGTGAGCGAGGCGCCTGCGGTGTACTCACATCATTCCCTTGCGGTGAATGGTTAGGAGATGCATCAGGTGCGCCACACCAAACTCCCTCTGTAGCCAGTGCATCGTCAACGGAAGATGCTTTAAGCGAAAGGGTTATGAAAAAATTTTTATCCGAAATTTATAAATTTTAATATTTAGTTTGGGATCAACCTCGGATTTGCAGTGGCGAATGTACACAATCGGAGAAATTATCGGGACGACAGATAAGTGTATCTGACTCCGAAGACATTCTACTCATATGCATTCACACATGTGGTGCAATCCATCGCAGTACCCGTAGCGTAGAGCTTGAGTAAAGAGCAGAATGCTCTTGTGCGGCTCGTTCGCGAGGGTTACTACTCGGCTGACCTGCGGGTGCTACCGACTTGGGAACCGCGTTTCTGGGTTCCAGAGCACTAGTTGTGCTCAATCTCATCCAGTTACGGAATCCTTTTAGGACGCTTCCGTTTCCCATTAAGACTCGATAGACCGAATCTGTGGCGGGAAGCGTTTTAACCGCACTAAATATGCTGGTTCGAGAGAAAACTGTGGTCTGTTAGACCTAAGACACCATATTGTCTGTCGTTACACCGTAATGAGACAGTTTCGAACCTGTCACCAATTTCATCCTCGACGGGTTAGAATACTGAGGGCTCTATTCTGCTGGATTCACGAGGACATTGAAAGAGAATAAGGCCGCTCAGGTGCCACTCCTGAACAGCGATACTCTCCTCACTAGTCTCCCGTTATTCCAACATACTCCGAAACCCAATGATTCGCCCAGAGGTATATCAATTGGACTCATTTGGCATGAAGTCAACAGTTTAGTGGCGCTTAGGAACCCTCCATCCGCTTTTTCAAGTGGCTCGTTGCTGCTTTTTCAGCGGATGTCGGAGACCCAGGTAAAAAACTCTCTCTTCGTCTTCGGACAACGATTAACACATAACCAGCATCCACATATAGCTGGAATGTGTCGCTTCACTTCCTGTGTATGCTTCATGAGTGTTCTTCGCCTGGAACCGGTGGTACAAATTCAATGAATTTGCCGAGTGGCTCGTGGGTACAAGATAACGCTCAGTTAGCAAAGTGGGGAGTGCCGCTTCGCGCCTTGACGAAGGATTCGAAGGTACGGTACCCGTGGTCACAGAACTACAAGAAAGATATCGTGTCTAGAAAAACGTCACACTTCCAGTGGGGAGTGATGTTGTTCTCTGCCACGTAGCACTTCCGAGAGCCTGTGAACCACGGTAGTCGGGATCAGCGGGTAGTGTAATGTACTCGTAGAGCACATCCACCGTCCCTTGATCACCGACAGACGGGGAAGACGGGGTATGAGTATCAGCAAACGACTATCAATCGTGTGAGCTTGCCAAAAACCATAGAATTGAATAGGCATCAAGGGCCTTCGACTTCAAATCCCAATAAAAGGCACAAACTGTCTATCAGATTCTTTTCTGCTGAATCGAGCATACCAAAGTGGTGAATGGTCCAAGCTGAGGTGCCACTCACTCAACGGGGGACGATCGTCCGCCACTGGTATACATTGTTCAGACATACTCGGAATCGTCAGACGTGCCACCATTGGGTTCTAATCGAACATCAATTCTAGGCTCCGACAACTCTGGACATCTAGGCGACTCCTCTCCCGAGCACATCTCCAGACCGAGTTCGGTCACGTGTAGTAACACTTCCAACGGCTCTCAGTCTTTCCAAATGCGCAGTGGGCATTGGTTGGCTGGAGCACAAATGGATGTGCCTGCACTAGAGTAGTGGCGAGTGGGGGAGGCTGACTCATATTGACGGATCAGCAGTGGCTTCACCGACAAGACGAGGGAACCCGTAGTTACACAACTCAACTGAAATCAATGCTCCGAGTACACCAGGTCACTTCCAAGTGACGCGTGAAATCACTGCCGAGTGGAAAATGAAAGGCTTCCTCTCACACAAAACAATCAGCAAGAATACAACCACGGGTGTCAGGTGCATCAGGGTTCCGGAAGTGCACAACTGCCGAAGTGGCGCGTGCTGCCGTAATTCCTGATAGTACTGACAGAGAAAAGACGGACAAACATAAACGGAGGGTTATACCTATGCGGCGGCATAACCAAAAAACGGCAACTGAAGGACGGGGCCTACGAGAAGAACCTGGTGACATCTGGATCGAGAGCGATGCTGTACGACGACATCCGATCCTCCTAAGAACTGATACGGCTGGGACAAGAGAGCTGCTGACATGACGAGAAAGTGGCGACTGGTGAACCGAGAGACAAGAAATTCCAGATTCTGAAATCAGTGATGTTAGTACGCTGTATAAGGGTCGCGAATCCTTCTACAGACGCTTGTCTGACAAGGTTTGGCCAACGCCAAGCACACTCTCAGGTCCTGGGGGAATCTGCTCTTCGAATGAAGAGTCCTATCCGTCCATTCACTGGTAGTGGGTTTTGTCGGGGAAAATCAGGCTGGCCGGGCTACGACGTAGTAGCAGCGACCCGCTGATTCACCCAACAACTTCGCTTTCGCGAAGAGTGTATGGGGGTCTGGTACTCCTCAGTATGAGGTTCCCAGAAGTGGCGCTTGGTTCGACACGAGTTAAAAGGAGCACGGTATACGTCGGCTATCCTCGCTCGGAGAACTCAAACTAGAGTGGGGGATATCCGCTGTCGAGTGTCTTGTTGGTACGTCTACCTGGGGACACTTTATGACGGGATATTAGTAGGGACGCGGGGTGTCTACTCTTCTCCTATGAGTCAGTGTTACCGAACGGAGATACGCAGAACGTCAGTGGTGTGTACCACCGCCAAATCAAGTATTGACTTGGATCTCGGTAAGGCTTTCACTATAAACATAGTGGAAGATCCAATCCATGCTCACCGTTTGTGAGGACCGAATGTCACAGAGAGGTGTACGTGACTCTCTGAGCATCGTTCTATGTGGGCATAGTGTACCTCACAACGGATATATTGCACAGATCTGTGGTACGGGAATAGAGATCTCTACTACCATGTTACATATTTCTTTCCTTTAGACTGGCAATTGCCTCGAGCTCATAACCATCCCTTGGCTCCGGTAGGGCTGTGGCGTACTTCAGAAAGGTCTGCCTGGACTCTTGCGGAAGAGTATCCAGCAGCGGCAATCGAAGACGGCTCTGAACCCAAGTGGCGCGTGGGGGAAGGCGACGCTCAGTCTACACAAGTGTCCTCCATCCTTCACCAATTCCGATAACTCCTTTAGTGGCCGTTGCTGCTCGAGTTGTGCGAATCTGACGATGTCTGCTCTTCCAACGGGAGTTTTCTACTAGAGAAAGGCCCGCTAAAAGAGCAATTGACGACGTCTCTCGCTTCGAGCTTTCTATGGCGAAAGGTTTGGAACTGGTTCCTTTAGAACATCGCGTGAGCGCAACTTCCCGTCGACATTGAGAAGGCGCTGAGCCATCTGGAGTCAATAGGTTTTATGCTTAGCATAGCTCGTTAGGAGATGGGGTATTTCACGTTAACTGGGCAGTGTCTCACCGGGTGTCGGTATATTCAACTGCTCCAGGTCACGTGTACTTGGAGAGGGAAAGAATGTAACAAGGCGGAAGTGAGATAGCTCTACCGATCGGTGTTCGGAGCCGATGGTGCCCGAGCATACTCGTCAGAATCCTGTACGTCTTCAGTACGCTTCGTCTTCTCGGCTGCTGCTCACACTTACTAGATCTTGTTGAGCTATGGATGTCGGAAAACCGGCTATTTTCCGAACTACCTGGCTCGCTAGTGGCAAGTGTGTTCATCCGGTTTTCCTCACGACATTCTGGGACCACTACCAGATGATCAGTCTGATCGTGGTACAGGAACTTAGGGTCGTTCGGATTGCGGAGCCTACTTGAGTGCCGTACTCGTTCGGTGCAACAGTTTTCAACGAAAACTATACGTTCTGCGACAACAGATCCGTTGAGAGCTCCGACACTCGGTCAAAACACGTCAATGTAAATGCACCCAACCACCGGAATAACACCGTAGGATAGGAGTAGACGGTTTTAGTGGTAGCTGTACTTTTTCGCTCACGTCTGTATGACGGAGTGTTTCAGACAGGTTCCCACAACGAAGTGCTTGCGCTCAGCCTGAGTATCAGACTAGTGGCAAGTGGAGACGCGGGTGTTGTCTGTTTGGTATGCTGCCAGGACTCCGGTTGGGAAAACTCGTGTTTTCCCCGGGGGAGGAGTCTACTGGTGGCTGCCAATATGACAACTGATGGTGGAATTCTGACCGTAATGTGAGTCGCTGAAGGCTCCTTAATCCTACAAGGGTAGAAAATATCTACTGATATTTTCCCCGGGGGAGGAGACTTCATCTGACTCACGCTGGTCAGAAGCGCCATCGTGAGAGACGAGAATAGATGCATCTGACACGAGTTCTCGGACTTAGACGAAGCCTTTGAGATGCCTGGTGGCTACTGCTTTGGCACATCTTATGACCGTTTAACCGCTGTGGCATTCGCGAGAGAGAAGTAGACTCTGACTGCTGGGTTGCCATCGGGAGCCGGAAGTGACCGGTTCCTTGTGCGACATTCCCAGAGTTCTGGTTCTGCGAGAGGATAAGCGAGTTGGATATCTAACCTTGGGTAAGTTGGGCTCAAGGCCTTGGCCCAAGGGTCGAGTATCCAAAGGAGGAGAAGTGAGGTGTTCTGTCGAGAGTGTGGCTTAGTAAGGACGAGAGAATGCAACGAGTGAATGTAACAGTGAAGATTTATTGAGATAAGAAGATCAACTGTACAAAGAAAGTGGGAAGTTGTTGTCATAATGCTGTATATCTGGTTACCGTTGCTGAGCTGTTGAAGCGAAAGATCGACCGACAGGGTTGGGATCGGCCCCTTATCCACAGGTGAAGAAGACGCAGTGGCGAACTCTTTCTTAGTGGCACGTGGGGTTTCACCCTTGTCCTGCTTGGACTTCGACGCTGAATCACGCTCATCGTCGCCAGATGGCTTCGGAAACGGTGCCAGATCTTCTGACGCATCACTATTGATCGTCACGACATCCTGTGTATAGAGTGGCAATCACGAGTCAGACGACGGCGAGAGCTGCTCTTGGAGACCTGTTAGTCAGCTTCGGTGTTTCCGCGTTAGTGGCGCTTGTTATCCCTTTAGTTGGTCAAGGCTTGCTTTTTCCGCTCATCTGGAACAAATAATGTTGCAGACAGAAAACGGAATTCTCGCTAGCGATCTCAACTTTGGGATGAAACCCACAGTGGCGATATACCAGAAGTTAAAGACCAACAGATAATTCCTAACAGGGTGAAGTGAGCTCAAGTGAGCTACAGAGTTACATCAACAATGATGAAAAACAACAGATAGTGACGAGTGTGGTGCTTAAACTGTAGCTTCCACAAATCTCACTGGAGCGGAGCTCCAGATGGCTCTTGGTAGCAAGCTGATGCTTAACCGCCAAATGTGCCTCCTGGATCGGGCGCTTAGTGAGACACTGGAGCTTGCTCGAATGGTGCCCCTGTGAGTACGTAGGTATAGGTATACAATGCACAAAAAATTGTGCTGCCTATCCCGGTGACCCTGGGGGTATCCACCGATGCGGCCTGAGCACCACGGGTATGGGAACAGAAGATGGGGATAAGAGATGAGAATAAGAGATGGCTAGTGCCTTTTACGAGTCATATGGTCATGGTAAACAGAATCAAAATTTAGTATCCGTAGAAGTGGCGCATGCAGCTCGAATGGCGAACTGTCTCTCCACAACGAAGAATCCAAAGAATCTTGACCCATCACCGTGTGACGCTTTGACGACAAAAGTAGCGGCATGGAGCCGGTGACCGAACGATCGACTCGCAGCATCTTCGACGGAGACTATTCTCTGATCCGGCTAGTCCTCAGCAGTGGCGAGTGTGAGCTGGATCGACGCGAGAGTTGTCTCCTGTCGTTCACGACGGCGTTGCGAAAGTCTGGAACACCTTAGATTACAACACCTTGTTTACAGACTCATTGGCATACCCAGTATCCCGAGAGATGTTCTTCGAGAACGCTCCATGAGTGAAGGGTAGTGGCGATTGTACCATCCGAGGTCACCAGACTCTCTCCAAGCTACGCGGTCAGAGCTCAAATGAGCTCTATCGTTTCGCCGAGTTTTGCTAGTGGCACTTGGGACGTCCAGTCGATGCCTGAGCAAGAAAATCAATGAATTTCCGTTAGAATTGCGTAAAATTACCGAATTCCGAGTTGGTCGGTGTGGGTGGTGAATCGGAGACTTCTCCAACCTCTTCAGCGTTGGCGCTCGAGTGGCGCGTGGGCTCGAGGAGAGGAAAATTTCCCTTATCATCATCCTTCGACGTGTCGGAGACGTGGCAAACTGCAGAGCTCTCTCCGTGGACCTAAAATCAATAAATGATTGAAGGTTTTTCCGGTAAGGGCGTATGCAGACAATTCGTGGGGAAAAAATCGATAATCTTAGTAAACAAGGGTCGTATGCGCAGAATAACCTGCCCTGCAACAGATTTGCTCCCGGGAAGAATCATGACGCAATATTTGTTGCGAAATTCCAGTAAATGGCTTGGCAAATGAGCCTAGCGGCGACTGGAGCTCCGAAAAAAATATAAACGCACTAAATTCACATCGGCAGACTATCTGATTGGAATTACAAACGTTTTCCGTGATTTCGGGTGGTGTATAGCGCTTGGAGAGCCAAAAATACGCTTTTTTACCCCTAAAATCACGTACTTTCGCCTAAAATTCGTCAGGAATTTTTTCTACGCATACGAAAGTAATCTAACTCCCTAGCACGACTCTACAGAGGAAAGTTAAGACTAAAGGAAGTCAAAAACCTAAGAGAGAGGCGAAAAATTCCTTACTAAAGGCCTTTCTCGACAGAACTAAGAGGGTGCCTGATTCTCTCTTCCAAATTATGTACATAAGGGGTTTTTCTTAGGCTAGTACCGGAATTTTTTGTCCTGAAATATCCCTCTTTTAGTGTCAACACCAACCTTAGCATCCTCTTCTTGCTTCTCAGTGGCGCGTGGCTCGGTACTCTTCTCCGATTGGAGTTTTTTCCAAGAAAAATTGCCGTATGGAAGTTTATTGAGGTCAATTGCAGTGAGTGGTGGACGTTTCGCCATTTTTCACCTGAAATTCAATCAATTTTCGATTTTGAATCACTTTTCACAAAGAAAACAAAGAAAAAATCGTTAAAAAATCACGTACGAGCAGAATGATGCAAAATTTTAGGCCAACGCCTAAATTCGAAATTGCAAGTCTGCGCGCGCGCGTCGCCGTGTCTGCGGAGTCCGCAAACACCACGCCGCACACCGTAACCAAACGACAAATTCCAAAACATGTTTTCGTGGGAAAATGACGCAAAAAATACGATTTCGAAGAGAAATCGAGCGAAAAATGAAGGAAAATCGGGAAAAAGGTGGAGAAACAAGGGAAAACAGGAATTATTAGGGGAATGTGAGAATAGTGATTAGGCAACGGTGCGTTTTATGGCGATAACGCCACTTCTAGCGGTGTCACGTACACTGGCGGGGAACAATCTCGGTGTAGAGTGTGTGGGGTACTAATCACAGTCACTACATTACACAAGGACCACCTTGAAACCTTTGTACACACGAGTCCCGACTATAGACGCACATTTTAACCCTAATTCCGGCCTAAAAACCTAATTTTAACTCCTAAATTACGGAAATTGAGAGAAAAAAGCTAAAAAGAGGGGAATTCCTAGGAGAAAAGGGACGAGAACCTAGGAAAGAGGGAGAAGACGGAAGAGAAAAGGGAAAAAACGAAGGAAAAAAACGAAAAAAGAAGGGGGGAACGTGGTAGCGATGCTCACAGTGCCAAAAGCGAGGGAAAAACACAGATTTTCCAGGCCAACTCAGGTTCAAAGTCTGCCTTATCCAGTGACGTTGACAATTCGCGAATTCGCGACATTTCTACGCACTAGACAGGTCGATGCACCATTTGGACGGGCCCACTAAGAGGAGCTGGCACTCTGGGTCCCGGTCCGATGTGTTTTCCCTAGGAAACTCTGTGTTTTTGTGTAGTTACCCTTAGCTACAGGTGCTGATGAGCGGTGCTGTTAACAGAAGACAGGTTTATCAGTGACCCATTTATTCAGTGGATAGATTATGCATATAATATCATAAAACCACGGAGAACGTATGGAGCAGCTGCGTGCGGTCGCTCTGCTGGGCAGTGGCGAGTGACGTGGCTGGTGTATCGCTGAATCAACTAGCTGAAAGATGGATTAAGGGGATTTCCCGTTCTCAGTGATGCAATCTCTCGGAGAGAGATAAAACATGTTTTAGAGACACGGTACGCTCCTCGCTTCCCATCAAGTGAACTGGCGTCGGCGCCGCCTTATATAGGCGGCGCCCGACCGCGACGCGACACGCGACGCGGCGGACTTTGCGCGGCAGTTCAAATGAGGGTTTTCGAGGGAATTGACAAGGGAGCGAGTAAAAGAGTGGGAAATGTATTAAACAGCAGGGAAATTAGAAGGTTTAGAGTATTCCAAGGTTGAGGGCAATCCTTAGAGAATACTCTGTATAACCTTCCGGTTGTCAAATGCATGGCGATCAGGCAGGGTTGACAACGAATCGACATTTTTTGCATTTGGATTGGTGATCATCGGTATGACGGCAGATGTAAACTTTTCCTTGGATAAAGGAGCGACGGAAGAACATTTTACAAGCGTCGCAGGATAGAGCCTGCAATGGAAAACAGTTTTCTATGCCCTAAACCCAAAAAGTGCTATGAACCTACTGCCCTAAAGAGATGTTCAACTCACCCCATAGTTGTATCCACTCGCATTTTTTTTGCAAATTAGGCACACTCCTCTTCTAACAGCCACATTGTTTGTCGGAACCAGAGGTAGTGGTTCCATACCAGCGATGAGGTAGAACGAGAAGATGAGAAACGAACTAGCTCAGAGCAGATTATATAAGTGAAAATGTTCTAGATCTTTGGAAGAGTTGATTCATGTCTCTCGTGTGAATTCTGTTTTCTTCTCTAATTGCTGATCTCTTTATTCTTATCCATGTTATCTTCGATAATCTCATGTTGTTGCACAAATCATACACGTGTGAAACACAAAACAGAATTTCAAGAGTTCAATACGTCTAAGAAGAATTCGAAAATAGACTTACAAATCTCATTCATGTGATTCAGTAGAAGACATGTACTCTGTGTAATGAAAATCGAAAATACAAAGATTTTGAAAATCTGATTTACATAATCTTGTTCTTTGACGTAAAAGAAACTCCAAACTAGATACAAAATCATAGTGGGTCAAATAGCAGATGGGACAAAAAATCACAAATGGAATTGGTTTGGGTCTTCAAAAAAACACTCGGCGAATCACATTGGAAACAATTTAGAATTAGGAATAGGAAGGGTCCAAAAATTAATGAAAAAAAGATTGACGAAAGGAAGAAAAACTTCTGGAAAAGTTATTGGATTCATAAGCGAATGAGAGCAGAAAAACAAGATATTGGAAGCAGGTATTAAAGTGTTGATCGGTACCTTAAAAATGAAGACGCAAAACAGTTTGAGACAACAGAAATCAGTATGAATATATAACAAAAAAGAAGAGAAAGTGGGTTTCATATTAACAAAATTAATGTATTAAAATTGCTACAAAAAAATAGAAATCAGAGTTCAACAGAGTGATCAGAATCACTTTCCACAGGTTTGGCTATGCAGCTTTTTCGGTTCAAATCCATGCACTTGTAGGTCTCTGTTTCTGGATGCTCATAGTTTAAGGTGAAGACGCAGAACGTGTGCATCCATCTATCGCATTCATCACACTTGACCTACAAAAAATATGGAACTGCATTTTTGAGCACAATAGAAGTTGTTGTTTTGCTCACCCAGTAAATGTTGTCATCCGTGCACTTTGCGATCATGCACATTTTCTTATTCGAGCAAAGTTCAGAGTCCTCCTGGAAAATATTGAGTGAAAAATAGAGAAAAACGCTTTTATTACCAGTTGATCATCTTTTTTCTCTTTTTTGGATGCTTCCTTGGGCAATGACGAAAACGATTTATGATGGTTTAGTCTACCAGAATTTGATGGTCCACTATTTTTTCCGACGGCGCTCTGGGAACGTGTGACGCGGAGAAGAGAGTGGGTTTCCATGTCCCTACCCAATTCATCTGAAAACACAAAAGACATTTTTGAAAATGAAACCAATATCCACTCACTGTAGTAGGCGGGATCATCTTCTGCAAGTTTTATCTTCTTTATCGTTTTGTTCTCTTGAACAGGAGTTGTTGCTCGCTTGGTGCCACTTCGAAGACGCGAGTTTGAAGACATAGACAATTCTGAAACTAGAAAACTTTATATAAAGAAACGATCAAAATGCCTAACCGGCACGAGTGAATCTCAACGTCGTATTTGAAGAGAAAAACATCTCATATGAAGTTTTGCGTTTCCGAACATTATCAAGTGGAACAGGCAAATTTGGAGACGGAGAAGATGTTGGAATTCCTTTTTGAGACTTCTTTATTTTCTGATTCCTTTTCTTGCTTGATGGGAGTTCTTCTTCTGCTTCCTCTGAATATGAAGTATACGATTTTCGGAAACGCATCATTGTTGACGGTCTTCTATTTAGAACTGGAGAGGTTAGGCTTGGTGGCGAAGACTTCATCGAATCAGTAGAAAGACCTTCAAATGTAAAAGCTTGAAAAAAACTAACGTAAAGTTTACCTAACATACGTTCATTAGGAAGTAGGTAGACTTTTTCATCCCCCATTTTTTTGAAAATATTTGGGAAAGAAAAAGGCGATGTGTCGACCCTGATGCTTTTTGTGTTCTTGTCAGGAGTGGAGTTTGTTGAGAATGATTGGGAAGGTGATGATTGTTGCAATATCTGCGATGATAGTGTTTGTTCCGACGTACACTTTATCGTCTCTATCAGCGCTGGAACATATGGAAGTTGTCCTTTTTTGTACTTTCAAGTCACATTTAGTTCTCTTACCCTTGTTTGGAGGATTGATAATCTCTTCCAGGTAACTCGTTGTTGGTGTAAGAGATTGGGGAGAAGTTGTTGGAGAAGCATCCTCACTTGTGCTCACCGCCGAAGCTTCTGTAGCACTTGAATGTGTTGGAGAAGAAGATTGCTGCTCAGAAACTGGAATAGCTGAAAATATATAATCAGTTTCATATGAGTCTTATATTTTTCTTACAAGTGGCAAGACGATTGTCCATTTTTTTCAGGTCACTTGGTTTCTGGGCAACTGGGAACTGTGGGGAAGTTGCTGACACTTTTAATTCTACTGAAATGAAGCACTCTGCTTATTTGTATTCACTTATCCCTCACCAGTTCCATCATTATTGGTTGGTGTTATCCATAGCGCTCCATTAGCACTTGAATGTGTTGGAGAAGAATATTGCTGCTCAGAAACTGGATTTGCTGAAAATGTATGATGATTAGTCTCATACGAGTCCCTTACTCGTGACTAGAGGATTGTCCATTTTTTCCAGGTCACTTGGTTTCTGGGCAACTGGAAGCTGTGGAGAAGTCATTGGCGATTTCACTTCAATCATTGCTACTGAAATGAAGCACCCTGCTTATTTGTTGTCACTTATTTCATACCAGTTTCACCATCCTTGGTTGGTGGGGAAGCTCCATTAGCACTTGGATGTATTGGAGAAGAAGATTGCTGCTCAAAAACTGGATTTGCTGAAAATATATCATGATCAGTCATGTACACCTCTAATTCCCCATACACTTAGTCGGAGAATTGTCCAGTTCTTCCAGGTCATTTGGTTTTTGTGTAACGGGAGACAACGGGGAAGTTGTTGGCGATTTCGCTTCAAAAATTTTTGCTGAAAGGAAAATCCTTCCGGAACTTATCGTTACTCATCCCTCACCAATGCCATAAAACTCAGTTGCTGTTATTTCAGAGGCTTCTTTCTTTTTTACCTCAATTTCTGTCTTTGCGCTTGGTAGTGTTGCAGAAGAAGTTTTCTGCTCAGAAACTGGAGATGCTGAAAACATATTATGAGAATCAGAAATTGTATAATCGAAAAGCAATCCTACAGTTTTGTAAATAGTCAGTCACTGCAACACTTTGCGGAAGTGGAGATGGTCTGGATGCTGAATGCGAAGACGACAGCTGGATTCCATCTGCTGTTTGAAATGAAGATACTCCATTGGAGACACCTAAAATGATCTCAATAACTTTTACTGTGAATTTTAATAACTCACAGTTTTGAAGAACACCAAAAGATGTGTTTACTGGAAAAAATTGTGCAGTTGGAGTTGGCCTGGCGGGAAATGGAACATATGAAATCGGTACATGTGGAATTCCATCTGAAGCTCTCGGAGTCTCATTCACAACCTCTCTGGTAGAACTGACTATTGGCACTTTCATAAATTCGTACTCGATCAGCAGTTGATGAGTGGTGTTTATCATTAATCTAAAAAAAACGTCATTAATATGAAAAAAAACTTACAAAAAATTTTTTTCAAAAGGCTCCACCGCCAACCTGTCTTTTTCAGACTACTAAAACTCACATTTCATTAGAAACCTTTATGACAATCGGCTGGACAACGTTTTCTGGTGTTGCTGGTGCAATGGTTCCACTTGGTTCTGGCACTACAAGAAAAACATATTTAGTTACCTAATCCCTTTGTTAAAAGAATCTGAATCCCTTTGTTAAAAGAATATGTTCAACGAGAGAGTCGTTTAAAAATTACCTGTAGGAGTGTTTATTGCAGGAAGTGGTCTTGCAGCAATCGCTGCTAGGAGGTCCTTGACACATTCAGAAAAATTTTCGACTACATTTTCTTCTGCAAAAGAAAATCATAAAATGCTCAAAATAATCTCTCACTCGTTATCAAGCGCATGATGTTTGGTTTATCTGCCAGGATATCTTCTAGTGAGCAAATCGGAACACTCTTCGTAATAGCCAAAAGACTTTCTGAATAGAAATAATTGAAAGTAAAGTTATGACATGAAACTTACCATTACTGAGTTGTGTTTTGCTTTCTGGACGAATGACTTTTACCACATTATCAGCTAGTTCAGTGAGTTCTAATTGGTGAGCATGCTCAGCTGATGTTGAATTCTGGTTATCTGAATAACCTCCTAAAATTTAACATTTCCAAACAGACCAAATAATTTTAATGTACCTTCGGCCAGAAATTGAATGATGTGAAGAAACTTGCGAAGTTTTTTATTGGCACACGCAAGGATCAGTGAGGTAGGTTGGGGGTCCATCACTGAAGATTAGGATTTGGCACTTTTTGACATGAAAAGAGATAAAAAGGGTAAGCTATCATAGAAAGAAGAGGAACATAAGAAGGAATGGTTTCCACAAGAAAGAGAAAAGGAATGGTGTGTTGGAAGCAAAAATGCATAAAACATACAGTTTCCCATAAAATAAAAAACAAGGAATCTAGAAAAAACTATTTGCTTATATTTTTGACGACTGAATTGAGACTGTAGTTGAGTGAGTGAGAGTTGTAATAAAATTGAATTATATGCAAAGAGAAGGCAGACATTTGGTACAGAGGGTCAACAATTCGGTGATCTTAAAAGGCACCGGTTCTTGGCACCTGGAGCTACATTTGAGATAAAAAAATAAACAAAAAAAGCAGAGAAGACGTTTTTTTCAAATGAACTAAAATAGCGGGAATAAAATGAAGTTACCGTAAAACCTCTAATAGAAGGACACCTCTAATAGAACAACACCCAGGTGAACCCGAAAAGAGCACTTTCTCAGATTTCTGTGAATCTGAAAATAGTCTCAATCGATCCCTTTTTAAAAATATACTTAGATCAATATGAAATACCTTACGAGTTGCTTCTCAAAAATTAGTTATGGATACTTTTCTGAAGCTCGAATTTTGATTTTGAAGGACATGACCCTCTATCAGAGGTTTTACGGTATGTTTTCTAGAACATCTATTCAACTTTAGAACCTAATGAAGTCGGACAAAAAGGAATATTCCGCAGAACAAAACAAGCATTCTGAGTATGATTGGCTCCGTACGCGGTTTTTTTATGCGCCAATTTCGATTTATGTCAAATCTCTAGTATAATATACTGAGTGAGACAGAAAACTCAGTACGAAGCGTGCCATTATGTTTGAGAAAAACGGATACTCAGAATGCCCAAAAAACTGAAGGAGTTGATTTATAATGAGTACTCCGGGAGAAGAAATCTGCATATGCTTGAAAAAATTTGAAGTTGTAAGGGGTTTCAAGACAACTGAGGCTACTAAATGAGGAATGTGTCTGCTAAAAATGTTTTGGAAAGTTTGACAAGGTCTGAATAGAAAAATAACTTCATAGTTTATAAGTCATAATGCGTTGAAATAAGGTCTCATTTCTCTTCAAAGTGTTGTAAATGCTCAAACGTGCATTTCATGTGTACTTGACAATGTAGCCTTGTTGAAACGGATTATTTTGATATCCATATAAGCCGCTTTTAGCTTTTTGATCTATTACGTAGAGAATTGAAATATGCAGAATTGCGTGTTCCCTTGTTTTCTACTCATTTTGTGCACTCCGATCACTTTTTATTCTCACGAAAGCATTCCTCATGATGTCACCATCAAAAAAGAGACACGCTGCTTCCATGGTCACAAAGAAAAGCTCATACAAAATGATGAGAATAAACCAATATGGCAAAAAAATGAAAAATGAATCTAGAGAAGACCGTTAGAGCAGGAAAAATCCTTGGCAATGTTGAAAAAAGGAACAATGTTTTTGCAAGCGAAATTGTTTCTGTAAATTGTGCAAAGGATAAAAAGAGGAGCTCAGAAACATAGAGAAAATGAAAAAGAAATTTTGAGCAATTTAAATTTTTCGAGAAGATAACGTTTTTAATGCACATAATATCAACATAACAAAAACAAAAAGACAAATTAAAATTCGAGCGGAAAACATAGGAAAAATTAAGGATAAGAAAGCTCTATTCGGTTTTAAATATGTCAATTATTTTTTTCTTTGCCGATTTTCATTCATGTCATAAGTGGATATCATTTAACGATTTTCTTTCTCAGAGATATAGAGAACAAGAAAAACGCAAGTAAGTATTTCGAAGAAGCGAGAAACAATAGATGAAAGTTGGATGACCGAAAACAAACAACTATAATTATCCTATATCCTTCTCCCCATCAAGCTCTAATGGGTATCAAATTAAAAGTGCGGAAAATAAGAATGAGGTTGTTGGAGAGTTCATGTGGAAGAAAACAGAACGATGAGTTTTCTGAGAGTAACTACAATTTTCCTGATCCTAGTTTCTATTCGAGGAAATCTCAAAAGAATTCAATTTTTCTTTTTTGATGTAAACAAAAAACTGATGAGTTTTGTTTAAATTTTCTGTAGGTGAATATTGTCAAAAGTTTAACTAAATGATGACAGAAGAAATCATTTGGGAAAAGTCTCATGGTTTGAGAATAGTGTTTTCCACTCGATGTGACTCATAGACTAATGAACGAAAACTGATGAGGAGAATGTTGTTTTTATTGAAACTTATGACTAACTGGAAAAGATAGATATGCATAGTTTTCGAGGCTTTTTGCAAGACATTTATCAATTCTTCAAACCGTGAATTTTTTCCGTCTTTTCCCTATCCAAATCTATAAAAACTAAAAAAACAAACGTAGGAAAACATATGATTATGCTTAACGCAACCATGAATTAGAAACAAAGTTTGTTGAAAAACAGTAAAAATCGAGAGATGTATCAGAAAACAAATCAATTTTTGCTCGAAAGAACCACAATCGAGAGCTATATCTTTGGGAAAATCCATGGAATTTGATTTGGAAATATGCCAATTAATTTTTCATCTGTCTATGTACAGGATACAAATACGTAGTCATATTTCTCCATCTAAGATTCGAATCGGGATCTTTTTCGAATATAAAGATTTACTAGTACAAAATGAAACGAGAAAAAGGATTCGATTCAAATTGATGGTTTTTGGGAAGGAGGTTTTTTATCGAAAAAAAAATAAAGAAGAGACGAAAATCTTTCTGAATAATTATAATAGTTCTCATCACATCCGAATTCACTACTAGGAAATAAAAATCTGTCTCCTTTTTAAAAAATCAATAAAGTGAATGTTATTTTTTGGTTTAGAAACACGATAATCATAGTATTTTTTGTATTGCTTTAGCCAAAACTGAAGCAAAGATAACAACATCAGAGAATACTAAAGCAAACCGAGTAAATCTGAAAATAGATATTCAAAGGCAACCCGCAGAGATATAGCAATTTCCGCATGAGAATTTGAAAGAATGATTTTCATCTCCGGTAGTGATTCACCATTTATTGTCGAAATAAACCTTTTTTTGCACCTAATTAAATTGACTTAAAAAATCGATGTTTGATAGCATAAGTCCAAGAATAAACTATTTGCTAAAGTTTTCCCAAATCAATTCAAAAAAGACGACTACATGTCTAAAGCGTGAGAATAGGAAAATACTCGCCTAGATTTACGCGCATGCAGTTTTTCAATGAACTGGCATGAAAACTTATATGTTTATTGTTGAAGTTGGGATTTCAGAAAACAACAATTAAAAATAAAGAGAAGATTAGTGAAAATATGTTCAAAACTAAAGAGGCGGTACAATCAAAAGTTTTCAGCTACGTAAGGAAAATGAAAATGCAATGAAATATTTTGAAGAGCTCCTTCTACGTGGGGGACTTCGTAAGACTCAATCTTTCCAATTCGTTATTATTCCTAATTTTCTAATCATGCAAAGCGTGCGAAAAAGTGGAATAGTGAAGCTTATGTCAGAAATATGAAACCCCTTTTGTTAGGATGAATAGTTCTGAATAATTCCGTGGTAAGAAAAACAGAAAGTATCATATCAGTTTTATCATAATATGAATAAGAAAAAATACAAGTAATTGAACATTTTTTCTTATTCAAAATTATTTTTAAAATGAGAGACAATCAAAATTGGAAATAGGTAGATTATCTTGAGTGTCCATCTTCTTCAATAACCTTTCCTGAGTCCTTTGCTTTATTGCTGCTTTCTTTTCTTTCAGTGCTTGCAAATCTGGGAAAAAAAAAGTTTGCAACAAATTTTTAAAAAATCAACTTACAGTGACTTCTAGATGCTACTTTCCCCCCTGCTGGATCACGATAAGCTTCAGTTTGCGCATCATTACCATCCATAAAATAAACCTGAATTTTTAATATAAACTTCATTGTAAAATGAATCACTTACAAGCATTTTAAATGTCTTGTCCACATGTTCTACTGGTACCGAGTTCAACAAGCTTTTCATCAAAACATTCTCGTTTTCAAATCTAATGTTTCCTTCAAAAAATTGCTCAATAACTCCCAACTTGTAGAATACTCGGACCATCCAAACGGGCATGGATTTCTTGTTTGCATTTGAAAGAAAGTTGATATATCTTGGAATTTTGAACTCCTTTGCTATCTCTATATACGCATTCAAATTGATATTGGATTCGGGTAGGAAATTTCTAAAGTGATAATTACGATCAATTGATACTAGAGGATATTTGAAAGTGCAGCTTGCTTTGATCCAGCCAATTAAGTTGTCTGTGAAGATATGATTGATGAAACGAGGCTAAAATAGAGAAAATCAATTAAAAATTTGACCATTTTTATCATACCTTCGGAATCTCTAGAAGCAATGACATCAACTTCTTTATTTTTGCTCGGAGGCTGCTCATACAGCTTCGATGCAAGCTACATGTTTCAATTTTCCAATTTACACCAATTACTGTTTTGGAAAGCACAAGGTTCATTGATTGGACGACATCAGAAGCAATGTGAAAATCTGGAGCAAGAGTGAAAATGTGACCTCCACTGTTGTAATAAATAGTGCTTGTTAGTTGGTATAGAGGGTCACGAACAAGCTGAAATTTTTTTCAAATAACTATTTTCACGAGAGTTGTGTTGTCTCACCGTGACTAATTTCTTGTCAATACCAAATTCATTCAAGATTGATTCCAAAGAATACAGTGGGATTGTGCGATAAACATGATCATAATTTCCTCGGAATATCTTCCGATATGTTTTGTAAAGATCTGAAGTTAAAAAAAGATACTATCTACATATACTGACTCACCGTCATTGATAGATTTCCCTTGTTTCATCAAAAGCGCTGGAATCATTTCCCCAACCTCCTCTGCAAAAACTCGATCTGCAGGACGTTGCACATTATTAGGCAATTTCTCGGTCCCTGGATACGGTATCGTGCGAATGTAGATTCGTTTTGAGGGAAAATGTGTCTAAAACCATGAATTCATTTTTTTAAAATGAACTCGCAACTTGCACATAGATTTTTGACCGAGTTGAGGATACGCTTAGTTGTCATTATTTTGTTCTCTTCAGTTTTGGCAATACTGTAGACTACATCCATGAAATTGATATCAGCTTGATCAATCAAAAAATATTTAAAGCCATAGTCGTTTGCTATTGGATTGAAACAAGGTGGAATGTTAGACTGTAGTATTGTTCCGTCTGGAAGTTGTGCTCTGCATGTGAACTGAAAAAGGAAAATGGTGATGGGAAGAAAAAGAAAGTTATTCTTACAATATCTGAATTTCGTTCGTTCAGAATTTTTGTTTCACTACTAGAGATCACTGTCCATCCCGATTCCGGTGTTTGTATCGGTGCCAAATTCAACGATTCCTCTTTCGAGGCTACTTCCAAAGACATTCAGATGACTGTCATAACAATATTTAGAAAAGTGAGAAGAATGAAATCTAGCCAGGTGGTTGGTTTATTGGAAATTGAGAAATACGCCTAGAACCAAAACGGAAATGAAAAGGAAATTACAGGTTATCTAGAGGAAACGAAAGTTTATGTTTAACTTTAGTGGAGACATATGCTGCTCACCGGACTAGAAAAGAATCAGGAAATGAAGTAGAAAGGGAAAAATTAGTACAAGATAAGTTTCCAGTTCGTGATACCGAGACATCTTGAAATTGTGAAGCCACGGGGAATGGGATGAGAAAAAAGGAACGCTGAATTTTGTATTATGTCAGTTGAAGCTGCTTACTGAAAACTGAAACCTAGCATTTGAGCAGTATAAAATTGTATATTCTCTATTTCGTTTTTTCAACTCTCTTGTTATTTCAGTTACCAGATTTTCAAGTAAAAGAAATCGCACGGTCCATGATTCAGCCCGCTAGACTACACACATAGTTAACCAAATAGATCATTCCACGTGCTATTTATTTTCATGTCACGCTCAAAAATGATACACATTTTTGAATGCATTTTATACTTTAAAGTTTTGTTCCTTCAGAGTGTTATTTTATTTCTTTTGAAAGAGGTTTTTTTTTTGACATGACTCTAATTAGCACTCTTGCTAATTCAACTTTCCATGAAAGTCCCTCATTACCTCTCCTATTCAGTTTCAATCTGCATAAGTTACAAATTTAAAAAATTCAATAGAACTCCTCGAAAAGATTTGCGTGCTTTCTTTTTCTTTTCGTTAATTTGCATTTTTTCTGCAATTCGTAAGGAAAACAAGAAAATGAAATTTGCAAAAATGGAGCTAAATTATAGGTGAAGAAAACATTGTGTTTTTAATGCAAGCGATTTCTTAACTATCAAAGTTTTGGAGCTTTTGGTGTCTAGTTTTCGAGAAGCTATTTGGAAGACGACATCAGCAAACGTTGAGCTTAAAAACTGAAAAAAGTGGAAACATACCATTAAATAGAAGCAGAGAAAATAGAGAAAAATTGGAGAAAAAAGAGAAAATTTTGAGTTTTCGGATTTTTGGCAACTAACATTAGAGTTCTGACAAATGCTAACAAAAAATTGCTTTAAAAAAAACACAGTGCCACCCTGTTAGTTTAATTTATAATACAGGTTTTTGAGTTTGTTTAAAATCGGATTTCGGTAAGAAAAATCGGTTAAAAAAATTACCAGCCGGACTGAAACAAACTAATAGTGCCCGGAGATATGTAATTTACAGACATCTATTTTGGACCCTCTCCCCGAGTCGAGAACAAAACCAGTTTCGTTCCCCGTTTAAAATTCCCGTTATTCTCGACAAACCCTACTTCTGACAATATAACTGTTTTCATAATAATCCTTATTTTCTGAATTTGCCATTTACATTTCTAGTTGTATAGTAAGCACACAGATGTGTTTTTCATTGTGTTCACGAGGTTTCGGTTCATTCGCCCACTGTTTAAATCCCCCTGAGCTTGAATCTCTCCGTTTAACACATGCTCCGCCTACAAAAAATGTATCCCCCTTTCTTAATTAACCTCGCGCTGCCTTCATTTGCTTCGTTTTTTTCAGAATGCTAATCCTCTTGTGGACAAAGAAAATCTGTTTTTCAATCCTACTTTTTCTATAGAATTCTTTTAGGCCACTCCATATACGATCAATGTAAGATGGCTCACAAAATTCGGAGAGCAGAGTTCACCACGTGGATAAATGATAAGTACGCAACCATTGTCTACACTCATTGCATGGAAACCGGAGCTCAAACGGTCACATTGAACGGATCTGTGAGCATATACACCAATAGCAAGTGAACAATATGCTTGATTCAGACTATTGTGCAACGCGCCACTTTTATTGGTGGCAGAGAGAGATTCTGGGTATACGGTGCCAAAACTGAGATTTACATCCGCTCTCATAACGATGGGCAACACGAGTACACCCTGAAGGTGGACGGAAAAACTGTACAGACACTCCGGGACGGTCTCTATGCATGGAAAGTGAACATCGACGGGACCGAATACGATATCAGACTCAGTAAGAAAGTACTTTATGTATTTAAAAACTAGTGTTACTACAGACATGCACAGAATGGAAGTTCGAGTGAACGACGAAATCGTGCCCATCGATGTGAGTTTTGTGATGTTTAGTATAAATAGGCACGTTATGTATTTCAGCCACGCTTCCATGAGGAGACTGACGAGACCATTACTCCATTCAAGATCATGGGAAAGATCCCGTGTCAACTTGAGACCTACAAAGACTCAGAGAAGTGAGTTGAGAGGGGAATTTGGTCAGATTGTTTGGTTGAGTGTTTTCTCCAGTAGTACTGTATCGATGTAATTGTGTTCTTAACTGTGTCTAGTAATGTAGTATTACTGTATCTAGTTGCGAAGAAGTTGTGTATATAAGCATGCATTTCAGAGACGGAATGGCATTCCAATTGTACGTTCGCGGAAAAAGAGTCCCACCAGTTCGCTAAACAGCAACACTGTTCCGACATCTCCCGATCCGCAGACACCTTCCTCAAAGTTAACAAATGTTTCCCATTTGTCTTTAACTATATATTTCTGCCCCTTCTATCTAGTCATCCTGTCCATCATAATCTGATCAGTAGTCAAACTTTTCCACAAATATATAATCCTAAACGTTTCTACAAATCTCTTCCCCCACCCCTTAATCTTTATTCACCCGTATTGATCTTTCTTGGGAATGAAAACTCTCTTGACATATATTTTGCTTATCGTCTGCTCCTTTCCCTTTTTCTGTTTCTCCTGTAATTTTATCTCCTCCATATATCTACTAAAAACAAAAAGAAAAAAGAAAAAAATGTCCATGTACCTTTTCTCAATCGTTTCTATATGCTCTGAATTATCATCCCTTTTCTATTTAGTTGTCCTGTCAATCCTAATCTAACATGTAATATAACTTTTTCACAGATCTATAATCTTTAACGTTTCTACAAACCCCCACCGCTCCCATTAATCTTCATCCATCCGTATTGCTCTTACTTGTAAATGTTAATCTCTCGGTTTTGCTCAGATATTTTGTCCCCGTATCTGCTCTTTTCTGTTCTTCTGCTCCATTTTCTTCATCTGCTCTTCCTGTAGTCTCATCGCCCTCAATGCAACAATTCAAATATCTCCTTATTAAACCAAACCCATGTATCTCTCTTGAATTGAATTTTGGTGTCAGTCACGATTCAATAAAGTTGCACAAGAAAAGGATTGCTGAAGTCTTTCGTCTGAACTCCAGACTTATTTTGTCTTTTTTATCCTGTTTCAAAATGACAACTTTAACTTTTTACGTCTCACAAAAAGAAGCTGCCCACAGGCGGAATCGAACCACCGACCTTCTGTTTACGAGACAGACGCTCTGCCCCTGAGCTATATAGGCACCTGGTATTCTCTGCGCCGTCTCCATATGAAATGTATGCAACAAACCCCAATAACACACCCTTCTTTTTTGACCTTTTAATCTCATTCTTTCTATCTCCTAAAACCCATGTCTATTCTTCAGAGTAATGTGTACACATATCTTCATGAAGAAATCAGAAATCGGTTCAAAAAATGACGAGTGCTTTCAGTGACAATTACTGTCACTATTTTCATATTTTTTCAAAATCCTTTTTTTCATATCCCATGAGCACACTAATGAATCTCGACATTTCAATTTTCCATTCGAAAAAAATTGATGAATCATAAAAAGTTTGCAAGCAAAATAAAAGTTGGACTATTGTCTATTTGAAAAATCGCATGGAAAAAATTGGCTCTATCCGACTTTGATGGCTCCAAGCAAAAGTTTTGTGGTTTTTCTTTCCCCAATAAATTCTTTTTCTTGGTTTTTTTCCCCAAAAAAGGTTTTTTTAGAATTATGCTCTTTCACAGGTACTTCGATCAACATTCTTTAAAATTTCACTCGGCACTGCTTTAGTGTGTACTTCTGAAGAGTTCTGTATTAAAAAATTGGAAACTGAGCACGTAACAGTTTTGCGCATTTGCAGAACAACAAAACTGTCAACAGTGGGCAGAGCCTAAACTTGTGTACAAATACAATCTGCAATACTGTTCTTTGCGATTTCTTTTAAGTCAATGTGAGCAGGGACAAATTGAAAAAAAAACAACTGGAAAAAATTTACTGCCCACAGGCGGAATCGTACCACCGACCTTCTGTTTACAAGACAGACGCTCTGCCTCTGAGCTATACGGGCGCTGGTTACTGACTCTCCATGTACGCAATAAAATGCAGATGAATCATCACGAGGAGGGGGTCGCTTTTGCAACAGAAATGGAGAAAATTATATTCTATCTTCAACTTTCTCATGGATTTGTTGCGGACCCCTCATAACAGGTTAAAAACTTTCAAACCGTTTCTATTATTGATTTTTTTTTTTGCAGCAGGTGCCGAACAATTGCTAACACCTTAATTGCTAACACACCAAGAAGCAACATCTTAAGGTGAATTAAAGTGTCACAGTCAAAACAAACAAAAAAGGATCGACTCACAAGTTTTTTCGATCAATTCACAAGTTTTTTTTTCAGAAATTATATAAAATCATTGCATTTGTAACAATATGTGGAACTTTTCAATTGTCCTCAAAAGGTAAAGATAACTTTTTACTCTCTTTCAAATTGATTATACAAAAGAAGATCCATTACAGTTAGGTTTCCCATCATATGGCTCCTCCTCTTTTTCATACTCTTGGTGTGCACCTTGTGGGTTGGTCCCTTAGGTCCGCTTTCCGTTCGTACCTATCGAGACATACGATTAGTTCTCTCATTCAATCATTTATTAATTAGATTTACTCTGCCCACAACCACGATTGCCTATTTTATTTTTGCCACACATGTTTTTTTGTTTCAGATGGGCCCCAAGAAAACCAAAAGAATCAGGAAAGAGGAGACAAGATTCGAAAGAACATGTAGGGAGAAAGCAAGATCTGCGACATTGAAGAATGCATTCGATGATTTCAAACAGCTTGTTCCGTTTGCAACAGAAAACATAAAGATATCGGATACTTTGATGCTAGAGATGTAAGTATAAAATTTGAAAATAACATGTTTCCAAAGCTTATATTTCTTAAAAATATAAAAAATCAGAATCGGAGTCCTAGCGCGATAATGTTCCAGTAATTCAACATGAACACGGATTTTCAGAAACTACATAAAAAATCTTCAAAACATGCTCAGCACCAATGCACAACTGACTCGAGTGCAATTGGCGAGAAACTTGACAAACGGACTCTCGAAAATCAATGCTCGTTCAATCGCCGATAAAATACAGGTGTGAAAACATATTTAGCCCTGAAACTTGAATTCTGTTTGATCAAACTCCATATTTTTCAGCGATCCCCCAAAGAAATATGTCCTCTGAAATACGCCAAAACAACTCAAGTTTCTTCTGACCCAATTTCATGTCCTTTACACCCTGTACACCATCAGGAACTGAATATAAATTTTGATTATTCATTGCGTTTTTCTTCTTCTTTTTATCCACCAATATTTTCCATTATTTCAGACAAACAGGAAAAGTTATGAAAAAGTAAAAAAACCTAATTATTTTTTTGTTCCTGCGTTAGATTTTTGAAAATAATCTATAAGAAAGATAACCTTGTAAATTGCTTAAGTTTCCTTCTACCGTAACTGTCGTTTTACCGTTTTAATTTTGTTCAAGTTGTGCGTTTGTTAAAGTTGTGTTAAAATGAACTATTTTGTTTAAACATTTATGAGTCATTCCTCCTCTTTTACCCGACAGAGAACGGTGACCCCCCTACTTGTCCGGTATAGATTTTTTTTTCTTTCTAATTTCTACTACTCTGATATTCTTTCCCTTCCCGCCCGTGGTGCCCCCGGCTCGCTTCCACCATGAGCACGTCCGCCCCGAATGCCAAGAAGAAACGCCCGCTAACGGTGGATTCGTCTCCCCGCCCCGACGTCCCCGACTTCAAGGATCAAGGGACTTCAAGGAAGGATAGGTTTCCTCGCTTTATAGCCATGTTGCTCGTCTCTCCATTGCTTTCAACAAACTCAGGCTTGCTGTCCTTGAGGATGGCTCACCACGGCTAATCGCCAAAGTTGCCGAAACATGCGAGGCCCTTCCTGAATTGCCCACCATCGGACTTCCTGTCCCCTCCTCTACTTTCTTGCCTGATCCACTGCCAACTCCCTCTACCTCGATGCCTCCTCTTCTTTCATCCAATCTGTCGTACGCTGCCATTGCCTCCAAAGATTCTCAACCGGCAAACCCTCTTTCCATCGCCAAATGCGCTGTCCAGTTGCTCGAGAAATCTACCCGCGCCGTTTTGAAAAGACTTCCCGACACCAAAGACTCCGGCCAAGACCAGCTCGACTCCGAGCTAGTTCAAAAACTAGCAGCGACCCACTTTCTTCCCGCTCCGCTCAAGGTCCACAGACATCCGTGCTCCTCCAAGTTCCGCCCTCTCAAGATCCAATTCAATAAAAAACGGGATCGGGACGCATTCATTGCCGGATACAACAGGATCCGTAACTCGGACACATCGCTCAAAGCTTTCGACCCCTCTCCTCGGATCCGACGTGACTTAACTCCTGAAGAACTTCGAACTCTCAGAGCCTCCCGGAAACACGTCTATGATGAAAATAAGAAGGCGGGGAAGACCATCTTCATAATGTCTGACTCAATTTTTAGATCTCCTTGATTCCTCAATAACCCGGTTCTGAATTTTTCCCTATACCTTGTTATTATTATTCCCCTCACCCATATTAGGTTGAACTCTGTCGGGTTTATCCTACTTAATTTCGTTTTAATCCTATCTGTTTCATTAATATTCATCTCTTGCCTCCTTTCAAATTCAAATAAACGAATACATACATGAGTAAGATGAGCTCTAGAAGTCGCCAGCCGACTGGAAGAACAAGTTTTGTAGCTGGTGTTGAAATCTCATATTTCAAGGGTAAAAATATCTTGTTTCCTGGGCAACGTAGAAAGGGAATTATACTGTTGAGAAACAATAGAGAAAAGAAAAATTAGAGAAGAAGAGAAGATGTGTACGTTCTGTTTTGTTAGTTGTTCTAGAGAGAACTTCGTCCTGGAAAACCATATTTAGATTTGAGCAATATTGGAATTTTTTGTCTTCCTAAAAATTCCTGTTAACGAGTTAAAAAACCCTATTTTCGTTTGCAGCGTATTTTACCCGAGAGTTGTTTGGCTCTAGCAATACAGCACGAAAAAAGAAAAGGTTCATTTTATTTGGTGTTGAGATCCCCGCTCGTAATTCCATGCATCTTTAACTTCAGCAGTAAATCCGAGGGATATTTCAACGTTTTTTCGATAAATTAAAAAAATAAATAATTTGAGATGAAAAATAATTTTCTGATTTTGAGAACAGGGCGTCATGTGTATTGTGAGAATAACATTAGCGTTCAGCTTTAGAAACTGTTTGCGTTCACATTCTTGGCAGTTTTTGTTAGAAACAATTCTACACTAAACGGAATGGCAAAGGTCGTTTAAAAATTTATGTGTATAATATACGGAAAGGAAGCTTGGTCAGAACATTTTTCGCAACTTGAGTGGTGACGAGAATTATTGACAGTTGTGCGGAAAGGTGTACACTGTGTTCATTCATTCTTGCGACCAACATTAGAACATATTTGGAAAGGGGAAAATAAGAAAAATGGATTGTTGGCCCGGGCTAGACTAGCCCCCGTTTTCTCTTCAAACTGCCGTTATTGAGACCGACAAGATTTAGAAACCCTATTGAAAAAATTGGTTTTACAGATTCCGAAAATTATTAGAAGAGTTAGAAGGACCACGAAACATTTTGCAGAGGGAAAGGAAATGGTCTGATAACCAGTTAGATAACTGTCTGTGGGTCGCAGTTTGGCACTATTTTTCACAAAAAAGTTTTTTCGACTTTTGATATAAAATGCTTCATTTCAATAGCTATCTTTTGTACTGTGTCATCTCTCACAACTTTTTACGTTTAGAGTTATGAAAAAAAAAAGATTTACAAAAGTTTTGTTATGCAATGTTTATTATAACTCGAAATAGGTACAATTTATTAATTCAATGCATTGGAGGACATCCCGGTTTTGTTCCAACGTCTTTGAGAAGTGCGGTGAACTTGGCCTTCCGACTGAAAAGTAAAACATTTTCAACTGTCCATAAAACAGAAGAACTCACTCTCCGTTCACCTTAACTCGCAGTGGCTCTGGTTTAATACAACGGACGTAACCATCAGAAGTACAATCGTGATTTAATTGATACGTTAGCTCGTAGTGCTAGAAGGACACGTATCAAAAATGAAATCTAATAGAACCCACCCGGGAAAGATCACCACCAGGCCAGAGGGTCCACTGGAATCGATGAACGGTTTCGTTGGTACAGAAGTGTTCAGATTTCAGAATGTCGTGTGTAGAATGGCTTAAACTTCATAAATAAAACTGAAAATTTCTTTAGAAACTAACGAATCAGCCTCGTAGAAGAAAAGGTCCCCACACCATGGGACACGAGATCCATCGCAGTGAAAATCCATTGAAACATGAACAGGATCAGGACTAACCATAGCCATAAGCATGCCGAGAGTGGCAAGGGTACAACAAAAATTCTTCATTGGAGAGTGAAACGTAGTGATGTGGCAACAAAAGAAGGAGAAGTCACCGAAGAATGAAAGTTAAATGAGACAAGGAAATGTGACCGGGGTTTTATACACAAGAAATTTGCATTTCTTGGGCGTTGTGCATGCAAATGAGAAAACGAAGAAATTATTGTTTCTATTGCAAAGAGGAATTTAAAAACAGACAACAATTGTCATCTTTTGATTCTAGAAGGTCTTAGAATGTCGGAAGTTTTGACTTTTGATAAATTTGTTGAAATATAATGAAAATCCTTTACGTCAGAAGTACAGCACAAATAAACCATGCAGAGTTTTAGCCTGATCGGTTAAAGTTATTGTTTTACAGGAATAATCTCATTTTTGTTTTCAGATCAATGGTCACTTATTTTTCTAACCATTCCTTCAATATATAATCCTCAAAAACTAATTATCATATCCAGGAGCTTAGAATCAGAACTAGCCTACAATTTCGATTTTTTTCGAAATTCTCTGACTCCGATGAGAGATTATAAAATACAATATGGTTGACGTGAGAAGTGGTATTTTTGGTTTTTATCCAGTTGTGATTCATTCAAGAATGGAGATGAAGATACAAATTAAAATTTTTTTTCATTTATCACACAATTCATTTATCACAATTCAAATAAAGAGGCTGAAATTATAGAAAATGGATATTAAGAATCAATAAACACTTTTTACCCTTTGAACACCAGCCACTCCAGCGGTGTCGCACAGTACTCGAGTTTCATGCTTACTCACACAGCAGAATTTAGAAATGCACTTATCGCGAACCTGAGAATCTTTCAATATACTTAGAAATATCAAATTTAGCAACTCACTGTTTCATTAAATACAAGAATTAGAATTGGAGGAGTTAGTGTAAGAGCATCACTGGCGAATGGGATTAGTGTGAAAACCCATTTAGTCAAAATAGGATTCTCGTCAATTGTCGACAGTACCCATAGATACCAATTGAGACCAGACAGGACAACTAAAAACATCTCGATGAGCAAAGTACACATTGCCATTTGAAGCATTCGGCGTTTGAGTTTATTGCAACGTTCGCTGAACAATGGAATGAATATACATAGTGAAATTTTAACAACCTACCTGTTAAGTGTTCTCATTTGATAAAGAGCAAAGAGAATTAGCGAAACACTAATAGTTGCGATTACACCAAGAAATGGGCCAAGAATTGTATACATTTGCTTACGCGTCTAGAAAAATTGGGGTTTGTTATCAGTTTTTATCACATTGCCCAAAACACTTACATATGTGGAATCTATGAAGAAAAAGCCACCATGGTCATTGAAAACATAAAACGATGTTCCAACGAGAATAGGAAAAGTGAAACCGAAGGGTGCGACGAAGATAGCCAGAATGCTTAGACAAATGTATTTTTTACGGTACTTTGTTCGTTCCGATAGAAACATAATTGCAAACACTCGATCAATACATATTAACAGTGAATGAAGATATTGAGAGAACGCAAAGTTATAATGTAACCAGCCTGCTTACCGCAGGCTGGATTTGCGGCTTCGCCGCTCAATTTTGCTTAGGAGTCTCGCGTTTTTATACGCCACCGACCTCTCAGTTCAATGTTGCACGCGTAGCGCAGTCGGTATCGCGCTGGTCGGTCGCACGGTAGTCGCGGGTTCGATTTTGTGGCGCGACAAAATTCTTTATCTTTCGGAAAACTAAAGCGGACACCCTGACCAAGAAACGGACAAACTTTCTAGCGGATTATATATACAGTGGCGAGATGTGGTGAGTGTACCTTTGATATTCAGTGAATAACTTTGCTTAAACATGTCCGAATGACTTGAAATTCAGCATGTTTATTAACGATATGACTGAGAGTAGAACACATAGTTTTTTGAAAATTGAAATCGCTTCTGGGCTCCAGAATCCTTCCTGATGTAGGCGTGGTTTGAAATTCCAAAAAATAACTTTTTCTGAGGTTGTTGATCTTTTGTAATTTGTCAAAGAAAATGTTGGTACTAGATAAAATAAGTAACCCACAAAGTTTGGTTCACTTTGGATGATCGACTCCAGAGATATGGACGTCGGAGCCCTAAACGACATGTTTGTCACAATGAGTATACCTCGGCTGAAACTGATCGTAGGACTCTCAAATTTTCAGTAGATATGTATCTTTGAATGTACTACAATATGGCAATAATCATTTTCAATTCTGAGTAAAAAATATTTTGGCGAAGTATAGGGCTAATTTTGACCAAATGAAGGCAGTGTATCGAAAAAAAATTTTTTGCCCATAATCAAATATTCTTTTTGCTAGTTTGTAGTACATTTAAAGATACATATTCTCTGAAAATTTGAAAGTCCCACAATCAGTTTCCGCCGAGATATACTCATTGTGACAAACATGTCATTTAGGGCTCCGACGTCCATATCTCTGGAGTCGATCATCCAAAGTGAACCAAACTTTGTGGGTTACTTATTTCATCTAATACCAACATTTTCTTAAACAAATCACAAAAAACGATCAACCTCAGAAAAAGTTATTTTTTGGACTTTCAAACCACGCCTACATCAGAAAGAATTCTGGAGCCCAGAAGCGATTTCAATTTTCAAAAAACTATGTGTTCTACTCTCAGTCATATCGTTAATAAACATGCTAAATTTCAGGTCATTCGGACATGTTTAAGCAAAGTTATTCACTGAATATCAAAGGTACACTCACCACATCTCGCCACTGTAAGTAAGATGTATGCGAAACAAAAACAGGGAACCAAGCGGCAGTATGATATCTACCATGAGCAACGAAAAAATCAGAGAAAGTCTGTGGAATTCGACAAGTGATGAACGAGTTCAGATATGTGAAAAGATTCTGAAAAAAAGTTAAAAAATACAAATTCTGTATCGATCTCACCATGAAATATCCAATCACCAGCAAGTTGAAAAATGTACTCGTCGAGGAAGAGTCAGTTAGAATCACTACGACTATGAGAGTATACACTGTCAGTCTAAGACATATTTGGCTGGAAATCAGGATTCTAGATACAACCAGAATTTTTTCTAGTCAACCGATTGGGCTGAAATGTATTTTTATTTGAATTCAGCTTGCTTCGTAGATGTTCTACAATCCTTTTTCTGAAGAGGCCAAGTAAGGTGTAAGTAATAAACTGTTGCTAACTCGCGAAAGAAAGTTTTCAAGTTTGATTTCCATGAAATAATGACTATGTACGCTCTTGAAAGTTCAATCATTTGAAACCTCCAATATATAAGTATCCGGTCCGTCCTTATTTTAGGTGTTATTCTAACCTTTCCCAAATGAAACTGTTTAATTATATTTCCATTACAATATTCATATGTATATTTACTCCCAGCACATTCCATACTCATTTCAAGCTCCAATCTTATGATCAAGAGCCCACATTTTTCGGGACTTGTTCCGTGGAAAAAAGCTAATCCGAATGTCTAGACGTATTACTTACAAATCAACCGCTTTGCCCGAATAACTACAACGACAAATTAAATGCTCGATTCTGAGTAGTTTGTACATATTTCGGTGAAACCTTTTTTGTCTGGCTCGGAGCTAGTATATTTAATACCCGGAGTTTATTGTTATACTTATATTTGTTTTCTAACATTTTTCTTGGAACTTCTAAACTCCCATTTTATTTTCATGAACAGTCTGATAGTGATAATTTGAAACGTACATCACTGTCTTTTTTTTGGAAATTTCTTGTGTAATGATTCGTTTTTCTGCAATCCTCTTTTATGTATTAAAAAATCTTAAAGTTTTTCTAGGTGCTCCTTTCTCTTAGTTTATTTTGACCTCCTTCGCAGTCATTATGAGTTTATTGTACGTTTTCAGGAGCATGAAGCTTCTGACACTTGCACTACTTCTCACTGCGAGTACGTTGGTCGTTAGTTACTTGGTTGGCAATCAACCTCTTCCACAATCATTCCCATTGCCGAATGAAGAGCTCTCCCAGGCCACAAATCGTCCAGGAATCTTTTCATACCCATTCGTCATCAGTTCAATGAACACTACAGTCGTTGTCAATCTTACTGAGGTCGTTGAAAAAATTGCTGCTATGAGTTGGTTGATTTCAAACATGTTTCTGATTTCATTTTAATATTCTAGCTCTGAACACTAGATACGACATCAGCATCTGGATTGAGATAGATCAGAAGAGAAACGTCAGCTTGGCTTTTGTCAGATGTGACGTGCGATCCAAGGCATTCTTCACCTCTAAGCCAAAAGATAACTTGGTTGTGGGACAAGAATTCCTTTTAGAGTTGAATGGAGATATAGGATGCGGAAAGATAGATGAACAGTGAGTGAAGAAAAGAAGGGAAATAGATAGAAGCATCCATTTTAAAACTTGAAAAACTACGTTTCATCAAAATTGGGAGTGCAAAACTATTTCAGATATTTCTGCAGAGTGTCTGATTTTCGTGTGCGAGTATCGTCTGTGGAGGTGTCATTAACATTGACGCTACTAAACGTTTGACAGCATTTTTGACAAAAATGGGTGAAAATTGGGATAGTTGACTAGAACAGTTCTCTATTATTCGAACCTGTTTAATTTTTCGTGATTTTTTCAGATTCCTTCTATTCATTTGTGGACAACCGGAAACCACTGGTACCGTATTCGTCGGCATGGTCAAAAGATGGCGCCCAATTAAGGGTTTGGTCGAAGGCTTTATTGTAGACTTTTTCTACCCGCTCATCTTTTTAATATTCATTTTGTCAGCAGGATGTATAAGTAAGTTTATAGAAAAGAGACATTGATAAGAATGAAATGTTTTTGAAATTTCGTAAACAGCCAATCTCTAAGATGTATCGTATGTATTTTGAGAAGGGTTCACGTTTTTTAGTTTCATCTCTCACAACCTGGATGGCGAAGGCAATGTCCAAAAAGTACAACAACCACATGAAAGGATACACCAGTCACAAACTCCGCGCACAAAAAAGAACTTTTGTATAATTCAAGCAGAAGGTTTGGCTCAGAACGTTTTGAAAGAAAGTGGCAGGTCGAAATCGGAAATTTTTGAAGTTGCACGTCAAGTATTTTGAAACAGAAAGCTTGAACGATAGATTTTCGAGCAACTCGGTTCGAAACGTCCGGTTTCAAATAATTTTGGTTTTGAACTGTCTATAGTTTTGAGTTGTTACGCTGTCAAAACGTTTTGGAGCCAAAACATGTTGTTTGTTTTTCATTCATTTAAAAACCCTTTTTTTCGCATTTTCAGCGACAAATAATTTGATATTTGTCTTCTTCATATTTATTAATCCAACACAAAAATTTTAATATTAATTTATTAATTGAATCAAGTTTTAATCTCACGAAAATTAAGAATTCAATGAAGCGTTTCAACCTATTGGTCACTCTCAATATATAAGCCAAAATAAAAGATGAGAAAATCAGGTTGGATGGCCCGAGAAGAATTAGGAACATGGTGGAGATGGTTCGGATTGGCGCAACACTACCTTTGTCTTTCCAATTCTCAAACGACGGTTTTTGATGGCCGAGATTGCAGAAGAGGTTAACGGTTCACTGCTCTCGAATTTTTCGTAATCTTGAAAGCTTGCATCTTGGGCTTATGTTTCAAATATTTTTCTCATTGTGCGCTCCTCGTCGATTTGGCGCATTTTTTCAAACATTCTAGTGTATCCCATCAACATGCTCTCAGGATTTTTCGACCAGAGAAAAACAGAAGAATGCAGTTTTTTTGTGAGAAGTAGAGAAGTTAAAGTTAGCTACAAAGATATTGGTTTGAAAACTTGAGAAAATGTTTATCAACAATTGGTAAACACCATTTTAGTTCAACTATTAATTGAAAATTGGAATTAACGAGAGAACGGGATATAAAGGTAAACGCGTATTGTTTCAAAGTGACGTTTTGAATGGGATTTGAGATTTTGGGAAGGAAAAGCCAGTGAAAAATACACGTTCGAAAATGAGATTTTTACGATACACATTGAATTCGGAGATTTGACAACTTCGAGTTTGACAAAGAAGGAGTGAAATAAGAACGCTGATGAGAATCACTCAAGATAAAGGGTCTGTTCTTTCTTTCTGAGACGAAGGTTTCTGTTGAACGGACGAGCTTTAACCAAAGATTTGAGAGAACGCTCAATGGCTTGGTAGGAGATGTTGAGTGGATCCTGTTGGTTAATGGCAACAAAGAAGGGAACCATCCATTGGACCGAGGGTGAGAGCGCGGCGGCCGGATTCGAAAGCTGAAAAAAGTGAAAAATTAATGTGATTCCCAATAAGAGTATTCTCTCGAGAAAAAAAAATCTCGAGAAACGCCTCAACGAGAAATTACGGCTCCCAAACTAATCTACGGCATAAAAAATAGATGTGGCCCCAAAAAATTAATTATGGCCCCAAAACAGACATGGCCACATGTGAGGTCGGCGAGTCACCGGCTAGCTCGCAAATTTTCAATTTTTGCTTTCTAGCTCGCATTCTCTTGTTTTTTCCATTTCTAGCTCGCATTTCCAAAAATCACCCACATTTTTAGCTCGAAATTTTTCAAAAATTGTATGACACGATTTCAGACCATGTATGCCCCAAAAATTTGAATGTGGGTCTAATGGTAGGCCAGAATAGTTTTATGGCAACTGAAAAATATTGATGGCCCTAAAAAACAAGGAAAAACGAACTAATTTGGCTATAGCTCATTCCTCACATTTATTTTATTCATCCAAAAAACCGATTTTTGATAGAAACGAATCAAAACTAAAAAAGAACTGACCAGTGATTGTTTGAATTTAAGGCAGCCGGAGATCGTTTTGAAGTTGGTATTCAGATCGAATCCCGCCATCATGAGACCCATGTACGACAGCTGATGGATATCCTCCAAAAATCCGTGTACACCCCCTCTGCGATGGACGTTCGGGGAGGAGTGGACCATTTCTTTGACCATGTACTCCGGCTGTCCTGGAACTTGTTTGAGCTCGCCGTCGCTGATCTCCAAACGCGTCGACATTCCGAAATCTCCGAGAAGGAGGCTGACGGCACGACCACAGTCATATGGGCGTGTAACGAAAACATTGTCAGTTTTGATGTCCATGTGTACTATGTTCAAAGCATGAACTTCTCGGAGTCCACTTAAGCACTGAAGAAGTACACGGACGGTTGTGATATCTTCGAACTTCTGTGGTCCCAGAGGCCACTTAACCGCTTTCATGTATGTCTCGATGGTGTCGTAAGCGAGGTCCATTCCTGAAAAACTATGTTAAATGATTATTTTGACGTGCTCATTCATACCAATCACTTCAAGGCCATTCAGTGTTTCTTGGAATAGGAGCTTCGGAACAATCTTCAGCTCTTGCATGAGTTCCATGTTAGTCATTTCGTTTTTCGCCTGATCCGCCTCGGTGATCACCTTCACACAGATTTCCTTACTCCGGCAACCAACACGGTACGCCAGATAGCAAGAGCCGTGAGCTCCTTTGCCGAGTGGGGCTTCAAGGAAGTGTCCGCCAACGATTTGTCCCAAAAATGGGTCAACGCTGTAAATTTTTTCATGACCCTAAGTTTTATGGCACCAAAACATTGAATATTGCCCCAAAAACCAAATTGTGGCCTCTTGAGTCGGCTACAATAATTTTAAAGGGGGTGTACACCAATTTAAAAAATTTTTAATTGTTTTATATCAATCGATGCAGAATTTCTGAGAGATCAAAAAATGCTCTAGGAGCATAGTCTGAAAATCACTCTTGAAAAATATATAGGCCAAAAACAGGCCAAAAATTAGTACTGAGAGGGTGCAGAATTGCCACGTGGAAAAATCTGCTAAGTTTTGGCCTATATATTTTGTAGGAATGATTTTCAGACTATGCTCCAAGAGCATTTTTTGATCTCTCAGAAATTCTGCATCGATTGATATAAAAAATCAAAATTTTAAAAATTAGTGTGCACCCCCTTTAAAGCCCCAAAAATCAAAATTGAAAAATGAGTTCAAGTTTTACTTTCGAAGTGCAGATTCCTGTATGAATTGGCCAAACTCATCAAATTGTCCGAAAAATATGTAAAATTGATTTCTAAAATATATTCTGGTGTTTTGCAATGGTTTTTTCTCAAATTTCCATTGCATTTTTGAAAATCGTAAGTCATCATTGCAAAACCTAGTCAAAACCTAGTCGTGCCTTTTTTCTCTAGGTTTCAATAACTTTGCTACTATAGTCCAAATTATTTCAATTTATACTATTTTCCAGAAATTTAGTAAAAAACTCACGCCTTTGGTGTTCTCTTGGGGCGGCTATGTGCTGGCATTTTGGTACCAATTGATGGTCAAGGTTGAGATAGTTTCTGGAATTTTGATGTAAGATTACAGTCATTTTTTTTTCAAATGATAGTCCAGCAATTTTGAAAATAACGATATTTTTAAAAACAAAATGGATTTTCAAATCGGGATGTTACATTTTTCTAACATATTTCAGTGACGTAGAATTTCGTGATGATTCGAAAACGCTTAATCTCGCAGCTCAAAACGCTTTAAGAGGCATTCTACGAATAAAGTGAGCATCAGTGTTCACAGTATTTTCAAGTTGATTCTTTCTGGTTGCTGTTATGCATGTATGTGACCACTAAAAATGTGAGCAAAAATAGTGTGATCAAATTAGGCTCCGCCCCCTTTAAATTCCAGAAACTTCGAAAAATGAGAAAAAATCGAAATTTTTTCTTTTGAGAGATAATGATGAAATCTTTTCATAAATTGATTGAACTCATCATTTTGAGTCTTTTTTGTGTTGCAACCATTTTTCTAACTTTACTGCATCAAGGAGAAAAATTTCAATTTTTCGACTGTTTTTCGAAAATTTCAAGATTTTCGGAATGGTTCGATCCTACTGAAAAATTTTTTCGTTACGTCCGTTGAAATTATGTTTTTAAAAGATGCGCCGTATCTCGATGAACAACATATCAAAAAATCTCATAAGGTTTCCCATTGCCTCAAAGGTGAAACAGGTCAAAATGTGTCGACGACCCCTAAAAATTCAACGTATTCCTATACGCGGTGAAAAAAGTCAAGTTCATAGATTTGGAAGATATTATGGTTTTGAGCAGCACTCTTCAAAAACATCATGTTCACAAAGTATGAGCAACTTTGAAACTGATCTGCTCACTTGGGAGCGGTCAAAAATTTCGCTCCTTCATTTTGTAGGTGAGGAGTTGGGAGTGCTCTAAATCAACTATTTTTGATCCGATCGGCCTGAAACTTTGAGAAAACAGTTGTCTAAAATGTTTCAACTGAAAATAAACAAATGAACACATGAATTCCAAAAATTGGATTTTTTCATTCTTTACATTCGGCCAGAGCAAGGCTTTTTTCAAAATTCGAAATTTTCTTGTCAACTGTGGAGTAAAATGATACATTTTTGATTTCTGAACTTATTCTCTCATATCTCAAAGTTTCAAACCGATCGGGTCAAAAATAGTTGATTTAGAGCACTCCCAACTCCTCACCTACAAAATGAAGGAGCGAAATTTTTGACCGCTCCCAAGTGAGCAGATCAGTTTCACAGTTACTCATACTTTGTGAAAATGATGTTTATGAAGAGTGTTGCTCAAAACCATAATATCTTCCAAATCTATGAACTTGACTTTTTTCGCCGCGTATAGGGATACGTTGAAGTTTTAGGGGTCGCCGACACATTTTGACCTGTATCACCTTTGAGGCAATGGGAAACCTTATGAGATTTTTCGATATATTGTTCATCGAGATACGGCGCATCTTTTAAAAACATAATTTCAACGGACGTAACGAAAAAATTTTTCAGTAGGATCGAACCATTCCGAAAATCATGAAATTTTCGAAAAACAGTCGAAAAATTGAAATTTTTCTCCTTGATGCAGTAAAGTTAGAAAAATGGCTGCAACACAAAAAAGACTCAAAATGATGAGTTCAATCAATTTATGAAAAGATTTCATCATTATCTCTCAAAAGAAAAAATTTCGATTTATTCTCATTTTTGAAGTTTCTGGAATTTAAAGGGGGCGGAGCCTAATTTGATCATACTATTTTTGCTCACATTTTTAGTGGTCACATACATGCATAACAGCAACCAGAAAGAATCAACTTGAAAATACTGTGAACACATACTGAAGCCCTACCTCAACTCTCTCGTAGAATGCCTCTTAAAAACCGTTTTTTTTTCAAATTCTAACGATTTTTATGAAAAACAAACAAATGGTCATTTTTATTAAGTACTGAAATTGGGACGATTATTTCACAAAATTTAAAAAGACTGTAATCCAACTTTAAATATAATTTTTCAAGGGACAACAAAAAGAACATTTATGAGAAGAACACAAAATATTAATGAAAAAATCAAGAGAATAAAAAAACTTAAAAGCACACGTTGAAAGCGAGTGTCACCATTCAGAGAGAAATAGAGTGAGGTAAAAAAGAAATGAGAAATGGCGCACCGGACAGTCTCTACTATCTCTTGGTGGGGTGAGTGGTGTATTTTTTTGTCTAGAGAGCGCACGAAATGAAGAGAGTTCGGGGGCACAGGGAGAAGGAAAGCTCACCCAGTCATACGAAAGATGGTGTGGAGTGGGGTACTGAAGGAGAACATCAGAAGGAGGAGAAATGGAGAGAAGGCGGTGGGGGACATGTATCGGTGGTGTACACATGAATGTGGTTCGTTAGTAACAGGTAGGTGAATGGTTCGAAGACACGGCTGGTAAAAATTGGAAAAAGTCGAGGCCGCAGCTTTCAGGCCGCGAAAATGTTCGGCTTCGGCTTTCAGCATGAAGAAAATGGGGTTTTGAGAGAAAAATGAAAGTTATCCGCTTGAAACTATGTATAGTCAATTGATTCGAAAAACAGTTTCAGGCATTGGAGTCATATTTTTCTGGAATTTGTTCGCTAGTTTTTCCGACAAATGGAAAAAAAATGTGAAATTATCAGTATATCGTAAAAAATGCTCTTTTTTATCCCAAGAGTTGAGAATCTTCCGAAATTTGCACTTTTGGGCTGCAGAAAAAGTTTCTTCAACATGCTCCACTTTTCGATTTTTCGGCTTGAGGCCGCGGCTTCCTCGCCGCCTGAAAACCGCAGCCTCAGGAAGCCGTGGAAGAAAAGCTGAGCCGAGGCCGCGGCTTTCTCTCGGCCTGAAAAACCGGTCGTTTACTAGCCTTCTCGGCTGTTCTCGGCAACTTTTGGGCGAGGACTTGTCGTCTTCTGAGCGGACCTTGGGCGGATGTCGCCTTATTTTTTTACTAAAGCCGCCTAAGATCAGCTCAAAAGACGCCCAACCTTAGCCAAACCTTCGCCTAAACTTCGCCATTTGCATCATAGGCAGTAGGGGTTCCCCTTCATTTTCTTGCTGAATTTCATCCTAAAACAACAAAAACACTTACATATTATTATAATTTATTAATACTACACAAGAAATAAATTGAAAGGAAAAAAAATTAAAATAGAAAAAAACGAAAATTCGACATTTATTATAATTTTATCGTTGCTGCTACTGATTCCTGTTGTTGTGGAGAACTCCTCCGGTGGCTTGATCCATTTGGTGATGTCTCCATTGTCTTTCCATTCAGCGAATATCTGAAAAAAAAACATATAGAAATTCGTCTTTTTCAGTCAAAATTACCTTTAAGATTAGCCATTTGACGACTATAATTTTCTGTGTAGCACTTTGAATTGAGCCGAAATTTTTGATCGAATTCTGAAACAGATGAGTTCAACAACCAATTATCACAATTTTCACTTACATTAATATTTTTCATTTATTCGAATCGAAAATTCTTTGAAGTCCCCAAAACTTTCGTATTGTAATCGAGGTGAATTTGTCCAAACTTGAAATCAGTGAGTGAGATCTATAATATAAGAGATATCTGTGATATAATAAGCCAAACGACAATAAATGAAAAAAAAACTTTACGAGAAGAAATGAAAAAACTTTACGAAAAAAAAATGTTTTGATGTTTTGGCGGACGCGACGCGGCCGCTCGCCTTTAAAGCTCGCCCAAGGTTCGCTCAAGGTTCGCCCAAGTTTCGCTTAAACATTTATCAGCAGGAAAAGTGTACGACTCCATTGCCATAACGCTTTGTTCGCCTAACGTTCGCCAAACTTTCGCCCAACGTGCGATCTAAAACCGGCAAATTTCCGCCCAAAAGTTGCACCCTTCCATTTCATGTGCTTGGTACGAAACTCTCGCCCAGAAGTTGCTCAACTTTCGCTCTAAAGCCGCCGTAGCACAGCCAAACCTTCGCCTAGTATACGAAGATGCTTGAACACGTCAACCTTCGCCTAAAAGTTGCTGAACATCCGCTCAAAAGCCGAACTTTGGACAAAGTCCGCCCAAAAGTTGCCAAAGTTTCGCTCAAAAGCCGAAAATGGCCCAACCTTCGCCTTAAAGTTGCGGGCATATAGCCGAGTTGTTAGAAGGTATACTGGTTCTGCTTTTGCAGAGATTTCAAAGTTGGGAGTGAGTTTTTGAGTGTTAGTGGAAGACAGCAAAATCATCACTTTTCTTTTTTTGAAGTAGGATTACACATTTTTTTTTCTTAAAAGATCGTCCCAACTTCATTTTTTACGAAAATAACAATATTTTTGCACAAAAGCGTTAAGACACACTCTCTGACAAAGTCAACCTCAGTGGTGTACAAAAAAAATCAAACAAGGTTTTTCGGATTGGTATTTTGCATAGTAGGTGTAAGGACTATTGTAAAACGTTTGAGGCATATTTTGTAGAGACCACCCTCCAACCGGCTAAAATAGGACCCCCTAGTGGTAAAAAAATTTAAATTTTTTCTGGAAGAGATAATGACTTATTCTTAACGGTATTCATTTTTATGCACTCTTTCAAGCATTTTATGTGTTCAAACTTTTGTTCTAACTCTTCTCGTTTGGATACAAAATCCCATTTTCTAGGAAAAAATTTTCAATTTTGTAGAAAAGTCAGTTTCCTGGAAAATTTTTCAATTACTTCCAAAAAGTTAAATGCATAATCGGAATCTACGCAAAAAATTACTGTAGAAACATTGCTTGACCCAAGAAAAAGTTGTTACCTTAAAGGTGTTTCGGGTCCAAATGTCAAATTTCACAACGTAAAGGGATACGAGCGACCCAAAAATCATCCAAAAATGACCATCTCAGATTTTGTCCAAATTTTGTCTAAATGCAGTACATGTGTTCACTATTGTTTCTGCAAAATATCAGAATCCAATCTCAACGTCTTCATTATTATTCGAACCTCAATATCGAAAGTGCCAACTGCTCAAAATGTGCCTTTAGAACAGTTATGTTCATGATCCAAAACTAATGAAGACGTTGAGATTGGATTCTGATATTTTGCAGAAACAATAGTGAACACATGTACTGCATTTAGACAAAATTTGGACAAAATCTGAGATGGTCATTTTTGGATGATTTTTGGGTCGCTCGTATCCCTATACGTTGTGAAATTCGACATTTGGACCCGAAACACCTTTAAGGTAACAACTTTTTCTTGGGTCAAGCAATGTTTCTATAGTAATTTTTTGCGTAGATTCCGATTATGCATTTAACTTTTTGGAAGTAATTGAAAAATTTTCCAGGAAACTGACTTTTCTACAAAATTGAAAATTTTTTCCTAGAAAATGGGATTTTGTATCCAAACGAGAAGAGTTAGAACAAAAGTTTGAACACATAAAATGCTTGAAAGAGTGCATAAAAATGAATACCGTTAAGAATAAGTCATTATCTCTTCCAGAAAAAATTTTAATTTTTTTACCACTAGGGGGTCCTATTTTAGCCGGTTGGAGGGTGGTCTCTACAAAATATGCCTCAAACGTTTTACAATAGTCCTTACACCTACTATGCAAAATACCAATCCGAAAAACCTTGTTTGATTTTTTTTGTACAACAGTCAAGATATAAAACTCGAAAACCTCAGAGAGCGTGTCTTAAAACTCGAGAAAAACGATTTTCACAATTGCAACTTTCATTTTTTTCTAACCTATTTTGAGAAATGCGAAATTAAATGAAATGTTGAATAATTTTTTAATAAAAAAATAAGGTGTTGACATTAAGGTTTTCTTTAAAAATGTTCAGACAAGTATTTTTGTCGAGGGTTGGAAATACAGAAAAACTCAAAATGGCAAAGTAAAATTTTGAGTGTTGTCTAAAATATTATTGTATTATTACAACAGTTAAGTTAGTTTGACAGTGCTGGAATTTAATGGATTCAAAGACACAGGTACAAGTCTCGTTACGTTACCGACCGTAAAGCAATAGGTCTTCGAATCCATTGAATTCCAGCACTGCAAAAAAGGTAGGAATTTACTTTCATCTAGCCACGGTTGGAATCTCTATAAGAACATTTTGGAATAGAAAATGCAACCGCATCTGAAAGCCATGGGTCGTCCCTGCATCAGGAATGGTGCCTTGAATCCGATTGAACATCAATTGGAATCACATTGCCCGACGTTGGAGTTCGCCATTGATGAGAAAGGGTCCACAATGAAGAAAAAGGTTCTGAGATATACTATTTCAATTATATTTTCAATGATGAAGTAAACGTTTTTCTGTAAAAATAAAAATGTTTCATTAAAAATCTCTGAAAACCAACTTTTTGGTCAAATCACCTTTTCGCTCGAAAGTTAAAGCAGCTGTCCGGGCAAAAATTTGTATTTCTTTGAAATGCGCAGATTATCTGGCTAATTCCGGATATCATAACGAAAACGCTGAAAAATTCCTCCAACACCCCGAAAAATCGCTTCAAACACAAAAAACAAAAAAGTTGCTTTGGGTGACCGTGGTTAAAGAGCGCTTAGTGTTCGACTCCGCAAAGTTCGGCCACAGCCACCCAAAGCAACTTCTTTATTTTTGAAGCTATTTTTTGAGGTGTTGGAGACTTTTTCGAGCGTTTTCGTTGTGATATTCGGAATCAGCGCAAAATTCTGCATCTTTTAAAGCAATAAAACATTTTGACCGGAAACCTCCTTCAAAGAATTCGGTTGCGCCACAAAATCGAACCCGCAACGGTTTTAATATCACCGGCTTTTCACTGGTTTCAACTATCATTTCACTTACTGCTCATTCTGTATTTAAGAATCGGAACTGTTTTTTTCAAATAAACATTACAATTGTAGATTTCTTTGGAGTTAATAATTTTTGATACCTGGCTCTATTCAAAAAAAAAACCTGAAAACATTTCTTTAATGTTAGTCATTCTCTGCGTTTCATTGTTTTTCTGCAGCACGCAAGATTCTAAATATTAAAATTTCCTCACCCCTTTTTTCTTCTTGCGTGTGAAATTCAGTACACTGAACGCTCTCTTTGATTCTCACCGTGACGGCACGTTCAAAAAAAAGAATGAGTGACACATTGGGGCAGTGAAGATAAAAAAGGATACGCCGACTTTTTCTAATAGTTTTTTATTGACCGGCTTTGATGAGCAAGAACATAAAACTTATGGACCTTTGAGTGTTATCAGTACAACAACGGGTAAATGGATTTGAATTAGTTGGCTATATTTGGGACTGGGAGATACTCACTATAGATAATCTCTGAGAAATACTCCATGGTCCACCACTAATCTGCTAAATTGTCCCCCGAATAGTCGACTGCTCGGAGTCCCTCTTGCCTCCCCCGCCCTGACATGGAAGTCGTGTGTTATGCCACAGGTGTTTTAGTGACCTCTTATTCAAATGACGCATCATTCCAAGCTATTATAAACAATTGCAACCTGATACCTTGTATCTGAGACATAAACAGTCTGAGAGCGCCTACATGACCATGGATATATGTAACTACACATCGGGATTATAAATGCTGTCGATGATCATGAGGAGTAGGGTAACGGTACAAGAGGAGTCAAAATGTGGGGAGATTATGGGAGTACAAAATTCAATTTGACAGTTGAAGTTAAGCCTCACAAGGGACACTTGAGTTGAACTTTCTCTGAAACTTTTATCCTAGACCTAAATTGACTCTGAAAAGCTGGAATCTGCAATAAAAAGTGGCCACATGTTCATGTAACTCGAGTCATGAGCCCTCAAAGTGACAGAAAAGACTAAAATGAGGTACTTTGAGGACCCATACCTCAGCTCAAAATCACTTTAGAATGTCTCATTAAACATCCCTTACTTTTCTAAAAAAATACTTTTGAGCCCAGTTTTTGAAATTTTCCTAGGGCCAATTTAGTCTACGACCAAAGTTTCAGAAAAAATTCAACTCAAGAGTTCAAGGAAGCCCCTTGACAGCTTATCTTTGCATTTTCAATGAATATCTTTTTTAATTGACACTGTTTTATCTGTTTATTTATTTTATTTACGATAAAAATCGTGAGAAATGTTACATGTAAAGAAAAATCTGCCTACATCGGGGTATAATTGAGATGAGGGTATTTGGGAAAAGATGAATATTGATAAATTATAATGATTTACAATCAAGTTTAGGCGTTGTAGTATTAAAAAAAAGAATCAATATGAATACTGTCCAAGTAAATAATGCTAACTAAAATTCAAACAGAAGAAATGTAGGAGTAAAAAAGTACAATAAGAAAATACAAAAGAATTACTGTGAAGAAGATGATGACTACTTGGGACTCAGTAGGGAATATCATACATTTTACAGCATAATAGTGGAGAAAGACCATTGAAATCTACCTATGTGTGCGTGCTGTTATTGCGCTAAGGGTTCGGTTTGTGAAGAATTTCAATCTTATTTTTGTTTTACATTTTGCCCAAATGAATTTAGTTTTCGTACGAGTTCGGTTATTTGTATCTACTGTGAAACAGTCATTTTTTTCATGTCTACTTTGCCTGCCATCATTTTTCCTACGAATTTTTGATCGGTAATCATTCTCCGAGATTCCAAAGATGTCAAGTCGTAAATTTCATTACGCTCCTGGGCTTTTATATCATTTCCAATCTTTTTTCTGCTTATCCAGTTAGCGTTACCATACTGTTCTAGACAAGAAGCGCAGAAAAACCGTGTAACAGGATCAGAGGAGGAGTGAACTATTCCAATTTTTATAGACGCTATTAGTTTTTTGATTGGTTGCACAAATTTATCCTGTTGCATAATTTTTTCGTACCATTATATGCTTGTTCCGCGATTTTTTTGCACCTCTATTCTAGAACAGTCCTATTAAAAGACTCCACCCCCACAGATAGTTTTCTTTCTGCATATTTCGGCGTCTCTCACTCTCTTGCCGAGCATATGTTCCTCTTATTCCTTTTAGTTGACCTGTCATAACAGTTTTTCTTGGTGACACCTTTCTTCTTCCTTTTTACACTGATTTGTCTTTTTACATCATCTTTTCGCAGAATTCTGTGTTTCCTATTGGATCTTCTACTGTGCAACAATGCTGGTACTTAGAAAGGTGTTCAATTTAGGATGTGTCCCGGAAGCCAACAGTGAGTTCTGGGAGAAAGGGAAATTCGAGTTTGTAGCATTAAAAAATAGAAGTCAAATTTTGGTCGTACTGTTTTGGAAAAATATTTAAAAGCATTCGAAAATATTTGAAATTCAAATAAATTGAAAAGCCTCAAGATTCAACTTTATCCCCACAAGTTCCACCTTCTCTTCCAGGAACCAACTTTACTGTCCCTTATGAGCCCCCAACTTCAAAAAAGAAACCTGCTGCACCTAAGAAAGCTACTGTACCTAGGAAACCGGAAATCTTTTCCTCCACTCTCCTCCAAGACCAACATCATGAGGAAACACCAGCTGACAACTTCCCCACCACAGAGAAGCTCCTCAAACATGCTGAAATTTTCGTGAACTGGAAAATCCGCAAACTTCCGCTTGTCGAAGACGAGCTACGAACCATGTACAGTATTCTGGAACAATGCATGAATGAGAGAGTGGCGATGCATATTTGGTCAATTTCAAAAGCTACTAAAGGGTCCCGAAAAACATTGGAAGATGTTTTGAAGAAAAACTACATGAGTATGTTAAAAAGTCCAGAGTGGAATGTCAAGTGGTCCCAGTGTGAGTCCTTCTGAAAAAGGAAAAATAAAACATCAAAATCTTTTAAATTGCAGACCAAGATCTCACGGACCATCCCTATTTCCCAAAGTTCTACCAGTGTCAGCTGAAATCCGATTTCATCTACCGTAACAACTCTCATGGTAGGTTCTGCGATTCTGAAGGGATCCAGAAAATAATGGGTGACTGGTGTGCAGTAGTCGAATGGGGTGAAAGAGAATCTTGAAGTAAAAATTTCTGCGGTTTTCGAGGACTAAAACATTTTGGAAGTTTTATAGGATGTGGTGCGATTTAATCAAATTTCAAATGATTCCGAAGAGTTTTCTGGATCCTGAATACTTCTGAAAAACTGATCTTTGACTGAATATTTTCCAGAAAATTTCATGAAAATGAAACATTACCTCAACTACCTCCTCTTCCACAGTAATGCACAAGGATCTGAAACCTTCAACATTATGCTCCAATTTATGAAGGAAAACTTCAACGAGTTCATGGTCAGAGACCTGCTGGCACTGTTCTATCACAGTAACACCAAATTCGGGACGGAATCGATGGAGGAGTACCTTATGGCAAAGTATCAGTTCAAGCAGTACAATAGGAACCCGGGGAATTTTGATATGACTAACTTCTACGTCGATGATGAGAATATAAAAACTCATCCGCATTATATAGAGTACTACATGGCAAGATTGGAATTGGAGGAAAAATACAAGTTCGCATTTGGTTGGTTTAAGACGCAAATAGTCTTTTCGAAAATTCATCTTCTTCAGACCCCTTTTACTTGTGCTACAAGCAAATGGCGGATTATTGGATCGAATTTCGTCTCAAAGGCAAGGAGAAACTTCCTGAATTCGTCAAGAAGACTTACTGTATGCTGGAAGAAAACATGTCGTCAACCAGAGCTCATGAACTATTCTTGATCTCTCAGTATCGTAATGATACAAAAAAAATACAGAGAATGGAGAGATACCTTTTCGAAAAATACCGTAAGCATGTGGAAACGGATGACCTGTATGATGTGGCGGCTGAGTGTCAAGAAGAGGAAATTGGTGGTGAGTGAGAATATGTGCGCTCAAATGTACCGTTCTTGTGAGCTCATCGAGGTCTACATTTTGATATCTGTTTTGACACAATTTTGCACGGCCGCCAGATTGAAAAAAACTAATTCGTTTTTTTGGTGATTGAACGTTGAAAATTAAACAATACATAGCTTTGATAAAGAAAACTGCTGCACCGATATGACAAGTAAGGGTTAGTGAATAACGAAAACGCAAATATATAAAAATGCAGTTCCCGGGACAAAGAAACGGACATAAATCGTAGTTAAAAATTAATTCACTTCGTTCCAGATTCATCATTCTTCGCCAGTCGTCATCCTTCCATTCATGATATTATAAAAACGAACAACTTGGAGAATCCTGTCTACACACAAGGTACAAAAAAAATAACATGTAAGACTTTTAAATGAAATCAACATTTTTCAGAAATAATCGACACTGTCATCGAGATGTTGATCAAAAAGAAGAAGGTTATTTTGAGCATAATGGAGGTTCGGAAACTGACAAACAGAGAGAAGCACCATGGAAAACTTTTTGATTTTTTCTACAATCGTCCAAATGAGGAGAAGATCCGTGAATTGTATGCAATGCATGTCCATGGAATCGAAGACTGGGAGGATGTGTTCTACGAGAAGTACAAGTTTCTCATCAAGGCTCTCGAGAATTTTCCTATTGTTCAGAAATTCACGATTTGAATTGTGAACTGATTTTGAAACGCGGACCCATACTTTTTTATTGGAATGATTATCTGTTATATTCATACTAATTTCTGGTTTTGTAATTTTATTTCTGCTTGTTCTTGTTGTTGGCATTCCATCTCATTTGATGAAGTTTGGTTTTTATTCCAAAGTTTCTTTGCAATTCTTTAGCTTTTTCAACAGCTTTTATCTTCAGAATCACAAAAGCAGAATCAAGTACAAATATCACTTTCATTTTCAGCCAAGTTTTTCTTATCTCCGTTCCCATATTGCCTTGTTGCCATTGAAAAGTTCAATCTCCGTCTTCTTAGGTTTTACAAAAGAGTTGGGACAGAAAAAAGATTTAGTGAATTTGAGTACATTGAAATCAAAGTAAAAAAAGCATTCGAATCATGAAATACAAGAGGGGAAGACAGGAAACTGTGAGAAACCAATATTGAATCAAGTGAATGAATTATTTCACGCCTGCTCATCCTTGTCCTTGACAGTGAAGACGAATCGTGTTGGGAGAAGAAGAACATTTGCGGTGTGACCATCGGATCGTCTCATGACATCCTGTCCGATTCCCATGTAATCATGCTCAACGAGAGTCATAAGTGCACCAACATTCAATCTGGAAAACATGAACTTTGTTTCACGGATTCTCAGCATTTTCGTAGTTGATAAAATTTCAAGTGAGATTACCGGTTGTGAAATGACTAGAAATACTGAATATATACAATATAGGAAATGGTACGTTTTTAAACTTACTCTGCACTTTGCTTTGAGACTCGCGTGATTACAGCATCCTCTATGTCTTTGAGTACTTCGTGATATGTCAATTCTCGCGTCGCCTCTGTGAAGTAGAATGTGAAGGTCTCCAGATTCTCCAGACGGTTTCCACTGACCCAAGCTCTAACAAACCAGTTCAGTTCCATTGCCGAGATACTGTCAGCACGAGCTTTGACATGTTTGCTCTCCATATTGATGAAATACTCAAATGGGAAGAATCCGGAATAGATATCCATAACTTGGTGTTTAATTGGCCGAGGAAACCATACTGTACCGATTGTGGATGGAAGGGGTTCAGTGAATTTGATTTTCGGAAGACGGAACTGCTCGGCAGCGACTTCCTCCAGTAAAAACCGCAACTGTGTTTGAGTGAAAGTGACATCATGAAGAGTACTGAAGTAGATCACAGAGAATTTTCTGGTGTATTTCCAAATGAAGCAGTTCTCGAAGTCGTATTTGTGGAACATGTTGAAGCGAACTTCGTAATTTTCGCACTTCAGAAGACTCCAAAATTTTTTTGTGTATTCCTCAAGGACATTGATTCGGCTTGGTGGATTACGGTCGGTCTTGCGAATGGTAAAAATTGAATGAGTGGCAGTTCTTTCGAATTTGACGTCGCTGGCACAATTGAACAAATCAAAATTAGACGAGGCAACATGGAATTGGAACTTTTTGGTGTCTTCACCAAAGTCGAGCTCAATCATCGGGATTTGGTCGAGAACCCAAGTAAATTTTTTGCATGGAATTGAGGCCATGGCCTCTTCTGGAGTTGCGACACTGGACAGAGTAACACCTTCGATTCTGGAAAAGATATAGCATGTATCATAAAAATTATAATTATCTGAATGTTGTGAAACATCAAGGTATATTTTTAGAATTAATCTATGCAGTTTCTCCCAACTAGTTTGCGTCAGAATTTACCGGAGATGTATATTTGCAAAGAAAACACTTAGGTTTTTGGACGCTTTTTATTAGCCCACTCACTTTTAAATTGAATCCAGTAATACATCAACAACTTTCAAGTCCCAAAAAATAAAGGTCTGAAGTGGTCTACTCACCCGCTTGGCACATCCTTCAACTCCACTTTCAACGTTGGCTGACGTTTAGCCAGAGGCTGCTCTCCAGCCATTTCGAAATTTTCAAACTGTGAAGGTATAATAAAGTGACTTTCACCCTGGATTTCCCCCCTTCTTATATAAGCATGTCCCGAATTGTGGGTGGAGTCGAAAAGAGCTCGGAATCTCTAAACTTTTGGTAAAAGAGAGGCTGTGGGCGTAATGATATGGTGTTTTGTTGTTGTCGCAAGACAATAATTTCCGTTTCGTCTGTATTGAGTAGGTGTAATGAATGGGTTGAAGAGATGGAGGAAAAACATTTCAAGTGATATGAATTTTGAGGAATGATGTACGCCCACGGATTCATAAGAAATTGAAATACCAACTATATTTAATTGCGGAGAACTTCAATTGATTGCAAAAGTTTGCAATCGTGATAGTGCCTCAAAGAACGTCACAATCAAAAAATCAAAAAAATGGTGCACCGCGTTTTTCAGGTGCCATTGCATGGATTAGCAAATTGAAAGGATTCTGTAGTTTTGAATCAAGAGCTGGGCGATTGATATGCATTCTATTATCCCGATGAAGACCGTACGACTTGGACATGGCTGAATGGAACAAAAATTCAGGACTCGCACAAGCACCGAAAATTGTGTACAAAAAATGTGAAAATAATTGATTTCGATGGTTGTTAGATAAGCAAAAATAATTTTTCACTTACATTTCTTGAATATTCTTATCAACTGTCCAATTACATCTTTTGTATTTCCTAATTGTGTTCCGAAGTTTTTACGATTATTAGCAACATTCCAGCTTTAAATTACAATAAAGCATAGATTCATCGAAATCTTTGTATAATTTTGTAACAAGTAATATAAAATTCAGTTCTCATGAGTAATTTGTTCTTTTTCCTGCAATTTTATCTATTGATTGCTAAAATACCCGTGCATAATTTTCTGATATTTGTGTCCCGTTTTCCATTTGTATGTACCCCCTGACTCTTTAGATATTTCATCGTTTTGCAACGATGAAATTGTGACCTGCTTCTCGTTCCACTCCGCATTTTACAACACACTTCCCCAATGACCGAGAAAAAAAACGTTAGTTCTTTCAAGTCCAACTGCTTTTAGATTCTTCAGGGGGATTCGCGAATGTGAGAAATATTGGAGAGAAAAAGAAAGGAAAAGAAAAGAGAGCAGTTGATTTTTCTTTTTTTTGAGATAAAAGATGAGAGAAAAGAGCAGGTGGAGTAAGATGGGGTTGACATTATATAGTCATTTTAAAGTATGAGACATCGAGGAATCATTATGAAAGTTATGTTGTTTTGAGTTTTGATCTTTTTTTAAAAGTCAATTCATTTTAAAAACAATATATAACAGATGTTCATTTTCAGGGGAACTACCATGCGTCTTTATCTTATGCTTCTCCTTATTACTATAGGCTGTTATGTTCTCCCGGAAAATCCCGACACCACGATCAACCCAATCGCTCAGCATTTTCAAGTTATAACCTATAATAGCACCCTATACTGTAAGAATTACGACACCTGGTGTGCCTGGAATGCCTACTTTATACACTTCCGAAGCAGGCAAGTATCTTTTTTTAGAAGAAGCATGAATAATATATATTTTCAAGTCCAACAGTGCCCCACAATGTCGGATTTTCTTCGCTCTCGTGCTCAAACAATCACTACATTAATCAGGAGACGATTCTCAGTTGGAGAGGAAAAGCAAGTTTGGCTAATGTGAGTTTTGCGAAAATGCGAAAATGTCATTAAACAATAAAAGTTTGCATTTACAGGACACTGCAGTGATTCGGATGTTGCTTTATCACGATTGTGCGGATTTAGAATATATCAGAAATGGCTTGAGTGTTTCACTGATGTTACTTCCAGTTCCAAACTCGACCAAAATGTGAGTATGATGTGTACTTGCTAAATAATATTCAGTACGAAATTGATGCTTTTTCCGCCCCACAGAACAGGCTGTGACCTTGGAAATTGCACAATTTCGTAACTGTACAAAACGAGAAACACGCGAAAACGACGAACTAGAATTCACGGCGAAAACTAGTAATCAAAGAAAGACGAACACAATCTCAACGAGACGAGAATGTGTGAGAAAACCAAGAGGAACAAAACAAAACAAAGATTTCGAGCCAATAACTGTTTATTGCTCAACAATCAATAGAAAAACCAGGGTAAACTACCCAAAAAGACAAACAACCGAGCAAGAAGAACCTTTAGGTCACCGGCGGTGCCTATTTCACTCTCAACTGACTAGATAATGACAAGAAAACAGCTTGCGAGTGTGAATTCGCGCTGACGAGTGGTGTTTTGGCGGAAGTGCGACAGAGCGCATTTACCAACTCTTACTGTATGCAGAGGCAAGTCTAGAAACTTGAATGATTTTTGTCCTTTTGTGGAGAATGAAACCGGAGCCAGCCGGACATCTCCGGACTTTTCAAATCCCCCTTACAGAAAGATCACTCAGATAGCCGTAAGATGAGAAGTCAGAGAGTACGATAAATGAGAGTAGGAATGAAAAAAAAGATAGATTTCGGGAACCTAACTCAAGAAATCGTAGACCTAGACTCAGGGGTGGGATAAAAGATAATAGATAATGATTACGGGGCGAAATAATTGGGGTGGGGAAAACATAAATAATATAAATATCCTCAAATGGATATATATGACAAAAATTTAGAATATGCATAATTAAATAATAAAAATCAACAAAGGTAATTAGACATAATTGGTGTTGAAATCACTGGTTGGGTTGGCTTGAATCCTGTAGCTGTGGACTCAGGAGACATGATCCGGTTGACATTTGGAAATTTAAGATGACCTCGAACTGGTGGGTCTTTTCTCGGACGGGGTTCCTCCTTGACTCTTTTCGAACTGTCATTGTTCCCATAGAGTGAATTTGGTGGATCCTTGATATTGGCGACATCGGCACAAGTGTGATGAGTGGACGCCATGTGAAGAGCAGGATGGGGTTTGCTCATGAAGTTTATGGGCTGACGTGATGAAACCTTTCCAAAATGGAGTTTCTCTTTGGGTCGGCATCGGGTTTTTACTTGAAAAGCACCGCGACCAGCGACATCCTCCTGTTTTTGTAGTCCGGCCTTCTGGAGAGACTTTTGATGCATTTCCTTTAATCCTTTGAAACTTTTCATTACTTCATTAACTTTGTTCTTCTTTTGAAGACTTTGCTGTCCACCAATCAATTGTGTTTTCAGTGAGCAAACTATCTGGTCTCTTCCAGAAGTTCCAGTCTCACAACACAATACTTTAACAGAATCCTCGGCATCAGTATGCTTCACACATACACCGATATTCTCATTATTCACATGTGTGCATTCTGTGTAGGATCTCTGCTCTCTGTCAGATGTATGATCCCCACAACACAACATGTATCTTGAATCCTCTGCAGCTCCTTTAGCAGACTCTTCAATATAATCAAGAGCTTCCACCGTAGATCCTTTAACGGCTTCTTCTTTTGATCCTTCACTCACAGCATTATTATCTTCTTCATACAGAACACTAGTTACACTACGGTAATCTTCTAGTTTCTTCTTTGAATTCCATTCCTTGGAACGATTTGAACCATCTTTTGTTTCAGGACACTTTGAATCCGAACTCCAAGAATCTGAATCATCAGAATCTTTTTTTTGAACGATAAGTTGGATTCCCATGATATCAAAGTTGTTTACTCCAAGTATAACAGTATCTCTGTAAATGTCTGCAACACAGATAGGAATCTTCCTAGTTCTAGAGCCCATTGCTGTCTCCAATTCAACTTGGAATAGTATATCCATAATCTGGTTATTAGCAGTTATTGCATGAGATATTACCGACGTTTCCTTCAGGATTCCTCTTTCCCATTGTTTTCCGTTCAATTTCACAATATCGTCCCACATTGTTCGAGACATGAGTGAAATACTGGAACCACTATCTAACAACAATGTTACATCAACACCAGCAATTCTTCCATCTTCATATTGAAGTGATTCAGAAGTTGCGACTTGATTCACCTCATTCTTTTGATAGTCTATCGTTGACACACTTGGAACATTCTTCTGTGGCAACGTTGGCGATTGGTTACTTGAATTGTATCCATTGGGACAAGTATTGGCATAATGCCCTGGTGCCTGACATTTCCAACAAGTTACAGACTTTGGAGTTCTCGGAGCTTTTGAACAGTTTGTCTCGTGACATCCTGTTTGATGACACTCTTCACAGCTTGGAAATCCCATGGATCTTTGAAGCTGTTGATCTTGTGAAGGCATCTGATTTTCCGATGAGGACTGGTTGTGCTGAGACACTTGATTTTGATTGGGGAGTTCTTTCGTCATTGAAGGAATTTGTGAATTATCATGAGATGAACTAAACTGGTAGTTATTATTTCCAGGATTAGCCTGATAGTTATGAGATGGTGAGTTGAACTGCTGCTGATAATTCCGGCTTTGGTTCTGCTTTGGATGGAAATGCTTTTTTGCTTGTGACTGATTCTGCTGGTGTCCTCCAGACTCTCCATTCACAAACTTTCCCTCCTTTTTCTCACTCTCAGTATCCTTCTTTTTGCATCTCTCCCTATCCTTCAAACATCTTTCATATCTTATTGCCATCTCTCTGCCGACTTCATAGTGATCTTCCTCCGGAATATCATGAAGTTTTACACCAATTAGCGAAGACATTGTGGCATCATCCACAATTGCATCCAACAACTTTTGACTCTTCAAGGATGACAATTCCCTTGGATCCATTCGAGCGAAAGCACGGCGAGCCTTTTCATCAATAACCAGACAAAAGTCTTCTACAGACTGACTTGGTCTTCTCTGAAGTTGCTCCCAATCAGACTTTGCTCTTCTGGAGTCATCCTCTCTCGACACACGCAACCTATCCGCCATTATATTCATCAACGAATAGAATGACTTTTTGTCAGCATCAGGTATTCCCTTGAACGTTTTCAAGGCTTTTCCTCCAAGGAAATTTGCTTCCAACAGAGTTACCTGTTGATCTTGAGTGAGACGTCCATACTTCATTAAGAAAGTTTTCTTAAAAGCTTCCATAGAAGTGGAGTTCTCCTCAGCAGTGTACTTCGGAGGGTCCGGCAAGCGACTCTCGGTTTGCATCTGTTGCATCAAAGCAATCATTTGCATTTCTGGTGATACTCCTGTATCAAAGAGTGTGTGGTAATGCGGCTTTGTTTCCTGTCTCACTTTCTCCCACTGACCATCATTATCCCAGTACTTTGATTTAGAACTATTAGAATCAGACTGTTTGTACTGTGGTTGAATACTGTTTGGAAGGAAATCTCCATTTTCATTGACCAAGTTCTCGATCATTGTGTTATTGAGTCTCGCATCACGCACGATTTCTCGTTGTTCTGGAACCTCACTATGAACGCTGAACTTTTCTGACTCTTTTTCCCTCTTCTCAGTATCGACAAGACACTGTGGAATCAAAGATTTATCATTACTGAAAGTTTTCAGTTTCTGGTTTTCAGATTCCAGCTCTGCAATGCGACGTTGAAGATTAGCAATTTGATTGGAGTCTGCTTGTTGCACATTCCTTCCCATCTGACGGTGTTGTCTAGCCTTAAAGAAATCTCGATGCATTTTGATTTCCCTCTGCAACTTGTCCAGTTCAATCAGCTTGTTTTGCAATTCATCGACAGAGGCAATATCATTTTCTACAAGAAACTTGCTCATGTCATTTTGCTCCGAATTATCAACAATCATTGACCCATTTTCCTCTTTCTCAACAACATTATTCTCTGAAAATGTTTGTGCCTGCACAATTTTGGCTTTCTGATGATCAACCAATTCTTTGTATCTCGCGATGACATCTTCTCTGGCATCAATAACACTTTCTTTCTCAATCACTAGCCCAAAAACTTTTTCAACGAATTTTTTGACAGTTGACTCAGCTAGATTGGTTTTCTGTTTAATTTCATCACGAAATTCCCTCTCTACTTCATCATTTTTAGTCAGTCTCAGTTGACGTTGGTCAAGGAATCCTCCATCGCCGGTCTCCAGCAGAAGCGCTTCTTCTTCCTTTTGAAAATGATCTTCATCCTCTTGAGCTTGATGATGAGCTCCAGGCTCTATTTCTCCATCCATTTTCTCGAATCCGATTGATTTCCTTTGGCAGCGAATTCAAATCAGCAGAAAAATCTGAAATGACCTGAAAAATTCAGAGAAATTCCAATTTCCGATGTTCCGACAATTCCAAATCGATCGATTCCTTAGTCAAACACAAGCAAATGTGTAACTTATTGATTTCCAGAAAGATCTCCTGACCTTTAAGCCGATTTGACAATTTCCGATCCAGAAAACGTGTTTTTCAGCGCAAAAATGCGATTTTTCGAACAATTCTCAGCGAATATTGTTCCAACAGAATTCAAACTTAATCAAAAGCTATTTCAGTTGCTTTTATTCGAATGGATCACAAAAAACTGAATCCAAATCGATAAATAACGAAAAAAATCGCCAGAAATATCGATTTCCGATGCGAAAATTGGCGAAATTCGAACGAAAAATTCGCTCACAATTTGCACTTTTTCAGACGATAATTTGAGATTTTCTGGCTCAAAACTATCGAAAAATAACCAAAAACTTGTGATTCAACACAAAACTGGTATTTCGAAGTAAAATTTCAGATTCTCCGGAGTAAAAATACTAGCCGACAAGAATGGAAATTTTTTAATGCGAAAATTCACAATTTTCCGAGAAAAATTGCAATTTTTCACACAAAAATCAGAATTTCTTCTTCAAAACACAATATCTCCAGTAAAAACTGAGAGAAAGTTGAAGAGAAATCAGAAAAATTACTTCGAAATATTCGCAAGTTCAGTTTTAGCTGACACGAAAACTCGAAAAATTTCGCCAAAAAAATCGATAAATCGACCCTGGCACTGGTACGAATTGACTAGAAATTTAGAATAACTGTCGCAGAGCGAACAGAAACCAAATTTCAGACAAAAATCGCGAAGAAAACGAGAGGTTCACAAGGAACAAAACCTTCGGCCCCCAAGTACGAAATTGATGCTTTTTCCGCCCCACAGAACAGGCTGTGACCTTGGAAATTGCACAATTTCGTAACTGTACAAAACGAGAAACACGCGAAAACGACGAACTAGAATTCACGGCGAAAACTAGTAATCAAAGAAAGACGAACACAATCTCAACGAGACGAGAATGTGTGAGAAAACCAAGAGGAACAAAACAAAACAAAGATTTCGAGCCAATAACTGTTTATTGCTCAACAATCAATAGAAAAACCAGGGTAAACTACCCAAAAAGACAAACAACCGAGCAAGAAGAACCTTTAGGTCACCGGCGGTGCCTATTTCACTCTCAACTGACTAGATAATGACAAGAAAACAGCTTGCGAGTGTGAATTCGCGCTGACGAGTGGTGTTTTGGCGGAAGTGCGACAGAGCGCATTTACCAACTCTTACTGTATGCAGAGGCAAGTCTAGAAACTTGAATGATTTTTGTCCTTTTGTGGAGAATGAAACCGGAGCCAGCCGGACAATTCTATTTCGATATGAGCTGATTTCAACTCTATTGTCATCTATTTCAGATTCTCCAAAACTACTTTCTACGCTCAAATGGATCTCATGTACAAAAGCAATCTGAAAAGTGTCCCTTCGTATTTGCAGAACAACTTTGAAAAGTACACGAAAACAACTATGGACAAAGATACCAAGGCATGGATGGAAGGAGAGCGGATTAATGTCACCAAGTTCTTAGAAGAGCATCCTAATTGATTTTTCACTGCTTTTAGTTACTATTATAAATTTAGATGAATCGACCTGTTCACATTAATCCTTGCTAATAAAACGAATTCTTTATTCACTAAAAACTGGTTATTGAAGAGACTATATTTTAAAGAGTTTTCCAATTGATTATCAGAATTTATTTTGTTGGCTGTATGATTTTTAATGACTTTTTGAACTTCTTTTCGAGTAGTTCCATAACTACAACTTCAGTAGGCACTGGTGCTGAATTCAAGTTTTGGTGTTGCGATTTCGGTTCAGAAATTGGATTATCACCGGAATATTGAAATATGAACAAGCTGGTGGTCGTGTTGTGATGGCTATTTTAAATTTTGTCGGCTTGAGTCAATTTATCCGTTTCCTGACACTATTTCATTAAACTTAGTTGCATTAACGATAGAATGGGATAATTTTTAATTTGTTTTCAAGAATATTGTTCATCTCATGGAGATTTTTCAGTTTTTTCTCGAACACTTTTTCCAGATCAACGAATGTGTGCTTTGAAACACTCCAAAGACTCGACGATGATGTGTATCACTGCTCCAGACTTAAAGTAGGATTACAGTCATTTTTTTAATATTCTCAAAAAATCGTCCCAATCACAGTATTTACGAAAATAACAATATTTTTGCACAAGAATCGTTAAAACTCGAGAAAATCGATTTTCAAAACGCCAACTTACATTTTTTCTAACCCACTTCAATGAATGTAGAATTTTTCGCTGATTCAAATGCACCTAATATCGCTGCTCAAAACGCAATAGAAAAATTTTTATGAACGAAATTGCACTTTGTCGCGCCGCCCGCTGCCGACTTGAGTCTGCTGTCGCGCTCGCCGCTGCCGCGGCAGCGGTCGGCGCGACAATTGAAAAATTGTTAATAAAAATTTTTCTACGGCGTTTTGAGCAGCGATATTAGGTGCATTTGAATCAGCGAAAAATTCTAGATTCATTGAAGTGGGTTAGAAAAAATGTAAGTTGGCGTTTTGAAAATCGATTTTCTCGAGTTTTAACGATTTTTGTGCAAAAATATTGTTATTTTCGTAAATACTGGAATTCGGACGATCATTTGAGAATATTAAAAAAATGACTGTAATCCTACTTTAAATTTTACATTCATAAAGTTTTTTTTTCATTTTTCAGATATTCCTTTCCTCTCACTATTTCAAAACGTCATTCAGATGAATTAAAAATGACGGATCCCTTCCAATAAAATATGTCGATTTCTGTACACATCGATTTTGTATCAAAAACATAAAAACTTGATAAATTCAGAGTTTGGGAGTGCTCTTTTAGAACGTTCATCTCATCAGACATATATGAAGATATTTTTTCAAATATAGGATGAACTTTTCTAAAGTATAATAAACTACCATCACTTCTATTTGTCAAAAACTTTTCAAAAAAATATTTTGCGTGTTAGATACCCTCTGTGAAATGAAAAAATCCGAGTTGAGATTCGAAACTTTGAAGTAAGTCTAACCGGTTTTTTTGCCGTTGCAACTTTTCCAGAACACGTCGATCAACTCATTCGAAATTCCATTACTCTTTTTCTGGCCATTATCATTTTTCTTATCCAGACGCTCATTTTTCCTTCATCATGTTTTAGATGAGCCTATGCATTTTAGATAGGCAAACTCAGTCAAGACATGCAGATAAAAGAAATAGTGTGTACGTTTTTATCAGTCTCGAGAATATTACGCGTTCTATCTTCTTGTAAAAAGAAAAATCATAATTATGAAAATTTCCAGAGGCTTTGGTATTTTCAAAATGCAATTGCTCTTCTTTTTTCTTATCACTAGTCTATTAATGGTTCACTCGAAAAATCTTGATGTGGCCAAAGCCAAAGAAAATTCGTTTTTCCAAGCCATCACCCTAAACGGCACACTTTACTGTCACATCCGTAAAAACTGGTGTGCTTTCAGTTACTACGTCCTAAGTTTCAGCAACTAGTGAGTGGCCAAAACCAAAACTTAGTATTAGCTTACTTTCTTTTCAGTGGTATGGCAGCAAGAAAAGCGGGTTTCTCGGAGTTCAAGTGTTCTAATACTCATTACATTCATCAAGATCCAGTTATTGCATGGAGAGGTCCTGCGCGATTAGAGAATGCAAGTTTTCCGACAAGATACCCAACTTTATTTGCAAAATGTGAACTTCAGGATACTTCTGCTCTTCGCATTCATGTTATTCACGACTGCAAAAATATATACCCTTGGGAAACGGGCCTCCACAGATCATACAAAGTGCTACCAAAACCTAATCCCAAGAAAACGTAAGATAAAAATGGTGAATGCATTTTATTGGAATTTTCACATATTACAGATTCTCGAGAATCAATTACTACGTGGACGTGATCTTGAGCTACTTTCGGTCGCAAGAACACGTACTCACTTCTACAATAGGCCAATTTGCCAATCACACAAAGACCAAAATTGAAGGGGATATTAAGAACTGGATGGAGGGAAAACGGATCAATGTGACGAAGTTCATAATGGAGCATTCCAATTAAATGTGTTTGGTTTCCTATGCTGATTTTTTTGTTACTTGTTTTCGAAAGTTTTTACTGTTTTTGATTCGTGAAGTTATTTTTGAGCGCTGTTTTCTTAAAAAACATCTGTTCCAATTTCCGAGCATATATTTTTTGATTGAAAATTATTGAATCTGACGATGTTTACGAACTCAAAACTTCTGATTCTGACTTTTCAATGTATCTTAGAAACTCGGTAAAATCTAGAAAGTTTTGTTTTGGAAAGTCAATCTTTTTGGAATGGCAATATCATAAATCATTAAATTTGAACAATACAATTGAGTTTAAACCAGTTTGGATTAAATAACCTTTAAAGCTTTTGGTACGTTAAAAGTTGGTTTGATCTAGAAATTGATCTCATTTTCAATTAGAAATTCATGTGGAAAAAGAGAAAGCTATGTTATCTGGGGCGCGTGAACAAGTGCTCGTTTACCATCCGATCTCTATTCAACCCTCATGAGTGTCACTTTAAAAAAATCAGACTACATTACATTACTAGAGAGTGTATTCTAGAGATTGCTTTTTCACATGTTTATGTAGTATATGATGTCAATTAACTTGAACAATAATCACAATTAAAGCAAAAAGAACCAGCAAGTGGTTTTCGGGATTCACAATTGTAAAATGAATATACTTTTTAAAATCCAGGTTTTTAAACACAAAGATTTAATTGGCAGCAGCTGTGAGCCTCCTTCTTTTAAAAACAGTGAATGTTTCAAGACCAAAACACTGTGAAGATTGGTTAAATTTTTCCATATCTGGATTCGCGCACAACACTTCTGATTCCCACAATTTTGTGTTCTATGAAATATGATTGTGAAGTTGCAAAGTAAATTGGGAACACTGTTTAGCCCCCAGTTTGTCCAGTGTTCACAACAATAAAGTGTTGATGAATGATGGGCTAACAAAAATGGACGAAACGGCGTGAAGATGGGAGTTAAAACTTTGAATGGACGAAATCATAAAAACGCTTATCTCCGGCGTCAGTCGTGACACAGCAATACGCTCCCCATTCCGTCTCTTTCATTCTACTTCATGTCCTTAATATGTACACAGTTGTCTATGAGAGTGTGGGGGTATAGCTCAGGGGTAGAGCGCTCGCTTTGCATGCGAGAAGTCTGGGGTTCCATTCCCCATACCTCCAGATACACTTTTTTGGAAAATATTAGATATTAGGTTCCAGCTTATTTTTTGAGGCCATATAACTATTGTGCCCTATATGGGGCCAACATTTATTTTTTGGGCCACAATCCATTTTGAGGTTATGAAACTTTTGCTTGGGATCATCAAAGTCGAACAAAAGCACAACTCATTTACCGCTTTCTGATTTTGCGCAATGCGATACCGAAATCTATTCAGAGTCGTTGTAGTAGCTTTCTAATCTGAGACTTCCGAACCATGAAAATCTTAAACAAAGGACAAATCTTATACTATCTCTTGTTATAAACATCAAAAACGCCGCCTTCCTCTCTGATCCTGTTCATATCATTCCTTCTTCTAAAACATGTTCCACGGCGGCTACAATTTATTGTTGACCGGAAACACCTAATTCAAAAAAAAAGAAAGTCATTCGTTTCTATGGTTTTTTTCTTTTTATATCTGGTGGACAGCTATTTGACGTGATGGTCGGAAGTTTTCCGTCTTATCAGATCAAATCGCATAAAAGAGAGGGAAAGAGAAAGAAGGAGAAGGGGGAGGGGTCACATCAAGAAATTGATGACTACTCTGGGTTCAGTTAACCTTATTTGAACGTTATTTCCTTTTTAAAATAGTATACTCCTTTGTCATTCGCTCTTTTTTCCGTTACATTGGGGTTCATCCAAAGAAACCAATACTAAATTATTCAGCATAATGTACCTGGTTACTTGTTTTGTTTTCTTTGCATCAGCCGTTCTTTATACCGCCGCCAAGCCAAGTGTGATTGGATCCAAACATTTCGATTTCGATTTCCCTTACGAGGTCAGCGTGAACTGCACATCCCACGAGTTCCCATGCTCCCCAACGTCTTCATCTTCTTCAAATATAACACCATCTTCAATCAACACAACTACTTCATCTGTTCTATTTCCAAACCCAATCTCAGAAAGAATTATGACCCCATACAACGCCATTGAAAGATTAATATGTTTTGTGATTATCGTATTTTGCTTTCTTTACTTCTTCACATTTCTTGTTTTTTTGAAAAACAGCAGGTCTGTTGAAACTTATGTGGTTTTGTTTCCTAATTCTGAAAATGTGTAAGTAATATTGATCAATGTCTCTTAAATATATTTTTTAATAAATCAGTTGTTATACCTTTATAGTTCAATTGTATTAATACGTGCTCGAAAAAAACAGCAAATTGAATACGCTGGATTCGGAAGGAGTTTTGAGACAGTTGAGCACATCTACAACATCCGTCTACTCATCCAAAAAATCATAGCGTATAATATCCAACTATATCTGTTGTTTGATGTTCTCGAAAAAGCATACGATAATGTAGAGTTTAATGCCGTCTTCAATGCCTTGGAAGATGGAGTTGATTTCTCACTATACATCAAAACAGATCGGATAGGCATTCCTTGACTGCTAGTGGAATTGATAATTCAATATTTAGCTGCTTATATAAATTTTCCACTGATGCGTACCCTCCAGAAGCAAGCTGTCATTATCTCAATCCAATTTTTGAGTGTGATTGTGAACTCTGAGCAGTTCGTTAACCTCACATTCAGTTTATTGGTTAACTTTGAAATATCATCGACTAAATTTTTATGATCTGAAAATTTTCAATGGCTATGAAAAAAGTGCAAGCTATTTGGTTCAACATGCCAATGTTGGATTTTGGCTACTTTAGAAAACAAAAAAACTTGAACCGATTACCATCGATTCGACATTGCTACTGTATATCGATCGATTGTTATGTACTCTGGTTTCCTCACCTAATTGATCCCGTTCTTTATTTGCCTCCTGGGGTTTTTGTTGCACAAACCCGACTCATTCGTCCTGGTCGATTTTCATCGTTATTCGTCTTCTTGTCTACAGTTGCATTATCTGCATATTTATTGATTATTGATACAATTGCAATGTCCTTGTCAAAGCCGCTGAGCTATCCATCGCAACGAGCAGTACTGCGACATATAAATGAAGGAAGAAGGTGAGTGATCAATAGTTCTTTCTCTCTCAGAAAAACAGCAAACCCGTTCGAAGGTAATGTTGTCGGCTTTCGCTGGTCAAGTATAGCTAACAATGCTTTCTAATTAGTTTTACAATGCTTGGTTTAACTTCCCAGCCCCCCCCCCCCTTGTTTCTCAGCCTTCTCAATCTGATTTCTTTCTACAGATTTGAAGTTCAACGAACGATTCCATCACTCCGTCGTCTCGAGAAGGAACTACCTCTTCAGTTGGATAAACTAGAGCTGGCACCCTTCTCCATAACATCCAATGACCTTACCTACACCATCAATGCCATTAAATGCCCAACAATCCCCTATGACGTTGATATCACGTGCTTATCTCAGGAACAACAGGAGAAACTGCAAGAGGACATTATGGATATGTCCCCCGGAGACGTCCGGATTTCATCAAAGTTTCATGAAAGAACGGTAGTCGGATCCCAGCATATCACGTACTCGAGACATTATCTCAGTTCTATGGAACAGAAGGAGAATGTTGATGAAGATTTCCTGGATAGTTTGAGAACAACGCTTCTACCTTATGAGTTAATCCCGATCCCTCTAACCCGAGAAAACTGGATTTATCGGATTCAACTAACCGTCAAATGTGCAGACAGGGTGCATAGAGAAATGGTGGAGTACACGAAAGGATTTCATGTCGCTATGAAATATCTAATGGCAAAGTTTTTCATGGGGAGAAAAACAATGCTCCGAGTGGCTCATTTTATCATCAGCCCAAGATATGATGACTGTTGTTTTCGGCTTCCAGAAGGATGGAAAATCATAATTGGTACTCTGCGTATCATGAAAAGTGCGGCGGAAGTAATAAGCGAATTTGAATCGGTTATCGATGATAGAAGTTTTCCACTGAAGAAGTTTGAAAGCGATCTCATGGGCTACTACGAGTCACGTGGTCATCCCAAAGTGGTCAGTGCGCAAAAAGTGATAATAGTCGGAGGATTCATTTCTAAGAGGGGCTTCAGTCGGTTCGACCATCGACGTATGCACTTTGATCATGTTTACACCATGAACTTTCCTCACTTCCTTCGTGTCAAGAACCACTTTGTTTACAGTTTTCACACAGCGGGAACTCACTACTCATACAATGTGGAAAATCAACGGACTGTAGAAGGTCTCTTGAAATATTTAAGGAAATGTGGCAACACTCGAGTACAAGTTTTTGACGAAAAGTATGTTAAGATTTTGAAACATTATACATTGAATTTACCTTTCAGACTGGGCCGATTGGGCAAATACATCGTCATCCATTGCGATGATAAATATGGAGAAGTTCACATTTTTGGTAAAGCTGGTGTTTTGGAGAAAAAAAGATATGTCAAATTTCCGACTATCAACTTTAAATTTGTTTTGGGGTTGTCTTATTAAAATTATGGGTGTTTCATTTGCGTTGAATTTTGACCTTAAATAAATCAATGAGTAACTCGGCATTGTAGCAATATGGAAAAAGTTCACACAAACCGCGTTTGCGTGTTGGACACACTCACCATGGTATAAAATGCAAATGCCCAATACAGTCTGAAGAAAATAATAATTTTGGAAAGACATCCCGTTTTACTGCCAGAATTTTGAAGCGGGCTGAATTTCGATCGTACTTTCAGGCATTGTTCAAAGTTCAAAAAGTCCAAATAGATGGTATATAATGATCGTCTAAATTACACTAGATGGTGCTCGATCCTCAATGAGTCGTTTTTTTTGAGAAAAATTCCACTGTTGAAATATCTTGCTCAAAGAACATTCGAAAAATTCACTTTCAAATTTCCCTCGCTATTTTTTTCCGAAGAAAAATTTGCGCTGGTCGTATTCTCTATCATTTTTTTCAATGTGATTGAGGTGGGGGATAAGAATGAAGAAATGTACAATACACTTGATATTCTTATCGCTGCAACTAACGAAAATGAAAATTAAGACAAAAAAGACGGAAGGTACAGAAGAGAACCGAAAGTTGTCATTTATCATTTGTATCTAAACGCCACATTGTTTGTAGGGTAGTGTATTAGGTGTATAAAAAATGAGAAAAAAGGTAAATAAAAAAAAGAGATGAACAATGAGATGAAAAGTTTGAGAATATGTTGAGTGTCTCAAAATAATTCCGTAATTGTTCCGGGGAAAAACAGTAAAAACTCACGATTAATTAAGGGTGATGACGATAATTTTGTCGAAATTTTAGAGGTAAATTTAATAGATTTCGAAGAGCTGAACAAGAGTTAAAATCTTGCACGGAACTATGTGATGGTATCAAAAATTTGTTCAGAACTAAATTCCAGTTTGCTTTACAACCGCGAAAAGTTTTGATTCAGAAAGCAAGGCGCCGGAGTGCAACCTATAAAGTTGTAAGTTTTTTTTGCATGAATACAAATTTTGTCGTTTTGATAGACATAGGTCGCTCCGCATTTTTAAAAAGTTTATTTATACAGTTTGATGATGTTTCCAGACGTATCAAAATACCCTATTTTTGTTGGGTCTTCTGAACTGCATCACCTTCACTTTCCGCATCTGTAGGATTCGAATGAAGGTCCTGAACTATAGACTTGTTCTGATCGTCAAATTAAACGGACGGTCTTCAAAACAGTTCTGGAAGAGTAGGATCACATGTCATTTTCCCTATTCAATCAGTTCCAAATTCCTTGAATGTAGACAAACACCACAGACACATAAAAGAAAAAAATGATAAGAAGTTCAAATGGAAAGGGGAACGAATTCTTCAATCGTCTTTCTTGATGCATCACTTGATTGTGACGATGAGATGAATGATAATTAAAATATTTCATACTTTGACATTAAGAAAAAAAGCCAAACCATGGCCACGATAAATAAGAAGATATGTAAGGTCAGAAAATTATATTCGTGTTACCGGAAGTGATAAGTTTCACAAGTGATGGTGAAAATATGATTGATGGATTTCTGTCGACAAGATGACTATAAAAGGAGAGACTATCGTTCATATTGTACTTGCATGCGAATCTTTTATCTAAAAGGTTCTGTGAAATTTTTGAAAAATGTTCTCCAGAATTTCACCATTTCTACTTCTTATTATTATCTCCTTCTCCACTTTCTCATTTGTCTCTTCTAACCCATCAGCGCTCGTCAAAGATCAGAAAATCCTCAAGATGCCACTGATGCTTCTACCACCTACCCACACGACTGATACAGCAACTATTACCACCTCCCACATTACAACAATGAACACCGCCAATCTATTCAACAAATCGACAACTACCAAGGAATCCACCGTTAAATCAAAATTCACCGAACAAAATGCAATTGCATTGGACAGCTCCAACATTATACTGATCATAATGGTTATTTTTGGTGTTCTTATGTATTGTTCATGTTTTTTCTATTTAGTGAGCAACCGTACTAAACTACCATTGAATCTTGTTATTACTCATCTTCACTATGCTAAAGTCTGATTCTTGACCATTCAAATGAATTTGTGTTCACTATTGAAAAAGTACACAAAACACGGTAAATTTTTCTCGTTCTTATCGTGTTTAAATTATCATTAGCTTTCAATTTCGAATTTCCTCCACATTCTCGACTGAATATTGACAGCTCGATTATTGACAGTCTTTTTTTCGTTCGTTTTTAAGCTGTTATCTTATTTTATCAACTTTCCGCCATGATACCAAAAAAGAAATAGGTCGGTAATAAACGGAGGTATAAAGAAAACTGGAGAAAATGCTGTCAATCATGCCAGTGAAAACTAAATTGTAGTGAGCTGAGCTCCACCTGTTTTTCAAGAATAAAAAAAGAGTCGAGGCACTGATTTGCAGTCAACATTTTCAATCTTCAAATGTTTTCACTATTTCGGTTTCGTTCCTATAACCAATTTTTTCCAGATTGAAAGAGACACAGTTCAAATATGGGAATTCTACTCTTCGTGTACCTTTTGTACACTCTTATGCAATTCCGCTCAGCTGAAAAAGTTACCGAAGAAAGTCTTTATATGATGTCGGACCTAACGAAGACGATCGTCGGATACGATGGTAGACTTGTCTGCCCATACAGCAAAGAGTTCTGTGCTATAGTTTTCTACATGGAAAGCGATAGTCCAACCACGTAGGGAGTTGTGAAAATAAAACGAATTTGTATTTACGGCTTTCAGATTTCTCTCTTTTTTTGACGAAGAGTTAAAAATGGTTTCCCTCCAGTGTACAAATAACGGTATTTTGAATCACAACGCCCATGTTGTGTTGACCGGAGGAGATGGATTTTACGATGTAAGTCTCAGTAATAGTAAGAAGCCTGCCCATATGTCACAATATATCACGACTGTCAAACTGATGAGGAACGTAGTCGAAATTCAAACAGAATACATCTAGCACAAGATTTCTTGAAACCAGTGAAAATCGATACATTGTAAGTAATACCCTGACATACTGTAAGTACCACCCCCGATAACGACATTTTTCCAGGTGGGAGAGAATGGCGTGGAACATGAGCCTCATTTTGGAAGAGGAGCCAACTTGTGACACTAAGTCAGTCAAACATCTTGAAGCGGACACATTCAGAAACGATGGCCTAATCAACGCAGATGTTCAGGATTGGCTTTATGGTTATCATTCTTTCACTGAACATAGACTTCGTCTTGATGACAGTCTACGCTTTGAGAATGTGACCCGCATGGAATTGTATCCATTTACGGCAAAGTGCTTCAAGTCATTGTTGATGTAATATTAACAAGAAGTTAAAAGGGAAACTGACCATTATTTCTTCGTATTTGCTCAAATTATTATCTTCAAACCACCGTCGTTTTATTTGTTGTCCTTCTGAAAAATGACAATTAGTGTTTGAGGAATGAAAATTTGATAGATTTTCCTTTTCTTTTTCTCCAAAAAGAATTGCTGGTTTTCCGGCATTTCGTAAAATCGAGAAAGCTTTTTTTTTTTGAGTTTCCTCTGTCTCTGAGCTTCCAATTGTATTTCAGTTAATATCCTTCATAAATTTTGTAGATGACTTATTTGTTTAGTTTAGTTTTGAGTTTTCGATGAAGCGAAAACGAAAGAAAAAAAATTGATATCGGATATTGAAAAAAAGGAGAAGGGAAGAAAAAGATTCCGCGAAGAACAACGGAAAAAAGCATTTTGATTTTCGAAAGAATTGCTCTAAATTGAGCTTGACTCCGCCCAGTTTTCCTTCTATATAAAATGAAAGCAAGACAACTTAAAATAGAGAATGTTCATATTTGATAGTTTTTTTGCTTTAAAATTAGCTTCCCTAAAAGTTTCATCGGCTCTATTCGACTTTGATGGCCCCAAGCAAAGTTTCACGGCGCCGAAAGTTTTTATGGCCTCTAAAAAATGAAATATGGCCCAGAAAATCATTTCGGCCTCAAAAAATCAAATGTGGCCCAAGGGTAGGTCAGAAAAGCTTTACGGCCCCAAAAAAATTAATGATCCCAATAATTTTAGCCGACTAGAATTACCCGCTCCCCGATTAACTTTGTTGAGAATTTCACTTGAATGTGCTTTAGTATGTGTTTCTAAAGTATTCTGTATAAAAAAGAGTATTTTAAAACCATCAAAGTGTTGATAAAAAAGATTAGTTCTAGCCGTCTAAAATTATTGGGGCCATCAAAACTTTTTTGAGGCCATAAAACTACTCTGACCTACCATTGGGGCCACATTTAATTTTTTGAGGCCATATTTAATTTTTTGCGGCCATAAAAACTATCGGGGCCATGAAACTTTTGCTTGGGGCCGTAAAAGTCGAATAGAGATGTTTCTTCTTTTATTTCTTTTCAACACAACATTAGAAAATGAAAAAATCTCTTCTTCACCTACTGTACATTCTGTACACCTTTCTACAATCTTCCACAACTGAGCAAGTCACGGAAGATAGTCTCTTCAAAATGAGTGACGACAGCGAAACGGTAATGGGTTACGATGGCACCCTCATCTGTCCAAATCGCAAAAAATTTTGTGCGCTTATTTACTACATTGAAAGTGACATTATACCACAGTGAGTAAACTAGGTAAGGTAAAAATGTAGGGATTGTCATTGTTGTTGCAGCATGTTATCATCATTCGATGAGGACTTGAGAATGATACCGCTCCAATGTACCCACACCGGGATATTGCATCATAACGCTCATGTAACAATGGAAGGGGGAGATGGGATACTGGATGTGAGTTATAGTAATGTTCAATCAAAAAGTTATCTTAATAGTAAAACTAATAAAATTACTATTTCATAATGATTAATCAATTGTTAGAGGCTCCGACCAAATTTTTTTCTGGTTTTCTTATTGGGCTACATTTTTGACAAAAGAGTACAACAGTGTGATTTGCGATGTTACTGAAGTCTGAAAAACGAAATCTAGAAGATTCTAGAAATGGAAATCTCTACCTCTGAAATTGCAGGAAAACTACGAACCTCAAGTAACCATCTATCATGACTGCTGGGGTGGGGCATTCTGCGATAGCTGCATCAATCAATTACGTCGAGCCCAGGACTACTTGAGACGAGTCCACATAACAACATTGTGAGCTGTTCCGACATATTCCTTCTTTGAACCTTTTATTTTTTCAGGTGGAAAATGCAATCGTGGAACATGACTCTCGATCCACTCGGTTACCATCCCATTAATAGTAAGATTGATGAAATACTTCGTCCATATTGGTTCAAAGACAGTAAGACTGACAACAAAGATCTGAACGATTGGATTCATGGAAAAGAGGTTTTCGATCGGAAACATCTTCTCAAAGATGATAGCCTCCGTTTTGATAATGATGTCCCTCATTATACCCTCACTCCCCTAATAGGTATTAAGGGTTAGATCGAATTTGATAGAAACTGTTAATTTTAGCGCTAACTTCATTTTTAGGTCAGGAACTTTTAGGAATATTTACAACGCAAATCACGCATTACTGAGGACATATTTGTGTACTTCTAGTGGACAATCATAGTTTATAATAAGAAGTAGAAAACGTCTTGCGAAGCAGTTCAAAACCCTAAAGTACGACTTGAGGCTTATTTTCAATGAAGTGAGGATACTATAAAGTATTTAATTGTATTTTTGTAACTAAATAAAACCCACGTCGACTTTATAAGATTTACAACCTCAGCTGTATTTTTTCTCAATTGTTAGCCATCCTAGGAGTGGTTTTGTAGAATTAATAACATTTGTGAAATACATTGTTGTCAATAAATTTGGGCTTTTACTTTTTTCTTCAATTTTATAACTGAAATATGTATTTTTATATCCCATAGTGTCTGAAATAGTGAAAATACACTCAATCGAGCGGAGTCTGAGGGATTAATGAGTCTTCAATCAAAAGTGTAACTTCTGATAAGTGAAATTTCTGATGAGTTCGAATTGACTCCATGTTCATATACTTCATTTTTTCACATTCCTCTCAGAAATATATGATCAAAATAAGACGAAACCCAATTTTATTTAAATACAAATAGTTTCTCTTTGAAAATTACCAGTTTTGCTCAATTTCTTTTTTCTTCAATTCTTCAATACTTTTTTCTTCGTGAAGTCGAACACTATCATCGAAAAACAAGTTAGACCGATTTTTCACGTCAATCCCATTGTACCAATCCATCAAGTCTTGATCTTCTTTGTTTCCTCTGTAGTATTTTGCTCGAATGACTTGTGGTTGAATGTAAAACCACCGATTATGCCCTCGATCAAGATTTACTTTATATTGTAGTGTGGTCCATCTAGAAACAACACACACTTCAATTTGAAAAAATATAAGTTGGTGCTTACTTTTTCTTTATTGGCACATGAGGCAGCAGAAAAATTGATTGAGAAATTTTGCCGCTTCCAACGCAATCGTGATAGATGTGGATGGTAGGATCATAATTGTTCTGAAGATTTGATTATACTTTTTTGTATTTGGTAAAAGTTCAAAACTCAAAACTCACATCAAAAGGGCCATCTCCACCTTCCAATATAACGTGTGCATTGTGGTAGAGAATATTAGTATTTGTACATTGGAGCTTCACAAATTTTAAATCTTCATCTGCGCCACTGCAAGTTCTACAATTCTGAAAAAAATGTTTCTCATATTTCTCAACTCACAGAGTGTCAGCCTCATGATAAAAAATTACAGCGCAAAAACCTTGACGAATTGTACATTCTAAGGCACCATCGTAACCAACAACTGATCTATTGTCGCTAACCAAAGCGAAAATACTTTCGATAGATACTTTCTCGGCAATAGTGTGGAGTATTATAAAAGGAAAAACAAGAAACTTCATATTAAGGTTTTTACCGTTTATTGGAAACTTTCTCGTCTCAAATTTTGACTTCAGTATGACAATGTACTTTTCCTTATCAGTAGTTAATTTTTTTCCCTTCAGTAATTGAGTGTTTCATGCATATTTTTTCAGCAGTATGCAGTTTTGAAGAACCGTGAGATTTGGTTTGTCCGAAATTCTGATTTTAGAGTGACAAAGTAAGTGGTTCTGAAACTTCCAGCAACAGTATAATGCGAAGCTTCCAGATTGATCTCGTGAGGGATCTTATCTAGAAATATTGTGTTATCCTCTGTTTGTTTAAACTTGGTCAATAAATACAATACAATTATCTAAATTATGAATCAAACAAAAGGACCCTTTATTATTGAGAATTTGTATGTCTGATGATTGTTTGCGATAAGAATATCTGGTAGTCTTTGAGAGAAGGTATTGGTATATAGTAAGAAACATATTGATATAAATATGCACAAGAGAATGAAATACATTTTAACTGAATAAGAAGAACTTTTGAAAAATTAGTGTATTCATAATTTGATGATATGATATTTTCCGTAGAAAATTGAGATTCTTTCAATAACAAGTGTGAATTGGAGGGATTACTCAATATTAACAAACGAGATATTAGCGGCCCCAAAAACATATTTGAGATGAGCCACAAACTTTTTATGACACTCATCGAGGTCCTCGGTGTAGATGTGCGTCATAGGACTCGCATAGTAGAAATCGGTCCTGAAAGAATGAGATAATGCATTGAAATTATTATTGTCAACTTACTCAATAGCCACTGGAAGGCCTCCAAGTGACTCCTTCTGTTCAATCTCGTCGAACATGGTGAAATGTTCCACAATTTTGAATCCTTCTCTTGCGCCTTCAGCACCCTCAGTTTCAAAAGTATTTTCAGTTATTCCGTGACGGACCTCAAAAACCACATTTCGAACAACTCCCTGGAATCCTAGAGCCATCATTGGATGCGAAAGAGATGCCATCACCCTGAAACAAAAATGTAGTAGACAGCTTCATGACCATTGAATAAACTTACAGTGCAGTTAGGCTACTTTTGCGGCCGATGTCCCGTCGGACAACTGATGGATTGTTGGTTGAGAGGATTGGGAATCCTTGCAGGTCCCGTTGTTCTGGAGCACGATGAACAGGGAAACGAGGTTGGAAAAGTGAAAGATGTTTAACTGGCGGTGGACCAGCATCTTTGTTGAGCCGAGCACTTCTACGTGTTGGAGCGGGAGGGACGGAGGCGGCACCCGTCTTTTTGGAAATAGCGGTCTTATTTGGAACGGACTGCTTTGGAGCCCGTTCTTTCTTTGGTGCTACAGAAGCCTTCCTTGAAACTATCTTCTTTGCAACAGGAACAGTCTTTTTGGCTGCTTTTTTTGTAGCAGACTTCTTTGGTTCTGTCCGTTTTGAAGCCGTCTTTCTGGGTGTGGCTGATTTCTTTGGAACCTCCTTCTTGACGTGGGCAGCAGTTTTCTTCACGGCGGTGACCTTCGCAGAAACGGCTTTCTTTTTAGTTCTGGTTTTAGGAGCCTTCCGTGTGGTGGCTTTCTTCGGTGTAGCAATTTTTGGAGAAACAGCTGCGATTTGTTTTGAATTCTTGTTTTTTCTACTGGCGGCCATTGTGATCAGCAAACGAGGAGGTATGGAGAACTGAAAGCAAAAACTATTGAATGGCGAAACTAGGAATGGGGATGCGGAACAGTAACAGAAGGAACAATATAGTTGGAAGCAACGGAAAACAACAACGTGGATGAACGATAATGATTGAGAGGGAACAAAGAACAACGGAGTCGAGAGGCAAGCATAATACAAAGACGAAAACGAGATAAAACGTTTTATGGGATGAGATTGTCCACAAACCCTTCAACGTGTCACCTCATCCATCAATTTGACAAACAGAAGGCCAGACAGATCAACCAATGTATGGTCTGGGAATGCTCCACTTGGTTTTACACTGGATTCACCAGAACAACTGTTTATGTTAAAAACACTGCTGAGCGTTTTCTCTACAAGAATAAATATCAAAATCTTTTGAACATGAAATAGGGTTTCTCGGTAAAACTAGAAATCTAATGTTAGAACTTTTTTTTCAGTTTCTTGATTCAATCAAAGTATATAGAAACTTTGAAAAAGAAAATTAAAAAAATATTTCAAATCTTTCGGAAGTTTCGAAACACGATTTTTAGTACATTTCACCTTCCTATTTGTATTTGAATAAGGGATTCCTCTAAAAAAGTAAAATCAGCACTGATTCAACCATGTCTTTTTTAAAGGGGCAGTGAACTATTCCTAGAATTTGGAAATTTTCCCACTGGTTCAACGTCGAATGCAGGATTAGAAAAAAAATTTCCTGGACCTATACTCAAAAACATCTCTGAATTGAGTTACGATCCATCAAATTATTTTTTTGGAATAGTTTACTACCCTTTTCATAAGAACCGAATTGGTTGTTATGTTCAAGTTTCTTCAATGTTGGTTTTTATACCAAATCAAAATGTATTTGGCAGAAAAAAAACTCACCTGAATCACTTCCTTGTACCTTGAAAAGCTAAACTCACAGTTGACTCCACGTTTTTATTATGGCTTCATGTGAAAATATCTATTCGAACTTTCCATAATTGTAATAAAACTTTGAAAAATTCAAATATTTGACTCTTACTGAGGTTTAGGCTTTATTTGAAAAATTTACCATTTGAAAAGAATAAAGAACCGCCAAAAACACTTACCGCTCCGCGACCGCAACGCGGCAGAGAGTGTAAAGCCCACCCTTGCTCTGTCTGCGCTTCCCACCACCGCCAATGTCTGATTCTCTCTCTTTCTTGTTCACCCATCTGCTAGCCTTTCGGCAGATTTACATCAAAAAAGAGAGATGTCGTTTCTCAGATTTGTAGGTATTCAGTTTGCAATCTCAAATGAACAGAGAGAATATGCGTTATCAGGGGATGGAATAATATGAATAAAATGTTTTCATTTCATGGGAATGAGGCTTTATTTTTTGTTGAAGACAAAACAATCAGGAAAATGAAAATTTATCGGCAATGACTAAAATCATTATAATTATCACTGAAATGTTATTTTCCACATTTGGAATGTATGGAAAAAAAGCAAAAACAAAAGCTTTGGGTGCATTGGAAATATTTCGGACCAGTTAAAAAAATATCAACCAGTTATTCATGGAAATGTATTATTTCAGACAGATTAAAAAGCTTTGAATCAGTTTTTTGAACTTAGAAATAACTTGTTTTATGACTGCCCGTTGAAATATTAGGATACAGTTATCAGACTAAAGACCGGAAAAAAGGACACTAAAAACCGGAAAAAATGTTCAGAACAACTAAAATTAAACTCATAGGGAGAGCAACAACCGATGTCAGTGCCGCGTGCGTTCCTAATTCACATTTCACGTTTTGATAGTCGAAATTGTGAGTAAAATGAAATACTTGAAACTAATTGATGTTTGAAATCGTGGTGATGAACTATTATGAGTACAATGCTTTTTGAATAAAATGCCAAAACCCCGGATTAGAAACAAATAATTTTTAGAAAAAATAATAAACAGAGGGCTTTTTATCAGACACAGTGGCAGAAAGTGATTTTCAGTTAACAACTCTACTCAAACATGCCAACGATTGTGAATAATTCCCAAAGTTTTTGAAAATCAACATTTTCTCCGGGCTCCAGAATTCCACACGATGTGAGCGTAAATATTGTTAATAGTTCAAAGAGACTTCATAAAAAGTGTGGGTCACTTTGAATTATCTGCTCCTTATGATATGGACGTCGGAGCACATTGTGGTACGTTCAGCACATTAGCCATAATTTGGCTAAGAATGATAATAGTTTATTTGATGAAGGGCTGAAACCACTCACTCATAAAATTAAAAATGGGTTAATAAGTGTTATGTTTTAAGAATAAATGTTTTTCAAGATCACAAAGAATAGTTCCAAGACTTTCAAAACTTGAGAAATAAAGAAGCTTTACATGTTTTACAAGATGGCCAAAAGAAACTATGGAGAAAATGTTTTTTTATCAAAGCTGCTATTGTGTTTTCCTTTTTTCCAAAATTCCATTTCCAAAAAAACAAAACTTGTTTTTTCTTTTTAAAAATTTCAAATGTATCCGAGTAGTTTCTCTATCGAAAATTTTTTATTTTCTTAAAAATTGTTTGGGACGGGGTTTGTCCCCGTTACGTTTCAGCGGGACGTCCCATTTCGAACCCTATATCCAAGTCACTCTTGATTTTCTAAATAACTTTCTCCATGTCATTTCGCTCAACACAGTAATCATGAGATTCTGATTCACAATTTTTCTGCCGTCTGTTAATTCTCACTTTTTTTGAAGTACATATGTAAGAATTTCAAATTCAGAGTTCCATACACCTTCTCTATCTTGAACAATTTTTTCGTATGTTAAAATTTAATAACTCTCTTTTTTTATGAAAAAACTTTAATGATTCACCATTTTTTTGTTTCATTTCCTAACTTGCCATATTTTCTTTTCATTCAACTCGAATTCGTTCCTCATTTTTATGTGCCCTTGAGAAACCCTACCTTTCCCGAATTACTCCTCTTGAACAGTAATCCATCTATTATCTTATCTTATTTTCTGGCATTTTTTCTTTTTGTTCTTTTTTATCTGCCACTCCCTGTCTTCTATGTTTTACGACTCGCTGTCCCTTGTTTTTCAATGACAACTTTTGTGAGAGTACCGCATGCGGTTGTGTGGGTTTTCACCAGTCATGCAGGAGAACAAGGGCTGCCAAGAATACAGGGTAAATTGAGAAGTTACTATTTTCCGGTCGTTGGCTGGCTGCTTCAATAGAGACTGGGGCATCGGAGTGTGTGCGAATGCGAATTTGTAGCTTTCATACGCCCTTTCGTTTTTTTTGAATGAAACGTGCATAAGAATCGAGACTCTGAGAAAATCGAGACTATGTTTTCGAATAAACCGTTTTCGTCAGCAATGTAAAAGAATGAAATTACAATACGTAAATTCGACAAAAACAAGAATAGCGATACGGTAGCCTGAACGGAGTGGACTAATCGAGTAAATCATGTTTATTGTTCACAGATAAAATGGAGTACTTGTGACATGAATAGAAAACGGAAATGACAAAAGAGTAGATAGGAGATTAAAATACAAGCGAGATTAACGACATATCGAAGGAATGCAATGAAAATGACAAGTTATGAAATGAAAAATTAATTAAAATGTTACATCAATAATTTTTTTCAAGGTGAATGCAGAAAGATTATGTGTTTGATAAGAATATGTGAAAAGAAGTATTATAAATTTTGGAGCAATGGGTTAGAGGTAATTGTGATCACAATACATAAGGACTCAAAAAAGTTGGTTGAGGTATATGTTATGGGAACAGAGGTAATTGGGGGTCACAGGATAAGCGCGAAATTTGACTAGCAAGAAAAACTACCAAGGCATTTAGAAACCGAGAATTTACTTTGGATGGAACAAATAGAAAACAAATGATGGAAAAAATGATGGATGAAAAATGAAAAGTGACTAAGCAGTTATAACAAAAATGAAAAACAAGCCAAATGGATAAAAAATAAACTGAAGAGAATGAGCAAAGAAGAACAAAAGCCAGATAGTCTGATATTGTCATTTGTAGAAAAAAACATTCATCATCGTCCGATCGCGTTTATTATTCAACATCGGCGATTACGACGAAGCAAACGTTCCATTCTTTGCAGCCTATTTGCGACAAAATTTAGTATTCTCTCGCTCCTGGCTTGTCTGATTCTGTCATTACGTTCGCTAAAAACAGAAGGATCATTTTGATTTGTAATGTATATAACTTACTCTTCCATTTTTATAAATTGCTCGCACAGCGTTGCCAGATTTGCCACTGAGTAGTCCTTGGCTAACTCGTACAGAACATGAACGTTGTTCACTGAAAAGCGAAAATTGATAAATTAGGTCAGTGGAACACAAAAAGAATACTAGGATACTCAACTCTAATTAAACTAGCCCTTGGTTCATACAAGAAGTTAGCGAATGCTAAAACGTCTTCGTATGACTGGGTTCTGAAGAAACAGCAATGATGTTCATCTCTTTCCAATGGAGTTTTCACGTCAAAGAAAAATCTAGAGAATCTCTCGAGCTTGCTTTTTTCAAGGTCGATTTTTTGAGTATCACCGACACGAAACACAACGTCGGTATTTGTGTCAGGCTACTCCATTCGGAGATCACGACACACTGGCGTAATTTTTCGTATGTTCACCATAACCAAGACGTTGATTTTGGACTCAGGTTTCATGTGGTCACGTTTTCCAACGGGATATTCGAAATGGTTGTCCCCAATTTAAACCAACTGCACGTCATCAATGTTACTTTGTTCGTATCTACCACAACGCCCTTCATAATTTGCGTGTACTAAGATCTCGACGTGGTTGCTGGATAGTGTCATGTTTTTGCAATTCAAAATCACATTGTACCCGTCCATACGGAATGGCCTGAAAATGGAAATCTGATTTGTTTTAATCAATTTGAAACTTTTATAACCAACAAAATGAATAATCACTCACCAGGTGGTGCTGCCCAATTCAACAGTTTCTGCAGGTATGTGTCCGTTCAATGTTTCACTCAGCTTCGTCTTCAGAATGAACGCGTGTTCGAACTTGATTTCGGTTCTTTTCATGGTAAAAATGGTCAAAGTAGTGAATTTTCCCAATTGGGCGATCTCTCACTGCAAGAAAATGCCAAAAGCAGTTAGAAGGAGCTGGAGTTCAAGGAGAAAAGAGAAGCGCCAGAAAAGAAGATATTGGTACGAAATCTGTTAAAAAAACACCGTTTTTATTAATAGCGGCTTATTGAAAATTATGTTAAAATGAGTTTGAATGCTACGATACTAACATACACGTGTCACTAGAAATAAGTAAACTCGCATTTTGTTAAGCAGAAACCTGAATAGCCGTAAGCCAGATAATCGTCCGATTAGAGAAAAAAAGTTAGTCAAATCAAGGATATACAAGTGTTTGATTACACTATGGTAACTAATTTTTTTTTCTGTGGGGTTTAAAAAAACATCTTTCCATCCTATGTTTTTCAAGCTCTCACTTTTTAAAGTTCAGCCGTCATTTTTGTCCAACCTTCCAGTTTGAAAATCAATACTCTTTTCCCCTCGTGTTTCTCTCATTTGTTTTCAACTCTTCCCATCATTTCACATTTTGAATGTTTAGGTTCCCAATGTAATTTTTTTCTTTTTTTCTCATTATTATTAAATTGATTTTTTTGAATAGTTAGCAAATCCGTTTGTTTTTCTCACTTCCACAACGAATCCAACTATCCCATAGGCCTCTCTTGTATCTGCCATGGCCGCGTGGCCTAGAAATAAAAAAAACCTCGGCCATCAAACAATTTTGCACGGATTATTGTTACTATTACTGCTTTTTAGGTTTTATCGATTCTGCACCATTTTTATTGTGATAAAATGTCTTTTGAAGACCATGGGGGAAGATCCTATTCTTTTCATATGCAAATGAAAAGACTTGGAGACGAAAACGATGAACTTTTACGGACGAGATTTTTTCGTGGAAAAGATTGGTAAGTTCAATTTAAAAAATACCGATAAGAGGGAAAATTAGGTTTTTTGAAATTTTATATAATTAATTAATCTTTTCGGAAAAGCAAAAACAAGCAGTAAAAATTCATTTTAAGGATATGTGGTTTGGCAAATGATGACGGAGGAGGTCCATATTTGTATGTGGAATGCCACGATTCTCCATTTGCAAACATCAGGCTCGATTATTGTGCTCGATACGACACGCGGAGCTGCACGGATTACAACCCTGAGGTGCTCTACTCTGAATTCTTAGAACCCGACCATGGTTCTTTGCTGAAGTCTCGATTTCGTGATGAAGATGGAAAAATAACACAGTGGTTGAAGCGTGATGTAATTTTTTACATCTGGGTGCGGATTCTCCCAGCTTTAATTCTGGATGTAAAAAATGAACATATCCGAGTTACCAAACCAGATCTCGTTCAACACTCTGAGAGGCTGCGGAAAATAGTGATGACCCCAGAGAACAGATATAAAAGAACAATTTTATTGGACGACGATTTTGATCAGCTGACTGCCACGGATGCACGTGCTTTCTGCAAATATCTTTGCACTCGGCATTCTTTAGACTGTCAGTTTTTTTGTTTCTACAGTCCATTCCATCTTTGTTTTCAGCATACAGCGCTCCACGAGTTTTACGTGCAGCTTTCCAATTGGAATGTCCAGAGATAGTGCTGGCATGTGAATGGTTCCTATTACAAAACAAGCACCTGTTCGATTTTGTCGATTTAGAGCACTACGCGATTTACTACAAGCTTTACCAATTGAAGGTGAGATTGAAACCGGACATATTGCTTCATTGAAATTATTTATTTCAGCAATGGTGTAATGAGAAATCAGAAGAAGTAGAAAAAGAGAAAAAACGACAAAATGAAGAAAAGAACGAAGAGAGAAAACGACAAAAGGAAGAAAAAGAACGAGTTAAGGAACGAGCTAGAGAACGAGCCAGAGATCGAGCGAGAGAACGAAGAGCGGAACAAGCCGCTGTAGGAGGAACGGCACCAACGAAAAGAAAAACTAATCGACGGTGATTCTAGAAGTCATTGGTCAGCTCACCCGAAAACATAATATTTACAACAATTTTTTGATTCGAGTCAATTTCCTGATATATTTTTAATTTTAGTACATATATCACTAATGCATTGACATTCAATACTAGTTTGTGAACATTATTTTAGATTTCCAGTGTTTCACCTGTTTTCATTTTCTCAGTTTTCCGTACCCTGCAATATTTTTTTTTCACCTAGTCCTCCAGATTTCGGTCTTTCAACTGATTCTCACCCAAAATTTCACATTCCATATTTGTCCATTTTCCTCTCAGATTCCCTTGATCTCTTTTTTTTTGCAAAGATTTTTTATCAATATTGAAACTAAACCAATTTTAGTTTAATTGCAACTTTTTGAGTTCGAACTATTTGTAATGTTTCTGATGTTTTTTGTTTCTCAACAGAGATAATTTTCTTTTAATTAAAACTCTACCTGAAAACCTCGGTTCTTTTCTGTTCTACGTTATTATTTGTCACTTGTTAGTGCCCCCAATGCAGGTGTTCATTTTTCTCTACATAGAGTTTTACTCACGAATGCTCTCGTGTTGTTAGAGAGCACACGCACTTTTGCTCACAAACACACAACACTCACGTCGACCGACCGGTCAAAGCGAGCAACCAAAAATTGTTTCTGCGTCTGTGTCTCTTCAGAATAGACATATTTCGCGAGAAAAGAGATGTACTGGACGAGGCACATTCGCTCCAAACTGGCAGACATCGAAACACCGATGACATCGGCCTTGGCAGTGGCGTGTTCACTATGTATTGTCTGCGTCTCTTCTTTTCCTTCACAGAAAGGAAAATGCATCAAAACGATAGAGACGATGGCAAGATTAACATACTGCGACGGCGGAATAATCTACTACAGCTCTCTACAATAAACCAAACATAGAAACGATTATAGAACAGAAAACAATATTAGGCGCCTAAAAACAGCTGGAGTTTGCGCCACCGCACTTCTGTTCAAATGTAGCAAAAATTGAAATGAATATAATTGATGAATATGGAAATAATTGAATCGGTAATTCTAAAAAATAGTAAATTAACGACTCCACTGTGAAATATATTTTCGATTCAGAAATTGATACGGTTAATATTATAGTTAAGAAGATAGCAACCGCAAAAGAGAATTTCTAAGAGGCACAAACTAGAACGCATTTTTTGAAATTATGAGACTTATTATGATAATGGAGATAAATTTTCAGTTAGGAAAAAGTCAAACGAAAATATGATTCAAGATTTCAAATTTATGGGGGCACGTTTCTTGGTGGGTTTCGATTCGACCTCATCTTCTTGGCTGGAACACTTCTTAGTTTTTATTGGCGTAGCAGGTGGTCTTTCTGTGGACTCTGGTGCAACAGCTTCTTGATTTGTTCGACTGCACGATGGCTTGGCTTCTTCTTTGTTTTCTTCCTTAATCTCATCTGAAGTCGGGCCAATCATAGAACGGATTTCCTCAACTGTTAATCTTTCTTCTAGATCAACACACAAAAGTCGGCGAACGTAATCAATCAATTTCCCTCTGATTCAGATTAGTCCAAGGGTATACAATCTCTTCTGCAGCTGCTAAAACATCTGCAGCACGACCAGACGCTTCCGTGTACCCCGTGCAGACGCTCCCGTGTACCCCGTTCCTCTTGTCTTATTAGAACCAACTTGGCGACGAGAAAGACCAAAATCAGAAATTTTATGTTTGTAATCTTTGTCTAGGAGCATGTTAGAAGGTTTCACATCTCTATGAACAATATCACAGTTATGGATAGAATTCAATCCACAAATAGTTTCACGGAAGTATCTGAGAGCCAAATGAGGAGCAAACCCATTAGATGAGATGTGATTTGAGAATTTGCCGTGTGGAGCTAGCTCAAGAAAAAGGCTTATCGATTTCACGTTATTCTCTAAATCATGACAAGCTGAACCCAGAAAATTGATGATATAGCGAGGTTGTCGAGACTCAGCTGCTGCTAAAATGAGTTCTTTATGTAATGTCTCCACTTTTTTGCCTCATTATATTGCTCATCATTTTTGGCACGGGTGGCTTTCACAGCATATTTGATATGCGGATATTGAACGGAGGTTACTCTATACACTTGACCAAATCCTCTTTTACCAGTGGGATGAGGGTTTCTAAATGAGCTGAGGTTATATATGGCAGCAATGAAACACATATCTGACAGGAATGTTATCCATAAAAATTTTCAAATAGTATTTTATTCAGATATTTGGAACTAGTTATATTTTGATACCCGTAAATATTTTTTCTTCTATTACCTGTAAAACTGTGATGTTTTTTTTCAAATATTCATTCATTTACATTACTTTAGAAATTGTATGTCATTCCGGTGCAATTCAAAATTCACATAATAAAAGCAAGTTTAATTTTTCACAAAGGCTGAAGTATTATTCGTTTCACTTTCTCAAAATAAGAAATGATCTAAAAAACAAGTTCAGAAAAATCACAATTTTAAAAAACAACTCCACTCAGAAAAAACGGCTTTATATCGATAAAAGTGTGATATTCTAGACATAGGTTGCATCTTTCTTGAAACATTTTTGAGTTTATAAACTGTTTGCAAATAAGTAGTTTGCAAGTCCGCACAAATTCAAAAATGAAAAAAAAAATCTAACAACATTTCTTTATTCTTGTCAGAGTTTTTTCTTTCAGATAGTGTCTCCCTTGTGATTGTATAATGGTTAACATAATTGCACTAGTTTATTCCAGTCTGAAGAATGGTGTCTGTGAATCAAAATGATAAAGGAGGATACAAAATAGGTTAGGGACAAGACACCCCAGTTGACTCTAGATTAATAATAGCGACGAAAGCCGAAAAAGAGAAGAACGAGGTGAAACTTTGGAATACTAGGAACAAGACACTGTGCTTTTGATTAACGTTTTGATCAAGAAATTTTGTTGTGATAGTGAACATGATTGAACTGCATAGTTGCATGTTGTACAGTTTTTTACTTATATTCCTAGCTCAAAGTTTTATACTTAAACCTTTTCCATGTTTTAATAGCTTTTTCACACTTTTCTTACCATCAAACATCGTTTTCCAAGGTCAAGAGAATGCATTTTCGTGGAAGTTTTCCATGGAAACCCGACAGCGGAAAAAATCTAATGAGAATAGAATGATGTATGCAAAATTGTGTTTTGAAAGTGGTCTTCTGCCTTTATGCAAGTTAGAATACGTTTCCTTATTTCTGCACTTTGGCCAAAACACAAAATTGAACACAAGATTTGTGGATGATGTTTTCATACATGATTACTTCTGCAGTATCCTATAGGTGTTAAATATATGTTCTTATTTGAAAACCCGAATCCCACAAATTTTACTATAACTACTTTATTGATATGAGGTTCCAAGCAATAGGAGTGAAAATCAAAATTTCCCAAATAAATTGTGGATTTAAAAAAAAACGAATTTTCAGAAATGACATTTTCAGATCAAACGCCAGCGACTCTTCCACACAAGAATCCTCGGACTGCAGCATACTGGGTTTTATTCGCACCACAAGTCATATCATCGACTTTTCCATGAAGTGTGCCGGGGTTTTTCTCAGTCCAAATAATAATGCAACTTTGCGTCGCACCATCAGCAGTAACACCGTCCGGGTTGTTTTCAGACCATTTATATCCATCTAAAGTGGTGAGGTACAAGTCAGTTTGCGTGAATCCCTAAAATAGAAATATTTGCTTGAAATGTCGGATTGGGGAAATCCAACATTGATTCCAGCGCACGCCGGCTCGGCTACTTGCGCCGTCGTCGAACAATCGTTTTTGCGATTTCCGGATATCCAAAACATGTTTGCTCCATAAGTATCCTTCAAATTGTTTACTTCACCTTGAGCTAAAAAAATAAACTTAGGAGATATCTGAAAGCTTCCCTATATACCAGCAACAAAAATCCGTTCTTCTTCCGTTTCCAACCCAGACAAAACTCCTTTATAGGTTCCGGTGCATATCTCAGCTGCTTCGTTATAGGTTAACAAAGTGGTAAGAGTGGCGTACACATAAAGACAGTATTCTCCTTTTGGGCGGACGAATTTTGTGAAGCCAGGAGGGCACAAACGTGTTACTGTAAAACTTTGTGATTACATCAGTACAATATCCTTGTTTTACCACCACTACAGTATCTCTACATCTTTTCCAACTTTAAATCTCTCAACTCGACTCACCATTATAGGTAAAACTAATTTCCTTTGTTTGATAGGAAACAGTGTATTCGAACGACATCAAAGGATACCGAGGATCATAAATAGTCATGTTGAATGGAAAAATGTCTACAAATTCAACCGAGCACATCTCATCAGAACTTGTCCCGTTTGTCTGAAAGCAATCGACTCAATCACAAGGTCTCCATTGTCATTGAGGTCACCTTGAGAGCCACATATGAATCCGAATACCAATCCAATTGCTCCACAGTTAAAACAGTGTTGTAGTTGTAATTATAACATACTCCATTTTCGAATAGAGACATAACACAGTATAATGTGGCATAGCAGTGTGACATACACATGTGATTGTTATCGACAGCAATTGAGGTATAATCATCGAAAGATACAAAGCTAGAGGGACGACCCCAAAATGTCCTCATTTTATACTCAGCATACTATAAACGTATATTCAGCTAGTTTGTTGTGAACCTTGAACTTACCAAAACACTTGTCATCATAAGCAATAACAAAATAGCAATATTCATATTCATTTTAGGAAAGGAGCTCCGAAGAAACTCACAATCCGATTAGAAAGGAAATGAATAGAATGAAAGCTCCGACAATAAGAGTGAAAATTCTGGCGGAGCTCCGAGAGGAAATGAAACATATTATTGTTTTCCAATAGCAACGAAAAAAAACGTCTTCAACATTAAGCCTTAAATCTAGTCTTGATTCGATAGACTATACTATTGTTCACAGAATTGTGGGCTATTCGGAGGTATTACCGGCACCAGGAATTTGTATGTTTTGGCTGTTAGGGCTACAGTTACCGACGCAACTACAAATTATATGGTAACCTTACTTGAGCAGTTTATCTCAACTCATATCAATTAAGATCATGACACGTAAAAATGGAAATCGCGAATAAAACAGATAATGTTGAAAAATGGAAAGTAATGATCACTGAAAATATGATGGGTTTCTGCTACTTCCGGGAGTATTTGTTGAACCGGATTGTTGAGATTCTGAGGTTCCAAATCCCATGTTTAGTGGTGTGTCGTAGGAAGACGTTTGAAGATGGCTAGCTAGTCCAGAGTATATTTGAAACGCTTGCAACGCATCAGGACCTGAGATAGAGGCCGATGGTAGCATTTGAGCCAGCTGCTGGGGATTGGATTTTTTCTTGAAATCTAATTTTTTAGCTCTTTTCTCCTTCTTCTGCGGTTGGAACTTGTAATCTGGATGGTTCTGCAATGAAAAAACAAGATTCATTGAAGTTCACCAGCAAGAATTACCTTCTCATGTTCATTTTTCAATTTCTCCGCTTCTTCACAAAACGGCCTCTTCTGTTCTTCTGACATCAATTTCCAACCTTCTCCTAGTTGCTTGCTGATATCCGAGGGTTTCATACCAGGCTGTGATTTCAGCAATTCGCCACGTTTCTGTCTACACCAAATCATAAATGGATTCATTGGTCGTTTGACATGATCAGCAGGTTTTCGAGCTGCGTGGGAGTGCTGAAAAAGAAAACTTTGTCGGCTGATTGGGATAAAAATACTTCAATCCAAAGTATCAGTCTGAGTCATTCCTTTCAGTGAATTCTCGACATTTTATTTTCACATTTATTTCGGGAAAAGAATTGAATTACATAAAGTAGCGTAGAAACTCTAAGTACATGTGTTTCAGAACTTCTAATCGCTCCGGTGTATTTTGATCTATCTAGTGGTTTAGAGAACATTTAGAAGTCGCAAAAGCAACTTCGCTCAAAACAAAAAAAATAAATGATGAACTTTTATCGTAAAGTTTAAACATATCACAACTAGAGTCACCTTAAAAACTCGTATTTTCTAAATGTTCCCTGCTACAATATGCAATTCCAGGACTTTAAAAAGACCAGTTTCATTCTGAACAAATGATTCTCGTAGCAAAAAAATTCAAGGATTATCATGTTAAAGCGTAGCAAACCACTCACTATCTAATCCAAATTTCAACTGTTCACCAAAAAGAGTCATGTGAAATTCTGAAAAATTATAAATCAGGCAAATATTTTGAAATTTGCTACATTATGAGGAAAATCATACATGTCCAAACCCGGGCCGAGCCGGGCCGGGCCAGAGGGGAATTTTCCCGGCCCGGTCGGCCCGGTTAAAAAATTTTCGTCAAAATTTTTCCGAAAAAAATCAATTTTTCATGAAAAAGTTTCTGAATTGCATGAAAAATCATGTAAGTACTAAAAGTATGAAACATTCTAAAATTGAACAGAAAACAGTCAAAAAATCGAATTTTTTTTCCAAAAATTGACCTTTGAAAAAATTGAGTCTCCAGACCCGGGCCGGTAGAAATTCCTCCGCCGGCCCGGCCCGGGTTTGGACATGTATGGGGAAAATTAATGTTGAAAATTACTTGCATGGGAAGGGAAAGTTGAAAAACGGTTCTTACATGACAGTTTGAAACCTTTAACGCTTTTCTGAAAGACATACAACGTAAAAACATTGCAAACTTCAAAATTTCGCTATTTGCTTTTAATTTTTGGGTACAAAAGTCCTGCTTGTTCAATGGTAATTTCCTTCAAACGACAGTTAGAAAAAAAGTAAAAATGTGCTATTTTTTGTACGGAAACTGTTTCAATCCTTAGGCTTTATTTTTGTAGCTCCGCAACAGTCAAGTGTTAAACTGCTTTTTAATATTATTCTTAAAACCTGCTAATTTTCACCAAAATCAACAAATTGTCTGTTCTCTTTTTAATTCAAAAATATCAAGCAAAAACAAAAAAACTCACCTTTTCGTACTCCGATTTCAACCTTTCAGCTTCATCATAAAACGGTGATTTTTGTTGATCGGTCAGATTCCTCCAGCCTTCTCCCAGCTGTCTGCTAATTTCCGACGGTTTCATTCCAGGGTGCGATTTTAACATTTCTCCTCGTTTCTTCTGGCACCAAAGCATGAATGGATTCATTGGCCTTTTAACACGACCCTCATTATCAGATTCTCCTCTTCGTTTACGTGAATTTCCAGGAGGATCGTCATCTTCTTGGTGAACAGATGAAGAAGTGCCCGGTTGGCGGCAGGCCATTGTTGCCTACAACAAGAAATTAGAATTTGAAAGGAAAACGAGGGAACAAGTATAACAAAAGGGAGGGTGGTGGACACACATACACACAAATGAAATAGAATATGGACCCCCCCAATGGCCTTTTCGTATGTATGTGCATTGTCCACCCCAACAAGTCATCAACAGATGCCTTGGTGTGGATACACAAAGACGATCTGTCAGGCAGAATGATCGCCCTTCGGTTAGCCTTTTAGATAGTGTAGTCGCAGGTGCAAGTTCCATTCGCACATCTAATCGTAGGTCATCTGAAGCCATTTGCGCACTAAATGAGGAGATTTTGAGGTACCCTCTCACAATTGTGTATTGCTAACTTTCTGCCTTTTTTAGTTTTCAAAGAAGTACCTTCGTGATAGTTATATTCTAATATGTAGTAAGTCAGCTGTTTCACACTCAGCCCAACGAAAAAATAATACAATACACCGATAACTTAAAACTAGTTAATAGAGACAGAAGGAGCCGCATCGACATTTCATCAAAAAAGAGGACATTTTCTGGTATATCGAATGACGGATTATCCGAGGTCTACTGTCCGTGCGCCTGTATGTATGTATGAATGTATGTGTGTATGTGTGTATGTGTGCGTGTTGGCCATCCCCAGATGACACTCACAAGGCTAGCAGCAGCAGACGGTTTTCATGCTGTCTTTGTTTACCTGACGTTATTATTGGTAGAATTGGGCAACAGAATGTGTGCTAATCTAGGAAGTGAAAGAGGCCAGCAGTCGTTTTTGTTTCTGCCTCCTGCTGCTGCTGCTGACCCTTACTCTCCCTCGCTTTCTGTTACCATTAGCATTGTATTTGACCTACACAAAACCTTCCCTCTCTTCTCTCTTCCTCTCCTTTTCCTCGTTTTTCTCTCCTTTCTTTTTCGTTTTCTTCTCTCCACACAACCAGAAAATACTGTTTTGCATACTGACCTTTTTCTGCTATCTGTTTGATCTAGACGTCTAACTTTCAAAAGTTTGGCGAAACAATAGAAGATTCGAAAATAGAAAATAGTGGCAAAAGAAAATGCTCTGAGAAGGATTCTTGATGGCATTTTTAAAATACGATTTCATTCCACTAAATATATCTTACTGCATCCTCTTTTTCTATTGATCTCCTGTTTTTCCATATCTCGTAGTACTCGTTCTTGTCTCCACTGTTTAGTCGTTCTCACCAGCTTCGGATGATAATAAAGATTTTGCAAAGTCTTCAAAACTCTAGAATATATGAATCTTGACTCCTTCTTATTTTCGAAACGTTTTTTTCCAGACAAAATCATGTCCCACCTAGGACGGCAACACGTTACATCAGTCTCCGCTTTCTCAAACAGCATCGCTCCGTATGACCTCTCCCAGCGACCCAAATATCAACAGATGGTCAATGAAGTGTCGGGCGAAACAGTCAAGCAGCCGATGAATCCATTCTTAATTTGGTGCAAAACCAAGCGAGGAGAAATGCTCAAAACCCAGCAAGGAATGCGACCGTGTGATGTTAGCAAGCAGTTGGGAGAAATATGGAGAAACATGTCAGAAGAGGACAAAAAACCATTTGTTGATCAAGCTCGAGTGTTGAAGTCCGAGCATCAGAAGGTAGAAAAAATGATGGTATAAACTAAATCTAACGCTTTGAAACTTTCAGAACCATCCTGATTTCAAGAGAAAGCACAAGAAACAGAAAAACAAACATCCAGCTACATACGAAACACAGAAAACCTCCACGTCCAAAACCGCCTCATCATCTGCTGGTTTCGCACCATCTGCCATCCAAAACACTCAATACTATCCTGCCCTATCCACGCCTACTACTCAAGCACCAACGTTCACTGCTCAATTTGTACCGACAACTCAACATGGATATCAGTATAACTTCCCATCACCGACAACACCAACCACGTCTGCATCAAGCGTCACAAATCAAATGGTTACTGGAACTCAAGCTTCGAATATGCCTTTCTTCTTCTGATTAAATAAATTGCTATTTTATTTTCTATTCGGCGTGTGTGAATAAATCGGGTATATATTACACCTCGAACGGAATTTTTTTGTTGTATGCCTCAGAATAGTTCAGAAGCTTTCGAGCTAAATTTTCTGGTATAAAATAAAGTTTATATAAAACCAGTTTTGTAGTTTCCTGTATAACTTCCTCGTTTTCAGGTGCTGCGTGAACGAAGTATGTCATTCTCTCCATGAGTAACTTCTAAAACATAACGTACTGCAACCAGTCAAAATGCTTTCTATAATAATTCATCAACCAAAAAATAACTAGGCTCAAATTCAATTTGAACCTTCATATCGAATATATTCCGACCGCACATTAGACCAAGGTGAAACACGGAGGAAGCATTCATACTTTGGACGGTGCAAATCACTTTAAAATGTTCTCACAGCTGAGAAATGGCATTGGAAATTCTGAAGGTCACAGATATGCTGTAATCTCTCACTCTCAATTGTCGCGTTTTATTCAATCGTGAGACTGTGATTCGCGATGAAATGCTTGGTCGTGAAAGCCAGAGGAGCACGATTTAGAAAAACACTAATTTAAGAATTTTGATATCTTCATATGCTGAAACTGTCATAATCCTCTCGTACGTCGAACATGATTCTCTGAGAGCCATCGAAATCTACAAAGCCAATCAGAGACCACTTTCACGATCAGCGATCCACTTAATTTGACAATCTGTTAGATTTTGGAACGGGGTAAGATCTCTGTGAGTGTAACATCAGCGCATGTTAGACAATTTCCAAAATCTCAAGTACCGGACCTCCGCGTCAAAAATTTCTTGGATGTTGATTTAGTTACACTGAAAGAGGAAAGCATTAGCAAATTACACGAAGGGCATTCCACTATCCACGTTTTCTAACTCTGTAAACAGAAATCTTGTAATCATGTTGCCAAATTTTTCGCATTTTTTGTTCTGTTCCAGTCAAAATATGCCAAAAATCACATTCTCTATGAACCCGTTCAATCATACAGAGCCCGAATATGAACGTACAGAAGCATCGTATTTAACCTTGGAGAAGAAGAGGAAACACAACTGCACACAAATACAAAAAGAAAATATGGAGATGAACATTTTTCATATAATATATCAGAATCGAACCAATGAGAACTAAATGCTTACACAAATTAATATAATAAATTCAAACTTCACACATATAAAATTGAAGTAGATAAATTCAATTGAACAAAAGCATGTAGAGTGTAACAAAAGAATGCATGAAATCAGATATTTTTTGTCTTCTGTTATTCAAAAATATCATGGTGTCGTTATGGCAGGATTATGGTGTCGTTATCAGTGTTGAGCGGAATTCCGTTTTCCGTTTTCCTTTTTCCGTTTTCCGTGAATTTTCCGTTCCGTTTTCCGCTTTCCGTTTTCCGTAAAAATAATTTCTTTCCGTTTTCCTTTTTCCATTTTCCGGAAACTGAAATTTTTTTTCCGGCTCAACGGAACTTTTCCACAAAAAAACGATTTCATTTGAAAAAGGGGTCTTCAGACAAATTTTCTCACAAAAATAGTATAAAAATCGAAAAAATTTTCCATGCTTTCAAGATTTTCCTTTCCGTTTTCCGTATTCCGTTTTCCGTGAAAAAAAATTGTTTCCGTTTTCCGTATTCCGTTTTCCGTAAAATAATATTTTTCCGTATTCCGTTTTCCGGAAATCGGAATAACGATTCCGCTCAACACTGGTCGTTATGGCAGGAGGCAAATGAACATTACAGGACAGATCATATCAAAAATGGAGAAAATTAGAGAAATATTCTAGACACTGTCTGGGAATGCGGCCAGCAAGAGCTGCTGAAGAGCTTGAGCTACTCGTTCCATGGATATTTTCTGGAAAAATGAAAGTCAAGCTTGTTCGCGTGAAATACATGAGGCTTTGCATATTGGACATGTTCTCAAAAAGCGCAAGGGAACCACAGAAACAGCAGACACCTTCATCAAATATAATATTCTGAACGCTTTGGAAAAACGAAATTTCGAAACGCTAACCTTGTCACCAGCTCTCGTGACTTCTGCTTTCAAAAGCTCATTCGAACCATTCATCCCTTCCGGATCAAGAACTAGAATTAAGTAGTGCAATAACTGCAAGAATCTGCACAAGTGCACCGACTCTTCTCCGCGAAGTGGAGCAGGACCTCGGGGTGAACTTACTGAAAATGCTCTGAGGATCCGCATAGAGTTCTTCACATTGAGCACCTGAATTGAGATTTATTTTGTTAAAAAATGTTTAAAAAATTACCTTTTCTGCTTTGCTAGACAGTAACTGATGTATTCTTGCTCTCGTTGCATTTAGAGCTTGAGAGTTGAGGACCTCAACACAACGCTGAAGATGCACGAGAAATTCCCTTGCTGTTACAGAATTCAGTTCGTTTCCTTCCGCGGCAACTTCTTCATTCTGTTTTCGAGCCTTTTTAGAACCTTCCAGAACCTTCATTGGTAACGCGTTGGAGAGGCCACTTATGGAATCTGAGTTTTTCGCAGCATTGTAAGTGGAACCATGTTTTTCGTGTTCAGGCAGCCGATAAGAACACTTTGTCTCACGAGGTGGTGCCTCTGTGGCCGTGGTTGATCTGTATTCAGAAGTTTCGATTCGGTGTGTAGAACTGGGATGCGGTTGGGTGGCACCACGTCGTTTTTGTTTCTCTCGTTTCACGTTTTCCTCGTCACGTTCCGCATCTTCAGGATCATCCTCCGATTCGTAATTGTTATAAACTGCCATAGTTGGAATCACTATGTTTGAAGACGATGGTTCCATATGAGCAGATCGAGAAAACGATGTGGAAAAGCTGAAAAATTATCTCTTTTTATGCGGATTACATGTGCAGACAGTTTTTTCACTTACTCGAACGAAGCAGCTTTGGTTTCCCTCTTCCGTGAAGATGGTCCTGCGTGTTCTGTCGGTATGTTTATTTTAGTAGCAGACGAAGAGGGAGCACTGAAAATTTGAAATTTTTTACACATAAAAACGTTCTCTGGAATTGGAATTTAGTTTTGAAGGTCACCCTCGTGAATGCTTTTGTTTTTCTCATTAACTTGACTTCAACAGCAGATGCTGCACTAATGTTTAAAAAAAAAGGATCGCTGGAAAATTTTTTAATATCGCATGTATAATTTTGAAGCTTTAGACATCTATGTTGGGAAATCGAGTATCACAGTTTTCCCCTACGAGAGTTTTCAAAATTTCCAACACTTTTACGAAATGTTAACAACGTGCTCATAAATCTAACTGACCTTTTTACTACTAGTAAAAAGGTTGAGGAGGCAGATGGTGTTGGTATTGCACTGCAATAAATTTTTGCGTTGATTTCTACATCAAATCTGATCTGCTCACATTTTTTTCACAAGTGTTTTCTTCGCAGAACTGAGCGTAATTTCGGGTTTTCTTGTTTGTGGGGTAGTCGGGCTTAAAGTCAAAACTCTCCCATTCAGTTTACTTCTAAATGAAAAATGTGGAACTGATTTCTCATACCTGTTAGCAAGTGTGATGATTTTGCCTTTGAATAATTTGCTTCTCTGATTGTGGTCACCAACAAAGCAGTAATTGTCTTTGGAGCTATAAAGACAGATCCTTCTCCTGTCGTCCAGTTCAATTAGACATCCCGCATTTTTTGCTCTAAATATGGACTTCATTTTGAAACTTAAACAATCAATTCGCATACTTCTCCAGGAATAACATATTGACAGGAAGGCTCAACACAAAGAGCAAGTGAGCTTTCTGGTTCAGATTGAATCCTGGGATCTCGTCGATTCGTTCAAGCCTGCGAGCAATACTGAAATTGATAGTTTGAAAAAATATTATTAGGGCTAATTTTAATATGGTTGGGAAAATGGATCACTTGGAAATTGATATTCATAAAGTTAGAAAACTCACGCTGACTTAAGGTTGACATCTGATTTATCGTATCCCGCCGTCTTCACGAAATCTCGAACCCATTCCATAAAAGACTCGGGCTTTTCATATTTGTCAGTTTTTTCCACTAAATATCGTATTGCTTTGTTTGTCCAGAAAGGAAGAGCCATTATCTTAAATATCAGTTGTGAAAAATAATCTTTCATTATAATGAGTATCTGAACATAATTGTGTAGAGGAAATTTAACAGATTATTTTTTTAGTAAAAAGCGAAAAAACATTCCAAAACTGAAGAAAAATTCATTGTCGGAAATAAGGATATAGAAAGAAAAAACACAAATTGTATATGTTGAAATTGTGTTAGTTGGCACCCAAGATAGAAAAAAGAAGAAGGAAGCTAAAATAGGAGACCGGTATGCATGATAGACTTTTGAAAAAAGATAGGAGAATTCAACGATTTTCGAAACGGCTGGAAAGTAAGGTACAAAAACCAATGCTGATAAAAATTGCAGAACTGAGAAAGACGCGTATTACTAGTTAGCGTGTAATTGGGTGCGTTATCGGAAGTTTTTAGTATAATAAGTAAAACGAAGATAGAAAAAATGCTGTTTTTCGACTAAATTCCAAACGAAGCCGAAAATTTCAATTTGAGTGGCAAAAAACCAAAAGGGAGATAGGACACAATACATTTGCAATGGAAGTAATAAATATAGTTGAATTTCGCATTCTCATCAGAGTGTGTGTATGTAGACAAAAATGGGAGATACGGAGAGCAGGTTTGAAAAAAAAACAAAAATATAAAGGTACTTATGATCGTTTTAGGTGTTTTATCATTGACAAGGATATTTTTACAAAGTCACAAAAGACAGCTGCTCTAATGTGTAGTCACAAAGCGTATGTGTGTGTGTCTGGACAGAAGAAAGATGAGAAAAGAGTTTTCTGATGGATGCACTTTTGACAATGTCAATGTCTATATTACACAAAAATTGATAACTCGAGGGGTTATGTGCCACGCAAATGACAGATAGAAAATTGGAATAGTGGTTTGCTACCTGCAACACACACCCGCAAACTGTGAAAAACACGTGTGAATGACTAAATTAGTGCCTAATGGGTGACAGGCGGAGATCGATTTTAAGAGAATAGTGTTAGTGAAGAAGGAAAACAGTGTATTTGAGTTGACCCTCGAACATACTAAGTGGGCAAATGACAATGGCATGATGTGTTATCAGATGGAATATTTGATGTGATAGTAGGACGTACGCTTGAGTGATGGTAGCATAAAGAGAATTAATAATGCATAAAAAAATTTTTCACTTCAGAGTATCAAATATTTTGGTTTTGTAATTTCCACAGAGCTCGAAGTGATAATAAAGTCAACATTATTAATTAATAATGTAACCAAAGATATTTATGCATTTGACAATGTTCAGCAATGCCAGTGGATGACTAGCTGAAAATGCCAACATGAGCAAGGAAAAACTGGACCTGAGAACTGAGAATTGAAGAGCCATGAGCTTGGTTCAGCGTTGATGCTTGGAGGAAAATTTATAATACACTATTTGTCCATCAATATTTAAGATAGTAATGTTAGTGAAAGTTAAGATAGTAGTGATAGTGAAACAGTACATGTCGTCTAGCAGGAAAATAAACAATTTTATGTATGTATGTATTCGTTTATTTCTTAAATTTTGAAAAGAAGGCAATTGTAGAATAATGGAGTGCATCTTTACAGGGTGGCTTTTAAATACCGGCACATGTTTGAACTGTTATATCTAAAAAACTAGTTAATTTGAAATTTTATACAAAAACAGATGAAACGCGAAAAAATTACATATTAAAAGATCTCAACCATAGGACTTTTTGAAATACAGCAGAATGGTAAAAATCAGAAAGATAGTGGTTGGTTGCCGCACGCACCCGTTTCCGTTTGGCTAGAACAATGGCCTGTTTCTCAATTCATGTTTAGCGTATGAACTTGAATCTTGGCGGAAATATAGCTGAAATCTTCTTTGCTAAGCACTTAAAATTTTGAGTTGGTATTTAAAAGCCACCCTGTATAAGTAAATGGACAGAGTTAACCACTAATCGTAACGATATGGTTCGCAATGAAGTCTGCTCGACCCGCTTGTACAGTTTAAAAGACTGAACTACAGGTTTTCAGAAATTGAATGGAAGGAAAACACAAACCTGAGCCCAAGTAAACCCATAGAAACTTGACCATGAATGAATTTTTAGGTTTTTTTAATGTCTCTCCCAAGCGAGCATAAATCCCGGATGTTTTCGGAAACGGCGATTTTTAATGGTTTTTTTTGCTCTCGTGCATGTTTTTTTTCTTTTTTTGATGTGACAGTTCATTCTCATTCTACAACTTTCTGAGCCTCTTTCTTAAAAACTAAATCCCCGCCATAAAAAATGTGTGTTTTTAATCCGTTTAGTGACAAGGAAAAATAAATCCCTATTTTAGCCAAGCGTGTTTAAGTAGCAGTACAAAGTTTATTCACATCATTTATTACCTTGATCAAACGAACTTTTGAACTGGTGAGAAAGATTACAGTGTATTCACACGACATCAATATGCAATCTTTTACAGACGAGTGGTTTGTTGTGCTCCATCCTATAGATTGTGACAAGTGTCGCTAACTCTTCAACCTCATCCATACTTTTCAATAACGCCGATGATATATTGAGAAGTTCCATATATCGTTCCTGACCTTTCTTCCCATGTGTCAACTCACAATGAAGTTGCAATGAAGAAGCAAAATATTGACGCTCGGTTTCAACAAGTTCTTTTGAAACTTCGCACAGTCCTTGCACTAAAAATCAAATTTCTCATTTTTAAAACGCTTTTAAACCACCAACATGGATTACAGAACAAGAGGGACAATAGAAGTAGAAACTCTTCATCGCCGATATTGAGTTCGATTAACTTCCCGATCAAGCGGCTTCTGATTATCTCGAGGAACTCTAACGGCACACCTTCTTTCCTTAAACGAAGATAGAAAAATTAAATACATTACAATTTCTTTTTAGAACTAACGTGAGTGCATCTGGAGCGACTTCTTCTTTTGAAGGAGTTAGCATGTGTGCGCTTTTCATTTTAAATGATCTGTGGCACGTGAATAACAGGGACGCCTTAGCCGTGAAAGGCTTTATCAAAACAAGCTAAATAATGTGTATTTATTACTTCTAATTTTTTACGCAAACCAACCTTCTCCTCGACACTCAGTCGAGTCATGAATTCAAGATTCATCAAGAACTCCACAGTTGTGTACAACTGGAAAAAACCCCAGTCTTCAACAGACTTTTGATAATTGGGACCCTGAAACTTCCTCCTTTCATTTTTCTCAATATTGATCCAAGGAAAAAAAAACCAACCTGATCAATCACTCGAATTCGGTTCCTATGGACGATATCCTCCAGAGAAGGGTTTTCAAAACACATCTTTCTCTCCAAGCGAACTTTTCTTTGACAGTCTAAATATCGCAGCACACCAATTACATATCCGAGAGTTCCCTCTTCATAGAAAATGGATTCTGACAGTCTATCAAGAGTCATAGACATTCCCTTTTCCAGACATTTGAAGTAGCGGCACTGTTTGCAGTGGGGCATCCGTGAGCGCTCACTGATATCTGAAGTTCAGCAAATTGGACATGTATTTATTTTTTGTACTTTTCGAAACAACTCACTATCGAAGCACTTTCCTTGCTGAGAACAGCTATGCTTGATGCATAGTGAGATGGTTCTTTTGAAAAACGCCTTGCATCGAAGACACGAGTAACACTGAAAATACTTCTGCTTGAATGATGATAACAAAACTGGGGTCACTAACATTATAATTATACCCGAACGCATTGTTTGGGCAGATTAAACACCTTCCCGCTCTTTGAGGAATTCGATTCATTATTCAGAAGTATTGAGAGTAATACGATGAGAGACAAAATGAAAATGAGAAAACATGAACCCACTAGGCTGGAAAAGGGGAGTAGCTTCGTTTCGAAATGTTTTGGTGAAATGAAAAATGTGGTGGATGAGGAACAGATTATATAGAATTCTTATACTCTTAGAAGTACATAGATCAAAGTATTATTTGTCAGAGAAGACATGCAGCCACCGTGAGATAAGGCTGGTGATTATGAGAAATTTCACGACAACAACTCTTGTGTTATTCGTGCTCAAAAACTGATGTGATCGTATATTCATGAATACGTGTCTAGTTTGATGCTATTGCAAAAATGAGAATTATTGTTTAGAGATTAGTGAAATGTTATTTTTACTAACGACCAACTTAGCCATAAAACGATTTGTATTTCTGAAAATGTTATGGGAATCTTCATTAGATTTGATTTTGAGAGAACGACAATAACATACTCAAAATCCAGCAATCCAACCGCAGACAAGTCTCTTGGCACGGTTCTCTTTGCATTGCAGGTCAAATCATCAAATTTTTCATGAATTGTTCTCGGCATCTTCTCAGTACAAATAATGATGCAACTTTGAAAGGTTCCATGAACAGCGACGACATTAGAGTTATTGAAAATAAAAACACCCAAAAACTGGCTGCAAAAAAGATTAAATCGATATCGGAATCCGAAAAATTGTTTCTTATTTCTAGTTTTTTGGCCATATTTTAGCACCAAAGGGGCCTTGTGCTCAAAATAAAATTGTGTATTTTGGACATTTAGTAATATCACTACTTTGATTATCAGCCAACTAAAAAATGTTGGCCGTTCTCAATGTATCGTCGGGTAGCCGAGACTCTCCCTCAACGCGTCTGAAATTTCATTTCACGCTATTATTCCTCCTTTCTGTTTGATAAACGATAGACAATTTTTTGCATATAAAAAACGTGAAATGTCAATTTTGTTGGAAATTTGTACAGGAAACTTTCGAAATTTCTATGATTGTGTTTCTATTCATGGTGATTTTCCCTTTTCACATTTCTTTTCCGCGGAACACAATTTACAACAATTTCCTTATTTTCCTAACTTGATTTCCAAAAAAATTGAAATTTCACGTAACTTATATTCAAAAACACACGAAACAAAGGATACTTCTTTTTTAACTATCTCAAAGAAATTATGATGATTTTGATTTTTCCTCGATCTTCACGTAAAATCCTCTTCGGACACCAGCGTTGTCGGTTGTGAAACGAGCAGTTGTAACATTCGCGTCCAGCTCAAAATAGGCATTGTTCACGTCCATTCCAGTGAAACTAAAGTATGATGGTTTTAAGTGTATACTGTCAAGACAAACCTCTCTACTTCCACTCCATCGGCGTAGAATTTGAGAAAGTCTTGTTCGACTTCCAGCTCGTAATAGACGGTGAATGCAACAGTATTGTTGGTCTAGAAACATATACTTTGTTTCAGAACACAAAACATTTGAGTGATTGAGTGTTGTGTTTCAGATTGGAAAGAACTCACGCTTGTTCTTTGATATGTATATGTGGTGTCTTGGTAGTTGCAGTATCTCATTTTTTGTCCATCAGTGCTCTCCCATGTTGTATTTGTTGGTCCTCCGTACGGATTTGGTTCCGAAAAGTTGCCATCAGTAACTGGGTCACCAATTTTTTTACACCCTGTAATCTTTCCATATTTTACAATCAAAAACTTTTATAGCCAATACTAATTCGATTAGTAGACAAGATTTCTGAATATTTTTCTTGTAAAACCAGCATAAAATACCACATCGGCATTTTGTTTAATCAAACTAAGTACAAACTTACAATTGTTGGTCAACGCATTACCGCCCCAAGCAGAGTTAAAGAAGTATCTGTTGACAATGCTTGCTACGTCTAGGCTGGTTGTAGTAGTCAGTGAGACATAATTGTACCATTCATTTTCTTTCAGTGTTGTCGAAGTCGTATTGTATCCAACAACCGCTAGATTGACACCATAATCATCGAACGTTTTTTTGACTAGAGTCAAGTCTTGAGTATCATCCCTTAACAAAATTTTGCAAGTTGAATTTGTTATGGATAGAGAGTTGAACTAACCACCAGGCTGTTAGAAGAAGAACGGAACGTTGCACATTTTTTCTTGTAGGCGCTGTTGGAGAACTGACATTGAAGAATACTGGTACAAGTGTGTCCAAAGCACTGCAACCACATTTTCATTTATGCCACATTTTCATTTAACTGTTCGAATATACTCACTTGATAATGTTCACATCAATGCTGACTCCGGCTTTTGGTAGAGCACTGACAACATTTTCAGCTGTCATTTTCCATATCTGAATTTTAAAAACATGTCTAGAATGATTTGAAAAGTTACAGAATGAAACAAACCTCTCCTTGTGCAGCGTAGAACGGATTGTATGGCGTCAGAGTTGCTAGTCCCAAGCGTGTTTGAGATTCGGTTCCTGGGTAATCTGTAGAGACGCTAAGAAGATTCACGAATTGAGTTGCAATGTCGCCCAGCTTAAAATTATGAATTAAATAGACTTTGAATCAAATAGCGCGATTTTGACAAGCAATGTAGAAACTGACATGTAAATGCCGCGATGTGTCCGACTCAGATTTTCTTGGTTTCTTGGGAATGAATAGTACTTCGGTAAACTAGAACAACCCCAAAATACTAGCGGCCCGTTTTCAGGTTTACAGATTTTACAAGGCATTTTTTGAATTTTTCCGAAATTTCGGTATGATCACTTCAATCGACTTGTTCTCGGTCAGTTTTTGACATATCAATTCGGAATAAAGCTTACATGAAAGACGATTTAATTTCAAACAAAACTTATCATTGCAACTACTGACCATTTTTCAAACGGAATCTGATAATTTGCAAAGTACAAAATTATTAAGTACTCACAAGTTCAAAAAATGTCAATTTTTGAGAATCGGGTCTCGGGAGACTATGATCATTCGATTGTATCTACTGTATAATGCACATATACGTTATCAAATATAGGTCGAGCCTTTGAGTTATGAGACATTTTTCATTTTTTCTGATTTTTTTCGAAATTTCAACGTATCCATACATGGAATTATGACCCCGAAAACTCAAATTTTCAAAAAACTCCCTGATAATTTGGAAACTGTTTATCGCGTTTTATTTATATATTTCTAGGCGAGAAATGTCCTAATCTAATGAGTTTAACCCATTTTGATTATTTTAATTTTTACTGATTTTCCCCGTTTCCATGTATAGGGATACGTTGAAATTTTGAAAAAAATCAGAAAAATTGAAATGTCTCATAACTCAAAGGCTCGACCTATATTTGATATCGTATATGTGCATTACACATAAGATGCGATCGAATGATCATAGTCTCCCGAGACCCGATTCTCAAAAATTGACATTTTTTGAACTTGTGAGTACTTAATAATTTTGTACTTTGCAAATTATCAGATTCCGTTTGAAAAATGGTCAGTAGTTGCAATGATAAGTTTTGTTTGAAATTAAATCGTCTTTCATGTAAGCTTTATTCCGAATTGATATGTCAAAAACTGACCGAGAACAAGTCGATTGAAGTGATCATACCGAAATTTCGGAAAAATTCAAAAAATGCCTTGTAAACCCTGTAAACCTGAAAACGGGCCGCTAGTATTTTGGGGTTGTCCTAGTCTACCGAACTACTATTCATTCCCAAAAAATCAGAAAAATCTGAGTTGGACACATCGCGGCATTTACATGTGAGTAATTTTAAAATAACGGATATTGTGTGAATTTTTGAAATCATACCGCAGTGAGTCCTGCAGCTCCTGCATTAGTTCTTTGATTGATAATAATTAAACAATCATGAGAAATGAATGCCGGGTCATGTGCGTAACTAGTATCGTTAAAATATTTGGTAGTTCGTGCAGTGGTTGATGGTGGGATAGTGACTGGGGCAGCAAAACTAGATCCAGCTTTAAGAGTACCGAAGTATGCGTCTGAAATTGTAACTGTCTTAGGTTGAATCTACCTATTCCACCTGGTTTAGATGCATCAGATTGAGTATAAAAAACGTAAATGAATGGGGTAGAACTGGAGAATGTTTTGGCACCAGTGTCAGAAGTAGAATAACTGCAAAAAGATTTCACTGATCTACAATCGGCGACATTCAAAAGTTAAATTACGTTGTGATCAAAGTGTTGGGGTCACTGGTGTTTCCATCGTATATCATGATTTTTCCTGTTGGATCAGCAGGACTATTGAAACTCAATGTAATGTTCTGAAATCGGGTACTAAACACTTGCCATGTATCAGAAATTAGAACTTACACTCCATCCGACTGTAGCTGATCCACTGTATGCAATGAATCCACAACCTCCTGTGGGGAAACACGGGGAGAAGTCATTGTTATCATAACCGTTACTAACTGATATTTTTGAACCAGTGACGATAGGATCCGTTGTGTAACATAAGCAGGCAGCATTGGCGCCTGAAAACTGCCGTGGAAATTTATTACAGACGTTTCAAGTTTTCAGTATCTACTACTGATTTCTTTTATTAAAGAATTTGCTATTTTTGACACTCGTAAAAATGTATATCCATTAGGACGGCCATCAAAAATTTCGCGACAATGTCCGATTGAAACACCAGGAAAAATTAGCCAACTCGAAAAAAAAATAAGAAAAAAATATAATTAATGTTATCGTATTTATCGCTCTACTTTTTGAAAAATTCGGAATCACATACCGGACAACGCTAACAGTGACAGAAAGAGGGATTTGGTCAGCATCCTGCAATCATAGAAAGTTTTTTAGAATCAAGAGAGTAAAATAGAAAAAAATATTAGCAACATATGAGGAAAACGAAAAGGCAAAAACTGTACATATAAAAGTTTTCGAAAGACACAATTGAGGTGATGAGAGGCGGAACCGACGCACTGGCGACGGCGACATCACAGTTTTTGGGTGGAGCCGCTTTTGATTTTGGGTTTAACTCCATCTCTTATCACAATCACAGGCGTCACTTATCAAGTCCTACCCCCCCCCCCCCCACTCAGTTCTTTTGCCGTTTTTGCTCTTTTTCTCTCGTTTTCTTTCAGTTTACTGTCCCCATAAAATAGTCTTCATGGCATCATTTCAGATAACAAAAATTGAAGAATGATTGCATAAGAGCGTATACTTGGTTTGTTGTCGGAGCAGGATAGAAAAAAAGGGAGGAAACGAATTTTAACAAATGAGTAAGAAAATCACAATTTTTTAGAGTATCAAAACATTAAGTATTATATGGTGAGAACTTTCTTCGGTGAACGCGGCTCTTTCGTTAAAATGCAATGTTCATTTCAAAATACCGATTTGAAAAGAATTTTGGAATTTCATGAAAAAATTTTGGAAATAAAGAAACTAGAAAAAACTGCGTTTTCAAACCAAATTGGATAATTGAGAAAAGGTAAAAACTAGATTCCGTTATTGTTTTTTGGGTGTGGCTTTGTAGCTCCAAAAACAACTCAATTAAACAATTCATATAAACTTTCAGCTTCTTACCATTTTACGCCTTCCCTCATAAAAATTTGCAACAACGGCGGCAATTCGTACTCTGCAATTTGTTATCATCGGTCACTACATTGGAATGTTTCCGGAGGCTATTTGAAAAAAATCTCACTTTCGGTTTGAACTGGGGCAAAGAAAGTTTGCAAAAAAAAAGCCGATTGACTGTGTCCTCAGAATAACGTTCACATCTATTCACTGCAATGATCGGTTTAACAGATTAGAATTTTAAATCTGAGTAATTATCAACTTTTTCAAAAAGCTGACATTTGTTGGAAGCTTGTAGCGGAAGTGTGAGTCAAAACCAGAAAAAATAATGTCGTGTGCAGAGAAATTAGGTATGGAGAGAGCAAACAAGTGATGATAACCAAAGGAAATGAAACTGTAAAAAAACATAATGGTTTGAAATGAAATCATTTGATTGCGGAATAGGAACTAGTGCGGAAATGGAGAGAATGAAAAAAAATTCAAACATTTTTGCAACAAAAATGTAAATTGAAGGTTTATTTGGAAACTCAGCTGATGCTGAAACTTTGGAAAAACTATCCCAACAACTTCTTCTTGTTGGTAAGGCCAGCTTTTCAGGTCAAGAAGGCATGTTCCAACGTAAAACAGACGACGATTCTATACCTCTACGGAACACAGCAACTCTAATAGTTCATAAGATCATAGCGAGCGTTTCAGACAACAACCTACAAAACACTACAGAAACACGTTGTTTATTTCATACCCCAAAATAAAAATAAAAATACTACAAATATCAGTTATCCCTTATAAAATTAGAAACTTTGTCTTCTTCACTGCATATTCTCAACACTTTCCGTAGCACCTTCCTGATCACCAGTTGGCAGGTGTTCCACTTGCCAAGAACCCGAGCTCTTATCCGACTTAACATCGTCCGATGCAGCATAAACCGCTTGATGTGGATAATATGGCTGGACCCATCCATTATTGCCATTAGCCTCTTGATCGAACTGTTCAGGATACTGCTCGACGCCCTCTTGGTACAATTCTTGATATCCCATTTGACTATTTTGTTGGCTCATCAACGCTTCAATCTGAGCTTGTTGTTCATTGATTCTTCCTTCGTAGAACGCTTGACTTTCAACTTCCCTCAAAAGAATGCTTTCCATAATAGAACGAATATCATTGATCTCTTCCTTCAAACGTTTCTGCACCTCACTCTCTGGAACTTGTTTCATCTTTGACTCCACAAGTTCCACCTTTAGTTTTTGAATCTCTTTGTCTTTCTCGAAATTCTCCAAAGATTCTACTTTTTTAGTGAGATGGTAGTTTGTCTCTCGGAGTCGATTTATGGTCTTGAAGGAGTCGTCGAGATGGTCCTGAAGCTGTTTTTGCTCACTGCGAGCCATCTGGCCAACCAAGTGACGATCTTCACGAAGTTTTTTGTTGTCCAAAGCAGCCCATCTTAAATCGTTTTTGGCATTCTCGTGATCGTTGGTGACTTTGAGCAGTTGCTGCCTTCTGAAAATTTTGATATGTTATAAAGTTGTTTTTTTTAATGTTAAAAATGAGATGCAATATCGCTAATTTTACTCGTCAAACTTACGTTGCCTCATGCTCCTCCCTCTCTTTTTGAAGTAGACCTTCTAACGAGACAATCCTAGTAACCAACTGACTCTTGATGCTCTCTTGCACAGAAGAATCGTAGGTTGCCATTTTCGTTGATTTAAACGAAGTAAGTGTGGATTGAAACTGAAAATTAAAGTTGTTAAAGATGTAGCACTGAAACGAAAAAACAATGAAAGCGAATAAGAAACAATGAAAAAAAAACGATAAACGAGAAAAAATAAAGAGGCACTGTCTTCTGGGTAAGAATAAAGAGGAACAGTTGCAGATCGATTTTCCCGCGTAAACCTGGGACCATTATCTACCAATACGTGTTTGCGGACCACACAGCACACCTGACGACAGTCTCGTGGTACTGTCCATGGGTAGAAGAGAGAAACGATCAGTTGGCGCTTATTGAAAGCGGAATTCTAGTACCGGGTGGATCATGTTTGCAAACGCATAGTTGGAAAGTGAAATACATATAAAGAGAATGTATATTATATAAGGGAGGTTTCCTGTGTTAGATCAGACTGTCTGAAACTAAAAAAATTAGAGAACTACATTTGATCATTCATCGTTCAATGTATACGATTTTCGTCTCATTTCTTCTCCTTGCTTCTTGCTTCTTTCCCAGTGCTCTTCTTCCTTCTCAAATCCTTCTTTTCTATTGCCTTTTGGATCCGCCCACTAGCCCCTCAAAATATTGACGACGGCGAAACCCGGGAGATGCCGGTACATGCCAGCAATGACTACCCGCATTGACTTTCTGCGGAGAATTTACTTCAATACATTTAGGGCCCATAGCACAATTTTTGAAACCCAGCAGTTCGCTACAGGGTAATATGTAATAGGAATAGCCGCTTGTAAATGAGCTGTTGAAATTAACCTGGAGTGAAAGTCCGAAAATCCTGGTAAACTTCACATCCAGACTTTAAAAAAACTTGAATGAGACGCTAATCGTATTATTCATTTTCTGATATTAAAAAATGTGTTTTTAAACACGATATTTTTTGTTGGGGTTTACCGCCCCCGTTTGGAGCGTTGAGTTCAATGAGCTTTATGGTATTGAGCGGGCTTTATTACTTTCAGGGTACAATCAATTTGAGGGAATATGGTTTTTGACTTTTCAATTTCCAATATCAATATCTTGGCAACTCCAAAATCTGAGAAATCTTGCAATCCTGCACACCTTAGATTCAACATTCATGAGCAGAGTTCTTCAAATAATATTTTTCCAGCTCGCACAAACTAATAACTTGTTTTTTTTTATATTCTAAAATTCAGATTTTGCGAACCTTTCATCTCATATTTTTTCTAATATCCAATCCAAAGCTGCTTTTTCATTATCAATGTTCTCAACACACGCTTTATCTCTGTTTCCTGTGTTTTTATTTCTAAACAACTAATTCATTCGTTTTGAAATACAATTTGCTTACGCAAACTTTAAGGTGAATTACATAATTTCTATTGGTTAAACCAAAAAGCCTTCTTCAAACGAAGTTTATTTCGAACTTCAATGATGAATAACCCCTACGATTCCGATGAGAAAAACCACAAGAAACATGGAAAGGACAATGAGAAAAATGACATGACAGCAGATTTCAGAAGATGGTTCGAAGTCATTATCCGAACGGTTCACGACGTTGCTCAGTGTTTCGAATGGAATGAGTGAGACAACTGTTGTACCTTCTTCTTCTGTCTTTTCAACTTGAGTTTGTAAAATTTGGTTTTTGGGTAGCAGATTCATGATTTTACCTAGAATTTGATGAAATGTGAAAAGGTGAAATAAATAAATAAGGAGGAAAAGTCTTGAAAAGATACCTTGCGTTGGGAAACAAATATAAAAACATTATTTGGATTTTAAAATTGGTGGAATGTCCCCTTACAGACATGTGTATTACTTTCAGCCATAAAAAAAAAACTAATACCTATTTTTAGGACTGGTACATGCACAATTGTTTTTAAAAAGATTTAAAATGGTGAAAAACTGAAAAAAGATGCCCGTGAGCTTGAATAAAACTTCTCAACTAGCTGAGCATTGAATCCTACTGGAAATCACACTTAAATACGATTCTTCCCTCGTTTGCCAAATAGGGTCTAGACTAATAAATTTTGGAGAGATCAATATAGGTTTTGATTAAAAAAGAACGGAAATTCGCAGAATGTTTAGCTTGATTCTTGATTCTGACGCCCACAGAAAGATTAAAACAATAAAAGCAATCTGACAATGACTTTTGGTTTGATTTTGTTTTATCGATGAAATTTTTGATTCATATGATTGTCCACAGTGTGGACTCCACACCAATCAAAAGTAAGTCTGCAACAATGAATATTCAACCAACTAAATAGAACTTAAAAACCCCTTTCTTGACAAAAGAAATGGGTATCTATTCATTTTGAACTAATGTTTCGGAATTCGAAAAGAGATAGATATCAATACTTCAGAACTATAGTTATGCAGCCAAGATATGGTTGGATCTCTGCTTGTACACATCTCCGGTTGATAATAAAAACCATTATTCTCTTTCGCACATTAATATTCCGAAAACGTCCATTACCTTCGAGGTTCATAAGAAGTCGACCCGGTGTTCCTAGTTGTCTCTAATTTTATCGTATCACACGGTAAAGAAACCTTTTACATTTGTGTCGTCTTCAAACTGTTAGCTAGTAAAAATGATGAAACCTACACGGGTTGGTAGTTCAAGAACTCATTTTACAGACAAGATTTCGTTTTCTCCTTTTATTATATATTCTACTTTACATATAAAAAGGTTCAAATTTCAAAATTTTTATTTCTTGGCTTCAAAAATCCAATTTCATTAAAAACCTGTACCTGTACAGATTTAGCCTCAACAAAAGTCTTGTGTGATTTATCTGTGCATGAATCATAAAAGTGTGTGAAAGTTAAAAAAAAAAGAAAATAATTTTACAAGAAATGAAGACGTGTTTCACTGGGAAAAAATATTCGTGGATAACAGAATTGTTCTGAGAACAATTCTGGAGTTACGGTAAAATACATTTTTTTAAAAATGATTAGAAACGTGAACTGGGAAATAAATATTCGTGGATGACAGAATTGTTCTGAGAACAATTCTGTACTTGAGAGGAAACCAACAGTTGAACATTTCGAAACTTCGGAAACTCCAAAAATGTCGTCTCACCATCGATTCTCGGAAAACCGCTGCCTAAAAGTAACGTATTTGTAAACGTTTATAAAATCTGAGTAAAAACTGTGGGTTTCGGAGGTATTTCAAGCAATTTTCTTGATTTTACAAGGAACTAGAAAACACACCAAGAACATCCGAAACCCACAGTTTTTACTCAGGTTTTATAAACGTTTACAAATATGTTACTTTTAGGCAGCGGTTTTCCGAGAATCGATGGTGAGACGACATTTTTGGAGTTTCCGAAGTTTGGAAATGTGAAACTGTTGGTTTCATCACAAGTACAGTATTGTTCTCAGAACAATTCTGTTATCCACGAATATTTATTTCCCAGTTCACGTCTCTAATCTTTTCTTTTGAATAAGTATTTTACCGTAACTCCAGAATTGTTCTCAGAACAATTCTGTTATCCACGAATATTTTTTTTCCCAGTGTCACACGTAAACTCAATATCTGTCGCAGCCAGGTATGAGTGGCTGGTGAGACCACCTGGAAGCGAGAGTAGAACGATCAATGATGCTTGCGTGTTGTTGTGTGGAACAGTGAGATTCCTAACTCCATTTATTGTTGGTGGTTCAGCGGTGGTTTGGAATAGTTAGTGGAGCAGGAATAACAGCTTTGGGAAGTGAGTAGAAGGGCGAAGAGTCACCATAGGCTTTGGCGACAGAGGCCGATTGGTGGTCACCAATCGGTGGGAAGCAAAGGTGGAGAAGTGAAGTGATTAGGATGACAAAAGAGAGGGGGAGAGAGAGATAAGAGACGACAGAGAAAGGTGAAAGGTTAGAGCAATTAGAGAGTGTGTAGAGTGGAGAGACGGCAGGTTGTTGTTTCGTTGGTCTTTGGCGCGCACGATGAGGTTTGTCCCGAAGAGTGCGCCAAGTGCGGTGGAGCGCGTTGCCATTGTGTGACCGTAATCCCTCGTCCACGTCCTTTTGTATTGTTCCTTTGGAGCTCTGAGCCTTTGGAGAAGGCGAAGAATCCTTGGGGGAATTTGCGATGGAGGAGTGAGTGAATAAGGAATTCACAACCACATAGGGTCGAGAATAATATAAGAGATAGTATTCGCGACACTCCCCCCGAAAAAAGATACTTTTGTGGAGAACAAAAGTATTGCGATCGCACTCGTCTTCCTCCGTATTCTAGACCGTTGTGAATTTGAACGATTGACGACGTCCGAATTCCGGTGACGTGGACTCTCCAGCTCGAAGATCTTGCTCTGGTATTCCATCTTTCCTTGGAGTGAGACAGATTGCTTTGGACTTCTCTTGATCTCGAATTGGACTGTGTAACGAATCCAATTTCCCTCCTTTGAAATCCTTGTTGTTGATAGTAGACCTTGGATTGTGATTCCAGGCCTTGTATTCATCCTCATTGCATTGAATACTAACACAACCTTACTCTCTCCGCAAGATTGAGTCGGTAATTCAAGCTTTGAGATGAATAGCTTGTTGCACTTGGAATGTGCTTCCTCTGTCCGAGGTGGATCTTTGGCTTGACGAATGGGCTCCTCGTTATCGTGTAATTCCTCGGGTCCCTTCGTCGTAACCTTTAGCTTATGTTTCACCTCTACCGGATTCCCGCTCTCCAGGAATTTCAGTAGAAATGAACCATTGCTCTGGTCTTTGCAAGAAGATTTGATGAAGATGGATTGTTCCTCCGAAGATGAACTAATTGTCGAGGGTTTCAGCCTTTTCTTCGCGAAACAACTGTTCTTCCAGCTTCTTGTCGTTCCCGAAATCCATGAAGCGCGAGACGTTGATGTTCTCCGACTTACTGTTTCCGTTGACATCTGGGCAGTGACCTGTGAAGTGACGCTTGTGACATTGGAGACAATTGAATCTCGACTCACAGTGCTTAACTCCATGACGACTTGACAAGCAATTGTGGCACAATTTCTTGCTGGCAACGGCTTGCAACTTCTCGTCAACCGGTTTTGTGCATTCTCCGGCGTTGTGCTTTGGGTCATCACAATAACGGCAAGGCTTCAGTTTACTTGGCGGAACGAAGTAGCCGCTTCCTTGTTTCTTCCCGGCTTCATGACGACCTTGGAGTTTGTTTTTCCCCGCTTTGGATTTGGTGGAGTCGACTTCCGTTTTGGTTGATTCCTCATCGTCAGAATCAATGCATCCGGATAGATACGATGTATGTTTGAAGGACACAGCGTCGTGGATAATTGTCACCAGTTCATCAAACGTTGGACTGATGTCGCGTATCTTCTCGTGTACAACCGATCGTAGCTTCATTGGTAGTTTATGGAATAACATCCTCGTGTAGTATGGATCATCGGGGTTGACTCCGTAATTCTTGAGCTTATGTGTCAACGTCGAGAAGCGGTTGAGGGTTGCGATGATTTGCTTGTAATCCTTGGATGGGAATTCAATCGAATCCAATTCATGGAATGTCATCTGCTTCTGTGACGTTTGACGATTGAACTGACGATCCAAATTGCTTCGGATCATATTGTAGCTCTCCAACGTGTTGTGAGGAGTTTGATGCTCCATTACGAGATGATGTGGAAGAAGCTTCATCAAGATTGCTTGCTTTGAAACTGCGTCAAACAATCGGCTGTTGTGCACATTTGCGTCGAATTGTCCAATGAAAGATGGCCAATCCGACTCCTCTCCACTGAATGGCATCAATGTTTGGAACACGGCTCCTTTGGCGGTATGCCTCAAGAATTCCAGATCCATGTTCATCTTGATCTCAGCATACGTTGACCCGAATTGTCGTAAAAGCGATTGTTCGTCCGGCATTGGCGTTGGTTGTTGCGGAGTCAACAATCCTGGTCCTTGATGATAAGGAGTTTGGTTGAGTTCAAACGGATGACTGTGGATTGGAAAGCCATGTTGGGGAACGGCAGTGTAATCCTCTTGCTGTGGATAGGTTTCGGGGAATCCCTGAGTTCCTGCTTGGCTATTTGCAGCGGTAACCGCTGTGGAGTGCTGAGTACGAGCGTTGTTTCCAACGTCTTCCACTCTCCAGAAGACATCGGAAGCAGCGCGACTAGCGAGCTCTTTGAAAGTTGTAGCCAATGATTCCAGGTCTTTGAGGATCGAAGAACATCCGTGTTGCTCCATATGGTCCATCATGTCCTTGCGGTAACTCTCTTGAGTTTCAGTTGATTGGGACATGTATTGGTTCTCCGTGAGCAGCCACTCCATTTCGACGTTGAGCTCCCTCAGGACCTCTTGTTTGATAGAGATGGCGTTGATCATGGTGTCCAGATCGATCCGTTGGCCGTCGCTTTGGAATTGTTTCAGCATTTCCCGCGATTGTTCCACGATCTCCTTAGCTTCGGTAGCTAATGTAACCACTTTTTGTTTGAATTGCACCAATTCATCGCTCATGTTGATGGCGTTGTTGCTTTGGTTAGCCTGGAAACGAATGTTTGGCTATGGTGTCGTGAGCGAGGAAGATGCGATAATCAAACGGTGTAAGTAATGAAGAAGGAAAAAAATTGAGGTAAAAACAGAATCGCTCCTTGTTGCTTTGGAGTCGATATGTCGCGCTTCAGCCGCAACACAGAACCCTCTCTCCAGATTCCGTGCTGATGATGAAGCACTCATAATTAACTCTTCTAAGCTTCGGACGATTCTCGTGTTGGTTCCTCCAAGGCTAGCGCTATGTTGGTAGTCGTTTGGGCGTGTACTCTTGGCTTTAGACAACGATGTGGTTTTCCTTTGTCCTGCTGGATTCTCCTCCTCGAAGATCGGGATTACGGAGACATTTGGAGCCATTTTCCACGTTGATCGTTGTTTCCGACGTGCCTTTAAACGGTGCCTAGACGAAAACACTTGGAAGATTCTGTTGTCCTTGTAAGTTGACTTGAGCGGACAGTGACTATCCTGACTGTTGTCCCGGACTTGTTGTTTCCCTTTTCCTGACGAGATATCAGCAATTTCCGTGATCATGGAGCTTTTTGGGTTCCTCCTTATTCTCCTTTTGTCGCTTTGCATATTATCCGCTCGGCGACCTCTTTCGTTGAGGTTTCTCCTTGTTTCATTCCATCCTTGGCCATGAAGAACTTCTGCGATGGCATTTCAAGCTCTGGCGAGTCTATGGACGGCGATTTAATCACGAAAACGTAGTTGAGCGATGACAGCACCTCCTCTATATCTTCCACGACTGGCGCGTTTTTCTCTCCTTTCCTTTTCGGCTTTGATTGCGTTGATGTGCCGTGGGATGAAGAGTTTTCGGTGGTGGTGCCTCATGCTCTCTTGGCTTGAAGCCTGCGTTGTCTCGATCCTTGGAAATTCCTTGGACATCTTGTAGACACTTCCGTCGCTCTGATGACGTAGTTGCTTTGGTATTGATCGCTTTTGGCAATCACTTGTTCTGTTCTGTGCCGTCATCCTCTCTCCAGATTTCGACACAAAACAGAGCGCGCAACTATCCATTTACTCGGCTTTGGCATCAGTCCTGGAGCTCCGTTGGCTTTGCTTTTACCTCCTTTGAATCGGTTAGTGAGTGTAAGCTTTAAGAGCTTTGAAGACTTGGATCCGAGTGAGTAGTGAAGAAGAAACAATTGTTAAAGATAAAACAGAAGTTTGACGTGATGTAGTAGATAGTAGTGAAGATGTAGATGTTGATTCCACATGAGCTTCCTTCCTTGAGTCTTCTTCTCGATTGGTGATAAGTAGATAAGTCATTTAGGGTGGACAGACTTAAGTCCCTAAGGCTATTTATTGTGGACTGACCTAAAAGTCCGTAGGGATATTTAGAGTGGACTACTCTAAAGTCCGTAAGACTATTTAGAGTGGACTGTCCTAAAGTCCGTAAGGCTAGTTAGAGTGGACTGACCTAAAGTCCTGAGTCTCTTTATGGTGGACTGACCTAAAGTCCAAAGTCTATTTATTGCGGACCGACCTAAAGTCCTCATACGGGGGAACTAGAATTATATAATGTAATTGGTAAGCTCTAAGCTTCTATTATACTAATGTAAAAGGAAAATAAAAACCTAACTAATAATTTGCTAGTTGATCGGGCTAGCTAGTTAAGAGTGAAGTAGAAAATTTACCTAGAAATTATACAATATTAGCTACAGGGACTAGTTGGCCGAACCCTCGGCTTCGCACCGTAGCAAGCGGCGCTATGCTTTGGATCCGACTTCCCTAGAATTACAATGCAAGGACAGCTTAAGCAAGGGAATTCTTACCTACAAGGGATTACATAAAAACTAGTTAAGGGGGGTAAGGGAAAACCTAAGATGATGATGCTAAGTATCTCCGAATCGGTCCTCGTTGGGATTGGAATCGTTGTTCCTTCGATCCGATCGATCCTCAGCGGTGAGTCCTCATCTTGGCAGCCGGACAGCTTCCCGATGCTGTCGAACTTCTTCTGTGCGCCGTGTGTTGCCACTAATGTGTCCACATGTACCCATACGACGACTTCCGCGTTTCACGGCTCGGCTTTGCAACCGACGCTTCCAGTGACTGTCCCTGGACGACCTCCGACAGTGAAAGGTCTTCTTTTTGGCGATGTGGCTCCTTCCAACGACGATATTGAGAAATGTGAGCTTTGTACTCCTCAGCGGGTGCGTATTGACGTGTAGCGATGATGCAGATACGGAGAGATTGCGATTTCTCCGTTGCTTCATTGCTGCTTTGGAGAAGACAATAACGACGGGTTTACGAAGACATTGTCGTAGTCCTGCCGTTGATATGTTCGACGTCTTCCTGCTTTCCTCTGCTTTGGAATCATCGTCGTTTCCTCTCACATCGTTGTTCCATTTGAAGGCGAAAGTGTTTCCCTTTGGTTGCAGGCGAATTTCCAGTTCCGCCGCCACTTCCGACATCGTTTCGTGCTCGAAATTGGTGTTTTATCGAGCTTTGGACGTAAAAAAATCCTTGTAGACCATGAAGACGTCCGTTATGGGTAGCTGTCAGTCACTGTGTGACTTCTTTTGTACGAGTGAAGCTTCCCAGCTTTTACCTCCTCTTCGGGTATCAGCCGAGACGCTTTTCGCACTTGTTTTTGCTCCGACCGAATGATTCGCAGGTGTAGACATTATTTACCGGACGCAGATGACGATTTACTGGTTTTTGGGCCTCGTTGCATCATTCTCCGCTCGATTTTCGGCTCCTGCGATGTCGGCGACTTGTGCTTTGGACGTTTTTCCTTTTGCGATCGTTTGCCGACGACGCCGATGACTACCATGAGCAATGCACAAGCTACATGAGAAAAATTCTCTCCCTACTCTCTCTACAAGCAAGGAAAAATTTTTTCTCGAGCTTTGGAATGCGTAGCGATTCGATCCGATGTTGCTCAATCGCTTTTTGCACTCGTTTTGCTCCAACCGAATGATTTTACAGGCGTAAATGTTTTTCATCGAAGGAAGATGACGATTTTCAGCGATTTTCTGGCTTTTGGGCCTTGTTGCATCATCCTCCGATCGATTTTCGGCTTCTGCGGTGTCGGTGACTTGTGCTTTGGACGTTTTTCCTTTTGTGATCGTTCGCCGACGACGCCGATGATTACCATGAGCAATGCACAAGCTACATGAGAGAAATTCTCTCCCTACTCTCTCTACAAGCAAGGAAAAAATTTTTCTCGAGCTGTGGAATGCGTGGCGATTCGATCCGACGTTGTTTGTCCGTGCACACGAGCCAATTTTCCTCCGTCGACGCGTGGCGATTCCTCCGTGACGTCCGAATCGTTGTGTCGACTTCGCTGTGGACTTCTGCCTCCTTCTTTGACGAAAAATCCACGAATTTGCGTGAAAATCGCTTTGAAATTTGCGATTTCTTCGGTTTGCGCCGCTGCTTCCCTCTCTCCAGGAAGTGCGCTCGCTCGCCGGCGGCAAATTCAAATTTACCTTCTTTCGCTCCGAAACGATTGCATCATTGCACCAATTGGGTCGGAGTGACACATTGCACTCAATCCGGTCGATGCACCATGTCGCAGCCAGGTATGAGTGGCTGGTGAGACCACCTGGAAGCGAGAGTAGAACGATCAATGATGCTTGCGTGTTGTTGTGTGGAACAGTGAGATTCCTAACTCCATTTATTGTTGGTGGTTCAGCGGTGGTTTGGAATAGTTAGTGGAGCAGGAATAACAGCTTTGGGAAGTGAGTAGAAGGGCGAAGAGTCACCATAGGCTTTGGCGACAGAGGCCGATTGGTGGTCACCAATCGGTGGGAAGCAAAGGTGGAGAAGTGAAGTGATTAGGATGACAAAAGAGAGGGGGAGAGAGAGATAAGAGACGACAGAGAAAGGTGAAAGGTTAGAGCAATTAGAGAGTGTGTAGAGTGGAGAGACGGCAGGTTGTTGTTTCGTTGGTCTTTGGCGCGCACGATGAGGTTTGTCCCGAAGAGTGCGCCAAGTGCGGTGGAGCGCGTTGCCATTGTGTGACCGTAATCCCTCGTCCACGTCCTTTTGTATTGTTCCTTTGGAGCTCTGAGCCTTTGGAGAAGGCGAAGAATCCTTGGGGGAATTTGCGATGGAGGAGTGAGTGAATAAGGAATTCACAACCACATAGGGTCGAGAATAATATAAGAGATAGTATTCGCGACAATATCTGGGTTATTGGAAATTCTTTACAAATTTGGGAGTCTTATCCATACTGTGAGCATTTTCTGATGATTTTTTGTCATTCAAACACAAAATACTACAACTTTACTACATCCTGAGCATTTGTGTTAAACGCAACGTTTTCTTTGTGATTTTTTGTATTTTCATAACGAAAATTTAAAATTTTGAAATTTGAACCTTCTTATATGAAGATGAGGATATAACCCCATATGTATATGAGTTGAGTAGTTTATTCCATAACAAACACTGTACAATATGTCATGCCCCTTTTTTTGTCATAATTCTATTACACGTATTTTAATATTTTTGTCTCACAACCTCTACGGAGGTTGTTCTAAAACAAATAAACCCTAATAACTGATTCCCTATCTGCGACATCCATTTCTTATTTAGTGTGAGGACGAACGCAGAACGTAATATTGTTCTGTACCGACCCCTGTACTGTATGGGCCCTCCACCCCTCATCACATCTCCTTCTTCTGTCTCATAATGTGACCCTTCCCGGTCACTGAGAGTTGCCTTTGCCTCTCTTAACACTTCTTTTTCTTCTGAGGTTTAACCTTCCCATCCACAAAACATCATATTCTGCATTGTTCGCAGTCGATTCTTGGTTTTGGCAAAGGCTCATCTAACACGTTCACGATGTATTTGGCGATGTTAAAATGTTACGTATTTGCAGGAACATAAGGTATTACCTTTTGGAATACCTTATACTCAACTATGAGTTTTTTTTGTCCTGTTCCGTTCTCTAGTACCATCTCGTTCATTCATGCCGTAGTAAATCAGGCGACATATAGTTGGTCTAATTTCAAAGTATGAAATATAGAATGTCCCTTTTTCATATCTATCTTATCCCACCCTAATTGAGATATTCCCAGCTGTTAGCACTCATAAATCTCCCTAAAAATGTATATCTGTCTGTCACCCCAAATCGCACCCAGTGGAATGTCGAGACGAACGCAGGATCGGCCATCCACTGTGTGGACCCTCCTCTCTGAATCACATGTTTCCCTTTTCTTCTCTCCCAGAAGGTGACCCCTCCTCCCTTCACTGGTTGGCAACCTTGATTCCACACAATGGCAATATGTCTGTTGGTCACTTTTTGAATATGACATTCATTCATAAATAAACGTAATTTTTCTGTTTCCCTCAACCACCGAAGACAGCCCATTTTTCCTTATCTTGTCTTTCATAGCTCGGACCATTTTTCAAAGAATTTACTTGTTTGCCCCATGATTTACTGTATGATGCTCACGAACTGAACTTTCTAGTCAGATTCTAACGCATTGAATCGAATCATTTTAATCTGCGCTCTGATAAAGACAATACGATTCTGTCCAAATGATACTCCTTCACTCTTCCGTTTTCGGGTGTGACTGTGAGGCTCGTAGTTTTTTTGTTTCTTTGAATTTCTCATTTTGCTCTCATATTATTTATTACTTATTACTTTTCTTCTTTTTTACAGACCACCTTTGATATCTTCCGTATTCTGAATTCATGCTTTTTTTCACATTTCCCACCATACTCTCATTTTTTCCACATTCAACAGCTGCAAATCTAAAACTTTCAGAAACACCCATACCCTCCAACAATGTTCTCCAGACCACTCAAGAGAGTTTCCACCAATACAGTTGTGAGGGATTCAAAAATGAAAGAGTCGGAAAAGAAGATCGAACAGGTTGATGAAATAGAGAAGGCAAGGATTGCAAAGGCACAGGACCCAAGAATCCCGCAATTTTTGAAAGGAAAGATTGGCGGATTGGGAGAGCCCCTCCCAAACAGATTCACGGGAAGATACCCAACGTTCAGAATTGAGGGGGTTCTTGCGACCGCTCTCACTGTGGATTACTTTGTTGTCCATAAAGGTCGCAATCATAAGCGTCCCGCCAGCAAAACGGTCAATCAGATTTTGGAGGCGGTGAGTATTTGATGAAGTGTATAAGTTCAGTTTTTTAGTGTTCTAACTTGTGATTACTTTTCTAACTCTAGTTTTGGTCTAGTAGCTGTCTGCTAGGTAAACATTTTTCCAAACTTTTGGTGCAATATCATAGCCCTCGTATAATTATATTAAGTGACATTGATTTGGGTACGCTCATAAATGTGACTTCTGTCTTTTTAGGGTTTTTTAGTTTTAGTGAGGTTTTTTAGCTCTTTTTGAGTACAACTCGTACATGTTTTTGGTATTGCCATACTTTAATCCGGATCAATTTACTTGAATAAAGATGTGCTAGCACTAAAAATAGGGGAACCTGCTCTTTCAAATAACATTATTGTTTAGAGTATGTTTTCAGTATTTCGCCACTCTTCCCGGCTACCCGGAGAAGCTGAACACAGTCGGCGCCACTGTGACCATTCACGGAAAGAAGCATAGCTTGATTGGATTGGTCAACAGTACCAAGTGCCTCCGGGATATCTTCGATTATGGCTTCAGGTAAGACTGACTAAAAATTAGTACAGAGCTACGCTTCAAACCACAAAAAGCATTTATAAATGTAAATTTTCAGAGGATTGGTGTATCCCATCGAGAAATCAAAGCCAGAGTACATGAACGAATCCGTCTTCCCATCCACAAAGTATGGTCTTCTCCATTTGCTCCGGTTCTTGTCAAGATTTGGGGATATAGCTCACAAAATGAACTGGAATGATCAAAGCGAGGTTGATGTGAGTTTTTTTGAGCTATTTACGATAACACGAGGTGATAGACAAAATACGGAAACTGTTTTTTTAGTGAAATTGAGATTGTAGTTTATTTGAGTAATACGTTTAATGGCGCATGTGTACCGTTAGTACTTTTCAGAGAGTAACCCAACTCATGGAGCCTTTCGTGAGCTGGCTTTTTGCCAACGGTGAGCGATTCTACCAGGGGCATGCAGAGTACATTGGTCTCACAGAGAGAGAATTCAAGGAGATTGGGGTGGATGTGATGAAGAAAATGCAGAAGTAGGCTGATAGTAGACTTTTTTAAATCATCACCTATTATTGTTGAATTGTTATTTTAGCCACATCAGTTTCCTGATGTCGTTGCTAAACTCAATCGTTGTTCTCCTCCCCCGAACGTGTCCCCCTCCCACATTTCGTTTTCTTATTGCCACTCAATTGTTTCAGTATCTCATTTTTCTACGAGTGACTTTTCCGCAAATCGATCTGTTCTTTGTGTTTTTATTTTGTTTGTGTTTGTTTGTTTGTTTTTGGATTCCTATATCTTACATTCTCCAAAAAATAAAGCAGACTTCTATTATCAACCCTGTTTTTCGTCCTTTTCTACTGTTTCTTTGCTAGGGCAGATATTTCTCAAAGAACTTTGATTGTCTGCTACTCAGGATAATATGTTTTTGTCATACATGTCCAAACCTGGGCCGGGCCGGGCCGGCGGAGGAATTTCTACCGGCCAGGGTTTTAAGACACAATTTTTTCAAAGGTCAATTTTTGGAAAAAAAAATTCGATTTTTTGACTGTTTTCTATTCAATTTTAGAATGTTTCATACTTTTAGTACTTTCATGATTTTTCATGCAATTCAGAAACTTTTTCATGAAAAATTGATTTTTTTTCGGAAAAATTTTGACGAAAATGTTCTACCCGGGCCGACCGGGCCGGGCCGGGCCGGTAAAATTCCCCTCTGGCCCGGGTTTGGACATGTATGGTTTTTGTGATTTTCTGGTGTATCTTGCCTGCAAATGTTTCCTTGACAAAAATCTCCATGGGAGACCGGGCAATTAGCTTGATTACATATGGGGAAGCTTCTGGAACCTATTCGACTTTCACAATAGTCTATCATACATTTTTTGCTTTATTCACCCGCTTTATCGATCCATGAACTCCCATTTGTTTCTCGATCATGTTCAGCTCCACGTGACGTTGAGAGGAGCTGGATGTTACTAGTTATTACTGGTTATAATGGAGAATGATGCATAGGATGGAGAAAAGTGAGGAATAGCGTATACAATTCGACATTTTCATCGATCACAGTTTGAAATTTTCCCCATTTGCAGAAACACTATATCCGTGTTTTTTTCTGAATACTACAACTCTTCCCTCATAAAAATACGGAGTCAAGTAAATAAATTTACTGCTGTTTCATCGAAAGGTAATAAAGGCAACCAAGAAAAGATGAAACGGGAAACACACAAAAAGAGAAGGAACAGCACAGAAGAATTGTCCTGTTCCCACAAAACAATATTCGATTATGTACGGTTTCCCATGAGTTCCTTCTCTTGGCCGATCTTCATTCTTATTCACAAAACTAAAAACGTTTGCTTTTTATTTTCTACATTTCAGCGGAGTTCAAACGAAAACAGGTCGGTTTTGCGTTTTTTTGGGTATAGAGAGCACATCAATCCTCGAGATATGCAAAAATATAAAAGATATTTAGAAATGAAAAATCTAGTCATTTTCAAATAAAGACATTTTCAGATGGTATTCCTCGTTTTTGACAAAAAATATGAGGAAAACTTTGCCAAAAGTGTAGGTTGTCAATGGATCGAAGCTTTGGAAACCGGTACTTTTGGAGTAATTTCTCTTGTTAAAAAGTGCATCAACGGACAAGAAAAAAACATTGTTATGAAAAGACAATGCCAATCAAGTAACTACAAAGAGGAGTATGAAGTTCACAAACATTTGTGGGATAAGGGTGGATGTGAAAATATTATCAAAATACTGTCAATGGAGACTTTCGAAAACGACGTTGCGATTTTTCTGGAATACGCGGAGTGTAGAGATATTCTTAACCTTATCCCGTTTCTGACTCCATCAAGAGCTCAATTCTATTTCCGACAACTGATCACAGGACTACAGTACATTCATTCGAAAGGAGTGATTCACAGAGACATTAAGCCAGATAACCTCTTCTTGACGGATGCTTGTGAGTACCTTGAAAGCACGTTTGGTTCAAAGAACTAAAACATAAATTTAAATTTCAGCTGTGCTCAAAATCGGGGACTTTGGACTATCAGAGTTCTACCAAGATGATAATGGTGCATTTCAAGTGCTTCCTGGTCCTGGAACCACTCGTTATGCAGCTCCAGAAGTCTTCTTGAAAGGTCTCATTGACGGTCCACCAACAGATATTTGGTCAGCCGGTGTGGTTCTGCTTAATATGGTTTCGAATGATCAACCGTGGCAAGAAGCATTTGAAAAGTTAGTTTGACTGTTGCTAAAAATGAAAACCAATATTTTATAGCGATGAGGAATACCAGAAATATGTGAAAAAGGACTTGCAAAACATGAAACTGGTTTGGGACTTTGTTGAGGAAAAGTCAAAAGGTAAGCCGAAAACGAGTTGATGACTTTAAAAACAACAACTTTCAGCTCTAGTTTTGAAAATACTCACAGTCAATGCGAGTGAACGGATAACTATTGAAGAGATTCAAAACGATCCATGGTTTAAAGTGGATGTGTAAACCAATGACTTGAGCAACATAGTGAGTAGCTGAAATGGAAACGCCGAAGCTCATTGGGTTTTCAAGGCTCGATTTCGGTTTCAAGAACAAATTCTAATAAGAAAAAATTGTTGTGAAATATATATTTCTGGGTTTCATGGTTCATATTATCAAATAATGTAGTTCTCTTGCCTAACACTTTCCAACTCATTTTGCCCCAGTTGTTCTCCGGCAAAAACAAACAGAAAAGAAGCATAGCAGTTTTGGCCTTCTCCTTTTTTCTGTCTCACTCTGTTATCATTTTGCATTTTTTCTTCTCTTCTGTAGTTACTTCAAATACCTTTCAGTTCAGAGTTTATTGATGCAACAAAAGTGAAATTCTAGAAAAAAAGAGAGAAACAGAAAAAGACGCAGAGGAACGCAGTTAGTTGTGCATATTTTGAGCCAGACTAGAAATATAATGCGATAGAGAAAAGGACGAACAAGGCAAAAAAAGAAAAATCTTCACAAGTGATAAGAAGACAAAGAAGTGTATATATTATTTTTTTATTATCCACTAAAGGTGAGAAAGAAAAGGAACAGCAGGTAGCAGATGATTCCGGAAAAAATGTAAACAGCCATTGGGTCTGTTGGTTGCAGAGGAGGGTTTCTGATCAGTCGCCGGTTGTATTCCTTTCTTCGTTTGAACACTTTTCGGAAGGATAGAAGTAAGGTTTTACAGCGTCCCATAATAATGAACAGTTAGAAAGCGAAATATTGTGAGAAGAAGACTTGAAAAATAAGCTCAAAAAAATATCTCGCTTCCAACAAATACTGAGATTCTTTGGAAGTCTAAACTCGCATTTGATGAGGTTCGCAGCTTCTCATCTCCTCACTAAATTATCCTCAGCCTTATTACCCAATTTTTACGTCGTTTCTCTTTCTACGAGCACAGCAATTTCGTGGACAATTTCATTAGAGTGGAATGGTTTTAACGAGCTGTGCGATTCTTTACTTTTTCAAGTAAAACCTTCTTTGAATGTCCTGTTTCAAGCAATACAATGAAAGCTGAGGCATATGCAAGTTCTTCTGAAAAACATGTACTCATCTTGCAAAATTTGTCAATTAATTTTCTAGTGCTCAAGAAGTTTGGAGACGCTCGATGTATGTATTTTCTGACAGTTGAATTGTTTTGAAAACTAATTTTTTCCGCTGAATAATAACTACAAAGTGAGTAGTTTCGAGTTTTTATCACTAACTTATCGATAAACTTTCCTGTTTATATTCATAGACAGGTATAAGAAGACGAAGAGAATAATGTGAAAGTGAAGGTGGATGAATTTTTTTGGAAAACAAGTTGCCAAACAAAATATTCCGGGGTTGTAGGAATCCGAAGGTGTGGAGCTGGAGCACGACTCGGACGGATTCGGTTTCATTGTCTAAAACGTTGTTGACTTGTTTTTAATTTATTCGAATGGCATCCTGTACAAGATGAATTTTCTACGAATATGTGGTCGAAGGAAGTAGTAAAATATGAACATTGTAAGAGTAAGGTTATGTTAGGTTTGCGAGGTAGAAAAAATCAGATTCCCTCGTCACTCGTGTTTATTCAGACTTTCTTCTAACCTTTGGTTTTTTTTCAAATTAAAAAAAATAATACAATTTTGTGTTCTACTTTTTTAAATAAAATTTTGAGCCACAAGCTCTACTATTATCGTTCATGAATATTGTGACAAAGAGATCGAAGCAAAAGATTCATTTTAGTTTTCAGGGATGGAATAGAGTAATATTTGAGACAAAAAATTGTTGAAAAATTTTTGAAGAACGTTATGAAGCAGAACCAGGAAGACAATAATCAGTTGGGTTGTGGACCAAAGTGGACAAGGAATAGGAATACAAATATAAGATAGCAGAGAATTCCAACCAAAATGGTTAAAACTCTAGGATCCGCTGGTTGTTTGGCTGGTCCTTTGATCAGGCGTTTATTATAGTTTTTATCGCGTTTGAAAACTTTCCGAAATGGTAGCATCCACTTCCTGAGTTTTCCCATGGTGAGTTATGATAAAATAAAAAACAGCGGTTAGAGGGAACTGAGTAAATCAGTTCACTTGACTTTTTTCCTTTTTTCTTTTTCAAATACTAGGATTCTTAAGAAAACATTACCCACCATTATTTGATGGGGTGCAAGTCCTTCTTTTCCAATTACATGTGCACGAGTTTTGGCTCCATTTCTTTTGTGTTTCTCTGTGCTAAAAAAAGACTTTACAGCTTCACACTGTAATGGGGTGTTAATTATCAAACAGATGAGCTCTACGATTTTCCTTTTTTTTTGTAACCGACTGCGAAAATCGTATATCATTTTTGTTTTTATAGAGGGAGCATTTCAAGCTAAACGTGGATGCTCCGTTGCCACAGATAGTTGCCAGGTTTAAGCGTTTACGATGCGACTTGCAAGAAGTATCGTTACGAAAAGACTAATTTTTGCAAGAACTCGTCCGCGCTCGGCTAGTTTGTTTCATCCCGCAGGAGCGTGGATAATGTACGGATTGTACACGACACTATTACCAGGAAACAAGACTCGTTGTTGATACCAAAACGGTCAGTTTGCTAGCGCTTGTGCATTCGTAACGGATGATGCACTGCCTGTGGTATCTGTGGTATCTGAAAGTTCAGTATAATTTGAGTACAGAATTGCGTACTGTCGGATCAAACTTCAACATTCTCAAACCCGGAAATGTTCTACTCCATATGACTATCTTGCGTGAGTTGATTATTTCTGAAAACCCATAACTCACTAAGCGAACATTTTTCTTACCGTGATTGCATGTCAAAAACATATATACCGGGAAACGGATTTTCACAGTCAGCTTTGTATCCTTGTGACTTCCAGAATTTTTGATTTTTCCTATTAAGAGTTTTCTAGAGTTTGAAATGGGACGAAATGGGACGTCCCGCGCCCCGTCCCGATGGGATGGGGACGAGCACCGTCTCAAAAAGTTGGCCCATACTCCGGGGGTACATCGAAAAGGGGTACATTGAGGGTACATCACTCTTATAGGGTACATTTACTTAGAGGGTACATTGACTGATAGGGTACATCTGTGGAGGAGTCTGAAAGGGTACATCTAAGCAACTCTCATAGGGTACATAAGCAAAATACTCAAAGGGTACATCGAAAAATCTGAAAGGGTACATCGTTCTGATTTCGCCCAGTTTTCGAATATTTGTACCTTAATGAGACAGACACGTTTAATAACGAATTCTCGGTCATTAATCAGATAATGAACAATTTACTGATGCTCGGTGAGATTTTGCAACTTGCTCCTCCTCAATTTTGAATAGTACGCGCTCATGTCTCGAGCACTTACGGACGAAGATTGTATTTGAAGTTTTTGATCTCACTGCGCTAGAAAACAAATGAGCTCAAGTTACGGCGCTCAAGTTTTCAGAACGCTGAGAAATTGCCAATAATATTTTTTGATAGCTGAGGGAGATCAAAAACTTCAAAATACAGTTTTCGTCCCTAAGCGCTCAAGAAACGAGCGCGTTGCAAAACCTCACCGAGCATCAGTAAATTGTTCATTACCTGATTAATGACAGAAAATTCGTTATTAAACGTGTCTGTCTCATTAAAGTACAAATATTCGAAAACTGGGTGAAATCAGAACGATGTACCCTTTCAGATTTTTTGATGTACCCTTTGAGTATTTTGTCTGTGTACCCTATGAGAGTTGCATAAATGTACCCTTTCAGACTCCTCCACAGATGTACCCTATCAGTCAATGTACCCTCTGAGTCAATGTACCCTATAAGAGTGATGTACCCTCTTCCGATGTACCCTCGGAGTATGGGCCCAAAAAGTGTTAAAGAATTTCTATTGAATTTTGAATTTTCTATTGAAAAAATTTAATTTTCTTCAAACTTTTTGCGACGGGGCTCGTCCCCGTCCCGTTTTGGGAACGTCCGACCAAAACGGGACGTTCCATTTCGAACCCTAGAATTTTCAATGTCTTGCCTCCGCAATGTGATCTTAACCCATGGCCCAACCACCTGCAACGCTTCCGACAGCGAGTTGGTGAGCTGCAAATTTAGAAGCATTAACGTTACGCTAGCGGTGTTTCAGGTGAAGCTCAGGAACCATCGTCAGATCTTTGAGTCCAACCTTAATAAGTTCTTGGAGGAATCTGTAAGATATCAGCTAGCAACATGCGAAATCGTTACATTTTGCCAGGGAGAAAATTGTGAGAAACGACGCAAAGCCATTCAGTGTCATCTTCTAGACATCTATCGCAGACAGCAGGCGGTTCAAGAGCAGGCATCGCTTCCCTATACCAATGCAAGTATAAAACATAGATATTTTTGGGATAAATGTGGATCTTGATAACTATAGGCCTAATATGAGGGTTTTCGATTTCAGGAAGGACGTCGAGAATACCTGAAAATGCTCGATGACCTCATTCAATTGGAAAAGATGCTCGAGGAACGTCTCATCAAGAACACGGCTTCAATGTCAAAGAAGGAAGGATGGAAGAATGAACCACAGGTCGCAGTCAACGAATCGAGGATCTCGACAAATCAACTGTTCTCAGGATGCTTCAAGAGATCTTCATAAAATGGCCATACTTTGAAACCAAATATTTTATTCATTTCCATCATCCATTTTATTTCTAGACTCTCTAGACATAGCAAACAATTAGTGAATAAATCTCAACCGCTTCCTCCCAATAAACATATTTCCGTCCATGATACACAAAACGTCTGAAAACACAGCCATGATATGTTATTATTTGCTGCGCGCCTGATAATTGTTTCCAGAAAGTCAGTATGACATCATTCGAAATATCATATAGATGTTGCGTGAGTTAAGTATAACGAAATTCGTTATTTTAGTTTTCCGAGGGAAATTGCGGGGGAATTCCGTGCATTTTTGCGCGAGCGTGTCAGTTGTAGTCATGCGTACAATCCGTCAAACGTTACTTCATTTCTTATCATAATCCTGTTTTCTGACCGAAATCAATCAAAATAGAACATTTGGCATATCAGAATTTGCATACACTATCTTCTTCAGTTTACAGGAGTTTCAGAAAAATCAAAATTTTGCTGTCACAGCCCCTTCAAAGGAACTTCCCGAAAAACCGTTTCAAATATAAGCCCCTTTTGAACCCAGAGGTGTCTCCGGTGGCCTAGGCGAAGCACGCGCCACTTAGGAGAAGTTCGGCCACCGCCACCGAAGACACCTTCGGGTTAAAAAGGGGCCTACATGTAATTGTCCCCCGGGGATTTGGCTGAAAGTAGGCTCATTAAAACAAGCACAAAAAGTTATGCAAGAACACAAAGCCTTTTTTGCTACCGTTTGGTACTTTTTGAGAAAATCGACTTTTTAATAAAATTTTCGAAATTTCAAAAATTCAACTTCAAATGATCACAGTTTTGTTCAAACTTGTTCAAATTCACCAAACTAAAGTGTGTTTTGTAGCTAATATAATGAAATTTAGGAAATCAATTAAAAAATTTTTTTTTACTTTGTGGTCCCCCACTTATGACCCAAAATGCAATGCTGCTCAATTGCCAAAAAGTGCCTAGCAAAAGTTTGACGGTCGAAATTTTGTTCAAACTAATTTTAAACGATTCAGCATGTAAAAATTACTAAATACGCAAAAATTTTAAAAAATTCAACTGTAAAAAATTTTTTTATAAAAGTTTGAAAAAATGAAATTTCGAAAAATTTTGAGAAAAGTCAATTTTTCAATTGAAAGTTGTACAGCAAGGTATAAATTTGTTACTGTTTTCAAATTTACCGTTTTATGCCCTTTCAAATGAGCTATAAATTATTAAAATAAATTATTAAAAATTGCGCAATTTTGAAGCAGCTTATGAAGGTTTCAAAATTACTGTAGTGGTTTCAGTGACGAGCCAAAAATCGAAAAAAATGAAAATGGAGCTAGAAACTCAAACTTTGTTGTGTTTTGTGGGAAATCGCAATACAAACCAAATTGTCAACTGCAACTTTTTTCTAACTCTTCATCCAGGTCGTAGAAACACAGTTTTTCGATAAAACCTTGTATCAAACACTATTTTCAGTGTTATCAGACTTGGGTGTAGAGTTAGAAAAAAGTTGCAGTTGACAATTTGGTTTGTATTGCGATTTCCCACAAAACACAACAAAGTTTGAGTTTCTAGCTCCATTTTCATTTTTTTCGATTTTTGGCTCGTCACTGAAACCACTACAGTAATTTTGAAACCTTCATAAGCTGCTTCAAAATTGCGCAATTTTAATAATTTATAGCTCATTTGAAAGGGCATAAAACGGTAAATTTGAAAACAGTAACAAATTTATACCTTGCTGTACAACTTTCAATTGAAAAATTGACTTTTCTCAAAATTTTTCGAAATTTCATTTTTTCAAACTTTTATAAAAAAATTTTTTACAGTTGAATTTTTTAAAATTTTTGCGTATTTAGTAATTTTTACATGCTGAATCGTTTAAAATTAGTTTGAACAAAATTTCGACCGTCAAACTTTTGCTAGGCACTTTTTGGCAATGGAGCAGCATTGCATTTTGGGTCATAAGTGGGGGACCACAAAGTAAAAAAAAACATTTTTAATTGATTTCTTAAATTTCATTATATTAGCTACAAAACACACTTTAGTTTGGTGAATTTGAACACGTTTGAACAAAACTGTGATCATTTGAAGTTGAATTTTTGAAATTTTGAAAATTTTATTAAAAAGTCGATTTTCTCAAAAAGTACCAAACGGTAGCAAAAAAGGCTTTGTGTTCTTGCATAGCAGCCAAATCCCCGGGGGACGATTTCAGCCAAATCCCCGGGGGACAATTGGGGTACATTACATGCTAGTTGAAGCGTTTTTCGGGGTGTTGGAGGCATTTGAGCGTTTTTTAAATGATATTCGGAATCAGCGCGAAATATTCTGCACCTTTTGTAGCGATAAAAATTTTTGCTCGGAATCCTCCAAGTACAAAAACCACTTCATCGGTTGTTGATCGTTTTTTGCATCTATAATATGTCATTTGCATCAAATCAGTTATGCTATAATGCAAATTACAAAAGCCACTGCAAAAAAAAAGATAAAAGAGAAGCCAAATTCAGTTTCGAACAAGAAAATTATGTTGTCTCAATGGATCCTTCTATTTGGACTATTTTCCAGTGTTTCAACTCATTGTGACTCTGATACAAAACAGTTTCTGGCACGAGATGTCACATGTTCCTGTCCAGATATAATGAGTCTCTATCATGGCAAGTCACGTTCTGTAAGTTCGAGGATTGCGTTATTTTCCAGGAGACAAATCGCCAGTCCTTTACTCAAGAGGATCTGGCTGCTCGATGAATGTGACATGTACAAAACCTGTTTTACTAAGCTTCTGGAATACCACTAACATCCCAACACCAAAAGAAGCCGACCTCAAAGAACCAATTGTAAGTTGATTCCGGGTTTTCTCAAAGTCAAAAACAGCCACTTCCATTTTTTTAGAAATTCTTGAACTCCGAAATAGTATCGAAAAATGTGTTGGATACTTTTGGTCTCTCTTGTGAAAATAGCAAGTGGATCATTACCAAATATCCAGGAGGATATTTGTATGAGAATCCAAAGGTTATTATTGTCAAAGCATCGGAAGTTGATAATAAAGGATACAAAACCGAATTAAAGAAATTTGTTTGGTGAGTAGAACATTTTAATTCGGTTTCTATGAAAACTTCTGAAAAAGAATCGACACACTTAATCCGCATTTCAGCCGACCTGAATAATATTTCATTAGATTTCTATCCCACAGAAAACCACCAATGTTATTCCTGACATCCCTTCGACACTATTCAACTGAGATTTAGTTTAATAAATCGTATTTGTTAAAAAGTCAAGAAGACAATTCCAAATAAAAGCACATTTATTGGAGAAAAATGAAAAATGACAGAAAACTGAGATCGAGAACAAGTTCACCGATTATTTCGACAATGATTACAGTAAAACCGAGTCTCTCCATTGGCCTCCGGATTCAACTTTTTGATTCGTTCGTGCTCCGCCTTCACAGCAGAGGCATGCTTACAAATCAGTCGAAAGATTTCAGTTGGGAACTCCAATCGAATGCGAAACAAGTCAACGTTTGGGTTCGTCAGCGTGTACAATTGGTGTCCGTCCATTGGTTCTTTTTCTTGCAAGCGCATGAACGTCAGAAATGTTTCCGTGCGACGTTCGAGGGGGATGAAACATGTCATCCAAAGTTGGACATCAAGAGCCTGAAAAAAAACTGATAAAGTAAAAGACTGAAGATTTCATGTCAGTATTGTGCAACAACACATTGGAAGGTATCTACCATATACATGAAAATTGGTCAAATGTTCACACCGCTAAACGGTTAACACTGTCAATGTCAAAGTGAAAGAAAAGCTCAACTTGTCATGGAGGAACCTCATTATCATTCTGTCGTAATTTGTAACAACTGAGAACGCGTAAACCCCCACTTACTTCCCATAAACGCGGGACCTTTGTGGGGGAACTATGGGAACTATGCTGGGAGGTGAAGGTGGATGTAAATGGAAAGCGCAAAGAATGCTACTGACACAAAATATTTGTAAAAGTACAAAAACTGTTTTATTGTTAATTTCGATTTTTTTTTGTTTTTCCTATTTTCCCAATCTTTAAATCAAACCGATAGTTTGGTTATATAAAAATTAGGTGTGTTATTAGACTGGTAAAAAGCACGCAGCCCGCGCATCGCTGCACTTTCCACAATGGAAGAGGCGGAAAAACTGAAATTTTGAAAAATACACTGTGGTCGAAAAAAGTTTTCTCTTCCATTGTGACAACTGCAGCGGTGCGCAGACTGTGTGCTTTTTACCAGAATAATAATCTGCTTAATTTAAGTATTTAAGTTTCTTTGATTTTTTTTCACTGTAGAACGAGGAGACTGAAGTTGAGATCAAAACATCTCCGATCGGAGCTCTGGATTGGTTTCAAAACCGTGGAAGCACGCGTCAGTACGCCGGACTAACTGAACGTGAAGTGAGTGTAACTAGTTGAGAGCAGTCATTAATTTTTACGTTTTAGAGAAATTGAGGGAACTTAGGCACGTAAAATTTGTATATATCACAACGCAGATAACAACCCTACGGTTGATGTGAATACGAAAATCTGCCTATTCTATTAAATGCGGAAAGTATGAGCTTTTCGATTTGTGGGCGGAGCCTAACTCCACAAAATTGTAGATTATTTTGTCACAAAGTTTGCGCATTCATAACTCCATTTCTACCCAGCCTATTTCTCTGATTTTTGTACCATTAGGTAGGAAAATGTGGGCCGACCATCGAGAACTTAGAGGGGTTGAAGATGGAGCACAGTGACCCGATTAATGATCGCTGCGGCAAAATCTTTTTTTGAGAGTTGAGATTTTAGGCGGCGATTTCTGATTGAGCACATATCAAGGAGTTCGAGGCGATTTTCATAGGATGAAAAATTGATATTGCAGCGCTGGAGAGCAATTTTGGAGAAATATCTGAGAGGACGTTCTAATTTAAGGGATAGTTGGGAGGAAGGAGGAGGAGAATAAATAGCAGAGCAGTATTCAAGGATGGGGAATACATAAGTTTTAAAGAGTGCAGCGTAGAACTGCGGATTTGAGGATCGAAATGATCTTAGGAGTTGTTTTGCGCGTAGAAGAGATAGGGAAATCTTTTGGTTAATATGGAGATGGAATTTGCGAGATAGATCAGTAAGGAGTCCGAGGTCTCTAACAGAGAGAGAGGGAGAAATCTGTATGCCGTTGATGGAGTATGGAAAGTTGGGATTACTGTTGCCAAGTCTAAGGAGAGAAGTTTTGGATTCTGCGAGCGGGAGAAGGTTGATTTGAGACCAATTCGAAATTATGTCAATAGAGATTTGGACGATCGAGGGAGAGTGGTGGTAAATTTTGATGTCGTCGGCGAAGACTGAGAATTGTATGGTGTCAGGGAGTGAATAAAGAAGATCGTTGAGAAATATCAGAAAGAGGAGGGGACTTGAGACAGATCTTGAAAAATAAAAAATAGAGCCATAAAAATGTATGTCGATTTTGGCACGTTCTGATCATTCTCAATCTCTTATCTCACAATTTGATCTTTTATCTTGATTTGAGATTTTGAAATTTTCAAAAAGGCAAAAATTCATTTCAAGTTTTTTAGGGAATAATGAAATTAGAATCTTTTTTTATTATGAGCTAACACACGCAGCAAGTAACGCGGCGCAGCCGTGTCCAGCGACGCGAAGCGTCGCTAGTAATAATTGTATAATTCTTTTTGTTCTTGTACCTTTTTTGTATTTATTTTCGGATATAGTTTAGATAGATAGATTTATTGATAGATAGATGATAGATAGATATTCATAGAATTCTCATGTACTTTCCAGTGATAATGAATTTTGAAACAAGTTTTGTTGTTCGGGATGAGAGTGGATCTAAATGGGATCTGCGCGGGGTGCATACAGGAGGTTAACTGGAGCTGAGTAAAAAAAAAACCACAAATACCTTAAAACATTCTTCAAAATAGTTACCTGTGAATACCACTTCCCATCTCTCAAATCTCTTCTCAAACCCGGTCAATCCCCCAGATATCCGTACCTCCTCAAGTCTATAGGTCTTCCTCAAGACTCATTTTTGCACGCCCATCTAGCGCTTTGGAATAGGGTAGCCGCGAAAATCAATAAACGAATGTCCAGTGGCGGTTTCGACACATTTCTCAAATCGATTCCCTTTGATTGTCTTGTAAGTAGTTAATGTGACCATGTGGCTATTGCCGGCCACTCTGGTCATTAATTTTATTTAGTCAATCCCCACATGATCTCCCCACTTTTACCGGTTCTTCACTTATTAATGTATATTATTCTTTTTTTTTTTTGTGGTCAAGACTAAATAAACAAATTCAGTGGGGGCTAGCACTCGCCCCGCGCGGCGTCTAAAACGGAAGTTACCCAACCATTTTGGAACTTACATCCCACGTTTTCATGTCGACGGTCTTTCCTGGTGGAACGAAGACTTTGCATTGGCCCGACATGGAGTTAAACGCTGCAAACTTTGAAAACTTGTGTATTGTGGAGAGAAAAAACGAGAAAAAGCAGCGTGAAAGATAGAGAAGAGAAGGAAACAAATGACATCAGTCGTCTTCATCACGTGTGTAAGAATATGGCATGAGCCAAACAGAATAGTGCGACAAACGAAGAGAGGAAAGACACTGTGTGCGGAGAAAACATCATTGCTATGGAAACGATTAGGTTGGAGGAAAACAGACGTTTGCTCCGTGGATGTGGTGAGAAATCAAAAAAGATGAGATATAAGAAGGTTGAAATTTGAAACTTTTTAGTTTTTGATTTTTTCCTGATTAAAACACGAAATCACTGCACGTTGCCACGCTTGACAAAAATTGCAGATTCACATCTGCTGTAAATCTGGCAAAACAAGGGTGAGCTAAGCCATTTTGCCAGATTTACAGCAGCTGTGAATCTGCAATTTCTGCTAAACATGGCAACGTGCAGTGATTTCGTGTTTTAATCAGAAAAAATCAAAAACTAAAAAGTTTCAAATTTCAACCTTCTTATATAGAAACAAAATTGGAAAAGGAATAGGTAGGAAGGATAAAAATTTGCCACCTTAAAGGTGGTAGGACACCTCAAAAAAGTTTTTCTCTAATTTTGCCAGAATGTACTTTAGGTGGGCTCGAACCTGTGGGCGCATTTCTATGAAAGCCGCGCCACTACCGGCTGAGCGACGCGGACGCAAACGGGCGCGCCGACCGAGGGCGTATAAAAGGAGGCATGAAAATCGCCCCCATTCTGTCCCCCATTTTGCAAGCTGTCTCACCCCCTTTAATTATCTTTACTATTAACAAACGCAAAGCTCTGTGTGTGTCTGAGTGTCTGTGCTGTGTCTCACCAGAACGGCTACGCCCCTTCGGGCAGCTTGAAATTTTTTGAAATTTTTTTTTTTAATTTTGAAAAACAAAATATGTGGGCATCATTAAGCAGGAATTACTGATAGCCTGCAAAAATTTGAGAAAATTTGGTCCAGTGGGGACTGAGCTAGAGCGGGATCCGGACACAGCACAGACACACAGACACACCAGGTAACTTGTGTTTCAAAAAATGCCAATTAAAAAAAAGTCCTCGGGAAACTATGTTTATTCGATTTCTACACATAACCATGTTCAAAAATAGGGGTTCAGACAAGTCTCGAGACTTATTTTCATTTTTTCAAAAATTTTCTTTATTTCCATGTATCGATGGAATTTTGAAAAAATACCATTTCTTTAAAATAATAAATCCAATTTTTTTCCTACAAAATAATCATTGTTGCATTCAGCAAAAGTACAATTATCATTCCAGTTCCTTTTCTAAATGAATCCATAATCTGCCACGAAAATGCCTGAAAAAATAAGAAACTTCTATATCACACATCAAAATGTCTATTATCGGTTCAGATTTATTCTGCTCATAGTCTTTTACTCAATCAGTAATGTTGCCATGACCACCGGCAAAAAGGGAGATTAATCATCTGTATTCAGTTTTTATTATAAAATTAATTTTTGCATATTAACATAAATTGTGAGAAACATGAAAAATAACTTCATGCGACAGAGGGAATAACAACATTTCTCGAAAGGTCTTCGCTGAAAATAAAAATATCAGAATTTTTTATCGGTCATTCTACCCGTGCCACGTTGTAATTTTAGTGCCTAAGAACTGTTCAATTATTGCGGCAAAAGCACCCGAGATTTGAAAGCTATACTACTTTTAAGAGGAATGTAAACTTGCATGCTATCACAAAGTATGCTTTTCCCTGACACCTCAACTGGTGCACAACACAAACTAATAACCACACATAGAAAAACAAGTTGTCTCTCCCTGCTTCCTCTTTTTCTCACATCTACTTGAAATGATAGACGTCTTGTGGACATTTATTTTCAGCTGGCCGGATGGTCTAGAGGTATGATTCTCGCTTCGGGTGCGAGAGGTCCCGGGTTCGATTCCCGGTTCGGCCCAAATGTTTTTTAACTTTTTAAAAAAATGTTAACATGGAGTAACTTTATTGGCAAACAACACTTTTAAAGGAAGTGACAATAGGAAGGCAACTAAGGTTGAGAAATGAAGACAGTTAGTCGACTAGAACAGTGACAGTCGGAAGGAAATGAGAGTGATTTCAGGTTGATCTGCACATTTGATGGTTCTAAAGAATGAATTCAGGACGATTTACTCGGTCACAACTGAGAAAAAACTTTGTGAGCGTCGTGGATTGTTTTTGGCGATAAACTTTGGAAAAAGGGCTTATTGCAATATACAAGTAGACCATGGTTGGCTTTGGTTTCAAAACATAATTTAGAGTGAATGGTTAAAGAGAACATAATGGATTTTAGAAGAAGGAGGGGACTTCTTTCTCAAGATCGAAACGGGTGAAAAACAGATAAAAGTAGTAATTAACAGGCCATCTTCGGCAGGCATAGTTCACCATGCCACTTTCGGCACGCCAGGGGCGGAGTCTGAAATATGATACCATAGCTGTAATTGTGCTGGAATTGTTCCAGATTGTTATCAGAATGCTCATAATCATTATCACTAATTGCTCCGACTGATAATTGCTGCTCCGCGAGATAATTGCTGCTCCGCGAGATAATTGCTGCTCCGCGAGATAATTGCTGCTCCGCGAGATAATTGCTCTGTACGGTAGATGCTCCGCGAGATAATTACTGCTCCGCGCGTTAATTACCCCAGTGCGGTAACTTCATGACTAGGAACCATATTTCTTTATCATTATTGCCTTTTTTTTCATGTTTTGTCTTTCTCAACATCAGATTTGGTAAAGTTTTGATTTTCTTCGTATTCCTCATTTTCACCATGTTTTTAAAAACCACTCCGAACACAGTTTTTTCTTGTAAACCCTACATGGATCTCTCCAGTCACACGATAGGGCACCCAAATGTTTCTCATCAAAAACAGTAAAACTTGATACAAACGTTCATGTAAAAACAGTGAATACACAATCTTTCTAACTGCAAAGACAGGAAAATTGTTAACGTCTTGCCATCATGAAGAGTTTTTTCCTGCCACTTGCTGCAAATCCTAGCAACAGATTCAATCGGTTCTTCCTTCTTGGTTTGTGTACACTCTTCTTCCTTTTTTCAACTTCGTCACTGGCAACTCTGTCTTTTTGCACCTCAAAGATTTTCCAGATCGGTTACGTGGTCGTTTTCGCACTGAAAATAAATTTTCCCAAGCAATTAATCACCCGGAAAAAATGAACCTTTGGCCTGATCATTCATTTTGACAGTTTTTTGAAGTGAAACAAGTTTCTTTTCATGAAAAATAGACACAAACAACTCACCAGGTGTTTTGTCTGGTGACTCCAAAAAGGCTGAAAAAGCAACCACAGCATTCAGTTGTACTGTTATTGGTAGAGGTATATCCAAATCTCGGAAAAAAAGTCTAACGCCTCTGACTACTCTGCGGTAGCAGGATCACTAAAAATCCATAGGATGCATTTTTCATCCCTCATGGGTATGATATTTCATCTCAGACAGGTCACAGCTCACAAAAATGAAAAAAATTAGATTGAGCCAAAGTGGGCGGAGCCTAAAATGTGTTTTATCTTACTTTTTTAAATGTGTTTTCAGCTAAAAGGGTTGTGAGGGAAGAAAGAAACCTCCGACAGAATGCGGTAAAAAAGGAGTATACGGTAGATGTGCCTTTTATGCTGTTGAAAAGTGTCCACCCCGAGGAGGCGGCATAGAGGGGGTGTCATTATGGTGTTGAGAAGGAGCCTCCGCAAGAAGACGAGAAAAAGAAAAGGTGCCCACAAGGGGTGTACGGTAGGGACACTTTCTATTGCATAGAGAGGGGAGACTCCGGAAAGGAGGCGACATTGAGGGGAGGTGTAGGATGGTAAAGAGAAAAAAGAAGAAGAAAACAACAACAGGAAAAAAAAACGAAAGGGAAAAAAAAGAGTTACCACGATGAGTGGTGACGAATCGTAAGGTAAAAGAATGTGAGTGAAACGAGACATAATGTCCGTATCATTTCTCTTGATTTTACATTTTTAATACTTCAATCACGTTATGGTTTTGAAGCAGAAATCTGAGATGGTTGACCCGATGACGTATAGATGAATAATTACCGCGAGGCTGGAAAACCAATAGTGGGCTAATTATCCAGTGTTCCCACCATTAAACAAGTGAAATATGAGCATGCTGACCTTCACACCTCTTTAACATCGAGATACGAAAAAACCCCTTTTGTCCATACTTGCCATCATTTCTTGTTACAAGATGACTGCTGTCAACGACTTCAACCCCGATGGTAAGAAAAACTACTTTTTTTTTCAATCTTTAAAATATATTTTTCTTGTAGGAAACAGTGACAACTTGATTCAAAAGTCATTCGTGACCCAAGAGGAAATGGATTTTTTTCATCAATTCGCCGAAATCGAAGGTGGATCAGACCTTATTCGAACAACTGCTTTAACTCTAGTCCTGAAGACTCGACGGCTGGTGCTCAAAAATCTGCATTTCCTACCCCAAACAACTACTTTGGACAAGAATGTAGGCCGAGTGTTCGATATTTTTATCCGGCACATGCTCGAAAAGGCTGGAGGAAGTTTGAAAAACACTCGATATTGGTTCAATGTTCGGCATCCAGGCTTTTTGGAGGGTGATGGTTTCTGGATTTTTCATGAAACGTACAAGATGGCCGATGGATACACCTTGATCGATTTAATCTCGAAGCAATGCCAAACACCAAAAGACTCTCGGTCAGATTTTGGACTTGATGAACCCATGACAATTTCAATGAGGATTTTCAAAAAGGAAAAAGTATCGGGCAGAGGAGGACAGATTCCAGAGCACACTATGGTATGCATTTTCCAAAAAATCCAGTGTAAACATTTGAAATTTGCAGAAGATGTTCGGACTTCGCACCCCAAATGTCGTCGGAGATGGCTACTGCCTACCAAAAGCAGTGGTTTTGGGAAGACTTTGGTCCGATTACAATTCCCGTGATAGTGATAGTGATAGTTTGCATAGCGAACTGTTTGGATTAACTGGAGCTGATGTAAGTTTTTTTTCTCTTTCCAAAAAAGTAAGACTTTTCGAAATTTGAAGAGAGCCAAAACTAGTCGTCCACCAGCACAATTGAGAAGAGCTCTGGAACTTTTGGAAGAAGCTGGTGTCGAAGAAAATGATGGAGAGCACGATCTAACTCATTTGGCTAGACTAGCCGACTATCTAGAAGACTACAAAATTGTAGTGTGGCACTTGGCCCCCGGTGCACCATGTCCGACAATTTTGGTCGAGTTCAACAAGGAGGCCGACGGACTCATTCCTCTTTTTTATGCAAACAAGCACTTCGAATTCTTCAAACCATCGACACGGATTGTCAACGTCTTTTACTGCTTCAAATGCAATAAACTTGTAAAAAAGTATCACGAGCGGAAATGCAAAAAAGTCTGCAATAGATGTGGAGCCGTGGACTGCAAGCCAGCTGAAAAAGAAGAGATGCACTGTGAAAAGTGCAACAACACGTTCCACAGCAAAACTTGTTTCGAGCGCCATTTGAAGAAAAAGTCTGCCCAAGCTTTACCCTACTGCGAAGTCTATGAAAAGTAAGTCTTTTTTCATTAAAAATGTTAAAGTAATATTATTACTTCAGATGTCAAAAATGCCTCAAAATCCACAAGAGAGAATCCTATGGTGCACTGAAACACGCTTGCTTTGAAAACTACTATTGTAAAATTTGTTTGCAAAAGACTCGGAGAAATCATAAATGCTGTTATGCTGTCCCAACCAAAGCCAACCTAAAACGCCGGTTGGATAAACAAAACTCTTGGGTTATTGTCATTTACGATATCGAGACCATTATCAACTCATCCAGGGAATACAAAGGTAATTTTTTTTTTTATGTCACAATTTGTATCCAAACTAGTTTTTTCAGTGCATCACGTGCCAAATGTCATCTGCTTCAAATACATCTGCCACAAGTGCATGGGGAGACATTGTTCCTCTTGCGGAGAGATGCAGACACTCACATACAATCTCAGACCTGGGGAGAAGGGTACTGTATTGGAGAGATTCGCCAAAATTCTGAAAACCGACCCAAGACTCACAAATGCCTATGTCATTGCCCATAATGGCGGAAGGTTGGTTAATTCTTCTGAAAAATCAAGTAAACTAGTGTTTTTCCAGATATGACCACGTCTTCATGTTGGAACAACTTGTAAAAAGTGATGCCTGCAAACCACATTTCATAATGTCTGGATCAAACTTTATTGCGGCCGACATTCCACTGTCAAAGACGAATGTTTTACACTTTCGAGATACTGTACACTATTTTCCTATGCGTTTGGACCAGCTGCCAGACGCCTTCAGTCTCAAGACAGAGTCAAAGGGACACTTTCCCTATCTCTTCAATCAGTCAGACAATTATGGACAAGTACTGCCTACGTTGCCGCCTATTCAATATTACGAGCCTAGTTTCAAGAACCCAAAAGAAAAGGTGCTCCTGGAGAAATGGTATGAAGAAAACAAGGATCAACCATTCGATTTCGACAAGGAAATTCTTGAACATTGCAAAAACAATGTTCAAATTCTGGTGGAAACTGTCGTCAAGTATATGGAATTCTGTCAAGAACACATGGCCGGTTGGATTCCGTTCATTCAAGCACCATCCCTTTCCTCATACATGATGTTTGTAATGAGATACGAACACATAAAGGATGGAATTATCGGAAACATCTCTTATTATGGTTATTCAGCAGAGAGCCAAAATAAAGCTCAATATGCGATCGAATATCTCCTCTGGCTTGAAAAACAGGACCCCAATCTACAAGTCCGACATAAATTGTGCTCCAAAGGTGAATTCTATGCTGATTGTGGCGATGGAAAAGGTTACCATGTTGACGGGTACAATGAGAAGACGAATGAAGTTTACGTAATTCGCTCGTGTAGCCGGCATGGTTGTCCAAGATGTTTCTTGACTCGAGATGACATCAGTCAACACAACAAGAATGCCACAGTTCGACAACTCTACGAGTGTACTGTCACAGAAGATACAGCCATGCGAGCAGCCAACTACACTGTGCATGCCATTTGGGATTGTGAAATCGAAAAGGAACTGAGCGAGAATCCAGAAATGAAGACGTTTTTCACTGAGGTATGTTTTCTTTGGTATATATGAGAAAAAAAAACCCTATGGAACCCTTATAAAAGAAGAAGAAAGGAGCCTCCGCAGGGATACGAAAAAAGAAAGAGCGAAGCGAGACATGTGTGAGACATTCTTGTTGAACACTATTGAAACAGTTTAAGTTCATTAGAAAAAATACATTTTTTCAGTACAAATGGACTCAGCCACTCGTTCCTGGATATGCATTTTATGGTGGAAGGACTCAACAATTCAAAAGTCTAGTCAAGACAAGCCCAAAATACTCAATTGAGCGCTATGTTTTCAATTCCCTTCATTCATATGTCAACATTCATGGAACAAGTTACCCGATTGGCAACCCTGACAGAATCCTTCTAAACTTTCTACCCATCGAGGATAACACTCTTCCATATCGCGGCTTGGTGTTTTGCGATATCCTCCCACCCTCAGACTGTACTATACCGGTTCTCCCCAAGAGGATAAACGGTAAATTACTCTTTGTAATCTGTCGTACATGTGGACAATCGGAAAATACCGGACAATGCACCCACACTAACGCATCTGATAGATATTTGACTGGAGTTTGGTGTACCGACGAATTGAATGTGGCTCTACAAGAAGGATATCAGATACTAAAACTACACGAAGTGTGGCATTGGCCTGAAGACAAGTGGTTTACCGGAGGGTTCTTGGCAAGTTTCATGGCCCCTCTACTCAAAATGAAACATGAGGCATCTGGATGGCCAAGACCAGACATGACAGATGAAGAAAAGACTGCTCATATAGATGCCATTCGTGAAAACGACAAGGTCGATTTGGATATAAATTCAATTGAAAAGAATCCAGCTCTTCAAAGTTTTGCAAAACTTTTTCTAAACAAGAACTGGTGTGAATATGCATATGATCGGTCCTGTACGGACACAAAAATGTTTCCAATCTTTGATGCCTTGGCTGCCATCGACTTCATAACAACACCCTCCAACAGCCCACAGAGTTTTGGAGAGTGGAACGATGATCAAATTCTCGTATCTCGGCTTCATAATTCTACTAGACAGTCTACAAACATTGTATATGATGCCCTTACTACATCTGCTGCCCGTCTAAAGTTATACCAAGCAATGAAGAAAGTCGGCGATGACAACATTATTCATTGTGGTAAGTTTTAAATTTGATACACATTTCATGTACAATTGTGTACAATTCATGCACAATTGCTAAAAATTCGTGTACATTTTGTTTTTCAGACACTGATTCCATAATTTTCCTGCAAGAACGAGGAAAAAATATGTTGGGAGACATGTGTGGAGATGCCCTAGGGCAGCTATCCGATGCTACACCTCAGGGATACTGTATCGATGAAATTGTTCTTACGAGTCCTAATGTGTACTCTATCAAGATGTTGGACGTCCATGGAAACACAAAGTGTATTACCAAGACTCGAAACATTGTCACAAACAACGAATCTACTGATCTAGTCAATTTTGAGGGCATGAAGAATATGGTAGGTCGAAAGATGAATCGTCTAGTTATAATGATTTTTTTCTCAGACGTCTCCAGAGTCCTGCGTACTCACAGAAAGAGTTTTCACGGAAAACCTTTGCGTCAAAAGAGGTTCAAATGTGTTAGTTGATCAAAAATCAGATATACAACCGAAGCGTATGAAAACAACTGAGGAGATGGAGAATTTCGATGGAGATGATGTGTAGACGTCATTTTGTTTCACTTATGCTAATACTATCAATTATTTCACTAATGTTAATACTATTAATAATTTCACTTACGCTAATTCTATCATTTATACGCATGTCAAATAAGATTTTATTGTAATGAATAACATATTATCATGACAACTTCTTTTTTTTTCACGGTGTATCCGACTAATCAAAAGGCATTTGGTGCCTCCATGCATGATGAAACTTTGTGTCATTTGGGTTTACGGTATTGAAGTTTCACAAAGCTAGTCTTTTCTTTATGATTCTATAGAAGCATCCATTAATGTGGATATGTGAAAAATCTGTGAAAACACTGAATATACCCCTCTCATAGGTGTGAAACAGAGGGGTACCCTCATTTTTTTTAGACACGTGTTAGATATGTCTGCCTCAGCATGTATGTGTATTTAGGAATATGCACAATTGTGTATCAAATTGTCTTCATTACGATTAAAAGAAATACGTGTTTGGTACCTATTTACAAGTGCTAGGATACCCCGGAGGGGGAATGTCTTCTTGTTTGGCACCGTTATGTACCTTTATGTATGAACACAATTGTGTATGCAACTGTCTTCATAACGATAAAAAAAGAAGAGGTACATGTTGGCATGCCCCAGAGGGGTATGCCTTCTTGACTGTTGCCTTTAGGCATGTGTCTTCATGTATGAACACAATTGTATGATCTTCATCACGATAAAAAAGAAGAGGTACATATTGGCATGACCCCAGAGGGGTATGCCTTCTTGACTGTTGCCTTTAGGCATGTGTCTTCATGTATGAACACAATTGTATGGTCTTCATCACGATAAAACAGAAGTACATGTTGCTATATCCACAGAGGGAAATGCCTTCTTGATCGTCGTTTTTTAGAAAGTTGTTGAGAAAGTTTGATGAAGGAGGAAGGAATTACAACATCAAGTCGACCTGAAGGATGAGTTGCCACGGTGAGTGGTGAAATAATAATAATAATAATAATAATAAGTGGTGACGAATCGGAAGGTAAAAGAATGTGAGTGAAGCGAACATTAGAAATAGATTTAATATTGGATCTGTTTCTCCAGACATCTTGACCAAAGTATATTCGAAAGTGAATGTTCAATTATACAATTGGTACTCTTTTTTGGTTGTACATTTCTCTCTGACATGAAGAGTTTTCAAAAATCAACCATTTCAACAGTCAAAAAGGTGAAAACCCTTGTCATATGAACAAGGAGGCACTAGCACAAACTGCTGGATTATTGCAGGGCATGTAAATTTTGGAAACCTTTTTTACTCTAGGATAGAGAAATGATGCTGACATCAAGTGATGTCCACAAATAAAAAAGACATGTACTTGAATTATTTCCCTTGTCACCTTGCCAAAATCAAAATATTTGCAAAAATAGTACTTTCTTAAGCATGTTTTCACCGAAAATGTTGCTCATTTACTTGAAATCTTTGATTTCCATGATGAAATTTTACAATTTCTGCCTTGTTTCTCATGATGTATCCATTTGTGTAACATCAAACTAGGCATGAACTATGCCGCCATATCCCAGACTATATTACTATGTTATTCCCAGTCAGCTGTCAACTGTCTCTCAAAACCAAACCGTCATAATGATCGGCATATAATATGCGTGATTCTCTTCAGAACGTTATGTTCATCGTCTAGTTCAAAGTATCTTCTAAATCTCAATCATTATAGCTCTTCGAGCTAGGAAAACGTACAATCCTAATGGTTTCGTCATAGAAATCATGCGAGTAAACACAACCACTTTTGAAATTTTCCAATGGAGAAAACGTATGAACTGTAGAAGAAAGACGCTGGAAGTCAGTCGCCTACTATGTCAAAAGGGTTTCAAATGTTGGAATACCAGAAAAAATCCAAGACGAGCAGCAGATTGGGTACCAAATAGAAGGAATCCGAAGGACACTATGATCAAATAGGTCAAATAGACCTAAACTAATGTGCTTGGAACCGACTAGTGGATAACAAGTTTATTTAGGTTCATAGGTTTGTCGGTTTGTTCTCTAGTCCATATGATGCTCAATGTTGTGACTACTGAACATTTTCCAGATGTTGAATTATGAAATGGTCATTAGAAAGATGTTTTCTACAAGTTTTCTTGGTATACTATATTTTGTTTTTGGTATTTTCTTCGGTTAAAGACTGGTTTTCACTCTTCCTCACAGACACGTAGGCTGATGAAAACTTGTATTCAAATAGTTAAATGTGTGCACTTTTAGTAATTTTCCTTTGTTTTTTCAAGTATTGAACAAAGATTTTGTAACTTGTTGCATTTTACAAATTCTGGTTTTCGTCTCATGACAACTCATACCTGTGGTCATCAACCACTTTTCAACTCGATTATGATCATCATGGTCGTACTCTGTTAAGAGTTTCGACCCAACATTATGCTCACTATACCTTACTTTCTAGAGATTAACACACGTTGGATGTTCTTACATGGCCTAGGGCCATCTTCTCTTAATCCAAAATAGTGAAAGAAACAATTGAACATTTGTGTACAATTGTGCACATTTCATACATATTTACTTTGCAAGTCGTGAGAGATATTTTTATGAAAAGTAATAGATGAAGGAGCCTCCGTTAGGAAGCAATACAAGAGGGAGCCTCTGTTAGGAGGCGATACATGCGGGAGTCTCCTCTAGGAGGTGCACTAGTTGGGAGCCATCGTTTAGATGGTGGCTTAGAAGGATGTACATACAATAGAAATGTGGGAGCCGCCGCTAGAAGGCGATACAGATGGGAGCATCTGTTAGGAAGCGACTTAGAAGGGTGTACATATGATAGAGGTCTGGGGAGCCTTCGCTAGAAGGCGATACAGATGGGAGCTTCCGTAAGGATGCGACCTAGATGGGAACCTCCGCTGGGAGGTGACAGTTGAGAGCCTCCGCTAGGAGGCGAAAAAAAGAAATAACGGTAGGTATGTTTTAATGTTGATGAAGAAAAGGACTTCCCAAGAAGTCAATCTTAGTGGGAGTCTCCAAAATGGAGACGACCTATTGGGTGTACCGTAGGGATGTCTTTATAATGTTGAAGAGTAAATAGATGAACAATCACCCCTATGAAGGGTGACGAATTGAGACATTGTTTCGACAATTAATTGTCTGAAGTCTTAAGATGTAAATGAATTGGCTATTATTCATTTAGGTAAAACACCTCTTTTTTTTAGTAATGGATGTCATAAGACACCCATTACTCATACCGGTACGCGTATTTCAGACGTATGCATGCATACATCAGAAATACTATAGTTTCTATTTTTTAAAGTTCTTTCCATACATTAAGTTTTTTTCTTGTGACCTTACGGCTCGTCACCACTCACCGTGGCAACTCACTCTCCAGGTCGACTATATGTTGTAATTTTCGTCCCCCCTTCATCCATTTTAACCTCCCTCCTTCTTTTTTTCCAGAAAGACACCCCTTCTGGGCCATCCCCTATCGGAGACGTCCCGGGAAGGGGCTCTGACCCATGGCACTACGCTTGTTTCTCAAATTTTTGAAGACTTGACTATGTGATGTACATACTGCACATATTCAACCATTCACTAAAACTATGTGATGTAAGCAATTCCGCAATAGAGAGAAGTCTCCGAGAAAAGTTAACTGTATAAATAGGAGAAGACTCTCGGAATTGAAAACCAAGCATTTTTTGAAAGAAACTCTAGCTATTCAAAAACATGGGCTTTCTCTCACATGCGATAGCACTTGGAGTTGGATACTTTGTTGGAAAATCTTACTGTTCCCAATATAAAGTAAGAATGATTTGAAATGTTTTCGAATCCTATGAAAGTCTTATTCTCCAGGTACATCGTCTTCCTGAAGACGGATCGGTGCTGTATTTTCGAGTAGAAAGAGAAGTAGAACAGACAAATTTTTTGGGAAAACCTTGGTGGAATCATCATCATCATCATTGTGAATATGATGGAGTATGTACATCACATAGTCAAGTCTTCAAAAATTTGAGAAACAAGCGTAGCGCCATGGGTCAGAGCCCCTTCCCGGGACGTCTCCGATAGGGGATGGCCCAGAAGGGGTGTCTTTCTGGAAAAAAAGAAGGAGGGAGGTTAAAATGGATGAAGGGGGGACGAAAATTACAACATATAGTCGACCTGGAGAGTGAGTTGCCACGGTGAGTGGTGACGAGCCGTAAGGTCACAAGAAAAAAACTTAATGTATGGAAAGAACTTTAAAAAATAGAAACTATAGTATTTCTGATGTATGCATGCATACGTCTGAAATACGCGTACCGGTATGAGTAATGGGTGTCTTATGACATCCATTACTAAAAAAAAGAGGTGTTTTACCTAAATGAATAATAGCCAATTCATTTACATCTTAAGACTTCAGACAATTAATTGTCGAAACAATGTCTCAATTCGTCACCCTTCATAGGGGTGATTGTTCATCTATTTACTCTTCAACATTATAAAGACATCCCTACGGTACACCCAATAGGTCGTCTCCATTTTGGAGACTCCCACTAAGATTGACTTCTTGGGAAGTCCTTTTCTTCATCAACATTAAAACATACCTACCGTTATTTCTTTTTTTCGCCTCCTAGCGGAGGCTCTCAACTGTCACCTCCCAGCGGAGGTTCCCATCTAGGTCGCATCCTTACGGAAGCTCCCATCTGTATCGCCTTCTAGCGAAGGCTCCCCAGACCTCTATCATATGTACACCCTTCTAAGTCGCTTCCTAACAGATGCTCCCATCTGTATCGCCTTCTAGCGGCGGCTCCCACATTTCTATTGTATGTACATCCTTCTAAGCCACCATCTAAACGATGGCTCCCAACTAGTGCACCTCCTAGAGGAGACTCCCGCATGTATCGCCTCCTAACAGAGGCTCCCTCTTGTATTGCTTCCTAACGGAGGCTCCTTCATCTATTACTTTTCATAAAAATATCTCTCACGACTTGCAAAGTAAATATGTATGAAATGTGCACAATTGTACACAAATGTTCAATTGTTTCTTTCACTATTTTGGATTAAGAGAAGATGGCCCTAGGCCATGTAAGAACATCCAACGTGTGTTAATCTCTAGAAAGTAAGGTATAGTGAGCATAATGTTGGGTCGAAACTCTTAACAGAGTACGACCATGATGATCATAATCGAGTTGAAAAGTGGTTGATGACCACAGGTATGAGTTGTCATGAGACGAAAACCAGAATTTGTAAAATGCAACAAGTTACAAAATCTTTGTTCAATACTTGAAAAAACAAAGGAAAATTACTAAAAGTGCACACATTTAACTATTTGAATACAAGTTTTCATCAGCCTACGTGTCTGTGAGGAAGAGTGAAAACCAGTCTTTAACCGAAGAAAATACCAAAAACAAAATATAGTATACCAAGAAAACTTGTAGAAAACATCTTTCTAATGACCATTTCATAATTCAACATCTGGAAAATGTTCAGTAGTCACAACATTGAGCATCATATGGACTAGAGAACAAACCGACAAACCTATGAACCTAAATAAACTTGTTATCCACTAGTCGGTTCCAAGCACATTAGTTTAGGTCTATTTGACCTATTTGATCATAGTGTCCTTCGGATTCCTTCTATTTGGTACCCAATCTGCTGCTCGTCTTGGATTTTTTCTGGTATTCCAACATTTGAAACCCTTTTGACATAGTAGGCGACTGACTTCCAGCGTCTTTCTTCTACAGTTCATACGTTTTCTCCATTGGAAAATTTCAAAAGTGGTTGTGTTTACTCGCATGATTTCTATGACGAAACCATTAGGATTGTACGTTTTCCTAGCTCGAAGAGCTATAATGATTGAGATTTAGAAGATACTTTGAACTAGACGATGAACATAACGTTCTGAAGAGAATCACGCATATTATATGCCGATCATTATGACGGTTTGGTTTTGAGAGACAGTTGACAGCTGACTGGGAATAACATAGTAATATAGTCTGGGATATGGCGGCATAGTTCATGCCTAGTTTGATGTTACACAAATGGATACATCATGAGAAACAAGGCAGAAATTGTAAAATTTCATCATGGAAATCAAAGATTTCAAGTAAATGAGCAACATTTTCGGTGAAAACATGCTTAAGAAAGTACTATTTTTGCAAATATTTTGATTTTGGCAAGGTGACAAGGGAAATAATTCAAGTACATGTCTTTTTTATTTGTGGACATCACTTGATGTCAGCATCATTTCTCTATCCTAGAGTAAAAAAGGTTTCCAAAATTTACATGCCCTGCAATAATCCAGCAGTTTGTGCTAGTGCCTCCTTGTTCATATGACAAGGGTTTTCACCTTTTTGACTGTTGAAATGGTTGATTTTTGAAAACTCTTCATGTCAGAGAGAAATGTACAACCAAAAAAGAGTACCAATTGTATAATTGAACATTCACTTTCGAATATACTTTGGTCAAGATGTCTGGAGAAACAGATCCAATATTAAATCTATTTCTAATGTTCGCTTCACTCACATTCTTTTACCTTCCGATTCGTCACCACTTATTATTATTATTATTATTATTTCACCACTCACCGTGGCAACTCATCCTTCAGGTCGACTTGATGTTGTAATTCCTTCCTCCTTCATCAAACTTTCTCAACAACTTTCTAAAAAACGACGATCAAGAAGGCATTTCCCTCTGTGGATATAGCAACATGTACTTCTGTTTTATCGTGATGAAGACCATACAATTGTGTTCATACATGAAGACACATGCCTAAAGGCAACAGTCAAGAAGGCATACCCCTCTGGGGTCATGCCAATATGTACCTCTTCTTTTTTATCGTGATGAAGATCATACAATTGTGTTCATACATGAAGACACATGCCTAAAGGCAACAGTCAAGAAGGCATACCCCTCTGGGGCATGCCAACATGTACCTCTTCTTTTTTTATCGTTATGAAGACAGTTGCATACACAATTGTGTTCATACATAAAGGTACATAACGGTGCCAAACAAGAAGACATTCCCCCTCCGGGGTATCCTAGCACTTGTAAATAGGTACCAAACACGTATTTCTTTTAATCGTAATGAAGACAATTTGATACACAATTGTGCATATTCCTAAATACACATACATGCTGAGGCAGACATATCTAACACGTGTCTAAAAAAAATGAGGGTACCCCTCTGTTTCACACCTATGAGAGGGGTATATTCAGTGTTTTCACAGATTTTTCACATATCCACATTAATGGATGCTTCTATAGAATCATAAAGAAAAGACTAGCTTTGTGAAACTTCAATACCGTAAACCCAAATGACACAAAGTTTCATCATGCATGGAGGCACCAAATGCCTTTTGATTAGTCGGATACACCGTGAAAAAAAAAGAAGTTGTCATGATAATATGTTATTCATTACAATAAAATCTTATTTGACATGCGTATAAATGATAGAATTAGCGTAAGTGAAATTATTAATAGTATTAACATTAGTGAAATAATTGATAGTATTAGCATAAGTGAAACAAAATGACGTCTACACATCATCTCCATCGAAATTCTCCATCTCCTCAGTTGTTTTCATACGCTTCGGTTGTATATCTGATTTTTGATCAACTAACACATTTGAACCTCTTTTGACGCAAAGGTTTTCCGTGAAAACTCTTTCTGTGAGTACGCAGGACTCTGGAGACGTCTGAGAAAAAAATCATTATAACTAGACGATTCATCTTTCGACCTACCATATTCTTCATGCCCTCAAAATTGACTAGATCAGTAGATTCGTTGTTTGTGACAATGTTTCGAGTCTTGGTAATACACTTTGTGTTTCCATGGACGTCCAACATCTTGATAGAGTACACATTAGGACTCGTAAGAACAATTTCATCGATACAGTATCCCTGAGGTGTAGCATCGGATAGCTGCCCTAGGGCATCTCCACACATGTCTCCCAACATATTTTTTCCTCGTTCTTGCAGGAAAATTATGGAATCAGTGTCTGAAAAACAAAATGTACACGAATTTTTAGCAATTGTGCATGAATTGTACACAATTGTACATGAAATGTGTATCAAATTTAAAACTTACCACAATGAATAATGTTGTCATCGCCGACTTTCTTCATTGCTTGGTATAACTTTAGACGGGCAGCAGATGTAGTAAGGGCATCATATACAATGTTTGTAGACTGTCTAGTAGAATTATGAAGCCGAGATACGAGAATTTGATCATCGTTCCACTCTCCAAAACTCTGTGGGCTGTTGGAGGGTGTTGTTATGAAGTCGATGGCAGCCAAGGCATCAAAGATTGGAAACATTTTTGTGTCCGTACAGGACCGATCATATGCATATTCACACCAGTTCTTGTTTAGAAAAAGTTTTGCAAAACTTTGAAGAGCTGGATTCTTTTCAATTGAATTTATATCCAAATCGACCTTGTCGTTTTCACGAATGGCATCTATATGAGCAGTCTTTTCTTCATCTGTCATGTCTGGTCTTGGCCATCCAGATGCCTCATGTTTCATTTTGAGTAGAGGGGCCATGAAACTTGCCAAGAACCCTCCGGTAAACCACTTGTCTTCAGGCCAATGCCACACTTCGTGTAGTTTTAGTATCTGATATCCTTCTTGTAGAGCCACATTCAATTCGTCGGTACACCAAACTCCAGTCAAATATCTATCAGATGCGTTAGTGTGGGTGCATTGTCCGGTATTTTCCGATTGTCCACATGTACGACAGATTACAAAGAGTAATTTACCGTTTATCCTCTTGGGGAGAACCGGTATAGTACAGTCTGAGGGTGGGAGGATATCGCAAAACACCAAGCCGCGATATGGAAGAGTGTTATCCTCGATGGGTAGAAAGTTTAGAAGGATTCTGTCAGGGTTGCCAATCGGGTAACTTGTTCCATGAATGTTGACATATGAATGAAGGGAATTGAAAACATAGCGCTCAATTGAGTATTTTGGGCTTGTCTTGACTAGACTTTTGAATTGTTGAGTCCTTCCACCATAAAATGCATATCCAGGAACGAGTGGCTGAGTCCATTTGTACTGAAAAAATGTATTTTTTCTAATGAACTTAAACTGTTTCAATAGTGTTCAACAAGAATGTCTCACACATGTCTCGCTTCGCTCTTTCTTTTTTCGTATCCCTGCGGAGGCTCCTTTCTTCTTCTTTTATAAGGGTTCCATAGGGTTTTTTTTTCTCATATATACCAAAGAAAACATACCTCAGTGAAAAACGTCTTCATTTCTGGATTCTCGCTCAGTTCCTTTTCGATTTCACAATCCCAAATGGCATGCACAGTGTAGTTGGCTGCTCGCATGGCTGTATCTTCTGTGACAGTACACTCGTAGAGTTGTCGAACTGTGGCATTCTTGTTGTGTTGACTGATGTCATCTCGAGTCAAGAAACATCTTGGACAACCATGCCGGCTACACGAGCGAATTACGTAAACTTCATTCGTCTTCTCATTGTACCCGTCAACATGGTAACCTTTTCCATCGCCACAATCAGCATAGAATTCACCTTTGGAGCACAATTTATGTCGGACTTGTAGATTGGGGTCCTGTTTTTCAAGCCAGAGGAGATATTCGATCGCATATTGAGCTTTATTTTGGCTCTCTGCTGAATAACCATAATAAGAGATGTTTCCGATAATTCCATCCTTTATGTGTTCGTATCTCATTACAAACATCATGTATGAGGAAAGGGATGGTGCTTGAATGAACGGAATCCAACCGGCCATGTGTTCTTGACAGAATTCCATATACTTGACGACAGTTTCCACCAGAATTTGAACATTGTTTTTGCAATGTTCAAGAATTTCCTTGTCGAAATCGAATGGTTGATCCTTGTTTTCTTCATACCATTTCTCCAGGAGCACCTTTTCTTTTGGGTTCTTGAAACTAGGCTCGTAATATTGAATAGGCGGCAACGTAGGCAGTACTTGTCCATAATTGTCTGACTGATTGAAGAGATAGGGAAAGTGTCCCTTTGACTCTGTCTTGAGACTGAAGGCGTCTGGCAGCTGGTCCAAACGCATAGGAAAATAGTGTACAGTATCTCGAAAGTGTAAAACATTCGTCTTTGACAGTGGAATGTCGGCCGCAATAAAGTTTGATCCAGACATTATGAAATGTGGTTTGCAGGCATCACTTTTTACAAGTTGTTCCAACATGAAGACGTGGTCATATCTGGAAAAACACTAGTTTACTTGATTTTTCAGAAGAATTAACCAACCTTCCGCCATTATGGGCAATGACATAGGCATTTGTGAGTCTTGGGTCGGTTTTCAGAATTTTGGCGAATCTCTCCAATACAGTACCCTTCTCCCCAGGTCTGAGATTGTATGTGAGTGTCTGCATCTCTCCGCAAGAGGAACAATGTCTCCCCATGCACTTGTGGCAGATGTATTTGAAGCAGATGACATTTGGCACGTGATGCACTGAAAAAACTAGTTTGGATACAAATTGTGACATAAAAAAAAAATTACCTTTGTATTCCCTGGATGAGTTGATAATGGTCTCGATATCGTAAATGACAATAACCCAAGAGTTTTGTTTATCCAACCGGCGTTTTAGGTTGGCTTTGGTTGGGACAGCATAACAGCATTTATGATTTCTCCGAGTCTTTTGCAAACAAATTTTACAATAGTAGTTTTCAAAGCAAGCGTGTTTCAGTGCACCATAGGATTCTCTCTTGTGGATTTTGAGGCATTTTTGACATCTGAAGTAATAATATTACTTTAACATTTTTAATGAAAAAAGACTTACTTTTCATAGACTTCGCAGTAGGGTAAAGCTTGGGCAGACTTTTTCTTCAAATGGCGCTCGAAACAAGTTTTGCTGTGGAACGTGTTGTTGCACTTTTCACAGTGCATCTCTTCTTTTTCAGCTGGCTTGCAGTCCACGGCTCCACATCTATTGCAGACTTTTTTGCATTTCCGCTCGTGATACTTTTTTACAAGTTTATTGCATTTGAAGCAGTAAAAGACGTTGACAATCCGTGTCGATGGTTTGAAGAATTCGAAGTGCTTGTTTGCATAAAAAAGAGGAATGAGTCCGTCGGCCTCCTTGTTGAACTCGACCAAAATTGTCGGACATGGTGCACCGGGGGCCAAGTGCCACACTACAATTTTGTAGTCTTCTAGATAGTCGGCTAGTCTAGCCAAATGAGTTAGATCGTGCTCTCCATCATTTTCTTCGACACCAGCTTCTTCCAAAAGTTCCAGAGCTCTTCTCAATTGTGCTGGTGGACGACTAGTTTTGGCTCTCTTCAAATTTCGAAAAGTCTTACTTTTTTGGAAAGAGAAAAAAAACTTACATCAGCTCCAGTTAATCCAAACAGTTCGCTATGCAAACTATCACTATCACTATCACGGGAATTGTAATCGGACCAAAGTCTTCCCAAAACCACTGCTTTTGGTAGGCAGTAGCCATCTCCGACGACATTTGGGGTGCGAAGTCCGAACATCTTCTGCAAATTTCAAATGTTTACACTGGATTTTTTGGAAAATGCATACCATAGTGTGCTCTGGAATCTGTCCTCCTCTGCCCGATACTTTTTCCTTTTTGAAAATCCTCATTGAAATTGTCATGGGTTCATCAAGTCCAAAATCTGACCGAGAGTCTTTTGGTGTTTGGCATTGCTTCGAGATTAAATCGATCAAGGTGTATCCATCGGCCATCTTGTACGTTTCATGAAAAATCCAGAAACCATCACCCTCCAAAAAGCCTGGATGCCGAACATTGAACCAATATCGAGTGTTTTTCAAACTTCCTCCAGCCTTTTCGAGCATGTGCCGGATAAAAATATCGAACACTCGGCCTACATTCTTGTCCAAAGTAGTTGTTTGGGGTAGGAAATGCAGATTTTTGAGCACCAGCCGTCGAGTCTTCAGGACTAGAGTTAAAGCAGTTGTTCGAATAAGGTCTGATCCACCTTCGATTTCGGCGAATTGATGAAAAAAATCCATTTCCTCTTGGGTCACGAATGACTTTTGAATCAAGTTGTCACTGTTTCCTACAAGAAAAATATATTTTAAAGATTGAAAAAAAAAGTAGTTTTTCTTACCATCGGGGTTGAAGTCGTTGACAGCAGTCATCTTGTAACAAGAAATGATGGCAAGTATGGACAAAAGGGGTTTTTTCGTATCTCGATGTTAAAGAGGTGTGAAGGTCAGCATGCTCATATTTCACTTGTTTAATGGTGGGAACACTGGATAATTAGCCCACTATTGGTTTTCCAGCCTCGCGGTAATTATTCATCTATACGTCATCGGGTCAACCATCTCAGATTTCTGCTTCAAAACCATAACGTGATTGAAGTATTAAAAATGTAAAATCAAGAGAAATGATACGGACATTATGTCTCGTTTCACTCACATTCTTTTACCTTACGATTCGTCACCACTCATCGTGGTAACTCTTTTTTTTCCCTTTCGTTTTTTTTTCCTGTTGTTGTTTTCTTCTTCTTTTTTCTCTTTACCATCCTACACCTCCCCTCAATGTCGCCTCCTTTCCGGAGTCTCCCCTCTCTATGCAATAGAAAGTGTCCCTACCGTACACCCCTTGTGGGCACCTTTTCTTTTTCTCGTCTTCTTGCGGAGGCTCCTTCTCAACACCATAATGACACCCCCTCTATGCCGCCTCCTCGGGGTGGACACTTTTCAACAGCATAAAAGGCACATCTACCGTATACTCCTTTTTTACCGCATTCTGTCGGAGGTTTCTTTCTTCCCTCACAACCCTTTTAGCTGAAAACACATTTAAAAAAGTAAGATAAAACACATTTTAGGCTCCGCCCACTTTGGCTCAATCTAATTTTTTTCATTTTTGTGAGCTGTGACCTGTCTGAGATGAAATATCATACCCATGAGGGATGAAAAATGCATCCTATGGATTTTTAGTGATCCTGCTACCGCAGAGTAGTCAGAGGCGTTAGACTTTTTTTCCGAGATTTGGATATACCTCTACCAATAACAGTACAACTGAATGCTGTGGTTGCTTTTTCAGCCTTTTTGGAGTCACCAGACAAAACACCTGGTGAGTTGTTTGTGTCTATTTTTCATGAAAAGAAACTTGTTTCACTTCAAAAAACTGTCAAAATGAATGATCAGGCCAAAGGTTCATTTTTTCCGGGTGATTAATTGCTTGGGAAAATTTATTTTCAGTGCGAAAACGACCACGTAACCGATCTGGAAAATCTTTGAGGTGCAAAAAGACAGAGTTGCCAGTGACGAAGTTGAAAAAAGGAAGAAGAGTGTACACAAACCAAGAAGGAAGAACCGATTGAATCTGTTGCTAGGATTTGCAGCAAGTGGCAGGAAAAAACTCTTCATGATGGCAAGACGTTAACAATTTTCCTGTCTTTGCAGTTAGAAAGATTGTGTATTCACTGTTTTTACATGAACGTTTGTATCAAGTTTTACTGTTTTTGATGAGAAACATTTGGGTGCCCTATCGTGTGACTGGAGAGATCCATGTAGGGTTTACAAGAAAAAACTGTGTTCGGAGTGGTTTTTAAAAACATGGTGAAAATGAGGAATACGAAGAAAATCAAAACTTTACCAAATCTGATGTTGAGAAAGACAAAACATGAAAAAAAAGGCAATAATGATAAAGAAATATGGTTCCTAGTCATGAAGTTACCGCACTGGGGTAATTAACGCGCGGAGCAGTAATTATCTCGCGGAGCATCTACCGTACAGAGCAATTATCTCGCGGAGCAGCAATTATCTCGCGGAGCAGCAATTATCTCGCGGAGCAGCAATTATCTCGCGGAGCAGCAATTATCAGTCGGAGCAATTAGTGATAATGATTATGAGCATTCTGATAACAATCTGGAACAATTCCAGCACAATTACAGCTATGGTATCATATTTCAGACTCCGCCCCTGGCGTGCCGAAAGTGGCATGGTGAACTATGCCTGCCGAAGATGGCCTGTTAATTACTACTGATAAATTAGACGATCAAAAGATTGATTGTGTCATACCTTAAACGATTATTTGTGTCCTCTGAATTCAGAGATTATCTAACAAAACGTGATCATTGAAAGCTAGTCGGGCTATTACCACTGAAGTAGTTCTCATAAAATGTCTCACTGACTTGAGACAAACAGACTTCCGAGAGTTCTGAGGAGTGAAACGAAAGGGATTTGGTTTTCAAGAATTCTTTCTTTTCTTCTTCTTCCTTTGCCTTCATCTTTTCTTGGATGTGATCTAGCATGACCATAATGGAGCAACAAATGCACCAGCACAACCAAACTGTTGTCACGAGGACTCCGATGAATGTGCTATAAGTGGCGATGTTGGTAGTGAGACCAGGTGATGAGATGAGGTCGTCAAAAACAAATGAATGAGTTTGATCCCAATAGTTGTTTTCGAGATGATTGATTACTTTTGGTAGTGTCACTGTGTAGCCGAATATAAGAGTGGCAATGAGGTTTACAACAATCATGAGTGGACCGATCGCACTTTTGAAAGTTGTGATGACACCTCCCCAGAAAGCCGTCGTGATGAACAACAGAAAAAGGCCCACTCTGGCAGCGGTTGGCTCTTGGTGCTCTAACTCCATCAGCCCCTTAAAACAAAAATTAAAATACTCGATACAACTGAAAAACGGTTTTCACCTCATAGTCCTCTCTCCACTCGGTCACTACATAGCGGATCATCTCTTGGAATGTAGAGAAGTCGATGATGAGTTGGAGCAAGATGTAGGTTGTCACGTTCAGAATTCTAGCATCACGATTCATTGTCCATTTTTTGAAAAACCATTCCTCTTTCTGAAAATCACTTTGGGATGAAATAATTTTACTTCCTTTTTTTCGATTTAGTGCAAGTCATAAAAACTTCAAACTCGAGTTCAAAAATAGAATAACAAAACCAATCGTTTAACGAGCGTCCATAAATTTTTGTTCAGAATGTTAGTATAAGTAATAAAACAAAGTGAGTTTATTACTTGTATAGTTTTGGAAAAAAAATTCTGGAGATTTATAGGCACTAACCTTCGATACGTCTTCGTCCAATACTTTGCTATATTCGGCCATTGTAATCAGCAATTTTATTATTAGAAGAGAACGAAAGAAGCCTTGTTTCTTCCCCTGAAACAGAATGTACAAAACTACGATTTTGAAGATGTGTGAAAAAAAGAAATTACAGAAACAATATATCCAAATTTGTGAAAAAGTAAAAGAGACACCGAAACAGAAAACAAAAAGATTTCACTTCTCAACTCTTTTTTCATGGCCCCGCCTCTTTTTATGCAAATCTAACAATCAAGAGAAGTTCGGATTCTGCGACTTACCAAAAAATAGGAAAAACAATGGAAAAAACATAAAGAGAAATGTAATTTTTTCCACCGCGATTCAAAAACATATTGATGATTTTCGGAAGTAAATTGACAACCAGTGTCTACTACATTTCATGAGAAAACAAATAAGAATCCACCTTGAAAAACAAATGAGCTCTTTTTAATCGGTTGAGAATTAATGATAATGAAATCTACATTAAACCATCTTTTGCTTTCAGATGCTTATGTATACAGGAGTTAATGAGAGGAAATTGAGAAAATTCAAAAAATAATGAGAGGAAATTGATGATTGTCAAATAGGACGGCTACAGTAAGCCACTAAAAATAAAAGAAGCATCGAAGTAAGATGAATGACGCGGATTGTGGCAAGTGAAAGATGCCATCCATTTCAGGACCTATGGTTTTCCCATTTCTCACTTCCGCACCATCACTCCTATTTTAAATTGGAAAGAATTTCAGGAACCCATCAATCTGGTGGACGCTTTTATTACCGACGTCCCTGTTGAAAAAAAGAAGCAACTACAATTGAACTGAAAACTTTGCCCCTTTTGGCTCCACCCATTTTGTATGTGTCCAACAAAGCAGCATCATCCGATTTATATAAAAAGTGAAAGTATATGAGAGTACGCCGACTGGGATGCCTAGCTGGAGTCTCGGTGCCAAGGGAACGTCAAAAAATGAAGAGAAAACTGATGTATCCATGGCGATTCAAAAGGCAAAATTCATGATGAAAATTTCGAAAAAGGGAATACAGGAACAATGTGAAAAATGCATCCACGCTTGAAAAAAATACAGGAGCGTCCTATATTGTATTTCAAATACAAAACTGAACTGCCATTCGGCCAGCTCAAAATGTTTTCTCAAAAACATCGTAATCAATGAAAAACGTTCATTCTACGCCGACAATAAAGTTGAAATTTGCAAAATTTCGAATAAATAGTTAGTGCTCCTTCTGTTACTTTTGGGACTTTTTGTTATTCTTACTGCGTTCAAAGAATGTTTTCCCTTTTTGCCCGAGTTTTATGATTGGCGTAAAAGCAATAGATGAACAGCTTTTTTATCTACAATATTTCCAGTGAAGAGTAAAAAACATCATTTTGACATTCTCAAGATTGATGAGGGAAGGTCTTCAGTCGTCCACTTTTTTGGTATTTTCCAATCAACGTTTTTGTCTTTCCATTTTGTACACTACTCCCATTTGATTCGTGCCATCTGCCCAATACGAATTACCTATCATCAGTCTTTTCTTCTTTTTGAAACACGGATTGTTGACGTCCTCGTTCTTTTTTTCACACGCTTTTGAAGAAATGATGCACAAGATTGAGATTGTCCTGGGGGTGGTAGAAGAATTTGAAATATTGGATTGAGTTTTTGGACTTTCATTAATCATTTTTTAAATTCAGTTTGTGAGTTGATTCTAGTGCTTTGCGTAATACGTTTAGGTTTATAAACCTATATTAATATCGAAAATGTCTTTCTTTCAACGTTTTCCGCGGTTCCATACGATAAGAATTTAAAACTGGGCTATCCCACACTTATCATTTACAATTTCCCGTGTCGATGACAAAAAAAGGTATCGCGCGATCACCTTGCGAAGTATTCAGCACTTCCAAAAAGGGCAAAGTCAAATGAGAAAAGAGCGAAAATGAAAAGTGACACCCTCCGTTGGTTCCCGTATCTTATCACTTCGTTACTTTTTTGTTCTTCGACACAGTCTCTATTTGAAACGTCTGCGATGGAAATGGGGAGAAAGAAAAGAAAATGGTCAGAAAAAAGTCGGGTGAACGGCCGGCCAGTGTTTCAATTTTTTTCCGCGTTCGCACTAATAGTTTTTTTTCCTATTTTTTTTTTCTGGTATATACTTTTACCTGTTTTACTACCCATTAGTTTAGAAAGTAGAACAACTACCATGTATTCTCCCTGACTCTCTTGTACTCCACAATGCGATTGCAAAAAAATTAAAATTAAATTCGTTGATAACATTGTTTGATAAAAGCGTTCCTTTATCTTTTTCTTCTCAGGGTGTCCGAAAAAAGTAGTTTCTATAATCTTTTTCCCTTTCACTGTGAACCTTTATAGAGAAGAGTGAGCCGATGAGGAAAGAGCACTCTGCTATTTATCACTCTTTTCTCTCGAGCACCTGCTCGTGTCACTTTTCACTTTCGATCACGTGTTTTTTCTACTCTGATGTTCTTGTGGAAGATTCTAGTAAGCCAAGTGATTTTGATTCGTTGTGTTATTTTTTCGATGTTTCTACGTTTTAGGGATGTTTTTCATCAAGAATAATATAAGATAATCGATAAAGTTCTGATCGTTTCACTTCTCTATGCATGAAGTTTGCATTCTTCAGCTTTGCAAAAAAAACAACACCATGAGCAACATCATATTTGTGGCAGTAGTTGCAGCCGCATTACGAATCGAGTATGTGCTTGCTCTTTTCTTCACTCGAAAAATTCGAAAAGAATGGAATGAAAACAGAGTTCGTCTTTTTTCGGTTAGAGTGGTGTGCTTCACACATGCTCTTCTTTCATCTATAGGATGTCTTGGGAGGTGAGTTTTTTAAATACTGAAACTTTACAATAGTTTCGACTTTCAGTCTCTTCACAGACTCCAACTTCTTACAAGATCCATACCACTACCAAGCTATTCCAGCCGAGTATGTCTTTCTCTTTTCAACCGGTTACTTCATTTACGACTTATGTGATATGTACTTCCATGGGGAACTCGAAGCATCGAAGGAGTACCTCGTCCATCACTCCCTCGTCATTTCTGCATTTGTTGCCTTCTTGTTAACTGGAAAACTCTACGGATTGGCTCTTGTCGGACTTTTGGTTGAAGTGCAGACTGTGTTCTTGCACTCCAGAACAATGGCTCTTCTTGTGTACGGATCCCAGAACATGCCAAAATATGTGGATTACATCATCAATGCCAACATGATTTGCTTGTTTCTCTTCAGGTCAGTGATGATTTTTTTGGGTTTTTGCGGAGTTTTTGGGAATTTATGGTAGGGGTTCCATAAATAGTTTGATAAATATAAAATGACATTTCAGACATGCGCCTATCTGCTACCTTCTCTTTAACCTGCTGTTTAGAAACCAACCAATTTCAATTTTTTTCAAGGTTTTCTTAATTGGAGGATTGACGTTCTTGGAGTATCACAACATTCATTTAACCGTAAGTTTCGTTTTCATGTTCTGCGGAAAAATGAAAAATAAGCCAATTTTTGTGATAGGGATTGCAAAGTGTGTACTTCATGTGAAAAATTTGCCTCTTCGGTGGTTATCGCTTTTTTGATATTTTTGATGACGCTGTCCATTTTCTTTTTCTTGACATTTTAAGTTATATAACTTCTTCAACAACAAACTCAAATTTTTCAGATGTCGGTCGCCGAATCGGATGGTTTCTTTGGATACGAAAGAAAAGAACTTGATGAGGATAGCATAGATCCACTAGGCTCGGTTCGAAAAGATGAACAGGAAATCGAAAAAAACCAGAAACGATCGACAAACAAGATTAACTAAGAGCTGATCTCAAATCGTTATTAAAATGTCATGTGCTACTTTTCTACCGGTGAATGAATGATTTATTCTGCTCAAACTTGCTAAATAAGTATCAGTATTTGAAAATCAATTTATGGAAGTATGCCGTGGGCGAATTGAAAATTGCAAACTATCCTTATCACTCAGGGTTGAAAAAAGTTTATTTGATTGTTGTATTGTTCCCATATACTCAAACTTTTTTCAAACCCTATCTAGGTTTTTACAGTTTCTTTGATTCCCAACTTTTTCTGAAACATACTCACTATGTTCAGATTTTAAACTTTGAAAAACTCACATCAATAAAGTTTCCGAATTTATTGTTTATTTTGAAAAATTAAATCCAGAGAAATAAATAAAGTTGGGATAATTGTGTAGCAAACAGCAGCAATAACAAGAGCAACCAGCATCACCACGCAAACAGCAATAATGATATTGATGATTTTGGAAGAGATTCCGTGGCTATTAACAGTAATTTTCGGATACTCTGTTGTTGGATTGTATATTGGAGCGATTGAGCTTATTTGTTGTGTTTTAGTAGTATGAGAGCGAGGCATCTGAAAACGAAAAATAGCAAGAAAACTAAACTGGATAATGTAAAATTAATTTCTACCAGGGAAACTGAAACTAATTTCAGATCAAAATACTACTTATACTTTAGAATCACACTATTTTGAAGTGCATCGTTTGATCGCGCCTAATGGGACTATGTTGCGTTGAACTTGGGGATTAGGTTACAAATAATCAAAACTTGTTAGAATTTTGAACACCACCTCTTACTGAAGGGCTACGAAAAATACGTTCTTTAAATATGCCCGTTACTCATAACAGAACAAGAGATTAACCATATATCATCTTCTGCTTTTGTTCTGAATCCGAATTGAATTTCATATTTCTGTGTTTGAACAGGTTTATTTTCACAAGGAACTATAAACGGTAAATTTTACTGAAGAGAAAACCAAATTTAAGATGAAACAAAAGAAAAGAGATATTTAAAAAAATTCGCCAGACGATCATCCAATAGTTGAATTGGCAAAAAATACTAAATGTGACGAAGTTTTCAAAAAAGGAGGACAATAATCGAAGTGGAGTGTGGATATTGAGTGGGAATCATACGGCTTCGTTTTCAATTTTTTCCGTTTTTGATGACATCAATAATATACTGTCCAATCATCGTTATTGGCTTCTCAAAGGCTTTGAACATCCAGAAAAGCAGCGTGAGTAAAAGAAAAACCATAACGATTAAAATGGCAATAAGAACGAATCTGCATGCCGCTGACATTAGAGTCCCCCGTTTTTTGGCATTTCGACGATTTGAACGGGCTTTGGACTTTCTCATGAATTGATCACGACGACGAAAGGTCATCTCTGAAGTTTAGATTATTTGAGATGCCGTAATCAATCGAGAATATTGAATATTGTGCTACACTTAATAGTCATAATTTTCCGTAGTTGGTCGGGTGGGAACTGAAATAAATTTTGAAAAATGTCAAAACCTTCAAGTTAAAAACCCAAATATCATTGTAAAAAATATGGCAATGGCCACAAGGCTATATATTTTTTCACAAATCCATTTAATTTCCGGTACAATAGGCGTTCCTATCTTGTTTCCTTTTTGTTTCCGGGAGTGAAAAATGATGAGAATGATTTACATATATTAGCTTCTGGTTTGTTTTTCATTCTGTAAAACAACGTATGAACCAGAATCAATGCATTGAACAATACTCCGGGATATTGTGGAGCAATTTTCTCCACGCTGAGCATAATTTCACTAAGCATCATGTAAAGGAAATAATACATAAACACCTGGTAAAAGGTATATTTCTTGACACCCTTGAATCTATTCTCATTTGTTTTCTGTAAATTTTATTCTTTTCTGTAAACGCATTCTATCCAATACACACATTCTGTTAGAAAAAAAAATGAGGTGAATTCATTGCACTCTGCATTGTTTTACTCATCACACAGAAACCGACCTGATCACTAGTTTTCTGTAAATGAAGTTATTAAAGAAAAACACTAGTTTGAGGAGAAGATACACAGTTCAAATTTAATTCATTGCTTTTTTGAGACTGTCCTCGGCAATTGTCAAGCAAAGAACAAGAAAGAAAAAGATGAAGAACAGTGTTACGACGTAAAAGATGACGTGATTAGCTGAAAGGTTATCCTCGGTATCAAGAATGTTGGTAGCATCCGAATGAATGAAGACAATAGAGTTGTCATCTTCGCCAACCATGGCGATGGTTTCCTTTTTTGGGCGTAAATTGTTAGAATTCGGGGACATTGTTGCAGCTGGAAAATATAGGAAGTACATTGAACGGTTTTCAGAGAATGTTCGAATCGTATAAAACGAATATACAGAGAAAAAAAATATTTAAAATGTTCAGAAGGATCAAAATTTGGAAGATTACCCTGCTAGTAGATGACAAGAATAATTTAGGGTTTCAGTCGCTTTTTTTTCTTCAGTTTGTGAAAATCAAAAAATATGTTAAAATCTGTATGTCTAGTTGTGAGAATTCCTCTTCGAATAGTGAAATAAAAGTAGGATGAAAATTCGCAAATTTTCGAAGCAGCTGTTTTGCATATGAGAAAGGTGTAATTAAGTGGAGCTGATCGACATATACACAACTTGGATTGTGAGTAGGTGGATAATGGAAGGGCTCATAGATTACTTCTAAATATTTCAAAATAAGATATGAGCCACTGCAAGATGAGAACTGAAACAAATTATTTTCAGAATCGAAAGAATGGAACTATAAACAAAGTCATGTAGAACAAATACTATTGGATATTACTGCCTCGAGTAGTCCGTGAAATAAAATTTTCTACCGAAAGATAATTTGAATTCTTGGTTTTAATATGTAGAAGAAGTTGTATAATCTCACATTTCACAATTTTCACAAAATCGGAATTCCACGATATATAATGTTTGGTATTTTCAGACATAAAACCATTATCTTTGTTTATTGATCAATTGAGAAAATATATAACATGGATCAATAAATAGTTGGGTTTCCCCTGCAAAAAGGGTCGCCCAAAGGAAGGAGGGAGAGAGATAGGCGATATTTGGTAACGGATAGATAGGGAGAGGGGGGTGAGAACATAAATATTTACAACCGGGTAATCGATGAGTCGACAAGGGATTCAAAGTGGGAAGGGGAAAGAAATGAGTCACAGTTGGCAAGAATAGCATTCCAGTGGGAAATGGTTATAGCGAAAAAGTCATTTGCAATGGGAAAAAGGCAAGTGATTCTCATAGGGCGTCTTTCAGAAGATGATAGTTTAAAGTATGAGTCTTTTTCCGGCAAGAAGGAGGTTCCGCAAACAAATTTGTATAGTAACATGAGTTGGGCTTTTAAGCGACGATGTCTGATAGAATACATGTTGAGGACTTTGAGGCGATCTGAGTAGGATGAGAAGGAGATGTTGCATCTCTGGAGAACCGTTGCATCTCTGGAGAACTGCATCTCTGGAGAACTGCATCTCTGGAGAACAACCATTATATTAGTTTGATATTGCAAAAAAAGTTTTAAAAAATTTGGAGTCCTTTCTGGCTTCACATCTAATATTTGAGTCCCCAACTCTGTCATATTGTAAATTTCGTTCTATAATACATTCCTTTGATTTGTAGTCTAAAATAGGATTGGTAGTTAGTCAAAAATCTATTGACAGAATTCTCATCACAAAAAAGAGCACGAAGAATTCTCAATACAAAAAAAGAACGAAGACCCATATTTATGAGGAACAGTGAGATCCTGAACTGGCGCTTAATGTTCTGCTCATTTCAGTTGCACTTCGGTAACAGTGGTATCGTTATCCAAAACAAATTTATTCCGTGTCAAAAACAACATGCCTTCCAATCATTTTCATACTTCTGTAGTGCACGTTATCACCTCAAAACGTTTCTAAGGATGCTGAAGGTAAAATGCTTTTCCAAACACATCTTCTGCAAGCATTTCTTCATTTTCTTTTTTGTGAGTCTATTCATTTGATAATGAATCCTTGGAACAAAACAATAAGGAGCAACCGGAATATTAATAGTGAAACGAGATATGGGAGTTGTCCATAGTGATAACGGTATGGTATTTTGTCTACTTTTGGAAGTCAAGACGGACAGTTTTTTGTGTTCTTATTCTTCTTCGTGTGAACAATTTTGAAATGGTGTGATTATTAGGTTGGCAAGTATGAAATGCGCGCCGCGTTCAGCAGCCAGTATTTCTGCCAAAATAATTCATTTCTCAACAATCTTTCTTTTGTTCAAAAGAACGTTTTATTGCGCACATTTTGATATATATATATATATTTCATTCAGTTTTGTGTTTGTTTTCATTAAGAAATTTTGTTCAGAAGATGGCAGATTGTAAATTTCGTATGCGGATTTGTATTAGGATGGTAAATATGAAATGAGCGTTTTCTGTGTTTTCGTTTTTCTCCAACATTATTGTACTGAATCCTCTTTTCATGTGATGTAAGAATCTAACCGATAAAACCACGAGTTTCGACGCAGTTGAAAAGAATATATCAGAAATTGTGACCTTGAAGCCAGTTTCGCACCAGAAAGTTTATGCGGTGTCAATTTTCCACTCCTGTGTTTTTTTCCAAAACTCTCAGATATGTTTCAATGGTTGTATGTAAGCACCCAAATATTCCAGCAAGGTTTCGAGTAGTTTGACAAGGATCAAATCCCAGTCCAACCGTTGTTCAGTGCAAAAAGAGGTATTTTCCTCTTTCTTCGTTTTCCAATAACCGGAAGCGTTGAAACCATCTTCTACATGGTTCCTCGGATAAAACAGTATCCTCCAAACACAATAAAAAAAGTATGATGAGCATGAGAAACTGATTTCCCTTGTTCATATTCGTTCCAAATTCAATCCCGCAGACGAATTTATAGTCGGTCATCTTCTGAACAAAATTTTTTAATGAAAACAAAAACAAAACTGGATGAACAATATATCAACATGTGCGCAATCAAACGCTCTGTCGAACAAAAAAAAAGTTGAATAAGTAATGAATTATTTTGGCGGAAATACTGGCTGGTGAACGGGCGCGCATTTCATACTTGCCAACCTAATATTATTATTATTCTGATAGTTGGCCAATGCCACGGTAAAGTTTTTGATCTCATATTCTTGTAAACTACAGATCCTTATTTCCTGTGTCATGCCTTTTCAATTTCATGAATACCAAATCAGCATTTGAAGTCAGGATCAAAATTTATGCACAAACATAAATTATTGTCCTTTTTCAGATAGAAAATAGAAGAAGTGTGCGCTAGTGAGGTTTGAGGTGAGGCATGATAAAGACGGGGGGATGAAAAAGATGGATAAACCGTACATAAAAAATGCAATACACTACAAAACCAAAAATCAATAATCCTTTATGGTCCCATTTTAGTATTTTTTCACCCTGCCAAAGGACCTCTTCAATTTGTTTTTTGCTACACATTTCTCACACCGGTTCTATATGAATGGGTATTGCATTTTTTATGTACGGTTTATCCATCTTTTTCATCCCCCCGTCTTTATCATGCCTCACCTCAAACCTCACTAGCGCACACTTCTTCTATCCTCAATTTTTGTAGGTAATTTTCCGATTTCTCCTGAAGATGGCTTTACGCCGAAACGTTGAGAAGAATAAATAGCTTTATCTATCTATTTATACAAACTCGTGTCATCCATAATCATGGTCACCAAGAAGATCCTTCATCAAAAAAGTAAATCCTCTACAACACACGAAAAACTTGCCGATATCTCATCATTAGAAAATAGAACTCAGGAAAAGAAAAGCGGTTTGGGTAGTGACTTCAGCGGAAACTTAAAAGTTTTCCGCTGTGAATATACAACTTCTGGAAGATGAAAATATATACCAAATGCGTGTTTAAAGGTTTCATTTGAATACTTTACCATACGAAATGCATTCATACAGTTAGCGAAGGTTGAGCCAGTAACATCCTAAAACACCAAAAAACATCAGCACAATAAATATAAGCGTTTTCCAACATCTTGTAAACCGATCTTCCCCCTTCACGACCGTTTTGAGATCGTCATACTTTGGAGCTCCGTAGAAATGAGTATTGATGAGTTGATAATGCCACGGCCTCTTCTGGCGAACAATTAAACTTTTATGAGGCATCTGGATGTCTGAAATACGAACTAAATAGTAAGTGGTTCAATAATCAGCTACATAACAAAACTCTACTGTTCTTTTTTCAATGAAAACCTGAAAATTGGTATGTCAACAATCACTTGCTATAATTTAATATTTACTATGATTGTATAGACTGAAGGTAAGAAAAGTTTGAAACCGTTGTGAAAGCTTACGTTAAATATTTAACGTAAGTAGTTAGGTCAGAACGTGGGAAAATAAAAAGTCACGCATTCTTGTTAATCATCAGTTTTAGATCGACCCAACTATCAGACATTGGTTGAAATAATTTTCCGTTGGAAAAAAAGTTCTACGAAATGTATAGTTGCTTCTGATTTAGACAACACATTTTGAAGCTTCTCAAATTTCAATAGTCAGAAAACTATATTTTAATCGAATTTTTGAACGAGTAACCCCTTTTCGTGGATTCTTCTGACTTGAAAGACCAAAGTCTTACCTTTTGATTCGAAGAGAAGAAATATCAGCTGTATATCAGCAAGGTCAGAAAAACGAAAACTTGGATCCAATAAATATATTTCGACAAATCTTCCAAACGAGTTATTTTTGAAATTTGTAGTAATAACCACCAAGACAGGGTATCATTAAAAAAGGTTTATTGCTCGAGAGACATGCGAATTTCTGTTCACCTTTAAAATTTGATGAATGGAAAAAATGAAGAGATGTAGACAAGATACAATAAAACAATTGTAGGGCAAAAAAATGGAAGTGAGATTGGGGAAAGTTCAAAGCATGAAGATCAGGAAAACTATGGACAATTTGACAGATTTAATAATGAAAATGAATTCTCGATAGCCTGTGTGCTACTGCTTGATGTGCTCTAGTGAATGATGACGATAGTGAACCTCCTCGCAATCATAATGAAGACAACTGACAGGTGGAAGATCAGTAGTGTGAGGAAGATCCAACGCCAGAATACGTATTCATAACTCCATCTGTTATCTGATACTCTTCGTTGTGAAGAAGTGACCACCTTGGTTTTTGAAATATAGCTAGGAAGCCTACGATGACGACCCATTTGAACTTTCCAGCAGGTTTTGAAACTAAAGCAACCTAACAATCTGAATGAAACGTTGTTGACTCCTGAAGGACGGAAACGTCAAATAAACATTAGAAATCTTCATTCAAAAAAAAAGCAAAAAGTATGTAAAGAAGTAGAAGTTTGAAGGCATAACAATAGGGTAGACCCTATCATCATAGAATCCGTTTCTCTGAAAAATTTATGTTTTCTTTTTTGGTAAATTGTAGGAGAGCTTCTCAAGTGCGTTGTCTTTCCCAGTTGCAATTATTTCGATCCTCGCTGTACAAGGCAGTCGCTAATGACTGATAATTATTTTTTTGAAAAACAATTGAAAACTCATTAAAAACTGGAATTTTTGGACACTTGAAACAATGAAGGAATAAAGAACACATTCAAAATGATAAGAAGCACATATTTCTATACCAACATTTTTAATTATCCATAAAAGAAAAACATCGAACCTTTATTGAACATTCATTTATTGCAGCTGTATTCACATAATTCGAAGCGCGGTTGCATATATTAGGTTGTCTCATAAGTTTTTTACCATAAATGAATTCGTGCTTCTAGCAAGTGGTGAGGAGGTGCTGGGCTAGTTTTGTATGTCTTTTGTAGTCAGTATAATAAAAATTCGATGTGCAACATTTCAACCCATCAGTTCCCACTATCGAAATACGCCGTAAAAACCAATAAGGCTCATTTTTTGGTTTTGAGACCAAAAAAGTGTCGAGATTTTCCCAAGAGTTGATGGAAGGTCTTTTTATTTTCTGTCTAGCAAGGTGAGACTATATTCTGTATATTCGCAAAAAGTCTTGCAGTTTGGTAAACGATGAAAAGTTTTAGAAGAAATAAAGTGAAAATCGTCCGATTGTGAAATTGATCAAAAAATCGATCTTTTCCTATAACTTTAAAAAAAAAAGAGGGTTTTCAACCTAATTTTTTGACACATAGTTGTACATATAAGTGGAAGTGTAATACCAAAGCTTGGCCTCCAGATTTTGCCTGGCGCTCAAAAAACTAATTTCTTCGTTTTTTTCATGCTTCGGTTCAAAAAACTGTTTGAACCAATATCCGAGATTCATGATGCCAAGTTTATGAAAGAAGAAGAGTGAGGTAATAACATACTAAAAACCCATTTCATAAAAATTGTTTCAAAGCAAGATGCCCAAATACGCGAATTGAAATCTCAATATGGACCTGTTCGAAAAGTTATCTCGTTTTTCCCTACAAAGCGGTCCAAGGTAACATGAATATCACAGTTCATAGTAGGAACACATCAGGTACCTACTACCAAAAATAGAAATGCTACCTCTTAATATTAAAAAAAGGAGCATCTTACTTATATATAATCCGCTAGAAAGTTTGTCCGTTTCTTGGTCAGGATGTCAGCTTTAGTTTTCCACAAAGAAAGATAAAGAATTTGGACGCGCCCAAAATCGAACTCGCGACTACCGCGTGGCAGAGGTAGGTAGTTAACCAACTGCGCCACAGGTAGGCACTATGTGTATATAAAATGTGAACGCGCCGGCGGCGCGCAGCGACGCTGGTATACAATAAAAACTGAACAGTTGAGATATGCATGTTGGTTTTCAATGGAAACAACTACATCTTCTTTATATATAATCCGCTAGAAAATTTGTCCGCTTTAGTTTTCCACAAAGAAAGTTAAAGAATTTGGAAATACCCGGAGCTTTTAGTCGATTTCATAGTTTTTTCGACACTGGAATTCCAATTTTTAAATTCCCGGGCAGAACACAACGGAGCGCGTTTGCCACGTGCCACCACTTTTAACTCAATACTTGCGGTCCAGATAGCTCCGGTTTTCAAGAGAGAATCCTTGCCCAGCGACTACTCTGGAAGAGGTCTCGAGACACGTCGGCTAATAAATAAACACATGTGCACTCTGATTGTCTGACTAGGGCCCGGAACACTTGAATAACGCATCTGCCTTTTCAAGCCCCGGACCGTGATTTCCCCGAATGGGCAGCAGACCGTCCAGGCTATATGCCTGTTAAGGGGTGTTTCGGGTTTTTAGTTTGCACACATTTTGAGAGTCTTACGAGGCAGGACCACTATATTCCGACCAAGAAAGTAAGTATTTCGCCCAAAGTAAGTTATTCACCCAAAGTAAGTTTTTTTCCTGTCTACTTCTGAATCAAGGATGTCGCACTCAAAGTAAGTCTTTTCCCAACGTAAGTGTTTTCCTAAAGTAAGTCTTTTCCCAAGGTAAGTCTCTCCCACAAGATAAGTCTCTACATTTCCCTATTGGGTAGGAGACTCATCTAGGCTTGCTCTAGTCCAGCCTGTCAAGGAATGCTCTGGGATCTTCCGTTTGACACACAGTCTTCTGGCTAGACTCCGTGAACGACGAAACAACGAGAAGAGGAGATCCGAGAAGCAGATATGGAGCAGAGAAGATGATGAGTAGGACTATCATAATCGGAATTGGATTTCTATCGGATCGGATTCATTTGGTTTTGGATGGAGTTGAATGAATTGGATCCTGTCCCTATAAAAACTCCATTTTTTTCACCTGGCACAAACACACTTGGAAATTGACATACAAAAGAATGGGATTAGAGACACTTGAACTTCAGTGCTCCTTGGCTCGAATCCCTTTCTCTTTGTGTATTCAAAATCAGAAAATTTGGGGATTCCGGAGTCGTTCTATGGATTATTATGGGTAGGGTTTTTGGAATCCTTCTTTGTCACCCGGACCCCCATCTAGTGTTGCCTGAATGAGAGAACCCAGCTAATAAAGATGAACAATTGGGGGATCTAACAGGTGGCACAGGCTGTAGCTGGATAGCGGGTGCCGCTTTAGAAACTTCAGAAATACGAAAAATGAGAATGTGATGACAAGTGTGACTCGGAATAATAAAGATTTCAAGACCGAAGAAGCATCTGTCTGATCGGATTCTGAATAGGCAATTAGAAGCTTGGTTTCAACTCATAGAAAAGATTTTGAAACGCTTTTATTACTGAAAAAGCAAAATTATTTATGTGTTGAGGTTAAGTTTTTCGGGTTTGTCGTAGTCAAAAAACAGCGACTGAACTTCAACGGACTTTCGAGTGTTTCTTTTTGGTTCATTGAGAGGAATTTGAAGACTTTTATTGAAAAAAGAAATGAAGCCCAAAAACGTTAGTTTCGCGTCATAGAAATAATTTTGAAGCAGGGCCACTATCTACACATATTTGTAGGCATGAACGGTTCCCTCATTTAAATTTATCTCCAACTCTTCGATGACCAATCTGAAAAAAAAACATCCAAATAAGTTGCACAACTTTCAACTCACTCATCGGTCACCGAAACTTCTGTACCGTCAAAGAAAATTTGACGAAGAAACAAAGATTCAATCTGTTCCAAACAATTTTTCTTATCGGCGACACTAAATTCCGCTAAAAATCCAGAAGTTGATCCGAAAATCGGCGTTGATTCCAGCGAAAAATTCGCGCAGCGCTTCCGCAGCAATTATCGATTTTTTTCCGACAAAATCCTTCTTTTTCATTCGGGCCCCCATCTAGTGTAGCCTGAATGAGAGAATCCAGCCAATAAATATTAACGATTGGGTGATCTAAAAAGATTACACTGGCTGAAGCTCGATGGAAGGTACCACTTTGGAAACTTTAAAAAGAGAATGTGATGACACGTGTGACTCGGAAAAATGAAAATTTCAAGCCCGAGGGAACATCTGTCTGATCAGACTCTAAATAGGAAATCAGAAATATGGTTCCAACTCATGGAAGCCATTTTGAAACGAGATAACAGTATTTTCTCAAAACAAATGGTTTTATTGGTTTTGCAAAAATCTGGAAAATCTGGATTATTCAGAACTATTTCTAAAAGTTGAGACTAAGGTTTTCGGGTTTTCATAGCCTACTTGATCAGGGTAGATAAAAAAGAGGTAAATTATTTTGGCCTCCCAAAATCGAAAAAAGTGAAAAAAGTACAACTAGAAGTGAATCACATTACATTCCCAAACTTGCAAATTTCGACCGGAAATGAGTAAGTCGTGAGAGGCAAAACGAGTAGGAGGAGCAGTGCTGCCATTTACCACTGATAATTTTTGGATTGAAAATTGCAGCTTCATGGTTTCTTATACATAGAAGTTATGGTTACTGTAAAAGATAAGAATTGAATTTGAAAGAGCTTCGAAAATTGAAAAGTCGAGAATTGCAGATTATTTTAAAGTTTGCTACTTTACAAATTATAGATATAGAAAAAAATTTTCCATCACACAATCAATGGCCTTCTCAATGGCCTTGTTAGGCTTCTTTTCAGGTTTCTTTAAGTGCTAATGAGCATATTCAGAATGTGAAGAAAAGAGGAAAACTGGCAGGTGGCAGTAAAACGGGAATTCAAGATTCCATATTTGGATGTGATACATTCGCAACTCGCAACCATGAAGTTAGATGGTTTCTCATTGGGTCTTTGTCACTTCCGTTATGAAAAAATTATCAGTGAACCTGATCAAGAAAACTTCTTAAGTCTATTTAAAGTTTCCATGGTGCGCTAATGCAATAAATCTTGCAAGGATATACTCCAAAAAACGAACTGGTAAAGCATCTTTATTATTTGTTTTTGTGACACATCTATTTTCTAAATACTCCAAACAAGCTACAATATTCCCAACATCTCGTCAATGAAGTTTTCTCTATTCCCAGATATCTATTAACGACAGGAAGTGACACACTTTGCTCTTCTATTTCCCACCACGAGGAGCCTATGACATCTTCGTAAATTTTGAAACTCTCTCCATTTATCAGCTGAATAATTATATGCATCCAATCTTTGATTGAAACCCGTTGCCTTCTTCTTCTCTCTACTAACAGGGTCCTCCTTTCCTAATGCGCATCCGTTTATCCTTCCGGTCGATTACTCTAAACTGCCCTCGGTCCCTTTTGGTACTTGTTTGACTGCTGCAAAGCGGTGATCATCACCTATTTTGATATCCTATGTTCATACTGATGCACTTTATCATCTTTCAATCTATTTTCAGATCTTCTGTCCTCTTCCTCTGTTCTGACCGAATATTTTGTGGCCTGTACAATGGTCGTCATCACTGTGAGTTATTTTTCATATGAAGTTTGCATTGATTCTTATTGTATTTGCACTTAAAGAAAGATAAAGATAAAAATTTTTGTTTCGGACTTTACTGAAATCCCCTTTTGTCGAAATTCAAATAAAGGATCATTAAAAAATAGCAACAATTTGACGTGATCCGAAATTGCCTGCGATGTACCATTGTATGATTTCATGTTGACTATGAAAGTAGTTTCTGACTTTTTTCATTTTGTCACATTTCTGAGTGACGGAAGCCTTCTGAAATTTCCAACTGCTTTTTCAGACTACTGAAATTTTTTAACAGTGCACTCAAACCCCTTTTTTGAATTCTATCTGACTAAGAACTGACTCTAGAAATCTTCTGACCCGAATTTCTCGAGTTATCGGAGACCGCCGAAAAAACAACGCATATATTTGAGCATGGAATTTGTTTCGTTTTCGAAAAATATAGACCTATAACTCCACATCTTTTCTGATTCATTTTCTGGTGAGAGTGTAACGAACGTTCTCGGCTGATCCATTTATTCCGATTGAGTTTTCAAAACAAGCGGATGTGTACAAAAAACAGAGTACACAGTACAGTTGTATGGAGTAAACAGAAGTGGTGTTAAAAGACAATAGATTTTGGAGGGTTTGAATTCTTCACATTTACACTTGCACTGAGCTTTGTTTTTTGAGACCTTGAGGTGAACTTAACATTATTTAACTTTTGAAACCGTGTAGTATGCAAGATTACAAATTTTTGTTCTTAAAAGAAGCATATCGTGTTCTCTAGAAATGTGATAGTATTTTAGCTTTGAGAGCAGTCTCAAATACATTCTTTTAACTATATTTTTCTATACAAAACTATACCCTACAAATTGCTATACGCTCCTCCTCTAGGAAACACATAGTTCGCTACTCAACTGAACAGATCCCAAATTTTGAGAAACGACCTTATTTCGATGTACATTATTTTCTCGTTTTTTCTATTAATTATCAGAAAAAATTTGCCCCGCAAAAACCCCATAAATTTTCTAACAACGTTTTTCCCGTTTTCCCCATTAATGGCAGTGTCATGAGTATAGTCTAATAGACGGTGGGTGTGATAATGATTTATCGTCATTCGGGGCGCACATTGACTGCTGATAACAACTTCTTTTTTAATTGGAAACAGCACATGAGCAAGAGAGACGCAGAAACAAGAAATATGTACAAGGAAAGGCAATATTAGGCAAAAACTCACCTTTGTTACCCAAAAACGATCGCAACATTCAAACCAATTCTCGATCAGAACAGAATATTTTCTGCGACTTTAAGCCTATCCTACTACCAATAATTTCTTATCCAAATATATTCTCTTGTCTGTCGTCACTTATGGACCCCAAAGAGGCCGCGAAAAATGTGATGACTAATGGTAAGTGTAGGAGTGTGCTCCTCCTTTTTGTTTCAGTCAACACAATTTTTACGATCGATTTATAAAGGATTATTCACGTTATCAAAATGACAGGAGTCAGTTTAGGGGTTGCATTAAAACAATAAAAAACCTTCTCAAGAACGGGTTAAGGGATGAGAAGTTCCGATTAGGAGGTCATAGTGATAGGGCAAGTTGAACTTTAGCGGGAATTTCGAAATTTGAAGTTATTACTGTCTTGGCTGAAAGTAGCTGTTAGAAATCACTTTTCCTAACATTAACACCAACTGAAAAAATTGGCCCCATTGCCACGGAAATATTCTCAAGTCATAAGCATTCTCTTTTTGACGCATTCTGTTTTTCAAAGTGTTATCAACCTTATTACCTACCGTAACCCTTTTTTCACCAATCGCACGCAAATTTCATCACGCCACATTCTGTTTTCTACAGAATGAAAAAAAATATAGAACGTTTTAGTCTCAAAAAATCTCTCGTTGAACAAAATTTGCCTAAAATGTATTATTTTGCTCCTCCGCATAGAAGTTACGGTAAGTGTTTTACAAAAGATCGTAGTAGAAAACGCGCGTTGTAATGAGTATGGTACCAAAATTCAAAGCTCTAATTAAAATTTAATTTGTTTTTCGAATGAGTTTTTCTGATGCACGGTACCCTTCAGGTACATAAATTGTTGAGTTTTTGTGGACGTATAAGACAATAACGTTTTTGCAATTTTTTTGTAAATGTCCATTTTCAAGAGTCCGTTTTTATTCCTTTCATTGGGTTTTTGTAGAGGCACATGGCCTTCACTCAATTCAATAAATCTATCTATCTATCTATGTAGTATTTCAAAATTAATACTTCTTTTCGTTTTTTTCTCTTCTTTATTTCTTTATTAATTTTCTAATTACCTGGGTGGTGGTGCCCAGAATAGGCAGCTGGTATGAGTGTCTATGTAATTGAAAGATGTGGATGGTCCATGACCGAAAACCGAACAGTGCTCATTTGCTAATTAGGAAGGGTGAGGAGAAATTGAACAGTTGTCTGAGCTGCTTGTCAGTTGTTGTCTTTATCTTGAAGTAGTGTGCCCATATTCCTTCAGGTTCGAATGTGAATAAAACTGGAATGACATATATTTACTTTAAAGAAATTTTATGTTTTTTGCCAGACAGAACAATGTTCTAGAACCAAGTGTAAAAAACATTGATCTCTCTAAAACTAATTCTTTTTGGTTCAAACTTTTCGGTACTTCATCTTTGCACTGTTTTCCTCATTTATTCGATCACAACATAGTTCGTTTCCGAAGAAAATCATCTTTTTGTTGTAACCCAAACTCCCTACTACCATCACACAATCTTCACATACACACAGTCATTTTGAAATTTTCATTTTTCTTAAGACAAACAAAACGTGAACTAAGCCCGGTATTAGCACAGCTATCAGTAATTTATGACTCTGTCAACCAATTGGCAGGCACTCACTAAAAATTGAATTGAAAAATTTGTGTGTATCTGATAATGTGTGATGAGACGGGGGAACAAAGTGTAGAAAGGGTTGTGGAATGTCCCGGAATAGAGCGAGTGTTCTGGAAAGTGTGTAGAAGGGAGGAGGACCGGAAATGATATTTCATGTGCACTGTAGGAAAATCATCGTTTTTGTGGGATGATATTAGTGTGTGAATATATTTGTGGGACCAGGATTTATTTCTTTGTAGTATTCCAATGACAAGAACTTCACCACTGTCCGAATTATGTTTCAATCAAACTAGAATTTTGATTTTACCCTCATGTTCCACATATTTCTTCACTTAATATACTTATCCCTCACACATGGTCCAACTGGTTTCACCTGGACTGGACATGTTGTGCCACACGTGTGACAGTAGGTTTGATACGGTCATGACCTCTATCAGAGTAGTGTTACAGACTGAAAAGGTGACGAACACTATGTGTACAACAACATTTGAACATCCTTATTGAAATAGTTGGGTCCTCCATTTGTTTTGTAATATCTCCCTCGTCAGTTTCTGTTGAAACAAATCTTGCATCCACAAATTTTGCCACACCCATTTCCAAATCGAGCAATTCGGCATTGTGGGCTCGCCAACTACAAATTTTCAACAAATTGAACCAAGGAAAGACGAGGTCAGAGCAAGATAAATGAATGTCGGATTTTGAGGAGGTGTAATAGGAATAGAAATAGCAAATAGGGGAAAAGAGCAGAGTGTGATAAAATTGGAATTGAAAAGGATTTCGATTGGAATGGTGTCGTGGAGCATGTTGAAGATGAAAAAGGGAGAAGAGAAAATTTAGGACAGGTTTTACAATGCAACGGGGAAAATAGGGTTTGTTTAGCTTTAGATTGTTGAATAAATACCTTGTACATTCTCTATAACACAATTCTCACATTCAGGAAAATATCAGTTTTTCAAACTCCTGAAGATTTCACTCATTAGGATAAATATATTAACTCATTCTCTCTTTAGAGTAGCTATGCAACCACTACTAATGAAAACCACTAATGCAGCTTAAAGGTGGCAAGACAGTAGTTTTCCTGGGAAATTGCGGGGGAGATTTGTGCATTTTTGCGTGAGCGTGTCAGTTGTAGTGTATGCGTAACATGCATCAGACCTTGCGACATTTCTCATTTTAGGCATGTTTTCTGTCAGAAATCGACAATAACAGAACACCTGACATATCAGAATTTGGGTACACTATCTATAGCTTCAGTTCGCAGGAGTTTCAGAAAAATAAAAATTTTACTGTCCCACCACCTTTAGGTCTCTATACTTGCAAAATTTCATAATTTCATATTTATGAACTTTTCTTAATCTTCTGATGTATATTTTCTCTTTTTTAATCTTCAAATTTATTCGGAACCACTGATTACTGTATTAATAATGTGTACTGACCTTCTTATCCTCACTTCACCTTCTCCTTTCCCTCATCCTCCAACTTTCCGGTAAATCTAAGGTCAATAACCACCTCGAACTCTCCGAATTACCAATTATCATATATCCATTATGTGTCTCATATTTCGGAGAGCATGTTGACCAGTTTCTGGTCCAGTAGGAATGATTCAAAAATCTCATTCTGCCCTCCAGCCCTTTATTGAGAACCCCTAGATGAATAGTCTTAATTCCTTGAATTACCTCTTCTTCCGGAGTCACTGATAACTGATTGAGCTCATTAACGAGGTCATCTACTCTCTCAAATTATGATCATAACACTAGTGTAAACACTGTTTAATTTGCCAAAGGGCTATAACTTATATCATCCTTTGCGTAACCGGTGACAGGTCCGTCGTTGTTATGATAAGATTAGAAGCGATAATCAGCCCATGGTGAACAGAAACGGAAGATGACTTCTTGTTCCCATACCAGTGTATTGTAAACTTTGAATTCAGGATCATTTTCAATTTTCTCACCCTCTGCCCTCTTTTTGCTATTAGAGGTCATTCAGCTGACCAACATAATCTGTTTCCTCCTTTTCTTAGGTTGGTCAATTAACTTATATAGTCTAACCTAAAGTTTACAACTGTTTCATCCTCGGAGTTGTGTAATTCTTCCGTTTCCGATAATTAGGATGTTTTATGATCCCGATTATCCTCACGCATGTTTGATGAGAGTTAGGGATGCAAGAACTTGAAAACCTTTTCGAATTCATCTCACGGAAATGTGAGCGTGATTTGAGCTCCTATGTGAGGTTTTCCAGTGTTTTTTCAATGACTTGAAAATATAAATAACCTTAGGAAAGAGTTTTCTGCAGAAAAAAAACTAGGGCAGTTCTGTATTCACTTTGAAATTTTCATCATCGAACTATTGCACCCCGCTGTGGGATGAGAAGTATAGAAAATTGAAATAGGGGAAGACGATTAAGAAGAAAAAGAAAAATAAAGGAGAAGAGAAATGCATATTCATAGTTCAGGTAGAATCCAAACAGTATGGTTTCAACTGTAGACGTGTTCACTATTTTCATAATGAATGTTTTCGAAAATTCATGAATACTTAAGAGAGTAATGTTTTGTTTTCATTTCATAAGTTTTCACGTTTCAAACTGTAATATCTCTGTATTTGTATTTTAACTGTTGGATAGTTAAATTCTAATGTAATAAAAACTGGGTAGTATGTGTGCGATTTAATATTCGACTAAGTGAAGAAGGTTATAAAGTTTAGTTCAACTAAAACCGAAGTTTTTGCCGAATTTTGATAGTTTGTTCGTCTTGAACAAAGATTATGTATACAGTATGCATATAGTCGAGTCGAAAAGCTCCACGAGTTCGAACGCAAATAATGAAGTTTCAATATTGTACTATTCATGTTACAGCCAATTTTACATTCACCACTTCAAATTATGAAAAATTCATTTATAGTTTTCAAATTTCCCAGACTAGCCTGAACATCTTGATTTGTCTCAGAAATCTCTACCTGTCATACGTAAGTCTCTCGCTTTTTCGAAACTCTCACACCTAACATCTCATCTTCACACCCAAGTTAAATACCAAATGACGTTTCTCGTTCACACTTCGAAACCATACTCCTCATCGGGGTCATCCAATCTTGACACATTTTGTTTGCCACGTTCCTCTACCCCTCTCCTCCACACATCGTCTCCTGGCTGTCAGCAGAAGAGGTACAGTAAAACCGTTCCGCCCACCAACAACAGCCCATTTTTCGGTCTCTATTGGGGAAAGAGACAGAGGCCTAATCGGTTGCCCACGGGAGGTTGGCTCTTGATCCATTTATTTTATAGTCTCTTTCTCTCTCGTTCTCATATTTTCTCTAGGCGGGTAAGGGCCGGACGAGTGCAGAAATGGCGAGAAATGTTGTGATGAGAGGAGCCAGATTATCCGGGGTTTACTCAGTGCAAATCTGTCTTAAACCGCGACAATATCAGCAGAAAGGAACCCCCGTCCTAATCTTCGAAATGCGCTTTTTTAAACGTTTCCAATTAGCGTGTCGCAGGTTTACAAGCGAATTAGCTTTTGACTTAAGTATTTCAGCTTAGTAGAATTTTCAAAAAAACTGGATCGGAGTTGTGTAGGCCGCTCCCTAAAATTTTAGTAGTTGTGTAGGTTGCTCCCTAAAAAAATTTCAATTTTCAAGGGCTATCTTCTGAATCACTATTCATATAATCGAAAAGTACTCTACTTTCACACTTTCTTCGAACTCACTGAACTCCATGGCTGCTGCACTCTTCAATTTCCTTTGACTTCCAAAATTATACTTTCCCCTGTACCTACAGTATCCCGTTATCAGAAGGCGGAGCATCTCCTCTCCCTACTCCACACCTCTTTTGTGTTTCTCCCCCCCCCCCTTTTGGTCGCTGCTCCACCACCATTACATTCATATCATTACATTCACTCAATGTTATTTTATCGAGGCGCTAATAAACCGCTTAACCGGGTTTTATTGAGGCTTCAAATGTGCTCAACACTAACATTCTCTTGAAACTGTTTCTCATCGCCTCAAATAATTATTTATTACCCCTCCTCCTACTTTTCAAGTTGCCTTCACTAAGAACAACCTTGTCGCGGCTCATCCTGCCTACTAATTCAAATCTGCTTAAATTTGTTGTTAGCGGCGTAGTGGGTACTAGATTAACCTCGTGTAATACCTTAATTCTAGGCTGCTGGTTTTTTGTAGTAAGTGTAAGGGGCAAGGATGGGCTGGGGAACGGACTAATGAACGAGCAGCTGGTCCATTACAGGAAGTACATCACCCAACCTCAAATGTCTTCCTATCACAATTTTAGATCTCGAGTAGTGTACCTCGCTCTTTGGACCACATAAGTGTACAATTTTTAGATGTGGTTACGGTACTTCTGCTCTAATAGAAATGATATGCACTTTTTGTCAGTGGTTGAGCGCTCCAAATTCCTTACTTCCACATGTCTCATGAACACGCTACAGTACTTTACTTGTTCATCTATTTATTTCACTATTTCTCAAAGCGACTATACTAAAATCTATCACTTTCCAGGGATGACCAGCTATAGCTACTTTGCTCTTCCATCAACTGCCGGGGCCACTCCGTTCAACTATCAGGTGCCACCAATGACTATGTTTAGTGGAGCACCGTATAGTGCAGGTTAGTAGAAAAATCAAAACGAATTTAGCTACTGTATTCGAGAAATCTGCAGAGCTTTACCTTATAGTCAAAAGGACTTATTTAGTCACATAAATAGTCTTCATCGGCCCTGACTGATCCTACTAATTGCTACGGGATTAGAAACGGTAATATAATGGAACTTGCCCACTTTTTAATAAGCTCGATAGGTACCCCCTTGACATTCCGAATGAATTTTCCAAAATCCTACTGTACTTTGTGACTAGGTATTTTGCAAAGACCTTGCCCCGTCTCTCGGGTTATAATCATAATCGCATTTCGAAAATTTGCATACTGTTCCTCTCCTAGCCTCCTTCCTACGAATACCAGTTTATTGTGTGTACCACACTCAATAGATACTGTATTTCGAAATTCGCTAAAAGATGAATTTGTACTATGACAACTGTGAGAGTTTTGTTTTTGAGGATACTGTAGTTTTGAACGAAATGAGTGCATTCAAAAATAATATTCCAGCTATGATTCCACGGAAAAATCGACGTGAGAGAACTACTTATAGTCGACAACAATTAGAGATTCTGGAGAATTTATTCCAAGAGACTCAGTATCCGGACGTTTTTGCCAGGGAAAGAGTTGCTGAGCAAATACGACTACAGGAAAGTAGAATTCAGGTATGTCATGGAAAAATGATGTTACGAAAAGTAAAAATTTTAGAAAAAAGACAGTTTGAAATAAGAATACTTTCAGGTTTGGTTCAAGAACCGTCGTGCTAAGTTCCGTCTCCAAGAGAAACAAAAGCCAAAACAAAAAAACGAAAAAATCCAAGAGCACAAAAGTGACGACCAACAACACTCTGATGAGTTGGAAGCAGTTCCACTCAAAGGAAACGTTTCACCAGGCTATCAGCCACAAATCAAGAGTGAATTGGAGAGCTGGTAGGTACCCTCTTCCAAACAATACGTCCACTTATAAGAGTTTTAGCGCGTTTACATTTTCAAAAATCCGATTAGATAAAGTCTCTCTCAACCCGCCCCTTTTTCCACCACTCGTGTTACGGCCTGTTTAGTAAAGTAGTACCTTGTAATCCTGGGAATTATGGAATTATTACAGCGACCCTGCGGTGGTCAATGCTGGAAAGCTGAACACTCCGAAGAGCATCTCACCAGCTGGAACTACCGAGAGCACCAATAGTTCTAACACTTCGACTTCTGATCTCCAATGGTCGTCTTCTGACCAGAAGAGTACTGCTACTTTTGGAAAGAATGAGGTGAGTAGGGTTCCTCGTCATTTTCAAATATCTACTTTCTGGACTATTTTCCCAAAGCATATAATTTCAGACTGTCACTTCAACTGCTGTGAGCCCAGCCGTTGAGAGTCCAACTTCTACTTCTGGCAGCACCGCCTCTGCCAGCTCTGCAGCATCTGCTTCTTTTTCATTCAATCCAACTGTCTATAACACTTATCCAGCTATCTATCCACAATGGGGAAGCTTTGACTATACAACTTACGCTAACCAGCCATACGCTACTCAATTCTCGCAGAATCCTTACTCGGGAACTCCATTCTGGCATCAACCATAAGTAAAAATCATTTTAAATGCCTTCGGTGTATAGGGGCCATACTAAACATTCAAAAAAAAAAACATTTAATGCCAATTTTTCAGTGTAACTTGTAACCAGTAAACTATGATAATTTTCTTGCATTCCCAACCTTTTTTTCGCTTGAGTTGTCCTAGCAGTCATTGTTCTTGCTAAGTTTTCTTTTTCATTGAGTTCTTATTTCAATTCCAAACTCCATCATTCTTGAATATCTTTTGTCCCCCTCAACTTTCTTTTGCTTCTCCATTTCCAGCGCACAGTGATTGCAACAATAAATCATTTGTCGTTATAATGTTTATGCACAAATACACACTTCTTCTTTTACAGTACACTTCAGAAGTGATAACAAATTGGGAAGAAGAAGATGAAGAAGAGACGGACTGAAGTATTATCAGATTAGATTGACAACGTGTAACGGAATCACGGTAAAACAAAGAGTTACAGTTATGGACGTCACAAATAGACATTCAAGTGTTGCAGAGTTGTCGTTTTTTGGTCTGGACCATTTTTTTGGATATATTGACTTGGTCAAAGTTTCTATGCCCTTTGTCATTATGGTTCGCTGTAGTATACCATTTTTTTTCAAGGTAATTTTAATTATCAACATTTTTTCACATATTTTTTCACAGTGCTGGAAAGACATTAAAGTTTTTTTAAATACTTAAACTACCAGTTTTACAAGATATTCTTGGAAAGTTTTTCTGGGAGTTTTTAAAGTTTTCAAAACTATAACCAGCTTAATCGTTAGCCTTTATCCTCGTTTTTTTTTGTTATATATCCTTTCTATCGGATAAAAAATTGTTGAAACATCAAAGTAGGTGTGTACAAACTACCGTAATTGTACCAATAAGCGTCACTGTCCTTAGAAACACTGATGTGCATTTTCATTTTCTCTTAAAAATACCTCTTTTTTGACACGTTTGAAATTTGTCGAACATCCCTTTGTCGCAAGCTCAAGTATAATTAAAACGATCTCGCGAGTGAAAGCTATGGGAATTCAAATCTTGTTGGAACCTGAAACGCGTCGAATATAAACTTTTTTTTTCGACTTCAACGTTAAATTATTTTTTTGTACTTCTAGAATCAGAATTATCAGCGTAAGGTTATTGATTTTAGAATTGACTTCTGACACGGTTTTTGATATTCCTTATTTTCCTACAGATTTGTTTCCCACCCAATTTGTCACCAACTTTTTCCTTGATATCTTTTCTATCCAATATTTGTTCTCTCCATCAAAACAGTTTCCCGCCAAAACAGTTTCGTCACAGTCAATCTTACTTTCTCACACAACAATACACACAGATACACAGTGGGGCGGCTGGATTAGCGGCGTGAGACACTTTTCTCGTCTACTTTTTTGTATGAGGTGTCGGTGTCCCTTGCCTCCTTTAAACAAAAAATGGTTGGATGAGAGGGGTCACTCATCCGATACACATTGATGAAGAAAAGAAAGAGATCGGAAGTGGTCTTTTACGCCCATTGTTCATATGCTAATCGACCAGAAATAGGATGATTTGACAAGTTGGACTATCTGTAACGGTTGGGGAAGGGATTAAGTTTGATCAAAAAAGAGTAGTAAAATAGATTTCATATACATTTCATGTACCTAAAAAATAATCTATCATTCTAGAACAAGTCTTCGATTTCCGCTTACTTTTTCTAGCTTTCTGTTCTTGATTACCCATCAATGAATAACAAAAGCTCGCATTTCTTTTCGGATTTATCGGAACTGCAAAAAAGTAGATGGTCTCTTTGCTAATAAGCATGTACCCAAGACATTTTTTGGTAATGGCGCAATATGATGAGATGGCGTTTCAAGATTGGGACTCGAAGAGGAATGTCACAACTAATATATCTTTTTATATGTGACTACCGTGGGAATCATGAAATTGGCTGATTAGTACGTGAAAGCTTACACAATTTTTTTTTCATTTTCGTTTCCTAATCTTATTAACATGACATTTTTCAGAAACTGTCCTGGTTTTCATGTTACTTGTTCCGACACTAATTTCTAAACTAGATATCAATAAAAACACTATTTCTAAACAACATTTTTTTGAAGATATCATAAATGAACACATAAACACCTTCAATTCCTTCAAAATTGTTTTATCCCAATTATATTGCTTCCAGCTAAACAGTCCCTCCTTTCCTCATTTTGCTTCTGTTCACAGCCTCGTGTGACTACGACAGATGACACCGAGAATAGTCATAATTGGTGAATTGCGCTTCCGATTTGTATCTCTTCCCCATCAAGACTCGATGGAACATCTGCTTTTTTTCACAGGTAGCATCATTAGGTTAGAAAAGGTGAAAGCTAATTATGATGATGGTTCCGTTTAGGTTGTCTTGTTCAAAATGGTACAAATTGAGAGAAACTGAGTTTCTCAAAGTTTAGGATGGGTGTGATTTTTTAAACCATCGGTTCTGATATCAATGATTGAAGTTATTGTCAACTTGATCTGAAACAATTTCAGACTGAAAAAATGTAAATCCTGGAGCATTTCCTTGTTCATTAGAGTTTTCCTGCCCATCTGTCGCCCCATTGGCTGAAAACTGTACAATACAGTCTGCCATGTGGCTGCCATTCTGTCAATCTGTTATCAGTAATGCCTGTGAAGATTGAAACGAATTCAGATACCATAGCTACAGTCTTGCGGAAGGTCAGATTTTTAAGGAGCAATGCACAAAAGCATTTGAATCGAGAACGGTTTGATGAAAAAATGTGAAAAATTCGAAGAGAAGAAGAAGCAAAAATTAAAAAAAGATCCAACTCCCTTCAGTATGTTTCAAGTGAAATAAAACACTGCAAAAACATGATCATCCGAGAAAAGTAAATCATTACAGTTTGAATGAAGATTTGAAAAGCAATTTGTTCCAGATATTGAGGAACTCTGCTATTTAGAGAAGCACATGTTAACAGAAAACTAAACGCTGAAAAACTTGTTTGTATTCTTGATTTATAATTTTAGAATTCATTGTTGTCGTGATCAAAATATAATTGAAATTCAACTACAACCGATTCCTAAACTAACACATTTGTCTCATAGTGCGTCATCGAACTACAAACCTTTCTCAGAATTTCTACGAATTCTGATTTCTCTTTTGCAGCTACAAGTACACTATTACTGAAGCATTTCGATTTTTATTGTCCCAAAATAAGCAAACGGAAGCGTGTTTTTAATTAAGATACCGCGTGGAATTGTTGGACTTTTAGAAGGGTAACAAGAGAGACATATGAGTAAGATGATGCTTAAAAACTGGAAATTGTACTTTTTTCTTTTGAACATTTCAATTTTTTTAAAGTTTTGGTTTCTAGGGAATAAAGTGTATAGATTTTCTAGAGGTTGCTTGACATTTTTATTTATTGTCTATTCAGAATGAATCGCAAAGAAAAATTTTGAAAATTTTCTTTGTAAACAACTTTTTAGGCTCCGCCCACAACAGTTTCCCACGCAGAAAATTGTAAACAACAACACAACTTTCAACAGTGGGCGGAGCCTAAAAATTTGTTTACAAATAAAATAGATCAAATTTTTCCTTGTGATCTATTTTGAACTGACAATAGTGCTCCTTGTTGGAAAATGTTTTCCTTAAAATTTATTTAGACTTTTTTGAATGAAAAATTTTCACAAAAAAAAATTGTAAAATCAAAATGTCGTTTTTCATAACACCCAGAATGGAATTAGTTTGTAGAATTGTGCACCTTCAAGGAATCATGCGTCTCCAAAAATAGTCAATTTGCACCCTCACAGTTGATTTTTTGGGCTGTTTTTGACTCATATTTCGAGAATAAGGCATTTTTGGACCATGGTTCAAGAGAATTCTCTTCCCGCGCCCTAATTATGCATCGCGATTGTGTACTTCCACTGTAAGTTAGGACTGTCATTGATATAATTTTCAAGCGTTTCGTTCTGTGAAAAAATTTTTTAAGTCTGTGTACTTTTTACTTCTTCTATCCCTATGGATTTTGACTGACTTCTTTCTGTACCGTCAGACGTCTGTGCTGCTTCTGATTTCTGGATGTTTATTTCTTCTTTTCTCAGAAATTGAGAGCTAGTCTCCTTTTTAAATATGAAAAATGCTTTATAAGAAATATTGGTTTTTTTAGGAAAACAATAAGTATGATTTTTTTGCCCACTGTACAGCTCAAATCGCTTCATGTCTTATATTCTTCTATCCAGTCTTTTTCCATTTCAAATAGTCTCTTACCGTTTTCCTTCACCCACATTTACTATCGTGTCATCATAACCCGGAATTAGTTGCATAATGTGTCAACTTACTCTAGCATACAGTTACATTATGTTGTTTGGTTTAGAGAAGGAAAGAAGAGGATTTCGTGACAAATTACGTAATTTCGCTTTTCGATTAACACATTCTTGACCGAGGGAAAATCAAGGAGAAGAAATGTAAAGGTTTCGTGACCAAAATTAACTGAAAGACACACACTGTAAATTTGAAGCTATTCTAAAAAGTGGTATCTCCTTGTGACAGATATGGTACCCATGAACCTATTATTAACGCCGATAAGATGACTTTCACGGTTTTTCGCAGTCATCCAGATAGTGCGACAATGTTTTTTGTTGAGTTCCGTAGTGTGATTCTGACAATATCGGTTTAGAATTTTTTGTTTGATCTTCAGTAAATCTCCAAACCTTACTCCCTCAAAGTTCACCAAATTTATATCCCAATAGCTTTTTCAAAAACATGGCAAACTCCCGTGTCTTTGCTCATTTATGGTTTCCTTCCCAAGAAATATGTCCTAGTCTATGACAATGCACAAAATGAAATAGAGAGAAGCCGTATTACTAATATGTGACCTCATCAAAAGTGGAGTGTTTTGCCTTTCTCGACAGATGAACTGCTAATAGAGGTGTGTGACTGAGATTATCAGAAACAAGTAATGAAGGTCATTGTGATAGGAAAGAATGAATGGATTAGGGAAGAGAGAGGGTGGGGCAAAGCAATTTTTGATGGAATAATGAAGAGGAAATGGTAGCTTTTGACGAGAAAATTGAAATGAAAACCCGATTTTGAGTCGGAAATCCACATATTCAAATCCCTAACACACCAACTATTTGAAAAAAATTCTCATTGTATTTTTTAACATCATATCTAACTTTTCGATGTTAGGTTTTTCTCATGTTATTTATCCTAAGCTTCCAGTTTTCGATGTTACAAACAGTTACATTACTCTACAATCATTCTCCAGACATTACCCGTTCCCCTTCAATACAATATTATCTAACCCACTCGAATTTCCCTCACCGCAAAAGAACCCCATCCTCAAGAGGATAACTCAAAACGTCCATAAAGAAAAGAAAACATCTGCCCCGAGTATTAGGATTACAGTTGTTAGTTGTTTCTTGACAAGAAGGTATCAAAATGTCTATTTTTATTGTTTAGACCCTCTGGACAAGTTGTTTATAGGTGTACCGACCGACACGGTTGTCAGAAAAAGACAATGAGGATAGTCAATCATTGGCAGGTGCACACGTTAAGGATGGACACGGGAATCGAAACGTAAAACTGTAGCAATGAGGATTAGGAAACTCTAAATCCATTGTCTCACTGTAGCTAAGACACCTTCTTGCGGCAACAATATGTCATGGGATTTATATTTTTCTGCTGGGTTTTACTTTGGATAACTTTCTAATCACCCTCAACATTGGGTTTTGATCCGCAAGTGCCCTTGTGAGATCACAGGATAAGCTCATGGGATAAAGGATCATCCTGGCGGCTGATCCTAGCTGTTAGCATTAGCATAAAGTGTTTTTTAACAATATGGAAAAAGAGTACAACTAGTATTTATAGTTTTCAGTTTGCAGAATTAGTAGTGTGCAACTAAACGGTATTAAGAAAAAAGTAAAACATGAAAGCTATTAGGTTGAGAAAAATCTATCAGAAAATAGTCATATTGATCTATCAGTATTTAAAGCAGCATCAGCAACGGCACAGTTCCAAAAAAGAGTCAAAAACTAACACCCTACTACCTGACAACCTCTTCATTTTCAGGTATCGGTGTCTTTTCGTTATTTCTCCCTTACTATTTACTTTCAAACGTTCCCAGAGAGTCGGTTTCCTTTTTTCTCTTGAAGACATTCAGGTTTCTAGTGCATGTCCTCACCCTCTTTCTCACACCCTCACTCATCGGCAATATGGTCCGCCCATTTTTGGGAGGACCACCAGGCAGGTGGTACTGTAGAATGCACGCAACCCGTTGATGAGTTATTTGTTGATTTACCGTTCAGCAAGGTGCAATTAAGGAGTCACTTTGCCAATTTCTTTGTGTTAGAAAGTACTGTAATCTACCGAAACTTTCTTGATATCTTTTGACTATTTCTTCAAGCAACTCTATTTAACTTTGTCTATTTTTGTTCCCCTTTTTCCCACTAGTGCTCCTTTCCAATAAAATGGCTGGCATTCACTAGTGAGCCTCTAGAAAAACGGAAGCCTTATTGTCTGCTATTAATTATCTGTCCCCTGATGCTTTCATCATAGCATTCCTTCTCCTACAGTAGTCCTGTAAGGCTTCCCTTCCCTCTTTTTTCTGATTCTGACACGTCATTGGAAGTTTTGTTCTGAAGGTGCACTAAACTCTTTTTTAAAAAAAAGCTTTCAACCACTAATGGATATACGAATATAAGAAAATAGGGACAAAGAAGAGCCTCAATCATTGAAAGAGTCAAATGGAGATTTAGATAATCCCGAGATTACCGGTAACTTGCTTTTATTCGTGCCCTCTTTTGTCTTGAGCCGCGCGAATCCATTAGACCCATTTTCTCGATTCCCTCCAACAAAAATTTCTATTCATTTTCAATCATCTTCTTGTTATTCATCCCGACCTACCATAATCTGCTATCCATCCACCGGCTTCGTTTTCTTTTCAGAGCTGCTATACTCCTACCACCGTCGGCCACCACGCCCCTTTCGTAGCTCCGTTGAGCACTTCCTGCCCCCTACGCATAATGGCCGCCAACTTCTACGCCACCTTTCCAACACTAGGCTACACGGCTTATCCGCAATTCTTCGCCACAACCACCACCACATCCACCACAATAAGTCCGACATTATCAACGGCTACGCCGCCGCCAGTTGCAACAGTGGCGCCTAACAGGTTAGTTAGATTAGAACAGGAAATCTAGTCGGGGGGATCAACAAGAATATCATTCGTAAACAAGCAAATCACAACAGGATGATAGAAGATCAAGATTAGGGTGGATTTTGAGATTACGCTAAGACTTAAAAAGGGATCTGGGGCTAATACAGGCTTAAATAGCGGAAGAGGTGCCTGAAGCAATAGTTATCTGTTTCATTTCCAGTCGGAAATTCGTGGCGATCGGTCTTCATTTCTGTCTGTCGGAATTTTAAATCTTTTTTTCACGATTTTGGAGTTTCTTACAGAATATCACGAGGTCTTAGGTTTTTTGTAGTGGATAATTAAATTTTTCTGTTGTAAGTAGATTCTGTAAAACTGATTTGGTTTGTCACAAAATATTCAAGGGTGTTGGAGATGGGAATACTGTCGATTTCACGTGTGAATCAGCGTTAACACCTAATAACAAACGTCCAGTTTTTGAGAATTTAACTTTTTTAAAGATTTTAATTTTGATTGACAGGTCTTCACATTTCTTTGTGGGAACTTGAATTTTTGGCCAATTGAAACTATGGCCAGTAATAGTGTAGGTCTTCTGATATCCCAAATAATACAATTCGCCTATTATAGTGGTCAAAACTTCAGTTTTCTTGCAGTAACGATGGCCGTAGGGCCGGACGGCGGGAACGTACTTCGTTCAACCGTACCCAATTGGACCAGCTTGAAAAAGTGTTCACCGAAACACAGTACCCCGATGTTACAAAACGAGAAGCATTGGCTAAAGCAATAAATTTGCCGGATGGACGTGTTCAAGTCATTACGGTAGGTGTTATTTATCAGGCGAAGACTCTAGATTAGTTAGTCATCATATATTTACAGGTTTGGTTTAAAAACCGTCGAGCAAAAGAAAGGAACAACAAAAAATTAGGCGACCCAATGGATAGTGTTTCCTCACGGTATAGCCCCCGTAGGACAGACTTATGGAAACTTATTTCTTGCAGTTCGTCCAACGGTGGCTCACCTCACAGTGACACAAAACCGGAAGTGAAACCGATGGGCATCCACATTCCCGGCACACCCGAATTCGATGCGCACACAGCAGCCAAATATGAGGTAATAACAAGAAAATATGTTGATTTTTGTTTGCATGTCACCATGTGTCCAGATGTTACAGGCCATAACCGGAAATGATCTAATATCAAACATATTGCAGGCAAATCAGTTGGTCTTGACCCAACTCCAACAACAGCAACAACAATTGGCACAGGTACCAAAGAGCGAATTGGAAGATAACTCGAAGACGCCAGAAATCAAGTATGATCCAACTCTTCTTCCACAAGCTCAAGCTGCTGCAGGTAAGTATATAGCTACATTATCTTATCATAGAAAGTACGAATCAAAACTTGGACTATTGTAACCATGTAAAATGTTATGAAATTGTAAGGAATATGTTTCGAATTCCCAAACTTTTTTGATAATATACGGTATTCATCTATTGCGCTTTCTGTACCATCTGGAATGAGTGCGTTCACACTCTGAGAAGATGTTCTAGTACTATCATTACCATCACATCTAGTTTTGAATAGCCCCATTTTCATCAACACCTCTTTTTAGAAACTAATTTTTTCCCAGGAGCTTGGTTCTAATTGATGAAAAATACTCTCCTGTCACTTACAATATCTTATTTTCTGTTAATGCATTCCTAATTTTTGGGTCCCTGCTGTTTTTATAGGGCTTTTTGCCATGTTTTATATTCTAAGTTCAAAAAGTGCAAAGAACTTGCTGAGAAGGGGAGATTTGAGATTGACGATGATTCGAGGAAACAAGATTGTCTACGGAAAAAGACACAATAAGCAGAACATAAGATAATAAGAATTTATAGTTTTAGGTTGAACATGTTGTCAGATACTAAGTACTAAGTTTCACCAATTTCATTAATTTCAGCCTGGACCTCCTACACTGCTGCAACTCAATATCCATACGCCTACAACAACTACTTCCAACCGAACTTTTACTATTCCCAATACAGTGATTACACTCCAAACAACGCTGCATACTGCTCTGGAAACACAATTTGAAAGTTACAGTTAATTTTGTTTTGAGTATTATTCCTGATCTCATACTTCGAAATTGGGTAAACATAGTATTTGTTTTCTTTTGATACTCAAATGAGTTTTTTTACTCGTGTCTAAAAGTTGTCATAATTTCCCATATTATATGATTGTTACTTGTGATTAATGAATCTTTCCGAAGGGAACATTTATTCTTGTAATACGTAGTAATGGACCTTTTTTACCTTCAAAATTTCTGCAGAATTATAAAAGGAGATGCCCGATTGCGTAAACTTAACCAAGTGGGTTCTCCTCCTTTTCTTCTGGGAACACTATTTGCGTACCAGTAGTAAGGGTGTCGGTAAAACGGAAAGAATTCTTGAGCTAACGTGGCGTAATCCCCTCGAGAACACCCACTTCATTACGAAGACACCTTTTATTTCTCGCCTCAACACCTTCCGACACATATTTGATCGAGGGTGCTTCATATTACACGTCATCTTTTTGTAGTTAAAGAATTTTTCCGCTTTTTTCAAACAACAATAATAATGGACAATAGGAATTCGGAAAAGATGTAAAAAGAAAAATAGGGGAAATGAGTGAATAATCATGCGTGAAAAGGTTCTCATGATCGTGTGATGTTTTCGATGGCAGATTACTGTAGCCTATTCAAAAATATAATCTTGTTCGAGTGAAATGCCAAACCTAGCTATAGGCAGGTCACATAACATCCAAGAGATCATAGAAATTCGCAAGAATGAGTGAGTTCACTTTGAAAAGCATTTCATTATACTGTAAAAAACTGGTTTCCCCATTTCTCTATTTTTACTTTTCGTAGTGTACCATGGTGGAATTCCCTTCCAAAAACAGTTTTTCCTTCCCATTATTTCCACTGCTTCTTTTAAAACTAATTTAACTCATATTGAGTTATTCCCCTATTTGACGCTCAACGAATTTAACGTTTTACTTCTTTTTTACATATTGATTATATCAGTGACTATTTAGTCCTTTAAATATATTATGGGCTAATAAAAAAAATTCAATTGTCATAATATATGTCAGTGTACTTCTGTATCGGTGTCCGATGGGATTCTGAATAATATCTGCCAGTTTTGATCGTCTATAAGCCAAGATTGTTCCATTGAAGAAGTACATAGCCTTGCAAAACTGGTTTCAGACTACTTCGTTATATTTACCAAAGAGATCAGCCTCTCACTACTTTTGTGTTTATTGAGTGCCGGTGGATAAGTCAAAGGTGTTTTGCAATTACACAACTTACCGCCTAAAGTGGTGTCACAGCGAGCACACCAAAAAAGGGAAACGATGTTTACACGTGTGAGGTCAATAGTCGTTGAAAAACTAATACTAGGAGAATAGAGAACGCTTGAGAGCTGGAACAATATTACAGAAACCTTTTTTGACAGCATTTTCTTTTATTGTCAAAGCCGAAAAGAATAATGAAGACAGAAAACAATAAATTAGTTCATCATCGGGAGTCCAAATACACACAAAATATAGGGATGGTTTCATTTACAGTTTACAAGTACTGAGATTATGTACCTACACACCAGATCAGTTTTGCTTTTTATTTTTTCGTTTCCTATGATTTCTTCCTTCGATACAGGAAGCACTGGTTGGAATGGTATTAGATGGAATTGGGTAGCGGGTTCGATCTGAAAATATCAGGATTTGAAGGCTTAGGGAGAACTATTAGATATACAATCTCATGGACGAAAATTCCCATGAACTTACGGAACATCTTATTCAAGAAATAAGCGGCTTTGCACAACGAGAAGAATCCAAAGAAAGCCAAGAAATAGCAAAGAACAAAGTGCTCAATGGCAAACAGCTGGAGAATGGGGTAAAGCCAATATCCGTCGTAAAATCGCACATAGCCAATGCTGTAAGTTACCATGTTCACCATCCCGCAATTAGTGGAAACTTACATCATGAAGTAGATGAAGACCAATGTCGCAGAAACAATCCAAAGGACGATGCTTCCAGGTGCAGTTCTACAAATTCAAACGTTTTATCTTATCAATTTAGCGTTGTACCTCTTGTGACAATAACTATCCAAAAATATATAGAAAATCGGGAAGGTGTGAGTGACATGATTCAACCACATTGGGATAAGCTTGGCAATCCATTCAGGCATCACGAGTGCTGGATCGATAGCGTAGAGACCCCAGAACAAACCGCAAGTGACCTGAAAGAAGGAGTCTTTGATGCACTCGAGTTCTTAAATTTACCAATCCAACTGGAAAAACGGAAGTAAAATGCATAAAATCAGCAATTTTCCGAACAGTTTCCATTTTGTATCCAACAACAACCAGGATAGAGTAGACGACGTCGAGCACCTTAGAGTCATATTTAAGATTGATTGTTAAGTCTAAATGATGGATAAACTCACAAAGTTGAGATTGGTGAGCATCACAAGTTTATAGATGTACCAATTGTGACCAAGCCTTGGTTGTCGGTTAATGTCAAAGGCAAGGGAACCAATCCATACTGTTGAAAGCACTGAGAAGAGTACCTCTTTCCAATGAGGTAACATTTTCTGCAACAATCATAGTGTTGTGTCTATTAACAAGTTGATAGATGTAGATACAAGTAAACACAAATGAGTAAAAAAGTTGAAGGTCCTTTCCTTAGACCTGGAAATCAGAGAATTCCCAATATTATTTCCTTGGAAAAAAAAAAGATAAAAACAAAATGCTGTTGAAAAAGTCTGAGAGCAGTTGGAAAAAAGTAACGTGGAAATGAAAGTGGGAAGGTTTGGAAGCATGTTGAAAAAACGTTTAGTAACAGGGAAAAAAACTATGGCAAGAAATATAGAACCGAAAAGACTGAAGAAATCACTAACTGGCACTAGGGATTTTTTCGGAACTCTAAGTGACATTTGTAAAACATTTTGGAGAGGAATGAAGAATGAAGAATGATTGCTTGGAATACTGTTTTACGGAGTTTGGATTTGTTCAAAAGATTGGAATGCTTAATAGGTTCACTCAGAAACCCAGCCATTATTGAAATATAGGATACATAAACTAACACTGTTTATCATCAAAATAAGCAGATTCCGTAACAATATTATGTAGAAATCTTATAGTGTTGATGAAGAGTATACTACTTATTTTTTCTAGAAAAAAATTACTATGAACACGATTTGATAAGTATCAAGAAAGAGAAAATAAATTAAAAGGAAACAGCCGAGGGAATATATTTCAAAAGAGGATGAAGAATTGTTGAAGAGAAAATAGTGAAAAGGTGACCAATACGGAACGAAATGACCCAAATACGAATACATTGAACAACGTAATTATAAAGGCTTTATAGGTTGTATACTTGACAAATATATCATTATTCTGTATGTCAGTGTTTGAAAATTCTAAATATAAGAGAAATATAAACACGAGTACGCTGAAACAAAAACTAAACCTTCTTTGGTCCACTGAAAAACCAATTCAAAATGGGATATTTATACTGATTAAAATTTCAATTTCATTTTACAATCGACAATGTTGACCTTTCCTCTAGCTTTTTGCCAAAGAAAAAACCAATTTCACACCCGATGTCATCTCATTTCCAATTTCAAACTTCCATTTCTTCTCCATTTAATGATTATTTTTTCTATTCTTCCCTCATATAACTTCTCTCACAAAAACAACAACAAAATCTAACGTAAACTAAGAAAAGAATGAAAAGCGGAGAAAAATGTCGAATAATGAACAATTATCTTCTTTCCTCTTCCCGGAATACATATCTCTCTAGATATTCTCTCTATCATTAAAATTTTTGTAACCTTCACAAACAATTTTCTTTGTGTGGGTCCGTGGACTCTTTGGAAAAAAATTTAATTAAAACTCAAGAAAAAATGCAAAAAAAAGAGAAAACATGGAAAATGTATTCTGTTGATAAAGATGATTGGCCAAACTTTCATAGGGAGAAAATTTTCTTGTACCAAAAAGCAAATTGCCAACGATCACAAACAAAGCTCTCGAGTGAGACAAACAAGAAGAGAGAAAAATTCCGGGGAAGTGGAGACGTGTTATTGTGTTTTTTGAACACTGAAACTTGGAAATGTGTGCACTACCGGGGTTTTTCGAACTTTTGGAGTCTAAACATAGTGATTTTTAAGCATAAAAAGATAGCTGGCGTTTTGACGTGTTATTTTTACTAATTTCATTGTTCCTATAAAACCTTTTAGTTTGAAATACTGGAAAGGTTCAAAACTGGCATTTTTCAACGTTATCTTCTGATTTTTACCCCTTTCTACCATCCAGTTTACTTATTCTTCCCCATAATCGAGTGTTCATCAAAACAATCTTCTTCCAATGTCAGTGGAGAGCGCGCACACCACACACACACACACACACACACACACACGCACACACACACAATAATGTTACAACAGGTGAGTTGAAAAAGTGACGCACACAACAATTGTTGGCGCATATCGCTCGCCCGCCCGTTGAACGAAACGCGTCAACTAATCGTAGCATTCTCACTGTTAATGAGCTCAGTTTTTAATTTGTGTTCCACATTTTGGATTTGTTTTGGTTTACTTTTGTGAAAAAAGTGCCTGTAAAAAGTTTTTATTGAGTTAAGTTTTTGTTTCTGATTATATGCTGATTTAATGTCTTGTTCTAAAGAAAATTTTACACTTGTTAAATGAAATTTCTCATGTTTTCGGTTAAATATTTCTCTTAAAAAATATGTATTTTGTCTCGTACAGTAGCTTTTATAAGAGAATGCTTAGCATCGCCCTGGTATTCCCATGTCATTCGCCGATTCTGTCTCGCCGACCAGAATTATATAGATAACAATCAACGATAACAAGCAACCCATCCTTACCTACTACTCTTTGTACAACCTCATTTCCAAGATAGAGGAAGAATATACGTTTTTTTTTGTCTTTCGTGTTTTTCAAGTTCAACGTTCTTTATTACTTCCAATTCATTCTTCTCGTTTTTAGTATGCTCTCCCGTACGGTTTCTTCGTTGAGCCGTATGGCTGCACAGCCGCTTGGCGCCGTCAACACTATCTCCAATCGCCAATACGCCATCACAGCCCCTAGACCACCAACTGAGCTTAACCAAAAGCTCAAAGTCACCATCATACCAGGAGATGGAGTCGGACCGGAGCTGATCTACACCGTACAAGACATTGTCAAGCAAACTGGCATTCCAATCGAGTTTGAGGGTGAGTTGTTTGAATTCGAAGGAGGATTGAAAAAGGGGAGTGTCGTATAATCATTAAATACTTGAAAGTATGAAGAAGTATGTCTAATTACAGCAGAAACAAACAGCGACGTCAACAGTGTTTCTCTATACGGCTCTTATTTTTGAAAAAAAATATAACCTTTTCCACACTCTGCAAACCGTCATTGTGTATGATCTAAATTATGGCTAGAGAAGCCTAAATGATTTATAGGAACCAAATATTTTCAGAAATAACATAACATAATGAAAAGAAAATCCATATCTTAATATCTCGTAACTCAACTTTCTGTTTTCAGAAATCTTCCTGTCCGAAGTTCATTACACCCGCTCATCTTCAATTGAGAACGCCGTTGAGTCCATCGGTCGCAACAACAATGTTGCTCTCAAAGGAGCTATTGAGGAGTCGGCTGTTCTCCACACGGAAGGAGAGCTCCAAGGTCTCAACATGAGACTCAGACGCTCACTCGACCTGTTCGCCAACGTCGTTCACATTAAGGTTAGGTTAGGGGGGATTTGAAACTTTCAAAAAATCGCAAACGTAATTCTTTTTATGGGCGGTGTGATAGTACCTAGCTTAGCAAATTTTTATCATAAAGACATTCAAAAGTAATCACAGTCAATATGAACATCACTGAGTTGCTTGTTACAAATATTTTACCAAATGGGAAAGCTATAAATCGCTAATGAAAAAACCAGAAGCCTTCGTTTCAGATCAATGCTCCAAAGAAACCAAAGCAACTTAACTTTAAAAATGCGTCAAAAATGTGAATAAAGATAGTTTCTAACCATTTGACTGCTCTAAGAATTCCCTCCTAGCGTTAAAAAAAAAGGAAATAAAAACACATTCACTGGTTAGATGAGAAACAGTATAGATTCCCGTCTGAGAGAAATGAAGAATCTCTGACTCAAAATTAGCATCCTTACACTTGGATATGCTTAGAATATCTTAACGATTTCTCAACAAAGCCAATTTGCTAAACTCATCTCAAACTAAACTAATCTAAACTAACTCTCTCTCTATTTTCAGACCCTCGACGGAATCAAGACAAGGCACGGCAAGCAGCTTGATTTTGTCATCGTTAGAGAACAAACCGAGGGAGAGTACTCCAGCTTGGAGCACCAGTTGGTCCCAGGAGTCATCGAGTGTCTCAAGATCTCGACAAGAGTGAAGGCGGAGAGAATCGCCAAGTTCGCTTTCGATTATGCCACGAAGACCGGAAGGAAGAAGGTAAGAGAATCGGAATAGGAAACGTTGGCAAAAACTAAAGTCAAGTAGCATTCATAATTGCTGGGGACGTATCCAAACTATTGCTATTATGCCAGTCTCAGTGAATGCCAGTTCTGGCTAAATTTACCGTGGTTTTGCGCCATCGATATCTCACCACGAACCAAATATTTGATGTAAAGGAACACACCGTAGTTTGTAGGTCAATTTTCAATTTTTTTCTCGTTTTTCGAACGATTTTCAACAAATTTCGGCGCAAAATACAACAAATGTGACATTTCGCGCCGAAATTGAAAATTGACCTACAACCTGCGGTGTGTTCCTTTAAATTAAATATTTTGTTCGTGGTGAGATATCGAAGGCGCGAAACCACGGAAAATTCAGCCAGGACTGACATTCACTGAGACTGGCATAATACCTAGGCTCCCGTCAAATTGAAAATTTTTAATATATTATCCTTTCAGGTTACCGCCGTCCACAAGGCCAACATTATGAAACTTGGAGATGGGCTGTTTTTGAGAACATGTGAGGCTGTGGCTAAGCAGTACCCCAAGATCCAATTTGAATCTATGATCATCGACAACACCTGCATGCAACTGGTTTCCAAACCAGAGCAGTTTGATGTGATGGTGATGCCAAACTTGTATGGTAACATCATCGACAACTTGGCTGCTGGGTGAGCCTTTTTATGGGAATAATTTTATAAAGTGTCAGATGGCTATGAACTTTATTGCTCAGAACTAAGCTCCTTGAGATTGTAATGAAAAAATTAACCTAAAAACTAAAAAAGCTTCATACCGAGTACTTGGTGATAAGCAAAACAAACGAAGTTGAAGTGACTCAAATCTACTATTTTCAGTTTGGTCGGTGGAGCCGGAGTGGTGCCAGGTCAATCTGTGGGACGTGACTTTGTCATCTTCGAGCCAGGAAGTCGTCACTCTTTCCAAGAGGCTATGGGACGCTCTATCGCCAACCCAACTGCCATGATCTTATGCGCTGCCAACATGCTCAACCATCTTCATCTTGACGCATGGGGAAACTCTCTTCGTCAAGCTGTGGCCGATGTTGTGAAGGAGGGAAAAGTGCGCACTCGTGATTTGGGAGGGTGAGTAGTATATGAAAATTAAAAATAATTTTTAAAAATGTAGTGTCTTCGCTGAATATTCGAAGTTGTTCCAGTTCAGTATTCGTAAAAATTATTTAACCACACGAAACAACATAAACATTACATCATGTCCAGTCCCTTCTGAAATGGGAAGTAATTGGGTCATGCTTGATCTGCATCATGATTGCGATGCTCGGAAGAGCAATTGTGTTCGACTATGAAACTTTCTTCTGCTTCCGAATAATAATGATCAGTGAACAGCCGAAAAAACTGCTTGTGTTATCCTTCATTCTTAAAAATAGTAATACCTCTTTCAACGAAGTTGATTTCCTAAAAAAAAATTCTGTTCCAGGTACGCCACCACGGTCGACTTCGCTGACGCTGTCATTGACAAGTTCCGCATCTAGACTCCACCCGTCGTCGTCTCACCAAACACGAAATATTAATGTTTTCCAAAAGTACTTTGAGTAGCTCTATAGTCTTTTCTCTCTTCTTACCATTTCTATCGTTTTTGTTTTTGTGTCAACTTCCACGATACATGTAACTGTTAGTGCCTTTTCAAACCCCACCACTATTGTGTATATTTTTGCTTCCCTTTCTTCTTCCAAACAAATTCAACACATCATCGACAAAAAGTGTTCTTTTTTAAACATCCAGTCAATCGAATAGGATTTTAATTCGAAACACGTGGCTTTGCCAATAGCCTCTTCTCAATTTTATCTAATTCTTCTCATCGATTTTCGCTGTTCATGATTTTTTCGGCAGCAGCAAAAACTTTCCCCTATGTATACCCCCAAGCCACTGCCTTCCGTCTTCCTTCTCGCATTCCTCTACTCCCTTTTTTGGCCATATTATTATGCAAACATGGCGAAAGATGGATTGTTTGAAGAATGTTGAAGAGCGAAAAGAGAAAGATGATGGTGAATCATGCCTTATTTTTGAACAACTTGTCGTTTAATTTTTCTCCTTTTGGCTTTATGTACATGTAGAAGATTATTTGACTTTTGCTTCCTTAGTTGGCCACTAATGGGAATAAAATCTTTCAAAACACTAAGCGTTGGCTGATGTCTTAGTGCTTCTAGGTGTCGTTAAATAATGTTTTGAGAGTTATCTAAATCCAGAATGTTTCACAACTTTCCGAAAACTCTGCACAATGTTCGAAGAGTGGATTTCAGGGGATACATCAGGTGAAACTATCAAAAACACATTTTTTGATGCATTGCAGCTTGTAAATGATTGAAGGGGCTAATTGTTCCTGTATTATTGTCAATTAGATACTGGAAAGTTTCCAAGATCGATTATTACAGCCCAAAACCAATCGATGAGATTTATCATAATTTATTGAACCAGAAATCTCTAAGTGTTTTCACTCCTCTGTAGCACAAAAAGTTTTGACTTATTTCAGATACGCTTTATTCTTTTTTTTCTGCTTTCCTTGTTCTCAAGATTTCTTTCTACATTTCTTTGCCAGGTCAATTATTGTGCAAAATATTACTTATGTTAAAAGACACTAATGAAGTTCTTTTTTTACCTTTTTTTCCGAAAGTGAACTTTTCCAAAGTTTTCAATATAAAATGTACCTGAACTCAATGCTGAAGTTCATACTTCGTTACAACTCATACCGTAGAACATGAAATTCATATATCGAGCGACAGAAACTTGAAACTGACTGAAATTAGACCAAACGTCTCCAGTATTTTTTTACTTTTTTCAAATTGTTTAAAACTGCAATTTTTTCCATTTTCTCACCATTTTCTTATCTCCGTCGTATCTTTCCACTATGTACCTTCCAACCAGCCATTTCTTTTCCAATTATCCTACTTTCCCAAGTTTTACCACGGTTCATTGCGAACTTGGGAAAACTCAAAATTTTGTGATTATCCGCTCACTTGTTTCCCATGTAGGTCACGTCAAATATATGTATTTAATAATTTTGTTGATTTTGTGGTTTCGACGTGACCTACAGGGGAAACAAAGGAGCGTGAAAGCCCAGAATTTGGAATTCCCCAAGTTCGCAATGGAGCGCGGCGAACCTGGAAATTTTCGATAATACCTCACGCACCAATTAGTTGAAGGAAAAATCAATGAAATAAGGCCACATGTGTCCCTCGCTCTCTCCCGACCTCTGTATTCCCGAATCCCCGTTGTGTTTGTGAATGTGTGCACAGGCCGTGTGGATGAGAGAGTGTGCAGACAGAAGAGACCCAGGTGTCTAGAGACTCTTCTTTTACCCATCGCTCGCAGTTTTTCGCAATCTGCGAGAACATTTCCCGGTCTTTGGTTTCGTTTTTAGCTATTTTTCATTATTCTAACACCTAATATGCTCATATCTCATCACTAGTACGACTCATAGCATTTTAATACTACCTACTCGTACATGTCCGCACATGTTCATTGCAATTTTTCGATGTTTCTATCGAAAAATGCATTATTTTCTTTCCAGTCGACCATCATCGAGGATGCTGAAAGATGCGCCGATCTAGCCGAGCGACTCCAATGGAAAATGAGCAGGAGGAAATCAAAAATGTTCCGAGTTCGAGTGGATTCGTGTTTGGAAGGCCGCAGGTAAGAATTGAAGTTTGTGAAATTATGAAATAGGCAACAAAAACATGACAACGTGTTGGCCTTTTTAAATAAGGTATTCAAAATGCTCTTAGAGGCAATTTTGAAGAATTTTGCACTCGAAAACATGCTAAAAACATCGTCAAACTCCGTGCAAAATTTTTGAGTAAGCTGTAATTTTGCTCGTTCATTTTGACACTTCCGAAACAGAAAATATCAGATTTTCTAAATTGAAAAAGCTGACTCGCGTAATTCTATACGCTTCCTCGATAAAATACAATTTTTTGTCGGTGGAATTGGAAGTTATTAACAAATCAATGTGAAAATATCGGTTTTCTTGGATGTTTTGCGCTACTGATAAGACAAGTAGCTTTTTTCGAGGACCTCATATTATCCAAAAGATGAATAAGAAAGAAACAAATGCGTTAAAACAGAACTTAATAGTTGAAATACATGCTTGTGCATATTGTCTGAAAATCAGAAAGCTTAGTTGATGGATTCAAAAGTTGTAATCGTAACTCGTCTGAATTACTTTTTTTCAAAATTTATATGTCGGTGTCACGGTGATTTTTTCGCTACATTTTTAGTGGCAAAAATTAAGGGATCAATAGCAGCAGAAAAAGCGCAGCCAGCCAGTCATCAGCGGGGCACGGTTTCAAAAACGGCAAGAGCGCCGCACTCTTTTTCCGGGATTTTTCCCTACAGTAGGGTGGCCGTGACTAAATTTTCTCTTCCATCACAAAAAATGATAACGGAGATTCACTCTTAAAGTGCGAAGGACATTTTTTACGGGTTTCATACTTTTACTACTCAAAATTAATTAAATTTAAGAGAGGAATCTGGAATTATTTTTAAAAAATCTGGGACAGTTTTCGAGAAATTTCTGTCAGAAGTCCAAAAACCGGTGATGGAAGAGAAATTAACAATGAGCGTTTGAATTTCCCGCCTTTCCGTGGCCTCACTCCCCAAAGATTTCTGGAAGAGAAAACCAAAAAAATGTAGCGAAAAAATCACCGTGGGTGTCAACACTATAGGTTTGCTCTAATTAAATAAAGATCAATTTTAGGCGAATTAAAAAAATAGTTTTGCGTAAAACACTAATCATGAAGTTGGGGCTCTATTTCGAAGCACCTCCTAACCACCAATTTTCGATTCAGAATCACTACTCAAGCACACCACAACGGCCGGACAAATTGCACATTGCTCCTCCGTCTACAGTAAGGACGTCCATACGACAACCACTGATGTCGTCGACGCCATACTCTTCAAACAGTCGGCCAAACAGTGGAGTGTTCCAAACGCCGTCCGTTGCATCGTCGAGGGTGAGCAGACAATTAGGTTGTGATAGTTAGTGTGATTATGTAGGTAGATTAACAAGTCATATCAATATTGGGCTGTAGCAAGAATAAATCGTTCTCCAATACTATGTAAAATATCAGACAAGAACGAGCAATATATCTACCTCATCACCATTTGATCTGATGAGTCAGATAGACAATTGGTTGCAGTCACAAGTAGTATAAACTAAGTTCTTGATAAACTTAAACCTTTTACATGAATCTTTCTTCTTCCGAAACTGGTATTCTAAAATCCGATGATATTCAAATTTTACTGTTCTTGCTTTCAGTTCCCGTCAACGACCTCATGTTCAACGTCAGCACGCGACACCTCTCATCGAGATCGACTAATCTCCCTTCGTCATCGGATGAACAAGGAGTTTGGGAATCGGCAACTCGTTGGACCACCATCACAGGATTATGACCATGATGAAACAATGAGTACGGTTTCAGATGCCCCCAGTCTACACTCTTGGCACCATAAGATGATAGTGAAGAATGAAACGGTGGTACGTTTTAGGACGAATTCCTCTTTCCAAAATTTAGAACTGCGGTTTTTGTGTTTTCCGATAACCCTCCTTTCACATCACAAGATTTTCCAATCCTTAGCTGATATGAAAAGTTCGAAATTCAAGTTAGATGGTCTTATTAGACCTAATGTTATTGACATTCTAACAGATGAAATATACCGTCACTACGACACACGAAAAGAAATTCACAAGTGTTTACCCTTTTCATCCTTTCAACTCAAAAAAAACCACTGCATTTCAAACCATTCCAATTTTCCCATTTTTTTAGGTTGTCAAAGCCTCCGACACCCTCAGCTCGTGTGCTGCTCCAAGATCAGACATTGTCGGTGAGAGATCCCCATTGAGTCCTAATAGCTCTGCTAACGCCACCATCGTCCCAATGAGAGTCAATATTCCAACATATGATACAAGGAACCGCTCGTCAACATGGACACCAACAGACAGTTCATGCTCCGGTGTCTCACCAACTGGTCGAGTTCCACCGCCAATCCCGGCTCGAGCGCCGGTGTCTTCCCCTGTGCTCTCGTCTTCTGTAGCTTGCCCAGTTACTGCAGCTGTTGCTCCAATGCCTCGATGTCCACCACCACTGCCACCTAGGACCCCATCTATGAAGCTACCCGATCCAATTGCATTTGAAGTAGAGAACAGAATTGAAGAGCAAAGGAAAAAGAACGGAATTCAAAGAGCAGTGTCTGTGGGATCATCAAAAAGTAGCGATGGTTTGATGCATTCGACTACGGATGGGAAATTTGAACAACAAGATGGAAAAGACGTCTTCAGAGGGCACAAAAAGTCGAGTTCAATTGATCGTGGGTTGACAATTGCTAAAATCATGAAAGTGAGTGAATTTTTCTCATTTACAAAAAACTATAAAATAGAAATGTAAATATCATCATTTTTCAGTCGGGTCCTTTCCCTCCCAACCTCATTGCTCTTGGAGGGCGAGAAGCTTCTGGAGATGAAGAGGAAAGAAACTTCGCCGCCGAGGAAGTCATACGACAACTCACTTCTGAAGTAGAACACAATATGTCAGTTTCACAAGAACCCGAAACCACAATCCTCGAAACCATTCCATCTGCCTCCAGCTCCACCGCATCCTCCCCTTCCTCTGCATCAGACGTAGTGTCAAAACTAGGTGTTCATATTCCGGAATCTATTCCCGAGGAGCTCCCTTGCTCTTCGAAATCATTCGCTGCCTTGGAATCAGCCAACAGTCTCAGTCCAGCCAAGACTGTGACAAATAGGAACTCACGGAGCATGTCGAATGATGAGTTGAGGACTATGAAGTCAGACAAATTGTCGTCTTCTGTGGATCCGATAACGTTGGATGTTGAGAGAAGATTGAGCATGAAAAGAAGCGGACAACACGAAGTGGATCAACACAGTCTGGGATCCCTGTTAGTTTTCCCTGATTTCGTCTGAAAAGTTTTTCGGAATTTATTCGTCTTATTTCATTCTGGCTACCAGAAGTTGTCAGTCTTATGTTGGGTTGGGTATTTCTTGTTTTCATAATACAACGGAGCAGTGAAACAATACACATTTCTTCCAACTGCTGAATTGTTGTCCACAACTGAAAAAACTCTAAAAAACTATGTTCATCCCATTAATGTTTGTTTGGTTTTAGAGATGAGACGACATCTAATCGCACACTTTCACGTACCGGAATCGGATCGGCGGCTACATTTGCTCGAAATTCGGTGCGCTACGCCAGTGGGATGCTCCGAGGAGCTTTCAATCGCGTTCGAACTGCAGCTCATCCAGGGTAAAACTCCGGATCTTAATTATAACATTATGTTCTTGGAGTGTTTTTTTCCATATTGACGGTGCGCGTAAACACATCAACGACGCGTTGTGAAGAAGCGCTCCCCGACATTCGTTTTCAAAATACAATTCTCGACAAATGTTGAAAATAGTCGAAATTCACGATTTTTAAATTTCTGCGCAACCTGAGAGTGCCGCTCAACTTCAGATACTGGTTAGAGCGCTACGACAAAAACAATGACAGCGGCGGCAGCGAAGAGTATCTTGTTTTGTTAAAGGAGGTGTCCGGTCAAAAATTTTTATTTTTTTGAAATGTGCAGAATTTTGCGCTGATTCCGAATATCATAACGAGAACGTTCAAAAATGCCTCCAACACCCCGAAAAATCGCTTCAAAAATAAAGAAGTTGCCTTGGGTGGCCGTGGCCGAACTTCGCCGAAATGGCGCGTGTGCGTGGGAAAGTGGGCGGAGTCAGCCAATGAGCGTTCTCTAACGCGCGCGCGCAACACTGCAAACGCGTTTGCTGCATTGCGCGCGCCATTTCGGCGAAGTTCGGCCACGGCCACCCAAGGCAACTTCTTTATTTTTGAAGCGATTTTTCGGGGTGTTGGAGGCATTTTTGAACGTTCTCGTTATGATATTCGGAATCAGCGCAAAATTCTGCACATTTTAAAGAAATAAAAAATTTTGACCGGACACCTCCTTTAAAGGTGGTAGGACACCTTAAAAAAAGTTTTGCTCTAATTTTGCCAGAATGTACCTTAGGTGGGCTCGAACCTGTGGGTGCATTTCTATGGACACTGCGCCACTACCGGCTGAGCCACGCGGACGCAAACGGGTGCGCCGACCGAGGGCGCATAAAAGGAGGCAAATCGCCCCCGTTCTGCATATAAAAACTGAACAGGAACGATGAAAGATTTTTTGAAATAGCATCAAAAATGTGTTACGTTATCCTGAAATCTCTTTGATTCCTAACGTGGAAGATGATTCGTTTACCATTCATTAAAATATTTCAGATCAACAGCCATCAGTCGTCATGGAATTGGAGAAGAAACAAGTGATGGTGAAGAAAGCGACGAGCCCCATCACCCATCAGTTGCCCCAAGCAACATAGTTCGACCGCGGAAAAGCAAGAAAGGTCCATACGACTTTGAGCATCTCACAATAGAGCAAGAATTGAATAACGAGCACACTGGAGCAATCTGGTGTATTAAATTTAGCATCTGTGGAAAGTTGATGGCCACCGCAGGACAGGACTCGATTCTCCGTGTTTGGGTAGTTCGTTCCCATCTACAGTACTTCTCGGAAATGAGAGAAAAGTACGCAGCTAACACCACCTCCGATACGGATCCAATGAATTCTGTAGACAACTTGGAGCAGTTTCGACCACCGAGTTCAATGGGAAGTGTTGTGAACAGTGAAGCAACCACTGCATCTTCCTCTGATGAGAATAATGGATTGTTCTGTGGAAAACCGTTTGCTATACTAAAAGGGCACACTGCTGACATTCTCGACGTATCCTGGTCCAAAAACTACTTTATCTTATCATCAGGAATGGATCGAACCGTCAAACTGTGGCACTTGTCAAGAAACGAGTGTCTCTGTTGCTTCCAACACATCGACTTCGTGACTTGTGTAGCCTTCCTACCTAAAGATGATCGTTACTTCTTGTCAGGATCACTAGACGGGAAACTTCGAATGTGGCATATCCCAGATAAGAAGGTTGCCGTATGGAATGACACGGAGAAGAAGTATATTACTGCCATGACGTTCGTGAAAAGCGGAAAGTTTGCTGTTGTAGGCACCTACGACGGAAAATGCATATTCTATACTTCAGATGTGAGTTTTTCACCTTGTTCCCTACTTAAAGGGTGGCAACTTCGATAAAACAATAGAACGAAGAAGAGAAAGGGCGAGAGATTGGAAGCGCAGAGAAAACTGTTGGTTATAAGACTAAAAATTGATCACTGGACGTAGCAACCCTGGTCGCCGCGATCAATTTCTCTGTCTGCGTCTCTCGTCCGTAATGTTGTATAGAGAGTAGTCACGGCGAGACCGGCTGGTCTCTGTACTTATTGATTCTTTCATTTCGAAAATTCTAGCTGTCTCTTGATTTCCTTTCCGAATTTTGCTCATTTTTCAGCAACTCAAGTATCACACAGCCGTCGATGTCCGTTCCACACGTGGAAAGAATGCTCGTGGACACAAAGTCACCGGATTAACGTCGCATGGAGACAAGCTGTTGGTGAGTTGTTTTTTATTTTATTGAGCCAAGGGAAAAATACCTCATTCTGGAAGAATGAATGAACACGTTCGTGATGGATCAGTGGAGCGCTGTGATTTAAAATAAATTGACAATTGTCATAGGGATGGCTGCAAGCAAACAAAATCAATTTTCAAACTTTAGGTGACCTCCAACGACTCCCGTATCCGGATGTACGACATCAGGGACAAGGCGTTGACATGCAAGTTTAAAGGAGTTCAAAACGATCACTCTCAAATCCGTGCCGCTTTCTCCCCCGATGGACGACACATCATTTGTGGATCTGAAGACAAATTCGTCTACATTTGGAGAGCCAGCGATACAACAGTGGCTTTGTCAGTAAGGAAGGATCGCAACTCGTGGTGGGAAAGAGTTCGAACTCATAATGCTCCAGTCCCTGTGGCGGTCTTTGCACCACGACCACAAGTATTCTTCAATATGCTGAATAAAAGGGATAAGCATTCAAAGTCTGATTCCATCGACTTCAATATGACACAGAACCAAGGACAGTCAGATTCTTTGACGTCCAATGGGAACATGACAATGCCAGGACATGTAAGTTGGTTCTGAAGTTGAAAATTCGGCTCTGTCCCAGAATAACGGTCCTTTACATTCTCAGCGGTCCTTTATCAAAATAGAGGTCCGTTGATCAAAATAAAGATCCTCTGAGAATTTGAACGGTCCTTTGGTCAAAAAAGCGGTCCTTTGAGAAATAAAACGGTCCTTTGGTCAAAAAAGCGGTCTTTTGGTAAAAAAACAGTCTTATAAAAAATTCGTGGGTTAGACAGGTTTTTTGACAAAATATAAAGACACCAAATTGATTGTTCGTTTGAAATACAGGCTTAGAAAGGGTTTGGAGTTCTCTATTACGTACCAAGTTTACTGACAAGACGTTTCTAAGCCTAATTTGTAGCACAGAATGATAGGAAGAGAATTTTGATTTCTTGACAGACTTACTCCCAACATCAAAGGACCGTTTTTTTTCTCAAAGGACCGTTTTTTTTCTCAAAGGACCGTTATTTTACCCCCACGGACCTTTATATTTCTAAAAGGATCGTTTTTTTACCAAAGGACCGTTATATTTTTCAAAGGACCTTTCAATTTTTCAAAGGACAGTTTAATTTTTCAAAGGACCGTTGTAATACCCAAAAGGACCGTTATATTTTTCAAAGGACCTTTTTATTTCCAAAGGACCGTCTTAATACCCAAAAAACCTTTATATTGACCCAAAGGACCGTTTTATTTCTTCAAAGGACCTTTATATTACCAAAGGACCTTTTTATTTCTTCAAAGAACCTTTATATTTCGCGCCTGACCGTTATTTTCACAAAGTACCGTTATTCTGGGAAAGAGCCGAAAATTCTTGTGAATTCCTGGAACCGTAAGATTTTGTCACGTCCAGATGGATATCGAGCCTCGCAAATCCTCGAAAAACGAAATATTCATAAATTCTAGGTAATCGTCAGCGCTGATCTGAATGGAGTTATCAAGGTAATGATCAACAAACCACGTCTCGTAAAGGCCAACCCGTTGGACAACAAGAGCAACCGTTCAAGATCTTCTACCTTGATGACATAGCTCTCTTCAACTTCACCAAATTTTTAAAAAGTACTCAAATTTTCATCCAGCATAATCACTTTTATTTTTGCGATCTATCTCCCCGGCTTTTAAACGTTTTTCTATTCAATGTTTTTGGTGTTGTTATTTACCCTCTCTTCTCTTTTTTATTGCTTTTCTCCCGAGTGTTCTCCTTTCATTCTACAGCTAATTTTTCTAGATGTCTATTCAATTTTCTCCGCATGTTGTCAATTATTTCTTACTTTCAAACTCTCAACAACTACTATTCTTTATATGTCAGCTTTTAGATTGCGTTGGTCTCCTGTCTCTGTTGTTCAGATTTGTTGCTATTATTATCACCCGCTAGGCTTACACTATGTGATGCTGAGTTTGAACCTTCTAAACGGGATTTTTTCGTCTGTGGACCACCCCCAAACCTTTGCCGAAACTTTTATGTGTAATGAAAATGGTTGATTTGCAGTTTAATTTCATTTTTATTTTTATTTTTTACTGTTGATCTTTCACAGTTTCGATATCCTTATCTGTATCATTTTCGTTGTCGCATTTTTCGTCTAATCTCACTGAACTACTTTCAGGATGAACTTCGTGCTTCTATTCTCGGCGTTGGTCGGCGCGTGTTCCGCTTCCAGTTTGGAAATCCTCGCAGCTCCAGGCTCTCTGAAATTCCCTAATGCCGGAGCCACTCTCAAGACTACCCAGATCTCTACACTGAACGAGAATCTTCTCGGACTGTCCGCCAGACAAGTTGAAGGTAAGAACATTGGTCATATAGTAATTGATACGTGTTGCTCCCCATCAAACACAATGCGAGCAAATGCATAATTTCAGGATTCTCCGTCGCCGCTGACATCTTCGCTCGTCCACGTGCCCTCGCCGTCGTCAGTGTGATTGGTGCCGACGACTTGACCCTTGGAGGAAAGAAGTACGATACCAAGTCCGATGGAATTGAGAATGTTGGATTCGAGCAGGACATGGCTCTCCTATTCGGAGCCGACCGCGAGTCTGTCCAAGTGACCGTCGGAGGAATCACTGGATCTCAACTCGCCCTTGCCGCTAAGCAGGAAGTCATCGACGCCACCGTCATTAAGACACAAAGAAGCACTCTCCGCAACGAACTGGAGGCTGTCTATCAATTGACCGCTGCGATTAAGGCTGCCGGAGTCCAAGTTGACAACAACGCTGACGTTTTCCGGTGAGTATGCCGTTAAGATAATTTTAAGATAATTCGAAGCTTGAAAATCGTTTTAAGAACACAAGTAAACATTTCTCGGGTGTAGCCGGCAACTTTTGGTCGGAAGTTGGTCGGATTCAGGACAAGACGGCTGCTAAAGTCGACCAAGGTCCGACAAACTTCAAAATTGAACGGGTCGGAAATTTGAACTTCCGACCAAAAGCTGACAAACGTGTGCGCTAAAGCCGACGAACGGTCAACTTCTGACAAAAATCTGACCAAGGTCCGACCTAAAGCCGAACCCCCCTCAACTTCCGACCAAAAGTTGCAACTTGACACCCGAGTTGATAACCAAGACGGGCGGCTCAGTAAAGCGTGTGCTAAACAGAGTGCAGTGCGTTATTCCGGAGCGTCGTGCGAATGTCTCTTGTTCGATAATGTTGTCTTGACATTTATTTGAAGTAGGAAAAAAAATTTGAGCAATCTTGGAAAGTGATAAGACTGATAGAATTGAATGTTTGAATTTTCATCATTTTGAAAAATATGAGATGACAAGCTGCAATGATTTGACAAGTGAAAGTCTTACAAATTCACTACCATTCTTAGGCTTAGTATCTGATTTGACCCAAATCAATTTCGTTTTAATTTTAGAGTCACCATTACCGGATTGGTTGGAATCACCGATGCCGCCAAGAAGGAAGAAGCCCTCTCCGACGTCAGCGTTGCTATTGAGGCCCTCACCACCGCCATCAACAACGCTTACGGAGGACAAGCCGTCGTTGAGCTCCTCACTTTTGCCGCTGAGACTGGTTCCGAGAACACCGCCGAATCGCGCCAGATCCCAACGCACAACATTCAAAAGAGAGATGCCACTTTGGACAGCTGGAAGGCAGCCTTGAAGGCTGCACGCAAGAGCTTCGTTGTGACTGTTCCAGTTTCGACCGACTATCCAGCTATCTTCGCCATTTTCCTCGGATTGGTTGTCATCCTTGTCGTGGTGAGTAATTCGTTTAGGTTGAGTTCCATCACAAAGGAAACGACGTTAGATGTTAGAATCAGGTTTTCATCCAAATAATTACTATCTATGTTTGAGTGAAATTCGTTGCTCATAGTAGCCCACAAAATGTGTTGGCAATTGAGCTGTATGTAAGCTTTTGTCTTGCAGGCCCTCATATACATTGTCGTGGGAATGGCTTCCATCGACCCAGAGAAGGATTCTATCATCTACCGTATGACCACCACCAGAATGAAGAAGGATTAGAAACATCTTCCTCTTATTTCTATTGCAAAATGCTCAATTTTCCTATTTGATAATACCTCCGGTATTATTTCTACTTCACTTTGTTGTTTTCAAATTGATTGTAAGACCACATTTCAAACTGTACTTCCCATTTACTTTGTACTTTTTCAATGTTTCTCGACTAAATTCTTTGTAGATCCAAAAGATGTGTTTTTAGTTTATATTACTACCAGCCTGCTTACGCAGGCTGGATTCGCGGCGTTGCCGCTCAATTTTGCTTAGGAAACTCGCGTTTTTATACGCCATCGGTCACCCCGTTTCTGTTTCACGTGTAGCACAGTCTGTATCGCCCTGGTCGGAAGCGCAACAGTCGCGGGTTCGATTTTGTGGCGCGACAAAACTTTTTAAATTTCGGAAAACTAAAGCGGACATCCTGACCAAGAAACGGACAAACTTTTTAGCGGATTATATATGAGTAAGATGATTATTAGATGCTATTGCATTTAATAATCATAGTCTACCAGAAACTTACCAGTCCTTTCATTTTGTTCAAAGAGTGATGATCATTTGCATCTCATCTGCCGTAATCTTTTTAGTGTTCCAAGACACAAAGCATGGATCGTATTTTGTTCCAGAAGATTTTCAAAAAAAATCTGAAATTCGTATCTCAACATCATTTTGTCCTTTTTGATGTAGAGTTTGGATATAATTGAGACGCAGATCGTTGAAGATTGAATTTTTTAAAAAGTTTTTTGGAGGCGCCGCCCATTATCGATGTTTAGCCAAAAATGGAATTGAAATGTCTCATTATCTCAGTTTATCAGTCGGAGGATATGTTGGTCGCCAAATTCTTTTTTCTCCTTGTTCTTTTTGTTGCGTTCATCGATGTCCAAAAAACTGAGGCAACATCTGAACATGTGGCGGATCGGCTGAAATTCCAATCTTGCCAAAAACGGGCACACAAAATGTTGTCCGATTTCTGTGGCGTGGATTCAGGTTAGTTTCAATTTTTTAACGTGTTTCGAGATCTCTAGGAGGTAATTTGGTTTTTCCGTTTGAAGAGCTGAAACTCACTTTATGTATTACTAATATTTTCAGGGTTAGACATGACAACAGTTGCTTGGAATTGTTGCCTTGTTCAATGCGATGTTCGGCAATTCATTGAAACCTGCTAAGGTAAATTCGCAATGTGATCAGTAACGTGTGTTTTGGGTTTATATACTCTTGAATGAAGTTACTCTACGTTTCTTTGTTTTACATAGAAATATTCCAAGTGTCAATCAGATAAAGAGTGATAAACTTTCAAGACGTCTTCTGACTCCAACATACACCGACCACCCGGATAAGGTGATAAATCACTCTGTCATACTCCGAAAACCCACAGATTGTTGACTTCTCCGTAATACGATCAAAGACATTGGCGATCAGTGCAATTTATTCTTCTATTCTGATTCAGAAAACATTCATGCCAACATCAAGAAAGATGAAAAAGAATGAAGACAAAGTTTTTGGAGAGGGCACCCAAACTAACTGAATTTCGTGGGAAAATACAACCGTTAGAGAGTTGGAAGAGAAATCAATTATATGATTTTCAATCATAGAAAAAGTATGATGTTCCAATTTGAGTACGAACATTTTTTAACAAATAGGTGAAAACTAGAAAACTATTGTAAGCTTTTTTTCGAGACAGGGAGCACTGATGATTTTAGTTGTTGAATCCTCATTTACCAACCACTCGGAGAATGAAACCTGTTCAGTTTTACTCACCTGGTTACTGCATTGCGTATTCCCACTGCTCAGCAAAATGAGCTCACAGCCAACATCATGTCCGCAGCTGATCATGGAAAGTACACTGCTCCACATAATGATACGGCCACCCTCAAAATTGGAAAATTCGGGAATACCTGGAGGAGCTCAAATCTCATTTTGGCTCTGTAGAAACCTAATCAAAAACTACATTAATGGGTCCCACAACGAAAACAAAATTAAGATGAGCAAGAAAGATTTTTTATTTTTTTCATTTTTTTGCGTTTTATTTTTCCACATAATGATACGGCCACCCTAAGTTTTGGGTTGTTTATGGTTTTTTTTTCAAGTCAATTCACATTATTAATCGATTGGATTTTATTCTTCAGGTGTTTCTATCAATGGGACGCGGAAAACCATTAACTGATTACGAAAGAGGACTGATTGATGCCAAAATAGCTCAAGGATTGTCCTACCGGAAGATCGCGACCAATCTGAAACGTTCACGTGATGTGATCGCTCGATATGCCAACAATCCGACAGCTTACAATACCAAGAAGTCCCCTGGACGCCCACCACTACTTTCGAACCGAGCCAAGTCAAGAATCATCCGTGAAGCTTCTAACTCAACAACCACATGCTCCAAAATTCATAGCGAATTGAATTTGAGCGTGTCATCTGAGACCATCAGACGTGTTCTGTCGAAATCGCAGTTCATCAAACGTCGGAAAATGCGAAAGGCTCCAATGGTGACACAGATTCATAGGCAAAATCGATTGAAGTTTGCCAAAAAAACCAGAGAACCGATTGGAAAACAGTAAGGATTACGGTAGACAATTCCAACTGAAATTTCCGTTTCAGATCATCTTCAGCGACGAAAAGAAATTCAACTGTGATGGTCCGGATGGTTATCGTGATTATTGGCAAGATCTCAGGAAGGAGAAGTTGCGATATTCACGTCGCAACTTTAAAGGAGGTGGAGTCATGTGTTGGGGAGCCGTCAGTGCGCATGGTCGTGTGAAACTTTGCTTCATTTCCAAGAAAATGAATGGATCTGAATACAGATACGTGATGAGACGTGGTTTGATGCCATTCATCCGTCGGAATCGATCCAAAAATTACATCTACCAGCAAGATGGAGCTCCATGCCACCGAGCACGCCGTACAATCAAGTGGATACGCGATCGCACTGTGCCTGTCCTTGAGTGGCCAGCATGTTCTCCTGACATAAACATTATGGAAAACATCTGGGGATTCATGGTGAGAAAGATTTATGAAGGAAACAGAAGTTATGCCAATATCCAAAGCCTCAAAGCTGCTATCATTGACGCATGGCATCAAGTGGACCAACAACTTCTGGATAATCTTTATTTGTCTATGGATTCTCGCGTTTTTGGCTTAATTCAACGAAACGGACGTCCGTTGGATTATTGAGCATGATTTGTTACTGTCCTAGCCATTTTTTCAAACATTTCTTCACCCGGCCGTATCATTATGTGGAATTTTTTCTTCTCATTTTTCAATAAAATCAATTTTTCTTTTTTGGTAGATGTTTCGGTAAATTTTTCATCTTTTGGGAAGTAACTTGCTATAAATGCGCACAGTTTCTCAAAAGACTCCAAGTTCCTAGCATTTCTCATTTTCGATTTCTGTCGAACTTTCAAGGTGGCCGTATCATTATGTGGAGCAGTGTATAATGAGAAACTTCTTCTTGATGACACATAAGTTGAGTTTATTCCTGTCTTTGATAACGACGCTGGCTCCAAATCCTGGTTTTTCTCTAAGATCGGATGTTTTCTGAAGCTTGCCAAGTTTCCGTCATTCGATACATCTGTGTCATCAAATCAGGTGAACTTTTATTTCTAGAAATCATTACAATCAACTTTTCTTCCAGAAAGCGCTTTGAGAATCGTCGTTTTGACATGTCCCTCTGAACCTTGAAGTTTCAGAAATCAGAGATGCATGCGAGTTTAAATTATTACACAATAAAAACAATGGGTGAAATGAAAAAAACTAATAATCAAATGCTTGTCTATCAACACAGGTTATCCTCAATGTCACAGGGCTCTCTTAAGATACGTGGAATCGGAATGTTCATATTGTAGCCTTTTAGACAAGCACAGAGTCGACGCATCACTGCCCGTTGTTTGTTGAGATGCTCACTAATTCCCAATATTTTTGTGAATCTGGCTGGTCCTTCTTTGGGGTCACGTAACATGCATTGTTGGAATAGCATTCTGGAGGCGTTCTGTTGTTCATCGGAGAGAATTTTTTGGCCAATCGAACTCAATCCTCCGAGTGCTGTAATTATCGGATAGTATTCTTCAGAGTATCAAAATTTTGGCTTTGAAAGTCTGGAAATTGGAAATGCTGAGAATCTCATTTTCAATTCCTTCGCTGCTAATTTTTTGGAATCTCAATTCATCCTCCTCTCTGCCTCTCTATATTTTGTCAAAACTTTATCAAACGAAAACACTGCACCCTATATGTACCCAAACATTATTCGCTAGACATGAAGATATGTGAAGTATCTTATAATTTTTGTCTGATCACATTAGATACATTTCGCCTTGGAAGACTAACTTTTGAATGAACTCACCTGGGTTACAGACCATGATCAAGTTCGTCAGAAGATACTCGTACTCAGTTATTTGCAATTCCTGGAGAGGTTCCATTGGCAGAGTGACAAGCTCATCAATGGTCTCTTTCACATCGGCAAGACAGAAGAGAACGACGGGAAACATCTCATCTCCAAATGGTGTCAGCACTCGATTCCTATTCACAATGTAAGAATCAAATGCGATTGCCAAATGGTGAACCTTGAATGTGACTCCTTTGAGTAGAATCAACTGTAACCTTTTTGATTATGGGATGCTAAGCTTTGATTTTCTATATTTCACCCTGTCTTGTGGCAGAAGTCGCTCGTAGAAACTTAAACACTTTATCACTTCAACAGCCAGAAGCATTCCCAGAGATCCCCAAGGTTTCAGTTTCCGTTCAGAAAGCTCCCAGATTATATATTGCTAAAGTTTTCCAAGTGTTCGGAACTTGCAAATTTCTTCAACTTACCGGACGGCTGTATTTCGATAAGTTTGAGCCTTGAAGAACCAACTCAGCAAAACTGGGATCTTCCAAAACATTAATCACTTCATACACTTGTTGTCGAGTTTTATGAAGAATCGACATCTGATTGAGCGATTGAGAGTCAATGTGTGCTTGGGTAACAATCGACTTCTGGACACTGGAGGGTACTGTAGCCAGCGTGAGTCTTGGGGACGGTGTCGCAGTCGCCGCGCTTGAAGTGGATTGGCTTCTTGGAGATGCACTTGCTTCCAGCTTTTTCATTCCTGTACGGAGACACTTCTCGAGTCTGCATGATTTGCAACCTGAATATGAACCAATACAGTACACTTCAACGCACTCAATGACATGACTAACTCAATAATTTATTGGTAACCCCTTTATAATACTTGACGTAACTCGTAACTTTGATATACCTAACACAAAAGTGTAACTATCCGGAAAGATTTCCGAGCTCAATCATGTCGTCATTTTCTCACTAAATATGTATAACTAATAATCCGCATAGGCGACACAAAATCAAATAGTAGTTCATAGTTAAAATGAACTAATATGTAGTTATACGAACTGGAACCAAACATCCAAACTGAATCAGGATACTCGAAAATTTCAGAAAACTCTGTTTACGTTTTTGAGCACATCACCATTAGACATCAGCTCTCGACTACAAAACATGGAAACTGCAGGTGCAAAATGTTATAAGCAATCACGTTCCGGAGCTAAACTCATTGAAAAGAAAGGCTAGTTGGGTCAGAAGCTGATTTGAATTGAGCTCAAAACGATTACATTATGTCATCATTAGTGCCAAGTTTTGCTTTTTGTGACTCTTAGTCAACCTGTAACGACTAAGTGCACTTTTTCCCATTTTGAACATTCAATTTTTTCTCGGGTTCCTCTCGATATCTCTTCTACTCTTCTGATTTCCAAAAACGTTTTATTTAAATGGAAACAATCTGTTCTCTAAGTCTCACATCATATTTCTGCAAGCTGATCAAACGACTTTGACATTTTTGTGTCTAGGCTGCGAGAGCACAAACTCCACAGAAAGAAAAACATGTGTTTGACAGAGGATTTCATGAGATAAAACAAGAACAGAAGGTGTAGTAGAAGCTACAATGAATAAGAAGTCCTATGTGGCATTTGATTGTTGAAAAGTAAAAAATTAACGCATGAATCCTTTTTGTTTATGACATTTGGCATTCCGAAAAATGATTTTTGAGAAACTACGTTACAGCATACTGTTTTTTTTTGAGTTTAAAATGCAGAAGTGCCCCGGAATAGGTGTGTATGTCTGATATAGTATGATTCACTTAAATAGAGAAATCCCATTCTATACCTTCTCAATTAAAAGTAATCTTTTCCAAGTATTATTTATGGTAACTCAAATCCCAAACTATGATTGTAAACCTGGGTTATTGTGAGTTCTTGTTCTCAACTCACCGTTTGGCTTCGGTTCATCGTAACATTGACTATTGTAGATACAAGGCTTATACCGGGTATCTGTCGTTGTTCTTCTGAAAAACATTTTGCAGGCGTTGCACGATTCCACCTGAAAACTGTCAAGTTACTGTACATGTTTATCCCCGGCAGATTATTTCAGCCCATCACTATTCATTGCTTCCTGACCACTCACCCCATAATTGTATCCAAGCGCCTTTTTCCCACAAATCATGCAAGTTGAAGGACGTTGAGGCTCCGTAGGCAAATCTTCCTGTTGCGGTTCTTCAGTCATTTCAGATTATCTAACTGAAAGAAGAATTAGAGAAAATATGAATCGATACGGCAAAAAAGAGAATAAAAGTTCTGTGATGGACAGTGCTGCAGAAAAGGAAAAAACACCAAAAACTAAACCTGAATCTTTAGGGAAAAGGTACAACTCTTTGCAAAAAGAAGAAGAACAAAAATGAAAAAAATTAAAGTTTTACATCCGGACAAGCTAAATCTCGACATGACCACGGATTAATTTAGCATTTCCTAATCACTCGAAAAAGAAGAAATTCGCTCAATTTCTGTGCTCTCATATGTTCTTAACACATCAGCTCCCGAGGCCTCCTGCTTTATGTACAAATTTATTCTTAGCCAATCTTCTCTCTTTTTCTTTCCTTCAAATCTGAGGGGAGAAAAGCAGTACATATAAACCAGGAGAGTTCTGAAGTCTTTACATACACTAGAAAAAGGGATTAGAATGGAAGTCTTTAATCAGAAGCAAGTGGGCGTGGTGAAAAAAGGCTCTTCGTGTGATCTTCAACTTCTAATCAACACATCAGGTCCAGAGCTAGGCGTAAATTCTCAAATCAAAAAGTTGTAACATCAGTCCTCAGCAGGCGAGTATGCAAGTGAATACGTTGTGTGAAAAGTAGAAGTCTAAAAGTTCGAGTACAATTGAGGTGCTTTGATATAGAATAACTGATGTACGCAACCATAAAGGATCACGAAGAATGTTGAATGACTAAATTTCTCAAAAAAACATTGTACTCACTTCTAATTATTGCTTATTCCAGTAGATTTTAAAACTGCTCAATTGCACCCCAAAATCAAGATATTTGGTCATTCAAAGATTAGATTGTTATTGGCCTGGCCGATATTTTGCCAGACACATCAGTTTCCCTGAATACAAGAAAAGCGGAAATACATAACAACCATAAAACTCAAAAGCGAATGAGCACCACACGTTTTTCGAAATACAATAAGTAGAGTCCATTGATGTTCGTTCTTATATACCAATTGTGTCCCTTTAACAAGAAAAAAACTATTTTTGATACACAAATTTTTCTTAATGAATTTTTCTGAAAGGAATCTGAATTTCGCTCAAAAATCTCTGGTGCTTGAGAAGAAAAGTAACATGAAGTAAATATAACTACGCAACATTCAATGGTCTAGCTCGGGTAATGGAATATGGTCAATTTAGAAAATTAGAATTTATAATTCTGTTAAAAAACCTGCTGGGATCATTCCAGATGATTTTTCTTTCTTCACAAGATTAGCCTGTTCAGTTCAATATCAAACCAATTACTTTTAGTCACTACAGCCATTAAAATACGGTCACATTGCCTCTCTCGAAAATATGGAAAATACCATAGCAGTTAAGCACCTGTCCTCACACTGAGACTGCAGGTGCAACGTATCACATTCTCGTATTGAAGATTCAAATCTAAATATACAGTGGCGAAAAATGGTGAGTACCCCTTTGTATCTTAGTGAATAACTTTGCTCAAACATGTCCAATCAGTTTGAAAATTTGCATGTCTGTAGCCAGAGAGTTTGTGGGTAATACCCATAGTTTTTTAAAAATTAAAATTTGCTCAGGGCTCCAGAATTCTACATGATGTAGGCGTGACTTGAAAATCAAAAGAAAAACTTTTTCTCATGTTATTTAATTTTTTCCATTCTTATCAAAAAATGTTGTCAATTCATCAAATAGACACCACAGAAAATTTCGTTTGATTTGAATGATCGGCTCCGAAGATATTGACGTCCGAGCACGAAATGGTACGTTTTGTTCATTGACCGTATCAACGCTGAAAACAGTCCTAGGAGTCTCATATTTTGGGAAAACATGTACCTTGAGATGCTCTACAAGATGGGAAAAAGACATTTTAATTTTGAGCGAAAAATTTTTTCTCGAAGCAGGGGGCTCGTTTAGACCGAATGGAGTCAGTACATCGAAAAAAAAATTTTTGCTAAAAATTAAAATGTCTTTTTTCCATCTTGTAGAGCATCTCAAGGTACATGTTTTCCCAAACTATGAGACTCCTAGGACTGTTTTCAGCGTTGATACGGTCAATGAACAAAACGTACCATTTCGTGCTCGGACGTCAATATCTTCGGAGCCGATCATTCAAATCAAACCAAATTTTCTGTGGTGTCTATTTGATGAATTTGCAACATTATTTGATGAGAATAGACAAAATTAAATTACATGAGAAAAAGTTTTTCTTTTGATATTTAAGTCACGCCTACATCATGTAGAATTCTGGAGCCCTGAGCAAATTTTAATTTTCAAAAAACTATAGGTATTACTCACAGACTCTCTGGCTACAAACATGCAAATTTTCAAGATGATTGGACATGTTTGAGCAAAGTTATTCACTAAGATACAAAGGGGTACTCACCATTTTTCGCCACTGTACATATTATTTTTTTAATTAATATACTTAAGGGTGGTAGGACACCTCAAAAAAAGTTTTACTCTAATTTCGCCAGAATGTACCTTAGGTGGGCTCGAACCTGTGTGCGCATTTCTATGGACACTGCGCCACTACCGGCTGCGCCGCCACGCGGACGCAAATGGGCGCGCCGACCGAGGGTGTATTAAAGGAGGCATGAAAATCGCCCCCCATTCTGCCCCCCATTTTGCGAGCTGTCTCACCCCCTTTAAAAGTTATAGTTGCAATTTGATGCCTCATAAACAATTGTTCATGTCCTTTCCTTCCGATTTTCTTCACTGTCCTTACATTCAAAATCCGTTGATTGTAGTGAAACAGTTGTATGCACCGGTGATGGCTGATAAACATGATCTTTTTAATTGGTTTGTTTATTAGTTCTATTCGTTTTTTGATTGACAAAGCACTGTATCATCCTTGTTTTTTTCTCATTGTGTTTAACTTGCGTGCACAAAATCAGATCATTCTTTTGAACCTACAAATAGTTTTTTTTCAAATTTCCATCCCAGGAATGTCAAAAACCGAGACCTAAACAAAATGTTGTCAATAGTCTCAAATAGTTCTGTAAAATCAAAACTATTGAGATTCCATGTTACATAAGAATGTCAATACAAACGGAATGCAAAAACATTTTTCTCCCGACTGTAATTAAGAAAAAGAGTAAAAAGAGCCAAACGCAGAGCAGCTTTTTCTGGGCAATAAAACCTTCACACAATAGATACGAGAGAGAAACACCAAAAATCTCTTAACCGCCAGATGATTGTTTCTGTGCAGAGCAGGTGTGAGATTGCCACCGTTCACTCATTTTTTTCTCGTTTTGACATGATGAGTTTTGTTTATAGGAATGTGATGTGTTGAGCAAAATTATGTGTTTTTCTCTTTTCTGTGATCTCGTTTGTTCTCATCGAATCTCCACTGGAAGTCTTTAAGGTGTACTCTTTCTGACTTCCTTATTGCTGTGAAATATTGGACGCCTAATGCAATCAAAAATGAACTTGACAATAAACCAAAAAATGTTCGCCTTTAGGTTTCTATACCAATATGATTAAATGGAAAACGTTCTATCATTTCTTTCTAATTGTTATTCATTGCTTAATATTAGGGATAAATCTTCGCTCTAGCTGTTTTTATTTGAATGTTTCTCCAACTCAAAAAGTGATCTTACAATCCGCTTTTGTTTTTTTTACTCCTCTTTGAGGTATCGAGCACACAGAGATCTCACGCCCTTTCTCTCAATTGTCACCTTGTTCTCGTATGCTTTTTCGAGATTATCCCATGCAAATAATCTACCCTTCAACTTCATTATAGTTAGAGATTTCACGTCTTATTTTCATATGCTTCTCCTCTCGAGGAGAAAATGAAATGTGTTATGACACATCATATTCTCTGCTTTGATTTAGTAAACTAACAAGGGTACCCTTTTCAAAAAGCTACATAGAATTTTTTCTAAATTGGCTCATTTATAGATTCGAATGAGAGATTTTGATTGCACTAGGTCGCTACCTGCACAAACGGCTAGAACTCGAGATATCGTGCTCCAAAGTTTGGTGCATTTTACACCATATCCGCCCTTCCAACGCCTTTCACGTTCCTCCCCATTTTTCACCGCCTCGAGAGGGAATGAAAAAATGTGGTGGATGGCCGAGTGGTAAAGCGTGGGAATGACAATCTGGCCATGCAGAGTTCGATTCCACTTTTTGTCATTTAGAAAACGGTTTCGGGACAGAAATATGATGCTTGAAGTCCCAAATACTTAATTTTTCGTACGACTAGCAGCATTTCAAAGAGGATAACGAAACCAAATTTTCTGTCCTGTGCCCATCCTTCGAAGTTATCAGCTACCAATTATCACATGGTTCACTCCAATACCATTTTTATCAAAATAGATGGTTTTCCACAAGTTTTGACTCCAAAAAATTTTCTCGAAATTTTCATCCACCATTGGCATGGAGAAATTTTCCAATTTTTGAAAAATTCAAAGTTTGTAAAAATGTCACAGCACCTTCCTTGAGATCCTATGAATCCGAAAAGGTCGATAAAATGTAATAAAAACTTGTAAAAAAGTAATAACATGTTGTAAAAAGTCATAAAAAGAAAAATGACAAAAAGTGGAATCGAACTCTGCATGGCCAGATTGTCATTCCCACGCTTTACCACTCGGCCATCCACCACATTTTTTCATTCCCTCTCGAGGCGGTGAAAAATGGGGAGGAACGTGAAAGGCGTTGGAAGGGCGGATATGGTGTAAAATGCACCAAACTTTGGAGCACGATATTTCGAGTTCTAGCCGTTTGTGCAGGTAGCGACCTAGTGCAATCAAAATCTCTCATTCGAATCTATAAATGAGCCAATTTAGAAAAAATTCTATGTAGCTTTTTGAAAAGGGTACCCTTGTAAATATTATTCGATTCCGTTAAAGTTTTGCTACCTCAAAGTTGTGTTAAAGAAAAGCCTTATAGGGATACAATGGATGAACAGCAATTCGGACCTCTGACGTGCATCATTTGTGGAAAAAAAGCATTTGGATTTAATTATGGGGTAAGTAATATTAAAGCTAGAAAAAAGTATTTGCAAATCTCTGAAATGAATAAACTTTGATTTCAAATGATTTCCATGGTTCAGAAAAGTAAAAAAAAATTATTTTGCCGTATAAAATTTCAGGTTGTTTCATGTAACGCTTGCAAAATGTTCTACCGGAGAGCAAACGATGATCTCCTATTGGAAAACTGCAGAGAGAACAAAAGATGTTACGAGCAGGAGAACTTGCCCAGTGAGTTTCGAATATGTAACAGGTTTGAAAGTCGACACATCATCGGCATTCGGCATTCTTATTTTCTAGAATCTTCTGTCCAGAAACTATTAGATTCCAAAATGCTGAAGCTCCTCTGGAAGAATGTAGTAGTAATTTTCATGAAATTTGGTGTCGTTATGTAATCGACTACGTAGAATCGAATGCAGTTATTAATTTTTTATAAAAATGAGTAGTTTTCAGAAAATAGTCGATAAACTGAAAACGGGTATAAAAAATCAGCCGAAAGTGGCCTATAAAAGTCGACTCCGCATAATTTTATTATTGATTTAGACACTTCTTGTGATCACAAAAAATATAATTGGATCAGATTTTCTCAGTTAGTTAACGCATTTTGGTTGTAACTAGTCAAACTTCAAGCAAAATTTTTGAAATAAAATTTTTGAAAAATTTTTATTCTACTAAAAAACAAAGAAAAACCTTTTTACTACTACCTCAGAAAGTTTCAAAACTTTTGGAAGATTATAAGCTATTTTAATACTGATTGAAAGACACATCAACTCTAAAATTCGGTGGTTTTTATGAATTTTCGACGACTTGCAGGTCGACTCCGCATGTTTTCTCTTCACTATCGGATTCTACGTAAAATTTTACATTAAGGGTCGTTGTCAAATTTTGCCCACCAGTTAGCGCATTTGAGCAAGCCTTTTTCGTGCCAAAAAATGGTTAATTTTTCGATAGGTTCGCGCATCTAGGCAGCCAACAGCAGCGGTCGGCATCAAAGCTTTATCATAGCTCTAGCGACAGCGCGACGACTTGTCCTCTCAGAATTTTTTTTGCGAAAATTTTGATACAAAAAATGTGAAAAACGGTTCAGTTTGAAAAAATCTTTGTGGTGCCTACATATTGCAGATAGATGATGTGGTAGCACACGCAAAACAAACTAGTAAGAGATTTAGACAAATCAGAAACGGAAACCTGTTGAAGCTGGACTATGAGAGAAGGAAGGAACTTAGAGAGATCAAATAAACAGTTCAATTTTAGAACTGAAGATCATATTCGCGGCAACTTGTCAAAAATTGGACTTCTCAAATTTAGTAGGTTATGATTAATGAGCTTTGATGTGCTACACCTACAGATTCTAAATTTTTCGGGTGATAGAAATTGGAAGAGAGTGAATCTTTCCTACTTGATATGGGCTTACTAACTTTGATAATTTGGTATCAATTTTTCAGTACTTGGGCGACATTGTAAAGTTTGTCGGTACAAGAAGTGCATGCGTGCCAACATGCAAAGGCTTCCGATTGAACCAGATGTCCCAGAAGCACAAAATGATGCCAAAGGCTTTGACAAGGTCCAGAATGAGCTAATACCTGAAAATGCCTCAAACTCTCTGAATCTCCAAAATGCAGTAGATGTCTGGAATGCGCTATTGGCTGGGAATTGTCAAAACGTCTTCGACGAAAAGCTCAAAATCCTTGCAGGGATCCCAAAACCGTTTGTCAGTCGTGATCTTGTGGACTACATTCTACTGCAGGAACTGACACTGCTCAATGCCACTAGAATTGAGGTATACAGTACTATCAACATTTGTGAGGATCCTTCCTTCGCAGATCTTGTTTGTCAAGGATCCAACTTGGGCAAGTACAAACGACCGGTATGTGAGAATTGTTCTTGTGATAGTAAGCTTAAAAAGGAGTTTGCAGCTGCCGATCAAATGGGAAGAGACAGTACGGAAGCTGAAACCATGGGGATCTCTTGGTACCTTGGTTGTTGTTGAAATGATCAAGACTATGCTTTTCTACAAAGAGTTGACTTATCAGGACAAGGTGAGAAATAGATATAATAGACTCAGAGTGATAAAATAATCTCGAAGTCACACAACTAAACAATATTTTACAGATCAATCTCTTGAAGGGAGTTGCGTTCAAAAGTCACCACCTATCCATTGCATTTGACAATTATACGGCCAAAAAAGCACGCGTATTTGCTCCTACTGGAGAAGAGATGTTCAACGAGAACCTGATCAAAAACGAGAAATGGGCAGAGAAAATTAAGGATCTTCAAGAGGAACCAGTGAAGCCAATTATAAAGTTGATGTTCAACGTCAATGAGTATATGCTACTCAATATGATTATGATCTGTGATCCAAGTGAGAGTTTGGCATATTTGAAGAAAGAATAAAATGCATTACTTCGTATTTTTGCAACTGCAGTATTCCAAAAGTTTGTTGACACTTCGAAATTACTGACTTTCAGACATTCAGAATATCTCCGATTCTGGAAAAAAAACTCTCTGTCAGTGGCAACGCAAGTACACCAATCTCCTTCTTCAATCGTGTCTGCAAAGCGATCCATTACATGGACCAACTAGGCTCTTGAATCTTCTTAGCGTCATAGAAGACTTCAGAAAACAGATGAAGCGAACTCGAAATATGCTGAAGCTGCTCTATAGCGATCTTAACTGCTACATTCCATCAATCTTGCGAGAGTCGTGCAATGTTGAAGAACTTGTCTGAATCTTTGTTATTTTGTTCTGAAATTGTTTCCTTGTTCAATTAAAACGACAGTATCCATTTCAATACTTTAAGTATCTTGGTTGAGCTATTTCTTTGACCATTCGTTAATTAATTAATCCGTAGCTTTGCAATTCCGGTCTCGTATCCAAAACCCATATTCAAAATATTTCTATTTCATATCTCTTGTTCCTAGATATGAAATATATGTGAAAAAGTACCCCCTTTCGATCTCGGACTGTGTTTGTTACTATTTGGTTCGTTTAACGCAATGAAACTTTCTTACATGTTCGTACGAGAAAACGATTTTTATTTAAAGCCATGGGAAACGAAATCCGGATCCGGACTTGTTCTATCTGAGTCGCCATAGATTAGTTAAAAATTGCACGCTTTTGATATGAATATGATATCCTAGCTTTCGTTAAAAAAAAATCAGCATGTTGCGAGAAATCGTTGCAAAGAAAGAGAGAGAGAGAGAAAGAGAGAGAGAGAGAGAGAGAGAGAGAGAGAGAGAGAGAGAGAGAGAGAGAGAGAGAGAGAGAGAGAGAGAGTGTGTGTGTGTGTGTGAGAGAGAGACAGAGTAAATCCAATGAGTCATTCCCTTTTTTCATTTACCTCTGTGATAATTCAGAGGTGGGTAAGACATTGAAAAAAGAGATTAGCGTCCTGCTGTGGAGACGCGCACAGAAAGGAGACCCCTGGAGTTTGGGGGTGTCGCGAATCCTACCTATCGGTAATATTCACAACCTCAACAGGATGGTTTAATATCGTGCGTTACCCTCTTTTCCCTTTATCCCTTCCATTCACCACCCAATCTTCCACGGAGACAACTACAACTTCCACTCGTCCACGAGGAGTTCACAAGGAACTCACAAGGACCAGCAAGTGCGCTCCATTGGACAATCTAATAATTGCCCTTTAAATGTCGCGCCCTTTCTAGCTTCTTTCCACTCTCTCACTCTCCCCCACTCTATCTGTCACTTCTCTAACCTCTCTTATCTCTAACCATTGTAAGTATTTCGCAATACTTGTTACTTTGATCAGGCGTTCGAGAACCTTCGGTTCTCTCATTTCTCTTCACTTGTCATCACTTCACTCACTAGTTGATCACCTTCCCACCTTCAACTGTTATTCACTGACCACCAATGTTAATCTAACCTGAACCACCCATTCTTGACCATCAATAAAGGAAGTCGGATACTTCAAACCTTCATCGCATCCTAAGATCTCTCTCATCAATCATACAATACAAAGCGGGGTCGGGGACCTCACCAGTCACACTAAACCCGGCCACGACAGGGGGTGTGTCTTGACGCATGTGCTGTGAGATAACCACTGAGCCCTTATACGGAAATGGGAGAGTAATGAGAGAGGCAAGATATGCTTATTTTATGTCTATGCCAACCCACTGATACCTCTATCTGATTTATCTCGTGTTCTCCCTCTACTCTTTCCATTTCACCTCTCCGCCGACATGCAGTCACTGTGTACATATATTTTTCCTTTCTCTATTTTTCTCCTTCTTTGATGTCGCTGTTTCTATCATTCTTATCACATTTTGAAGAAAAATGACTGCCCTCGTATTGAGCTTTTTATTATTATTTCGATAACTATATGCTTTTTTATACACTTATTTTCTTTTTCAAGAATGAAAAAAGCTTCAACATCAAAAGGAACATCTAATTCCGAGCAGGAATTTTCATCCAGGCAGAACGACGAAAATTGGAGCTCCTCAGATGGTCCACAAGAAGGTAAGTTATGAAATACAAAAGAAAAAAACTGCAGAATTAAAGGGGGAGAACACAATTTCTCAAAATTTTGAGATTTTGATATCATTCGATGCAGAATTAGGGCGCGGGAAGAAAATTCTCTTGGACCATGGTCCAAAAATGCCTTATTTTCAAAATACGTGTCAAAAACAGCCCAAAAAAATCAACTGTGAGGGTGCAAATTGGCTATTTTTGGGGACGCGTGAATCCTTGAGGGTGCACGTGAAAAAATTGCACCCTCACAGTTGATTTTTTTATGCGGTTTTTAACCCGTATTTTGAAAATAAGGCATTTTTGGACTATGGTCCAAGAGGATTTTCTTCCCGCGCCCTAATTCTGCATCGAATGATACCAAAATCTCAAAGAATCCAAATTAGTGTTCTACCCCTTTAAAGACTATGGTTGTTTTCAAACAACTTATGTTATTTTTCATTAAAAAAAAACAATTATTTCAGATTATTTCAATTTCTATGATGAAGTTGTGCGACGGTTTGATATGGATCCAAGTGCTAGTAAGTGAAAATGAGGTTTTTTACTATCAGCAAACGCAAAATTCTCCATGTGTGCAAAATTCTCTCCCGTCTGTTTTTTTTTCCGATTCTACAAGAAATGAGGTCAAAAGTGCGCAAAAACCTTATTTTAGGTGCCATTCAGTAGTTTTTATCATGGGCGGAGAGATATTGACGAGTTTCATAAAATTATTATTTCAAAATTACAAAATTTCATATCTAAAAATGTCACGTTGCTCGAAGAGCCCCAGGAAGGCGTATTCCGTCAGGTATAAAAAAAAATTAATTATTTTCTTTAAAACCGCTCAAAAGTGACTTTTTCAAGACATGTTCGACATTATGGATGAGATGATAAAGGAGGAAGAAAAGCGGGAGAAAGCAAAGCAAAGAACTGTCCCACGAACCTACGATCATCGAATCAATTCACAAGGTCAGTGGACTTTACTTTTGTTTTTCTACTTACACAAGTTTCAGTCTATGCATCCATTTTACGCACACTACAGAACCCTCGCGACCGATACGGTTAGTCTAACGTAAAAATTCGATAAATTGAAAACATTTTTGTTTCAGTTGAATACGCGGAGGAAGAGTTTTGTGGAAAGAAAGTGAAAGAGTACACCAGAGAGGAGTATGAAGGCATGATTAGTTTGATCAGACGTACGTTTATTGAACAATGCACGATATCACAAGAATTTTTCTTTCAGCACCAGATGACAAAATGGATAGGATCGGGGAGATGTCCGGAAGCAACGAGATGTATTACAGAGATGAGAAGAAGTGTAAGTACCTCACGATATTTTTCAAAACAAATCAAGTTGTTTTCAGTGGTGAAAATGTTCAGTGACGTGCTCAACGCCGAAGTTAGATACGCGTTCGCTGACAATCCGGCTCTCCTGGCTGAACCAAATAAAGTGAGAAAAATTATCAGTGAGTTTTCCGATTAGAAATGTTCAATTTGTATTGCTCTTCTTTAGTGACTCGCCTTCTAACTGGAAAATGTGACAGTGTCGATCCAACAGGTGTGCTCAGACAGCATCTTTCCGGATTCAAGAAATATTCAACACTCAAGGCGTATCCTGAAATGAACACTGTTCTCCGGACAATGAAGACTTTCCACAATTGGTACGACCACCATGAAGAAAAAATGGGACTGCGCCCGACTATGAAAGGTTACTCATTTCCCGTTTAAGTTGGAATTACATTTTTGTATTTAAGACGTTCCCGCATCGCCAAACTCTGACATATCATCTGCCAATGACGAAGCAAAAGCAGAAAAGGAAACGGAAAATCTTATTGCACAGATGAAATCTTTGACAATCCCGCTAGAGAGCCAAGAACAGGACGAAAATGAGGAATGCACTGAGTATGAAGAAAGTGCTCAAGAGACAGACATTGAATCAGACACTGAGCAAGTGATCGGCGTGTCCGTAACTAATGCGGCAAGAATTGTCAAGCCTACTTTAAATGAGCACAATACTGAATCATCAAAAGTGGCTGAGAAGACGGAGTCCATGGTTAGTTTCATGGAGAAACTAGTGGAAGCTATGATTGCTCAACCAATTAATGACCAAGCAATAATAATTGCCAATCAGAAGATGACTGAGTCATCAGAAATTTTGAATAGATTTGCTTCTGAAGATGACGTTGATAAAAAGGGAACCACAACAAAATACTTCTCTCATAACTGAGTAGAAAGATGTACTTCGTCCGAAAAAAGCAAACAACTGACGATGAGCCTAGAATTAAACAAATAAAGTGAGTTATTCTTCTGAAAGTCTACCACAATTGTGGTTTTTCAGAATAACTTTCAAACTTTGATGCTGAATATCTTACATCAATTACTTAAGGGGCAACCATAAGAACAACTTCAATCCATTTCATTTATTTTGTGATTTTCTATCCCACGATATTAAACTCCCAAGCGTTATTCCCATGAATTCCTTTACTCCAATTCCTACTGACGATCATTAAAATTTTATTTTTTTTTTGTGTTACCCTCTTAAATACTCCTTTTCCCATGTATTTACTATTTATAATGAGGACCCGTTTGTCATCGCACCCTTTTACTTCCTAATTATGATCAGAACTCCATTATAAGTCTCTGGCTGGCACATAAACATATTCTCAACGTTTTCCGTTGCGAGTGAAGCAGAATTTTTGCTCCTCAAGATTCCGCATAGAAAAAGATTGGGTTTTGTAGAGATATGCACATTCATGTGCTTTGCGAAAGATTAATGTTTTGCAGGGAGGAAATTGAATTGAATAGAAGAAATTGAATTTTTGGTTCCAAAAAGGGAAGGGATGTCGTTAGGTGCAATAACAGACTTGGAAGGAATCAAGAATGAAGCGGTATCAACGGAGGTGCTCAAGGAACATCCTTGGAGTTTACAACGTCAAAATGTGTAGCTCCTCAATGAGACCTCGATGCAAGAATGGCTCTATTTGACTTTGATTTTTTGATAGATGCAAGCAAAAGTTTCATGGCTCCGAAAGTTATTATGGAACTAAAAAATCAAATATGGCCCCAAAAAATTAAATGTGGCCCCAAGAGTGTGCTGGTCATAATTTTTTTTATGATCTCCACATTTAATTTTTTGGGGTCATATTTAATTGGCCCGGCCCAGTCTCCAAGGATACAACGAGGGTACGACGGGCTCTTAGGGTACATTGACTCAAGTGGTACAATGACTTTTAGAGTACAACCAGGTAGTCGGCCTATAGGGTACATCTGGTCGAGTCTCAAAGGGTACAATGAGGGAATACTCAAAGGGTACAATGACTGGTTCAAAGGGTACAATAAGATGAACTTTTTCTATGTAGGTACAGTCAGTTTCATTCCTTGTTCTTTAACTTTTTTTCTAGTGTGTTCTTGTTTCTTTCAGTGTGTCCATGTGTCTACCTGACCTGGTTTAGATAACAAGGCTCTATTGCAGAATAGGGGTCCCTTCGAAAAATAGGGATCCCCTAAAAAAATAAGGGTCCCTTCAGACCCTCTGAAAAAAATAGGGGCCCCTTCAGGTCCCTCTAAAAAAATAGGGGTCCTTTCAGACCCCTCGAAAAAAATAGGGGTCCCTTCGTCCTTGGTTATAGGACCTCGAAAAAATATGGGTCCCTTCAGATCCCTTGAAAAAAATAGGGGTCCCTTCAGGTCCCTCTAAAAAAAAGGGGTCCCTTCGTCCTGGTTTAAAGAAGCTCAAAAAAATAGAGGTCCCTTCAACTGCCTCAGAAAAAATAGGGGTCCCTTCAGATTTTTTTCTAGTTTCCCATTTCCATGGTTATTTTTTAACTTCATTTTTGAGACTTGATCTGTTGCGGTTACAAAGCCTTTTCAAAATGAACTTCAAAAAACAGTTAAGAAAATGGAAAACTAGACAGAAAATTTGAAGGGACCCCTATTTTTTCCGAGGTACTGGAAGGGACCCCTATTTTTCTGAGCTGCTATAAACCAGGACGAAGGGACCCCTATTTTTTAGAGGGACCTGAAGGGACCTCTATTTTTCCTGAGGCAGTTGAAGGGACCCCTATTTTTTCGAGGTCCTATAACAGAGGACGAAGGGACCCTTATTTTTTTCGAGGGGTTTGAAGGGACCCCTATCTTTTTAGAGGGACCTGAAGGGACCCCTATTTATTTCGAGGGGTCTGAAAGGACCCCTATTTTTAGGGGACCCCTTTTTTTCGAAGGGACCCCTATTCTGCAATAGAGCCGATAACAATAATGCGGAAACAAAAATCGGCTTTATCGCCAAAAAACAAAATTAAAAACAAAAAATAGCCCCATGATTGTTAGATGAAGGCATCAATGATTTGAGTCATTCCCATTCAGGCTTGAGAAAAGCTTCAAAAATAGCGCTAAATACTGACTACGAACTTTAGCACAGGTTGAAGTTACAACATGTGTTTTGCTGTTGTTCAGTGTTTTACTAAGCCTAAGAACCTAAAACTAAGTATGACGGTTCGGAACCATTTTTTGTACCCTTTTTCATTGTACCCTTGGAGACTGGGCCCATTTAATTTTTTGGGGCCATAAATAATTTTGGGGTCATGAAACTTTCGCTTCGAGCCATCAAAGTGGAATAGAGCCGAAAAAAGAGTCAAAGCCAAAAAGAGAATGAAAGGCAACTGAAGGAGAAGAATTTTAACACTCCGGATTGTTCATCAGCGAAGAAGAAGCGACACTAATAAAATGTTCTGAACCACATTAATTACACTTTTTTTCTAAATGAATCTGTCCTAATCATAAAATGTCTTAAGATGTCCGGTAGGTCGCAATTGCAATTTACCCCCCGAATTCCACTACTCCACCAGTATACACAATTTCTGGGAGAAAGAGAAAGGGTGAGAATAGATTGACACAAGATGACCTTTTACTGTTCTGAACACAGACAAACAATCAAAAAATGAGCGGTAGAGCTATGGGAGTGCTGACCTACTTTCCTTCCCAGAAGAATCAATGCTAGCGAACACAAGAACAAGTTTTTTGTATTGTGTAGTCAATGCTCATCTTTTTTTTGGAGATTGAAAACAAAGTCTCCATTAACATTTTACCGAATCACTATCACAATTGTTAACTACTTTCCTCCAACTACATACTCCTCTCTTTTCATACTTGCTCTTTTCTGTTCGAGTTTCTTTACACCCGCTCTCTTTTTCAAGATGTCGTTACTGCCAACGACGTCTCATGAGTATGCCTTCGGTCAGCATACAAAGTACTATATTGTCAGAGACGTTTCCAAAGGCGCCTACAGTACCGTTCATCTTGTCCGTCGACCAGAGGATCCACTGATGAAAATTGCCTTGAAGAAAATTAATGTGAACACTGCAATAGGTCTAAAAAACATTGAAAAAGAGTACGATATTCACAAAAGTTTGATGAACAATGGAGGACACGAGAACTTCATAAAAATATTAGGAATGAAAAAAGAACTGCATCATTATGTTTTTTTCATGGAATACGCTGACAATGGGACGCTCTCAGACTTGATAAATACAAATGGACAACCACCAGCCACCGTGAGAAAGTACTTCAGACAGTTGATCACTGGAATAGAATACATGCACAAGTCTGGTATCACTCATTGCGACATCAAACCAAGCAACTTGTTGCTCAATAAGTTTGGTGAGTTTTTTAATAATTTAAGATATTAGACCTGCTGCAACATGTTTTTTTTGCACAAAACATACCCAAGCCGGAAAATTACTATTGTAGAATTTTAGAGATTCTTAAAATTACTGATTTCGGACTCTCCTGCCGTCATCTGGACGGAGATGGGAACTACGTGAAAATTACCGGTCATCTTGGTACACGCCCTTTCGCTGCCCCAGAAGTTTGGAAAAAGTCAGAACTTGATGGTCCACCAACCGACATCTGGTCGACAGGCATTGTTCTCGTTGAACTTCTCTCTGGTACTCGTCCCTGGGAGACTGCTATGAAAATGTAAGGCACATATTGGATCCTTGAGATTCTCCACAGTTGATCCATTTCAGAAAGTCAATAACTTACCGTCAGTGGGCAAAAAAAACAACTGATCTACTTGAGAAACCATGGTGCATGCTCGATTACAAAGCATTAAGTATGTTCGTATTGAGTTTTCACATTAAAATAATTCTTTTTTTTTAAGATTTGGCAACTTCCATCCTCTGTCCAGACGTTGAAAAGCGGTTCACTATCCAACAAATCCAAGAACACGAGTGGTACAGAATTGGATATGAATCTTCAATTGGTCAATACGAAAAAGAACTGAATAGAACGAAGCAAAAGAAAACCGATGGGAAAACCTCTATTTCTTTGTATCCGATGTCCTACCGTAGTCCGTCAACGTCTATTATGATGGACGATGAGGACTGAAAAAGGGAAAGAAATGCAAAAAAGTGAGGAGGGTAGCAACCCAATCACGTAAAATAAAGAATAAACTGTGTTATCTCTATGAGTTATTATTTGTTCATTGAAGCTGCATGAAGAAGTTGTTTTCATATTATTGATATTGAATGTTTTCTCATATTTTCGTTATATATCCAAACTCTCCTGGAAATTCCGGTTTGATATTAGGCCTGTCTTAACGGATTTTGTGATCTTTTTTTTTTGCATAATTTTTTATTTCGACTTCAGCTGCACCAAAAAAAAATCATTTTCCTCCTCCATCTCCTGTTATTAACACGCTCCTTTGCTTTTCTTTTTGAAATACACAAAGCTTGATAGTATGCCTGAATGTGGTCCTTTTCAAAAAATGTGATTTTTCAAAGATTTCTTGACTCACTGTTTTCGTCTATGCCAAATTTCACTGACAATATATGTGAGGTACTTTTCCTTTCTCCTTATTTTTCACACCTCCCTTATTCCAGATCAATATATCTTTGTTCACTACGTAGTAACTTCGCAAAAATGTTTTTTTTCACTCTCCAAAATTTTTTTTGCGAGCTAGCCGACAACCACCCTACATCATTCCCAACCATGTCTGACCCAAGATAACAATAGAATTGGTGAAATAGTACATTTAGGTGGCCCCACTTCTCCCTAGAAATACAGCGTTGATGGAAAACATGGGAATGGTTGTTGTATTAAGATTATTTAAAAATTATGTATTTGGGTCCTGGTGGTTTTATTACACTTGCATTGTTTTCTAAAATGTAATATTTTGTTAATAAAACATTAGAATCGAAAACTTTGAGTTCATAACAAACTTAGCCAAAGGCAAGAATGAGAACGCCAAATTACTGCAAAGACAATTTAGGGTTTTCCCAACCTCAGATGTCTATCTACCTCAAAGTGGCACTTGGAATAGCTACTATTGACGGTGACATGATTGATGACCTAATGGAAGTGCTTGTCTCCAATTGTGTGACTGTGATTTGGAGATACCTACGTTGTGAGAGAGAATGTGCTAATGAGTGGGGAGACGGGGGGAGAGTGGGTTCGCACAGTCCGTCACATTCTGCACATACATTCCATCTTTGTTCGCGTCGTTTTCTTTTGCTGGTTCTCAGCATTCATATTGATTACTATTTTTCAGATTTATTTGTCTCAACAGCTCCCTCTGCTCAGTCTTTCTACCAGCACACACTCTCTTGAAATGGCGTTTCTTCCTTTCCGTCTTCTGCAACTACCATGGGTTGCATATCATCAATGTCTCGATTCATTTGAAATATTAACAATGTGAGTTTTCAGTCACCATGTTCTGATAAAGTAATCTATTTATATTTCAGGCTGAGCCTGGGCTTAACCTCCGAGAAAATGAAACGGCATGTTCTCAGCACGCAGAAAAAGTTCCACCTTAGCATCGTGGTCGATGAGCGAGACATTCCGTTCTTGGCAATTATTGACCGTCCATCACAAACCGATAATGCACCTATTGCCGATAAATTCAATGCGTCCGCTGAGCCTGTTGAACAATCTGAAAAAAAAATCTGGCGCTACAAGGGGAAATCTTTCGAAGCGAATTTCAATGGGCTCAATGAGCTTCGACTCTACCCCGGGGTGGATTATGATTTCTGGGGGTTACTGATGCTCTTGGAGCGAACGTTGCAACCATTCGCCAGGGATTTCTCGTTTTATTCCCTCGAAAAGTCAGCTAACATGGTAAAACTCATGCAGGAGAAGTTGAGCGTTATTAAAGTGACGCTTCTTGGTGAGTTTGAGGCGGATATGCAGTACTTTACCTTTATGGATTTCTTCGTGGATATCCCTGCGATGAACAACCAGGCACTGTCTCCATTTCTGGCCCACTATGATATGGATCACTGGCACTTTTCCTATCTTAACATCGAGCATGGTCGATGGTTGTCGGCAAATCAAATTGTTGCACTGACAAACTGTCTTACCCTTAGACTCAATCGCTGCCGCAACTTCGATGAGGATATCATTGTAGTCATCAAAAAATGGGTTGGAGAAGTATGCCGTCTTCGAAACTTTGAAATGATTTCGGATGACGCACGCCCGCCATTTAACTTGGAAAGAATCGTTCGAGATTTCGATCATGAAATGCTAACGGAAGTCACAATGACAAACGGACAGTAAGTTCTCAATATTTTCAAACAATCGAAAAAGGAAATCGCTTCAGAATCCGCCGTTTTGGACAGGATCAGTGCGCTAGAATTCAACGCTTTGACGGAGTCTCCGCCATCATCTATTGCGTTGGGCAAGCGTTCCATTTGGATCGTGTATGAGTTCAGTTCAAATCTGGTTTTCGAATTCGAAAAAAAGTATTGTTTCGGTTTTTCCCAGCTTTATTTGTAATTATTTTTGTTGTTGAGCTCTTTTCATTAAAAAAAGCTCAAACATTTTTGTAAATAAGCTGAAAACATTTTATGTTAATCCATTGAAAAAAAACAATCAACTGATATTAATAAATTATGATATCTCATCACACACTCTGTCCAACTATGAAGTTTGAAACAAATGTATGGTAAGTGAGTTTCTAGGTCACCATCCACCGAGCAGCCATCACAGATGCCTCACAACTGAATATTCGAACTCTTCATACACTACGTTTGAAGCAACTCTGCGTTATTTCGTAAAATAGGTCAAAACACTTTAACTAGCCATCACTGTCAACTGATATTAATAAAATATGATACATCATCACACATTCTATCCACCTATAAAGTTTGGAACCAATTCACGGTATCTGATTATCTAGGTCAATATGCACCTAACAGCCGTCAGAGCTGTCTGACAAACCAAAAAAAGACTCTTCAGGCGACCAGTTATGTATCACTAAAGTTTCAGCCATATAGCTACATTTAAAAAATATAAACGTCAGTAGCCCCGGCATGACCCCGGAGGTCGTGCCGATATGTGCAAAAAAAGTCGATCTGAGGAGATTTCTCCAGAAAAATTTATTCCCTCGTCTGCTACTCTTCAGACTCCTCGCGCTCTTCAGGTTCCAACTTCACTTGCCTTCACTTCAAATAATGTGAGTTTCAGGCACTTATAGTTTAAAATATTTTGGGCGGGTAGATTTGAGATTTTCTTGTTGGGATGGGTAGAGTTAAATTTGGACTATCAAAAACATAATGGTGCGCACAATTGTGTAGAAACTGGGTCAACATATAGGGTGCGCCAAAATTATGGTAACACAACTTTGAGACCTAGTAATTCAGTCAAACAAAAACCTAAAGTTGTGAAAATTTGCATGATTGTTACACTAACTTAGAGGAACATTTTGGCATAATTTCATGTCTCGATTCCAACTCTGCGCAAAAAAGGCATAGAGAGCTGCTGGTAACATCACAGATAAATAGAGAAAGAGGTCTCAATCTTCTTGTAGCCTCCAGAAAGTTTCCTATGACATCTTTCTTCTATGATTTTTGTGTTAGGTTTGTTGTTAATTGTTTGAACTACCTAATGTGTATCAGAAGAATTTATTAAGAGGCAGTTTTCGGGGTTTAGGAGCTGTTTTCATCTATGTGCTAAAACCCCTTTTTTTCACATTTTTTAATGGCGTTAAGTTCAGGGTGTTACATATTCCCTGAAATTTGACATTTATGTAGGCGTAACTGTCTTTAATCATCAGTAAAAAATCTTAAGTCGTTGTTGAAACTTTTCCTGGGGTATTATGTGTAAGTGTGAGTACTCTGGCACGCACTTCTCCACTGGGAAACCACGAAATGTTCAGAACAACAAAAATTGCCAATTTTTTGGGGCCATATTTTTTTGGGGCCATGAAACTTTTGCTTGGGCCATCAAAGTTGAATAGAGCCGTTGTTTTCAGTTTGTGGGGAATCAGAGAAAACTGGTAACACTTTACTGCAGTCCAGAACTGAAGCCGATACTCAATATTTTGGAAGTGTTCGAATCAGCCCAGCTAAAGTGTCGGAAATTGCCGAATCGACCCGGAAAATGATAAAGTTATTTGCTACCATGCAAGTTCAAACTTCAAACAAAGCCAATACATTCACGGTCGCTGGTTCGGAAACATTAACCGAATCATCTTGCACCACAAACCAAGATATAAGACAAGAAAACACCTACCAAAATTTTGATGAGTCCCGAATCAGAACTGAACTGGATTTTCAAGACAGTAGGAATTTGTCCGGTCAAAGAATTGGAACTGGCGACAGTTAGCCAAAAATTAATCGACTTGGTAAATAAACAACAAGATGATAACATCCAAATGAAGATCCTTTCTAGTGTTGCCAAAACAAATACAGTCAAATGAAATCAAGGATTGGAACACCAGTCAAGATTATCAAGCCAAAACGTGGAACACCAAAAAAGAAAAATGCCAAAACTGCTCTTCTCAGGCTCAATTGCAAAAACCCCGGAGATCCAAGAAGGATGGAACATTAATTGGCGAAATTGCTATATGGATCAGATCCAGTGGTTTCAAAACCGACAACTATCTCAATACCTAACAAGTAAAACGATTGCTCTCTCAGTCCCGGTGTTTCCTGCCCCTCTGACTTCTGCATTTACTGCATACAAATATACTACGCAAATAAAAGCTGAAGATTCTACTCTGGAATTCTCAATTGATCCGCCACAAGGAAAAAATATTGTCTATCCAAAACGAACGTATTCGAACGATTCTTCAATACTTCTACTCCTTGCACAACTCCGACAAGTTTCATGTTTCAGGTTAGTCTTCACATTTCGCAACACTGTTCTAATCCACTTTTTTCAGAAATGCTATCGTCCTTCATTCCCAGATTTCAACTGCAATGATAGAGTTTGCGACAGTTTAATAACTGCCAGGAAAAGTGTCCGATCCCGAGAAGATGCCAATGTGTATTCTGAAGAAACTGCATCCGATGACGTTGTCAATGAAGGTCGATCTGGATTCAAAAATCTCTCCATTCATAATCGAAACTCGTGCACTCCTTGAATCAATATAGTTTAATTATGTATCAATTATGACCACTAACTTCTAACACTCTTAACTTAATTTCACACCCTAATTGTTTATTTTACACCGTGACGAGTTCACGGATTTATTTTTCAAAATTTCAAAATGTTCATTTCTAAAACTTTCACGTTGCCCGAAGGGCCCCAGAGGGGCGTTGCCCGTCTGGTATTGTTGTATTAGTTGAATGTCGTTTTCTAAATACCATCCTGATTTCCGTTTTAAACATTTTCCAGCCACACGTTTCCTTGCATTTTTAACTGCTTTCCCCGAGATTATGAGTGAACTTTGATGATAGGAATGCAACGGGCCGAAGTTTTTCAGAAGAGACAATTACCAGTGAACGCGTTTCTACCATTCTGTCTTCTGCTTGCTAGCAAGCAGCACAACACCTCAAAATGTCCCAACACAACCCAATTCACCATATGCTACCAAATTTGTGTGCATAAATGGTCTTTGCCGATACAATCTCTCCCTCTTCTCTCACCTTATTATTTCTTCTCGGACCATTTACACACCTACTATTAGCCTTCTCTCTATAGCCTTCCCACCATTTCCCGTTTTCCTCCTTGTCAGTAGAGTGTACGCTTACTCAGGCGTGCTTTTCACAGTTCTTTTTGGTTTTCAATAAAGGAACGCTATCAATTTCTCTACTCTATGTATAGACTGATTTCGCCCGCCCCACTACTAGAAAAGGCGAAATTGAAACTCTGAATCGGTTTCTACACATTCTCTCTTCCTCATGCTCCCTCTAACCAATATCGTCTGGAAAACCCACAGGACTCTGTTTAGATTAAATGTGAGGTGTTTAAGAGAGACTCAGCATCCCACATTCAGAATTTACCAGATGTTCTTTCTTACAAAATTTTGCTATGAACGAATCCGTATTCTACCATCCCAACTAAAAACTTCAAAAAACATCCATATGTCTCTTTTTTGTTGCATACACCAGTGTGACTGGCAGTACACTCTACACCTCTTGTCCTCATCGGTTTGTTACCCTCCTCCTGGACCACCGGTTCTGGCCGGCCGACAGTCTCTTTTATGCATTTCCTTTTGCTGTCCCATCCTCTCACTTTTCCTCACTATCTCTCAGAATTCTTGAGGCTCCGTGTGCGTGCGGTCATCTTCCGTGGCTGACCTGCTATCTCGTTCGCATTATTCCCCTTTCTCGCCTTCAAACGACATGTAATGTGTACTGGGTACCTAAATTTGCACTTCCATAGAGGTTTTGTTTTGTATTCTGGAGTGTTCACACTGAAATGAATGCTATGGGAAAACAGTTATTTTTTTGCTAAGAAGATTTCGTCAGTTTACTAGAAATGATTTTTTAAAACTTGATTCTCTTTGTGCTTAATAATCAGGAGTCAAAGTGGCCCAACGTTGGCGAACTTTTCTTTTGACCAGCCTGCTTACCGCAGGCCGGATACGCGACTTTGTCACTTAATTTCGCTCAAGAAACTCGTGTTTTTATGCGCCACCGACTACCTAGTTTTTGTTTCATGTGTAGCGCAGTTGATGTCACGCTAAAGTCTTTAACTTTCGGAAGACAAAAACGGACATCCTGACCAAAACCGGACAGAAATCCTAGCGGATTATATAATTCCTTTTGATTCTTGTGGTTCGCGAAATTCGGTTACATTTTCCGTGTATTTTCCACTTACAAACGTTGCAAAAACACGACGGAAAAAGCAACTTCAACTTGTTAGAACACAGAATTGAGAAAAAAATGATGTCTTCCAGACTTTGTTTGTTATAGATTTGTAGTAGAAAAGCTTTTGAGTCCTGGCCATCCTATAGTTGTGAAATGAAAACATCAAAAGATGCTCATTGCAACAAAACTAGGCATTACCGTTCTGTATTCTTTTTCCTTTTGAACTACTACGATTTTTCTAGTAAATATTTTTTCTTCCATTCATCGTACTTATTTAAATACAGTACAGTTTTGTTTTTAAAATATTCATTAAGTTTCAGAAACATGAACCCATCTCGCCAACGAAAGCCAACCGCTAAGGGGCAGGAGTGGGCGCTGGCCCACGGTAGACCGCGCCCAGCAGCCCCGGCACCGCCTCGACAGGCCGCTCCAACTCTCCCACGAGTTCAACCAGTGGCGCCTCGTGGGCGCTTCGTCCACCGCGCCCCAGATCGCCCGGCTGCGGCCGTTCGTGTAGCTGTTGCGGCTGCTCCACCACGCCAAGCGGTCAGAGCCCCGAGCCCTGCAGAAAGAGCCGTCACACGCGGAGTTCGCGCTCCCCCGAGACGCTTCAGCCCATCTCAGGACCGTGTGAGTTTTTTTGCACTTTAATAGGTTGATTTGAGTAGTGGAACCATACTTTTCTTGCAAATAGAAATGAAGGAAGCAACACTCCACTTCAAGCTTTTGCATTCTTGCAAAAATTGATTACAATTCCAAAGTCTAGAAACTAATAAAGCTTATAGCCATGGCTATGTGTTTTGTGGCAATCATATTTTTTCTAACCATTGTTATAATTGATTGATTTTATTCATTGTAGGACCACATAATTTCAAAACTTTGCCCTTTTTCAGGCCAGCACCATCACGAGCGCCACGAAGACCAAGAAAACCAAGCCGGATTCCGTCAAAAAGGGTTCCGCTGCCCCGAAAAAGGTGCAGGTAAGCCTGTAAACTAACCAATGCTTCATCATCTGTTAATTTTTAAGGCAAAGAAGCCCGTGAAAAAGACCGCGACTGTCACCGGCAAAACAGTGACTAGACATAAGACCGCAACAACTGCTGGTAAGGCGGCCGCCAAGAAGGTCGCCACTCCGAAGAAGGCTGCCATTCCGAAGAACGTCAAGAAGGCGTCAATGAAGGCCAAGGAAGTTGTAGCCAAGAAAGCCGCTCAAAAAAAAGAAAAAGTAGATTAGTGAATTAGGAGAAATGGCCTGAAATTTTAAAAGATAACCGAGAAGACCTTCTCAATTCTTTTTCAATAAGATCAGTTGTTTTTTTAAATAATTTTTAGCCTATTATCCAGTTCATTCTTACCAATTGCTTAATTTTCAACCTTTCTTCGCCTTTAATTGTATCTCTTTTGGCTCTGGTCGGTTATTTTGGTCCTTTGAAGGTATCCTTGGTCCTTAGAATTTTCCTTGGTCCTTAGAATTTTCCTTGGTCCTTAGAATTTTCCTTGGTTCTTAGAATTTTTCTTGGTCCTTAGAATTTTTCTTGGTCCTTAAAATTTTTTTTTGGTCCTTAGAATGTTTCCATGGTCCTTAGAATTTTTCTTGTTCCTTAAATTTAATGTCATGGAAATCTTTTCCGGAATGTTAATTTCAGTAGAAGAATGCAGTTTGGAGTTTTTATATGAGACAGAAACAGCTGTAAGCATTATTATCAGCACAATACCACTATTCAGTTTATGGTGCTATGACTATAGTCCTGATATAAACTCATAAGTTCTGTAATGTCTTTTTCTATCTTACAGTCCACTTCAAATGTAGTATCAACAATCAATGCAAAAAATCATGAAACATTAGCTATCAACGTAACATCTTGTAAATTGAGTGCCCAACCTGGATTTTAGTGTATGTTAATGCAACCACAGTACCCAGAAGACAAATATATGTCGAGCCTTTGAGTTACGAAACATTTTTCAATTTTTCCGTAAATTTTCAAAAATTAAACGCATTGAATTTTCACCTTGAAAACCCAAAATTTCAAAAAATCCTCTGACAAGCTGAACACATTTTATCTTGTCCTATTCATACTTTTCTCAGCGAGAAATGTCCTAATCTAATGAGTTCACCCCGCTTTGATTATTTTAACTTTCACTTATTTTCCTCATTTCCATGTATACGTTGAAATTTTGAAAATTTACAGAAAAATTAAAAAATGTCTCGTAACTCAAAGGCTCGACCTATATTTGATAACGGATATGTGCATTAGGGTTTCCATCCGGGCGGCTCGCCGCTAATGATGAATTGTTAAAAAAGTTCTACGATTATGTTTCGCTTTTATGGTTGGGCGGCAAACGGGCGGCAAGCGGGCGGCTCGCCGCCCGCCCGGATGGAAACCCTAATGTGCATTATACATATGATGCGATCGAATGATCATAGTCTCCCGAGACCCGATTTTCAAAAATTGGCATTTTTTGAACTTGTGCGTACCTAAAAATTTTGCACTCGTTCTACTACTGAAATTAACATTACTACTAATTCTACTACTGAAATTAACATTCCGGAAAAGATTTCCATGACATTAAATTTAAGGACCAAGACAAGTTCTAAGGACCATGGAAACATTCTAAGGACCAAGAAAAGTTCTAAGGACCAAGGAAAATTCTAAGGACCAAGAAAAATTCTAAGGACCAAGGAAAATTCTAAGGACCAAGAAAAATTCTAAGGACCAAGGAAACCTTCAAAGGACCAAAATAACCGACCAGAGCCTCTCTTTTTGCCAAAGCCCGTTTTTCAGTCATTCAATTTTAAATTTCAAAAGTAAAAATTTCTTGTAATAAAGTCAGTCTATCTTTTTGACGCGTTCCTTTTTTACAAGTCCGAAAGTCAATCCTCTTTTCAGCTGGGTAGTGTTTTCTGGATTTGGTTGTCGTCTAATTTCTTCTCCGTATTTGTCATCGTCGATGGAATTAACCTAGAATAGTCGAGAATTTTCTTTTGTCATGTGGCACATTTACATTCCTTATTTCTCGCTGCTACTTCCGAATACATACTCGAGAGTGTTGTAATTAGTTACCGTATTTACTCTAATAGACCGGCACCTCTATATGTCCAACACCCTTTAATAGATCGGCAGTCAAATGACCATTTTGAAAAATAAACCGGCACACTCCGATTACCTGGTATCCCAAAAATGAATAAAATCAGAAAGTACTATTTTATGAGAATTTCAGTTTTTTAACACACTTTCAGATTTCACATCGTTTCGGATGATATTTGCTCTTTATATCTGTTCGAAGGTTTTATCATACATATTCTCAGTGAAAAAGAACCAATGTTCCGCTAATTTCTTGATAAATTAACTCTTTGAAAAATATACCGGCACCTTCTAAATGACCGGCACTCTCAAAAAAACCTGCATCAAAATGAGGACCCCGAAAAATAAACCAGCATGCTGATTTATTAGAGTAAATAAGGTATATTATGAATTCAATATTGAACCTTCCCCCAACGACACTCCACTAAATCTTATTGTCTATTCAAAATAGATCACAAGGAACAATTTGATCTATTTTATTTGCAAACAAATTTTTAGGCTCCGCCCACTGTAGAAAGTTGTGTTGTTTTTTCACAAGTTTCTGTGCGGGAAACTGTTGTGGGCGGAGCCTAAAAAGTTGTTTACAAATAAAATTTTCAAATTTTTTCTTTGCGATTCATTCTGAATAGACAATAGTGTAAATGGACAAAAACGTACTGAATATTAGCAGAGTATTGTTAGACAAGGGTTCAAGGGGCCACAAATAGAGGAAAAATGCATTGAGACCACGAAAAAGAGTTTTCGACGTTAGTACATACAATGAAGCACAACTTTATCATTCAACACTTCTAATTGTTACGTGATAAGTTGTACATCGGGAATGATTCCCAATCTCAAAAACAGAGACAATTATGTTTGTGTTCATAGTTCTCTGTTTTCTTACCCTGCAACTGGTGGATAAAAGCACCCACAAACAGATACAGACAGATATATCCTGCCATTGCGCTTCTTCTGGCCAACATCACCGGGAGCCCATGCCAGTTTTGAAAGCCTTACGAGAGTATGCCAAAAGCGAATGCAAGTGATCTCCAGACTTGTAGGACATGCAATCTTCGATTCGTCTCTTCGATGGTTCATCAGCAGCTAACTTGGCAGTGAGGACATCAACGTAGACTTCCTTGTTGATTGGTCAGTCGAGAACCTGAAGATATTCTAAGGTTTCCAGAATCGGGGCGGAAGTTCAGAAGTACTATTCATCGTGAATTTCGAAACTCTCTCTCTCTCTCTCTCTCTCTCTCTCTCTCTCTCTCTCTCTCTCTCTCTCTCTCTCTCTCTCTCTCTCTCTCTCTCTCTCTCTCTCTCTCTCTCTCTCTCTCTCTCTCTCTCTCTCTCTCTCTCTCTCTCTCTCTCTCTCTCTCTCTCTCGAGATGTCAAAAAATAGAAATATTTAGTCGAATTGCAATAAAAATACCAATAAATTTTTAGCGATGACCCCTGGTTTTTTGTTTGCGTTTGATAAACCCGCCTTTATACTTTATCTATGCAAAGTTTCAGAAGTTTCTGACTTTGAAGTCACCTTTTTCATCATTCAGAGAAAGCACTTATATGGGCGAGTTGTAGAAAAAAATATTGGCTCTATTGCAGAATAGTGGTCCCTTCAAAAAAATAGGGATCGTGTATTTGGATCGTCCATTTGGATCGTGTATGAGTTCAGTTCAAATCTGGTTTTCGAATTCGAAAAAAAGTATTGTTTCGGTTTTTCCCAGCTTTATTTGTAATTATTTTTGTTGTTGAGCTCTTTTCATTAAAAAAAGCTCAAACATTTTTGTAAATAAGCTGAAAACATTTTATGTTAATCCATTGAAAAAAAACAATCAACTGATATTAATAAATTATGATATCTCATCACACACTCTGTCCAACTATGAAGTTTGAAACAAATGTATGGTAAGTGAGTTTCTAGGTCACCATCCACCGAGCAGCCATCACAGATGCCTCACAACTGAATATTCGAACTCTTCATACACTACGTTTGAAGCAACTCTGCGTTATTTCGTAAAATAGGTCAAAACACTTTAACTAGCCATCACTGTCAACTGATATTAATAAAATATGATACATCATCACACATTCTATCCACCTATAAAGTTTGGAACCAATTCACGGTATCTGATTATCTAGGTCAATATGCACCTAACAGCCGTCAGAGCTGTCTGACAAACCAAAAAAAGACTCTTCAGGCGACCAGTTATGTATCACTAAAGTTTCAGCCATATAGCTACATTTAAAAAATATAAACGTCAGTAGCCCCGGCATGACCCCGGAGGTCGTGCCGATATGTGCAAAAAAAGTCGATCTGAGGAGATTTCTCCAGAAAAATTTATTCCCTCGTCTGCTACTCTTCAGACTCCTCGCGCTCTTCAGGTTCCAACTTCACTTGCCTTCACTTCAAATAATGTGAGTTTCAGGCACTTATAGTTTAAAATATTTTGGGCGGGTAGATTTGAGATTTTCTTGTTGGGATGGGTAGAGTTAAATTTGGACTATCAAAAACATAATGGTGCGCACAATTGTGTAGAAACTGGGTCAACATATAGGGTGCGCCAAAATTATGGTAACACAACTTTGAGACCTAGTAATTCAGTCAAACAAAAACCTAAAGTTGTGAAAATTTGCATGATTGTTACACTAACTTAGAGGAACATTTTGGCATAATTTCATGTCTCGATTCCAACTCTGCGCAAAAAAGGCATAGAGAGCTGCTGGTAACATCACAGATAAATAGAGAAAGAGGTCTCAATCTTCTTGTAGCCTCCAGAAAGTTTCCTATGACATCTTTCTTCTATGATTTTTGTGTTAGGTTTGTTGTTAATTGTTTGAACTACCTAATGTGTATCAGAAGAATTTATTAAGAGGCAGTTTTCGGGGTTTAGGAGCTGTTTTCATCTATGTGCTAAAACCCCTTTTTTTCACATTTTTTAATGGCGTTAAGTTCAGGGTGTTACATATTCCCTGAAATTTGACATTTATGTAGGCGTAACTGTCTTTAATCATCAGTAAAAAATCTTAAGTCGTTGTTGAAACTTTTCCTGGGGTATTATGTGTAAGTGTGAGTACTCTGGCACGCACTTCTCCACTGGGAAACCACGAAATGTTCAGAACAACAAAAATTGCCAATTTTTTGGGGCCATATTTTTTTGGGGCCATGAAACTTTTGCTTGGGCCATCAAAGTTGAATAGAGCCGTTGTTTTCAGTTTGTGGGGAATCAGAGAAAACTGGTAACACTTTACTGCAGTCCAGAACTGAAGCCGATACTCAATATTTTGGAAGTGTTCGAATCAGCCCAGCTAAAGTGTCGGAAATTGCCGAATCGACCCGGAAAATGATAAAGTTATTTGCTACCATGCAAGTTCAAACTTCAAACAAAGCCAATACATTCACGGTCGCTGGTTCGGAAACATTAACCGAATCATCTTGCACCACAAACCAAGATATAAGACAAGAAAACACCTACCAAAATTTTGATGAGTCCCGAATCAGAACTGAACTGGATTTTCAAGACAGTAGGAATTTGTCCGGTCAAAGAATTGGAACTGGCGACAGTTAGCCAAAAATTAATCGACTTGGTAAATAAACAACAAGATGATAACATCCAAATGAAGATCCTTTCTAGTGTTGCCAAAACAAATACAGTCAAATGAAATCAAGGATTGGAACACCAGTCAAGATTATCAAGCCAAAACGTGGAACACCAAAAAAGAAAAATGCCAAAACTGCTCTTCTCAGGCTCAATTGCAAAAACCCCGGAGATCCAAGAAGGATGGAACATTAATTGGCGAAATTGCTATATGGATCAGATCCAGTGGTTTCAAAACCGACAACTATCTCAATACCTAACAAGTAAAACGATTGCTCTCTCAGTCCCGGTGTTTCCTGCCCCTCTGACTTCTGCATTTACTGCATACAAATATACTACGCAAATAAAAGCTGAAGATTCTACTCTGGAATTCTCAATTGATCCGCCACAAGGAAAAAATATTGTCTATCCAAAACGAACGTATTCGAACGATTCTTCAATACTTCTACTCCTTGCACAACTCCGACAAGTTTCATGTTTCAGGTTAGTCTTCACATTTCGCAACACTGTTCTAATCCACTTTTTTCAGAAATGCTATCGTCCTTCATTCCCAGATTTCAACTGCAATGATAGAGTTTGCGACAGTTTAATAACTGCCAGGAAAAGTGTCCGATCCCGAGAAGATGCCAATGTGTATTCTGAAGAAACTGCATCCGATGACGTTGTCAATGAAGGTCGATCTGGATTCAAAAATCTCTCCATTCATAATCGAAACTCGTGCACTCCTTGAATCAATATAGTTTAATTATGTATCAATTATGACCACTAACTTCTAACACTCTTAACTTAATTTCACACCCTAATTGTTTATTTTACACCGTGACGAGTTCACGGATTTATTTTTCAAAATTTCAAAATGTTCATTTCTAAAACTTTCACGTTGCCCGAAGGGCCCCAGAGGGGCGTTGCCCGTCTGGTATTGTTGTATTAGTTGAATGTCGTTTTCTAAATACCATCCTGATTTCCGTTTTAAACATTTTCCAGCCACACGTTTCCTTGCATTTTTAACTGCTTTCCCCGAGATTATGAGTGAACTTTGATGATAGGAATGCAACGGGCCGAAGTTTTTCAGAAGAGACAATTACCAGTGAACGCGTTTCTACCATTCTGTCTTCTGCTTGCTAGCAAGCAGCACAACACCTCAAAATGTCCCAACACAACCCAATTCACCATATGCTACCAAATTTGTGTGCATAAATGGTCTTTGCCGATACAATCTCTCCCTCTTCTCTCACCTTATTATTTCTTCTCGGACCATTTACACACCTACTATTAGCCTTCTCTCTATAGCCTTCCCACCATTTCCCGTTTTCCTCCTTGTCAGTAGAGTGTACGCTTACTCAGGCGTGCTTTTCACAGTTCTTTTTGGTTTTCAATAAAGGAACGCTATCAATTTCTCTACTCTATGTATAGACTGATTTCGCCCGCCCCACTACTAGAAAAGGCGAAATTGAAACTCTGAATCGGTTTCTACACATTCTCTCTTCCTCATGCTCCCTCTAACCAATATCGTCTGGAAAACCCACAGGACTCTGTTTAGATTAAATGTGAGGTGTTTAAGAGAGACTCAGCATCCCACATTCAGAATTTACCAGATGTTCTTTCTTACAAAATTTTGCTATGAACGAATCCGTATTCTACCATCCCAACTAAAAACTTCAAAAAACATCCATATGTCTCTTTTTTGTTGCATACACCAGTGTGACTGGCAGTACACTCTACACCTCTTGTCCTCATCGGTTTGTTACCCTCCTCCTGGACCACCGGTTCTGGCCGGCCGACAGTCTCTTTTATGCATTTCCTTTTGCTGTCCCATCCTCTCACTTTTCCTCACTATCTCTCAGAATTCTTGAGGCTCCGTGTGCGTGCGGTCATCTTCCGTGGCTGACCTGCTATCTCGTTCGCATTATTCCCCTTTCTCGCCTTCAAACGACATGTAATGTGTACTGGGTACCTAAATTTGCACTTCCATAGAGGTTTTGTTTTGTATTCTGGAGTGTTCACACTGAAATGAATGCTATGGGAAAACAGTTATTTTTTTGCTAAGAAGATTTCGTCAGTTTACTAGAAATGATTTTTTAAAACTTGATTCTCTTTGTGCTTAATAATCAGGAGTCAAAGTGGCCCAACGTTGGCGAACTTTTCTTTTGACCAGCCTGCTTACCGCAGGCCGGATACGCGACTTTGTCACTTAATTTCGCTCAAGAAACTCGTGTTTTTATGCGCCACCGACTACCTAGTTTTTGTTTCATGTGTAGCGCAGTTGATGTCACGCTAAAGTCTTTAACTTTCGGAAGACAAAAACGGACATCCTGACCAAAACCGGACAGAAATCCTAGCGGATTATATAATTCCTTTTGATTCTTGTGGTTCGCGAAATTCGGTTACATTTTCCGTGTATTTTCCACTTACAAACGTTGCAAAAACACGACGGAAAAAGCAACTTCAACTTGTTAGAACACAGAATTGAGAAAAAAATGATGTCTTCCAGACTTTGTTTGTTATAGATTTGTAGTAGAAAAGCTTTTGAGTCCTGGCCATCCTATAGTTGTGAAATGAAAACATCAAAAGATGCTCATTGCAACAAAACTAGGCATTACCGTTCTGTATTCTTTTTCCTTTTGAACTACTACGATTTTTCTAGTAAATATTTTTTCTTCCATTCATCGTACTTATTTAAATACAGTACAGTTTTGTTTTTAAAATATTCATTAAGTTTCAGAAACATGAACCCATCTCGCCAACGAAAGCCAACCGCTAAGGGGCAGGAGTGGGCGCTGGCCCACGGTAGACCGCGCCCAGCAGCCCCGGCACCGCCTCGACAGGCCGCTCCAACTCTCCCACGAGTTCAACCAGTGGCGCCTCGTGGGCGCTTCGTCCACCGCGCCCCAGATCGCCCGGCTGCGGCCGTTCGTGTAGCTGTTGCGGCTGCTCCACCACGCCAAGCGGTCAGAGCCCCGAGCCCTGCAGAAAGAGCCGTCACACGCGGAGTTCGCGCTCCCCCGAGACGCTTCAGCCCATCTCAGGACCGTGTGAGTTTTTTTGCACTTTAATAGGTTGATTTGAGTAGTGGAACCATACTTTTCTTGCAAATAGAAATGAAGGAAGCAACACTCCACTTCAAGCTTTTGCATTCTTGCAAAAATTGATTACAATTCCAAAGTCTAGAAACTAATAAAGCTTATAGCCATGGCTATGTGTTTTGTGGCAATCATATTTTTTTTCTAACCATTGTTATAATTGATTGATTTTATTCATTGTAGGACCACATAATTTCAAAACTTTGCCCTTTTTCAGGCCAGCACCATCACGAGCGCCACGAAGACCAAGAAAACCAAGCCGGATTCCGTCAAAAAGGGTTCCGCTGCCCCGAAAAAGGTGCAGGTAAGCCTGTAAACTAACCAATGCTTCATCATCTGTTAATTTTTAAGGCAAAGAAGCCCGTGAAAAAGACCGCGACTGTCACCGGCAAAACAGTGACTAGACATAAGACCGCAACAACTGCTGGTAAGGCGGCCGCCAAGAAGGTCGCCACTCCGAAGAAGGCTGCCATTCCGAAGAACGTCAAGAAGGCGTCAATGAAGGCCAAGGAAGTTGTAGCCAAGAAAGCCGCTCAAAAAAAAGAAAAAGTAGATTAGTGAATTAGGAGAAATGGCCTGAAATTTTAAAAGATAACCGAGAAGACCTTCTCAATTCTTTTTCAATAAGATCAGTTGTTTTTTTAAATAATTTTTAGCCTATTATCCAGTTCATTCTTACCAATTGCTTAATTTTCAACCTTTCTTCGCCTTTAATTGTATCTCTTTTGGCTCTGGTCGGTTATTTTGGTCCTTTGAAGGTATCCTTGGTCCTTAGAATTTTCCTTGGTCCTTAGAATTTTCCTTGGTCCTTAGAATTTTCCTTGGTTCTTAGAATTTTTCTTGGTCCTTAGAATTTTTCTTGGTCCTTAAAATTTTTTTTTGGTCCTTAGAATGTTTCCATGGTCCTTAGAATTTTTCTTGTTCCTTAAATTTAATGTCATGGAAATCTTTTCCGGAATGTTAATTTCAGTAGAAGAATGCAGTTTGGAGTTTTTATATGAGACAGAAACAGCTGTAAGCATTATTATCAGCACAATACCACTATTCAGTTTATGGTGCTATGACTACAGTCCTGATATAAACTCATAAGTTCTGTAATGTCTTTTTCTATCTTACAGTCCACTTCAAATGTAGTATCAACAATCAATGCAAAAAATCATGAAACATTAGCTATCAACGTAACATCTTGTAAATTGAGTGCCCAACCTGGATTTTAGTGTATGTTAATGCAACCACAGTACCCAGAAGACAAATATATGTCGAGCCTTTGAGTTACGAAACATTTTTCAATTTTTCCGTAAATTTTCAAAAATTAAACGCATTGAATTTTCACCTTGAAAACCCAAAATTTCAAAAAATCCTCTGACAAGCTGAACACATTTTATCTTGTCCTATTCATACTTTTCTCAGCGAGAAATGTCCTAATCTAATGAGTTCACCCCGCTTTGATTATTTTAACTTTCACTTATTTTCCTCATTTCCATGTATACGTTGAAATTTTGAAAATTTACAGAAAAATTAAAAAATGTCTCGTAACTCAAAGGCTCGACCTATATTTGATAACGGATATGTGCATTAGGGTTTCCATCCGGGCGGCTCGCCGCTAATGATGAATTGTTAAAAAAGTTCTACGATTATGTTTCGCTTTTATGGTTGGGCGGCAAACGGGCGGCAAGCGGGCGGCTCGCCGCCCGCCCGGATGGAAACCCTAATGTGCATTATACATATGATGCGATCGAATGATCATAGTCTCCCGAGACCCGATTTTCAAAAATTGGCATTTTTTGAACTTGTGCGTACCTAAAAATTTTGCACTCGTTCTACTACTGAAATTAACATTACTACTAATTCTACTACTGAAATTAACATTCCGGAAAAGATTTCCATGACATTAAATTTAAGGACCAAGACAAGTTCTAAGGACCATGGAAACATTCTAAGGACCAAGAAAAGTTCTAAGGACCAAGGAAAATTCTAAGGACCAAGAAAAATTCTAAGGACCAAGGAAAATTCTAAGGACCAAGAAAAATTCTAAGGACCAAGGAAACCTTCAAAGGACCAAAATAACCGACCAGAGCCTCTCTTTTTGCCAAAGCCCGTTTTTCAGTCATTCAATTTTAAATTTCAAAAGTAAAAATTTCTTGTAATAAAGTCAGTCTATCTTTTTGACGCGTTCCTTTTTTACAAGTCCGAAAGTCAATCCTCTTTTCAGCTGGGTAGTGTTTTCTGGATTTGGTTGTCGTCTAATTTCTTCTCCGTATTTGTCATCGTCGATGGAATTAACCTAGAATAGTCGAGAATTTTCTTTTGTCATGTGGCACATTTACATTCCTTATTTCTCGCTGCTACTTCCGAATACATACTCGAGAGTGTTGTAATTAGTTACCGTATTTACTCTAATAGACCGGCACCTCTATATGTCCAACACCCTTTAATAGATCGGCAGTCAAATGACCATTTTGAAAAATAAACCGGCACACTCCGATTACCTGGTATCCCAAAAATGAATAAAATCAGAAAGTACTATTTTATGAGAATTTCAGTTTTTTAACACACTTTCAGATTTCACATCGTTTCGGATGATATTTGCTCTTTATATCTGTTCGAAGGTTTTATCATACATATTCTCAGTGAAAAAGAACCAATGTTCCGCTAATTTCTTGATAAATTAACTCTTTGAAAAATATACCGGCACCTTCTAAATGACCGGCACTCTCAAAAAAACCTGCATCAAAATGAGGACCCCGAAAAATAAACCAGCATGCTGATTTATTAGAGTAAATAAGGTATATTATGAATTCAATATTGAACCTTCCCCCAACGACACTCCACTAAATCTTATTGTCTATTCAAAATAGATCACAAGGAACAATTTGATCTATTTTATTTGCAAACAAATTTTTAGGCTCCGCCCACTGTAGAAAGTTGTGTTGTTTTTTCACAAGTTTCTGTGCGGGAAACTGTTGTGGGCGGAGCCTAAAAAGTTGTTTACAAATAAAATTTTCAAATTTTTTCTTTGCGATTCATTCTGAATAGACAATAGTGTAAATGGACAAAAACGTACTGAATATTAGCAGAGTATTGTTAGACAAGGGTTCAAGGGGCCACAAATAGAGGAAAAATGCATTGAGACCACGAAAAAGAGTTTTCGACGTTAGTACATACAATGAAGCACAACTTTATCATTCAACACTTCTAATTGTTACGTGATAAGTTGTACATCGGGAATGATTCCCAATCTCAAAAACAGAGACAATTATGTTTGTGTTCATAGTTCTCTGTTTTCTTACCCTGCAACTGGTGGATAAAAGCACCCACAAACAGATACAGACAGATATATCCTGCCATTGCGCTTCTTCTGGCCAACATCACCGGGAGCCCATGCCAGTTTTGAAAGCCTTACGAGAGTATGCCAAAAGCGAATGCAAGTGATCTCCAGACTTGTAGGACATGCAATCTTCGATTCGTCTCTTCGATGGTTCATCAGCAGCTAACTTGGCAGTGAGGACATCAACGTAGACTTCCTTGTTGATTGGTCAGTCGAGAACCTGAAGATATTCTAAGGTTTCCAGAATCGGGGCGGAAGTTCAGAAGTACTATCCATCGTGAATTTCGAAACTCTCTCTCTCTCTCTCTCTCTCTCTCTCTCTCTCTCTCTCTCTCTCTCTCTCTCTCTCTCTCTCTCTCTCTCTCTCTCTCTCTCTCTCTCTCTCTCTCTCTCTCTCTCTCGAGATGTCAAAAAATAGAAATATTTAGTCGAATTGCAAAAAAAATACCAATAAATTTTTAGCGATGACCCCTGGTTTTTTGTTTGCGTTTGATAAACCCGCCTTTATACTTTATCTATGCAAAGTTTCAGAAGTTTCTGACTTTGAAGTCACCTTTTTCATCATTCAGAGAAAGCACTTATATGGGCGAGTTGTAGAAAAAAATATTGGCTCTATTGCAGAATAGTGGTCCCTTCAAAAAAATAGGGGTCCCTTCAAGTACCTAAAAAAATAGGGGACCCTTCAGGTCCTTCGAAAAAATAGGGTCCCTTGAAAAAAATAAGGGCCCTTTTGTCCTGGCTTATTGAAGCTTAAAAAATGGGGTCTCTTCAAGTACCTCAGTAAAAATAGGGGTCCTTTCAAATTTTCTTCTAGTTTTCCATTTTTTAAACTACTTTTTGCAGTTTATTTTGAAAAGTCTTAGTAACCACACCAGATCGAGTCTCAAAAATGAAGTTAAAAAACAATCAGGAAAATGGAAAACGAAAAAATCTGAAGGGACCCCTATTTTTTCTGAGGTACTTCAAGGGATCCTTATTTTTTCTGAGGCAGTTGAAGGGACCCCTATTTTTTTGAGCTGCTATGATCGAGGACGAACGGATCTCTACTTTTTTCGACGGACCTGAAGGGTCCCCTATTTTTTTTGAGGGACCCCAAGGGACCCCTATTTTTTGAGGGGACCCCTATTTTTCGAAGAGACCCCTATTTTGCAATAGAGCCGGCTCCAGTTCTACACCGTTTTGACTGTTGAGTTTAACGTTACCATCGTTCACGAAAACTCAACAGGAGATCATTTATCCTCAATACTTCGCTCCATAATGAACTATCTCACTCTTATTCACAAGATTTCAAAACGTACAAAAAGCAAATGTCGGCAGACACACTATGTACACCTCATTATGTCTCATTAACAATCAATGTGAAAGTGCATCGTGAGTGGAGGTGAGGTGACTGGCACGAGCAGAAAGTGTAGATAGCAATAGGCAATTAGAGAGAGAGAGAGGAGGTATAGTGCCAGAAGCAGAGTAATATAAACGTGAGCGCAAAGATACTTGGAGTTGAAAAGCAACAGGATCATCATAGCGCGGCGACGGCGTTAATAAGGTGAAAGCGAACCCACATAGAGGGGCTATTAGATAATAACAGATCCAAAACACATACACACACTCAAGGAGAAATTAGAAAGAAATTTATTTATAAGAAGGGATTAATTTTTTTGTGGAAACAAAATACTGTTTTAGGATTTGACATGTGTAGCCTTAAGGAAGGCTTTTGGGTTTCAGTTTGGTTTTGTTATCAGACGATGGGCGGAGGGAGTTTGTGAAGCCTCTATGAAGAAGTTGCAGGCACCCACCTCCACTTCCAACAGTCTTTTAGCTGTGCGGTTTTCTGAAGCATAACAGAATTGCAGAAAACTTTCCGCCATACCATTGCAGGCGGGGGAGAGGCCTGTTGAGGCTTGGATCGTCGACTGGACTTCTTGGCCTTCTTCTTCGGTGGGGCCTGGGCTGGTGGAAGTGGTGGTAATTGGTCTTTCTTCGAATCCTTCGCCATCCGTGGTGGTCCTCTTCGTGGTCGAGTTGCGAGTCGGGTTCTTGGGGTCATTTTTGAATCCGTTTCAATGATGGCGCGAGTAGAAAAAGTGGGGATGGTTGTATGCTGAGTGGCAAGTGAAGAATGGTGGTGGCGCAAGCGACATTATATAGGGCTGTGTGGTGGGCGGGTCTTGCATGTAGGTGAGGCGCTGTGCGGTGGGCGTGGCGGGCACCGGTGTGAAAAAAATGATTTTAAAAATGGGGTGCCGGTGAAAAAAATAAAGTGACGAAAAATCGAATGCCGAAAAAAATCGGGTTTCCAGAAAAATTTTCGATTGAAAAAAAACAAAAAAAAAACACACACACACACAAAAGCATGGAATACAAAATAGTGATTCAGTGACTGAGCACTGTATTTTTCTCGGTTGGTTTTTTCCTTCCTTTTACTTTTCGTTTGCCCCCACTGACCGAAAGAATAGTAATTATCCCCATCTCCGGTTAATTATACATTTATTTTTTCCGGTTTCCTTTTTCTTTTCTCTGAGTTTACTTTCAACAAGAATACGTCGATTTTTGGACAGTTTTGTTAAGTAATCATCTTCTTGATTAATTCATCATCAAAAGTTAAATAAAAAACTAAACTGAAAGATGACTCTCGAGATATGTTAAAATGTTGATTTTGAATTTGATCTCTATTTTCTTCACAGCGAAAAACAATCTAGCACCACAGGTGCTCCAGCTCTTCCGAAAATGTTAGATTCCTTCCTTAAATGTCGTTTTCTTCACGCTTTTCTCTTTTTCCTCCTTCTTCTCACTAATTATGGGAGAAAAAACGGCTGGGCAAAGGTGAACACATAAGACGCATGAGTTTATTTATGGTTCAACTGTTGTTTTCATCCGTAATTGGTAAAATGAAGAATCAAATCAGATAGTACCCAGTGTTGAGCGGAATCGCGATTTCAATTTCAATTTTTTTCACGGAATACGGAAAATGGAAACAAAATTTTCTCACGGAAAACGGAATACCGGAAGCGGAAAAAAATCTTGAAAGCAAGGAAAATTGTTTTGATTTTCGAACTATTTTCGTGAGAAAATTCATCTGAAACCACCTTTTTTAAATAAATTTTTTTTGTGTGAAAAAGTACAGTTGAGCGGAAAAATTCTCAGTTTCCGGAAAAAAAACGGAAAGAAATTATTTTTACGGAAAACGGAAAACGGAAAACGGAATTCCGCTCAACACTTATTGTACCCACTGTTTTCGCAGTCCGTCCAACCCTCAAATCTCTTGAACCCCGTTTTTGGCAAGTTTTTTTGAGGGGAATTAAGTATTTATATAAACGGAAATATTTATAGAATGAACGTCTTTTTAAATCCGAGCTCATCGTTGCACGAGACGAAATGGTTTTCAATACTTCAAATCCTTGCGCATTTTCTAAAAGCTTTTATCTTATATGGGAATTTCGGTGTTTCTTGCGTGTTTTTCACTGCAAAAGTACCAACACCACAACATATTGCAGTTGTGTTTACTGTATTGTGTTTATTGAAGAGTAGAATAACGGAAGATAAGAACAATAGTTCTAGATAAGATCCCTCACGAGATCAACCTAGAAAAAGAGGAAAATATAAAGACTATAAACGAGGAATTAGGGAGGCAAGTGAACATCAGAACCGGGTAATGGAAACATGGATTAAACTAGAGAATTGACTGGGGGATAAGAAAACGGGAACGGGATGAATTATGGCATTCCAGATAGGGACGGTGGTACTAAAGAAATCATCAGAACAATTGGAAGAGAGGATAAGGGACATTGGTCTTCTAGGACAGTCCGAAAACTTTAGGAATGTCGATAAGTTAGGACAATAAGAGGTGCCGCTGAGCATATTATGTAGAAGAAGAAGTTTAGATCTTAGTCTACTATGTCTAATAGAGAAGAAATTTAGTTGAGAGAGGCGATCATGATAAGAAGAGTAAGGTATATTGCATTTTTGGAAGACTTTTCTTGTATAGTAACGAAGTGGAGATTCAAGTTGCAGTTCGTTAACATTTTTTTATTTTTCTCAAATATGTATATAATTTTCTGTAGTTTCTATTCAACCACTTCATTTGGTTTTCAGAGAAGGTAACATTTGAAAAGTTGAATATTTCTATAATGTTCGAGAGCCGCGCACTCAGATAACATTTTGAGAGGGAGTTTTTGAAAACAGTTCTGAAGTATTGCCATTAGCATTTCCTTATTGCATTTCTTTGTTTCAGTTTTGAATGGAGTGGATTGGCTGTGATCGAAAATGCCACAATGAAGACGTTTGTCACTGATAATGGGTGAGTGGTTTTTGATGATTCCTCAGAACGAGTTGAGAGCATAGAAAAAACCTTTGCTTATCAGAAAATGCAAATGTAAGTTTTGGGAGTTTCATTTCTCGATTAAAACGTTGTTGTGTCTTCAGAAAGCAAAAAAAAATCATCCAACATTCCACTACGAACTCAAGCTCGAAAAGATCCAGCTTCGTCTTCCTGTTTTGAAAAGAATACACCAGTTTGCTCCCCAGCCTCCGCAATGAATAGTGGTTACCTACTCGGCTGTTCTCGGCACCTTTTGGGCAAGATTTGGTCGTCTTCTGAGCGGAACTTCGGCGGATGTCGTCTTATTTTTTTATTAAAGCGGCCTAAGATCAGCTCAAAAGACGCCCAACCTTCGCCAAACCTTCGCCATTTGCATCATCGGCATTAGGGGTTCCCTTCATATTTTCGCTTATTTTCTTCAAAAAACAACAAAAGAACTTACATATTATTATAACTTGTTTATGCAACACAAAAAATACATTGAAAAAAAAAATTACAATGGAAAAAAAAACGAAAATTCGAAATTTATTATAATTTTATTGTTGTTGCTACTGATTCTCGTCGTTGTTGATAAATCCTCCGGTTGGCTTGATACATTTGGTGGTGTTTCCATTGTCTCTTCATTCAACGAATTTCTGAAAAAAAAACATATAGAAATTCGTCTTTTTCACTCAAAATTACCCTGGAGAGTAGCCATTAGATGACTGTAATTTTTAGTGTAGCATTTGGAATTGAGTCGAACTTTTGATCGAATTCTGAAACAGATGAGTTCAACAACCAAATATCATGATTTTCACTTACATCCATATGTTCCTTTTCATTCGAATCGAAAATTTTTCGAAATCCTCAAAATTTTCGTATTGTAGACGAAATAAGAAGTTGTCCAAACTTGAAAAGGGAGTTTGACCTATAATTGAAATGTTATTCGCTATAGAATAAGCAAAAGGACAATATAAACAATGAAAAAACTTAGCGAAAAAATTTGTTTTGATGTTTTGGAGGACGCGACGCAACCGCTCGCCTTTAAAGTTCGCCCGAGGTTCGCCCGAGTTCCGCCCAAGCTTTGCTGAAACATTTCTCAGCAAAGATAAGTGTGTGACGCCATTGCCACAAAGGCCAAACTTCCGCCCAAATGTGCGACCAAAAACCGACAAACGTCCGCCCAGAAATTGCCACATACCATTTCGTGTTCTTGGTACGAAACTCTCGCCCAGAAGCCGCCCAACTTTCGCTCTAAAGTCGCCGTAGCCTCGCCAAACCTTTGCCTAGTATAAAACGATGACAAAACACGTCAACTTTCGCCAAAAAGTTGCTGAACAACCGCTTAAAAGCCGAACTTTGGACAAGTTTGCCCAAAAGTTGCTCAAGTTTCGCTCAAAAAACGGCTCAATCTTCGCCTTAAAGTTGCGGGCATACAGCCGAGATAGAACATAATCTTCAAATTGTACACGTAAATCGATTCTCGTAGCCGGAATATTGACTGTGTATTTGTATTTAAGTCCAGTTAGTTTGAGCCATGTCACTGTGATAATAACTTATCTTGTACCGCCCATTTATTCACTATTTTGTCTTATTGTAAACCATTCTCTTGCGAGCTAAAGAGTTGGTCGTTGTTTTCAATTTTAAAAAACTATAGTGACATTTCTACGAACAGAAGTACAACAAATTTTGTACAAGGACAGTTAGGATTAGTAGGTACTAGAGTTTTTTTTGGATATCAAAATAATGTTATTTAGAGTTTAGGCTAAAACTCTCAAAATGTTCATTTTCATTTTATTGAAGCACGGACTATTTGTTGTGGAAGAAGAGACTCTATCTTCACAACTGAAGCGGTTCTACAAGAAAAACATACAAACAATGATTCCTACGTGAACTTCACATGGGAAAGAAGAATAATCAAGAAAAGTGACGCTTCGAACCCTTGAGCAGGACAATCTTGCCGATAACCATCTTCCACGTGGAACGCCACTATAATAGCCGCGATCTGCTGCAAAATCCTCAGGTAAGAATCAATGTCTTTTCACTTCAGAAGTTCCAATCGAAGCCGAAACATGTCCTTCACTGCCGATCCACCTGCATGCACCGTTCCAGCCGCTGGAGGCGCTGTCACAGAAAATTATCATTTTGTATTTTTATCGAGAGATTTATTATTGTTTTTTTTTCAGGTGTATAATTTTTTGATGATGAAAAAGAGAAGAGAAAATACAATAGAAATTTTTTACTGTCATTGGTGGGATAAGACGGACAAGGATTGAACTTTGACTTTAAAAAAAAAAGAAAAATCAATGTGGCTGGGCCTTTGGTAAGGTAGAAGACGTTCAAGGATGAATAATACTAGTCTCGGAGGCTCATAAAATTGTGGAAAAAGGGCAAACGAGATAAAATTATCACGGAAAGACGGAGAACTTGGGAAAAAATCAGTTACCAGTGACTTTGGATATCAGTTAGTGAAGTTCCAGTGGACTTGGATGATTGAATTCGGAAAAATTCAAAAAATTAACACAAGCAACCTGGTTCAAAGTAAGTTAATTGACTGATAGTTTTTATGAACAATGATTTCGTTTTTTAATTTCATATGTGTCAGCTTCAAATTCAAGAATGATCGGCATTTAGCATTGACCATTGAAAAATAGTCAAAACTTCATTGTTTCCAGAAATTTTTCAACAGAACGTTGTCTTCATTTGCTTCCACTATGGTTAATTTTCTGAGTAGATTAGGATTTTTACTTTTTAGACCTTGATTCAATCCGTAATCATGACTTTCCTAGCGTGGACTCAAAATTATGACGAATTGAAAAGTGCAATTTTTCACATTTTTCGATTTTAACAAAAAACCAAAAAAAGAACTGTACTAAACCTATTGCAACTTTCGGGGATTGAAAAAATATTCTGACTAGCGATGCTTCGCGTCGCTGGATACGGCTGCGCCGCTTTTATTGCTACGTGTGTTAGCTCATCATATAAATTATTCTAATTTCATTATTCCCTCAAAAATTTGGAAATGAATTTTTGCATTTTTGAAAATTTCAAAATTCCAAATCAAGATAAAAGATCAAAATGTGAGATAAGAGATTGAGAATGAGAAAAAAGTGCCAAAATCGACATATACTTTTATGGCTCCATTTTTTATTTTTCAAGATTTTGAGCTGAAATTTGAGCTCAAGACAATTGGCGTTTTGCTCTCTATGATGCTGAAATATCTAAGCAAAAAAAAAGCAAACTGACTCAGCGAGAGTCCAAAAACCCTTATCAGCCCAGTACAAAAGTTTCGACTGCAAATAAAGGTTTTGCCGCAGCGATCATAAATCGGGTCATTGTGGTCCATATTTAACCCATTTTTAACCCATTTTTACTTAAAAGTTCTCGATGGTCGGCCCACATTTTCCTATCTGATGGTACGAAATTCAAAAAAATCGGTTGAGTGAGAATGGAGTTATGAATTCGCAAACTTTGTGACAAAATAATCTACAATTTTGTAGAAAAGTTAGGCTCCGCCCACAAAGTGAAAAGCTCATACTTTCCGCATTTAATAGAATAGACAGAAATATGAATGCCATTCATTGCTACCCTCAGTTTTGAAAAAAAATTGAAAAACTTTGGGTGGATTTATAATTATGACGGGCAGTGTAGTTTAAAAGATAATAGAACTGAAACCAATTCGAAACGAGCTGAAATATTGTTTTTGTACTTCAAAAAAAAATCCGTTGTGATCTTGTACTTTACCCGTTGTTGTCTTCGAACGTCTGACGAGTGTTAACTCTTAACATCTTGAAAAGGTGCTCAATTTATTTTTTAATTCAATATATAACCAAATAGGAAAATTAGTTCGATTATCAGTTTTCGAGAAAACAGATGTTTGTTAGAACAAACCGTCTTCGTATCAATCCACAAGTAAACAAATAACCCGGCTGTTAGGTGCAGCTTTCGCATGTTGAAGTGGTGGAAATTACAAGTCGCTGAAAAAAAGGGAAAAAATAGTTTTCGTTCAGAAATGTCCGACAAGTGAACACTCCGGATAGAACTCTTCCAATTTAGGCGCTTGCTAGACAGTTTTAGAAACCCGAGAACTTCTTGTGTGAAATTTCAAATTTTCCCTCCATTATTTGTTTCAATACCACGGATATTAATTACAATATTACTGACTCATTCCAAAGTGTGGATAGTCTAATCAAAATCTAATCGGATGATTTACAAGCTTGCAACACGATACTTCTACGCCGACAATAGCAACTCCTCAGATAGTTTATGACACCCATCTGGCTCTCTATAACGGTGAGCGGTGTCTCTTTGTTTCTATCTGAAGACAGTAGTAATCGACTTTTGTATATGAGAGCTCGCTGCCGTATTTTCTAGTTTTCTATATTGTATCCGTCAAAGACACAATGGCTGAAAACAACATCAAGGAAGTGATCAAACTTATAAAAGTTTTAATTCACACAAATTTCCAATGTGGAATTTAATTTTCAGAATGATTTTTACTCGGAGAACAGCATTGGCAAATATCCTTACGTTCGACTTTCTGGAAATACAATTTCACCTGTAAACTTGAAGAAGATACACCGTACGATCTCGGTTTGCATGAAAAACAAAGAAGGTATGACAATTTCATCGGTCACTTGAATGTTAAAAAATTCCTGATAAAACTCGAAATCTCTCAAAAAAACCCATTTTTAGTCCCATTGCCACGACAATCAACTTATGATGAATTCTCAATGTTTTCCAAGTCACAAGTGCAACTCTTCACCCAAATATATTTCACATTCCGCGACAACCGAAGCGAGAAGTTCGGAATCGGTGAATTGTCGTTTCTGTTAAGACAACTAGGACAACCATTGGATCGCATTTCGCTCAACTACATTTTCAAAAAAGTGACTATCACATATAGTTATTCTGTGAACTCATCGCAATATTTCTAGATCAACAAAGATAATACTGGATTTCTTGCATGGAGAGAGTTTTTGGTTTTGTTCCGCTCAGCAGTTGAAGATCAGATGCATGGAATACTTTCTATTCTCAAAACAATCGCTTTGATCACTGACTTTGCCGAGAAAGATATTGATAGCAATGTCGTTCAGATTCCCCAAAACGTGTGCGAAAAGTGTCAGAAAAGTTTAGGAAATGAAGAAGCTGACATCGTGAGTGATTCCATTTTCAGAATGAATATGTTCATTGTTTGTTTTTAGCAGTGTATCCTAAAAACGTCTGGATGGAACGGGAAAAATCTATCTTTTTCGGGATGGCAAAGATAGTTCGGACTGCATTTGCTTCCACTTTTCGAAACTGGTCGGATCTTTTTCTAATTTGGTCCGACCATTTTAAATGTTTTTTTTTCTTAAGTTTGTTTGTTATTTTCGTTTGTTAAGTTCTTCACAATCTGTTACCTGATGTTTTTTAACTATTCATTATCTCCTATTGTCTTCTTCTTTCGTAGTTATTGCAAACTTGATTATATTTTTTTCCCTAATTGTAAGTTCCTTTAGTCTAATTGTAAGTTCCTTTAGTTCCTTTAGATATTTTTTTCCCTAATTGTAAGTTCCTTTAGTACAATTGTCTCCATGGTTTTTTGTAGCATTAATCTCAACGTCAATGAATCGTTACTATTAGGTTTTCCGGAAAGTTTTCTACCATACTTTTTTTCTTTTCCTATTTCTCTCGCAGTAGGTCCCCAAATATTATAATTCTCATGAATGTTGAGTAACCGATAAGCGCCTCTAACAAAAAAATTCAATTCTGGCCATCTACTCCTCTTCGTTCAGATTTTAGAGTCATTTTTCCGAATAGGTCGAAATGAGATTTTCAATTCGCAGTTTTACTCGGACTTGTATCTAACTTCACAATCGTCAAAAACTAAAGATTTTTGGGTATGATGAAGAACAAATCTTCTTTGTTATTATGCACATTGATGTTATTAACGAGTATCCGATAAAAAGTATTTTTGCAGTCAAATACAGAAAAAAACCGGAATTTCAGTTTTTTTCTGTTGGGAAGTGAAATCGGATTTCCAAATTTTGTTGAGACAATTTAATTCATAGGTGTGACTTTCCATGTAAAAATCAGTTTGTAACTCGGCCATTTTCGGAAGTTAGGAGGAAAAAACGATTTTTTCACAAAAATGAAAATCTGAAAGTTTTTAATCAAACTCTCCTCCTGATCTTTGTTTTTGATCAATTCAAAAGATATTTCGCAGAATTACAGAATATTAGTTCACATTGCTTTTCAGAAACTATGAAGTGTACCTGTCACTTCTCCAGAAATTCTCAGCAATTTTCATAATGAAAATCCGAAAAATGGTCTTTTCCGTATTTGTATACATTACTCGCTCATTTCAAAACCTGATGTTTTAGAATTATGTGTGCAGCAAGAGTGTTAGATAGTGATAAAATTCCACACAAAACTGATTGTCTGCGATTTCTTATCCACCGAGGAGAATGGATTCATTTCTGGTAGAAAACTTTCCGGACAACCTAATACAAGAAAATAAGGTGGACGACAATGCGCGTCTACACTGCTCCACATAATGATACGGCCACCCTCAAAATTGGAAAATTCGGGAATACCTGGAGGAGCTCAAATCTCATTTTGGCTCTGTAGAAACCTAATCAAAAACTACATTAATGGGTCCCACAACGAAAACAAAATTAAGATGAGCAAGAAAGATTTTTTATTTTTTTCATTTTTTTGCGTTTTATTTTTCCACATAATGATACGGCCACCCTAAGTTTTGGGTTGTTTATGGTTTTTTTTTCAAGTCAATTCACATTATTAATCGATTGGATTTTATTCTTCAGGTGTTTCTATCAATGGGACGCGGAAAACCATTAACTGATTACGAAAGAGGACTGATTGATGCCAAAATAGCTCAAGGATTGTCCTACCGGAAGATCGCGACCAATCTGAAACGTTCACGTGATGTGATCGCTCGATATGCCAACAATCCGACAGCTTACAATACCAAGAAGTCCCCTGGACGCCCACCACTACTTTCGAACCGAGCCAAGTCAAGAATCATCCGTGAAGCTTCTAACTCAACAACCACATGCTCCAAAATTCATAGCGAATTGAATTTGAGCGTGTCATCTGAGACCATCAGACGTGTTCTGTCGAAATCGCAGTTCATCAAACGTCGGAAAATGCGAAAGGCTCCAATGGTGACACAGATTCATAGGCAAAATCGATTGAAGTTTGCCAAAAAAACCAGAGAACCGATTGGAAAACAGTAAGGATTACGGTAGACAATTCCAACTGAAATTTCCGTTTCAGATCATCTTCAGCGACGAAAAGAAATTCAACTGTGATGGTCCGGATGGTTATCGTGATTATTGGCAAGATCTCAGGAAGGAGAAGTTGCGATATTCACGTCGCAACTTTAAAGGAGGTGGAGTCATGTGTTGGGGAGCCGTCAGTGCGCATGGTCGTGTGAAACTTTGCTTCATTTCCAAGAAAATGAATGGATCTGAATACAGATACGTGATGAGACGTGGTTTGATGCCATTCATCCGTCGGAATCGATCCAAAAATTACATCTACCAGCAAGATGGAGCTCCGTGCCACCGAGCACGCCGTACAATCAAGTGGATACGCGATCGCACTGTGCCTGTCCTTGAGTGGCCAGCATGTTCTCCTGACATAAACATTATGGAAAACATCTGGGGATTCATGGTGAGAAAGATTTATGAAGGAAACAGAAGTTATGCCAATATCCAAAGCCTCAAAGCTGCTATCATTGACGCATGGCATCAAGTGGACCAACAACTTCTGGATAATCTTTATTTGTCTATGGATTCTCGCGTTTTTGGCTTAATTCAACGAAACGGACGTCCGTTGGATTATTGAGCATGATTTGTTACTGTCCTAGCCATTTTTTCAAACATTTCTTCACCCGGCCGTATCATTATGTGGAATTTTTTCTTCTCATTTTTCAATAAAATCAATTTTGCTTTTTTGGTAGATGTTTCGGTAAATTTTTCATCTTTTGGGAAGTAACTTGCTATAAATGCGCACAGTTTCTCAAAAGACTCCAAGTTCCTAGCATTTCTCATTTTCGATTTCTGTCGAACTTTCAAGGTGGCCGTATCATTATGTGGAGCAGTGTATTGATTAGATTTGGATCACACTTGATACTTAAACATAGCCAAACCCATAAAATTGCCAGTTACATGTCCCAACTTAACTATTTGCCTGTTTGTGGAAGGATACATCTAAAATTCATGTCATAAAACTGAATCACTCATGTATTCAACAGAATTATTATTACATCAACTTTTTTATCAACAGTCAAGAAATTAATTACATCAATACTTCAGAATTCTCGAAGTCTGAAACAGATGAAAAATCTAACGTCTCAAGTGTTTTCACCTCCACATCCCTGTCCCTCTTGCACCTACCTAAAAACACATCTATAAACCTAAGCCTCACGCCAGATTCTAACAACAAACTCTAGTCCTTTTGAATTTCCATCTTTTGATTCTTTGTTTGATGATTCTTGGTTTAGTATGAAAACGTTAGCAATTCGTTGTTTTGTGCTCCTCTGTTTTCAGCTGATTGCATTCTCTTGAGACATTCACCTTATGATTTTTCAACTTATTGCAAGGCAAACACTACTAGGATCCACATGTCTATTTCTGTTTTTTTTCATTTGTAGTTTCAATATTAATTTTGTAGTTTAAAGAGTGGACTCGAAGTGCTTCGATTTTTTACGCTTCAAGTTAGTTTAAAAGTGATACTAGGACTCATTTTTTAACTCAAATTAGATTCATTCAATCACCAAACGCGTCTTTTCCATTATGTTCCCTCTTTTTCTTTCGTTTTACCCAGGATTTTGAACAAACATCAGAACATTTATAAATTTAAAATGTTTCTCATTAGGCTTAGGTCTCAAGAGTTCAAAAAAAAAAATCAGACAAACGTCTTTTTTATATTCAATATATCACTACATGTTTTCATCCTGTTTCTCTAAACCACTTAATTTTTTTTAGATTTTCTGAAAAAGTTAAATAATAATCACATACTTCTTTCTAGTCTAGAGCGACTATCCGTTAAGTTTATCTTTTTTTCTTTCAATGTTTCGTTCTCTAACCTTTGTCTTCCTGTCAATTGAAACACGTTTTTTATTCAGCTTCAACACTCTCTGTCTTCTGATTTCTGATCATAAAACGACCGAAATATTCATGTCTTTCCAAAAAATCTGCGAATGGATTACATGCTTGTTTACGGCAATCCAGTTCACAATGAGCAAAAGAAATGTTCATGGAAAACATCACATAAGTTTATAATCCACACTAAACTTTTTTCTGGTATGTGGTGAATGTAATAAGCCGTTCGACTCTTCTTTTTCTTATGTCTGTCATGTCTCTACTTCATTTTTTTAGTTGTCGCCCGATAAACTCTTTTCTTATTAATCTTCTGGTTCTGATCGTTTCCTCCGTCTCAGTTACATTTCACAAACACTTTTTTATGTTTCAGGACGTTTCCATTTTCTATTCAAGTCTTGGAGAACTTTCATTCTTGTTATAATAAACATGGTGAGTAAAACAATTCGATAAAGACGAATATTTTACGTTTAAGGACAGTAACAGTCTACCTCAACTAGACCCAAATATGTTGAGTAAGTTTTTGATGTTTCTCATTCTCGTTTGATTTTAGAGTCAATGGATGCAAAACCAAGGTTCGTGGGAGTGTATCTTTCTGAAAAAAAACTCACATGATTTCTGATTTCGCATCAGAGATGAGCGGAATTCCGCCTTCAGCCCATTTTCCCATTCCGCCTCCCGCTAGGATTTTGAAAGTTCCGCCGTCCGCCATTCGCCTTGCTTCATCTTTGTTTCGCATCCAGTGACACTTAATTTTTAACACTTTTATGTTTCATAAATCTGATATATTTATTTAACAAGTAATGTCCTTGACGTTGCAGTTTGAACTTTTTACGAAACTTCGTCCCAAGGTACTTTCAACTATGCCGAGTTCGAATATGAAATAAAACTCTACTAATTTTTTTCGTAACTCGAGATATGGGCCCTCAAAGTTGGAGCTAACACTAATATTGGGGTATTTCGAGGACCCATAGCTCAGCTCAAAATCACTTTCAAGAAAGTCTAGTTTTTTATTTTGTACTTAGAATTTACCATTTAACGACATCTGATGCTTTTTGGGGAAAAATTTGTTGAGCCCAAACTTCGAATTTTTCCCACCATTTTCCCACCATTTGGGTGCGGATTTTTTCGGTCGAATCGGTTTCATAAAATGTTTTCTTCCAAATCGGAATTGTTCGATTGGAAACAATAGATATGTGTATGAAAGAGTGTTTCTGACAAAATTTAGTCATTTTCATACGAATTCGGAGCCAGATGACTCAATTAAGTATCAAAGAAAACCCAGTAATTTCAGCCGTTATTTTTCATCTGGAACCGGCCAAAATCAAATGAAAATGACTCAATTTTATCAGAAATACTCTTTCATACACATATTTATTGCTTCCAATTGAGAAATTCCGATTTGGAAGAAAACATTTTATGAACCCGAATCGACTGAAAAAATCCGCGCGGTGGGAAAGATTCGAAGTTTTGGCTCAAAACATTTTTTTCTCCAAAAAGCATCAGATTTTGTTAAATGGTAAATTCTAAGTACAAAACAAAAAGCTAGACCTTCTGAAAGTGATGTTGAGCTGAGATATGGGTCCTCGAAGTACCCCAATATTAGTGTTAGCTCCAACTTTGAGGGCCCATATCTCGAGTTACGAAAAAAATTAGCAGAGTTTTATTTCAGTATCGAACTCACATGTAATGTACCCGAATTGTCGCATGGAGTTTGGGTTGAAAGTAGGCTCATTGAAACAAGCATTAAAAGTTATATAAAAATTCGGAACCAATTTTGCTACCGTTGGGTACTTTTTCTGAAAATCGAGTTTTTAATAAAAATTTCCGACATGTGGAAATTTCAAATTCAAATGGTCACAGTTTTGTTCATACTTAGTCGAATTCATCAGACTAAAGTGTGTTGTGAAGCTGAAATAATTAAATTTTAGAAAACAGAAAAAAACTGTTTTGACACTTCGTGGTCCTCGTTATATGGAGCGAAATGCAAAGTTGCTCCAGTGCCAACTTTTGTCTAGAAGAAACTTCCCACCTCCCGATTTTTTTAAAACTGTTATCAAACGATTCAGCATAGCAGAATTACTACATAAACAGTTTTTTAGCCAATTTCAGCCACACATTTTTGTTTCTGACATGTACGAAAATGTCAATTTTTGTGAAATTTTTAAAAAATTTTATTTTTCAACATATTGTTATATTGAAATTAAAAACATTGTTAATTGCATTTATTTTATCATTTTATGAGCTTTCAAATGAGCTATTGATCATCAAGTTAGCTCATCTATGAAGCATTTTGTGATCTCTCAAAGGTTATAATATTAGGTTGAACGGAAAGTTTCTGACTTTTTCGAAGGGTCATTTTGTGCCTTCTGCTGGAACAACAGGAAAGCGCCACAATAAAGTAGGTGTAGTGTATAATGTTCATCAACTCTTTTACTTGTTGTATGTCACTTGCGGTCTCATTCCCTCCATTCCTGCTCTCGCAACAGCTTCTCAAAGTGATGCAGCCCAGCAAGAAAAATAATGACCTTTTTTTATTTCATGTTTTCTTGCTGATGGAGCTTGGAAGCCAAATAATTAACGTTTATTCATAATAAGAGAGCGCTTAAAATTTTATTTTAAAAAACCGTTTGTCTTTTGGCCTTTCCGTTCATACAGTACGGGCCTTTGAGTGTCAAAGACAGTAACCAAGATTGAGTCTTTATGAAGTGCTACAGTTTCAGAAGGATGGATGCAACACCATTGAAATGTATCCTATTATAAAGCACAATTACTGAAGTGTGTAAAAACAAAAAATATATAAGATCGGCCAGCTTTTAAAGATAGAAAAAACTCAAGGTTTCCAGTAGTGGTTTTGGAGAAAATGGCCTATATGAAAATTACGGAAAATTTTACAAAACCTTAAGTTTTTTCGGTGACTTCGATCGCATTCTAATAACTCATTGTTTCATATTGGAGGTATTGTGTAACTAAACAAGTTCACATAACATGGTAATCATTGAACTGACAGTTGTAGAGAAAATTCCGAAAAACTGAACTTTTTTAGTATTTTGGGTATTTCTTGCGAGAATTCACTCATACATAATTGTATTTTTCTGGGATGGTAGCAACATTTATTTGATGTGTTGGTGATATTTGCACTAAAATATCAATGTCTCATTCCTACTAGTTCGGGAGAAAATGACATCCGAAAATTACTCTTCACAATTAAAAAAAGCCTTATTTTCGAGGAAGTTCTACTGAGCTGATAAAGGAGATGGGGAATCATTATGCATTCATAAAGAAACATCCTTAGTAGTATTAATAATGTGCAAAACATTTTCTTACTAGAGCGCGAGATCGCTGTGAACGAACTCATACAAAATCATGGTCAAAAAAGAGGTACCAGGATGTTTATGAACATAGTTCTCGCTGTATTAAGCGAGAAGGGATGTCATCTCGCTTGCTTGACAACAGAGGTTGATCAATGTTTAGAACAACAATAAAAGTAACCGTAGGCTTCGGAGAGCTAAAAAAAATTCAACTGAAATTTTAGTCAAAAAAGTCAAAAACTTTCCGTTCAACCTAATATGATTTTCAGTAGTGATCCAAAAATCGAAAAAATGAAAATGACGCTAGCGTTTCAAACTTTTTTGTAAGTTGTAGGAAATTTTGTTACCAACCAAATTGTCAAGTACAACTTTTGTTTTACTCTTCACCCGGACCCGGAAAACACAATAATACTCGAAAGTGAGCTATAAACACAATCGCTCATTTTTTCAGGTCCGGGTGAAGAGTAAGACAAAAGTTGTAGTTGACAATTTGGTTTGTAACAAAATTTCCTACAACTTCCAAAAAAGTTTGAAACGCTAGCGTCATTTTCATTTTTTCGATTTTTGGATCACTACTGAAAATCGTATTATAATCTTTGAGAGACCACAAAATGCTTCATAGATGAGGTAACTTGATGATCAATAGCTCATCTGAAAGCTCATAAAACGGTAAAATAAATGCATTTAACAATGTTTTCAATTTCAATATAACAATATGTTTAAAAATTTTATTTTTAAAAAATTTCACAAAAATTGACATTTTCCTACTTGTCAGAAACAAAAATGTGTGGCTGAAATTGGCTAAAAAACTGTTTATATGGTAACTTAGCTATGCTAAATCGTTGGGTAACCGTTTGAAACAAATTGGGAGGTGGGAAGTTGCTTCTAGACAAAAGTTGGCACTGGAGCAACGTTGCATTTTGCTCCATATAACGAGGACCACGAAGTGTCAAAACAGTTTTTTACTGTTTTCTAAAATTTCATTTTTTCAGCTACACAACACACTTTAGTTTGATGAATTCGACTAAGTATGAACAAAACTGTGACCATTTGAATTTGAAATTTCCACATGTCGGAAATTTTTATTAAAAACTCGATTTTCAGAAAAAGTACCCAACGGTAGCAAAATTGGTTCCGAATTTTTATATAACTTGCAATGCTTGTTTCAATGAACCTACTTTCAACCCAAACCCCATGCGACAATTCGGGTACATTACATGTCAGCATAGTTGAAAGTACCTTGGAACGAAGTTTCGTAAAAAGTTCAAACTGCAACGTCAAGGACATTACTTGTAAGATCAACTCACCGGATCATCCATCTTTGACAACCTTCTCACTCAACTACCAGCCTTCGCTAACTCAAATCCAACTACGTCTTCACTTCCGACGCAAATCGTTCCACCAACCTCCTTTCCTCTTTTCGAAACCTTCTCTTCTCCAACGAAAACTTCTCAATGTGGTCTCCTCGGAGAAAACTCACTATTGGACATGTCTTTCCTTGCAAACCTTTTCAAGGCTCCCTCTTCTCTCTTCTCGACAAATCAACAACTTCTCCAATCAGTTACGACCACGATTCTTCCACCTGAATTATCTGCAGACACCACACATCAAGATAATCTCAGCGAAAGCGTCACTCCAACCTCTGAAACATCCATGGATTACCCCACTCCATCAATTCACATTAGGAGATATACAATCTCACCCTATCCAAGTCCAGAGGAGAGGAAAGACTGGTTAACAAAGGACAATAAACCATCAACTCATTTCAAGGACTACTATCAGCCAAAGAATCCAGGAAGACCTATTGCAAAATGGGAAGAGGAGGTTTACCAGAAAGCACGCATTCCAGTGGCTCCACAGCCATTAGTGGAGGTGTTCCCAGGGATCGCACCGCTGAACTCGATCGACCATCATATTGCGATTGGAAACTTTAAGAAGTGGAATATGAAAGTTCCAAAAAGACGAGAGAGTGGTGAGATACCAACAGGGAGTGCTGAAACTCGCGCTACAAATGAAGTAGTCTGTGCTGAGACCAACGAAGTCAAAGAAGAAACAAAGTCAGAAATGAAGAAAGGAACTGATCATGAACAGAAGTGACCAGGTAAATTTTTGTGTAAAGTTTTGTACTGAAATTGAACACAAATCTAAATTTTTTAGAACCGGCAAACAAAACAACATTTTTCAAAATCCAAGTATCGTCCCAAATTGACTTCACGTTATTCAATTTTCCTCATTTTTTCACATTTCGTGTTTTCTACACCAACTGCTTATGTTTTTCTAACTTTTTCACATTCCCATTTTTTCTCACAAGGGAAGGCTCCCAACCTTAACACGGGGATTTGAATGAAATGTGTTTTAAATAATAGCGCGCAGGCTAACTAAAAAAACTACAAAATACTAGCGGCCCATACGCATATCTGTGGGAACCACAGACTGTTTTATGATTTTTGGCGAAATGGAGTCTGTCCCCTTCGGATGGGTATAACTTTGTTCATTATCATCCAATTTTTAAAAACTTTTTTTTGTATTGAAGCTGATATAAAGAGAAACAAAAAATATAAATGCGACCTATCTCTATCTACAACGAAAAATTAGAAAAAAACTGGAAAATGAGAAAGTGACAGGTAACTTGTGTTTCGAAAAATGCCAATTTTTGGAAAAACGTCCTCTGGAAACTATGTTCATTCGATTCCTATACCTTAATAATGTATACATCCATGTTCAAAAATAGGGGGTTCAGACCAGTTTCGAAACTTATTCTCATTTTTACGAATGTTTTCCTCATTTCCGTGTATATACGATGGTTTTTTGGCAAAAAACAAAATTTTCAGAAAAGTATCCAGAGTGGAAATTTTACTTTTTCTGAATGCAAAAATGCTCATTTTGTAAAAAAAGTGTTGAATGCATCATTTTTAAAATAAGTTGATTTTCTCATTTTTCCTCGTATGTGATACATGGAAATGAAGGAAAACTTTGAAAAAATGAAAAGATGTCTCGAAAGTGGTCTGAACCCTCTATTTTTGAACATGGATATATACATTAATAAGGTGTAGAAATCGAATGAACATAGTTTCCCGAGGACGTTTTTCCAAAAATTGGCATTTTTCGAAACACAAGTTACCTGTCACCTTCTCATTTTCCAGTTTTTTTCTAATTTCTCGTTGTAGATAGAGATAGGTCGCAATTATATTTTTTGTTTCTCTTTATATCAGCTTCAATACAAAAAAAAAGTTTTTGAAAATTGGATGATAATGAACAAAGTTATACCCATCCGAAGGGGACAGACTCCATTTCGCCAAAAATCATAAAACAGTCTGTGGTTCCCACAGATATGCGTATGGGCCGCTAGTATTTTGTAGTTTTTTTAGTAAGCCTGCGCGCTATTATTTAAAACACATTTCATTCAAATCCCCGTGTTAAGGTTGGGAGCCTTCCCTTGTCAGAGCATAATATAATTCAGAACTTCATCTCATGGTCTCGAAATATCTTGTCATCTCTACATTCTCTTTTCTTTTCCAATAAAATTTCGGTTCTTTCAATTCTTTCATCTTTGGATTAATATTAATATTTCTTATTTTCAGAGTGAATGGGTGGATAGATTCATATGTTGCTAAACGAAAATAGAGCAAGAGGAGAAAATAAGGGATTTAACGAGGAAAAACGGAGAAGAGACTCACAAATGTGAATGATGCGGAATACTTGTAGGCATACGTTTTTTTAGAAATTAGTAAAAGTTGCTAATAAGGAGGAAATCAGAAACTAATAATTCAATTTATTGGATAAGTAACAACTTATCATTTTCTAACATGTTCCTACCGCAATATCTTCACACCGAAAATACCGCTTCTAAAAAATCTCGACCACGGCAGGACTCGAACCTGCAATCGCCAGATTAGGAGTCTGGTGCCTTATCCATTGGGCCACGCGGCCATGAATTCTACCAGACATTTATTCGAAGACATAGAACAAAGAAGCTAAAGGATGAGGATCTAATGGAAAAAAAGAGAAGCAATGAAATCCTTGTTTTAGAGTGCATATGTATAATTAAATATGTCCTCGGCCGACTCTCTTGATGAAGGCGAAAAATTAAAATGTTATTTTCGAAAATCTGCATGAAGGAGACAGCAACAAATTTAAACTGCAGTAAATTAGAATGTGAAATTCATGGTAGTGAAACTCATATGTGAAAAAAGTTTCGACCACGGCAGGATTCGAACCTGCAATCCCCAGATTCGAAGTCTGGTGCCTTATCCATTGGGCCACGCGGCCATATAAGAGACGTGTGATTTCAAAATTTTTTTTTCTTGAAAGTTTTAAAAAGAAATTTCAATTTTTCTGTAAAGTACATAGTTGTTCCTGGGATAACTTTGTACCAAAGAGAAAAACAACGTGATTTGTTACAAATTTGTTACAAATCACGTTGTTTTTCTCTTTGGTACAAAGTTATCCCAGGAACAACTATGTACTGTACAGAAAAATTGAAATTTCTTTTTAAAACTTTCAAGAAAAAAAAATTTTGAAATCACACGTCTCTTATATATTCTTGTGAATATTAATCTGTAGACATGATGCATATATTCAAGAGAAGGCGCTTTTCGGAAGCAGGAAAGCAGGTGTTAAAAAAAAGAAGCAGGTGTTTAAAAGAAAATAAAGAAAGGGGGGAAGCAAATTTTTGGTTTTTGGTGGAATAATTTCGGTGTCGGTAAAAACGAAACGAACGTTTTATCGACACGCAAATAAGTGGACGGAGAATTCTGACTTGGATTTTAAAAAATTAAATGGATTTTCGAACTTCTAAATGCTACGTTCCAATGTAGACGTTAAAAAAGCGAAAAAAAATCTAAAAGATTTCGACCACGGCAGGACTCGAACCTGCAATCCCCAGATCCGAAGTCTGGTGCCTTATCCATTAGGCCACGCGGCCACACTCACCCTTCCTCCAAATGGCATTGAAAAGCGACGAAAAAGAAGAGAGAGGAGAGGAGTTGGTGGCCGGAGAACCAACAAGTAAACAAACAGACACGTGGACTAGAAAGAAGAAGAAATGAGGGTGAGAAAGCAATGAAAACAACGCTTACTTGAAAAACATTGAAAATTAATAAGTTTAGTGAAAAATTTAATATAATTGATCTCTCGGTTTACAAATTGTGATACAATAATTTCATCATCCACTCTTTTACTGCCTTTTTTTAAATCAAATAAGCAAAACAAACTGTGTTTTTTGAATGCATTCTATTTATTTTCCTGGTAGCTTTTGCTATAAAACGATTCCCTGCGGGTACCTCTTATTCTTATCTATTGTCAAATTTGCCATCTTTAACCAAACTTATCCGTAAATTAGTTTTATTCTCCTTCTGTTTTGTTTTTTGGGTCTGAAGCAACAAACCATGTACATCAACGGAAATATCTGTGATAAAACATACCCAAAGAGCTGACCAACGTATGCAAATTTGAAAACCTCATGCAATTGATGTTTTTATTTCCTGGATGCTCCCCCAGTTTCTTTTATTTTCTTGTTTCCCGGTTCATTCTTATCGTAGTCGCGTGCAAACACAATGATGCACAGACGGTGACGCAACGAACATCACATCATGTGATTGGCAAATCGATTCCTGAGAATGGTGACGTGGCAAATGGATATTTTTTCGGTACCAAATCTTGAGAACGTCTATTCAATCCGTCGACGACTGTCTTGTTGTATTCACTTTAAGTTGTGTAAGTTGTTTGAAACATTTTTTAAAAATCCTTCAACATTTTCAGATATAGTGTCCCACATCATTAGTACTACAATGAAGCCTCTCAGGTGCCATTTTTTCAATTTATTGATTGACGGTTAGTACATTTGCCCGGACAAGACGGTACTCTCCGCAAACGATTTTAAATTTCAGATGATCACCAGACGTGTAGAAATCCTCGAAGAAACCAAAATTCACAATTACCATATTTCTTCAATTTGTTGATTCAATTTGTTGATTGACGGTTAGTACATTTGCCCGGACGGCACGAAATATACTAAGAACCCGTTAATTCACTATGAACCTGTTAATTCACTTTGAACCCGCTAATTCACTATGAACCCTTTTATTCACTTTGAACCCGTTAATTCACTGTGAACCTGTTAATTCTCTATGAACCCGTTAAATCATACAGAGCCGAACTTTGGAACGTTTCGATAAACTTGGAATCCAGTCTGGATCTTGTGCACAGTGAATCCCTGAACATTTTCGATATTGTTCGAATCAGGAAAACCGGCTTTTCAGACCTGTACAGGGACCCCTAGACAATCCATCCACCCGATTGCGCTGAAAATCAGCAATAACAGGCTTAGGAACGTATGATTTTAAAATATGATGTGAGTTTCGATGTAAAATGTGAGTACACAATGTCTCAAACAGTTTGTGCACTAGGCGCTTTAAATTGATTACGTGGAGACCAAATTTGACACTTTCAGGCAGGTCAAAATAGCATAATACTGTCAGGGAGGAAGTAAGGTGCCCTTTCCTTATCTCCCTGAACATGTATTTTATGATGTGTAAGTACATAAAGACTGAGTTCTGGCCAGAAATGCTATATTGAGAATCCGGTATTCCGAGACGACTGCCTAGAGGCAGCCGCTCGGGACCAGTGTACATCACATCGAATGAATAGAAAAGATGAAAAGCCGGCAGTTGGCTGCATGGGGAATTAAGAGGGGCCACATGGATAATAAATCACTGTGCGTCCAGAGTGAAATTTAAAGTAGGATTACAGTCATTTTTTATTTGTACTCAAATGATCGTCCCAATTCCGTTATTTACGAAAATAGCAATATTTTTGCACAAAAATTCGTTAAAACTCGAGAAAATCGATTTTCAAAACGCCAACTTACATTTTTTCTAACCTATTTCAATGAATGTGGAATTTTCCGCTGATTCGAATGCACCTAATATCGCTGCTCAAAACGCTCTAGAAACATTTTTATGAACAAAATTGCACATTGTCGCGCCGCCCGCTGCCGACTCAAATCTGCTGTCGCGCTCGCCGCTGCCTCGGCAGCGGGCGGCGCGACAATTGAAAATTGGTTGATAAAAATGTTTATATTGCGTTTTGAGCAGCGATATTAGGTACATTCGAATCAGAAAAAAATTCTGCATTCATTGAAATCGGTTAGAAAAAATGTAAGTTGGCGTTTTGAAAATCGATTTTCTCGAGTTTTAACGATTTTTGTGCAAAAATATTGTTATTTTCGTAAACACTGGAATTGGGACGATCATTTGAGAAAATAAAAAAAATGACTGTAATCCTACTTTAAACCAAGAAGAGGACTATGACGGGTAATCATATTGCCTCGTCACAATACCAATATCAGTTTCATTCAAATCCGTTGACTAGAAAAAAAAGTTACGGTCATTCACACATTCCCAGGAGTGGCGACCGATACCTTACACACCCCCACATTGTCTCGCCCACATTGTCTCACACCCCCACATTGTCTCACACCCCCACATTGTCTCACACCCCCACATTGTCTCACTGCCATCAACACAAACAGCGGCGAGCGACACATCACACACCTCCACACTGTCTCGCTCGTCACTATCACGCATACCCAGCAGTGGCGAGCGATACATCACACACCTCCACACTGTCTCGCTCGTCACTATCACGCATACCCAGCAGTGGCGACCGACACATCACACACCTCCGCACTGTCTCGCTCACCGCTACCATACACACACAGACAGCGGTGGCTGACACCTCACACACCTATCACACACAAAAAAAGTGCCCTCCCGAGACAGCGGAAAAACACGTTCAAAGTGCCTCCCCGCGACAGCAGTGTGCGCGCAGCTGTCGCGCTCGTCGCTGTCGGTGTTGAAAATTGCGTGTTCACAGAGCGATATGTAAGGGGGCCCACTACCCAAATTGGGAGACCTATATATGTCTGGAGGGTGAGAGTCGTGCTGAGTGTGTGTGTGTGTGTGTGTCAGCGGTCGTGTTGGCTAGTCGGTGTCCTAAGGCGAGCTCAGAGAGGACGGAAACCTCTCGTAGAGCAATAGGCAAGCTTGCTAGATCTTGACTTTCAGTACGAGTAGTAAGTGGTGTTAGAAAAGCTAACACAGGGATAACTGGCTTAATACTTCGATGTCGGAGCTTCCTATCATTGCGAAGCAGAATTCAGCGTTGGATTAATATATAACGTGAGCTGGGTTTAGACCGTCGTGAGATTACTGTTGACTTTTTATTGCGAAAGTAATCCTGCTTAGTACGAGAGGAACAGCGGGTTCAAACATTTGGTTTTTTGCTTCCTGGCGACGGGGATGTCTATTTCGTGGCAACACGAGAGCTTATGCCCTATGTATGGCCTTGGCGTCGTAGTGAACTCTGCGACGCTTGCCAACGCCAGATCACTCTGGTTCAATGTCGGGGCGCTTCACTTGCATACGTCTTGGTCTCTTGGTCAATGTGTTGTATTCAGTAGAGCAGTCTTTTCATACTGCGATCTGTTGAGACTATCCTTTGATTGAGTCTTTTGTTAGCTGTACCCGAAAAAAAATTCCAGCGGGACTCAACTTTTATATGAAATTTTTTTAACATGCAATTTTTTTCTTTTCATAAGCCTTAAAACACTGTCTCGCTCACCACTACACACATTTACCACAAACAAAAAAAGTCTATCGCGCTGGCCGCTGGCGGTTTTTTCGGGAAGACTATCTCATACTCAACAGTGGATAAGTTTCGCGCCTGCTGCCTTCCTTGGACGTGGTAGCCGTTTCTAAGGCTCCCTCTCCGGAGTCGAACCCTTATTCTCCGTTACCCGTAACAACCATGGTAGTCCAATAAACTACCATCTAGTTGAAAGGGCAGACACCCTTTTCGGATAAAGTCAGTCGAAACTGACAATAAACTGCTTTATTCAGAGTCAACAAACAACGTCCGAAAACGTTTGGTCTGTTCTAATAATTGCACCCCGCCTTACGTTGGGGTTTAGATACATGTATTAGCTCCAGTATTTCCGCAGTTATCCATATTAGAATTCCGAATAAGGTGATATCTGCTCTAATGAGCCGTACGCAATTTCATTGATGAATCAAAGCATGCATGGCTTAATCTTTTACTTGAGCATATCGCGCTGACAGAATCAATCAGGTATTACGCAAACTAGAAGTCTAGCGAAAAATTACTGCCATCACTAGTATTCCGAAACAATTCAAACGACAAAGCCCTCAAATTGAAACTTCCTGACTAGTGGTCGACAAGTCTTATTCTCGTAAACGTGTCCCACACAACAACGACCGATACCTGCAATAACATTAGATTTGTACAGAAGAGATGCAGTTATTATGAAAACAAATCACATACATCGGTAAGCGAAACGCCTCGACGTTTCGACATACACAACTTAAGCGACTCGCTGCTACAGCACAAGACCCGAGAAATATCATCGAGCACAAGCGCTGTTGCGATTCATATAGGAACCACAAAGTCCGTCAACTCAAACCGACACGATTGCAAATGCATACAGCAGCCGCAGCCACCACATATACACTCGCCACCGACCAGCCGACACGACCGCTGAGACACACACTCAGCACGACTCTCACCCTCCTGACATATATAAGTCTCTCAATTTGTGTAGTGCACCCCCTTACATATCGCTCTATGAACACGCACTTTTCAACACCGCCAGCGGCCAGCGCGATAGACTTTTTTTGTTTGTGGTAAATGTGTGTAGTGGTGAGCGAGACAGTGTTTTAAGGCTTATGAAAAGAAAAAAATTGCATGTTAAAAAAATTTCATATAAAAGTTGAGTCCCGCTGGAAATTTTTTTTTCGGGTACAGCTAACAAAAGACTCAATCAAAGGATAGTCTCAACAGATCGCAGTATAAAAAGACTGCTCTACTGAATACAACACCTTGACCAAGAGACCAAGTCGTATGCAAGTGATTTAGCGCCCCGACATTGAACCAGAGTGATCTGGCGTTGGCAAGCGTCGCAGAGTTCACTACGACGCCAAGGCCATACATAGGGCATAAGCTCTCGTGTTGCCACGAGATAGAGATGCCTCCCGACACCGGGAAGCAAGAAATTTTCGCCTTGACAAGGCGAGATTCTAACTTAGAGGCGTTCAGTTATAATCTCTCAAATGGTAGCTTCAGACCATTGATCTGTCGATCAAGTCTATGAACCAAATGTTTGAACCCGCTGTTCCTCTCGTACTAAGCAGGATTACTTTCGCAATAACAAGTCAACAGTAGGGTAAAACTAACCTGTCTCACGACGGTCTAAACCCAGCTCACGTTCCCTATTAGTGGGTGAACAATCCAACGCTTGGCGAATTCTGCTTCGCAATGATAGGAAGAGCCGACATCGAAGGATCAAAAAGCAACGTCGCTATGGACGCTTGGCTGCCACAAGCCAGTTATCCCTGTGGTAACTTTTCTGACACCTCTTACCTGAAACAATCAGGATTAAAAGGATCGATAGGCCACGCTTTCGCGGTCTGTACTCGTACTGAAAGTCAAGATCAAGCAAGCTTTTGCCCTTTTGCTCTACGAGAGGTTTCCGTCCTCTCTGAGCTCGCCTTAGGACACCTACGTTACGATTTGATAGATGTACCGCCCCAGTCAAACTCCCCGCTTGACACTGTCTTCGAGGAGAGTCACGGTGCCATAAAATGGCTCCGCTTAATGCTTCGAAAAGAGGCCGTGAAGCCAATTCTCTTTCAACCGAATAAGTAAAGAGTCGATGAAAGTGGTGGTATTTCACTGTCGACCGAAGTCTCCCACCTATGCTACACCTCTCATGACTCTTCACAATGTCAAACTAGAGTCAAGCTCAACAGGGTCTTCTTTCCCCGCTATTTTTGCCAAGCCCGTTCCCTTGGCTGTGGTTTCGCTAGAGAGTAGTTAGGGACAGTAGGAATCTCGTTAATCCATTCATGCGCGTCAACAATTAAATGACGAGGCATTTGGCTACCTTAAGAGAGTCATAGTTACTCCCGCCGTTTACCCGCGCTTACTCGAATTACTACGATTTAACATTCAGAGCACTGGGCAGAAATCAGTGACAGTCAACGTCCGCAAGGACCATCTGTCACCTCTGTTTTAATTAGACAGTCGGATTCCCTGAGTCCGTACCGGTTCCAGTACGGTTGTTTAGATGAGCGATCAGGATACTAGGACCGAGGTCCAAGCACACACCAGAAAGCGTCCACAAGCAAGCACTATCACTAGTCCGCCATCAGCCCGAAAGCATCAAGCAGACAGAATAGCGCCGGACAAGCATCAACCAACTGGCCAATCGTTCCAACCACTGGAGCCAATCCTTTTCCCGAAGTTACGGATCTAGTTTGCCGACTTCCCTTACCTACATTATTCTATCGACTAGAGGCTGTTCACCTTGGAGACCTAATGCGGATATCGGTACGATTGAGTGCAAATTAATAGCCTCCCTTGGTGTTTTAAGGGCCGTTCAAAGAGCACGAGACACCACAGAAACCGCGGTGCTTTTCGGAAACAACGTCCCCATCTCTGGCTGAACCAATTCCAGGGAGTCCGTTCCTTAACTAGAGAAGAAAACTCTAGCTCGGTCTTTGAGCGACTAACCAAGTTCGAATGCGTTACCGCGCTTGTGCTCCGAAGAACACAATCTTTGCATCTCAGTTAGGGAATATTAACCCTATTCCCTTTCGACAAACGGGGACCAAAAGCAAGCTTTTCGCCACCGATGATACAAGGCGTTCGCCAGTACCTTAGGATCGACTGACCCACATCCAACTACTGTTCACGTGGAACCCTTCTCCACTTCAGTCTTCAAGGATCGAACTTGAATATTTGCTACTACCATTACGATCTGCACTGACGGAAGCTCCAGCCGAGCCCACGCTCATAGCCTTCAACGCAACCGCCACGACCTTCCTACTCGTTACGACCTGGCGCTAGACAACGCACATGTCGCAACGGCGGAGTATAGGTCTCTCGCTTAAGCGCCATCCATTTTCAGGGCTAGTTGATTCGGCAGGTGAGTTGTTACACACTCCTTAGCGGATACCGACTTCCATGGCCACCGTCCTGCTGTCAATATCAACCAACACCTTTTATGGGGTCTCATGAGCGAGAAGTTAGGCACCTTAACTCCACGTTTGGTTCATCCCACAGCGCCAGTTCTGCTTACCAAAAATGGCCCACTTGGACCTCGCATTCACGTTGACAGTTCACTAAAGAAACTGCAACTTCATATCCATTGAAAGTTTGAGAATAGGTTGAGGGCATTACGCCCCCAAGGCCTCTAATCATTAGCTTTACCGAATATAACTGCCAGAGATCCAGCTATCCTGAGGGAAACTTCGGAAGGAACCAGCTACTAGATGGTTCGATTAGTCTTTCGCCCCTATACCCAAGTCTATCGATCGATTTGCACGTCAGAACCGATACGGACTTCCACCAGAGTTTCCTCTGGCTTCATCCTGCTCAGGCATAGTTCACCATCTTTCGGGTCGTTTGCCAACTGCTCAACCTCTGCACAGTCACAAGTGACACGCACAGGGCCGTGGTGCGCAACACTCCGAAGAGCGCAGATCCCACGTCGGCCAATTCAAGACTGACCTTCACTTTCATTTCGCCGCAAGGTTTTACCACCCTTTGACTCGCAGTAGACAAGCACTCCGCAATCCGTGTTTCAAGACGGGTCGGAAACGTCGTCGACTTTCACACCGACGTCACACACACTAGCGTAACTAAACGCTAGCCACCACGAACCAACGACCGACAACAAGACACCGACTCTTGCGAGCTGGGCAACACTGTCGGGCCAGAACGAGCAGCCAACGCCGTCGGCGCAGCATAGGAAACGACATCCGGTAACGATCACAACTAAGCGACCAGTTACCAAACTTGTCTCCAAGCAACATCAACTGTCTCCGGTTCCACTCCAGCGATTTCACGTTCTCTTGAACTCTCTCTTCAAAGTCCTTTGCAACTTTCCCTCACGGTACTTGTTCGCTATCGCAATCGAGTCGATATTTAGCCTTAGATGAAGTTTATCACCCACTTTAGGCTGCACTTTCAAGCAACCCGACTCCAAGGAGCAGCCGAACCAACAGTGCCGCAATCCAGGACGGGACTCGCACCCTCTCTGGCTTATGGCCTCAATCGTAAGGACTTCGGACTCACGACACTGCTGGAAGACTACACCTATACGTCACATGTCGTAGCAGCCAAAGACTGAACGATTCGACGCTGGGCTCTTCCCGTTTCACTCGCCGTTACTAAGGGAATCCTGTTTAGTTTCTTTTCCTCCGCTAAATGATATGCTTAAGTTCAGCGGGTAATCACGACTGAGTTCAGGTTGAGAATAGCAAGACACGCACCGTTATGGCTAGAGCCGCGAGAAGCAGCAACTAGATCAAAATGAATCCCAGTATTCAGATGTAAAGAGCGACGAGCCTGTCTGACATACACCAAGATCAACACATCAGTAGACACGTTATGATACACGTCTTGATGGTAACCCAGCAAGTCAAGTTGGACGCCATTTGGCAGCTCCCTTACACACTGATATAAGAGTAGCGCGTCACATTACGAGTCGACTTACGTCGGGTTTCGACTTGTGATGCTTCGGATACTAGAACGAGATCAAGTCTCTGGTTAGAGAGACCTAATGTCATTCGACAAGCCTAGACCGCAATCAAGCAACATTGGCAGTTAGATAAACAACCCTGAACCAGACGTACCGACTGGAGACCCAGTCGGTGCTATGCGTTCGAAATTTCACCACTCTAAGCGTCTGCAATTCGTGGTAAGTAACGCAGCAAGCTGCGTTCTTCATCGATACTCGATGCAACCGATCCATCGCTGAAGCTAGTACGTATTATCGAGATCTAGAAAGAACTCAACAAAAGATCTCTCTCCGAGAAGAGGATGCTTTTGAAACTAATCCAATCAGAAAAAGTTGTGCTTAGGGTTTGGCGCTGTCGTCCATTCCGAAGAGAGAACGACAATCATTAAGACTATCGGCAACGACCTAAATCTTGCCGCATATAGCCACCGATCCACACAAGCACGGGGGTTTTTGTGTCGAGACGCAACACGACACCAAAAACTGGTGCACGCATCGCATTAAGTCAAGACGATACTGATTTTGGCAAGTAGCCATCACGTTCCGAAACGAACAGCCATCAGTAACGTCCATTAAGCGACATCTCAACTGGAACGTTGACGTGGTCGAGACGCGCTTCTTTCGAAGCACACCTCTAAAGGTTGTGGAAAATCACGTGCTCATTCGAGACGGCGATGATCCAGCTGCAGGTTCACCTACAGCTACCTTGTTACGACTTTTACCCGGTTCAAACCAATGCGATAAAAATGATTTCCGCAACAACGAAGTCGTGAAACCTCGAAGCGACAGTCCTCACTCTTCTCGAATCAGTTCAGTCCCGGATAGCGACGGGCGGTGTGTACAAAGGGCAGGGACGTAATCAACGTGAGCTGATGACTCACACTTACTAGGCATTCCTCGTTTAAGGGCAATAATTACAATACCCTATCCCGGACATGGAAGAATTTCAACGGTTTACCGATACCTTTCGGCATAGGAAAAACCCGCTGACTCCACCAGTGTAGCACGCGTGCAGCCCCGGACATCTAAGGGCATCACAGACCTGTTATCGCTCAATCTCGTGCGGCTAAACACCGCTTATCCCTCTAAGAAGTTATACGAACCCGAAGATTCGCCAACTATTTAGCAGGCTAGAGTCTCGCTCGTTATCGGAATAAACCAGACAAATCACTCCACCAACTAAGAACGGCCATGCACCACCAACCACCAAATCGAGAAAGAGCTTTCAATCTGTCAGTCCTAATGGTGTCCGGACCGGGTGAGTTTTCCCGTGTTGAGTCAAATTAAGCCGCAAGCTCCACGCCTTGTGGTGCCCTTCCGTCAATTTCTTTAAGTTTCAGCTTTGCAACCATACTACACCCGGAACCGAAAGACTTTCGTTTCCGGATAGCTCCTCGGCAGGGCAAAAACCCTCCGAATCGCGAGATGGCATCGTTTACGGTCAGAACTAGGGCGGTATCTAATCGCCTTCGAACCTCTGACTTTCGTTCTTGATTAATGAAGACATTCTTGGCAAATGCTTTCGCTGTTGGGCGTCTCACTACGGTCCACGAATTTCACCTCTCGCGTAATGATACGAATGCCCCCGGTTTGTCCCTCTTAACCATTAAATCAGTTCTAGAACCAACAAAAAGAACCGAAGTCCTGTTTCATTATTCCATGATGAGCTATTCAAGCAAGCGCTTGTATTGAGCACTCTGATTTATTCAAGGTAAACCTGCTGGCAGTTGAAGGGCGAACCCAACCTCAAACCAGCAAATTAGAAGTCACGACTACAGTTGACGCAAATTGCGAACTGCAGCACGTAACCTAGATCCAACTACGAGCTTTTTAACCGCAGCAATAACGAGATACACTAGGAGAGCTGGAATTACCGCGGCTGCTGGCACCAGACTTGCCCTCTCCTTGCTACTCGAAGAATCATTTGTATTCAACTCATTGAAATAACTCATCCAAAAGGATGAGTCTTTATATTTTTAGTCACTATCTCATACTCAACAGTGGATAAGTTTCGCGCCTGCTGCCTTCCTTGGACGTGGTAGCCGTTTCTAAGGCTCCCTCTCCGGAGTCGAACCCTTATTCTCCGTTACCCGTAACAACCATGGTAGTCCAATAAACTACCATCTAGTTGAAAGGGCAGACACCCTTTTCGGATAAAGTCAGTCGAAACTGACAATAAACTGCTTTATTCAGAGTCAACAAACAACGTCCGAAAACGTTTGGTCTGTTCTAATAATTGCACCCCGCCTTACGTTGGGGTTTAGATACATGTATTAGCTCCAGTATTTCCGCAGTTATCCATATTAGAATTCCGAATAAGGTGATATCTGCTCTAATGAGCCGTACGCAATTTCATTGATGAATCAAAGCATGCATGGCTTAATCTTTTACTTGAGCATATCGCGCTGACAGAATCAATCAGGTATTACGCAAACTAGAAGTCTAGCGAAAAATTACTGCCATCACTAGTATTCCGAAACAATTCAAACGACAAAGCCCTCAAATTGAAACTTCCTGACTAGTGGTCGACAAGTCTTATTCTCGTAAACGTGTCCCACACAACAACGACCGATACCTGCAATAACATTAGATTTGTACAGAAGAGATGCAGTTATTATGAAAACAAATCACATACATCGGTAAGCGAAACGCCTCGACGTTTCGACATACACAACTTAAGCGACTCGCTGCTACAGCACAAGACCCGAGAAATATCATCGAGCACAAGCGCTGTTGCGATTCATATAGGAACCACAAAGTCCGTCAACTCAAACCGACACGATTGCAAATGCATACAGCAGCCGCAGCCACCACATATACACTCGCCACCGACCAGCCGACACGACCGCTGAGACACACACTCAGCACGACTCTCACCCTCCTGACATATATAAGTCTCTCAATTTGTGTAGTGCACCCCCTTACATATCGCTCTATGAACACGCACTTTTCAACACCGCCAGCGGCCAGCGCGATAGACTTTTTTTGTTTGTGGTAAATGTGTGTAGTGGTGAGCGAGACAGTGTTTTAAGGCTTATGAAAAGAAAAAAATTGCATGTTAAAAAAATTTCATATAAAAGTTGAGTCCCGCTGGAAATTTTTTTTTCGGGTACAGCTAACAAAAGACTCAATCAAAGGATAGTCTCAACAGATCGCAGTATAAAAAGACTGCTCTACTGAATACAACACCTTGACCAAGAGACCAAGTCGTATGCAAGTGATTTAGCGCCCCGACATTGAACCAGAGTGATCTGGCGTTGGCAAGCGTCGCAGAGTTCACTACGACGCCAAGGCCATACATAGGGCATAAGCTCTCGTGTTGCCACGAGATAGAGATGCCTCCCGACACCGGGAAGCAAGAAATTTTCGCCTTGACAAGGCGAGATTCTAACTTAGAGGCGTTCAGTTATAATCTCTCAAATGGTAGCTTCAGACCATTGATCTGTCGATCAAGTCTATGAACCAAATGTTTGAACCCGCTGTTCCTCTCGTACTAAGCAGGATTACTTTCGCAATAACAAGTCAACAGTAGGGTAAAACTAACCTGTCTCACGACGGTCTAAACCCAGCTCACGTTCCCTATTAGTGGGTGAACAATCCAACGCTTGGCGAATTCTGCTTCGCAATGATAGGAAGAGCCGACATCGAAGGATCAAAAAGCAACGTCGCTATGGACGCTTGGCTGCCACAAGCCAGTTATCCCTGTGGTAACTTTTCTGACACCTCTTACCTGAAACAATCAGGATTAAAAGGATCGATAGGCCACGCTTTCGCGGTCTGTACTCGTACTGAAAGTCAAGATCAAGCAAGCTTTTGCCCTTTTGCTCTACGAGAGGTTTCCGTCCTCTCTGAGCTCGCCTTAGGACACCTACGTTACGATTTGATAGATGTACCGCCCCAGTCAAACTCCCCGCTTGACACTGTCTTCGAGGAGAGTCACGGTGCCATAAAATGGCTCCGCTTAATGCTTCGAAAAGAGGCCGTGAAGCCAATTCTCTTTCAACCGAATAAGTAAAGAGTCGATGAAAGTGGTGGTATTTCACTGTCGACCGAAGTCTCCCACCTATGCTACACCTCTCATGACTCTTCACAATGTCAAACTAGAGTCAAGCTCAACAGGGTCTTCTTTCCCCGCTATTTTTGCCAAGCCCGTTCCCTTGGCTGTGGTTTCGCTAGAGAGTAGTTAGGGACAGTAGGAATCTCGTTAATCCATTCATGCGCGTCAATTTGCGATTGTTCGGGGTAACTGCGACCTCTTACTTGAGTAGCCGTCTGCTTTTCAGCGATCGCAGGTAGTTGTGGTATAGCATGTTAGCATTACCCGAATGGAACGTGACACTTAGAAGCGGGCATGTGTCGGACGTCTGCCACCAACAACTCTCCGGCTAGTAGCTTTCCAGACGTGGGGAACCTAAGTTGCCCACGCTTTCTTCCACTGTATCTGCCTTACTCCTTCTGAGGCTGGCTGGGCCTATTTGACTCACCGCCCACCGGGTTTGGAGGTAGCCGTCATTTCCACCCGTCACCTCGCGCCCACCTTGAGCTCATCCCGCCGTCATTGAGGTGGTGCTACGTGCGCTCCTAGAGTTCACTTCTGGCATGCACCCCTCTCTTGCAGTCGTCATGGTGGTTACTACCGATGCTGCAACCTTAACGCATCGAAACCTGTAGGCGAATCCAGGTATCCGGCTGCAGTGTCGGAGCTATGCTTCTGGTCTAAGATAGCGGTCCTTACGGGAGATGCTTCCCTTCTCGGTTCTCGCTATTTTGGTGCCTGGTTCCGGTACCCCTACGTTTGGGATTGGAGTTAGGCTTCGGTGCGTTCAGGAAGTCCTTTCGTCGGCCAGACAGGGCCTACCAGCAACGTAGCTAGCGTTGTTGTCAGACTGTCCTTGCGGCCTAGTAGGACCCTTTCTTGCTATTCGTCCTGAACGTGGTCACCAGAGACAGTGTCTTTGGTTTGCGGTTTCCGGCTAGTTCCAGCGGATCCTTCGCTGTCCCTACCATATGTCTCGTCTCGACGGGGGGGAGCTAATGACCTTCGTATGCGGTTCCTCACCTTACCGATGTCGGACGCCAAATTTGCCGTGCATCTACCCTGGCTACTTTGTTGCGGCTGTGGGGGTAGGTTCCATAGGATCCACAGGTGTTGTTAGCTCGGTTAGTGACCTCCGGACGGCCGTGGACGCACGCGTCGGCGAGCCGACTGTGAACCCGACGACCGCCTTCCGCACACTGTATTCGCGCCGGCGCCACCCTTGTCGCAACCCTCTGAGCGGCTCCGAGGAGTCCTTGGGTGTATCAATGGGATCAGAGGCGGCAGTGTGGTCCCCGTGAGGCTTTCCAAAATCTGTACTTGTCTCCGGGGCACCGTAAGATTGGTTCAGCTAGCATCAGCGGAACTATGAGGGTGAAGGGCGCCGAACTCTTTACTCTCGTCCCCTGCTTCAAATCATTCCCTTTTTACTAAGCGTGCCATCTCCCCGCGGTTAGGTATCCGACACCCCTTTCATCGGGAATGATTATCCACAGGTTATTTACTCACGGACGTTCGTGGAAGGTTAGCCACGACGGTTTTTGGATTTGGTTTGGCCCCCAGTCGGGCTGCAGCATCTGTAGACCTCGGTGGTTATTCCGCCTAGTGCCTTACGGGGCTAGGCCGCCTTTGAGTTCAGCAGGTACTGTTCCCCGCGTGGTAGCGTTCGCGGTGTGAGGTATCACTCTATTAGCTCATTATCTCTGTTTACCCGATATTGGCATCGAGCCGCCCGATCTGTCAAACAATTGTCGATCTACGTGAGATTTTTTGGACCAGTTAGCACGACCCGTTCCTCGCCAACACTAAACGTGAGGGGGCCGATCCAGTGAGGAACCATTCATGCGCGTCAACAATTAAATGACGAGGCATTTGGCTACCTTAAGAGAGTCATAGTTACTCCCGCCGTTTACCCGCGCTTACTCGAATTACTACGATTTAACATTCAGAGCACTGGGCAGAAATCAGTGACAGTCAACGTCCGCAAGGACCATCTGTCACCTCTGTTTTAATTAGACAGTCGGATTCCCTGAGTCCGTACCGGTTCCAGTACGGTTGTTTAGATGAGCGATCAGGATACTAGGACCGAGGTCCAAGCACACACCAGAAAGCGTCCACAAGCAAGCACTATCACTAGTCCGCCATCAGCCCGAAAGCATCAAGCAGACAGAATAGCGCCGGACAAGCATCAACCAACTGGCCAATCGTTCCAACCACTGGAGCCAATCCTTTTCCCGAAGTTACGGATCTAGTTTGCCGACTTCCCTTACCTACATTATTCTATCGACTAGAGGCTGTTCACCTTGGAGACCTAATGCGGATATCGGTACGATTGAGTGCAAATTAATAGCCTCCCTTGGTGTTTTAAGGGCCGTTCAAAGAGCACGAGACACCACAGAAACCGCGGTGCTTTTCGGAAACAACGTCCCCATCTCTGGCTGAACCAATTCCAGGGAGTCCGTTCCTTAACTAGAGAAGAAAACTCTAGCTCGGTCTTTGAGCGACTAACCAAGTTCGAATGCGTTACCGCGCTTGTGCTCCGAAGAACACAATCTTTGCATCTCAGTTAGGGAATATTAACCCTATTCCCTTTCGACAAACGGGGACCAAAAGCAAGCTTTTCGCCACCGATGATACAAGGCGTTCGCCAGTACCTTAGGATCGACTGACCCACATCCAACTACTGTTCACGTGGAACCCTTCTCCACTTCAGTCTTCAAGGATCGAACTTGAATATTTGCTACTACCATTACGATCTGCACTGACGGAAGCTCCAGCCGAGCCCACGCTCATAGCCTTCAACGCAACCGCCACGACCTTCCTACTCGTTACGACCTGGCGCTAGACAACGCACATGTCGCAACGGCGGAGTATAGGTCTCTCGCTTAAGCGCCATCCATTTTCAGGGCTAGTTGATTCGGCAGGTGAGTTGTTACACACTCCTTAGCGGATACCGACTTCCATGGCCACCGTCCTGCTGTCAATATCAACCAACACCTTTTATGGGGTCTCATGAGCGAGAAGTTAGGCACCTTAACTCCACGTTTGGTTCATCCCACAGCGCCAGTTCTGCTTACCAAAAATGGCCCACTTGGACCTCGCATTCACGTTGACAGTTCACTAAAGAAACTGCAACTTCATATCCATTGAAAGTTTGAGAATAGGTTGAGGGCATTACGCCCCCAAGGCCTCTAATCATTAGCTTTACCGAATATAACTGCCAGAGATCCAGCTATCCTGAGGGAAACTTCGGAAGGAACCAGCTACTAGATGGTTCGATTAGTCTTTCGCCCCTATACCCAAGTCTATCGATCGATTTGCACGTCAGAACCGATACGGACTTCCACCAGAGTTTCCTCTGGCTTCATCCTGCTCAGGCATAGTTCACCATCTTTCGGGTCGTTTGCCAACTGCTCAACCTCTGCACAGTCACAAGTGACACGCACAGGGCCGTGGTGCGCAACACTCCGAAGAGCGCAGATCCCACGTCGGCCAATTCAAGACTGACCTTCACTTTCATTTCGCCGCAAGGTTTTACCACCCTTTGACTCGCAGTAGACAAGCACTCCGCAATCCGTGTTTCAAGACGGGTCGGAAACGTCGTCGACTTTCACACCGACGTCACACACACTAGCGTAACTAAACGCTAGCCACCACGAACCAACGACCGACAACAAGACACCGACTCTTGCGAGCTGGGCAACACTGTCGGGCCAGAACGAGCAGCCAACGCCGTCGGCGCAGCATAGGAAACGACATCCGGTAACGATCACAACTAAGCGACCAGTTACCAAACTTGTCTCCAAGCAACATCAACTGTCTCCGGTTCCACTCCAGCGATTTCACGTTCTCTTGAACTCTCTCTTCAAAGTCCTTTGCAACTTTCCCTCACGGTACTTGTTCGCTATCGCAATCGAGTCGATATTTAGCCTTAGATGAAGTTTATCACCCACTTTAGGCTGCACTTTCAAGCAACCCGACTCCAAGGAGCAGCCGAACCAACAGTGCCGCAATCCAGGACGGGACTCGCACCCTCTCTGGCTTATGGCCTCAATCGTAAGGACTTCGGACTCACGACACTGCTGGAAGACTACACCTATACGTCACATGTCGTAGCAGCCAAAGACTGAACGATTCGACGCTGGGCTCTTCCCGTTTCACTCGCCGTTACTAAGGGAATCCTGTTTAGTTTCTTTTCCTCCGCTAAATGATATGCTTAAGTTCAGCGGGTAATCACGACTGAGTTCAGGTTGAGAATAGCAAGACACGCACCGTTATGGCTAGAGCCGCGAGAAGCAGCAACTAGATCAAAATGAATCCCAGTATTCAGATGTAAAGAGCGACGAGCCTGTCTGACATACACCAAGATCAACACATCAGTAGACACGTTATGATACACGTCTTGATGGTAACCCAGCAAGTCAAGTTGGACGCCATTTGGCAGCTCCCTTACACACTGATATAAGAGTAGCGCGTCACATTACGAGTCGACTTACGTCGGGTTTCGACTTGTGATGCTTCGGATACTAGAACGAGATCAAGTCTCTGGTTAGAGAGACCTAATGTCATTCGACAAGCCTAGACCGCAATCAAGCAACATTGGCAGTTAGATAAACAACCCTGAACCAGACGTACCGACTGGAGACCCAGTCGGTGCTATGCGTTCGAAATTTCACCACTCTAAGCGTCTGCAATTCGTGGTAAGTAACGCAGCAAGCTGCGTTCTTCATCGATACTCGATGCAACCGATCCATCGCTGAAGCTAGTACGTATTATCGAGATCTCGAAAGAACTCAACAAAAGATCTCTCTCCGAGAAGAGGATGCTTTTGAAACTAATCCAATCAGAAAAAGTTGTGCTTAGGGTTTGGCGCTGTCGTCCATTCCGAAGAGAGAACGACAATCATTAAGACTATCGGCAACGACCTAAATCTTGCCGCATATAGCCACCGATCCACACAAGCACGGGGGTTTTTGTGTCGAGACGCAACACGACACCAAAAACTGGTGCACGCATCGCATTAAGTCAAGACGATACTGATTTTGGCAAGTAGCCATCACGTTCCGAAACGAACAGCTATCAGTAACGTCCATTAAGCGACATCTCAACTGGAACGTTGACGTGGTCGAGACGCGCTTCTTTCGAAGCACACCTCTAAAGGTTGTGGAAAATCACGTGCTCATTCGAGACGGCGATGATCCAGCTGCAGGTTCACCTACAGCTACCTTGTTACGACTTTTACCCGGTTCAAACCAATGCGATAAAAATGATTTCCGCAACAACGAAGTCGTGAAACCTCGAAGCGACAGTCCTCACTCTTCTCGAATCAGTTCAGTCCCGGATAGCGACGGGCGGTGTGTACAAAGGGCAGGGACGTAATCAACGTGAGCTGATGACTCACACTTACTAGGCATTCCTCGTTTAAGGGCAATAATTACAATACCCTATCCCGGACATGGAAGAATTTCAACGGTTTACCGATACCTTTCGGCATAGGAAAAACCCGCTGACTCCACCAGTGTAGCACGCGTGCAGCCCCGGACATCTAAGGGCATCACAGACCTGTTATCGCTCAATCTCGTGCGGCTAAACACCGCTTATCCCTCTAAGAAGTTATACGAACCCGAAGATTCGCCAACTATTTAGCAGGCTAGAGTCTCGCTCGTTATCGGAATAAACCAGACAAATCACTCCACCAACTAAGAACGGCCATGCACCACCAACCACCAAATCGAGAAAGAGCTTTCAATCTGTCAGTCCTAATGGTGTCCGGACCGGGTGAGTTTTCCCGTGTTGAGTCAAATTAAGCCGCAAGCTCCACGCCTTGTGGTGCCCTTCCGTCAATTTCTTTAAGTTTCAGCTTTGCAACCATACTACCCCCGGAACCGAAAGACTTTCGTTTCCGGATAGCTCCTCGGCAGGGCAAAAACCCTCCGAATCGCGAGATGGCATCGTTTACGGTCAGAACTAGGGCGGTATCTAATCGCCTTCGAACCTCTGACTTTCGTTCTTGATTAATGAAGACATTCTTGGCAAATGCTTTCGCTGTTGGGCGTCTCACTACGGTCCACGAATTTCACCTCTCGCGTAATGATACGAATGCCCCCGGTTTGTCCCTCTTAACCATTAAATCAGTTCTAGAACCAACAAAAAGAACCGAAGTCCTGTTTCATTATTCCATGATGAGCTATTCAAGCAAGCGCTTGTATTGAGCACTCTGATTTATTCAAGGTAAACCTGCTGGCAGTTGAAGGGCGAACCCAACCTCAAACCAGCAAATTAGAAGTCACGACTACAGTTGACGCAAATTGCGAACTGCAGCACGTAACCTAGATCCAACTACGAGCTTTTTAACCGCAGCAATGACGAGATACACTAGGAGAGCTGGAATTACCGCGGCTGCTGGCACCAGACTTGCCCTCTCCTTGCTACTCGAAGAATCATTTGTATTCAACTCATTGAAATAACTCATCCAAAAGGATGAGTCTTTATATTTTTAGTCACTATCTCATACTCAACAGTGGATAAGTTTCGCGCCTGCTGCCTTCCTTGGACGTGGTAGCCGTTTCTAAGGCTCCCTCTCCGGAGTCGAACCCTTATTCTCCGTTACCCGTAACAACCATGGTAGTCCAATAAACTACCATCTAGTTGAAAGGGCAGACACCCTTTTCGGATAAAGTCAGTCGAAACTGACAATAAACTGCTTTATTCAGAGTCAACAAACAACGTCCGAAAACGTTTGGTCTGTTCTAATAATTGCACCCCGCCTTACGTTGGGGTTTAGATACATGTATTAGCTCCAGTATTTCCGCAGTTATCCATATTAGAATTCCGAATAAGGTGATATCTGCTCTAATGAGCCGTACGCAATTTCATTGATGAATCAAAGCATGCATGGCTTAATCTTTTACTTGAGCATATCGCGCTGACAGAATCAATCAGGTATTACGCAAACTAGAAGTCTAGCGAAAAATTACTGCCATCACTAGTATTCCGAAACAATTCAAACGACAAAGCCCTCAAATTGAAACTTCCTGACTAGTGGTCGACAAGTCTTATTCTCGTAAACGTGTCCCACACAACAACGACCGATACCTGCAATAACATTAGATTTGTACAGAAGAGATGCAGTTATTATGAAAACAAATCACATACATCGGTAAGCGAAACGCCTCGACGTTTCGACATACACAACTTAAGCGACTCGCTGCTACAGCACAAGACCCGAGAAATATCATCGAGCACAAGCGCTGTTGCGATTCATATAGGAACCACAAAGTCCGTCAACTCAAACCGACACGATTGCAAATGCATACAGCAGCCGCAGCCACCACATATACACTCGCCACCGACCAGCCGACACGACCGCTGAGACACACACTCAGCACGACTCTCACCCTCCTGACATATATAAGTCTCTCAATTTGTGTAGTGCACCCCCTTACATATCGCTCTATGAACACGCACTTTTCAACACCGCCAGCGGCCAGCGCGATAGACTTTTTTTGTTTGTGGTAAATGTGTGTAGTGGTGAGCGAGACAGTGTTTTAAGGCTTATGAAAAGAAAAAAATTGCATGTTAAAAAAATTTCATATAAAAGTTGAGTCCCGCTGGAAATTTTTTTTTCGGGTACAGCTAACAAAAGACTCAATCAAAGGATAGTCTCAACAGATCGCAGTATAAAAAGACTGCTCTACTGAATACAACACCTTGACCAAGAGACCAAGTCGTATGCAAGTGATTTAGCGCCCCGACATTGAACCAGAGTGATCTGGCGTTGGCAAGCGTCGCAGAGTTCACTACGACGCCAAGGCCATACATAGGGCATAAGCTCTCGTGTTGCCACGAGATAGAGATGCCTCCCGACACCGGGAAGCAAGAAATTTTCGCCTTGACAAGGCGAGATTCTAACTTAGAGGCGTTCAGTTATAATCTCTCAAATGGTAGCTTCAGACCATTGATCTGTCGATCAAGTCTATGAACCAAATGTTTGAACCCGCTGTTCCTCTCGTACTAAGCAGGATTACTTTCGCAATAACAAGTCAACAGTAGGGTAAAACTAACCTGTCTCACGACGGTCTAAACCCAGCTCACGTTCCCTATTAGTGGGTGAACAATCCAACGCTTGGCGAATTCTGCTTCGCAATGATAGGAAGAGCCGACATCGAAGGATCAAAAAGCAACGTCGCTATGGACGCTTGGCTGCCACAAGCCAGTTATCCCTGTGGTAACTTTTCTGACACCTCTTACCTGAAACAATCAGGATTAAAAGGATCGATAGGCCACGCTTTCGCGGTCTGTACTCGTACTGAAAGTCAAGATCAAGCAAGCTTTTGCCCTTTTGCTCTACGAGAGGTTTCCGTCCTCTCTGAGCTCGCCTTAGGACACCTACGTTACGATTTGATAGATGTACCGCCCCAGTCAAACTCCCCGCTTGACACTGTCTTCGAGGAGAGTCACGGTGCCATAAAATGGCTCCGCTTAATGCTTCGAAAAGAGGCCGTGAAGCCAATTCTCTTTCAACCGAATAAGTAAAGAGTCGATGAAAGTGGTGGTATTTCACTGTCGACCGAAGTCTCCCACCTATGCTACACCTCTCATGACTCTTCACAATGTCAAACTAGAGTCAAGCTCAACAGGGTCTTCTTTCCCCGCTATTTTTGCCAAGCCCGTTCCCTTGGCTGTGGTTTCGCTAGAGAGTAGTTAGGGACAGTAGGAATCTCGTTAATCCATTCATGCGCGTCAATTTGCGATTGTTCGGGGTAACTGCGACCTCTTACTTGAGTAGCCGTCTGCTTTTCAGCGATCGCAGGTAGTTGTGGTATAGCATGTTAGCATTACCCGAATGGAACGTGACACTTAGAAGCGGGCATGTGTCGGACGTCTGCCACCAACAACTCTCCGGCTAGTAGCTTTCCAGACGTGGGGAACCTAAGTTGCCCACGCTTTCTTCCACTGTATCTGCCTTACTCCTTCTGAGGCTGGCTGGGCCTATTTGACTCACCGCCCACCGGGTTTGGAGGTAGCCGTCATTTCCACCCGTCACCTCGCGCCCACCTTGAGCTCATCCCGCCGTCATTGAGGTGGTGCTACGTGCGCTCCTAGAGTTCACTTCTGGCATGCACCCCTCTCTTGCAGTCGTCATGGTGGTTACTACCGATGCTGCAACCTTAACGCATCGAAACCTGTAGGCGAATCCAGGTATCCGGCTGCAGTGTCGGAGCTATGCTTCTGGTCTAAGATAGCGGTCCTTACGGGAGATGCTTCCCTTCTCGGTTCTCGCTATTTTGGTGCCTGGTTCCGGTACCCCTACGTTTGGGATTGGAGTTAGGCTTCGGTGCGTTCAGGAAGTCCTTTCGTCGGCCAGACAGGGCCTACCAGCAACGTAGCTAGCGTTGTTGTCAGACTGTCCTTGCGGCCTAGTAGGACCCTTTCTTGCTATTCGTCCTGAACGTGGTCACCAGAGACAGTGTCTTTGGTTTGCGGTTTCCGGCTAGTTCCAGCGGATCCTTCGCTGTCCCTACCATATGTCTCGTCTCGACGGGGGGGAGCTAATGACCTTCGTATGCGGTTCCTCACCTTACCGATGTCGGACGCCAAATTTGCCGTGCATCTACCCTGGCTACTTTGTTGCGGCTGTGGGGGTAGGTTCCATAGGATCCACAGGTGTTGTTAGCTCGGTTAGTGACCTCCGGACGGCCGTGGACGCACGCGTCGGCGAGCCGACTGTGAACCCGACGACCGCCTTCCGCACACTGTATTCGCGCCGGCGCCACCCTTGTCGCAACCCTCTGAGCGGCTCCGAGGAGTCCTTGGGTGTATCAATGGGATCAGAGGCGGCAGTGTGGTCCCCGTGAGGCTTTCCAAAATCTGTACTTGTCTCCGGGGCACCGTAAGATTGGTTCAGCTAGCATCAGCGGAACTATGAGGGTGAAGGGCGCCGAACTCTTTACTCTCGTCCCCTGCTTCAAATCAGTCCCTTTTTACTAAGCGTGCCATCTCCCCGCGGTTAGGTATCCGACACCCCTTTCATCGGGAATGATTATCCACAGGTTATTTACTCACGGACGTTCGTGGAAGGTTAGCCACGACGGTTTTTGGATTTGGTTTGGCCCCCAGTCGGGCTGCAGCATCTGTAGACCTCGGTGGTTATTCCGCCTAGTGCCTTACGGGGCTAGGCCGCCTTTGAGTTCAGCAGGTACTGTTCCCCGCGTGGTAGCGTTCGCGGTGTGAGGTATCACTCTATTAGCTCATTATCTCTGTTTACCCGATATTGGCATCGAGCCGCCCGATCTGTCAAACAATTGTCGATCTACGTGAGATTTTTTGGACCAGTTAGCACGACCCGTTCCTCGCCAACACTAAACGTGAGGGGGCCGATCCAGTGAGGAACCATTCATGCGCGTCAACAATTAAATGACGAGGCATTTGGCTACCTTAAGAGAGTCATAGTTACTCCCGCCGTTTACCCGCGCTTACTCGAATTACTACGATTTAACATTCAGAGCACTGGGCAGAAATCAGTGACAGTCAACGTCCGCAAGGACCATCTGTCACCTCTGTTTTAATTAGACAGTCGGATTCCCTGAGTCCGTACCGGTTCCAGTACGGTTGTTTAGATGAGCGATCAGGATACTAGGACCGAGGTCCAAGCACACACCAGAAAGCGTCCACAAGCAAGCACTATCACTAGTCCGCCATCAGCCCGAAAGCATCAAGCAGACAGAATAGCGCCGGACAAGCATCAACCAACTGGCCAATCGTTCCAACCACTGGAGCCAATCCTTTTCCCGAAGTTACGGATCTAGTTTGCCGACTTCCCTTACCTACATTATTCTATCGACTAGAGGCTGTTCACCTTGGAGACCTAATGCGGATATCGGTACGATTGAGTGCAAATTAATAGCCTCCCTTGGTGTTTTAAGGGCCGTTCAAAGAGCACGAGACACCACAGAAACCGCGGTGCTTTTCGGAAACAACGTCCCCATCTCTGGCTGAACCAATTCCAGGGAGTCCGTTCCTTAACTAGAGAAGAAAACTCTAGCTCGGTCTTTGAGCGACTAACCAAGTTCGAATGCGTTACCGCGCTTGTGCTCCGAAGAACACAATCTTTGCATCTCAGTTAGGGAATATTAACCCTATTCCCTTTCGACAAACGGGGACCAAAAGCAAGCTTTTCGCCACCGATGATACAAGGCGTTCGCCAGTACCTTAGGATCGACTGACCCACATCCAACTACTGTTCACGTGGAACCCTTCTCCACTTCAGTCTTCAAGGATCGAACTTGAATATTTGCTACTACCATTACGATCTGCACTGACGGAAGCTCCAGCCGAGCCCACGCTCATAGCCTTCAACGCAACCGCCACGACCTTCCTACTCGTTACGACCTGGCGCTAGACAACGCACATGTCGCAACGGCGGAGTATAGGTCTCTCGCTTAAGCGCCATCCATTTTCAGGGCTAGTTGATTCGGCAGGTGAGTTGTTACACACTCCTTAGCGGATACCGACTTCCATGGCCACCGTCCTGCTGTCAATATCAACCAACACCTTTTATGGGGTCTCATGAGCGAGAAGTTAGGCACCTTAACTCCACGTTTGGTTCATCCCACAGCGCCAGTTCTGCTTACCAAAAATGGCCCACTTGGACCTCGCATTCACGTTGACAGTTCACTAAAGAAACTGCAACTTCATATCCATTGAAAGTTTGAGAATAGGTTGAGGGCATTACGCCCCCAAGGCCTCTAATCATTAGCTTTACCGAATATAACTGCCAGAGATCCAGCTATCCTGAGGGAAACTTCGGAAGGAACCAGCTACTAGATGGTTCGATTAGTCTTTCGCCCCTATACCCAAGTCTATCGATCGATTTGCACGTCAGAACCGATACGGACTTCCACCAGAGTTTCCTCTGGCTTCATCCTGCTCAGGCATAGTTCACCATCTTTCGGGTCGTTTGCCAACTGCTCAACCTCTGCACAGTCACAAGTGACACGCACAGGGCCGTGGTGCGCAACACTCCGAAGAGCGCAGATCCCACGTCGGCCAATTCAAGACTGACCTTCACTTTCATTTCGCCGCAAGGTTTTACCACCCTTTGACTCGCAGTAGACAAGCACTCCGCAATCCGTGTTTCAAGACGGGTCGGAAACGTCGTCGACTTTCACACCGACGTCACACACACTAGCGTAACTAAACGCTAGCCACCACGAACCAACGACCGACAACAAGACACCGACTCTTGCGAGCTGGGCAACACTGTCGGGCCAGAACGAGCAGCCAACGCCGTCGGCGCAGCATAGGAAACGACATCCGGTAACGATCACAACTAAGCGACCAGTTACCAAACTTGTCTCCAAGCAACATCAACTGTCTCCGGTTCCACTCCAGCGATTTCACGTTCTCTTGAACTCTCTCTTCAAAGTCCTTTGCAACTTTCCCTCACGGTACTTGTTCGCTATCGCAATCGAGTCGATATTTAGCCTTAGATGAAGTTTATCACCCACTTTAGGCTGCACTTTCAAGCAACCCGACTCCAAGGAGCAGCCGAACCAACAGTGCCGCAATCCAGGACGGGACTCGCACCCTCTCTGGCTTATGGCCTCAATCGTAAGGACTTCGGACTCACGACACTGCTGGAAGACTACACCTATACGTCACATGTCGTAGCAGCCAAAGACTGAACGATTCGACGCTGGGCTCTTCCCGTTTCACTCGCCGTTACTAAGGGAATCCTGTTTAGTTTCTTTTCCTCCGCTAAATGATATGCTTAAGTTCAGCGGGTAATCACGACTGAGTTCAGGTTGAGAATAGCAAGACACGCACCGTTATGGCTAGAGCCGCGAGAAGCAGCAACTAGATCAAAATGAATCCCAGTATTCAGATGTAAAGAGCGACGAGCCTGTCTGACATACACCAAGATCAACACATCAGTAGACACGTTATGATACACGTCTTGATGGTAACCCAGCAAGTCAAGTTGGACGCCATTTGGCAGCTCCCTTACACACTGATATAAGAGTAGCGCGTCACATTACGAGTCGACTTACGTCGGGTTTCGACTTGTGATGCTTCGGATACTAGAACGAGATCAAGTCTCTGGTTAGAGAGACCTAATGTCATTCGACAAGCCTAGACCGCAATCAAGCAACATTGGCAGTTAGATAAACAACCCTGAACCAGACGTACCGACTGGAGACCCAGTCGGTGCTATGCGTTCGAAATTTCACCACTCTAAGCGTCTGCAATTCGTGGTAAGTAACGCAGCAAGCTGCGTTCTTCATCGATACTCGATGCAACCGATCCATCGCTGAAGCTAGTACGTATTATCGAGATCTCGAAAGAACTCAACAAAAGATCTCTCTCCGAGAAGAGGATGCTTTTGAAACTAATCCAATCAGAAAAAGTTGTGCTTAGGGTTTGGCGCTGTCGTCCATTCCGAAGAGAGAACGACAATCATTAAGACTATCGGCAACGACCTAAATCTTGCCGCATATAGCCACCGATCCACACAAGCACGGGGGTTTTTGTGTCGAGACGCAACACGACACCAAAAACTGGTGCACGCATCGCATTAAGTCAAGACGATACTGATTTTGGCAAGTAGCCATCACGTTCCGAAACGAACAGCTATCAGTAACGTCCATTAAGCGACATCTCAACTGGAACGTTGACGTGGTCGAGACGCGCTTCTTTCGAAGCACACCTCTAAAGGTTGTGGAAAATCACGTGCTCATTCGAGACGGCGATGATCCAGCTGCAGGTTCACCTACAGCTACCTTGTTACGACTTTTACCCGGTTCAAACCAATGCGATAAAAATGATTTCCGCAACAACGAAGTCGTGAAACCTCGAAGCGACAGTCCTCACTCTTCTCGAATCAGTTCAGTCCCGGATAGCGACGGGCGGTGTGTACAAAGGGCAGGGACGTAATCAACGTGAGCTGATGACTCACA